>JAVTVJ010000327.1:0-2490685 GCA_034509425.1 Eopsaltria australis | reverse complement strand
TGATTATCACAGAGCAAAGCCACAGAACAGATTTCCAAGCTCCAAGGCCTGAAGGCCAGAACAGAGAGACAGAGAGATTGTGAAAAGCACCCATGTGGAGCTCCCATCTGTTTCTTTTGCAAGTCCCCCTCAATGGCTTGTAAGAGTGAGGCCTGTAAGGAGCTAAGCAAGCAGAAGGAGGTTCCACTGGAGGTCACCTCACCTTCTCCCCATTCTCTATCAGCATCCGGTCCCAGGCATTGACTTGTGTAGCTTGATGGAGGAAGTGCTTCTCTTGGTCTTCCAGTTCCAGGCTCCACTTGTTTATCAGACTCTCCAGCTGGGCATAAGTCATCACTGGGGGGGCACTGGCAGGGAGTGAGGGGCAGCACAGGACACAAGGTCAGAAAAGAGAAATATGACAACACTCATTTCCCCCTCCTCCTCCTGCAGATGCCAGCACCAACAGTGCAGGTGCTCCTGGCCCAGGCAGGAAATGGCCAATGGTAACAAAACACTCACCTGGTTGTGGTGGTTGTGGTTATGGCAGCTGTGGAGGTCACAGCTCCAATGGCACCAGTCGTAGTCAATGGCTTGAGATTCAAAGGAAAGCCAGAAGCAGAAGTTGTCCCTGGAAGAAGAGATTCCAGTCAAGCAACAGAAGAGTGGGTACCTCAAACCAAGAACAGGTGCAGGGTGCACTGCCCGGGACTGCAGGAGCTGCAGCAGATCTCTCTGAAGGGGCCAACAGCAAAGCTGACCTCTGTCAAGAAGAGAATGAAAACATCCCTTCTCAATCCCCTCAAGGTTTACTGTTAGAACCAATAACTACCAGCATACCCAGTTCCTCCCCTGCACATTTGCAGCAGAATGAGAACTTCTACGTTTACACAAAGAGATGGAAAAAGATCAGAGAAAGACAGACTCTGTTGCTTTAGGTGATTCAAGGGCTTTACAAATCAGAACTGCTCTGCTGCTACTTTCCCAAGTCAGGCTCCCTTCTCTTCAGGGACTTCCAGCATCTCATGCCTACCAGTGGCAGTGCTTGTTGTGGCAGCTGTTGTTCCAGGAACTTTTAATCCAAACCCAAGTGTCCCCAGAGTGGCTGTCCCAGTGGCAGCAGTGGAAGTGGCACCAACTGTGAAGACAAGACACCATTAACAGGCTGCACAAGCCATGAAATGCACGGCCCCTTGGGAAAGCTGTGCCCAGCCTGCTCCCCCCTCCCACTGCAGCAGCTCCAGCACCCAGAGGGAGCAGCAGCCACTGCTCCTTTAGTGGCCCAGGGCTAAAGCTGCCTGGAGAGACTCACGTGAGAGGCCCGTGGAGGTGGAGGAGGCTGGGGCTGAAGAAGTGGCCACAGACGCGAACAACGAGGGCCCCGTGGAGCCCAGCACGGAGCTGGTGGTGGTGGTGGAGGCCGTGCTGGCAGCTGTGGCTGTGACTGCAGAGACAAACAGCTCCATGGGTACAAGCAGGGCACACTGAGCTCCCAGCCAGTGCACAGCAACCCAGCTGAGAGGCTGGCACAAACTGCCTGACTACCCCTGCTTCTTGGGGATGTCAGCGTTTTACCCTCCCTTTCCTGTTATTCTCCCTCCACTCCCTGTATTTCACAATGTGTGGTTTAAGATTCTGCTTCCTTCCCTCTGTGCTCCCCAGTTCCAGGACAGAATCTGGCACGTGGGACACAGTCAAACACAGGACACTCTGTGCAGTGGCTCTAGGAGCTGACACAGATCACCACTGCCAGGCCAAACTCACATGAACAAACGCTTCTGGCCCCTTCCCACACCCCACTGTAAGATATCTGTCTACTCCCAACAGACAAATATTGCCAGGAGGACAGGAGATTTCACAAAGCCTTGAGGACTTGTTTCCCAAAGAGCTTCCTACCTCCAAGCTTGGTTCCAAAGGACAGGGTGGGTGCCTGGCTGGTGCTGGTGGTCAGTGTTGCCGTGGTTGTACTCGTGGCTGCTGTTGAAGGCAGTGCCCCAAAGGTCAGACCTGGAAGCAGGAGCAGAAGGATAAGATGGGACTTTTTTCCTCCAGGCTCCAGAGCAATTGCTCCCCAGCACTGCAGACCCTGGACAGGCCTATCAGAAACACGTCTGCCTCCAGCCCCTTGCTCCACTGTGCCCCAGCAGAAGGCAGAGGCTGCAGAGCCTCCACTCCACCCTCAGATATGCCCATGCCAAAGGCCCCCAGCCCCCAGCTGCCCCCCAGCCTGCTCACCCACCTGTGGGCTGCCCCCCGAGGCTGAAGGGGGCTGCTGTCGGGGTGGCAGCTCCCAGGGTGGCCGTGCTGGTGGCGGCAGCGGCCGCAGGGGCCGTGCCAAAGGTCAGCCCTGCGGACGTGGCCTGCGGAGCCGCGGTGCCGATGCTGAAGCCGGCCGTGCCCGCCTGAGTCGTGGTGCCACTGGAGAAGGTGAAGCCTCCTGTTGTCCCAGACGGAGCCGTGCTGGTGCTGCTGGTGCCAGCAGAGCCAAAGGCAAAGCCAGACGGGGCTGCTGCCTGACTCGAGGGCGTGCTGGTTGCGGCAGGGGTACCAAAGGAAAAGCCCCCTGAGATTCCAGGAGCTGGAGTGGCAGTGCTGGCTCCAAAGCTCACTTTTGGTGTGCTTGCCCTAGGGCAGGAAAGAAAAGAAGCCAAACTGCTGGAGACACGCAAGCACTCAGGTACAAAGCTGCCTTTCTCCCTGACCATTTGCTGAGAGCAGAATCCGCCTTTCAAAGACAGGCACACCTGGTCACACTTGTGTTCCAGTTGTGACAACAGACCCTGTCCAGCTGCTGTCACCTGCCATCCCCTGTAAGGGCTCTTTCTACCGACCCTCCCTGCAGCACCTCCACCCACCAGGCACCACAGGACATTTTATGGCAGCAAAAGTGAAGCTGCTCCTTCTCTCAGCTCACAATCACCCTTTTCACTCCCTCTACACAGGGCTGGTTTTTTTCTGCTCGTCCCCATTTGAGCTCCCTTCCCACAGCTCCCATCTGGCGAGCTCTGACAGCAGCAGATCTGCAGAACCACTCCAGAACTCGCAGCCTTTCCTAAGGCCAAAACATTCCCAATTGGAGACATTCTGAGCACTCCAGATTCAGGTCAGAAAAAACATTTTATGCTCAGGAGAAAAGCTTTAGCATTTCTTAGCGCACGCCTAGGTTTCACCCTAGTTACAGACGGAAACATAGAACATCCGCTTCCCAGCACGTGTTAAGAGCTCCCCCAAGCAAACATCCGCCGGGACTGTCAGCGGGCTCGCGGAGCCCTTTCCCGGTGAGGCGATCCCTGCAGGGCGCTGGGAGCTCCCAGGCACAGGAGGCAAGGCTCGCTCCCCGCAGAATCCCCGCAGAGCCCTCGCCCAGCCCCGGCCGGAGCCCAGCCCCTCCCTCCCTCCCTCCCTCCCTGCCGCTGGCCGCGGCCCCCGGGCTCTCTCTCACCCCAGCGGGAAGGCGGCGGCTGCCGGGGCCGCGGGGGCCGCGGGGGCCGAGCCGAAGCTGAAGCCGGAGGGCTGCGCGGCCGTGGCCGGCCTGCTGAAGGAGAAGAGCCCGGCGGGCTGGCTGCCGCCCGCCGCCGGCGCCGCGCTGCCGAAGCTGAAGCCGCTGGAGGAGGCGGCGGCGGGCGCGGAGAAGGAGAAGCCGCTGGTGGCCGTGGTGGCGGCGGCCGCTCGGGGCGCGCCCAGGCTGAAGGCGGCGCCGGGCGCGCTCGCCCCGAAGTTGAACTGGCTCATGGCGCGGCGGCGGCGGCGGCGCGGGCCGAGCTCCGGCAGCGCGGCGGCGGCTGCGCGCGCGGGGGAAAGGCGTCACCGCGCCCCGCCCCGGCCCGGCCCCGCGCCTTCCCGCCCTCGCCGCCCATTGGCCAGCGAGGCCGCCGCTCGCGGTCTCGCGGCTCCGATTGGCTGTTGTGGCGTGAGGGGGCGGGGCGTGTCGGCGTTGCTGTGGGGACGGGGGACGCGGCTGCGGGACCGGGGTGAGGGACGAGAGTGAGGGACGGGAATGAGGGACGGGAGTGAGGGACGGGAGTGAAGGACAGGGGTGAGGGACAGGGGTGAGGGACAGGGGTGATGACGGGAGTGAGGGACGGGAGTGAGGGACGGGAGTGAGGGACGGGGAGTGACAGTGGACGGGACAGGGGTGAGGGACGGGAGTGAGGGACAGTGAGGGACGGGGGTGAGGGACGGGAGTGAGGGACGGGGATGAGGGACGGAGTGAGGGACGGGAGGTGAGGGACGGGGGTGAGGGACGGGGATGAGGGACGGGAGTGAGGGACGGGAGTGAGGGACGGGAGTGAGGGACGGGAGTGAGGGACGGGGGGACATCGGGCCGGGGTGCGGGACAGGGGGTGCGGAGTGAGCGGGCACCGGATCGGGCCTCGGGCCGAGGTTGCGGGGTGAAGTGGCACCGCGTCAGGGGGCACCAGGCCGAGCGTGCGGGAGAAGGGACACGTACCTGTCGGTACAGGTGTCATTCAACCAGGCAATGTTAGATTAGGATCTTGCTTTCTTTGGTGACGGAAGAGGAGGCACCGAGAAAGGATCGCGGGACAGGGGACACCGGACCGGAGGTGCGGCGCTGGAGCCGCCCGGCAGCCCCCCGGACGCGGGGACGAGGATTTGTCACTGCGATTCCCTTCGCCTCCACCTGCGGCTGGAGCTGGGGCGGTCCGAAGGCTGGCGGGTGGGCACAAACCCGGTGAGGATCTGTGCAAACCCGGTGAGGAGTTCTGTGACACGGCCTCTGCCGAAGTCACCTGTAAGGCTCGAGCTGTGCTTGCAGCAAAAGGCACTGAGCGAAATGTCCGCAGTCTGAGCACAAAAGTAAAAGGTTGGGTATTATTCCCTCGGGATGGCAGGACCCGAGGGAGCGGCTCCAGCTCTCTCAGGGGACGTTTAGGTTGGATATCTGGAAAGGTTCTTCCCGCAGAGGGTGGTCGGGCACTGGAACTGGATCCCCAGGGAAGTGGTCACAGCCCCAAGGCTCACAGAGTGTAAAGAGCATTTGGACAACGCTCCCAGGCACATGGTGGCATTATTGGGGTGTCCTGCACAGGGCCAGGAGTTGGACTCGCTGATCCTGATGGATCCCTTCCAACTCAGCCTATTCTTTGATTTTATTTTCCATTTTACATGTTTTGTCATCACACATGCAGGAATTTGGCTAAACTTTCCCTTCCCAAACACACAGCAGGAAAATTGTGCTTTACAGGCTGTTCCAAGCACATTTGGTTGCTGCTTCATCTGTCACTTGTTTTTTCTGCATAGGTGAGCAGTGGGTATGGATATGGACAGTGTGTTCTCAGGCTCCTCTCTGCAGAGCCTTGCCAAACTGCTGCGTGATGCTCCAGAAGAGGAGGATGATGATGATGATGTGGTGAGCCTTTCATAAGAGCTGCTGCTTCTCTTACATAGTGTCCCATAGCCTTATCTTGTTAATCAAGGAGAAGCAAATCTCTTTTTCTCCGGAGTGAGTAAAAACAGAATGAAAACCTTAGAAGGTTTTAGAGTGACTGAAACAGCTCGAGGATACTTTCAGAGTAACAAGCTCTTGAGGGAGAGAATGAGCAAGATGCCCCAGGAAAACAAGGAGACATTGTGAGCACAACATATGAGGGAGGTTTAGTTTTTCAGCCTGAAGGAAATGAGAACATGGAGTTGAAAGAGCTTTAGACACTTCAGACTTCCCCCTACTTTTCCCTGAACTCTGCTAGAGATGAAGGCAATTACAGCCAGATATGAGGGGGAAAATTTGCTGCTCAGCTTCTGAGGAAGGACCAAAATATCCAGAGGCAACTGAGTGTATTAATTGTATAGGTCAGGCCCTAAGAACTGTAGAGATAATTGATCACTGAAGTACAATAGGTATTTTGGTGGTTGTTAAATAGGGAAAGGTGAACAATCATTCTAAGGTGCATAATCTGAATGAATAATGAGAGAAATAGCTGAATGTGTTCTTCCACATAAATTAATCTCAGGAGCAGATGAAAATCCCTGCATTTGGGGAACATGCATTATTCCTGCAACATGCAACTGCTGCTTTTATCTAGGCCTGCCTGTGTGCTGGGAAGAAATACTCCCAGATGCCCCACAGGTGCCAGCGATGTAGAAGGCCTCTGTGAAGGCTCAGAACTTTGCCAAGTCTCTTAGGATTTTGAACAGATCTTATTATGACATGGATAACAACAAAAAAAAACCAGATAACAAAAATGGCAAATGCCTCAGTGCTCCTCCAAATCACTCCTCAGCAAAGAGCTGACCAGCCCCACTAGTGGCAATGCAAGTCATATTTGAGATAAAAGGGGTGAAAATCCCTTGAAGTTTTCTTTCAGTGGGTTACAGATGTGGTCCTTCACACTCCAACTATCCTCCAGCTGTTTAATGCCTGCCTTTTAAACCCAGCATTACTAGTGTACATCTCTGCAGTAAACATCCTGATTTTGAAAGAATTTGTTTACATCTTATTAATAAAATGAATGACACTTCAGAGACAGAAATGGAAAATTGCCACGAGAGATGTCAATTAAGTCTGAGTCAATCTGGGTAAATTGAAATCTTTATTTTGATTTAATTTAATGCTCTGTGCATATGAGGCACTTTTATTGAACCAAGGAATCTTCATATATAGAGAAATGCCTCACACTGGCCTATTAGCACTAAATTGATTCATAATTAGAGGAAAATGTTGTTGCCTCATGAACTCTACTCTAAAAAGGAATCCAAATGCTGTGATGAGGCTTTCATGTAGCACCCTTGGTTTCCAGTAATATTTTCATGGCAGGCAGAGCGTGGAAATTTTGCCAAAATGCCATGGAAACCAAAACTCAAAAAGCACATCTGTCTGTATTACTGGGCTTCTGTGAGTCCTGCTTAAACCCAGTGTGTCAAGGCCACTGTCTGCTGTGTGAGATTGAGGAAGAGAAAACGTTCAGTGGTTCAGTCATGAAACTGTGGTGTAATGTTTTTTCAGTTCTATCAGGGATTTGTTTGACCTCAGATAACATGTTTTATTTAATGGCATTATGGTTGTAACTGAGCTTGGCTTTATGAAAATTGGTTTGAGATCCTTTTGCCTTTCTTTGCAGCCACGCTGTTCTGTTGGTGCCATGACTCCTGGAAGTGTTGGACCAGTAAAGAAAGAGCCCACCAGTAAGGAGGAGCATTTGTGTGTTTTGGCATTCAATCTCACGTCAGCAGACTGTAACAGCTGTAGCAAGATACCACTGAAGGGTTTGCTGCAATAAAAGAGTGGTCACAGGCCTTTGAGATGGGCATAGCATGACATTTCTTACAATTATACTGTAAAATCATTCCTTTCCTGAAAGCTTAACTCTAAAACATGCAAAGAGGAGCAGAAAGGGTAATGCCAAAGCAGCCTCCAGTGGAGATGATAACAGTTCAGAGCACAGCCTGGTCAGGGGCTGCATAACTGAGCAGCAAAATCTCCATATAAGTACTCAGAAAAGGCTGGAAGACAGTTTTGGTAAGGACTTGGCAGAGTTAATGTTAAGTTTTTTTGGAACTGATGCTGTCACATTATTGAGCAGTTTAGTTATGAGCCCTAAGAAAGGCCAACAAGGGCCAGGGTGAGTTTTGCTGGAAAGGAACTGTGGCAAATATAACAGATAGGTTTTTGCTTGGGATTCCAACAATAACCAGAGATTCTACTCTAAAACACTTCAAGTTTCACATTTACCAGCTTACTAAAAAATATTTTTCCATGCAGGACAGACACATTCCATACTATTCTGCCCATAAATTTTCATGTATCTTAAGCACCTTGTCTGGACTGTGCCCAATAATTAAATGGGAAGAACTGGATTTCTGTGTGAGGAGGTGGTCCTCTTGTGAATGACTCTGCTCACTGAAAATCTCATGTCTGGGGGCTTGTGGAAGATTAGTATTTCATCCTTCTACATTTTACCCATTTTGAAGTGCTAGATATTTTATGCCAAAAAGGAGGATTTCCAGGAAATAAAGGCTGAGTAAAGGAGATTTAAGTGAAAGGAAAACATCCTCCCTCTGCAAATCCTCATTCATAAGATAGTGAGGTGAAGATGACTGTAATCATTACCTAGAATGCTTTTAATGCAAAGATTTTCCTAAAGCCTAGAAATACTTTTCTAGGCTTTAGAAATTACTTTTTTTTTTAATTCTTGAAAAATATTCTAAGCTTTCAGCAAGCCTTGAGGAATAGAGACATTTCAAAATGTGTCAGTGTGATTTTTCTCCTCACTCACAGGTACTTTTCAAGTGAAATCTGAAAACAAGAAAACTATTTGGAATACAGAGGAGGTGCCAGAAGGATCTGAATTTGATGATACCTGGGACCCTAGAGAAAAGCCAGAGTAAGAGAGCTGAGACTGCCTGTGTGGGCTTTACATAGCATTAATGGAAATGAGATTTAAACAGCATCTACAGCCAGCTGAAAAGCTTGTGTCTTGCAAGAAGAAAGGAAGAAATCAGTGTTGCATCTAAAGCAAGATGTGAGGAATTGTTTTAACCCCTCTCTTGAAATCCTCTGATCTCATAACAGAAACGTAGCATTGGTTTTTCCCATCATAAGTTAACATGCAGTGTCAGTTACTTGTATAAAGTGGGATTAGGAGGGGAAGTAGGTCAGAAAAACGATTTATTAACTTTAAAATATGCCATTTGTGTGAAGTACCTGCTTTTCCTGCTGCAACTGAGATGCATCCATTTTTCCATACTCATAAATTCATAAAGTACTCCAATGTATATTTGCATTTCAAAGATTTAAGCTCTTTAGAGACAAATAGTACTGCAGGAAGAAAAGCTGTGCACAGGCAATTTTGAGCTCTTAAATCTTGTCATTCAATCTTAATCTGTCAAAGCACAACTTAAAACCAGAGCCTTTTCCCTTGCTCATTGAAAAACAGTAGCAAAAATATTCTCGAAATAGATACAATCAGGCATGTAAGCTGTAGTTTGTAGAGGTCAGAAAGCCCTGAGGGTCAGTCCATAAAGCAGTGTTTGCATTTCCAATCATTGTTCCATTGCCATATCCTGAAGTGTTAAATGCTGGAGCAGATGGATTGTAGCCCATGGAGCTGCACATTGTACACCAGAATCTTCACTTTTCCCTGCACAGAAGTCAGGACATGAGGTGTCCAATTTCCCAGTTAAACATAGGACTGAGATCCACCCAAACTGGGACTCAGCCTTTCTGAAAATGAGGTTTTCAATTTCCCAGTTAAACACAGGACCTGAGACCCACCTTGAGCAGGGACTCAGCACTTCTGAAAATTATTTGGAATTCACCCTCATGCACAGCTGTCCTTGGAATGGTCACCTGTGAGTTACAGAACACACTCTCTTTGTATTGTGGGCACAAAGAAGCTTTTCTCATGCCATTCTTTGACCCTTCCCCTCTGCAGTGCTTTTCCAGCTTCAAGAACTTGTGACCCATGTTGCACAGATGAAGGGAGAGTATAAGTCTTTATAATAGTTCATCAAATGAAGCAAAGAAAATGTCCTAAAAGGAAAACAGATGGCTACAGAGGTGCATCCAGAGCTATTAGACACATTTGTCATTGACTTAGGAATTATTACAGATGCACACTGGAGATGTGAAAGGCTTTCTAACAGCTTAGACAAGTGATCCACCCCAGTAATTCTGCTGAACTTAGTAGGAGTAGCATATGTTATAAATACAAATTTAGTTTTCATTTCCTCATTCATTAATTATCAAGAGCAAGGCAGTACGTGATTCTACATTTTGTAGATGTGAAGGAGAAGAAAATAAATGTTGGCTGAATGCAAAGCAGCTACAGTCTGGCTTAAGAGTGTTATGCTCAGGCTGCTAATGGACAGAACAGAATACATGTAATTGTGACATCCCCCTTTTCAAATCCATTCCCCAAGAGTTTGTGGTGTTTGACTGGTTGAAAAGTATCATATCCACTTAGAAAGCATTTCCTGATCCTGCAAAGGCTGGTCAGGGAAGCAGAGGCAGAATGGTGAGTGCTCTGGAAGGGGCAGTGAATGATCACCTGTCTTCCAGCTGTCTCAATCATGGCTCTGAACAGAAACGCAGTGCAGATGGATTGGAGCCTTGAAGGGAGATTGCAAAGGAGGAGAGACAATGTGAGGGGGATTTACAGCCCTCTGAGAATCACAGCCTCCTTTAATCTCCTGTCCCTTCTGCAGTGTTACTAGGCAATGACTTCTCTTTCTCAGGTATGAGATTTCATTCAAGCAGCATGTGGGAACAGAGGATGTCTTCTTTGGGATGACTGGGAAAGACCCCTCCACTGCCTGCTGTGAGGATATCGTGGTGAGCTGAGCCTGGAGCTCTGATCCCTTCCTTGTGTTCTTTCTCTGCCCTCCTCCATCTCCCCATCTTTTTGAGGGACAGAGTGTAAACACCAAGCTCCACTGCTGCCTTTGACCTCCTGTAGCATTTTCCTGTGGTTCTCCAAGCATTTGTCGATGACATTTACATTTGGTAACCTGAGGAACTTGTGTATCTCCTCAAGGACCAAGTGTGCTCCAGGGAATCTGTGCAAATGCATATGCCCCATATAAACTTAAAGGGAATAAAACGTAGCTCTAAGGTGAAGTTTCATCTTGGACAAAATTTTGGAGAGGAGGGGGACTGGGAAGGAGATTGTTTTTCATCTTCCTGAATTTTTTACGAGGTATGTGGGCTAGCAGAATGCTTCAATGCTGACAGCCTTTAAAGTTCCAGCTATCAGATCCTGCCTCATCATTATATAATCAAAGACCTCCCTGGTTTCTGAGCTCCAGGACAGGTAGAACTGCTGTGTTATCTTTCCAGCAGAGGCAAACTGTCCCTGCAATACACAGAGCCTGAGGCTTTTGCTGGATGTTGAACACCTGTCAAGCACATTAGCAAGTCAGGATGTGGAAGAGAATAGGATATCAATACCCATCACTAAGCTATTGAAAGCAGTGATTATCACTGTCGTATTTTCTCTGATACAAATTACCTACTCAAAATGTTGCTCTTTGATACTAGCATTGAAATATTCATGAAAACGAGATCTTTTACAGCTTTTAGGGCAACATATGTAATCACAGCTTTACCTCTGCCCATCATTTCAGATTAAAATCAAGCTGCCAGAGACAAAGTACTCAGACATCACATTAGATATCCAGGACAAGGTTCTTGACCTTCGAACTCCCAAAAAGTAAGTGTAGCACAGTTGATAGAAGTACAGTTAATATCCTGTTTGAAATGAGGTTTAGCCAAGCTTCAACTGCAGGCTGTGTGGAAAGCAAAGCTGAAGATTGTACTGTTAATTGCTTGTGAGAAAAAATACAGAAAAAACCACCCATAGTCCATCCAGAGGTGTATAATGTGCTGCCTTTGAATCTGTGATACTGTCTAGTAAAAAACAGCTTTAAGACAGATTTTGGCTACTTAAACAACAAGGCTTCAAGGGCTCACACATCTGGCAAAAAAGCTGCCCAAGGTCTTGAAAGACTTTTTGTGTAGTATTTCTAAACACTAGTTTGTACAAACACATATGACTGAAGATGGTATAAAAGTGCAGATAAATTTTCAGTAGCTGAAAGCCAAATTATGGACATATCCAAGCACAGATGCAGAGATGGAAATGTTACAAGGTTTCCTAAAGAGGTTTCCTTTGATTTTTTTTTTTTTATTTAGCTATTTCAAGCCTACTAAGATAATCAACTGACTGATACAGTCTTGGACTTCTCAGTCTTCCTCCATCTCTCCCTCAATGTGCCATTCCCCTGCCTGACATTTCCAGATAATTCCCATGTCTGTTTTGCTCAAAGTCCTTCTTCACAAAGACTGCTTTCATAAGAAACCTTAATCCTCTCTGGGCTGGCTTGCTGCACTGAATGGGATGTTGGAAGATCTATATGTGAATAGCTTTCTGCAGATAAATTCAAGGTGCTGGCCATGGATTAAGGCCCAAATCAGTCCCCAGGAGACTAACTATAGAAAAGCCACTTTTCTCACAGACAAAACCAGGCAAAGTCAGGCACCCTGTGCTTGGTTTTAACCCAAAGATGAAACAGGAGTGGAAGAAGGCTTGGAAATGTTAGTTTTGGAACTGGAAAATTGGAAGAAATAATAGTTCAGCTGATGACTTTCAGAACTTAGGGGCAGTAAAAGAGGTAGCTTAATGCAATACTGCAGATGCAGGAAAACCTCAGCATCCTTTTCCTTTGCAGTTCTATCTTTTTAGTGACTCAGATCTGCCATTATCTTCTCAGTACCCAGCTGTCTCTAGTCACAAGCCTAGCAAATAAAAAGTTCACCATAAATCTGATGGTTGCTTGGGTACAGCCTGAACCAGTGCTGCTTTCACAATTACAAGTACAAGTCTTCTCAGCAAGAAACAACCAAGACATCAAGTTCCACATGCTGAAAAACACTGTTCTCCCACAGATGGGCAGGAATACTCAAAGGAATTGCTTCCAGCTCTGTAGTCCTGGGGCTGCTTCTAAGCCAAGCAGCTTTTAAGTGATGGAAATATTTCAGGGCCAGTCTAGCTGTGATTGAGGTATTGCAGGAATTGGAGTAACATTCCTGGGAATGCTGATTGAGGGATTGCAGGAGTGACTTGCAATGACATCTCAACTGCTTACCTGAGATATTGGCATTCACTGTGTCCTCTTTTACAGGAAGCTGCTGCTGCACCTCCCCTACCCTGTGAACAGCAAGGAGGGCAGAGCTCGTTTTCTCTCTGAGGAGGAGATCTTGGAAGTCACCTTGAGAGTAGCAAGGAAGTTTGATTTCATAAATTTTTCTGATGGGTAGAGACATAGAGAAAGTTTGCAAAAACTAATATTCAAGTTTGAAGTCTTTTTGAAACCCAGCTTGTTCTGAAATAGTAGATTGCTTCCCTTAACAGTCCAGGGGAATGTCTCTGGGGAAATGAGTCAGGAGGAGCACAGCACCTGAGGTTCTAAAAGCTGATGCTCTCTGACTTACATTGCTCTGGTTGACTTTCTGCTTCCTTCAGTCTGACACAGACCCTGTGAATCAGAAAGCAGGAGATGTCAGCTGTGTGAGCCAGAGAAAGCCTTTTGTGTGGTTATGGCTGAGGAGTAGCACAGTGAAGCTCTGGACAATGGGTCTGGTGCTTTGGTACCATTTCAACACTTGCAAGTGCTAAAGTCCTTGCTTGGTCTCCAGTGCTGGGACTGGGGCCAGTTCAGAATCTTCTCTTACCTGTTTCTTGGTGAGAAGATCAAAGTTCTTCAGGGACCCATAGCCACATCTGAGGCTCCTTTACACTGGCAGAACAAGTTAACCAACTGTAGTTGGATTGCTGAACATCTCAGCTCTTTTGAACAGTTTTTGACAATTTATGGTTCAGTGTTGTCTATTCACCTGCACTCCCTCCACCTATTTTTCTGATCTTTCTTGATTAATAAAATAATAGGTTCTAAGGAACAGTTCCAGTTATCTTTGAGTCTGCCTTCTCCATTTTATGCTCTGAGAGACCTCATAAAAGTTGAGATTAGAGGAATTTTGCATAGCAATGCTTCTCTCAAAGGGCTGAAATGCTGCAAAATCTGTTCTTTGGCCTTCAGGTCCAATCTGGAGCTACAGAGATGGGTGATCAAGGTGTTTCTCTCAGTAGCTGCTGGGCAAATATATTCATTTAACATTGTTGGTCCTGCAGGAAACAAAGGTACTTGCTCAATAATCAAAGTGGAGAGGACAAGCAGGCCCTGGCACATTAACCAAAAACCTGTGAGTACTTTCAGAGCAAAATGGCTTGATTCCTGCATTCTTCTGGGGTAGAGGTAGAGGAAAATAACTGACCAGCTAGGCTGCAGCCAGCACCCAGGCAGCTAAATTTGGGACAGGCTGTAATGAGAAGATGGGTACTCCATGGTGGATTGCAGACACTGACGGTGAGTTTAAAGGAGTAGTCACTGTGTGTTGGTAATACACTGCATTATAACTCCAGGACAAATCAGGCTGATGGCTGAGCATTTCAACCACTGCCCTGAAAAGTGAACCATTGCTTGGGTCAGAATAATCCTAATCAACTTCTGCTTTAGCCTTAATGCACTGCAAAGCAGATACCTCAGTTATGATTCATCACAAGCTATGAAATATGCTGATAACACTCAGGGGCTACTCCAATTGATATCTGCTTAAGTTTCCATAAATTAGATCTGAATGTCTCTTATTCCAAAGCTGTGGTTGAGCAGGACAATGTATGAGAAAAGGCTGAGATCATTCCTCCTGACTCAGTTTTTCCCCCCTGTGCTTGCCAAACGAGCTGATTCTTGGAAAAAAAGTTGTCTTTGTGGTCCCTAGATAATATGGTACTTAATTTTTGCATTTCTTATACACACTACAAGAAAAGTGGAAGATTGACCAGTATTTATATGCATGTGAAGATAACATTTGTCCAAATTAATTCAGCACATCCATGGCAGGGTACAGCTCTTCTGAGCCCTACTCCAGTGCTGCCTCCACAAGGTTATGTTGCCTTTATAATTGGCAGTAGCAATTTACTAAGCCTTAAATCATCAAGTTCTGCTTAATTTAATGTTTGATACTGAAAACAGTGCTGAGTCTGGCTCACTGTGCCTCTCTCCAGTGCTTTAGTTTCTTATGGAAATGAGCATATGCCACACTGGTATCTGTATTGTAATTTATCTCCAAATATTTTTTAACCTGAGGGCATTTTATCAGCATTCAGGAGACAAAAATCTGAGGTAAGTATGTTTTGTAAGAAAGCCAGCTGCTGAATAGAAAAGGGAAATACAAATTTGCACTGCTTGAGGGGGAGGTTGTAATGTGATTTCTTGTACCTGCTGGCCACTCACTCTGTGCATCCAGCTCCAGGCTCCTGCAGGTCATCCTGAGGAGGACATGGCAGGTTGGTGACACTGGATAGGAAAAGGGTGATAGACTGTCAGGGAAAGCTGAAATCACAGGGTGAGGATGTAGGAACACAGGGGACAAACTCGCAAGCAGCCAGGCTTTGTGTGTTCCACTCGGGATAAGCTCTACTGCCCTTTTCACTAAAGCAGGGACACTGCTCTGGGGGTGGGCAGTTTGCTGGGCTGCTTGGATCCACTGTCTGAAAGCACCACCATCACCTGGAGAGCCTCTCACATTCCCACTTCTTCCTGTCAAGGACACAGAGGCTGCCCTAGGCAAAAGGTTGAGTTTTGGGGGTTGGGATTTTTTCCATATATCCTCCTAAGAGGAAACTGGTCAAAAGACATGCAGGTTGTCAAAATTCCCAGAAATCTGAAGGCTACTGCCAGTTACAAGAGTTGAGTCTTTTGCATGGGCTTGAGGGCAGCTTTGCTTTGCTGAAGTAGCACTGGCAGAAACCCTCCAGGAGGGGAACCCCCTTTGCCTCTGAACATCAACGCTGTTACCGAAGTGCCACTCCAACACCTGCAAGCATCTTAATTAATCAAAATTATGAGCCCAGTTAAACAACCCAGCCATTAAGCCCCAGCCATTAACATCAGCAAGCTTTATTTGGTTCCCATAAGAAGCAGCTTGATTAAATGTATTGCAGTTAAGTAGGGGGTACTGTGGCTGTGGAAATGAGATAGAGGCTTGTTTGCAGTAGTATGCCAATAAACTGCAGGTTCTTATCTCACCTTGTTCACACATTCTGTCCTCCAGTTGTGGTTGCAGAGCCAACATCCCCATTTTGACTTGTTCCTGCCTTCTCTCGGAACTATGGTGGTGGGCTAAAATACATGGCCCAGCTCACACTCTGAATTTCAGATCTCTTCATATTCTCCCTTGTCCACTTATTGCCCTGGGGCCAAGACACTTGCCTCATTCTATAGCTTGAGGAAGAGAAAACCCAGAAGAGTTGCTCCATATGAACACCTGAGACAGTGAAAGAACTTATATTTAGATTTTTCCCTTAAACCTGCAGGCTCTCATTCTCATCTTCCTCCAGGTCTGCTGTTACCATCATCATATAGCCCTTCTATTTGTCTTAAAAGACTACTTCATTTTTCTGCTGTTCAGATTAAAGTTTGTATACAAATTTTCTGTGTGCTTCTTGCACTGTGTGAAACACTGCTTTATCAGTATATGTTTCCCTCCAGACAAAGTTTATCTAAGATGACTAAGCTGTATCTACGTGTACAGACAGATCTGTCTCCCTCATGCTGGAGCAGCTGCTTTTCAACCTGCTGATGTTGGTGTAGACTTTTACCCTCTGCTCTGCAGCACCTGCAGCTTGGATTCCTCCTTGTCCTCTGGGATCCCCTTCAGGAGCTGCTGCTACAGACACACAGTGGTTGTTGTCTGTCCGTGGTCCTGGCTCCAGGGAAGGTGCTGGGGGCTGGTTTATTTTTTTCCTGTAATCTTCACAAACAGGAGATGATTTGTCTCTTGGTGTCTCTCCTTGCTCTCTTTGTGTCTCTCTTCATTCTGTCTTCTCCTTCAGGCAGAATTCACTTTCAGATTGTGATGAATTCATCAGAGGATGGTGAAGAGCATCCCTGTTTTTCTCTTTCCCTCACCATCGTTTGTTCTGTGCTCTTTTCAGGGGACTCTGATCTCTTCTTTCCTAAGTGCTTTATCTCCCTCTGTTCTCACATTAGGACATTTCTCGCCAGAGTCTCCTGGCAGGTTGCAGCTGACATATCTGACCCTTGTTGGATGTGCCTAACGTGGATGAAGTGTGTGATTCATCTCCCCTCACTCAGATCACTACTGGGTGAAGAGTTTTGTCCTTCCTCGATGTGTGTCCTGTTTGTGTGGGTGGGAAGGGCACACAAGAACGAGCACCAGGGGCAAGAACCTGGAGTGTGCGAAGGCACAGAAGCAGCAGATGCTGCAGGCTGTGTGAGGAGTGTTGACAGAATTGAGAGGCCTCTTGAGCCCTCTGTAGCCAGTCCCACACATCCCAGGTGGAATCTGGCTAGGAAGAAATGAACCAATTCAGAAGTCAGAATCATTCAGAATTTCAGCATTCCCCAAGGCCTGAAAAGTTTCTCTCTGCTTCCTGATGTGTGTCCCCACATCCCAGCTGAATACTTAAAGAAGTTTTTGAAATCCACTCCAGGGCAACAGTGACACAGGCAACACCAGAATGCCTTTGGTTTTGGAGGACTTCTCTCAATCCATAGGAATCTTTGATCATTTGGGGCTTTCTCATCTCAAGGCCTCCCTTTCATCTTTTTTCTCTGCCTCCACAGACTCATTTCAGAAGAGATCATAGGAATTTGCCAGAACGATGGCAGATACTGTCCACCTACAATCCTTAGAGACCATCTCTCTTTAATTGGGTGTCTCCTTTGTGGATCCCAGCAGCCTGGAAACTCACTTCTGATGCTGATCTGCTGATCAATATTTTTTTTTAATCCATGCCATTTCAACTTGATGGTATCAGAGCCCAGCAAACACTGCCAAGACTGCTAGGTCGTATTTACTGAAACAATTCTCTGATTCTATTTGGCAACCTGTCTCCTGCAGCTGCTGAGCAGAGAGAAAAAGGGCCACACACTTCTTCTGGAAAACTTTTCCTGTTGGAAAGCTGTGTAAAAAGGAACAAGACGGGAATGAAGATGGACACAGCTGCTTTTGGTAATTCATCAGGTGATGTGGGCAAGGCAAGGCAGACGAGGAGCTGTACAAATGTAAGCACCAATACTTGAGTTAAATGACCCTGTGAGCGGGTTCTACCCCTCACAGGTGCCCAAATAATGAGAGTTTGCCACCCCTGGGGGTTTCTGTGACTGGTGATGGGATCTCCTGACCCAGATTCCTGTAGTCATATCCCCAAAGCTGCTCTTGGGGGGCACTGTGGCAAGCTGGCGAGTATATAGAGGGGAATGAGGGATTGACTTCATCTGGAATAGTCAGCAATCCCTTTTCTCACCTGGGCTGAGCCCAAGGGACCCAGAGGACTCCATCCAGAAGAGTTGAATTGTGAGAAGCAGCACTGTGAGAAACTAGGCGAGCAGGGGCTGTGTTTAACTAAAACAAACTAAATGGTGGGTGTGGATTGAGATGCTGAAAGTGAGGGAGTGATGTGAATTGGGCAAAAGCACAAGTGAAGAAAAACATTATCAAAGTTTCTTTAAACCTACTGTCTTGAAAGGGAAGTTCAGAGCAGACAACCACCCTGAACTTAGGGCTGATGAGATACCTTTGATAGAATGTCACCAGCACTGAAAACCCTGTGCCAAAAGAAGCTGGGGGAAGGGGACTGTGCCTGGAATAGCTATGAGGTTTCCAAGAGAGCCTGAGTGCTTGGGTCATGGAGATTTATTGATCTGGGAACCTTGTCTCACTCTGGGGGTCAGACTGAGGTGGCCCATTGCAATTACTTTTATCAACAGCGGATGAAAGCGGAATTGGTGTTGGGAGTTCATGAACCCTCTCAAATGCTCCCAACAGCTTGAGTCTCTGTGTTGTCCTTGCAGCACCTATTTCTGGGTAAGCAGAGTTAGTGTGTGCAGTGCCTGGGTGGCAGATTGCTGTGCTCTGACCTGGAACAGGGGATGTCACATCTAGTTTTAGGCCTACATGCATATGCATGCTTGCCTCTATCCTTTTCCCCATTTAGAGCAGCCCATGTTTATAAAAAAAAAAAAACAAACAAGACAAAAAAAAGCCCACCACAAGCTTTTGCTCAGAGTTCAGTAGCTAAATAGATAAATGAAGGAATTGGAATTGTTCTTAATTTGGAGCCAGGTGCTATCTTCAGACCAGGGTTAGAGCATCCCTGAGTTGAACAGAAGGGTTTCACCATCTGGAAAGATTCTGCAAGGTTGTCCTGAACCAGTGTTTGGATAAAAGAGCTGAAGGTGATTATCTTCTTTCTGTGCAGATGCTGAATGAAGAGAATAGCTGAAGTAATAGAAAGCCCCATTTCTGTTCTCTTGCCTCATGAGTTCCCAAGTTTATGCTCAGTGAGTTTATTTAAATTGGACCTCTGCTTCTATTTGGAACTAATGTTTTTGTTTTCTTGAATAAAATGTGTTTTCCAATGTTGTTGCCCCTCCCCAAACCCCAGCCAAGCAGCATCTCAGCCTACTTTCTTAAATCAAGAGAATTGTTTATGTCCTTGGGAGCTGGCATAATAACAGCTGAAGGAAGCCATGAGACACAACAGGAATTCATTCATAAGTTAATGAAAGCTGTGCAGTGCAGCATAAGGATGATCAGGGCAGGTCTTGGACAGCATTTGTCAAGCTGAATTCCTTCCTGTTGAAATTATTCTCCTTGGAAGAATCATGGACCAGCTCAAATACCGCTTCTATACAAGTTTGTTCTATAGTATTTCTTGGTACAAAGACGTGCAATGGAGCAGGGTACAGGACAGAAACAGGAGAAAGTGTGCTACAGATCAAAAGAGAAAGAGAAAATTGCTTAAATGCCCTACCAAAAAGGGGGGGAAAAATAGTACCACTTGGGTAGTGCGGCATATTACCCATGGAATTTGTCACCTGGAAGCAGAATGTTTTGGTACTCACTGGAGGGGATTACCTGGAGATGGGGCTGATGCCAAACACACGCTAAAACCAAAGCACACAGAGCCTGAACCCAACTGGAGAAACACTGAAAGAGCTGGGAATGAGTTTGTGTGCAGGTTCTCAACCAGGAGACGAGCTGCTACAGTGAGCAACGTCAACTCACCCCCTTGATTTGGGATTGTCTTGTGGGAAAATGAAGTCCTACAGCAAATATGGACTTGAATGCTAAAGCTCTGCCTCAGTGCTCAGAGCAGGTGGACAGAGCAGACCAGTGGTGGAATATCACAGCATCTCCTGGGCTATGAGTCAGACCAGCCTCGTCACCATCATGCGGCTTTCCCGTCACGAGGACGTGTTTGTCCCCTCTCAGACTTGCACTGTGCCTTCAAGGAAAAGGACAGCCACAGCTCAGCTCTGTGCCTTGCTCTGCCACAGGTGTGCAGCAGGACACTGTCCCCAAAGGAACAGACCTGCTTCTGTTTGCTCTTGCTTCAAATCCAAGCGGCAGTGTGGGAATGGAGGTGCCCATGGCCAAGGGCTCTCCTGAGGCACAGGCTGGAAGAGAAGCTGGGGTGTTATCAGCCCACTCCTACATGGTCGTGTGCTTTTCCTACCTGGGAAAAGTTAAACAGAGTCAATTTTGCATGTGTGAACACCCTCTCTCAAATGAGAGCAAGGAGCTGAGTTACCCAAGCCTGTTTCCTGTGGATCTGTCCTGCAGTGCACACAGGAGGATCTAACATGGCCCTCAGTGATCAGAGCTCTGTTGCAGAGCAGGATGTGCCTGTCATCCACATGGATTGAGATGCCTGAATCAGCACACTCGTTTCCCCAACAGTGGGAGCATCAGTAGGTTTATTTTCCATCTAGATGCTTGTTGACATGCATGGTGTAAACCCATCATTCCAGCTAACACTGACAGAGGCGGAGAGGTCTCACAGTAATTAACCACCAAGCTCAGATGTTGCTGAGAGTGGGAGGGGAGAGGAGCTGCAAACAGCACACTAGCATCAGCTGCCTCTTTCTTAAAAAAATAAAATCTGCCAAACAAGTTTAAATTGCTTAGAAAGCTTGGGGAGTTGGAAATAACAAAAAAAAATCAAACCTGAAATTGCTCTAGGGAAGGAAGAGAGAGGCAGATTTGTGGTACTCTGACTGCCAAGAGCCCAGCTCAGAGTAGCTAGAGGAGACAGACATCATGCTTGCAGTGGCTTCTCAGACTGGAAGGGGTTTACCAAGCTGTTAACTTTTCCACCTCAGGCTCTCAGGAAAGCATTTCCATTTGGCAAGAGCTACAAGGATCCTTGAAAGCCCCAGTGCCTGTGTCCCCCAGGCTGATCATCAGCCTGAGCCTCAAAGGAAAGATCCCCATGCAGCACCTGGAGCCCCTGTACTCACAGGTGAATGGAGACACTGGCTTTTTCATTTGCTGCAATACTGCTTCTGCTTTTTAGGGAAAGAAGAGTTAGTGGATAGTGGAGCAGCCACTGTGGACACTCCTCAGAGCTGCAGTGCAAGTGGGGGTGTCATGGGTGGTAATTTACCTTCCTTCCTCACTGACCCAGAGCCCCCTCCCTGCCCTCATCCTGTGGAATCTCAGGATGCAGCTACACCCGGCACAAGTGAGACAGCCCAAAATCGCTGCTTTATTTTCCTGTCTCTGTTTTATCCTACCGAGATCTCGTCTGCTGCCTCCTGGCCTGACGCTCTGCAGGCTGGTTCGGGTTGCCAAGGGAAGCAGACACTCCTCCCCAGGTCTCAGCTCACCACTTGCTGCTGCTGTCTGAACTCGATTAAGATAAGGGGCTCTGCGGGCAGGGACACAGCTGCCCTCTTGCTGATGCAATGCCAAGCGGGCTGGGAGCTTTCAATACGAAGTAATTAATGGTAAAGCAGACTCCTGCAATCCTGCAGTCTCTTCTATTTCTGTTACTTAGGCTTTTAAAGGCAATGGGATCACAGTGGCTTGACTTCCTTCTCTAGCCAAAAAAACGAAGCACACTTAATCTGGTGACCTCACATCCATCTTCTGCCCTTTATTAGCACCATCTGTCTCCTTCTGCCTGCTGAAAGGCGACTGTGCCTCTCCTCATGGCTGGGACAATACAAATATTGCTCAATTACAGCCATGCTCCAAATGCAATTACTCAATTGCAGTGTTAATTGAATTATTTGAGTTTAATTATTCCATTAGGACATTTGTCAGTACAGTCTAAGCTGCTTGCTTTCTCTCTGGGCTAGCATCGCAGTGCAGCATCTGGCCACACAGGGAAGGACTGGTTTTACTCACTCAGACCTAGTTAGGCTGAGGAAAGTCTGGCACTGTTCAGAAATGGTGCTCTCAAGCTCAAGGAGAAGTGTCAAGACTGCAGGGACCTTCTTTTCTGCAGTCCAAGGGTTTCCATGCACAATACTTGTAAGCAGAGAACGGGGACTATTTATGCAGAAATAAATAATTTTGTGTGAAGAGTTAGTGACAAAAATACTTGTGAGGGTTTTGTAAGTGAAGGAATCAGACCTGAAAGATGCTTGGCAGAAATCAAAAGGAGCAGTTGCACAACATGAGCCTGTATTTAAGACAATGTATAGTCAGTGAGGCAGTTGCTAAGGGCTGCTTACAGTGCAAATAGAGGGGTTGAGATGGGGCTGCACTGTGAAATTCTCCAGTTCTTGTGGTAAATTCCCCTGGGCAAACAGAAAACTGCTTGGAGTTTATTCCTGATTCCTATTCCTGATTCCTATTCCAGTGTCCTGCCACTGTCACCGAATCACAGAATTGTTAGGGTAGGAAGGGACCTCTGGGGATCATCTAATCCAACCCATCATCGGGTTTTCTTCACTCTTAACATCATCCAGAGCCCTTGCCTCGTGGGGCACACTATTATTAAAAAGGGTACTCAAATCTTCCCCTCCCTTCAGCCATACAAGCTGCCCTGGTTGATGTAAGTCCTGCAGCATCATTTAGAGCTGTGACAGGTGCACTGGAAATAGCCCTGCCTGTCTCAGAAGGAGCTTTTCACCCACAGGCTCTTCTCCTGTGAGCAGAGCTCAAGCTGTAACACCTCTGTTCTGCAGCAGCCCAGAGCTGTGACTGCCACAGACAGCCCTGGGCTTTGTTCTTGATGTGCTGAGCTTTGGAAATCCTTCTCTTACCTTAAAGCTGCTGCCCTTGCAGCTCTGGGAGCAAATCCTGAGATTTGCAGGTGGAGGTGTCATCCTTCCAAGAGACAGCAGCGTGCAAGGCAAGGATCTCCGAGGTGGGGACATCTCTGATATCATGGGGTTTCTTTGGGCCATGGATCTTTTCTTGCTGGGAACCCTCGTGGAACCCTGAAGGGTTCAAGTTGCTGGGACAGTGCTTCCTCAGTCCTCGGTGACTGGTGATCCCAGGGAATCCATCCTTTTGTCTCTTTGCCCCATCACACTCCTCCCTCTGCCTGCCCCCTCACCCTCCCCTGTGCTGCATGGTTTTACTGCATTGGTTTTATTGACCCAGTGGAGCATAGGAGAGGAAGGAGAGGTCAGAATCTGGGTGTGACATGGCAATTTTGTGGCAGCTTCAGGAAAAATGCTCTGCCCTAGTGAGCAGAAGTGGCAAGGGACCATGGTTAAACACAGATGTAGGGGGATTAGGTGGTACATACAGTTGTGCTTTAAATATTTTTTGCAAATGTGGGTTTTATCTGCCATGTGCCTCATTGACAGTACAGAGATATTGGCACTTTGATCCTGGCTGATGTGGTGGAGTTTGAAGATGGCAGGACCTGCTGTGGCTGTCATTTCTCAGTCCCACTTTGCAAACGTCCTTCCCCTTCTGAAGGAGAGGTGGTTTTCTTTACAGAGTATCAGATCTCACCCAGCTTTGGTGAGCACTGCCTCCCACTGCAGTCTGAGCCATTTGAGGCTGGAACCCTTGGCATGGATGTGCCAGGAGTCCTGCCCTTCTGGTGGCTGTGTGATTCATGACTCTGAATTCACCCTCAAACCAGTGGAGAGGTTATGCCAAGAGAAAAGGATGAGCCTCTCTTGGGCATCCTACAGAATAACTGCAGAGAATTGTGAAAATAGGTTCTAAAAGCCCTCAGAGGATGAATTACCCTCAGGGCTACTCCCAATGTCCTGGGTGCCACATCTCCCTGGTGTAGCTGCAGAGCTCAGTTTGCTGCTCAGGATGCAGTCAGCCCATTGTGTGGCACTGGAGGTTTGAATTTCCCAGGCTCTTTCCTGTGTTAATTCCTACATTCTCCAGCAATACACCCAGAGGCTCTGTCAATCCTTTCCTCTTCATGCCCATGTGTGCCTTCCTGCATCTCCACCCTGCAGCACCCTCCCAGCTTGAGAGATGTCACCCCATCAGTGTTGTCCTCAAAGCCCTGCATTTTCTAACTCAGCAAGGAACTGGATTTCCATGCCTGCAGAATCTCAGTGTCTCTCTCCTCTGTACCTGCCCTGTTTCCCTGTCTGCTCTCTGGGATGTCTCTTTATTTCACTCGTGGCAGCTCTCAGGTCTGTGAAGCTCAGTCTTGCAAAATTGCTTCAGTGCCAGCAGCAAGTGCAAGGGCTTTTCACAAGCACCCATGGCAGCCTCCTGCTGAGGCTTCCTGGCTATTCCTGGGCCACAACGGACTGGATTTATGGGGAAAAGCAGTAGCCTGGCACTGAGAAGCCTTCATCCATTACCCTGCTCTGCCCCAGGCTCTGTGGGGAACTCTGGATACTGACAGCCTCCAGGGCCCTGGTGCTAGCCAAGGGGCAGTACAGCAGCAGCCCTGCCTGAGGCTGAGCGTGTGGATGTGCAGGAGCCACCCCCTGTCCCCTGCCAGCTCTGGTGCCCGTGCTGGGGTGGGTTTGCCATAAATCCATCCCTGTTCACGTCACAAGCAGCCAGAGCCAAGCCCGGGGGGCACTGGAAAGCAGCCTTCGGATGTGTAATTTTGTTCTTTTGACTCTAACACCTCATTTAATATTTCACAATGCATTCCTGTGCCAGAGACAAAGGCTGGCTGCAGGTTCAGCCACTGACATTTGCATTATTAGGCTGGGGCTCCAGAGCTCGTGCTCAGCGAGGTGAGCACAGTTCTTCCTGTGCTCCTAACTGGAAATACAGGGTTGGCAAAAACTTTTGGCACTTGACTTTTAATGCTGATCCAGCTGATGGTTATGGATGGTGGAGAAGAATCAGGACAACGTTGCTTTTGGAAACTTTGCCCCGAGTTTTCTTTTAATATGAATTCTGGACCAGGATGAAGCCATCAAAAGAGTGTTGGGCCCACACAATCCCGAGTCAGAAGCTGTTTCCAGTGCTCCTGTTCTGAACAGCTTCCAGACCCTCTAAATACACAGGTTTAAATAATTGCCCTTCAGTCTGGAAATATTGGCTCTTCTCTTGTATCAAGTAACACCTAATGTCATTGCTGCTGAAGGCAACTAGGATGAAATTGCCTGCCTTACTTCTCCCAGTGTGTTGGCTTTATGCATTTGGCAGCATTTGGAGTCAAATCAATCTTGCTTTCCTCTCCTGGACAGGTACTTAGTTTTGCTGATGTCAGGGTACAACTTTAGTGCAGAGAAGGGAGAGGAGGCAAACCATGGCTGAGAACCCAGGGAATTGGGTTGCAAAGCCCCATTGGCTTAAGGAAGTGTGAGGCTTGTGCATAGAATCATAGAACGGTTTGGGTTGGAAGGGATCTTAAAAACCACCTCATTCCACCCCCCTGCCATGAGCAGGCACACCTTCCACTATGCCAGGTTGCTTCAAGCCCCATCCAACCTGGCCTTGAATATTTCTAGGGATGGGGCAGCCACAGCTTCTCTGGGCAACCTGTGCCACGGCCTCCCCACCCTCATTGTAAACCATTTTTTCCTTATGCCTAATCTAAACTCTCTCAGTTTGAAGCCATTTCCCCTTTCCTATCACTCTATGCACTTGTGGAAAGTCCTTCTCCAGTTCTCTTGGAGCTCCTTTAGGTACTAGAAGGGTATTCTGCAGCCTGAAGAGGTTCTCCAGGCTGAACAATCCCAATTTTCTCAGCCTGTCTCCACAGGAGAGATGCTACAACCTGGCCCAATGCTGCTATCTTCTGCAGAAAAGTGCTGGCAGAGGTCTGGAGAGTTGTTTTGTGGCTGCTGAGGTCCCACATGCTTGGGGATTTGTACCTGCTGCAACCCCAGAGGTGCTCCCAGAGGCCTGGACAAGGAGCTCTCCCTGGAGCAAAGCTGACTGGCTTTCAAATAAAGGGCACTGGATGTTCTGAAAGGAAGAAACAAGGGACAATTCTCCTCACTAAGGTACCTCAGGCCCTGTGTGGACTCCTGAGCAGTGGACAGGGTGTCAGATCAGCTTTGAAAGGAGCTCAGGTGCTCTGCTTGTGTCAGGCCTTGGGACTCTGGCACATGGAACATGCATAAAGCCTCCTCTGAGCTGTGAGTGCCTAACTGGCTCACAGAGCCAGAGCTTTCCTTTTTCCTTTTTCCTTTTTCCTTTTCCCTTTTCCTTTTTCCTTCCCTTTCCCATTCAGGTGCTGTCTCTTCTCTCCATTGCAGATGATTCCTTTCATCCTCTTCAAGAGGCCTCCTGCTGCCTCTTAAATCTCTTTGCTCACCTCATTTAAACACTGCAGCCCACTCCAAGACTTTATAAGGCTGAGTGTGATTAAGATTATGGCTTTCCCTTTTGGACAGGCAACTGGGAATCACCCTCCCTGTGGGGGTGCCAACAGGCAGGGTGGTGGCAGCTGGACAGTGCCCTGCCATGGGTGCCTGAGATGGCCAGGGGATGACCTCCCTGGGCACACAGATCTTTAGGAGGCCGCTGTGCTGTTCAGCTGGTGCTGGTGTGAGCCTTTTGCTTTATTAAACTGCCTTCATCTTGACCCATGAGTGCTTTTTCCATCTGATTTTCTCCTCCCACCCTCTCCCATTCCCTCTCCTGCTGAGGAGGGAAGGGATAGAGCAGCTTGGTGGGCACCTGGCATCCAACCAAGGTCAGCTCACCACAGGAGTGCAATCTTCATTCCTTGCTTTATTTGTGCTGTGACTGCTTTGGGCTACAGTTGCCTTTAATTACTGGCTCTGTTGAGGCTGGTTGAGTCTTTTCTGAGTGAATGGTTTGGAGATCCTTGCTCCCAAACAATGAAACCACTTACCATCACTTATATTTTAAATCAGAGTTTATATTTAGCTGGTGCCTTCCATTCAGGCTGCTTCTCCACACCTGCACAGAGAAAAGCCCTGCAATCCTGCTGCTCACAGGAGGATTTGGATGCTCTCTCCAGCCCTGCTGCTGCAGCTCAGTTGGGATGTGATATCCAGGAGGACACCAGGCCCCATACTGCTCACCTTGATGTTGAGCTCAGTTTTGGCAATTCCTTCACTTTGATCATCGTTATAGAGTGAAAAAGTCCTCGAAGCATGTACAAAGTCATTAAAGCTCACACAGCCACCACGCAGAGGAGAGAGCAGCTGAGAGTCACCTGACTGTGTGAGAGGAGCTCTGCTTCTCTTTCATGGGGGGTGGAAGCAGAGCTCAGCAAGCAGACAGTGTCTACTCTGGATCCCAAAAGGCTCAGGACTTCTGAACATGAGTGTCATAAACCAGGAGAAGGGATTGTTTGTCCCGAAATAACTTGAGTTGAATGCAAGCTGAAGGGAACTGGGAGCAGCCTCAGCATTCCCCAGCCTGCTGTTTCCCGTTACACGCAGCCCCAGGAACAGAAACTGCTGCAAGAAGTTGCCTTCAGCAAGCACTGGCTCCAGCAGCAAGAGCTGTGCTCTCACCAGCACTGCAGAGACTGGGGAGTGGGCAGGGAAATTGTCCTTCCACTCATCCCACCCCACTGACCATGGGACAGCTGTCTGGGGAGACAACATTTGGGGGACACGGTGCTTTGAACACAATCGGATCCTTCTGTTCCAGAGTGACCCACACCCAGCAGCCAGGACGCTTTCCCCAGCCAGGCCCAGCCCTGTGGTGTCCCCTTGGAGCTGGGGGGTGATGGAAGCCCTGTCCCCCCATTTCCCAGGAGGGAGAAGGGTTTGGGGCTGTGGCTGTGTGCTCAGAGGATGCTCTGCCCAGCACCACATGCCGTGCTGGCTGCCTGACCCTGCTCCACGCAGGACGAGATGCCAACAAGAGGGCAAAGAGCCCTCATCTAATTATTGTGCTATATTTGTACATGAGAGAAGGGAAGTGAGCAAGAGACATGCTGCTGCTGGGAACTTGATGGCTTTAGGTGAATTGAGAGACAGGGCACACCAATTAAGGCTTTTTTTTTCCTTTTTGCACACAATTCTTGCCCTTTCCTCTGCCTGCCTGGGAGGCTGGACTACCTGCAGTGCTTGCTGTGGCAGGAGGAGGGGGAGTTGGGTTGTGCATCCCTGGGAAGGATGCAGGAGGGATGCAGGGACAGTCAGGCAGCATCAGGGGACAGCCTGTCCCACCAAGGGGTTTATGATAACGCCCTCCTGGCACTGGCCACGCACAGAGGGAAATGAAATGCACCACTCTCTTGACGGTGTTTCAAAATGCCATTAAGGGATCAGAGCATGCTCCAGCCTGGGTGCTGGCAGCAGGCAGGGGAATGAAATAATTGATTGGCTTCTCCCTGTGATCCAAAAGGGCTTCGATGTCAGGCCATTCATTGTGGTGGTTGGAATGCTAACAATCCATCGGAGCTGCAGCCCCGCGAATGGGTGGCTGTGCTAATGGCTAATCCGGGGTGATGGATGGGCTGGGGGAGAGGCTGCTGCTGAGTAAGGAGGAGGCAGCGAGAGCAGAGTGAGGCAGCAACAGGCTGGGACTCAGCAGGCACTTTCCCAGCCAGGGTGGGAGCTGGAAGGGGGAGGCAGTGGGCAGGCAGCTTGGGTGAGTATCCATGTCCTGCTCCCCTCTGCTCAGGGTGGGCACACAAGAGGTAACATCTGAATTTAGCCACTTGACTTTTGCCAGGTCGGGACTACAGAGCAACAAAGAGATGGCAAGCCCTCTCTCTGTCCTCCCTGCAGCCCTTTTTAAGACTCAGATGTATTTCTTTATTTTGAATTAAAAGTGCACTGAGGTTGACAGCATCTTCAGGTAAACAAAAGACAAAGCTGAATACAAAAGAGGGGGCAGTAAGAAATAATAAGATTAGCAATCCCAGGGAGGGCAGTTGTGCTAATGAGCAGCAGGCAGGAGTTGATGTGTTCCCCAGCACACCCCTGTGGATCTACTGACTGGTCCTGCCTCCCCAGGCAGAAGCACATCCCTGTTTTGGGAGCATTGCTCCTGGTTTACCCTGGGCTGAGTAGGAGGAGAGGTGGTGGCTGTGGTTCCCCTGCCCTATTTCAAGGCCTGCCTTGGAGGGGATGTGCCCTGGGGAAGGTTTGACTTCATCCCACCTCCAAACCTTGGATTGTGCTGAGGATTCAGTTCGTTGCCAAGCTGGTGGCTCGTAGGAGGGACTTGTCAGACCCCTGGCTCAATCTGCATAAAGGGGACCATGCTGGGCTCTCCCAGCAGCGCCTTTCCTCCCAAAAAACAGCCTCCATACCTGTGTGCAAGGGAACAGACTGACTTTAAATGGTTGCAGCTCAAGGAGCCTCTCTTGGTTATTGATCACCTACTGATTACTCCAGCACTTGGTATTCAGCTTGTAAATAAGATTATAGGGTAAATCTAAAATGGAAGCAGAGGGATGATAAAATTCTGCTCATTTACAATAAACTCAAAGAACTTTCCCCCTTCTGCCCCCCTCTCCAGCTTTATTATGAAGTCCAATAAAATACCCTGGGGACAAGAAGGAAGATTCAAAGGCAACATCAAAAGGCATCTCTATTCGTTTTAGCGTGTCAACAGGCACAGAGAGATGCTCCCAGCCAAACGTGGCAGCTGCTCCAAGTGCAGCAGCCCAGCCCCTTCCCTGCCATCCCCAGACAGCTCTGCTCAGCCCAGGCCTTCACCTGCTCTGTTCTGGGAAGACAGGCCCAGTCCCATCCATTCCCTTCAGATCTCAGATAAGTTTCTATTTTGATGGCAAGCCCTCCAAGTGTTAGATCTGGAGTTCAGTGCCATGGACTGTTCTCGCTGCTTTCAGCCCATTTCTGCAAAAGAGGAAAAAACCAAATGCTCTGTGGCTAAAAATAGGTATTCCTCTTTTTTCTCTGTGCTGCTGCAGGGCTGTCCTTTGGGCTCCTAGCAGTGCCAGGTGCCCTGGATCTACCACAACAAGCTGAAGGAGACTATGATTGAGTGACAGGATATTTCAGAGCTGTGCCTACCTTTGCCAGCCTTGGAAACACCAGTCTTGTGATATCCAGGGGCTGAAGTAAACCCCAGCTCCTGGAGTCATGGGAGTTCATGAGGATTTTTAAATCTTGAAGAAGCCCAGTCTTTTCCACTGGGAGGTTTCTCCCAGCTCCATCCTTTGAGGGCAGGGAGAGCATCTCCCTGCTCTGAGCAGCAGCCAGGACATCCTCACAGGGACCTGTGCAGGCACTGTCCAAAAGGCAAAGCTTCTCTGCACCTTCTTTATGGATGCTACTGCTTCAGGCAAGGGAAAAATTCTCCTCGAGTTAATTTAGGACCTGACACCAGCCAGCTTCAGGTGCTCCAGGCAGCAGGGCTCAGGAGGATGGGCTGTTCTGCCTTTCCCCTGTGGGGTCCTGAGGGGACATTAGACATTTTGTCTAAATTATGCTTTTCCCCAGGAACTTTTGAAGTGGTCCACCCTTGGCAGGAATTGTGCCAAGTTATTATCCTTCATTGCCACATCAGGGGAAGCTGGAGCCCCCATCCCTTGGGAAGATTTGGGCTCCCTGGTGCTCAGGGCAGGTTGTGTCCTTGCTGCTGGTAATGGGGCACCAGCGCTGGTCCCCCCCAAGGGTGTCACACTGAGTGCCAGCACCAACACTGAGGACAGAGTGCTTTTGTGGCAGTGTTCCCTCAAGAGTGAGGCTTTTAAATATAGCAGGATTGACTTGAAATCCCAGATTAATTCACTTTTAAATACCAGCTCTTGGATTCTCATTCTCTGCTTCTAGGTGCGTATCCCCAAGCCTCAGTGGGTGTTTATGAGATCTTGAAATTTAATCCTCAAAGAACACATTAAAACTTCAATTCCTTGTGCAGTCCAGTGATTTTGGAGGCTGATGGCCTGGAGGAACAAACAAACATTCGGAGACAATCAGAACCAGCAGCGTTTTATGCTGGTGGGACTGTGCCATCAGAAGTGCTGATCCCCTTGGGGCAGTGACAGCCTGCACAGCCTGAGGCATTTGAAATGTAGATTGAATGAGTATTTTCACAACCTCTGAGTAGCCACTGATGCTCCCCCTTTTCCCATTTTAAGAGAAGGCAAAATCCTCCATTTTCTTCAGGGCAAGGGCTTCTGCTTGTGATCCACAGAGCTGGGGTGTGCATGGATTATTTCTTGGGGTAAGGAAAAAGATAAAGTGTCTGAAGCCTCTTCGTGCAAGGATGAGTGTCCAGAGGGGATTGTCCCTCCTGGGGAAATTTCAGAGGCATCTACAAAGCCTTTCTCATGCAGTTTCTGGATGCCAAGGGATGGGGCAGCCCCTAAGCTGTGGAATCATTGCCATGAAGCTTCCAGATATTTGCAAGCCCAGCTGAAAGTCCCCTCACCCTCTGTATGTTTTCAAGCCCACAGCCTCACCCAGCTGCTGGGGAATCTTCAGGTTCTCAGCAGAAAAAGCCCCTCCAGCACCCAAGGAACACTCATCACACTCCACAGCCTCACTGATGCTGGGCTGGAATAGCTGTGGAGCAAAGCCTGCAGCCTCATTTCCTCAGCAAGAAGAGACTTCTCCAGCCTTCAAAGTGCCCACAAGAACTCACACCCATGCTGAGAAAAAAAAAATGCTACCTCCTATTCAAAAAGGTGAAAAGACAGGACAAAGTTAAAAGCAACAGCAAAAATGGCTGCTGAGAATAGAAATATCCGTGTGTAACCATGGCTTCCTCACTGCATGCATGCCTGAAATGCAGGGGGCTACTGCTGGCCCTGCTGTGCTGGGAAATGGCCCAGGAAAATGCTCCCCTCCTGGGGCTGGGGATGATGCTGGGGACAGTGAAAGTGCTGAAAGTGCTTGGGCAAGGGGCAGAGAGGTGAAAGGCCAGAAACACTAATGACCCCTTGTGCCAGAGGTGCTTGAAGGAGCTCAGGCCTCTCCTGCCAGAGCCAGCCTCAATGGAGGGGCTTTCCTGGGTGGGGTTACACCCACTCTCCCCTGGGAATCACAGCTAAAATCCTCCTGGGACAGGCAAAGGCCACTCTGACCCCAGCACAACCTTTCTTTCAGCCTGGTGGGTGCCCTTTGATCCACTCTGGCAGAGAGCACCCAAGTTTTGAGGCTCCCTGCACATCCCAAACCCACAATCCTGCTGCCACCAACTCTTCCACCCCCAGGCCCTCCACCACGGAGGGACTGATCATGCAGGCAGGGAACTGAGGCATAAACACGTGCCAAGACTGAGAATGCCAATATCTGAATGCCTTCAGTTCCTTCCTCCAAATAAATCACTGCGTGACTCTAATTACCGCACTTGCCCTGGGTATGCGCCGGCTTAATACGGAAAATGAGTGTGGAGGATTTATTACTGCCGATCCCTGATCTTTCCTTTTTGATATTAAAACATGTTTAATTCATTGCAATGTGGATTAAAGTAAGGGAGGCCATGGGCAGGCTCTGGTTTGCCTGGGGAGGGTTTGGTTGCTGCCCATCCCGGGAGCAGGACGGTGCTGGCTCCTGCTCCCCTCCACGCTGACTCTGTGTCAAGCCCTGGCTGAATCGTGCCTGATTTCACCACCACACTCTCTCTGCATGTGGATTTATGGTTGTTTAGACACCAAGACTAGGGAGACTGCTGTAAATGTGTTACTTTCACTGAAGGGACAGGTTACAGCAGAGCTTATAACCCTGCTAGATGCAGCAGAAGTGGTGGTTTCTGAGGTTTTAAGCTTTCCTAAATAGATGGCCATCGCTGTCAGTATGAATCAGCTCTTGCTTTCAGAAAAGCTTTCTCTTTTTATTTTGTTACAAGAGCCCTTGGCCTTCAGTGACTAGTTTGCATTGAATCTTCAACAATTGTGAAGGCATTTCTCACACAGCCTGGGAGCTTGCTGCAGAACATGAACCTTTTCTGCCCTATTTTGCAGAACGGCTTCTGCAGGGTGATGGCACCTTGGCCACTAACACAGGGCCTTGGGCACGGGGTCTCAAAGGGATTTTCAGAGCAGGGGAGGGAGCAGAGAGGGTCCAGGGAGGAGAAGACATGGAGCAGACACAGATCCACTGAGCTGATGATTCACCCCAAGCACGGCAGCACAGGCCAGATGGGGAAAAGGCTGAGTATGGGGAAAGGTAAAATCAAGGCAAGGACAGTCCGAGCAGGGGGGCTCTCTGGTGGCCCTGGTGCCATCCCAGAGCCCCGGCCAGGCAGCCCAGCTTCCTGCACACACCCCTCCCATGGTGACACCAGGCTGAGCCCTGGGTATGAACCAGGCAGCATCTGCTGCTCTGTCCTTACAGGAGCGATCCGCACCGGCTCCAGCCATCCATCAAAGTGCTCTTCCCATTTCCCCTGATTACATCCCTGGCTGCAGCTCAGGCACGGGTGGAGCGCGACTCACTCGGAGCAAGGCAAGCGGTAGGAGTGACCACTGCTGAATAATTCATCCCTGCCGGGAGCGCAGCGTCCCCTCCCAGGAGAGGAGGATGCGCCGTGCTCCTGCTGCCCAGGAGGAGGAGGAGGAGGATGTCACCTCAGGCTGTGTGTTGTCCCTGCCCCTGCCTGGAGGGGCAATGAGGATCCGCACCCCCTGCTTTGCCACGGCATCTCCAGCCCTGTGGCATCAGGACACCCCTCCCGAGGCAGCTGCGCAGGTCAGACACTCTCTAGAGCACCCATGAAAGGCAAAGGCTGGGATCCGTTCCTCTGATCACACCTGGCCACAACGTGCCGGCATTTTGGGGCACACGAGGAGGGGAGAATCCTGGAGGAAACCATCTGTGTTAGCTGGTTGCAGGGAGAAATCAGTCTCCGGTGCATGAGAGCAGTTTATCTCCCCGGGCCCCTTCCACAACTCTGCAAACCCCACTCTCCCCCTGCCATCACCGATGCACATCTGATGGGAGAGGAGCTGGTCCAGCCACAGGCCTGGGAAGGGCAAGAAAGGAGAAGAAAAAAGCACAGAAAGTAAACGAAGGGAAATTGAGAGAAACCACACGGCCCACCCCAGCATCTCCTTCTTTCTCCACCCCAGCTCCAGCAAGGCCAGCCAGCACGGAGCCCTGGCTTGTGTCTGATGGTGGGACAGAGGATGGGGGATGCACCCTGGCGTGTCCCAGGAGGCACAACGAGTTCCAAACCTGCCCCAAGGGACAGTTGCTGCCTGGGCACCGTCTTGTCCCACCACGGGGACAGCGAAGAGAGGTGGCAGTGCTTCCCATCACCATGGCAACCCGCGGAGACGGCTCCGCTCTTCCAATCCCGAATCTCCAGGATGAGCCCTGGAAAATCAATAACCCCGGCAGAGACAGACAGGCTTGGGCTGGGGGTCCCCTCCTGGGGGTTGGTGACAGCGGTGTCTCTGCCCCCTGAGCACCTCTGCTAATCCTCTCTGGAGCAGTTTTGTCCCGTGCCAAAACAGCTGAGCCAGGGGTGCTGCTTCTGACAGGGGCATCATTATTTCCCCGCTTCAGACAGGGGCATCAGTGTTTCTCTGCACGGATATTTCTACCCTGAATCCTGTTGGGAAGTTTCCCTCCTGGTGAGGCTCTCGGTGGAGCCTTGGTTAGTGCATGGCAAGTGAGAGACTGCGTCAAACAGAGCTGATGGGGAGCTGGCGTCCCCTGTGCTGATGGAGCTGCTGATTAGGGAAATGTTCTTGCATTTCTAACGCTCTGGAGATTTGGGCCAAGAAGCTCCTCAGAGGAAATCAGCAGCCTCGAGATGCTCTTGCAGGACACAGTGTTTCTGCCTCAGTGGGCAGCTCCCGGTGGGATGTGTCCCCATCCTCCTGCTGTGGTGACACACTGGTGCCTCTTGGCACCTCCACTCTTCCATCTCATCAGCGTGGCCCCACATGGGACCAGAGCAAGGATGGGAGAGTGGGACTTCCCTGCTTTGTCCTTGATGCAGTTCCATCCACACCTCCTGGAAAAAGGGGTTTTGGTGAGTCCCATTTTAGGAGAAAGTCCCGGGGGCTGGGTCCAGGCAATGCTGCCTGTCCTGTTGCCCACCCTCCTGGTACCTGCCTGGTTATGAGGTCCTGGCCAGCCAGCATTCCCAGCCACAGGGAGCCACTCTGTCCCAGCATGTCCTTGAGACACAGAGCACATCCCAAGGCTTCCCAAGTGCCTGGCATGGACACGGTGCTGTGCCCAAGCCTTCCCCAAAGCAATGGCCAGTGATGATCTCATGTGTGATGAGTCTGTGCACACTCAGCAGGGGCAGTGTCCCCATGTCCCCATCCCTGCTGGTGTCTGCCAGCTGCCCTTCATTCCCAGCTGAACACGGGGATGAATGTGCCATCACATCCCAGCACTTCAACCCCATGGCCACCCTGCCCAGCTCCCTGTCCCCCGCTCAGGGCCAGACCCTCACCTATGGGCACCAACCAGATCCCACCACTCCTGCCTTCCCCTTCCCCAGCTCTGCTCCTGACCCCATTTCCAGCCTTCTCCCGGAGCCCACATTTATCTGGGGTTGATTTGTGCTGTGGCAGAAGAGCCATTAAGGCTCTTGTTAGTACAGAGGGAAGGACGCCTGCTGTGTGCCCATGGCCACGTTAGGAAGCCGGATGAGGGCAGTAAATAAGGTTTCACTCTATTACAATGATTGGAAAGGCTTGAACGGGAGCAGCAGGCTGGCAGAGCTGCAGAGGAGGTGTCCTCCAAGGGGCAATTGTCAAACAGCAATCTGCCAGCACAGTGCTCAGGTCCCCATTTATCTTTCTGCCTTGCCAGAGATGATATCAAGCTCCTTGTGCTGCCCGGGGTGCTGAGGTGGCCTCAGGTGTCCCTGGGCTTGTTCTGTGGGACAGGACAAGGTGAAGGACTCCTTCAGCAGCAGGAGATCTGGCAACTTGCTGGGTTATGGGCAGCAAATCTGCTTCCAGGAGATTGTGGAGGAACGTAAAACATGGGGAGGGTCTGACCTGCCACAGGTGGCACGGGGCCAGAGCTGCAGCTGTCCCTGGCTGGGGTGCAGAGGGTGGTGGAGATCTCCACTCCTGCTACCTCCCTTCCTCACTTCAATATTTCTGTGTGCTGGTTTCATCCCCAGCACAGCAGCAGCTCTGCTTTCCTCTCCTGGCTGGGTGTTGGGATACTTAATTCATTAGCATTAACGAGGTGTGCCTGGCTCTGCTGCAGCAGCACCATGGAACAGCTCAGCTGGAGGTGGCTCAGCCCGGAGAGATGCTCAACAGAGCGAGTGTGCTGTCAGCACCGGGTGCTTATAGCCCTCGGTTTCCCCTGCTGCTGAGTCACAGCCAGGCTCAGCCGCAAAACAGGCTGTAAAGCCCTCGGTGAGGGTTTATGGGGTGCCTGGTCCATTGCAGCGTGTCTGAGCAGCTCCAGGGCCCCTGCACTGGGCCAGGCTGGCAGCGAGGGCTGATCTCAGCAGCAGGCTGCCCCAGCCCCAGAGACACAGGCAGCATCAGCACAGGGGCAGTGCTCACTGAAGGACTTGCAGTCCTTAACTCATCGCTCTGAAGGGCAACACCAGGTGCCTAAAATTAGACTCCCACCTCCTAATTTAGGTACTTCAAAAAATAGGCTGATTTGTGTATTCCTTTCTACCCCCACCTCTGGCACAGCTCAGCATCCAGAGACTTCCAGGGAGGTGCTCTGTTCTTGGGCTTGTTGGAGCACTCCAGCAGCACCAGGTACAAGAAACCAAATCCTCCTGTATCCCTGGTTTATCCCAAGTAGGAAAAGAGGAGCTGCTGTTCTCCTGTCTCTGGAGGGGAGAGCCCTCCTGGTGCTCCAGCACTGTTAATCAGCATTAGCAAACAGCAGCCTGATGCTGGGGCCTCACCTTACCCAGCCAGGGTGGGCTGGGGTTGCATCTCAGCCTGGCTGTGCCCCAAGGGGTTTCTGATATCCCAAAGCAGTGTCCCTGTAGCACCTCCCTGCTGCACGTGGCCTCCCCTGCCTCCAGGAGGGACCAGACTGGTTCCACCCCTCTCGATCCCAAGACAGGTAACCAACACAGCAGGAAAATGTTGGACATGGGCAGCAGGGTGGAGACATAGCCAGGGCTCTAACCCTGTGTGAAGGGAGCCATGGGGGCAAAGCAATGCCATCCTGGTCCCTGCCAGGGGTGCTGGCTGAGAGGGGCCCCGCTGCTCCCTCCCCGTGCCTGGGAGGGTGGGTGACAGCCTGGCAGCTCCTCACGCGAGCCTGCAGCTGGAGCGATCTGCCTGTGCACGTTTCATAGTACACGTGTCCCATTAAGAAAAAGATCAGAGTTCCCAGGAGCTAAAAATAACACCAGGCAGTGGAGTTTGTCCAGGAGACAGTAAGGGATGCGGGGGTGTGGAGCAGAAGGTGTAATTTCACTGCCGGCTCCACCAGTGACAGGGTGCAGGAGAAGGGGAATGAATCAATCCTGCCATGCTGAAGGAAATCACTGCCGAAGGAGCAGCGTGGGGCTGGGGGAACTCAGCTCCAGCCTCGCTCCTGTCGGACCCCAGGCAGTGCAGGGAGCAGGGGGAACACAGCTGGCTCCCAGAGGTGCCCTGGAGGTGCACCAGGGTGCAGCAGGCAGGGACAGAGCTGCCACGGTGCTCCCATGTGGAGATGCTGGGAGATGGGTGTGAGCTGGAGGGCCCTGTGATGTTGGAGTGACAGGGCTGCTCTCCATATGGCAACCTCTGGTGCTGAATGGAAGAGTGAGTGCAAACACAGATCCTAATTACCACAGCTCCTCCAGAGCCAGCTCTGCCTGCTCTCCCCAAGCTGTCAGATGCTCTCTAGCAAATGCCTCCATCTCCTTTCCGTGGCTGAATTGAAGCTATTTATTCTCTCCTCAGGATCCAGCAGCTTCTGTTTCACCACTAGTTGAACAGCTGGAGAGAGAGCAGGAGGAGTGAGGAGGGGAGAAGCTCCTTTCAGCACAATCAGTAGCACCAGAAAATCCAAACCCCGTGTGAGAGAGAGAACAGAGGTCAGGGCTTGTCCTGGGCCAAGGAAGCACCTGGCCTGAAGCAAGCTTGGCTGGAGAAATGACCTTCATTCCCTGAATGTTGTCAGTGGCACAAGAAATGGGATGGGCAGAAGAATTTGCTCTTCAAGATTATTTAATTCACTGCCCTCCAGGTCTTACGTCCCAGCATGGGTTACAGCACTTGGCAGGGTCCATAAAATCCTGTGAGGACAGACTGAGATATGGGAGTATCCACCCTGGAGAAGGGAAGGCTCCAAGGAGACCCTCGAGCCCCTTCCAGTGCCCAAAGGGGCTCCAAGAGAGCTAGAGAAGGACTTTAGACAAGGACCTGAAGTGGTTGAACAAGGGGTAAAGGCCTTAAGCTGAAAGAAGGCAGGGTTAGATCAGACATTAGGAAGAAACTCTCTGCTGTGAGGGTGGTGCAGCCCTGGCACAGGTTGCAACAAGATGATTTTTAAGTTCCCTTCCAACCCAAACCATCTTGTGAGTCTAACTCCAGGCTTCCACCGCAGCCTGGAATGGAAACCATACACACACAAAAAAAACCCCAAACAGACAAACAAACATGGTAACAGTTCCAATTAGCAAAGGCATTTGGCTTCCCAGCGCCGCTCCCCATTGCTGCTGGCTTTTGGAAGGGGCTGGGTGAGATGACTGGCAGCTCCAGCAGCTCTGTCCAGATGGACACATCTACTCTCTGTCTGGAGAGCTTTTGTCTCCCCAGCCAGCCCTGGCACTTCTCTGCTGCTGCAGCCAGAACAGACAGCCAGTATCCATCAACTCTCTGCACCCAGCCTCATCCTGCTGGGACCTCCGGGTGGGTCAGCACCCACAGCAGTTCCAGGGCAGCTGTTCCCTGGGTGCTGCACCCCTGCAGGGGCTGGGCTTGGAGCCCCAGGTGTGCAGCTGCTCTGCCCCAGGGCTTTGGGCTGGGAGGGTTCCTGGCTTTGGGGGCTCATACTCTCAGCCTGTGCTTGCTTGACCCCCTGGCCTGCCCTCAGCTTCGGGGTGAAACCAATATCTGTTAAAATCTGAGATTCCCAAACATGATATCCAACATGTTTCTTGAAAATCAGCAACTGAGTGGAAGATGGAAACATTTTTTCTCGCCCTCCATAGTGGGGAAAAAATCTGGTCTGAAGTATGAGCCAAACCACAGGGGAATGGCCTTCCTTGGTACCTGTCAGGGTGAACTTCCATGATCCTCGTGAGTCCCTTCCAACTCAGGATATTCTGTGATGTCCACTGAAACAATTGCAGGTGCCAGCCTGTCCTGCCCACTGGTGGCAAACCCTTTGGAAAAGGCCGTGGTTTCCCACTGCTCCCAGCTCTGCTCCCTTGTGCTGCTGCTCTCCTCCCAGCTGGTGAGCCTGTTGATTATATAAACTGCTCACTCTCAAGCATTGATGGAGCAGTTTGCCTCCCACCCCACTGGGCTCTGCAAACTCTCTTTTTTTTTTTCTTGGCTTAATGGGATGTTTACTCCACAACAACCTTCCCTCAACACCCAGCAGGAGGAACTCTGAACCACAACCCCAACAACATGCTGACTTCCACATTGAGCTGGGAGTAGATGTGAGTTTCCTCCCTGCTCCTGACGCTGCTGGGGTTGAATGTTAGTCCCCAAATCCATCTGAGAGGTCTTGCAGCTCATTTCTGCCCTGGGGAAGAAACTCCTCGTGTGGTTTGGAGTCTGAGGACTCCTCAGCCTTGGGCAGGTAGGGCTGGGTGTGAGGGGTGTGCCAGAGCCTTGCCCTGTGGTGACAGTGCAGCTGTAAGGAGGCAACAGGGATCCGGCGTGGCAGCTGCCAGCTTTGTTTCATGACAACTGCCAAGCAGGCATCAGGTAGTCGTGATTTCTCCTACTCCCCCTGACTTGGAGCGAGGGACAGAGTGGGAGGGGTCTGCTCTGCTTTTCTTGTGGAAGAAAGAAAACCCAGGTATGCACAGACCCCTTTCTCATCTGTCCACCTTCCACAGGTGTGACACCTGTGCTCCCCACCTTCTCCCTTCATCTGCTCCTCCTGGGGCAGTGAGGGCTGTACCAGGGCAGGTTCTTACAGCATCACTGGTTTGATCAGTGGCTGTGCATATTGTTTGGCTCCATGCTGGTGTCACCTTCCTTCACCTGAGCCTCAGCACTGGAGCAGCCACGACTGCTCATTTCTCTGGAGAACAAGAGCCCCATGGAAGTTTGCTTCCTGCTGTCCATGAGCTCTATGGTGTCCTTTTGCTGTCTTGGTCTCACCTCCATTCTGCTGCTCTTTCTGACCATCCACAGCTCCAGCAGAGTCTCATCTGAGGTTCTCCCAGCGCTGCAGTGAAACTCTCACCTTGTCATCACGGACAGCAGGAGTCTCTGGGGGGAAGGCAATAAAGCAGCTGATTCCCAAGGGGCTAATCCAGCACAGAGAGTGGGAGAGCGGCAGGTGCTGCAGTGCAAACCCTGCAGTCTCTGTCCCATCCTGCAGCACGGAGCAGGGGACATGCAGCAAAGGGCAGGGCAAGCCCACAGCACCCATGGGAAGGTGGGGTGTGGTGATGGCACTGTGAGAGTGGGAGATGCCAGAGGATGGCCTCTGAATTAACTGTACCACATATGGAGTCTTAAAACATTTGAAGAGGGCAACAGATAACCACAAAGGAATGATTCAAGTGCCCAGGGAAGAGAAGTAAATTTGTGTTTCCCTCGCTGGAAGCACAGAGGATAGGGAGCAAGTTGTTCATGTTACAGTTTCCCACTGCTTCCCAACTCTCACCCAACACCAACTGCAGAACAGTCGTCTGGCAAATAAGCTATGAAAAAATAAGGAAACTTTGCCAAAAAGGCAGCTGAAAGAGTAAAACTCTCGCAGATGATACTGCTGCTCAGAGGCACTTGCCTCCTGCCTTTAAGCAGGCTTTATACCAGAATCCAAACATAAAAAAAGAAAATCTGACAGGTGCATATAAGCAGTTGGGCACAAACAAACAAATCCTCAGACTCTGCAAGGAGCAGGTTATGTTTTGTGGGGGCTGTCCTCATGTACAGGCATGCAGAGAGAGGGGCGTTTTATTTTGTGGGATAAATTCTGATGTTGAAATACAGAAAAGCATTTGAGCTTTGCTATATCTTCCCAATCTTCATTCTGGAAATATTCTTTTAAAGTTCATAGCTGTATGTGTAAAGGGCAAACAGATTTAAAATAGACATGTAAACGAGATAGACAACCTTAAAAGGTGCATGCTGTGTCAAACAGGGAAAACAGGAGAGGGTATAAATTTGGGATGAGACAAGTTTTAAGGTGTGACATGCTAAAAGCATAAGAACATGTAATGAACTCTATGCCAGGTCATTAGAAGAAAGGCAGCCAGTGCTGTGTTGGATTCTCGTGTTTCTGAAAGCTCTGACATAAGGGCATCACATAAAACCAAAATTAATCCCTTTACATCAGGATCTGCCATGGGCAATGTTGGAAAATTCACATACTCTGCCCTTTCCTATAGCAGATAAATCTAAAGAACTCTCCTAAACTGAAATGTCAGAAAATGCTTTCGGAAAATACTGATGGGATGGAGAGCAAGGGATTGCCAGGACCAGGCAGGATTTCCCTGCAGGCTCTGGAGGAGCAGCATGGAGTGACTGAGCTACCAGTGGGGCTGGGTGCCCTGCTCCTGGGATGAGCACTGAGATCATGGAGACAGGAGGCAGCAATTGTGACTGCAACTTCTGTCAAAGCTTGGAGCCAGGAAACCATATCCATATCCAACTTCTGTGCAGAGCAAATGAGTTGCTTGAAGCTCTGATAAAGAATAGAATGGGAAGATGTGGAAAGTCATATGATGGAAGTCAGTCATATTTTCAAAGGAGGAATTCGTGGCTTGCAAATCTATTATTCTTTCTTGAGTACGTTAGCCAGCTAATAGTGCACTTGAATTCCCCAATTCCATGGTAACCTACCTCCCAGCCCTTGCTTCTCAATCTATTTGTAAGAAATGCACACAAGCCTCCTTTCATGCATTGATAATGTAGTTTCCTTAAGAGGTTTTGTTGATTTTTTCCCCGCCAAGATTGGGAGGGTGGTTACCATGGAGTTACCTATGGACGGGCAGGCAGACAATCCCATGCCTTTGGAAAGGGGGATGAAGAGTAAGGTGACAATGTTTGCACATCACAAATAATGTCTAAAGGTAATTAACAAAACAGCTAATGAAGCACTGCGGAAGGGCTTCACGATGTTTAGCGATCCGATGACAACATGGCAAGCGGCATGCAAGGAGAAGTGCCACAGGCAGAGGGGCTTGCAGGGCAGGCCAGTGGCGGCCCGAAACCGGCGGCTGCTCGGGGAAGGAGCCCCTGCCGCGGCAGGCGGGCGGCCGGGCAGGCTGGGGAAGGCACCCGGCTGCCGGGAAGGGGCGCGGGACGTGCTGGGGTTTGCGGTGCCTGCCCGCCGGGCCGGCTCCAGCGGCGCGGGGCTGGAGCGGGGACACGGGCGGGAGCCACCGGAGAGATGCTGCGGCTGGGGACGGGGCGCAGCCGCGCGGGGCGTGAGGAGGTGGGCGAGGGGCTCCTGCGGTGACCGCTGCCGGAATCCCGGCTCTCCGGTACCCACCGAGAGCGCCCGTCCGTGCGCACCCGGCGGGGACACGGGGGCGATGCCCGCCGGTCCCGGGCGGGGGCGGGAGGGCTCCGCAGCCCCCGGCCCGGGGGGGTCCGCCCGCCTCCGCCCGCCCCGCGTCCGCCCCGCCCCGCCGAGCCGCCGCCCGCCCTCGCCCCGCAGAGCCGCGCACCGCGCTCGCCGCCGCCGCGGGCACGGGAGCAGCGGGGCCGGGCCGGGCCGGGCCGGGCCGGGATGGCGGGGGCGGGCGCTGCGGGGCGGCGGCAGCAGCGGCGGCGGGCCCCGTCCGAGCGCTGAGCGCGGCGGGCCATGGGGGCGGCGGCGGCGGGGGGCTGCGGGAGCCCTGCCCTGCCCGCCCGCCGCGCCGCCCGCCTCGCCCGCGGGGCTTCCTGAGGGAGCGGCGGCGGCGGAGCCCAGGTGAGCCCTTGCCGGGGCGAGCGGTGCCCGGCGCGGTGCCTCGGGGCGGGGACACCCGTCGGTCCTGCGCGCCGCGCGGGGAGTTCGCCGGCTGCCCCGGGATGCTCCGGCGGCACCGAGGGGACGGCGAGAGGCGGGCGGCTGCCGCCCCCTCCCCGGCACCTCCTCGCGTCTCGGAGCCCGGCCGCTCCGCTTCTCCCGCGGCGTGGCACAAGGGATGCCCGGCTCCCGGTGCGCGGGGTGCCCAGAAGCCATCGCTGGCTGGCGTGGAGGAGCTGGAGCAGGGCTCTGTCTCGTCCTCCGCCGGGAGCTCAGCCAGCAGGGTCAGCTGGAGATGTGCCTGTGGCCTTCTGCTGGTGCCGGGGTGGTGCTGGGGTCCCCCATTCCTGCCCCGTGTCCCTGCCGCTGCCTCGGCAGCCCTCGCACGGTGCACCCGCGGAAGGTGCGCGCCGTGATGCTCGGGAGGAGGAATCTGGCTGGAGGGGCTCGCCTGATATGGATCGGATCGGTGCAGCTGAGCACCGCACGCACCTCAGATGGCTTTCCCAACCTCAGGGCCCTGGGCAGGGCAAGGCTGAGCGGAGAAAGCGGGTCTCGGGGCAGGGAGCTCCGCCGCTTCCCCCTCAGGTCACCTTGGCGTGCTCCTGGGTGACAACGTTCTTGCTATTAGTCTGATATCATGGCAGTTGCCATCATGAAGTGTGGCTGATTGAGCTGAAAGAACAGAGACGAACGCACTTGGCTTCTGGCTTGAGGCTTGTTTGGGTTTGGTTTTTTTTCCTCATTTTCCTATTTTAGAGCAATTTGGATGGGATGAGTTTTCCTCCTTGTCGGCAGCAGAGCTGGTAGAGAGAAGTGGCTTGCTTTTGAGGAAGTGCAGTTTGAAAACATTCTCACCTTTCTCTTCTCTGATGACAACCAGTGGGCTGTGTGCTGCCCTCAGCCTTCCAGTGCCTCGGTTTCCCCATGTCTAGGAGGGAAAGGTCGAGGAGAGAAAAGCTGGTTTGCACCAGGGTGGGCTGGGATGTGTGTGAGCACCTCTGCTGGCATCAGACTGCCTCGAGGGCAGAGTGGTTCTGGGTCAAGCCCGGGGCAGGCTGAGCCTGTGGCCCATCTTTGGGAGGAGGCAGGTGCTGAGTGCAGGGTAGGGCTGGCACTGCCTCTGTCCTGGGCACAGACCCTGGCAGGTTGCTCCCTGGGTTTAGCAGCCCTCCATGCCCCATCCACGAGCTGCTGGCATCCATGTTGTCCTGCAGTGAGGAGTTCATGCTGCACCTGAGCAGCAAACCAAACAGCATCCCGTTTTCCTTCATAACAAATTGGGGCTTTTTTGGCTCTGACATCCCCTGTGGTCATTTCCTGCCCAGGCAGTGCCCTGTCCCCGTGCCTTTAGATCACCAGTGTGTGGCTGAGCCTGCAGACTCTCACTCTCTGGCTGCTGGCTGAGGACCCCCGTGATGCTGAACTTTCTCTTGCGTTTGCTGCTGCCTCTTTCCACTGTGGCTGTCACCTCGCAGCTGCCAGGGCAGCAGGGACCAGACATTTCTTGTGTGTGTCAACAGCTCCTGGCTGGAGCTGGGCTGTGACAGTGCAGGGCTGTGGGGTGGCGGGGAATGGGCTCCGGGTGCTGTGGGGCTGCCTGCATCCAGGAGTGCCTGGTGCTGAGAGCTCCTCAGGCTCTGTGATGCTGCTGCAGGAGCCCGTGGGGGAAATCAGCCCCCTGGAACACCCTGGCATGGGTTGGCAGCGTGGCTGCTCTCCTGGTTTGACAGTTCAAGGTGCCAGCTGCCCACTGGATTGGCATGGCAACAGCCTCTGTGCTGCAGCTCTGCTTGGAAGCCACAACTTCAGTGTTGCTGCAGGACCAGCCCGTGAGGGGGGCTCAGGGTGCTGCTGGGTGGGTGCCCCACCATGGATAGCACTGAGCCACCAGCATTCCACAGATTCCCCTTGTCTGCCCCTTCCCAGGGCACTCTGGCACCAAGGGCTGTCCCTGCAGCAGCCCCAGCTGTTGTGGCTTGTCCTGGTGTGAAGTCCCCAGTCCTGTCCCCAGGGCCAGTGCTGCTGCCAGCAGGAAGCTTTATCAGCTCAAGGGAATTGGGATCACTTGTTAAGGATGGACCTGTGGGGCAGCTGCAGACCCACATCCTCTTTGCACAGTGGCGCGTGTGGGGATGCAACTGGAATGGGTTCAGGCCTCTCTGTAAGCCAAGGGGTGCAGTGCTGGGGAAGGGAAGAGGTGCCACAACATGTGTTAGGGTGGACAGGGACCTGTAGGCCTCAATCTTCCTAAGGCAGGAGGGCAGCCACATGCTTGCAGCTAACAGCAGTGAGGTTGTAGCGAGCCTTGGAGCTGATTTCTGCCTCAGACCAAGCCAGTCTGAGCTTTGAACTGGAACTGAAAAGCATAAAGCCCTGTCTAGCAGAGGAAACGTCCCTGAGTGGGAAGAAGTCAGGAGAGAAGACGCTGTTTGCACCAGCTGCCTTCACGTTCACCACCTGAGCTCCTGGGAGCTGACCTGCAATGGGGCTGAGCAGAGCTCTGGGACTTGCCCATGGATCTGCAGAGCTGGGATTTCACCTCCAATCCCAGCCCCAGGACAGCAGGAAGATGCTTTTATCATCTGCTTGGTGGCTGCACTCTGACACTGAAGGACAAAGCCCCAAGTTCTCAGCTCTGCCTTAGCACTGGTCCTTCCTCCCTCCCACTGAAATCAGTAGCAAGCCTCTCTCCTGATTCACTCCCATGAGTTCTGTGTCCTTTGCCAGGGCAGCTCCAGCACTCAGGCTCCATGGTTTTGCAGTGAAAAAAAGTGTTTAGATTAAGGTCAAGTTGGGTGCTGCCTTGAGGAGCCTCGAGCCTGGCTGGAACAAGGCTCAGATCATCTGAGCTCAGATCCTTCCACAGAATGGGTCCCCCCATCATCACTGGGGCAGCAAGGCTGCTCCATGGGGCAGAAAACAGCCCAAACCTTCCAGGGCTGAGATGCTTTTTGATGCCACCTTCCTCTCCCAGGACATCCCAGGGTGATGTCTCAGAGCCTGCAATGGGAGGAGGAAGATGAGCTGATGTCACGGGGCCTTTTGCTCCCTGACAGAGCAGGGCTTCTTTGGGTGTGCTCCCCCCATCCACAGCACCCCTGCTGTTGGGCTGCTCCAGCTTTGAAAGCAGGGCACAGAGACATGGATCCACATCAGCCAGAGAGGAGCACTTGGGAATGTGGAAGGAAAAATGGCACCATCGAGTCGTGCAGCTCATCTGAGTGGTGGCCTTGGGCACTGGGGGCTGGAAGCTGCCTCTGGCTTCTTGAAGGACACACCTTTTTCCACTTGATCCACCTAAAAGAGAGTCTTTCTTCTTCTGTGTCTCCTTCTTGGGGGTGTGTTCAGCTCCATGCTTCTTGGAGGGCTGGACATCTCTGAAATGGGTGGATATTAATCCTTCTGGCTGGCTGTCCTCCACCGGGAAGAGAGAGATGGCTGCTTCACATCCTTCCCCTGGGAGGCTGAGTGAGCTCTGCTCATCCCCTGCTCTCACCTGTTATGGTGGGAGTTCCCTGAAAATGGAGATCCAGGAGAGGGCTGAGGGAGGCCCTACATGTACCAGAGCAGAGACTGCTGCTGCCAGGACAGAAACATGATGGGCAGGAGCTGCCTTTGAGGACCTGGCAGTCTAGAAGCTCTTCCATGCCACCTGAAGTGATGATCAGAACACCATGGCTGGTGTGGGATGGTAGAGGAGCCTCAAATCTGGCACAGCCACAGCTGCACTGAGGGAACACCATGCCCAGTTTTCATATCTGCTCACAGACATTCACAGATGGGCCTTTTCTCCCCCAAGAGTGCACAGATCCTCCACTGTGTGAAAATCGCTGTGCTTGTGCCTTGCCGTACCCCCATTCCTGACCCCCCATCCCTGCCTGCACAGCCTGAGCACGCACATGGATGCCTGGTGATGTTGGGAACACTTTTGAGCTCCCTCTCTTTCCAATTAAGCAGGAGCTGGGCTCAACAGCCAGTCAATAGCAAGACTTATCTCTTAAATAGCGATATTGATTGCCCAGGAAGCCTGGTTTTGTGTCAATAGATACGTACGCACGCAGGCGAGTCCTGTGCCAGGTCCTGGTGGTGAATGGCACAGAGGAACGTGCAGAGATGGTTTGCTGCAGGTGGGGACACACGTGTGTGTCCATGTGAGGCAGATGCAGATCTCCATGGGAGAGCCAGGGTCTGTGGGTATGGGCCTTTCACATCTGACCAGCATTATTGTGCTGCCTTGACCACTCTTGAATATGTGTCCCTCTCTTCTTACATGTGACATTGTGATGCAGGACCTCTGCCAGCTTGCTTTGCCTCTGTGTTTGCAGGGAGGCTTCTGGACTCTGCCTTTGGACAAGATGTGCAGGTGTCACCCACAAATTGTGTGGTCTCCTCAAAAGTCACTGACCCTGCAGGGATTCTTCACGTGAGAGACTTGGGATAGATGTGCAAAACTCAGTGTGCTGTAGCATCACTCAGAGGGACTGGTTGGAGAGGAGGACCCATCCAGCCAGGGAGGGCCTTGCCTTGTGCCCAGCTCTGGGCTGGCAGTGCAGGCTGTCAGCTGACAGGTGTGGGGAGCGTGGTGGCACCTGGCTGAGCTCCGAGCAGGTGGAGCCATGGCAGACTGGCAGGGAAGGCAGCTCACTGCCGTGCCTGCTGGGGAAAGGCAAAGGGGCTGCTGCTCTCGAGCTGCCTCCCTCCAGGTGCAGGAGAGCTGCCATGGGCCGTGGGGCTTCACTGGCCCTTGTCCCCTGGAGGTGGCAGAGTGCTTGCAGCAGGCAGGCTGTGGCTAGCGTGGAGCCAGCCCCTCGTGTGGGGAGAGACATGAGAGGGCCGGGAGCTGTAGCTGAGTGTGAGCAGAGCCTTGTCCTTCCTCTTGTGCAGCACCACCACCCTGGAGCAGCTCGGTGTGCTGGGAGCCCTGGCTGCTCTGTCCTCCAGGGTCGTGGAGCACAGCCAAGGTGCAGTGATGCTCGTGAGAGGAATTGCAAATCCTCCTGCCAGGTTTGCTGTAGCAAAGTTCTGGCTGTGGCAGTTTTGCGTTGCTGCTGCAGAGCCCCGTTTGCCCAGCCTTGCCCTGGGGCTGCCACAGCAGCCAGCCTTGCTCACCTCACCTGCTAACTCACACTCACTCTGTGACACAGCACAGCCCCATGGCCCATGCCTGGCGCCCAGCCTTGCTTTGGGCCATGCTGCCTGATGCTCTGCCCTCTCCTGGGATTAGCCAAGGCTCTGGAAAGCTTTGGCTGTGTTGTCACAGGCAGCTGAAACAGCACAGATGATCCATAGGGTCAGCTCTCTAAAGCCTGGTGGGTAGGGGCTTGTAAGACCTTAGTGTGTGTCACTGCTTAGCTGATCAGCGGCCATGGGAGGTTCTTGGGTGTCATGCCTGTGTGTCCATGCATATAAATGTGTGTGGATATGTAGCACTGTCAGATCTTGCTCCTGTTTGGACCCTCTCAGCGTTTTTCCAGACAATGCCTGCCCGCAGCGAGCGCCGGTTGCTTGATCTTAGCCAGCCAATCTATGCAGGGATCTCGGGAAAGAACAGTTGGGGTTTTATGAAGCTGGCATAATTTACAGCTAAAATAGCACACCAGATATATGTCCAATCCAATCTCCTTTGTAATCTTGTTTTCATTTAAGCCTCCAGGGTGGTGATGGGGGGAGTAAGGAAAGCTAACTGCGAAGGGAGTTTATTACCCGTGCCAGGGAGATTTGCATGGTGCTCTGTACCAAATGACCTCAATTTGCAGAGGTCAGAGCTGGCTGTGGTGGTCCCTGGCTTGGAGGGGTGTCTCCTGCCCGTGCTGGGGGCACTGAACACAAATCCTTTTGCTGTGGGTGTGTTCAGGACCGTGCACACTGTGGAGCCATCCCAGTGCCTGCTCCCGTGACCAGGCAGGAAGAGCGATGCGATGCATCCGTGTCACCCTGGGCAGCTCCACAGGAGAAGGAACGAAATTATCTCGCAGCCGCTGCCTTTGCGGGTTGCATTTCTCTTTAGTTTTCAAACCACATATTGTCCCAGATCTCCTGCCAATAGCAGGGAGCAAACTGATAATGCAGCTGCTATTAATAAAGCAGCGTCGTTACATATTCATATCAATCAGACTCCTAATTCCACAATATTTTTTCAAGAAGAGAAGGCAGTGCTTCACTGGGGCGATGGGGGAAGCTGTCAGGTGGGATGGTGCTGGAGATGCCTTTCACCAGCACTGGCAGAACCTGCTCCCCTCACGCTTCTTCCCTTGGGGATTCCTGTGCTGAGCCGGGCCTGGGGTCCTCATCCACCTCCCCTTCAGCTTTCCTTCTCCCTGGGAGTGCTGAGCTGAAAGGTGGGATCCCCAAGGCAGCTCCAGGATCCCAGGAGTGCTGTCACTGTGGGGAAACACGAGCGGTGCGAGACGGGGAAGCGCTGAATTCCAGCGGCTGCGTTTGGCAGGAGCGGCTCCGCGCTCCTCTCCGTCTTAGATAGAAATTTTCGCATATTATGCAAATTTCAAAGCAAAGTATGGGAAATCTGGGTATAAATCTGGGATGTATGTGTGTTTGTACAGCCATTTGAGAGGAAAGTATACCACAGAATCCTGGCCGATGGATAAATATACTTACACTGCCATTCCTGCGCTAAAATATGCTTTTTGTCATTGCTATAGTATAAAAAAAAAAAAGTGCTGTCTCCAAAACTGTTGCAGCGCTTTATGGTAAGCTATAAATTGGAAGAGATACCTGATTATTCATAGGGTATTATGGAGGTGACTTCACCATTAAGCCCACACCAATACTTTGTCCATAAAGCAAAACCCTCTCTCTCGCTTCTTTATGATTGAATTCAGCGTCCAGATTTGGCCAAATAAATCTTGGGAGGCTGAGCACGTTTTTCCATGAATGCTTTTCTGGAAACTCGCCCTTCCCCTCGGGCTGGGAACGTTTTGAAGCCCTAGCTGTGGGATCTCCAAGTCCTAAACCAAGCCTCGCAGCCCTCGAGCCTTTCCGGGCTCTCTCATCCCTGGCGCGTGTCAGAGCTGCTCCCAGCTCATCCCTGCTTCCTCTGGCTGCTGGCACACGCCAGGGGAGGGAGCGTGGTTGTTCCCCCAGGTTTGGTGGTGGCAGCCCTGGGAAGTGGGCTGGCGTTGAGCCCTCCCAGCAGCAGCTGTCGGTGGCTGCAGCAAACAGTTTCCAAGCAACTCGGAGGCTGCCGGTCTGAAAAGACTCCTGATAGAGGCTTGTAATATTAATTGGATTTATGGAAAGGAGGGAGATGTGGGAAGGGCAGCCAGGGTGGTGTTGGCCGATCCTCCTGCCATCAGTCCTGCCACAAGTGCTAGAGACACCCGGCACAGGCACAGCTCTGCTTCCCCTCCTGCTCTGATGGGATGCAGGGCATTGCTGTGCTGCCTGATCTCCAGCTGGGTGCTGGGGCAGATGGAGAGGGGAAAAAGGTGTAGCCCCAAAGAGCTTGTTTCTGGAGCCTCCACCCAGCTCTGGCACCTTCTCTGAGCAGCTCTGTGCCCCAGCATTGCCCGGCTGTGTCACAGCCTGTGACGAGTGCTCTGCTCATCTGGGGACAGAAGGGCTCTGGGTGGATCAGGTGGGTCTGGCTCCCCGTGCAGATATCCAGCCTCCATCCATGCTCTGCCATGCTTTTTCTCTCTGGAGGTTTAACTGCTTCTTTCAGGTCATATTTCCTACCTCTCTTTACTTCCAATATTTCAATGCTCCCTTGAATCTTGTGCCCACTTCCACCACGGTCAGCAGCCACCTTTGAGCATCCATCCCTTTCTCTTGATCTTTGTTGCTGCTTGCACCCACTGGGCTGTAATGGGGGGCTTGTCCACATGGACTGGTCAGTACTGGGAGTTACCAGCGAGCACTGCCTTCAGGTGGACACAGCAGTGTCCACAAGCACTTGGAGCAATCTGTCCCCACACAGGGACTGGTTTGGAGGTTGTTCCCTCCATTCCTTGACGAGTACAAGCTGGAGATGCTCCTCCTGCTGCTGCACAGAGCCTTGGGAGGCTGATGTGGACCAGGAGCTGCCATCAGTGTCACATGTGCCTTGGCTGTCACATCCCTCCTCCCAGCTGCTGGGGTTGGAGCCAGGTCTCTCTGGGGAAGGCTTGGGGTGGTGTCTGCGTGGTTTCTACCATGGCTGGCTGCTCTCCAACCCCAGGCAAGCTTCTTCCATCCCAGGGGGAAACAGAGATACCAGAACTACACTCTGGCCAGGGTCTGGGAGGGATCTGTTGGATTCTTGCCATGTAAATGCTGACTGTTCCTAAGTGGACTGGCAGCAAAAATTCCCAGACATCTCCAGAGGACCATGATGGTGCCTGGAAAAGTTCAGATACAGCACAGGGGGATCTTACTGCCTGGATGCCTGAGCTGTTTGTCCTGAGGGTAGTGAAAATACAGGCTGGAACTTGTTACCTGGGGAGGTGGGTGGTGTGTGAGCAGCTGAGGGTGCAGGTGCAGGAGGCTGTGGGGTCATAGGAGGAGGCCAGCAGGATCTCTGCCTTCATCCCCATCAGCAAAGCATGGAGAGGAGTGCTGGGACACTTCCCCATGGCCAGCTGATGCTGGTGGGAGAGGCCAGCAGGGCTCCTGCCAGGGTTTCTGAACTCTCAGAAACCTGAGCCCAAGGGAGGAGAGACACCATGGCAGTGCTCACCAGGATCTGAGCTCTGATGGCCAAAGCTAAGCCCTTCCTTTGGCAGAGTGAGTGTGTCTGGGATGTGACAGAAAGCTGGGAACAAGTCCACTTTGGAGGCTGGACCTCCCATGCCCCCAGACAGATCTGCACAGGCCTCCATGAGCAGTCTCTGGTGTGCAGCCATGCAGTGGCAGCGTGCAGGAGCTGTGTCCTGCCCTCAGAGCCAGGCTGTGAGTGGATCTGCCTCCTTCCCTGCCTCTGTTAAGGTGCCACATTTAGGGCTTGGCAGCTCCTCGGGCTCATCCCAAGGTTTGGATGCAGAAGGGCTGGGATTTTGGGGGGAAGGAAGGTGGTGGAGCAGCCTGTGGGGTGCTGGATGGGAGGGAGGAGGGACCAGGCACTGTCACCTGGTCCCCAGCAAGGTGTGGCAGTGAAGGCCAGGTTTGTTCCATGTGAAGTGGGTAGAAACTGAGGTCAGTCCTGCTGGGTGAGCTGGCACCTCCAGCAAGCCCCTTACCCCCAGCAGAGCACAGGATGCTTGATTTTGGGAAGGAATAAGAGAGTTAGAGCTAATTGAGAGGAGTCAGGAGCTGTGTTGGTAGCAGGTGGGATTTCTGGTGCCACAGGGGAGCTGTGAAGTGTCTGTGCTGTTTGCTGTGGCTCTACAATCAGGAGGCATCTGGCTTTTCTTACCTTGTCTGTGAATTTAACTTTCTATCTCTTCTGAGGTAGTATGAGCTCAGGATGGGAAGGGAGATAGGGAGGAATTGGTTTTTTGCTGATCAAAACCAAATCCAACACAGACATCGTTGTGAGCAATTACAGGAGCTTTGCAGGAGTGCAGAGGCCATGAACAGCTTTCTGTGGCAGAGAAGACCTGCCCAAGGGCAAAGAAGGGTTGGGAGGGGGCTGGGCAGCCAGGCAGGGGATTTGGGGGTACCTGGGGATGAGATCCATCTCTCCCTGTGCATGGGAATAAACTCTGGGATGTATCATTGGGACACTCAAATCCAGAGATGGATTTCAAGAGGCGACAGCTGTCATGGTCCAAATGGGCAAAGTCCTGGTCCTTGGGCAGGCATTTCACCCTGGAAATGGAAAATGGGTGACTTGGCAGCTCTTCTGTGTTCTGGTTTGGGCTGAGCTCTTACCTGCTGCCTGAGCCCCAGGGTGGCCACCAATGCCAGGGCAGCAGCCAGGGAGCCACGTAACTCCTGGGCAAGTGGTGCCACCAGACTCTGTGTGGCACTGCCCATGTGTGCCAGAGCTGCACAAGGCTGGGCTGAGAAGGTGCCCAAAGAGGGGCTGTGACAAGAGGAGGGAGGACAGGGTCATCCTGCAGGACTGGGGGTGCCTTGTAGCGCAGGATCCCCGGTGCTGGGACAGCCAGGCCGTCAGGAGCAGCTGGGCTGTCAGTCTGTCTGTCTGTCTGCTGCAGTCCAGCATCTCCTTTGGTGCTCCAGCAAAATATGGGTCCCCAGCTGCCCTGGAGCACTGGAGAAGGTGCTGGGTGTCACCTCCCAGTGCTGGGTGAGCAGTGGCAGGGTGCTGCCCACGGAGACGCCAGCACTGGGGACCGGCTCCTGCCACAGGCTGCAGGAGGGGGTGCTGGGACCAGCACAGCAGTGCCTGTGCTGCCATAAATCTGCCTGGCATCAGTGCAGAGAGCATTCCTGCTGAATTACGGCTTCTGTGCTCCATGAGGAGAGGGAACAGCGTCGCATGGCTGGCTCTGCTGGCATTCACTGCGTCACGAGCTGCCCTGCTCCCCGCGCCACGTCACTGGGACACGGAGCGTGGCTGCTGCCAGGCAGGTGAGGTGCTGAGGGCAGGGGTGGAGTGCTGGCAGCTCAGACCCATGTGGGGGTCCGGTGGCTCCAGCAGCTCGGTGAGAAGCAGCTGTTCCCAGGCAGGGATGCTGTGTGGCTGTGGCAGAGCGGTGTTGTGGCAGCTGTCACTGTCACACCCACCTGGCACTGAGCAAGGTGTGAAATGGTGCCACCCTGCTGTGCTACCCCATGGCCCTTGTCCCGTGGGTGTTACCCTCCATCCTTGCAAGGCAGTGCCTGATCCTTCCAAAGCTGCTTTGCTTGCATGGCTGAAATGTCTGCCAGGGTGCTCTGCCACCACCGAGGATGGCACCACGCTTGTGGCCTGCCGTGCTCTCAGCAGAGGGGCAGCCACGTTCAGCCCTGTGGCTCTGGCACCAGCTGTGCCGTCCACTCAGGGCCTTGGGGCTGCAGACCTGGCCCAGCGTGGCAGTGGGTAAGGCTGGGAGAAGCCCAGAGCAGCAGAGCACAGCCAGGGATGTGCGGGGTGGCACACTGAGCCCTGCTCCTCTCAGGCCAGTGACACCAGACTTTGGGAATGCCATTGTCCCCATGCCAGGGAGGATGTGCTGAGGCAGGACAGTCCCTGCCTGTTGAATTGAGACTCAGAAGTTCCCCTTGAGCCCTACCTAAACCAGCCTTGTGGCTGCTGCTGTCCTAATCCATTCTGAGTGTTCTGTGGAGGTTTTTTCCCCCAGTGCCGTTCTCTCTTGTCGCCTCTCTGCACATTTCTGCTGCACACAAAGCCAGCTCTAGGATGTGTGACCTGTCCCACCCCGAGTGTGGGGCACTGGGGAGCAGTGGGATACCCTGCTCTGTTCCTGGCAGCCTCTTCTCTGCACTCTGGGTCTCGTTGGCCAAGTGCCTGCTGTTTCTGTGCCTCGGTTTCCTCGTTCTTGCAGGGGGAGTGATAGGAGTGTTTCTGAAGTGTGTCTTGGGAGGAAAGGGAAATGCCATGCACCAGCTCTGTCCCTGGTGTGATGGTCACCAGGCTCTGGTGGCCTCCTACAGCCCCTTTGCCCAGGGAGGTCCCTCTCCACCTCTCAGCACTTTAAATAGATGTGATGCAGCTCTTGGCTAAACAAATTTTCTCCACGGCTCTTTTCTTTCCTACTCAGAATTCAGGGAACATCATTTTGGTAACCAAGGTATTTGCATAATCAGTATTTTGTGGTAATTGCTCCCTTTCAGAAGAGGTGCTTATCATCCCATCGGGTTTTGAGGAGCTTGTGCTATCTTTGAGGCCAGGCAGGGAGGAGGTTTCCAAAGGGGAATGGCTGGGCTGCTGCCCTGTGGTTTGGGTGATGCCTCCCCCAGGATGAGGAGGATCAGAAGAGCCTTTTTCCTCTGGGCTTCTGCACCATCAGTGATCTGCTGCAAGTCCCTTCCTCCCCCCGTGCCTCAGTTTCCTCTTAGTCCCAAACTCTCTGAGCTGGGACTAAGAGCAGTGGGACACAGTCTCCATCTCTGCAGGAGCTGCCTTCCCGGGGCTGCTGCTCCTCTCCCCGATGCCGTGGCACGGAAAAGCAGCCTTTGGGAAAGGCTTTGCGGTGCTTTAGGAGCTGCCAGCCCAGTGGAGCAGGGTGGGAGGCGTGGGGCTGCCACCCAGCTGCAGGAGATGCCGCTCGGCGGGGGGACCCTGGCTCTGTGCCCCGTGTCACTGTCACTGCAGCTCCCGGGGGGCGAGTGGTAGCCAGTGCCTGGCGTGCCAGCGAGCCACCCTCGGCAGCGTGACTCACTCCCTGAGCGGCAGCTCCCACTCGGCAGCGTTTCCAAGGAGCCCAGGAGATGTCTCCCAGTGGCAGCGGCTGGAATGGGGAGCCCGGGACCCCGACCTCGGGGCTGGGCAGGGGCTGAGCTCCCTCCCTGCCAAGCAGAGCCGGGATCAGCCGGCTGGGGCAGGAGCAGCAAAAAGCAGCAAAGCCTGGTGTTTCCCAGCATTTCCAAAGGCTGGAAAGGCCTTGAGGAGGGCGGCTGCCGGCTGGGATGTGGCAGCGAGCAAGGGAAATGCCCAGCTCAGAGGGCTCAGCCATCCCCAGCCCTGGAGGGAGGGGAGGCAGGCAGGCAGCTCTCCCTGCGGGCGTGCAGGCTGCCTCTCAGCTTTGCTGCCATTCCGCCTCTTCTGCTCTTCAGCACTTCTGCCTTGCTCTTGCGAAGCCCAGATGTGCTGCCCACAGGTGCTGGGGTGCCTGTGGGTCTGGGACAGGCAGCGATGCAGGGACCCGTGGTGCAAAGGTTGAACCATCCCTGTGCTCCCCGGCTGCAGGAGGGAAAACAGCGCGTCCTGTTCTGCGCCCGGGCAGCGCCGCTGCTGCCTGAGCTGACTGCTAAGCAGGGGCTGGGGCTCCTTGCAGCACTGATCTCAGCGCTCACCGAGCCATCCCTGCTTCCTTCTCTGCGTCTGTCCCCGGTCCCCTGCACCGGGATCGTTCCCTGCTGTGCACACACAGCTCCTCTCTTGCTCCATCCTCCATGCCTTGCTCCTGTGCTGCCATCAGATAGCAGAGGCTGCTCCTGCCCCGGCACTGTTTCCCCAGCTCTATTAAGTCTCTATTTATCTATATAAAATTTTGTGTCATTCATCGTCATGAAAGGCTGGCAGGTAATTCTGTAATTACCATCCCTCCTACGGTGCTGGCCTCTCCTCTCTCCCTGCTCCTTGGATATCCTCTTCCAGTTTAATCCCCTGGGAATTCGCATTGTCTTTGCAATCCCCAAGGGAACGATGCTAAATCCAGGTCCCAGTTCTGGCCTCTCTGGGAAGCCCTTAATTCCCTTTCCCGTTATCAGAACGCCCAATTAACAAGCCCTTGTGACTGCTCTCCTGGTCCTTCTCCCCACAGAAGGGGTCTGGGGCTGGCTGTGTGGGGTGTGTGGGTTTGGATAGGATGGAGTGCATGCCCTCTTCCCAGCCAGTCCAGCCTGGGATGCTGGGATGTGCCAGCACTGTTTGCCCCACACCCTGCAGACCCCCCTTGATTCCTTCCAGGGCTAGGGAAGGCTTCAAACTGCTTTGCACCCAGCACTTCACCTGAGAGACTCCACAGATCCCCCAAACCCCATGGAGGTTTCTCACTGCAGCCCCCCAGGCCATCTCGTGAGCAGGGTGGGTGGTGGGAAGGGGGGAGGCTGCACTGGAGCATCTCCCAGGCTTGGGAGATCATGTGCCAAGGGTCCTTTCTTCTGATGAGACAGAGGATGCTGTACTTCAGTGCTCAGTTTGTTTTTGTGCTTTGCTTTTTCTTTCCCCTTTAATGGGAATTGTATTCCGTGCGTGGAGCAGCTGGTGATTCTTCTGGCTGCTGCTGCATCACCTTTGAGCAACTCTCGTGAGACTCCTCTTTTCACTGGCTGTACAGAGAGCTTGGGCAGAGGAGCCCTGGGTGTGTTCCTGCTGTAACCCTGCTGATGAAAGAGACATTTCTGAGGAGGCAGCAGACACCTGGTCCTGCCTGGGGTGGGGACACAGGGAAGAGACCTCGGGAGCTGCATCCTCACCCCGTTATCTGTGGGGGTTCACACGGGGATCTGTGTAATCACAGCCAGCAAAGCACAGTGTGTGCCCCACTGATGTGCAACAGCAATAAAATGCTGATTTTTGATTTTTATTTTTTCTTTATAAAGGTGCTTTCCTCAGCCAGAATCCCCCTAGTTCCAGAGAGGAACCAGGGAGGAGAGCATTCCCCAGGGAGTGGGGGCCTTTCCAGAGCTATGGGTTGCTCCACGAAGGAATAAAGGCTGTGAGAGAGAAGCTGGATGCTCCAGTCTCAGCTCCCATCCCTTGGCTCTGTAAGAGGGAGACGCTGGGGTTTGCTTTGTTTCAGCTCTTCAGAGGAGATCTTTTCAAGGGAACACCTCCCCTTGCTGCCTGCTCAGGCAGGATAAGATCCAAGTGAGATACTCTCTGCTGATGCTGCTCCTAATGACTTGCCTGTGTTTACCTGCCCCTGGCAGTATTGCTGCAAATGAGGTGTCAGCAGGGATGCTGGCGTGTGTGGGTTTTACAGGGCCCATAAAGCAGGGCTGAGGAGGGATCGAGCTGGCACCCAGCCAGCGGCACGTGGGGAGGTTTGAGCTGACAGTGGCTCATCACTTGCTCATTCACCTGGTGCCAGTTCAGCAGAGGGACCTTGTGGGAATGGCTGGAACACCAGGTGTAAGCACAGCTCCTGCAGGCCCCTCTGCTGAGGAGGTGGCACTTTGTTACCCAAGCACAGGCTGCTTTCCCTGGAATCACCTGCTTGCCATGAGGAGCAAAGGCCAGGTGTAACACCTGTGGGTATCTCAGCCCTGCTCCTGCCTGTCTGTGAAGGAGCAGAGAAGTCTCTGGTCACAGGGTGTAAGTGATGTCCCCTGGCACAGCTCTGAGGGGAGTGGGAAGCACATCTCCATCACCAGCACCGTGTCTCTGCCTCAGAGTACCCAGGCATTATTTGGAAACTGCCCCTAGACCCTGAACTTCATGTTGCCTGTAGCCTCCAGCACATCCTGACCACTCTGTCTGCAGCAGCAGGACTGATGGGGCTGTAAAAAGGTAACCAGAGACTTAGGAGCATCTCATCTCTGTCCTGCAGGTTTGTGGTAACACCTGTCATTACCAAAATGCTGCTGGGTAACCCATCCCCAGTGTGTGCACAGGCTGGCACAGAGCCATGGCTCTGGGAGATCTGCTCCTCCTTCCTTGGCCACTGGCACTGGCGTCAGGATTTGCAGTTGCTCTTGGTCAGAGGGTTTTGTCTCTCCTCCCTTTTAATTGGCACAAGGATAATTGGTTTTGTGGTTGAGCAGGGGGAGTTTGTGAGCTCTCGTTCCTCTGCAGCACCCATGCAGCTCCCTGCCAGCAAGCTGAGTGCTGAGGGGCTGCCAGAGCATCCCAGGGTGGGAGCTGAAATCCTTCCACTCCTTGCCCTGTAAGCCCCCCATCTTTCAGGATGTCCATGCTGCATCCAGGATGGAACCTGCAGCTCCTGACTACCTGTGACAACGAGCTGCCAGGAGGAATGAAGGACCAACTGGCTCATCTGCTGAGAGCACTTGATTGATGTTGTTATCGTTTTGATTACCTTTTTATAGGCTAACAGAAGGATTTTAATCTGAACAGTGAAGTAGGAAAGGGGGGAAGCTGTGCCTGGAGCTTGACGAGGAGGCAGCGAGGGCTGGTGGCTCCTTGTCCATGTCCCTGGGAGGTGATTTGGGAGCTGTTGGCCGAACTAAGAGTGTCAGGTAGAGGCGTTCCTGGCCTGATCTTACAGGAAGTGCAGCTGCCTCTTGCGTTATTTACAGCCCAGCTGGTGCCCAAGCAGCTTAACCCCGGCCTCATAGCTGCCCAGAGCCAGGCGCTGCCTCAAAGCATCGATCTGAGCCGGCGAAGGAAGGGCAGCGAGCTCTGAGGCCAAGTTCAGCTCTCTCTGCCACTTCTTGGGACTCAGGACAAAGTCATCTGATGTGCTGCCACCAGCAGCTAGGAACTGTCATTCTGCAGAAGTGCCAAGGTGACAGCTGTGGGGACCACGGGCGGTGGTTTGGAGCGGTGTCGGTGCTGGCTCTGCGATGCTCTCTGGATGTGGGCGTGGGGCTGGGTGAGAGAGGTGCTGCTGCTGCTGTGCTGCCTGGGCCACCTCTCCTCTGAGGCTTCTCTGAGGCTCCACCAGTGCCCTGCAGAGGGTTCAACCTGCCCCAAAATTGATTTGCCTCAGTGTCTCCTGGTGAAGGCAGAGTAGTGGTGCTGTAGGCAGATCTGTTTGCTTCACTCTCCAGCAGCTGGAGGGCCCAGGCCAGGGCTGGTAGTGTGTGCCAAGGAAGGGGATGGCAGGACTGACATGAGGAGGTGTCTTGCCCTGTGCCAAGCTCTCCATGCCACCACCAGATGGTTCCTGGAGGGCTCTTGCAGTGTGGGTGTGAGGTGGGCTGGGGCTGGGTACCTCCATCTCCATCCTTCCCCCTGTGTCTGCCCCAGCTCCTGGTGCTTGAGGGCAGCCAGGTGATTGTTTCAGCCTGATCCCATCAGCCTGTCATGGTCTGCAAAGCCCGGGGCAGCCGGCCATGCCTGCCCTGCTGCAGGAGAAGATATGCAAGGGGCCAGGTGACAAAAGCAGTGGCCAGCACCCCTTGGCCAGGGGACTGCCCAGAGAGCTGATGGAGCGGAGGCAGCGCCGCCACAGCCCAGGCTCTGAGTGCTGGGGCACAGCAGCGCTGCCACAGCCCCGTGGCAGTGTGGGTTGCAGGGTGTTGTGCAGGAAGGTGTTGCAGCTAATGCTGTGTGACAGTTTGACACGTCCTCCCGGGACAGCCAGAGCTGACATGTCATCTTCAGAGCTGTCACTCGGGCTGCCGCACCACGGCGCTCGTTGGGAACGGGCGGCGAGGGGAGCGCTCTCCTCGGTGTGTGAGGGGGGAGAAGGGCTCTGGTTTCATTTGCATGGCCTCAGAAGATGATCAGGCCCATGTCACTTGGCACTGGGATGTGTCCTCCAGACGGATGGAGCCAGCTGGGGCAAGGGCAGAGAGGAGGGGGGGGGTCTAACATCCCCCCAATCCAAGGAGGTGATGCCAAGCACCTCCCTTAAAAGGTTCTGGCATGAGCAGAGCATTTCCTGCCAGCCCCAATGAGGGGTTTGACACCCACCCAGACAAGCTGTGTGTGGTGCTCACAGTGCCTTGGCTGGAGAGCCAAGGGCATGGCACAGGCTCTTTGGGACTGGGGTAGCCACTGATCCCTGGGGGATGCTCACATGGGGCTCAGAGAAGGTGCTTGAGGCAGCTCCTGCCCAGCCCCACAGTTAAACCTGGAGCTGGATGTGGCATTTCACAAGCAAAATGCAGGAGCAGAAGGACACAATGCTGCCTTTCCCAGCCCCCTGAACTTCACCCAGGATGTGAACAGTGTCCTGTATGGACCCCTGTCCCCCTGGCAGGAATTCTGGGGCACAGGGTACCCCCATGGACCAGCCCTGGGGGATGCTTGTGATGCTGTACCTCCCATCTCTCTGCTCTGCCTGCTGCCTGTGATGCTCCTCAAGAACATCGAGGCTCACAGTGCTGAAACCCTTTCTCTCTCAGAGAGAAACCAACGTGGCACACGCACAGGGGAGCAGAATTACTGGTGTGTCTGGGGAGGCAGGGAGCTGGAACCAGACAGGCTCTGACAGCTGCTTTCAGCAGGTCTGCGAGAGACCAAGCAGCGTGTCAGCCACGCACAGCTTGTCCTGCACAGCATCAACCCCCGTTTTGCCCGGCTGCCTTTTGGCATGATCAGCCTGCCCAGGTACCTGGAGCTGCCTGGCTTTACCTGTCCTGGCTGTGAAATGCATTTGGGGTGAGTGCTGGGGTGGCAGCCATGGGCTGCTTCCTTGTGGGATGAGCAGTGGGGATGTGCCAGTCCTGGCAGTGGGACTGGGAAGCAGCATGTGTTTCCAGGCTGAGTCATGCTGAGGATTGTGTCTTGTTCCTTGTTCCTGGTCCAGTTGCAATATTCACTTGGCAGAATCAGCTCATCCTCCCTCTCTCCCCTATTGTGTGTCTGTCTGTCCATCCCTCCCACCTCCTTCATGCAGCAGCAGAGTAGGACTTGTAGGGAAAAAAGAAAAAAATTAAAATCTGTACCTGGAAGCTCTGCAGGGCTGTAAGGTCAGGACAGCAAACTGGTGCTTGCCATGCAGAGCACGGAGCAGTGTGCTGGGCAAGCAGGTACTCACTCAGCTGCAGCTGCCAGGGCTGGCTCTGCACTGGGGATTTGCACCCGTGGGAGGAGGGAAATGATGCCACCAGGGCCAGAAAGGGGTGACAGGCAAATGGGAGATGGAGAAACCCAGCTCCTGAGTGGGACTCGCTGTCCTGTCTGCCAGGCAGTGGGAGCTGCAGAGAGGGACAGGGCACCTGCACTGCTCTGTCCCCCTCACTGGGCTGTCTCTGCTCAGCTGCTCTGTGTCTGGGTTATTTTAGCTTTGATTCAGCTCTGAAATTGCCTTGGCTGAAACTCTGTCTCTATTGTTTTCAGTCTGCAGAAGCATCATTGAACGTGTCAAAAAGATAAATTGGAGAAAAAGAGAGGAAGGAAAAAAAAAAAAAAAAAAAAAGAGGAGTGCAGTGCAGTTGGTGAGGAGAGCCTTGGTTGTGGCTTCCCAGAGCAGCTGGAGCTGGCTGCTCCAAGCCCACACTCCCTTTCCAGAGGCAGCTCCTTGCAGCCCTGTCCCCTTCTCTGCAGGGCTCAGACACCCTTCCAGTCATCCTCTTTACCTTCTTCCAGAGGGCTTTTCCCCCTTGGCAAAGCTCATTTAGGCTGAGCATCTGTCCTACCTGAGCCTTGTCTGGGAGCACTGTGAGCACAGTCTGAGACCTCTCTGTCTCTGCCCTGGCTGGGGCTCAGACACCGAGTGCAGCCTGGGGGAGCAGCCAGAGCACCAGAGCAGAGCTCTGGAGAGGAACAGAAAAGAATGGGCAGTAGGAGGGGTCCTGGGTGTGGGCAGGGGCTTGGAGCAGACCTGCATCCCTGGAAGGATCAAGCCTGAGGGATGAGGTTTGGGGTCTCTTTGGGGTATCATTTGGCGCTGGAGTGGTGGTGTCCAAGGGCTCCTGGAGCCAGCACTGGGGCTGTGGCATCGAACAGCATGGGGTGGGTTGTTGTGTAACACCTTCCTAATTGCTAATTACCTGCGGGAGGAGGAGGAGGCACCAGGGAAAGGAGCTGGCAGTGAGTTGTGGGAGGTTGCAGAAGTGGTTGTTGTTGCTGCTGCTGAGGACGCTGGGGCAAATGAATAACCTGTTAAATAAAATGTCAGCCAGGAATGGATGGGAACTGGCATTGCTTTTTCCGCTTGCACTTTGCAAAATGAATCTCCCTGTGCGTGGTTGATTTGCTTATTCAAAATAGGCTGTGGTGGAGGGCCTGTCCTGCTGAACCCGCTGACACCAAGGGCTAAATTGTGTAAATTCCTTTATCCAAATGCTCCTCTGAATGGCTGCAGTGATCTAAGGATGTAATCCATTGCCAGAGGAGAGGGGTTTTCAGAGCCTAACCCCCTTTGTTCCTGGAAACAGTGAGAATGTGAGAAATGAAGCTGAGAAATGGCCATTGAGCCCCAAGCTGCATCCAGTGCTGGGGCAGCTGAAACCATTCCCTGCCCCAGTTGCCTTTCCCACCTGAAACGGGGAAGATCGATCTGTGTGAAAACTCCAGGAGGCAAACACTGAGTGGGTTCCATTAGATAAGGCTGGTTTCAGATGGAAACTGATTTGCATGGGCTGATTAAGCTCATTACTACAGCAGGAACTCAGAAAATGCTCAGGTCCCTATGCAGCAGCAGTGCTCAGGGCTGCTGCCATGGTGTGCCAGCCCTGCTGTGCCTTCAGCAGCATCTCCTGGGGCTGCACACAGCACGTGGCCAGTGGTCACTCTGGCACCAGCCTGAGCCACCACTCTCCACTGCCTGACACTCATGACACCAATATTTATAAATGATGTGGCCTTCTTTAGAAACCTGCTGGGTTTCTCTCTGTTATGGGTGAATTCAAAATGCTGTGATGAGTGCAGTGCTGCAGCCCCACAGAGCGGGGATGTGGGCAAAGCCGAGCCCTGGGCACCCACACAGCACAGGGGGAATGAGCATCCTGTTCTTGCTGCAGCTCTGGCCCCACCTGCTACCCCAGGGACCAAAGGGCTGTGCTGGCAGCCCCTTCTGCTGCCACAGCCAGGGTGGGTGTGACCTTGGGTGCTGCCTGGGAGCTCTGGCACAGAGGGGAGGCTCTGTGCTAGTGGGGGACCAGCATGGAGTTGTAGCTTGGGCATTCCCCTGGGGACAGTGTGTGTGTGCATCCCTCAGGGACCCAGGTGTGTGTGTCCTGTGAGGGACAGTGCGTGTGTGCATCCCACGGGGACCCAGGTGTGTGTGTGTCCTGTGAGGGACAGTGTGTGTGTGCATCCCTCAGGGACTTTGGGGCATGCAAGTCAGATCGTGCTGTGCCAGGAGCAGCTCTGTGTCCCTATGTCCCTTCCAAACTGAGAGAGAAAAGGTTTAAATTAGATACTAGGAAATAATTCTTCCCCCTGAGGGTGGTGAGGCCCTGGCACAGGCTGCCCAGAGAAGCTGTGGCTGCCCCATCCATGGAGGTGTTCCAGGCCAGGCTGGATGGAGCTCTGAGCAGCCTGGTCTGGTGAAAGGTGTCACTGCCCATGGCAGGAGGGTTGGAACTGCATGAGCTTTGAGGTCCCTTCCAACCCAGGCCGCTCTGTGGTTCTGTTCCTGCAGCATTTCCCAGGTGATGCCCTGTGGGTGAGGAATCACAGGGCTGTGCACAAACAGGTGCCGCCTTCCAAGGCTGCTGCTGCTTCTTCTGTGCAACATTTGTGCACCCACGTGTTGAAAACAGAGCCCACGTGGGCAGCTGTGCCTCTAAATATATATATATACCTGGGAAATGCACTGCACTCGTGAGCACGCACAGACTCTGCAGTTTGCAGCGTCCCCTCCTCACCCTGCACCCCCAGGGACACCCTGGCACAGGCAGCAGAGCTGCAGCGTCCCCTCCTCACCCTGCACCCCCAGGGACACCCTGGCACAGGCAGCAGAGCTGGGAGCTGATTATGAACAGATTATAAAGAAGTATAAAGTAAGCCTCTCTGCTAGAAAGGCCAGCAGCCCCAGGCTGGAAGCGTCACACGCAAAGGCTCCTCTGTTCCAGTGCATTTTCTTTTTTTAATGTTTTTTCCTTTATCTTGCATCAGCTCAAGAGCTTTACTAAGCCCCAGAGCACGGAGAGGGATCCTGGAAAATGCAGGGGTGGAGGGGGGCTCTGAGAGGCTCTTTGTCACCTCCCATAAGCAGATTCCAGTGTAGCTCTTGTCAAGGATTGGGGGCGTGATGGGACAGTCCCTGCTGCCACTCAGGTGAGCCTGTGAGCCAGTTCTGTCACACCCTGGGGGACCATCTCACCAGTGCTGTACTGCTGAAACGCTCCAGTGTTTGCCACCTCTATGTCAGGGTGAGCTCTCACCCTGGACAGGCTGGCTGGGCAGGGCTGTGGGTTGCTGGAGCTGCTGGGTGAGTTTTGGGTCCAGCTCAGGCTCCCTCTGCACCCTGGGGCTGCCACGCAGCCCTCTGGGCTGGGGATGCTGTTAGCTCTCCTGCTGTCCTCCCTCCTCTGCCATTCCCTGCCCCAGGTCCTGTCCCTGCCCTGCTCTGTGCTGTGCTGGGTGCAGATAGGAGCCCAAGTCATCCACGGAGGAAATTGCTCGCTGTAAATCCACGGCGAAAGTCCTGGGATTCCTGAAGGCCCGGAGGAAAGTGCTTGATTGGATTTTCAAGCCTCTCTGCCAGCTGTGGGAGAGGAGGGCTGACAGGCTCCCTGAATCTTCCTGGCTGATGCCTGGGAGGGGATGCAGGCTGTGCCTGCTCACTAATGGAATGTAAAGGATGTGTAAATCTCCCGCCTTATTTAACTCCCCCCTGAACTTTATATGCAGCCATAAATTTCTCCTCCTGCTAATCTGCTGGAGCAAGGTGGGCCTCGGGTGCCTGGTGCCCACGCAGGTGTGGGGGGAGCCATCCTCCTGCTGCTGGAGAGGAGCTGCTGTGCCAAGCAGCAGCCAGACCCTGTCCCTGAGGCTCTGGGGACACGCTGGGTGACCCTGGGGTGGCTCAGTTTGGGTTCAAGCTGCCCGTGCCAGCATGAGAGGTGTAGCAGCACCTGGGGCTGCTGTAATCCCCCTCCTCCCCACGGGGCCAAGGGTGTTTGCCTCCAGCACCACCAGAAAGCAAAGTTAATAAAACACAGAGGTCTCCAGAGTTAAAACTGCAGCAGTAAAGGACAGGCAGAGAGTGGCCAGGCTGTGGTGGGGAGCTGGTATCACTCCAAGTCCCCATCATGCAGCTGAGCATCACACAAATAGTGGAGAAAAATGCTGCAAATTTTATTCTATTGCTCCTTATCTCTGATTAATCCTCTTATGTGTTCATCTCATTTTATCCCAGTGTTGACTGACTGTTTATTGTATTTCTGTGGTCCTCACAAAGACAAAAATCCCTCAGAGTCTTGCAAGGCACCAGTGGAGCACCACGGAGGAGGGGACCAAGGTAACGTGCCCATGGTCACCACAGCAGATGGTGGCAGAGGAGGGGCTGCAAACCAGTTTCTCCCATGCCCTAGATGAGTGCCCAGCTGCTTGAGCATTCCCAGATGTAAAGAAAGATATCTTTAAAAGAATTTTCCCGTGGTGTGGCTTTGCAGCCCGTGCCCAGGGCATGTTCTCAATGCTCTAGAGAGGAGACAGGGTTTCCTCTTCACACCCCTCTCTCACTGCAGGCAGATTTGTTAGAGCCCTGCAAGGGAAGCCCTGCCTGTCTCAAATCCCTCTTCTCCAGCCCAGGCTCTCCAGCTCTGCTCAGTTTTGGCAGCAGCCCCGTGGTCCTCTACCTGCTGCTGGGTGAGTCAGGAGCACGAGCCTTCTGGGCACGACCCTGTTGCTAAAGGATTTTGCTTTGATCCTCTTCTCCAGCTGGGGAGAACAAAAATCCCTTAAACAGCCAAAAATCATAGGGAAGATTGGAGGAGAAAATTTTTACCTGAGTGGGAGCCCCCGGTTCAAACAATTTGGTGGAGGAGGAGGATGGTGTTTGTATTAGCATAAAACAATTTGGAGAAGGAGAATGATGTTTGTAACAGTGGAAACCTGCACAAATGAGGGAATCCAGTGTCTTCAGGGGGCACTCAGGCAGGTTCCACAGCACCCCAGCCTGTCCCAGATTTGTGCAGGCATGGCCAGGCTGTGTGAGTGAACAACCTGGAGGTTGTCATCACCTCACTCTCTGCATCCTTCACTCCTGCAGGTGCTGAGTGCTTGCCCTGGAACCTGAGGGCCTCCTGAAGGCATCCAGTGGCACACTCAGGCACGAGCAGCTAGGGTCCCATCTCTGCCACATTCACATGCACTGTTCCAGCGAGGTGGGCCCAGGTCCCCTCTCCTGCTGCACATTGATCAGACAGCTCTTGGTGTAAATTCTCCCAGGATCTGGCAAGTTACAGCAAGGGAACTGTGGAGACCTCTGGCTTTAGTAGCTGGAAACTGCTTTTCAAACCCTGCTGAATTTCCAGCCTCCCCAGCATCCTGTGGCGGGGAGCTCCTGGGATTAGCTGGCTCCTGTGTGCCAAAGTGCTGCCTTTTCCATGTGTCAAACCTCCTTCCACAGGTGCCTTCCAGTTCTCATGCACTGCCAGCTCCCTGCCCAGTGTCAGGCTGCTTCCAGGGGCCATCATGTCCCTGATGTCCCATCAGGTCCCTCTTCTCCTTTCTAGCCTGGAGGTGCCAAGTCTTAGCTGGGGAAGGCAATGTCTGTGAGTGTTTGCCTGTGGAAGGTGCAATACAGGCTGAGCTTCACATCCTCAGTGGTGCATCTGGCCGTGTCTCACAGGGTTTGTTCCAGGACAGCCTCTCCTTGTGCAGAAGCTGTTTTTTCAGGTGACCTGAGCGTGGCTGGAGGTTGTGGTGACACACAGGGTCTTTGCTAGCCATGCTTACACTGTGTTTTCTGTAATTGGCATCGTTACTTTGAGAATTTTTGGGCCCCTCTTGCTCCCAGCACCGTGTTGAGCGGGCTCCACTCCTTGCCAGGGGTTACATCCTCCAGGATATAACAGGACCTGGGATTTCCAACTAGCCCCCAACCCTCCTGGCCCCTCTGCCTGTGTTTATCTCGAGGTGAGGTGCCAGGACCATTTAAAAAGCTGCAGCAGAAGGCTGCAGCTGCTGCCCAGAGCCAGGCTGCGGCTGCTTCGTTATTTACAGCTGCCTTTGGCTGCTCATGAGCTTCTCCAGCAGCTCTGCTGGACACTGCTCACTGTCTGCTTGTCCCTGCACTGAAAGCCAGGGGTATTTGGGCCCTCAAATAGGTGCCATCTGGCACTCCACCTTTGTACCAGGAGTGTACCCAGCTCGCCTGCCAGCTCAGGGCAGAGCCAGTGGCAGAGCTCAGCCCTTTGAGGAGCTCTGCTGATTTTAAACTGCCTCCCAATATTGCCAGCAAATCCAGGCTGGAGCACAGGGGGTAAAGTCATGGGCCATATGGCAGAGCCGTATGCAGGCTGCATTCTCCTGCATTCTCCAGGCTGGCTCCATGGAGGACTTCACCCATGAAGGCCAGGGTTATTCTGCTGCCTTTAGTGCAGGTCCCAGCCAGGCTGGCACTCCTCAGTCCAGCTCTCCTCGCTTCAGCCAGCTGTTAAACACTGCCAGAGCAGGGGCAGCATTGCCAGGCTGCCAGGCTCCCTGTGACCGAGCTGCTCCTCAGTGCTGTGGAAGGACAGCATCTGTTTGCCCGTGCTGGGGGTGTCTGACATGTAAACGTGGCCAAATGGCATCTCCCAAGGTGACCAGATGCCTCCTGGGCTGATGGAGCAGGGATGCACGTCGTGGTGGATGCCGTGCCAGCCAGCTCTGCCTGCTCTGCTTTTGTCCCCGCTCTTGGTCCCCACGCGCCCTGGCAGCCCCACGGCTCCATCTGAGATGCAGGGCGGGGTGTGAGGCTGGAGCTGCCATATGTTCCCCATAAAAACACTTCTTGGCCCGTTCCCCGGCGTTTCCTGCCGCTGCCACACGTGCTCAGGATCCCACATGCCTCACACGCCGCTCACCAACTGCAGCCTGGCAGATGGAGGAGCCGGGCATGGCTTTGCAGTAGGAGAGGCAGGAATCCACGGGCTCTGTTTGTTCTTGGGTTGTTCACGGCAGCAGAGGAAGGGGGAGGAGAGCTGGCACCCACCCCTGCAAACTGCCCCTCTGCAGGAGGGACAAGACCTTCCCCTTCCCATACCCACTCCCCATCCTGGAGCTGAGCTGTGAGCCCTTCCTTGGCTGCACAAAGTGTTTCCACCTGGTGCCATCCTGTTTAAAGGCAGTTGGAAATGGTGTGAGTGTCCTGGGTAGATGGAGACCATCACTGCTCCCAGGCAGGTGGTGCTGGTTTGTTTTGGTGGCAGATGGCCAGTCAGCATTAAGAGCAAAGGCAGAAAATCAGTCCTCAGAGGGAGCAGAGATTTATTGCAGTAGGAAATTAAAAATGTATGCATCAGCTTTTGGAGGAACTCCTATTCTGCCTTTATCTGCTTGGGGAGGGGGGATGAGGGCTCTGTGCTCAGCCCTGCTCCATGCCAGGGAGGTCTGAAGGTGCTCAGGAAGCTGAAGGCACATCCCTTGGTGGTGTATCGTGACTGGACGGAGCTGATGTCTCTCGTACCTTGGGTGGCAGAGTGTGACAGGTCAGTGCCAGCTCTGAGCACAGCAGATGAGTGTCCCAGCCTCAGGAGTGGGGTGTCTTCAGGCCACGTCAGTCGAGACACCGTGAAGAGCCAGGTGCTCCCACAGGGGTGCATCTGTGGTGGGCTCCTGGGCACACAGGGGCTTCTCCTGACGAGTCCTTTTACTTTGTGCTGGGCTCTTTTCCAATGACTTTGTGCCATGGTGGTCCCTGAGGGCACGAGGGGATGCAGAGCAGGCTCTTGGGCTAAGGGTGGGCAGCAGGCAGGTAAGGACACAGGTGGGGTGTGGACATGGACATAAACAGCCACTGCTCCCTGCACTGGGATGGGTCAGTGCTGGTCTGTGCCCACTAAGGGGGTGGTGGGTGCTCCCCAAGCAGTGTGGCCCCAGGGGGAGGCTGGGTTTGGGTGCTGCTGATGGCACAGGAGCTGCTGAGCTCCAGGGATTGTTCCACATCCTCAGCTCCCTGCTGCCAGAGCGGGGCCGAGAGCTTTGCAGCCCAGCGCAGATCTCTGCCCACAAATTAAAAGCAGAAACACAAAAAGATCAGGCTCCAGGGAAGTGATGGCTCCTGGGGTGCAGCCAATTACCGGAGTTAGGGAGAGAGTTACCTCACCCACGGCTGCTGCTGGATTTCTCTGACCTCTCGCTCTGGTCCAGGGTGAGCACGCGTTATCCCCCAAGCCCGGCATGGCAGAGCTGCTGCAGGAAGGACGTTCAGAGCCACAGCCTGGAGAAGGCATGTTGTACCTGCTGCTGAGCGTATTACTGCTTCTCCAGGAGTGGATAAGTCCTGCTTACGAGGACACTCGTCCTCTTTTATTTAATTTTCTGGTAATGCTTCTGCAGCGTCCAAGTCTTATCAGGAGAGGAGCAGCTTAAGAGGCCGGTAAAGGAGTTTTTATTGTCAGTATCCATCTCTTTATTCCCCTCTTCCCTTTGACGCTGGTTGTGGCTGAAGTGAGGTGTGCTTTCTTTTCTTTTTGTCTGTTAAAGCTGCAAAGATTTCCCGGCTAGCCGATTCTGATGGTAATTCGGCTGCGGGAGTCGCCGCTGTCCCCGGGCGGTCACCGGCTGTGGCTCAGCCCGGGTTCCGTGGGGAGCAGTGAGGCTGACACCGACCCCCAGATTGCACACAGATCTGGGGGGTTAGCTCTGCTCTGGGACTCGCCACCCACTTTGCTGTGACTTGGTGAGCAAAGCCGTGCCTCTGTTTCCCCAGAGCCGTCGCACTGAGCTCAGCCACATCACTTCGAGTCCTGCCCTTCATCCTCGTGTTCATCCTCTGCGGGGGCTCGTGGATGGGGGGCTGGAATTGCTGTGGGCAGCACGGGTGGGATGAAAGGAGGGGTGTCCCCTGGGAGGCCAGCAGCTCGGCGACTGCTGTCCTGTGGCAGCCAGCTCCGTCCCTGGCATTCTCCCTGGCCGTGCCAGGCGTGTGGAGACGCAGTGCTGCATTCAGCCGCGCACAATGGCCCTGGATAACGTTTGTTGGAGAAAATTGGTTGAATCGCGTGATTCTTTTTGTTGTAGTTGTTACTGTTGTTCTTTTAAATGCTCATGGGAGTAGCAGAGCAGCTAATGAGGCGGCGCAGAGACGGTCGCTGGGGAGATGGGCTCGCCTGTTCTCTGCAGCTGCACTCTCCTGGTGATGGAGCTGGCTCTGCTCCTGCTGGGAGCGCTGGTGGGTGCGGCATTCCCGTGCTCAGGGGGTGCCCAGACCCTTCTCCTCCTCACCAGTTTCCTTCCCCAGGCCTCGCTGTTTTCTTCTCCAGCCATGTGCCGCTGCATGAGGGAGGGGACAGCCACGAGCACCCGTCCAGCTGGGCACTGGGAATGGGTCACCTGGCTGTGGTGGCACCCCATCATCACAGAGCACAGCTCCCCCGTGGCCAGCGCTGTATCCCTGGCCCTGGGCAGACTCACGTGGTGCTCAGAGCTCTCCTGGATCCCATGGGAGGCAGGGCATCCTCCCTTCGAGGATTTTGGGTGTTACCTGGAGATCAGGCTCAGCACAGGGTGTCTTTGCTGGCAGCGATGTCCTCCAGCCCCTAGATGTGTGTGCTGGTGTGGAGCTGCCAGGAGCTCCTGTCCCCTTCCAGCCCCTCGTGCTGTCCCCCTTGGCTCTGCAGCAGGTGCTGGGAGCGGGTGGGGTGTCAGAAATGCAGACAGATAGCATTAGATGGATGATGCATCAAATCCTAAACTGATAAGAGATGGAACAATTGGTGCATTGTCAAAAGGCCAGGAAGGATTTCTTTTAAACAGGCTAAATAGTCTGGACAGGAACAAGCAATGAGCAGCACAGAAACAACAGCACATTCACCACTTTGTTTTTCTGGCTGGGCTGCGTGTGTTGCCATCTGTGCTGTGCTCCGTGGCCATCCCGTGGTGCTGGGGTTGCTCCCCCAGAGCAGGCTCCCAGCCCTGCCGAGCAGCCTGGAGCCACGGCTGGCATTGCTCCGGGATGCCAAGGGCAGCTTTGACACGACCTTGCCCTGGGCTGCATCTCCCCATTTTCTGATTGTCTCCACTCCAGGGAGTCCCCAGGCTGATGGTGGAGATTTGGCCGTGGTAGCACAGCTGAGCCTGCCTTAATCCCAGTTTTTAGACTGGCTAAACTTGTTTTCACTCTCTCTGATACTGTTCAGCTGTGTTACACAGCATGAATAATCCAACCCTCGAGTTCGCTCTTAAAGCTCTGCAGAAAGGCAGAGAGAGCTCTCTGGCTGTGCCAGGGCCGCTGTCTCCCCTGACCCTCAGGGAATGGCCCGAGCCACGCCACCAGAAGCTTACCGCACACAGATCTCCCATCTAATGAAGTGCAGTGCTGGGGCAGGGGTGGGACAGCGCGGTGCTGGGAGAGGATGGCGTCATTTACCCTTGGGTGGCATCTCCATGGCTCTCCCCCTGCCCGAGCTGCAGGTGCTGTGGCAGGGACAGGCACTGAGCAGCCCCGCTCTGCACGGGAGGACGGGGCTGTGGCAGTGCCAGGAGGGGACCGGGAGCGCTGCAGGTGGAGCAGGGCTGCTCTCCGGGCTCGGTGTGACGGGCAGGGCTGCGTGGAGGGGTGGTTACAGAGTGTCCCTGTGCTTGCAGCGCAGCCATGTGATGCCGGAGGAGCGCGGTGGCGATGATATGGAATGTGGGCAGCTGCCTTCGGACACGATCCGACAGGTGACGGTCCAGCGCCACCCCCTCTACGGATTCGGCTTTGTGGCTGGCAGCGAGAGGCCAGTGGTGGTGCGGTCAGTGGCAGCAGGTAGGGTGTGGGGGCGCTCCTGGACACGGCTGCAGCGTGCCAGGAAACTCAGCGGCACTTCCCCCTGGTGGGACCCCTCCCTGTCCTCTCCTGTCCCCTCTGGTGGGCCTGCAGGGTGTGCTCCACAGCCACATCCGTGGGCAAATGCTTTGGGGATGCTTGGGACCCTCCTGCTTCCCCTCCACCCCGCAGCTCCGGGATGCCTGGGTTGGCCCTGACCCTCTCTCCTGGCAGGCGGCCCCTCTGAGGATAAACTCCTGCCAGGAGACCAGATCTTGGCCATCAACGATGAGGATGTGAGTGAAGCCCCCAGAGAGAGATTCATCGAGCTTGTCAGGTGAGGACAACACTTGTCCCTCATCGCCTCTGGGGAGGGGCTCATGCCAGGCTGCTGTGCCCGTGCCAAAGCCTTGGGGTGTCAGTGCACACCCGTGTCACCAGCAGTCACTGCTGGGGTGGGGAATTCTCAGCCTGAGCAGGGGGAGTGCCTTGGAGCGAGTGCCATAGCCATTCCCAGCTGGCCAAGAAGTGGGAAAGTATCCACAGCCGTGTTATCAAGCACCCCAAGGAGCCCACAAAGGTCCTGGGCTGGGCAGGGTGGGATGTGCTCTCAGTAGCCACTTGCACATGCTGAGGTTCATCACCATAAGGTCCCATCCACCTTCATTTCTCCTTTCTGTCACAGGAAGGCCAAGGACTTCATCATCCTCACGGTCCTGCACACCCACCAGGTGAGACTGGCAGGGCCATGGCAGCTCCAGGGCAGCCAGGACAGGGGTGAAAAACCCTTTTGGAGGCTGAGGTGGGGTCCCTGGAGACCTCAGGAGACCACTCAGGCAGCTCAAATGATTTGTTGGACCCGTGTCCCAGCACCCCAAGGCTCTTCCAAGCTATTGGGTCTGAGAGCTGCCACAGCCCCTTGGGGTCAGTGGGCGTGCAGCCATCTCACTGTCCTTGTCACCAGGAGGGAGGGAGGAAAAATATCCCCAAAGCCATATGGTTTGCTGAGGACATCACCTGTGTCTGGTGGAGTAACCCCCCATGCCAGAGGTGGCAGGGAGGGGTCGCTGCTGGCTCGGGAGTCCCTGGGGAGCTGGGAGGGCTGGAGGTGCTGCTGGCACCAGTGACGATGGTGGCACTGGGGCTCACAGCCCGTGGCACTGGGGCAGGCTGAAGTGTCACACCAGAGGCACTGTTTGTTCTCCACCAAGTCTTTGATGTTGGGAAAGGAGAGAAGTGTGACAGCTCCCCTGTGCTCCCCTCCTCTCCGGGAAGGAGATGCCCCCACCCAGCGCTGCTCAGTCAGGGACGGAGGCGTGTGCCACACTCCAAAAAAGCTTTTTTCCTTCTGGCCTGGGATGGCAGCCAGCCAGGACAGGCTGCTCAGCTGGTGCTGGCACCCTCAGACACACACAGCTCTGTGGCACGACTGTCTCTGTGCTGGAGTATGTGTGGCCACCAGAACACCCTGCAGGGATGCCTGGGGTCCTGCCACCTCCCTGTGGCTGCAAACCCACATCCAAGGGCTTCATCTCTCCCATCCAACTGGTGCCAGTGTCTCCAAGCAAGACCTGGCTGACATCTGCTGGAGCTCAGCCTGCATGAGGGGTACCAGGCACAGGTGCTCACTGGGGTGCAGCCTCCCTGTCACACTGATGCTGCTGGTGTGACTTCAGGGGCTGCTGCTCATCGTTCTGGCCCTGCCTGCAGCGCTGTATAACCACAACCAAGAGGACTTGCTTTCCACCCTGCCCATTTCATGGTTTGCTGCCCACTCCCCATCATCATGCTGGCTCCAGAAGGGTTTCCTCTGTGTCCCATGTCTGGCTTTGCCCACACCATGGCTCCAAGGGCAGGCAGGTGACTGACCCAGTGCTCTCTTTCCAGTCTCCCAAATCTGCTTTCATCAGCGCAGCCAAGAAGGCGAAGCTAAGGTCCAACCCGGCCAAAGTCCGATTTTCAGAGCAGGTGACAGTCGGCGAGACAGACCCAGTAAGTCCTGCCCTGCCTTCCTCTGTGCTTCACCCCCATGAGGTATCCCCAGGGCCATGGGGTGGTTGGGGGTCACAGGGCTCTGCAGGTGAGAGCAGCTGTCTGGCCTGGGGAGCCCCTCAGGATACCCTTGGGCACAGTCAATATGTTGGGTCACTTCTGGGGGGACCTTCTGAGGTCCTCCCCTATCTGTCTGAAGGAGCCCAAAAACTGGCCTTAGAAACCTGGTCTCAACTGAGTTCCCCTGGGCACCCAGGGGAGGCATCCAGGCAATGCCAGTGCCTGCCCTAAGGAAGGTCTGTGGCTTCCAGCCCAATCCCAAAAGCTTTGGAATGCCTGCATGTGGGGCAGGGTGACCAGGGCACTGCTGCATGGCTGTGGAAGCTGAAGAGTTCCAGCCCAGTGCTTTTATCTCTTAATTGCAGAAAGGTTTTATTAACAACAAAACAAAACTGGGGAAAAAAAGCCCTGTAACGCGCTTCTAGCACGTTCTATTTTTAAGCAAAATCAATTAGGTAATTATCTGATTGAAATGCTTCTCACCAAATAAAATCAGCCTTCTCCCAACTTCCTGCAGAGGGGATGTGCAGGGTTGAGGGGGGATAGGGTCAGGAAAGGAGGATGAGCTCTGAGCCATCCCAGCCATCCCTGCCCCGTGGGACACCAGCTGGGGAGCGGGACAGGCTGCCAGGCACGGGCACTGGGATGTGCTGGGCAGAGCAGGGTGCTCTGTTCCCACTGCAGCTGCTGGGAGCTGAGGAGGTGAATCTGTCAGGCAGCTCTGAATCTCCTCAGCTCTGGGCTTCTTGATGGCTCAACACAATGCTGGGTTTTCAGGGGAAATGTGCCTCGTAGCACAAGAGCCCAGAGCAGCAGAGGATGCCACGAGCTCTCCATCACTGACACTCATTCTCTGTCCCCACCCTCCCTCCGTCTCTCCGTGCCCCCCACCCTCCTCGCCTCCCCCTTTGTCGGCCCCACATGCCAGGACATGTTGAAGAAAGAAGCTCTCCTCCTCATTCCCAACGTGCTGAAGGTTTTCCTGGAGAACGGGCAGATCAAATCCTTCACGTTCGATGGCCGAACCACTGTGAAGGTGAGCCCCTCCGCTCCCCCCCTGGCTCTGTGAAACTCCTCTCCTCCCACCCACCTGCCCAATCAGTTTTTCCTCTCCTACTCCCCGTGCACGAGCACCACAGCAGTGTTGGGCTGGCTGTGAGCTGCTCTGGCATGATGGATGGCCCCTCTGCCTCCCCAGGCAGCACGCTTTGCAGCTGGCAGGGATGGGCTTTGCTGGCTCTCGCCCTCTCCTGACTTCTCTCCTTGCTGTGAGCCTGCCCTCCAGCCAGGGTGGATGCTCCTGTGAGTCTCCCTGCCGGGATCCAGCTCCCTGCAGCCCCTCTCAGCACCACCACGGTGTTACCTGAGGTGCTGGGGCTCTGCCTGCTGCTCACCTCCCGCTGCAAGGTCACTGCGTACCACCCTGTGGCCCCTCTCAGCACTACCAGGCCTCATCCTGGCACAGCCCCAGCTGCCAGGGAGGGGTGGGCTCTCAGCGAGGTCCCAGCTCCCCCTCGGGAAGCAGCCAGTGCCTCACACCCAAGCCTGTCCGTGGCATTTGCAGGACGTGATGGTGACATTGCAGGACCGCCTGTCACTGAGACACATCGAGCACTTTGCCCTGGTCCTGGAGTATTCCAGCCCGGAGCAGAGCCACCGCTTCCTGCTGCTCCAGGACAAGCAGCCACTGGCCCACGTGAGTGTGGGAGTGTGGGAGGGTGTTGAGCACAGAGAGCCTCTTCTTCCCCCAGTGTGGGGCTTGGCTGGGGTTGTGTGTGGGGTGGCACAGCCTCTCCTTGCCTCTGGCACGGTCCTACAGGCTCAGGGGTGAAAAGGATGGGCAAAGAGGGAATCAGCCAGGGTTTTACCCATCCCACACTGGCAGCACCATGGAGCTGCTCTGTGCTCCAGCCTGGGCAGCTGCAGACAGCACTCATGAGCATCCTTGGCTGGGAGGTGCAGGAAGCTGGTGCTGCACAGAACCAGGGCTAAAATGGGGATTATGGAGGAAACATTAGCCTGAACATTAGCGTGAATCCTACAGCACCAGGCAAAGCTGTCACACCAAGGAAGGCTGGGATGTTCCTGGGATGAAAGGTGGTGGACTAAGGAGAGAAATCAATTATCACCCCAGAAGAGAGGAGAGGGCATCTCATGCCCTGCAGCCAATGGTTCCTGGGCTCACTGCTCCCCTCTGCTCCTGCCACAGGTCGTGCAAAGAACACACTACCACGGCATGAGATGCCTCTTCCGTGTGAGCTTCTTCCCCAAGGACCCAGTGGAGCTGCTGCGCCGGGATCCTGCAGCTTTCGAGTACCTGTACATCCAGGTAGGGCTCTGGGAGCTGGCCCACACCTCTGCCAAGGCTGTGGCACCCCTCAGGTGGCAGTGCCCCGTCCCTGTGGCTGTCTGAGGACACCTCCTCTCCCTCCTGCAGAGCCGCAATGACGTGATCAGAGAGCGCTTCGGCACAGACCCCAAGCCAGAGATGCTGCTGGGGCTGGCTGCCCTCCACATCTACATCACTGTCTCAGCCACCCGCCCCAGCCAGAAGGTCTCCCTCAAGAACGTGGAGTGAGTCCTCCTCCCTGTCCCCAGGCTCCCACAGAGCCTCTTTGTGTCCCTTCCCTGGGCCCCTATGTCACTGGGGTGCTCTCCAGCAACACTTTGGGGTGTGGAGCATGAGATGCTCTGAGAGCCCCCATGAACTGGGTGGTGGCTTGGGGCCTTGGCAGCAGTGACAGCCAGCCCCTGGTGGCACCATGGGGCTGTGTGAGATCCCCTCAAGCTGACATCCACCTGCAAGCAGCAGCCAGGGCTGGGGACATTTCTGTGAGCCCAGGATCATCTCCATGGGAACCCAGGCTGGTTTTCCACCATCCAAGGCAAGGAGAAGGCTCTGTGGCTGTGTAATCTCAGTCTGTCACCAGGCTGTGCAGCCCTGGCTCAGCCCTCCTGGCAGACCTAAACCCATACCCAGCCCATCTGGGCAGGTTGGCCTTACCCAGTCAGCACAGGGAAGAAGGAGGGAGGGGTCACCTTGGGAGGACCCCAAAAGAGGTTTGGAATTTGCCCTGCATCCCCCAAGATGAAGGCAGGTGGGAGCTGGGGTCTGCTGCAGAGCGTGGCACTGCAGTTCCCTAGCCTGGTGCTGGGAGCTGTGACACCAGCCTGGGGTCCCATCCCCTTGGGGACCGGGGCTGGGGGCTGCTGCTGCTCCAGCTGTGGCACCGAGGAAGTGCTGCTGTGGCTCCAGCTCCCTCTGACGGCAAGAGGATGCTCTGGGACAGTTTTCTGTCCCTCTCTGCCCGCTGGCAGTGTCTCCAACCTGGCAGCTCATGCAGGCTTCCCTCCCCACAGGAAGGAGTGGGGCTTGGAGCCCTTCCTGCCCCCCTCGCTCCTGCAGCTCATCAAAGAGAAGAGCCTCCGGAAATCCCTCTCGCAGCAGCTCAAAGCCCACCAGCACCAGCCTGGCGGCACCAAGGTGAGCCCAGCCCACCCCACACCATCCCTGTCCAGGGCTGGGGGGGTGACAGCCTGCCCTCCACCCCAGCCTGCTGTCCCCAGCTGCTCGGGGACTCTTGTTATTAAATCCCCTGGGATGGGAGATAAATCCCAGACAGGCAGGTAGACACTCTCCCTCCTGAATCCCCTTTCAAGAGCTGATCTGGATTGCAGAGAGCGCAGCGAGGATCAGGGCTGAGATCAGCTGAAGCTTGGCTGAAGTGGCACACACCAGCTCATTGTTATCTCTGCTTCTGGGCTTGGAAAGCTCTGGAGGTGGCTGCTGAGCCACTGCCTTGGTCCCTGCAGCCTTCACAGCTCCCCAGGGAAGGAGGGAGGGAGGGTTGTGCATCTCAGGGGGGTTAGACATCAAGCACTGGGGCTCCTTCCTGGCTGTGCCTCTGCTCTGAGTCACCTCCCAACAGCTGCCAAGGATGGCAGGGGAGTTGAGACCCCCTCCACTCATGACTTGGGCTTTCTACCAGCACAGCCCATGCCCAGCCTCAAAACTCACTGTGCACCCCTACTTGAGAGCCCCCCAGCCTCCTGCATCTCTTCCCCCTGAGCTCATGGTGATCTTGTGTTTTGTCAGGTCTCCACAGCCCAGGCAAAGTTGCAGTACCTGAGGATCCTGAACGAGCTGCCGACCTTTGCTGGGGTTCTCTTCAACACAGTGGGACTGGTACGGTAATTCAGGCTGGGCTGGGAGGTGCCTGCTCCTCAGTGTGTGCTGGGGGGGAGCCAGGGGACACGTGGCTCCCTCAGAAATTACTGCCCTCAGTCTCTTGCTCTGCCCTGCTGAGCTCCAAGCCCACCCAGAAAGGCTTTTGGAGCCTCTGCTGTCTGTAGGGTGGATCTTTAGCTCTGCAGGGTCAGGATCTGCTCTGTCCTTGCACTGTTGGGCAGTGAGATGAGCTGCTCAGTGAAGCTGGAGTAGTTTCAGGCATGTGTTTGTAACTCCATCGTGGCCTGGCACATCCTGCCATCCATCCTGGAGGACTTTTGGCAAAGGCCACCGTGTTCCCTGCTTGCCCACAGAGTCCTGGCTGGGTTTGCTGCCTCTGTCACAGGTGCTGCAGCCTGATCAGTGCCACAGTGATCCCTCATCTCCACTGCTCACCCAAGCCACCTCAGCAGGAGGAAAGCTACCAGCCCAAGCAGGACCCACAAAGGCTCCCCACTGCCTGGCTCACCCCTTCATCCCTCTCATTCTCCCACTCAGGGGTCCCCATGGCGGTGTCACCTCTCTGCCATCCTTCCCTTTACCCCCACCCGTGCTCTCAGCACTTCCCTGGCTTCCTGTGCTTTGCCTGCTGGGCTCCATCTCTGGCAGCCTTTGGTCTGCTCTGCCCCCTCACCTCACAGCTCAAAGAGCTGCCTGCAGGAAATCAGTGCAGGCACAACCTCGTGGTGTCTGGTCGGTGCCTGAGTAGACAGCATTTTTTTAATCTCCATCACCAAAGCAAAGCCTCTGAGCCAGCCTGTGGGTTGAACTGTGTTGAAGTGGTAAAAATTATTCACTTATTATTTTCTGCAATGGTCTGTCCAACTCCTCTTCCCCTCCACGCCTGGCTTGAAGCATCCTTTTAGACCAGAGCAAGAAACATCCCTGTTTCCAGTCAAGGCTTTGGTCTTTCTTCTTTTCTGAAATATATTCACTCCCTCCTTTGCTTCCTTCTCTCGGAGGCAATGTCAGATCGGACAGATTTGTAACACACTCTTACTTTAGTAGAGTAGTGACACCAGTGAGCCTGAATATTTCATGTGGACAGTCAGTTCAGAGCTTTACTTTTAAATAACCTTGGCATCCTGCACACCACTCAGCTCTGCAGAGGGGCTCAGGGAGGCAGGCTCATGGCACCAGCCTCTAGAAAAGCAATCCTGGAGCTGACCAAGCTGCCAGCACTGAGGCTTGGCTCCATGCAGAGAGCCAGGTGCAGCCTGTGCAGCCCTGGGCTGTGTTTGTTCACCCCTGTCTGTCTGTCTGTCTGTCTCTCTCCATGTGCCTGTGCCACCAGGACGAGAAGCAGCCAGCCACCACCCTGCTGGTGGGACCCCGGCACGGCATCAGCCACGTCATCGACCTGAAGACCAACCTCACCACGGTGCTGTCAGAGTTCAGCAAGGTCAGCAAGATCCAGCTGTTCAGGGAGAACCAGGGGGTGGCCCGGGTGGAGACGAGCATCCTGGATGCCAAGGTAGGCAGACACCTCCATGGAGAGAGGGGTGGAGATGAGGGGATTGGGGCCGGCCTTTGAGGGGATTCACGTCACAGCTGTGTGCTGGAGAATCTGCTTGGGGATTCCTAGAGACTCCAAAGCCCCTTTCACTCCGGGATCTGCAGCATCTCCCCTGCTGGTCTGACTCCTTGTGCCATACAGGGATTGCTGCTGAGGGCCTCAGGGCAGGCATGGTGGCCTTCTGGCCATGCCCCAGGGTCACAGGGCAGGCATGGTGGCCTTTTGGCTGTGCCCCAGGGTCACAGGGCAGGCATGGTGGCCCTCTGGCCATGACCCAAACACCTATCTAGTGGCTCAAGGAGGATCCTCAGGGCAGATGGGGGTGACGGCAGGATCCTTTGGAGGCAGGACAGCACCTCACCTCTGCTCAGGCTGGAGAGGAGCAGTACATGGCCAAACGTGGGCTGGGTGCAGGTACTGGAAGGAACTGGGAGGTTTCATGCATTAGTAGCACTTGTGGAACTTGTCAAGCCAGGCAGGATTGTTGAATGAGGTGGAAATGATGGGAAGGGGGTGTCAGGCTCAGTGTGAGCACAGATCACTGTGTGTCCCTGGCCCATCCCCTGGGGATCTTGCCCCTGTTATCCTCCCCTTCAGCCCCCAGAGCACTCCTTGGCTTACACGCCCTGCTGAGCCCTGTGTGTTATCATCCCTCATCTCCTGCTGGTTGTTGTGTGTGTAGTGCTGGTTCTGATCATCAATCCCTGTGGCCAGGCCCTTCCTCACCCCTCATGGGTCCCAAACGCTCCAGGAAAACTGTCAGCAGCACAGTAAGATCTTCATTTACTTCTTTGGTACCCAGTCCAGCAGCCACAAGATCCTAAGGCGATCTTCCACTGGCCTTTGCCCAGGTTTTTAACAAGCTGGGACATGTCCCTGACAGGCTCAAGGGCAGATGGTTGTGTGCTTGCTCCAGGGCATCCTCGGTGTCACTGCCTCCAGCTCTCCCCTGCCCTGGGGAAGGACAGCTGAGAGGCAGAGATCCCACAGATAAAAAATGCCAAGCCTTGTCTTCTCCTCTCCTCCCACTTTGAATTCAACAGGCCAGAGTTAGGATTGAGTTTGGGGTAAATTAGACAGGAGCAGTACTTGGCAGAGACTGGCACAGGACTCTGGGGCATGGAGGTGCTGCTGCAGAGCACACCAGTAGATCTGCACAAGCTCTCTGAGCCTTTGGCTGTGGGTCAGCTTTCCTGCCCCTGCATTCATCCCTTTTCCCTCTGAGACTGATGAAGCTGAGCTGCTTTGCCAGCTGTCTCTGTGTTTCCTCATCTTCTGCAAAGTCTCAAAGCCTCAGCCCTCTCTCCAGTCCTTTCCTTGCACTGTTTCAGTCGTTCTCTCACAGATGTAATCACGGTGGATTTGTTCAGGATTCTCCTGCTGCCTCTGCTCCTGGTGGATTTTCTCACTTTCTCCCACCAGGCTCATTAATTCCTCCAGGTCTGTTTTCCTGCTGCTGCCTGGTCCAGTGGCTCTGCTAACCTGCACTAACACCCCAGTGCTCTCTGCCAGAGCCCTGTTAATCCTCATCCCCTCTGCTTCAGCTCCAACAGCCTCACCGATGGAGCCTTTTTTTGCATTCCTAACTCAGTGGGTATTTGGTCTACTGTAACATCTTTAACATTCCCTCTCCTGCATCCCACCGAGCTCAGCTGTTGTGCAGTTAAAGCCTTGCTGTCCTGCTGTGCCTGTCCCAACCCTCCAAAGCCCTCACCCTCCCCTTCTGCAGCCTGGGCAGGTGGAAGCCCTGCTTGCCCAGCCCCTCCAGCTGCCTGGGCTGTGCAGGAATCCATCAATATCCTCCTTACAGAGCAGGAACAAGCAAGGGATTTTGCCTGCACCACGAGTAACCCTGCTGGTTCCTCCTGCTGCCCACGCCCCTTGGATTTGTGTCTATGAAACCACCATATTAATGCATTAATAATGGGCTGGTCGTGACCCTGCTGCTGCTCGTGGCTCTCTGTGAGTGCCCTGGGCATGGCTGTCCCCACTGTCACCAGCTCTGTGGCACTGAGCTCTTGGGGTGCTGCTGTCCTCTCCCTGGTGTGGAAGAGAGCACTGTTCCCCCCAGCACAGACTGGCCACAGGAGGGACAGATGCTCTGGAGGCTTAGGTGATGCTGGCACCCATCTGCTCTAAATTAGGTGGCAGTTCCCACGCTGCTTGTCCACAGATCCTGCAGTGCTGCTCCCCACAGCCATTCCCTGCTGCAAAAACCCGCTCTGTAGCACCAGCAGCCCTTTGCTGCTGCAGGAGCAGACTTTCTCCTGTGACCCTGCTATCCAGCCCCCCAAGTGCTGGAGAAGAGGCAGCTCACTGGAGTAAGCCAGCTCACACAGCTCCTGTGAGCACATCTGCATGCACGCTGGCTTTATCTCCATGAGAAATTCCAGGCAGCTGGAATTTTCTGGCCACCAAAAGCCCCTCTGCCTGCCTGGAGTGGAGCAAGAACCCCATTTATGGATCTCAGCAGGCTCAACAGCACCGTGCCAGGGCAGAGGCTGCTGTTATCTGTCTTCATTTAGCCATTATCCGAAGGGCTGGGTTTTAAAGCCAGAATGTCTGCTCCAAAATGAGGCATATGCTAATCCTACGCAGGACAGCGATGGATGAGGCAGGCTAAGAAAAGCAGGCAAAAAGATCATTACCTCACAGTGCTAATCTGCTCTCTACAATTATTCTATTGCACCGAACGTGTCACTGGCTGAAGCCCTAGGTTGCAAATCAATCTGTTTCTGCTGCGAGTTGCAAACCATTAGAGGGCTCAAAGTGGTGTCCTGAGTGCTCTGGGGACCTGTCAAATCCGTGTCCCCCCCCGGGAGCCTGTCAGAGCTCCATGGATTGCAGCGTGGGAGGGGATGTCCCCCCGGGCTGTTTCACCCTGATGCCTGGCACTGCTGCTGCCATGGGATGCTGGTGCTGGGGCAGCTCCCAGCCTCAGTCTGGAGGAGGTGCTCGATGAGTTACTGTGGAAACACAGATGGTCAGCGATGCTTTAGGGGTTTGTGCAGAAAGACCATCTTGGATTTCTGAGTGTAGTTAAAATGATGGGTTAACAAAGGGGTCAGGTCATGGAGCAGCCCTTGGCTGGGAGGTCTGAACACCCTGACCAACCCAGCCAGCACAGTCCAGGCATCCTTACCTGCTGCTGACCTGCAGCCACAGCCCAGACTCACCTGCCAGGAAGGAGCTGGGGGAGATTTTCAGGTAACAAACAGGCTTGAGGAGATGGTAAACCATTTGCATTTATTTCGGGCGGAAAAGAAATACTGTTTGTGTTATGAATTATTCACTAGGTAGTTAATTGGTTTGTTTTGGAGCTTTTCCATCCTGGGCTTTAATTTCTGTTTAAAACAGCCCATTTGGGATACAAACCCCAGGCTGGTACCTCTGCTTTGCCTTCTTTAGCTTCTTGCCACTGTGAATGAGGCAAGAGGGGGGCAAATGGTGACAGAACCCCTCAGAGAGGAGTTGCACAACCCCGGGACAGAAGAACAAAAACCTCCAGGCCTCTGCTGCTGATTCCAAGAATTTTTTTTCCCCTGCAAGGTCTGTGAGAGCTGCTGGGAGGACGGGAGCAGGTTTTGTCTCGACAGTCACGGGGAGAGGGAGGCAGTTTCGCTTGGGAATGCTGAGAAAGTTCCCAGCCTGTGGCTGGGGGAGGACTGCACGTCCCCAGCTGCACTGCAGGGGTGCAAGTGGTCATTTTGCAGGTTCCAGTGGCCATTCTCACCTGCCAAAGCCTCCTTTCTGCTGGGGCTGTTGCTTCTCCATTTTTCCTCCTCGTGTTTGGGCACTGATTCTGGAGCCAGATTTGCTGGGGGCAAGGAGGTGGCACAAGGTGTCTCCTGTGATCTTTATGCATTAGGTGCAGTTTGCCAGGATAGGGGGCCCTGCATCTCCCGTGGGCTTCCCCCTCCTGCTGGAAGCAGTGTTTGAGAGTGGTCACTGCTTCTGAGCCAGCTCAGACTCGAGTTGCAGGCGTGCATCTCCCTTCCTCCTCAGTGCAGCACTGCAAAGTTCTCTTCTGCCTCCCAGTATGCCAGCAAGGACAATGTCAGCATCTCCTGCCTGGCACCTGGACAAGCCTGGCAGCCCCAGTGGGGCACAGGGGGTGACTGAGGCTCCCCCAGGCTCCCCAGTGCAGGAGGTGTGGGGGGAGCTGCTCAGCTCCCGCAGGAGCCAAGGGTTTGTTCTGACTGGAATGCCTTTTCCAATGGAGCATTTCTCCTCTCTGATTTACACAGCTGCACACCGCTGGGCTTTCTGTTATTAACAGTCTTGACATTGGGAAAAAAGGCTGCAGAAGCACTCTGAATGAGAATGAAAGAAGGAGGCTTGGGGGGACAACCGGATCACCTGAGCCTGGACGAGCATCTGCAGCTCAGCAGAGGAGCTGTCCCGGGCTGTGCTGAGCTGTGCCCTGTCCCTGTCTCGGGCTGTCCCGGGCTATGCCCTGTCCCGGGCTGTGTCCCTGTCCCTGTGCCGGGCTCTGGGGCAGGAGGAGCCCACGGCGCTGGCTGCTGGCCAGCCGCAATTCAATCAAAGGCATCGGGGTAATTGACTTTGCTCTCCCAGCAGGGCCGGCAGCCAGCCGGCGCTTAAGCCGAGATCAAGACTTGAGAGAGGAAAACAAAGGAAAAATTAATTCAGAAAGGTCCCTGGCTGCTGCTGTGCCTGGAATCTGGGTACTGGTGTTGGTGTCCCAGGCTGTGCTTCCAGCCTGCCACGGAAAAAAGGCACACACACTGTGCACAGCTGGGCTTCAGCCTCCTCTCCTCTCCTCTCCTCTCCTCTCCTCTCCTCTCCTCTCCTCTCCTCTCCTCTCCTCTCCTCTCCTCTCCTCTCCTCTCCTCTCCTCTCCTCTCCTCTCGGAAGGACCAAGGAGCCCCTTCCTCCCGCAGGTGATGGGATGGTGACCCCTGTGAGCCTTCCCTGCTGGAGCCAGCCCCAGGCCTGGGGGCTGATCATGGCAGGGATGTGCAGTGGTTGCTGAGGCCGATGTGTATTTGCCAAACTCCAGTCTGAGGACAGTGGGGAGCCCCATCAAAGTCACAAGGGCTGGCAGGGCTCCCGATCCTGCAAGCACTGACTGAAACCCCTGGGATCTCCCCTACAGGAAGAGCGAGGCTTTGGAGCGACGATGGGCTCTGCTTCCTTACCCCGGATTAATCTCTATTTGCATTAAACCATTCTGAAACGCTGTCATCTCGTGGGAGAGAGGGAGGGACTGAGATTTCCTTTGGCTCGGTACCTGGGAGGGAGGGGCAGGCGCAGATCCCTGCTTGCAGTGGGATGCAAAGCAAAGGAATGGGATGCAAAGCAAAGGAATGGGATGCAAAGCAAAGGAATGGGATGCAAAGCCAAGGAACGGGATGCAAAGCAAAGGAATGGGATGCAAAGCAAAGGAATGGGATGTAAAGCAAGGGAATGGGATGCAAAGCAAAGCACTTCCCAGCTCTGGCACCACCCAAAGTGCTGCCTGCAGGCACCCAGGATAGAAGCCAGGCAGAAACACCAACATGTGGAGAGGATGAGTTTCCAAGCCTGCAAAGCCAAATTTGATTTGTTCGTTTAGGGGGGGGAAAAAAAAAAAGGAAAAAGAGAAAAATAAACCCCAAACCCAGCCCAAAAAAGGCAGCCCTCAGGTTTTGTAGGACCAGGCAAGGCACAAGGAGGATCACCTGGCAGAGCTGCTTGAACCCTGAGGAAGGAGAGACCTGCAGGTCTAACCAGGGCAGGGCTCTTATTGATCAACAAGTGGGAAATGGTGGTCCTAGTCACAAGCAGCCTGGTATTGATAGAGCTGAGTTAATAATGCTTCAGGGGAGAGAAGGAAAGGTCAGTGTAGCAGTGAAATATTGACTGCTGCCTCGTTAGGCCCGGGTGCCTGTATTATTAAATAAAAACTTGGCAGTGCACCTCAAGTAAACCAAGGAACATAAATTATGTAAATTCATCTCCCATCTTTCTGCTGCACTGCATCAAAGGAAGCAGGGTAAGACCCAAAGTACATGATAAAGGGGGGAGATTAAAAGGAAATGCATATAACTTAGAGGTTATAGTATGAATAGATGGGGTCATAAATTAATTTCAATATGAGGACTGTTAAAATCATCTAGCATAACCCTGGCCAGAAAATTTCCTCTAGACCTTTGTCTGAACAAGAAAATACCCTCCAGAAGGACACTGAGGTCTGATTTAAAGGCAGGGCATAATAGAAAAATCACTTTATCATTAATAAGCTAATGCAAAAAGTCGTTTCTTCTATCTGGTATAAATGTATTTTGTTTTACTTCACAGAGAGACTGGTTGCCAAGCAGGAAACTTTGAATGAAAAGGTGTCCTTTCCTCGTGAGGCCTAGAAAATCTAGGAAACCATTATGAGTGAAAGATCAAACCATCAATAACTTCAGGCTGGTATTACACATTTAGATGTGGAAAGAGCGTCCCTGTTAAAATTTGCTTCTTTGCATTTTGGCACATTACAGGTCAGAGATGAGCCTTTACCTGGGCATCCCACTGGGAATCTGATCTTTGGCATTTTTAGAGCAGTAAGTTAAGTGTGTAAAGCTTAAGAGTTTTCATCCTAAAGGTGCTGCTGCCCTGACAAAACACAGACAGGCATTTCTGCTTTGCCCTCCCAAGGAAGCAGAGCCCTGGGGGCCACTGAGGTGCTGCAGCAGCAAGAATGTGCCCCTGAGAATGAGGAAGAGGATGGTGGGCATGGGACAGGCCAGGGGTGCATGGTGGGAAGATAGTCAGGGGTTATCCAGGTTGATTGCTTGTCCCCCATCAGTGATCAACATCATCTCCTCATTAGCAGCTGGGAAAGAAGGTTCTGCCACGGTGGCCACGGCGGTGCCAGGGCATTGAGGGGGACTCAGTGCTCAGGGGTGCAGCACTGCTTTTGACCCTGCTGCATCCCTCCCTGCCTTCCAGCTGCTCACAGAAGTCTCTGCCCCACTGCACCACTGGGTTTAGAAAACTTAGGAAGGTTCAGTCTCTTCCAGGTTGCTCCTTTTTGGTCAGGTTTGGTTGAGATGGAGCAGCGAGTTGAGAAAACTGCAGGGAGACACACGGATATCACAGATCCCACAGCCAGCCCTGTGGGCACCAGGCCAGTCCTGACCACAGGCACGAGCCCTCCCTGCCTCTTGCAGGATGTTTCCAGGGGAAAAAAGGAGGTGAATCCCGTTTGCCAGAAGCCATGGGTGTCACGAGGAAGCCCAAAGCACAGAGGGCAGTCTTGAGTTGTTCTTATTTAGAGCAGCTCCCGGCAAAGCGGCCCTGAATTTGCCATCTCAAAGCCTCAGCACCATGAGCTGGAAATGTTTCGTGCACCTGTTCCCAGAGTCAATATTTGCTCAGCTCGCCCGTGCCTGGCTGTCCCCACACGATCTCGTTTGCCCTGCCCACGTGGAACAGGGTGGCCAAGGTTGCCAGTGCCTAAAAATAACACCTCCATTAGCTGCCACCCCTGATTCCTCCTCTTTGTGGAATCATTTCCCCACAGAACAGGGCTGCTGCAATCATGTTGTCTCTGCCTCTTGACCCCATAAATCACTTTCAGGGGGATGTGGCAGCAGGGTGGACATCTCAAAGGCAGCTGAGCTGCTGCAGTCTCAGCAAAACTGCCTAGTGGAGTGGAAAAGAGAGACTCAGTCTTGTAACCCCATGGGGGAAAGGCTCAGATCCTGTGCCAGACCTCAGTTAGTGAGCAGCAGAGAAGCCACCAAGGCCAAGGGAGATGCACAGCCTGACTGCAGCAGCTTTGCTCACAGTGTGTTTGTGAACAGCTCATAACCCACGAGCAGGGCACAGACCCCTGGCACTGGGGGCTCCCAGGCTGTGGGGACATCACACACCCACAGCAAGGGTGGATGGCTCCAAGCTGCACCTGAAGTGATTTAATCCCTAATAGCAATATTTGAACAATGATTGAAGAACTCTCACGATATCAGGATATCAGGGTAATCTTTCCTAAGATGTAATGTTAATCAGGTCTAAGATTCCTCTTCCTCAGAGCAGAGTGCCACAGTTAACCCCAGCACGCCATGCATCTATTGCTGGAAGCCATTCTGGAGGCTGGGCTTGCTTGGAGACCTGGTAGGGAGCTCGCAGCACCCTGGTGTTTCATTTGTAGTCAGGTAGTCAGGGTTGTTGTAGCTCAATCCTGTCCCCCTTCAGGAGGGTTGGTCCAGGGGCTGCCTCCTGCCAGCAGGAACCTAAAGTCCCATCTCTGGATGAGTAGGAGCATCCTGAGGCAGAGGCAGCTGAGCAAAGATGGAAATGGGTCTTGGAGATGCTGGTCCCCAGCTGGGGCACTGGGGCTGCCCTGGGGGCTGCACAGTGAGCGCTGACAGGCACTGAAGGTCCACAGCCCTGTGCCACTCTGCCTTGGTGGCATTCACACATGGTGGAAACTGTGCCCTGGTTTTCCTTTTGGAAGGGGATTCTCAGCCCACCTTGGCCTCTTGGTTTAATCTCCCAGCAGTGGGTGTTCATCAGCCACTGCCTCCCTCCCGCTGGGGTTTGCTCCCTCCCTTGCTGCTGACACTCCAAACCCTGCAGAACAGAGCAGGGAAAATGCACAAATATGTCCTCATTCAACAGATGGCTTGAAAAACCCAGGGGGGCTTAGCCCTGTGTAGAAGGCACTTGTTTGAAGGATGCTTCATACTCAGAGCACATGGTTTCCTTTCATCACCTATGTCGAGCCTGGAGCTGGGCTAAGAGGTGTCACCCCCCTCACCACTGCATGCCTGCCTCCTTCGAGCTATGTTGAGAATCTCTTCACTCCTCTCTCTCTGGTTTGATAATTCCCCTCTGATCTGTGTCATCTCAGGTTTATTTTCCAAGATGCAGAAAGAGCCTTGTCAAGCAGGCAGGGGCTGAGCCCCTCAGCAGAGGACGTTCATTTGCCAGGCTGTTTCTCTTCCACATCAAGTTATTTCCTTTCCTTTATCTTCCTGCACAGCAGCCAAAGAGGGAACTTCTTTACCCTGGCCCTGGGAGAAATCTGCCCCTGCCAGGGGCTGGCGTGGCTTGGGGGTTGCATGCAGCTCTGCCCAGGGCTGGTGGCTTCACACTCAAATTTGTATGGTCCAGAGCAGGACACTCTGACCTAGGTGGGCCTTCCTTTGCTTGGTGGCTTACAACAGCAAATATCAAGCAGAGCACAAAACTGGCCAGTGGGTACCAGGAACCTCTTGTGGTTATAAAACAAGAAAACCAAAATAGCTTTAATGCTTTTCACACTGTGTAGGCTTAAGTGGTTTTTTTTAAACAGCCTTGGTGTTCCCTGAATGTGGTAAATGAATTTTTCTGAGTCCTGGAGCGCTCTCAGTGTGCAAGAAGCTGAGCATGGCAGGACAGGCAGCCCGAGACAGCAGCAGTTCAGCATCACCCAGTTAGCTCAGATTTCCCCTGTACCTGGGTACAAAGATCCTTTAGGTAGAGGTGCTTTGTGCAAGGGGTAGGTGAGGACAGGAGCTGCCTTTGCCATAACTATTGAAGGCTCTGTCAAGTTTTTTTCCATCTCTCAGGTCTGTCTTGAGCAGTGCTGGGGGCTCAGACCGAGCATGGACCTCTCAAGCGAGCTGTGCTGGCTCTGCCCAGCCTGGTCCCAGCAGTGCACAGGACCTCACTGGGTGCCTAAGACTGAATCCCACCCCAACAGCTCCCCTGGGCTGGCTGATCTTCTCCCTGGGACAGTCTGGGAGCTGGGAGCTGCACTGTGTGCTGCTAGATTGTGCTGTGAGGTTATATGTGTCACACAGATCATGGCTGAGTTTTATCTCTCTTTAAAGCAAAGATCTTTTTTAGCATGCAAATAAATCCTCTCCTAAAAGAGAAGGCACCATCTGCTCCTAAGCACAAATTTAATTTTCCAAAGGGTTGGGTTTAAATAAGATCCACAGTCTCAGAGTGGTAGCTGGGGGAACCTGTAATGGGGTTTGGCCCCTTTGGCATCTTGCTGGAAGCAGATGTCTTGATTTATGGGAAGGAGACACGGTGCCTGCAATGAGAGAGGGGTTCTGGCAGCTGGAGACTCCACAAACTCCCTGTGCTCCTCCCAAGGCCCTGACGGTTGAACAGGTGCTGCAGGTAGGCTCAGAGCACTGACATGCAGACAGAGGATCAGAAGAGCATTGTTGTGTGGGGCTCTGCCATGCACAGCCCGTGCCCAGTGGAGCTGCAGCTCTTCCCTCATCCTTGGGGGAGTCAGCAGGCAGGAATCCCAGCTGCAGCCAGACACTCCCGTTTGCTGGGTGAGCTGGAGCAAGGCTGTGCACCTGGCTGGTTTTTCATGTGGGAGCACCAGCAGCTCACCAGTTCCCCCAGTGCAGGGCCCAGCACAGCCCCCGTGGGGCTCTGGTCCCCATCAGCTGAGCCAGGGACCCTCATGTGCTTTGCCTCTCTTGCCTTGCAGCCGCTGGTGTTGCTGATGGAGTGGCCTGAAGCCACCAACTTTGCCTGCCTGATCGCAGGCTACTGCCGTCTCCTGGTGGACTCCAAGAAGATGATCCTGTCCAGGGCCCCCAGCCAGCCACCCCCGCCTCAGATTATCAAGGCAGGTACGTTTCAGCCTCTGCTTTCTGTGCCAGCCCCTTCCCCAGCCTCCCTGCCCTCCCTCGCTCAGGGCTCTGCAGCATTAGGGAGGTGAGGGAGTTTTCTGACATCTCCCCCTGCTCCTATTCACCCTGAGAACCAGCAGCCTCCCTCTTTAACCGGAAAGCAAGGAGCAGGGAGACAGGTCCTCATTTTGGGTCAGCCAAAATGACTTGTGGTATCAGCTCAGGCCCTAAACGCTCACCGTGAGTGTTGTTGTGGCAGCTCCTGGAGCAGCTCCAGGAGGTGCTGTTTGAGAAGACCTGTAAAGCTGCCAGCCAAACACTGAGCCCTCACAGAGCAGCCTGTGCACTGCTGCAGGGATGCAGCACACATTCCCTGCCTGGCATCCTGCTCCAGAGACCAGCATGGCTGTGTGAGCTCAGGGGGCTGCATTCCTGGACACTGCTGCCTCCATCCTGGGGGTCTGAGCCTCACGGGCAGCCCTGTGAGCGTGGCTGCTCTGCTGATTGCCGAAATCAGGAAGGCAACTCTGCTGTCCCAGCTTTTCAGGGAGCAAAGGGCTGGTCTGGACACAGCAGGAGCTTCCATCCCAGCAGGCACCAGTTCCTTGAGGATGGATTGCAGGTGTGAGTCGCCCTCCAAAAACAGCAATGGTTCTCAAGGGTGATTTCAAATGAGAGCCAACCATGAACTGCATGCTGCTGTCCCATGCAGGAGTTCACATCCAATAGATTTTGTATAAGGAAATACAAAATACAGGTTCAGTGAGTCGAGATGGGCAAAATACCAACCCAGCTGGCTCTGGGAGGTCACTCCCAGACCTCCCAAGTGACACTGCAGCTCCAGAGAGCTGTGACAAGCTTAGCTGGCAGTGTCAAAACTCCCTTCTCAAGATGAGCCTGGCTTGGGGAGGTGGGAGGAGTGCAGAGAGCTCGCAGGGTGCTTGGGAAAGCACTTGGTGCCTTTGAGGAAGGCACCTGAACATGGATTTGGCCTGTGTGGGAGGACACACTCACCAGAGGGATCAGGAAAGCATCTGCAGCAGCCTCAGTGAATCCAGGAAAGGCCTGGCAGGTGATTTTGGTGTAAGTATAAGCAGTTCCCTCTCCTTTCTCCCCCTGTGCCTCTGACTGAAGCTGTCACTGTGCTCTGCCATGGGTGCCCCATGGAAATGTATTTGGTCACGTTTTGCTGTGAGCAGAGGGTGAACTGGTTCAGCTGTCATCAGAGTGGTCCTTCCCTGGCTCGTGTCACCCTGACACGGGCTACAGGGACACTTGAGGCACGTGGCTGTGGGGAGCCAGAGAAGTGGAGAGCATCCCATACCCAAGGGCTTGGAAGGAGGCTGGCAGCACCCACAGTTCCTGGCCCCTCGGGGGATGGCTCAGCATGTGCAAGTGCTGGTTTTCCACACTCCAGCTACTGTGACAAGAGCCAGAATTTTTCCTGAGATTTTTGCTTCAGAGCCATGGTCCAAACCTCTACCAAAAAGGTTGAAGGTCTTGCCCTGTTCTTGACAGTCTCAAGAAACCAGTGTAACTCTGCAGGGGCAGGAGTGAGTGTGAGGGAGTCACAGGGTGGGTAGGACAGCGATGGATCTGTGTCATCTCCTCTCTGGGTGGCCTGGCCTGTCCTCCTGGGTGCAGTGAAAACCTCTGAGCAGTGGAGTGGAGCAGCTTCCCTGCAGCCCCAGTGCACTCAGCCCAGCCACTCAGGCACCCTTCAGAAGGAGTGAATTTAGAGTGTGCTGGGGAAACAGTCTGCTCACAGTTCTGGTCTCACAGGGCTGCAGGCTGAGCTGTCAGGAGCTGGGCAGATCACAGGGAGCAGCGACTGCTGATCATTAGCACATCCTTGCAGGAGACAGCCCCACTGGGATGAATTAAGTTAGCCCAGACTTCCCAGGCTGCAGGCAGACTGTGCCAGAATCTTCAATGCTTTTACCTAGAAGAGGAGCACATCCATCTTCCCTGAGGCCCATTAGAGGCTCCTGCTGAACAGCAGACATTTTTAGAAATGCACACGCTGTCCGAATGTTGTCAGTTAGATCCATCTCTCCGCATTTCCCTGCGGAGCCATGTGCCAGAGCCCTGCCCTCCGTTGTGCCATGCTGGAGCTACACAGGTGATTCACCTCCCTGTCCCTTCTTCTCCCCACTCTCACCATCAGCCATCAGCAGCCAAGTGCCCTTAAGTTGCTCTCTCAGCTCCTCGTCAGGAAGTTTTCTCCCAGAGCATGCAGCAGCTGGATTTTGGATTTTAGGGGTTTGGCCCCATTCAGCAGCATGGCATGGGCATGGGCATGGGCTTGGCTTGGCATGGGCAGCCAGCAAGCCTCTGCCTCAGCTCTTGCCACCCTGCCACAGCCCACACGTCCCCAGCTCCAGCAGCCTTGTGCTCCCTCACGCAGCTGTCATTTCTGAGCGCTGCCATGGCCAGGAATGAAAGCGATTTTTTTTTTTTTTTATTGGGATTTTAGCATTGCAGGTGATGAACAGTATAATACAAACATGTGTTTGGGGAGACAAATCGTCCAATTTGTTGAGCTAATGAATTTAATTAGGATTTATTTGATTTAATTTATCCTTGGTAAGACAGAACCTGCGTCCCCCGCCAGCCGCTCTCGGCACAGCTGCACAATCCAACCCGCAATGCAGACAGATGCCCCTCCTGAGGGATGGACCACTGGCCAGAAATTCAAGCAGCATTTCAGCCACTTTCCCTGCACAAGGGAACAAAGGGGAGGCTGTCACTGGGAGATGCTTAACAGCAAGAGCAACGGGCTCTGTTCTAGCCAGCCTGATCCAATAGCTGCCAGCCAGACTGAAATAACACATGGATCATGGGCAGCGAGGGACAAGGGGCTGGGGGGTGTCTCTCACTTGAACACAGCCAAATTACAGTGGATGTCTCCCCAAAAGGCAATATTACTCCACTTTTAGTAGTCTCCTGATGAATACTGCTTGGTGTGGCCAACATTATCCAAAAATGGCAACAATTTCTTCTTGCCATATAACATGTGAGCTGGCAGGCTGAGGCTGGAGGTCCTTGGAGCAGCCAGGCTGTTCCTGCTGCCCTCTGGATACAGCTGGTGGATCAGTGATGCAGCACCCACATCCCTGTCTCAGGGTCAGCTGTGCTGGCCAGCCCTCCTCTGGCTCTGCCCAGCTCTGGGATAAAGCTCAGGAGCCAGTACTGGGACCAGGACTGTTCAATGTCTTCAGCAAGGACACAGTGGATGCAGAGCACCCTCAGCAAGTCTGCAGATGACACCAAGCTGAGTTGTTCAGCTGAAATGCCTGAGGGACAGAGTGACATCCAGAGGGACCTGGACAAGCTCAAGCAGTGGCCTGTGGGAATCCCATGAGGTTCAACAAGGCCAAGTACAAGGTGCTGCACCTGGGGCAGGGCAACCCCAGTACCAACCCAGGATGGGGGATGAACAGATGGAGAGCAGCCCTGCTGAGGACTGGGGGATGCTGGGGGATGAGAGGCTGGACATGACCCAGCCTTGTGCACTCACAGCCCAGAAAGCCAAGTGTGTCCTGGGCTGCCCAAAAAGCAGCACGAGCAGCAGGTCAAGGGAGAGGATTCTGCCCCTCTCTCCACTCTGGTGAGACCCCACCTGCAGAGCTGCCTCCAGCTCTGGGGTCCCCAGCACAGGAAGGACACGGAGCTGCTGGAGTGAGCCCAGAGGAGGCCATGAAAATGACCAGAGGGCTGGAGAACCTCTCCTAGGTGAGAGAGTTGGAGGTTTTAATCTTGAGAAGAGAAGGCTCCAGGGAGACTTCTTAATAGGGCTTGTATCTATAGGACAGGGGGCAATGGTTTTAAATTGAAAGAGAGTAGATTCAGATTAGATACAAGGAAGGTTTTTATGATGAGGGTGGTGAGGTATAGGCACAGGTTCCCATCCCTGGAAACCTTCAAGGTTTCCTTGAATGTTGGACATGTCTCTGAGCAACCTGATCTAGCTGAAGATGTCCCTGCTCATTGCAGGGGGATTGGACCAGATGGCCTTTAAATGTCCCTTCCAGCCCATTCTGTGGTGCAGGACATTTCTTCCACCCTCATTCCTGGCAGACAGGCCCAGCAGGTTTTCCAAAGGACCAGCCAGGTGCCTGACTGTGCTGCAGGGAACGTGGGTGCCCCACTGCTGTCCAGAGTGCTGAGGGCTGGGGGGGCAGAGAGCACACGGGTGCTTCTCCAGGGTGAGCAGGAGCTTCCCCACGCTGTTTTCCCTTCCTCCGGGTGCTGCTGCTAATGTGCCTGTTGTGATTTTGGTTTAGATTACATCAACGCACACAACTTCCACCGGCCTGCCACGGCAGGGCACATGGGAAAGAAAGAGAATGGGCTGGTGGGTGGCTCTGCCACTGTGCCCGGAGCAGCCGGGGCTCCTGCCACCAGGGCTTCGGACTCGGAGCTCATCCGCTTCTGCTACCTGCACATGCGAGAGCAGAGGAAGGAAAGAGAGAGCGGGACGGATATCAATGAAAACCTGATCTTTTTTGAGGAAACTCGTCCCAGGACCAAATCTGACCCCACTTCCAAAAGCTCTGGCCAAGGCTACAACGGGGCAGCGAAGGAGTACGACCCGGATGGCCTTGAGCAGGACAGGCAGGCGAGCAGGGCCAGGGCACACACCATAGACACCCACCTGCGCAGCGACGCCTCCCCCTTCTACTGCGAGTCCTGCCAAGCCAAGATCAAGAGCCGGCTGGCCTCGGGAACGGGGGGCAAGCCTGGCAGCACCCGTGACAACATGGTGGACTTGATGTCGCTTCCCCCTCCCGGGAACGATGAGGAGGAAGACGAGACGACGTCCCTGCTCCCCGCCATCGCCGCCCCCCCTCCTGGCTTCCGAGACAACAGCTCCGACGAGGACGACCCCAAGCGCCGGGTGGCTGCCCAGAGCCAGGAGCAGGGCAGGCACCTCTGTGGCATCCTCTACGACGAGATCCCGGTCACGCTGATCGACAACGTGCAGCCACGGACGGTCCGAGACCATGCCCAAGAGCTGGATGATGCCCTGGTGTCCACCCTGCAGGCACTGGAAGCCCTGGCTGCTTCAGAGGATTGTCCACATCCCCCACCACAGCAGACAGCAGGTATTTCGGTGGCTGTGACTCCCTTTTTTCCCTATAGCCTTTCTTTCCTAGTGTACATCCTTCCCTTTAGTCTCCTCCCATCCTGTAAGTGACTGTGAAGCAGCTTTTAGTAAAAACTAAGTTGTGGCAACAGGCTCTAGCAGGAGCAGCCAAGTTGCTGCTCAGAAGATTTCTAAGAAGCTGAGGTGGGACCCCTCTCCCTGACAGTGGCTGAAGGAGTCTCTTGGTTACCCCATATCTGCCACATGCCACCATGCTGGGGCAGTCACTAACAAACCAGTACTGTGAGCATGAGTTCCTCCCCACTGTGACCCCACTCAGCTGGGACCTTTGGCAATCAGTCCTTGCAGGTTCCCACGCAGGTTTTGCAGTGTGTGAGCCCTTCACAAGGCAAACCTGCTGCCAGATGGGTGACTCTGGGACCAGCCTGCTGGCAGCACTGTCCTTTGTCCTTTGTCCCTCTCCCCACCTTGGTTGCCCTACTCAGTATGGCAGAGCACCTGTTGCCCAGTTTTCCTTCCTGTGCCAGACACGTCCCTGTAGCTCTGCTACCACCAACAATGGAAAGCTTCACAGGATCTTTTCCTGGGTCAGAAGCTGAATTGAGCTATCAAGCCAGCTCAGTGCTGACAAGTGATCTCCCTTACAAGCCTTAACTCTTAGTTGCAAGAAGTCACAGAAGTTTCTCCAGTGTGCCCTGGATTCCTGGGACCCTCCTGCCACAAGGAGTTCCCCTCTCCTCCACACAGCACTGTGGTGTGAGGGTTGTTGTGGGGTTTTCTTTGTGTCCCTCCTCAGGTCTCATTGTCCTGGCTGCCATCACTCCTGAGTCATCCTTGGACTCTGGCCACGAAACGAACTCCTCAGAGCTGACCGATGTCTCGGAGATGGTCTCTGCTATGAAGCAGCATCAGAACGCAGCCTACTTCCTCACCCAACACATCAACAAAGAAAATCTCATGGCCAGGAAGGACTTGCCTTTCCGAATCCAGAGCTGTGCTGCCCAGGCTGTTCTCACCTCACCCTACCCCCTGAGCCGCCAGGACCCAAGCCCTTCCCTGAAGCCAGCCTTCTCTACCCAAAATCCCAGCCTTACCAACTGCAAGAGCAAACAGGAGCAGCAGCACGGGGAGCGGAGCTGCACCTCGGCTGCCCAGCCAGGGCTGACCCCCCAGCGCAGTGAGCAGAGCAAGGGGGCTTCTGTGCCAAGCTCTGAGGGCAAAGGTGCAGGTCACACAAAAGCTGCCTTTGAGGTATCTCTGCATGCCACAGCAGCCCCGAGCAGGGAGCAGGCACAGGACCTACAAGAGAAGATGCCCAAAGAGGTGCAGCCGAGCTCCAAGCTCCTCCTGGATCACAAAAGCGGTGTAACTCCAGCCATCGTCTCAGCTGCTCTGCAGCAGGTGGCAAACACAAAAGCCTCAGCTCCCCAAGTGGTATCAGCCTTAAAAGAAGACCAGAACGTGAACGGTACCAGCAGCTGTGCACCAGCCAGCAGCAAGCCTTTGGCACTTAAAGGAGGTCCACAAACTGCAGAGACGTTATGCAACTGTCAGCAGCAGCAGCAGCAGCAACTCTCTCCGCAGCAGCACTGTGAAGTTCCTCCAAGTCCTAAGGAAGCTCCTGGCAGTCAGGCTGAAGCTTTCCACCTTGCCTCAGCAGGCGAGGAAATGATGTCCAGTAAGACTTTTGCCTCTAAAAGCTACCAGCAAAAAGTGAGTAGAGATGCTCCAGGAAAAGCTGCAAGCGGAGAGACGGGTCAGAAGGCAGGTGGGGAAGCCACAAGCCTCGTCCTGCAGAAACACACAGCTCCTTCAAACCAAGGACAGAAAATACAACAGGAAAGCTCAGCCAAAATCTTAAAAGCTGAGAGCAGCAATGTGCACTCTCCATCACCTGGTAGCACTTTCAGGAGCACCAGTGAGGAAGCCAAAGGGCCGATCCAGCTGATGCCCAGATCTGAGAGCCTGCAGGTTAGCACTGTGCCTTCCAAAAAAGTAGAAAAAGTCCTGGAGGTGACCCAACAAGATGCTGATGTCCCAGCTAAACCCAAAGCCCCAAAAGCTCCCTTCAGGCTTAGGAACCTGTTCTCTGCAACATTTCCCACCCGGCTGAAGAAGGAGACGGACGAGCGGCAGGCCCAGCTGCAGAAGGTGAAGCAATATGAGCTGGAATTCCTTGAGGAGCTGCTCAAGCCAAAGAGCAAAGGCGACCTCCCGCCACAGGAGTACCTGCACCCACCTGCCCCTGGGCGCTGCAGCTGCCAGCTGAGGAGCAGTCCTGTGCAGAAAGTCCCAGGGATGTCCAGGGAGCAAAGGCGCAGCTGTGACTGCAAGCGGATTTGCAGGGGAATGAGGCCACCCCCCAACCAGCTGGTGATACCAGAAGTGGAGAGGCGAGGCAGGGATAAAGCTGCAGATGACCAGAAGCAGGTTGAAGCCATCAGGCTGACGAGCATGAGCAGCCCTTCCAAAGGCAAACGGATACGCTCCACAAGTTTGGAGTCCAGAGACTGCCGCTCAGACCCAGAGAATGGCATGTCCTGTTTGACAACGTGCACCTCCCGAGGGGAGTGCATGGGTGCACCCCACTACAGGAAGCTCTTGCGTCGCTACAGTGTCAGTGAAATAGATAAGACTGACAGGACGTCCTTGTCCTCTGAGGTCTACCAGAACATCTACACAACCAAGCAGAAAGGCCCCCAGAAAGAGCCTGAGCCCAGCATCCTCTGTCCTGTTCTGAAGAGCAAAATCCAGGAAGCCTCTGGAGCGGCTGACCCCTCCTACGTCCAGATAGCACAGGACAAAAAGAACCAGAAGGGCTCAGCAGTGTTCTCTGTCCAGGAGGAGATGTATCCAAGTCCTGCTGAGCTGCGGGATGAAGACATGGAGGACGAGAAGTGCTGCTCCATCCGGTACTGCTTCTACTACAGAAAATGCGATGTTGCAGACGATGGGAGCGAGAAGGATGAGCTGTCCTACTCCATCCCCATGCAGATACTCCCGGGAATGAAGCTGGACAATCAGATGGTCCCAGTCATGAGCAGAACTCTTCAGGTCCTGGATGCAACAGCCTGCAGCAGTCCCAACGAGAGCCAGACGCAGGAAATAGATTTAAGGACCTCCAGTTTCGAGGGGAGCTTGGCAAAGATCAACACCCTTCGAGGCCACGCCTACAGCTTTCCCAACGGGTTTCTGCAGGTGCAGCTGGACACCAACGAGCTCCTGACCATCCTGAGGCAGTGTGTGCTGAGCCCTGAGGTCCGGGACTGCAAACCCTACATCTCCCAGCTGGCTGAGTACAAGCAGGAGCTGGCCCTCAAGTTCAAGGAGTTCCGGGCGTCCTGCCGCCGCGTGGCCGCCGTCGACAAGAGTCCCACCCACATGCTCTCCGCCATCACGAGCAGCTTCCAGGTGCTAAGCAGCCTCATCGAGACCTTCGTGAGGCTGGTGTACGTCGTGCGCTCGGAGTCCCAGCGCCAAGAGCTGCTGACGAAGGTGGAGGAGGTGGTGAGAAACTACACCTTCCTCCTGAAGGCTGCCGAGGAGTCCACGGCCAGAACGCTGAGCCACCAGCAGACTGTGGAGCAGCTCGCCCGCCAGTCAGCCACGGTCGCCACCGTCATGAGCACTCTCACACGCTCCCTAAAGACGTTGATCAATAAGTAAAGCCAGCTGTGAAGACCCAACAAGCCAGCGTGTGCCAGGCCATGCTCTCAAATCTCACAGGTCTGGTGAGGATGCGATGTCTGCAGGCCCACGTTTAGCGGGGTTTGCGGTAGCCAAGACGCTCTTTGATCTCTGCAGGATGGATGGTTGTGTTGGTGGTGGGTTTGAAGGGTGAATTCATGCCCTGTCACAAGCTGTGCAATCAGCTGGTCAAGGGGCTCAAGCAGCTTCTCTGCTTGTTGTCCCACGCTGGCCTGTTGGTGATGGTATTTGGGAGGCACAGGCACCCCATCTCCACACCAGTTTGGTTCCATGGGGTTCTGGGCCTCGCTCGTGCAAAGACCTTTGTCACAGTTTGTGGTGGGCCAGAGAGTTATCAGGAGCTGAGCTGAGATCTCCTGGCTTCACCTGGGCAGTCTGGAGCCAAACCAGTGTCTTGCCACGTAAACAGTTCTGCCTCCAGGATCTTCCTGGCCCGGAAACACAATGAAATCAGCAGCAGAAGGGATCTCTGGGGTGCAAGTCCCTGCTGCTCTGCTGGGGCTTGGGAAGTAGTCCTAGGATGGGCAAGCTGCCATAATCCTGGGACAGAGCTAGGGCACCCTACTGGGCTCTGCCCTCACAGCTGAGGCACCAGTGCTCCAGTCCTGAGCAAAGGCGAGGGCTTAATGCCTGCAAGTGGGGAGGATCCAGGGAACTACAGGCCTGTCAGTCTGAACTCAGTGCCAAGAAACTCCTGGAGCAGATCCTCCTGAGTGCCATCACATGGCACATACAGGACAAGGGATCAGGCCCAGCCAGCACAGAGGAAGGGCTGGTGCTGCTTGACCAGCCTGGTCTCCTTCCATGTCAGGGTGACTCAGTGGGTGAAGGAAAAGCTGTGGATGTTGTCTACCTAGACTTTAGTAAAGCCTTTGACACTGTGTTCTTCAGCATTCTCCTGGAGAAACTGGATGGATGGATGGATGGATGGATGGATGGATGGATGGATGGATGGAGAGGCCCAGAGAGTGGTGGGGAATGGAGTTAAATCCAGCTGGGGCCATCACCAGTGCTGTTCCCCAGGGCTCAGTGCTGGGGCCTGTCCTGTTTGGTATCTTTCGAGGACACCCTCAGTCAGTCTGCAGATGACACCAGTTTGGGTGGGAGTGTTGATCTGCTGGAGGGCAGGAAGGCTCTGCAGAGGGATCTGGACAGGCTGGGCCCATGGGCTGAGGCCAATTGTGTGAGGGTCAGCCAGGCCCAGAGCCAGGTCCTGTCCCTGGGTCACAACAACCCCTGCAGCTCCAGGCTGGGGCAGAGGGGCTGCAAAGGCCCTGGGGGTGCTGCTCAACAGCTCCTGAACATGAGCCAGGTGTGCCCAGGTGGGCAGGAGGCCACTGGCACCTGGCCTGTCCCAGCCATGGTGTGGCAGCAGGACCAGGGCAGTGACTGTCCCCTGACTGGGCACTGCTGAGGCCACTCCTCAGATCCCGTGTCCAGCTCTGGGCCCCTCACAACAAGACACTAAGGGGCTGGAGCATGTCCAGAGAAGGGAACGGAGCTGGGGAAGGGTCTGGAGCACCAGGAGCAGCTGAGGGAACTCAGGGGACTCAGCCTGGAGAAAAGGAGGCTCAGGGGGGATCTTCTGGCTCTGCACAGGAGGGTGCAGCCAGGTGGGGATCGGTCTCTTCCCCCAGGTAACAAATGACAGGATAAGAGGAAATGGCTTCAAGTTGTGCCAGGGGAGGTTTAGATTGGATGGAAGAATTTCCTCACTGCAGGTGGTCAGGTTTTGGAACAGCTGCCCAGGGAAGTGGTGGAGTCACCATCCCTGGAGGTGTTTAAAAGACATTAGTTGTGGCATTTGGGGATATGGTTTAGTGCTGGGCTTGGCAGTGCTGGGGGAATGGTTGGACTGAATAATCTTAGAGGTCTTTTCCAAAAGACCTTAACCAAAACAATTCTGAGTTCCTCTTGTGGATGGCTGAATCCATGCTAGAGACCATGCAAGGAACCCAGATGGACTGATCTTTGACCACTGCAAGCCAGAAGCTGGGCTAGCAGCTGAGGGGAGACCACTTTCACACCATTCTCCAGAGGTCAGGCTCATGTCCCCAAAGCTCAGCCCAAACCCTCTCCTATTTCTTTTCACTGTGACCATCAGAGAGGAGCCCCAGATCAGCTTTGACTGTGAGCCAGGCAGGAGCTTTCCTCCTTGCCAGGGTGTTGGGGTTCTTTTTCTGTCTTCACCTGCCTGATTGTCATAAGAAGCATTACTTAGTTCCGTGAGGTGGTTATTTTCGTGGAATTGGGGTTTTTTGATTGCTTTGGGTTGGTTTTTTTTTCCACTTCTAGGTGAATGGTGAAATGACTCCTAGTTGTGTTCCTTCCAACCCTTCCTCCTCCCAGTCTGGTGACAGACATAATCAACGAGACGGCCTTAACTGGTGTTTCCCTGCAGCCACCTACCCTCCCAAAACAGAGCAAGGAGAGAAATGCAAGGTCACACATTGCATTGCCCTCACCCTGCCACCCGCTGCACTGCACGATCCCGGTGCCTGTCCCCGTCACACCCCTCGGGCTGGGCAGAAGGTCACGGCATTGGCCTCACAGGACTGAGGGCAGCTGTCCAACCCGACCAGCTCGCCCCAGCCCCTGGCCATGATCAGGGATCTCCGTGCGAGCAGTCGCTTCCCATCTGTGTTATTTTTGATAAATATGCACATTAGAAATGTCTTGTTCTTCCATAGGAGCTATGGAAATGCACAAATGTGCTTTTAACATGCGCATCCTTGGAGTGCAATAACCTCCCCTGGCCCATGGCTGTCCTGGACATGTCCTGGGGCCGTGGCTGTCAGCAAGGCACAGAGGATCCTGCTGTGGGGACAGCCTCCTGATTTCAAGAACCATGTAGCAAATATCCAGTGGAAGAGCCAATTGGGACTTCAGTCCGTGGTGGGCAAGGTCTGTTACAGTGCTGAAGGCTGACAGGGAGACGTGTTTTCTTTCTCCCTGGGAATTACCTAGTATGAAACTCTGAGTTTCTTCAAAGCTCCCTGTTATGCCTATATCATTCCTCCATAAATCTCTCAGTCTAATACAGAGGAAAATTTTTTTATTGTCTGTATATAGTATATATAAATAAAAAAAATATATAAATTATATCTATACACAAATTTATGTCTTGTTTTACAAACAAGAAAGATTAAATATATTAATCTTAATATCCAAACTAGCATTTGTGTCTTTTTTTAATAACTTTGTGGAAATGTGGCTATTCTTAGACATACAAGACACTGTTTGTAAGCAAAACCTCCTATTTTTGTTGCTATAGAAATGCAGGTTTCACAGACAGGTTTGAAATTAACTGCTTGACTTCCCAAGGTCACTTTTGTTTTGTTATTGGCTGTTTTGGTTTCATTCTTCCCCAGAAGGGGAAGGCAGCAGCAGTCACCCCTTCAGCAGTGGCACTGGGCACTGTGGCCGTGCTGGGACACCCTCCTGCACTAAAGCTGGGGAGAAAGCCTCCAGGAATTATAAAAGCCAAGTCTAATAAGGATCCAACACCAAAAAAAACCCCTATAGGAACTGGGTCATTCTCTATACGGGGGTTGAATGTGTTGTCTAAAGCAAAGGCGGCAGCACTTGAGACTCACACAGGTTCTCTGTGCCTCCAGGCTCGTTATTTTAATCTGCATCACACCATTTCCCATGCTGAACTAACCATGACACTGAAAGGGACAAAACCCACCTATTTATAAAGCTGGATATGGATCAAAACCATGGAAAAGCCAAGAGGTTTTCTAACAACCCCCAGAGCCTGGCAATGTTATTGACAGCAGGGGGTTTAATCAGCGATTTCAGACTCGGTGCTTAGTACCATCTAGAGGGCAAAAAGCACACATCAGAATGTTGGTACTTGTACAGGGATGTTATCCAGGAGCAGCCAAATGTCCCTGTGTGAACAGAGGAGCTGCACTGGTGCACACCCCCAAGGATGATGGTGCTGTATTCATCTCTTAGGTGCAATCCCTGCACTTGTAGGGGACTTGTAAACACTCTCAAAGGAAATTATCCCGGTAAAAGGTTCTTGTTAATGGTTCTGAATCACGGGTATTTGAAAAAACTGCATCTCACTAACACAGCACAGAGAATGAAAAGTGGAGTTTTTTACCCAAATCTAGTTCCCATTCCACTGCCCATCTAGTTTATCTCCCTGCAGATTGCCTGGATCTCATTTAGCATCAACAGTTCTTCACTTCAAAGCCACTGTTCCCCAGGAAGTCAAAGCAAGTTAAAATACTGTGTGATAAACCAATTTTTCTGCACCCCCTCCCAGCAGAACAATCTGCCTGAGAGTGGCAAGTGGTGTTTGTTGCCCTTTAGCACTTTCTCAGAGCAACACCAGCAGTACCTGCCCTTCTCACACTGCCTGCACCCCGAGTGTTCTGCTGTAGCCTCACAGCTGGTGCAGATTTCCTCCAGGACAGCTCCCAGGAGCATGGCTCAGCCACTGCATGCACTCCTGGCCATCTGATGTCCCTGCAACCCCCACAGTCTGCCCCCTCCCTTAATCTCCTCTCATCTATGTCTGCTCTCAAGGAGTTCTCACCAAAGCTCTATCAGTGACAATGAATAGAAAAGGAACAAAAACTGGAACAAACCACTGCTGATCCCTCTAATGCTCAGGAGACCAACAGAAGACCTGGTGGTTCTGGTTGGGGTAGAGTTAATTTCCTTCACAGCAGCTTCTGTGGGGCTGGGTTTGGCTCTGGGCTGGAAACAGGGCTGATAACACAGGGATGTTTGAGTTATCCCTGAGCAGGGATTACACACAGCCAGGGCCTTTCCTGCTCCTCACCCTCACCAGGGAGGAGGTTGGAGGCACAAGGAGCTGGGGGGACAGAGCCAGGACAGCTGATCCCAACTGACCCCAGGGTTGTCCCAGACCACACAGCATCACCCTCAGCACATAAAGCTGGGGGAGAAGGAGCAAGGGAAGACATTCTGAGTTTGTCTTCCCAAGTCACTGTTGCACTGATGGAGCCCTGCCTTCCTGGAACACCTGCCTGCCATGGAAAGCAGTGGATGAATTCCCTGTTTTGCTTTGCTTGCTTGTGCAGCTTTTGCTTTATCTGTTCAGCTGCTTTGCCGGATGAGGTTAAACCTCACTACCTGGCTGTCAGGGGTTAAAGTGTCAAAGGCAGAGGCTGGAAAATCAGCAGGCCTCAAGCAGCAGTCCCAAGATAGGTTTTGTGTCTCCGTGGACTTTGCTGGTCATTGTCAGCTGGAGACAACAACTGGGCACCATGGCTGAGAGCACTTTGAACTCTAATCCCCATGGCGGAGCAGACACATTCTCCTGTCAGGATTTCCATCCTCTCCAAGGTCTTGGCAACACTACACAGGACTTGCAGGAGCTCCAGATACAACAGCAGAGCGAGCTGAATAGCTGGGACCCACAGCTGCTTTCATCATGCCCAAGGGAGCTGACAGTCATATGGAAATGAGTAATGTCTACATTTTAGCCTCATTTAAAGCACAGTGTCTGGATTCCTGTGCTGCCACTTGTCCCCCACATACAGAATGGATGGAGGGGGGTTTCTGCAGCTGGAATATTAAAGTTATTAAAAAGCAAACACAGCAAGTGGCAGAAATTTCAGTGATGCCCCTCTAAGGTTTGTTACCCATGGCAAGGGGTGGTGAGAAGATGAAAGGGCTGGGAACATGCACCAGGTCAGGACACTTTACAGTGCTTTACTAAATCCTTTCGAAAAGCACCTTGGAAATACTCCTAAATCTAATGAATATTCACTTATTCCTAAGGCAAGACAGCTCATTCCTCATACTTTTACCTGGGCTCCTTAGAAAGACACGGTAAAAACGCTGAGTGAAAAGATCAGGAACACAAAGGGAACCAGTCAAGATCCTTTTAAAACAATCTCTAGGGTCTCTGTCTGTATTGGTTCTAGTGGAGACTTGACAATACCATTTATTTCCCAGAGTTTTTGCCTTTCCCTGACAAATCCTTGGTGGTTGTGGTCCAGTGAGGTTCTGTGTAACTCTGGTAATGTTTGCAGTGCTAAGGGTAAGCACCATTCCTGAACACTTTGCCTCTCTCCTTCTGCCCCCATGTCGGTCTCTCACCCCTTTCTGGCATCAGCTTTCAGCCTCCTTCCCCTTTTCAGCCTCTTCTTTTCAGCCTTCCAACCCCTTTTGGCATTAATTTTTTTTCTTAGCCTCTACTTTCCTACCCACCTTTCTCTGCCTCCTTCTTTTCTCTTTTCTCCTTTTCTTTTCTTTTCTTTTCTCCACTTTTCTCCAGCTCCTACTTTCAGCCACCAAGGCAAAAGGGCAGAGCCCGGTGTTATTTCCATCAAGTGCCACTCATTAACAGAACCGGCCGTGAGGCAGTGAAGTCACAAGGCAACAGAAAGAAATAACAACCCTCAGCCACAGGCTTTTTGCATGAAAATGTGCTCTTGATTAGTGGCTGGTGGTAATTGAGTGGCAATTGTATGCAGGAAAGTGCCAAGAGGGGGACGAGGGCCACTTGTCTTGATTGACATCGCCAGGAAATTTGATGCTGTTACTGCGCTGCTAAAACTTCCTGGAAAATTCATTCTCAGCTTGTGACACACAAAGGTACTTCTGATTAATTGCATCTCCTTAGAATCAGGTAAGCAAGAAAATTCAGGTAACCTTAGAATCAGGCAAGTAAATTTTTTTGTCGTTTGTGTGTTTTCAGGTTCTCCTTAGTTGGACGGTAATTCAATTCACAATTTACACAACTTGATGGAACACAGCACCTCAGGCTACGAGCTTGTCCTTTCTGCTTGTCCAAGCCAGCTTGTGCTTGTCCGTACTGTAAACCACGGGAAAATTAAATCAAATCCTTTAGATTGAAAGTAAATAATTCAACTTATTGTACTTTACTTTGAGAATGAAGCACGCCAGCTGCGATGAGGTGCTTTAATTCTGAATAAGGGCATCCACATAAGAGCTGAGACACTCCAATGCACTTTCACGATCTGTGATCATTTCCCTGAGCATCCTTTGACAGAAATCCCGACTCACAACTCAGTGCGAGTTTGGTTTTCAATGGATGCAACCACACGGTCTCTCCTTTCATCCCAAGAACCAGATAAACCTCTCGCTTTTCAAAGCTGCTCCTCCTCGTCCCTGCATGGCAAAGCAAACTGCTCTAGACGAGCCGTGGCTGAGGAACCTCCTGAGCGAGTTTTTGGCGTTGTTTAACCAAGACTTTGGTGCATTAAGAGCTTCTCCTTAAGCAAATCCCCGAGGTTATCCTGTTCCAGGAGCTTTGTGAGTCGTTAGTGGAGGTGGACTTTTGTCCTCGGGAACAAAGCGCTGGCTGATCTACAAAGGCTGAAACACTGAGGGAAGCAGGTGGGTGTGAAAACACACCTGGCCGCCAGCTCAGAAAGGAAATAAATAAAAAAAAAAAGCTTTGATTTTATACATAAGAGGTTGCCGGTTCCTGGTTTTAGGAACTTTTTTCTTTTTTTTTTCCTTTTTTTCTCTTTTTTTTTTTTTTTCCTTTGTTTTGATTTTTTTCCCCTTCTCCCCCCCCTTCCCCCTTTTTTCCCTCTTTTTCTTTTTTCCCTCTTTTTCTTTTTTTCCTTTTTTCTCTTTCCCCTTTTTCTTTTTTCCTTTTTTTTCCTCTTTTTCTTTTTTTCTTTTTTTTTTTTTTTTTCCTTTTTCCCCCCTTTTTTCTCTTTTTTTTTTTGACACTTTTTTTTCACTCCTCCAAATCGCACCTCTGTGATGCCAGGAGGAGCCTGACAGGAAAGCTGCTTCCAAAGCCCTGATCAATGAGACGCATCATTTGCACGTTTAAATACACCCTCGGCCGCCTTCAGCCTCAGGTTCACACATAAACTGAGGGGAGACTGGGATGTTTGGGCAAACAAAAATCTCATTCTGTATTTAGGAACAGGGGAGGAAAAAATAGAATTTTAAGAGAGTGAAGCAAATATTTCAAAACCAAGGCGTGCCCCAGACCAAAGGCCAGGAGTCAGCAGTGAATGACTGCAGTGATGTGGATTTGGGGCAAGAATGTGGCAGCTGGAAATTTGGGAGCTATCCACAAATGCCATCACTTGAACCATCAGGTAGCCACCCACCAGTGAAGCTTTCTTCACTGCTAAGATTAATTTTGTTTTGTTAAGACGATTTTTGTTTGTTAAGATGAGCAGTGATTAGCAACAAATTAGAAGCAAAAGGCTGTGTTCTTCCCTCCCCATTCCCTGGATTTGTTGTCTGTCAAAGCACCTCACGACTGCTGCAGCTACAGCAGAACATAATCAAAATTACCATATATTAATATTCCACTTTCATCAAAGCAAAGTATGGGAATCAGCATCTATTTTAATCCAGATTAATTCCAAATTTAATGACACTGTACAAAGCGTTACAGAAAACCTCCTCAAAATATGGTTTTGTAGTCATTAATTTATGGGTCTTTGGGGATAATGGCAGCAGCATTTGGGGCCAGGAGAGTTGTAAGAAAATAAAGAAAACATGGCCAGCTCCCCTTGATTGGGGATGATTTCTTCTGGATGAATTCTCAAGGACTCAAAGCAAATCAATGTCAAATTCACTGCAGTTTATTGTCTCTCAGTCAGGTAACATGAGTGGGGATTACACAGTTGCATGAAAATTCTGAAGAAGCTGTTTGTGCCTTATTTTTTCATTTTTTTTTTTATATATATTTATATACATGTCAATCTTCCTCCTTCACTTTGTGGGGATAATAATAAGCACAGACAGGGAGTGAAGAGTCACTGATTTGGTGTCATCTTTACCCTGGCCTTGCTGGTTGTTATGTGTGTGACAGAAACACAGAAATGTGAGCAAATATCAATTTCTGCATTACCTTTGTTGAATCACAGACCTTTTTCATTAAGGGTTTATAATAATACACACAAGCTAAAGTTTGAGTATCACTTCCTTCAAAATAGTGAAGGTTAAATTGAGATAATTAAATCTTTAAAAATGACAGGACTATATTGGCCTATTAAAGATGACTGGAGATTGGATCAAATTTAGAACAATATAGAATAAATCACTATAAAAATCACATTGGTGGGATTCTTGGGGGTGTCCTGTGCAGGGTCAGGAATCGGGACTTTGTGATTCCCTTCCAACCCAGGATATTCTATTTTTCAACGGTTTAAAGGTTAACAATCCAGGCTTAAAGGTTAAAAACACTTAAGCGCAATGTTTATTTTCACTAAAGATAAATTACTGGGCGTAATGCAGTCAGATCCAAGCCAATAGTTCAGAGGAGACTAATTGAGTATTAGTCTATAGATAGCTACATATATAATTATATATATGTGTAAGACAGATAGACACACATACACATATATATATATGTATGTATCTATATATATGTATCAGTATATAATCTGATACGGAATTGGGTACAAAACCTCGAGTATAAACACGAAAAAGCCCTCAGGAATTCACCAGCGTCTTAAAGCAGCCCCCACGCGGCTCTGCCCTGATCCAAAACCCAACCACCCCCCGAAGGGCAGGGCCGGGCCTCGGCTGCGCGGGGCTCGGCGCTCCCGTGGCGGGGCCCGGCGGTGCCGCGGCGGGCCCGGTGCCACCCGGTGTCACCCGGTACCGCCTCACGCGGGGCCGCCGGGTGACGCCAGCTCCGCGCAGCGCCGCGCGGGGCGGCGGGGGACGGACGCGGCGGGCGCGGGCACGCCGGCATGCTGAGGTAGCGGAGGCCGCGGCGGCGCGGGGCTCGGCAGGCGGCGGGCCCGGCGGTGGGAGGCGGGCGGGCGGGCGGGCGGGGGGCGCGGGGGGCCGGGCGCTCTGAGGCGGCAGCGCGGCCGCGGCGCAGCGCCTGCCCCCGGCGCGGGGGGCGCCATCATGGCCGCCGGGGGGCGGCTGCACCCGCCGCGCCAACGTGGGGCAGCTCCGGCCGCCGCCGCTCTGGCCAATCGCGGCTCGGGCTGCCGCACGGCGGCCAATAGCAGGCCGCCTCCTGCTCTAAGCCCCGCCCCCAGCGGGCGGCCGCGCGCACATCCCCTCGCCCTCAAGGAGCGGGGGGTGCCCCAAGCCACGCCCACAACGGCCGCGCCGGCGAGCGGAGCCCCGCCCCTGAGGCGATGCAGCCAATGGGAAGCGGTCGGGGCGGGTCCCCGGGGCGGAGAGGCTATAAAGGGGTGGCGCGACAGGCGGGAAGGGGTAAGATGGCGGCGTAGGGGCGACTGGCGTGACCTGCGCCCACCGTGCCGCGTCCTCGCAGGAGGCGGGCGGGTCCCCGCGCGGCAGCCGCGGGCGCTGCGTGGCGGAGCGACGAGGAGGAGGAGAAAAAGGGCGCCGCTGCTGCAGCCGCCGCCATGCCCAACATCAAGATTTTCAGCGGGAGCTCGCACCAGGACCTGTCCCAGAAGATCGCCGACCGCCTGGGCCTGGAGCTGGGCAAGGTGGTCACCAAGAAGTTCAGCAACCAGGAGACATGGTGAGGCGGGGCGGGGCGCGGCCGCACTACAGCTCCCGGCAGGCCGCGCGGCGCTGCGGCGGTGGGGACCGCGCGGCCTCCGCGCGGGGGGTGATGGGGGTTGTAGTTCGCGGGCCGTGCGGTCGGGCCCAGTAGCGGAGCCGCGCTCGGAGACATCCCCGGAGCGCTCCCGCCGGGCCCCCGCTGCCCCGAAGCCCTGGGGTGCATCGCCCGCGTCCCCCGCTGGCACAGCCGGCGCTCGGTGCGGGGCGAGGCCGGGCCGCGGCGTGCCCCGGGAGCCATGTGCGGCCCGGGCCGTGCCTCCAGCAGCCCCCGCCTCACGGCGCCGGCCCCACGCGGGCTCCCCCCGCCGCCTCTGGGGCTTCCCCCGCACTCGGGACCGTGCGGGGCTCCTGGATTTGGGAGTTTTTATGTGACCTGGCCGCTGTGGCAAGTGTTGGAGCGGTGGAATTCGCCACCCGGACCTTGCCCCCTCCACCCCAAAGCCACGAGCAGCTCTCGGAGTTTCACCTACACCGATTAGGCTTTTTCATACTTATATCTGAATTGTGATGACTTGAGACTTGATGATGTTGTGCTTAGCATGTAGCTGGTACCTTTAAATTACTCTGAGGAGCTTCAGTCTTAAAAAGCATTGCTAGAATCCTTGAGGAAAGAGAAGAGGCTCACACCTCCGTGCATCCCACGGTGCCTTTGCAGCCGTGCAGTCTGTTTCCCTCAAGCTCTGAAACCTAACATTTGCCTTGTGTTACGTATCTGTGCTTTAAAAATCTTGCTGCCATCCTTCGTCAAGCTAAAAAGGAGGTTTAAAGTTGTTCAGAGCTCCTGAAGCTTGCTTTAGAGAATGCACTAATCGTGTGTACACCACAGGCTATAATAGGAAGAACCTTGATTGCTTCAACCCACTCCTTCTGGAAACAGTAAATTTTTTTTCCACAAAAATCCAGGATGTATAGTGACATACAATATTATGTTTCGTTTGCATGGGTATTGATTGTAAAACCTCAGAGGTAGTACAGAGAGTTGTAGAGGAGTTATTAAAAGTTCTGTTTGATTTATAGCCCTTGCACCGTTCTCATTGTTCTTTATTAACTGCTCTTATTAACCCCTTTAGTTGGCTGGCCACCAGGTTCCTATGTCAGCAGGCAGTGTGACTTGAAGACTTAAAAGACATCTTATTTACCCCAATAAACTGACAGTGGGTGCTTCCCCAAAAGATTAAGACTGTTCTAACAGAATAATTCACAGACATTTTTGTCCCATAAATATCTCGAATCACCCTAATATTGATGACACTTGAGTGCTAACTGCTGATGATCACTTACCCAGCAGAGAGTTCTCATTGACTGAAGCTCTCCACGAGAGATGGATGCATCCTGTAGGTCAGTGTGCAGCAAAGATGACAGCAGCTCACTGATGGACATTGAGCAGTAAGGCTATAAATAGATAACAGTCATCAAAAAAAAGTTTGAAGAAGAGATCAGAAAGGTCAGAGAAGGAGATACTAGAATTAGAACCCTACCCTGAGGGGCTCTGTGAGTGAAGTGGTTTCTTTCCCGCTCTGTTTCTGGTGCAGGTATCTCCATACGTGTGCTGGGGCTGGCATTTTGCTGCTGGCAAACAGGACCTTTGGCTTGCATTCAGGCCCTTCATCAGCAGGGATTAATGTGCATTGCATCCAGGAGGAAATTAACCCCAAAAGCCTTTCCAGAGTGAAATGCTGGAGTGTTTCTCTGCTGGAGCCAGTGAATGGCTGTGATGACTCTCAGTTTGAATATTGGCTGTGGTGTTGCTCTGGCAGCAGTTTGACCTCACTCTGTCTGGTGGCTGGCCATGGTCCTTGCTCCTTTGTACACTGCTGCTTTTAGAGGTGCCTGTGCTTGTGGTTCCAGAGGTGCAAGGCCTGCTCTGGGGTGTTTACATGCTCAGCTTGTGTTGAGATCAAGAGCACAGGCTGGGTGCTTTTAGTCTTGCTGGCTGGACCATTAAATCTGATCAGTGAGCGCTGTAAAATAGCCACTGAGCAAATAAACAGCAGTGTGTTCCTGCTCAACAGCCTTGATTATATGGCAGTGTCACCCACAGACCCTGGGCAATGCAGTGCCTTGGTTGCTCTGCAGGCACAGGTAATGGCTGTGCTTTAATTTGTGTTTGGCTGCAACTCTCTTCTCATCTGTTTCCAGCGTGGAAATAGGCGAGAGCGTTCGTGGGGAGGACGTCTACATTGTGCAGAGTGGCTGTGGGGAAATCAATGACAATCTGATGGAGCTGCTCATCATGATAAATGCCTGTAAGATTGCCTCAGCCAGCAGAGTCACAGCTGTCATCCCCTGCTTCCCTTACGCTCGGCAGGACAAAAAGGACAAGGTAAAGGATGTGGTAAAGGTTTCTGCAGGGAAGTTAAATGCACACCTTGAAAGTCTTGACTGCTGAAGAGGGTTTAAATGCGGTTTTGTTGCCTCCTCTGCATATCCAACCTCTTTTCAGTTCTTTAAACTTCAGGATGTGGGACTGCAAAATTCTTTTTTCATAAAGATCTAGTTCTTCTTGAAAATATTCTAAAGTCTAATCACCAGCTGATGAAAAGATGCAATGTTAATGAGTTCTCCTTTTAGTAACTGCTTGTGAATCACTGCCTGGAAGCAGAAGGCTGACATCTTGATGAAGGAGTTGAACTTGTCTTATACTGTCTTTTTTTTCCTGTGCTAGAGTCGAGCTCCAATCTCTGCCAAGCTGGTTGCAAACATGCTCTCTGTGGCAGGTGCAGATCATATAATCACCATGGACCTGCATGCATCTCAGATTCAGGTAGGAGCAAAAGTCAGGAAAGGACTTAACCAGGTCCAGTCTGAGGCTGCTTTGCAAGCTTTCCAGTCATTTGCTTTTTTGAGACACAGCAGTGGATCAAGACTTGGGAATTTGGGACTGGATGGGGAGGTGGGTTACAGGTTAACCTGTAAATGAATATATAGTTGTTCTTGATCAGACTGAGTACATTGAATCTTGTATAAATCAACTAGTAAATGATCACTACAGCTTTGTTGCCACACAGTGACACTGTGTATTCTTCACTAGACCTTTGAGGAATGGGAGATGGAGAATGGCTTTATCAAGTGTGTCCTTAAACTCTGAGTAGAGCTTTCTGATACTTAGTGTGTTGTCTTGGAGAAGTGAGCAGTTATTTGTGCCCTCAGGTGTGCTGGCACAGCTGCTTTTGTGGGTTTAGTTGACCAGGGCAGTGATCTGATAGCTTGCCTCTGGCAAGATGGGCAATCCCACTTGTATCCATTCAGTGCCACCTTCCCACATAAGTTGGCTTTGATTCTCTTCCCAAGCTGGTGATGAATCGAAAATCATTCTTAGGCTTTGTTGGCTTATGAACAGAATATCTCACAGAGCAACTTAAGTCTTGACCTGGGCTGTGTAAGAAAACTGGCAAGAATATTGCCAGGGAGAGGAGGGGCTGCAAGCTCAATTTGATTTTGTTTCTTGCCGCCTTGAGCAAGTGCTCAAGACCAAGAAATCAACTCAGTACAACTGAGAGGGATGTGGCAGAGGGAAGGATGTCTGTTGTATTGCTGCAAAGGGTAAGGTATCTACTGCCTGGTGAAGTAGATGGGCTGGCTGTTGTTTTAACAGTTGGAAGTGCAGTCATTCACACTTCAGTATGATTTGCCTAGAAATACTGTTTCAGATGAAAAAAAATCTGTGGGGGCACAGCTGAGAAGACTTTCTCAGAAAGAGCATGAAATAAGTGAGCCCAAGGGGGTCCCCCTCTTACCTAAGAGCTTGGAGTTGATGTGTACCATAGGGCTGACCTTGCAGCAGCAGTGGTGAGATATTATGGGATAATTTGTGCACATGTGCTTCCAGCATCTGGCTGGTTTCAGCCTGGCTCTTGTAGCTGCTGTGTTGCTGAGCACAGAAGGAATGATAGTGAGAAGGGTCTGTTACCCTGTACCTTGAAGCATTCCTCCTCACTCTCCTGCCTGTTACTCCAGGGGTAACTTCTGGCATTTAGTGACCTTTGAGGTTTGCCTGGAGAAGTCTGCACGGTCACTGTAAAGTTATGGAACCAGCTGCATTAGTTTAAAGACAGATGTTACTCAAGCCTGTTTTGTAGATGTGAACAGTTTGGGTAATGAGCTTTAAAGACTGACTGTAAACAGACAGCCAGCTGCTCTGGAAATGAGTGCATTTGATGCAAGCTTTTGCACTGCCTTAGGACAGAACTAGTTTCATTTTGTGGAGGTGTTAGATGTAAAGTGTTATTTATGCTGCTGAGCTATTTCTGGCTCTGAAAACTTACTGCATTACTATTCTGTGTATGCCAAAGACTACTGCCCTTAAATCAAGGGAAGTAAAAAGGAAAGCTGAAAGCTGTGGAAAGGTGATGACTACATGCCTGATCATATAGAAGGCTTCTTACAACTCTTTCTGGAATGTGACTTTCAGATACATCTGTTCCTGTTGTCTTCCTTGCAGGGTTTTTTTGATATCCCTGTTGATAATTTATATGCTGAGCCTGCTGTACTGAAATGGATCAAAGAGAATATTCCAGAATGGAAGAACTGCACCATTGTTTCACCAGATGCTGGTGGAGCCAAGAGGTGAGCTGTCAGACAGGTACCCTGAGGTGCTGCTTCTGTGTCTACTTCAATTCCTAAGAATACTTGTGACCTTATTTTTAAAACATGTTCTCTTTGCCAGTCTGCCTTCTTTCAGACAGTCTGGGACAGCTGGTGAAGAGCCATCAGGTTTTCTTCCTAGGGAATGTTTAGGAGGTTTCTTGGGCTACATGGAGGATTAAATAGCTTCTAGAATCACAGCTGCATAGGTAGGAATTGCACAACAACTACATCCCTTGGACTAAAACAATTTGTACAAGGGTATTTTTGCCAATTGAAGGAGGAAATGGTGTAGCTTACACCCCTATGCCCAGGCGAGGTTACTGCTGCTGATTAATGATACATTTTTATCCAGGCTTCTTTGCAGAATTAAACTTGGTCTGTTGAGGCATTTTCTTACTTTATTGCCCTGGATTTGAATATCTAGCTGTGATTTAGGCCTGCTGCCACTCTTCGTCTTCCCTGAGAACGAGGAAGATAGATGGTTCCTTTCCAAAAAGCAGCAGCATATGTTACAGCACATTTCTATTTTGATAGCCTGACAATCTCCCATCTCCCTGCAGACAAACATGTCAGTTTGTGGGCAGCTCAGAATGTTCTCAGGTGCTTTTTAGGAGAAACTGGGCTGTTCTTGATGCTTCTTTCTGAGAGCTACATGTGAACAGTAAAGGGACACAGATGCATTCTTTAATCCAGGACCATCACACCAACATGTTGGTGTGTGCTGATCTGATTGTCACGCCTCAGAATGTTTTAAGTGATGAGTTACAAACAGCCAAGGGACACTGACACTGCAGGTCACTGGTTCTTCTGTAGCTCTGCTGTGGTCCATGTATTGGGCAAGACCTTCTGTATATTCAGCTATTTCTGTAACTTGTTGCATAACACAGTATATGAAGTGCCAAACCAGCCAGATATAATCTGACTCATGAAAAAATCTGCTCAAAAGCCTCTTACACTGAAATATGTCGATCTTGGCTGGTGCAGTATTTTTTGGAGACATGCAAAGCCAGATACTTCAGTTTCATTTAACAGTCTTGTGTAGAACCCCCAGGATGACAAGTCTGATCCAGTGGGGCTAAGAGTCTACTTATCTCAAGTGTAGAATTTCTTGGGGTCATGGCTGTTTTACTCCTTCCACTCTTAATGCTTTTAAACTCTTCACTATTCATCACTATCAATATATAAAGTTAAGATCTCTCCAGTAAGGTTGTTCTGCAGTCACTTTAATGGAAATAAATGTGAGGTGGTATATTTGCATTTCCTGGATGTGTAAACCTGCCACAATCTGTGCCAGTGCTTGTGTGCATGATGACAGAGTGCTTACAAGAGTGACAGTAAAGCCCTGTCATGGCACAACTTAAGCCTTTCCAGTGTAGTGTTACAAAGATGACAACTTTCCAAGTGTTTGGATCACTTCAAGTTTGCTGACCTTGCAGGTTAAGGTTTGTTTTCATCTTAAATGCAAATCAGTTTACAGTGGTCACGATGAAAGACGAGATCTATTTGCAGTCGCTGAGATTAAATCAGAGATTGCAGGGAAGCTAAAGTGGCAGAGTGCCTTCTATTAATTGCTTGGGAGCAGTAGCAGATGTGGTGACAGCTCCTCTTAGTGCAGTGTGCTTGATACTGAAAGAGCTTTGATTGAAGCTGCTGTGTGGAGTTAAGTGTTGTTTGGGAACTGTTCTCTCTTCAGAGTGACCTCCATTGCAGATCGGTTGAATGTAGACTTTGCCCTCATTCACAAGGAGCGCAAGAAGGCCAACGAGGTCGATCGCATGGTGCTGGTGGGGGACGTCAAGGACAGAGTGGCCATCCTGGTGGATGACATGGCAGACACGTGTGGCACCATCTGCCACGCTGCAGACAAGTGAGTGGGGCTGACTGCTGCCTTCCTAACCCAGGAGCCTGCTCTTAGTGAACGCTGTGTAATGGGTTAAGCAGATTATTTGCATGATGAGTTTCACAAGGTCTCACGCAGTTTCTTCATTATTCATCTCGTACAAAATAAGGAGGAAAACCCAGGTAAAGTTCTTGTAGTGGGAATAGGTAGAAGACCATACTGTCTTTCTTTTTTTCCTTTTTTTTTTTTAATTTGGAAAACGTCTGTGTTGAAAATGGACCATCACTGACCATGCCAGGCAGAACTAAGCATTGTCTGCTCCATCAGCTGATTTTGTATTACAAATAAGCTTTTCAAACTTTGATATCATTCATGCCTTTTACACTAGAAACAGCAACATATGCAAGACTGTTAACTGTTAAATACAGTATTAAATCTTAGCACAGTATTTCATACTGTATTAAATACTGTATTAAAGTATTAACACAGTATTAAATATCTGCTACCTTGTGTAAGCAAAAAATACAGAAGGTGATTTGTATGATCTGTTCCAAATATTCCAGAGCTAAGAACAATTGGTTTTTTCAGTGTGTGCTTTGCCTGTGGTGGATTTCATGGGACTTACAAAACTGTTTTCTTCCCCCAAGTCAATAGAGAGAGGGAATCAAAGGTAGCCTGTCCCCTAAGCACATGGTTCTTTCTCCTGTCATGCTTACCATGTGCCCTGCACTAATGTCACCATAATACTTGCTGAGAATGACTCAGCCTTCTCCTTCACTCCCCTCTTGCAGGCTTGTGTCAGCTGGAGCCACCAAAGTTTATGCCATTTTAACTCATGGGATCTTTTCTGGGCCAGCAATTTCCCGGATCAACAATGCCTGTTTTGAGGCAGTTGTAGTCACAAACACAATACCCCAGGAGGACAAGATGAAGCAGTGCCCTAAAATCCAGGTGAGTATCTATTTTCTGTCACTCCTGGAGAGCTGTAGCCTTGTCTTTTCACCTGTTGGGGCTGAAAACCCCACAATGCTGTGTAGTGCTGACTGTGGTTCTGTTGGTACTGCCATCAGTGTTGCCTGGTTCTCTTGCCCCTATTGTTATGTTACACTGATACAAAGCAGCTTCTGTTCCAGCTCGTCTCAAACAGTTCATTAAGGATCCTTTTTTCAGGGCTTGTTTTACCTATATCAGATGTCTGATTTAATGGGGCCACGATGTAGGCAGGTAGTTGGATGTGTGCCCTTTGGAGGAGTGATGTGCTGATGATGTGCAATGCTGAAACAAGAGGTAGACAGGAACTTCTGATGTTGGTGCTGACAGCTTTGTTGTGTATCTGTCAGCTTATGCCCAGCCTTTGCCATCCACATGAAAGCTAAAAGCTGATCATGAGCCCCAGAATCTGCTGTTCAGCCAGTTCTCAATCCACTCATCCAGTTTACACTTCTTGAGTTTGCCTGTGAGGATTTCACAAGAGACAGTGTCAAAAGCCTTGCTGAAGTCGACAATATTCTCTGCCCTCCCCTCATCTCTCCAGGTAGTTGCTTCATCACAAAGGTGGTCAGGTTGGTCAAATGTGATTTGCCTTTGGTGAATCCATGCTGACTATTCCTGATCATGTTCATGTGCATAGAGAAGGCCTCCAGAATGAAGTGCTCCATCACCTTTCCAGGGATTGAGGTGAGGCTGATGACTGGCCAGTAATTCCTGGGTTGTCTTTGCTTTCTTCCAGTCCTCAGACACCTCTGCTGATCTTCAGGGCCTTTCAAAGCTGGTCATGAGTGCCTGGCTGTGATGTCTGCCAGCTCTCTCAGTACTCATGGATGTATCCCATCAGGGCCTGTGGACTTGTGGATATCAAGTCTGCCCAAGTGTCCTCTAACCCAATTGTCCTTGACTAAGGAAAAGTCTTCCTTCCAACATTCCCTTACCCCAGTCTCCTGCTTGTCAGGGCAGACTGATGTAAAGAAGGTGCCTTCTAACTGCCTTCTCTGCATCCCTTTAGTAACAGGACCACGTTGTTAAGTTTTTCCAAATACGTCAATAACAAAAGGAAATCATTTTTGTTGTCCCTGACATCCTTGGCCAGATTTATTTCCAGATGGGCCTTGGCTTCACAGCACAAATATCCAGGACACAGGCATTTGGAGAAGTTCTGGCACTACTCACACTCAGCCAACACTGTGGTGTGAGTGTAGCAGCTTCCCCACTACTGGGCTGCTGGTGAAAGGGAAGCTGAACTGGTTGAAGCTGCAGTCAATTTTAAGATGCTTTTGGAAATATGTTATAAGCTGACTGCAAGCTGCTGTTGGGTTGCATTTCTTTCAGCACTAACTTCTGGACGATATTCCTGCAACATCTAAAATATGTCTGGTGCTTCACCTTATTTCCAGGCTTCACACTGCAGCTGCTGTAGGCAAAATGTTGAACTGGCAACCTCTGTGTAAACAGCTGTAGCCAAAGATTGCAGTGGAGCAGTTTTCCAGGCTCTCCTTGAATACCTCACTTTTACTCACTGATGTTTGATGTTGAGAAACACAGAGCTAAAGGATTTGTCACAAGTCACAGGGCTTTACTCTGCAGCTTGTTTATTTTTTTCTTCCCTTCAGAGGCAAACTATCTAGAAGATAAAAAATATTAAATCTGGCTTTCACTTGGTTTCCTTAATGCACCATGAATATGGTGATTCTTACTAGACTGGCATTGAAATGCTTTAGCTGTAGGGATTCAGAGCTGGGATTTGGCTGACTCGACTTTCCCTCCCGGTACCTGTGTGACCCCACCAGATGGAGCCAGCACAGCGCCCGGGAGCTGAGCTGCACCACAGCAGCTTCATCTCTCAGACTGCTGGCAGCAGGGATAAAACCTCTTGGCTCAAGGGAAGTGATTTCATCCTGATTTAGACTGCCCTAACTTCTCTGCACAAAGTGAATAAGAGAGTCCTGTGGTAAACAGTCTGAGCCTAGGGAGTCTGGGGAAAGCAAGGCGATGGTGGATGGTAACTCTGACAGACCAACTACAATATTTCTGGTGCTATTTGCAGAGTATCTTCAGGCTTATATGTAATTAAATCCTAATCCTGCGTAGAAGTAATTTGTCTGCATCTGGCATGTTATAAATGTGGGTGATGAGTTTATTCTTTAGGTTCTCCCTGACTTGCCAGCCGTTCTTTCAGGCTCGATGCCTTTTCTCAATGGCGCTGATGCATCTTTCTTCCCTTGCAGGTGATTGACATCTCAATGATCCTTGCGGAGGCCATCAGGAGGACTCATAATGGGGAATCTGTTTCCTACCTATTCAGCCATGTCCCTTTATAACAACAGATGTCAGCTGCTGCTTGTATGGCTTTTTTTTTTAAAACCAAAAGTTGTTCAGCTTGTTGTAAAGTTCAGTAGAAGACTCTGCTTGTTCCAGTGCAGTTCTCCACAGCTCCTGCTTAAGTCAGGCTTACTGGCTCTGTTCCCAACACTGGGAGGCTGGAGGGGGAAAGCTCATCTCTGTAACAGCCAACTCCACCAGCACCCCTGTGCATGGAGCTGATCAGTAGCACTGACTCAATTCTGCAGGTCTGTGGAGAGCAGGACTGACACATGGCTAATTGCCACAATTATTTTGAGGGGGGGAGGGAGAGGGTTTGTCTGTGGGCAGGGTTAGATGATCTGGCATGCGCACCCTAAATTGTTTGGGAAGTAGAGCTCCCTAGGACATGTTGATCTGGATCTACAGCAAGAGCCCAAGAGACTGCTGGCTGTCTTACCACTCTGTACCTGACAGAGCCCTTGGAGAGTGGTGGGGAAGGCTTGTGTCTTGGCCAAGCTTGACCCTTGGTGAAGCCCTGGGAGACACCTAGGAGGTGTTTCTGCTACAGCTTCCTCCCATGAAAGGAGATCAGTGTAGCTTGCAAACTTGAATTCCTCTTAATTGTTGATGAAATTAAATGCCCTTTAGTGTGCTACACAGCAAAGTGAGGGTGAGAGCAGAGTCTGTGCAGCGCTGTGCTAGCTTAGTGGGGAAGGTGCATCCTGGACAAGTGTTCTTTTCCAAAAACTCTGACATAGAGAACTTGTGGTGGTTGTGTGCTTTGGTTTCTAGTGCAGGCTAAAACCAGCTTCTCAATTTCACAGCTTTCTGTTGGCCTTGCTAGCAAACTAGAGAACTGCTGTCGCATACTGCAGCTGCACCTTGACCTGCTGTGCAACCCCCTGACCCTGTTTTTACCAGTACAGTAGTAAACAGAACCTCTTTATCCAACAGCAGCAGGGTTGTTGCATCTAGCAAGTGCCTGCTCAGACGCTGGGGTGACCTGAAACAACAGCTTTGTGTCCAGCTGGCTTAGCCTCTCGTTCATTGCCTGTTACAGTCCTGTTATCCTGTAAGTCACTGACACATTGTTTGTCCTGCTCATTGTCTGCCTTTCCTTGAAAGCCTTGCTTCTTGCAAAATACCCTAAGCCAAGGAGCGTTGCAGGACAACAAAACCTGAAGGATCCCTTGGAGTGGGTCTGATGCTTTTCAGGAGTGTTTATGGCAATGGGTTGAAGAGGCTGGTGATACATAATACTGGGAAAACACCAACCTGACAGGCCACAAAGTGCCTGAAAGAAAAATACCAAAACCAGAGCTGGCTGAGGCTCTTGGGTGTTGTAATAAGTATCATCTGAAACTTGAATACTTAGAAAATGTACCAGACAATCGTAAGGTAAACTGCTAAGTCTCTTGACCTCTTACGGTTTATAGACCAAACTGTTTTATTCTGGTTTTGTTTCGGTTTTTGTTTTTTTGGATTTTTTTTTTAATAAGCACTCCTCTTTCATTTGTTTTTGAGCTGGAGGAAGGGAAAAAGGGAAAAGAAGGAACTTGCAATTACTTTCTACAGTAACCACCATGGCTTTGAGAGGCTGGGGGCTGGGGTATAAGTGGAACTAACTGAAAGATGTGGTTAAAATCTAGGGAAGTACTTCTTTAGTTGTGCCTTTTACTGAAGACTTCTCTCCCTTCCTAAACTCCTGTCCTGTGGCAACGTTAACACCTCTATTAGTGTAGAGCTTTTCTTTTTGTATAAGAATTGGTGTTTGTCTGGAAACTGTGCATCTCTCGCTTCCTTGCTTTGCATCCTGCACTGAGCTCTCCTGAGAGTCTATGATCCCACCTCCTGTATGGGAGCCCCTGCTGCCATCCTGCTGCTGCTCTGAGAGCCAAAAGCCAGGACATCAGAGCAGCGCTGGGAGGATTTTCAGCAGCATTTGTGTTTAAAGTTAAGACCTGATGAAGGAATTAAACTTTTATTTAAAAACCACAGTCTCTGCCTATAAGTGTTTCTAAATATCTGAAGTGACATGAATCTTCTGAGTTGGGTCATTTTAAGGGCGGGTCATGAAGTAATTTTATTTGGAAGGAACCTTGGAAGGTCATCTGGTTTAACCCTTGTGCATGTGGCCAGCTGTGAGGTTCAGCTTGGCTGTGCTCACATTACACGGAAGGAGAAGCATGGGACCAAGCACTGAGCGATCACTTTTGTCCATATTTGATTTCCTTGGACTTAATTGTTGGAGGTGGTAGTGCAGCTTCTCTTGTACTGTTCAATTATGTATCTGAGCAGATTTGTTCACATAATGTTCAGGTGGAGGAAGCTTGAATATTTTAACAAGTACAAATGAAGAATTTGTAAGTGTCTCACACAAAGCTGGTGATCAGAGACGGAAGGATTATGTCATGAGAAGCACTTGTTCTGACTAAACCCTGATCCTTTCTCATTGTGTGTTGCAGATGGGAAGGTATAAATGAAGTCAGAAGGATGAGATGGCAGGTCTAGAGAAAGGTCCTTGGCATTACAAACAGGTTTCCAGGCCTAGACTGAGCATGGCCGTGGCCTCAGGCAGACATTTGCTGAGGATCACGATTGTTACCCGTTAAAATGTCTCGCAGTACTGGCCAGTGAATAAGTGAAAAAATGGGGTTTTTTTTCCCCCAAATTAGCAGTGTGGGTGCTGTGGGTCTTCTCAGGATGATTTCACCTTCCTTTGATAAAAACACAGAACAGAGCTTCACAGCCATTTGTACACAAGAGACCATTGCTATTGGTATGTAATGTTTTCTTAGTTACTTGAATGAAACCAGGGTTTCAAGTTGAGAGAGGGCACAGATTTAATATGCCGTATGACATTATAGCTCTTAGAAAGGATGAGATATACCTCCTTAGGACAGTTTTCATACCTGTGTAAAGTTCCTGTGCTCTGAAACCTTCAAGGTTTCACAAGGGATAGAGACTTTACCAAAGTCTGAAGGTGAACTGTGGGGTGTCTTAGGCTTTCCTCACAGCTGCCTGATTTACTACTGTAGCAAACAAGTTATTCCCCAGGAAAAAGTCTCGACCGAGTCATTTGCTGTGCTCCTGCAGTTGGGACTCTGGAAGAGCAGGACAGAGCTCCAGCAGCTCCCTCTGCCACAGGCACAGCCACTGTGGCTGCAGGTGTGAGGATGCTGGCATTGGTGCCAGGAGCCATCTCGTGCCTGTCTGCTGCCTGCTGTTAATTCAGCAGGAACAAGGAGCACATCAATCATTAGTTCTGTGTCAGCCCTGCTCACCTGCCTGGGTACCTGAAACTAATGCACAGGGTGGGAGCTGAGCCTACCAGGTGTGCCTTGCAGGTAGCAGTGTGTCCACTGTTTAAAGCACAATGAGACACATCTCAAAATAATTTGCTGGCAACTCCCTCCTGCCTTACCGATGTAAGGAGATCTCCTGGAGTTGGTGTTTCTGTGATCTAAAGAAAGCAGCTGTTCTTGGGCAAGGGGAAAAATGCAAGCCTTTCTGCAAACTGCAGCAACATCCACTGGAGGAATGAGCCCTCCTGTTAAGACACAACAGCCCCAGTATGACGCTGCCTTCCTGGGGCGCTCTGCTCTTGCCCTGATGGATGTGAAGGGTGGGGTAAAAACAGGAGAAAGTGCTCTGGCCCTGTGGAGTGGCTCAGCCTGCAGCTGTCCTGGTGCTGCCCTGCAGGCAGATGGGTCAGGAGGCTGAGAAAAGCCTCTGATGAGAGAAAACTTCCTGCCTTCTTCCTGTACAGGAGAATAAGGCATTCCTGGAAATGGCCATCAGGGAGGCTGTATCAGCCCTGGCAGCCTTGTTCTGTATGAGATTTAAAACCCATCTAAAATGGCTGGCAGGCAGTCTGTGCTGTTTCAGGTCAGGGCTGTTTCTGCTTTCTCCCTATCTGTTGATGTCTCAGTTCTTTTGTTATAAATTATTGAAAGCAGAAATGCCAAAAGACGTAAGAAAGAAGCTGGTTGTGCAGTTACGGGAGGCTTTGCTAATTTGTCAGGGGGAAAAGCTCTTGCTGGGATATAAGCTCCTTTCTTGTTCTTTGTGCAAGATGGGTTTTAGCAGCTCCCCAGCCGCAGCCCCACCTCTCCCCTGCTGGCAGTGCTCAGGGTTGGCTTTAAAGCTGCTCTGGCTGGGGTTTGTACGAGTGTGGTGGTGCCTGTGTGGCTCGAAGAAGGGGGAGCTCCCTTTCCCCTGCCTGCCTGGCCACCGTGGTGGCTTTGTGCCCAGACAAAGACCCGGGGGTTGCGAAGTGCTGCAGCATCAGGAGATGCAACACATTGCCCAGGGGCTGTGCCTTGCCTGTGGCGGGTGCAGCTGGTCTGCTGAGGGGCTGGGAGGATGGGCAGCAGGTTTTTGGGTGCAGCTGGTGGTGGCGAGGGGCTGTGCACAGGCAGGGTGGGGATCAGGTTCTTTCGCACTCGCTGCCTGCCAGGGACAAAAGCTACGTCAGACTGCAGCATCCACAAAGGAGAAGCGAGTGGAGAACAGACAGGCAAAGGGGGAAGCTGAGGGGAAGGTGAGCACAGCTAGAGAGTTAACACATGGTAAAACACTTGTCTGACTATTTGCATGAAGGCAAGAAGGATTTCCTGCATTCATTTTGAAACTGCATGGATGTTTTGGTTCTTGCTGGCTGTGCAGGAAAGATGAGCCTTTTCTCGCTGGGGCTGGGCTGTGTGATGCAGGCTCTGCAGGGTGGGTTTGGAGGATGCTCATGAAGGCAGCCCTGCCTGGGCTTGCAGCTCCTGGCTCTGTGGCACTCTCCAAATCTGGTCCTGCTGCACCACCAAATCAGAGCCGCTCAGGGAGCAGCCTGGCCTGGAGCTTTGCCTGCTCCATCCCTCCCTCCCCCAGGCACAGGGACGGGAGGCTGTTTGCCATCCAGACTCCTCTCGGAGAAGCAACCTGGCCTTAGATCTTGGCCTTTGCCTTTTCAGCATTTGCCAGCTCTTGGTGCTTTTTGAATTCAGAGCCCATGTTCTGGCTGGAGCGAGAAGGTGCCTCAGGGCTTGCGGCAAAGGGCCACCTCCGGCCGTGACCTGCTGTCGCTGGATAGCACCAGTCCCTCCTGCCAAGAAGGCAGTCGTCTTGCTAAAGAACACAAAGCAAGTGTTCCCTCCGGATTGCTGGGGATTTTCTCTGCAAAATCTCCAATAAGCCCTGAGCGAAACCCAGAGGCTGGCAGGCCAGGAGGACGTGGAGGTGAGAGCTGCTGCAGCACAGCTGCTACCCCTGGTGCTCTGTAACAGGTTCCTGCTCACCATGGCACCAAACTCTCTGTTTGGCATGCCTCATCTGCAGTCAGGATACCTTTTCTTTTGCCTCCTCCCCTTCCCTTCATTCCCTTCAGCACCTAAAGGACCCTCTCTATCCTGGTGGCCAGCATGCAGGTGCCCCCCAGCCTGCCGCTGTCCTTCCTGCTGGGATCAGATAGGCTGCCTGCACTGCCCCTTGGCTTTTTTCCACCAAAGGTGTTCCTTCCACTTGTACACCAGCCCATCTGCACACTTTGGGCTGCTCCCCAGGCTTACTGCAGCCAAGCAGCAAGAGCCTGTGAGTATGGTCACCTTCTTGCCCGCCCATGCTGCTTCTTTAGTGACCAGATCTCCCCAGGAAGTGCTGTGGCCAAAGACAGTGTAGACATGAGCACAGTGGCCAAGCATCTCCCAAAGGTGTAAGAATAGGGTGCTGGGTTTAACCCAAGGCGTGCTTTATTCAAGTTCTGCTTCAGCAGCAAGAGCATCCCTGGACACACACAGGAGCCACAGCTGCCTCTGTTGCTGTGGGACACCTGCTTCTGGTGCAGGGCTGAGGCTGGGACAGTGGCTTTGGAGTCTGCTGGTCTCATGGGGACCGGCCTGCTGCCCCTCACACCTGGCACCCAGGTGCGTGTGTGCACAGGAGGGCCAGCGGGCACCATGCCCGAATGTGAGGGTAGCAGGAGCCGTGTCCGTGTGCGTGTGTGAAGGGTTGTGTGAGCCGTGTCCGTGTGTGGTGTGAGGGGCTGTGTGAGCCGTGTCCGCTCGCCGGTGCCCCTCATTCGGCGGTTCCGTGTCTGTTGTGAGGGGCTGTGTGAGCCGTGTCCGCTCGCCGGTGCCCCTCATTCGGCGGTTCCGTGTCTGTTGTGAGGGGCTGTGTGAGCCGTGTCCGCTCGCCGGTGCCCCTCATTCGGCGGTTCCGTGTCTGTTGTGAGGGGCTGTGTGAGCCGTGTCCGCTCGCCGGTGCCCCTCATTCGGCGGTTCCGTGTCTGTTGTGAGGGGCTGTGTGAGCCGTGTCCGCTCGCCGGTGCCCCTCATTCGGCGGTTCCGTGTCTGTTGTGAGGGGCTGTGTGAGCCGTGTCCGCTCGCCGGTGCCCCTCATTCGGCGGTTCCGTGTCTGTTGTGAGGGGCTGTGTGAGCCGTGTCCGCTCGCCGGTGCCCCTCATTCGGCGGTTCCGTGTCTGTTGTGAGGGGCTGTGTGAGCCGTGTCCGCTCCCCGGTGCCCCTCATTCGGCGGTTCCTCTCGCTGTCCCCCTCTCTCCCTCCCCGTCTCCCTCACGCCCCTCACGCTCGGTCCCGCTCGCGCCCCCGGCGCGCGGCACGGCGGGAGCGGCCGCCCCCTGGCGGGCCACGCGCCCCGGCGGGCGGGCAGCCAATGGGCGCGCGGGTTGGGCGGCGGCCGGGGTATAAAAGGCTCCGCCCCGCGCGGCGCGCGCTCCAGACTCACCTGGACTCGCAGGGAGTGAGACCGGCAGCGATCGCGCATCGCATCCACCGCACATCGCACCGCACAGCGCCGCAGGTACGGGCTGGGCCGCGGAAGGGGGGCCCCGCGCAGCGCTGCTGCGAGGAGAGACTCGCCGGGACGCCCCGGGGCGGGGGCTGCGGGCGCGGCGGGTCCCGGGGGGACATGGCTGCCGGCGGTGGGGAGGGCTCCCCCGGCGTGTGCGGGCACCGGGGGCCGCCCCGCTCGGCTGCCCGGGCCCGGGGAGCGGCGCGGTGCCCGGGGCGGCGGCGCGCCCCGCCCTGCGCTATTGTCCGCGGCGGGGGCCGGGGGGGCCGGGGCCGCCTTTGTCTTCCCGTCCCCATCCCTCGGCTGACTGCGGCGGGGGTCTCGCAGGCAAAATGTGCGACAAACCAGACCTCTCGGAGGTGGAGAAATTCGACAAGAAGAAGCTGAAGAAAACCAACACGGAGGAGAAGAACACGCTGCCCTCCAAGGAGAGTGAGTGCGGGGCCGGGGGCTGGCGGGGCGGGAGGCACGAACGGCGGGGCAGTGCCCTCGGGAGCCGCTCTCGCCGCCGAGGCATCGGGGGAGAGGGGCGGCTCGGGGCCGCAGGGCTCTGGCCCGGGGAAAGCCACGGGCAGCGGTGTGTGCAGCCCGGAGCAGCGGGCATGGACACTCGGAGAGGTTTGTTGCGCCAAACTGATGCCTCAGGGCGTCGCTTTTCTGCGGACGGGGCCAGACAGGTGCCCGACTTGCTGCCACGCACACGTGGTGGGGCTTGTCATCTTTTAACTTGACTATTAAACCACCCCCTTTGGGGTCAAACCACGAAACTGGGCACCAGGGCCTGAGTGGATCCTGTGAAACCCTCTCCGGTGCATGCTTCCACCAAAAAAAGCACTAGAGACTAATGGGCCTCTATTCTCTTGCAGCTATTGAGCAGGAGAAGGAATGTGTGAAGTCTTCCTAGAGAGATTGCCTGGCAGGAAGAGCGACTACTCGATTATTTTGCTTTGAAATGAATCATGTGGGTTTTTTTAAATTTACATCACATATACATGTATAGAAAACAGCTGTATCACCTAACACACTGTCCCACTTTGCTGGCAGCTTTGGCAGGTGGGGGGACAAAGCACGGTCCTCTCAGTCCATCAGTAGCCTGACCTGATGCCATCTCTGCTGCTCAGCTTCCTCCTGTGACAGCATTGATCTTGCTCTGATGCAGTGGGGAGATGAGCAAGGGCCATGGGGGCTTCTAGGGATGGACCCCTTGTTCCTGGGGGAGTGGGGAACCTTTCTGGCCTCACCTCCGGCCTGGGTCTGTCTTGCATATTCTTCACTGACAGTGTTCTGTAGCCTCACTCACAGTTTTTTGTCTTCCTTGGGGGAAAAATGAGAAGTTTATTATAAAATAAAAAATTGTAATGATCTACCTGTGGCTCGTGGCTTCTTCCCTGGCGAAGGTTCTGGCAGTAGCTTGGCTTGCCCTGGAGGGTGGGGAGGACTCTGCCTGCTGCTGCAGCAGTGCTGGTTGGTCAGCGTTGCTCAGAGAGTGATGTGGGATGGTTCCCTGCGGGTGAATCCAGCCTGGTGTTTGCTTGGGGATTGGTTCCTGGGGGAACTGAGAGCATTGTGTGACTGTGACCATTGTGATCCGCCACCTCTGTGGTTTCTTGGTGCATCTAAAAGTAGATGCTAACATGGGCCTTGCTGCCCGTGTGAAGGCTGAGCCTCCTGTGTTTGAAAATTTGGTGTCCCCTGCCTAAAACCTTGTGGAGCTGGGCTGGTGCCTTGTCTGCGTGGCTGGAGGTGCTGGCCTGGGTCCTGCTGGTGTGGTGGCCAGGCCAGCTCTGCCCACCCAGCTCTTGGAGCACAGTTCTCCCATCACTGCCTGGCACTGCCCTTCTGTTCTCCTTGAGCCAACCTCTGCCCCTGCTGTTGACTGAAGGTGGTTTTTTCAGCCCTGTAAGGATGGGTTTGAATGCAGTAAATCTGGGCTGATCCCTGAGCCCTGCAGGGGTGGAGATCTCTGGGTCCTGCAGCACTGTAGATGAGCTCTGACTGCCTCCAGGTCTGTGCTGAGGCTTCCTAGCTACTGCCAGGACTTCCTCACCTCCACCTGGCCTGCAGGGTCACAGACCAGGCCACTTATGGAGGAGGTGGAGGCAGACTAGCCAAAACTTGCCAGCTAACAGTTTTGGTCAGTGTTCCTAATGAGCCTGGTCAGCTGTGGACAAACCCAGGGCTGTTGTGCCTGTCTGGACACGGTGCCTATCTGCCTGGTGCCTCCACCCACACTGCCTGCCAAGGACTGCAAATAACACTGCCTGTGTGTGGTTGCCACTGCCTCCACCCTTAAAAAGCAGAATTGAAAGAGCTGCAGGTAAGAGTTTGGTGTTTGTGAGCTGTCAGGGCAGTGTGTGGGGTTTTCCATGGGGTGAGGGCAGTGGGCAGCAGTGCAGAGGCCCAGCTGGGGCTGCTGCTATGTCGGGCTGAGCACTGGGATGCCCAGCACATGCCAGGATGGCTGTGCCCCTTTAGCACCCTGATGTCCCCAGGACAGAGCCCTATCCTGGGTGTGGGAATCTTTTCCCAGTGCAAGCTGCCAGTGTGGTTTGTCAGGGTGAAAATGTGTCCCTGCTCAGGGGTGGTTTTTTCTCACAGAGTAGGGGCAGGCAGGTAAAGCCAGGCTAAACCCTTTCCCCATCCCTAAGAGCCTGAGTTGAACCAAGTGACACTTTTGGAATGGAAACACAAAGTGGCAGTGCTGATCTCCCCTTCTCAGTGCTGCTTTTGGGGACAGGGAGGTCTCAGTGACTGCCCAGAGAAACTTGGCTGCTCCTGACACCACATTGGTGCCTTTCCCTGCTACTGCTGCAACGGGCCCCTCTGCGGGCATGGAAAAGCACCAGGGAAAAGCACCAGGGTACTTATCTCTCTCTGAGTCACATGGACGTCTGCAAGGCCACAGCAGGAGTGTCCCCTCCCTGGCACTGCTGTGCTCACAACAACTTCCCCCTCACCCTGTGCTGTGCACACAGGCAGCAGAGCCTGCCTGGAGTGCTGGGCACCCCAGTCCTGCAGAGCCAGCTGGTTTGCCAGCCAGGGCCGGGGCTGTGGGTTGCTCCACATGGCAGGGTGGCTGGAGCCAGAGGCTGGCAATGCTCCAGCATTGACCCTGAGTCTGTTCCCCTTGAGAGGCCCATGGGACCCCCATGCATCCTGGGGAGCCACAGTGGTGATGATGCATCTGGATTTGGGTTGCCTTTTCACCGCTGCCAATCTGGGCATGTAGGGATTCAGGTTTAGTCATGGGGTTGAGTGCTGGCACAGCCAGTTCTGTGCCCCAAGGAAGCCACCCCAGGGGCTGGCAGTCCCAGCCTGGACCCAGGGACATCAGCTGGAGCTTGAAGCAGCTCCACAGCCCCAGCCAACACATCTCCCTGTGCTTCATGGCCAGTGTTGGCTGTATTCACCTAAAATGTGTCCAGGCACTTCTCCCAGCCATACCCCTGCCAGAATGGTGCACAGGAAGTACTAGAACACGTTGTCTAAATGCCCTATCCTCAAGACTGACAGTGAAGAGTTACCTATTTTGTTAACCAGTGTCCAAAATGTTCCTGTTGCCAGCAGAATGTGAGCCAGTAAGGGGAGAACCATTACAGAAAAGCCTTTTATATCAACATTTTCCCTCCCCACCCCAGACCTTCACCTTTTCACCCTGGCACACATGGGCCTACAGCTGCCAGTGGTGTGGGAGGCCAGGACACCGGCCAGACTGATGTCCCCTAGGAATGTGGTGGCTTCAGCAGCATGGGCTGTACCAGCAGCTACCCACGCACAGAGGATGCCATCCCAGGAGCTGGACCTTCCTGGCAGGGTTCTGTGACCCTTCCCTCGCTGGGCACCAGGTGAGCCACTCATGTCAGCCCCTCTTGGCAATGCCAGGAGAATATAATCCATGCCTCTCCCATCTGGGGCCCATCCCACTGCTTCCCATGCTCACTGAGATGGTGAGCTGTGGCCTCACTGCAGAGGAGGGAGAAGGCTGAGTCACCATCATGAGGAATTTGGGCAAATACCTGGTGACCAGCAGCGTGAGGTGAATTCAGATCAGGGCTTGCGGCTGGGATGGGTGTCTGCCCCTGCCACTGCTCCATCTCCTCTGACTCAGACAGGAGAGGACTTGGCCCAACACACACATGTGTGGAGGATCATAACCCCATCTCTGGAAGGTGCCTGAGTCAGCCTGCGCATGGCCCTGCACTGAGCTCCCCTGTGCCCCACTGCTCCCTGCCTGTCTGTGGCACCTTCCTCATGTCCCGCAGCACCACACTGGTCTGTAGCACAACTCACCCAGGGCGAGGGAGGCTTTTGCACTCTGGCAGACAGGGTTTTCCCTTTGCCACTCGCCATCTGGCAACCCCCAGGGCTGTGGCAGAAAGTGGTGAGAGCCAAGAGGCGTCAGTGATCAAGGCCTGAGGCAGCTCCTGGATGGCAGGAAATCGATGTCTCAACCTGAACCGTGGATGGTCCAAGCAAGCCTCCCTTGGCAGGTGTGTGTTTGGCACCAGAGCAAACAGGATAAAGTGAAGCCAGACTGTACAGACAGGTGGATGCTGCAGCTCCCCAATGGGTGGATCCTGCCCACCCCCAGCTCTGTCACTTGTCACCACCTCTGTGTCACTTGGTCTCTGCTGCCTGCACGGACACTTTGCCAAGCACAGAGTTCAAACCAAATCATGGTGGCAGGGGTTGAGAGGGGAAGCAAGGGGCAGCAAGCGCAAGCTGTCAGGGAAAACCTCTGCTAGGAGTGCTTGAGGAGGATCTGTGCATGTGTGCATGGGGATAGTTAAAGAGGAAAGCAGAAGAGAAGGAGCAACAGTGGGGAAATGAAAGTGTTGTGTGGCCTAGGGACCGTGGTCCTTTGGCAAAGAAGTTGATAGTAGGTCACCATGGTGTGTGAGAGTTATGTGTGATGGGGCCAGTTGGTGACGCAGAAGAAGGGTGGACAGACAAGCTGTCCCCATCCTGTGGTGGGGAGCAGCACTGTGCTGGAGAGCCCCCATGGCCATGGGGAGGGAAAGCCTCTGTCCCTGGCCAGTGGGTGCAAAGGCATCCACACAGCAAGCCAGGAACCCTTGGACACCTGCACTGGGAAACTGGCCTGTGGGCTGCACACACTCAGCACAAGCCAACACCTTCCCCAGCAGTGCAAAAGTTATTGCTGCTCTTGAAATAATGCCCTGGAGGTCAGATTTACCAGCAGGAGCTTACTCATCCCCTGCCAGCGAGGACTCAGCATGAGCAGTGATGAGCCGGGAGCTCGCAGAGCTTCCTGCTCAGGACCGGGCTCCTGCCAGCACCTGGCTCTAAACAAAGCGGGGAAGTCACGCACTGAGCCCCCCGCATTTGCCGGGGCTGTCGGCGGCCCGAGGCGCAGGTGGAGCAGCCTGGCTGCGTGCCTTGCCCGGGGACACGCGCGCTGCTGGCGCCGGGGATGCCGAGCCCTGCGGGGGCTCCCAGCCCGCTCCTGACAGCGGCCGGAGCTCAGTGCTCCCTTCTGGCCCCCCCGGCTGCATTCTGCAGATTCCCGCGGGCCCGAGGGGCCGTGCCCGGAGCTGCGGCAGCATGTGCCCCTGCGGGAGCGCGGCTCCGGTGTCTGCGGCAGCGCCCGCACTTGCACCCGAGCCGGGGCAGCTGACGGAGCAGAGGAGCGCTTTATTTTAGGAAGCAGCTGGCTCACACAGGAGACATTGTTTATCATCTTTCTTGCCTCTGGTGTTTTATTACAAAGGATTATGGCATGAAAAGCCATTTTGTTCCCCTGTTCCCAATGCATAGCCCCCTCTCCATGATTTATTCCTCTCCACAGGCAACAGCTGGGGTATGACATCCCAGGAAGTGGCAGGGGGGGAAAATAAGGTGGGGGCTCAAACTCAGTGGCAGTGATGGCAGCAGGGATGCACCCAATGCCCAAGTCATGGCACAGCTGGCAGAAATTTGCCAGGGTTGCCTGAGACTGTTCATGCACCTTCATGATGGCAGGGGTGGAAAAAAAATCAAAGTCTCTCCGCGGTGGGTAAGGAAATGTCACCTCACTCTGACTGGACAAGGCAGAGATCAGTGTCCTCTTCCGGGACACTGCTGTCCCCAAGCCTGTGTGCCCCGCTGCCAGTGCTGGTGGCATCCTGTGGTGTGACAACCCCAAACCTGCCTGGATGAATGTGCAGAACATCCTCCTGCCCAGGGGGAGCCTGGGGCCAGGCTGGGCACAGCATGAGTATGTGCTCAGCGCAGTGGGGTGCAGGGTACAAGCTTGGGGGTCAGCTTGGGAATATGGCCCTTTGCCACTCCTCCCAGAATCACCTTCAGGCAGGGTAGAGGCACCTCCAGAGCCACAGCAGGAGCAGCTTCTCTCTGTCCTTCTGTCCAGGCACTTTCCTTGCCAAGCGACAGCCAGGATACCCTGTACCCCCTGTCCCCGTCCTCTGTCCCTGCTGCCATATGCCTTTCCTGTGGGTCCCAGAGCAGAGACCGTGGCAGCACAGGCAGAACTCCCCTCCTCCTGGCTGCGAGACAGTGCCTGACAGACTCCTCTGTGGTTTTCCAGGAACTAGTTCCGGAGCCATGGGCAGCAGATTAGCATGTTGCAACAGATGCCTTATGCTGTCTCCTGAAGGCCCATCCTGTCTGTGCACTTACATCAGGCTAGAACTATGTCGGGTGCTGCCTCCTATGGTGCTACCTGCTCTGCCTCCTTGTCATTTAAAATGTCCCTAAAAACCAGCCATGGGGCTCTGGGGAAGAGCTGGGGATGGGCGGGGAGGTGAGGGCAGTGGTGCGTGGCTCAGCCACTGCCAGGCCTGCAGTTGCACTGAAGCTGGGACAAGCCCCTGCCTGCAGTGTTGAGTCTGAGAGGCAGCTCCACAGCCCAGGTATGTCCCCCTCCCTGCTGCCTCAGACCAGCTCACGAAAACAGCACAGGTCAATTCTTTAGGGTAGGTTGAGCTGTGTGGGGTAGAGGGGGATGAGTGGCGGGATCTTCCCCAGCTTTGCTCCAGGTATGGAGCTCCTTCCTTGGGAGGCAAATGGATGATGGGGCACCTGGCAATCACTGCTCAGAGCTGTAGGCTCAGGGCAAATGGGGCCAAGGCTAGGGGTGGCAGGACTGCTCAGGGGGTTCCTGTGCTGGAAAGTGTTTCAGAGCAGATGCCATGGGCTGGAGCTGCTGCTGGGCACACGCCTTGGAGAAGCAGCTGCAGAGCTGTGCACCGGGGCTGGAACAAAGGCCAAAGCCCAAGCTCCAGCTGCAGCACAGGACGTGTGATTAATTAATCGGGGCATGATCTGGCAGCACTGTGTGACCACAGGCTGGCAGGGGGTTGAAGCTGGATCAGGGCTCCTCACCTTGGCACCAGCTCCCTGCTGTTTGCCATAACTCCCCAAGCTGGCAGTGAGAGCCAAGCAGCCGCACACGTGCTGCAGCCTCTGTAGGCAGGGATGCAGTTGAGCCAGGGGAGTAAAACCTCCCATGTTGAAGGAGCCCTGTGCCCTGCAGAGTCCCTGCCCCAGCGCAGCCCCCACAGCCCCTGGCACTGCTCATCCAGCACATGGTTCCTGGGCCGTGTCCCCATCTCCAGACAAATCCGCCTGGTACCCAGGATCCATAGGCAAGGTCCCATCCTGTCCATGGAGCCAGGGCAGTGCTGCTCTCAGCGGGTTCCCATGAGCACAAGGTCATGCACAGATAAGCCCGTTCCTTAACTTGTGCTAAGTGTGCTTTAGTCATAGTAGTTACTAAGTAGGCAGCTCCAGTTGGGTCACAGTGTTTGTTGGCTCTTATCTCGTTACTTTGCTGGGCTCTGGGAACATGTTAGTACAAACCACAGCTCTGTGCTCTGCCCTGGCACTGATGGCCTTGCTCTGCTGGGGGAGCTGCCTTGTGGAGAGGATCAAGGAATACGTCTCCCTCTCCTTACCCAGGACTGATGTGGGTGGCTTTATTGTGCAGGCTCACAAGGTCCCTGCTCACCTTTATGTGGGCTGTTTAAAACTACTAATTAACAACTGGGGGTTTGTGGCAGCAATTTACAGTCTCTGCAGGCAGCTCCTCTCAAGTGTGAGGGCAAGATATCTATTGAGGGAAGATGTTGTGAGCTACCCAGGAAAATGGATCAGCACAGGTGAAGGTATCCAGCATCTAAGAGAATTAAGTGCTAGGTCATCTACAGTGATCTAGACAATGATGACGTCTCCAAAGATCCAGAGGGTGTCCTGTGAACACAGGCTGTGTGGAGGAAAGTGATTCAGTGTCCCAGTGTCATTCTGACAGCTTGGCAGCAATGTGTTGTCCAGATGTGAAAGCACCAGCTGTGAAGAAAACATCTTCTTGGCTCCAGAACTTTGAAGAAATATCTGTCCCTTCTCATCCCTGTAAGCCTGGGCTGTCAGGGGCACCCCGAGAAGTCAGTCCCCTCCTGCCCTGCTCAGAGGGAGAGGGAGCCCCAGGTGCATGTGGTGGACTCTGGTTCTTCTTGCCTGAGCAGGGGAGGATAAAAAGCAGTGGGACAGTGAACTCAGCTTAAAGCTGAAAGCCCATGCATAAGATGTGAGAGGGAAGAGAGTTGTTGAGAGGAGGAAATCCCAAGACGGCTGCCAATATAATTGCTGTAGAGACACAAGAAGGCAACCATCTTTCAGAGCAACCTCTATGAGTGCTTAAGCCCTACTTCCCAGAAAGCAGCTGGACATCATCTGCTGATGGGAAGTAGAAAATAAATACTTTGCTTTCCTCAGCTTCTGAATGCATCTTTTGCTTTATGAATCTGCCTTTATCATGACCCACAAGTCCTTTCCCATCTTACTTTCTCCCTGCCCCATCCTGCTGTGGAAGGGAGTGATAGAGCAGCTTGGTGGGTAACTGGTGCCCACCACAGGTGCCAAACTGGTTGTTGTCCAGCTCAGCAAGACAACCAGACTGCACAGCCACTGGGAGCCAAACCAGACGAGGCACATCCCTGCTCAGGTGGGCAAGCGACTCCAACAGCTGCCAGCATCCACGGATTACCCTGGAGGGACACGGGGGCCCCTCGAGCATGAGCACGGTCAGCTGGGGTCACTGACCATGTGGTGTCCTTGGCTGAGCTGCAGGGATGTGCTGCCCTCCCTAAACCCTGCAGGCAGCATCCCCTGAGGATTAGGTGTCTGCCAGGCCTGACAGGGGGTGGTGCAGGGAGGCAGAGCATGGCACAGTGCTGCAGCAGAGCACAATGCCCCTGTTGCCTTGGCAGGATCTGTCGTGGGGGTTCTTTCTTGCTCAGGATCAGGGCTCGCCCCTTACATGCTAAATCAGATCCCTAATCAATAAATACTGGCAAATAACAGGATTGAACGGCTGCCAGGCAAAGGGAACTTGGCAGGGGCAAGTGAGGCTCGCTCCAGCAATGCATGGTCCTGACAGAGCTGGCATGGGGACCTGGACTGGTTTGGAGGGATCTCCCAGTGGCTGGGGCAGGCTGGGTCTGCCACTGGTACCAGCAGCATCCTGCGCTTGTGTCCTGCTGCTGCTGTGTACAGTGGTGCCCCAAATGCACACCCCCGGAGCTCCCCCATTTTCCCTGGGCTCCCCTGGTCCCTGACTGCCAACACCCTCGACCTTGGGCCCTTGTGCTACCCACCCCCTCCTCGCCCCCCTAGGCTTCCCTTGTTCCCCATCTCTTCTGACAGATCACCAAGGCCAGTATTAATATAATCCCTGGCTTAATTTAAATCCTCCTCCCATCTCATGCTTTTCTGGGAGGAGAAGGGAATTGATGCACTTCTGTGGCACCCGCTCAGCCCTGGAGCTGATAAAGGATTCAGATGGCCAAAAGCCCTGGGTATCCATGTGAGGGGTCCCTGCTCTTCCGCACCGGGGAAGGTGTCCCGGGCATGCTGCAGCCCCAGTGAGATATGTCCCTAAGTTTCAAAGGTGTACCTCGGTGAGCACCAGGCACTATTAGGAAGAAGAGTTGATGATGCCAACCACTGGGGAACACACAAGTGGCTCCTGCTCCTCAAAACTCCCCCTGCAGCCACCTGGGGGTCTGGTTTCCCCCTCCCTCTGCCTTCACTGTCTGGGCAAGGCTGGCATGACCTTGTCACTATTTCCCCTTTGACTCTCTGTAATGTTTGTATTAGCTGTTCCTCCCCGGAAACCTCCTTATATTCTTGCTCTTCATTCCGTGGACGATTGTGAGGGTGGGGGAGCTTTGTTCTTGTGGGCAGCTGTCAGTGAAGTGACGAAGTGAGGACCGGGGAACTGAGAGGAGTGACAGGGGCAGGCAGTGAGGGGGCACAGGCAGGGCTGTGAGGGGAGTGACAGGGAAGGGCGGTGAGGGCTGCAGGGCACAGGGGGCACAGGCAGGGCTGTGAGGGGAGTGACAGGGAAGGGCGGTGAGGGGCTGCAGGGCACAGGGGGAACATGGCAGGGACTGTGAGGAGAGTGACAGAGAGAGACTGTGAGGGGAGTGCCGGGGGCGAGCAGTGAGGGGCTGCGGGCCACAGTGGGGACATGCAGGGACTGTGGAGCCGAGTGACGGGGCTACTGTGAGGGGCTGCGGGGCGACATGCGGGACTGTGAGGGGAGTGACAGGGCGAGCAGTGACGGGAGATCGAGGAGTGACAGGGCGGGCAGTGAGGGGCTTCGGGGCACACTGAGGGGACGGGAGATCGAGGAGTGACAGGGCGGGCAGCGAGGAGGCACAGGTGGGGCTGTGAGTGGGGAGTGTGAGGGAGCTGAGGAGGCACAGGGTGAACATGCGGGATCGTCAGGGGAGTGACAGCAGGGCTGTGAGGGGACTGATCGCGGGGCCGTGAGGGGATGACAGAGCCCCAGTGATGGGGGTGACCGCGGGGCCGTGAGGGGATGACAGAGCCCCGGTGATGGGGGTAACCGCGGTGCCGTGAGGGGTGACAGAGCCCCGGTGATGGGGGTGGCCGCGGAGCCGTGAAGGGATGACAGAGCCCCGGTGATGGGGGTGGCCGCGGAGCCGTGAAGGGATGACACATGCGGGATCGTCGGAGGGGAGATGACAGCAGGGCTGTGAGGGGACTGATCGCGGGGCCGTGAGGGGATGACAGAGCCCCAGTGATGGGGGTGACCGCGGGGCCGTGAGGGGATGACAGAGCCCCGGTGATGGGGGTAACCGCGGTGCCGTGAGGGGATGACAGAGCCCCGGTGATGGGGGTGGCCGCGGAGCCGTGAAGGGATGACAGAGCCCCGGTGATGGGGGTGGCCGCGGAGCCGTGAAGGGATGACAGAGCCCCGGTGATGGGGGTGACCGCGGAGCCGTAAGGGGATGACAGAGCCCCGGTGATGGGGGTGACCGCGGGGCCGTGAGGGGATGACACCGTCTCGGTGATGGGGGTGACCGCGGGACCCAGGGGCTGTGGGCCGGGTCCTGCCGGCCCTGGGCGGGCGCTGCCGGCCGGCGGGCGGCGCGTGCGCGGCGCAGGCGCGGGGCTGAGCGGCACCTGCGCCCCGCGGGCCGGGCGGCGGCGGCGGCCGGAGGGCGGTGAGGGCGAGGTAAGGGCGGGCCCGGCGCCGCTGCCCCCGGCCCGGGCACCCGCGGAGGGGGGGGCTGGAGAGCCGCCCTTTCACCGCGGCCCCTGCCGAGGGGACCCCTCGCGGGTGCCGCTCCTCGGCTGCGGGCACCTCCCTGTCCGCTCCCCTGGGGCGGGATGGGACCCGCCGGAGGGTCTCGCCTCCGCCGAGCCGGGGCCAGGGGAGCGGGGGGGAGTCGGGCCCGGCGTGCCCGCTCCGCTGTTGGTACCTGCACACAGGTGCCGGCTCCCTGCGAGAGCGGGTCGGCCCTGCTGCAGTGGGGTTCAGTCTCTGGAATAGCTCGCCACGGGGCCAGCGATGTCACGGCTGTGTCACGGCCGCCGGCGGCGTGCTGACCTGCAGGCTCTGGAGCAGCCCGACATAACCTATTAGTTATTTTCAAAACGAGTCACTTGCTAACAGAGAATTTCTAAACAGAAACTCTGCTTGGGGCTGATGGCCTGTGCCAGGAGGGGCTTTGGTGGTACCAACTGTCTTAAGCATCCCTCAGGAAGGTTTGGGAAAGGAACAAGGATATGGAATAGCTCACCTGCTCACGGGGCAGGAGTTCCCCTAAGCCATGGGGACCTGTGCTGCAGTTCCTGTTTGTCTCTTCTGACATTTGCATTTTGGTCTTTGCTTTAGAACTACTGGGTCGCACACTGCTCCTCAAATAGCCCATCAGGTTAGCTCAGCTGTGCTTGGTTTGAGGTGTTTCTGTGCAGGGAAGTGAAATTTGTGAGCCTTTTGTGCAGAAAGTGCAGAAACTCACTTAAAGCAGAAGTTTCTGCTTTTGGCTTTGTGGTAAGCACTGTTTGAAAGGGCTGCAAAAAGAGCAGAATCAAGGTTGAAGAGGGCCCCCCGAGGTTAGTGCAGAAAGCAGGGTTCGGCCTGGAAGGAGTAGGAGTGCTGATCTGAGCAGTGCCACACACTCCTGCTCAATGGGTTGGAGATGTCATCACTAAGCAGCACCACTCATCCACACCCTTCCCAGGAATGTTGGTAGCAGGTGTAAGCAAGCTCCATGTCTTTCCATACCAGACTCTTGCCAGCTGGCTCACTTTCCAGTTAGCAGATTCAGGTGCATGTTCAACCCTCGAATCAGATTCCAGGGTGTGTGACTAGGCGGGACAAGCAGATCACAGTTATTATCATCCCCAGGATTGAGGGGAGACACAGGGTACACATCCTGTGTGCTCATGTCAGAGCTCCTTTGGTTTGCTCTGTTCTTATCTGGGATTCAGCATGCACTTTGTACTGGCCAGAAATGGGCTGTGTTCCATTTCACTCAGGGCAAGGGAAGCTCCTTAGTGCTTGGTTCTTGCTGTTTTACTCCAGCCATCGGTACTGCACGTGCAGGTTCCTAGAGCTCTGCTGTTGTCCTTCCATCCTGGATCAGCATCAAACTGAAAGACAATGAGGGCAGCTCTGGTAACCTTGATGACTGATGTTTGTTTTTTAGTGGCTGTTACATTGGAGGAAGGTGTTCCCTGGACAGTCCTGGAGACAGAGCAGGTACAGTACAACAGCCAAACAAACCTCTTATTCCATGTCAGGCCTTTACCTTTGCCTGCAGAGTGTCCCTGGGAGGGGGAGGATGCATTGGCACTTGGCCTTGAGGGTGCTGACTAAGGAACCTGTGGTGTCTGGGTTGTTGCAATGTGAACTTGCAGCTGAGCCCGAGCAAACTGGGCTGTGACAGGCACTGGCAGCAAAGAGCAGCTGGTCCCTGTGCCTGGGAAACCCCTTCCGAGCTGCGGAGATCACGCGCAGCTCCGCTGGCAAGGTGAGTCAGCATCCTCAGGGTGATTAACAACTGGCTTCACAAATGACTGGTATTGATGTTAGACCTGCACATCTGTTACATCCTTCCAGTAGAGCGAGTCAGAGAGGAGAAATTATTTAGCTGGTGATGGTACAGTGGAAAGGAAGGCCTGCTGGGGGCCACCCCTGGTGGTTTTGCTGTTTCTGTGATAGCCTGAGGATGCAGGCCCGGAGAGATGTTTAAGTAGTGATGATGTGTTTAGAAAAACTGGACAAGCTTTCTGATACAGAGTTTTCACCAAAAGTGGTGTAATTGATGCTAAACTCTAAGCAGTTGTTTTCACCTTGCACTTAAAGTGGTCACCTGCTGCATCCATTTTGGACCTGATGGAGGACTTGAGGGCCTGAAAACTTGTCTAGTTCCCAGCTCTAAACTCCCTAATAAGAAAGATTAGGATAATAAGATCTCTCTAAAAGGAGAGATCACCTCCTGTATACAAAACTTCAGAAACAGGGATGGAAATACCGTATTCCATGTATATCTTTCTGCAGAGCCCACAAGTCAATTGGCTGTTTTGTACTATTTCTGAACCCTGCAGATTTCCTTGGTACCCTGCTTCTCTGTCCTGCTGCAATGAGTGGGAAGTCCTTGCTCTTAAAGGTCATTCTCCTTGGAGATGGTGGTGTTGGGAAGAGCTCCCTCATGAATCGGTACGTCACCAACAAGTTTGACTCGCAGGCGTTCCACACGATTGGGGTGGAGTTCCTGAACCGGGACCTGGAGGTGGATGGGCGATTTGTGACCCTCCAGATTTGGGACACGGCGGGACAGGAGAGGTTCAAGAGCCTGCGGACGCCCTTTTACAGGGGAGCAGACTGCTGCCTGCTGACCTTCAGCGTGGATGACCGGCAGAGCTTTGAGAACCTCAGTAACTGGCAGAAGGAGTTTGTCTATTACGCTGATGTGAAGGACCCTGAACACTTCCCGTTTGTAGTCCTGGGCAACAAGATAGACAAACTGGAGAGACAGGTGAGCACAGAGGAGGCACGGGCCTGGTGCATGGAAAACGGTAACTATCCGTACCTGGAGACTAGTGCCAAGGATGACACCAATGTGACCGTGGCCTTTGAGGAAGCCGTGCGACAGGTGCTGGCAGTGGAGGAGCAGCTGGAGCACTGCATGCTGGGCCACACCATCGACCTGAACTCCAGCTCCAAATCGGGCTCTTCCTGTTGCTGAGAGTGGCTGCTGCTTCAGGAACGGTGCTCGAGCCAGCGGCTGGATGGGAACACACCTGGGCAGCCCTGGGGCACTCTGAGGAGAGTGGCCACAAGGACAAGAGGTGGTTTGCTCACTGGGGAGCTGCAGCCTCACTATCTGAATCCTGCCTGGAGTTCTCAGGCACAGAGCATGTATCTGCAGGAGGGAGCTGTTAACAGAGCATGTGAGCATAGTCTTGCTTCCATCTCTGCCTGTTTTAGTAGGTTTAGAGGGCTGGGTTGAAGTCCTTTAAATTCACTAAAGACAATAGGGATTTGTTCTGTACCAGGAACTGCCTGCAGAGCAAAGCTGAGAGCATTTTAGACACTGAAATATTTTAGTCCTGAACTAAAAAATAATATTAGGCCCACTCATGACCATACTGCCAAAGGAAATCCCACTCAGCATACTGAACGAAACCTGTCGTAAAGACTCTGGCCCATGTGAGAAAGCCAAATACTGGAGTGGCTGGGATGCGTGTATCTGTTGTTTGGAATAAGTGCATGGTGTCCTGAGGCTGAATTGTGATGAGAATTGTTAGAGCTCTGACCTGAAGCAACATATGAAGGAGGGATGGGCCTGTGTTTGAATGTGACAGCATTGTTTCTTCATAGCTGCCTATTTCTGTCTGGTTTTCCTCACCTCTAACTTTGTCTTATGTGAGTGTTATTTTTTGGAGAGACTGTCTGCTTGTTGTTTAATACATGTTTCCTTGTCTCTTGTGGAAGCTCAGCCTCGAAGCCCTGGGTGAAAAACACCGACGTGGACACTCACCAGGTGGTGTCAAAGGGTTACTCAGGAGATCTGGAGTGTGAAAATTCAGCTGGTTTCTGTCACAAGTAATCACTGTGTTCAGCTGATGTGCTCTAGCAGAGCAGATGGCAGGTGGGTGGGCTGTCTCCTAGGTGTGCAGGTGTTTGGGGTACTCATGTGTGGTCAGCTGTTAAGCCCACTTGCTGTCTGGCACCAGTGACCACTGTGCCTCGTTAGCTGCAGATCCATGCCTTCAGTTGCTCTGGTGTGGATGTTCCCATCCAAATGCTGCAGCACGGAACCGTTCACCTGCTGTGTCAGGCACAGTGCTGCGAGCACAGTTAGCCCATGCCATCATCCTGGCCCTTCATCTCTCGTGGAAAATCCAGGATGTTTCACCTGTAATTCCTACAACACTGGTGAAGAGTGTCTGCTCAGTTAACTGACTGCTGTGTTCAGTCCAGAGGGGAGAAAGCTGCACTGCTTCCACCTCTGTTCAAGGTGGCTGAAAAATGGGCATGGGGAGCCCAAGGAACCTTCTGGAAGGGATGCCAGGCTTTGCTCCCATCTCCTGCCCCCTGCTAGGTGTTAGTCCCAGGCTGTCTGTGTAGCAGAGATGAGCTTGCTGACTGCTGTCTTTGCCATTGAAACCCCATGCCTTGCACCCTCCCGTGCAAGCGTTTGGCCAAAGCTGCGACTGCCCACAGGCACGTAGGAGCCTGCCCTGAGCACGTATCCACTGGCTGCCGGGTGTGATTCCCACTGTGATCAGCTGCTGGATGGTAAATTTTGTAGCTCAAATCAAGCAACCCTCCCTTAAGCTGTGCTTTAGAGCAGAGCAGTCTCTGCCCTGTGCTGGCAGTTTGTCCCCATCATGGCACAGTCTCTGAGCATGCAGAGCACGAGCATTCCCTCATTTCCTCTGGGGTAAGCCAGGGAGATCTTGCCCTTCTCTGCAGGGCAGCTGTGTGTGGAAGGAACTGGAATCTTAATGCTTTAGAGGGATCTAATTTCTAAACAGGCCTGAACAGTTGCATTCATGGGGAGTGAATGCTATCTAGGCAGCTCTTACAGTCTCTGGAAAAACAGGTCACTTACAGAGAAGGTTCCGCCTCTGTAGGTGTAAGAGATTTTTACAGTATGTTATTGTTACTCTTTGTTTACCTGTGTCTGACCTCCCGAGGCCTCTTGATTTTTCTTCATTAACACTGCCTGATACGTCCTTCAAGGTCCCAGGCTCCGTGACCTGTGGTTCCAGTTTCAATCCCTGAACAGCCTCATTCCCTGGAGCTGGTTTGCCCAGGAGCTCAGGCTCAGAACAGACTCAAGCCCCCATGTGCTGGCCAGCCCTGAGGGAGCACCCTGCAGGCGAGACTGCCACTTCCCCATGGATCTCCTGAGATCTGTGTGAGGACTGGCACTTCCTATGGAAGAGGGCAGACACTCAGCATGCCATGGTGCAGGAGGCACTCGTGCAGCTGTTTGCAGCACCCTGTGCATGTCAATACTGGTAGCTAAAGCTCAAGAGCCTCATTGTGCACATGTTACACAGCACCTTTTATTTCTAACAGTCCTTGGATAATTGATTTTTTTTTATATTAAAACCCCCTATTGGGTTTTTTAAAAAAGGTAGAGTATAATATATTCCAGTTGTTTAATTTATTTTAAATGAAACGCACAATTCCCAAAGGAGCCAGGATTTTGAACTCTGTTGCAAATTTGGTGCCAACAGCCATCCCTTGCCTGTGTCCACTCGTGCTGCTGCGGTTGTTGCTATTGCTACAGAACTGGAATTGTAAAACCAAGGTTCTACCTTTATTTAAGCAAATAAAACATGGATGTATTCAAGTGAGTTTGAGATGTGGCTGCCTTCTTAGTTTATCAATGTTCTTCTGAGGACTTTTGTTCTTCTGAGAACTGGTTAGTTACAAAATCTGGCAGAGAGAAGTCACAAAGACATCAGAGGGTTTGTTATTCCTTTTTGTACCTACCTGGACCAGGAGCTGAAGGATCAGAACTCAACAGTTGAATCCAGTGACCAGTTTTGTCTTTCTAAGAGTATCAGAAAACAGTTTCATAACAGAAATATTCCACATTGCTTCCTTCTGTCACTACATCTTAAATTCTCCGCCTGGGTTCTCAGCAGCAAGTCCGGTACTTCCCTGGGAATTCTTCCGGTGATCTTGGAACTGGTTCCTCAGGCTCCAGGGGGCTTCAACCAGGCATGATTTCCATTGGATGCTGAGAAGGAAATCAGCATATGGGGACTGTTCTCTTTTGCTGTCCTGCCAGGATGGCTGCTTATTTTGGGAGGCTTTCTCTGTGTTTGCAGAGCCTGTGCCTGCTGTTTCCTTTGGCAGAACTTTTTAGTTTATTTTCCTCCCAGGTCTGCTTGCCCTATCCATGATTCCAGGAGGCAGTGTAAGGTTCAAAGTCCTTGGAAACCATGTGTTTTAAATGTGGGCTGGAGTATCTGGGGACCTCCAGCATCTTACTTCAGCTATTTCAAAAGGCAGCTGAAAACACAGTCATCACGACCTGGTGGGAGATGGCTCCAATCTGGGAGCGTTGTGAGGTTTGGGTGAGGCTGCCTCATATCAGGAAGGGTTTGTCTGAAAGCACCAGAACCGCTGACTCCCCTGGTGTGAGGTGTTTGTAAAGAAGTGCAGACAGAGGCAGGAGCTGCAGTGAGGCTGTTCCCTCATCCCCCACTTTCCCACTGTAAGCTGTGGCAGAGAGCTCAGTGAGTTTTGTCGTGGGCTGGAGAGAGGATGGATCCCTGGAGGGCAAAGGAGTGTTTCCAAAGGCAAGCAATGAGCTGCTTCTGTGTGGAACAGATGCTGTAGCATATCCCAGTGTGTTTGTGGAGGAGGAGGAGGGGTGAGGAGTGACCTGATCCCATTCATCTTTCTCTCCCCCACTTCTTGAGGATTTCACTGCTCTGGGCGAGGTAGTGCCCGTGCAAGGCCATGCAGCTGCTTGGTGATGGGCTGAGGAAACTGGATTCTGCTCAAGAGTCACTCTCTGAGGTGTGCTGGTGACTGCAGGTGCCCTGGGGCTACTCTCTGGGTGACCAGGGGCATTCCCTGAGTGCAGCTCCTCCTCAGCTCTGGGGCTGCTCCTCAAGGCAATAAACTGTGAGGAGATTCATGGGAACAAAATCTCTGGGTACAGCATGTTACTGTGTGTATTTGAGGTTGAGCAGGAAGAATAGAGTTAAAAATGCCCTTTTAGGAGCCTCTGAACCCTAATCCAGGCTCCAGTTCCAAACAGGGACCTGGAGGCAGCACTGACACTGGGGCTCTGGCGTGTTCTGCTCTGGGGTAAGGAGCACTCTGCACTGCCCAGGTGGGATTGATGGCAGCTCTGTCAGTGGTTCTCTGAAGGTCACAGGTGAGTCAGTCCCTTGACGGGGAGATTGGGCTAATCTGTGAAAGGGTGGATTACCTGCTGAGACAATTGCTCATGCAAAAACAATCAGAGATGGACAGAGATATCCCTTGGCCCCAGTGTTTGCATGGCTGGTGCAGCAGCTCTGTCCTGGTGGCTTCCTGGGGCCCTTTGGGGGTTGGTGCTCATGGCCACGTGCAGGTACAGGACTCCTGGAACAGGTTGCTTGTAGAAGCTGTGGCTGCCCCACCCCTGGAAGTGTTCAAGTCCAGACTGAATGAAGCTCTGAGCAACCTGGTCTAAGGGAAGGTGTCCCTGCCCATGGCAGGGGGTCAGAACTGGATGACTTAAGGTCGCTTTGAACCCAGGCTATTCTATGATTCTTGTGACTTTCCACTTACTATTCCCTCCTCATCTTCAGACACCCCCCCGGCAGAGCTGGACTGTGCTGAGATGAAGAGAAAGGAGCTGGGTGCCTGACTTGATGCAGGTGAGGATTTCAGCCAGGGCAGGTGGGTGTCACTACCATGCCACAGCACTGGCAGGCAGAGCTGCTTTCCTGGCATGGCTTATCCAAAACACAACTCTGTACTAGCCAGTGTGAAGAAAACTGCCCTAGCTGTAACCAGCACATCATCCTACAGAGCCTTTCCAGGGCTGAGGCCGAGTCCGTGCTAAGAGAAATGAGCCACTGGTGGTGTTTCTGGTGCGTCCCGGTGGGCTCTCTGTGTTCCGGAGGCTCAGGGAAGGAGCACCGTCAGCCGGGGCCGGGCAGCGCAGGGACGGGACCGGTGCTGCGGGGGGAACCGGGGCTCACCGCCGCTTGCCTCGCTGCCCGAGGAGCCGGCGCTGCGTCCGACGGCCGCGGGGAGGAGCCGCAGGACCAGGGATGCGCACCCGGGGGCTCGGGGATGCTGCGGAGGCCGGGAGCAGCATCAGCCCAGCGGCTCTTCGCCCTTGGGGGCTGCCTGAGTGCAGGACTGGGGACCCGTGGTCATCACCAACACCCCTGGGTACCGCCATCCTCTTCCCTCTCTTTTCCTGTCCCCAGGGCACACAGGACCGTCTCCCGGGGCGGCAGGGCACAGGGTGGAGGGATGGGAGTCTGCCTTCTTGCCAGCAAGCCAGCCCATGGGACTTGCTGCAGGGTCCCTTTCTCCGGTCCAGCCTTTGTGGGAGCAAAGTACAGCCACATTTTAGCTGCTAGACAAGGGAAAACAGGTGATTGCACAGGATCCTCTGCTTGGAGCTCTCCTGGCGGGCCGCTTTACAGCGATGTGGTTTGGTATGAGGCAGAGCTTGTTCCCTGTCTTTTCTCAGCCGGTTCCTGGAGGGCGCTGGCTGCCCAGGAGAGGAGCTGTGAGGGCAGGTCTCATGTCCCCAGGTGGGGTGGCAGCGGGGCATGGCCAATGGCACACCTGATGAGGCTACATGTGTCCTTTGGCCCTCGGGCTTGCCCGGCAGCCTGGCCTTGCAGGCTCCTCTCGCACACCACCTCGTGCTTGCTGTCCCCAGCCCTCTCCCCGGCCGGGGGGGCACCAGTCTCTGCCAGGGGAAAGAGATGGTGTTTTGTTCCCCAGTTCGCTCCTGCCCAGCGGCTGATTGTGCACACACAGGACCCTTTCAGCATGGGGAGAGGAGGGTGATGGCATCTGGGAACGCAGGGAACAAAGGGCCCTATTGATGCTGGCTGCAGCCCCATGGGTTTCTGTCAGCCAGGGCAAGGCCGAGCTGTGCCACTGAGCTGGGGCAGCAGCAGTGCATGAACTGAACCTCCCCTGGCCAGGCTGCATGGGCAACCTTGCTGCCTGTTTGGAGGGGGTTGAAGCCAGGGAAGTCGCGGGGGGGGGAGTGGGATTTGGGCTAGAGTCCCATTTAGGAAGAGCACTGAAGGTCCCACCCTGCCACTCCTGGGCACGTGGCTGTGCCTGAAATCTGCATTTTTGGACAGACGCACTGCAAACAGCAGTGTGGGGCTGGGAGCATCCCTCTGTGGCCTCACTCCCTGGAGGCCCTGGAGCACAGCTCCTGGGGAGATTTCCAAGAGAAACAACATCTGATTCGATAATTTTTGAGCAGCTGCTGTGGAAAGATGCACCTGAGGGTTTCTGGAGCAGAAAGGCAGCAGCCGATGCCCTCCCACACACCAGCACCGTGCACACCGTTAACAATCCTGCAGCAAATGGCACGTGGCCACCACGGAGCCACAGACAGGACAGGACATGCAGGGCTCTGTGACAGTCCAGTGTGCCCGTGTGCCTAAACAAGACCATGCTGCTCCACACAGGGCTCTCTGCGAGCGAGAGAATCGCCCACCCTGCATGGCTCTGGGCATGTTCATCCCACACACGCTGCCCAGTGCCAGCCAGCTTGGCTTGAGCTGTCCTGTTAGTTTTGTTGTGGTTTTGTTGTGCTACATGAGGAGACACAGCAGAGGCTGTCAGCACGTGGGCTGAGTGTTAAAAGGGCAGCAGCACCACCAAAACACAAGTGAGCAGCTGCTACAAGACCCCAGCTTTCTTCAGGGTGGCTGGAGAAGAAACAGAGGTTTTAAGGGCCCCCCAGCTGGGAACAATAATTATTAAGTCAGAGTTATGAACCTCGTGCTGGAGTGGGCAGAGCCCTGCAGGGTCTGCTGGCCCACACATGGATCACCAAGTGCTGTTCCTCTGAGACCTTCTCCTCTGCAGCCTTCCCTTCCCTGGAGAGCCTCCCCTTTTTTTGGGGGGGGGGAGTGGGAGGTGGGCAAGCCAGCACAACAAACGGACAGTCAGACGTACATCTTGTTCAGAATGTTCTTAATTTTAATGTATTTTCTTTAATTTTTATAAAATACATCTTGTAAGATAAGTCTTTAAAAACTTGCTCCTTTTTATTGCTGGTTAACAAGTTGAAATTCTAGATCAGAAATGAAGGAAACACTTTCAGTTGATTAACTCTTTTTGCGTGCGTGTGTGTGTGTGTACGTGTGTGTGCGTGTGTGGGGTCTGGGGACAAGGGGGGGAAGGAGGACCTGGTTATTTTTTGTTAAATGGATATGAAAAAAACCCCCAGCAAACCCCCAAGAGAGATAGCATTGATGTGAATCTCCAGATCTTGACTGGTTTCTCCCCACCCTGCCACCCCTCCTGGCATCTCCCCCCTCCCCATCCCGTGTGCGTTGGTAGCCTGGCCAACCTATTTCAGCATTCCTGATAGCAAGGATCCTTCAAATGCACTGCTCAGCAGATCTGCCTCCTTATCCTTGCCCCTGCTGAAACCAGCACTTAAAAATATATATATAACAATAATACAGACACGAAAAAAAAAAATCCATGCAAGATGGAGCTACAGTCTGCCACTGAAAGTAGTTTCTCCAATAAATAAACACAAAGATTAGCGTTAAGGAAAGAGGCAGGGGAGAGCAAAACGAATCACCAGCTGTCAGGGAGGACTGGAAACAGCACTTCTGCAGGTCTGGCTGGACCCATGCTACCCAGCCAGAGGGTTTTCCTCCAGCTGGAGAACAGTCATGGGGGAGAGGTCTCCACCCCACCCCTTGCCCTCCTACCCCTCTCCATGGGAAGAGACTGGCACCAGAAAGGATCTGGATTGCAGAGACGGGCTGTGTTTGCACCTGTGACCCCCAAACCGCCACCTTTCCTTCCCATCTCAATTCCTTCACGAGTTTCACCTGGAAGCGAGATGCTGCCAGTCCCTCCCACCCTGGCAGGCACAGGACAGCTGTCCTGACTTGCAGGAAAAGAAGGAAAAGAAGTGAGGGGATGAGGGGGGCAGAAGGAGGGGTGGTTACATTTGGCACATTTGGGTGAGAAGCAAGCCGAGCTCCCCGGCGCAGCGGGGGTTAGAGAAGCAGACGTCACCCCAGAGAAGAGCACCATTGTGAAGGGCACTGGCAGGGCAGGCAAGGCACGCGGTCCCAAGGGTTATCCCCTGCCTACGGAGGGATGGCTCTGGCTTTACACTCCCAGGGCTGGCTGCAGAGATGTCCCCTCCTCAGTCAAACCTATTTGCTGCCTCTCTGCTGCCTGGAGGGTAAAGCCAAGAGTCCCCCTTGTCTACAGAGACACCAAACTCCTTTAGGCTTTAATAGGGGCAGCTGGGTTAAGGCTTTATCAGCATTGGGGTCAGCACTCTCTTCTCCACACTGGGAAGATCCTTGCCCTGAACTCCCTTTGCCGTGGCTGCAGCAGGCGATTTAGGTTAAAAATCATCTTTCTCTGCTAAGGGAAAAAAAATCCTTCTCTTATTCTCCATCCATGGGTGGTGACAGCAGACAGCTCCAGGAGAGTCTCTAGCAATGGTACCAGGACTGGGCCAACTTCCTTTTCTCTCTAGGTAGCCTCTTGCTACTCACGGAGCAACCTACATGGATTTCTTCCTCCCAGGAGCTTGAAGGCCTTTGCTCATCCCTAGGCAACACTGGGACACTGGAATAAGTCCCTCCTCTTCTCTGGCTTTGATGGGCTTGGCTCTAGAGCGAACCGGTTACGGATGAGCAACGAGAGAAAAGTGCATGAAGAGGCGTCCATTGGTGGGAAGCTCTCCTTCCTGGTCACGCTCAGCACAATGGATGCGAGGGAGGAAGAGGAGGGGAGTCATCAGCGAAGGCAGAGTTAACGCAGGAGACCTGGTGTCAGGTGGCTGCAGTGTTAAAGCCTCGGGGTTAGACAAAAGAAGGGCGTTTGGTCTGGCTGGGCTCCGCCGCCGTGCGGGCTAGAACTTGGTGCCTCGGCCCATCAGCTTGAGGACTGCGAAGTTGTAGGTGGCAGCGATGATGAAGGTGAGCTGTGGGTGGGAAGAGAGTGAGCAAGGGGGCGGCCCCAGCCCCACACCCCAACAGAGCAGTGCCCTGCAGGGCCCCACAGCCCCGCTGCACTGTCAGGACACCGCGGTGTCGTGTTCACTGGTGTAAAGCAGGAGGAGAGCTGGGGAAAGGCAGGGGACGCAGTGCATTGGCAGCAGGACCTCTCCCTGGCGGTCTCCAGATCTCCCTAAAGCCTCTCCAGATCCCCTCCTGCAGCCACCTCTGCCTTATGGCGTGGATTCACCATCTGCACTTACGTGCCAGAAAATGACACGAGCACAGGCTCTGTCCCATCCATGCCCACCACCTTCGCTGTCCTTTTCCCCCACATCTTTGCCAGGCGGAGAAGAACGGCTGGGCAGGGGGAGCTCTGACTCACCAGTGAGACCAGCGTGGCAGCTGCCCCCACAAAGGCTGCGATGAAGAGGTGGAAAGTCATCTGGAACTGCAAGGGAAGAGGAGGGTGAGCTAACGGAGTCCCATGTGCTGCCTGGGGAGGTCAGTGCTGAGGTGACCACTGAGGGGAGCACACTTAGGGTGGCAGCAGTTACTCACCTCACTGGTCTTGCAGATGGAGAGCAGGTTGGAGCCACACACCTTGCCAGGGAAAGCATTCCAGGGCAGGACACCTGAGGAGATGTGGGAGCCAGGTGAGTAGGGCATGGCTGACAGCTGATTTCCTTGCTCAGCTTCCTGCAGCCATGTGTGCCACACACCCCCCAGCACTTTGGGGCCCTCCAAGCACCTGCCCTTCTTTATCCCACCCAATGTGCCTGAGTCCTGCCCTCCATCCCCTCTCCCATGCCCTGATCCCTGGCTCCTGGGTGGTGAACTGGCACTCACCATACATCCTGGCATCCGCACACAGGGTGCCAATGCTGGCCGAGGTCTTGGTGGGGTTGGCAATGGACTGGCAGGTGGTCCAAGTGTTAAAATAGATGTAGACAGGCACCGCGGAGCAGGCGAACACCAAGAGCCAGATGATGGTCAGGACGTAGGTAATGCCCACAAACTGCAAGGGGCAGGACAAACCCGGGCAGAGCCGTGGTTACCAAGTGGCCGAGGACACGGACAGGGGAGCGCGAGGTTCCCCAGGCAGGGGAGGGCACGGGGCAGGGGGGGACAGTGATGCTGCCTGCACCCAGCTCTGCACTGCCTGCCAGACCCAGCGTGTCCCCAGGCAGGCAGCACAGGACAACAGCCCAAGCTGGGGGCTCCTGCAGCTCACAGGGCCAGTGCCAGTCCCAGATTCATGCCCATCTGTGTGTGCATGGGAGTGACCAGCAGCAGCAGGATGGCTGCCACATTTTGGGGGGGAATAAGCATGGCAGGGTTTGGTCTCTGCAGGAGGGCAGCTGCAAAAGCTGCCCTGGCGTGTCAGCGTGGCTCTCCTGCCCTCCCTCCATGGTGCCACCCCAACCAGCCCCCGAGGGAACCACAGCCGTGCCCCTCTGCTCCCCCAGGCCACAGGATCCCTTTGCCAGCACTTTGTCATGGTTCCCAAGCACAGTGGAGAGGACAACCCCAGGGGTATCGGGTGCCATAGGGCTTTGAGCTGCCAGCACTGCAGGGATGCTCATGACTCCCTCATGACTCCAGTGTTTAAACATGAAGCAGTTTTGTTAAATGCAGCCATTTGGGCTGCTTTGGTCCCCAGGGAACACGGCAGGCCTGGGGGAGGACAGCAGGGCTGTGCTTCCCTTTGGGATATCCCAAAGCCCGGACGGCCGCGGTCTCCTGCCCTTTGGCCACGCCGAGCGTGGTGAACCCGCTGGGGCGCGCGCAGGGGTGCCAAACCCCGGTTAAGATCACCTTGTCAGGATGTCCTAGCCACTTTCCCAAACAATGACACACCCGCTGCCACGAGTGCATTCGCTGGGGGCCTCGCGCTCCCCTCCCTTTCGGGCCCCCAGTTACCGTTGCGCTGAGGCCCTTGCCGCAGATGGTGGTCCTGTAGTCCCCAAAGATTTGCCGGACGGCGCCGGTGGTGTAGAAGCCTTCGGCCAACAGCAGGGCTCCATAGAGGAAGAAGAAGGCAGCTGTGCCATAGATGAAGTACTGAAAACCGTGGATGCTGTGGGGGAGAGGAGTGGCAGGGGTGCTCAGGTGCCGGGGCGGTGCTGGAGAGCTCAGCCCTGAGTGTGGCAGCCTGGCCGCTGCCACTTTCCCTCCCCGTGCTGCCCCTAGGGGATCTAAACAGAGGGTGAAGCCACAGGAAGACCAAGCTGGGGCAAAGCTGTGGTGAGCAAGGCTGCCACTGATTCCCCCACATCCTCCATACCTACCCGCTGCAGAGGTCCAGCTCTAGCCAGCACATCTAGCGAGGCTCAGATAAAAACTGGTGTGAAATGAAAACAAGTGGCCACTTGGACCCTGCCATGGAGCTGTGGGCAAAGGAACCTTGGGGTGTCCCTGGTGCCTGGGTGAGAGCCTGGCCAGCCCAGCCAGACACCTCAGCCTGGCACAGAGCAGGACGAAGCTGTGAGGGAGGATGCTCTGCAGCAGGGTACTTACACATCGATGAGAAACTCATAGTCCTGGTAGTTTTTGGAGAAGTAGGTCTCGATGAGCTGCTCGGTGCCTGTGAGGGCTTCGTGCCCACAGCCACAAAACAGCGCTACCCCAAAGAAGCACAGGCCAGTGGCAACCAAGGAAGCAAAGGGTGCCCCGATGAGGCATCTGGCACAGCACTCGAGTAAACCTATGGAGAAAGGAGGTGAGGTGGGACGGGACTGCCAGGACCAGGATTGCTTGGAGCCCACAGCTCAGCAGCACAAGCGCAGTGGGAGAAAGGTGCCTGGCAGGAGGAGGGAAACAGGTTGAAGGAAAACCCCAGAAATGACTCAGAGAGCCAAACCCAGCAGTCTCCCTGAGAGCTCTCTAAGCAGCTCAGGAGCCCACCCAAGGGTGCCCAGGGACAGTGGCAGCGTGGGGCACAGGGGCTGTGAGGAGCTGAGGCGAGCCAGCCATGCTGACCCGTGACAAACAGATGGAAATAGAGCGTGATGTAGCGTAATGCCAGAGGGACCTGGCAAACAAGCTGCTAATGGGCTCCCCACTGCCCCCACAGCCCGGCTGCCTGCAGCTTTATTTTGCCATCGAAGATGGAGGGGAACCCAGCACCTCCACAGAGACAAACCCCAGGGGAGATCCAGCAAGGTGGCCCTGCTTGGGGCAGCACAGTAGGAGCCTGCACGCACCTTGAGCACACTGGACTTCCAGGTGGCACCCCGGGCACTCGTCCCTTGCCTGGCAGCTCGGGCTGCAGCTGCCCCTTTATGTAGGCAGATGTGCTTATAGGAAGGAGCCGTGTTAGTTGCACAAATGACAGCACTTGTGTAATAGGTTTAGTCCTCCAGGAGCTGTGTGTGGGCAGGGAAAGCGAGGACACACGCCAGTGTGCTGCTTGGAGTGCCAAAATGCTGGATTTTTTCAGCAGTGAGGCCATGGGCACCTGCTCCTTCTGCACGTCGGGGCTCTCACATGCAGGAGTGTTGGCTCTGTTTCCCAGTGAGCTGGGTTTGGAGCCAGCTGCTCTCCTGCCTGCTTTGGGGGCAGGCAGCCAGGTGGGTTTGCACCCACCAGCACTGGGCTCCAGCTAAGCTGGGACAAGCTGCTGCCCTGGCTGTGACACCTGCACTCAGGGAAGCTGCTTCCCTTCCCCAGAACATGGGCTCTGGCACCCCAGGGCACAGTGGCTGCCTGAGCACATCCCATCTCGGCGTAGCATTTCTGCCTTGGATGCCAAAAAGGCACCCACACCAAACCCACGCTCCCTCCACGAGTCCCACAGTGTCCCAAGAGGACAAGAAAGCTGTGGGGTCCTGGCCAGCTGTCCCCTCCCCACTGGGAGCAAGGTTGCGCAGTGGCACCGAGGACAATGGGGGATTGTCCTGGCACTGCCACCCCAGTGGCTGCCCCCTGCCAAGAGCAAACAGGGAACAAAGGCAGCGCTATAGGGGAGTGCTGGGACCCCTCCCTCTTGTTTGCCTTGGATGCAGCAGAGCCAGGGAGGGTCTCGTTCATCCCGGCCAGCACCCACAGCGATGGCCCTGTGCACCCAGCGGGCTGCTGGGCCAAATTTGCCTTTTCTGGTTGTATTTTTGGCCACCTGGGAGGTGGCACGGAGGTGCCCACTCTGGGGCAGTGAACAGCTCCATTCCCAGGGGACTGCGAGTCCTGGGATGCAGCAGGGCCTGACAGGCTCCCTGCACAGCCCCTCTGCTGCTCTGGGGAAGCCTGGGCAGGGGAAAGGAGGGGGAAAAGAGCTCTTGTGCCACACAGTCCTGAGCCTCGTACCCAGGCTCCGCTGCAGACAGGAGGAGGAGGCAGGGGGCCGGCAGCACAAGGCACCCCTGGGAACAGAGCACCCCCAGGAACAGAGCACCCCGACAGCCCAGGGGTTCACTGGTGGGTATTAGCTCTGCTGTATCCGTGGGGAAACTGAGGCACAAGGCGTGTCTCCGTTTTCCCAAGGCTGCTGGCACTCAAGTGGCACGAGCTGTGACACTCGTGTGTGGCACTCAGTGCCCTGCCTGGACCTCGCAGCTCCTGCCATCCCCAGGCAGGAGCTCTCATCTCTCCAGTCCATGTGGTGAGGGCTGAGGTGGGACAGGCTGTGGGGATGGCATCTGTCCCCAAAGACAGCACACGAGCGCACGGGGACAGAAAACTGCCCCGGGAAAGAAAACGCCATCCCTGCCATGCCACGGCCATGCCATCCTCCCTCGGCAGCGCCCGTGGCCGGCACGGGCACACCGGGGTCACCAGGACCCCACTGGTGCCAGGGGAAAGTTTCAGTGGGCTCTGCTCTGCGATAAGGTCCCCAGAGACACCGGCAGAGCTCTCCGGGTGGCTCCCACCCTCACCCCATACTCACCCATGGCGCTGGACTTGCTCAGCTCCCCCGGCCGCCCGCTCTGCTGCTGCGCTGGTGTGTGCGGAGCCCTCCCTGCCAGGCGGTCCCACGCCCTGGATTTCCCCCTCTGGGTGCCTGTCCCGCTCTCCAGCAAAGAAAAGGGCTCTGTGAGTGACAGCCACCCCCCTTAAAGGGACCGGGCCCGCCCTGCCCGGCCCCCCCAGCACCCCTTGGCTGCCAGGTCCCGGGTGCCCGGCGGCTGCCAGGGCACAGCTGCCCAATGGCCCCGCTCGGGGCTCCTGGGCTAAAGGCTTTTGCAAAGTAAGAGAGCAGTCTAGGGGCGGGGGAGGGGGCTGTCCCCCCTCATTGGTGGCTCTGGGGACATCCCCCAGGCCCACTGGGCTGTGTTTGTCCCTGCTACCCACTGGGGCGGTGTGGGAGTCTGGCCCCGAGGGACAGCAGTGGTGTCCTCCTGTCACCTCCCTGACTCCCAGCATCTGGCACGAGGGAAGAGGGGTTCCCCATCCCTGGGACCTGCTTTCAGCTTTGGGGGCTCTGAACTGGAAGCTTTCCCCCTTTGGATGGGAATCCTGAAGCTGCTTCCCCCAGCCCCATGACCCCCGTGGGGGAATGGCATCCTGGTGGGGACACTCGTGGGTCCCCATGACCTCAGGGCTGTAACAGGTGGAACCTGGTCCCTTGGGTGCCCCATATCCCGTGGGTGCCACAATTCCATGGGTGCCCCTGGTCCCCTGCAGCTGTGGAGGCAGCACAGGGCCCAGGGAGCCTGCAGAGGGCAACCGGCCCCTTCCCGGCAGGCACAGACTGGACAAAGCCCTGCTGTGTCCCTCAATGCCCCACTTTGTGCCAGGCAGCGAGGTGGCAGGGCCTGGCTGTCCCTGGCCTTGGGGACACTGGTGGGCTGGGGAGTCTCTGAGCTGTGGCAGGCTAGGATCAGTGTGAGCCACCCTGTGGGGACCCTGCCCCTTCCCCACCAACCCAAAAATCCACCCCTTGGCTTGCCCACAGCTGGGCTGGGGTGGGGAACACCACTTGGGCATCTGTGCAAATGCTGCAAGGGCTTTGTGGTGGCCAACTGCACCCACACCAGCGGGACACAGCTCCTGGCCCCACAGCAGCACTCCCTGCCTCAGTTTCCTGCAAGGTGGGATGGCAGAGGTGTCCTCAGCCGGGTGTGGGATGGGGAGGGACAACAGAGCAGGGGGAGCCTCTGCCACCACTGTGGGCAGCATCCCTGGGCAACTCCTTTAGCTCCCGAGGTGGCTCCCTGGGGGCCTGGGGGCAATGTCACCTGGCCATGATCGCCTTGAAATGGCCATGGGAAGGTGACAGACCTGCAACATCCCTTTGGAAATAACCAGAACCCCTCCAGCCCCTGGAAACCAGCAGAGCCCTGCCTTCATCCCAGGGAAGCCCAGAGGGACCCCCAGCCACCAGGAGGAAAAAGTATTACATAAAGAATCCCCCATGAATAAAACATATAAATTGCAACATAACAGGGAAAGAATAATACATGACATGGGGGAAAAACAAACCAGCCCCTCTTTTTGTTTCCACAGAGATTCCAGGCTTGCTGACTCTGCCATTTCTGAACACTCTGGATGCCAAGTGGGAGTTTTACCTCACATAAGGTGAGCAGCCAAGAGGGACTCTGATTTCTGCACCAAGTGGCTTAAAATTCTTGGCTATTGGGCACTTTTCGTCAGCAGGTGGATGACAAGAAGTGGGATGGAAACCCCTTGGCCCTGTCATTAGTGGCAGTAGGGGCCAGCCCACCACCTCCTGGCAGTGCTCCATGGATGCTCCAGAGCAGGGCTGCAGGACATGGAAAAAGGAGAAATCCCCTCCCTGGATTTCCAAGGCTTGAGGGAGAAGAAAATGTGCAGGGAAGTGTTTGGAGTTGCCTTTCCTCTGCCAGCATGCAGGGTGCCCTGCCCCAGGCAGCTGTGGGCAAGCCACAGCCCACCCCAAACACTGCCCCGTGCCTGCACTAAGAGCCCCGGGGCCACCTGTGGCCGTGGGGATGTTGGAAAATCCTTTTTGCATCCCTCTCCCAGCTGGAGAGTTTGTGAGAGCCTCTGCTGCAAACCCTCAGTGCACAATCACACTCTGCTGCACCTCGGAGCAATCCTGCAGCTCAGCCCCTCCCTGGATGAGGCCCCAGGGGAGCTGCAGGGAGCCTGCCAGCCCACATCAAAGTCCTCTCCTGCTCGTCCCTGCCAGAGAAAACTCTGCTGTTTCTCTCTCAGGTGGGGAAGGGAGGACGCATCCCTGTTTGCCAGCCAGGAGGGGAACACGCCAGGCTGGTAAAAATAAACATGCTTATAAATCAATATGGATCACCTTGCAATTTGTTCTGACCCTTGGGCAGTGACCAATTACATCCAAAACCACCCCCACACCCCCAGGGGAATGAAGGGCTCAGCTACGAGCCCTCATTAACAGAGCCTGGGACTGCCACACTTGTGAGGTGTGCTGAGTGTTGGCCGGGGGAAGGCTTGGAGGGGATTTTCCTTCCCCAGCCACCCACAATCTGCACTGAGATGCTGCAAAGGGCTGCACCAAAATGAAGTATCTGGATGGGCACACACACATCCCTAAATACGCTCCCCACGTGGAAAGGAGTCAGGAATTCTCATGGGTTTTTCCCTTCGCAGCTGCAGCTCAGACTCAGAGTTCCCCTGGGCAGCAAACTTGGGGCTGGGGGGACAAGCAAGGGACATCAATAGCAAAGGGACAGCCACTCAGGCACCACTGATTCATGCCACTCCTCTACTTTAGGGCAAAGAAGTGAGGTGGAAAAGCAAGCAGGGGCATGTGGGGCAGAGGACCAAAGCACCCTCCCTGTCCCTCAGCCACCTCACCCACAATCACACTTGTCCCATCCCTCTGATGGCACAGGACAGCCTCCTGCTTGTCCTGCCCCCTCCCAGCACACGCAGGCAGCCCTGCCTGGGGTGAGGCAGGAGGCAGAATGGAAGCCAGCTGGGAGAAGGGGGTTTCCTGCAGTTTCAAGGAGGATTTGTATTCCCTGCTAATTGATTTCTTTGCTTACAGCCCCACAGGGGCTGCACTCCTCATTTTCTGCACTCCCTGGGCGTGTGGCCGGGTTTTCAAAGATGCACAGTGGCCAAAACGAGTGTGTGCTGACCCTGCAAAACACAGACAGCCCCTCCACTGTGCTCCCCAAAACGCAGGCTCAGCCCTGGCTGCACCCAAGAGGCGCCAGCAGTGGCACGTGCAGTGCCCTTATCCATCCTACATCTGTCAGCAGGAGAAATCCCGGCGTGTCTTGTCACAGCTGAGAACCTTGCTGCTATTTTTAGGCACTCGCTTCCCCTGTCAGGCTGGATTTCTTGTCATCTGCTGCTGATTTTAACTCTCCTCCTTCACCCACCTCCCTGCCCCTCTTCACCCACCAGCAGGGTGAAACCACCCGAGCAGCAGGGATTTTCCTCCCCTGCAAAATCTCCTGTTTTCCCAGGTGGCCCCGGCCGAACCCAGAGGAGACAGTGACCGTGGGAAGGCTGTGGTGGCTCCAGCAGCATCTGTCCAGCTGCCTCCTCCCGGGGAGCCAAGCACTCCCTGCGGAGCCAGCGCCGCTCCCGCTGCCCGCGGCTGGCTGTCCTCACTGTCCTATTTGTATTCCCGGGTTGCTGCAAGGCTGCAAAGTGTGCTAATAAAAATTAAATTAAAAAAAAAGAAGGAGCCGGTAGAGGCTGTCAGAGGACAGGGGAGGCGTGCTGAAGGACAGACAGACAGGCCAGTGTTGCAGGATGACAGAGGAAGGGCAGGGGCTGCTCGGGAGAGGAGAGGCTAAAACCCTTGTGAGGCTCGGCCAAGGGCTGGGCAGAGGGTGCCAGCCTGGGGTGTGGGGTTCAGGAGCAGCAGGACCCAGCACCCTGAGCCCCCCAGGGATGCTCTGGGGCTCTCGGGATCCTCTCCAGCAATCAGGGTTGCAGGCAGTGCAACAAAACCCTGCAGGATAACCCCGGGACAGAGCCCTCCTTCCTTGCACCAGAACTCATCTCCTGCCTGTCCAGGCTTCACCTGGGACCACAGAGGCAGCCACGAGGTGCTGGCCAGCAGGGATGGCACTGAGGTGAGCTCACCTCCCACGCAGTCACCCTTCAGAGGAGCTGAGCAGATGTCTGCCCTTCTGTTTTGGTGTCTCTGCCTGATGTTTCCCTCTGCAGCAGCCTGATTTTTTTTTTTTTTTTTTTAAACCTACCAAGTTTTTAAGTTTGGAAGATCTTGCCCAGCCTGTGCACTGTACCTGGGGGGCAGCAGGGACCACCAGCTCCCCAGCCTGCCATCCCAGAGGTGACACATGGAGGAGCCTCCCTGCTGTCCCCACACCTTTCACAGGCTGTGCCACCCAGGGGAGTGCAGGTGCCCAGGCTGTGTCTGTGCCTGGGGGCAGCAGGGGCTCAGGCAGCTGCTGGCAGCAGAATCCAGGGTACACCCAGGAGGTGCCAGCGGTGGCACGTGCAGTGCCCTTATCCAGGGCCCAGCTGATGGGAGGGCTGCCCAGGCACTGGAAGGCTTCCTGGCTGCTCACTGCTCCTTTTATCCAGCAAACAGCCTTGTTATTTACTGCAGAAACTGGGGATAACGCAATGGTACAAACAACTTTCTCAGTCTGGTTTCTAATTTCAAAAGAAATTCCCACAAAGCTTCTCACTCGGTGCAATGAGTCCCTCAGATTAATTACAGGTTTGTGGAGAAGGTGATTTCTTTTCCCCTGGCTCCTTTTCCAGCAGATTTGCCTTTCACATCCACTGCCTTTCTCCTTGATTATCTTCCTACTGGAGGGTAAACAGATGCCTCACTCTGATGTTCTCCAGGCTGTTCATTACTCTCTCTCTCTGCCATTCGTGGGGTCATATTCTTGAACTGTTCTCATTTACTTTTCAGAAAATCCTGGAAGGGAAAGACAAATGTCATGCTGCCTCCTTGGAGGGGATGGTGCATGAGAACAGCAAATACAGCCCAGGGTTGCAGTGTCTCTGTGAAGCTGCAGTGGGCTCTCTAAAAGGAGGGTGCAGGCAATGCCAGCACCAGGCTCAGTCCTGGGGTGTCCCCATTCATTTCTTGCTGCCCAGGGCACCCATTTTAAAAGGCTCAAGTGAATTCATGTGCTTCCAAACAGCCAAGGAGGTGTTAACGTGTCCCACACCTTCTCTGATCCCACAGGGGGTGCAGTGATGCTGAGGGAGGTCCTGGGTCAGTCAGAGCAGCCCTTGAGCAGTGGAGGCTGTGCCTGCAGTGTTCAGTCTTGGATTCCTGCACAGACAGAGACAGAGCCTGTCCCTGTGCTTCCCTCTGGAGCCCAGGAAGATGTTTCTCATGCCTGTCCCCATGCCAGCCCCAGTGCCCAGGCATGCCAGGGTGATGCCCCTCTCAGGGACCAGGGTCTGACCCAGCCACTCTGAGCCCTCTCCTCAGGCTGGCAGGATGCCCAGCTGCAGCAGGGCTCTCCTGAAGGATGAGCAAGTGGGCACTGGGGAGGTGATGGCTGGGCTGGACAGCAATGGGACAGCAGTGACAGCCCCCAGGGTGGCACTGCTGTCACAGCTCCTTGTGCCTGAGCCACAGAGACCGTGCTGTGGTGCTTCCTAGAGAGCAAAGCCAACGGCAGGAGGTGGGAGTGAGAGATGCAGCCATTCCCCACCTGGCCCCCAGTGCCTCTCCCCAGAGCTGCAGGCACAGGCAGCTCTCAGAGAGTGAGCTGGGGACAGTGGCCATACAACCCTCCTGTGCCTCCTCCAGCTGGGAGCAACCCATGGGCACCACACAGGTTCTGGGATGGCTCTGGGGACCATGGAGTCCTCTGTGGCTCCAGGCATTGCCTTTCCTGAGGTGATGTCCCTGGGCAGCTGCACGGGGAATCAGCCCCAGCCCCGGGGCATGGTGAGGTGGTGACATGGGGACAGAGGAGATGCTTTGCCAGATGCCACTTGCAGCAGGGACCCCAGAACAGACAGCACAGAGCCCTCAGCAGTGGGAGGCAGAGGATGGGGTGGGGATGAAGCTGGGATCTCAGCAGGCTCCTCATGGCACCACAGGACCAACACCACCCGAGGGACACTCAGCGTGCTGTCCCCTCCCAGCCAGGCTGCTCGGGCACAGTGACATCTCCCAGCTCTGAGGGATGCAGGTGCCACCGTGGCAGCTCCACACACGGATTCCTACAGTCAATATTCCCCCTGGAAGCAGCTGCTGCCTGACCTGCTGCTGTTGTGTCTGTGCAGCAGTGGGAGGATTTGCCATCTGAATAAATCCTGCATCTCCACCGGTGAGGCCATGCTGGGGAGGGGGAAGCAGCAGGGGCACGGGGCAGGAGGCACAGGGCACAGGGCCTGGTTTCTCATTCCTTCTTCCCTGCACTTGCAACCTGATGTGCAATGTTCCATTTTCCAAACTTGTCCCTCCTGGGGGTCTCCAGTTGAAGACAAAATAAAACCAGTCCCACCCAATGAGGTGGGGGCATTGCAGGGGATGGCACACAGCACGAGCCCATGGTCTGCTCCTGGTGATCTCCTTCTGCTTGCCTGCTTGGAGACTGCTGGGGCTGAGGGCAGGAGAGCTGTGGAAGCCAGAACAGTGAACAGAGCTCATCAAACCCCAGTGCTCCTGCTGCAGGGAGAGATGTGCATCACCATGGCAACCGTGGCCAAGGATGCACAGAGCTGGGTACCCCAACTGGGGAGGAGACTGGGGGACCACGCTGGCCCTGTCCCCACTCCCCCAGTGCCACCCCTTAGCCCAGCACTTGCTGAGGCATTGATTTGGCACAGGCAGGGCAAAGAGCTGTGGAGGTGAGGGGAAGGCAGAGGTGAGGGCTGCGGGGTCTTGCAGTGTCAAAGTCCAGTAGATTTTCTCCAGAGTCATTGGAAATGCTGGAGGCAACCAGAGCAAGGGTCAGGCCAGCACCCTGGGGAAGCGAGGTGTCCTCTGAGGGTTTTGGAATCTGTGCCAGCCTTTGCTGCTGTCCCCAGGAGTCTTGCTTGACACTTATCTAAATTAAATCTCCCTGTTCATCCTGCTGGCTTGCCAAGGTCACAGGATCAGGCAGTACCATTGCTCCAGCCTTCCCTCTGTCTGCAGTTCCCTCCTCGCTTGCTCTGTCTGCAAATGCAGCCCACACAGTTCACCCAAAGCAGAGCAGCAGGAGACACAAGCTCTGCAGCCCACAGACAGACAAAGGAAAGTTTGGACCATCCAATCCATGTCTACAGGCCAGGGTGGCAGTCCCTTGGTCAGACACGGTGGGTGGGATGCACACAAAAGAGTTCCTTGAGAACCTGCCATGAAATATCAGACATATGTCAGACCCATGAGGACAGGCACCTGTTGAGGAGGGGGTGGTTTTGAAGACAAGCACTGCACTCTCTTTTCTTTGGTGGCTTCCAGGAGAGCAGCAGCTGAAGCAGCTCCCAGCCTGCAGGGAAGGTGCCCAGGGGCTCCAGGATGCTCTGAGTGATCTGCTTGGAAGGGCTGAGAGGAGCAGGGCTGAGCTGCTCCCCACGGCCAGGAGGGCACTGAGGTGGGATGGGGCTGGCCCAGCTGGATCCTGCTGGATCCTCAGAGAGGTTCATCAACCCTGCCCCCTCCAGCCACCCACTCCAGTGTCCCAAACCCAGCTCCCCAGCAGCTCAGACACACAGGGACAGGTAAGTGTCCTCTCAGCCCAGTGATGTCCCCCCACGGCTGTATGGAGGGTCTGGGGACACATTTCCTTAGCACATGCAGCAGCCCCACAACCACAGAGATGGGCTGAGTCCTCAGGCCTCACTGTGCCTGGTTAGGAAAATGAGCCCTGTCGCAACATCCCACCCCCTGAGGAGCCCTCAGGTGAGCCTGTGACCCTCTGGGATCAGCAGAGAACCCTGTGCTGGGCTGAAACACAGCTCAGAGCGCTCAGCGAGGATGCTGTGTCCCCACACGGTATTTTGGGGACTGATGGATGAGCAGCTGCGTGTGGCACAGCCCCGGAGAGAGGTGCCAGGTCACTTGGAGCGAGAGGAGAGGTGACCCGTGCGCCTGGCTGCTCACGGAGCAGGAGGGGCAGCCCCATGGCTGCTGGCAGGGCCACCCCAGCCGGGTGGTGCAGCTGCCCTTGGCCAGCCCCGCAGCACAGAGTGTCCCTTCACAGCCACTGCACACTGAGCCCACCCCCAGCACCAGCTCTGGGGTATTTTTAGCCTGGAAAAGCGCCACAAAATCATAGAGCAACATTTGCTGGAGTTGGGACCAGTGTCTCAGTTCACCTTGAAATCCTCTCCGGGTCACCCTGCCCTGCGTGGTGAGGCACTGGGTCCTGCTGGCACTGCCACAGAAACACCAAGCCCCCCCTGGGGTCCCCAGTGCCACCTGTCCCCTCCTCCCACACCGTGGTGCCACCTTCCTTTAGGAGCAGCTCCAAATACCCCCAAAACCCACGAGCTTCCCAGGCCACAGAAAGGGACATCCTGCCCTGTCCCTCTGGTGGCTACACCCAAACCCAGAGCCTGTTTGCCCTGCTAAGGAATGGGGGATGTTTGGGCTCTCTGCCCGTGCTCTGGTGCCAGGTCCCCCCATCAAAGCACCACCACAGCTCCTCATCCCTTCGCCGTTTATTGCAATGAGATGATTTTTGCTCCTGCTGGGAAAGGAAAGCACCCACATTATTATACAGCTTCTCCAGGGAAAGGCAGGGACCAGCACAGCACTGGAAGAGCAGTGACATTACATGACAACAGTGTCCAAACTGGGCTCACACCAGGCAGGCACGGAGAGCCTGGGGCTGGCAGCAGCGCACAGCCACCCACGAGAGTGTGTTTTCTCCAGCATTAATTTCACACCCCATTACATGCCTCAGAATGTTTGCTCTGGGGGAGTCTGCCTCCGTGTCCCCCCAGGGAGGAGGGGATGTTCTCTCCCTGAGTGCAGGCATGTGGGGCTTTCCTGTTTGTTTTGCTGGTTTCCTTAGAAACAGTGATGAGGCTGTGCCTGCTCTCCCTTACTTTCACTGATCAGAGGATTAAAAACGGGAAAGGAGAGCTGGCATAGCCCTAAACTGAAGGCACAGAGAACTTGAATCGCTCACAAGGAGTGCTTTGCTCCCCAGGGCTCATTAAGCATTTAAGCAGTTGTCCAGAGAAGTGCACAGCAGCACTTGCACGCTGGCTGGCTGGCAGAGCCCTTTGCACACAGCAGCTCGATTTCACACCTTGGTTTCTGCAAAGAAAATCCCAATCCTGGGGCAAAAGAGACAGGAGGATGTCCTGGGCTGGCTGGGAGAGGGGAAGGAAGCCAGGAGAGAATCAGGAGACAGGATGGAGGTGCCTGTGGTGTGGTGCTTTATAATCACAATAAGCACAGTCTCCCAGAGCATCAGACTCTGTGCCTGATGAATTGCAGAGCTCTTATCCTGTCCTGGCCCATGTGCCAGCCCTTCCCTGGGTCTGGGGCTCAAAGATGCAGAGCAAGCAATGCCCCCAAACCAGGAGCTGCCTCTAGGCTGCTACCCAGAACAACTCACCCTCCAAGCCTGCCAGAGGGGTGCTGAAGCAGGTTACCCAAAGCCCACCACAAACCTGTGCCCACCTGAAGCTTCTGTCCCTCCTGATGCTTCAGGTGTTCCTGGCTCCAGGGAAAAGGCAAATCTCTGTGCCCACTCCAAAGGAGAGGCCAAGGATGAGTGGGAAGCAGCAGGATGACTTTGGTCCAACATGAAGAGCAAAGTCCTTTGCCTGCTGTCCTTCCTCTCCCTCACCCCAAAACACAAATAGCACAAAGCTGGTCTCTATCCTGAAATTGAGCTTAAGCACCTGAACCTTTTCTCTGGAAAAAAGCCCAAACCTGCTTTCAAGGGGCTGAATGACTCACTCCCACCTTGTAATTGTGTTGTCTGCAAATACACTTCAGGGGTTCATTTATCAGAGAGGATTAAATCTATAGATGTGGCAATGCGGGGCTGAGCAGCAGAGAGGGGCTGGGGGAGAGGCAGTGTGGGTTGGCACAGCCCTTCTCCAGGCTCTGGAGCCAGGCAGACTTGAAGCAGGTGAGTGTCTGGCCTCAGAGAAGCAGTTTGATGTGAACTCAGAGACAGTGGAGGGAAAGGGCAAAAAGATCTCCCACTTTTCTCCCCATCTGAGCAAACCCAGTCTCGGTTGCCTGCATGTCTCCTATTAGCAGAGCCTGGCACTGTGACAGGGACAGCTTTGGGCCAGAGACACAGGGATCCCCCTGGGGACTGCACCAGGCTGGCAGCCACTGGATCAGTGTGGTCTTTGCCCCCTGCCCAGTCCTGCTGCCTCTGGGGACAGCAGCCACAGGGCAACCTGGTGGTGGATGTCTGTCTCCAGGAGCCCAATGCTGACAGCTGCCTGCTGGCTGCAATCTTGGCTGCTTACAGGAAAACCACCTCATGCTTTGATTTGAGGGACATGGGGGACAAGCCTATCCTTGTCACTCCCAAAAATCCCCTGGTTGGGATGAGGTGCAATCCTGGGATCCCCTGGGCACTGCTGGGGCTCTGGTTGTGCAGCTCCTGCTCCATCCCCCCGATCCAGCCAGCAACAAATCAGCACTGCCTTCGCCCTCCTGATGGGATGCTCACTGCCTTCATTTTCTCTGAGCTTATTTTCAGCCCTGCTTCGCTCCTCGCAGTGCTGCAAGGCAGGCAGGAGGGCTGTGCCTGCAGCATCCCCCACAGTGCTGCCCATCAGGGAGCCACAGTGGCCTCACTGGCCTCTCCAAGAGCCTCGTTAGCTCGGTACCAGCATGTGCAGTCACGGCTTGTAGCTGCTTATCTTGAGACCCCATGGTCCTGGCCACCTGACACACCGGCCCCACAGCTGCTCTGACCATCCTCAGGTGATGCAGGGACACAATGCCAGTGCCTCAGTTTCCTCAGAGAGCAGAGAGGATGTTCTGGCTCCCTCCTCCCGATGCTGTCAGGTTTGCTTAGCTCGGACAGGGGCTGGAAGAGGAGCTGTCACCACACAGTGCGTGTTTGCTCTGCTCCCTGGGGCTCCACATTGTGCCTTGTGCCTCGCAGCACCGTGGCTCCGTAAACATTAATGGCAACGGTAATCAGAGGAGACATCTCCCAGCTCCTGGTGCTGAGGGAGCTGATGAGCAGGGATGAGGATCCTGAACGCTGCCTCGAGCTGGGAGCCCGCTGGCTGCAGCCTGCAGCCCCTGTGTCCTGTGCCGGACCAGGCACCCCGGGCCCAGCTTCACACAGCCAGCCCTCACTCACGCTGCCTTCCTGCAGCAAATCCATTGGGGAGCTCGCAGAGTCCTGTGCAGCCCCTCACCTGCCCTGAGGAGAGCAGGCACAGGGGGCACCGTGCTCTCCTCCTCATCTGTGGACCCCTGCAGCAATGGCTTTGTACAGCAGCTCCCAGCCATTACTAGACTGCAATTAATTTAAATAAACGAGATGAGCTAGCCACAGTAGAGTGAACAGAAACCTGACTGACATATCTGCCAGGAATCATTTATTCTGCGTTTCTGTCTTTTTTTAATACTATTTACTTCCTTGCAAATTAAACACGGATTGCCTTGGGCCAGAGGCGACTCCGCGGCTTGGCCAGGTGGCCCCAAGGGACAGGACAAAGGCAGCGGAGCAGCCCGAGCCCCAGCCCAGCCTCTGATTAACAGGCAGCTCCCCTCGCTCTGCCTTGGTTTCCCTCTCGCTGGCAGCCGCTGCAGCTCCCGCATCACGCAGACATGATTGTCCATCTTGTGTTCCCCAAGGAGCTCACCCAGGACAGTCCTGTCCATCCGCTGAGCCTCTGCCAAAGGCCAGAGCAGCGGTCCCAGCGGGAGGGCTGAGCCCCCCGGCCCTGAGCTGCGGCCCCAAGGCCGGGCAGAAGGATTTCGGGGCCCGATTTTCCCCAGCCGCTCCCCCCCATCCGACGGGCAGTTCCTCTGGGACATCCCTCAGCCCCTGCACAGCCCTCGATCCCCGCACACCCCTCAGCCCCGCACATCCTCTGATCCCAGTACGCTTCTGGTCCTCCGAGCATCCCTCGCACAGCCATCAGCGCTGCCACATTCCCAAACCCCGGCGCATCCCTCGACCCTTCCAGCCCCGACCCCGGTGCGCCCCGGGACCCTCTCACAGCCCGCAGGGCTCCCTCCCTCCCTCCCTCCCCGCGCCGAGGAGCCCCCACGGGGGCCGCGGGCTCCGGGACAGCCCGGGCTGGGCGGCAGAGGGCCCCGAGGGGACGGGGAGGAGGCGGGCACGGGGACGGGAGCCCCCCACCGCCGTGCCCGCCTCCTCCCCGCCGCGGCGGGCGAAGCTCCGCCCGGCTCCCGGGGCCCGCAGCCGGCCGGCGCCCACCCCGCGGCGGGCGCCCGGACTATGAGGAGCGGGACCGGGCGGGGGGCGGCGGCAGCGGCGGCGGCAGCGGCCCCGGTGCGGCGGGAGCGGGAGCGGGGACGCCGCCGCTGCCGGCCGGGTCATGCCCGTGCGCCCGGGGCGGCGGGGCTGCGGGCTGCGGCGGGATGGGCGCGCTCCGGGCCGGTGCCCTCGCCTTCCTCCTCCTCCTCCTCCTCGGCTGCCTCCTGCCCCGGCGCGGCCCGCTCAGGTGAGCGCACGGCGCGGGTGCTCGGTGCTGCGCGGGGCTGCGGGAGCGCTGCTCTCCGAGCCGCTCCCCCGGCACCCCGACCCCATCCCCCGGGAGCCGCGATCCCCCTCCGGCACCCGGCTATCAGCCCCTCCCGGACACAGATCTCTCCTGCGGGACCCGGGCATCCCCTCTCAGACCCGGACGAGCCCCGGAACCCTTACCCCGACCCCCGATCCGGATCTGTCTCTGGGGCCTGATGCGATGCCCCCGGACAGAACGCTCCCAGCTCCTATCTGGACCTTCCCCCAAATCTGGCCTCGCTCCCCATTCCCCAGGACCCTGACCCAACACCCCCGGGGACCCACCGGACCTTTCCTCTCCATTCCCCCACCGCACACAGCCAGATCCTGCCTGTCCCCAGCAGTCCCTGAGGGTTCCCCTGGGGCCGGGCCAGCGGGAGAATCTTGCCACCATGGGAAAAAGGGCGAGCTGAGCCAGGTGATAGCCTAGACAGCTCCTTCTCCGGCGCTGCAAAGCCCCTGAAATGTCCAGATCCTCTCCTGGCTCATGGTGTTTGGGGGGTGGAGAGCTCAGGACAGTCCCTTACCCAGACCCTGGGTCACTCGGGACAGTGGGTGGGTGCCCCAGGTCCCATGGGTGCAGGAACAACTCTTGGCCCACTTGGGTGGAAAACCTAAAGCCCCCAGGTCCCTTTTTCCATCTCTGTCCAGCTTGGGTGTTATCTGGGACAAGATGGGATGCAGGGGAGAGCGGGTCAGGAGGGGAGGGGTTGGGGGCTGCAGGACTCCTGGGCTGAGCCTGCTCCCAGTCCCCCTCCCACCGCTTGGCAAGTATGGCTGGAGCAGCGTGGGGGGATTTGCAACGTCTGTGGCAGGGAGGGGAGAACCAGAATTGCTTCACGTGCAGAAACCGCTTGTCTCAGGGCAGCGTTTTTAGGCAGACATCAGCATTTTCCAGCCCTACCGTCCCCTGGCTGCACAGCGGTGCTGAGCTCCGGGGCCCTGCGGTGCCCAGCCCGGGGTCGGGGCAGAGGAGCCAGGGCAGGCAGTGCCCAGGTGGGGAGCTGCAGGCAGCGGCTGTGCCCAAGGGCTGCGTTCCAGCACGGCCCTGCCGGGGATGCCGTGGGAAGTGGCTGCACTCTGGGCATTTTGGCGTCCCCCACGCAGCTCTGAGCATCACCGGGGCTGCAGATCCGCTGAGGCTCAGTTATCCGAGCCCTTTCAAGGAGCTACCTGCCAAGGGAGCCCGGGAGCCTCCCTCCCACGTGCTCCAGGGGAGAACCCTCACTGTCCTCTCCAGCTGAGGAGGACATGGCTCACAGCTGTGTGGCAGGCACAATCCTCACTTAACCCCTTGCTAGCCTGGCCTCTTGCAGCCCTCCTCCCAAAGGCACCACACCTCGCTCGAGCAGCTCCTGGCGGGGAATTTCTCCCAGCCTTTTGCTCTTGGTCAGGATGAGTCTCAGGTACTTTCTGCTGCCCTTCTCCAATTAAAGGAAAACCTGCCCCACTGGAACATTTTGGGATGGCTGTTGTGGCCATTTCTAGCTGGCAAGGATGCACATAACCCCCCTAGGATGAATTTCACTTCCTTGAAAAGAGGTAGGAACGAGGTGTATTGGTACAAAGAAGGAGGCAGGAAGGACACAGGGTTCCCAGCATCATCCTCTTCTTGTAGTGATAGCTCCAAGCAGGAGTGAGATCCACCTGGGCATAGACCTGCTGGAGTTATAAGGCAGCATGCAGCAGCACCAGCAGCATGCTCAAAGCTCCTTTTGTGTCCAGAGATCTCTGGCTAATTCTCTCCATCGCAGCCACATGCCTGGCAATGTGGTGAGCGAACATCTCTTGCATTGTTCCTTGAAATGATCATTATAGACTGATGGGAGGAGAGAAGCTGGCAGGCTAAGATGCATTCACAAAAATATCCCCTCCAGAGCCAGTTTAAATAAATCTCCATCATCATTTAGAGCGCTGTGTGGGAGAGCTCATCACTGTGGCTGGTGTGGAGGTGGGCTTTGCTGCTTCCCTCCTGCCACATCTCCTTGGCCCCTGGGTGAAGTGTCAGAACCCAGCTGAGCTCTGGACACCTCCGCACTCAGGCAGGGCTGTTGTGTCCCCCAGTCCCCCAAGCCATGAGCTATGACAGGCAGTGTGTGATTGTTTGCTCAGCAACTCAACCTGGAGCTGTAGGTGGAACCTCAGAAGGAGCCTCCCTGCTTTCTCCCTCCAGCACCGGTTGTGCCCTGTCCCCACCTCAGCCCTGGAGCCAGGAGGCTCTGCCCTCAACCCCATGCCAAGGGACGTGATGGAGCAGGGACGGGAAAAATGTGGGTGTGTGATACTCAGGCTGTGGCAGGTGAGGGGGAAAGCCACCAGGATCCCAGCAGAAGGAAGGGATTCCCCCCAACATGCTCACCGGGCACTGGAGTGGATGCAGCACAGGCACAGCCGCCTGCCCTGGCAGCTGAGTGTCCCCACAGGGTGCCAAAATGTGCCTGCAGACCCCTGGTGCCAGCAGGCAGCAGCTAACCTGCCTCCCCTGCCCCGCAGGCTGGTCTCAGGGCGAGAGGAGATTAAAGCTGCTTCCCGAAGCTCACCCAAGCCCATGTCACCCTCTGATTTCCTGGACAAGCTCATGGGACGAACCTCAGGGTATGACGCCCGCATTCGACCCAACTTCAAAGGTAAGAGGGAAGATGTGAGGGTTCCACACCTGGCAGATCCTGGCTGCCCAAACCCAGGGGCTTTGGGGCAGGACTCTGACCCACATCCCTCTGTCCCAACACCCCCGAGAGTGCCGGCTGCTCCTGCCAGCCCTGTGTGCTCGCTTTGCCTGACAGCGCAGGCGGCTGCGGTGCCTGCTGGGGTTCACTCCACAGCCCAGGGGTGCCCCAGCGGGCAGGGGGGTTCCCTGTGTGTGTTCAGCCCCATAGCCATGGGGTGCTCCAGCAGGCGGGGGCTCCCTGTGTGTGTTCAGCCCCGCAGCCCGGGGGTGCCCCAGCGGGCAGGGGGGTTCCCTGTGTGTGTTCAGCCCCACAGCCCGGGGGTGCCCCAGCGGGCAGGGGCTCCCTGTGTGTGTTCAGCCCCACAGCCCAGGGGTGCTCCAGCAGGCAGGGGCTCCCTGTGTGTGCTCAGCCCCACAGCCATGGGGTGCCCCAGCCCACAGGGGCTCCCTGTGTGTGTTCAGCCCCACAGCCATGGGGTGCCCCAGCCCACAGGGGCTCCCTGTGTGTGTTCAGCCCCGCAGCCCGGGCCGGGCCGGGCCGGTGTCCCCGCGTGTGCCCATGCAGCGCACGTGTCTCGGCAGCCGGCGGCAAGAGGCGGCTTCACGCTGTTTTCCAGGTCCGCCTGTCAACGTGACGTGCAACATCTTCATCAACAGCTTTGGCTCCGTCACCGAGACCACCATGGTGAGGGTTTTGCCGGCGTGATGGGCTCTCCTCTCCCCGTGCCTCGGGGCTGGCAGTGGCTGTGCTGGGGAGCGTGTGGGTCCCAGGGCCCATGGCTGTGCTTCCAGGGGCTCCTGTGACCCCTCCTCTGGAGCCTCCCTGGCATCACAGTGGGGACGTGCAGAGCCATAGTGCATGGCTGTGGCTTTTCTGGGCTCAGCTAACACAAACTTGGCTGTGTGGGTCACATTCCCTGTGCCTGAGCTGGAAGAAAGACCCCCAGAAGGTCACAGGAGGGCAGCTATGACCCACATCCCCTGCCATCCCAAACCTCCTTGGGCGCATGAAGAACTCCTCTGAGGAAGTCCCAGGGCTAAAAATTTCCTATTTGTGCTTCTGCAAAGCCTTAACTCTATCAACAGGCCAGCAGAGCCATGTGCAGAATGCTGCCGATAGCAGTTACTGGTCTTCCACCTCCTCCTCCTCCTCCTCCTCCTCCTCCTTCTCTCAGCTGTCGTGGCCTTGGCTTTTTAATTTCCCCTGGCTGCCAACAGCATGGGAAGGCTCCTGAGCTGCCCCTGCTCCATGCTTTATTAGTGGCAGGCACACAGCAACAGCAGAGTCCCTTCCACCTCCTCCTCCTTCCTCCTCCATCCCTTCCTCCTCCTCCTCCTCCTCCTCCTCCTCCTCCTCCTTTCCCGGCACCACGGGGAGCTCAGAGCTGACGTGGTGCCCCTTCCCAGGACTACCGAGTGAACGTGTTCCTGCGGCAGCAGTGGAACGACCCCCGCCTGGCTTACCGGGAGTACCCCGACGACTCCCTGGACCTCGACCCCTCCATGCTCGACTCCATCTGGAAGCCAGACTTGTTCTTCGCCAACGAGAAAGGGGCCAACTTCCACGAGGTCACCACTGACAACAAGCTCCTGCGCATCTTCAAGAATGGCAATGTGCTCTACAGCATCAGGTAGAACCTTCCCCTCTGGTGCAGTGCCCAACTGGGGAGGCAAAGTTTTGCTCCTGGCTTCCGTGGCGCAACTTTTCCCCACTGACTGCCCCAGCCCCAACAACCCCCTCCTTTCCTCTGCCTCCTCCAGGCTGACACTGATCCTGTCCTGCCCCATGGACCTCAAGAACTTCCCCATGGACATCCAGACATGCACTATGCAGCTGGAGAGTTGTGAGTACCTAGGGGGGTTCAAGCTGTGCTTCATTCCCCTCTTCCCCTCTCATCCCCTCCCATCCCATGCCATCCCAAAAGCTGGCAGCTCACTTTTTCTGAGGGACATAAGCAGGAAAAGCAGTTGTTCAGGGTGGGGTGGAACAGGGTTCATGTCCCCTTCCCATGGCTCCCTACATCCCCTCCAGTTGGCTACACTATGAACGACCTCATCTTCGAGTGGCTGGAGGAGCAGGAGGCCGTGCAGGTGGCAGAGGGCTTGACACTCCCACAGTTCATCCTCAGGGATGAGAAGGACCTGGGCTATTGCACCAAGTACTACAACACAGGTGAGCACCCCAGGGACCTGCTGCCACCCCCTCACCATGGCCCAGGGGTCCCCCTCACCCATCAGGGCCATCCTTCCCTACAGGCAAGTTCACCTGCATCGAGGTGAAGTTCCACCTGGAGAGGCAGATGGGTTACTACCTGATCCAGATGTACATCCCCAGCCTACTCATTGTCATCCTCTCCTGGGTCTCCTTCTGGATCAACATGGACGCGGCACCAGCCCGGGTGGGCTTGGGCATCACCACGGTGCTCACCATGACCACGCAGAGCGCCGGCTCCCGAGCCTCCCTGCCCAAGGTCAGTGCTGGCTCCATGCTGGGCTCCCCTGCTGCAGCCACCCCCAGGGCTGCAGCTTTCCCTGGGAATGGCTTGGCTTTGGAGCCTCATCAGCTGGGGCACCACATGTGCTGAGGGGAAGCACTGCCTGCTCCGGCCCGTGTGCCCAGGCTGAGAGGGCTCCCGTGCTCCTTGGCAGAGGGATGAAGCTGGCAGTGGGGGGGACGAGCAGGGTGGGGGGCAGTGGGTCCCTGAGCCCCTCTCACCCTGGCAGGTGTCCTACGTGAAGGCCATTGACATCTGGATGGCCGTGTGCCTGCTCTTCGTCTTTGCCGCCCTGCTGGAGTACGCAGCCGTCAACTTTGTGTCCCGCCAGCACAAGGAGTTCATGCGGCTGCGCCGCCGCCAGCGACGGCAGAGGATGGTGAGTCCCCCCCTCTCTCATGACATCTGCCTGTCCTCAGCCCCTGAGGGGACACCCCAGGGCTGCAGGGACAGCCTCTCAGCAGCCCCCAGGGCAGGGCTGTGTTCCATTGCCCCAGATGGCTCCTCAGGCACCCCAGGGATCCACGGGCACCGCAGCACAGTGCACAGCACCCATGGGTGCTCCTGGCTCTGCTTAGGGGGCTGTCCTTCTCCTGCTGAGACACCCTCAGGCTCTGCTTCCTCTAAAACTGCAGAAAAATAAATAGTGAGGATGAGGGAAAAAGCAGCCTTTCCCCTTACATGCAGCCCCAAACCTGAGCTCCTTGCTGTGCCACAGCGGTGACAGGGACTCACTGCTGTGACAGGGACCTGCTGGCACCCCAAGACAGGTCTGGGCTGCAGATGGGAGCATAGCAGGATCTGGAGAGGCAGGATCCCTCACTCATGGAACTAGTCCAGCCCTCTGTCAGCCCATCAGCACAGGCAGCAGGCCTGCAAGAAGCTTGGGGTAGGCGTGTGGCTGCCCCACTCCCATTTTCTTGCCATAAACATTCTGTGAGGTACGAGATCTCCACAGAAAACATGAGTACACACACACACCACACAGGCTCACAGCATCCCATGCAACCAAATCCCTTCAGCACGTGCTGAAGACAGATCCCAGTGCCAGGGCACTCTGGGGGGGCTTTTTTCCCCCCACATAGAGCCCCCATCTCCCCACCATCCCCATCGTGGCACCCAGAGCCGCTGCCCCGGGGCCGGGGTAGAGCCCTCGGTCACCCGCTGTCCTGTTTCTGTTTGGTGCACACTGCTGGATGCCAAAAGGGCCTGAGCAGCGGCACGGCCAGCCTGGAGTCCCTGCGGCAGCTGAGCAGCCGGCACAGCAGCGAGCACACCTACGCGACGCTCTCGCAGCTCTCCAGCTCCCGGGTAAAGCACGACCCTCCGGCAGCCCCCGTGCTTCCCCAGCCAGCCTCACCCTCCCCTCCCCAAAACGAGCCCCCAGGAGCCGGCCCTGGGGGGCCAGCGAGGGCGTGCGGAAGAAGCAGTGATTTGCACAGAGTTATGTGCCCGTAGGATGAGGCTGCCAATTTCTGGGCTCAAAAGTTTTGAGAGAGGGACGGGTATGGAGCAGATTTCCCTGCAGACACCCCCACTCCATGCCTTGGGTTTCCCTTCCGTAAAGGAGGACCAGCACAGTCCCCTTTGCTGAGGGTGAGTGATGCTGAGGCTGACTGGTGGCTGCTCCTGGGCTGCTGCCCAGCCATGCCCACACCTCTGGCAGGGTGAGGGCTCTGCCTCCCCTCAGGCAGCTTCGAGGCTCTCCAGCTGCCTGCAGGCACTCCAGCACGGGCAGCTGCTCAGGGCACACGGGCACTTTGCAGCTTGAGGCACTGGGAGAGGTGTGGGGCAGGGCAAGCTCCCAGGATGTTGGGGAGATGCAGGGGGTCACCCACAGCCCCAGGGAGGAGATCAGGCCTGGTCACCCTCACCTCCTCTACACCATCATCAGCCCTTGGATGCCAGGAGAGGCATCTTTGCTCCCTGGCTTTCACAGATGACTCCTGGAGATCAACACCCACCCAGACAAGGCAGGGAAGGGGAGGCTCTGTCCAACCCAGGGACCATCTGCTGGCTTAGAACAGACCAAAGTGGAGCTGCCCTGAGGCTGCAGAGCCACCCTGGGGTGCTGCTGGCACAGCACTGGATGCAGCCAGGAGCACCCCGAGGTGCTGCTCAGTCAGAGACCGGAGCAGAGCCCTGCTGCACGCAGCTCCTGTGCCTGACAAAGCGAAGTCTGGGTTTCACAGCCTGAGGGCAAATCCCTCCCACAGACCACCCAAATCCAGGCTCAGGAACAGGCTGGGCTGGCTGGCTCCTCAGGCTGGGGGAGAAGCTGCTGGTCCCCAGGGCACGCAGAGAACCCCAGCTCCCCCCCACCCCGTCCAGGGTGCCTGTAGGCACTCAGCCTGAGGCAGGGAAATAAAACTGTACTGCAAATGAGAACTAACCTCAGCAATCGGAGCCACTGCTGCTCTTCCCACTGTAAAATCTTGCTTAGCCTGTGGATTGCTGAGTTAAATAAAGATGCCAGGGTACAAACTCCCTGCATGAGAGCCCCCGTGCCAGCCGAGTGCCTGCACGGGCTGAGCTCAGCAAGCAGCCTCTGTGTCCTGGAGGGCAGTGCTGGCCAGAGCTGGTGTTTGGGATCTCAGACAGCACCCAGACACAAAGTGAGGCACTGGCCTGCAGCAGGCCCTGGAAGAAGGGACCCACCACAGCCAGGTACAGCACCAGCAAAGGCAGAGGGGAGATGAGCCACGGAGACCAAATGAGTCCAGGGGCTCAGCAAAAAGCCAGATGTGCAGGCTGTGCTTGCACATGCCCATCCCTCATCAAGCCCTTGCACACGTAACCCTCTCCAAGGCTAAAAGAGCAGGACAAGGCAAGTGGCTAACACTGCACAGCTGTTGATGGGGAGGAGTGCAGGCACTGCTGGCCAGCCCCCGAGGCACCCAATCAGTGCCCTGAACAATGGCACAATAGCTGCGGCCAGAGACTCTCAGGGCAGTTTTGCAGCCTTGATCATGAGCATGCAACTCCATGGGCACGTTGCCCTCTCTGCAGCCCTCTGCCAGCATGGGGAGAGAGAGGGTGAGCAAGGGCAGAGAGACCAGCAAGGAGTCCAGCTCTCTCAGCCTCCCTCCTCTGCTGCAGCAGGCAGCCTCTACCAAGCAGACATGGGGAGAAATGAGGGCCGGGGTTCTTGGAGGGACAGGGGTGCCCTGCAAGCCCTGGTGGTAGCCAGGTTCCTGCATCCCTGCCCGGCTCTGCCCGAGCAAGCTGCCCATACCCTCCTATTCACCATCACAGTCACACTTCCACCCCACAGCGAACACAGCTGCCACAGCAGTGCCTGCACACCTCAGCGCCCTGCACCCAGTGCACCCTGCACCCCTGTGTGCCCCCTTCCTCCAGTTCACCTCCCATCCCTCTGGCTGCCAGAGCCAGGCTTCCCAAGCCCCCGACTGGAGCTGGGAGGAAGCTGGGGGGATGTGTGTTGGGCTGCCCTTGGATGCACCCTAAAACAGATGCTGGATGAGAAGGCAGGGGCCCAGTGCTCAGCCCGTACCCTGTGCACAGCACTGCCAGCCCCGTGCTGCTGCCTGCATGGCTGGAGCTCTCTGCCAAAGTGCCCAGCCTCGCACAGGCACTCTCACCCAGCACCACAGGGTTTGTAGGACGTGCAGCCTCAGCTCTGCAGCACCAGCACCCGTGGTGCCCTGGCTGACAGCCTTTCCCTTCGCCAGGAGGAAGAGCTCAGCCGCGAGACACGCTTCTACCTGCGAAGCTACGGGCTGGGCCACTGCCTGCAGCCAAAAGAGGGGCCTGGGGAGGGTCCTGGCGTGTACAGCCCCCCGCCAGCCAGCGCCGTGCTGCGGGAAGGGGAGAGCCTCCTCCGGCGCTACATCGACCGCGCCAAGCGCATCGACACCATCTCCCGAGCCGTCTTCCCCTTCACCTTCCTGGTCTTCAATATCTTCTACTGGGTCGTTTACAAAGTGCTGCGCTCAGAGGACATCCACTTGGTGCCCTGAGGCTGGAAAAGTACAGCTGCCTCTTGGTGTGACCCCCTCAGTGTGCCCAGGTGCCACGAGCTCAGCCAGAACTACATTTCCCTCTGTCCCGGAGCAGTGGCACAGCTGGGCTGGGCCTCAGAGCCTGGACATGTGGCAGGCCCCGTGCCCCACTGGATCCCATGGCACAAAGAGGGGGACCAACAATCACAGGTCCCCACGGTCAGCTGGGGAGAGGGACCCCTCCTGCTTCCTGCATGGTGTCACCCCCAGGTACCCCGGGATGCTGTGCTGCCAGGGCACAGGGACACAATTACTCCCCAGGAACGCTGCGCTGCTGGGGGCAGCCCTGGGTACCCAGGGACACAGGAGAGCCCCAGGTACTTTGGCTCAGCCAGTGGCCAGAGAACATCACCTTCCAGAAAAATTCCCTCCACCTCTCCACACCCACCGTGTTAGGCTGCTGCTTCTCCAGCCTGCATCACTGAGCTGTGTGCCCTGAGCAGCCAGGGAAGGGCTGCAGTCCTCTCTCCTCTGGCCTGGAGCTTGGTTGCTCTTTCCCCTGCCTGCACCTGGACTGTACAGCGTGCTGGCTATGGCCCCATAGCTCCCTGCCCAACAATGAACAGGGCTCCTCTAACCCCAGCCGGCTCCAAAACACAGCAAAGCAGCAGGTCAGGGATGCTCCCCTCCCTGCAGAGCTCAGAACTGCCCAGGGCTGCAGGCAGGGACACTGGGCAGGAGGCTCTGATTGCTATGAGGAAACACCAGCCCCGAGGCAGGCAGCAGGCAAGCCCAGTCCTACTGAAGGGACACAGACAGACACTGCAGTTGCAGATGGGAGTCACTTGGCACTGGGGAGGTGGCACTGCATTATCCACAGGGTAGGGCCCACAGCTCATCTTCCAAGGGAGATTTTTTTGGGATGAAAGCAGTGGGGAAAACTTGGCCAATCCTTTAGGAGGAGCAGAGTGAGTGGTGGCATCCCCAGACTGCTGCGTTCCTGCAATACCACGGTGCCAGAAGAGAGATGGAGGTGAAAACTGCCCCATTCCCCAGCCCAGCACCCAGGTGCAGCATCCCCTGGACAGGTTCATCCCTAATACTCTTCCACTGGAGAGGAGAGCAACTGGAACCTCGACAGGACAAGCTCAGCAAGGCTTCCAGCCCTCAAGACCCAGATACCCTCTGTGCTTTGCAGGAAATAAAAGCAGCAGGTGATGTTTAAGTCCTCCAGAGAGGAGTGTGGTGATGCTCTCCTTTCCCTCTGCCCACAGTCAGCCTGGAGGAGGCTGCAGCCCAGCAGGCCCCATGGCCATGGGTGCAGGAGAGGGCCCAAAGTCTTCCAGGCAGGGCAGGATGGAAATAGGATTTACCCCTTCCCTTGAAGGCTGTGGTGCCCCCATGGCACAGTGAGTGCTCTGGTGACCCACCTGCCATGGCAGAATGGACCCTGTGGGACAGGGGGACATGGGCAGGAGGCCAGCACTGCCTCCTGAAACCAGACCCAGGCAGAAACCCCTGCTGTGATCCCTGGCCTGGCTCCTCAGGCACCACTCATCACCCTCTTCCTCGCAGGACTGACTGGCAGCATCACCCAGCCCCTCTCAGCCCCCTGAGCCCCACAGAGTGCTCAGCCACGTGCACCCATTTCACAGATGGGGCAAGCAGAGAACTGGCCCCAGGCCACCCCATGAGGGGACTGAGGGACCCACGGGGACAGGCTGAGCAGCTCCATCCCACTGCCAGCACTGTGCATGCCTCCCCTGCCATGGGGTTCCCCGTGGGGCCCCACCCTGTGTCCAGGCCAGACTTTGCTTTTGGGGAGGCCCCATTTGGAGGCACCCTGGGCTCGCCCGGCACCCTTGGCAGTGCCAAACAGGGAGGCACCAGTGTCCCGGCAGCACCCACGGGCACTGGGCAGCCACGCCAGCCTCCAGCAGTGGTGGGTTTTTAAACAGCATCGATCTTCCTACGCAAATAAAGCTTTCTGGGATTTTCGGTGGTGTGTGCTGGGAATTTGTCTCTGCCAAGAACACTGCAGCCAGCTCCCACTCACAGCGTGAGGAGGGGACAAGGGCACAACCGCCCTGTGGGGACAGGAGCCCTGACCCACGGTTATACCCAGCTATCATTACCTTTCCACGGGTGATTCTTCTGACATAACTGACGACTGTCACATTTAACTCCCACGTGGGACATGCCAGGAGGGCTGGGCAGGAGCCCCCTGCAAGCCCTCAGCCCCAAACATCATCACTTTCTCTCCCCACCCAGCTCTGTGGGGTGCTCCCCACAGTCACCCCAGCCCCTTTTCCCCCATCCAGGCTTGGCCGGGGGACAGGACCCGAGATGCGGCGGAGGTGGGGCCGGGGGGGTTCCAGCCCTGCGGTGGAGCTCAGACACCCGAGCATGTGCAGCACCCCGAGGGCAAACCTCCCTGCGCGGCCCCTCGGCCCCTTCACTGCGGCTCGCTGGGCAGGCGCCAACCTTACAGAGCTGCCAGCTGTCCTGGGGGGCTTACGCCAGCCCTGCAGTGCCACCCGGGGCCGGGGCTTTTGTCCCCAGCTGGTGCAGGGGCGGGCAGAGCCCGCAGCTGAGGGCTGAGCGCCCGAGCAAACATCAATCTCCCTCTGTGCTCCCGGCCAAGTTTCACAGACCAGCTCTGTTGGTACCGCGCAGCCCCATCGCCCGCCCGGCCCCACCGAGCCCCTTCTGAGGCACGGGGCAGAGAAAGCAAGCTGCACCCACGCCGGTTTGCTGCTGGGGTTGTTCTTTGGATGGGACAAACGAAGCTTCCCCGGGGTCTTGCTGCTGTCCCCAGCCCAAACCGAGAGAGGGAGAAGCCAAGGGGAGAGGTGTGAGGAATTCCACATCGCAGGTGTGCCTGCTTCCTTCACTCCCTGCTCTGGAGTCAGGACATCAGGTCTGGGTGCTCAGTGTCTCTCTGGAGACAAGCACCGCAGTCAGCCCTGAGCCATTGAGCTCCAGGAACCAGCGCATCACAGAAAAAAATTTAAAATGTAAAAAGCCAACACATCCCCCCCCAGCAAAGCCCCCAGGTCCCACGCACTGCTCACAGCAAGGTGGGGGGCTCATTTCTGGCATCACACCTGCAAAGGCATAAGGGTAGCACAGCCCCATGGCCCGCCAGGTACTTGTGGTTCTGGTGTCCCTGGGGGCAGTTTCAGAGTTGGGAGCAGCGCTCAGGCCCTGCCCTTGGTCATCCCAGCAGCCCAGTTTCAACTGGGAGTCACTGGGACACCCTCACAGCTGCAGGGCTGCCACTGTCCTCCAGCACAAAGCTCCAGTGGGTCCCTCACATCCTGAGAATGGGGGTGCTGAACCCCTTGTCCTCTCACAGCATGGCCAGGGACCAGCCCAGGTGGCTCAGTTCCCCAGCAAAGCCCACAGTCTTTGGACAGAATCAGTTTTTCATTCCCTGGTCAAGGCTGTGCATTGGTGGGTGCATCCCAGTCACCACAGAAAGCAGCTGTGGGCACAGGACCAACAGCCATGGCCAAGTTAATTGCTGGTTTAAAAGGAAGTTAATGAAGTTAACATCAGGCTAATGGGACTCCCAGACTGTAAAATGAGCATCATCAGCACTGGCAGCTTCCCAGCTTCTGCCAGCAGCACACACAGGTTGGGGACAGCACAGCCTCTTGCCAGCCACAAGGTCTCCTTGGGGGGCACGTGTGGGGCCAAGGAAATGTGTCCTTGGCTGGGTACTGCAGTGACATGCCAGCCAGGCCCCTGCCCCACCAGCCACAGGGGGCCTGACCCTGCTGGCACTGAGCTCTGCCACTGTCTCAGGGTGCCAAACCTTCCCTTCTCTCCCCTCTCCCTCTGCCCACATCCACAGCCTGGAGCTCCCCTGGGGCAACTCCAGCTGCCAGAGGCTCAGCAAAGCATCCTGAGCAGACAAAGCGATGCCTGCAGGACAGCCTGTCCCACCCTGATCCCAGCTCCAGAGCCAGGGCAGGGCCATGCCACAGGAACAGGCGACAGCGCTGCTGGGGCTCTGAGCAACCTCTGCACATTGCCTGAGCACAGAATTATTTGAAGGAAAATATCAAGCTCCAAAAGTCAGCCAGGCAGCCCTGAGCGGGCCAGGGCTGCCCCTCACAAGTGGGAAAATGGACACAAGAGGAGAGCAGCAGGAGCTGGACTGGCAGTGTGCCATGCCACGGGCACAGGGACCTCACAGGACCACAGCCCTGAGGGGACAGGAGCCTTCTGGCACAGGGAAGGTCCAGCTGCAGGGTGCTCTGGCAGCGTGGCTGTGCCAGCACCCCAGCCCTCAGCACAGCCCTGTCAGTGCTGTCCCCTCAGCAGAGGAGTCCCAGCACCCCCCACCACCCAAGGTGTGGCATCACACTACAGCTGTCACCTCCACCTGCTCAGAGAGGCTGCACGAGGGCCCTGCCAAACCCCACCCCACCATGGCCACATCCATCCCCCAGCATGGCTTTGGGACCTGGGGCTGCCAGCCAGCACATGCAGCCCACAGGGCATCCTGCAGCTCCCATCCCAAGGGGTCTGGGGGTGTCAGGTACTCCTGGGGACTGGCAGGACACCCGGGAAGCTACAGTGAGGGACAAGCAGGGATCAGCCCTGCAGCACTCCCAAACGCTGGGGATAGGGGATAGCTGCCCAGCTCTGGAGTGTCGTTTTGGACACGACAAAACAAAGCCATGAGGTTTTCCAGCCCCCAGAGTGTCTTGTTTTGTCCTACTTTGAGAAATCTCTGCGCTTCAGCTCCCCAGGGGACAGGGGGAGGACCCCAGCACTGGAACAAGGAGTGATTATCAGCCCAAGGGCTCTGAAGAGCTTTTGTTCCCTGGCAGTGCCAGAGCAGGGATGGGAGGACACCTAGCGAGATGCCTCGATGGCACCCGGAGCCCTGGGCCTTGATGGCCTCAGCCCTGCCGTGCTCCCATCCTGCCCCCTCCTCCTGCTCTGCTGGGGCCCACAAGAGCTCCAGTGGGGCTGCAGGGCTGGGCCAGCCCTGGGGGAGAGGCACAGGGGAGAACAGGCTCCTCACAGCCCATTTCCTACTGCTGCCTGGGCAGTGGGAGCCTCGGAGTCACCCTGACAGGCCACACGTGGTGCCAATGCTGCTCACGGCTGTGTGACCCCTGAAAAACAGGGATTAAATCCAGGGCTCACCTCAGAGATGCTGACTGGCACGCAGGTGCCCTTTCCAGCTCTCCAGGTCCTGCTGACACCAGCACTGCCCAGTCCTAGAGATTCTCATCCCAACTGCCAGTCAGATGTTAATGGTGCAAATGGGGCAATGCCCAGTGGCTGAAGTTGTTTAAGAGAGACCAAATTCTTTGATTGCAAAGATCTGGATGGGCCCAATCACCCCAAGCAGAGACAGGCTGGACCCAACACCCCAGGCTCCACACATGCAGGCAGAGGCAGCAAACAGCCTGGCCATGATCCACACTCTGGATCAGGCTGGGTCTGACAGAAGAGCACAGGGCAGAGGTGCTGAGGAGGAAAGCTCATTCAGGAGCTTCTCACAGTTTTTGAGGCAGGGATGACAGCCCAGAGCCAAAACCACGTCCTGAGTCCATGGGGTACAATCCTGCATCCCCAGGACCCTGTGCTGACACACAGCACACACAGACCCACACCCTGTGCTCACAGCAGCCCCCAGCCCCTCGGGCACTGCTGAGCACACAGAATCATTAAGGCTGGAAAAGACCTCTGAGATCGAGTCTAACCTGTGACCAGTCACCACCTTGCCAACCACACCCTGGCACTGTCATGTCCAGTCTTTCCTTGAACACCTGCAGGGACAGTGACTCCACTTCCTTGGGCAGCCCATTCCAATGTCTGATCACCCTTTTTGGCAAGAAATTACTCCTGATACGCAACCTAAACCTCCCCTGGCACAGGCCGAGATTCTGCGCTGTGACCCTGTCCCTGTTCCCTGGGAGCAGAGCCTGACCCCAGCTGGCTGCCCCCTCCTGTCAGGGAGCTGGGGAGGTGACAGGGACACCCCTGAGCCTCCTTTTCTCCAGGCTGAGCCCCCACACCTGCCCCAGCCCCTCCTCACGGGACTCCAGGCCCTTCCCCAGCGGCATCGCCTCAGCAGCTCAATGTCCTTCCTGAGCCGAGGGGCCCAGAGCCGGACACGGCCCTCGGGGTGTGGCCTCAGCAGTGCCCAGCACAGGGGACACTCACTGCCCTGGTGCTGCTGGCCACACCACTGCGGTGCCGGGGAGGTGCCACCGGTCTCCGGGCCGGCTGGGCGCGCTGCTGCCGGGGCTCACGGGCGGTGCGGCCCCGGGCGCGGCTCCCCCGGCCCCTCCGCCATCGCCGCCATGGCCTTTCCGCCACGGTCACGTGATACCGCCCCACGTGACCCACGGAGGGGCGGGCCGATGCACGCATCGCTGCCCGGGATTGGCGGCGGGGGCGGGCGGTGCCGCGCGGTGATTGGCTGCACGGCCAGCCCGGCCCCCCCCAGCCCCCCGAGCAATGGGTGTGCGGGCTGTCAATCACGCGGCAGTCCCGCGGGGCGATGGCGGCGCGGCGGGCGCTGCTCTGGGTGGCGGCGGCGGCGGCCGCGGTGGCGGCGGCGCTGGCGCTGGACAATGGCCTGGCACGGACACCGCCCATGGGCTGGCTGCACTGGGAGCGCTTCCTCTGCGCCACCGACTGCGCCGCCGACCCGCGCCGCTGCGTCAGGTACCGCCGCTGGGCACGGCGAGCCGGGGCAGCCCCGGTACCGGGCAGCCCGCCCGGGGCTCCGTCCGGCACCCGCTGTGCCTTCCCCGCGGCAGGGATCGGAGATCTCCCCTTATCTCCGCCGTGTGCCCGTGCCTGGGGTAAACATCAGGCGTTCTCCGCTCTCTTTGCCGGTCGTGCGCCGTGGCCGTGGCCAGCGAGCAGCTGTTCGTGGAGATGGCTGACAGGATGGCTGCCGAGGGCTGGAGGGACGCCGGCTACGAGTTCATCTGCATTGACGACTGCTGGATGGCCCCGACCCGGGACAAGCAGGGCAGGCTGCAGGCGGACCCACAGCGGTTCCCCGGGGGGATCCGCAGGCTGGCCGACTACGTGAGTGCCAGCCTGGCCCTGGGAGCAGGGGAGGGCAGGGATGGCCGGGCGGGGATGGCTGCGTCGCTGCTTATAAAGCCCTCCTGCTGCAGCGGGGTTTTCCTTCCCTTGCTGCCCCCAAATCCTCTCCCTCCTGCCTTGTGGCTGCCCCATCGCAGGGTGTGTTTGTCTGCACGCACAGGTCCACTCCAAGGGGCTGAAGCTGGGGATCTACAGCGATGTTGGGAACAAGACGTGTGCCGGCTTCCCTGGCAGCTACGACCACTATGAGCTGGATGCTCAGACATTTGCTTCCTGGGGTGTGGACCTGCTCAAATTTGATGGCTGCAACTCTGACTCACTGGACCTGCTGGCAGAAGGTAGGCATGGGCTCCAGGAGCTGTTCCCAGGGGTGGGAATATTCTGCAGGCAGCAGCAATTCTAGGCCCAGCATCAGGCTCCAGGGACTTGCTTTTCCCTGAGCATACTCATTGAAGGGACTTGCTTACAAAAGCAAATTTGAGGCTTTGTTCCCAAGCCCAAGGTGCTGAGTGTTGCTGGGTTAAGTGTTTTTACCTGCACAGTCTCCTGGAGCTCTCCCTTCAAGCACAGCTCAGAAAAGGAGCTTTCTCACTCCGGAGCCCAGATCATGCCGAGCTCAGACACATCAGCTGTGTGCTCTGGGGCTGTGCAGGCTGCTGCCTCAGCTCTTAACTCAGCACAGGCTTTGCCCTTCTGCAGTTCCTGTCCTGGAGAGCCCAGAGCGTTTCACACTTAACCCTGAATCCCTTTGGTGGGGCCTTGTCATCATGAATCAGCCTGAAGCTGTAACAGCTTGTGTCAGCGATGAAAGGAGCAGTTAGGAGGGCTTTTAACAGATAAAAACGAAGGGAATTATGGCATTAAAAAATCCTACTGGGGTTTCCCTTTAAAGCACACCAGCATAAATACCACTTCAGAAGTTATTTGCACAAAGGGTGGCAAGCCAGCAGCTGGAAGCTCAGCAGCTCCCTGTGCTGAAGGGACTTGGCCACAGACTCTTGTGAAGCACGGGCAAATCCCAGTGCCACAGGAGTAGATTTGTGGGAAGAACACTTTAACCTGGAAAGCTTTTTTCTCTTGACTGGGCTCTCTGGCTGCTGGCACAGTCAGCACCACCACGTTTGGCAGCAGGAGTCCTGCAGAAAATCCTGTCTCTGCCTGGCAGGGAGAACCTGCCCGAGTGACAATGCCATCGAAGCCAGATGGTGGGGCATATGCCAACTGCCACAGACAGGAGCACAGCTCAGCACCCTGAGTGACAGCTGAGCTGAGAGCTCCTGCTGGATCATATGTGTAACCCAGATACAATCCAGTTGTACTGAAGCAGTTCCAGAGAAGAGAGCGGACTTTTCATTCCCTCTCTGCCAATTGGAAGGGACTTAACAGGGCTGTCTGGGGACAAGGACAGGAAAAACTACAGCTTTTGCATTCCTGCCCAGTCCATATGGCACAAGTGCCTCAAGAGAACGTACTCCTGCATCACCCAGCAAAGCTGCACCGCTTGATAGATACTGACTTGTGTTTCCTGGGTATCTAGAGGAAGAATGCCATGCAGGAAAGCTTTTAACCTCTTCCCCTGGCTGTAGGTACAAAGGGATCAGCAGTCTTGGAGCACCAGCCTGCCCAAGCAAAGCTCCTGTCCTTGGGAGGCAGGTGACCAGCTGCAGACTTTAGGTTCCCCTGTCCTCCCTGTGGTGTCTCAACCACAAAAATGTGTTCAATCTTAATTTTGCAAGAGCTGAACTGAAACGTGAACCTGTGACATTGGGTTAGTTCTGCTGTGTGACCAAGGAGGTTGTGTAACCTCTGTCTGTCTTCCTTCAGGATACAGGCGCATGTCTCTGGCCCTGAACCAGACTGGAAGGAGCATTGTGTACTCCTGTGAGTGGCCTTTCTACCTGAGGCCTGTGCAGCAGGTAAGGAATGCCTCTCAAGGTTTATCCTGGGGTCAAGCGAGAAGAAGAGAAAAATATTAAGATTGCAAAACGGCATCCTGAGAAACCTGTTGATCTCTGTTCTGACAGAGAGCAAGGCTGTAAAATGGGAGGAAAAATCCTTTTCCTCCCAGAGCCCTGAATCATTGCTCTGCTGAAACAGATTCAGTAAGATTCTGCAGCAGGAAGGCACAGCCCAGACAGAGCGTGCCAGAAAAACCACAGCATCCATCTGCTTCCTCTCTCTGAGGAACCAAGCAGCAAAGCATTGGCAGTGCAGACACACAGCCCAGCAGGCAGCTCAGTGTTACTCCTCCTGGGCACAGAGTGCTGCAGGCTCAGCCCTACAGTCAGCTCTGGGGACCACGAGAGAGGCTTTGTGACATTCTCCACATTGCTCAGTGACAGTTTTCTGCCAGCCAGGGTCTATGACTTGACACGTTGCCCTCTACCCACAGTTGGCTTCCCCTGTGCCACCGTGACAGAATGGTGCCATTCCCTCCCACTGGAATTAAATTATTACTCACCAAAGGGCGTAAACCCAAGAAATAGCAATAATTACTGGGATGTTACAGTTTAATCCCACTGGCCTTGTTACACCTTCAGTAAAATTGTGAAGGAATTTTGTAACAGAGCTGGTGGTCACAACTCTTCTCCCAAGGGGAGCAGTAGTGTTGCCTAGAACACATCAGAGTGGAGTTACTGGGCACAAAGCATTCAGGGGAATTAATCAACATGCACTTAATCATCCAGATAGCTGGTGATGGAAGGTGTTGCCCTGGTTCTCCTCCAAGCTGCCTTTGGTCCAATCTGCACCTTGTTGTACAGCCAGGTGCTCTTGCTAATCACACTCCTTGTTCTGGCAGCCCAATTACACAGAGATCAAACAGTACTGCAATCACTGGAGGAACTTCTATGATGTCTATGACTCGTGGAGCAGCATCAAGAGTATCTTAGACTGGACAGCACTTCACCAGGACAGCATTGTGAAGATAGCTGGGCCAGGGGGCTGGAATGATCCCGACATGGCAAGTACAGCAACACCCACCCCACTTGAAGCATCAGCAAAAAAACCTTCCCTCAGCTGCAGGCTAAGAATGGGAAGGGAGAACTGGGGGAGAAACATTGAGGGGAAGGGCTCTGATGGGACCCTAGGATCAGGATCTTGCTGAGAGGAAAGGAGAACTGCAGTTATGGATAGTACCACAGTATCTTGGTGTCATGCAGCCTCACCAGGCAGTACCAGCTCAGAACACAGGTGTGGCACTGGGGGACAGTCTCTAAAGTGCTGATGTCCCATCAGAGCGACAACCCCCGGGTGCCAGCATTGCAAGGATCTGAATCCAAAAGCATTCTTAAACACTGCCTAGCCACTTGGAAGAGCTTTCTTCACTTCCACCAGGGACTCATCCTAAATTGCCATGCAGTCATGCCTTGCTTTTCCCAACCAGCTGGTCCTGCTCCTGGCACTCAGCCTATCTAGCCAGGCTCCAAAGAGAGGTCCCACCCTGTGATTTCCTGGTACCGGTGGCCCAGTTTGTCCTCAACAGGCAGTGTTACCAGGCACTTTTTGTTTGCTTGTCACAGCTAGTGATTGGAAACTTTGGGCTGAGCTGGGACCAGTCTGTGACTCAGATGGCCATGTGGGCCATTATGGCAGCGCCCCTGTTCATGTCCAACGATCTGAGGCACATCAGTCCTGAGGCCAAGTGTCTGCTCCAGAACAAAGAGGTGATCGCCATCAACCAGGACCCGCTGGGCAAGCAGGGATACCAGCTTACCAAGGTATGGGGCAGGAGACGCCTGGGGGTGCAGTGTGGGGCACAGGAGGGATGGAGAGGCGCTCAGGATTTGGGAACAGGAGCTCAGTGAGCCCATTTGTTCCTGAACCCTGCTGGAACAGACAGGCATGAAGACCATCACTTCATCTTGCCCCAGCCTAAGCCCTGGGTTTGTTTTCTCCTTGGCAGGACAAGAACTTTCAGCTGTGGGAGCGGCCCCTGTCTGGCCGAGCCTACGCTGTGGCAGTGCTGAACCACCAGGAGATTGGGGGACCCCAGAACTTCACCTTCTCCCTCACCTTCCTCGGCAATGGGCTGGCCTGCAACCCGGCCTGCTCCGTGCGCCAGGTGCTGCCAGCCAGCCGGGACTGGGGCGTTTACAGCTGGATCTCCACCCTGAGCGTGGAGGTGAATCCCACAGGCACCGTGCTGCTCAAGGTCCTGCCACTATAGCAGGCACAATGACAATCCTTTCCTAAGCCTTAGGCTCTGTCTGAACTTGTGGCAAGAAACTCATCTCCTCCTTCCAAGCAGGTGCCTTTTTTCTCAGGCATTCATTATCTGAACCTTCAGCATAATGTGACCAATAGCATCACTCCATCACCAAGAGGTAGCAGAGAAAGGGTGAACAGCAGAGCAGTGCCCCTTTCCCTGGCATCTCACTCAACTCCTCCTCCAAGGGCTGGAGGGGCTCCAGCCCACTGCCACTACCAAGCAAGGAAAGGCAAGGGATGCACATGCAGCATCTTCCACCTGTCCTTGAGCATTTTAGGGACAAAAGGGAAACACACCCTGGCCACCTTGCTCTCTTTTCCAGACCAGGGCACACAGTCCAAGAAAAGCTGCTCCTACCCCGTTGAAGGAATCCAACACTACTAAGAGCATGGACATGCATTTCCATCTTCTGACAACTCAGGGACTGACATGAACCATTGCACTTCTTAGAAACTTTCCTGACAGCTGCTATCATGCCTTAGGTCTCAAGCTTTTGAGGGTTTCCCCTCACTCCAGGAATCTCGCACCAGTGGCTGTCACTTTTCCTTTAGGTGACAACTCCCACTCCACCCTTCATGTGGCCACTGGAGTCCCCTTTCTCCATGAATCCTGCCTCGCAGAAATTCCTGTGTGCTTGCTTCCCACTGCTGGCAGCAGCCTTTAGGTCAAATGACATGAGCTCTCCAAGACAGGAGATGGATAATCACTTATACAACCATCATGTGCAAATATATTCTGACTACAATACAATCAGGATTTCTTGATTTGTTCTTCTATGATTAAGCACTTTGATTAAAATCCCTTTAAAAGGTTAAGCTTTTTCTTACTTGTGTACAGGAGTACAGCATGGTATCTAAAATTAAACAATGGTTTAGAAACAGGCCAGTTTGTTCCAGTCATTCAAGTTTTTGTGAAATTTGTCATGATTACCAAAAACAGCACTCAATGAAGCTGACATGATACAGCCATACAGTCCATCCCACAGGCCAAAGCCACCACAGATCTGAAAATGCCTTCAACAGCAGCCAGTATTTAATAAGCAAAAATACAGATTCTCTTACATAGTTCAGTAACTGAGTGCTTTCAGTCATTATGAAGAGATGAAGACACATCTCTTCATCCTCCAGCTCCATTTCCACTACAAAAACGTTGCCCTTAAGTGTGAACTCTGCATCGCATTCCCAGCACCTGCTAACAGCTGACTTCCTACTCACAGAGATGCTCCTCTCCAAGGGGAAGCTGTCCTGGAGGCTGTCCCTACAATCTGCCACACTCAATCTAACCATTTCAAACTTCAGTGCTGAGCCTGGCCTTCCTTCCAATGGAAATGCTGAGAGGAGCCAACTGCAGTGGGGCACAGGGGAAGGCAGCTGAGGGCTGTTACACTGTGTGCCAGGAGCAACTATAGGCATGGAGCTCTCCCTCACCTCTCTGAGCTGCCACAGCTAATGGCACCTGCCTAATTACCTAATTAGGCACCTGCCTAATGGTGCAGATACCAAATCCACTGGCTGCTCCTTAGGGCAGTATAGCTGTTTGTAAAAGGGGCTGTTCAGGGCAGTTGATAAATGAGCCTGAACTATGTTCACACAGAGAAGTCACTGACACCCATTACCAAACACCTCTTGGAAACAGTAAAGAGATCTCGGCCGTTGGCAGGGATTTATCAAAAGCCAGGTTAAAAATTATTCTCTTAAGTGGTTCTGCAAGCAACACCTTCCTGCTGAGCTGATGTACTCACAGCTCCCACCCCAAGAGAAAACACATTAAAAAAGCAATGGATCAATCTAATTACTTTAATAGGGTCCATAACGATGAGTGGCATGATGCTCAGAACTGGATCACCTGGCCCTGTAAGAAGCAAGAGACAGGAGTGAGTTTATTCACCACTGAGTATTGCCCCCCTTTCTCAGCCACTCACGGAATACAAACTCACCTTTCTCTTCTTGTCCCCTCCCAGCTCAAAGTGCTTGCACCTCTTAATTGCCAGCATCCTCTTGGACCTGCAGTTGGGCTCCACACACTCCAGCCTCAGCACAATCTTCTTGGTGGTCTTGGCCTGGCAGGAGGAGCAGGGTGTGTCAATGAACCACCCATCCCTAAGCAGACAAACTGCTGCTCTCAGGGAGAGCTTGTTCCTTTACTCCTGAACATTCAGTTTGTTCCCAAAGTGTAGAGGGACTACCAAGACAGGCTCCCTCCACTGAAAACAAAGCACCCCCTAAGGATCAGTACGGGAGTAAAGTGGATTTGTATCTTTACAAAAAGGGTGCTGGCAAAAGCCTTCAGTGGGACAGGGCTGGTTCCTGCAGCAGTCATGCTGGAAACGTCTGTTCCACTGAACAGAGCAAGAAACTCACACTTTTACAGAGTGGGAGCCCAGACCAGCAGTGCTCAGGAGAAATCCAGCAGGAAACTGGGCAAAAGAAACACCTGGAAGCAGCACAACTGGCAAACTTTCTCTGGAAGGAGCAGTGGCACAACAAGCTCAGTTCAGACCTGCAGCTACTCAGAAGCTGGATCAAACCTAGAGGACTGCAGAGGGAAGAATCCAAAGCTGGGAGGCTGCTGTAGCATCTGGACAGGGCTGTAACCACCAGCTAAAAACCTCAGCCAACCATCCAGACAATGCTGACTGGGAAAAATCAGGAATGGGGATTGCAATGTACAGGTAAAGAGTGCCAGCAATGCAGCTGCTTGGTGTACCCTGCTTGCAGAAGCATTTTCTGCGAGGTCTCCCCACTTCCTGGCACAAAGTCAACTTGAAAACCTGCTGCCTCATTTTCTTCTTGCTGGAAGGCTTCCTGTACACCTCCAGCAGGACACCAGGGCTCCCCAGTAACAAGCCAAGCAGCTCTATGAGCATGACTAAACAATTCACACAAAGTAACAAACCCACCCACTGGGTTTTGCTTCTCTGCTATAAATACAACAGCAAGCAAGGAGACAGCTCCTTTCCCTTTGCCAAGCCCTTAAGCAGTGAAGGAAACACTCCTTTCACTGCAAGACCCCACTGCCCTGCAGCATCAAAGATGACAACCTGCTCTGCAAACACAGCCCAAGTCACCCTGAAAATGAGGAGCATCTCCATGAGACAGGACAGCAAGGAGATGAGCCATGCACCCCATGGGAGACTACAAGGGAGATGGAGAAGGGCTGTTTACACCAGCACGGAGTGACAGGGCAGTGGAAAATGGCTTTACACTAACAGAGATCTAGATCAGAGATGAGGAAGAAATTCTTTCCTGTGAGGGTGGGGAGGCCCTGGCACAGGGTGCCCAGAGAAGCTGTGGCTGCCCCTGGATCCCTGAAAGTGTCCAAGGCCAGGCTGGATGGGCCTTGGAGCAGCCTGGGACAGTGGAAGGTGTCCCTGCCTGTGGCAGGGGGTTGGAACAAGATGAGCTTTAAGGTCCCTTCCAACCCAACCCGTTCTGTGATGTGGAGGGGAAGCCTGCACTGCCAGCACGGCCAGAGCAGAGCACTGAGGATCCTCCCTGGCCATGTGGGTTGCCAGGGAAGCTTCCTGACCCAGGAGCAACAGTCACTCACCTTTTTACGGAAGATGGGCTTTGTCTGGCCCCCATACCCACTCTGCTTCCGATCGTAGCGCCTCTTTCCTGTGGGAAAAAATGGCTCTGGTCAGGCAAGGACACAACAGATGCTACAAGCACAGCTGGCACTTCCTAAATCCCAGCAGAGCCCAGCAGAACCAGTGCCTCCCTCCTTCAGCAGCCTCGGCCCCTGGCCACTGCCCTGGTGCTGTCCCCAAAACTGGAACCTTTTGCTTTCTGTGCAGCCAAGAGAACACAAGGCCAAGGGAGATCTGATTTATTCCGAGTTCAGTGCTGTGCAGTAAATCCTCAAAGCCAGCATACAAAGGGCCAAAAATATTTATACAGTTCTGTTCAGGTGATATCTGCAAAATCAATCCACATCACTACTGACACACCTACCACTGGATTCACTTTCTTTCACCTCGGTTTGAAAGCCCGGCACATTTTAAACTCACAGCCCACGCTCAGTGGGCAGGGCTCTCCCTCTGATGGGCAGCCTGGGCTCCAGAGCTGTGCTTTCACAGCCAGCTACGTTCACCCAGAGCACATTTCCTAATCAGTTAAACATTTCTATACAACCATCCGAAACTGGTTTGGCCTGACATGTCCTTAGTCTTTCTCCCTTTGTCTTATTTTTTTAATTCCCTTTATTGTCCACCACATCCTTTAGGTTAAGCCGTTCTCCCCCGCCGTACAAATGTTCCAAATCTCCACCACTCGTGCGGGGCACACGGCAGCCGGACCCACGCAGCTCCCCTGGGCCGCGGCCCGGAGCGAGCCCGTCCTCACCCTGCGCGTACAGCGAGTCCTTCCCCTTCTTGTACTGCGTGACCTTGTGCGGCTGGTGCTTCCCGCACTTCTTGCAGTACGTCCGGCGGGTTTTCGGCACGTTCACCTGGAGGAGAAGGGGAGAAGCCGCTCAGCGCCGCCGCGCATTCGCCACATCCCGCTCCGAAGGCCTCGCTCCCGCCCTTCCCCTCCCCTCGGGCCCTGCGCTGCCATCCGGGGATGGGGAAGCCCCCGCGCCGGCCTGGCCGCCCAGCACGCACCCGGCGCAGCGGAGGGAGCCCGGTCCGGCGCAGCCCTGGCGCGGATGGCGGCGGATAGAGCCCGGACCAGGCCCAGCACTCACCATCTTGGCGGCGATGGCCCGGAGAGGAGGCGCTGAGCGGAAGCGGAAGTGAATGTGAGCTGGGGACCATAGAGAGGAGCGTGCAGGGCGGCACTGGGCACGGCGCCGCCTGGCGGTGGGAGGAGAGCAGGGCGGCAGCCACGGGAGGGGGCTGGGGACTGGGGATGTGACCGGGACTGTGACCGGGGGTGTCACCGGGGCTGTGACCGGGGATGTGACCGGGGCTATCACCGGGGGTGTCACCGGGGCTGTCACCGGGGATGTGACCGGGGCTGTCACCGGGGGTGTCACCGGGGATGTCACTGGGGATGTCACCGGGGCTGTCACCGGGGCTGTCACCGGGGCTGTCACCGGGGATGTGACCGGGGCTGTCACCGGGGGTGTCACCGGGGCTGTCACCGAGGCTGTTACCGGCGATGTCACTGGGGATGTCACTGGGGATGTCACCGGGGCTGTCACCGGGGATGTCACCGGGGCTGTCACCGGGGCTGTCACCGGAGATGTCACCGGGGATGTCACCGGAGATGTGACCGGGGTGGGCTCCTGGGGGACCTGCCGGGTGCAGGTCACATCCAGGTGTCGGAAAGACAAATGATGTGTCAATAGAATCGCCTCGTTAAAGTTTAGGGCTTGACATGTTGCAGTGATCTCAGCCCCGGGTGGAAGCTGACAAGGCTTGGGGAGGATATACCTGATAGCATTGCACAGCAAATGCAGAATTTAGGAGCAGAAAAACTGCTGGCAGAACTCTCAAGACAAGGACGTAACAAGCAAAGCTAACTCAGCAACTGTGCTGAATCGGCTCTGAGTGAGTAAGAGAGATCCCAGCGTGGGGAGATCACAGCACCAACTCACAGAACACTGACCCACAAAACCCACTGACCCAAACGAAGAGAAAGGCTGAACACGTGGAATAATTAACATAAAAAGTGAGGGAATCATTTAACACTTCAAAATAGAATACTAATGAATGATGTTAACTGTAGCCAATGGAGATGAATGTTTTAATTTGCTGAAATGTATACACAGTGAAAAGTTTTGACAGTCGCTCTGCTGCCTTCGTGAATTTGCCACCAAGACCTCTTTCCACAGAGAACTGTAAATAAAAATACCTCAGTTCTGTGTGGGGATCAACCCTGTGCACATTGAGTGAAAGAACCCATTTGGGGACAAGGTAGGGAAGGTCACCCACCTCAGCCAACACCTGGCACTGCCCACAGGCTCCGGCCACGGCCGCTGGCCTGGTGACCCCACGGCAAAGGCCCAGCTGCCTGCAGGAGGAAACACAAATGCTGCCTTTGAGTCAGAAAACTAAAAAAGGGGAACCGAAAGGGTGGGGTTGGCCGGCCCCGTCCTTCCTCCCCGCGCACCCTGCCGTCCCTCCCCGTCCCTGCTGCCACAGCCACCCCAAGCCGGGCGCGGGCAGTGGTGTGGCGTGAGCCGGCTGGCCGGAGGGGCAGAGCGGGGCTCGGTGAGTATGGAGCCCCATGGCACGGGCAGCGCTGGGCTCGGGGCTCCTGGGTGCTGGCAGGGCCGCGCTGGTGCGGCTGTGGCACGGCCGGGGTGGCGGGAGGCTCCATGTGGCCTGTGCTGGTGGCCTCACGCCTCTGCTGGGCTCCTCGGGGGCTCCACGGGAGAGGCACGCTGGGCTCGTGGTGAGGGTGAGCCAGGCTGGGAGGGCTCTGCCTCGTCCCACAGCCTGACCAGCTCCAAGCAGGTGGCGTCTGGGCCCGGTCACCCGGCCATGGGGCTGTGGGTGCAGCAGGGCAGGGAGGTGGCGTGGGGGTGCCAGGCTGTGCTGGAACACGGAGTCACAGTGGTGGCCAGGGACCCCAGGGGTGCCCAGGAGCAGGGCTCGGGGTTTTTTGCCACTCCCCACCTGTGCTTTTTGCAGTGGGGTGCAGCACTGGGTTTGCCCGTGAGTCTCTGCCATGCAGGAGCTTTCCTCCTCTGTCCCTCCCACCCGTCATTTTTGACACCCTCTGGTCTCAACCCGAAACATGGGGGCTGTGAAGTTTGTCACTCACAGACATTTGTCACTCACCCTGTCCCCTCCCCTCTTGTCCCAGGCCTGCCAGCCCCACATCAGCCAGCAGTGGGAATCAGGCCAGAGCTTGCCTGTGGAGGAGGGATGGCCCCAGGAGCGTGGTGGGACTCAGTGTCCAGTGGCGTGGGGCCAGCAGTGTGTGCAGACCTGCTGGTGGTCCCAGAGCTCGCTGGGCTGAGGTGTGAGCGTGGCAGGAAGTCACACTAGCTGGAGGGGGGGACACAGGACATGTTTCCACCCACCCACTCGTCACTCTGCTGCCACAGCACGGTGGTGATGGCTGCGGGGCTGAGCCAAGGACACGCAGGGACAGAGCAGGGACAGAGCAGGGACAGAGCGGGTCTGGTGGCAGTGCTGGGGACAGGGATGCTGTGCCATGATGGGGCACAACAGCCCTGACACACTCACTGTCCCTCACAATAGCTCTGACACACTCACTGTCCTCAACAGCCCTGACACACTCACTGTCCTCAACAGCAGCCCTGACACACTCACTGTCCTTCTCAACAGCCCTGACACACTCACTGTCACTCACAACAGCCCTGACACACTCACTGTCCTCCACAACAGCCCTGACACACTCACTGTCCCTCACAACAGCCCTGACACACTCACTGTCCCTCACAACAGCTCTGACACACTCACTGTCCTCCACAACAGCTCTGACACACTCACTGTCCCTCACAACAGCCCTGACACACTCACTGTCCCTCACAACAGCCCTGACACACTCACTGTCCTTAGCAGCTCTGACACACTCACCGTCCTCAACAGCCCTGACACACTCACTGTCCCTCACAACAGCTCTGACACACTCACTGTCCTTCTCAACAGCCCTGACACACTCACCGTCCTCAACAGCCCTGACACACTCACTGTCCCTCACAACAGCTCTGACACACTCACTGTCCTTCTCAACAGCCCTGACACACTCACTGTCCTCAACAGCTCTGACACACTCACTGTCCTTCTCAACAGCTCTGACACACTCACTGTCCTTCTCAACAGCCCTGACACACTCACTGTCCTTCTCAACAGCTCTGACACACTCACTGTCCTTTCCCCTCTGGCAGCTCCATCCAGAGGACACAGTGAGGACGTGTCACACCTGCCTGGCACTGCTGGCCATGACCCCGCTGCTGTGACTCCAGGTAAAGCTCCAGGGACCCTGCACTGCAGCTGGGATGGGCTGGAGCCCAGGGCCCCTCTGCTCAGCCCTGTGTCTGTGCCAGGGAGGGCAGTGGCACACAGGACCAGCAGCCACACTTTATAAGTGGGGAAAATGAGGCCCAGGGCTATGGGGTGGTCCCGGGGTCACTCTGGGACTCTGGTCCCACCACGCTGCTAGTCTGGGGATCGGGGGCCACAGCAGCCACCTGCAGGGACCCCAGATCCCTCCTCCTGAGGCCCCAACCAACACACTCAGGCTGCTGTCTTTTCCAAAAGACTCTGATGACTAATTTTTTAAGTTGGGGTTTTTTGACCACCCAAACAAGCTGGAAAGGTCTGAGCCATAAGGACCTGGAAAGATCTGAGCCATAAGGACCACAAGGAGGCACGAGGGAAGCATGGGAACGGGGAATCCTGTTTGTCCCCAGCCTCTCTGGGGACAGTGGGGCAGGGTCGGTACTGCAGCAGCAGGGTCTGTGCTGGGAGGGTCTGGGCACTGCCAGCAGGTGGGGGAATGCCCCTGCTCCTGTCCCCGAGCTGGGGAAGGCACTGCAGAGAGGCACAGTGTGTGGCACTGGGTCCTGGCATCTCTGTTCCCTGTGCTGAGCGAGCCAATGCCCATCTCCTGTGTGGGCAGAGTGGATGGAATGCTCAGCTGGGGCATGGGGGGCTGAGCCCCTGCCCCTGGCCCAGCTCTGAGCCTCCCCCCAGGGAGATGGGCTGTGGGGAGAAGGGCACACAAACAGCTTCTCCCAGGTTGCTTTCCAAAGCTGTGCTTGTAGGAGGAAAAACGGGAACAAGGTGTGGGTGAAGGGGAAGCAGGGACTGTAGGTGGTCAGGCAGGAGACACGGAGCCGGGCTCCAGGGGATCACAGCTCAGCACTGGCTCCACACAGCTCGCCCAGCAGCTCCCCAGACTGCAGCCAGCTGCTGGTTACAGCCCACAGCTCCAGCCACGTGCCTCTGGGGGTCAACAGCTCCTGGGTACAGCATGGAGGGACAGGCTGAGATGCGCTGGCTGCTCCAAGAGATGGACCAGGGCAATTTCCAGCTCCTAAAGGCCGGGCAGCAGTGGGATGCAGGGCTCTCATGTGAGCCCTTTCCTGTCCTGCCCTTCCCCTGAGAGGCTCAGGAGAGCTTTGCTGAGGGCTGGGGGAGGATTTCACCCCTCTGGCCACTGACTGGAGGCAGCCCTTCAAGCCTGGCCACTGACAAGTGCTGCTCACAGGGGAGGACGGGGGGTTGAGCTCCGTCCCTGCACTGCTGCAGGCTCCATGGACACCCAGGAGAAGGATGACTTTGGGACTGCTCCACGCTCTTGGCAGCACTGCACTGTGACTTTTCAGGGCCAGGACTTACCCACAGCTTTTCAGGGATTGGCCTCTTGTGGCCACCCCTTGCATGCTGCCAAGTCAGCACGTCCCCAGCACGAAGTGGCTGCGGTGGGGCAGGAGGAAACAGCCCACACAGACTCACATGCACAGAGCTGGAGGGGAGGAGCGCCTGCAGGCTGTCACAGCTGGCTCCCCGCTCCTCCCTGGGGCTCCAAGCTTCCCTGTCTCCCTCTCTCTCCAGCTCTCAGTCCATCTTGCATATCCTGGGGGCCTCTTCGGCAGGAGTAGGAGCCATCCGGGTGGTGGCTTGGTCTGCAGCCTGGTGTGGGAGAGGGGCTGGGAGAGGTCTCGTTGCAAACAACCCCCCCTGACCTGCCCTGACACCTCTGGGGCTGATTCCCCCTGCTGTGGGGGTCCCAGCACCTCCTCTCTGCCCCTGGGGCAAGGGAAGAGTGCACCTGAGTGAGCTCCAGCAGGTTTTGGGTGTTGTCTTGCCCACAGCAACCCAGTGAGCGGGGCATAGGGGAGCCCAGGGGCTGACATGGCCAGTGTCATCCTGGAGAGCATCTTCCTGAAGCGCTCGCAGCAGAAGAAGAAAACGTCTCCCCTCAACTTCAAGAAGCGCCTGTTCCTGCTGACGGAGAGCAAGCTGTCCTACTACGAGTATGACTTTGAGAGGGGGGTGAGTCTGCAGCCACTGGGGCTGTGCCATGCCACTGTCCAGGGCTCACCAGCTGTCCCTTGCCAGCACGAGGCCCAAGGGGTGGTTGGACAGGGACAGGGCTTGGTTTGAGTCTCTCCAGTCTCCCCTTGGTGACCATTTGAACCATGACTGTCTCTTGCAGCGCCGGGGCAGTAAGAAGGGCTCTGTGGACATTGAGAAGATCACCTGTGTGGAGACAGTGGCACCTGAGAACAACCCTCCCCCTGAGAGACAGGTCCCGGTGAGGAGGGTCCCAGGGTCCCTGCATCTGTCCCCCTGACCCCTCCCTGGGGGTGTAGGGAGGGTTCCTGGGGTGGTGGCAGTGGGGCACAGCATGGGGATCTCTGTCCATACCATACCAGGGGTCCAGCTTGATGCAGAGCAGGGGGATGCCAAAAGCTGTGGGCCTGCTCCAGGGGAGATGCCAGCAGCTGAGCAACAGGATGCCAGCATCCATCTCTGCCTCTCTCTTCCAGAGGAAAGGAGAGGATTACAACAACATGGAGCAGATCTCAATCATCGAACGGTTCCCCTACCCCTTCCAGGTGAGGCTTCACTGCACCCTCCGTGCTGCTCTGCTCTGCCTGGTGGCTGGTCCTGAAGGGAGGACCCCACAGGGGCCAGGGGTCAAACAGGGCATCACTGCCCTGGTGCCAGGTGTCCCTCAGCTGCTTGGGGACACTGCTGCTGTCCACACTGAATGGGGCAGCCAGGGGAGTCTCTTTGAGCTCTATTTAAGATGGAAACCTTCTTCTGAGCTCTGTCCTGCACCTTTCAGTCCCCTGGCTGGTGCTGGAGGGATGCTGGCTGCTCACTCAGCCCCCAGCCCAGCTGCCTGCCCTGCTGGCACCCAGTGCACCCCCGGCACACTGAAAGTCAGAGAGAAGGAAGTGGAAAGTCTCGGGGGAGGGGGCTTATTTTTAACCTCTTTGTCACGGTCCCGTGAGCACCGTGCGGGGCCAGCAGACACCGGCAGGGCTGGCTCGGGGTGGCCACAAGGCTGGGCTGCCCCTGGGAGAGCCCTGCCCACGGTACTGAGCTCCCTGGTCCTGCAGGTGGTCTATGACGAGGGGCCCCTGTACATCTTCTCCCCGACGGAGGAGCTGCGCAAGCGCTGGATCCATCAGCTGAAGAGCGGTGAGTGCCGGGCTCTGCAGCCCCTGGGGAAGCCACCACGGGCACTCAGCTGTGCCTGTGCCTCACCCACACTGCCAGGCTCCCAGGGGCTCGCTGGGTACCTACTCATGTCTGAGGGACAGTGAGCTGCTCCTGCCTGCGGGATGTGGACACTGCCACCCTCTGCAGCACCACAGCGATCCCAGCTGATGTCTCTTGCCCTCTCCCAAACCTGCTCCAAAGCACCTCAGGCAGGCTCAGAAACTGGTGAGGGCAAGAGGAAATAGCAAGGCCACACAGCTGTGCTGCCTTGGCATGTGAGGGTTGAATGGCAAGTGCTTTAGGAAACATGGACCACAATCCTGCTGGGAGCATCTTTCCCAAACCACCCCGAGCCTTGCTCAGTGATGCTGAGCTAATGCTCAGGTGTGTGGCCGCTCCCTCCTCGAGCTGGGAGTGTGATACAGCAGCACTGTGCCAGGGGGCTTGGACACCCAAAATCTGCTTGAGCTGCCCGTATGTGCCTCCTGGTGCATGTGTGTGTGTGTTTCTGTGGCTTTGTGCTGGCAGGGTGAGATTAGCTGCTTGAGCTGACACGGGGAAGTTGGCCCGAGCGCGGCGGAAGAGGGGCAGGCTGATAACGGGGAAGTCGGTTATCTCACGAGAGCCCCGACAGGCAGCCAGGCCTCTCCCCACTTCCCTGCCGAGCGAGGAGGGCTGCTCTGGCAGCCACAGCCAGGGTAGAATCCACAGGGAAGGGAGAGAAAATGCTGGCTTTTTGCTGCCGGGATGTCCTCCTTACTCCACCCTCTCTGCACCCCCTGCGGCTGCTGTGGGCCAGCCCCAGGCTTGGCAGTGTTTAGGCACATCCAGTTGTCCCTCTGGCTTGGGGAGAAGATACGAGGAAGCTGGTCAGCCTGCCTGGCAAGGGAATATTGTCCCTGCAAGGGAAGTCTCTGAGCAGGCACAGGGTGGTGGCAAGTGGCTTCTGTCCCCATGGAAAAGCCAGGCACAGCACTGGCCTCCCTCCTCACTTCTGAAAATAAAAGGGTTCAAAAGAGCTGTGAACCATGGGCCAGAGCAGCCTAGGGGTTGCTGGATATTTGGGCTGGCAGGAGGGCCAGGTCCTTTTGTGACTGTCTCTAAGCATGCTCATGCCCCTTTGCAGAGCTGCTCAAGAGCTTAAATCAGACCTGAGCCAAGCCTGGCCCTTCCCTGTGGCACAGGGACTGAAACAAGAGGGGTGAGCCGAGGGAAACCGGAACATCAGGGCACAGGGGACAGTAGCACAGCTGAGAGGAAATGATTTAATGCAGCTGACCCTCTGCATTCAGGGAGCAGAGAGCTCTTGCAGCAGGCTGGGGATGCAGCCCTGGGTCACACACACCTTCCCTCCTCTGCCACAGTGATTCGCTACAACAGCGACCTGGTCCAGAAGTACCACCCCTGCTTCTGGATCGACGGCCAGTACCTGTGCTGCTCCCAGACAGCCAAGAACGCCATGGGCTGCCAGATTCTGGAGAGCAGGAACGGCAGTAAGACACCAGGCACCCTCCCACTGCCTCACCCCCTGCCCTGGGGACCACCGTGGCACAGAGCCAGGGATCTTTTCTCACCTTAGCCCCTCCTCTGTTCTGAAGGTTTAAAAGTCGGGCGGTCGCATCGCAAGACAAAGAAGCCCCTTCCCCCAACTCCTGAGGAAGACCAGGTAAGGGCCAAGGTCAGGGTTTGCTCCAAGGTGTTGGAGAAAAGGTCTGCCTGGACAAAGCCAACATGGTCAATGACTGCTCAGGGATGTACAGTGCAGGACTCTGCTCTGGGGAGGGATGTCAAGATGGTGACCTAAGGGAGAAGGAGCTTGAAGCAGGGGATGGAGCCCAAAGGCCTATAGCAAAGTCAAATGGTCTCAACCCTGAGGTTTCCCAGGGCAGCTGAGAGATTAAAGCCCTGATGTTGGCTGGAAGAGTCACAGGTTAAGCCAAAAGGTAAAGAAAAAACACTTATCTCTTGTGGAGATGGGGAAAAATGTTTTGATAAAAAGTCCAGCGGTGGGAAGTTGGTGTTCTGGTAGACATACACGTGAGAGCTGAGACAAACACTGCGCTGACCTTGCCTGAGACCACTGCCCTGCCAGGCCTGGGAGGGGTCTCACGTGGTGTGTGTGCAAGCCTGACCATGTCCCACGCTCTCCCTCTCCCTGTGGGAAGATGGTGATGAAGCCTCTGCCTCCCGAGCCAGCCCCCAGCACAGCAGGGGAGATGAAGAAGGTGGTGGCCCTCTACAACTACGAGCCGATGAACGCGCAGGACCTGCAGCTGCAGAAGGGCGAGGAGTACTTCATCCTGGAGGAGAGCCACCTGCCCTGGTGGAAAGCCCTTGACAAGAACGGGTGAGAGCTCCCACTGCCCGTGGCCGTGGCTCTGCAGCGCTGCCCTGGCCCGGTGCTCAGGCACTGCTGGGCAAACACACCCCTCTGGCACCCCGAGAGGGTGGACAGGCTGCCTGCCCACCTGGGGGCTGCCCTGGGGAGGAGGGGGAGGAGGCTGAAGCAGGCTGTGGTGTCAGCCCTCCCCTGATGGGTTTGCACCAAACTTTTTGAGCCTGTTTCTACTCAGCCTCCTGAGACAGGAGCATCCTTTCCCCCTGGCCTCCTCCATCGGTGTGTGACCAGCCCCTTTTCTCCTGCAGGAGGGAAGGATACATCCCCAGCAACTACGTCACTGAAACCAGAAATTCCCTGGAGATCTTTGAGTAAGAGAGGGCACAGGGACCTGGCGAGTTGAACTCGGTTGGAGATGTTTTCCATTTGGTTCTGTTACCCTACACAGCCCATGAGCCCAGCCTGGCTGGGTCACTCCCTCTTCCACATCCTCTGACAGCCTCCAGCCCCTGGCAGCCATCCCTGGCTGGGCCAGGGGCAGACCACACTGGGGACAGAGGTGGCTGTGGAGATGTCCCTGACGGCTGTGTCCCTGTTCCAGGTGGTACTCAAAGAATATCACTCGGAGCCAAGCAGAGCAACTGCTGAAACAGGAGGTAAGTGTTCCCTCCCGAGGCTGGGTCTGTTCCACACCCCAGCCCTTCCATTCTGAGGCTGTTCTCACCTTGTGTCCAGCATGGGACCAACCCTGGCTTGTGCTGGGAGGGAAGTGTTGCTCCCTGGGAACCTTTCCTGTCCCAACGGGAGCTCCTCCAGGCAGCCACTTCAGGAGGTGGCCTCCCATGCAGGGACTGGAAGTAGGGCTCCTCTGACTCACTGCATTCTCTCCAGCCATGCTGTGATCTTCACTCAAAGTTTTGCCTGCTACAGTCACACACAGTCCCCACAACCACCCAGTACCCTTTCCCTTTCTGTTTTAGGGTAAGGAAGGGGGCTTCATTGTCCGAGATTCCACCAGCAAGACAGGGAAATACACTGTCTCCGTCTATGCCAAGTCCTCAGTGTAAGTGGCACTAAGAACAACTTGTTCCTCCCTCAGAGGGCCCCTCCAGGCACCCCTCACCCTCCGCCTCTCCCCCCCATGGCACTGACCCCATGTTCTCCCTCTCCAGAGACCCCCAAGGCATGATCCGCCACTATGTCGTCTGCTGCACCCCCCAGAACCAGTACTACCTGGCAGAAAAACACCTGTTCAACAGCATCCCAGAGCTGATCACGTACCACCAGCACAACTCTGCAGGTCAGTGCTCGGGAGGCAGAGTGAAGCCAGCAGGGTTTTCACTGGCACTGAAGGCAGGAGTTGTGTTCCCTGCTGGAATGTGGCAGGTAAGCCTGGAGTGGCAATCTCTGCTGCTGTGTTTCAGGGCTCATATCCAGACTGAAGTACCCCGTGTCACAGCACAAGAAAAGTGCTCCTTCCACAGCTGGCCTTGGCTATGGTAAGCCAGCTTGGGCTACCTCACAGTTTCCTGGTTGCAGGGTTTGTTTCTGCTGGCAGCAGCTTTCCCAGGCTGGGGTCCTGGCTGTCCCATGGCTCATAGCCTTCCCAGGAAGCCCTCTCATGACAGTATTGACCAAAAGACTCCACAAGCTACCTTGCTCCCATCCCCTGGACAAATAGGTCTCAGATTTTGTGGATGATTTTTCAGGCAGCAAATGCTTGTGAGCTTTTCTTGAGCTTGCTAGATCAGATGACTGGGAGCTGTGTGCAGGGAGGTCACCTGCACCCACATTGCACTCACACTCTCTATCCTAGGGTCGTGGGAGATCGACCCCAAGGACCTGACCTTCCTGAAGGAACTCGGGACGGGGCAGTTTGGTGTGGTGAAGTACGGGAAATGGAGAGGCCAGTACAACGTTGCCATCAAGATGATCAGGGAGGGCTCCATGTCAGAGGACGAGTTCATTGACGAAGCCAAAGTCATGATGTAAGTGGTGAGCATCATGCAGGTCAGGGCTGGATGCTCCTTGCCAGAATGGCTGCACTCCTGGGAGGTGTGGAGGGACAGTCTTGGGCAGTCCCATACTCTGCAAAATGCATCCAAGATCCCACTGATTTTGCGCTGATTCCTTGGTGAGGTTTTCCACCATCAGCTGGGCCAGAAGCATCTTCCTTTCCCACACTCTCCTTATTCACAGGTACTCCCTTTGCTGCCTGGCTTTCTAGATGCTCAGCATTGCCCTTGTCCCCAACACAGGAACCTGTCTCACGAGAAGCTGGTGCAGCTCTACGGGGTCTGCACTAAGCAGCGTCCCATCTTCATCATCACCGAGTACATGGCCAACGGCTGCCTCCTGAACTTCCTGAGGGAAACACGGCAGCGCTTCCAGCCTGCCGAGCTGCTGGAGATGTGCAAGGATGTCTGTGAAGCTATGGAGTACCTGGAATCCAAGCAGTTCCTGCACAGAGACCTGGTAGGGCCGTGGCTGCTTTGTTCAGGCAAAATCCCACCAGGGAAGTCGCCCCTTCATAGATGAACAGGATGCTTGGAGGCCTCTGTTGCTCTCCTTGCTGAGGGCTTTGTAGGTTGCCCCAGTCCAGGTGAACTTGCAGGATAAAGTGAGGTGAAGTGTTAGGTGGGTGGGGATGAGATGAAGTTCACTGCTACAGGGGGATGGGAGAGGCAAGAGCAGGTAAATGTAACTGCCTCCATCTCTTCATTCACAGGCTGCTCGGAACTGTTTGGTGAATGACCAAGGAATTGTGAAAGTGTCAGATTTTGGTCTTTCCAGGTCTGGTACATGTGTCTGTGTCACTTTCCTGTCTCAGTACCCCATCTCCTCCTTCCATCTATTCTACACTTTAGTCTTTGTCTGCACCACCCTCCAGCTCTGCTTTCCCGTTGTCTTCCCATTTCATCTGCCTGGCCCAACCTTCTGCCTCTCCACTTTCCACCATCCCTTTCTTACTTCCCCTGGCCCTTTCCCCCCTCTCTTTGCACGTTCTTTCCCTCACCTCTAGTTTCCTGACTGCAGCTTGCTCTCCACATGCCCTTTTTCCTGTGCTTCCGTGTCAGCCAATCCCTTCTGCAATCCTGACTAACACACACTCACTGCTGAAACCCACGCAGAGCTGCAACCTCTGGTCGTTCTGAGCTGCCCATTCCTCTCGGGCTTGGTCAGTTGCCTGGAGGAGCAAAATGTGAAATCCAAGTGAGGCACCCTGATCCATTTTCCTGCTGCAGGTACGTGCTGGATGACGAGTACACAAGCTCCATGGGGTCCAAGTTTCCAGTGCGGTGGTCTCCTCCTGAAGTGCTGCTGTACAGCAAGTTCAGCAGCAAGTCTGACGTCTGGTCCTTCGGTAAGGGCACAGCATTGATGACTGGGAGGTTGGGAACTCCTCTGCAAACCAGGTGCAGGCACAGGTGCTGCCACGCCATGAGCTCTCCCTGCTGTTCCCCCCGACAGGCGTGCTGATGTGGGAAGTTTACTCGCTGGGAAAGATGCCTTACGAGAGGTTTAACAACACCGAGACAACCGAGCACGTCATCCAAGGGCTGCGCCTGTACCGGCCGCAGGCGGCCTCGGAGCGGGTCTACGCCATCATGTACAGCTGCTGGCACGAGGTGAGTGGCTTTCATCCCTGGTGACACCTCCGACCACCCTGGAGGGGTGACAGAGCTCCCTGGGGCACGGCTGGGGCAGACATGGGCTCCAGCCAGGCTCCCCTCTCGCCCGGCAGAAGCCTGAGGAGCGCCCCACCTTCACCGCGCTGCTGGGCAGCATCCTGGACATCGCTGACGAGGAGTGCTGACCGCGGGTACTGCCCGCTGACCCCTGCCCAGCACTGCTGCTGCCCAACGGGACAGACCCGCACACGGGCGGTACCGCGGCAGCGCTGTCACGGACACGGCACGGGCGAGGAGCCTGGGGGACCCCCACGGCCGCACCCACAGCTCCTTCACATGCTCAGAACTCCATCACTGCCCCGGAGCGTCATCACCGCCCAGGCACTCCATCACATCCCTGGAACTCCATCACCACTCTGGAATTCCATCACATCCCCGGAGCTCCATCACATCCCTGGAACTCCATCACTGCCCTGGAACTCCATCACCGCCCAGGCACTCCATCACATCCCCAGAGCTCCATCACATCCCTGGAACTCTATCACCGCCCAGAGCTCCATCATATCCCAGAGCCCCATCACCGCTCCAGGGCTCCATCACTGACCCGGGGCTCCATCACCGCCAGGACGCTCCCAGTCCCGGAGCTCCATCACATCCTGGAGCCCCATCTCGGCACCGGAGCTCCATCACATCCTGGAGCACCCTCACGGCCCCAGGACTCCATCACCCCCAGGACGCTCCCGGTCCCGGAGCCCCATCTCGGCCCCGGGGCTCCATCACCCCCAGGACGCTCCCGGTCCCGGAGCCCCATCGGCCCCGGGGCTCCATCACCCCCAGGACGCTCCCGGTCCCGGAGCCCCATCTCGGCCCCGGGGCTCCATCACCCCCAGGACGCTCCCGCTCCTCTCCCGGACAATAAAACGGTTCCAGGGCGTCCCCGGCTGCAGGCGCTCCGCCGGGCCGGCAGGGGGCGCGCGGCGGGCGGGCGCGCAGGCGCGGTGCGGCGCGGGCGGAAGGGGCGGGCGCGGCACCGGCGGCACGTGAAGGTCGCGGCGCGGCGGCACCGGGAGGGACCGGGGGGACACCGGGAGCGCCATGGACGCGCCGTCCGCCGCCGGGCTGGGCGGGGCCGACCCCCAGCTCCAGCGCTTCATCGAGGTGGAGACGCAGAAGCAGCGCTTCCAGCAGCTGGTGCACCAGATGACCGAGCTGTGCTGGGTACGGGCGGCGGGCAGGGCTCCGGTGACCCGGTCGCGATGGCGGGGCAAGGCGGGCCGGGAGGCCGCGCACACCTTTGTCCCCCGGGGGGGAGGAGGCTGATGGGGACAAACTGGAGCCGCCGTGGGAGCAGCCCCAGCTCCGGTGAGCACCGAGCGGGAGGCGGGCGGCTCTCGGGGAGGGCTCAGGTGCGCCCGGGGGGGATGAGGGTCCCGAGGGATGAGGAGGGTCCCGGGGGGGATGAGAGTGCCGGGGGGATGAGGGTCCCGGAGGATGAGGAGGGTCCCGGGGGGATGAGGGTCCCGGAGAATGAGGAGGGTCCCGGGGGGATGAGGGTCCCGAGGTGCGGGGAGCGTGTCCGAGGGCTGGAGATGGCCAGAGGCACGGCCCCGGTGTGGGGGAGTCGGGCTGCGGTGCCGCCGGCACCAACGGGACCCCGCTGTGTGCAGGAGAAGTGCATGGACAAGCCGGGCCCGAAGCTGGACAGCCGGGCCGAGACGTGCTTCGTGAACTGCGTGGAGCGCTTCATCGACACGAGCCAGTTCATCCTGAACCGGCTGGAGCAGACGCAGAAGTCCAAGTCGGCCTTCTCGGAGAGCCTGTCCGACTGAGCCGGACCCAGCCCCCGCCAGGCCCTCGCCCATGCCCACTCCTGGTCACTCGGCTGCCCGAAGCAGCCGGGATCTGCTCGGGGGGGGGTTAGGATTTAATTAAATGCCAGTCTCGGGGAAGTTGCAGCCAGATGAGAGCCCACAACAGACACACGGACGCTCCAGGTCGGGGTGATGTGCTGCTCCCAGCGCCGCGGGCCAGCGGGCACCTTTGTGCCGGGACCCCGGTGCCACGCAGGGAGCACTTGGGATGTGTCCCCTCGGCTGAGCAGAGGGTGCTGATGCTCGTTCCACAGATGCTCCCAGTGCTGACGGGAAGCTCGGCTCTGGGTGAGGCCAGCCTTAAACAGTGCTGCACAAAGCAGCCCTCCCGGGCACATCCTCACCTGCCCCCGGGCACCATCGCTGCTCTGCGCGGGCGGGACAGGCACCCTGAGCAAGAAGAGCATGTTGGGAACAGTGACCATCCCAGGCAGTGCCACTGCTGGAAAATACTTCCAGGCTTCCTTAGGTAAATCATTCATATGGCCAAGTGACCAATTTTCACACTGCAGCACAACTCTTGTCGATGCTGACTTGCTCCATTAACTGCTTTCCCTGGGTAAATGTAATAAATATTAACTGGGTCAATTTTTAATATGAGGTTCTCCTTTGTTCAGGTAGATCACAGCTGAGAATGGAAAATCTGGCCTTCCTGCCACTCCCCCTCCTTCCCAGTGATCCTGTTTATAGCAAAATTAATAGGAAGGGGGCATAACTATCTTCTTGCTAGAAGGCCCTTTCTGAATTCTGATTCGTTGCTCAATTAATTTGATTTCATGACTCAGACTTGTTTCTGGGAGAGGCTGTGGCCTTTCCTCGTCTTCCCCAAAAGGTTAACAGCTCCTGCTGTCCTGGAGAGTTGTTTCTTTAGAGAGACTAAATGCAGGGAATAACTAATGAGCTGCTGTATAACCTCGTGCACCTCTGCCTGTGGAGGTCACTGGCAGGAGGTCTGGGTGTGTCTTCTGGACCTCTGCCCCCAGGACACAAAGAGGAGCTTCAAACTGGAAAAACAACCAACTACTGATTGTCTCTCTGGGAAGGCAGCAGCATTTCAGCAGTGTTCATATGCTGCAGGGCTCTGGGAAGCCTGGAGTGACACTGACAGTGGTGTGGAGCTCTGCACGGGATCCTGGTAGAGCAGTTCTGCACACAACCCAGTGCAAGGGCTGCTGGACAGAGCGTGTGAGCTCCTAACGTGGGTGGCTTGCAGCCAGCAGCCTTCCTGGGAACAAACTCAGGATGTGTTCAACAGCTATGCAGATGTAAATGCATGTCAGTGAGGACACGGCTGTCTAGTTATTTTTCACAAACTTACCTCAGTAGCTAAGGATTAGGTTCCCAGAGTACATGATTCCCTCTCCTGTCCCGACTTGAGTTCCTCTGGAGCACTCACAGAGTTTTTCCTACCCCTGTGATCCTCCATGCCTTCCAGTGCTGGCCCAGCTCTTGGTATAAACGTGCCACTCACCACTTGGTAACTGAACAGATCAGTTTTTAATAGGATACAGGAAGCTTCATCAACCTGCACAGCAGACATTGCATGAAGAGGTTGGTCCCTCTGTAAGAGCCATAGCAGCATGTGGCAGCACCACTGAAGCTTCCCAGTTTGGGCTGTATTCTGTTTTTGGATGTGAATCTGTAAATAAATTCTAGCAGAGTGAGCAAAAACAAGTACTTGACAGAGGAATTTTTGCATTAATACTCTCTGTATGTCACCTTTAAAGCCAGACATCCATCTTCTCTCTGCGTAACCTTAGCACCATGTTAGATCATTTTGTAACTGTTAATCCTGGTTTTAAAAAACAGTGTGAGCCTCCCCAAATGTGTGATCTGCCATGGAGTCAGGGTTAGCACTGTGTTAGTGCTGCAGGCCTCTCTCTGCACTGCTGAGGTCTGGATCCTGATGAGGGCAGATCAATTCTTCACATGCAAGAACAGTGAAGAAGCAGGAACAGGATGGCAGGAACTGGGCAGTTCCCAGAGCTCCTGTCTGTAGCCACGGGAGGCTGCTGGCCCTGTCAGCCTCCTGTCAGCGTGGTGGTGCCTGGGGCAGGCAGAGGGTAACTCACAGCTCCTGCTCCTGCAGCAGCACGTTCAGCCTTGCAGTGGGAGCGGGAAGCCAGCAGTTGAGAGGCTTCCTCAGCTGCTTTCACTTCTCCTCTTCCTCTTCCTCCTCCTCCTCTGCACTCTGAGAGCCCTTGTCCTCCGAGGGCAGCAGAGGCTGGTGCTGGCAGGACTGATGTCTGTCAGCCCTGGCTGGCTGCAGGAAGAGGGGCAGCAGGCTGGGGGTGAAGGGCATGTCCCTGAAGGCGTGCAGGAGGAAGATGCCGGACACGATGGTGAGGAAGCCGCTGATGGAGCCGATGATGTTGGCCAGCACCATGTGCTGCCACTCCTTGAACAGGATGGCCGAGCACGTCATGACTGCTGTGGTGAACAGCACGTAGTAAATGGGTGTGACCACCGAGGTGTTGAAAATGTCCAGGGCTTTGTTCAGGTAGTTGATCTGGATGCTGATGCAGATCACCAGGCACACCAGGAGCACCCAGCCCAGGGGTTCTTTCAGGACTGGCTTCCCAGAGAACAGCTCTTTCAGGGCAATCCCCAGGCCTTTGACGCAGGATACGGACAGAGAGCCAATGGCAGAGCAGACCAAGACATAAACCAGGACGTTGCTCTGTCCATAACGGGGTCCAGCCACAAAGATGAGCAGAAGGGAGCTCACCAGGACACACACAGCAAATACAATGAATCCTTGGGGAAAGAAAAATACAAGAGCTCCATCAGAACACAGCAGCACCAGTGACAGATGTGACTGAACAGCAAGCAGAGATGGAAGACAGGCAGGTAACTGCCCTATCAGCTTTTCTGGCCTCCATCTGAAGGGACCTGGGTTGGGAAGCCTGAGCAAAGCTGCAGAGGCAGCAGCAGCTCCTTACAGTGTGATCACAGGTCAGACTGTGGGGACACAGCCTGTGCTGGGAGGGGCAGGGGCACAGGCAGGGGCAGGAGTACAGCCAGGCTCCACAGCACTAACAGAGCTGGGGGGCTTTTGAGCAGTCCAGGAGGCCCAGGAGGGTGGCAGAAGGCTTGAGAAGCCATGGCTGAACTCTGCAGACTGTGGTGGGATAAAAAGTGAAGCGCCACGTCACAGGAATGCCCTGCCAGTGCTCCCCACAATGAGCAGCAACATCTACCTGTTACTCTGCTTTGCCCTTCTCCCTGTGCTTCCTTCCTCCATCTCTGCCATTTGTGCCATTCCCACATCATATCCTTGAAAATGGATTCATCCTCTAACATAAATACCAGGACTACCTGATCTTGGGCATAACTTCTTGAACCACTCATTCTTCTGCCTGAATTCCCTCCTCTGTCTTCTCTCAGCCACACCACTGTCACCCTTATGTACAGGAATTCCCTGTGCAATTCCTGGCACTGGTACTTCTGTGGCAAATCCCTTCTGCTGACAGCTGCACCTCATTCCCCTGCTCCTCACTTTTTCCATCTATACCTCACAGACAGTAAAAAAAAAACAGCCCACTTGCCCACTTGGTAACTTAATAACTTAATGATTCCAGTGGGGTGTGCAGAACAAGAAACACCTCAATTACCATTTAGTTCAGTCCTTACCCATCTATCCAAGTTGTATCCCACTTTCTACTGTCATTATCCTGAAGTCAACAGGAACCCTTTCATTTTAGTACCTGGATCTTTCAGCTTCTCTGCCATTGACTCCAGGCTGGAAACCTCTTCTTCCTGTGGAGCATGGATCACCATCACAGTGGAGCCCAGGATACTCAGCATGCAGCCAATCTTCCCGTGAACATTCAGCTGCTCATTCAGGAAGATGGAAGACAGAACTGCACTGAAAGATAGCAAAAAGAAAAAAAAAATCCAAAACCAAACAGGACAAGAAATGGGTACCTGAGGGAGGAGAGCAGAGCAACTGCTTTCATCACTAAGGGCTGGTGATGAAAAAGTGAGGGTGTTTCTGAGGCTGCTTACCTAACAAGGACACTCAGAGCACCCAGGGGAGTTACCAGTGTTGCAGGGGCAAAGGCATAGGCAGCGAAATTTGCAGCTTCTCCAACTCCCACTGCAAGAGAAACTCCTGTGAGCATTGAAGTACGAGCAATTCACCATTATACAAATTTAACTGTGGTCAGAAAAGCCTCAGTTTCCTCCTGAGCACCCTCCTTCTCTGAGGTATGTTGAGCAACCAGGGACAAACAGCCCCAGCAGGAACAAGCAGAAGCCCCAGACAGGTTCTCTTGGGAAGAGAATGCTCAGTGTTATGCACAGTGCTCCTCAGTCACATGTGCCTCTACAGTGAGCAGCAACCACAGGAAGGTATTTCCATAATTTCCACAAAGCTGAAAGGCATCTGTCCTTTTCCTGGAACAGCTTTTATAGCTTTTTAAAGGGTAAATCAAGTACAGTTGGTTCTTGACATTGAAAAGTGTAAAGAAAAGCTGCTGAAATTGCTGTACACGGTGCTGGATGTGCTACATCCTCAGGGCAGGCCACTTCAGAAACAATTAACCCAACCCAGCTAAACCAGCTCCTCAACTCCTGCTTAGCAGAGAAACCTGCTAATTCAAGAGACCTTAGAATAGTTAAGTTACAATGAGATCAACATCATCATCAGGAACTTGGATAAAACTCAACCAGTTAAACAATAATGGTAATAATAAAACATGAAAGCGACAGGAAACAACCACAAACACACTCTCAAAAGGGAAGGCTCTGGAGTGACCTAATTGTGGCCTTCCAGTACATGAAGGGATCCTACAAGAAAGATGGAGAGAGGCTTTTTACAAGGGCACGCAGTGACAGGACAAGGGGGAATGAGTTAAAAGTGAAAGAGTGTAGGTTTAGATAAGATAGCAGGATGAAATTTTTCCCTGTGAGGGTGCTGGGAACAGGCTACCCAGAGAAGCTGTGGCTGCCCCATCCCTGGAAGTGCCCAAGGCCAGGCTGGACGGGGCTTGGAGCAGCCTGGTCCAGTGGGTGTTCCTATGGGAGGAGGTTGGAACGAGATGATCTTTATGGTCTCCACCAACCCAAACCATCCCGTGACCCCACGAAAAGCGTGCCTTACCACAGCCTGAGCGCGGTACTTACTGCTCAGCAGCCCTGCCCACCAAAGCCACTCTCGCAGGTACGCGTGCCCTCCTTGCCCTGAGTGCGGAAGAAACAAACGAGAAACCTCAGATGAAGCCACACAAAACTCTCACCACGACCCTCGGACCTCGGATACCCTGATGAGCCGGGGATCCAGCGGGAGCAGCGCCCCGGGAGCGGCCGTACCTGCCCTGGCGCGGCCGCGCCCGCACAGCCGGAGCAGCCCCTTCTTCTTCAGCACGAAGCTGCCGCCGATGAAGGCGCTGGAGGCCAGGGCCAGCCCCAGCCCCGCGCCGAACCCGGCCCCCATGGCCACCGGCACCTTCCCGGCGGAGCGGGGACGGAGCGGGGACGGAACGGGGAAGGAGCGGAAGGGGCGGTGCACCCGGCTCGGCTTCCGCGGGGCGGGACCGGGACCGGGACCGGGACCGGCGGCGGGGCTGGGGGAGGCCCTGGCAGCCGTCCTGGGCTGGGGTCCCCCCGCAGGAGCCTTCCTGAGGGCGAGGTGACCTCGTGTTGCTGGCAGAGCCCGAGGAGGCGGGATGAGCAAGGGCAAGGACGATGCCCCGCACGAACTCGAGAGCCAGTTCGTGCTGCGGCTGCCGCCGGTAAGAGCTCGGTCCGTGCTGGGGCTGCCGCCGGTGAGAGCCCGCTCCGAGCTGCAGCTGCTCTGTCCGTACTGGGGCTGCTCGGTCCGTGCCGGGGCTGCTCGGTCCGTACTGGGGCTGCTCGGTCCGTGCCGGGGCTGCTCGGTCCGTGCCGGGGCTGCTCGGTCCGTGCCGGGGCTGCTCGGTCCGTGCTGGGGCTGCTCTGTCCGTTCCCGCTGGTCCCATCGAGTCACACCGAGCTCAGCCCGGCTTTCCGGCCAGCACCGGCTGCGGGAGGGGTTAGCAAGGCAGCGGAGAAGCTGCGGGTCTGGGAAGGGATGTGGAAGCAGGCTGGGTGCTTTAGGTAGCTCATTCCCACCCTTTTGAACGGATTTTCCATGGCCTCCCCTGGAGAAGTGCTCCTGACACACAGAGCAGGAGGCTCAGAGACAACCTAGAGGGTTTGGGAGGACCTTTCTGTAAGGGTAGAGCTTTAGGAAAAGCTGTTTAGTTGCTATGGCTGTTGGTGCCCTTGTTGATGTTTGTAAGCTTAAACCTTTTTCTGCTGCTCAGTGACAGGATGGGGAGCAAGGGCCATAAACTAAAGCACAAGAAGTTCCACCTCAACATGAGTAAGAACTTCCCACTGAGAGTGGCACGGCACTGAAACAGTTGGACAGGTTGTGGAAATCTCCCTCTGGAGACATCCCAAACCCACCTGGATGCGTTCCTGTGTCACCTGCCCCAGGTGACCCTGCCATGGCACAGGGTTTGGACTGGATATCTCTTCTTCCAGCCCCAGTTATGCCGGGATTCTGCGAGAATGTGTCCTGCTGAGACCACAAGGGCTTGGTGAGGGGAGCTGTAACTCTCCCCAGCGCTGTGGAACTCTGTCAGGTGTCTCTGTCAGGGACCTCACACCCCTGTCAGAGCTGTGTCGTGCCAGGGCTATAGAGAGCACCGGGAACAGCACAGCTACAGGATTAATGTGGTGTTGGGAGCAGGGTGCAGTTCACCGTGGCTCTTACAGTTGCTATCCAGCGTGTGGATGGCAGGTGTATAAAGCTGGGTAGGTTGGGCAGAAGCCTTTGGTAATCCTTGGAGGAAGCACACCCTCTCCTGAAGAATTCCCTTCTCAGGAATATGCCTCCACCGTGCGGCGAGCAGTCCAGTCCGGGAACGTCAACCTGAAGGACAGGCTCACCATTGAGCTGCACGGTGAGTGAGCAGCACCAGGGCATCAGCTCCGGGCACCTCTGCCTGTCCTCAGGTGAAGCTGTGCCACGTGCATGTGTTGTCCTGTGAAGTTCCTGCTGTCCAGGGTGGCTGTTGAGCCACAGCACTGACCTGTCCCCTGGCTCTCCCCAGCGGACGGGCGCCACGGCATTGTCCGTGTGGACCGGGTGCCCCTGGCAGCCAAGCTGGTGGATCTGCCCTGCATCATCGAGAGCTTAAAAACCATTGACAAGAAAACCTTCTACAAGACAGCAGATATTTGCCAGGTATGAGCTGTCCTTCTCACCTGCACCAGCAGCTTAATTCGTTGCTCCCCTCTCCAGGAAAACCCTTGTACACTTTGACAACTGGACACCCATTATTATAACATGGCCAATTCCTCTATCTCACAGCATTAGTTTAAAATTCCCCCATTCCACTTGGTGTTTAGAAACCTCGTTCCTAAAGTGTGAAATGTGATTGTTCTTGTGGCAGCTTAAATGCTGCTGTGTCCAGCTGAGCTGGGGGTAAAACTGTGTTTCCCACACCCTGTGCCCCTGAATCCCTTTGGCTCACAACATTCAGTGCGCAGTCACTGCTCCTTCCCATCCTTGTGTTCCTGTGGGGATTCCAGATGCTTGTTTGCACCGTGGATGGTGATCTCTACCCGCCGTTGGAAGAGCAAACTGTGACCACTGACCCCAAGGCAAACAAGAAGAAGGACAAGGACAGAGAGAAGAAATTCATATGGAACCATGGCAGTGAGTAGAGGCTGTGCCAAGCCCCTCCACCCCAGCACACTGCATCTGAGCAGGGTGCTCACAGCTACCAGGGGCTGGCTGTGCTGCTGCTCCTTTCCAGGGCTCTCTGTGTTGCTGAAGGGATCTGCTCCCTTCTGACACGTGCTTCTCTCACTGGGCCATCTGCCTGACACCTGAAATCTGTTTCCTCTCTCACAGTCACCCTTCCCCTGAAAAACGTACGGAAGCGGCGATTCCGGAAGACAGCTAAGAAGAAGGTGAGTTGCTTCTGACACAGATGCAGATGAAATACCCAAGGGACAGGAGGGCAGAAACATCAGAGCTGTAACTGTTACTGGTCCAGAAGCCATGTGTTTTCTTAGCATTTGTTCACGTTCTCTTGCTCAAGATGAGGGTGAGGGGAGGGTAGTAGATTTAAACACTTTTTTGGTGCTTCCTCTGTATTTTCCAAGATCCTCCTGAGGGGAGAATCCTCTGTGCAGAGTACTGCTGGACCTCATGCCCATGGCTGCCTTGCCACAGCACATCTCTTCCTGCTCATAGAGAAGAAAGGAAGAAAGACTCACATGCAAATGAGGCTTCACTCACTCCTGCTTTCCCAGCTTAAATCTTGTCTTTATGCATGGCCCATTCCCTTCCCCAAATAGTACCACTGTCATTTCAGCCGGGGGAGTGACAACAGATGGAGCCCAGAGACTGTCTCTGTGCATATGCACAAGCCAGGCAAGGTGTTGGGGAGATGCAGCACCCTGAGGCTGGGAAGACTTGTTCTTCTCTCCTTTGCAGTTTCTGAGAAGAGGGCTGAGTGTGATTTTGCATGACATTTGGGAAAAAAATTACTTGAGACATTCTTGTAGCCCACAGGAGAGGTTTGATATCACTGCAGTAAAATTCCTGCCTAATTTAAAAGTGAAAAATGAAGCCTTCCTTTGAGTGGGATGGGAAGGAGTTGAGTTGAGTTGACCATCAACACCTCAAGGACTTTCTGCATACACACAGCAAGTCTTATGAAATAAGTAGTCTAAGCAGAAAAGTGAGAGCACTCAACCTACCAAGGTACAAAAAAGATGGATTGTTTCTGGGGGTGCATAAATTACTTCACAGTTAAATATGAGCAAGTGCTGAGAAAAAAGCCTTGAAACAGTGCTCTGTCCAGAGGTGGAGGCACCAGCAGCATGCACAAGGCATTTAACAGTGTCTCTATTCTCTTTCCCCTCTCTGGCCCAGTATATCGAGTCTCCTGATGTGGAAAAAGAGGTGAAGCGTCTCCTGAGCACCGATGCTGAGGCTGTCAGTGTCCGTATCCTTTTAGTGGGGAAAAAAAGCTCAGGAGTAGGGCAGGGTATGTGTGTGACCTGGGGGTTTTGGAAGGAACAGGCTGAGCTTTGTGTAGGTGTGGGACACTGGGAGATAAACACGCAGAGGCACTGAAATTTTGGAGCTTCATCTTTGCCTTGTTCAAAGTTTACTGTTTGCTCAGTGTGACCTTTCTTGTGGACTGCGCTGTTGTACTGAGCAGGAACTGAAACAGTAGAGGAGGCGTCATCAGAAAAGAGATCTGGGATGTTTCATCGTGGGTATCCGTAGGTACAAGGCCAGACTGGTTGGAGTGGCAGTGATGTGCCATTTTTAGCCTCTTCCATCACACTGCATCTTCCATGTTCCTCTTTTTCCCTTGACTCACCTGTTCCTGCTGTGAGGCTGGGAAGTCATTGCTGAAGATGAAACAAAAGAAGTGGACAACCATGGTTCACTCACCAGCCTGGACATCTCCTCCCCAGGGATGTCTGGGCATAAGCAAGGCCATGGCTCAGGTGCAGTGGGGAAGGCTGTTTTATTTCTAGCTGTGGTTCCTGGGCAGGCAAAGGGCACTGGCAGGTCATCAGCTGTGTTTTAACTCTTTTTCCTCCACCTAGAACACGATGAACTGCGGGAGATATTTAATGACATCAGCAGCAGCAGCGAGGATGAAGATGAGAGGGATCACCACGACGATGAAGACCTGAACATCATGGACACTGAGGAAGATTTGGAGAGACAACTGCAGGACAAGCTGAATGAGTCTGATGGGCAGCAGCAGGAGAATGAGGGGTCCAACCAGATCGGTGCGTGGCCAGCAGAGCATGGCAGAATTGTTGGGATGCCAGGCAGGCTGTGCTTGCCAGCTCTGCTGCTGCTCTGCCTCTGAGCTCACTCTCCCTTCCAGCCATGGGCATCCAGAAACAGATTGACAACCTGAAAAGTAAACTCCAGGAAACTCAAGACAGGAGGAAGCGCCAGGAAGATCTCATCATGAAAGTGGAGAACGTTGCCCTCAAGGTGAGAGCTCTCCTGGGGCCTCTTCAAACCTGCTTAACACTGGCTCACCATTAGAACCACCAGATTGATTTGGAGAAGCCAGGAGCCTTTGCCTGCTGGGTTAAGGATAGCTGTGGTGTGGCTGTACACACTCCAGCGTTTCCCCATGGAGGCAAAGCAACCTGTGAGATAAGGGGGTGGTTGTCTCTGCACCATTTGACACGTTGTAGCAGCAGCCATTCTGTTGAGAGCACACTGGTAACTCTGGTCTCCACGTTTGTCTCTGCAGACCCGTCTCCAGGCCGTGCTGGATGAGTTCAAGCAGCAAGAAGAGCGAGAGAAGCAGCAGGTGAGGAAACTCCCACAGTGGAGTGGGAGGTACTGGGGTACAACACTGCTCTTGGCCTGGCCTGACAGAGTTCCCCGAGTGTCCTGCCACAGCAGCTGCTGTGAACTCCAGTGTTACAGCTCAGCTGGGGTTGTACCTCCTCTGTGTTTGCATGGAGCTTCCCAAGGCAGAACAAGATACAAGGAGTAGGGTTGACTGCAGCCTTCCTTCTGGAGGAGCCAAAACATGTCCAGTCAGCAGTCCAGAGCTGTCAGGATTGCTGCCTGGGATAAAAGATGACACACAAACCCATCATCACCCATGTACAAGGAAGGCAGTGGCTGTAGGGTTGTGGCAGGTTTCGTGCCTGGGCAGCTCTGTTCCAGCCAGGTACCAGGACAGGAGGTTCTCACTCTCAGATCCCTGTGGGCTGTCCCAGTTCTGGCCCAGAGGAGCCCAGGCAACACACAGGGAGAGCAGCCACTGGTGTGGGTGCAGGAACACAAAAGTGCTGGGGCTGCCTGGAGTCCCAGATGTGCCTTACTGTAAAGTCTCACTCCCTCTTCCCAGATGGCATCCCTGCAGGAGCAGCTGGAGTCCCTCATGGAGAAGTGAGGAGTGGGCCTGGGTCTTTGTGGAAGTGGTGGGCACCTGCCACACTGAAGTCTTTGCTTTAGTCACTCACTTCTGCTGCCAGACATGCTGCTGGGCAGTGGTAGAGGGTCCATGTCCAGAGCTAATTTCACATCCACTGTGCTGGGTTTGGCTGGTGGAGCTAAAGAATTGGACTACACCTGTGAGAGCAGCCAGAAAAAACAGATTTACTGTAACTACTCAGCACTGACCTCCCCAGGAGAGCAGGTTCTGGTTTCTTCATCTCAATGAGTCTTGGGCTTCATGGGCTGTGGCCTGGTAAGAGTTTGTTCTTGTGTTTGAGGAATGCTTATATCTGCAAACCAAGCTCAATAAAGTTTCCTTTTCAACCCTGGTCTGTTCCTTTGTGGTCTCCCAGGCACGCAGCCCCTGGCAGGGAGCCATGCCTGGGCACCTTTGGTGGGGCACTGCTGGGCTCCTTCCCCAAAGTGCTCTTCATGGAACTGGGTCAAAAGTGCTGTCACTGGGTGGGAGGAACGAGGCCCTCCTGGTCAGGGAGTTCCTGTAATTCCTCAGAGACTATGCATGCAAATCCCAGATTAACCTGACAGGGTGGGAAGAGGATTAGAGGGGCGGTTACAGAAAGCAGTGGAGGACACCAGGGGCTTCAGCGAGTGTGTGCTGGGGGGGAAATACCCCTGTCTCAACCCAAGGGCAGGGGAGGAAGGCTCTGCCCCCAGAACAGAAAGGAAAAAGTCAGCAGAAACCCTGGAAGATGATGAGTATGTCCAGATAGCCAAGAGACACGTGAGGAAGACGTGGAGCTCTGGAAGGGCCAGAGCGTGCCGGGGTGTCTGTGATCTGTGAGCAGCCATGGAGGAAACCTACCTGCTGAACGTGGAAGGGGTCAAAAAGAAGATTCTGCACGGAGGCCAAGGGGAGCTGCCAAAGTTGCAGGATGGGAGCAAGGTAAATTTGTTTGGGTTGTTGTTCCTCCAGAGCCCTAGGAGAGGGAGCGGGTCTGACATCCCTGCCTATTATGGGTCACAAGCCCAGCTCCAGGTGTGGGGAACAGTGAGAGCCCTCACAACAGGGGTGCAGGAGGGGCTGGTTTGGGCACTCACAGCTGGCAGTGCCCACAGTCTCACCTTGCACTGGACCTGTGACACCTCCTCCCCATGGCACTGTTAGAGCTCAGCAACCACGGTGGCTTGCTGAAATCTGCATTTCCTGCCATGTGCCAAGCAGGAGTGAGATGTGCCAATGGGTTGTTCCTGGGAGATTCCCCAGCCTCTGATCCCTGTGGGTTCCTCCAGGTCCTGGTGCACACTGAGAGCATTCTCTGGGTTGTAAAGGGGGATCCATAGGGAGGAGCATGGATGGATGTTAAGACATTTGACCGTCTGCTTGCTGTCTTAAGTGGGCAAGAGGCACAGTCTCCTGCTGTGGAGGGAGAGCTGCCAGTTGAGCAGCACGGTGCTGGGAGCAGGCTTGACCCCACAGCTGAGGTCACCGTGGCTGCTGAGGGGACTCTCACCACTGGGCTCTCTCTGGGGCAGTTCACCTTCCACTTCCAGACGCTGAAGGATGACTTTGAGCGGACGGTGATCGATGACAGCCGGGAAGCCGGCGTGCCCATGGAGATCATCGTGGGCAAGATGTTCAAGCTGGAGATCTGGGAGACGCTGCTCAGCTCCATGAGGATTGGGGAGGTGGCAGAGTTCTGGTGCGACACCATTGTGAGTGAGGGGCCCAGAGATGCCCCCTTCCCTCCTTCCTGCAGAGCCAGGACACAGGACCGCGCATCCCAGAGATGCTCCAGCCTTGTCTGGTGCAAACACAGGCTGTCCCTTGGCGTCAGCCCCAGGGCTGAGCAGGGTGCTCCCCTCCTTGCAGCACACAGGCATGTATGCCCTGGTCTCCAGGGGCATGCGGAGGATCGCGGAGGGACGGGACCCCCTGGAGGGGCAGAAGCACCGCTGTGGCATGGGCAACATGTTTGACTACCACAGCACGGGCTACGCTGACCTGGACGAGCTGCAGCGGACGCCGCAGCCCCTCATCTTCATCATGGAGCTGTTCCGGGTAAGGAATGGCCGGGATGGCTGCCAGAGCAGGATCAGCTGGGACAGGCCACTCAGCTCCTCCTGCCTGCGCAGGTGGAGGACCCCTCAGCGTACAAACGTGACACCTGGGCCATGAGCAAGGAGGAGAAGCTGGCAGCAGTGCCTGTGCTGCACAGCGAGGGCAACCGCCTCGTCCTGCGCAGGGAGTTCGCACAGGCGGCAGCCAAGTACCAGGAGGCTGTCATCTGCCTCAGGAACCTGCAGGCCAAGGTGAGCAGGACTAACACTCCCCAGCTCTGCCTGGGTCACACCTCAGATGCTTTCCTGCGTGCCTCGGGTGCCTGGGAGGGGGTGGGCACAGCCATGAACCGGCCTGTGCTGCTCGTGGGGCAGGAGAAGCCGTGGGAGGATGGCTGGCTGAAGCTGGAGAGCCTGGTCACGCCGCTGGTGCTCAACTACTGCCAGTGCCAGCTGGAGCTCGGCGAGTACTACGAGGTGCTGGAGCACACCACGGAGCTCCTCCAGAAACACAATGGTACCTGTGCCCTGCATCCCACCCGCTGCTGTCCCCATGGCTCCTGGGGACTCCATCCCCTGAATCTCCCATCGGTGACAATGCCTCTGCCTGTGATAGCACCTGTGTCATCTGAATCCCCGTGTCCCAGCTTGCCCTGCCCATGACAGAGCTCATGGCACTGGTTTCCTCTGCCCACCATGTCCCCCCAGCCACCACACCATCCTTCCCCTTTCCATGAGGATCCCTGCACTTCCTGTGCCCTGCTGCCCGCAGTGGCACCGCGTAGCCCAGGTCTCCCTGCCCTCCCTGCCCGTGTATCCACCCCACTGCCCCATTGCTCCGTGTCCCCTGGTCCCCAGGCTCTCCAGCTCCTGTGGCTGGTGGCCCTGAGCTGCAGGACCCCCCCGGGGGCTCTTCTCTCCTGGCAGACAACGCCAAGGCCTATTTCAAGCGGGCAAAGGCTCACGCTGCCGTGTGGAACGAGCGGGAGGCGCGGGAGGATTTCCAGCGCGTGGCTCACCTCGACCCCTCCATGGCAGCTGCGGTGAAGAAGGAGATGAAGCAGCTGGGGGAGAGGATGAGGAAGAAGCACGTGGAGGATCGGAAGCGCTACCAGGGCCTCTTCCAGTCGTCCCAGGGTGTGAAGGGCCGTGAGGGGCAGGAGAGCAGGGAGGTGGGTGATGGGGCACCTCAGGGTGGGGCTGGGGTCCAGGGGAACCCTGGGCAGGGGGAGCAGCGTGCTGAGACTGAAGTAACAGGACAGCCAGGGGCTCCCCAAGCTGAACAACAGACCCCCAGGGCTGGGGGTGAAGGGGCAGCACCAGAAGAAGAAGAAGCCCGTAAAGAGCCTGTGGGAGAAGAGGTGGAAGGGAGGGATCGGACAGCAGTGGGGGGAGAAGAAAACCTGGGCACCTGTGGGGCAAAGACAGAGAGCCTGGGAACACAGGAGGAAGGTGAGAAAGAGGAGGAGAGGGAAGAGGAAGAAGAGGAGGGGAAAGAGGAGAAGAAGGAAGAAAAAGAGGAGATCCAAGAGGAAAAGGTGGAGAGGGAGGCAGAGGGACAAGATGAAAAATTGGAGGAGGAGGAAGAGGAGGAGGAAGGGGTAGAGAAGGAAGAAAAGGAAGACAAAGGGGAGAGGAAGGAGAAGGTGGAGTGTGGGGCAGAGGAAGAAGATGAGAAATTAAAAGAGGGTGAAGAAGTAGAGAAGGAAGAAGAAAAGGAAGAAGAAAAGGAAGAAGAAAAGGAAGAAAAAGAGGAGAGGGAGGAGGAGGCAGTAGCAAAAGGGAAAGTGGAGAAGGACAAAGAGAAAGGGAGTCTGTCAGCAAAAATGGAAAAGCCTGAAGCAGAGCAATGTGAGACAACAGGGGAGACAAAGGCAGCAGGGCTAGGGCAGGGCTTGGAGCAAGGAGCCAGTGGAGCAGAGGGAACTGGCACAGGGAATGAGGCCCAGGATCAGCTAAAGAGAGCCCCAGAGCTGGGTCCAGCTGAGAGGCCCCCAGGGCTGGAGGATGAAACATCTGGGGAGGCTCTAGAAGAGATGAGCTGCAGGGAGCAGGGAGCAGGCAGTGGACAAGAAAATGCTGGGGAAGGCAACATCCTGCCAGTGAGCTTCACCCCTGGGAAAGGTGAGGAGCTGAGTGGAGAGGCAGAAATACCCCCCTGCCTCATAGCAGCCAGAGAAGGGGGTGCTGCACCCCTGGAGCAGTGCAGCAAAGAGCAGGGCCATGAGCAGCCCTGAGCAGGGTCAGTTCCCCCTGCCTGGGCACTGACAAAGAGGCACAGCACAGGCAGCAGGGCTCCTGTAGCCTGAGAGGGAGCCCCGGGGCTGGGGCAGTGACACGGGAACAGTGCTGTCCTCACCCTGCCACCGCCGCGCCCCTGCCCCGACTCCCGGGCTCCAGCGCCGTCCAGCCGGGCGCCACCGAGCTCTGCTGGCTGAGAAATAAAAGCTCTTCCCTGGCACCGTGGGCTGGGTTTGTTCCTGAGCGTGACCAGCTTCCCTGATCACATCCCACACCTCCCGCCTTGCCCTGGAGCCCGTGGCACAGGGACGGGGCAGTTCGTGCTGCTCTGGAGAGGGGTGGTCAAGGAGGATGCATTTCACGCCCCTGAATCTCTCCTGCAATTAATGTCCCCAAACTTCCCTGCAGTGGCACCGTGTCAGGCCTTTTCCCAGCAGTGCCAGCCCTTCCAGGCAGGAGTGAGAGCAGGTCCAGCCCAAAAAATTGTCTGTCCTGGGCCAGGCTTCACCACCAGTCAAGTCTGGGCAGTGGAGAGGGCCCGAGAGCCCATGAACTATTCTTCATCTGAATCCCTCATTGTGCCACAGAGGCACAGTGAACATGGGCAGCACTTGGGACTGGGGCACCCAGACACCTCTGGGCACTGAAAACCTCATGGAGCTCCAGAGGGAAAGGAGGGAGAGGACTGCCCTGCCTGCCCAGCATCCCACTCACTGCTGCCTACATCCTGCCTGGGGCTGAAGGGTTTCCTGCTGCAAAAGCTCCTAGGGGACAAGGAGGGATGTCCCCACACAGCCCCTGCCCCAGCCCTCAGGCTGCCACATGGCCTGAACAGACCTCGCTGGAAGAGGATGAAGATGCTGGCTGGGGGACACGCCTGTGTTTGGGGATCCTGGGCTCTGCCCTCAGTTTCTGCTGTGCCTCAAGTGCAGCCAGGGTGACACGGTGCAGGCTGTGTTCCTGCAGCAGCAGTGCCAGGATGGCACAGCAACGGGAGCTGAGATGCGCCGATAGAAGAGGCCAGAGCACCGATCCAGGTCTCAGTATAAATACAAATTTATTCTCTTTCCAGAGCAGAGATGCCACAAAGCAGTGAGGACAGCAGCACCACAGTACATGGTTACCAGAGCATTAGCCAGCCTGCTCCCTTCCCTGACACATCCTGGCTCCCAGACACAGCCCAAGCCCCCAGCCTGCCCACCTCTGCTCCCCACACCTGGCACTGGGGCCGGCAACTCTGTCCTCATCCTGCCCTTTTTCTTCCCCCAGCTCCCCCCAGGCTGGAAACTCCTGACCACACCCTCAGGCCAAACCTCACTCTGCTGCTCCCCACGCTGCTCCCATCCTGCCCCTGGGATAACAGAGGGGTGCAGCTGGGTCTCACAGGCTGGCCCGTGGTCCCTCTCACCCACAGCCTGACACAGCATGCCCAAAGCCACCCAAATGCCACCACACTGCTCTCCTGCCACTCACCTGGCCGGGACAGCAAGGACAGCCACCCACTGTGCTGCCAGCAGTCACTGGAGCATTACACGCTGAGCAGCCCTGGCTGTAAGGGTCACACGGCCTTGTCCTCGGTGTGAGCACTGCCCCTCACCTCTGCCAACACCCCCAAAGCCAAGCCCACAGCCCTGGGCCTGACACCCTGCCCTGCTCACAACCTCCCCAGACAGTTCAGCACCTTGTCCTGTCCCAGCCAGCAACAACAGCCCTGGCTCTGTCCTTGCAAGCCCTGTTTAAATGGGATGTTTCACCCCAGTGTGCAGCCCTGCCCCGAGGGCTCAAGCCTCTCATCTCTCCACAACCTGTGGCCCCAGAGCCCCAGGGCCATCTCAGCCCCTGCTCTGGGTCACCCTGCAGCACCTGACTCTGCCTCTTTCTCGACATAACACGGCACAAGACAGCCAGCCCGAGGGATTCCTGGGGACCAGGAGCCACCACCCCCAAGCTGCCCTTCCTGGCAGAACAGCCTCCCTGCACTGCCCCGTGGGACCTGCTTCCAAGGAGGGTCTGCAGCCCCCAGCCCAGCTCAAATCTGGGGACAGCAGCAGGGCAGCTGCTCCCTGGGGCAGCAAGGTGCCCTGCCTGTCCTGCTGCCATGCACTTGCACCAGACCAAGGTGTCCCCAGGGCTGGAATACAGCTGGAGAAACCCCTCGCTGCAGGAGCTGAGGCTCCCCAGGGACGGAGCTGGGGCTGTGCAGGACAGGCTCTCTGGCCATGGCAAAGGCACAGATCCCCAGGGAACCAGGCAGGATGAAATACCTGCTGTGGGTCCAGCCCTCACTGAGCTCCCTCCCAGCAGCCCTGCAAGGCAACACCAGCAGCAGGGAAGGTGCTGCTTCCCCTGGGAGCAGGAGTTGGGCTGGTCTGAAAGTGAAGGGCAGCTACACTTAAGGTATTAGAGTTTAATAGAGTGAGTCCATGAGAGTATTTAAATACAGTATATATATATATAATATATAGAAATATATGCAAATTAAACAATAAGGCTCTGTTATAAAGACCCTCTCAATATAAGGCTACTAGCTGGGCTGAAGCTCTGACATGGACTCAATCCCTACTCCATAAACCTCACAGACTCTCTCCTGGTGGTATGTGCCTGGCTGGCTGCAGAGCCTTGGGTGGCAGAGTTCAAACCATAAGGCTGGCAGCCAGTTACTGTTATAAAGAGTTATTTTAAAAATTGTGTGGCTCCAGGAGTGATTTGGTGCCCATAAACCTGGAGGCTCCTGGGCACGAATGAAGAGTGGGATGCTGAGCTCTGCATCCCCCAAGGGCTGCAGGCAAAGGCAGCAGCCCGTGAGTGCCAGGGGGGACAGACAGTTTTCATGGCTTCAGTTTTCTTCTGAACCATCCCACCCAGGCTTGGACACTGCTGAGTGACCAAACCAGCCTCCTGGGGAGCCCACAGTCCCACTCCTGCATGACCCATGTTCCCCTGAGATCTTCTGGAGCTGGCAAGCATCCTGCACCACCAGCTCGGAGGGAGTCTGTGTGAGGTCTGCTGCAGCACAGGGAGCATGGCAGGGACAGAGGGGGAGAAAAGCAGCCAGGTAGCTGGTTAGGAAGAGCCTCTGGCTCACAGGAGGTGTTAGATAAGGGAGGTCATACCTGAAAGAGAAATAGACAGGTCAGGAAAACAGGACCCAGAGTCACCTGGTTAGAAGGGGCTGCTGCAGAGCCAAGAGGATCCTGCTCAGGGATGGCAGAAAGTGGGCAAGAGTCTGCATGGGCAGATCACCACCTCATGTTAGTGCTGGCACCAAGCAGTGTCTCCCTCTGGCAGCCTGGGCAAGAGACCAAGTGCTGCTCCTGGACTGGAGCAGAAAAAGAGCAGAACGACCAACACCAAAACCCACTGCGTGAGTGTGGTGCCATCCACACACACATCCCCCAGTCTCCATCCCTGCTGGGAAGAGCTGTCCATGAGCAGCCAGGAGAGCTTGCACCATTGCTTCCATCTCACCAGGCAACTGTGGCCTCGACCTCTCCTGCAGAGGGGTCTGGACAGGGAGGAAGCCAGGAGGTGGCTCAAAGCTGTCGCTGCAGTTGGGTGCTGGCAGGTGTGTCCATCCTCATGGTGGGAGCCCCAAGGGGTGCAGGGTCCTGAGCAGGGCAGGAGGCTGCCTTGCAGCTCATCACGGGGATCTGTTTGGTCTGTGCTCTTGGCAGCTCTCATCGCCTCTCCTTGCAGGTGTGAAGCCTCCTCCTCCTCCTCCTCCGTTCCCAGGCCACGCACCCGTCCCAGCAGCACTGCAGCAGCAAAGCTCTTGGCTGAAGCACTGCAGGTCATCAGCTGTGGCAGGGAAGCTGGGATCGGGGCAGGGCTCTGGGGAAAACCTCACCTGAGGGAGCAGCTAGAGAGGAGGATTTCACTCAAGTACCTCGAGAGTTGGGGAAGGCGCTCCGCAGCTTCTCCATTATGTCTTCCAGGCACATGCTGACTTCCTGGGTTTTGGCTTCCACATCATCTGCAGTGGGAAGGAGGGCAGGTGGGTATGAAAAGGCTCTCTGGACACCTGGCTGCCAGCATCTCTGCAGGATGGCAGGGTGCAGGCAGCTTCCTGCAGCATGGAAACAAGGGAGCAGGGCCAGGAGCTCAGCCCAAGCCCAAACCTCACCTGCAGTTTCAGTGTCAGGGGTGTTGTGCTCTTTCTCCTTTGCCTGGCTGCCTTCTGACTGATGTGGAGATGAAGCCAAGGAAGAGGCTGCTGAACCATTGCCTTCTGACTCTGCTGGAGGCTGGAGTGAGAAGAAGGCTGTCATGGTCCCCCGTCCTTGGCTTCCCCTGCTCTGCCCATCCCCTTTGTGCCATTGTCACAGCTCCGCTGTGGCAAAGCCCACGCCACCCTTGCTCTGAGCACACCTGCAGCAGCAGCTCCCTCAGCCTGTGCAGCTGTGACTCCAGCTGCTTGTTGTGATCCTCCAGGATCTGCATCCGTGTCTCCAGGCGGCTCTTGTGCTGCCGGAGGATTCGTGCTTCTGCCAGCAGCTCGTCGTTACGCGGGTCTTGCACGGATTCGGGAGAGCCCGTGGCCAAGGTTGGAGACTCCACTGCCTCATCGTGCTGCCATTTCAAACGTCTCAGCTCTCCCTGGAGGATCCTGCAGGACAGCCCAGGTCAGCATCCCCACAATCCTTCCTAGAGACTGCTGGAAACACCTGGGAGCTGCACGCTGGGGATGGACCATGAGTCAGACAGAGCTCTGCCATTTGTGAAGCTCAAGGGCCAGGATGCTGCACTGCAGAGTGGCCTGACTGTGGTTCCACCCCACTCAGAGGGCTCACAGACATGCAACCACTTCCCAAGAGGATGAAAACAAGGGCAGGGAAAGCATCACCTCCTCCTGAGCTGATGTGCCCTGCCTAGAGCCTCACCTGGTGTGGTCCAGACAGATCAGCACTACCGGTGTTCACAAGGGGTTCAGGGACAAGAAACAGTGCCCTGGGCTCACTTCAATCAGTTTGGGGTTCAGGAGGGAACAGGTTCTGGGGATGTGGGAAGGAATATTTTGGGGAACAGAGTCCTTTCCCTTCCTTGGAGAGCACACCCTCACTGAGTTTTAGTGCTCAGCTTGGACACCCTCCAAAACTGCCCCCTCAGCATCTGCAATCCCCACCTGCAGACCCAGCAGCATCCCCTGGCTCCACTCTGAGCTCTACAAGGCTCCCCCAGCCCCTTCCCCCCTCTTAGGCTATAACCCCACTTCCAGAGTTGCCCCTGTCTCTACCTGTTTTCATCCTCTAAGTGGGCCAGGACTCGCTCCAGCTCTCCCTTGTCATCCATGCTGAGGCTCCCTGGAAGCTGCTGGCTGCCCCCAGGCTCTCTGTCAGTGATGGGGCTGGAGTGGCGCAGCAGGTACTGGTCCTCATCCCTGTTCAGCAGGTGGAGAAACACCTGAATTAGGAAAATCATGGGATTTGTGTGCCCTTGGGGAAGGACAGCATGGAGGGAGGCAGTTTGATAGGGGAGCCCTTTCTGGCTGCTCCAGGCCTAGAGCTCAGAAGGGGCTCAGCATCCCTGGTAGCTGGGGGAGCCCAAGAGCCTGTCACTCAATGGGACTGGGAAGGAAAGCATTTCTGTACCCTGGCTAGGCATGGATAGAGCCACAGGAGCCCTGACTCATCAGGAGGTGAGGAGAAGGGAATGGAGACAGAACTCACAGGCTGTCATCAGGAGACAGGCTATCACTGAAGAAGGAACAGTTCTGGCTTTCCATCTCTGCAAGCCTGGAGGGAAGAGAAGAAGGTTGAGATATGGTCAGAAACACCCTGAACATCTGCTCAGTGCACCCCACTTAGGGCAGCCCCTGCAAGACTCCTCTCTGGCAGGGTCTCCCAGCTGGCCTGCACCCATCTGCCCCTCTGCACAGGCTTAGAGAGTTTTGCCTTTTTAAAAACCAAAATACACTGCTGCTCTGGGTGTGGGTCTCCAGAATAAAGAGCTGCTGCTGTGCAATCTGCTCAGCCTTCTCACTCACAAGCAAAGGAAAGGGGTGTAAGAATTCCAGCTCCAGCCCAGGGCCTGAGCTGTAAGTCCAGGCTCCCTGTACCCCTCGGGTCCCCATGGCAAGGGCAGAGGCACTACAAACCAAAAGGCAGCAGTAGTGGGAGCTGGCAAACAGCCCTGGTGAGGACACAGAGCAGAACAAGGCACAGAGGGATGTGCCTGCTGAGAATCCATCCAGCAGCTCATACTGGGAATAGCAGGACAGCACACGGAGGCTGCTGCACCACCGACACATCTGCTGTCAAATCCATGGTCTTTGCTGCTAATTTACACATCCCAGGCAGGTTTGCCTGGCTCTGCAACATGCTGGGAAGGGTGGAGGGGGTCTGTGAGCACACATCTGCCCCAAATCTCCCCCCACACCCATCAGGATCATGCTCTGTGGCCAGGCAGGACAGCAGAGCCCAGGGGTGGTACCTGCTGGCGAAGTGCTCGATCCGGGAATGTGTGTCAGCGTGAGGTAACATCGGGGAGGAGGCTGGGCTGCAAGAGATGCACAGGGATCAGCAGGGCTTGGGAGAGGCTGATCTCACCTGGCTGGACATGGAGACTGAAATCTCTGTTCCTTCAAGAACAAGGTGTCATGTCACCCCCAGAGCAAATGCTCCTCCAGCCCTGCCCCAGGAGCCCTGAATGAGCTGAGCTGCTCCTTCCAGCCACAGAACCCATCTCTCAATTCTGGGTCAAAAGACATCACCCAGGGCCCAGCCAACTCACGTCTCAGAGAAGTCAGCCTCGAGCACGGACTGCACGGGCAGGTAACCTCTCTGTGGGTGCTTGCTGAAATACTGCTTGGAGCGAAACTTGTTCTTCAGTGTCGTGGCAAAGTCTCTCATGTTCTCACTGGACGTGGTCTGCAGAGACACAAACGTGACAAAGGTGCTGTTTAATGAAAAGGTGGGGACCACAGCTCAGCACTCACAGGAAAGGAGTCCCCTCAGGCTGGGCATGAGCTCTGTGGGGGAAGAGGCAGATGAAGCTGAGGAAGCAAGGAGGGCACCCAGCAGCTCTGTCAGCCTGTCATGGGGCTGGGCACTGGGGGCCATGCACCCTGCTCACCAAGAGCCCCAGAAGAGCAGGGACACAGGCAGCCTCCAGCATGCAGAAGGTACAAAACTACACAGGGGATCCACTTGTGGGGCTGCACCAGCCTAAACGTCACAAGGCTGCTGCCATCAGTGGGGGCTGCTCTGAGCCAGGGCCCTCCCAGCCCAGCCCAGCCCCATACCGGGGTGTAGTACTCCATGATGGGGTAGTGCAGCTTGTTGCCCTTGCTGGCTCTCCCGGTGAGGAAGCAGGTCTGGCAGATATCCACATTGAACTGCTTCAGGCTCCGATACCTGGGGAGGACAAGAGGCCATAGGGAAGCACTGGAAGTCATCAAAAACATGTGTTTAAAGCCCAAGGACAGGTCAGTGGGAGGGGACAGAGGTGGCCTGTGTTGCTCTAACACCCCAGGGCTAATGGCTGAAGTCCCCAGAAAAGCACCTGCTCCTTCCCCTTAGCTGGCATCTGCTGTGCCAGAAACACTGCTGGCTGCAGAGCTCCCGGCTCCCCCAAGAGCACAGAGCAAACTCAGCTCCCTCCTGCAGGACACCACGCACTCCCCTTGCTGCCAGGGTCCCACATCACAGCCCTTACCTGAACCCCTTGATGGGGCACTGCCTGCAGATGGAACACTTGGTCTGGTGCTTCACCTGCTCGGCCATGGTCACCCTGTGCAGCACCGCCAGCCACACCATGGACTGCGGCTCCAGGTTGGCCCACTCCAGGAACTGGGATGCCTCGATGGCAGACTTCCCATTGCTCTGGGGAGGGGAGAGGAAGGGGCTGCTCAGAGCTGGGACCCTGCCGTGCTGGGGTGCAGGTCCCCTGCCACCTCGGGAGCGTGTCCCCAGCACGGTGGCTGCAGACAGGGCGGGGGCCGTGGCTCCACACTCACGAAGCGGAAGCAGCTGCGGATGCTGGGCTCCACGTTGCTGCCCCCGAACGCTGCCACCTCCCCCAGCTGGCGTGGGACCTGGATGGCCTCGTGGAGCAGGACCCCGAGGTGCCGCTGGTCACACAGTCCCCCGGCGTTCGCCACTTGGCTGAAGAGATCTGTGCAGGACAGACAGATCACACCCAGCACCCTGACAGGACAGACACCCAGCTCACAGCCAGCATCCTGACAGGACAGACAGATCACACCCACCCTGACAGGACAGACAGATCACACCACGCACCCTGACAGGACAGACACACAGCTCACAGCCAGCACCCTGACAGGACAGACAGACAGATCACACCCAGCACCCTGACAGGACAGAGAGACAGCTCACAGCCAGCACCCTGACAGGACAGACAGATCACAGCCAGCACCCTGACAGGACAGACACACAGCTCACACCCAGTACCCTGACAGGACAGACAGATCACACCCAGCATCCTGACAGGACAGACAGACACACAGCTCACAGCCAGTACCCTGACAGGACAGACAGACACACAGCTCACACCCAGCACCCTGACAGGACAGACAGATCACACCCAGCACCCTGACAGGACAGACACACAGCTCACACCCAGCACCCTGACAGGACAGACAGACACACAGCTCACACCCTGCATCATGACAGGACAGACAGACAGCTCACACCCAGCACCCTGACAAAAGGACAGACACACAGCTCACACCTAGTACCCTGACAGGACAGACAGATCACAGCCAGCATCCTGACAGGACAGACACACAGCTCACACCCAGTACCCTGACCGGACAGACAGATCACACCCAGCATCCTGACAGGACAGACACACAGCTCACACTCAGCACCCTGACAGGAGGCAGGCACAGGGAGCAGTGTGTGGGTCACACCAGGGACCCCACTGATCATCTCCAGCAGGGAGTGCAAATAAGAGGAAAAATCTGAGCTATGATTAAATAACTTTTACCAGTATCCTTCCAGCTCCTAGTAACCAGTTTAGAGTCTTCTTCAGACAGGGGTTACATACATCATTTATTTAACAGCCACAGCTAGCCTGTCCTCTATGAATCAGCCCAATCCCTTCATTTAACTTCTTGGTGCTCCCTATGCTACACAATATTCCCCTCCACAATATTCCATGGTTAAAATGCAGTGAGGAAAGCAATTTGCCTGAAACCCATTTCCCCCCAGCCATGCACTCTGGTGTTTTCCTTCTGGAAAGCATTGGATAACTTTCCTGTGTGCCCTCTCTGCACTGTTGCTTACAGTGCCATGCAAGCAATGTCACTGCAGCACCAGTGAGTCTACAAAAACACCTCCTAATTTCGGTGGCGTAGGCCTAGGGAGGGAGGGAGAGGTGATGATGCAGCAGCTTAGTCACTGCAGGAAAGCTGTTCCTTTGCTCTTCCTGGGCAAAGAAGGTCTCAGCCAGGAAACAAAGCCACTCCTGTTTTGCCCAGCTCAATTCACACCAGATTCTGGGGGAGGGAGACAAGCGACTCACACTGAAACTTCTCCTTGACCTCTGTCCCGCACAGACACGCAATGCCCGTCTTGAAGGAGAGAGCCCTCATCTTCCCGCTGCGGCCACTGCAAGGAGAGACATTGCACAGGCTGGCAAATGTTCCCCAGAGGGTTTTGTTGGCAGGGAGGGGGTCATCAAGGCAAGCACACAGCAGGCAGCCCCCCTCTGTAGCAGGCAGAGCCTTTCTGCCAGCTGGAGGAGCATCCTGGAGGTTTCCCCCCAAGCACAGCAGCCCCACAGCTCGGGGGACATTGAGGAGAGGTACCTGTCAAAGACATTCAGCAGCCAGTTGAGGCTCATGTCCACGCAGAGCGGCACGTTGACCAGGATGCCCCTCTCCTCCTCCAGCCGCTCGTAGAGGGCGGTCAGGCAGTGGATGACCTCCACCACGTCCATCGCCCGGTCGCTGGGCTGCAGGTCGTGCTCGTTGAAGATTTCCAAAGCCGTGGCCAGGGTGACCATGTCCACTGCACAGAAAGCACAGGCAGAGGGACCAGAGGGAAAGAGGGGAAAGGAGAGAGGTGAGAACCAAGAGGAGAGAGATGCAGCCCTGCCCTAACCTGGGGGAGTGTTAGCCCCACTGTGTTAGGGGCTGGAAGGATGGGCGCAGCTCCTAGAATTTCTCTCCCGCCTGTAAACCTCTCCCAAAATACCACATCTCCACCTTGAGACACCATTCTCTGTGACCATCTTTCCTCATTGATGTGTCCAGCCATGGCCATGAAAATGCTACCCATGGAAGGCTCTGTGCAGTGCCCAGTGCTGGCCTCTGCACGTGCCAGGTCCCTGTGGGGCTGGTGTGGGGGAGGTGAGGGGGCACAGACCCACACAGACCCTACAAGCAGCTGCCCAGAGATGGATCAGTCCTGTCCCCAGCTCTGATAGGGTGAGGGAGTTAAGGCACAAACCCAAAACAGGCCTAGGACAGCGTGAGCTGCCCTGGCTGCCCTGCTTTCAGATTCCTACAGCTGCAGGTTGTACATGTTACTGTGTTAGCCACCAGCAGTATTTCTTTCCTGAAAGTCTTTCCATCTTTAAGACCATTTATGTTCACAGTAACCAGGGGATTGTGTGCCTTTTCCACACTGTAACTTCACTCTGTGGAAAAATCCTCCCTTCTCCTGTCAAAGCTGCTGCGCTTGCACTGGGAAGCCCCAGTTCCTGTGCCAGGGAGAATCGCTCCTGCCCACCCTCATGTCCACACTGCCCACGGCTGCATATGGCTCTGAGCTATCCCTCACTGCCTTTCCTACACAGCCACTCCACCAAACTTCTCATTATGGGAAAGCCTTGGCAACCTCCCTGCCCTTTTCTCAAGTGTGTCTTGAATAAAGAGCACTTATTCAAGTCATTTCCAGGCTGGAAAGAAGGTGACAGTGCAGCATTTGAGATGCAAGAAATGCACAAGCAAAGATGCACAAGCAGCACGTGGGAGGGCCCTCCTTTGCTCTTTGCCCTTGTTTCCCCTGTTCCTGCATGGACACTTTCACAGGGTGGCAAAAGCTGCTTTCTTCCATTTGCATTGCATCATCCCTGAACATCCCTGGGTTCAGGACAGCCTGATCACCACAGTGCCATGAAAACACTCCATAGGCAGGGTTCAACTCTCTCGAGAGCCCAACCTCCCCACCCTGACTCATTACCTTCTTCCAGTCCTCAGACCTTTCACAGGTCTGCCTGGAACCCCACTGCTGCCTGGCTCTACCTCCTCCCCCTCATGAGCAATTAATTCAGGAGGAAGATTTCCCTCAACCTACTGCTGCTTAATTTTGACAGAGCCTTGGGTGAGAGGCTTTGTCAAAAGCTCTGAGCAGCCAAGGATGCTGCATCTATCAGATTCCCATCTGCCTGCTTGCCAGTTCCACCAGAAACTCCTCAGCAGTTTCCAAGGAGCAGCTACCTCTTGGAGAGATGTTTGAACTCCTGTCGTATCACATTCACCTGGCTATTAATCCTCCAGTTTCCAGCAACAGTGCAGAAGTCAGGTTTATTGGTGCCCTTCCTCCTCTTTAAGCAGTGAAGCCCTGTCTGTCCCTGCCAGTGGGGCTGGTTTCATCTCTCAGTTACATCCACACCTTCTCCATGCTCCTTTGGAGCTGCTTGGCAAGCTCCTGCCTGATGCCACAGCTTTTTAACTCTGAGCTGGACCGCTTTGTTCTCATATCCCTTTGGATAACACCTGCCCTTGAGTCATTTCCAGCCCAAACCACTGAAGAAAGGCACTGACACAGTCTGGTGGATTTGCTCAGCCTCCCAGGCTCATCCTCCTGGTTTCTCGCCTCAGCTACCTGTCCCCTGGTGCCTCCTGCCTTTGAAGTGCTGATAGAAGCTCGTGTTAGTTTAATACCTCCTCTGAGGGAGGCCCAGCAGGAGGGAAACCCTTCCCACACTCACATCGAAGGGCTTTCTGCACCCGCCGCAGCTTCATGGCCGTCCGGTACGCCGAGAACTTGATGTTGTTCAAATCGGCTGCAGTGACACAGGAAAACCAGAATAAAGCCACAGGAACATAAAGATCAGGCACAACAGCCTGATCTCCCAGGGCATGAAGCAGCAGCTGCAGCTCCCAGACCCCAGCCCCACCAGCAGCAGCAGAGTACATGCAGGAGGGTGAGGAGCAGAGCCTGGCAGGGGTCACACCCCACTGCTTTGGGGGACCCTGAGCCACAGAGGGGAGCCTGGGGGAATCTCGCACCCCTCCCATGCTGCAAAAAGGCAGATGCTGCTCAAATGGCTCTGGGACAGTCTCCTTACCCAGCGTCTGGTACAACTCTGTCATCTTTGGGTGGTCCCAGCACGTTGTCTGGGCCTGGTGGCTGGAAGGAAAATAGATGGACACCAAGAGTCAATCTGGTAACCAAAAGCTGCCATGAGAGATCAAAAAAAGGAGCTGGCCAGCACTGGGAGCATTTCAGCGTCTGCAGACACTGCTGCATCCCACTGAGCACACTGCCCAGCCACAGCAGCATGAAGGATGCCCACAGTAGGATATCCCCACTGCTGCCAGCCCCCTCTCCTTCCAGCCAGGGCTTCCCTCATTTTGGGCATCCCAGCAGGCAGGGAAAGTCTCTTCCTGCTCCACTGGAGGTGAGTTCTCACTCCAGACTGTTCACTGCCCCCCTCTCCTGATTGGTGCCCAATTCCTGATCCCAGCAGTCCAGAGAGGACCAGGGGCTGTGTCTGGGAACTCACTCACTTGATGTAGTATGGCACTTTGTTGGGGGAAATGGCTCGCTCCCAGGGGACCTGGACAGAGGCTGCAAGGAGAGAAACACGTGTCAGACCAACACCAAATGCTCCTCTAAGCTGATGCTGATTCTGGTGCCAGCCCAGCAGGACTGTGCCAACAGGTGGGTGCCTCTGAAAAGGCTGTGTGTGCCCAAATCACCGGCTGCAGGTGTTGCTGCAGGCAAGGGGATGCTGCCACAAAACTGCTGGTCTTGTTAGAGACATCTGGCCTCGAGAGACAAGTCTTTGTATCTGGCTGAGCTCAGAACTCAGGAAGAGACACTCCCTGATGCTTTTGATGATGCCCAAGGCAACCTTGTGGTCACCGGTGGGCAGGGCTCATAGCAGATGAGATTCGGGCACACAGACACAGCACTGCCTCTTACAACCAGGCTCAGACACCCAAAGCATCTGCTGGTCCTGTTATTCCTGCTCTGTGTGCCAGCTGCAGTATCTTGGGAGGGTGAGGATTCATCCCACACCAGCTGCCTGGAACCCTGTGTTATACAGAGGATGGAAGCCATGGCATGACCCTCAGTTATTTTCCTTTTTCACAGGCAATGTATCAATTCCAGCAACTGGGAAAATCATCCTTCCTTTCGGTCTGCAGAGAAGCACAGGCCAACAAATCCCACTGACATCCAGAGACCCTACGGGGCTCAGCATTCCCAGGACAGACCCCAGGCTCTGGAGCACAGTCTGCTGCCCACCCTTTGCAGGTCTGAGGGCTGTCAGCCAACAGCTCTGATCAGTAGGAACAGCATCCCTCTGCCTCACCACATGAATGAAAGCCTCCTTAAAATGCACATATTTAGCCTCCAAGTAACCACCACGGGATATGAGGGACTGCCTTTTCCTGCCATCTGTCGCCTTGCTCTGAGGCTGACACAGTCCCAGTGTCCCCTGGGAGCTGCTGCTGCGAGTGTCACAGCTCTGTGCTCTGAGGGGAAGCCACACTCACATCCCACCCTCGCTCCCACAAGGTGAGGCAGCACAGTGCCAACTTTGGAGATGGATCCTGCTTTGGCTCCTGTGCACTGGGCACCAGCCTGGGCCCTCTTCCAGCCTCGTGCAGGGATCTGGGCTCAGCAACAAGGACTTTGCACCCTGCTTTCCTGTGCCACAGCCCAGGCTGCTCTGCAGAGGCAGCCTCGTGGCAGAAGCCAGGGGGACCCACTCACGTACAGGAGAGGAAGTGCTGGGAGCCTGGTCCAAAGTCCCGGTGAGCATCTTGGAGCTGCTTCAGGCGTTCGTTTATGGAGGCCTGGAGGATTGAAAAGTAATTCACTGGCAGTCCAAGAGGCATTTTGGATTGATCACCCATTCAGGAAGGCTTGTGGGAGGACTCAGACATGCCCCAGCACACAGATGCTCTTCCTTCCTCTCCTATCTTGGTGTTTGTGTCCCCCAGCCTGCTGAACCCTCTACACCTCCTCCCACAGGCTGAGGTAGCACAGCCACATCTCCAGCTCACCTGTATCCAAACTCTCAGACATCAAAGCAGCCACAGCTGGTACTGACCCCCTCCACCAACACATCCTGATCCTCCCTTTGTTCCTCCCACTGCCTTTTCCCGACCCAGATCTCTGCAGATTTACACTTTCCTCACACTGAACTGATGCTCTTCTCCTCCAGGAACACCAGCTACAACATCCCTGCTGTGCCAAACCTTACTTTATCATCCTTGAAGCTCAGCAGTGACAGCCCCTCCCAGCCTCCTCCTGCCCGTGATTTATTTGCAATGCTTGCTCCTCACTCCTTCCCACCTGCAGCTGTTTCCAGCGGGTGTTGATCTGCTCCAGGGTGCGGGAATTCTCCATGCACAGGTGGACATCCGAGATGGCAAGCTGGTGTGCAAGATCATTGACCACTTTCACCCCATCCTTCATGGGGGAGAGCTCCTCTTTGAACAGCTGGAGTCCAATGCCCAGGGACACAGGCACAGAGCAGGGGAAGAAGGAAAAGAAGCAGGTGAGTGGCCAGGACTTGGATCCCATTCCTTTGCTACAAGCTAGGGTGGGCTAGTGGCTGCCAAGCCCCTGCTGACTGACCGTCCCACAGGACACCTTAGCAGAGGAAAAGATACCCAACCAAACCAACCAGGCTGCAGATTACTGCTGATAAATGAAATGGGGACAATGACCCATCTATGCTGAGCCACTCTACCTGTGTAAGGTCTGTGCCATGACGAGGCACACAGCATGGCTCAGGACACTGCTGGCCAAAACCCCCCTCACAAAGCAGCGGGGCTTCCAGGAAGGAAGCCTTGGCCCTGAGATCCCAGGCAATGAGGCTGCCTTGGACCGAGCAGTCCATGGGAGCAGCTCTGTCCTCCTGGGAAGCAGCATTTCATCACCTCCATGGCCGAGGCTGGAGCCCTCTCAGAGCCAAAGTACCTTGGTTGACTGGATGTGCTCTGGCAGGGAGTCAATGAACAGGTCCCCGATGGGTTCCCAGGTCTCCCTCACGCTCTCAGCCTGGTCCAGGGTGGTGCTGAGCTCTTCCATAGCCCCTTTAATCTCCAGCAGCTGCTCCAGGGTCCGTTCAATGTGGCGGTGCTGGTCCACACAGCGGGCTGTGAGCTTCTCCCAGAGCTCACTGGCCACGTTGGCCTGCTTCCAGACAAAGCGGCTGATGTTCTGGATCCGGTGCCGCGGGGACACATCTGGGAAGGGAAAGCAGGAGGGGAGCAAAAATGAGAGCCCAGCCCAGAGGAGAGTGGGGCAAGAGACAGAGAGAGGACAGGGAAATGAGAGATAAAAAACTCTAGGAGAACCTGGAAAAAGGGAAGAAAAACAAGTAATGATAGTGTCCATCTCTGCAGCAGCTCCTCCAGGTATCCAGCCTCTCTATCCTCACAGGCTGCCCTTTAAAATTCATACCAGGGCACATCTGGTGCTGCCTCACGAGGTGCCCCCATCTCTGCCTTTTCCTGGGACAGTGACACTGCTCTGTGCCAGTCTGACCCCTGGCCAAAGGGCTGGGCACAGCCTGGGCACGGTGATGTGAGGCAGAGCACTGATGTGCTGCTTTGTGCCACACCAGCCACCTCTGCTCCACCCTCTCCGGGCCAGGAGGAGCTGTGAAACCAGAGAACAAAAAAGGGGGAGCTCCACAAACCTTTGCTTTCCAAAGCTGGTTCCTCTAATTCCTCAAACGGGTGCTGGGAAAGGAAAGCCTGTGCTGACTCCAGGACAGAGTAAATGTATGGTCCCCGAGACTTCACTTCTTCCATGAAAGCCTGGAGAGAAGAGCACAGAGATGAGACAGCAGGCTGAGCCAGAAGGCTGTGCCCTGGCTGCCCCCTTGCCAAATGCTGCAGTGATTTATCCACTCCAAGGCCCAAACCTCACTGGAGGCACAGAGAGAAGTCAATGTAAAGAGAAATATTTTCACAGTTCAGGGAAGGAATGACCACCTGCCAGAAGGTGGCTCCTGCAGAGGTTTGGCCTGCAGCTTTGCTGGAGTGGGGAGACAGAGGAGCAAGCCCAGAATGGTGTGTTGAGTCAGGGCTGCACAAGAGGAGCTGTTTTATTTATGGTGCTTTCAGAGGCACTGCTTGGAGATGCTCCTCACTCGTGCAGCAAGAGCATGGCCAAGCTAACAACCCTTCCAGCCACTGCTCAGCAACAGGTCCAGCTGCTGCAGGAGCAAGGAGAGGAACAGCAGGATGCCCCAAAGCAGCACATCTGCCAGGGAAGGCTCCAGGGGCACGCTGGTTTAGTGTGTCCCCTCCTCCCCTCCAAGTGCAGCTCCTGCACCAGTGCTGGGCTCTCTGTGCACCAGGGAAGCTCCAGCAAGGATGGGGGATAGCAGCAGTAAACATTTTATTTTTGTTTTCAAGGTTAAAGTGACTAAAGCCCAACAGCCACTGGCAGTGAGAAGAAAATGCTGTGAAATGAGAGCAGGAAACTCTGATCTGCCTGGGTGTACCCCGGGTTCAGATATGCTGATAATGTGTTCCTGCACACATCACTCACTGCAGCCACAGGACTGCCCCTAGACCAGGCAGCCTTCTCAGGCCCCAGGATCCCAAAAACAGAGGCCAGTGAGAGGCAGGACACAGGCAAGCCACTACAAATGACAGGGTTCACTACCAGCTGCAGAGGGCTTGAGGCTGTAATGTGAGTTCATTGTCTAAAACCAGATGGGTTCTGCTTTTCTCAGGAAGCAGAGGTGGAGACAGCCAAGGAGTGGTGCACCCACAGGCTGTGGCGTGGGCAGTGACACAAAGCAGGGGTCCCAGGGGTCCCAGGCAGGGCTGCCCACCCCCAGCCCATCGCAGCAGTGAACAGGAGGCACGAGGCACGCACCGCGTGTGTCTCCTTCTCCTGCTGCACCAGGAGCACGTCGCCCCGCAGGGGCAGCTGTGCCGACAGCTCCTCATCCTTCTGCCCCAGCCAGTCGATGATCTCCTGGAGAGGCACCTGCAGCTTCCCACTGTGGTCAGAGAAGGCCTCCAGCCGAGCCCTGGCAGGAGAGCAAGGACAGTGAGATGGCAGACAGACAGACAGGAGAAGAGCAGGTTCCCTGAGGAGGGGAAGCACAGCACCATGGCTGGGTGCTGACTCCCAGGGACCCCCAGGACCCCCTCAATGACCAGCAGCACACTCAGCCAGCACAGAGGTGACACTGCCAGGTGGGTGAGGCATGGAGGCACTGGAGACAGGAAGCTGAAGCTATTCCTCACCCTGGAGCCCAGAGCAGAGGACAGTCATTCCATGTTTGCCTGTGGGTCAGAACTGCTCTGGCTAGCACGGGGGGCTTGGGATGGCATTTACATGTCTGGGCAGCTTCCAGGAGCCTTGGATTAGGGCAGGGCACAATTAACACGCCCCAGTTAAGCTCTCAGTCAGGCTGGCTGTGGAGCTGCAAACCCTGACAGTCTGGAAGGCACATTCCCCTCACGCAGTGGAGAGGGCTCCCAGCAAAGGCACAGGCACAGAGGAGGTGGAGGCAAAGCCGTGGGGCAAAAAGAGACAAGTGCAGAGGTGGCAGAGGATAGAGAGAGCAGCACAAAGCAAGCAGGAGGGAAGGAGGGGAGGGAGGAGAGGATGGGATGGGTAGAAATGGAGGAGATGCTTTCCAGCAAAAGGAGATTCAAACGTCTGTGGACCAGAGGGGGGGGGTGAGCCAAGGTCACTGTGAATTCATGTGGCTCATCAAGCAAAAAAGTTCAAAAACCTCCTGACAACCACCAGCAGCAGGCAAGGCTGGGGGGCCAGGCCAGCCCAGAGCTTGCTCCAGGCAGGACTCTTACCGAAGGCTGTGGGATTTTTTTTTAATCTCGTTCCAGCAAAGATTCATCTCCAGAGGGGCCTGGGGCCCGGCAGCACTGCTTGGAGCCCGGGGGGTTACACACGAAGGTCCTGCACCATCCTGCGGGGCTTCAACCTGGGCAGAAACAGAACCACACTGCATCCAGACATCACTGCCTGGTGCTTTGGGCACCTCTTGGGGACACCCACCCTGCTCTGTCCTAACCCTGGCTGGGTTTTCAGCTCTCTGGGGGGCTGCCCTGTTCCTCAGGTGGCTCCCAGGCTGTCTCTGGAGGAAGGATGCGGTGCCAGCTCCAGCAGCACTAAGAGCAAAGGTTGAAGGGAGGGCTCGCAGCACATCTCCTGTTCTCAGTTATCCAGCAATGAGCTTATCTCCCTGAGAGCTGTTAAGCCAGAGCTGGTCCTTATGTGTCACAGTGCCTGCAGGGCTGATGATGATTTTTCCCATGTTCTACAGGGCTGCTGTGCTTCGAGAGGAGCCTGATCCTGCTGTTCCCAGGGATCTGCCAACATCCTTTTATGCCATCCCCAATACTGGGACTTGCCACCTGCTCCTCTGCAGAGGCTCCAGGATATTCCCTGCCTGCATGGCAAATCTGAGAAGCCACTTCTCCTCCACAGATGCTGCTTCTCCTCCGCAGCTCTCCAGAATGAGCAGCCGTGGGAAGGGTGCTGGAAAAGGCCACGGAGAGATGACAGCAAATCCTAACCCAGCCACACAAGGGAAGCACACCCAGCTGGAAAAACTGGGTGCTGATCCCTGGACAACAAATCCTTGCTGGAATCCTCTCCTGAGCCTTTAGCACTGTGTCATGCCCCTGCTCACAGTGCACTCTGCTGCACGTGCTGGTGACAGCAACGCACAGGATCAGGGGCCACTCACACAGGACTCAGTGAGTGAGAGGGGATTTTCTCTCCAGAAAAACACAGTTTGTTGAGCAAAACACATGGACACATTCCCACGAGTGAGACATCAATGAGCTGTGTTGGAGAAATGGCAGCATTTCGATCGAATGCTACTTTGATATTAGAGCTCGCTTGAGATAATTATCCCCAGGTGCTTAATCAACCATAATTAAATGTGTTAGTACTTTCTAAACAGAGCATACAACAGGCCAGATAAGGGCAGCTGCCTTGGGGGAAAAGCAGCAGCTCTTCCAAGGGGAATGTGTAGAAACTTGTCACTTGTGCTGTCCAAGGGCTCATGGAGGTGTCTGGAGAAGAGATTCAGCCAAGGAGAGGAAAACAACAGGCAGGAGAAAACAACCAGACAAGGAATTTGGCTCCACAGCTAAAAATACTCCCTCCACACCAGTTCTCAGAGAAAAATCAAATGATCGCCAAGAGCGGTGCTAAGTTTGATTCATCTAAAAACATCTAACAGGCTGTTCCCTGCCTCCCCATCCTGCCACTCCAGAAACACCAAGAAAACAGAGAAAACCATCACCCACAGAGTTCACAGGATTCTTGGGGCCACGGATAATGATCCACTCAAGCTGAAGCTGCTGCTTGCACATAGAAAAATCAATACCCTGCATGTGCAGGTGCTCATGGCACTGAAGCAGGTCAGTCCCACGGCACTGCCAGGGAATGCTCCAGCCCTCCCCTCTATCCCAGGGGATACCAAAGGAAGGGATCAGCTCTACCTGGGAGCAACTGCAGCGTGGCTCTGCAGACAACACAGTGCTCCCAGCCTTATTTAACAAGTTAAAAGCCCACCATGCCTGCAACTCCCAAGCCCAGCAGGCAATCCCGTAGCAGTGACCAAGCAGAGAGCAGGTGCTGAACACCTGCTTCCCTAGGACAAAACCCCTGCAAGCGAGCAGAGGGAGAAATCAGTGCTTTCCCTCCAAGGGAAAGCATCCCTTCAGCATCCCTTCCCTCAGCATCCCTTCCCCAGAGCCCCAGCAGCAGCAGCCTGGACCCTCACTCCCCCTCCACCCTGGAACAGGTTTATTTTCGGGCGCAGAACACTCACGCAGGCTCTGGCAAGTGCATCTCCCTGCGCTCAGCGCCAGATCCGCCCCGAGCTCGGCCGGAGGAGCGGGCATCGCCTCCCGCCCCGCCGGGTGCCCGCGGCAGCACCGAGCAGGGCAGCACCGGGTGTCCGGCACGGCCGGGAGCCCCGAGCTCTGACCCCCCAGGAATGTGCAGGGGGGCGGCAGTGCTCACAGCCAGCCTCAATCCCAGCTTTGTCCAGCGGCATTCCAGCGACTCCAACCTGCCTTAACCCCGTGGCTGCCCTCGGAGCACAAGGGGGGCAGAGCTCTGCCCGCTGCAGGGCAGCCCCAGGTGGGACATCAGGTGCGTGCAGGGTCACTGCTCTGGGCACGGGGGAAGGTCCATCCCCGCAAGGGCAGGGCGGAGGGGATGTGCTGGGACGGCCAGCAAAGAGCTTGGCTCAGATGCTGGAGCACACACAGAGCAGACAGGGAAGAGGTTTATCCAGGAAATGATCCCACCAAGCCTCAGTGACCCAGAAGGTAAATGCGTTCTTGAGATCTAATCCCAAAAAAGTCAAAGATGCCCTTGTTGTCCCCCACGTGCCCCGGCACAGTGCTGGGTACCAGCAGATGTCCATGCCAGCCTGGACCAAGTGCAAATAGTTTCTTTTTGCCAAAAAGCTCTGGGCTGGCTTCTTGTGTCCCCCACAGTCCTGACGCCCAGAATTTTTATCATGCTCTCTTCCACCTACAGGGAGGGAAAGAAAAGCTGCCAGTATCTCTCCCTCTCTTCCCCTCCTTCCCTGCCTGCACATCAGACGGGTGCTGCCCCTCCCTGTGGGACCAGCCAGCTCCTCTCCTCACCACCTCTCGGGTCCAACAGATGGAAGAGCAGCTCCCAGACTGGAGGAGGGGGCTCTAGTGAGGCCAGGACACAGCTAAGGATGGGCTGTCTGCAGCTTGCCAAGAGCTTTCAGGACTAGCAAGGACAAGAGGAGGAAGCCGTTTCCTAAGTGGCAACAGCAGCCCCTTCAAACGAGGGGAGCTGTCATTTACACTGCTCCTGCTCCCGCTCCCTTCCTCTCTCCCAGCAAATCCCACAGGGCTCTGATCCCCTCACAGAGGCTTGGACCGCTCAGGCAGGTCAGGAAGGCATTTCCCTGCTCATCTGGTTCCATCCCTCTCCCTCCTCACTTCATTTGCAGGGCTGTTTATCAACCACCCGTGCACCAGCAGCTCCGTAAGAGCCGCCCTGGGGCCAATAAACCCTGACTCAGCCACCGAGAGCCTCCCCCCTGCCTCATTCCTGCTCTCCGGAGCCTCTCCGGAGACAGCCCTGCCTTCCTCCCGCAGATCCCGGCTCCCTGAGGCAGGACGGGTCCAGGCTGATGCTCAGCCACTGTAGGGAGAAACCTCAGGCTCAGCCCTTGCTTTTCATGCTTGAACCACAACGAAAAAGGAAAGGGAAAGAGCTGGGACCTCATTTGTCCTGGGAAGAACACTGCCAGTGCCCAAGGAAACCTTTGGCACTGTCCATCAGTCTCCAGCCAGGTGAGAGGGACCCTGGGAGCAACAGCTGCAGGCAAAGAGGGATCCACAGCCCGGCAGGGCCAAGGCAGCATTTCCCCACCCCAAAGATGCTAAAGCAGCTCCTGACAGCTCAGTGCAGAGCGCAGACAGCTTTGCAGACAGCTGCCAGCACACCTTTGTGCTCTTCACTCTGCTCTGCCATTTACCCAGGGGACCCCAGACCTTCCTTCCCCTCTGGTGAGGAGCCTGGCCTGGGGCTCAGAGACCTTGGGGGAAGGAGGAGAGAGACCAAGACCTGTCCCTCAAGATAATTAGATTAGAAAGAGGTCAGCCTCCTCCTCTGCCTTCCAGCATCCACCAGGGGCTTATTTCCAGGCTCTTCTCCGCAACCAGGAAGAGCAGAAAACCTACATTTTCACCAAAAGCTGACATTCTTCCAAGTCTCCAGGAAAAAAAATAAAACAAAACCAAATACAAAAGAACTGTTAACAGCAGCCTCTCGCTCTTTATTGTGAAAGAGGCTTGAAATCCAGCTCTGCAGGTTGTCCCTCTTCCCCTGCTTTGGGAAACACTCTGCAGCCGGGGCGCCGGGGGAGAGCGCACTCTCTCATTCAGTGCAGCCGACGTGGGGCTGGAGCTGCCAGCCTTCCCTGCCCGCAGGAGCCTGCTTTGCCCCACAGGAACCTGCGAGCCCTGCAGAAAGCTGCCACGAGAAAGGCTCCCAGAGGCAGCTCTTACCTGAGCCAGCGGGCGGGCGGTGCTGCTGCGCTGCGCCTGCTCCGGGACGCGCCACTCAGGACATCGCGGCAGGACATAGAGCCATTCCTGCATCACCAGGGGCTGCATCAGAACCGATGCTCATGGGGATGGAGCACCTGAAAAGCAGCACCAGAGTCCCTGGGTCAGCCTGCGCCTCCCCACGGAGCTGAACCCCTGCCCTGCATGGCAGCTGGAGACGGAAGGGAAGCACTTTTTGAATTTAATAGACTTCTACTAGTGTTGCAGTCTTGTTTCATCTAAACATCCAATCTTGTTTTCCACCTGGTTATGCAATTTGCTGGATCGATGTGCTGTTACTAAGTCCCACAGATTATACTGCATTTTTAGAAAGGGTTGGGTTTCTTGAATGGTACAAGATGCCCATGGTTTAAAGGAAGGGAGAGAGGATCTCACTGTCATGACCACTGTTCTAGTTTTGGTTAAGATAACATTAATTTCCTTCCTAGCAGGTGGTACAGTGTGGTTTTTAATCCAGAACAACTTATGTTTGGACAGAACAGACATATCCCCATAACAGACAACATTTTCAAACATATTTTTTTCCTTTTATATTCAGAAGGCAAATTGCCTAGAGCCCCAGCTTCATGTGTCTCATACTGTGAGCTAGCTTTTTATGAGTTTTTGCTCATTAAGAGCTATAAAATTCCCTTCATTATCCCCAGTTTTGAACTGCATGACCTGTAAAGCCAGTTAGCAGTGGTCCCTTGACTATTCTATAGAACAGAAATGAGACCTCTGGTCACAGCAGCGCTGGGTTTTGTTGTTTGGACTCTAAATGAGCTAAAATAGGGATTTATTTCATTGCCAGCACCATCTCGGCTTTACAGAAAGCCATGAGAAATAAAGCACAGAGAAAACTTGGTGACTGCTTTCCTACTTTCAGAAGGCAAAAATCACCTGCTCCAGCAGCCAGAGCTCATTTCTGCATGGAGATGAGGCTGCTTCCAGGGGAATGAGTGATGCTGATGGAAGAAGGGTGCTGGCTCCTTCACACCCAGCTCAGTGGGACAGCTGGGGATCTTCCTGCTTGGTCCTGGCAGGGCAGGAGCAGGCAGCACATCCTGCACTGGCAGGCAGGAGCAGGCAGCACATCCTGCACTGACAGCAGCCAAGGAGAAATCCCCCTGGCCCTGAGCACGCTGCCCCATCTCTGGCACTTCCACATCCCTCACTCCCCTGCCTGAGCTTTCACTGCCTCTCTCCCCTCCATCACACACATTAAGAGAAGAGATTATCCTGTTACGGTTTTTTTTTAATCTCTTAGTGATTTTTACAGCCATAATTCTCTCCTTTTCCAGCAGAACAGCCTGTGCTGAGCTCTCCAGCACGCTGACAATCCAAGGTCTTGTCCTCTCCCTCTCCTGCCCATTAGCACCAATGAACACTGCAGGCTGTGTATCCCTGCTCCTTTCCCCATGCAGGCGGGGGATTATGAGGGGATTATGAGACCCACATTAATAATCATAAATTCCAAGGTCTTCAAAGCCCCCCAGCCTCTTGGGGTAAATTCACCACACGCAATTCCAAGGGTTCAGAAGATTTCTGACAAAGGTAACACCACCTCCTCTTCCTCCAGTGCTTGTGCCATTTGGGCTCTGTTCCTCTAAATGACCTCTGAATGACACTCACTCTAGCCAAGATACAATTCTCAGGGTGTGAAAAGTTTTTTTTCCTCAAAGCCTCTAACAGAGGAATGCCACTGAGCCCTTCCCCAGGATGGGGAATCCATGGCTTGTGCCAGAGAGGCTCTGTGATGTCTCACTGCAGCTGTCACTCTGAGACCTGGGTTTTTGTGTGGCACAGTGCAGTGAAACTGCAGCGATGTGTGCTGGCCAGACGAGTTCAGCCAGCCCTCCAACACCCCACACAGGGGCTCTCTGCTCCTGGTCCTCCCAGCACAGCCTGGCCCCTTGCTCCTGCCACCAGCACTGCAGGACAGGAGCAATATTGGGAAGGTCAGGAGCTCTGCTCTGGCTGCATTTTGCTCAGTGACAGATCTGCATGCACAGAGCAGGTGCAGCTCTGAGACAGGGGTGGGTAACCCTTGTCCTGCAGGTGTCCATGTGTAGGGTGTGGAGGGTGTCCACGCTCCCCATCATGGATATAAGGACAGCCATTGCTGCACCTCCTGAGTGCTGGGCTCCTTGAACTCCTGCAGGGGTGACAAAGCCCATCAGGACACAGATGGCACAGGGAACTAGAGCCAGTCCAAGGCAGCAGTCACAGAACAAGCTGAGTGCCAAGCAAAGGGCACTGCCCAGTCACGTCCTGTGCAGCACCTTGTGCTGCCACAAACACTGGAGCAGGCTGGAGGGCAGTGGCTCAGCTGCCCTTTGCCACCCTGCAGCAGCAAAGACAAAGCCCAGAGGTGGAGAACCCAGATAATGTGGAACTAACTGAGCTGCACAGCAGCCAGCACAAAGGAGGACATTCAGGGGGAGAGAGAGACAAGCAGACGGAGAGGCACGTCTGCAGGCAAGCCAACAGCTCCATATGACCCCTTGCCAAATTCCCTGCTATTACTGGAACCAGGCAAGGAGAAATGCTCTTGATCTGCTCTGCTTCTCTGCCGAGGCACACAAAACAGCTCCAGTTCTGGCACTCCTACTTCAGTGCTTCCGTACAGCTCTGTGGCTGGGCACTGCAGCATGTGGAGCAGAGATTCTGTGGATGCTTCCTGGCTGAATTCCTGCTGCCTGATGCCTACGCCTGTCAAGAGCCAAACCTGTGACCCACTTTGCCTCTCCCACACCACCATTCACCTTCTGCACTCTGCTTTAGGTTGGTGCTGGAGACCCAGCACACAACAGCCAAGGTTCAACATCATACAAACCAGATTTAAGTGCTGACAACAAAAACTATCATCCCCACAGCCAACTCCGAGCCTCCACGTGAAAAGGAGTTGAGAGATCCTCCTGTGAGGGACTCAGGGAACAACGTGGTCAGGCTGTTCAAGCAGTTATAAAGCGAGGTTGGTCCCCTGGGCACATTTCTGTGCAAGCAGAACAAACATCAAGGCTCAGGTGAGCAGAAGCAGGTGAGGATTTCCACAGGTGGACACCACAAGGAGCAGCTGGAGAGTCACCGTGGAGCACTGGGGCACTGCACTCACACAGTGGAGACAGCAAGGAGGGAAATCTCTTCCACTGGTGACTCTCAGCTGATCTTTGCTGGAGGTCCCACTCCAGGCACAGAGGTGGTCAGCTCAGTCCTCAGAAGGCTCAGGTACAACCTCATTACCTGGTGCTGTTTTTCATCTTCCCACATGAAAAGCACCCAACACTTTCCTCTGCTGCCAGTACACCCCGAGAAAGGAAGCAGTACATGTTCCACAGTGCTGTGTGACAGCTCCCAAACACTTTAGAACCCAGACGACTACCACAGTCGAGACCTTGATGATCCCCTAGCTGAAAAATGAGAAATCCAAAAATCTTGATGTTACATTTCAGCAGTTGAATGCTTGGACATTAAGGCATACTAAAACCAAAATAATTGGCTTCTCCCCTCTTCCTACATGAGCTGCACCTGTTCCAAATTCAGCACTGGAGAGCCTGTCCCACTCCCTGCTTTCCAGGCACTCTGACAAAGGCAGCTGGAATGGCTTTTGCTCAGCCAGTTCTGCTTCAGCTCTGCCAGACAACTCTGTGCTCCACTCAGGGATCTCTGTGCTCTCCCTGCTTTGCAGACCTGCAGCAGCAGCAGCACCCCTGGCTGGCTGCACAGGCTGTGGCCCAGCTCCTGCAGCCTCTTCTCCATCCCAGCCAGAAGGAAGGTGGCAGCTGCACGTGGTGCACAGAATTCTGCAATTTTGCTGCATTTGTTTAAAATCCTCCTGACACAAACTCACATCCAAACTCTCCCAGACATCGAGGGAATTCACTCTCCATCTGACCTGCATGGCTAAAGGCAAGCCCCAGGATTAGGAACCTGTCACAGGAAGTAGAGTGTAATGTCAGATGTTGAATTTCCAGCTCTCTACCACATACAACAGCAGCAAATACAGCAGCCAGGTCAAGAGGTCTCTCAATCACACGGTTTATGCTTTGAATTGCTAATTTCCTCCTAAACATTCTTCCCTGAAACTTTCCATTTCAGGTCTTGGCCTATAAGGAAAAAAATAAGGGAACATCTTGAGTCAAGGCAGCTCAGCTCAGCCTTTATCCCACGAGGAGAGTGGAAATACAAACATGTTCCCTGCTGCTGGAAATGTTAATGACTTTGTTGTTGTTTAACTTACTGTACAGAGAAGTAATAACATTTTAGCTCAGCATGTTCAGTGTCCTTTAAGGGGAAAGGTGGGAGGCTTGTGGATATTTCAGAGTTCAGCTCCCATGTAGATGCTAACAAAGGCAGCATTCCCAGGCTGTCAGACAGCAGGACTCCCTTGACAGCTTAACAACACATCCTGTTTCAGCAAAAATTGTTTTCTGCACTTGTAAGTAAATAATTTAAGCCTGAGATCGAGGGCCAGATGACCTACTTCCCAAGACCCCAGTGGTCAAGGTTTGGTGAGAGAGAAGCAACCTTTGTCCCACTGGGATCAACATGAAAACAACACAGTTCCCTCTCAGAGCGTGGGCCCTTCATCTCCATCTCCTTACAAACCAGGAATAGATACCCAAACACACTCCCACTAAAAAGTCATCCCAACATTCTCCTGCTTGTTCTGTGCTCCCGTGTACCCTGAAAAGGGACTGTCAGAAATATTCCACGTGTGGGAGCATTTTTAGCCCATCAGCTGAGGGCTAAAAATCCCAGAGGCCAAAGCTGCCACTGGGCTTCACACTGCACTTCCACCAAAGAGCCAGGTCCCCTTTATTAATTAAATTAAGGGTGCTTCAATTAAGCACCTGTCCATAAGAACTAACATAAAGCTTTTGCTGTATCTGGTAGAGAGCAAGCAGCACAGAAGATGAGTTATTCACTGAGGGTGGGTGAAGTGGGGACTCTCACATCTAATGAGCTCCATTCTTAAATGGCCACTTGGACTTTGAGCTCATCACCAAAATGTTATTGTAATTCAATGGATAAACAGGTGCCACACATCTTAATAAAGCAGCAGCATCCCTTCCCCTGGCTCATTCACTCTCCATTTTCCCAAGCAACAGAACATACTCATTCACACAATCTCAAACTGAAAAATCTCACCAGTTGGCTTTGCACTAGGAAGCTGTGATGCTGATGTCCCCTCCTCACCAGGTGAGTGTGGGTGTATGCCCACAACATGGTCATGCAGAACTGACTGCCCCTCTCTCTGCTCAAAAATAACCTAAGGGATTCTTTTAAGGAAGACTGAAAACCCTAAATTTCTTTTCCATGTCATTTCAGACTCCCAGCTGGGTTTTAAGTTGCTCTCTCCGAAGCTCACTTTTCCCAGGAACTCTTCCCATCTCTTTGCAGATTAAAGTACTGAAATAATGACTGAAGCAGGCAGAGGAGCCAGCTGTGAGCCCACAGCCCTGCTGGGCTGGGCACAGAGAAGCTGCTGCCTGATAGACCTGGCAGACAGAAGGAGCAGGAGAAGGGCAAGCAGCAGCCTCTCAAAAGGGACAGCAGGACAGGGGGGAAATCACTTGCATAATGACTGAAAGGAGGTTGCACCAAGCATAAAAACTGAACCCATTCCTTCAGAAACGTGGCTCCTGTAGCCCTGAGAACTGCCAATCTAAACCACTGAAAACCTCAAGTCTTGTCTTTGCCTGAACTTTCCCTTCCCTGCTGCTGGAGGCAGGACACAGGTTTTTGCTGCATTGTGAAGAGCACATCACCCCTTTGCCACTCTGTGTGACTGATCAACAGCAGTGGGGACAGCACAGCCACACTCAGTTATGATGGCCAAGGGAATGCTGCTGACTCCTGCCTTCCTTGGCACTTTGCTTCTCATTCCCAGAGTAAAGCTGGCACCTGCTTCTCTAAACTGAATACTCTGCCTTGCCCCCAAGGTCGTCTTTATAATAAACTCCCTGCCAAAGCACAGGGTTCTCTGGCCTTCTGAGGCCATGAATTTTATGACCAGGCTGTGTGCCCCATGGAGTTACATTTCCTTTCCTTACTTGAGATGTCTCAGAGTGACCTTATTCTTATGCAAAGGAAAACAGCAAAGGAAAATGGGATGGAGCTATTTTGGCTCAGTTCTGAAAAGACTGGTTTCATCTTTATATACCTATGAAAATGAGGGGTTTTTTTAAACTGCATTCTTTCTGGTCAGTATGTCTTATTTCATGAGACTTATAATACCTCTTTTATGTTTTTATCATAGACACCCAGGCTAAAGTGGGAGCCTTGAATATATTTCTCAAAACATGACTATTCAGAAATTCACCATGTCTCCAGAACTTGGGGATTTTGTTTGAACCCATTCATTTCATCCCTTCCCTGTCTCACTCTGTTTAGTTTTGCAAAGAGCCACTCCAACCTGAGCAGCCCCATTCACAGCCACAGTCCTGGCCACTTTTAGAGAGCAGCATTGATGTGCCTCAGGTATTAATCCAGAGACATGGTCCTCACCTCATCTCCTTCAGCTGACAGAGAGCACCTGAACACGGCATCACATCACTCCAACACCTCCCCTCCCAGCACTCCTGACACCCACATTCCTGGACACTGCTGCAAAATGAAACTGTGGTCCAGTTCCTTTCCAGAGTGCCATCACATCCTTGCTGTCTCCAGAACCCTGCCTGGACAACCCCCAGAGCAGCAGAGAAAGCAGCTTCCAGCATGGGGAGGGTGTGAGATGGCACCAGAGCCACACATGGGTGCCAGGAGAACAGAAACCCTCCTTGGAACAACTGAACCTCGTGGCTGGGACCTCACACAGCTTCCTCAACAAGGGCACTAAAAGGCCATTAAAGAGAATAATCAAGCAAGAACTCTCGCAGGTCCAGACAGAGAAGTGCAGACAGCAGGAGAGGTGTGAGGGACTTGGATTAGGGCACAAGGAAAGCAAACTGACAAAAAATTGACTAGACTTTTTTTTTCCCCAACACTAAAACCCAAAATACAAACAAACATTGGTTTCTCCCAGAGAAAGCCTGGCATTTAAGGGTGTGGGAGTAATCACTCCACAGCCCTGTCACTGCACATGGGCGATCTCAGCACTGAGACCCCACAAATACAACACTGGCACTTCCACCAGTGGATGTCCACAGCTGTGATGCTGAGCTGGAGGGACTGAAGGAAACAGGCTGGACTGAGGATCTGTAATAATCTGTGGCACTAAATCTGGAGGAACCACAGCCCAGGCTGTCCTGTCTGGCAGGGAGAGGGAGGCAGAGTGCTGAGCCCTGGGGAGCAGGAAAGGTCCTGTGCTTCCTGCAGGCAATCCTGCAGTCGGTCAGGGCTGCCTGCATCCAAAGGAAGGTCAGTGGTGGCAATACAAGACCTTGAGAGGGGAGGAGGAGGAGGAAGGATGAGTGAAAGGGGCTGGGGAGAAGCTGGGGGAGGGGAGGGCGGACACAGAAAGGAGCAAGGCTGGACCGTGTGAGGCAGTGAATGGAAAGGGCAGACCTGGCACTGTGGGCTGAGCCTTGCTTACTACGTGAGGAGTATTTGGGTCCCTGCCTTGCCCTGCTGCCCAATCCTCCCAGGAAGATGCTAGAAGGCCACCATGGACCCTGTCCGGAGCAGCCCCTCAGCCCAGGCGGAAACCCTGCCAGGCTAAACCAGCGTTCGATGTGCAGAGCATCAAAGCCGGGATGCCGAAGACTGTTTGCCTCGGGAATCCGCATCCCCGCCTGGTCCCCAGCCTCTCCCTTGTGGAAATGATCTTGGCCACATCTCTTGCTCTCAGCCTGACACCCTTCTTTTCTTCTCTGCAAGTTTCCTCACCCGCACATGCATGGGCAGCGCTGCTGCGAAGGGACACACACACGCACACCCCCAAAGAGCGCATTGCCCAGCTCAAACAATCTGCCCACATTCTCCCCTTCTCCAGCCCAGCCGGGATCTGAGCGGGAAGCGAATTTTGTCACGGCCTACCTTCGGAGTCCGCCAGGTCTGAGGCGCGGGGGCAGCGGGCAGCGGGGCTCGGGGCTGTGGGTGTGAATCAGCAGAGGAGCCCCGGTGCCAGGGATGCATGCTGAGCCTGAGCACCGCTGCCTCTCCTCCTCCACCGCCCCGGCTGCTGTGTTGCTATGCGATCACATCGCCACCGACAGCATCTCGCCGAGCCTCCAAAGAGATACCCTTGACTCGGCAAAACACGGCGGGCAACAAGGACGAGCCCACCGAAAGCGCCCGGCCCTATTTGGAGAGCTCGGCCGGCGATCGATCCGGAGGAGGGGAGGGAGAAGAGTGGAGATGCAAAGACAGGCACGCACGGGAGGAGGAGGAGACAAAATACACATGGAGAGGGGGAAAGAGAAGGGAGGAGGGGAGATGTACACACACACACACAGAAAGAGCCGAGGTCTGACCTCTGGGGACCTGCCACGGGCTGCTGGGCTCAGACACGCTTCCCTCTGCTCGCCGACATCTCCCACCGCCTCTCGGGGCTGCCGCCTCTCATTTTAGGTTAGATATGGCCACGCGTGTGCTGGAAAATGCCAGGCACATTCGCATCTTTCCTTAACCACGATTTGGGCATCTGACACAAGATTTTATAATTTAAGAATAACCCGTTTTAAAATTAAAGTTTAAGGAGCAAAAATAGGATTATCGCTTAATTTCGGATGTGCTTCCTCTGCTTTTTAGAAAAGAAAAATAAGTAAAGGAAGGAGCCAATTCTCCAGGCTGGGGAGATCTTTTAAATGTCAGGGTATCTTGTCTCAGCTCACAAGAAACAGAAGGATTTGAGCTGCTAGCTTGGATAAGGACATAAACAGACACAGAGCTGGGATTTTGGTCCATAAATAACAGTTTACAGTTCTTCAGATCATTTCACCCAAGGATTTCAGACTGCTCAAGTCACCAGTGATGTTATTCTCATATAACACAAAAAGAAACAGAATCAAATTACTTGGTGAGAAAGAGGATTCAAATCTAATCCCAGCTCTATGTTTTAAGCACTAGACTGTCTCAGCCTCTCCATGGGAAAATTAAAACTTGGGAAATACAATCTTCCAGGTCCTTGTCAGAACAATCTTTAATGAGCCTTAGCCCTTTTTTCCCCAGAGCTGACAGACTGAAGATGTTAATTTTCTGCTCACACAGTCGTGTTATCCAGAAATATCAGTGCTTGTAAACATTTTCCATTTTCATACATTTATTCCCCATCTCAGGTGTATCCCAAAATTCAGGTTTCACTTGGCTCACTCAGACCCTGTGAATGTAACAGCTTCACAACTCCACTACAGTCCTGAAAAATCACTACTGGCCAAGCCAGCAATGGAAATAACAACTGTCACACTCCCTGCAGCATCACAGGGCTTCCTGTGGGCTTAAGGACAATGGTCAGGAGATGGTGCTGCACTGAGGGACAGTGCCCAAAACACCCCAGGGCTGTGCCCAGCAGGGTGGGGAGCCCAAAGCCACCTTTCAGCCACTTTGGGCACCTTAGAGAGCACAACTTTAATCCCACACCACACAAGGATGTGAACGGATCAAAAGCTTTTCTAGGTCACCAATTCAAACCTGGAGAATGTTTAAAACTCAAAATACAGTTGGTCTTGTGTAAAATATGTTTGAGAGAGTCCTCAAGGAACCAGTGAGCTCCTTGTGATGGTACCCACCAGAACCTGCAGCAGGTGGGTGGCTGACCCTAAGGAAGTTCTCCCTTCATCCTTGATGGGTGCACCAGGAGTCAGGAGCAGAGCAAAGTGAGGCACAGAAAACTCGTGTAACTACACTGAAAGGAGATTTTAAAATAGCACCCCTCCTTATCCTTGGTTCCGAAAGGAGCAACACTGACTACTTCGAGTATCGACCCATGAATACTTATTCACTCCACACCTTCTGCTCTTCAAAGCCTCTTCAATATCTTCTGCTTCCACAACAGCTGTACTGATGCAACAAAATCCCTCCTGGAAAGCTGTATTTAGACCAAAAAACCCAGATATGGATCAGAAGACAAAAATGAGCAGAGACTCTGCTGGGCTATTTTTGTGCACACACACACAAATAATAAGTCTTGGGTTAAATAAGGAGAGAGAGGGGGAAAAAAACAGCAGAGTCTGGAAGGGCTGTCCAAGCAACTCCAAAAACACCATTCTCCAGAGAGACACGACCAAATCTGATGGCAGCATGTGTCTGTCACCACCAGCATCTGTAAGGGACATGACAACATGGATAAACATATCGAGCCAAGTTACACATGCACACAGGACAGACATCAGCACAGAGACATGAACAGACAGCATGAACCACAAAAACAAGGTGCTTTGCAGTTCAAGCATCCTAAATTATTGATTGTTTAAAATGCAGTAGAGAAAAAAAATCTCTTGTGTCAGTTTATCTTAAATTATGAGGCAAACCAGAATCTGTGCTGGGAGAGTTGCTTCCAGGGCTGGGAACATCTTCCCAAGTTCTCCAATACTTTCTGTTTTAAGGATATAATTAGGGCAAAGAGAGGAGGAATTCAGAACTCAAAGGGAACGAGGGAGACCAGCTCAGATGTGTCATAATCGCAGTTTTCACATAAGCACTACAACTTTTTTAAGTGTATGGGAAGGTTTTTGAGATGAGAGGCTAAATTTGGCATGCTTTGAGTTCTGAAGAGAACTTAAGCCAAAAAAATCTCCCAAGGAACTTCAAGAGCTGAGCTTCCAGAAGATACAGTGGTACCCTACTTCATGTCTTCCCTTAATGAAACATTTCAGACATTTTATGTTTTATGAAATAGCAAATAATGTGCCTTGTTAGGAAAACTAACAATGTCCAGCCACCCAACAGGGACATCTCAAGATACACACATGCTAAATCATACAACAGGTAGAAATTAAAACAGGTTTTATAAGGCTTGAATATAAAATTGACATATATATATATATATGCAGTGAGAGAGAGAGACACATTGACAGTATTTTTAGTTTGAAAATTTCAAAACCTAGAAATAAGGACTCTGTTTGCTTTCAGACTAAATTCTGTATTACATTCTCCATATACAAAGCCCTTATTAATCATTTGTAAGCTGGAACATCCATAACACTAATTATTCTTGCATCACCAAGCAAATAAAAACATTACCTGAAGTTCTGGCATTCACATTTTCAGCACTAAACTTCAGGGTTCAGTATCATTAAAGGCTATTACTTTTACATTTTTCTTCCCATAAGTTCCCAGCAATTAACTTTATCTTCTAAAATAGTCCTTGTCACAGGGAATTGGTTCCCAAAATGTGCAGTGTCTCTTCCCTCCTTTGAAATATCACATCTCCTGAAAGAGGAAGTTCATCCCTCTGGTACAGAAGAGGAAGTACTGTTACCATCCTTTGGAAACTATGGTACATTCTTTCCCTTTCAGAGTAATGCTCAAATTTATCTATTTATCCCAATTAAAGTATTTTAGAGAATGGTGCTTCACCCAGGAACAGAATGTAGACTCATCCTTGTTAAAAGGAGAGTACAGGCAGACACCAACAAGAAGAGCACTTTCCCTACAGCCATACACCCACAGTCCTCGTGCATCCATCTGCTGAAGAAGAGTTTGGTGAGAGGCTTGGGAGCCAGGACAAGATCCCTTATGGCTTGAAGAAATCCAATTTCTCCCCAGGAGCCTACAAATCCTTGTTTTCCTGAGGCACGGGGCTCCCTCCTCTGGGTTTCCTCCTAATTAAAGCATCAGACAGGGCTGGGCTCTGTCACAGCTGCCCACATCCAAACAGCTCTGTTTTGGTGCAGGATCATTGATCTCAGCGGTTGTGCTGTGTCTACCTGTGAAGGGGAAGCCAGAGGAACAGGTCTTGCACAAAGGGGCAGACCTGCCCATCAATTCCAGTACATTAGACAGACCAGCAGGCTTGGGAGCAGAGCACAAAGAGCCTCACTTCAACAAGAGGGAACAAAACTAGAATTAGAGCCCTAAGAAAAGAATTTAGTTGGCTGGATATTGTACCATCCTAAGGGGCTTTTTTGTTTGTTTTGTTTGAATAACTGATACCAAATAAATAACTGTACCTCTTTTGCCAGCGTCAATAAGCACAAAAACCTTCCCAGAACAGATTCTAGCCTGCTGAAAGCATTTAGAAAAACAGCAGGGTACTTTCTAAACACATGGTACCTGGGGTGAGAGAGAAGAATGGGCAGAGAACTGATACAAGCAGACAGCTGCCATGCACTCAGAAACAGAATGAATCCCCCTTTTTCATTTGTTCCCACACAGGCATTGGAACAATTCCCCAAATGAGAAATAGAGGCTATAGGGGAGAGAGGAAATCTTTTCAGAGCAGCAAGAGCCAAAAAAAAGAGGGGTGGGTATCAAAAGAGTATAAAAGAATTTGAAGGAAGAGATGGAGAAAGAAAAGAGAAAGGAGACAATGGTAAAAAAGACAGCAAAAGCATGCAGGAGGGGAGGGTGAGGCAGATGAGGCAGATTTCAGGGGCCGTTTTGTTCTTCAAAAGCTGTCAACACATTTACAATGTGCCTTCCATCCCCCTCCTTATTTACTGGGCCGTGCACACAAAGGAGCAGGAAAGCAATCACACAGGAGCTGCTGAGGATTCACTTGGACACAGAACAGAGGTGCCCTAAGAGAAAAGAAACTGCTTAGTGATCCGTGCACAACAAACCATGATGGGGATGTGACAGGCCCCGAGACTGGAGAGAGAGGGCTGGGAGGAAACCTGCAGAGAGCAGCCTCTTCCTGCAGAGATCACACTCACAGGCAGCACAGACACTGGAGCAGAGCAAGCCAGACTGCACGGGGATACAGCTGCACATAAAAATACACGTTCACAGCAGAAGCTCATCCCTGAATTCTTCAAAGGAAGACCCCAAAGGATTTGGGCAGAGACTAAAATTTTTCAAAGTATCTGTTGCAATTCGCAGCCTAAACCCGGTGCCTGAAGCTCAGGAGCTCAGTTACAGTGACTTAAATATCCCATGGCTGAGCCTGTGCTGGAACAGCCCATCCTGTGTCACGTTTCTGGCAGGTACCACAGCTTGCCTGATGCATGTTCACTCATTAAACTGCAGGATGGGATCACGCCTCAGCCTACAGATTTCTAAACACTATCAAGGTTAAAATGGTATTTAGAGCCTGTGTAGGTACCTGCAGATTTTTTTTTTTTTTTTTTTAAAGATTAACTGTTTTGGTTTCTACATTTGTGCAAGAGCAAGCCTGGAGATTAAAGCCTTTTTTTAAAAAAAAAAATTTTCCCCTCTGTTATGCAGACTCTTCACTCCTACGAGACAGGAAGCTGAGAGGCAGAGAAGCATCCTCACAAGGTACACACCTTGCAGAATGTTATTTATGTGCTTCAACACCTCCCTTGCCAACTATAATTACTTGGACAGGTCTAACAGCTACATACAGTTCTCTCAGGAATCCTATGTCCAAAACCACAGCACCAAATGCTGAGGACATAAAAGGCATTCTTGCTCAAAAGCAAGGTTTGGTGAAATCCAGCCTTCATCAGCCCGTAATTGTTGCTTCCATTTTAAAAAGCAGAGCCATAATGAGGGGAAACCCATCATAAATGGGTACAACATAAATCACCTTTCCTGGAAGAAAATACTTGACTTTGTTCTTTCAAGATATTCATCATCCAGAGCAAGCTGTTTACCAATCTCTGTTGTTTTTCATCCAGACTAGACGCTTCCTCTGACTAAAGAGCACATAAAGAGCTCCCTCACACACTCTCTGAGGAGCCACGGAGCTACAAATCAGCCCAGTGTGTATTATTAATGACAAGTTATCAGAAGATGTAGGACAACAGCCAGGCAGGAGTTTCACCATGCTGTGATTCTGGGGAGGAAATGAACCCTGTGCCAGGTCAGATGCCACAGTTTCCCTTGTTCCTGTCTCCCCTGTGCCCAGATTTGTGATAAGCCATTTTGTCACAGCAGCCAGGAGGTGATTACCCTGCCCTAGAGGCCTTACAACTGAGCTGTGCCTAAAAGACAAAGGGAGCCAAGTGAGGACACACTGGGTAGAGACACGAAAATCTCAAACGTTCCATTAAAAAAGGCAAAGTGAATTTTATTTTGGTAGCAGTTAAATGCTATTAGAAGAGTCCAGGAGCACCCATACTGGCAGTTGTTAGAGCTGCAGTACAAGCCTCACAGATTCAATTTTCTGAGTGGTTACAGCTGTACCACCTTCTAAATCCTTGGGTCCTGATTTATTCATGGCATTAGGAATGCAAAATGCAAGCAGAGGGAAGTAGGCCAACAAAAGAATAGAAAGCAGGGATACAGAGGAACCAGTTTCTTCATTCCAGCTGAAAACAGGTTGAAATTATTAACTCTTTCAGAGCAAGCTCTCTCTGGAAGGGCAGTAGACTCTGATGCATAAAGATGCACAAATGAGTCTCACACCACAAAATAATAATGAACAGAAACACAAAGCAAACGTGGCTTCAGAAGAATTTGGATTGACTCTAGCCCAAGGCATTTGGATTTCCAGATGCATAATGCTCACTGTGTCTGACAGGGAGGGGTTAATGGCTCTGGTTGTGTGAACTGGGGACCAGATGTTCAGCTGGTGCAACCCAACACAGATCCATTAGAAATTAGTGGAGCAGTGCCTGCTTACCCCAGACAGGATTCTGGCTCAGTACTTTGAAATCCTATTTAATACCCACTCAGAGATTTTTTCAAAGGGAGAGAGAGGCCTCACTTTTTTGGAAGCAGGTAAAAAGCTACCAGCAATGCTACAGGATGTGGTTAAACTGAAATGGCCAGTGCCATGGCCTGCTTATGGCATTACAAAACCCCTAAATCAAAAGCCTATAGAAGCCTTGTGACAAATAACACCTCAGCACAGTTGTTTCTGTTACAATTTCATAGCATCCACCTACCCAATAATGGGCAGAAACAGGCAAATAACTGATTTGTCACCTACCAGGACATGGATGGGTCTTGACTATGTCCATTTTAGTCCTCAGAGCAGCTGTGGTCAGCCAAGTCTTTGAGCACATGCTTTTACCAGAAAATTGTCTGCAAAATTTGCAGTGATTATTCAAATGCAAAGAGCAAGCAGGGGGAAAAAAAAGGTAAGAAAATAGAAAATGTACAGTAGCACATTGCTCCCCTAAAAGGGCCATTCTTCCACTCAAGTGCAATGCTAGTCAGATAGTTAGAGGGAAAAAAAAGAGAAGAAAAATGTCCAAATGTCAAAAAAGACAATGAGTTACCACAGCATAAAGAGGCTAAAAGTCATCTCTAGTGCCCAACAGTACCAGGCACATCTTTGCTGCATGGGATGGATTTTAAACAGGCATCTTGTCCAACCACAAAAAATAAAGTTGACATTAAAAGCAAATTATCTGTCCTGTTGCTGTAGCTCTGCACCTCTAAGTGAATGTCAAAACTCTGCAGTCTGCTTAAATACTTTCATGACAGAGGGTATAATAAAAGACCTGTGATGCTGCAAGTCTTCCATAAAACAACTTTGTGTTTTCTAAGCTGAACACCAGCCCCAAGGGTAAACTGATCTCAGGGACCAGTCACTGTAAAACATTCAGTATATCCTAAAGGATTCTGCTGTAAGCTCCTTTAAATACATTTAGACACATCACACACACTCTTAAGAACCTGGGCATCTTTCACAAGAGAAATGAAGCCTCTGGCAGCACCTGCCATTCTGACAGAAATGCACCTTCAACAAGCTCCAAACAGCACCAACCACAGGAAGCCTTGTGGTCTTCCTGGCTATTGCTTCTTTGAGATGTTGTGCACCTGCTCCTTTCCCCACTGAACGAGGCTGCCATGCACTCATCTGTCCTGAGCCCAGGGAATCACTCCAGCCTTGCTCCTGTACAGGATCCCAGTGTGGAAGTGCAAGTCTGGTCAGCATCTGAAGACACCTGCATGCTGTAAGGACAAAAGCCAAGGATTAAGCTGTCCTTAGGGACTGCAGTACACAGCCTTCCCAGCATAAGTGGAAATAACATTTCCAACCCCTTTTTGAGGGTAGCTTCACAGAAAAATTATAAACCTCATTATATGTTAGGGCCACATCTTGAAACATATCCACTTGGAGGAATTTTTAATATGAAGAGTTTCTCCTGTTGAAAAAATATAATCAGGGTTTTGAAGATCTGTTTCTTTTGACAAAAATTAGCAAGCAGCACTTATACTACTTAGGATAACACAGATGGATGAGAAGGGCAAGACTTTAGACACATTAACCAGATGTACTCAAGCTGTGGTACTCAACCAGGCTGATTTTGAGAGGATGAAGAACACAAACATCTTGAGTGGCTCCAGAGTCACTCTCAGGACTGATTCCTTTACTGAATCACAGTACATATTCACAATCCAAAATTCAGTATCATCTAATCCAATTCTCAAGTGGTTACAACAGCAGAAAAATTCATTCAAAGTCTGGAGACCTCAGTTTGGCTTCTGTCTGCTTCTACTCAGAGCTAAAACGAAATGACAGGAGAAGATGCATTTTGTAGATGAGTTTTTTCGAAATAACACATTAGAAATATTTTACAGAGCATAAATTATACATATGTACACATATAATATACAACACCTACAGAGCCAAAATAACAAAAAGGAAAGCTATATTTGCACTTATCAATACAGAAAACAGTGAGCTGCTGGCTCACTGGTGTAAGTGCTCAAGTCAATAAACCATCAACTGAACACTAGATTTTCCAGCTGCACTAGAACATCATTATAACCAAAGTCAGCATAAGTTGACTGTAAGTTGAAAATTAAAATTAATTTCAGGAAGGTCAGCCTGCTAAAGGTCCTACAGGGTACAACAGGGGATTGGGAAGCTCACATTGCTCCAATCCAAGACACAAACAGCATCCCTGAAAGGCTGATTGTTTCTCATTACCAGTTGCTGAAGAAGGTAAAGCAGGTTGGGGTCAACATTACTTATAAATGAAGCACCACTGCTCACTGGGGTTTTGAGATGGAAAATGTTTGTTTCTCAATCAAAACAGATACTCCAGCAGAGAAACACCAGGGTGAAAAAGGTGGATGTTACATAACACACAGCTCAGCAGCTTCAGACCAGAGAAGTTTAGCAGGGACAAGAGGAGGTTCAGTGTTAGTGAACCAAGCCAGCCGAAAAATTCCTTCTCTATCTTCACTTCCCTAAGAGAGACATCAGTACAAAAGTGCAGGTAAGAGTAATTGCTCTGTTTCTCTCCTCTGAGGAAAGAAGAATTAGTGACACAGTCCTTTAGAGTTTGCTGGTCAGCTCCAGATGACAGAAGAATGCCCGTGAGTCCCAGGGTCACGATTCCACCTTCCCAGCTTTGTTGCGAGAGGCCTGGGAGACACGGCTGATGCTGCTCTCAATAAAGGCCTTCAGCCCCCTCAAGCCTTGGGTGTAGAGATATTCCAGATACCAGTCCCACTTCTTCCCCTGTAAACCAGATAGAAGAGTCAGATGTGCAGAACAAAGCTTTACCTTTCTTAAGCCAATTTGAAAAGGTCTGCAAACTCTGCCTTCCTGTGGGACAACATCCACATGTGTGAATCTGTAAATACCCAGAGGTGAACAGGGTCCCCTGCTGTTCCCAAATGCCCACAATTACACAATACATGTTCTTAGACTAAATCATGATCTTTAATAATGAAAGCTTTTATAAATCCCCCTCCTAGAAAGAGCAAAGTCTATTGGATGAACAGGGAATATGCCAGGAACTAAATGAACATGGACATTAAAGCCTTCCTTTCATCACTAGTGGTGATTCCTCCAGATCAGGGTTGAAGGACACTGTGATACAGGAAAGGAAACCAACTGCCACTGTATTTGCTCAGTGGAGGATTCCTGTTCAAAGCTGTAACAAAGTTACACATCTGTCTCAGAAATAAAGTATGAAGCAGAATTTGTATTATCAATGAACTTTAAGTGCACCAATAATGTAACTCCTTCTGGAGCCTGCAGAGAATAAACAGCCTTGTCCAGACACTGCACTGACTCAGGGAGGAAATACATAAAATCTCAAACCACTAGCCACACATACATAACTTCTCAGGTGTTGATGTCTTGTTTGGCCCTGTTAAGAGATTGAACCAAACCCTACAGCTGGAATTTTTTCCCTTCCAAAATTTTTCTAGAGCATTTGTGAGTTTGGTGAATATTATAACCTCATCCTCTTCAACACAGCTGCTGAAAATTGCCTGCTTTATTTTCTAATACAAGAAGTCTTACCTTAATTAATTTGAAGTTGAACGTGGTATCATCAGGACAAATCTTAAAGAAAGGGAATAAAACAATATCAAGTCAGATAAAAAGCATGTCCAGAGTTGCTGCGTCTCTGCTAAGTCCCCTCCTAAATCAGGAACTGCAGGCATGAAAAGAAATTCAGAGATTTTTAATCCTGCTTCAGAGGGGTCTTCCAGCATCACACCCTGTGCATAAGTGGCAAGGTAACATCTGGACCCTCTTGCCCTGTGCTACAGCATTACAGGATAGCAACAGGGAATATTCACAGGAATCTTTACCATTGTCTCTCCAGAGTGTAAAAGTTTCCCTTTCAAAACATTAGAAATTCACAGCAATGGGAAAGAGCAAGAGGAGAGAACTGACCCTGAGATCAGTGCTTGTGTTCCCCAGTGCTGCAGAGCAGTGCCCTCTGGTGCTCAGCACTGCTGAGGAAAACCTGTCCCTGCAGCTCAACATTGTTTCCTCCTGCCTTAAAACAGACACTTTCATCATAGCTGCTAAGCAAAATCTCTCCTAGCTCTAAAGTAGGAAAAGAAAGCAAGAATTCCCCACCAGAAGGTCTTGGGGGTTTTTGAGGTTGGGTGTTTTTTAGTTTTGTTTTATGGTTGTTGGTTTGTAGTTTGGAGTTTTTTTAAAATGTGCAAAACCTACGAAGAAAAATTAGGAAACTGTGTCAGGGAAAGTTTAGGTTGGATATTAGGAAAAGGTTCTTCCCACCAAGGGTAATTGGGCACTGGAACAGGCTTCCCAGGGAAGTGGTCACAGCACCAAGCCAGACAGAATGCAAGAAGTGTTTGGAAAACACCCTCACAGGGTGGGATTCTTGGCCTGTCCTCTGCAGAGGCAGGAGTTGGACTCTATGATTTTTGTGGATCCCTTCCACTGCAGGATATTCCATGACTCTAAGAAGCCTCAGAACAAAAATTATGTGGACAAAAGATACGAGATGTATACAACTGCTTTTCCTTGGTCTAACAAAACCAAAATAGCTTCCTTGAGCAAAGACAAAATCTGAGTTTAATCAGCAGTAGGACACAAACTAGCTCGATTCAGGACACTGAGCACATAACAAAGGCAGATTTGTCAAGCGTTCCCAACCAGCATTCTTTGTTTCAGCTTCTCAGGTGCCCCTTGCTGCATTCCAGGAGTCACACCTACGCTTGCCTCAAGCCTGCCAGTGTTTCTCACAACAAACTGGCATCTTTGTGCAGCCCTTAGGCAGCCTACAAAACCTGGTTTCTTGGAGCAGCACACACATCTTGGGACAATAACAGCTCTGGCAAACTGCTCCCTCCACTCTTCAGCAGCTGCACTGAGCACATGGGGGCACCCACAGTTCAAGACAACTCCTGGCAGAACTCACACCAGACAATTCAAGACAGCACCATGTTATTTTACCTCTGTACTTGAAGCAGCTACTTCTATTTTAATGAGCCAAAAAAGCTACCACAAGAGCCAGAAAGCAATGCTAAGAAATTCTACCATGAACAGCTGTATATAATTTAACCATGTATTTCTTGACTTTCTAGACTTTAAATATTTAGATCACACTGTCTATTTTGTGGGGCAGAATGCACCTTTGGTAAGCTTTTACTGAAGTGTCATTTATTTCATTAATTAGCTGGTTTAGTTCTAAATCTCAAAATTATCATGAGTACAAATTCACATCCAAATCTGCTACATTCATACATTCAGCTGCTTTCATACCACACAAAGAAAGACTCTTCAAATTGTGCCATTAATCTGACACAAACACAGAATGCCACAGCAGCTTTTGAAAGCTCAGTTTTCTCTACAAGTCAGCCAGGACAGAGACACTTCTCTAGAGAAACAGTCAAGACAGAACATCTGGTGCCACGAAAAACCCGAATCTTGGCCTACACCATTACCTGCTGCAGGAATTCAATAGCATAGCCCATCATGGCTGGATGATAGACAATGTTAAAGCTGGTTTTTACTTCCTTTACTCCAGTTTTATTCAGCAGTTTATCATCCATACGAAGACCTTGAGGATGAATGTCCTTCTGGAATGCACTGGATGTCCACAGACAGCCCACCATAGCTATTATGTACTGGTTGTACTCTTGGTATGTCTGGCTACTGAACTTGAACTGCAGTATTTTCTGAGGGGAAAAAAAACCCAAATCAATAAATAACATTCTCAAAGAAGCTGTGTGCTCCCTCCACTCCTTAAAAGATGGCCATTAGAACACCTCCCCTCCACTCAACCCAATGCCTTGCTAAAGTCTGTTCTAGCACACAACAGATGTGTCCACAATACCTTTTTACTCAGTTCATTTTCTTTTGCAGCCACCAAGTTAGCTCGATACCTGAAAAAAAAAAAAAAAGCCTATAAATTTTTACTACATGCCTGTGTTGGAAAAAAGCTGGAGGAATGTAACAAGGAAACTTATTTCTGTCATGAGAAAGATCATCAAACTTCATTGGTAAAAGAGAGAGACATGAAAAAGAATTCAAAGGGACTTTATCACTTGGCAGAGTAGGGACATATCTAATAATATTAGTGTCTTAAATGATTCACACATGAGCAGTTTGCCTGGGACAGTCACCTTCATAAATGCTGCACACAGGAATGGACATCCAGCCTTAAAATCAGCAGAGAAATGCAGTGTGTTTTTAAGAAGGAAGACTTTCATTCACTAAGCAAAGAAACAGAAGCCACTGGAAGTAATGCAACTTGACAGTTGTTCTATATAATAAGCAGTAGCTCCTCTTATTTCCTAGAGACCTTCCTGTCATGTTAATTACCCTGCAGATTCCTTGGAGAAAAAGCCACATGGAGAGCCCTGCACCAGCTGTCAGCTATTGGCTACTCTTCTCCTCAGATGCAGCCACTGGAACTAACAAGGCCAAGAAACGCAGCCTTGGTGGTGGATCCTGTAGAGCAATAAACAGTGCTGTCTTTGGCCTTGCCAGCAGCACAAGGCACTCCCAAATTCCTGGAGTTTGGAGGTGGAAGAAGTGCTTCCTACTCAGCACATGGCAGAATTTGTAAGGAAAACTCAAGTGCAGTAGCCAAAATACAGGAGTGAGAAGTTGTATGGTTACTACTGTTAATTCCAGCTGGCTGACTTTAGTTCTCTCAAAACAGGGGAACTTCTTCCTTCACATATCAAAGATATGGAAATAATACTGGGAAAGAGGTCAGAATCCTGTTATTTTGGATAACAGACTGAGTAGGAACTACAGCTATAAAATCCTTTATCATGAAAGCTGAACACAAGTGGAATTTTCACCTTTGCCTTGCACGGCAAGAAGTAGATTCTAGGTTTTTACAACAAAGTTATTTCATTTCCAAAAGACTGAAAGAAAAGACAAGGAGTCCCTGCAGCCCACAACCTGTTGCAGTACCTGTACATAATGTAGCAGAGCTGATTCAAGTTGACAGAATCCATGCTGAGCAGTGCTGGGTAGAAAACCCCAGCAGGAGGCATTATCAGCAAAGGCAGGTTGTACTTCAGGTACATGTCACACACCTGCAGGAATGCAGCACATCCAGGCTCATTATTACTGCCAAAGTAACAATTATTACAAACTGCCAAGGAGGGAAGAGCAACAGAGAGCATGACACTGAATTTCAGCCAGATCCATCAGCTTCATCCAGAAGGGAAGGCCAGGGTGTCTTTTGCAAGTGTTGTCATCCATTAGTTTTGTGCATTTTTAATTGACAATTTATTTACAAATAGATCCCAAAACTATCATTGTTTTTTCAGCTATTCCCAGCCTAAACTGTAAGAGCTGTTGCTGTTGTTACAGCATGGCTGGATTTCATAGTAAGCACAACTACAGAGAGGATATGAGGAAGCTGGAGAATACTTAAGGCTATTTGATGCTGTTTAGTTCACCTACAGCACAAGCTAGAAAAAACACTACATTTTTAAGGAAATATTTAAGGAAAAAGAAACAAGGTATGTTGCTTAAAAATGAACTGTTCACTGTTCTTTTCTTTAAGTCAGCATTTAAAAACCATGTTATGGCCTACTGTTACTTCTCCTTCCTCAGTTCACCTCTGACTTAAGAGCAACCACTTTCTAGCAATAAATTTAGTTCTGCCAATGGATGCAACAACTGCAGCTCTCACCTGTAGATCTACCAAGTATTTGGAATATTCTTGCATTTAATCACAAAGTTCTGTAAACTAAAATGAGGAAGATGTTTTTATGCTCTAGCTTAAAAGATGCAAAGAACCTTAGGAGTACTTCAAAAGAAAGATAAAATGACCGGAATACACACAGTGCCATAGAAATCCAGAATGAAGTACATCAAGAACATGGAATTGTTTTCCAAACGCAGTGCAGCAGTAGAGATCCATCCCACAAAGTGCACCAGCTCAGCCACCACGTTCACCAGGCCAGAGAGGGTGGTGTCCCTGCAGCAATGACATGGCACAACATTACAGATACCTCTGTGCAAACAGCAGCAGGGAAAATGGTAAAACAAAATTGAAGTTCATGCTTTTGCCCCAAACACTCAGCAACATACACTTGTTCTTCAATACAGCCAGTAACATTGTCAGCACTATTAGAAACACCCAGCTGTCAGTGTTTACGAGGATTTTGGATTCTGGACACTTCAATTTTCAGCGTCAGCATAAATACTTTTAAAGAAAGATGAAGAACAGGACTGACAAGGTAGCTTACAATATAGCAAATCATAATAGCATTATTAACCTCCTGGTTGGTCTTTATGCATGGTGTTGGGGCTAGAATGTACTGCTGAGCAATGCACACAACATGGCCTGCATTTTTTGAAGACAAACTTACAAAGAAGAAAACTCCGAGCCCACTTGAATCACGTTGCAATTTAACCAGTTCTGCAACAGCTCTTTCAGGCTCTCAAGAACACTGCACTGCAATGGGCAAAAAGAAACAAGGTTCATGACAATTTTTGCAAGCGAATAATTCAAAATGAAGAATGCCTTGAGAGTTGGCACATCCAAGGAAAGGTACCAGGAGTTTCTCAGGAGCAGTGCCATAGTTGCACATCCCTAGAACTGAATGTATGTGTTGTATGTAGCCTTTCCTGGAGAATGTGAATTTCAAGTAGTGAGTTAAGTTAAAACTGCAGTAAAACAAATGAATTATTGTGGTTTGTACTATCAGTTCTTTTCATCTCCAGTGCCCCAGCTTAATTCCAGTCAAAAAAAGAAGATATATATCTTAAAGGCACCAATTTCCTAAAGAAGATAAACTGTAAGTATATATTTTACCCTGTTTGGGTACAGACTTCACAAAAAGATGTTTCCTATACCATCCCTCAAGACTGCTACACCTAACACAAGTACAGATTGCAATATCAACTAGAAGCAAACAGCCATTGTAGTCACTTAAATTACCTTAAAGTAAAGGGATGATGTGAAAAAGAGCTTTGCCAGGGGATCGTAGAGATAGGTCTTAATATCTGAAACAAATGAGAAAGCAGCATGATATCAGTGCACAAACCCTGAGATATCCCCACTATCCAAGCTCACCCAAAGGATGTGCAGCACATACCAGAAGAACTGCTGAGGGGGATCCAAGTCACGAGTCTGAGGACTTGTGACCGGCAGCAGACGCCATCCCAGAAAGGAAGGGTCTTATACAGGAACTCCTCACAGGCAGAAAATCCCTCCTGCAAAGCAGAAGAGAAGCATTCAGAAATTCATCTGACTGCAGCTTGCCAGCTCACATCACTCTGGATCAAAAGAGGCCTACACCTCCTTCCTGCCATATACAACTTGCCAGGACATCCAAATTATCATTCTTAGATTATTTTTACTGCAGAAAACAAGGCCATTTCCAGAATATTGACTTGCCATAGGTAAAGGTGTTTTTATTACTTGAGTCACTGTCTCAGAAATACTACAGGAAGTGCCAGAAGTTCTTTAAGGGAAGACTTTGTGAAACTCTTGGGTTCCACAAAACATTCACTTACCTGCAAGAAACATTCTGCCTTGTAGATAGTTTCCAGGAAGTTCCTGAATTCTTCTTCATTTGAGTTATCAACCACACACCAGGGGCATTCTGAACAGGAGAGAACACTGTACTTGAATATGAGCACAACAAAAACAAGCACAATGAGAAACCAAATTCAGTTTTCCTCCAGTAGCTGTTTTAACACTATATTGTTATCACTGTAAATCTGAATAGTGAAGTAACATTACTGAAAAGTGAAAAGCCTCAGGCATCCTCTAGCTCCCTACCTCACAAGATAATACTAAAATTTCTACCTTCCTGGAGCATCTGGCCCATCCAATAATAGAGCCTCAGGTAAATAGATTCATCTTTCACGCAATTCATGTAGTGAAGCAATAAGGGGTTTGTTAGCACTGAACCCATTTGGGAAGGAAACTGCAAGAAAAAAAAAAAAAAGAAAAGAAAGAATTATTCAGTGTTTACATCAATAAACTGCCAGAAAATCTCATGTCCAGTCTTTTTACCAGCAACCAGACCAACACCAGGACTCATTCACCATCCCCAGTTAGGACTAGATGCTGTTAGAATCAGATAGCCCACACACTACTCACATATAAACAGGGCATAGAGGAATATCCTTTGATCTCCCAAAGCATTCACCAAGACCTTCCTGAAACTCACCTCTAGACGGTGGATATTTTGTAGGAGCTGAGGGAAGGTCTGCAGCTGCTCCACTGGAAAAGACTCATTTGTACTGTACAAATAAACACGGCTCTTTTCCCTGTCCTCTTCTAAATTATTTGTGCTGCTTGCAGGTATAACCAACTGGGCATTCCATTTCTGCAGAAAACAAACACAAATGACTGAGCTTCCAATGCAATTGGGTGCAATCATGAACAGTGTTCCCAGAAATACCCAGTTTTACAAAAAAGGTATCCAGGCTTTCATTATAATTGATTGTTGCATTTCTCTGTAGTTACTCCCCCCCTTTCCAGTGCCGAAATAAAGCCAGACTCAAATTATTCGCCAATATTCCTAATGAAAATCACTACTTGGAACCTTCCAGGGTGTGTCTTTGGCCCATAACATACCCTTTTTCGTGACTGAGGTTGAGATGTGCCTAAAAACACTGCCTGGGTCAGGGGAGAGGTTCCCTGGTTCCTTTGCCTCACTGCAGTGATTGCTGCTTTCCATGGGCCATCGGAATTCTTGAAGTAAGTCTGGAAACAGAAATCAGACATCCATGCCAGAAGTCAAGCTAAGACAAAGCAACAGAAAGATCAGTTTCTATTCTGATAAACATCACCACAGTGATTTAGAGACATTCAACTCTACTTGACAGATTTTCACTGCACAGAACTCTCATCTCTCCTCAGTTTCACCACCTTGGGTCTACAGTTCAACAGTTGGGCTTTTATTTCCTTTGGAAAAAATGTCCCCCTTTTCAGAAGGGATCTGAAACACTTCTGTCTTATAATCTTAATTCAAAACAATCATCAATTAATAAATTAAATCTCAAGTATACATTAAAATTAAACATGACCAAGGTATGCTTATGCACTTACTAGAAAAATGTCCTGAATTCAGCATCAGTGACATCCACATAACAGAGCAATGCCATAAGTAACCAAATTCTCTAATTAATATAGATATTACTACAGAAAACTGCAAAAACTAACACCTTTTCTGCATTTGGCATTTCAATGCCAAAGAGTCATTTTTGGCATTTCAATGCCAAAGAGTCATTAAACTCTAATCAAGTGCCAAACCATCACAAAAGTATTCAGATTGGCTTTGACCGAGTCAATCAAGCTTTTACTACACAACACAGTGTGTTCATGAAGACAATTGAGGAAATATTTAGGATCTACTGCACTTCTGTGCATGCTAAAAAACATAAATTCTCCAACACATGACTGTGCAGCAGAATGCAATGTACAAACTCACAGAACAATATAAATACGCAAGCAGATTGAAATAACACAAATTTTATTTTATAGAAACTCAACTTGCCTGCACGTAAATTAAATGTCTGTTCTAAAATGAACAACAAAAATCTCAAACTTTTAAGTCTATCCCACTGAAAGAAAATTCTGTTGCACAGTTTATATCTCACCAGCTGCTCTTTTCTGTTATGTATCTGGTTTTGCTACATGTTTCTACTTGGTCAAAGGGCTGAGCACACACACAGGCCTCTCTAAAAGGGGAGACATTTTTTGCTGGTCATTGTGGCTCTGTCAAATCAGTTTCCTCCATTTTTACCTGCTTCTTTCTCTCTCCTATGACACAGACTTCTCAAGTGCAGATCTACTTACTGACTTCCACTGTTATTTGTACTTAAGAATGGTAGCAATTAGAACAATGCCCTGACAAATTAGACAGTTTGTTTCCTGCAGAACTTAATATTGTGGGAAACAAGTCAAACCCAGCAGGAACACCAAAGGAAGGATTAAAGCAATCCTCAAAATAAAGCTTGATGTCATCCCTTACCAAATAATCTCATTATGCTGAAGAGGAAACAAAACACAAGGCAAGGAATCCTCATCTAAACCTGATTTTACTCAGTGAAAAGAGGAAATAGAATTAATCTTCACCAGTAAATCCTGCTATAGCTTAAATAGAAAGCTCCATGCTAATACTGTAGTAAATCCTTGTTTTGAACTGACTAAATCTAATTCCTTACCTTCATTTTTGCAGGAAGGGTTATGGTCACCTGTTCAGGGCAGAAAAGTTTGTAAAGTGATAGTAGAGCTTGCAGATGAGACTGCATTCCCTGTCAAATAACAGAACAAGAGGAAAAACATGAGAGGTATGTTTTTAATATAGAAACTGAATGTTGTATTTCAGAAGCAAAAAAATCCAGTGATCAGTAAAAGCTGAATTTCTAGAGCAACACATCACCAAGTAACCATAGATAAACAACTGAAACCACAGAAACTGGGTCAATGAAATAACCATAGGAAGAGGACTGAAGACCTTTCTGTAGTCAAAACTAACAAAAAGGAATTTACAATCAAAGTGATAAAAAAAGTCTTCTGCTATCTAAAAAACATGTTTTTATAGCTATGGATTTTTCTTGAAGGGAGCAAGGTCCTCTACAATCTTACATTTTCAGTCATTTTTGGTACCATTTGAAAAAGGAAGATGAATAGAAAATTAAAGACTGTAATAGATAAATGAAGCTTCCCCTTGCTTCAGAGATTTCACCATACCTGGTCACAAAACCTCGAGCTTTGTGTACACCATTGCACGTGCTCACAAAATATACATGAAAATTAGGGATGCATGTGCAACAGAGAAACTGAGATGCTACAAAGACTAAAACCTACAATTCCAAGTCCAGCCCCTCTTCTCCACTCTGTAAGGACATTAATCTTACAAAGTGCATTGTTAACCACAGTTCAAACTCTACAAGATCTGAAATAAACTCACCATTTTTGCTTGGAGGTCAAGCACTCTCCTAATCCGAAAATGCTTGACTGGAAATACAATTAAGAGTATAAAAGATTTTTAAAACACAGTATCAGACATTTAAGCAAAAATTATGTAACATTTTTATAATAAAGTCATGACAAAGCAAGCAGAACCAGTAATAGAGAGGTTTCCAATTCAGCAAGTGTTACACAAAGTTTTGCCTGAACTATCACTCATGCTTCCTTGCCCTAAAAGCACAATATTGGCTAATAATTACACGAGCTGCACAAGAGGAAAAGGCAGTATCAGCAAACAGAATCAGAAATAAAATGGTATTTCAGCCCACACAGATGAGACTCACCATTTTCTTTCCTGGTCAGCAGGTAGAGAAGGTGGCAGATGTAGGGGCACTGCAAAGCAAAGGCAGCCATTGGCTCTCCTGCTGCTGCAGACACAGCCAGGACACACAAAAAGCAGCACAAGAGACAGCCCCAACTATCAACTTCATTTAAAACTTCATCTGCACTGTGAGCAGTCCTGACAGTAACCAAACTGTTTAATTAACTTGAATCATTTCTTTTGGAACACAGTCTAGAAATTATGAGAGTCAGCAGTGAAAGTGCAATTACATTTTCAAAAGGAAAGGCACCTTTGAACCAATATACTTTTTTAGAGCTTTTAGCTGCAGCTGAGGCTGTAAAGGGTCTTAAATTAGTTTCAAACCAACTCTGGTGCACTTTCCAACTGACCCATTATGCCTGAAAATGCTATTTTAAACAGTAAGAACCTAAATCCAATTTTATGGAAAGATTATAACAAAAGTTAACCTAAGACCATTAAAAACATTACAAGAAATATAACTCAGAACTTTGGGAGCTTGTCTTGACCAAAAAATAACCTAACCTGAAAGCATATTAACAATTTCATACCTAACATGACTACCAAGATCACCTTAATATGCATTGAATCCAAACACTTCAAAATCCCTGGATTTTGCAGTTGCCATATGGCAGAAATTGCCTGAATGCTTGTTCTCTTTTAAGCTGTATTTCAAATCAGCTAAGTAGAACAGTAATTAGTTTCTTACCCTTAAATAAACACTGCTCTAAAAAGTTTTTTTTTTTCCTTTTTGCCTAAGGTATACAAGTTAGTTTCTGCCCAGGAGCAGGAAACTTTCCCTGCTGATGTCTGACAATCCCAGAGAGTGCTGCACCACAGTTACTCTTGGGAATTTAGACAGAATATATGGTCACACTCTGTGATACAGCACAGCAATTCTTGGAATTGTGTTTAAGCAGACAGACCACAGCAATCTCACAGCATTTGTCTGTTCATGGATCTTAATTACCCAGCAATCTTATAATGCAAAGTGAAAATAAAAAAGGAATTCCATGGTCTCTAACCAACACCTACTCCAGACTACTTCTAGCATTAATATGCATACTACTAATGAACATTTAGGTTTATTTTGTCAGTTCCATATGTTCTTCAGCTCTCCTTACCATCTTCTCATCTTGCAGGAAGGAGAAGAAGAAACCATAGAGGGCATGAAGTTGTTCCTTGTGATCAATGAAGTCAAACACTGTGATCAGCCACTTTATAAAAAGCAGCTGCAGACAGGAAAAAAAATTGTATTACATTAAGTGATGGGCAAAAGCAAGGCAGAGGAGTCAGAAGCCGACTCCAGAGACACAATCAGTAAGGATACATACCATTCTCAAGGATAACCAGAGAGCTACAGCTAGACAATTCAGGGGTTATTCAGATGAAGAAATTCTGCCAAGGGATTCCCCAGGTAAACAACAGGCCCCATCGCTGCTGTTGGCAACTGGGTGTTGGTTTCTATAACCATGGGACTCTGTTTGTGTACCAATGGTGATTGGGAGAGAGGGAACCCAATAAATGGGGCACAGGTGGGCTCAGCCTGGAGAAAAGGAGGCTCAGGGGGGAACTTCTCACTCTTTAGAACTCCCTCAAAGAAGGCTGAAGTGAGGAGGGGGCCAGTCTCTTCTCCCAAGTACAAAAGTGACAGATCAAGAAAAAACAAGCAACAAGTTGTGCCAGGGAGACTGAGATTGGATTATAGGAGAAATTTCATCACTGAAAGGGCTCTCAAGCCCTAGAACAGACTGCCCAGGGATGTGGTTGACTCACCATCCCTGGAGGGATTTAAAAGATGTGCAGATGTGGCTCTTGGAGACATGGTTGGCTTGGCAGCATTAGGTTAATGGTTGGGTTCTGTGGTCTTAATGTTTTCCAATCTAAATGATTCAATCATGTAAACCTTTGAGCAGACCACATGAACATAAAAGAGACTCTTTTGCTAATGGTAGGTCATGTTGCCACAACCAAGGTGCACGTAACCTAAGAGATACCTCACTGAAGTTGAAGGATGCCTCACATAGCAGAATTATTTCACAGACATATTGGTGGAGACACCATTCCTGAGGAGTTCAAAGATATAAGACAAGAAAGAACCAAATTTCCACTGACACTTAAAAGGTGTTTCTTGGTTCCCACTGCCATTTCAGCAATGGGTATGTCTTGGTAAATGACAGTATCTTGTGTAAGACCTTGTACATTAAAACCTCAGGATTTTTGATTCCTCAAAATAACCAGTTCTTATGGTTCCTGTGCAGAAGCAATAGCTACTGTAAACACTTACTAAGTTACCTGGATGTTGCCTGAGCATTTGCTGACACAGAGCCAAGACACAGCTGTAACCACAGAATTTTCTGGTATCACTGAGGCAGGAATCAGGCTCTTCAATAAACGAGTATTCACTGTATCAGCTGGAAAAAAACCCAATTTCAAATAAGATGGTGCTCATGTACCAGGTTCTTCAATATTGTTTTGCAGCTTAGGTCAAAATTCCCTCTGGAATTATTTAGAGCTTCCTTGCTCAAAGTAACCATGTATAAGAATTTAGTAAGGTCTTACCTAGACCTCAATAATTCATTCCAGCTTAACAAAAGGAAATGGAAACTATACCAATGCAGCCAACAGTACCATAAACACATTATCTCAGCATGTTTGATTAGAGAGGAAAGGCACAATCACAGAAGATACACCAGCAGTATGTAAATGCTGTACCAAATCTGCCACTGAGCACCACGTTCAGCAGTATCTCAAACCCTTCAGGGGGCAGTCCTTGTTTCAGGGCAGTGCTCTCCACAGCATTCAGGTGTTTCTGCAGGACACTGTTCTTCAGTGCAACACGGTCTTGAACTAGGAAAAGCAAACAGGGCAAGCACAGGATGAAACAACTTCTAAGCAGAAATTAACTTAAAGCTTCTCTGAACTGCCCTTGCATATACTCTCCTTTTTCTTGACATAGTAACAAAGCAGAAAAACTTTAAGACATTAAAGAAACATTACATAGCTCAGGGGTTAAAGAGGGAAAACAAAAGTAAAATTATTCTAAAATTATTCATATTTTAATAAGAAATATGTAGAGAGACTTCTTGCAAGAGCATGTAGTGACAGGACAAGGGCAATGGCTTCAAACTGAAGGATGTTTAGATGGGATATTGGGACAAAATTGTTTACTGTGAGGGTGATGAGGCCCTGGCACAGCTGCCCAGAGAAGCTGTGGCTGTCTCATCCCTAAAAGGGTTCAAGGCCAGGCTGGATGGAGACCTGAGCAACTTGATCTACTGCAAGGTGTCCCTGCCCATGGCAGGGGGGTTTGGGCCTTCATCCAAACCATTTTATGCTATTCCTTTTTCTTTACATATGTAATGGATGAATAGATGATAAATGTCGGCTTTGTAAAAATAGTGTTATGATAAAATATAGTTAAGTAGAAACAAGATTGTAGTAAAATTATAACCTTGAGATAAGTGTGATATAGTGGAAAATTTAGTCATAAATATATAGCTGTAAACATCTTTTGAGCTGATTACTTGCAGTGCTAAGGAATTTCAAGGGAAACAAGAGAAGATAAGGCCAAGTCACAGCTCTCAGCTGACACTGTCCAGGCACCTCAAGAGACATTCTGTCAAGAAGGAGGGGGGCAGAGAGCAGGGGGAAACAGCTGTTTGAAACATAAATTTTCTTCTGAGCTTAATGAATATGTAACAGTTAAGAGAACTTCACCCATTGTAAAATGAACGAGTGCCTCTAGCAGATATGCTATGCACCCAGCACTGTTTTTGCCTTTGTTCCACTAATAAATGTTCAATATTATTTTACTAAAATTTTTGTTCCTGGACCAGTTTTTAAACACACAGGAGTAACGTAAAACTTCTAAGACATAAAAGCAATAATACATAGCTCGGGCATTAAAGAGGGAAAACAGATGTAAATTAGATTTTTTTTTTTTTTAATATTAAGAATGTAGTTATTATCCTCTCAATCCTAGATAGCCACCCTAGAAATGCTCTTACCTATCTCAAAGTATTTCAGAGCTTGCTCCAGAGACCCTTCCTGGCTATCATCGTATTTCTCATCAGCAGCAGATTGATGATTCTGCAGACTTTTTCCAGAGTCAGTTCTCCCTTGTTTTCGCCACGCAGAGAGATCAGTTTGGCTTTTATGGCGAACGTGCAGAGGCTCCTTTGGGGTCTTGGAGCTCTGTCTTCGCTGCATCTTGTCAGACTCCCAGCTGAGACTGCAGAATTTTACTCATTTGTCATGGGAGAGCCAATCCTTCATTAGGCAGGAAAAGAGATCAGCTGAGGAACATTAGAAGAGGTGGCTCCCTGCAAGGAAAATAAATATTTATTTTCCTGACAAGCAGATTTTAGAGGCATCCTGCATAATGCAAGATTAAATTGAGAAGAAATCATAGAGAGCTGACTGGTCCCCAAAAGATCAGACAAGATCCTCAGAAGATACACAGACAACAGTGTATCAAAACTCTCATCTTACATTAAAAAAAGAAGAAAAAGTTCCCAAGTTAAAATTAACACAAGCTCATTCCAAGTTAAAAATAATCTGATACAATCTTGTATGGCATTTTGATAAAAAAAAACAAACAGAAAGTTAGCAAAACACAAATTTTCTTCTGACTTAATTTTGTACATTGTTATTTTCCTTACTTGTATTGTGTATGCCAATGTAACCACTAAACGAGTCCTGACTGTCTGCAAGGTTATGTACAGGTGTTAGAGGATCATAGCAACACTTTGCTTCCCGTTTCACAAAAATTAAGATTCTTCTGCAGCCTTCCTACTAACCAGCTTGGATTGGAAAAATTAAGAAACTTTGGTAAACTTCCAAATGAGGCACAAGAGCTACCAACAGTGCCAAACTACACAAGTGAGGGTGAAATACAACTACAAAAAGTGGCATTTTCTCCTCAATATGCTGGAGAGAGATCAACCTTTTACCTACAAAATAAGAAATTTTGCTACAATTTCCTGGACTTGGTAGAGTGTGCACCCCTGTCCCTGGACTGCTGGAGACTCTCTTTCCTGACACAATAAAACAGAATGACTTTCAATTCCTACTCCCTCTCCAGCTCTCACTTCCTTACAGGATTAAAATCATCTCTGTTTCCCTATAGGTTTGTTTGTCACTTTCCTGTGCAGCAAAGCTCGGTGACCACACTCTGGAGTACAGCAACAGCTTTTGCTCAGCTTCCTCAGCACCTGCTCTACACGTGTTTTGTTTTCTTTTGTCCTGCAGGAGTTCTGCCAGAAAGGTTTGGTGAAGAGGAGAGCAGCTGGAAGGGTAATTCCAGCTGACAGCGAGCACAGCCCCTCGATGCTGGCACTGCCCCACGGGAGTGTGGCACCAGCAACCCTCACCTTCCTCCCCAGTGATGCCTGTAAAACCTAGGTTAAAGTTACAAGGTGCTTATCTAGCCTCAGTTATAAGATATCTATGTAACCTAATATCAATATAACCTAAATCATGACTTCTTATCAATATAACCTGAAGCATATCTTTTTATACTTATATACCCAGAATCATAGCTTTCACTTATGTAGCCTGAATCATAGCCTATACAAAGCACTCGTTCATTTTACAATACCTATGTACCATATACCTGTATAACCTGATATTTAGATAACCTGAATCATAATTTTTGATACCTATATATAACCTGATATGAATAACTTCTTATACAATGTAATGGCCAGTATACTGCTAACTAGTTGCTTAAATGTTGAATAGACAAAAGGAGAGAAAGAAAAAACTCACCAGGTGTATAGTTTTAGAGATAGATAAGTGTAGTACTAATGAGAAATTAGCAAGTACGAAGCCAATTAGCCACAAAACAAAGAATTTAGATTGGTTAAGACCAGATGGACCAAGAAGTACTGTAACTATGTATTCTCCAAAGACAAAGTTGAAAAGTTCAAGTGTGAAGAAGACTTTAGAAGCCTTCATCAAAGACCCCCGAACTGGGGAAGCTCAAGCACAGTACAAACAATCTAATAACCATGAGATCATGCTATGTAAATTATTCCCAGCGCGTATGCAGTGATGCTGTAGTAACATAAGCAACGTTAAGCATAATCTACTGTATAAATGTACCACAACACTTGACAAGGGTGGGTGAGTTAGGAGGAGAAATCCCCCTCACCACCAGCGCTGTAATAAACAAATACCTGCTCTATAGACATCGGTCTGTGGGGACTTATTTCCAGCCTATCTTTCGGGCATCAATAGGCACCTGCAGCCCCCACCGCCACTCCCCCAGGGCCGCCCGGAGCATCCCGAGGGGACGGAGGGGGCGAGGCCTTCCCGGCCGAGCTCAGCGCGGCGGCCCCGGGGCCCTCAGAGCCGGGCCCTCAGTGGGGAGCAGAGCCGGGAGAAGGGGGCACTCACTGACCACTCCAGGCCAATTGACCTCCCCCCCTCACCACGACCACTGACCCTCCCGCTGCCCTGGCCACTCACCATCCCATCACCAATAACCGAGCCTCTACTCCGAGCACTGACCACTACCTCCTACGGCCGCTGACCACCCCGCTGCCACGGGCACTGAGCATTCCAGGGCAACTGAGCCTCCTGCTGCCCTCGGCACGGATCACCCCTCCCCACAGGACACTGACCATCCCCACAGGACACTGACCATCCCCACAGGACACTGACCCTCCAGGACCGCCTCCCGCCGGCTCCAACCGTCCCCGCATTCAAACCCCGGCGCCACCGCCCCGCGCATGCGCACTGCCCGCAGCCGCCCCTCAGCGCCGCGCCTGTCCTGCGCGTTCCCGCCCGTCCTCCTTTCCGCGCATGCGCAGAGCCACCACCGCGGGCCGCGGGCAGCAGGGACGACGGCGCTTCCGCCCTCAGTGCACCCGGCGCCTCTGCGCATGCGCGGCCTGTGAGGGGCGGGAATTCCCCGTGAGGGAGAGCTCGCCCTCCCCTCAGGTGTCTCCTCATCCGCCGGGTTGGGAATCGCAGGTTAAGATTGCGTGTTAAAAAAGCGAGAAGGGGGGAAAAAAACGCACATAACCATGAGCGTCTGCGCAGTGTCGCCTGAATGAAACCAGGAGCGTGGAGATAAGATAGAAAAGCGCATGGGGGGAAATAAACGGAAAGAAAGAATTTTAAAAAAAAATTTAAAAGGGAGAGTAAATTAGCATGGAGGTCTTGCAGAAGGAGTGGATCTGGTCTTGTCACTTCCAGCGAGCACAGATGGCTGGAAGCGTCCAAAAATAGCTGTTTAATGCTGAGGGGTAGTGATAGAGGTCAGCCTGCTAAGATAAATACCGAATTCTTGTTACTGGGCTCCAAGATGAATTGTCTCGCTCTGTAACAAAGAACACGCAGCCACTGCTGCGGGTCAGTTGTTCATATCCCTGCAAATGTGAAAAAAGGGCATTTTTTAGCATTCACTGAGCAGTCTGAAGCTTTTACAGAGATAGGCTTTGCTCCATGGGATGCTTTATTTTTATCATCTCTACAAGCTTCAGTGAGGAATGTTACAAAATATACACACAACAATTGTTCCCAAAGGTTTCCTGGGTTGGATGCTCAGGTGAAAGGGCTGCAGCAGTTCAGTTGTGTAGAAATGCCCAGCATGGTGTGGGTTTGTAGGAAATACACATGGTGTGGCTTTCACTTGGGGGCATTTTTATTTGATTTTGAATTAAACCACAGTTAAAAACCCCAGTCGGGGGCATGGTAGTTAAAAGTCTCTTTTGGAAAGGAAGGGGAAATCTGTTTCTATATTTTAGATGACCTTGAGATAGTCTGTGACGATGAGATTGTCTAACAGAGGTGGCCTGCTGGTTCCTTTGCTCAGGGTGCACATCTGATACGAGAGGTTTAATTCATCTGGAGCTCTGGGAGAAGGCTTTTTCAGCACATATATATACATATATTTACTTATTTATTTATATTTATATATATTATATATATTTATATAGGGCTGCGCCTGTTTTAGCAGCAAACTTCAGGAGAAAACAGCATATGAACATCCATCATCAATTTTTATAGAGATACAATGCTGACAGTTTACTGGAGGTACCTTTTCTCACTGCTGCTCATTGAGCTGTAACAGAAATTTAATTCAGACTGTTTCAGTAAAATACCCAAATGTCTCTTTTAAATATCTGTGGTTATTAATATACAACCAAGTAGAGTTTATCTGATTTCCACTCTGCATTACTTTGTCTCTCAGATTGCCTGACACAGTTCTGTCCATTTTAGGTGCAGTGTTTGAGCACAGGGAAATGTTTTCGGACATGCCTCTCAAATAAGAAATTTTTTCTATAAAGACATTTTTCTCCAAATTTCAAAAAGTTTATTTTTGTGAATAATTAAAAAAAAAAAAAAAAAAAAAAAAGGAAAAGGAAAAACTGAAAACAGACAAACATTAAGAAAACCAGAAATAATTCAGAGGTAACACATGCTCCTTATGACACTCTTAAGATTTCAGATACAACACAGGGATTCAGGCTCTGGTAACAGGACTTATCCCAGCTCACTGAGGCTGTATTGGGATGAGCAGTGAGGTACCTGCAATTGTTCAGGCCCTCATCTACCAGAAATAAACAACAATTTCATAAAGTCACCGTAACTGTGGGGGGGGAAAAGGAAATTGCGAGGAACTGGGGAGCACGATGCTACTTGCCAAGATCAGAGAGAAATTTTGGAGTTCTTTGGGCAGTTCTGCTCCCCATCCCCTCTCCAGGGACCTTCACTCTCTGCCAAGAAGGGTAAAGAGGTGCCACTGCCTCGTGTGAAGCAGGCAGAAAACTACTGTTATCAGGCCATTGTCCCAGTTTTGGAGCCTCTGCACGGAAATCGGGGAAGATGCAAACAGAGCATCCCATGTTTTCTCTGGATAACCATTTCATGGAAAGGACTGGGCGCAGAGGTAGCAATGCCCAAGGAATCCTTCTCTCCAACACAACAAACAGCACTTTTTTGGTGACAGGGTCCCTTTTACCCCTTGGCCATGGGAAGGGAAATGCAGATGTGTGTGTGGGGCTGCCCAGGCCAGCACAGGGACACTGATCCGGGCAGCAGCAGCAGCGCACACAGGCCAGCTCTGCTGCCGTGGGGCTCAGGGCTGGTGCTCAGGACTGATCTCCCCACAGCAGCAGTGGCCTGACTGCCTGCCCAGGTCTCTGCCCAGGGTCTCAGGCTGGTTTTGCAGCTCCTGCTGAGGTCAGCACTGCTCCAGCCCCGTTGCTGACTGCCTCCAAGCTGTCCCTGTGGAAGCTAGCTTGTGTTTTTCTACATTAGAGGGCAGCAGCAAAAGCAAGACTACAGTGTAGACATACCTTGTATCTCTCAGACCCCAAGTGCAACTTTATTTAGACAGACAAAAAAGAATGCAAGTAGGTAAATAAAAACCAAATTTTCTGGGTGGTTTTGGAGAGAGCTGCCTCGAGGGTCCGTGTGTTTCCTCACATGCACTCAACTAGGATACCTTCATTTTGCCTTTCTCAGGAGCTGCTTCGTGGATGAGTGGCTGCTCATCCCCGTTCACCGACAGCATCCTCTTCTCCGGCGGCAGCTCCTCAGGCTGGCGGGCGATCAGCAGGCGGCAGGTGAGCAGGATCCCAAAGACCAGGGCGTGGGCGTAACGCTTGAGGGGGTCCCCCACAAGCTGGTGGAAAAAGAGCACGGCCAGCACGAGGAGGAGGAGCAGGAAGTTGGCCACGTCCTTGGGGCGCCCAGGCACCAGTGTCATGACAATGCCGCACGCCACTTCCAGGGCGCCGATGCTCTTGCGGAGGAGGATGGAGCTGACTCCCATCTTCTTGAGCATGGGCAGGGCCCGCACGTAGCTTTTGTATGCTCTTTTCTGGAATCAAGCAGCCAAGGACATCACGTGAGAAAGTGAAGGCAAAGGTGACTTCATTGAAACAGATTGATGTGCAACATGACCTAAAAATTATTTCAATCATTACAGACCCCTCTGGCACAATACCCAATCTGTAAAGCTCCTGTTCGGGGGGATATTAAACCATCAATCTGCAATTCCCCCTTTATAAGCTGTTGTCTCCTCACTGGAAAACAGTTCTGCAATCTCACATTCATCTTTGGAACTATAACCAGGCCAGATGTACCTTACCCTGAAATGTGAGGTTCTGATTGCTAGAATTAGCAGTGCAGAACCACGTTGCTAAAACAAACAAACAAAGCAACCTCTTTCTAAGAGTAGCTTGTCCTTTAAAATTGACTAATACACTCAATCCCTGCAAAGCCAAAGCACAGCAAGTAAATAAAAAGGTCTCTTTCTGTTTCAAAGCAACTTAAAACATCCCGAAGCAACTTACAGTAGTGTTTATGGGCAGGGCAGTCTTAGAGTGGGACTATACATCAAAGCTGAGATTCACCAGTCCTATCCTGTGCTTACATACCTTTATGATCCTTTCTTTCCTCAGGTGAAAGCAAGCTGACATTTGCCATCATTTTCTCCCTGGTTTATGCTGGATTTAGAAGCAGTGTAAGTTGCAAGACTCAGCCTGCTTACACAGCTGCCTCATTTTTGGGGGAAAGAAACACCCCCTGTCCTTACACATATCCAGGTTCATGCATTTGAATATTAGGTGCTGGTGGCCTTACTGTTTTGTTTGGGTTTTTTTTTTTTCTTTTTTCATTTTGCAATCAAGTATTTCCTTTTATATATATTTTTTAATAAGCCTCCTAAGTGTGTGAGACACTGAAATTATTTCCTCTTACACTTGAGTTTAATATCCCTGAAGACATTGTTGCCATTGTGTTCCCTCTTTTCTAATCAGCATGGGGGAAATGGAAGCAAAATCTCAGGTATGGGATTGTTCAGCTCTCACAGGCACGGATCAGGCTGTGGATTTACTTCCATACAATTTTGGAAACCTACATTACAGGCACACAGAACTTTCCCACATCTCCACAGATTTTAATGCTTCCTTCTGAGAGGATCTGATGCTTCACATGTGGTTAAAAAATATCCAGCATTGTCATTTTTGCTACAGAATAATTGAAGATCTTGCAACACATTTACTCCAAGTGTTTGCATTGTAAAGATGTATTTTAAACCACCAGTGACTGAAACCTCAGAGCAGAGTATTTTTAAACAGTTGTAAAAAATACAACATTTTAAAGAAAGGTACTATAAGCATGTCCTAGAGTTACTCTGGTATTTTAGGTATTTTAATAGGCGAGCTAATGTGTTTTTTAGCTGAAAGAAAAACAAGTTTGGTGTTTTAGGTAGATAACAGAGGTTCTCTGTTTGCTGGGGGCAAAAAGCCATCCTTATGGATTAGCAAGGTCAGGTTTTTCCTAATTGTCTGCATGACCTGACAGACCACACAGCATTGTAGCACAGCAAAGGCAGGAGAGCCTGATGAGCCATGAATATGTAACAATGTGGACTATGAAGAATAATGGTGCTGTGTAATACCTGCTTTCTCCTCATAAAACCAGAGATCCTTCCTGCCTGTAGGCCTGAGTCTTGGTAAAGCAGAAAGGGACATAGAAGTGAAATATTTTACAGAGCAAGCATTTTGCAGTGCTCCTAAAGTCTCTGTGCTTTTTATTTTTTTTTTCCCTGCAGCAGAAGCTTAAGAGCTTTGTTTTCTTGGGGTTTTACCTCATGTGTCTCTTTCCCATGAGTTACTTGGGGATTTTCCTCTGTGAGATCCCTGTGCTGGGCTGCAGACTAGGCACTGCAATTCAGATGTTATTTGAGAGCCAAGAAAAAGCAGCTGGGCAGGTGGAGCAAAGGGAGAGAACAGAATGTGCTGGAAACTTCCAGCACTATTTTTTTAGGGGCCCAAAAATTATAGTCATCTTTTCAACCACCACAATAAATAACTGGGGAGGCAGGAGGTGGGGGGGCAGGAGAATAAATAAACACAGATGAGGAAGCAAAATGTGGCAGCCAGTCCCCCACCTGCCTGCAGCTCACTGCTGGCAAAGCCCTGCAGCAGGGCTGGCCCTGAGCAGAGAGCAGCAGAAACCAGTTCACCAGGTGAGAAATGCACACAGCCACTTCTCCTGCCTCTCCTCACCCCTTTAGTCTTAGGCATGAGGAGGAGAGGCTCATTTCCCAGGCCAAAGAGAATAATAAGATGACTATTAATAATACCTTCCTCTGCCAGCTAAGAATCTCAAAGCATTTCACAATCATTAATTAATCCCTGTACAAGTCTGGTGAGGTAGGGTCGCTGTCATTATCTTTGCTTTAAAGCATCGAATTTTGAGGGTGAAAATCTGCCAAAGCAGGCATCTGTTTTTCCTACCCCCATCCAGTGGATAGGTTTCCCTTCGGGGATCAGCTGTCCCTGCCTGCTGCATGTCTGGCACTTCTGCGGGCCTTGTTTTTAGAGACCCTTGTGTCTCCATCTTCTGCAGGCTGTGCGTGCTGTGTTTCCCCATCCTCCTTGCCTCCCCTCCCCATCCTCATCCACCAGAGGTTTCTCCGAGGACAGGCTCAGCTGGAGCCCAGGCGAGGGATGCCAGGATATTCTGGGCCCTGCGGATTATTGGCTTCTCTCCATGTCTGTCAAGTAAGGAGTCAGATCAGCTTCTTCCCTCTCCTGCTCCTCGCTCGGGGCTCCGGGGCAGTCACCCCCTGCATCTCCCACTGCTCCTGCAGCCAGGCGGGAGAGCCCTAAAGCACCTCCCTCCGCGCTGCCCGACTCACCATCTCATTGTAGGCATCCCTGCTGAGCCGGGGGGTCAGTTTGATGGTCCCCATAAAGACGAAGAAGAGCCCCAGGGCCACCGAGAGGGCGACGATGGTGATGGTCCTGGGAGATGCCATAGAGCCGCAGGGATCCGGTCCTAGCGAGGCCTTGTGGCTCTGGCTGCCAGCCCGGGTGGGAGGGAGTCCGTCACCATTGAAGGCTGTAGGAATAAAGCTGCAGAGGCAGGAGGATGACAGCGGGAGGGGATTCAGCCTCCTCCACTCAGCAACCCCTGGGTCCTAAAGCCCTGCAGCCAGCGCCAGGCAGCTCCAGCACAGGAGCGCAAGAGGAACTCATCCTCTTGTTTCCTTGTGTGTTCCATAAACTGCCCACAGAAAGCCGAAACTGAGTCAATTCTGAGGATGTGGGATGGCAGCCAAAGGCAGAGCACAGTTGCTCATTAGTGGGAAAATAAGGACGTGTTAGCAGAGGACACAGGAGTAACATACTGTGGAGGAGAAGTGGGCAGGGGTCTCTTGTACACAGAGAGCTTTCAGTTTCAGATATTCAGATGTTCATACATAGTAAACAACATATTGCTTAATTTATCTGCACCAGGAAAGAAAAATAAATGCTTTGTCCCTGTGGCTCTCCTGGAACCTGATGCTCAAAAGGGAAGGTGAGGCCACTTGTGTTACCCATCCCCACTGCGGGTAAAACCTATCCTGTATGTTCAGCTCTGCAGAGGCTAGTGGAAAGGTTTTATAATCCTTTTAACTTTCTGATTTAAAGTCATTGTCTCCTCTGCAATTAATGCAACAAATTTCCTTTTGTCCAAAACCTAGCAGAAATCTATACAGATCTCACAGAGAGAAACCAAGGTATAATTACACAAATCAGAACTGCTAGAATATTGCATCCTTTGGTATAAAATGAAAACAGGAGGGTGCAACAGTGTGTAAAGACCTACACTCATGGGATAGTGCAAGAGTGACGCTTCCTATGACTTTCAGGAATTCTATTATCACTCCCTGTATGGTGCAGTAATTCTCAGGTCTTAAACACATGGATTTTGAGCGCCCATGGCTTGAGAACTGGTTGTTGTTATTATTCAAAGCTCAGGACTGGAATTAAAAGTCTGAATAATACAGCTCTCCCAGTTTCCTTAGGAGTTTACCAGCCTTGATTCGAAACATTCTGAGACTTACACAACACAAGGGAGCTCTGCTCCCTCAGACTCCCCTGCCCATTAGAGCAGCTCCATCTCTGGAAGAGCTGGAGGAATATAACAACACTGTGAGCAGGACAGGACACATACAAAACAGAAGAGTATTTTTAATTAGCTGTTGCAGAACATCCTGAAGAGGAAAAATATCGCAGCTGACATTTTCACAGGGCACTTCATATTTAGGAATCAGCAATCATTAGTGGAGAAGGGAGAGGCAGGTGTGAAAAGACAGACACTGAAATCTGTTCTCTTCATTTCGTTTAATAGAAAAATCTCACTGTCGAAGCTGGTGCCTCCTCCAGGCAGGCAGCCCAACAAAGGAATCTCTGGGCTTTCATACTCTTCCATCCTAAATCTCCCACCCCTGGCACAACAGTTCTGACCAGTGCAAAATTAGAGTCTGGTGTCTTCTCACTGTTCATTGGTTTGTGCAGAGTCTGTGGGTGAGAAGCCACCCAGCCCCAGCCAGCACTGAAGTCCCGTGTCCTTTGTTAGGCACAAGGTCACAGCTCCTTGCCTGGGGCTCCAGCGATTTCCCACTATCCAGGGCACAATTTGCAGCTTGAACACCGAGCTGCCGGCCCTGGGCATATTCCTCAACACAGGGACAGAATATTTTCCAGGGCGCTTTAACCAGCAGCCCAAGGTTTGCAGGGGAAGGAAGGGTGATGAAATGCTACAGAGAACCTTTTCACCCCAGAAATCCAAGTAGTTCTTTTCACAACAGTGCTGCTAGACAACCCATAGTAAGAAAAAACCCCAAATTAGTTATTTTTATACAACTTTTCAGAAAATAAGTTAAAATCTTCAAAATGCATTGGCTCTTCAGGACCAGTAGGAGGTTGCTTCCCAAAGCTCTCAGAGCTCATACCTGCCTCCTTGTCAGCGGGTGAACAGCAGCACCAGCTCACAATGAACAGTGTGAGGAAACATGTCAAAAGGAATAGCCAGCACGGGGGCAAATGGCTCCCCTGCCAGCTTCTTCCGTGGGTCAGGTGGGCAGCACAGCCTGTGGAAAGCAAAAAGCATCCTTTTAGACCAGCAGCAGAAGCCTGCCCAGCACTGGTATCACAATCCAGGGGGGATCCACAAAGGAGGTATCATGTGTTTGATTAACATTCCTCAGAGTCTGCAGCTGACACTGGCTGAGGTGGGGAACCATCAATACTGAATCTCAAACCAGCTCTGAAAAATCTCAGGCACAAGCTGAACAGTCAGTGGCAAGTTTAAAGCTCCTTTTCTCACAAGCCATCCCAGCTGAAAAACTCTCAGTTTTCAGTTCTGCAGTGCCTTCATGGCTACCTGCAGACAGATTTATCACCTGGGTATACTCCAGCTAAATCTGACTAGATAAAGCTACATTATTAACCCCTAACCAGGTGACAAACCCTTGGCTTCACTTTCTTGGCTAGGGGACAACCTTCCTGCAGTGAACCCGACGAACTCTGTATCCCACATTCAGATGTGCTTTCTTTTTAGAGAAGGATGCACAATGACATTGTGCCATGTTTGCATTATTTTCTGCTCCTCATTGATGCCTTGTCTGGACTTAACAGGGTCTGTCACTAAGATGAGTAGAAAGGAGGAGAGTGCTCACTCAAGGAAGTTCCTCATGGCTTCACCCTCTGGCTTGCAGGAGATGTAGAGCAGCCTGCGGATGGACCTGCAGTTCCGGATGGCTCGTACGACCCTGTAATCTGCAAAAACAGACACCCTGCTTTCCCACCAGCACCCTGAGCTCTCCAGAAGGAATGACTGCACAGCATCACAGAGCTGCACTGAACTGTCAAAGATACAGATGCATATTTTGCCATGTTCTGTCTCAGATGCAGTCTCTCAGAAGGCCAAGGGTGCCCCCCACACTGCTGAAAGCTTAGGCAATCTGGCAGGATTGAGTGATAGGAGAAATCCCTCTGCCTCCCAGGGGGGTGGAGGATGAGAGAAAAAAATATTACTCAATTAAGGAAAGGCACATAAAACCTTCTACACACACTTGTGAGAGTGCATCTGGGCACCAGGACCAGCATGTGACTTCCCAGTACACACTCTAGGCGTGATCACTGAGACAGTTCAAGGGCTGGGTTATTCAGCCTGGGGAAGAGCAGGTAAGCAAGGATTCATTTCTTATCTTCAGGGACCTCATGGGGGATTACTGACAACTGAGAATCTTCTCAGAAGGGCATGAGGAAGGGATGAGAAGCAATAAATGCATGGCAGCAAGGGAAAATTATGATTAAATATTTTGGGGAAAACATTTACAGGAGAGAGGCTACACCCTTGGACATATTCAAACCTCAGCTAGGCTTTATATCCCTATACAACCTCACACAACTCTGAAGTTGGCCTTGCTATAGTTGAGAGATTGCACCACAGACCTCCAGAGATCCCTCCTCTATTAAACTATTGTGTGAGCCTGTGAAAGAGGGAAAAAAAGATTAAAGCTAAAGAGAAAGAATGATGAAGGGATGGAAAACAGAAGACTCTATGGGATTTAAGCTGCTCTCGGCAACAAGGCAAGGAACTAGAGACTAAGCATGGAAAGAGTTTGGAGCCAGTATAACAGGTCTCACAGAACTCATTGAAAACTCTCTGTTTACAAGATGGAAATAAATAGCATTTTCTCTCACGTAGGCCAGCCCGAGAGGGGTTCACCACAGCAACAAGCGGTCGGGCATCCTCCCACGATGCCAGGAGCTGTGGTAACACAGCCTCTGCCTTTCCACTGTGAAACTCACAGTTTGAGATCCCTGTGAAACAAAAAAGCAACCATGTGAACTGAGTCTCACCAAGAGTTAGATATAACTGGTTAGGGTCCTTCTGCTCTCTTCTACTCTGATTTTTCAGCATTTAGTTTGAAACTTTTTGCTGTGGTGAGTTTGAACTCACCATTGAATGCTGCATTCCACTCAGCATCCTCTATTGCCTTCTCCACCACCTCGACACCAATAACCTTGGACACTCGATGAGCCAGAGAGAGACCAATTGTGCCTGGAAACACGGGAAACAAAAATACTCCATATATTCCTGCTGAAGAAACAGACCTTTACATAGCGAGGATCAACTCTGGAATGCAAAGCTCTGGGAGCCCAGGTACCCACCTGTTCCACAGCAGATGTCAAGGAGGACAGTGTCCCCAGTAGCTTGGCAGAGCTCCCCGACTGCCTGGTACAGAACTTCTGCTCCAGCCGTGTTGACTTGGAAAAAGGCATCTGGAGAGATGCGGAACTTCAGGCCGAGCAGCTCTTCGAAGATGTGTGGTGCTCCGTGGAGGAGCTGGTAGGGAGCCTGCTCGTGGGAGCAGCGTGTCATGGTGCTGGCAGATCACACAAAAAGCAGCTCTTAGAAGGCAGCAGAGAGGAGCTGATTTCCACTCCCAGGGTGCTCATGGGCAGCAGAGGATGGTTCTTCCCCCCAGCAACTTTTATTTCATGTGAGCCTTTCAACAAGATTAAAGAATTTTGATTCTTTGCAAGGGATCTGTGACTTACACAGCCTATATTTCATAAAAAGGATCAAAATGACTTAGCAGATGGCAGCATTCCTCAGGTCTATTCCCCTGTTTTGCTGCTAATGCGATTTACTGTCTTGGGATAGTCACTGGAAGTTTTTTCTTTAGTTTCTCAGACTAATTATTTCCATGAGGTAGAGCCACAGTGTGTTCAAATAAGTCTGGAAAAATAAAACATGGGGCCATCTTAAGGCTACATCTTCAAGAGGGATCTAAACATCTGTCTTTCTCTGCCAGCACTCCCTGAACTGGTGGAATTTGAATTTGGTCACAGAGGGGGTCAAAGAAGGAGGAGGCTTTGTTTCCACTCATTCCCTCTGTTGAGGCATTTACCTCTCTTGGAAATAAAGTGAAGTCAAGGCACAGACTCCTCCAGGCCCACAGGTGAAGAACTCCTTCAGCAAAGCTTTCTGAGTAGCCAGTGCCTCCTGTCAAGAGCGAGGAAGGAAAAGCTGCCTGTTTGGGTAACCTGATCAGACCCCTCTCCCCAGCACCACACCCAGCAGGCTCAGCTCAGCCAGATGTCTGCTGTGCCTCCTGCCCTGCCCTCCCTCCACGTGCCCACCTGGCCCAGCTGCTGGGGGTGGAAGGTGATGATGGCCATGGTGTGGCCACAGCTGGAGGTACGAACCACGAGCTCCCGCCAGTGTCCACCTTCGTGGAAGAGGATGCAGGAGTCCAGGGGGGAGCGACAGATGAACTCCTCATAGCACTGAGGGGAGGGGAGATGGCACCTTTAGTACCAGGAAGAAACTGCCCTGCTCTTAGCCCCCCAGACAGGCAGCCCTTCCACCACTGCGATCTGCTTTTTCTGTTTGATTTCAGCACACTGGGTGTGAGCTCCTTCCAGGCTCTTGAAAGACAACACATTTTAATAATTTCAATTTGCAGTTCTTATGTATTTTAATAGATTGGAAGGAGTTCATTGTCGCTTGATTAACTTCATTACACGGGATACTTTATGGGCTGCAATATTAACACTTGAGTTTTTATAAAAGCATTTATCCACCAACTAGAATCAGGCATGAAACTTTTCAGAACATGAAAATGGACTTGAAAACACAACATAATTAAAATTACAGTGTTCTCCCAAGTAAGAGTTATTGCAGTCTCTCTATTCCATCTATTCCACAGTGAAGGGACAGACATTACTTATTTACTTACCTGGGCTACTTGTTTGTGTTTTGAGGGTATGTTCTCCACGTGGTTGGCTTTCACACAGACAATATTTCTTTCTGTAAAGAGATGGACAAGTATTTAAATGCTCTGGTTCAGGGCACATAAACCACTGTAGCATCTGTCATGATAAACTGTGGAGAGTCCTTTCCCCATTTCCACAGTCCATGCCAGCAGTTTCCTATGAGTTTCTTGTCCTGCACTGACCTCTGCCAGTTCCTACGTACAACCCCACAGTTTTGGGGTTCCCATCTGGTCCTCGGTTCACAGAGAAAGTCGATTTGTTTCGGTAGCCATTAATGATGGGCTGAGGGAAAAAAAGAAGGGAAAGTAAAGCCCTGGATTAAAAGAAAAAGCAATGGAGGAAAGCCAAACCCCAACCTGGTTATTCTGCTGCCATCATGGGGAGATTTATGTGAATGGGCAAAACACAGAAACAGAGCTTGTGCATAAGAACCCCAGTACTGCCCCTTGAGGAAAAGAAGTGGCTCCCAGTGACAGAATGGTGACAGGTTTATCAAGAAGGTCCTGGGCACAAATAAGGGTTCCTAAGCACTGGGCTTGTTTCACTCTCAGGCAGTCACAGGCTGCAAAGCACAAGTTAACAAGGACTGACACAGACACACTCTCTGCAACTGAATAATGCCCCCCATGAGACTCTTGAGTTGTTAAGTGAGAGACTGTTTGTGGCTCAGAGGGAAGAGCATTCCCACAGGACACTTACTGAAGGGACTACAGGCTGGAGAGGACAGCAGAGCCCACCAGGTTTCTGTGCATCCATTCCCAGCTCCTCAAGACGAGATGCCAGTGTCTGCAAAATCTTCCTCTGGCTTTCATACTTCACCTGCAGAGGAGTTCTAAGGCAGAAATGCTCTCACAGGACCACACGATGGTGGGCAGCTCTTCATCACCCACCTCTGGGGAGTCCAACAGGGGGAAATACTGCAAGTGAAAATGTAGCCCCAGAGGAACCCTGCCCTCTCCATAACCACAGCTACTTGGAGAAACAGAAGAGAAAAATCCTGTCTATGGCCCCCAAATGCTGGCCTGAATCCCCACAGAAGCAGAGCAGTCCCACAGAGAACAGGATCACTGTGCAAGTGCCCATCCTCTGCATCACAAGGAACCTCCCAGTTCTATCCTTCACAACAACAGGATTAAAGCAGCAGTAAATGGGGTCTGAACAGTTTGCAGCACTAAAATGCTAAGGGCTGTTGCTTGAGGGGAAAGGAGGCACAGCTGGGGAAACACAGCAGAGTTTCTGTGTGAACACATCTTACCTGCAGCTGCTCTTGGTAGGGAAGTCTCCACAGCGGTGTCACTGCGTTTGCTAGCCTGGAAAACACAACAGCAAGGCAGTGCCCAGAGGTACTCGACCCGTGATTCCTGTGGCATAGCATCCCTGTTCTGGTGTGGGCTCTGCACCAGGGCTGGCTGAGAACACCCAGACTCCCAGGGAACCACAGGGAAATGCAGCTTGTGTGTAGCAGGCAGGGAATTTCAAGCTGCCCACTCTCACTGACCCAGCCACCTACACAGAAGTAGTTTAGAGATAAACCTCAGAACTCACCACTACTCGTATCCAAAGCAGAACAAGCAAGAACAAAACAAATAAAACCTGGTTTTAAAAAAACCAAACACACATACCCTAAAAAGACCCCAAAAAGGAGATGAGGCTGGTATGATTCAGTCACTCATAACTGATTCCCACCCATGGAGAACACCACCCATAAGCTGCAGCTATAGCTTACTAGGGTTTTTGGAGTTGCTTCCAAAGCACCCAGTGCCAGCTACTCTGAGGTCCAGGACTGCAAATCAAATGGACTATCACTTTTTGCTTGCTAATATAGCAACATATCTGCTCCTTTCTTCTCGGAACTTTTCATTTGTCTTCTCCATTATCCCATCCCCAGGCCAGACTCCAGGCATATGAGCTGAGCCCTGGCTCTTCTAACCGACCGCGTTCACAGCTTTAGGTGCCTGCTGCTTTGAAAGCAAGCTCGGTGATTTTAGAAAAGCCGTACCTCTCCTCCCAGGAAGGCTCTGGCAGGCTGCAGCTCTCCTTGGCCTTTTTCCTCCCTTCGCACGCTGCTGCTGTGCTTGTCACCAGTTTGCGGTGCCGAGCGGGCAGGCAGAGCAGGGCGAGCGGCGCAGGGCGGAGGTGGCAGCGCGGTGGCCTCAGCACGCAGGACAGAGCCATGGCGGGGTGCGAGGGGCTGGGGAACCGGCCCCGCTCCGGGAAGCACCGGGACCCGCTCCGGCAGCGGCATCGGCGGCCGGCGGCGAGCGGAAGGGGCGCGGTGAGAGCCCAGGAACCTCCCCGTACCCGGCCCTCCGCTCCCCGCCCCGGGCTGCCCGCGGAGCCCCGGCGGCTGCGGAACCGGGCGGCGCTGGGGAGGGCTGAGCTTTAACCCCTGTGCTGGTGGGACACGAGTGGCGAAGTGTCACAGCAACCGCGTGGCTGCGCGGAGCCGGCCTGGGACTGATTGAAAGCTCAGTGCCACCTGCCACCGAGCCTGTCCCGTGGGATGCGCGGGACTGCGGAGAGAGCAGCGGGGAGGCCGTGTAGCCTCGGCTCGCAGGGTGGGTGCGCTCACATGGAGAGGGGTGCAAGAGCAGCCTCTTCCAGCCAGCCCAGGCCGTGCCTCCAGCAGATGCTCAGGGAACAGCAAGGAGCCGGCAAGCACAAGTGGTTTGTCTATTTAGGGACCCCAAGAGCTTTCTTGTCCACGTGTTTACCTGTCACCCTTTGATGTCACCTAAAATTCCTGCCGCCACACATTTTTCGGCCAGGAGGCTCACCCATCCACCTACTACCATTTGGATGAATTGTTCGTGTGAACCTGGCTGCTGCGGTTCCTCCCAAGCGCTCCAGAGCCTGGCGCTCTCCCCGCCCGGTCCCAGTCCCGGTCCCGGTCCCGTTCCTCGTCCCGTCCCGGTGGGACCAGAGCAGGAGCAGGAGCGCGGGTCCTCCACTTCGCAAGGGGGCGCCACACTGCTCAGGTCCGCATAAGCCTGGGGCGGTGCTCGCCGCTTTAGCCACGCCCACGGGCGGGGCATGAGCCGCATGACCACGCCCACCGTGGGCGGTGACAGCCGGCACGCGCTGCCTGCAGTGGCCGCGCCCTCGCCACGCCCCTCCGCCACGAGACGCCGGCGCGGGCGCTGATTGGTTGGCGGTGCGGGGCGGTGCGGGCGCTGATTGGCTGTCGGCGGGCGGCGGAGCGCGGCCCGGCGCGTCAGCGTCAGTTCCGCGCTGGGCCCGCGATGCTGTCGGCGGGCGGCGGCTCCGGCCCCGCCGGGGCGGGCGGCTCCGGGCCGGGGCTCGGCGGCGACGGCGATTTCCTGTCGCGGTACCGGCTGGTGTCGGCCAAGCTGCGGCGGCGGTTCCTGCGGAAGCCGAACGTGGCGGAGGCGGCGGAGCAGTTCGCGGCGCTGGCGCGGGAGCTGCGCGCCCAGGAGAGCCTGCCCTACGCCGCCTGGTGCCAGCTGGCCGTGGCGCGCTGCGCCCAGAGCCTGTTCCACGGCCCCGCCGAGGCGGCCGCGCTGGCCGAGGCCGCGCGGCTCTTCCTGCGCCAGGAGCGGGACCTGCGGCAGCGCCTGGGGCTGCGCGGCGGCTTCGGCGAGCACGTGGCGGCGGCGCAGAGCTGCGGGGCCTTCGCCGCCCGCCTGCACCTGGAGCGGGGGCAGCCCGCGCTGGCGGCCGGGCCGTGCCTGGAGCTGGCGGCGGCGCTCCGCGACACGGGACAGCCCGCCCGCGCCGCCGCGCCCCTGCAGCGGGCGGCAGAGCTGCTGACGGCGGCGCGGCTGCCGCTGCAGGCCCTGCGCTGCCTGGCCGAGCGCGCCTCCTGCCTGCTGCTGGCCCGCGACTACGCCGGGGCTTTGGCCACGCTGACGCGGGCGCAGGCGCTGGCCGGGGCCGGGCTGGGCGGTGCGGCCGGGGCCGGGGCCGCGCCCGGCGGCGCCTTCCTGGACGTGCTGGCGCGCTGCGAGGTGTCGCGGGTGCTGCTGCTGCTCCTGCTGCAGCCGCCGCCCGCCAAGCTGCTGCCCGAGCACGCCCGCACGCTGGAGCAGTACTGCTGGGAGGCGCCCGACGGCGGACCGGGCACCGGCTCCGGGAGCGGCACGGGCGGGGCGCTGCCGCCGGCCGCCAGCTACCTGCCGGCCGAGCTGTTCCTGCTGCTGCAGTCGGCGGTGCTGGCGTGCCAGGAGAAGGACGCGGAGGCGCTGAAGGCGCTGCAGGCCGAGTTGTGGCCGCTGCTGAGCGCCGAGCAGAACCATCTGCTGCACCTGGTGCTGCAGGAGATGCTGAGCCCCGCCGGACAGGGGCTCTGAGCGCCGCCGCCCGCAGGGACAGGTCGGACTGGTCGCTTCAGCCGGTGCCAGCACAGACTCTATTCCGTTATTTATTTTTAATACGAGTTCTGTAACGCAGTGAAGTTACGGTTGATGAGAGAATGCGGTTCATCTACACGTTTGTCTCGTGTCACAGTAAATGCTCACTGTATGTACTGAAAGTTGTCATGCTTGGGAAAAGTGTAACCCCAAAGCAGAAAGGCCATTTCAGGGCAGAAGGAAGCTGTTCATTAAAAACTGGCTGCAATTTGCGTGTGTTGGAGGAGTTGTTAGGGTTGCTTTTTCTAAAAAAACCAAAAAAAAACCAAACAAAAAAAACCATAAAAATAAGGTTTTCGTTTTTCCCTATCTTGAAAACAACAGACACTGCAGCCAACATGAGGCCCTGAGTTTTGTGGTGGATAAAAAGAGTTGGTCACTGACCTGCAAGCGGCTCCCGGGGCGATGGTGGCCTGACTCCAGTCTCTGTAGCACCTGTTAACCCAGAGAACTGAGCCTGCACGATGGCAAATCCACTACAGCTGAGGGAATTCGGGAATGGAATTAACGGTGGAGGTGAAGTTACAGGAGTTACTGGAATGTGGATTCCTTGCTTAATTCTTTTCAGCTGTTACCCGTCTGCTCTTGGGCACTTCTTGCCTCTTGCTTTCTGCTTCTTGGGACTTTAGGTGAAGGCAGCAGGTCTTTAGATGAGAAAAGACCCTGCTGTTGTGTACAGGCTTTGTGAAATCCAGCAGTGCTACAATACAGCCTCAAGCAGGGCAGGCTTTATCCTGGAAGCTGGAGATGCCCCGGGGGTATGCATGTTGGGTGGATAAAGAGCAATTCTAGGGGCACCCAGCTAATGATCAGTGAAACGAACGCTCTCAGCCAGCACTTCCAGAGACCCTGGAGAGGCTGAGGCTTTGGAAAAGGCAATCCCGTTTTTACACTGGGAAAGAAACCAGAGAGTAGAGGTACTTCTGGTAAACAGTGATACTACATCTGATTTTAGTATTTGGGTCTGGAGGCAGCAATTTTTTCAAACGCTTTTCCAGTGTTAGTTTTTCAAGTGTTTTTCACCTTCCACACTTACATAAGGAAGAACTTGCCGTTTTCCCCTCTGAACGGAGAAGCTGCTAATTTTAAGAAGCCCCAATTACCACAAGCCTCTGACAAGGTGAAATAGCAGTTGAGAAAGGCTCGGATCCGCACTGGATGTTATTTTATGACCAAGTCAGCCACGGACCTGCGAGGCCGGGAGCCAAAACTAAAAACCCATGCAGCGAAATCACCTATATCCGTGTCCTTCTCCAATTCCAACAGACGAAGCTGTTACTAGAATTGTAACCAGACGGCAGCGCCGGGGATGGCGGGTGCCGGGGGCGGTGCGGAGGCGGCGGAAGGGGCGCGGCGCGGGCGGTGCCGGTGGCGGTGACGCGGCGGAAGGGGCCCGGTGGGACGGGACGGGCCCGGACGGGGCGGGCGCTGCGCTCCGGGCGGCGGGGACAGCACGCGGCGCGGCCATGGCGGACGGGGACGGTGCGCAGCGGTGGGGACCGGCGGGGGCGCGGCTGTCGGGACCGCGGGCACCCCCGGCGGGGAGGGCTCGGGGAAGGGTCGCCGGGCGGCTTTGCCCCCCTGGGCCTTTGCCCCCCCGGGCCTTTGCCCCCCTGTCCCCCCCCGGCCGTGCCGCGCTGCCGGCGCTCACTCCCGGCGTGTCGCTCCCGCAGGTTCCAGCGTGAAGAAGCGGCGGAAGAAGGAGAAGCGGGCGCTCGCCGATGATGATGTAGCGGTGAGCGTGGGGAGGGGGGGATTGCTCGGGCTGTGCTCGGGGGGGCTCCCCCAGCCCCATCCGTGGGGTCGCGTTCCGGGGATCGTGGGCAGGGCCGGGCTCCCCCCGCCCCATCCCGGCGCGGTGCGTGCGGAGCCTCCCGGCCACGTGGAGACAGAGGGCGCGTGGGGCGGCGGGAGCGCGGCCCGCCGGCTTCTCCCCCTCTGATCCCGCTGAACTTCACCCCCCTCCCAGGACATTCAGCACACCGAGGACTTTCTCATCAAGCCCGAGTCGCGGGTGGCCCAGCTGGACACGTCGCAGTGGCCCTTGCTGCTGAAGGTAGGGCGCGTTCTGCTCAACCTCGTGGTCCGTCCGTGTTCCCGCTCCTTTTGTCCCCTGCCTCTGGGAGAGCACACGTGGTGCTGTGCCCGCGGAAATCGCGTTACAAAGTCTCTGCAGCAGTATCGTTTAAGTTTTGTAAGGTTTCCGTGCCTTGGAAAAATCCTGCCGTATTTCTTGAGCTTTTAGTTTGGGTCCGACCATGGCCTGTGGTCTGTGTAGACTTCCAGGTTGTTTCTGCTGAGTTTCTGGGGCATGTTGGATTTATCCTGCCTTGTAAATGTGTGTATTGTGCTGCTTTCCCATCTCCTGCGGTCCAGGATTTCTATTTTTCTCTATTTTTGTAAGATATTATCGCGGTTTCATTGGTGGGTCATTTTAATTTTGGAAGTGGTTCTATCACTTAAATGTACAAATCAGACCTGGTGTACCTGGGGAGATGTTCTGCAGCACAGCAACACTAAAATCAAGGGAACTTAAGACTTGAAATTTCTGCTTGGATTTTGTAGAACTTTGACAAGTTAAATGTGAGGACAGCACACTACACACCTCTTCCTTCCGGTGCTAATCCCCTGAAGAGAGAGATTTCTGACTATGTTAGGTGAGTGCAATACAGGCCACAGTGGTTTATTTTCCTTTCACTATTATTATCTTCAAAATGTTTTCTGTCTGGATTCCCCTTGTCCCTTTCTGCTTGACTCAGTGCCTTGCCATGATCAGCAAATATTTAAATAGGACCCACTGGTCTCTCCCTGTAAAGTTTTCTTTGTTCTGAGGTTGTGACAGGTCTGTGGATGAACATGCAGACCACCTGAGGAATTCTCTGGGTTCTTCAAAAAAGTCCTTTGGCCTGCTGGGCTTTGAAACTGCTTGGAGTTTGTAGAGTTTGGGGTTTTTTTAAAGTGCATAGTAGTGATTAGCAGGTGGGGGAGAAGAGAATTCCTTTACCATGGATTATATAATCTGTTGTGCATGAAGCAGATCAATCTGGGCTCACTCAGAGCTGCTGGGAGGCTCATGGCTTATCTGGCTGTACAGAAACACGTTTCTTTGTAGCCAGGACAGTATTTCAAAGTTACTGCACTGTTGCTGCGTCTGCCCTGATGCTTATCTCCCATTCCCTGCCGTTTTGCACTGTAGGTCTGGCTTTATTAACCTCGACAAACCCTCTAACCCATCCTCCCACGAGGTGGTTGCATGGATCCGGCGCATCCTGCGGGTGGAGAAGACGGGGCACAGCGGGACCCTGGACCCCAAGGTGACCGGGTGCCTCATCGTGTGCATCGAGAGGGCCACACGCCTGGTCAAGTCCCAGCAGAGCGCAGGTATGTGTGATGCTCAGGGCCATTTCCAGTGACTGGGGATGTGTGAAGTGCTTTTGGAGACAAAATGGAGATTCCCAAAACTTGAAAAGTCCAGTCTTGGTCTTCAGTGCCTTGACCTTACTCTAAGCCACTGAGGACACATCCATGTTGTTTCAGGTGGTTTTTTTACTCCTTCTCTGGTGCTTGGACTGTTACAACTCAGTGAAAACACTTCTGACGTGGTTTATATACCAGCTGAGCTTAGGGCCTCAGCCTCTACCAGTCCAGAGAATAAATAAATGCAGGTTAGATTTATTTCCCTGGAAGAAAAACCAACTCTGTAATAAACCGCACCCATTTCCTAGGAGAGGTGATTGTTAGGATTTTAGGGTTCTAGGGACATGTGGCTTTGAAGCAGGATGGACCCTGAGGTCAACATCAAATGCAAGTGGCTGCTCCTGACTGCTCTTGTCATTCTTTCAGGCAAAGAGTATGTGGGAATTGTTCGGCTGCACAATGCCATTGAAAGTGAGGCTCAGCTGGCCAGGGTAAGTCTCAGGTGCTCTTAGCCACGCTGGCATCTGGCACGCAGAGTGCTGGGCACTGCTGGGAGATGAGAGGCCAGCAGTGGAGCTCAGGTGTGCTGTGTGTGAGGTGATGACACAGTTTATCCATTCTCTGAGTGCAGTGGAGCTGCCCTCCTGCAGCACCCCAGCTCCTGTTCTAGGGTCTGGGTGCTGTGCAGCCTCCAGACATCCTGCAGTGTGCCAGTGTCCTGCTGGGGGCTGCTGTGCTGTGTGGCTGGCTGCCTGCAGGGGGGGAGCAGTGCTGGCAGGGTTGGAGCCCCTCTTTGGGGGGCTCCATCCTCACTGGGACGAGGGATGGTGTCTGATCACATGCTGCCATCTGATGGAAAAATCCTGGCTGTGCTCACTGGCATCTTGACCACATCACTGGCTTGAATTTGCTTTATTAAACATGGCATCACCAAATCAGGATGAACCTTGTGGTTTCTCACTCTCAGAAGGGGTCACAGTTGCTGTAGACTCCGAGGTGCTCCTGCATTATGGCACAGGTGTAAACTCATGCTTCTCTTTCCTCCCTCAGGCCATAGAAACCCTGACAGGTGCCCTGTTCCAGCGGCCACCCCTCATTGCTGCTGTCAAACGACAGCTGAGAGTCAGAACCATCTACGAGAGCAAGCTGGTGGAGTATGATCCTGAGAAGAGATTAGGTAAAACAGGGCTTTCCTGCATTTTTCCTGTAAAGCTGACAACTGATAAAACTTTCTGTGTAATGGGCTGCTTTTGGCAGATGTCTTAAGACCTAAATCCTCCCATTGTAACTGCCTCACGCATTGCTCTGGTGTGCTGGGAAGCAAATCCCATCTCTTTTTGTGCTGCACCCTTGATGGAAGAGCCAAATGATGTCAATTAGATGGCATTAGCTCTCAGGGCAAAGATGACCTTCATCTATCACCCCATGCTGATGGCTCTGGGAAGGGCTGGGTATAAAGCTTCTCTTGAAGGATGTGGTTTATTTCCTGCTTTAAAACTCTCCATCCTGTCATGCCTTTCAGGTATCTTCTGGGTGAGCTGTGAAGCAGGCACATACATCAGAACCCTCTGTGTTCACCTGGGGCTGCTGCTGGGCGTGGGGGGCCAGATGCAGGAGCTCCGCCGAGTCCGCTCAGGCATCCTGGGAGAGATGGTACAGTGGCACCTCAAACTATAACCAGCCCATTTGAAATTGTCAGAATTGCAGGAGTTCCTTGGGGCTGTGTGAGTTTTATGGTGTTAGGAGGAGGTTTAGGCTCTGGGAGGAGTTTTGTGAACAGCCCCCAGACAGTGAGAGCTCTTGCTGTAGATGGTCTGTAACCAAAGTGTTGAGTTCAGTCCAGGATGTTGCTCCTGTTCTGGTAATTAAACTTTGGGACAGTGAGGGACTGGGAAGTGCACCTTGGTGGCTGAAAGTTTGTTTTATGTCACCTGTGTTTCTCAGCCTACAGACCCTGGTGTCCCATGAGTTCAGGAGTGTGAAGTGACTGCTTGGAGTCAGCACAGTTCAGGGAATGTGGTTCATTGGAATGAGCCTGGGAGATGCAGTCCTGTGTGATCTTGGACACTTGCACAGTCTTTTCACTCTGGTCATACCAGATCCTGCTGCTGGTCCAAACTCCAGAACTAATTTCTTTTTTTGCAAAGCAGCAATATCAGAGTGCAAGTGCTTCCCCACCCATCTGTGCTCTTAGCACAGCTGTAATCACTGGGTCATTTCTGAATTCCAGGTGTTGGGTGCTCACAGCTGCCTAGAATTTATTCCATGTCACAGATTGAAGAGCTGGTTGATTTAGACTTCTGCTCACTAACCTTTGTCTAGGAGATCCAGGAATTTAAGTTAGGTCATCTTTGAAAGTTTAATGTAGACAGACCTTAGACCATAGATCCAAGTGCTGTCTGAGATTAGGAAGATCAAAGTCTGGTAGCCCAAATCAGGCTGATCTCAAGCTGCAGACGGGAAGCATTCTTGCCTCTTTTAAGTTGTGTTTGACGCTTGTGATGGCCGTCTGTTTTTACTCCACTTTTCAAACAGTATTTGCTGTTGAACTTTAGCTGTTCTCTTGGGCATGTTCCAAGTTGGTGGCTGGTGGGGGAGTTCAGGAGGGTTCTGTCTTTGCAGGACAACATGGTGACCATGCACGACGTGCTGGACGCCCAGTGGCAGTACGACAACAACAAGGACGACAGCTACCTGCGAAGGGTCATCCTGCCCCTGGAGAAGCTGCTCACCTCTCACAAGAGGCTCGTCATGAAAGACAGTGCTGTGAGTTCCTGAGGCAGTGCCAGGGGACAGACAGACACTGCAAAGTGTCCTCCTGACTTGTGCAGCTGATGCAGGGGGGGTCAGGGGCCAGGTGGTGTCCAGTGCTGTCCTGGTGGTGCCTTGTGTAAACCTCATATGGGCTGCTGCCAGAACAGCACTAAGATGCAAGAGCCATGAATTCAATGACAGAGAATCTGCTCTCCTCACTTAAGGATGCTGATGGTTATGAGAGAGCTGCCTCACCTGTTGTTTGCTGTGATAGGTTCTTCTTCCAAAGCTCCCAAGTTTTATGTAGTGGACAGAAATCAATAGTTACTTAGGGATGATATTGCTTGGATGGTAATGGCAGTGGGAAGCTAAAAATTAGGGACACTTTGTACTTTTGTGAGAGTTTATAAGCCTTCCCATTCCCTACATTTTCAGGTTAATGCCATTTGCTATGGAGCCAAGATCATGCTGCCTGGTGTTCTGCGGTATGAGGATGGGATTGAGCTTAATCAGGAGATTGTTGTCATCACCACAAAAGGAGAAGCCATCTGCCTAGGTATGAAATGCCTTATTCTCCTTGTGCCCAGCTAACTGCAGAAGTAACAGATTGTGTGACAGTAAAGGCACCACAAATGAGTTCCCGTGTGCAGAAGGTGTAATTAGTGCTTCCTGAGGGGGAATATGGGTGGTGTTGGGCAGGATGTTGAGAAGCTGTGGCTACATCAGTCCTGGGCAAGGTGTGATGGGTTCAGCAGCTGTGTGATGCTCAGGTGTGCTGTGTGTGAGGTGATGACACAGTTTATCCATTCTCTGAGTGCAGTGGAGCTGCCCTCCTGCAGCACCCCAGCTCCTGTTCTAGGGTCTGGGTGCTGTGCAGCCTCCAGACATCCTGCAGTGTGCCAGTGTCCTGCTGGGGGCTGCTGTGCTGTGTGGCTGGCTGCCTGCAGGAGGGGAGCAGTGCTGGCAGGGTTGGAGCCCCTCTTTGGGGGGCTCCATCCTCACTGGGACGAGGGATGGTGTCTGATCACATGCTGCCACCAGGCACAGCACACCTCCTGGCAGATCAGTGCACAGGGACTCCCAACAACTGCCAACTTGACTTGAAAGGGTGCCCAGGTCTAACCAGGGTCTTCAGAGAAGCTGTGTGACAGTGCCAGTGAGTCTGTAGGGTGACACTGGTGGGGATGATGGTCCTTTTTGTGCTGTCAGAGGCAGAACAGCCTGTCACAGTTCTGCTTTTCAAGAGTTACTGACCTCCCTGCCTGCTTCTGCAGCCATTGCCTTGATGACCACAGCAGTCATTTCCACATGTGACCATGGCATCGTGGCCAAGATCAAGAGAGTGATCATGGAGAGAGACACATATCCCCGGAAATGGGGGCTGGGTCCCAAGGTGAGTGCTGTGGGCATGGGGTCAGTCCCAGGGCAGTGGTGGGAGCCCAGCTCTTGGGATGTGAGACTCTGGGACCCTTGGGCAGAGCTGTGCCTGTGTCTTCTTCAGGCCCTTGGTGTAATTCTGCTGTGCTCTCCTGGAGCCATGGTGGTGGCATTCCCAGTGCCAGGGCTGTGGCAGCCCAGTGCTGGTGGGAGCAAGGCTCTCCCTCCCAAAAGAGCCTGGGGGCCACTGCTGGTGTCCAGGCATGGGCTCCTCAGGGCTGTACAGCACCAGCCCTCCTCTGCTAAAGAGCCAAATGATGAAAAGTGGATGGCATTAGCACTCTGTGCAAAGATGACCTTCATCCATCACCCCTTGCTGATGGCTCTGGAGGGGCTGGGCAGGAGCTGCTTTTCCTTCTGGCGCAACACTCCTTAGATGCACACTGTCTGGGAGACACTCAGCTGTGCCTGAGGGACAGGAGCAGTGGGAACACCCTTTGCTGGGTTCCTCTCCCACCTCAGGCATGTGGTTGTAGCTTAACTGCAGCCAGGCTGGCCTGATGCAGGTTGGACTCAAAACTCAGAGTCAAGTTGCTGTGGCTCATTCCATTCCTGTGGTTCAGGTGAAAGCTTTGGGGCTGCCTGCACATCACAGCAAAGGTGGGGTAACACAGGACAGTTCAGGCATTTTGGAGTCCTTTGCAAAACCTTGCAAACCAGTGGTGCTGCTCAAGTGCTGCAGATCTTTGAGCTGGAGAAACCCAGTCAAAGATCCAGGCTCCATGCTGTGCAGTTCTGTTACTGTTGCTGTGACTCCCCCATCAAATTAGCCCTTATTTACTGATAAAGATGCCTCCCATCTGAGATTTAGGCTGCTGTGCAGGGGATGTTTTGTCTCATTTGTTTTAAAGTCCTTGAAACAGTGTTAAATAGGAAATGCTGTAGTTGTGAGGATTTTTTCTACTTAGGGCTCAGTTTGACTTGTTGCACTTTGCTTTCAGGCCAGTCAGAAGAAGATGATGATCCAGAAGGGTCTGCTGGACAAGCATGGAAAGCCCAATGAGAGCACACCAGAGACCTGGAGGAAGGAATATACGGATTACAGGTGGGTACTGGGTATGTGGCTCCCACAGGGTTGTTCAGAGGCTGGGTTTGGGTGCAGCTCTTTGTGCCTGGATCATGTTAGGCTCGGCCCAAGGCTGTCTGGAGCTGTAGGATGCAGTTGCATTTCTTGGAGTGTGTTGCTGTTGGGCAGTGCTGGGAGGAAAGGCCCTGAGCAGACAGTTATCCCTTTTTAGCCTGTCGTGGTTTTAGAGGGAGTCAGTCTGCTAAATTAAACGGGGGAGGCCGTGCTGTTGCCCAGCCCAGCTGGCCCTGGTGCAGGCTGCAGGTCTCCCCCACATCAACTGCCCCACCCAGCTGCTGGGGTGGGTTACAGAGCCCTTTGAGGGGACAGGGATTTGTGCCAGTCCAGAGCAGCACGAGGCAATGACTGTCCTGTGCAACCTGGGGATCTTTTCTTCCAGGGATGCTTCCGAGAAAGAAGCAGCTGCTGATCACCGAGCTGTTCCAGAGGTGGACAGGGCTGCAAAAGTGAGTATTGCCAGTGCTCTCTGGCTCTTACTTTATGCCCCTGTTATTCCCATGGTCTGCACATAATTTGCACCTGCATTTTGGTCCAGTGGTGATTTTTAAGCCAGGGTCTTCCATGCCCTTTGTTAGGCACAAGGTCAGTGCCCATTCACAGTTCCTTGCCTGGGTCTCCAGCAATTTCTCACCACACATGCACAATTTGCAGCTCAAACACCAAGCTTACTGGCCCTGGGCACATTCTTCAACACAGCACAAGAAAATACATTGTGTGGAGCCACAACAGGGATTTGTTGTGCCAGAGAACCTTTTTGGAGACTACAGGCAGTTGCAGAAACGTCCATGCTAGAGCTGGACCTAAAATTCCCTAACTCAGGTTTTTTGCATGCCCTTAGAAAGGTGCACTGGTGTTTTAAACTCATATTTGGGGTATGAAAAACACTGGAAAATACAGGGGGCAATTCTGGCAGAAGCAAATCCCAGACAGTGTATACTGGAGAGCCTGCAGGTCATCCTGTTGTTAAATGAAGTTGGATTGAATCAGGCAAAATTGTTGCAATGGTCTTGGATTCCGTTTTCCCCTCACCTGAGCTCTCTTGGAAGGTGTTGGTGTGTCTGACAATGTGTTCCCCTAACAGAGGAAGCGAGACTCAGAGAGCGAAAACGAGGAAGCTGTGACCCCATCATCCCCTGCCACCCCACCACCAGAGGAGCTGAGCAAAAAGGAAAAGAAAAAGAAGAAGAAAGAGAAGAAGGCCAGAGAGGCAGCTGAGAGCGGGGGAGAACAAATAGAAAGGGTATGGAATTGGGTACGGCCATGGTATGGTGCAAACATGGGAGAGATTGCTGTCTGTCCCTAATTGCCTCCAGGGTTAATGCATCAGCAGCCTGCAGTGCATGTCCACAGAGTGCCAGGCTCCCCACAGCAGAGGAGGATGTATTAGAGGTGCATTTTAAACTGAACTGGCTGAGGGTGAGGGGAGATAGGGCAGGCGCCCCAGGACAGTTCCTGCCAGGCCACCTCTGTGCTCTGGTGCCCCATGGCAGCCTGCACTGCTTCTGGGGTAGAGCTGCTCCTCCTGAAATGAGCAGTGGGGGATTCCTTTTTGATGTCTTCCTGACCTTTCCAACCTCTCCACAGACCAGTGAGACCAGCAGCAAGAAGAAAAAGAAGAAACAAAAGGAGGTAGAAGAGATCTCGGAGTAAGCAACTGGATCTGTCCAAAGCAAGCAACCTCATCAGTGAGGAGGGAGGAGATTTAGGCCTTGAGAAGAGGAGGACTGGCTGCATGGCAGAGGAGCCAGCAAGTTCCAAGTTCTTTTCTGCTGTTTATAGGAGTGAGTGGGTGTTTGCCCTGCTCAGGTGCCCCTCTTCATCCTGTTTTAAGGGTTGCCAGAGGAGCGGGGTGCCTCGCTGTCCCTGCACTGGGTTGGTCTTTAAAGCTGAGCACCATGATGCCAACAGAAGTGGTATCTTCAGGGAAACTGTAGCTTCTGGCTCTTCCTTGGTTTCTCTTCATCTACAGAGGGTGGAATAATCTTTCTCCCCCCTCATATACTTCCTCTTTCTTAATTTTCTCCCAAGGCTGAATCTGTTACCTGACAGTTAAAGAATGTGTTGCTGCCTGGAGGAGTGGCTTTGTCACAGCCTGTGTGAATGGGTTTGTGTGGGGACAGTCAGATCAGTCATTTCTGAAGGACTATGTTTTGTTTTAACCTGGCCACATGCTTGGCTTGACCTTCAGTTAAATGAGAACTAGTAGTCCACCCAGATTATTTTTCACTCCTTTTTTTTTTTACCTGTATCATGAAAGGATTAGAAATTTTAATTCCTCCTTTTTGCTTTATAGCACAAGGACGTGCTTGTTCATTGTGTGCTGATTCCCAAGCCCAGAGAGACCTGGGCAATGTGTCCCTTTTGCTGCCTCTTTGTTCTTCTCTAGCCATTTGTTGGACTGTGAAGCTTTTTACCTTGCCCGGTTCTGATGCCCAGTGTGCTCTGGAGGCTGGAGGTGGGGATGTGGCTGGGGGGCAGGAGGTGACTGGCCAACATATTTTTCAGGCTGCTGGGACTGGAGTCCTCCTGAGGAAAAGCTTGGTCAGAGGCAGCTCTGCCAAGGGGCACTGGGTGTGGGCTTGAACGGTTTCAGATAAATTTATTGCTAACTTCCTTATCTGGAATGACTTGCTGGGGCAGGAGGTCTCTCCTCTGGCACAGGGGTAGTGCTGAGCCAGGATTTGGCTCCTTATAATGGGGAACGGACTCCAGGCTGTTTTGTTCTGGGTTTCATCTCTGCAGAGATTCTGTTAGCTGTTGGTTTAACCTCGTGCATTGCTTTTGTCTTAATGGTCTATCCTCCCCTCCAGTGCTGGAGACACATGCAGACAGTGGGGACAGCAGCTGGTGGGTGTTACAGCCTGAGCAGAAAAATAAAAAAGGTCCATTTTTATTTACTCTTTTTTTTACAAAAAAGAAATAAAACTTCTGGTTTTGAACAGGTGATTTTTCTTGCTCCTCTGGCTCCTCCTGAAGGGTCAGTGGCGTTCATGGGGCAGGGGGTCAGCTTTTACCACGTGCCCAGCCTCTGCTCCTCTCCTGAAGAAGCTGCTGGTGCAGAGAAATTCTCATGTTGATGTGGACCATCACCAGAAGGGCCTTTGTCATTGCTTTGTCAGTGCCCAGCTTCAGAGGTAAAACACCAGCCATGGCAATGTTTCAGCACACATTTATTGCTGCTCATTGTTTCCCTGCAGTGGATCAGAACGAAGGTCCCTATTGCACATAGATTTTTATTTTTGGCATCCTTAAAAAAAATTGCACAAGACTTTATAACCACCTTCCCCTTGCCCTTATAGCTGACTGAACACACAAATGAGATTTTTCACCTACGTTGGTGGATGTGGTTTGCCCAGGAGACACAGTGATACTTCCCAGATGTGGTGGTGGGGGTTTGTGAGTCGGTACAAACCCCGTGGTGAGCATGGCTTTCATGTTTGCATACAGTGTGAGAGACACCCTAGACTGGGAAACATGCCTGCATGGTCTTTGTAGACACTTTTCTACTGCATGCAACAGAGAGTTGTGGCTGGATGTAATTCACCCATTGAAGAGTCCCTCTGGGGTTTGGTCTGTGGGACTGGCTCAGCTGCTGCCCAGTTTCCCTGGCCAGGCAGTGACAATCCAAGCTGCACGGTGAGAACTCCAATACACTGAGTTTTTATACCTATGGCTGCACAGGGTCAATGAGGAAACTCCAACCTGGGAACACAGGGTGAGGCCTACCTGGGGGTTCTCCATGCCACATTCATCATCTTCCCCATTTGTGAGAGGAAACCCTTGGGATGTAGAAGCTCTGGTGTGGTCTGGGAGAAGCCTCATGGACACTGGGAAGGGTTTGAGTTGTGTGCACTCCTGCCATGGCAGGAACCACCTGCCTGGAAAGCCCCTGTTCTGGCATTTCCCTTGGGACAGCTGCAGGGAAGATCAGCTGGGTGCTACAGCAGGACTGTGCTTTCCCTTGCCTGGGGAGGGCAGGGAGCTGTGCTCTGAGTTAACCTGGGCTCTGCTGTAGCCACTGCCTTGCTCTGCAGTGCCTCAGGAGGTGGCTGGCCCCCAGGCAGCCTCTGTCCTGTGCTTGTTCCCCCAGCAGAGGAGCTGTTGGCACGCTCTCTGTGTGTGTGAACCGAGACCATGTCCGTGGAGCAGCAGAGGAGGGAGTTGTGCTGGGCTGTGTGGGGCAGGGGGAGCTGAGGAGGCGTTTCCCAGTGGCTGCAGGATGGTTGATGGGAAGCGGCTGGGCTCGGGTGCCCTCTCAGTAGACCCAGGAGACAGGCACCCACTGTGGAGAGTTGCAGGCCTGCTCAAAGGCTTCCTGCAGCAGCTGGAGGCTCTCTTCCACGCCGTTGTTGACCAGGGACAGGTCGAAGTAGTGTGCGTACCGGCTGCGGATGCTCTCCGAGTCCTTGCGGAGCTGCTGCAGAGCCTCCGACTGCAAGGGACAGGACAGAGCTCAGGAGAGGAACTTCACAGCCCACCCCAAGCAGGAAACACCCTCCCAACAGCAAAGCTACTCCAGTGGTTGTGGAGTATCAGAGCACAGAGAATCTTCAGAGTTCATCTGATGAGCCAGGAGCTGTTGTGTGAGCTCTGGGCTTGGGCCTGGGGCTTTTGGTGGACTTCATGTAGTGCTGGAAGGATTGAGTTACCTCCTAGAGTGAGGCCAGACCTGCTGGGCCTCATATTTACCTTTAAAATGCTCTGTGGCAGCTCCCAGTGAGAAGGTCCACACGCAGCAGGCTGCTCAGAGCTCTGGTGGGCATTGTCACCAGCTCCAGGCCTCAGGCTGGGTTGGAGGTGGGATCCCTGCAGGATGCTCCCTTCCCCCTGGCTTTTGACCAGAACAGCACCAGCTGGTAGAGCTTTACCAGCCTCTCCACTGCTTTTAGCTGTGTTTTTAGTGCTGTACTTTGACAGTAAAAGCAAAGCTGCCTCTTCCCTCTGGCCAGCATGGCTGGGCTGCACAGTTTGTAGGAACATCCCAGGGGTGCATCCCTGGGCAGCTCTTCCCCTGGCACTGAGGTCCAGACCATTTCCACACATTTCCCTAATGGAGCTTGAAAGACAGGCAGTTTCTGTGCCTGGGGAGGAGGGACAGCTTGGGGTGCAGTGCTCGCTGAGCTCTGCTCTGTGCAGATATTAATAGACTTAAATGGGTATTATTAGATTATATTAATTATCATATCTAGTATATAATTATATCTATTGTCAATAGATTAAACAGACCTAAGAATATATTAATAGACCCAAAGCAGACCAGTCTTTATGTCCTTCCCTTCTTTTTTGTTAGACCACCTGGGTACATATCACAGTACTGACACTTTCAGTGGTCAGCACTAAAACCATTACAGATGGCACAGTAATATTTATAATACCACACCCTCCTTCAGGGCACAGCAGGCTTCTGTCTTTAATGTGTTCAGTTCAACACTGACAAACTTTAAATGTAATTATTACCCTAGGGGCAAGAAAAAAAAAAAAAAAAGATACTCCTTAGCTGCCTTCATCTTGAAAGAGTTACTGAAAATATTCATCTATTCTTATAAAATTAATTTTTCCTATATTGTGGATGAAGCTGGCAGCTGTCAGGGGTGGAGAGGGGAGGGCAAGGAGCAGTTTCTGCTCATGTGAGCTCTGCGGGGTCACATTAACTCTGCCGCATCCCTCTCCTCAGAGTGAGCCGAGCTGCAGGGTTATATTTAGTGCCTGGCAGCAGGGCTGGCCCTGCCCACTGCAGCACGATGTGATTCCTCTCTGGATGGAGGCAGTGGTGGGTGACAGAGTGGCCCTTTCTGCTCTGAGCCCTGTCCCCTTCCCCCCTCTCCAGCCTGCTGCATCAGGCAGTTAATGTGCCTCTGAAATACCTGCACAACACTTGCTCTGAAGGTTGCATGAATGTCCTCTCTGCAAACTATCTGTAGCTTAAGCTTTACAAACACAAGCTTAATAGGTTGGAAGAGGTGGCCTCGTTGCCACTGAATCCAGGAGGAGCACAGCTCTGGGGTTTCTTGTTGGCCTCTGTCTTCCCATCTCCCTTCCACGCTGGGGTGTAGGGCAGGGGAGGCAGCATCCCTGCATCCAGGGGGCTTCCTGGGAAGGGATGGCCTGTGGCTGCCAGCCTGGTGCTTGGCACTGAACGAGTTAACTGCTATCAGTGCTGCTTTCATCCTCACGTTAAAGAGATCAGCATCCTAATGAGGCAAAGAATGAAAGGAGCAGTTGTTTGTGTGTCTATTTGCATAGCTGATGGAAGGATAAACGGTCCTGCTCCGGTGCTGGGCTGTGCTCCCCACTGTGATTATGCTGCTGCGATGAGGGCCGCTGAGTCTACAGCTGCAGCAATTGGCAATTCCTGTTTCTCAGCTCTGGGCAGACAGGAATACGCTGATGGGGAGCAGGGACAGAGCCCTGGGTTGCTGCAGCAGGTGCTGCCATGGGCCAAGAAGCCCGGACAGGAGGGGACACCGTGCCACTCACCTCCTCTGCCTTGTCTGTCGGGGCAATGAAGACTATGAACGGGGAGAGCTCGGCCGTGCGGACGATCTTGAGGGTCTATGGAGAGAGAGGTGCAGTTACCAGAGTGTGGCCCTTCCCCGGGCTGGGAGCAAGCACAGCCAGGCTGCCACGGTGCCTGTGAGGCAGTGGGGGCTGAAGGAGACACCCCTCGTTGGGGACACAAGCTCACTGGGTGGACTCCTGGAAAAGGGTCCCTGCAACCCACTCCCACAGCAGCCTGGCCGTGGCCTTGCTGTCACAGCCAGGTGTGTGCTGTGACAGGAACACCCACACTGTACCCATGTACAGCAGGGCCTGCTGGCTTTTTCCTTTGGGAAGAGAAGGCAGGGACAGTCACAACCAGCACTCAGGTAGTTCAATCTGTGGCAGCCTCTGTCCCCCCACCTCTTCCCCTGCTCCCTACCTGGGGCTCGATGTCCAAAATAGCGACTTTGTCCTGCTGGTGGATCTTGTGCACTGTTTCAAACTTGGTGCCAAACATGTTTCCCTGGTAGCTTCCAAACTCCAAGAACTCATTGGCTGAGATGTCCCGGGTCATCTCCTCGGTGGAGACAAAGTAATAGTCCTTCCCATCCACCTCATTCTTCTTCTGGGGGCGTGTGGTGTCTGGGGAGGGAGAGAGAGGGTGAGTGCTGGCCCACAAACTGGAACTGAGTGGAGCAGGCATCAAGACTAAGCTGTACTAATCCCCTGTTAACTGCTTCCTGCTTTGGACAGGCAGGGATCTTGGCCAGCTGGGGACAGGCACTGGATGAGAAGAGTGAGGTGCCTGTGTGTGGGTTGCAGCAGCCCTGCAGCCTCTATGTGTCCAGGTGGGACCTCAGGCAGGGAGGCCCTGCATGTGGGCACCTCCAGCTTCAGGGACTTGGTGCTGGAGGAACATCTCCCCACCTCCCACCTGCTGTCAGAAGGGCCTGGATCAAAGAGGTGAGAGGAAATGCATCCTGGGCTGGATACTTACATGGGGGTGGGTACATGAACTTGTCTGGCTTGCTGCTGAGCAGAGCATTCTTGATGTGGCTACGGCCCACGCCACTGGCCCCTGGAGAGACAGAGAGATGGACACTTGAGCTGGGCTCAGAGCAGACTGTTGGGAGATGCTGGGGCCCCTCCACAGCTCTGGGTCTGATAAAAAGTGCAGAGCTTGGCCTGGGCTCTACCCAAGATGTGCTTTCTGGGCTGGTCTATGGCGTCTTTCAACCCTGGACGAGGCTCTTCCTGTCCTGGGGATGCTCACCTCCAGCTCCAGCTGGAGACAGGACTGCTGCATGCTGAGCAGCCAGCCTGGCTGGACTTGGTGGGCTGCCCATGCCTATGGAGTTCACCACCAAGTGCTCAGTCCCCACAGCATGGGAGTGCTTGCTTTGGTGCAACTGCACACGGCAAAGCGGCTTCTAATAGAGATTTTCCAGAAGGATACTCAGGAGTTACAAATGCCTGAATTAACTCTACCCCAGCAGACCATGCACAATGCTGCACGGAGGGAGTCAGCCTGAGGGATGACTGCTGCAGGCTGAAGAAGTGCTCTCCAGACCTTACTAGGTGTTGAAGGGCCGTGCTGCCCCAGCCCCTGTGCAGTCCTGGTTCCTCTTGGCTCCCACCACCCAGCCCCTGTGCTGCAGAGGCTGCCTGGGATAGGACCTACCAATGAGCACCAGAGTCTTCCTCTTGAAGGCAGGCAGCCTCACCACTTCCTCGTAGGAAACGACATCAAGCTGGTCAAAAACTGGGGTGGAGGAGAAAAGACACATGGAGGGGTCAGAATTGGCTTGGCCACACCAGCACAATCTCGTGTGTGTGTGTTAGACCAAAGCCAGGGCAGGAGTGGTCAGGACTGGGCTGGGAGCTCATCCACATTTGGCTGCTTGGGAAAAAGCAGCAGCAACATCAAGCAGCATGTGAGGGGCACAGCGGGTGCTGGGGAGCTGCCAAAGAAGCCATGGCTGCTTTTGCTCAGTAATTCTGCTCAGGACAGTAGGACCTGGGAGCTGGGGTGGAGAGGCAGCAGGATGCTGCAGGGAGCTTGCTGCTGAGGGAGCTTTATCTATCTGGGTGATTTACAGCCGTATTTGTTGCTGGTTGGAGCTGCAGGCCGGGCCAGGAGCCAGCAGTCCCCGGGCACCCACCTTTGCCAGCTCTTTGCTCGGCTTAGCACGGGGTGTTTGCATGGGTGGCTGAGGGGCAGCTCCTTGCCCCACCAGGGACAGGCCTTGGCAGCTGTGGGAGCAGTTCAGGCTGCTCCATGACTGCTGAGCAGCAGCACTGCCACTGCCTGCCCTGTGTGCAGCAGCCTGTGGGGTTTGAGGCTGGGGACCCTGACCTCACAGAGCCAGAAGTGCAAGGGATTGTCACCAGGGGAGGGCACAGGAGCTCAGTGCTGAGCCAGCCCTGGCCTCGTCCTCTACATGGGGACACAGCTGTGGCCACATGAGGGGTATGAAGACTGCAGAGGAGACTCAAAAAGTGACAACTATGGGGTATCCTGAGGTTCCACTGCTGACACAGCTGGGCCCTTTGGTTGACTTCCATGGAGGACAGACCCAGCCCTGCCCAGAGGCAGGAGAGATGGCCAGGGCTGGGAACTGAGCCCTCTGCCCTGATCACACTTACTTGAGCTGTGCTTGGCCAGGTATTTATCTTTGCACTTCTTCTTCTTCCCAAAGGGGCTGCAGCTCGGGGATTCACTCTGAGTGGGCTGGGTGACACTCGCCACACGCCTGCCAAGAGAGGAGGACACCACCATGGCCCAGCTGTCACCCCAAGCCCTGGGACAGCAGCACGATTGTCCCTCAGACATGCAAAAGAAAGAGGTTGGCTGCTGGGACAGGCAAAGGCTCACCCTGCAGCACATGAAGGGGACATTTGCCTCCTTTTCCCAGCAGTGACACTGGTGTTACCCAACACAAACTCCTGATAGCACACAGTCACTGCTCCCACTTCCACTTCCAGATCCAGCCCTTCTGGCCAAATCCAGGGACCTACCACTCCTGCAGCTCTGGAGAAGGGATGAGTCCTGCTGACTCAGTGCAGGAGCCCTCCACCCGGCCCTGCCACCAGTTGCTGTCATCCTTGTTTATGATCTGAATCACATCACCAATCTGAAACTTCAGTCCTGCTTCCTTGCAGGGGATCAGGTTGTCTTTCTTGGGGTCGTAGTCAAACTGTGCCCTCATGAACATCTGCAAAAGAGAGAGCAGACCTGAGTCAGCATGGCCATGCAGGGTGGCCCCCACACTGCATTGCCCAGCAGTGACTGCAGAGATGGCTCCAGGCACACAGCTCCTGCTCCTCTCCAGGCCCCACAAGGCTGCATGGGGAGAAAGGAGATGCAGAGAGCTTAGGGGGGAAGTCTTGGGCATGCAATTGTAGTGAGATGTGCTGGTGAGTGGCTGAGGGATGGAGAAGGATGGCATCTTGGCCTTACTGGGAGCTGGTGACAGGGCTGCTGCCTCTAGGCACACACACACAGACCCACAGCTGGTGCTCAAACCCTGCCATGGAGCCTCCCTGCAGTGCCCTGGGTGCTGCACAGTGCTGCTGAGTTTGGCCAGCCACAGAGGAGTCCCACCAACATGATGCACAGCTGGGGTCTGCAGTGGGGTGAGCACAGAGGTGACATCACAACAGGGACCCCAGGGAAGGCCATGGCTCAATCTCAGCTGCTCTGTGCCACTTTCCCCCATAACTGGGCACTCCCTGCATGGCATGAAGCTTTTGGGGAGCCAAGGCTGCAGTGCTGTATCCATCCCTGCCTTGGTCTGTGCTGGTCCCTTCAGCAACAGCTACTCTCACAAAGTTACAATTCATCACAGTTGCAACTGGAAATGAGCTGCTGCTGCTGCTTCCTAGGCTACTGTGCACCCTGCTGAGGCTAGGGAAGCCTTGGGCATCAAGAAGGTGTGAGAAGGTTTACTTTCCCTGTCTCTTCTGCTTGCACAGCTCTTTGAGAGGGAGTCTACAGCATCCACTCCCAGCAGGACCCTGTCAGGGCTGGAGTGAAGGCAAAGCCAGGCACAGTATGGAGGATTAGGAGTGAAAGTCAGAGTTTAGGGAACCCTGAGCATGATCCTAGCAAGTCAGTTACCCTAGAAACATAGCATGTAGCAAGGGGGCAAAGAGTTTCACATAGGCCTGTCCTGTCCTCAGATGTGATAGGCAGGGCCTGGAAACTCATCCTCCCTGGGCAGGGTAGACCATGCTGTCCTTGTTCCACATTAAAACAATTTCCCACAGTCACAGTATGTCCTCCCTCAGCTGTGCTGCTGGAGGCACAGAGCCATCAGGACACAAACACGGTTCTCTTTCACTGCCAGAAAAGAGCATATGGATCAAGCTGTGACATGAGAGCACTCACAGAAAAATGAAATCAGGAAAAACATTAAGAGTGGAATCTTCTTTCAGGATGAGGACTGCTGCTTGCTTTGAAAGCACTCTCTGGCATCAGGAAGCTGATCATCCACACAAACACGTGAGGGATACACAGCAGGCACTGCCCAGAGCTCTCTGCTCCTGCAGCACTGGTGTCCCAAGCCAGGATATTTTGGAAAGACCCCCCCATACACCAGTTAGGAGTTGGCATCAGACAGCTCCACACATCACCCACAGTTGCACAGGGCTCTTTGCCTGCCTGCTGCCAGCCCCTCTCTGGGGCCAGACACTCAGCTGCTGAGCACGCTCCAGCATGAGAAGTCCTGGTCTTTTAAAGCCACAAAGCTGGAGGGGAACTAAGAGCCTTGAATGCTCTGTGCTTCCTCTCATTAAGACTCTCCCAAGCAGATCTGCTCCAAGAGACACTCAGCCTCACGAGCCAGGGCAGGGGAGAATGATGATGCCAGGCTCTCCACCATCCTGCCTGCCAGGCACCGAAACAAAGGTGATCGTGGGGATGCAGGAGTGGAAACAATCCTCTCCTGGTGGTGGTACTGCAACAAACACAGACACAAGCAGCTGTGGCTCTGGGGAGCAGACAGCAGCACAGCCCTGGGCACAGCAGGAGGGAGTACAACTCCTGCTGGGAAGGAATTCGTCCCCGTGTCTTTCCCTGACCCCATGGCCAGCCTCAAGTGAACCAGCAACTGCATTCTTTTCCTCTGGGGTAGCTTTTCCCCTGGCACTGAGCTGGCCAACTGGAGCTGGCTGAGTCAGGACAGGGAGGGCAGACTGACAGCAGGGAAGGACAGACATGGGCCAGTGTTTAATAAACACACATGCAAAGCTGGTTGAGCAGGACTGGGGAAAGCATAGACTGAGCAAGAAACAGAGCTACAAACATTTGCCACCACATTCAGAGCTTCAGCTTCTCCGGGTAAAGAATGACAAGTTCTCCCTCAGCCCATCCCAGCATCATCCAGCCCCCACCCTCTGCCTCTGAGCTCCTCTCCCTCCCTGCCTGTCCATGACAGGGGGTCTGCACTGGGGTTGGCTCCTGCACCAAGACAAGACAGTAACCCAGCTACCAAGCCCTGGCAGAGGACACAGCAGGACTTCAAAGGCAAAGCCATGCAAGTGTCACCACCTGGTGACACAGCATGGCCCCCCCACCCTGGCAGAGACATCAGGTGCAAGGAACTGCCTTCCTTCCCCCCTCTGCTTCCTTCCTCCCATGCTGTGCACGGCGGCATCCGGACCAACATCACTTTCATTGGGGCTGGTGCACCCAGCATTGGTGACTGCAGGGACCACAGAGCCAGGGGCTGCCCCTGTCACAGGGACATGGCTCTAAAGGAGACCCTCATGTGCTCCCTGGTGTGCACCTGCCACTGCTTTCCCATCCCCAAACACCACTGGTGGCTCAGACATCCCAGCCCCATGTTTCTAAACACACTTTGGGTAAATACACCCACACAGACCCAACATACAGGTGTTGGCAGTGATGTAAGCACAGGACAGGTCCCTCCAGCAGCTCAGACAAGGTGCCAAGGCAGCCACCCCCTTGCCCTGACACTCCTGGCTGAGCACAGCTCTCTCCCCAAGCAGCACTGTTCCTACATGGTTTGCTCTGGTCCCACCCTGCCCCACAGCCATGTCCCAGCACTGCCCAGAGGCTGCACTTACCTGGAGAGCAGGGAGGCGGCTTTGCTGGTTGGGAATGACTTTTAATGAGACCATCCCCTTGGTTTCTTTCTAGTGAACAAAGGGGAGAAAGAAAAGCTGGAGGAGGTGGTGTCTGGAGGCAGCTCAACAGCAGCAGCCCGTGCAGGGAGGTGCTGAGTGCCAGGACCTGCAAAGGCAGGGCTCCTGGGTGTTCCCCACCGTGCTGTGGTGCTGGGGGACACCACAGCCTGCTCAGACACAGCTCTGCTTGGCTTTTCCAGACTTGTCCCATTCCTATGGGGGGACACCAGCACCCCCACAAGAGTCTGGCTGTGGGCACTGCTAAGCACCACCAGAATGAACATGGAGATCTGCATCATCTCCACCCTGGCTCCTCCAGTGAGGAGCCTGGGAGGAGAGGCTGATTATTCCAGGTCCCCTTCATGCTGGCCCCTTGCCCTGGCCCTCCTGGTGGCATTAGAGCACAGCACTCTTGCCTGCCACAGGCCAGTGCACTGCTGCCTCACATGCATCACAAGAACCACATGGTCCCATGGGGGCAACCACACATGGAGGAGGCTTGGAGGGGCCTCCTGGGCCAACCACCCTTCTCAGGAGGCAAAAACAAAGCCAAGCTCCTCTTTGGTGCTGCTGTCTGGAGCAGGGACATCTTGTGGCACTTTGGCAAGGCCAAGCCTCCTGCTTAGGCTGCTGGTGGGGGTACTCAGCAGTGACACAACCTCCCTCCAAGATGCCATATGATGGGCATGGATCAGGATCATCAACGTGTGAACCCAAGGCAGGTCGGAGGCCCTGTCCAGAGCTGTCTCTGGCAAGGGCCTGACAGGATCACCATGACCTCAGCAGCAGGCAAATGGCACAAACATGACATGCATGTGTGGCTCAGGTCTGCAAGAGCAGCCAGCCCTGGGCTGGAGCTGCACGGCCTTGGCAAACAGAGGTGGTTTCCAAGCCCCACACAGGATCAGCACATGTCAGGGACCCAGTGAACAGCCTTCACTGCTGCTGCAGGAGGCCAGAAACAAGCAGCAAGCACAGACCCCACCGGGGCTGCATGCAGGGTGGCTTCTGCCACATCACACTGTGTGCTGGCTCGGGTGTGTGGGAGGGGTGAATGCTCACAGCATGCAGGCCAAAGGGGTCCTTCCCAGGGAACAGCCCTGCCACACACAGATACCTACCAGCATCTTCTGCAGCTGGTCAACTGAGTGGTTGCTCGCGCTCTGCCCATTGATTTCTATGATTTCATCACCCACGTGAAGGGAGCCTGCCAGCAATGTGAGAAACATGAAAATGCAGAGAAGGGACAAGAGCTGCTCACCAAACCAAATTCACACAGCTCCATCAGCCTCCAGAGCCAGGACACTGCAGTGTTTGCCTGGCAGTGCTTCTGGAACCACACGTATCATCTAAGCACATGGGAGTAAAGCACAAGGGGAATCAGTTCTTCCCCCTCCACCCAATACACACACCTAGCCAGTCCAAAGGTCATCAGGCTGCTTTCCACTGTGTGGGAAGTGCTCTGGACTGGTCAAAGCACCTGCATCAGTGTTTCAAACCCAACCCCAAGTTTACCTGAAGCCAATCACAACCTTCTTACACGACCCTTAACACCAAGCACTCCTGGCTTTGTGTGTTTTCAGTTTATATACCCAGGCAGATTACAGCCTCAGATATACTGCTAAAAATCAGGCTCCAGTAGTGTTATTGGAATGGCTCCTGTCTTATTTTGGCAGTGCTAAGCACAGACTTCCCACTTGGATCCAAGGCTGGAAAAGCAGCCTCTTCTAAGCAGAGAACATCTCGTATCCACGCCTCCTTGGCAAGACCCAAAACCAGAAAATAGCACCTATTTATTTCTTTTGGCACTTTCTTTTGGTCTGCAGAGCCAATCTACAGGATGCCTGTCCCACCTGTGCACTTTAGGAATGGGAAGAGCTTCCCCCACGGTCTCCAGGGTATGATCCATCTCTTCTTACAGTGACCCCATCATGAGACAGAGACAGATGATCTCCAGTTCCTTTTTGGGAGAGCCCTTCCCCCAACCCTTTATTTATCCCTAAAGCCTCCTGTGTTTTAACATGACAACCATGCAGAGAGATCAGTGAGTCCCAAGTTCCTGACACATCCCTAGGGGAGGAACAGGCACAGATGTCCATGTCACAGGGGAAAGGCAGCACTGCTGAGGACCTGCCTTATTAAGAAACCACCTGCAGATGTGCACCCCATGCACTGCTTCTACAAAGGCCTTATTACCTTGTCTGTGAATCATGCCCCCATGGAAGATCCTGGCCACCATGCAGCTCTGCTTGTCATTTTGCTTCAGCGTGATTCCCTGGAAGACAGGAAAATCCATGAACTGCTCACTGCAGGGGAGAGCTCTCCTGCCCTCACAAAGTCCTCTCCAGGCCCATGTCCACAGTGGGTGGTGAAGTGGCTGGGGGAAGACCCTGCTAGCCCAACTCAGGCTGCTGCAGCTCCTCTTGGCACAGCATCACCACCCTTTGTGGGGATCCCTTCAGCTCCCTGGGCAGAAGGCAGAGTCCAGCACCTTTTTCCCATGGCCGAGATCTCCTGTGATGCGTTTCCCTCAAGGCCAGCCTGCTGGCACAGCTCAGCCTGCCCGTCCACCCCCCGGGTGCCATCCAGCTGCGGGGCCTTGCCAGCTCTCACCATGGGCTCCTCGGTGACCTTCTCGAACTGGACAAGGCGGATCTTGCGCACCTCGCGGCTGCTGCTGTGCGAGGGGCTGCCCAGGGTCGCTGAGCCGTTGGTATAAATGTCCTCAGTCATGGCGTATGGGGACTGAGTCATGGCCTGTCAGGGCAAAACAGAGACCGCGGTTTAGGGGCTCCACCTGGGAATGCTGCATCCCTGCTCTGGGGCTGAGCTACCCAAGCACGTTAAGGTGCCTGTGGCGCAGGTGGAGCACAGGGACACTAAGAGAACACACTAAGGGCAAGAAAAGAAAAGGAGCAGAAGAGCTTGAGCCTTGGAGATGTGGATGGGGGTTTAAGCTGCAGTTTTCCAGCCTGGGAAACACAGGAGGTAAGAAAACTTTGGAAAAGGTACAGGCAATAGAAGCCAAAAGAGTCCACAGTTAATCTTCTGAAGCGAAGAGTCACAAACACTCCTTGTGTGTTGCAGTAGCATAAAGATACACACAGATAGCCTGTTGCAGAGCATAAAGCCCAGGACATCTTCACCAAGTGAGCAGAACAGTTTGGGACTCACCCCTGAGAATTGGAGCCAGGCTTTGCTCTTGCTCAATTTGCAAGTTCAACCTTTCCTGACCTACATCAGTGGGCAACTGACACAGTGCAGAGCCATGTACACACAACACTGAGGCACTGAAGGCAGTGTGCTCCCAAGCCAGCCAGAAACATCCCATTCCCCTTCCCAAATCCCAGCTACAGCTCCTTTCATGTTGGTTTGGCACTGGGAAGCCAAGCAGGGGCTTTCAGTCCTGAGGAAATTTCTGCTCTTGGTTTCCGGCATGTGCTGGCACCAGGGCAGATGGAAAGTGCATGGGGTCCCATACAAATACCTCCAAACCCATCCTGCCTGCTGACCTTCTCCCTCCCAGCCCAAGAGAGCCTGACACAGTCCTGTTAAAACCCTCAGACATGGTGGGCAATGTCTCCACACAGCTCACAAACGTGCCTGTTTGTCCCCACGTGCAGTGGACTTTCCTCAAGCCTCTCCCAAATCAGTGCTGGCCCAGCAAAATCCAGGCCAGCTTCGATCTGCAGTCCCTGCCTGCCCTGTTGGCACAAATTCCCACACCAGCCCATGATGCAAAACAAACCCTCCTGACTGTCCCACTCCACACCACATTCCTGGCTTTGCTGCCCAGTTTGCAGCCTGCACCCTCCCTCCCAGCAGTGCCTGAGGTGAGAGCCACAGCCAGCAACCCTGCAGGGACACCCAGCAAGGTCCTCACCGGCTTCAGTCCTGCATCAGCAATGTGGCTGTGCCCTGACAGGCAGAGCCAACACCTCTCCCCACCACAGCCTGACGTGTCAACTGAGCACAGGGCCAGAAGCTCCATGCCAGGCTCTGGGAAATATCAGCCTGACCCCCCTTCCCCAGCTCGCTCTCACCCACCTCAGACCCCTGGCCTGGAGCAGAGGAGAAGCTGCAGCCCCACACTGCCAGGTGAGGAGGCAGATCTGGTCAGGCCAGGGGAAGGCTCATGAAGAGCATCTGCTGCTGGGCTGCAGCCATGGCACTAAACCACAATAATATGAGCTTTGGTAGGCATGTGCTGGAGTGCTGCTGGCTGAGACAGTGATCCAGCTCTGTGCAATGGCAGAAAGCAGGGAGGGAGCCAAAGAAAGGGGCAGCAGAGTCAGGACTAACAAGGATAGCAGGAAAGGTGCTGGCAGGGAGGGACAGACCAGGCACCATCACTGTCACAGCCCCCAGAAAGGGCACTGGTGGGGCTGGGCCAGGGAGGGCAGGGCTCAGGTTGTTGTGTGCCCATGATGCAGTGATTTATTTTTAAGCCAAATACTTCCAAAAGCGCCAACCAACCTCCTCCTCAAAAGGCGACCACGTGGGCTCCAGCTGCCAATGGCTTAAACATGGAGAAGAAGGCTGAATCCCAGCCCAGAACAACACCCAGGCCATGGACTGGCAGGGTGGAAGGAAGAACAACTTGCATCCATCCCCCCCAGCCTGGCTTGCCAGCCCCAGCAGGACATGATGCTACCATGCCATTTGCAGTGCAGAGAACAGATCCAGCAGTGTGCGTGCCTAGAGCTGTCCCACAGCTCCGTGCCAGCTGTCCCCCTCTGCCAAACCAGCAGGTGCAAGGAGGAATAGGAGGACAAGGACCTTCTCCAGCCCGACCTGAGGCCAAAGTGCCCATGAGGTGGTTGGAGTCAGCACAGATCATACTTATCTTGGTCATGCCTTGGGAAAGTGTTAGACCATGCAATTACTAGCTTCAAACCTCTAGGCTCAGCAGAGCCCAATGACCCAGGGCAGAGCACAGTCTGCTCCAGGGACTGGGAGTTCCCATCCTCACCATCCCCATCAGCTGAGCCTCCTGGCCCCGACCTTTGCTTTTTGCTGAGAGCTGGAGAAAATACCCAGCCCTCAATGCTGACACAGCACCAGTGTCACCCTGGTGACTCTTGGAGAACAAGGTTTGTCACCAGAGACTGGCTGCTGTGCCTGGGGATGGCCACCAGTCACTTGATGGCAACTCTGAATGCAGAAGGGTCCTCTAACAGCTCTCTCTGCCCAGAGCCATGGTGGGAAGGTGTGGGCTTTTTTGCTGATGGCACTGGGCAGCCAGCGGGTGGGGAAGGGAAAATGCCTGGTACATGAGGACAACCAGGACCCTCGGGGTGGCAGATTTAGCCCTGATGTTGGCACCCAGGAACAGGAGATGTGTGTAGCTCTCATGCCCCACACACATGAGCTGGCTGGCCAGATCGCCTTGCACTCTCCTGGCAGCTGCCACGCTCTTGGCTGGCTTGGCCCAGCATAGTCTGTGACCTCAAGAGCCTTTCGAGTCACGCTGGTGACTGGCCAGACTCTGCTCCTTGTGCACTGCTCCACAGCAAACATCTGTGAGTGCTGCTGAGAGCCAGCTCGTGGCCACCAGCCACTGCCAGGGTCTGTGCTGGGGCAGACGTGGGGCAAGGAGGTTGGGGGACAGAGCTGTGCAGTGGGGGAGCTGGACAGCCCAGCACCCAGCAGCCCTGTGTGCCTTGCAGCTGGCTGACAAGGGTACAAATCCTGCTACACAAACCCTGCTCCAATGGAAATGCACACAAGAACCACCAGCTCCATGGGTCAGAGGTGCCCCACAGCCCCCTGCCTGTATTTTCCTCAAGAGCCCAGATTTCTGCCCCATATCCCAGGGCACAGGGGAGCGTAGCAGCTCCTTGGGCAGCGTTTACCAACAGGGAATGGGGCAAGGATCCCAGGACTTGGCATCCTGTCCCCCCAGTGGGGTCAGCACTGTCTGCCAGGGCTGCTGCTGCTGGCCCCACCAGGCTGCACGCCATGGGCAAATCAAACATTAACTGGGCAGCTTGTTTGCAGGAGGCTGAAGCAGCACTTGAGGAAAGCAGCACTACGGTGCAAAGGGCACGGTCAGAGATTTGGTTCCTGGGCTCTCCTTGCTGCTCTGACCAAGAGACTTTGTAGCCTTGCAAAAACAGGGCTGCCTGGCCAATACTTGGAGGAAAGTACTGCTGGTTTTGCCAGGCAAAGTTACCAAAGCACAGCAGCCTGGATGCAAGAAGGAACCCTGGAGCCAGGTTTCTCTGGGATTGCCCTCCAGGCTGGCAGGAAGACACGCTCTTCTCACACTGTGAGGAACAAAATCCCAGCTTCCCTCTGTGAGTCATTAGCCCTCACATTATAATTTCCATGGGTGCATGCAGGGAGGTTGGGGCACTGCTCTGTGCAGAGATGTCCTGACCCAGCAACATCTCCTTCCACCCTCCAGTGCTCCAGCCCAGTCTCCCTCCCCATCCAGGATCTGTCCATCTCAGTCTTGTACAGCTTAAAAAAACAGCAATGTGTAAAAAAAACAAAGTAGCAAAAACCTGAGCTGGGGAGCTGCTTTAGGGGTGCTCCAGCAGGCTGGGGAGCAACAGCCACGTGGACATTTAGAAGTAATTCATTCTGCCAGGGGCTACTGACTTCTCAAGTCTGCCTGCAGAGTCACAGGAACAATCTCACCTAAAACCCCTTCTAGCAATATGATTGAAGTTTAAAGAAAGAGAATCAAACCAACAAGCATTTAAACCAAAAAGGATTACATTGCTGACATGGGGGAAAGGCCCGGCAACACCAACAGGTCTCTGTGGGAAGAGGAAAAGAGAAATAGGAAGGGTACAAAATGGTTGTGGCAGCCAGAAGGTGCTGCCAGCTCTCTGTGCCCTCACACTGCCACCAGATCACAGAGTGCTGCAATGGAGATGGGCCAGATTTTCAAGGGAACAGAGTCAGTTTTGCTGAGGCACCACCTTCCCACCAGAAAAGGCTGATGCAGCCTTCCAGATGTGTTTGTGAAGCTAGTAACCTCCAAGGGACAGCCAGGGAAACCACAACACTGACAGAAGGAGGAGCTGCCCCGCCACTCCATCCCAGCTTCCGGAACAAGCCCTGAAAACAGTTCTTTCCCTGTAGCTGCCACACAGCAACGCAGCAAAATACATTTGAGATTTAGAAGTTAGAACCAGCCCTCCCCACTTCATTAGTCAAAGCCAGAAGTTTAGCTCAGCTCTCAACCGAGTTTTACCTGTGGCTGATTCAGGATTTGGTCCCTGGGGACCGTGGCCTTGGTCTGCTTTGGAGCTGCTGCCAGCTGGATGCTGAGAACTGCTGCTCTGAGGCAAGTGCAGTGTTCCCTCTGCACCCCAGATCAGCTCTCCCCAGAAGTACCCTCCTTTACTCCACCAAACTCCCAAAGGTCACGTTCACTACCCATTTTACAGCTGGGGAACTGAGTCACAGATGATAAAGGGACAAGCCCAAGGTCATCCTGCCAACCAGGTGCACAGCTGGGAATAATGCCCACACCTTTTTGCTAAATCTCTACTTGTCAGTCAGGAGATATGGCAAAGATATGTGGCACGTGGTGAGGCTCAAGAGGAGAGGCCTTGGTTTGTTGTCTAGCAATAACATGGCTTCCACTTGCCATGATTTGCATTCCCTGCCACCACGTGAGGCACACAGGACAGCATTTCCCAGCACATGGCTCTGCCAGAGAAAATGCAGAAGAGAAAAATCCCAGCCACCCTGTTTGACTCAGAGCAGCCAGGCAGACCCAGTACCCTTCCCAAGAGCTGCTGCTGGGCAATGTCCTGGTGTCCTTGGAGCCACTGTGGGCCAGCACCATCTCTGCATGCCCATGACACAGAGACAGGTATGTGAATGACTGGCAGGCTCAGGACACTGTTGGGAGCCAGCTCTACAGAGCTCCTTTTAAAAGGCCTCATGCAGATCTCAGTTCACCATCTCTCTCTTTATCCCTACTGAAAAAAATACAGCATAACACCAGGCAGCTCCTACATTTTCCATGCTCTGCTGCTGTTGGTAATTTATCCTTGCTGTGTTTGCAGCCAGGCAGGCCCTCTGCCTGGATCTTGCAGGCAGAGGGATGCGAGAGCTCCCCTCAGCAGCTGCCTGGTCCAGACACTTTGCTTTAATTTTTTTTTTTCCCTACTGTTTTTTACAAAGCACTCTGCCAGGGTTGAACCATAAAAAGCAGATGAGCCACTGATGTGAGACAGATCTGACAAGCCTCTTTTGCATGTGTAAGTGTCCAACAGGATGGGCCAAGGACAGCACTTCAGGGCAATTTCCTCCCTGCTCTCTCTCAGAGGCTCCCCACGGTTGCAAGGAAACCTTAGCCCAGGCACATTATGCCACGGCTTCACCAAGGATGCCTGTTCAAAGCTGAAAATCTCTGCCGGGAGAAAAGCACCAGCTGTTTAACACTGGCAAGTGCTGACCTTCTCCCGGTTGCACCCAAGCTACCCCAATCAACACGAAGTGAGGAAGGAGCCCATCCAGCAGAACCAAGAGGGCTGGTGCAGCCTGCTCTCCTTCTGTTGGAGGTGGGGTGCATCGGCTCACTCCGTGTCCTGGGGCAGGCGTGAGAAGGGCTGCTTGCATCCCCCTTCCCTGGGGAAGAGACTCCCACCCTCCTCCAGCCCATGCTGTGGACCTGGAGGTTGCTCAGCAGCAGAATCAGCTCATGTGACAAGCAGTTCCAGTTCAGACCAGCTACAACTTTGCAGCAAAACAAGCACAATCTCTTTCCGCGGCAGGATGCTGAAGCCTTCCTCCTCTGCAGCCAGCTCCTGCCCTGCCGGCTATGCAGGCTGACCATTCCCTGAGGCACCCCAGTCCCCAGCGAGCATCCCTGCCCCGGGGTGCTGGGGACAGGGCACACACCTGGGTGCGCAGCGCGGGCTCTCTGCCTTTGGGACCCTGCTTGTCCCTGCAAGTGCGGGAGGGCCGGGATGGAGCGGGACCCCCGGGAGACCCGTGCCGGGCCTGAACCGGGCGCCGGGTGCTGGGCTACGGGGCCGCAGGGAGCGGGGCACGCCGGGGCTCCCTGCCGGGGCTCGGCGGGGACGGGGCTCGCCAGGCGGAGGCGCGGGGTCCGGGCGCGCACCGGGCCGCTCACCTCGGGCTTGGGCCGGTTCTGCAGGAGGTGCTCCAGGTAGAGGTCGGAGAGCGCCGTCCTCATGCTGCTGCTGCCGCCGCCGGCGCTGCGCCCCGACTTGAGGGTCATCCCGCCGGCAGCTGCGGCCGCTCCCGCTGGCCCCGGCAAAGCTGAGCGGCCCGGCCCGGCCCGGCCCGGCTCCAGCAGCGCCGCGGGCTCCCCTCACGCTCCGCCCGTGTACGGCGGGGGCCGGCGGCGGCCGGGCGGAGCCAGGCGGCGGGGGCGGGCCGGGGACGGGCCGGGGGCTCGGCAGGGCCGCCCGGCGGCAGCGGGGCACGGGAGCCGGCGCTCGGAGGGCCGGGCACGGTGTTCCCGCCGCCGCTCAGCCTCGCCTCGCTACGCGCGGGGGCTTCTCCCCCGGGGGAGTGTGGCCATGGCGTCAGGGCTGTGGCAGCCCCTCACCCGTGCCAGCCCGTCACCACTGACTGCCCCTCACCACTGACTGCCCCTCGCCCGTGCCAGCCCGTCACCACTGACTGCCCCTCGCCCGTGCCTGCCCATGGTCGTGCCCAGGCACTCTGATCACAAATATGCTGAGTTGAACGGACCCGCATCGAGGCCACCTCCGGGCCCTGCCCAGGACATCCCCAAGAGCACACATCACACCCTGTGCCCAGAGCATTGTCCAACAGCTCCATGAGCTCTGTCGGGCTGGTGCTGTGGCCACTGCCCTGGGGAGCCTGTTCCAATGCCTCACCATCCTCTGGTTGAAGAACCTGTTCCAGGTATGCAACCTAAACCCCCCTGACACAACTGCAGCCATTCCCTCGGGTCCTGTCACTGTCACCACAGAGCAGGGATCAGTGCCTGCCCCTCCTCACTAACAAGTTGTAGACTGGAATGAGATCTGTCCTCAGTCTCTTCTCCAGGCTGGACAGAACAAGTGACCTCAACTGCACTTCTCAAGGCCCTTCACCATCTTCACTTCCCTCATTTGCACACTCGGGGCAGGGGCCCAGCAAGGACCTCTCCAAAGCAGCACTGGTGCATAGCTGGCTCTCACAAACCCGTGGTCATTCCTGGGCTCTGCCAGCATGCAGAGCTCCAGGGTACCTCCAAGGCAAGGAGACCCAGGAACTTCTCTGCATTGCAGCAAGAACAGCTGTCTTCTTGAACTGTCCCGGCTCTTCCACCTCATTCAACTTGCATGGGTGGGATGGCAAATCCCTGCATTTGTGAGCCGTGTGGGGTGCAAAGGGCTTCTGACAAACCTTTTCTGCCCTTGCCATAGGTCTTACTGATGAGAGGGTCCAGGTGAAGTCTGAGCTTTATTTGGGGATGGAAAGTAAATTCTGCTGGATTATTCTTTAAGGAATCACTGAAAGGGTTTTTCACACCATCCCTAGGATGCTGGAGGTTTAGAGGTTTCTGTGTACCAGACTCCCACACTGCTGGTAGATGAGTTCCCCAGGCTGAGTAGGTCTAAAGTTACCCTAAGAAATACAAGGAGAAGAAGTGTGCAAACTCCTAGGGAAAGGAAACAGGAAAAGGAGGGGGATGGGGGGTGGGGGTGGTGGTGACAAGGGAGAAGAAAGAAGGAAAATCCATCTCGTTCTGACAGCAAGTTTCTCATGCCTTGTGGGAATAAAACTGTTCCTGACTGGGCTATGAGAAAGCCCAGAATGCTGTGAGATGAAGGGAAAAGGAAGTGTGGGATCTGCAGGCACGGATGTGACTGGCTCCAGCAAGCTGCTCTACCAGGAACTAAGACTCCCAGAAGCACAGCCTGGACTGGGAGTGCTCTTCTCATCAGTCCCATTCCTGTGGCTGCTGTTGCACTTTTATGTGGGATCCCCTGGCTGGAGTCCTGCATCACCCAGACTCCATAACTCTGCTTCTTCTCGTAACTCTGACTATCCTCAGTCTCACACTGCCCATCTGGGCCTTGGGCTTTGTTGAAGGAATTACCCCATCTGCCAGGATTTATGCCACCATCAACAGGGCTTGGGCCTGCTTGAAGAAGACAAGTTGCCAATCCACTGAGTAAATGGGTTGTTTATTTATCTGACATGTAGAGCAGCTTGAGCTGGGTCCTCCAAAGAGGAACTCCAATCTAAAAAATCCTTGGGCAATTATATCCTTACAACGTAAGTTCCCCACCTCTCACATGACAGTTCTGACCACTAGTAACATTAGGATCTGGGTTATTCCTGTTCTTTGTTGGATCCCCTCACTGTTTCTAGGAGGACTGTTCCTTCTCTTATCTCTAAGACTGCTGTGTCAGCTGACCTAACGATGCTAGCAGCCTTCCTTGCTTCCTTATCTTCCAGCTCAAACCAGCTCTGGGGCCCCCTTTTACTTAACTTGGTAAAAGTTCAGCCTGTCTGGGTGGAAATTCACAACTTGTGGTCTAAGCCATCATCAAATTTAGCTCCTGATGCTAAGCAAGTTCTGTGTACCAAGCACATAACAGGGTTGCAGTGGTAGGAGATCAGGGGAGTCAACAGCAGGAGCAGAATGTTTTGCAGCTGTGCCTGGTGGAACCTGTGGCCCAGGCTTTGTCTGCAGGGTTCCCTGAACAGCCTGATTAGGGTGAAAAAATAATGGACTAGAGAAGTCACAGGGTGCCTGACTGCATTCAGCCCCAGCAGATGTGCCTGCCAGGCTGGAGAATGCTGCTTGGAGCCTCATCTTCCTCATCCCTGCCCAGCTGACCAGGAAGGGTCTGCAGAGTGCTTTGTAGCACCCTTACCCAGCAGCTGAAACAGCCTGCAAGGACGAGGGGGAAGGACACACTGGGACTGGTGGGGCATGGCTTTGAGATGTGCTGGAGGCAAGACCCCTTGGTGCCAGGTTTCTCTCACTCATGGGCTAGAAACAGGCTGGTAAAAACGTGGAGTAGGAGGCAAGAGATACAGAGAGCAGAGACAAGCCCTGAAGTTAATCGTGGAATGTGTAGTAGGAGGGAGAAATGTGACAAGAGACACCTGACAGACAGAAAAAGGATGTCTAAGTCTGTTCATTCCCTCTTGGTTGCATATGGGAAAACTGAGGTGGAGGAGGTGGTGAGCAGCTTGGCCATAGCTCCATGGCTGAGCTTGGATTTAAGCTGTGATTGCCCAAGTCTGCTTTACTCCCCATTGGCCATGGGCCCTGCCCAGGTGCTCTCTTCAGCCTGGTACTGCCTGTTTCTGTTATGTGCTGGCAACTTTTTCAGAGAATGGTGCCCACCTACACAGCTGCAATAGCTGCAGACACTCCCCACATCTGACTCAGGTGGGGGAGCACACCAAGAGCTCTCCATCCAGCATGAGAGAAGGGAGATCCAGAAACCTCCCTGGCCCGTGGCTTATCTGGCTGGGGCTCAGCATTGAAACCTCACACACTTTGGCTTGCAAATTAATCTCTGCTTGGCCTGTAATAGAAAGAGACAATCAGGATGTATTTTGTCTTCCTGGAGCCACCAGAAAGCTGTGTGTTCACCAGATCAGCCCAGGCAACCCTGGCAGCTGAGTCATGAAAGACAAAAGATCCCTGGGGTCCAGGAGGATTCAGCCAGGCAGCCCATGCTGCAGCAGGGCTCTTTGCAGGGTCGTGACCAGGCAGGGCATCTCCTGGCTGAAAGGCTGAGGGCTCCATGCTGGTCCAGCCCTTCCCCTGCACAGAAATGTCTGTGGCTGGGGGAGGATGTGATGCATTTCAGATCTGCGTCGTGCTGTGAGGAAACAGCGTCTGGTCTCTGTTCCTCACAAGATAAATGTCAAGACATGCTTCCAGTAATGGATGCCAGAACTTGGCAGGCCCAGACACATCTGCCTGCCTGCCCACTAGTGCTCTTGCTCAGCACAGTGCCTTCCCTGCTTGCTGGCTGGCTGGAGAACATCTTGGAACTGCTCGGGGCTGGTGGGTGTAGGCTGCTGGGTCGCCTGCAGAGATTTCAGCTGTGTTTCCTCTTTGAAAATAATCTGGAGTGGGCTCTGGTGCACAAAGCTTTTGCTCTGATCTAACTTTGTGTCACCAGACAAATGTGCCACAACATGGCAGCCTCGCTCTGGAGGGAGGATGAGCCTGAGCACCCACTGGTGCAGACCCTAAAGGGTATTTATGCTCCAGCTGGGCTGTAGCTCAGGAGAGATGGAGTTGCCTTGGAGCTGAGGAAGGATGCCTTGAGCAGAGCCTGAGGTGGTGGGTTTTGTCCTCCCAGGCTGAGGGCTACTCTGCCTCAGGCAGGGGTGTTCCCTTTGAGAAGCTCATGGCTCCTATTCCTCTCTTCAGACCAGTGCTTGCCAGGCAGCCTCTCCTCACCTCTGTGCCTGGTTATTGTCAGAATGCAATTAAGCCAAAGGGTGATTGCATCTCCTGCTTGGGCTGTAATGTAATCACTGCCAGGGCCATAGCAAAGGCTGCCTGTATAGCAGTGTGGAATGTGGCAGATGCATGAGGCTTTTTCAAGCTGTTATTTGAAACACCAGTTTCTGATCTCCCCTGGGTGTGGGTTACTGGACAGGCCACAGCACGGGGGTGACCTGCAGCACGTGTCTCTGGTCCCTCCAGACACAGGATGTGGAGGGAAGCACCTGGGTGCACCATACCTGGGTGCAGCTGATGGCAGGCAGGAGCTGGGTGGCCCAGAGCAGCCGTCCCTTACACAAGCACCCTGCTCATGGCACAGCCCTGGTGTCCCCACCACAGCTGTCTCCTGTGCTGCTGGCAGAGCTGTTCCTGGACCTGCTGCAGGCAATGTCTCATACAGGTATGAGCAGAGACTGCCCGGCTCTGATGGGACACTCTGAAGGTTCACAAGGCAGTCGCTGGATGTTGCTGGCCTGCTGCAGCCGTCCTGCCCATCCCACTGTGGCAGCAGCCAGCTGACTCCTGCCATTCCCCCAAGCCCCATCATAACCCTGCTTTCCCCACCACACTGGCTGTGGGGCCACCCAGCTCCCCTGTCAGAGAGGGAGGACCCACTGCCCTGGGGGTGGGGTGGCACAGGCTCTGGCAAACTGCTGGAAGAGAAGTGCTGCCCAGCAAGGATGACCCCACACCTTCCCCACAGCCCTACAGGTGCTCCCCACCCTTGTGAGGTGGCTGTTGTTCTGGAAGGTCCCCACCCCCCAGGGGAATGAGGCAGGAGCCAGTGTCACCCTGCTCATCATCATTCCTGGGAGAGGAAACATCTCCCACTGTGTGGGGCAGGTGCCAGGGAGGGGGAAAGCCACAGGTGTCAGGAAGATGGCTCTGGCCCATGGCACACCTTGCTGGGGATTATGTTGAGGTGGCAGCTTATCCACCAGTTAATGTCTCACCAGGGTCCCTGGGAGCCACAGGCACCCACAGAACTCCTCCTGTGGAGAACAAGGAGGGCTTGCACAAGGCAGCAACAGAAACCGGGGTGATGGCATTGTGCCACAGCAGCAGGAGCTGTGGAAAGGACACAACGGAAAGTGCAGGGCCAGAGCCCAGTGCTGAGTCAGTTGAGCAAGAGCTGCCCCCTTCCAGCCTCCCATCCCCACCAATTGTGAAAGAGATGTGGATGCTGGGGCCTGGAGCAGAGCCTCCAACCCCCATCCTTATCTTTGCTCTTCCTCCTCCAGGACTGTGCCGAGGGCAGCAGGAGCTTGTGCAAAACCACGCTGAGAAGCTCTGGGGCTAATTAATTAGTAGCTGCTGGTAATGCTGACTGGGCCTCTGGGGACTCCAAGGCTAAAGCAGAGGAGAAAGTGCAGAGAGATACTGGAAAATTACTGTTTAATTCTTCATCATTACATCTGAGTATATGGCATCTGGTAGATGAGAGACAGGAAAAGGCAGATAACGACCCAGCCACTGCAAAGCTCTGCAGCCCTTCTCTTCCCCAGCAGCAGGGACAGCCAGGCCCCTGGAGGGATGGCTCCAGCCTGGTGGGATGTGTGTCCTTGGGCTGGCACTGCCTCTTCCAGGCCCTGCAGCCATCAGTACTCCTGCTGAGTGTCACAGCCAAGGAACTCCATTCGCAGGGCAATGTGGTTGTGCCACTGGCGGGGGTGTATCCTCATGTAGCGGGCAAAGAGAGGGGGCTCCAGGGTATTCGTCACTGTGCTCTGATGGTCTTTGTTTGCCTTGAAAATCTGGAGAGGAGAGAGAAACCAGGGATGCTCTTTCCTCTGCTCCCACAGTGAGGACAGGATCAACCCCGACAAACAGCCCTTGGAACTTTTAAGAAAGGAAAAAGCCCAGCCTGGCTCACTGCTCTTAGAAGGAAATCCTGGGAGCATGTTTGCTGCCAAGGGCTGTGCTTGCAGCCCTGGGGGTGGCCATGGGCTCTGGCCATGGAGCAGCTCTGCCTACCTTCTCCTTGCCATTTTGCAGGACTGGGCTCCAGTGCATGCCATCCTGGCTGATGGAGACAGCAAACTCCTTCACGAACATCTCGGTGAAGAGAGCTTTGGCACCTTGGGTTATGATTGCAGTCACCTTCTTGGTTACTTCAAAGTCCACCTGCAGCCACTCTCTGGGGCTGTTGTTCTGGGGAAGGACAGACAGCCTTCAACCCTCCAGCAGCAATGAGAAAGGCACTCATTGCAGCTGAAGCCAAGTTGGCCCTGCATTTCTCTGTGCTTCACCTGCCCTACCAGGCATCTGGTTGGTGATGCTCGTGCTAAACCAGTGTGGCAGTGAGTGTGCAGCCTGCAGGGTGCATGTGGCTGCACACACTTCCCACACAGCCCTGACCAGGAGATCCCTGCTGGGATCCCAGCTGCCTGCCTGGTATCTCTTTGCACTGGCTACCTTTGGCCTCCAGGCGTTGGTCCTGCCCTGCAGGTTCAGGCGGGCCAGGGCAGGTGTCCATCTGGAGAAGACGTTGGCGCTGTAGGAGGATGCAGAGATGTGCTGGTCAGGAATCCTTCTGTTCTCCATTCCTAAGGGCATGGAGCAGCCTGGAAGAGAGGAGCAATGCTTGTCATGGGGTAGAACAGACCCATCATGGAGATGCCTTCTGCCTGCTCCCTGCTCCAGCTGCCCTCCATGCCTTTTCCCTGGCTACAGGTTCTTCTGTGCCTTGCTGCAGTGTCATGGTCCCTGCACTGCTTGGGGCCCCTGTGTGCAGCATGACTCTGGCCAAACTGCTCCCACTTTCTTTTCTCCCTGGAGATTTTATCTAAGAGGAATCTGGAGAATTTATGGTGTAAGGAGACATAAAGAGAACCTGTCTCCAGGGGAATGACAAGAATACGGGGCAGGGAGACACCCTGCATATGTGTGATCAGGTGTGCCCGTGCACAGCTGGCAGGTTTGGGGCAGCCCCTGCTGCTTTTAACTGCTGCAGAGCAGGTGTGCAAAGCCAAGGAAAGGATCCTAGGGTGCCACTTCCTCCGGCTGCACTGTTCATCAGAGCCATCTCACCTTTAACTGGCAAAACCAGAGTAAAACCCAACAGCATCTGTCACTGCTTGTTCCCTGCTCCCCCAGACTGAGGCAGCAGCTCCCCATCGATCAGCTTAGCTGCCGCTGGAAGTTTCCTGTGCTTCAGTAAAAAAGCGATGGTGAGAGCTGGCCCCAGGCTCTCCCTTTGGTATTGTTACCTCTAAGACCACAATGAGACCCCCCATTTTTGTTCCCTCAACACCTCAGTGCCACTTCCAGCTCCCTCCTTCCCCCTCCATGAGTGCCTGGGAGTCGTGGCACACACGGAGCTGGCGCTCAGCACCCCAGCAGATCAGAGCCCAGTTTTGGGGGTTGGTGACTGTGGGTGGGACGCACTGTTGAGGTCGCAGCCCAGGAGCTCCATGCGCAGCGTGGCCCGGATGTTGTAGTGGGTGGGGTGGATGCGGATGTACCGGGCTACGATTGGGGGGTTGAACCGGTTTTCTTTCACTCCACTTGCATCCACGTTTCCAAAGAACAGCTGCAGGGAAAGGGAGGAAATGGGTTGTTGTACCAGCGGAAAGAGAGATTGGACAAGGATTAGTGGGGAGGAGAATGTTCCTGTCTGGCATTTCTGTATCTTATCACCATCCTTACAAAAATGACAGCTCAGGGAAATGATTTGATATCTGATTCAGGCTAAAGAAGTGTGAGTAGGCCACTGAGAAAGAGGAGAAGAAGAATCTTCAGCAAATTAATTTGGTTTTATATTTTCACCAAACAAGGGTAAGGAAAAAAAGAAAAAAAGTCAGTCCTCAAACCTTTGAACCTGGAAGAAGTTGTAGCTATAGCTGGTGCACACAATGGAGGCTTCTCTGGATACTCTTCTCCCAGTGGATTGATCAGCATATGCATATTTAGGTTGTGGGTTTTTTCTAGTGACTATAGATTCTCCAAATCATCTGCATCTGTACAGTATTTTTAGAAAGGCAAATTTGCCTTTGAGGTCAGAAAAGATATTCAGGTAGAGTCTTATGCCTAGCTCTAAGTGAAATGCAACCAAACATGTAGAGGTGGCTCTCACAGCCTCCTGGGATCACAGAAAAAGATAGCTCAGACAATTCAAAATGAGACAGATGGACATGGACAGCAAGTCCCTTGCAGATCTGTGATTCAGTCACCTGGCACTGAATGTTCTCTATTCCTGCCCTAATCTCAGGCTCAGGAGATCTCTGCCTTGTGTACAGAGCTCCCCAGCCCTCATGATCCCAGGACAGCCCATTCTGGGAGGGCACTCTCCTCAAGACCCTTCACCTTACCATCTGTGTGCTCGTGGCATTCCCCTTGTATGTCTTCCATCTCTGCCCATCAAGGCTGTAGAACACAACAAACTGGGAGATGTAGAAGCTGGAGAACTTTTGTCGAGCCCCTTGGGTTTTTATGCCGTGAATAATGGTGGGATGCAAAAGATCCACCTGAGAATGAAAGTCAGGGATTCACTTCTGATGGAAAACCCAAGCCATGTTCAGACAATGCCCTGTAAACATGCAAACTCAATTCCTCCTGACATAACTGAGCACTGGTTATGAAAGTAATTAAAACAGTTGTTCATAAGGATGCAAATCAGCCAACAGCTGGGGGTGAGCAGGAGAGAGCTGTTTGGGGAGGTGAGCTGTTCTTCCTTGGTCTTTGGGGGATTTTTGCACAACCCAGTGCTGCAGCTGGATCATCAAGTGATTCTTCTGCTGCACTGAGGATGGATATGGGGCCAGCAGCAACCTGACCAGAGCAGCTGCCATTGGGATCTTAGTGCTCCCCTCTCAGAGGGAAGAGGAAACAGCAGGATATAGCTGGGCAGACACTGCCCATCCATGAGCCCTTCTTCATGAGCATGACCTTGCAATGCCCCCAGTGGTGCCTCCAGACACAAGGCCCCTCTTACCTGGATCCAGGCGTTGCTGCGGTCGGTGCTCCAAGCATTGATGGAGCCGCTGTTGTCCAGCCTGGCCAGGTAAGGAGCCCACTGCCCTACAGGAGAGAGCACAAATACAAGGGTGCTGCTGGCCCTTGGTGCTGCCTGAGGTGGTGAGAGGTCCATCCACAGGACTGGGCCTGAGGATCATCCTGGGGTTTCATAGCCACACACAAGGTGGCAGAGCACAGCCATGTGGGAAGGCTCCAGGTCCTGAGTGGGATGCTGACATGGGCATGGATGGAGGAAGGATTCCACTACCAGGGACCCAGTGCAGCAGAGCTTAGAGGAGGCAAACATGGATTTTGTTGGCTGAAGCTGCCCTGACCCCACTTGCCCTCCAGCTACTCACCATACTGCCCCGAGGCTCTGATCTGAGAGTTTGCAATGCCACCTGAGGCCATACCCAGGGCATTCTGGCAGTCTGCAGGAAACAAGGGAGGGCAAAAACCAGGGAGAGTTGGTTAGATAATAAAAGTCTTGGCTGGGTAGCAGCCTTCAGGCTCAGGGAGGTTTTCAAGCCTCCAGGAGCTCCCAGGCTTGTTTCTCTCACACCAAGGGATATGTTTCAGAGGCTTACACACCCAAACCTGAATTTTAGGGTAGCTGGAAGTTCTTGCTCCCACCCCCCATGTCAAGATCAGAGAGTTTCCAGCATCAAACACAGCAGGCTCTTGTCAAACTCCTTTCCCTGAGTCCATGACCTCTCATTCCCATGTCCTAAAGTCCCAGCAGTACTGACAAGTGTCTCTTCCTTATACCCACGTCTTGCTCCTGGGCCTTTTTGTTGCTAGGCAGCATCTTTTGAAAACAAATATCACATTGCTAAAGGAAAGTCTACCTGACACCCCTGTCTCTCTCTGTCTCTCTTCTGGTCTGCCGAGCACAGGAATGTTTGTCTCTTATAATAACCATTATTATTAGTGACTTGTCACACCTTGGCATCTCCACTGTGTGTCCAATGCACCTGGGGAAAACGTGAATTTGAAATCTTAAGCGAATTTTTAACTTAAGGCAACATTTTCTGGCTGACATTTAATACTCTTTTAGAAACGGGAGAGAGACTGTCACAGTGTGATAAAATACTGCTCTCCCACTCCACTTCCCCAGTGCTTACTTATGGTGAGTTAGAAATGTGTTGTTCTGGGGTGGAACCAGAGGTTTACTGTGGATTTTGCAGTTGCTCTTGGAACTATTTCTATCCTGCAGGCAGGCAGCATCACTCACTGCCTCCTGTCATCACTCTGTACCTCAGTTTACCTCCTGACATATGGCTAGGCAGCTGGGCACTGTACCTTACTGACATCATGGGCAGGAACCAGCCCATGCATGCACTTGCTTGGGTAAGTGCATTTTATGGAAGGTCCAGGGACCATCAGATTTGGAAAACCAGAGCTGTTGGAGAAAATATTTGCAGGCCAAGGAAGCTGGTCTCCCAGCCTTCATCCCAGCTGTGTCCCTGACTCTGTGCTCTCTGCTGGGCTGTGCAGGGTGGTAAGGGCTCAAGCCAAGGGCTCAAGCAGTGACTTTCTTTCAGAGTGAAAATGCAGAAGATACCACTTGGATCACCCCAAGAGAAATGCTGAGAGATCTGGGGGAGGAAGCTCAAATACATGCTGGTTGTGGCCGTGGCCCAGGTGGGTCAGGCACAAAGAGATCAACTCACTCGGGTCGTACACGAGGAAGAGGGCACTCATCCCAGCCTGCTGGTGCTCTCCCACTTTGCACTCCACCCTCCAGATCCCAGCATGTGAGGGCAACATCTCCACTGTCCTGAAGACACCTGGCCAGGAATGGAGAGCAGAGCAGAGGGGAGTTACAGTCTGTAATGGGATACCACAATGCCAAATGCTGTGCAACCACAGGGACAGAATATTCCAGACCCACTCCCCCTCCTTGGTGTTCCCCTGCAGAAACTTCCTAAGGGCACAAACATGAAGCCCTGGCAGAGGGGGGTGCACAGTGTCTGCACTGCATCTCACCAGGATAAAGATTGTAGACTCCCATGCGATACTCCTGGCTAGTCCTGACGCTGAACAGCTGCCCATGGAAGTGGACAGAGTGGATGTCCTCAGTGCTGCCCATGTTCAGGAGGTGCCATCGGACCCGCTGCTGCTGGGCCATCACCAGCCCGGGCAGGGTGTCACTCACGTAGCCGTTGATGGCTGGGAAAGGCAGCGGTCAGGAAGGGCTTGAGGCTCCAGGGTATTTCCATCCCAACGTAGGTTGTGGGATGGAAAGGGCAAGGGCAAAGGTCCTCACCATGGAAGGAATGGTTTCTCTTAAAGTCAGGGCTGTCCTGCTGGATCCGGCAGGGAGGGTTGCAGTTCCTCTCCACGTTCTCTGGGAAGTACCAGCTTTTGGTCTCGTCAAAGATGGTGAAGAGCAGGGAGAACTCCTGCACAGCCAGCTGCCTCCTGGCAACGTAGCTCAGCACCCCATGGTTGCAGATGATCAGTGGCCCGATGAGGCCTGAGTGCAGGTCCTTCTCCTGCCAGGGAGCCAGGAAATAAGGGTTTGCCTCCGAGCAGGAGGCAGCGCTGAGGGCAGCAAGAGGCACAGCAGAGAGGAAAGCAGTGAACCTGTGGCATCCCTGGCCTGGTTCCCACTCTGGGCCACATGCAGGGAGGGAAGGACATGTTGGGTTCACTGGGGCATCCCCACTCTGCCCTGAGCTAAGAAAGGCTGAGCAGCAAGTGTTTGCATGTGTTTCAAGAGAGGTGGTGTCTGTCTGTCCAACTGTCCAACAATCCCTACTGCGTTGGACCCAGGGACCAAATTCAGGCAGATTTGGCAGAGGGGTAAGGAACTGCAGAATGCAAGGCTCATAAGATGGAACAGCTGGGGAAAGGGGTGAAAATTGAATTAAGAGAAGGGCAGAGAAGAGGAGGAGAGAAAAAAGGAGAGGAGAGGAGAGGAGAGGAGAGGAGAGGAGAGAAGAGAAGAGAAGAGAAGAGAAGAGAAGAGAAGAGAAGAGAAGAGAAGAGAAGAGAAGAGAAGAGAAGAGAAGAGAGAGAAGAGAAGAGAAGAGAAGAGAAGAGAAGAGAAGAGAAGAGAAGAGAAGAGAAGAGAAGAGCACCAGCATGTGTTTATCATTGTTTTAGACACCTGAGAATCTGCACAGACCCAGGCTGCTTTCAGCACAGCCCCACAGGAAATTCCTTGACAGCCAGGACCCAGGCATGCTGCCCACCTCTCCTTCCTGGGATGCCCCATGGAGGCTCCCACCTACCAGGTCCACGTTGGAGAAGTAAGCCCAGGCCTTGCAGTCGAACTCGTGCGTGGTGGGTGCCATCTGGGGCAGGACTTTCCAGGAATATTTCCGCTGGTCCCCGGGCTGCACCACCCCAGCCTGCTGTGCTGGGCCCTGCATCTCCTCATAGGCTGTCAGTGTGGAGTGGAAGGAGAAGGGCCGTGAGGCCAGGTTCTTGAACGTCACCTGCACCAGAGGGAAGGCAAAGCAGTGCAATGTGAGGGAGCAATGATAGCAGTGCCCTGGACCCTGGGGGTGGGTCCAGCCAGCTGGTGGGAAGGGTGTCCCTTGTTCCCAGACCTCCAGCTGGTGTCCATGCAGTGACCAACCCCTGCTGAACCACAAGCTGTGGCTGTGCAGTGCAATCTTCAGTGGAAAGCACATCCTGGGTTCATGTCAGCAGGATGAGGCTCTTTTCTTGATCAATGGAAGCAAGGCCAGCTATGCTACTGTCTCTGGAGCCCAGAGGTGCTGAATCCACCCTGGTGAAGATTTCCCCGAAAGCTGGGCAACTTCTCCAGGGACACAAGTCCTGAGCTTTTCACCTCCTTCTCAGGTGGGTGTTGAAGGACCTTTGGTGGTGTGGGAAGCCCAAGCCTGCCCTCATATAGAGCACCTAAAAGAGCTGTACTGAGCCCTGCTTAGCTCATTACCCTTTTTTCAATCCCTTCACCCAAAAGGCTCCCCACGGAGCCCAGGAGCTGATCAGGCCATGCTGTTGCAGGGGTTGGGTCTGTCTCAGGTCCAGGGCTTTGCATCTGAACACTCTGAGGTTCCTGCTGGCCCGTTCCTCCAGCCACTGACATCCCTCTGAATGCTGGCTCTGCCTCCCAGTCTGGTGCCACTCACATGCCAACAGGGCAGCTCCTGTCCCCAAGCTCTGAAGGTTCACCCATGGGCACTGCAGAGCCTGCAGGCCCACCTCAGCACTCCCTCTGGCTGAACTGCAACAACAATGGGGGGATTTATGGGAACTTCCTACTCACCATGATGACATCTTGAACTTCTGCCCTGATGTAGGGCCCGAGGATGCCCAGGTGTTCATCCAGCTCTCTCCGCTGCACCGGCTGCGTGAAGGAATCATCCAAGTACTCTCGGAAAACCACCTTGCGGTACTGCCAGGAGTGCTTCCTCCTGCTCCTTCGGGGGTCCCTGCAGGGGGGTGCAAGTTAGGGAAGTCAGGTGACACTGTCCCATAGTGAGGGCAGCCATGGCAGGGTTGTTACAGCTCGGGGGAATACAGAGCCAGAGCATCCCTGACCCACTTGCAAGGAAGCCCAAAGTTTCTGGAGGTTCAGACCCCCCCAGGCAGAGGGGAGATGCTGGGAGCATCCTTCCCCTGGGCTGCTTGGCTGGGTTGTACTGGTACAGAACTGTGATCCTGCCTGCCAGGACATGCCAGCTCATGCATCATGCCGTGCCATGCAGGGCAGAAGGAATGCATGCAGGACAATCACACTTACGTTGCTTTTAGGAAGTGCTGGGGTCTCTGGTCCCCATATTCCCACATCACCTCCACTGCTGCAATGAAGTATTGCCGGATCTCCCCCTGGAAGGAGCGTGGGTCGTGTTCCTTTTCCCCATAGATGTCAAAATCCTCCAATGTCTGCTCTGTGTCACTGTACTCATCATAGTCTGTCTCAGCAGTCTTTGAGGGGCTGGAAGTCCCATTGTTCAGAGCTGGTTCCTCCCTGTGTGCTGGGATGTGGCTCCTCTCCCCAGCTGTGCTGTTGCTTTCCCCATTCTCCTTGGGCTCTCCTAGGGCCTGGCCCTCTCTCTTCCCTGTTTCTTTGAGGACATCTTCCCTGCCGAGCTCCTGACATCCATGAGTGTCTTGCACATACTGTGCTGGTTTTTCAGTGCTGCTGTTGTTGTGAGGGGGACTACTTGGAGACAGTGAACAGTTCACTCTGATGGCTGATTTCAGAGGCATTTCTGGGCTTTGCTCAGACCTTCTCCCAGGCACATAGTCCTCTGTGGCATTGGCCCTGAGCTGCTGAGGCTCAGGACTGAACCGACCCAGTTGCTCCACAGAGTTTGTCTCCTCCTCCATCTGGCTTCTCCCCTGAGCTTGCTCGCTCCCAGGAGCCCCCCACACAGCAGCTCTGCCTGGCTGCAGCTCGGCCAAAGCTGGGCTCTGCAAGCCCCTGGTGTTCATCACAGCCCCTGGGGAGACTGGGTCCCAGTTTGAGGCCAGGTCTGCAGCCTCAGCAGTGACCTGCCTGTCTGAGTTGCTCGCTGCCACTGCTGGTCCTGTCCCCAGTGCTCCCCGTGCGGGGAGGGAGCGTCTGCTGCGCTGAGCCCCCTCCCTGCTGCCCTGCACACCCCTGTCTGTGCTCAGCCTCCCCTCAGGATACATCTCATCGGCCCTGCCTGGGTGTAGCCTCCTCTCAACCATGTTGGGTTTTTCTTCCAAGCCTTGTGGGGCTGCCATCACCTCAGGCAAGGCGTCACTCGATACCAAGGACCTCTTTTTGAATCGAGTAATGCAGAAAGAGGAATGAGGTCCACACGCCTTTGGGGTTTCCTTATTCACTGTTGTCTCAGGGGGCTGGCTGGCCAGATCCTGCTCTGCTGTCTTACCATCAGAGAGGGGCTTCCTGCTGCTGGTGTTGGGAAGACCCAAACCTCTGCTCTCCAGTGACCTGGCTTGTTTAGGTCTCCAGTCAAGGCCACTTACGCTTCTGGCTGTAACTCTGTGTCTCAGAAACTGCTCAGAGCTCTTTAAGAAATCATTTGGGAATGGCCTGGTGTCGTTGGTCACAACATTCGATTCAGACAAGGCAATACTGTCCAGCTCTGCTAATTCCTTTGCATCCTGAAACACTTCTTTCAAAATTACTTCATCCCTCTCTTCTGTCATTACGTAGCTGGATGGCTCAAGGTCATTGGTGTCTGCAAAGGTGGTGTCTAGAAGGCTGGGGCTTTTGGCAAGTCCACTGGCTTTTTCTGTGCCACTTTTTGCAGGCAAGGAGTTACTCTCATCTGTGAAGATTTCTCCTCGTACAGGTTTGTCTGACAAAGAAACATTTTGCTCTTCAAAAGTTTCATGAAAGCCTTGTGAAACCACTTTTTGAGGCCTTTTTTCTAGCCTAGCATCTAGGTCATTTGATGAATAATTGCTTTCTATGGCGTGACTCTGAACCACAGCATGAGAAGTCCTGTTATCTTCTGTCTCATCTGGAGGTGCAGAAGGATTGTTCAGTGTGGAGGAAGAGTTGTGATCAATATTTAAAGACAGTGCTGTACTGATTGTCTTCTCTGAGTCATACAGGTTAAAGGACATTTTATCAGCCCCTTTTAGCAACTTGTCCTCATTACCCTGTGAAGACACATCTTGAAGTTCCAGGTTGTGCTCCAGATCATTCTGGTGACTTGAGCTCCTGTTCTGCTGAACAGGGGCTTTGCCAGCAGCATAAGCAATGGTGTCCCACAAGCTTTTTGCATAAGCAGTTGTCTTTTGAGGTTCTGCTTCCAGGTTCTCTATCCTACCACCAGACTGGACTGTTGCTCCTTTTTCTGGCTCCTGCAGCTCTGGGATTTTTGTCACTGTCATTCCTGCCAGACCATCTCCTGGAGCTGCCGTGGCTTGATGCAGCCATTGCTGATCTTCTGAGTTCACAGTGCCATGGACCTTTCCACTGACACTCGCCAAGTGTTCTCCAGGAGGGATTGCTCCATCCTGGCTGATGATTTTTGACAATTCTTCGTCTTCCAGGAAGGACTCATAGGACACTGGCTCATAGTTTGTCTCTGACAGAGAAGACATGGAAATACCATGTGGATTTGGCATTGTTCCTAAAAATGTTGCTGTGCCATTGGAAGAGGGATCAGAAATCTTGCTGTTGCTCAGGTCAGCCCCATGTTCTGTCAGGCACAATCTTGTGTTCTCTGTATCATTTCTGGAAGAGCTGATGTTGTTCAGTTGCTCATCCACACATGACTTCTTTCTTTTAGAGAAGCCCCTGGGCTGGAATTCAAAGGCCACCTCCTCCCCATCAGAATACCCATAATCCTCATCAGCGTATTGATCATTCTGGCACTGTGAGACCATGAACTTGGCGTGCATCCCTCGGTCTCTGAAATCAGGATTCAGGCACCCCAGGGTCCAGACACCTGTCTCAAGAGAGGGCAAAAGGACACCATCAGCCCACTTCAGTGGGAAACTGGAAGAGATGCCATTCCCATGCTGCTCCCTTGCTAGTGCAACCTATATTTTCAGGCAGCCTCTGGTTCGTGGTAGTGATTTCATGCTTTCCTAGTCCCTAGAGTGTCTTACAGCTGGATCCACAGTGTTGCTGGCAGCACCAGAGCCTGACAATCACCATCAGCAGGGCTGGTGTTTCCTGGCAGAGCTTAGTGAGCTACACACACCTGTGAGGGCCCAAGTACAGCTTGGTGAGAGCAGTTAATGCAGTGAGAGCCCACAGAGCCTCCAGCAGCAACAATCACCATAACCCACCCCCAAAGGCATCCTGGTGCTGTCAAAAACACCTCTCTCCCAAAGACAGGCACCACATCTCTCCCACTGAAGGAGAAAGAAAGGAAAGGCTGCCTCTCACTCACTCACATCCCCAGGCAATGTGTTTGCTCCCAGCAGAGAGGGAGATGTGTGATTTCTGGGCTCTGCTGCTGGAGAGAGCTGCCACCTGCTGCCGGCTGAGCTGCTGTTCTACTTCTGAGCAGCAGGCAGGAATCTGAGCTCAAACGGATGTGAGGCTTGGCTGGGTTGTACAAAGCTTCCTGGGGTGTCTAGAAACCCTGACAGCTTGGCTCAGGGTGTAGTGCTCATGACCATCATATCAGTGTTGCAATCACGTGGTAAATCCTGTGTCTCCTCTGTGAGTGAGGAAATGGTTTGACAGCACTAAGGAAAAAGTGCTGAGTTGGGGGAAATATAACTGAACTCCAAAGCAAATATTTTCTAGGACTTCTCCATGGCTGTGGTTTCTGTCCTTGCAAAAATGTGGAGGTAAATGGCATGAGCAGCAGCTGAACCCACAGCAGGGACAGCACTGCCACTCCCCTTGACCTCTGAGCTTGGAGCCAAGATTACAAATGTCCACCAGGCTCATGTTACCACAGCCAGCTTACTGGTTTGGCAGCATGTGTGACCTTAACACACCCTACTAATTAAGTAAAATACCATAATTCAATTCATTTAATTTCAGCTTTGAAAGATTTTAATCACTGCCTCTCACTTTGCTGTTCCAGCAGGCTGTGCATTAATTGCTCTCAGAGCTGTCAAAAGGAATTGGGCACCAGAGAACTGGCTGGAGGTGCTCACTGATCTCTGCTGGGATGCCAAGCTCATGGATTACAGAACAGCCCATGTTACTAACCTGGCTTTTCCACACTCATGATGACTGTTTCTCCAGAAAATGGGAAAAGAGTAAGCATGTCCTCAAAGACCATGTTGCGCTTGAAGGTGTTTCCAGAGAAGAAGATGGAGAGGAAATCTGTTTGAGCCCCAACACTCAGCACATACCAGTACACAACGTCGTTCAGGCAGAGTTTCGTTTCGAGGTTGTCAAATACAAAGCCATTAATAGCTGGAAGAGGGAAGGGGTGAAACATTTCAAGACTAAATTCCCCCCATGGCTGCTGGGGCCCTGCTCCTTCCCCGGGGCAGGGATGAGCCTGTGTCTGCTGGGGCTTTGCAGGGAGCCCCTGGCTGAGTACTCACTGTGCATCACATTGGAGGCATAAAACTGGGGGTCCTGGGTATCCACATGGGCTGCATCAGAGCAGAACCTCCTGATGTTCTCCTCCAGGTACCAGCTGTGGTTCTCATCAAAGACTGAAAACAGCACCAACTTCATGTTGTCTGACATTATCTGGAAAAGAGAGGGAAGAAATTATTCCTGGTCTGATCAGAGGACCCCTGGTGCCCAGTGTAGCTGTCAGGTCTCAGTCTGGGTGCATGGAGAAGTTTACTGCTATTTCACAGGAGTTAGGGTGCAAATTTGGGGAAAAGAGAGAATGCAAGGGAGGATGGGGAAGGCAGAAGCATTAGGACTGCTGGTAGGGTTGAAGGAAACAGGACAGACAAATTTGGTTTTACCTAAATATTCCACCCACCACAGTTATTCCAGCCTTTCAACCTAGAAATTACAGCAAAAAAGGAAAGACCTACCTGATTTCCCCTCTGATCCATGGACTTCTTGGAGCAGATGAGGAGGGGCCCAATGAGGCCTGAGGCTGTGTCTCGGACTGGGTCGATGGAGCTGTAGTAGAAACGGGTGAGGCAGCGAGGATCTGCCTGCGTGGGGCCATCCTCAGTGGTGAGAGTCCAGTTGTAGGTGAAGGACTGCCCAGGGGGAATGGCAATGTCCTTCACATCTTTCCCTGGCAACATACAACCCAAGAGCAGACCAGTTATGCTGGGCTGCTCCTCCAAGGGGTGATCCCACTCTTTAAAACAGCTCAGGAAGGTTTCCAGACCACACAAGCTGCAGAGGGAACCACTCATGCCCATCCCAGGATCCTGGTGGGATGTGGGATGGCCTTGCACAAGTCATGGTCCTGGGAGCACAATAACAAGGGGTGAAAGCAGTTCTGGGAATGAAACCTGGAAAAAAACATTGCCAGAGCAAAAACTACAAAGGTGCAAGAGGAAGAGTCTAAATCATGCTGAACCCTCACATGAATGCAGGCCAGAGGGAGCCCAGGGAATGAGGGCTGTAAATAAACTGCAAACACAGGCAGGATCACCAGGATGATTCCTGCCTCCTCAGAAAGTGGAGGCCTCCAGGATGGACCAATTAACACAGTCCCAGCTCCGTGTTTGAGAAAGCCCCCTCTCCCACTCATCTCTGAAGCCTTCCTTAAGGACAGTGTTACATGGCACCAACAGGAACATGAGCCTAGAACCATCATAATTGTGGAATTGTCAAGCTTAGGTGCTTGGATGAATGGACAACCAGTCTTACCACAAGCTGCAGGAAACTCTCCTGGCCCAGAAAAATGGCAGTGGCCAGGTGATGTCCCAGGTCCCCATGGCCTGCCTTACCTTGTGAGGTTCTCCTGGTGTAGTAGGGACTGACGCTGGCGAGGCCGTGAGGGTAGATGTTGTAGGGTCGGCTGGCCAGATTCCTGAACACGATCTGAAACGAGGACAGGCAGCAGGAATGGTTGGTGTTTTCTGATCACTGTAAGCCCTTGAAGCTGCTCTCAGTGTCCTTGCAGAGAGGGAAATACTGGACAGCAGTACCCTGGGGTTGGCTACCTGCCAGTGATCAACAGATCCCATATCTGGGACCACAAAGTCAGAATACAAGAAGCCACAGTTTCTCTGTGATGAGCCTATACTGCCCATTGTTCTGGGAGGTGTCTGTTTTAAGGAGGGCATGAAAATATCAGATTTATTAAAGAGAAATTTGCTGTCTTTAGTTCTACTTTACATATGAGTCAGAAGAGGTCCATCAATCCAGGCCTCAGAGGACCGGGACATTAAGTATGCACAGCAGTCAAGAGCTTTAAAGTGCTCCCCACTTCACTGCATGAAGCCCTTCCTTTATTTCTCTAAACAGCTCTGTCACATGCCCACAACTGCAGAGGGAACCCCAGGGAGGGAGCAGAAATGTGAAGCTGCTGGAAACCATCCCATTCCTCCCAGCTGCAGACAAGTCAAGTGGTTGGGAGAGGCATTTGGGGAGACAAAAGTGACAGTCCCCAATGCTGTAACAGCAAACAGATAGAGAAGAGCAGAGGATGAGAGGCCTCTTCTGCCTCAGAGGAGGGTGCTGGATGTCATCTGTTATGCATTAATTCACACAGTTCCTAAGACAGCTGCAATGAAGTCAAATCAGAGGGACTGGGCCATATCCTGTGCATCTCAACGAGAGTATTTAACTTAAGCTGCCAGTAACATCTGCCTTTCCAGTGAACTTTGGACATTGCCAAACATGAGAGAGCACCTCAGTGACTTATGTCAGACCTTAGCCACAAGCCAAGAGCTATTGGTAGGAACACCATCAATCTTTGAGGTTTCCCCTTGCAGTGGAAAGCTGCATTTCTCTTACCTTAAACTGATCTCCAACCTCCCCCTTGATGACAGGCCCCAGGATTCCCTTGTCCTGTTGGTTGGACACCTTGCGCTTCTTGAAGGTTGGGTCCTCATACTCCACAAACACCACTTTCTTATACTTTGAACCGATCCGCTGCGGGCCAGGCTCCAGGTACAGGCTCGTCATGTTTCTGCAGGCAGAGGCAGAGAAAGAGCAAATGGCCTCATGCAGGACACTGTCAGAAACAGAGCATGACCTTCTGTTACCCAAGGACCTGGCTGATGGCTGAGAAGGTCACCAGGAATTATTGTCTGTTCAGAAGGGACTGACTCCAGAGGCCTTGGTGACAGAGGGACAAATGCCCTGGAGACAAATGTCTCTGCAGGGCATTTGGTAAAATGGAGCAAAGCCAGGTCATGCCTTCCCATGGCCTCCTCAAGACCATTCTTGGTCTACATCCATACTGTTAGTGTTAATGAGGAAGAACAAAACTGTCCAGGCTGAGCAGAATGGAAATTAATTTCTGGGGGAAAGGGGAAGAGCTGGCAGGGCTGCCTTGAGGAGCAGCCTCATGAGCACACGTGCCCACTCTCACCTGTCCAGAGACACTGGCTTCACAGGGGCATAGTCCCAGTCCATTTCCTCAGCTGCAATGTAGTAAGGCCAGGTCACGGGCCTGTCTTTGGCAAAAGAGCGCACTTGGATCACGTGAAAAGTTTCCTCTTCTTCCTCAGGGTAATCCAGGTCCTCTGGTTCATTTAACAGCTTCCCTGTCTTCAGCAGGCGTTCCTCAGGACACTCCTCCACCTTCACAAAGGCCTCCATGCCAGCTGGGTTCAGACAAGCCAGGCAGAAAGGGTCACATTGATGTGCCAGTACAGGCAGGTGCTCCCCCAGTCCCTGCCTGGGAGAAATCTTTGCCACTACTGTTCCCATCACAGGGATCCACCCATGGCATCTGGTATGGGCCAGGCTGCAGGTGGGTGTAACACTAGGGAGCAGGAGGGGCCTTGGGGCTGCAGCACCGCACAGAACCCTGAGCCCAGGCCAAACCCTGCACTGCTTTTCCCCCAAGCTCTTGGAGAATAATGTTACCTTGCTGATGGGACAGTATCTGGCAGAACATCCGAAACCAGCCAGCTGTTCCTGGCATGGTCTGGGCTGTGAGATATGTGGCAGGGGAGATTTCTAGGCTGCTGAGGCGGTGGCTTCTCACCAGGAATGTGTGGCCTTCAAAGAAGATGGAGTGGACTTCTGGCCCAGAGCCCAACCCGATCACATGCCAGTGGACCTGCTTCTGGAGGCACAGTGTGAGACCTGCCAGGAGACAAGGAAAGCACCCAGGGCTCAGCACTGTGTCCAACCCTTGTCCCCACTCTTGGTGCCATAGACTCAGTCTGACACATGCTGACAGAGTCCCCTGCTCCTGTGCTGGCTTCAAGCTGGAGAAATCCAACATGAATGTGGACTGTCTGAGCAAAACAGAGGCACGGGTCACATCATCCCCCTGAGGTAAGAGTTGATTTACAGAAGGGGGGACTTTTGGGAGGGTTGCTGGTAGGAGCCCACAGTAGGATGCAGTGGCAAAAGAGAGAGATGTGCTCCTTGACTCTAAAAATAGGGAAATTGGGCACTGGACAGGAGAGTCATCTGTCTGCTCACAACACTGGCAAGCCTGATACTAAAACAGTGCATCTGGAGCAGGGCTCCAGCACGTCCTCAGCAGTAGCTGAAATACCACAAAGGGCAGAGAGGGGTCACCTGATTATTTGAGTGCTGGAGAAAATTCCTTCCTCAGAGACACTCAAAGAGCTCAGTGTGCTTAGGAAATGGGAAAGAACTTCACTGCGTTGTAAAAATACTTTCCTGGGAAGAAATTGATGTGTGCTGAGGGGCTCTGTAATCTAGCAGGGAAGTGAATAACAAGTTCCTGGAAGCTGAAGCCAAACAAAATCAAATACAGAGTTGAACACTGGTTTTAGCAGAATGCAGAGGTCACTGGAACAGATCCCAAGGGTCTGGGAGGAAACTGGGTGGAGGTTCCATCCTGAGGCCCTCAGCTCTCCATTTCCATCAGGCACCTCTCAGGCCAGGTTCTGCATCCAGGGAGGGGGATGCTGAGTGAAGGGGGATAACTTCTCCAGGGAGAGCCCACTGTGCAGACACAGTGGTTGACCAAGAGGTTTCTTCAGCTCTGAAGCTCTGTGAACCCATCAGGACAGGGAATTTAGGGGAGTTTTGCTTTTGCCTTTTACTGGAGAATGGCCAGACCCAAGCTGGAGGTTTTAGGATGTGGTTAACCAAAGCTGCTGGTGGTAATGACTCTCCTGACAGTTTCCCAGTTTGCCTTGGAGATTCCTCACTCTTGGGCAGCTCTGGATCTTTTCCCAGGACAACACCAGAAAACAGCAACTTTTGTGTTCACTGAGACCAAACACAGCCTTTTCTTTTGCTCTTCTGAAGAAGAGGAGTCTGAGGGAAGATGTTATCACTCTAGAGCTACCTGGAAGGAGGCTGTAGTGAAGTGGGGGGTCAGTCTCTTCTCCCAGGCAGCAAGGGAGGAAGTAGCAACAGGGCTGTAGAAACAAGAGGAAACAGCCTCAAGCTGCACCAGGGAAGTTTATGTCAGATATTGGGAAAAATTTCTTCACTGAAAGGGTGTCAAACACTGGAACAGGCTGCCCAGGTGTTTAAAATACTTGTATATGTGACAGTCAGGGACATGGTTTAGTGTTAGGCTTGGCAGTGAAAAGTTTAAAGTTGGACTTGATGATCTTAAGGGTCTTTTCCAACCTAAATGATTCCATGGTTCTATTCCCAAAATATTATGAAGTTTTACTGAGAGAGAAATGCTACCTCCAGCCTTGTTCACAGAGCTACAAAAGATAAAACACTGCTACCAGCACTATTCCTGGAGACCTCCAAGGAAGTCAGCTGCACTTGGCAACACAGAGAGCTGGAAACAGCTCCTGCCCTGCTGTAAATGGGGAAGGCAGATCAAGGAGCTCAGATGTAATAGCTCCTCTGGGTGAACATAGCCTACCAGATCCATGAAGAGGAATCTCCTCTTCATCTCTTTTCTCACATCCTTTCCCAAGCTACCTCGAGTTTACAGACCTGGCTCCACCTTTGCTCCTGGCAGCTCCCATGCTCCCACCCCTGTCCCTGTCCTGGCAGGACTCACCAGGCAGTGAGCCATTGATGTAGCCATTGATGGTGTGCAGCTCTGTCGTGTTGTGAGCCCTGGGCTGAGCAGCTGCTGGGGAACCCTGCTCAGAGTACCAGCTTTTCCCTGTGGAGAGAGGAGGGTGCAGTCAGCTTTCACTGGAGAGCATTTCAAAGCAAAGTAAACCTTCCCAGGGAGGTCGGATGTGTGGTGCCTGTGGAAATCCACAGCACACCTGGCCATGGCTCTGCATGGGTGTGGGGGTGACCACCACTCATGACAGGGAATGACTCCTCTCTTTATCCTGTGTGATGGGAACAAGGCCAGGGCATGGGATGGCAGAGCTGGGGGGCTGCAAGCTCCCAGCACCTGGGGAAGGGGAGGAGGGGCAGAAGTGCACCAGGAGCACTCTGGCTGGAGGGGCTGTAGAGGCTCAAACCCTTGGGAGGGGGTGTGGGTGCTGGGCAGCTGTGCTCACACTGTGAGCAAAGCACACACCCCAAACCTGGCTGAATGCAGGGTCTGCCACCAGTCAGTCAGTGATTACCTTCATCAAACACTGCAAAGAGCAGCACAAACTCTTTTTGCAGACTCTCATTCCCATCACTCACCAGGGTCCCTGCAAGAGACAATGAGATGGAGTTATTTAAAGGTCAGCAAACATCACCCAGGGAATTCCCTTTGTGCTCTTCAAGAACTGGTAAACCAAGGTCAGGCTGTGGTTTGCTTTTGTCATGTCTCACAATTGCAACAGCCCTACTTCCAGCCTTGCAGTCCCCAAAAGTCCATGGTTGAGAGGCAGATGCCCCCAAAAGGCATTGAAAGGTCAATTTGTACTGACTTCTCTTAGACCTTTGCTCAGTGGAGAAACTGCTCCTGGTGAGTCATTGGAGCCTGCAGACAGTGCCCAGTCATTTCCAGTGACTACAGGGGGTCTGGACAGCTACCTCCAGGATATGTCTCAGCCAGGGATGACCAATCTTACTCCAGTCACATCTCCTTGTACCTAGTGCCATCAGCATTTCAAGACTGAAGCCAGAAGCACTTTTGTTGAGCACAGCTCATGACTCCACTGCCATGCTCAGCCTCAGGAAGGCATCTGTGATTATTCTGCTTTTCAATTAATGGTTGCATGTGGCCTGTCCCCACCCTGTGCTATCCTTACCAGGTCGGCACACGAGCAGGGCTCCAATCAAACCAGAGTTGATGTCCTTCACACTGTTGGTGTTGGAGGAGTAGGAGTGGGTCAGGCACGCTGGGTCATCATCCGTCGGGCCCTGGTTTTCCTGGATTTCCCAGACATATGTATGTGTCTTCCCAGGATCCACCCTGTCCCCCTCCTTCTCTGGCTGGCTGGTCTCATCCTCATACCCTGCTCCTAAAACCAAAGAAACGGCCAGATGCCACTGAAGGTTCATCCCCAGCTCTCTGTGGCTACAGAAATGCCCCTTCCTCCAGCCCAGAACGCAGCCCCCCTCCATCCCAGGGGAGTGAGTCCCACGGGCAGTGACAGGGCTCAGGGCAGCAGCAGAGCTGTGCCAGACTCACAGGTTGGGCTGGGCACCCACCACCTGCCCTGAGGCTGGACAGCACAGTCTTACTTGCCCCAACATCCAACCTTAGGTTTAACCTGTGTGTTACCTCTATAACTGATCCAAGTTTGCTCTGGGCTGTTTGCTCAGCTCATTTCTAGGCTGGGCATGGTCATGTTCCTCCCCCAGGCTAGCCCATCTCTGTGACCATCTGTCCTCACAGAAGCACATGAACAGCAGGGTGAGGGAGGGACGCACACCTGGCAGGCAGGTGGCAGAGCAGGAGGTGCTACACAAGGACTTGCCTGATGGTGCCCAACTCACCTTCTGATGCCTTCCAGTAGGACACCCCGACAGCATGGAGGTTGTATGGGCGGGAGGCCAGGTTTTTAAACGTGATGACCACTGTGTCATAGACTTCTGCTCGGATGGTGGGGCCTAGAAGACCTGAAGGGGATAAGACAATAAGGTCAGGCAGCTGGGGTCAGGCGGCTCACACCATGCCAGGAGCCCCCAAGCACTTTCCACAAGCCCAGTTAGTGGCTGTCCCCCATGCAGCACGGCAGCATCAACTGAATCCGCTCCAGCAAGGCTCTCTGCATCCCCAGGAGCTCTGCCAAACTGGGATCCACCCAGATGCTTCCCTGCTCCCGGCTGAAGGGCAGCCAGCACCCAACCCAGGATGTGTTTGGTGGCTGTCAAGGATTGCTGGAGCTGCCCACACTGCAGGTGCTTCTTACCCATCCATGCTGGCTTGAGCTTGGGCTGTGTGAATGAGCCATCAGGGTACTCCACAAAAACAGCCTTCCTGTACCGGGGAGGGACACCAGCTGGGGGGAGACGTGGGCCCCCATGCCCCAAAATGCTGCAGGAGGAAGGAAAAGCCAAGGCTGATTGCACAGACCCATCCATGCATGGACAAAAGCCATCCTCTTCCTCCCCTTCCCGCCAGCTCGCTTGCTGGAGCCTCAGGGATTGCTCACCCTGCTGTGTCCTTTGGGTTTCCTGACAGCTCCCAGGTATGATTGGAAATGTTTCGCTCAGCATACAGATGACAACAAGGCAGTGATTAATGCTGTGGTGTTAGTCATGATGGAAGAAGACACAAGGCCATACCCAGGTGCAGCTGGGACAGGGCACAGCAGCAGGCATTGCTGCCAGTCCCCTGCCTCATGTCGTGTTTGTGCTTCCCTGGCAGCAGAGACACAGAGCACTGCCAGTGCCATGGTGACCTCTTCCCTGCAGCCACCCCTACCCCAACCCCAGCACTTCAGGTGTGGCAAACACATCACATTATGTGTAATCTGCCCCAGCTCCCCCCGCCAGGAAAGAGACTGCTGGCAGGTCCTGGCAGTTTGCTTTGTGTCTGAGCAATGTCCCCACATTTGTTTCTTTTCTGCCCAAAATGGGATTTACACTTCACAGCAGGAAAATGAAGGAGCCTTGAATGTATTTCACACCCCACTTATCTCTGCTGGCCACTTTCTATCTGTAAGAAGCTTAACAAATTCGTTTTCCAGAAGGAATCCAGCACATTTATCAGGATAACAAAGGCATGAATTTCTTCAAGGATTTTAGAGGCTGACTTTCAGCCCCAGGACTAAGATCATTTCCAGTAACCAGACTGACTGTTTCCAGCCTTGTTTTGTTTGGAGCAAAAGCCAGGTGGTATTTTCTTCCCACTTAAGAAGCAGGGAAGGTTGCTGTCCTGCTCTGATTAAACCTTCATTGAAGCAGCATTTCCCTTTGCAACTCTTCCCCAAGCGGAAGAGGAAGGAGACAGAGTGACTCAAATTTAGGAAAGTCAATGCACACTCACCCCCACAACACTGGCTGGAAGCCACCTATAGCTGGAGGGTGCTGTGGGGAGAGAGGGATCCACTCTCCTCAGGGCAGAGCAGGATGGGAGCCCATGAAAACCCCACAGACACGCAGCTCCTGCCTCTCCCACCACGGCCATAACCCCGCGTCCAGGCTGGCAGGAAGCTCCCAGCACACACAGCCCCTGTGAGCAGTGCCACTGCATTCAGCTGACTCTGCCCATGAACCATTATCATTCCTGGCTTGATGGCAGTGGGGTCCAGCCCCAGCTTTGCTCTCCAGGGTGTCCCCACACTGGGAGGTAGCTGAGCTGCAGGGTTGCTGGCACTCAGCTGTCCACTGTCAGGAAGCCGTGCCTTAATCGATAGCTCACAGAAAGCCCAGGTTTGAGAATGTAGCCCTGAGATATGAGTGTCTGGTTCTGCTAATTCTGCAGTAAAAAAGGCAGAAATCCTCTGGAGCCAGGGGGATTTTGCTGGCATGCAGGGGCATGGCTGGGAAGGGACTTAGTGACAACAGGGCTCAGTGCTGGGTCCCAGTGCTGGCAGAGCAGAGCCCACAGGAGACAAGCAGGCGGAGTTCAGCCCAGGGATGTCTGATGAAAGTGCTTCTGGCCAGCCCCCTGTACTTGGGGTCCCCTGAACTTCCTTCCCCAATGGCAGTTGAAGCTGAGGCAGCCCGATAAGTTTCTGGCACCTTGGATCAGCATTGTTAGCCACACTATCTGTTCATCTCTTGGAGCTGGGAGACATCCTGCACTGCCAAAACACTCAGACATGGGCTGCTGCTACGTGTCCACAGCCCCAAGTTAGAGCTGAGATCCCTGGGGCCATTGCAGGATGTTCTGGACCTGGCTCTGACCCTGCTGGTGGGGTTGTGTTTGGGAGGAAGAGAAACTGAAATCATGGGGAAGGCGTGAGCAGCTCTGACCGGGTGTGTTGTAGCCCATTAATTTGACAGAGCTTTCTACAAACGTGCCAGGGAAACTCCTGGGTACATGCAAGGGGTTTGGAGGTCCTGCCTGGAGATCCACCTTTGGGAGCTGCCATGAGGTGTTGGTACCCTGAGAGAGAACCTCCCTATGGAGCAGAAGGCACCACACACACAGCTCAGACACAACCCAGCCCCAGGGGCAGCTCTGCCTGCCATGCTTTCCTGGCTCACTCCTGCATGCCCCTTATCCCAGCCTGGCTATTTTCCTGTGCTCTCTTCTGTTGCAGGGATCTGGGATGAGGTTGCAGAGCCAGGGAAAAGGCACCATCAAAGTCATAACAAGCAAGCCCTGGTTCCCATCACAGCTTCCCCATGAGCTGCACTGCCCAGGAGTTCTCTGCCTCTCCAGGCTGGAGCACACCAGCAAGTCCCCCTGAGAAAGTCAATGCTATCTTCCCCTGTTTAGAGAAGGACAAGTGACCTCACACTGCCTGCCAATGCCCCACTCATCCCCAGGCAGGGTCAGCTCCCTGAGTCACTCCAGGGTCAGAAACAGTGCCCGAGTGCATCATAAAGCCAGTGCTGAGATGGAAAGCCACAGGGCTGAATTAACAGAGTGAGTGAAGTCATCATCTCTGCCGTAGCCTAATGGATCTGAGGGCAGCATCAGTGAAAGCAGGGCAGGGGGATGAGTAAAATGGGGGTGCTGGATGCAATTTTCCTACTGAAGTAACCAAAGAGGGAAAACCAACATAACTGGGATAAAGTGACTACAGCAGCTAGTCAGGCTGACCTGGATCATCCCTAGAGCCTGGCTTCCAGGGCCTGACCACAGCTTCTCACTGCTCAGGCCACTGTGGGTCTCAGATGGGGCCATAGGCTGATGTTGCCTCAGCAGAGAGTCTGGGGAAGGGATATGGAAACAGGGCAGAGGGAATGGGCACATCTTGATCCACAGGGGATGCAGCCATCCAGCTCCATTCCCCATGCTGACCTCAGAACATTCACAGCCATGCATCTCGAAGCCAGCTGTGTCTTCAGACAACACCATCCTGATGCCTGAGCAATGCAACTCCCACTTTTCCTTCCTACTCCAAAGTACGCGGGTAAAACCACCATGCTTTCCTCCTTCTTGTCACTGTGCATGAACACCATTCTTTACCCAAACACTACAAATTATTTTAATTCCCTTAAGGAAAGATTTCAGCCCCAACAATGTAATGTACACAAAGATATAAATAATTAAGCTGGATTTTACCAGGGGCAGACACAGTGGAAAGCCTTTGCTGCTCAGAGTTATGTCAGAGGAGCACAGCCAACCTTCCTCTGCAGTGCCCAGGGAGCCACAGGTGCCCTCACACTTCCCCAAAGCCCCCAGGATGCAGAGCAGAAAAGAAAGCACAGGCTGGGAAATCAGCTCATGGCTCCTAGCACAGACTTTAAAGGGTCAAAGGCAAATGGCATTAAGGTAAAACAGTGCAGAACAGTAGTGCAGAGCGGGTGTGCATCTTTCTCTCTCTCTCAATTCCACCTGTCCCTCATCAGGGGTTGCACTTAGTGACTCCCCAGCACACCACCCCTTCCCAGCTGTACCAGCAGCTCAGCACACCCACCTTGCCCCCCTGTACCTGCCTGCCTGGAGCCAAGCTCACAGTGCCACATGCCAGGGTGGGAGAACACCCAGGGCAGGGCTCTAGAATTGCAATAGGAAGAGCTTTACCCTGCAGGCGCTTGCAGCACGGACAGCAGGTCGCTGTGGATGTAGTCCCAGGAGGTTTCCACTGCAGCAATGTAGTATCTTCTCACTTTGCTGATGCCCTCCTGAACCAGGCAGAGGAGCAGGAGGCTGCACAGGGCTCCCACCAGCACCATGCCTCCTGGCTGGGAACTGCTCTGACTTCAGGAGGAAAAGTGACAAGGAAGGAATGAGATGAGAAAGAGGAGAGAAAAGCCTTTATCTTCTCATCCAGCTGTTGTAATCCACCGGAGGTGATGATTTAAAGCCAGCACCCACAGACTCACTCAGAGCACTGCAGAGTTTCTCAAAGATGTCAGGAGGGGAATCACTTGAGCAGGTTTGTGCAACGAGCAGCGTGTGAATGATGGACTCTCCTGCTCTTCCTCTGGCAGTGGCAGGAGCAGAGGAAAAAACAAAAGGAAAGGGAGGGCAAGCACAGCGCTGAGTTCTGCTGCAGGACCCAGCTGGCTCAGTGTCCTGGCTCCTGTCTGGGAGCACGATGAGGAAAGGGAGGGTTGCAGAGGCAGCAGAGTTTAGGTGTGGTCTTTGCCTGATCTCACCTTCTCTGTCACCTCTGAAGAGAAGGAGAGCGGGTTGCCAGGGATGCAGATGTACACACGTGACTTATCCCTCTCTCTGGGATGCCTGCACCCCAAACAGTGATGACTTGGCCACACAACCTCGCCTCAAGCCACATGGGAGGGAATGGGCTGGGATGATCCTGGGAATCCCCTTCCCACCACCTGTGCCTCTTCTCCCAGGGTCCTCTAGTATCAGTCAGAGAAGATGCACTGAAATGTTTTTACAAATTTCTTTCATTTTACTCACAAGTTTTCAATCTCTCTTTTTAAAAGCCCATGGAATTCCCCTCCCCCCATCAATGCACACACGTGTGCTCAGGCACACACACACTGCCACGTGGTTCTCCCTTGGCTCACGAAGGCAGGAAGATGAGGAGAAACGCCCTGCATGGTCCCAGCATCCCCTGGATGAGTGAGGTGGGAAATGTCCCATAAATCATGTTACAGGGCAGCAAGAGTGCAACGGGGGCAGTGACCCCTTTGGTGACAGTCCCAGTGCGTGCAGAAGCATCCGTGTGACAGGCCTTGGTGACTGGGAAACAGAGGGAGGCATGGAGATGGTGGAGGGATGGGCTTTTAGGGGTCTCTGACACAAATCCTCAGCTCAGGGCAGAAAGTGGTGCCCCCACACCACCCACCTTGCTCCTGGGGAGGCAAAGAGTGAGTGAGAAACATTTGCTCCAGCTTGTACATCCATACTTGGCTCCATGACTAGCCTGGGGCTCCTCTTCTTTGTGAGCAACAACTTACCTCACTTTTTCCAGCAAGTATTTTGGGGCAAAGCAAGTGGTGTGTCACATTTGGGGATGCCCCAGGGTGCTTTGCATCCTGCCCTGCTGCAGTGAAGCAGAAGAGTACTCAATACTGGAGGGAAGAGACTTTTCTGGGGGAAATACAGGAGATCTGGGCTGTGCTTCAGGCACCAGTGTCCCCTGCAGCATGGGTGTGACTTTATTCCAGTCATCCCATCTGGGAATCTCCTGGTGCTGTGAGACTCACCTGGAAAGGCTTCTAGAAACAGGCAGGTGGGGATAACATCACCAAGCAGACAACATGGCCACAAAGAAGGCAGCTGAGGGTGGCAGCATGGGATGGGCATGTGGGAGGGTTGGGACAGGCTGCCAGGAGGGGTGCTCCAACTCTGAGTGCTGAAGCTTCCTGACTCCAACCCTGGCAGGGATGCTCTGGGCACCATGGGATGACAGCATCAGAGAGGACAGTCAGGAGAAGAGTCTCTTGAGGGCTGCAGTGGCAGGAGCCTGGGCACAGTTAGAAATTAATGGTTTTGACACTGGCAAGTGCTGGATTGCTGGGTTTAACCGTTTTCAGGTACAGGGAGACAGCTCCAGGGTCCTGGCTCAGAGAAATAAGAGTAAACCTGAGAGACAAGGTCTAACCCAGGGAGCCAAAAAGAAAATATTATCAATATACTCAAGGCTGTGGGAAAGGGAATCCAGGTGTGAAACTTGGAAGTAACTTGGGGAGGGCACCCATGTCCTGGCCTTAGCTGCACACAGTGGCAGCTTTGTGCAGGCACACAAGAGCCAGTGTGGAGCAGCTGTGCCTTTGAGAAAGCTGCAGAGAGGCATTGGCATTCCAGTCCTGCCTGGAACTCATGTGCCCATCCCCAAGGGCACTGTCCTCCTGTGCAAATGTGATGGGAAAGCCATGACAGGCTCCTGCCATGGACACTCCAGGGATACATATTTTGCCAGAGCCAAGGACCTGCATGCATGCAGAAAGCGCTGGTTGTTTCCCTGAAATGTGCAGTTCTCAGAACAATAACAGACTGGAGCAGATAAAAATTACTCAGAATCATTTGAACCATGTCTAATCTCTTCTGGAACTTTGTGTGCGTGTGAGAAAGAGAACGAATGATTCGTGACAGCTTCCCAGGAATGCTGAGTATCTCAGAAGCAGCAGCCAGGCGCAGGGCACTCACCCTTTCCAGCACCAGGACAACGGCTGTGCCACACGGCACAGATCTGCCTGGAGGACCAGGCAGGGCCCCGTAGATAAGCACTTCCAAGCTACTGCAGCCCAGCAGTGATGGAGCAAAGAGGGGCTGCAGCCCAGCAGTGATGGAGTGAAGAGGGGCTGCAGCCCAGCAGTGATGGAGTGAAGAGGGGCTGCAGCCCAGCAGTGATGGAGCAAAGAGGGGCTGCACCCCAGCAGTGATGGAGCAGAGAGGGGCTGCAGCCCAGCAGTGATGGAGCAAAGAGGGGCTGCAGCCCTGCAGTGAAGGAGCAGAGAGGGGCTGCAGCCCAGCAATGAAGGAGCAAAGGGGGGCTGCAGCCCAGCAGTGATGGAGCGAAGAGGGGCTGCAGCCCTGCAGTGATGGAGCAAAGAGGGGCTGCACCCCAGCAGTGATGGAGCAGAGAGGGGCTGCACCCCAGCAGTGATGGAGCAGAGAGGGGCTGCAGCCCTGCAGTGATGGAGCAGAGAGGGGCTGCAGCCCTGCAGTGATGGAGCAAAGAGGGGCTGCAGCCCAGCAGTGATGGAGCAGAGAGGGGCTGCACCCCAGCAGTGATGGAGCAGAGAGGGGCTGCAGCCCTGCAGTGATGGAGCGAAGAGGGGCTGCAGCCCAGTGCAGCTCTCAGATGGGTGAACTCACAGACACAGGGACCCCCAGGGAAGAGCAGTGCAGCAGGGCTGGTGCCATCAACACCCAGTATCCAGAAAATCCATCCCTGATGGATCTACCCAAGCATCAGAGTACAAATACTGCCATGGAAGAGGTCCCAAAATGAAGCTTGCTTTCCTCTGCTGGGTTTCCCTGCAGTAAGTGGGTCAGTGGAGCATTCCTGCTCTCTCTTGTTCCTCACATCAGAGGCATCCCTGAATGAGTCAGGCAGCAGAAGAACTCGCTGGAAGATCCCAAGGGCTGCTGAGCTCAGCCTGGCCATGGAAGCTGGAAGGTTGTGGTGGTGCCAGGAGGGAGAGAAACCATTGAGATGGGGAATGGTGTTTCATGCCTGTGCCTCCAAAGCTGAACACCAGCGAGGCACCTGGCAGGGAGCTGCAGCGGCTGGAGGCTGCTGAGGTGCTACTGCTGGGTTCTGTCCTTGCACCCACCACCCCTGTGCCACCCACTGCACCAGGCTGGGCCTGACCCCACCCCACAGGAGCCCCCAGCCCTGCAGCACCTGTGCTCAGGGCAAGGAGACAAAACCAGGGACACGTGCTGCCCGGGGATGGAAGCCTGTCATGTACCAGACATGCAGGGGACCCCACTGCCACCTGACCCTGGTGCTCAGGTTGGATTTCCAGGGGCCATGAGCAGCAGCCATCCCCTTCCTTCCATGCCCAGGGAAGTGCTGTCCTGTCACTTTGGTCTGAATGTGCACGCACTGCTCCAGCCACTTCCCTGTAATCAGGACAGTGCAGGAAACACGTGGGACATTGCTCCAGTTCTCAACACGTCCCGACCTACCTACGTGCGAGGGGCAACGAGGTGCTGGGATGTTTACTAGTGGGATGTCCTGACCAGTGCACATGAGTGCTGTTAGTTCCTAGAAAAATGTTGTTAGTTCTTGTTTCCCTACCCATCCCATGCCACCTGTGCTCCTGCTCCCACTCACACACTGCTTTCCATTAACCCCAAAGGAAGGTCAAGTCTCTGTCATAATCTCTCCATGATTTCTTTTTGGTTTTTTGGTTTTTTTTGCTTGTTGTGTCTCAGGTTTTCCATCCTTGCTACACCCTGGGCAGCTGCATCCTCAGCCGGGAAGTAGGTGGCCTTTGATCTACAGGAGCTCAGGTGAGTAATGGCCCAGAAACCAGAGGTGCCATTCTTTCAGGGGGAAACAATAAAACGTGTTGCTACCAGGCAGCATGTCCAGACTGCCCAAATTAGCTCCGGGCACAAGAGGCCACAGCTGGGTGAATGCAGAGCAGCAGGACCCCGATGGTCTGCTGGGCTTTAGGGTCTTTTTAGCAAATGGCACAAAGCACTGTTTCTGCACAGTGACAGCTCGCAGCCAAGCAGGAGCTCCCAGGTCAGAGGAAGCAAACCACCACGGTTTTTAGGAATCCCTTTTTCCTCCCCGGGATGCCGCTGATGCAGCGCCGCTTCTGCACACCCGAGCCGGGCAGGCCGAAGCACCGATGGCCGCAGGGACACCGGGGCTGACGGGCCCCAGGAGCCGCTCCGGGGCGGGCGATGCTGCAGTAGCAGCGGCACAGGAGACTTTGCAGAGGGGAGCACCGAGGGCACCGGAGGGGCACAGCCGAGGCCCGGCCGCGCTGCACCCACGCGCGTTCCCGCTTCTCCCCTCACGCCCCAGTCCCCTCGGGCCCCTCTTTCCTCCTTCCCGCCTCTCTCCCCACCTGCCCGTCCCTCTCCCGTCCGCGTCCCTGCCCATCTCTCCGCCCCCGCTCCTGTCCCCGCCCGTATCCCCTCAGTTCCTCTCCCCTCGGCCCCTGTCGCGCGCTCCCGGTGACGCGCGCGGTGCCCGCGCCTGCGCGGAGCGCAGCGGCGTCATGGCGGTGCCGGGCGGAGGTGGGCCGGGCTGGGCCGGGCTGGCCGGGGATGGCTCGGGGCGCGGGTCCTCCCACCCCTCTCCCCCTTGGCACCGGGTCCCCGGCTCCCCCAGCTCGGCCTCCCCGCTGCAGAGCGCGGTGTCGTTCTGTTCGCACCGCGCGGCGGCGATGCCGGGGCCTGACCCCGCTTGAGGGCCCAAGGGGGCGGCTCCGGGCACGGACCCCCCCAGCCCCGGCCGCTCTGCGAGGGGCTTTACCCAGGGGGTGAGGGGTCCCAGAGGCCCTGGGAGAGGGCTGAGGGACCTGAGAATTCCCGGAGACCTGGGGGAGTGCCAGTCCCCGTGAGCTGTGTGGCTGGGCAGGGCTCTGTGCCCCTGGGGAGGCACCGGGCAGCTGCGGGGGGCTGTGGTACGGTAGTCCCAGCACTGAGCCTCTGCAGGTGCCTGCAGGTGCGAAGGATGACACGTTCAACGTGCTGGACCTGGCGGAGTACACCAAGAACCGGCCCTGGTGGCGCAAGATCTTCTCCCCCAACTCGGGGTCGAGCGCTGAGAAGTACAATGTGGCCACGCAGCTGGTGATCGGAGGCGTCACGGGATGGTGAGAGGTGCCGGGGCTGCCCTTGCTGCTCACGGCAGGCACTGGGTCTTTGGGGTCACGCTGACAGGTGGTCATGTGGCAGTCATTCAGAGAAGGCAAATGCTCAGCCTGCTGTCCACTGGCATGGTCTGCTGAGCTGTGGGACGTCTTAAATGCTCTCTTTAACTTGAAGGACTGAGACTGTCTCCAAGGGAGGAAAATTGCACCAGTCTTTAAGTATTTTTAACTTCTGGCAAAAAGTGGTGCTGTTGGATTCGGACAGGCAAATATGAACCCCTTGAAACAAGGATGCCTTCTACACTGGAGGTGGATGTGCTTTAAAAACCTCCTGGGATTGCAGTTCATGGGGTTTCCTGTCACTTGTAGCTGGGACTGAGTGTGGCTCTATTTGCAACTTCATTCCCACAGCATCACTTGAAAACTTTGTGTAATCACTGCTTTGCTTCTTCCCGTGCCCCTTGTCTTCACCTGGCATCAGGGTAATGATTTAACGATGTATGACAGAGCTTTGCCCTCTCACAGAAGTGTGACCTGGCCACCTCTTGTGTCTTCACTGAGTTTATTCAGAAATGGGTAAGGGCAGGTTGCTGAGTTGCTTGCAATGCTCATAGGGAAACCGTGTTCCAAGTAAAGTGTGGTTTGGGTGGCACAACACACCAGCCCTTGGCTGCATGACTGAGCAATGGGGTGGTGCTGGCTGCAGTTCTGGTGGCTGCAGGAATGCCTTTCATGTAGAAAGCAGGTAACCCATTTTGGAGACCAGCATAGTCTTAAATCACTGCTGTGTGCTTGTTCCATCTTTTTTCTCTTCTGAGAAATGAACAGGTAGAGTAAGAAAGGGGCTTGTGATTTGCTGCCCACGCTCTATCATGCTCCCTAATTTCCCCTCAGAGATGATACCAGTTAAAAAATAAAACAACATCAAAACCTAAAATCACTTACTGATTTTGGTGAAATCACAGATTTCTGGTTACTCTTTTGGGAGAAGGGTGAGGTTGAAGAGATAGGAATCAAACTGAAAAAGGCTGGAATGTGACAGCACAAAGTGAAAGGCTATAAAGCATCAATTTTGGCTGGGTGCAAATCCTTCTCTGGTTGCACATGGGTTTCTTCTGCTGTTTGTCAGGCTGTCTCCAGTCTTGGGTAACTCCTGCCAAAGGCAGCCTTGCATGTGGGAAGCAGAATGAGGAGTGTGTGTGGTGTATCATTCTCCTGACTGGATCCTGGTTGATTTGTAGGTGTACTGGATTCATCTTCCAGAAAGTTGGAAAGCTGGCAGCGACAGCAGTGGGAGGAGGCTTTTTCCTGCTTCAGGTGTGTATGAACAGCAGCCCAGGCTTTCTGAGAGCTGTGCTGCTGGGGACAAGGGTCTCTCTAGGAACCACTGCCTGTTGGGACATGTGGGGTCAGTCCCCCCCTCTGCCAGGGCTGTTGTGTGCCTGTGAATGGCAAAGGTGTGTGTTCTCCAGGGCACATGGATGTGACAGCAGAGCAGGGTCAGTGTGCATGAACTCCAGGATTGCCAGTGCACATCCACTGAGGATCTGCTACCGAAGGCACAGGAGAGCTGTTACTGCAGGGGCACCTGAGTGCAGCCTGAGCCATGCTGCTGCTGCAGAACAGGCCAGCGTGCTGAGTCCTGTGCCTGTGTATTGTCCTTGGAGGAACAGCCCTGGATGTCAAGAAGGATTTATCCATTTCTGTGATATGCTTCCTGCCAACCTGGCTTCCTAAGGGGTCAACCAGCACAGACAGGGCTCACTGTAACACACTGGGAAAGAGGAGAGAAAGCAGAGATCTCTCTGCCCTCTACCACTCCAGCTGTTTCTAGGAGCCCTGGTACTGAGGGAAGCTGCTTGGATGTGTTCATGCATCAGGTTCATCCTGCAGCAGGTAGAGCAGCTCTCAGACCTTGTCCAGCTCTCTCCTGTTTGCTACTCAGGCAGGCAGGAGTCGTGTGTGACTCATTCTCCCTCACTCTCCTGGTTCTGCTTGTTGTGCTGAAAGTGAAAAGCTTGCTCTGGGCAGAGGGAGTTCTACGGCTGAATCACCCTGAGCAGATAAAATGGTTTGAGAGGAATGGGCTATTAATAGCTGTGTCCACCCACAGCAGCAGGAGAACTGCAGGGAGTCCCAATGACATCCATAGCTGTTGTGAGGGGGAGGTGATGCCAGCTTTATATGAGGGAAGAGAGGCTGAAGCAGGCTAAGGTGCAGTGTGTGCCCAGCTGTTGGGGGATTACTGTGGGAGACAGATGTTGCAGAACAGTTGCCACAGCTCCAGGGGTGGTGTTCTGTCCAATTTTTAAGCCAGTGAGCCCGCTGGACCAGTGTGTGGGAGGTGGCTGTGGTCAGGGAAGGTGGGTGGCCAATGGTGTTAGCTATGGTCATGCAGGACTTCACTCCAGGAACTTTTTTTTTCTAATCCTCAAAACTCCAGGTTGCAAATCACACAGGATACATCAAGGTGGACTGGAATCTAGTACAACGGGACATGAACAAAGCCAAGCAGCAGCTGAAATTTCACAGCAGTGGTAATAAAATGCCTCCAGAAGTGAAAAGCAGAGTGGATGAGGTGAGACAGCTCTCCCAGGGCATGTGCTGGAGGGACAGCAGAAAACAAGATAGGCTCCTGAGCTGTTATGGATATTCCATTGTGCAAATACAAGGAGGGAATTCTTGCATGACGGCAAAACTGGAGAGATGGCAAAAGCTGTGGATGTTGTTTACCTAGATTTTAGAAAGACATCATTTCCCACAGCATTCTCCTGGAGGAGCTGGCTGCTCATGGCTGAGCAGGGTGAAAAACTGGCTGTGTGCTGGTGCAGTTAGGGAAGGCAGGTCATTAGGTAGGAAGCTTTCCCAAATCTGAGCAGTGAAATCTCTGTGAGCATCATTTGCCTCAAAGAACAGCCTGGGGGATTTCTTCTTAGCAGGAGGGTCAGTGGGTGGCCTGATGTTGTTGAACACTGTTGTCTCTTCTCTCCACTGCTTAGGTGATCATATTTCTGAAGAAGAATGTTATCCTGACTGGAGGGTTTGCCGGAGGATTCCTGCTTGGAATGGCATCCTAGAATCTGCACTTTCATGCCCAACCTCCCCTCCCCTCCTCTACTGCTGTTATCTCTCACTTAGAAGTCAAAAGATGTTGCCAACAGACTCAGTCCCATCTGCTTACAGGTTCCAGCCCTTATTTCTTAAAATGCTGCTTCTGATTTCCACCTTTTTCTCCTGTCTGGGCTCTTATTGTGCTGGGATTGGCCTGAACGCTTACAACTCCCAGTGAATCATTATGATTTCCCATCAAATCTGCCCAGTCTCAAATTTTCTGATGAGTTTCAATGTCATGAAAATGTAGTGGCAGAGAAACCTCTTAAATGTGCTTCTTCCAGGCGCTCAGGACTGTTATGTGTACCTTTGTCTGCCAGTCTGTGTGTACAACAGCTGTCAGCTCTTCACCACAATTCAGCTTTCAGTATTCCTGCCCTGGTATCTGGAAAACTTCCTTCTCTCTGCACAGAGGTGATCTGTGCAATCTAAAATGTGGTTGACTGTCCTGGGGTAGATGCAGAAGTGTCAAAGGACAGCCTGAGCTGTGTCCAGGACAGGGGAATATGGATTTTCCTGCCCTTCCCCTGCTGATGCACTGCACATACATGGCCATTTGGCTTTGTTTCTGCTGGTATCCTTCCCTATACTGGAATTGCAGCACTGGCACTGCTGGTGGAAACTGAGCACTGAGGCTGACTCTCCAGGCCCTTTCCTCATCATGTGTTCTGAAAGTCCTCAAGTTCTGTGCCACCTGACTGTTCAGCCTTTGAGGCTCTGTGCTGCTTCCAGCAGGCCTCACCTGGCTGTGTCAGATGGGGGCGTTTCAGCTGTGTCACTATAAATCAGCCTGGGCCTCTCACTGGGGTTTCCATGTCTACCACAACCTTCTCTAGTCACTTTGAGCTGTAACCATGTGGGACAGGATTGTAGACAGGAAATGCATCCCTGCTTAGGGCACACTGTACTGGTCCAGGTCCCTGTTGCCAGGTGTACTGGAGAAGTGGGATGATGTGAAATCTGGAGTTCACTCCTTCACATGGCTCTGAGGAGCACAAATTTCCTTCTCCCTGGTCTCTGCAAGCAACTGAAATGACAAAACTCTTGTGAAAACCATACTGTGCTCTTGTGAGAGCGGTTCATTTCCATATTTCTGCCTCAGTTATGTTTCTTCCTTCTTTGTGTTTGCCATTTCCACAAAAAAAAAGCTGCTTGCTTAATTCCATCAGCTGCAGCCCTTCTCCTGCAGGTGATGAGGCAGTCCAGGTGCAGAGCTCAGCTGTTTTTGGACAGTCTGACTCAGTGCACTTGTGTGCAATACAAGCAGAGGTATTCTGTGAGCACAGAGACTTGCCTGACAATGTGGTGATGTCCTCCAGCAGGTATAGGTAGGAGTTCTTGCCCAGAACGTGGGGTTTTATGTGAAAAACAGCTCATCTTTCTTTGGGAAATGTGGTAGGGAACAATGACACTCGTGGGTGGGTGGTTTGCAGCACCTGGCTCAGCAGCTGCACCCCATTTCCAGTGCTGTGCAGTGGCTTTCTGATCTGCTGCTCTCAGTGTGGCTGGGAAGGGGATCTTCCCCTGAGAGCTGCTGGCAGAGCTGAAATGGGTTCTTCCACCAGAGGATTTAGAATGAGCACTTGCAGTTGGTAATTTTGTTTCCGCTCTGTTGATTGACGTGTAGCACCATGTTGATTAAGCTGACAGGTTTTTCTCACTTCCAGTATGTGAACAGAGGCTGCAGGTAATCAAGAGATAGAAGTTGCTGTCTTTGCTCCTGTCCTGCCATAGGTGGCCAAGGAGAATGAAGGAGCAGCTGGGCTCACATCCTTTTAACAATGGCCTTCCCAAAGGCCATCCTGGACTGCAGGAAGACTGGGATGCAGCAAATAGGTCTTCAATAAATTTGGCAGTGGAGTGACAGATGGTGGTGGGTTTTTTTGGGGTTTGGGTTGTTTTTCTGTAGGATCTGCAGCCATGAACGTGCATAAATTGACACATTGGTCTTGCAGGGTCTCTCTTGTTCCTGTAGGACAACAGCATTGGTGCTCTTTTGCTGAGTGGGCTGCAGAGCACAACTTCTGAGCTGCACTGATCTCCACAAAGCTTTCTCCAACAACAAAGCTCAAAGCAAATCATTAACAGACCTTAGGGACGTTTTTCAGGCTCAAGTAAGTCACTACTTCTGCCCAGCCCTAGGTGGGGTGGGTTCTGTTCAAGTCCCAGTTTGCTGCTACAGAGAGAAATGGCCCAGAGAGGGAGCTAAAATGTGTCTATTGCTCCTGGAAGGGGAAACAAGTAACAGATTGATGTTGATTTTGATGTGAATGTAGGCAGGGAATGGACAAGGACGTCAGGATGCGGCAAATCTTTCTGCTGTGCTGGTGTTGGGCTCGTGGCTGGCACTGTTTGATGCTATGGGTCAACACTGGAAGCTTTGATGTTGAATCAGTCTCTGTGGGGATGCATTTTCATTGCTGCAGGTGCCAAGATGAGGTGTCCCTTCCCCTCCCCACTCCTGCTCCTTTTAGTCTTGTTTCAACAACTTCTGACATCTGTTACACAATGAGAAGATTTCAAACACATTAGGCTTTTAAAGTGGTTTTATATATTGTATGTAAATGCTTGTTGAAGTGATATTTTATTAAACAGTTTTGCTCTAAGTGCTTCTCTATGTGAGATCTGTTGGCTTCCTGGGAACCAGCACGTTCCTGTCCCACTGTGACTGAGGGGAGCACCTACAGCCAGCCCAGCAGCAGGAGTGCAGCAGGTGGCACCTGGGGACATGGGTTAGTGCTCAACTTGGCAGTGCTGGAGGAATGATTGGCCTCCAGGATCTTAAAGGTCTTTTCCAACATAAACGATTCTATGAGGGCACCAGCCTCCCCTCATCCATGCAGGTAACCTGGGCTGCCTTCATAAATCCCTCTCCCTGATCATCCTGGCACCAATCACCCATATTCCCATATTCCCAAGAAGTGGGATGCTGCTAGGCCACGAGGTGGGTCTGTTGCCAGCCTGGGTTGCCTCTGCTGAGCAAATTTGTTCCACCCAACTTCAAATGAGCATGGAGACAAGGCTTTCTTTTTCACAGGTGCAACAGAAGCCTCAATATATATATTTGATCATCTGTTAGTGATTTTCTTTCCTCTGTTTCTGCTCAGATGGGGCAAAAGAGAAGAACGAGTTACTTGTCAGTGTTTGACATGGTTCACAACATTGTCATCACTTTTCCCTACTTTTCAAGGACACTTAACTCCATTTTGTCTTAAGGGTTTTTTCTTGGAGGGGAGGGCAGTGGGAGGGGAAGACAAGCCCTAAATTATCCTGATCTTCAACCCCAGTTATAAATATCAGGCAGCTTCTATTTAAACACGATGATCTCACGTGGCTCTGGGCTGTGAATGGCAGCCAAGCCGCCCGGCTTGCAGCTCAACAAACAACCCAACGGAGACCACAATTTCTCCAGTCGTTTATTTTGTACCATGGTATTTCAGAGCAGTGAATACAGATGGTTTCCTCTTCTAGGCTTCAATACACACAACTATTGTGCCTAGACCTCAGTGGTTTATAGAAGCTCTATTTCATAAGTAAGTTGTACTTGCTCACAGCACAAAAGTCCTTTACGGCTAGATCTAATACAGAGTTAGGGCTAGTAGGTTGGGAGCCTGATATTTGGGTGCCTGGACTCCAGCTACAGGGGACAGCGAGACAGGCAGCTCTGAAGGGTGGTGCAGGAACCTGTCTATGAGCTCTTCCTACAGGTCACAGGAAATTCTGCTGCATGGCCGAGAGCTTTCGGAAAGCCATCTCTCCTGGGGTCCAGACACAACCGGCTTGGGAGTGAGTCTGGAATGTGGTGTGGAAAATAACTGCCTACAACTGCTTGTTCAGTAAGCAGCACCTAAGTCAGTTCTTGGATCTAGCCCAGGGCTCTGTGACAGGCCTTTGGGTATCAGCAGTTTTAACTAGACTTGGATTCAAAGCATATTGCTTAAAGGTGTTCAATTAGACATAAATTTATAAATTTTGTATCAACAGTCAAATCTTTCAAATGAATATTGCTTTTTTAAAAAAATATCCTATCCCTGTAGCAATCCCTGAAATAATATTCCTGTAACATCTTTATCATGCAAATAGCAGCGTGTAGGCAATTCAAATATAAAATAAACAACTGTCCAGTGGAAAAGTGAGGCACTTAGGCAAAGTGACTTGTAGTCACTCATGATCTATGCAGGACTTAGGAACAATCATTGGACCTGATTCCCGTTCTTGAGCTTGAACCACTGGACAGGCAAATGTTGTCTGGAACTACTGCAAGGTGGCAGTAATACCTTTGTTGTATCAAGATGGGTTTGTTTCATGTCTAAACTCACTCTTCTGAGCTCATTTCCTGTACCTCTCACTCCAGAAGCCAGAATAACTTCGTTCCAATTCTCCATTTTTAAAGCAAGGATGGATTAGAGTAAGGTAAGCATCCTAAAAACATCAAGTTGACATTTCACAGGTGTGATGCAGAGGCAACATAGATTATGTTTTCGTACAGAAAATAAAGTTTGTTAACCAGGCTATCTGTTGGTACTGGGTTATGCTTTTTGGTGTGCTGAACGGTGTGTCCCAGGAGCAATCTGACTTTTCTGAAAGTCTGAAGAAGGCTTGAAAAAAAACACACACGAGCTCTTCAAGTGAGTCCATGCTCCAGCACCTGCTGGAGCTGCATTATGTTACTGAGGTGGTGGGGAAATTCCTTCTGAAGCCAACTTGACCTTTTCTCTCTCCCTTTCTTCTCTCTCAAACCCTGAACAACAGACGGATGTGCCCTTGGTGTACCGGGCGCAGCATTTCCGCATCTCCTGAAGCACAGCTTCACACTTGGACTCCATGTAGTTGTTTGCTGGAAAATAAGAAGGAGGCACCAGGTCTGCAGAGAGGAACAGGCTTTGCTCCCTGAGGGAGCACACCTAGCCCAGCTCTTCAGCTGCTTGCAAGCATTTTGTCATTTTCTCTGTTCACAAAAACCTCTCTTTAGTTCCAGCTATCTAAAGCTGAGGCCAAAGGCTCTCGGAGAGGAGCCCTGCAGGAAGAGACTGAGTCTGGTGTGAGTTATCAACTACCTCCCTGTCTGCCCAGAAACACAGGGCATGCAGAGCCAGCTGCTCTGCCTTGGATGAGCTCTGCAAGCACTACACAGCTGCACTCACACCTGCACTGACTTCTAAAAGATTAAAAGAAGCAGCAGCAGCAGCATAATGTGAGACACACAGCAGCCACAGAGAGTCCAGAAAAGCAGCAGGGAACACCTCCTGGTTAATGAGCAAACCACACTGCTGTGATCACTGGGCTATGAATTCCCTGAATGGGTTGGTGAGTGAGCTGTAATACACAGAGATGACTCCTGAGAAAAAGGTTGTGGTGATTTCTGCAAGCTGGCAGCCCAGGAGGCACAGCAGGCCTTTGGAGAGGAGAGCTGATCTCTCTGCCATAACCTGCAGTTGATGAGTGCTCCAAGGCTCTCCTAACTGTCCCCCTGCCTTTGCAGCCTTGTTTCTAAAACTGTGGCTACATACAGGCACACCCTGTTATCTGTCAAGGATGCATTCCTGAAAGTCACACGGATAGGAAAACACAACAGAGATTTACAGTGGGCATCCAGTCTCACAGAGGAAGCAGCAAGACCTTCTGGAACAATGACTTTTGAGAAATCAGCATCTCCCAAAGGTCCAGCTCCCACCCTCTGTCCTACACACTGGGCACAGTGACTGTGCATTCCTCAGGGGAAAATTGCTTTGCTCTCTGTCAACTCAGCTGCTTCATCTGTGCACATCAGATAACTCCACAGCACAACACATGAACAGCAGCACTCCAAAATGACAGCTGGAGCAGCAGTGACAGTGAAGTGTCCATGCAGCAAAGAGCTCCTCTGCCAGCACTTAACCATTCACATCAACACTGTACACAAACCTGCAAGGCAAAACACTTGGAATAACCTCCACAAATGTTATAAAAAGAACATTGTCACAGACAGGATCAAAACAGGGTCAACCATGAGCTTTTAAGCGCCTTAGAACAGGGAGAGAAGGTAGTCCTTCATGGGAGAATGCTCCAAATCATGAGGACAGTAAAAGGTAGTCTCTAGACAAATGTTGGAGACATGAAAACCATCTCATACCCGAGTACAGACCACCTAACCTGTTCCTGACAGACTTCTGTCTGACCTGCTCTCAAAATAGCCCTGGAGCAGCTCTGCAGTCTTCTCATACAATCCACCTACTCCCTCACTAACCACACTGTAAGAGAGCTTATCACCATGTCTAGCTCTCCCTGCCCACAGCTGAGTCCCAAAAATACACCTGGGATCTCACTGCCAGCATGGAGAACACTCCAAGCACATTACTGTTACTAATGCTCTGTTCTATACTAATGATGTGCCATTATTTACAATTAAGCACAAAGCAATTCTATTAAAATCAGACCTTATAATTTTGTTCATTTTGCAACCAGGTGATGCTAATGTGCTTCGTTCCTCCTCAAGGTGAAAGCACAACAAGGTTAAGTTAAAAGAATTAAGCTCCACCAAAAAACCAAGACACCAAAGACAAAATGACACTTGGTACCTTGCAAGCATTTCTGTATTTCACAGGCTTGTTTCTGGCAGGGATCCTTCCGAGACATGTTGAGGAACTAAAATGATAGGAAAATGTTACTGTAGGTCAAGGTGCTTATCAGGGGCTGGGGGAAGGACAAAGTCCTACAGCCACACCTTTCAAGAGCTCCCAATTTCCCCCACTGTCACCAGTCAGAAAACATCTATTGCTGCTTGCAGGTGCCTGCCAACATACACAAGAACTCTCTGTGTCTGGCTAAAAGATGATGATGGGGACAATGAATATGAGAAGTTTTACGTCACTATGTTTAAAAGCCTTTTTCTTTTCTCTAATGAAAATGTGCCCTTTTCCACTTGGATGTACAAAGATTCCAGAAAAGATTCAAATTAACACGGCTGACTAAATTTTTAAATTCTATCTCTAGACCTTATGCTAAGATATATTGATGTGAAATCCAGCTCTGTGAGCTTTACACAACCAAGGATCTGGTGGTAAGTCATGGAACTGCAGCTGGAGAAGGAATTTTCAAAAACAATCAACCCAACAACTCAGTTGTGTACGTGCCATAAAGCCAACAAGGAGGGCTTTTTTCATTTCATTTCAGGAGAAAATCTCTTGGAAATACTCTCCCTCTGTTCAAAAAACACCTCAAGCAGATTGGAGGACAGCTCCATCTTGTTCAAATCCAGAGGAAATGGGATTTTAGACACTCAGTTTGACTTCTCTGCAGCTGTGACACCTGTAACTGTGTCAGTGTGAGATCAAAAGCCAAGCAAAAGCTGGTGGTGCCAGCATTTGAACGGGAGACCTCTAAGGAAAGCACCAATGTCACTGAAAGTGGTGGTGAGACTGAACCCTCTGAGTTCAGCCTCTGCTCAGAGCTGGCAGCTGCTACCTTTCCAGTTTCTGACAAGTCACCAGCCCACAGCACTTTCCAGTATCACTAGGGCATTATTTGCAGCATCCTGGCCAAACTCCACTTGGGGCAATTACATTCTGCCTACCTAGAACTCCCCCTGATGTTTCACTTGGTCACAACACTCCTCTTCACTGCCTGTCCTACACTCTTGTGTGATGTTGCTGTGTGTTGTTTAACTGCTTCCACCTCAAAGGTGGCTGCATTTCAGTGGAGAGAGAACCTTTTATTGTACAAAACAGACAATGGCATCTTCCTAGAGCCACTGCTCCTGAAAAACAAAAATTCACATTAAAGAAAGACTGGGAGTAAACAGTGCACAGTACAAAGCAGGGGTAAGGTCTGCACATACCAGATTAATCCCCAGGCACGAGTTTAAGCAGCAGTTCTTCAACACCACCAAGCTGTAAGTGACAAGGAAAAGTTCAATACGTCTACAGTAACTGCGGTTGAACTAATGGACTTCAACAAAATAACAGTCCTTTGCCGTCCCTCAAGGATCTCAAATGACTTCACAAACAGGCATGACTATGGTCTATTGTTGCCACCATCCTTACCATGAGATGGTGCTCTATCTCCCAAACGCGAGAGTTACTATCCCTGTACTGCTCACCCTGGGACAGCTGCCACATGTGAGGCAGCCGGGATGGGGGGAGCTGGCTGGGTCGCAGCGCCTCACCCAGGGGAACCTGAACTCTTTGGATCCGAGCCCTCAGCATACCTTCCTCCTGGGGGAAAGTAACAAACAGAGCAGGCAGTTACTGGCAGAGGCACCTGAAACAGCAACGCTACAACCACGGGGAAGCTCAAAGCACACACTTGCCTCTTCTGCAGCCACGAGCCAGGTTTTGCGGTGCTCATCGCAGTAAACCCCCACGCGGCGCACCCAGAGCCGCACGGGAGGAGCGCCAGCCTCCCCTCCCTGTGCCATCCCTCGGGCGCTCCCGCAGCTCAGGTGGACGGCATCGGCCCGCGGGCTGCACACGTGGTCTCTTTAGCTCTGAGCACATTCACGGAGAGAGCTCCCGGAGCCGGCAGACAGGTGGTGTCTGACTCGCTTGAGTTGATGCTACGTGCGGAAATGTCCCTAAAAGTCAGCTCGGGAGGTTGAGGTGGTGCCTAAGCCAGCGGGAAGATCAGGCTGAGTCTGGGACAGGCGTGCTGGGTGGCATTGGTAAGGCATTCTGGGGCAAAAGGTGCTATTGGTAAAGTTAAACCCTGCGAGTATTGGCTTTGCTCATTCCACTAACAGTCCTAGTAACAGTCTTTGTGTAAAACGGGGGTGGGAAAAAGTGGTGGTCTAAATCCCAAAAGCAAAACTCGTGACCAGGAGTGAGGCGAGCTTAAGAGGAACGAAGATCACTCTGGAGACACAGCACGGGGTGCAGGACTCTCATCTTTGGAGCTCGCAGAGCTGTTGGGGTGCGGGATCCTTTGTCTCATCTCTCAGGGGTGGCAGCACTGTCCATTCACACCCAAACTCCTCGGGAGCAGCTCTCAGGGCTGCGGCGCTCGGCTCTTGGCTGGTCACAGAGAGCCACCAACGCGGGCAGAGGAGCTTGGGGCATTGAGGTGGTTCCTGCTACTGTAACTTTTGCTTAACAGCACGTTAATCTGTGTGCCAGTTAGATCAAGCTGAGCCATTAGCAAATGGAGGTCAGGGGAAATGATTCTCTTTGAACCCTAGAAGAGGTAATCAAAATGGTACAGACAGTCTTCATCCTTTATCTAGGTGTAAAGTAGAACAAAGTTAAGCTGTAACACATACAACATCCTCCTGCTTATGAAGCAGATGCAATATTCCTTATCCCAGTGAAACACAGTGGTCTTCTGAAAACTTGTAAGGTTATAAGGCATATTTCAAACAGGAGCAAGAAAATCTGGGTACAAAATAAAGGAGGGAAAAGTCAGGGAGCAAAAAAAATAGTTACACATTGGATGTATATATAACAGAAAATACTCGTCCATGATGCTTTCCAGATCTTACATCAGTGTTTCTCTACCTTTTTGAGCTAAGGGAGCACTCAGCCTTTCTGAGAACAAAACACCAACCACGGATCAGCCTGAACAGCACTGTCACAAAGAAAACTTTGAGTGTTCTTTTATTGCTTCTTTTTTGCACCCATTCTGTTTGTTTCCTTGCTCGATGTGTGGGGATGTGTGTGTGCCCTACACAAAGCACCACTGTTCTGACAGCCACCCTGTGATGAGGGACAGGCATTCCAAGGAATGCCCCACCAGCTGGATCACTGGCATTTGGAGGAATGTGACAGCAGGCTGAGAAGCCTCACAAAGCCTTCAGGAATTAGGGTTAACAGGACATTTCTGTAATTCTTTTCCTTTCTGCTTTACCCTAAGCCACTTTACAAATTTAAACCCGTGTGGAAAGCACTCTGCCCAACAGTGAAGTGCAGCAATTGCCACTGATCATTTTCAGTCAGCTGAATGTAATCACCCCAGGAGGAATTCGGCCAGGATGCTCTCCTACTCTGCAGTAAACTGCAAAAAGTTCCATCATGACCACAAGTGCCCAAGAACTTGCTTTTATTCCATTCAAAGCTGGAATTTCTATGGATCATCATGCCCAGAACCAGAAGGCTCAAGACTGGCTCTAGTAATAGCAAATATGTCTCAGTAAGTGAACTGTGTTTCCTACTGCAAGTAAACTCTCCTGGAAGGTCTCCTATCCAAATACTGACCTGGTTCAGCCTGGCTGAACTGCAGGCAGGAGCACTAAAGCACAACATGCACATTTGTGTTCATGGTGTGTGGAGATGGCAGCGATGACACATCCAGGACAACAGAACAAGGGCTCGTGCAGAGGACACTGTGCAGAATGGGCAGAGGTCAATGTGTGCTTTCACCCTTGGCCCCACTGATTTGCCCCAAACCTCCCCAGAACTGCAAAGTTCAAAGGCTCAGTCTGGCCTGTGGAGGTGCCCAGGTAGGGCCACATGGAAAATCCTGAGGTCAGGCAAAACCGTCAGTTGGGTTTGGGGTGGAGCAGGAATGGGGTCTGGGGTGGGGCAGGAATGGGGTCTGGGGTGGGGCAGGAATGGGGGCTGGGGTGGGACAGGAATGGGGGCTGGGGTGGGACAGGAATGGGGGCTGGGGTGGGACAGGAATGGGGGCTGGGGTGGGACAGGTCTGTCTGCAGCACCCAAACACACCACAGGAACTGGAGACTGCACAAGCACACACTCAGACAGTGCACCTGAAAACACACAGTGTCTACTCCTGCAGGTTTGATCAGAAAGCAAAAACAAAGCCTGGGAGAAACTCTGGTGTGGAAGGAGAACTTACTCATATTTTAAACAAGTTTTAAACCCGGGTTCTTACACTGCTTGCTCCATAACCTATCAAAAAACCCCACCACAACCAACAAAACCCCCAACAGCTCAGATTTGCAGGATTGCAGCATCATCCTTTGAGACTTTAACATTCCCATCAACACAACTGCAGAAGGCTCAGCTGTTCAAAGTGTTGTTTTGGGGAGATTCAAATCCCAATCCCCACAGACAGGAATAATACTGGAAGATGTTCTGTCCATCTTAGCATCCATCTTAGAAGTTTAATGCTGTCCTGGGACCTGGATGGATTTCTGAGCCATAATATATGGATAAATGTGAAAATGGCCAGGAGGAGGAATGCAGCTTGTAGTGACGACAATTTATTTGGTTTTAAATTGGGTACATTGAAATATTTTATGGAAACAGTGAGAGAAATTGCTCCAGATGCTGCTTGGACCTTTCCAGAGCTGGAGCTCAGTGTGCTGAACAAACTCCACCCTTTATCATCTTCTGTTCTAAAATGCAACTGGGAGTTCAGCTGCCATTTAGGCACCAGGGGAAAGCTCTGCTGAGGCTCAGCAGTGCTGTGCTGACACAGCTGCAGCCCCCAGAGCAAGGCTGCCCAGCCTGGCCTTCTGCTGGGGCATCACAGCTGCCTGCACACCTCAGCGCTACAAGGCTGCTGAGCCTTCCCGAAAAACCCAGCCCGGCTCTGGCAATAACTCAGGGATCTGATGATCTGGTGACTTAAGGGCATGTGGAAACACTCTAAAGCTTCTTCTTGGGGGTTTAGACTCTACTCTGCCTGGAGCAAGCCCCTGTGACTCCACGCTCCGCTCTGCCCGACCTACTGAGGGGTAGCAGATGCTCACCGACCAGCCGGGCTGTCCAGCAGCGTGGGGAGGGAGGGCAGGCCGAGCTTTGGTGGGATCTAAAAAAACAGGAAGACAAGAAGATGGACATAATGCCATAATGCGGGGGGAGCCACGCAGAGGGGCGGGGAGGGCGAGGGAAGGGACGCGGGAGCCGGGCCGAGGAGCGGGGGCAGCGTGGCCAAGCCGGGCAGGGAGGGCTGAGGGGAGGGGGTGTGGTGCGAGCGTGGGACCGGACCGGCCATGGCGGGGCGGGCGGCGGGAGGAGGGCGCAGCACATCGCCACAGCCACCGCGTGGCCCCGGGCCGGGGCGGCCCCGGGCGTGAGGCGGCCCCGGGCGTGAGGCGGCCCCGGGCGTGAGGCGGCCGGGCCGGGCCGGGCCGGGCCCGCCATGACCTACCTGCACCCGCGCCGTGACCGCCGCGCCGCGTGCGCCGCGCTAAGCCGTCCCCCGCCCCCCGGACCCGCCGCCTCCCCGCGCCTGCCCGCAGGCCCCGGAGGCCGGGCCCCGGGCCGAGCCGAGTCGGGTTAAGCCGGATCGGGCCGGGCCGCCCCGTTCAGGCCCGGCCCCGCCGCCCGCCCGCCCGCCGCGGGCATCGGCCGCCGCGCGGAACCGGGCGGAACCCCGGCGCTGCCGCTGCCGTGGGCGGCACGGCCCTTCCGGCGCGCCGCACCGCTCGCCTCGCCGGAGGCCGCGCCGATTGGCTGAGAGGGCCCGCGAGCGCCGCCGCCATTGGTCCGCCCGCCGAGGGGGCGGGGCGAGGGCAGGCGGGAGGGGAAGGCAAGATGGCGGTGCAGGCGGTGCACCTGGAGGCGGACGCGTTCCTGGTGTGCCTGAACCACGCGCTGAGCACCGAGAAGGAGGAGGTCATGGGGCTCTGCATCGGAGAGGTACCGCCCGCGGAGGGGCGGCCCCGGGGAGGGGCGGGTGGCGGCGCTGCCAATGCGGGTTGTGGCCTGCGCGGGGCCGTGGCCGCCGGCATCGCGCACGAAGCGACCCCGGCACGGCTCGGGTGTGCGGCCCCGGCACGGCTCGGGTGTGCGGCCCCGGCACGGCTCGGGTGTGCGGCCCCGGCACGGCTCGGGTGTGCGGCCCCGGCACGGCTCGGGTGTGCGGCCCCGGCACGGCTCGGGTGTGCGGCCCCGGCACGGCTCGGGTGTGTCACCCCGGCACGGCTCGGCTGTGCGGCCCCGGCACGGCTCGGGTGTGCGGCCCCGGCACGGCTCTGGTTTCGCAGTCCCGGCACGGCTCTGGTTTCGCAGTCCCGGCACGGCTCGGGCGTGCGGCCCCGGCACGGCTCTGGTTTCGCAGTCCCGGCACGGCTCGGCTGTGCGGCCCTGGCAGCCTCCAGCCCCAGGGCAGCTCCTGTGAGAGCCGAAGCTCAGAACCCGGACAGCCTCCCATCCCCATCCCCATCCCCATCCCCCGGCGTGCTCCGGTACCTTGTGCTGCCCAGAGGAGGCGGCCGTGCCCTGCCCGTTGTTTCTCTAGCAGAGCATTGTTTGATTTCCCCTCCGTGTCCTTAGGTTGACACCAGCCGAATCGTCCACATCCATTCTGTGATAATCCTGCGGCGCTCTGACAAGAGGAAGGACCGTGTGGAGATCTCACCAGAGCAGCTTTCAGCTGCTTCCACCGAAGCAGAGATATCCTTTAGCAGGGGCAGCAGCAGGCTCGCCAGGGAAGGGCATTACCTCAGAGCTCTTTTCACGGGCTGTAGTTGGCCTGAAGCCGTCAGCTGCTCCCTCCTGCAGCTGCTCACTTTGAAGGGCTGTGCTGGCCTTTCCCTGGAGGCTTCGTTGCTTCCAGCACTTGCAGGGAATTGTGTTATAAATTTTTTATCATCGTTTTGTATTTGGTCACTGGTAAAACTGCAGCGTTTGTGGAGGGGGTGGCAGTCCACCAGGGAGGCTGAGTGGAAAATGAAAGGTCAGCAAAGCTCCAGGTGCTGCTGAGGAGCCTCTGCTCTGCACATACTCGAGGGTGCTGGTGATGCCTTTTCCTGGTGTTAGGAAATCAAAGCTCAGACAGGCTCAGAGGGTTGGGGTCGTTTGCCTCTATATTTTAATAGGATCCCATTCCATGCATGGCTTCAGCCAGGTGACAGTGTGGCAATGCCCTCCCACCCCCAATCGAGTGTACAATTAAAGACCTTACTCATTAGCATATCTAACGAGAGGGCCCAATAAGGGGCTGGGCTGGGCTCACTTCTAGTTAGAATCTGTCCTGCTAGGGGACCTTGAGTGCTTACAACAATAGAATGCTTGGTCTTCTAACTCTACAGCTCTGGGGTGTTTGGTGTCTACTGGACACCAAGAAACCAGGCTAAAGTATCACACCCACAGCATCACAAGTATGCATGCTAATAATTGTGGATATAGGGAACTGTGTAAAAAGTATTTAGGAAAAAAACAAAAAATCCTTCAGGCATCACTGGAATGTTGTTTGTTGCCACATGCAAACAAAACCCAGTTTGCTTCTGCAGCGGTGACTCCTGAGGGTGCTGGGGAAGAGGCTCCCATCAGCTCCCTGCACTGTGTGTTATCACCCCTCCAAAGGCATCTGGAACTCTGTTGACTGACAGGAAACTCTTTTAAAACTGATTTCCCCTGTGCTTAGAGCTCTTCCCTTGGTGTGTTGGCTCCCAGAGCTCCTTGACTCGCACACAGGTTGGCTGAGATGACAGGACGCCCCATGAGGGTGGTGGGCTGGTACCACTCCCACCCCCACATCACTGTGTGGCCCTCACACGTGGGTAAGAGCAGCCCTGGGCTGGGCTCTGGGGGAAACTCCCACCTGCTGATCCTGGGGCTCAGCCACTGGAGCTCCAGAGCTGCACATTCCCACAGTTGTGGCTCTGGAACATTCCCTGATGGGATCAGGGTGTCTGGGTGGGCTTCAGGGGTCCCTGCCAGTGTAGCCTCATTGCTGTGTGTGCTCTCCAAGGACTCACACATGACTCAGGGGTCACAGATCAGCTGCTGCTGTTCTTCCAGATAGAAAAACCAGACCTGGAGTGGGGAATAGCATAAGAAGCTGTGGGGATCCTAGGGCTGCTGTGATGATTCTGACATCTGTGAGTGTCTTACGTGTGTTGGATTTCATGGTGGCCTGTGGCACCAGGCTGGCTATGAGATAATTTCTAGTTTTCTGAGCTCCTTTTGTTTTCAAGATTTGCTATTTAATTACATTTTAAATGGCATCAAATTTTTTAATTTAAACTTAAGTCACCCAGAGTGAGGGTGTGAACACAAAGCTTGTGCCGTTTGTTACCAGATCCCAGGTCACCCTTCAGAAGGTGGCAGATCATTTCCCAGGCCTCACTCTCCTTTCTGCCCCTGCAGATGTCCGCACTCAGGCCATGTATCAGATGATGGACCAAGGCTTTGTGGGGCTCATCTTCTCCTGCTTCATTGAGGACAAGAACACCAAGGTAGGCAACTGAAAAACGGCAACAAACCCTCCAGGTGCTCATGAGAAACATCAGGGCAGAGCTGAAGTCCTTGGCTGCAGCCTGCAGGAAGGGCAGAGCTCTGCTGGGAGCACATGGGAAGCACAGTGGGAGTGCTGGTGGTTGGATTGTGAACCCAAGGGCAGGAGAACCAGTGATAATTGTTCTGTGCTGCCCAGGGGGGCTGCAGCAGCTCCACAGTGTGCTCTGAATGGGCCAGGGCTCCTCCCTCAGGTGTCCAGCCCAGCACACACAGCTCTGCTCCTCTTCCAGCCTCTCCAGGAGGTGTGGCTGTGGTGTGAGATAAGCTGGCAGTCAGCTCTAGGCTGTCCAGGCAGCTGCTGCTTAAGAGTTTCTCATCATTAAAGGGTTTATCAATGTGTGCTTTAAGCACCTCCAGCAAGCAAATGACAGCAAAACATCTGGAATTCGATTTGAAAGCATATTCTGCTTCCTGAAGGAATGTGTGTGGTTTTAGATGGTTTTTGCCTTTGGAATCTGACTTTCTGCTGTCTCTCTTAGACAGGCAGAATTCTCTATACCTGTTTCCAGTCATTCAGGCCCAGAAGAGTTCAGAGTGAGTACAGCAGAAGAATATTATGTCCAATTGTATTTTGTCTTGTCTCTGCTTTCTCTGGGTTGCCTCTAATAAGTGGCTTCTCAGCCAGTTGTGAGGAGCAAATGTACAGAGATGCCTGCACAGGCTCTTCTGACTTCTGCTCCTGCAGGCTGCTGGAAGAGAATCTAAAGATTAGGAGTGATTCATTTAGCTTAGATAATTTATTATCCTGAGATCTGCTGAGCTCAGGGTGGGGATTTGTGCTGCAATTTGTTGTGTAGCAGACCCACCTTTTCACTTCCAGCTCTAGAGGCCAAGCCCTCAGGTTTGCACCTTACAATTAAAATTCCAGACAAGTATGTGGATATAAAATGCTTCCCTTTGCCTGTCAGCTCAGGCACATGTTCCCAAAAGCGGATGTGCAGCACTGCCAGGCCTTGGACAGACTGTTGTGAGGTTGTAGAAGTAATTTTTTTGTTTGCTGCTTTTATTTAAATCTCTTACCCTTTTAGATATGAAAGGATTGAAATCCCCATTCATGTTGTCCCCCATGAAACCATTGGGAAAGTGTGTCTGGAGTCAGCTGTGGAGCTGCCCAAGATCCTTTGCCAAGAAGAGCAGGATGCCTACAGGAGAATTCACAGGTAACAGCCCTGGGGCTCTGCCCCTCTCCAAGGCTGGCTTTGCTGACATGTTCTACTGTTGCTGGACTGAGTACCAAAGCCTTGGCAAAGCTGTAGAAATTAAGGATTTGCAACTCATGTGCCTCTCTAGAAATTACTGAAGTCTGTAGAACTGAGTTTGGGGTTACCAGCAGAATTTTGGGGTTTTGTGATCACAGGTTGTTATCCTTGTGAAGGTGCAGGGCTTCAGCAATTGAAGAGGTTTAGGTTTACCTGTGGTCTGGTCAGTGATTCATGGGCAGCTGGTTTTGCAGCCTGGGTTTAATACACAATTCCCTGCTTTCTTGTTTCTTATCTGCTTTCTTTTCCTTCCCTTAGCCTCACCCACCTCGACTCTGTAACCAAGATCCATAATGGCTCAGGTGAGGATTCCTTGCTTGCATGTGACATTCCAGGGTGCTGCTCCCAGAATCAAAACGGTGAAGTCTTGTTACATAGGACAAGAGTTGTAACTAGACACTTAAAATGGAAACTCCAAAGGCTGTAAAACACCTTAATCCTGGGGTTTGTGAACGTTGTATCCTTCAGGCTTTGTAGAATTGGTTAAAATTACAAAAGACTTTGAGATTGTTTGGGGTTTTGGGGTTTGGTTTGTTTAGGTTAATTTTCCTGTTGGAACAGGAAAGGGGATTTGGGATTTGTTGAGTGTTAAAGCAGTGTCAGGGTGACCTGGATGCACACTTCCATGTCCTGGAATGTGTTACGTGGGTGTGACATTGTTCCTTTTGCCAGTGTGATGGGGTGAATCCTAATCCCACTTCTGTTACAAGTTTATTACCCCATTGTCCACTCTCACACGTTTAGGAAATGAGGCATTCTATGATGCTTCTAAATTTAGAAATTAATCAGCATCAGTGATGAGCTGTGTGCAGATTATCCTTGTGGGTCTCTCACTCGTGCCTGGGTCACACTGAAATGCTGTTTCCCTGTTCCAAGGTGCTGGTTCTGACCTTCCTGTGGGGATGTGTGGTTGCCATGGCCAGGATTAGTGGAAGGTTTCCTTGGCTGCCTGCTGGCTTTGGGGCTTTGTAGCACACTGAGTTTTGTGTGTTGCCCTGGCATGATGTTGTTCTTCTTTGCAGTGTTCACAAAGAACCTCTGCAGCCAAATGTCTGCCATCAGTGGGCCCCTGCTGCAGTGGCTGGAGGACAGACTGGAGCAGAACAAACAGCGCGTGCAGGAGCTGCAGCAGGAGAAGGAGCAGCTGCTGGAGGAGCTCGCTGCTTTAGAGTGAGGAGGAAATGCAGACCCTTCAGGAAAGAGACATGAAAAAATCTTCAAGAACTACTGGCTGAAGGGGGGCCCTGCCTTGCCTCTCAGTGGAGGTGGTGGCTGTGCCTCTTCTCTTGCAGCAAAGAGCACATCTCCAGGATCAGGACTCTACCAGTTTGGTGCAAAGCAGTGCTGTGTCTGCAGGTGCTGCACTTCTGGCTCAGCAGTGGGGCTGGGCAGCACCTGGAGACTCCTGTTCTGGAGAGCACACACCTAGGGAACCTCTTGTTTCTCCCTCTGTATATTGACAGAAGTCCTATTGCTTTATATGTATTCCGGGAGCCTGGAACAGGAGGGTTAGAGGGGGAAAGTGTGTCCCTGCTGTCCTATCTGATGCTGCCAACTTCTGCCTTCTCTTAGTAGCTTCAGTTGACCATGATCTTCTATCTTGGAATGTTCTGGATCACTGGTTATTCACCCAAGCAGGTAAGAGGTGGAAGGGAAGCTTGGGAACAGATTGGAAGATCTTTGATGTAGGATCTGTGTTCAGCATCCGTCAAACCAAATAAAGAATTCCAAAGCTAGAGCTGGTGGGAGTAGACATGAAATGAATGCTACAAAGTGCCAGTGCCTGCATTTTTTGGTCAGTCTGTACTCTCTTACTCCATGTAGCATTTGCTGGCTCAGTGAGAGGACTCTGCTTCCCTCCCAGAGGGAAGAAGGTTAAGATGCTGGGCAGAGAACTGACTCGTAGATACATAAGCCTGACATTCTTATATGCTGAACTTAAGTGCAGAAATTTCTTAGGACTGGAACAAAATAACTGTTGTTGAACTAATCCCTTTAAATTTTCTTGCTGTTGCATTTCACAGTATCCCCCATCATGTACATGCTCATCTGTGTTCTGGCTTGTGAATTTGTCTCATGTCTGTGAGCAAAGGATGGGACAGTGACAGTAACAGAGCTGAGGACAAGGCACTGACAGCCAATATTGATTAGCAGCTGTCAAGTGCTGTCAGAGGTGGCAGCCCCGTAACTCCACTGCTTTGTCAGACTTCACTTTTCAATCTTTCTGCATTTCTACTGGCAAATCCCAGTAAGAGAAGAACTTCCTTGAAGTATATTGCTCACTACTGTTATCTTCTTCCTTGGAAGTGCTGTGAACAGTAATTAATCAGTTTTTGAACGGTCAGTGGTTTTGTGCTGTTGTTTTTGCTATTGGTTTCTGGTTCCAATGCTCCTTACCTTCATTGTTTCTGGGGAAGGGAGGGTGGTGCCTTAGTGCCCCCAGGCTTGGTGAGGGCTCCTGGGAGGTGACCCAGCAGCCCTGGGCCTGCTGGAATGGGGATCCTTGGATTGTAATCACAGTGACAAAAGGATTTTAATGCCTGTGCTCTGCTGGTACCAGGGTTCTGTATTCCTACACAGCCATGATTAAATTGAAACAAAGCAGCCTGGTTCATTGCAAGAGTTTGTATCAAATTGGCATTTATTGATTATCAAAATTATTAAGCCCCTGAGCAATTTGTTTACAGAAGACACAAACACATTACACAGGTTCAGTTGCATTTTACAGGAAAGACTTAAGCCATTGACAAGACCTCCTCATTCTACGGGGGAAAGTGTTTCAATCTGCTTTCCCCAACCTGACCTTCTGCATCTATTTTAGTTTCTATGAAATCTCAGTGACAGAGGTACACTACATTCAAATTCAGACAGCTTCAATTTTACTGAGGGCTAAAGGACTTTGGAGAAACTCACATTCTCTTCATGGATTTAAGGCACCATCTACCTACTACTTAATTTTAACAAAAACAGCCAAGGATCTCTCAGGATCTACATGGGAGAATATTTGAACCCATGTTAAGCCCAACATGGGTATGCCCCTTTTCCTGCCTTGGAGTCATTCAGACAGAGTCAGAGTGCTTGGGCTGGTGGGCCTGGACTTTGTTGCCTCTGGCAATCGCAGCCAGATGCACACCCAGCAGTTTTTCAGCACACACAAGGAGTCTACAGCGTATCAGCTGCCCAGAAGAAACAGTAAATCCCTTACTCACTGGAGTCACTGAAGACATCTATGTGTAAGTGCTGCTCAGAACTTTTACTACTCTCCATACAAAATTGAAGTGGCACCAAGAAAAGAGATGTGTTGAGGTGTTAAAAGGAATCTTCCAGCTTGGTTTTCAAAGCAAAATCAGCACTGAGTTTCTTCATGACCTCTGCATGACTCAGCCCGTGCTGCTCTCTCTTAGCAAGTCCATAGTTTTCCTTCACATACTTGGCAAAGGGTGTGAGCTGTGTCCTGGCAGGGGTGCCCCCCTTGCCCGGGGGCTGCCTCAGGGCCAGCTGCCCCCCGCAGAAGGCGCACACGAACCGCGTCGTGTCCAGCGAGCGCGAGTGCCGCCCGATCCTGGAAGGCAAAAACAAGCACTGATTGCAAGGACTCGTGGCAAAGGGACCCTTCTCTGCTGCTCAGGTCAGATTTTTAAGGCAGTATTTTAGAACAGGGAATTGCACACCACACAGTGGTACAATCAAATCTGTATTACACTTCTCTACCTTAGACTTTTTCCCACTGCTTTTTCAGCTTGGTTCCTTCCTCTGTCCTGCTAATCTCAGCCTAGGAGAATTAAGTGCTACAGCATTTCCAAATACCTCCACAACCCATGTATCAACTGCCTCTTGGAGTTTTTCCTTAAAGACATCACTAAAAACAATCTTCTCAATGCTCTCTTGCATCTAAGCAACTACTGCATTGCATAGTCCTAATAAACACTTCAGGGTATGTGAGGTGTTGCCTTCCAGTACTTCTGGTAGTCACTCATATGATCCTAAGGTAAAAAAAAAGCCATAAATGGTGTCATCATCATCATTATTATTGGGTTTGTCCTAGTGTCAATCCTTCCCATCACAGTGCTGCTCACGTCTGTGAGGTTGCAGTTATAATTTAAAGTCATCAGGACACAGACCCCAGGAAGCTTCCTCTGATAGTTTTTTCAAGTATCTCATCACTGTCAAATATTCTGTGTCCAGTTTTTGAAGGATTTGTTCCTTCAAAGCTTAGACATTTATGTCTTACTCCTTTCCAAAGACCTTCCCTCATCACCAATGGTCCTCTGATGACATTTCTGCCTGTCCTGACCTCTGAATGAGAACTAAAACTACCTGGAAACAAATGTGGAATCACTAAGGTTCTGAGGGCTCTGGAAAACATCAGAGCATCCAAACTGCTTTACAGTTTGGAGATCCCTGATTTCTAGAGACAGGAGGCTGCCAAGTTAGACAGTTAATACACAGTCATATGCAAGGTGAAAAAATGACTCACTTAGCTTTGCAGCGAACACACTCATAGGTGAATTTGTAATTAATCTCATAGCTGTGGCATCGTGTCACCACTGGCAGTTCTGGATGAATGACAGCTGATTTGTTGGCATAGAACCTCCAGAACCGCCCGTGCCCGTCCCGAACGCCGTTGATGAGCCAGGTGGCTGCATGGCAAACCTCGTGGATCAGCGTGTCCCGAAGGCGATCTGGGGGTAAAGCAAACAAAGACACTGAGGTCACTCAGGTGTGGGGAAGAACAAACTCACCTTTGGTCAATGCTTCAGGCCTCTGGCACTCATTCTGTACTAAGACACAAGTATTATTTTGGACATTAGAACTACCACATCTTGATAGGATTAAATGCTCCAAAACAAGGTTTCACTTAGTGTGTTTCCAGTTTTGTGATCAGCCCCAATTCTGCATCCTTCCCCACACACCTAATCTGTTTGGATTTTTTTTTGTTTGGTTGGTAAAGCTGCCCCATCCCTGCAAGTGTTTAAGGCCAGGTTGGGCAGGGCTTGGAGAAACCTGGTCTAGTGGAAGGTGTCCCTGCCCATGGCAGGGAGTTGGTACAAGATGGTTTTTAAGATCCCTTTCAATCCCTTTCATTTTTCCATACTGGGAGGGGATAAGGGAGAAGTAACAGCTACAGTACCACATAACAGAATTTAATGTGGCACTGACCTGTCTTTATTGCAGCCTTAAATACCACCACCAAGGTGGCTAGTTGTGATGGGTCAGATTTTAGACTGCCATTTAAAAACAGAATTAGTGGAACACAAAAGGCTGTAGGTCTTTAAATCAATAATAAATACAAACAAAATCCTGCAGTTAGTGCGACTGCATCTCTGTTCTCACATTTTTTACATTTGCCCAGCCTCTTAGAAGGGCTGTGGAATGTGGACAAATCCATACATTTATTTATTTATTTATACGAGATTACATAAAATTTCAAAGCAGGCTCCAGTTCCAGATCTCTTAAGCATCAGATTTATGTTTTTATCTCTAAAACCTGCTTCCTCAAAGAAGAATCAACACATCTTGACCTACCTGCAGAGTCACAGACTTTCTCAGAGAGTTCAATGCGAGCGTAACGCTTCCCTTCAGGGCCACCCCTCTGCCCCGTTACACAATACCCCGCTGTTTTCCTCATTTTCTTATTCCAGATTATTGCCATGTCCTCTGGTAACTGAAAAACAAAACAGCACATATAATCTGCCCTCTCCTACCTGTCTTACCTTCTGGCCCTCTGGCTTCCCCTTGTATTTACTGCAAAGCCAGTCCAGGATGTCTCTGTTGGTGCCCCTAAGACTTAAGATGCCAACTGCTCCTCCATGGCTTTTTATTCACACCATCAGTTTTCCTGTAACCAACAATGGGAGTTTCACAGTGCAGGATGAGACAAAAGTCCTTAGCTCCTCTATTCTACCTCTGAGTACCTCCAATGTACAGAGTTGAAGCAGTGGGCAGTAAGATATTTTGCCTCAGCAACAGTGAGTTTGTTCAGCTCAGTCTTAAGTGAAGCTGTAACCTCACCCTGTCCTTGGTCAGCTCAGCAAAATTTTCTCATCTGCATAAAAACACTTCCCTTCCTGGGGGAAATCCCACTGGAATTACTGAGGGCAGCAACACTCCTTTCAAGGATATTTCTAACCACAGGAGGGTCCCCAATATCGCAGATCATGATCTCAGATCAAAACAGCAGTTCCCAGAAATCAAACCTTAAATTTGAAACACAACTTGTAGCTTTATGTTCACCCTACACTGTTATTTGAAGGATCACCTTTTTAATCTGTTCCAGAAAGGCAGACATGCACATGCAGTAGGAAGGAACAAAGATTATGTGCAGCATTTCCATCACAGCTGGGAAAGCAAAGCCAAGATAAAAACTGCTGCCTCACGGTGGTGACAAACACCTTTCAAAGAAATTGCTTGGACTAATTCAAACATAACCCTTTGCTATAAAGCTTAATTTCTACAAACTGAAGAGGATAAAGAGCAACCACATCAAAAAGTGAGGAGCAACATACTAACCAGCATTTTAGAATGGTAGTTCCTGTTTTGAAACCAACCTTTTGCTCAAAGATGGTACTATTAAACAGCCTGTAGAGCTTCTGGGCCAGCTCCTCTTTATTTTTCTTGAAATACTTCACATAGTGGGAAGCTGGATTTGAAAGATCTTGCAAGAAACAACCAGGCACTGAGCACACCCTGAACCTGCAGGAAAAGCCATTAAGCAATTTACTGAAGTACAGAGAGAGAGATGAAAAAGTACATGGAAAGATTTGACACTTGTCAGATTTATTTGCCGTCAATTCCCCTAGGCAGAAAGCAGTTTATATTCTCCCTGTCATACAGGACACTGAAAACTGGTTTCCAGCTACTCAACCATGAACAAATGCTGAATCTGTAGAAGTTTCTAGGTAGCAGAGGAATCACGTCATCCTATGCAAAATGCTTAGCATCTCTTTGTCCATCTGTAATTGTCCTAGAACACAGGAACAATGGAGAAACACTCACCTTTTCTCTGTCTTTGCTGACTGTGAGCAGCTGACTGATCCATTCCCAGGAATTCTTGCAGGAGTTATCATGGAAGGTGTTTCCTGAAGTGAAATGGGTTTTGGCTTTGGTGTCTTGACTCCCTCCCCTTTCACAGGCTGTGCATCTTTGCAGGGTGGCTTGATGTTTTCTAGCTCAGCAGGAAGAGTCCCAGGATTACACACCATACATTGAATTTAAAAAAAATCACTGAATCATTAGAAACCACCAGTTAGATTTGCTTTCAGAATAATTTTAAAACCTAGGAAGTGCCTAGAATGATAAAAACAAGCAATAGTGAAAAACTTACATCTTGATAGCACAAGATGACTTTTCTGAATGCTCAGAGGAGTAATTTTAGATTGCACCAAAATAGTTTGCATGGTGCTGGGCTGCACCTCAGAACCTGATGCCACACAAATGGAAAGAACCAGGCAACTACCACTGCAAGTTAGCTCAGGACTGCTCACCTGTTGTGCTTGGCTGAAAGACAGCTTTACTTGTGCTCAACACTGGTTTTCGGGGTAGATTTCGCTTCTTTATCCGTTCCATTAAAGATCCAAAACTATCATCTGAGCTGTCTGATTCCACCCCTGTACTCTGCCCCAGTGCCACAGTTGGCAATTTATTTTCTGTATTTTCACAGCTTCTTTCTTTTCTTCCAACAAGTACATCTGGACTGCCTTTGGAACCCAGCTCTTTCCGATTTTGTGGAGGTGAAAGATCTATGCATTTCTGACTCCCTTTCAAGTCTTTCACTCCCTCTTTTTGGTGGTCATGCCATGGACTTTCTACAAAGACAGAATCTTCAGTGTCACTTGAAGTGTCTGGATACTGCAATTCTTGGCAGCAAGTGTTTCTCTTTCCAGGAGTCATCAGCTTTTTTGGGGTCTGAAGATCTTTCTGTGCTGCAATTCAAAAGAAAGAGCTTAAGGTTTTGGGAGTTGCATTTAGGAGACCTGCCTTTGTCTTAACACAAAAAAAAAAATCCCTTGAAAGATAGGAAAACACAAAGAACAGTAAAGTATTTTAATTTTCTTTATTATGGATGATTGCTTACCACTCTTTGTTGTGCTTTTTTTCACTTTCAAGTCCAAGAAGAAATCATCCGAGTCATCAATGAAGTCTTTCAAACTTCACACAGTGGGAAGTAAAAAGTTAAAAAAAAAAAAAAAAAAAAAAAAAGTTAAAAAAAAAAAAAGTTAAAAAAAAAAAAAAGGCAAATTGTGTGGAATAAAGGTAGGAGTAAGCAGAAAAACAGAGCAGTAAGTTTGCCTTACTAAAACAGCAATCCAAAAAAAGCCACCCAATATAAGATTATCAGCTGCTCGCAGCAAATGTCACCAACTGCATCCATGAACAGGAATGGCAAGAGCATGAGCACCTCAAATACCCCATTTTACATTTGCCCTGAACATGACTGAACATGTAACAGTTCTGGCTGCACTCTCTCCTAGACTGGCCTACAAATCAATAAAACTTTAATTGTTTTCCTGTATTCTGATTAGTAAATACGATGCAGAAAACTAAAATATGAGCACAGAAAATTCATTAATGACAGCACCCACCTTGTATCTGTCTTTTTAGAAAGAGATTTGGGAGTTTTCAGTCTAGCTAAAACTGAAAAAAAAAAGAAGATTAATTAAGAACAAGGTTCTGTGTCTCTTGTTATGCATTTTTAAAAGTCTGCAACTAGTAAAAATCTGGTCTAAAGTATTTTCAAAAAACAAACATATTTATATTTACATATAATTCCAAGTCTCAATTCCTCAAAGCTGGCAGCAGCTCTCTAGTCTCTGGAGACCAAGAGGGAATCGAGTGAGTGACAGGGAACAGAAAAAACTGAGGCAACAAGAGAAACACAATGCAAGGCAGAAAGAGTCAAACTTGAGGAAATTTGAGAACATCCCCTGTGGCACAGACACCAAGACTGCACTGCAAGGACAGAATTACTTTGCAGCACAAGCAATGGAAGAAAATAATGTGTAAAAACGCCTCAGTATAATTAGCCAGAAATGTCTCCTTTTCCTACGCCCTCATAACACAACCTGACGTGTCAGTACTCACACATCTCAAATTCGTCATCGCTGCTGGAAGAGAAGTACAGGACATTGCTGCAAAAATGAAATGCAGAACTTCAGGTCACAGCAGGATCTGCATCTCCACTGGTCTGAAACCCCCGTGAACACTGAGAACCAAATATGCACTGGGAAAAACACTGAAAGTCCCAAATGGGCTGAACTATTTTAACTGCTTATTGAAAGCTCATTTTTATCTTACACATGGTCTGGTAGAGAAGTGCATTATAGTAAGCCTGAAACCTCAAACCATGCACCAGTGAGCAAGAAGCTGCTTTTGCATAAAATGCACTTGAATAGAGCTGCCATGAATATTTAGCAAAACGCAGCAGCTGTCATAAAGCTATTTCAAGAGGCAGAATGGAGGCATTACCACCTGGACTGCCATGCCATGCAAATGTAGAGGCAGCCCACAACACCCTTACCGAGTTATTTATTTCGTTTTATGAGAACACGAACCAAACATTAACAACTTCAAAAATTCGCGATGCAGCTGCTTAAAAAAACCAGGGAAGGCAGCTTCTTTTAATGGATGCCATTTAAACTTTAAAGACTGCAATTCTGAAACTCGCTGATACCTAGCAATCACCAGAAAACAAACGGGGGCGTCATCTAAAATTATAAATCAATATATACAATATATATTGCGTACAATGCAGTATGCAGCATTTACATATACACACACGTATTATATATGCATATATACGTATATATGTGTATATATAAATATACATATATATGTATATACACGTTTACATGTGTACATATATATATCATACATATATATACATATATGTACAGTATGTATATATACACATATGTTAATTAGATATACGTTAAAAACCTATCTATATAAGCAAAGTAATGTAATAAAAATACGTCAGGACACACCGGCTGAGGCGCCATTTCCCCCGGCCCCCTCACCTGCCGCCTCGCCAGCCCTGGCTCCCCGCGGCGCCTGTCCCGGGGCTCGGTCCGGCCGAGGCCGCTGCCCCGCTCGCTGCCCGCCGTGCCCCGGCCCCGCTGCCGTCCCGGTCCCGCCGTTGCCGGCGGCTGGGCCCCGGGGCCGAGGCCGGGCCGGGTCCGAGCCCGGGGCCCTCCCGCGCCGCCGCTCCCGCCATGGCGTTCGAACGGACCAGGCGCTGCCGGGGCAGCGCGCATGCGCACACGGGCGGCGCTGCCAGCGCGGCCGCCCCGCTCCGCCCCGCGGAAACTCCGCGTTCGCTTCTTCCGACCCAAAACTGTGCCCCAACACCTCCTCAAAGCATTGCACAAACGAAGAGGAAAGGCCAGCAAGGCGGTTGGTTTTTTTTTCTGACAGCAGCACAAAAGTGAAACACCGGTCAAATCAGTCAAACTGGCAAACCAAAGCTTTATTTTTTTTTTTTTTAAAGTCTTTGCTACAGTACCTAGGACTGCGCCCCTATACATAATTAACAATCATTCCTGAAAGATCTGTATTTGGCACCAGTTTGTGTTTACCTCAAACACTTGTGGGGAGGATTAATTTCAAATCAAATTTGGTTTTTCAACAGAATAGGAGCTGCCATCATGAAAGCCAATTAGCTGAGTTATTGGAGAAGCTTAAAAAACAAAACAAAACAAAACAAAACAAAAGTCCTTATCTTAACCAACACATTACAGAGAGCTCCAAAACAGAGGTCAAACATTAAAAGGCTGATATAGGCTCAAGTGGTTTATAAAACCTATAAAAAAAGACTACACCAGCACATATGCCCTTTCAGTCCACGCAGTTTAGAAATTAACACAGGGAGCAACTCGCTAGCTGGAAATCTTGTCATGGGAGAACCACATATATACCAACAGGAGTACCCAAAATCAAATGTTAAAACGCTCCAATTCCCAATCCACATAAAAGGAGAGAGGTTCGTAGGAAGATTAAATCAATCCATGATATCATAAACTGGTTGGGCAGTTCAAACTTCCCCCAGCAACCACTTTGTCACTCATACACACAGGCTCACATGTACACGGTTCAATCCCATTCAAATTCCTCATGGAATAAAAGGATCCCAGGCTCTATTGAGTCTTTCCCTATCATGCAAGAAATAAGTCTGGCTGTGCTTTAATCACCATCATGTATTACTTCAGCCACAGAGTACCAGGCAGATTAAGTAGAAATGCACAGTTTTTAGCTCATCATCTCTGCACAAGTGTTGGAGAGGCTCAGTTCCTGGAGAGTTGCTGGTGGGCACACCCAGTCTCTCTTCATGCAGACTCGCTGGCCTCCACTGGTTTGATCATGTGGTCTGGTTTGTTGCCCGCAGCACAGTGATCCCACATCTGCAGGTACAGCCGCTCCAGGTCCATCGTGTACTGCTTCGTGTTGAACAAAGGGCTGGATATCCTCTGCTTCCAGACTTTGCCACGGATTTTTTTCAGGCTGCAAAACAGAGTGAGAGCAGTCATGAGATGTTCCAAATGCTACATAATACTGTTTACCTTTGCTATTTTCAGCTAACCCAGAACTGCCTGTACAACTGTTTCAAAAACACCTGCTCCCCCACCTCCACCAAACTCAGAACTGTTGTATCTCATCATTTCTGATACAGACCAGTATGACCACTTCAAACCAGAAGAGAAGCGGGATCACCTTGCTGCATTATCTGTAGTGCAGTAACACTTTACAGCATTGTTTTAACTTGAAGTGACAAACTGCTTAATCTTGAAAAGAACAAAATGTGAACTATATTGCACCTCTGCACATAAGCAGTTTCTTCAGAATTGTTATCAACTGGGAGTGCTGTTAAGTTACCATAAAAGCAGAAGCTGAATTAATGGCAACACAAGACACCTCTAGAAGAGGACTGCCCAACTATTTTGCACATACAGTATCTGCAGGATTAGAACTCCTGATGTCCCAGCACTGTGCTCTAATACAGTACTCTACATTCTTGATGTTCCCACATTACAGAGCCCAAGTTTGCTTACTATTCCAGGTCAGTTCCCAGTTTCACAGCAATATCCTCATACTCCTGTCTGCTTTTTGCAATGAGCTCAAGACAACCCAGGCAAGTGAGCTGTGAGGCAGCAACTCGTGAGGCAAGAGTCTCGCCTGAAGAAAAGAAAATAAAAGGCAAATCAAAACCAACAAAAAAACACCCAGGAATGAGTTCATCAAGAAACTTACCACACACTGTGAGTTTCCCTCTGCCACCACAAGGGGCAAAGTTTGATGGGTTTGCTGTTACTAAGAAATTACTAATACTCCAACCCATGTGTTCAGTGTAGACTCCCCGTGGCATTACCTGGCATAGTGACCATTGGAGTCCCAGCCCAGAGCACATCCATGCCAGTTGTGTGCCCGTTACAAAGGGGAGTGTCCAGACAAACATCAGCCAACTGCCCTCTCCTCACGTGTTCTTCTTTGGGGGCAACAGGTGAAAAGATGATTCGGTTTTGGGCAAGACCCAAGTTCTGTGCATACTGCTGGATATTGGGCTCTCCGACAGCTGGGAAGCGTAGCAGCCACAGCACACTGTTGGGAACTCTTTTTAGAATCTGTAACAAAAATAAGAAACAAATACAGAAAGTTCAGAGAGGAGCATTTACTTTTCTGAACAAGAAATTGCCACATACTGAAATGAAGTGGGAGGCATCATCATCCAGCACTTTGAGGTACAGAGCAGAAATTAAACAGATCATCACTATGAATGGGATCACTAGAACTGCATTTCTGATCCCACTGAAAGAGACAGCAACTCTGAGCAATCGTTCACAGAGCGGTTCTTAAGAGAGTAAATACTGAAATTTATGGTCTCATTTATTTATAGGGCCATCCTATGGGATATATTAGAAAAAAATTACCCCCAAGGAGCTCTCAGTAATACACTGTAAGCTGGAACCTGATACAGATGCTCGCCACTCAGATCTATCAATCTACCAACTGCCAAGGCCAGTTATAAATTAATTGCAGAGACTAAGGAAATCCAGAATTATTTCACAGTGGAGAACCAGCATACTTAAGCTGTCTGAAACATAAATTTTCACTGGCTAGATGCACAGATATCATTTGAAATACATCTAAAACTGTCTATATTCTACTAATACTAAGGCCTGCAACGTGAGTACTGTAAGGATTCAAACGGCTCAAGGCCAATGTTTTCCACAGAGAAATTAAAAGTTAACCTGCATGAAGTTTCTGCTAACCTGAACAGCTATGCCAGAAGTCTGATCTTAGATTTCCTACTAGGTATAAATACTCACATTAGCCCACATCTGCAAGGTGGAAGGATCAATCTTATAGAGCTGGTTGAAGTTACAGTACACAACAGCATCCTCTGGTAAGCCATACTGAGAACGGGTAGTAACAATTATAGTCCGTGGAACTTCTTCACCAGTTGCTGCTTTGTTGTTTATCTAAAAGGAAAAAAAACCCTATTGAAACAATGAAACTGCAGGAAACAAGACTATGCCCTGTGGAATTGTCCTGAGACACATTTGTTAGCATAACAAATTACTGTAAGCGTATCTTTGGTTTTATGATACAAAACAAAATTGTCTACTTACCCACCGCAAGAATTTAACTGGTTTGTGTACACGCTTGTGGATGCCACAATGTTGCAACCACCAAGGCAAAAAACACTAGGCATTTTCATGCCCTTCCTATATCTCCCCGAAATTCCAAGTAACTGGAATAATTGGAAAGAAGAATCATATAAAGAGGCATTACACATGGAATCCTATCCCCTTTAAGGTCATTAAATTTCCTTGAGACCGAAAGTGAAATTAAAACTGAAAGACAGAATAAAAAAGGTATTTAGAAAGCAAAGGTGGGGTTTGGTTTGTTTGGATTTTTGTGGTTTATTTTTGGGTGGGTTTTTTGTGTGTGTTTTTCTTTTTTTAAGATAAAATACAGTAAGCACAGAACAGATAATCAATAGATGCAGACTTGTATGTAACTGATAGGACTGGTTCCTTAGAGTTGACAAGGAAAATAATGAAAATGCTGAAAATTAGAAGAGTTAATGACAAACTTTAAAAAAAAGGACCTTACAGCCTTCACAAAGAATAGTAATATGCTAATAAAAAGCAGCAGAAGATGAAGTCAGAATACTCAAGTTACCATGCAAGTCCTGAGGATTAGTAAAATGGAAGCAGGATTTTAAGTATTTTTTTAATAATGACATGCAGTGATGGGATCAAAACCAGATAAACAGAGAAGGCAACACAGCTACTTAGAGCCTTTTTCCTTATATATATATATATGTATTTTTACATATATATGTATTTAAAATTTAGACAGTGGTATTGCAGCCAGCCACTGACAACACACGTGGTGTGAATGACAATAACTCGCTGTCACTGTTAGAAGATGCTCACCAGCTCAACAGAAGTAAACATGCCACTTATTCAGGTCACTGAGACCTCAAAAAACACAATGCTCAGTTCTTGTTGACCTATGCCCAAAAGTAGCTGATCCCAGCAATAAGAAGTGCTATGTTAGTGTCACTGAAAGACACAAGTCCTGTTTTAGAAGTGCACAGACAGAGCTGAGAGTGTTTCATCTCAGTGGTGGAGTGTTAAGAATTCTCTGTGATTCTCAGATGACAACTTCAGAAAAAAGTGCTAATAGCCTTACTGACCAAACTAAGACAAACTATTACCAACTCAAAGAGAAGTCTCAGTCGTGAAGGAGAGAACTCAAAAATAAACCAAGGGATGAGATTATGAACAGAGCAGTGGTAATAAAAGGTATCAAAATGATGTAGAAGACACTCCTGAGGGATTATAAACTGAATAAAATTCACAAGATAATGAGTTATGCCAATGTCAGAATATGGCATTTCTAAAAGGGAAAAACTGTTCTGCAGTGGAAGAAGAGTTAAACAACACCAGTAACTGTCACTAAAATCCCATGAACCCTTAAGCACTGAGAGGTGGTAATATAGTGCACAATTCTGAAAGATGTAAGGAGATGAATAAATGTTGTTGAAATACACTGGAATAACTTTGCCTCTATTACTCAGCAATTTTTTTTCTAACAGAAAAACACAACTGATGCTGAGTAACAGGTCACAAATCTCAGTAGGCTGCAGGTAATAAAGGAAATCTTGCCTTCAAATTCAGAACAAGCAAATTTCTTCTTTATGCAACAAGAATTAATTTCTTTGTACTTTAGATACCTCTAGATACAATTCCTCTATCTTTGGGGGGGGAAGATCATCTTCCAGTACATCTGTGGCTTATAATGAGCTTCCTTCAGTATGTCAACTAAACGAATCAACATGACAGAAAACACATTTGCTTGGAGGTTCTTCTTCGTTGTTATGTTAAAACATACACATATAACATAAACACCAAGAGAACCGGGTCCTGAAGTGCCTCACCTGAGTAGTTGCTAATCCATTACTGATGTTGAATCCATTGATAGTAATCTGAATTTGCCCACGATTGATCATCTCAATCACAGCCTCTGCAATGGTGTTCATAGGGATCACTGGCATGCTGAGGGCGGCATTGCCATCGGCATTGTCACAACTGTCAGGACACTTCATCTGAGATAAATCACACAGGGATCAGAGTGAGTACTACCTGCAGTCCCCAGGACTATGCACAGACAAGAGCAGCTCTCACCTTAACAATCTTGACATCAGGGAGGCTGTCAAGAAATGCCTTCAAGTCAATGCCATTCAAAACAATCCTGTTATCATAAATATGACCATTGGACTTGAAATCAATGACTGCTTTTTTCTGTAAAAAAAAAAAAAAAAAAGATTTCAAGGAGTTACAAGATCCCTTACCAATACTATATTAAGTGCCATTTCATAAAGGCACCTATGGAAAACACCTACTTTTCTTGCCCTATATTCCAACATACCTTCAGATGGGGGAACATGTTGGCGTGGTCTCCGATAAAGAAAGTATTTGGCATGTAAGCTAATTTCTCTGAATACTGCTCAGCCACCTCAACTGGGGAGGTTTCTTTATCTGTGATGATATAATCCATGAACAATGCCCCACTGGTTCCAGGATACCCTAGCCACATTGCCTAAAAAACAAGCAAGCAAGGCTTCAGTTCCAGGTGCATTGCAAAAATAAAGGAAGCTAAAAATAATTGAATTTTAAGTTACATTTGCCACATACAAGTTCAAGTTCCTTCTTCTGCTTTATCAACTGAAGATCAACCTCTAACTCCAAACCTTCACTACGTAGACAGTGAACAGCTCAAAGATGTTCTAAAATTAATCTTTCAAGCAAATTTTCCCCACTATGTGCAGCTTGAAACCAGAACACCAACCATCAGTGATTACAGCTTATCTGACCTGAGACAACTCCTGTAGTCTAGAGTGACTGATTAAGGTTCCTCTCATTCTCTTTCCATAGCCATTAGTCAAAAAATCCCTCCAAAAACTCTGACATTGATTCTGGCTTACTAAAAGCCCTCTAAATTAAGTTACCTGAATAGGTGCTGGTCTCAGGGCAAACAATTCATTTCGGGCTCCTTTGGTGTAGCCATTCATATTAATGAGAATGTGAATCCCATCCTGATGGATGCGGTCTGCTGCTTTTCCATTACATGGTATCTAAGAATAAATAAATACATAAACACAAGTTATTTTTGTTTTCAGTCTTCCAGTAATAAATCTGGTTAGTCATCAGTATAACAATGGATAGATGCCAACTGCAAAACTTAATTTAAGTGATATTTAAATCTTGTTATTCCTGGTTTTACAGAAGCGTAAATCCTTAATGCAGCAGTAAACCTCTGTAGCAGTAAAACAAAAGCTAAAGGTTAGAAACTGGGGTTATACAAAGCAGAACAGCCTCCCCCCCACAACCACTCCTCTAAGGCTAATTAGTAATCAAAACTCACATAGGGCAAGTGGCACATTCACAAATTAAGGTAGTACACAAGATCAAACTCAAGATCAAGAATAAGTCAATTAACTGCTCTGCAGGGTTTTGTCTTGATTTCTGTGTATACTGAAATTCTGGTCAGTTTTCACAGTTAATCTAAGGCAAGCCTAAATGTATTTGCAGTTGTGACATTTTGACTTCTCCATAACATTTAAATATGACTTGAGATCCAATGTGAGAGTTACAAAATACTGATAATGTTACTTTTTAATAATCAGGTCACAAGGTAACCACAGCATCCCAGGTAAAGTATAACACCAATACATCTACACACTTCAAAATTCTCAAGATTTTAACATCAGCCTCATTCAAGAAATAATTGCAACTAACAATCTCTAACTACAGGCTCATCTCTTTCTTCACTTAGAAAAATTTAGGTTTGCTAAAAGGTCAGTGCATAAAACAAGCTCACCTGAGATAAGTCAATGAAATGATTTGCTTCAGCCATCACTTTTACACGGAAGTTTGTCCCATCATCAGGACTCAGGGCATAACAGAATACCTAGAATATGAGGCACCAAAAATTGAGTATCTGCAACAACTTGTCCATAAAATAACTGTGCTATATTGTAATTTTAAATTACATCTAGTTTCACATAAATCATATTAATATATGTGGCATTTAACAGTTGAGAAAAAGTAAAAGAAGAGGCACTGGGCCATTTTTTGACACATTTGAAGCAAGCCTAGTTCTGGTGCCAGAGTATGGCACTGCATCCTGCACAGACATATATCCAATGTTCTCACCAGTGCAAGGCAAAGTAACTTTAACAGACAGATCTGAATAATAATTAAATCTCTAAGAATGCCTTCAAGCCACCTCTGACTTTGTAATTAGTGAGAATCATAACTATGAATCAGGCTGAACAGACGAGCTAAGCCTCAGGGAAGCTTTTTAACAGTGACTACTTCTCCCAGTTAAGAAACTGCAAGTGTGTCTGAAAACAGCACTTCATACTGGTAAAAGAGGATGACTCAGGCTGAAAAACTCTTCAATTCATAAAAAAACAAATCCAAGAAGCAAAAAATTTGCTCTTTCCTCGTTTAATTGCTTGCACCAAGAAAAAAAAAAAGTGCCACTTACAGCCATATTTAAAGGTTTAAGGATGCCATTTATATTTTTACCTCAAATTTGTCTGGGTTATGCATGCCTGGAATTGATTGCATTAGGTGTGAGGTTGGATGGTTTCCAAAATCAGAGCTCACATAGCCAATACGAAGTCGACCTTCACTGGCCTTCAAATCCTTGGGATGCTCATATGGTGGCTTGTGAAGAACATTAATCTGCCAAGAAAACACACGAGTGTTTACAAACACAGGAACTAAAATCTAAACAAAGGGACAAAAACCCCCTAGGAGTTTACAGAATTAACCTTATCCTACATTCAAGCAAGCAGTCATGGACATCTGTTGTTCCAAACCTGCATTCTATGTATTCCACTGGAGCCAAGTGCAGTGCCCACACACTGTGTCACAAGACGTGATGTCTCTGCTCTCAGACAAATACAGACATTGCTACTGCATTTCTGCTTTTCTAACAGTTTCAGTATTCTACCCTTGATTATTAAATATCCTGATACCACACCATGATCCTCAGGAAATTCTCAAACCACAAGGCCCTTGTGACAGAAGAGGATTGCTGTGATGCACCACAGCATTTGTTCTGTTCTTTGTTCTCCATCTTCCCCAGGCATCAGCTTGTAACCACTATCTCTGACAGGATTATCAGGCTACTCAGAAAAGTCACTTTGACAGTGTTATCTTCCATTAGCTAACCAGACCCTCCCACCAGCTGACAGCACATTTTCAATTATAACTGGCAACCTGCACAAGTAGTCTGTCTCAACACTCACAGCAACAAAAGCTTTGAACATTACATCCCATCTCTTCACATGTCAGTGACTCAGAAAGCTTACAAAGGCTAATACTGACAATCTGAGTATTAGATTTTGAGTAGGAACAGGCAAAGCCCCAAAGAAATTCAATCACAACTGGCCTGTATAGAACTTCCTACCTTGTCCAAACAGAGATTTCCATGTCTCTCAGCAATTGCCTTCCTAAAACTGTGAGAAAGGGGATACAGCATGCTATGATGTGGGTGTACAGAAGGCAGTCTGTTTTTCTCCAGCTGATCAGCTACAATGCTAACCAGCTTCTTCATTCTTTCATCATAGTCTGTCCAGTCACAGACAATCTTAAAAAAAAGGCAAAACATCATGATTAAGACAACAGCTTCCTTTGACCTGTATCAGCTATTTCACAGGTTGACATTAATGTTTCTTCCAAAAATGGAAGTGAAAATTTTCATAATTACTGTTGATGACTGTATAACCTTCTTTCCTGATTTAAGACTTAAGTCTTACATTTAAGCTAGGAATCTGCAGCAGAGGAATACTAAGAATTACACTCAAAGCCTCATCTTCCTCACCTGCAAACAGTGGGCCAGGTTGCAATAGGCATCTGGGAAATCAGGTTTCAGTTTCAGAGCAGTTCTGTAAGAGGCAATGGCTTCTGGTATATTCCCTGAATCCTGTGAAGACACAAATGAGTCAGCAGGTAAAAATATCCTCAGGGTAACTACTCATAGTGCCCCACCACACTGTTCTAAGAGTGAATCATTCGCATGTGCTACCTTGTGAATCGAGGCCAGGTTGCTGTGGGCATCAGCAAAAGCTGGGTTTATCTGAATGGCACGAGTGTAGCACTGTAGAGCTCCTTGAACATCCTGCATCTCCTTCAAAGTGTTTCCCATATTAGAATAAGCATCTGCAAATGTGGGGCTGATTCTGAAAAACAAAGATAATATGTCATGAACAAGAAAAGCTCCTCCCCCGAGGAGAAAACATACTTATAACCAGACCTTAAATACTTTTAACCATTTGAAGAGCAACTATGCAAATTAAAACACATGACTTAGTCATCTTCTGTACAAATCTAGGCACTTTCCCGTTAGGAAAGGCTGGGATCTTACAGAGAGTATCCATTTACCTAATAGCCTCTTTGTAATGCATCAGAGCTTCCTGTAACTTTCCCTGCTGTTGTAGAACACTTGCTAAGTTTGAATGTGCTGCAGCGAACTCTGGAAACACCTGGAAGAAAAACAAGTAGACTCTGTCTCAAACGCCTCAAGCAGACCATAGCAAAAATACTTGTGCATTTATTACTGTATTTTCTTAATCTTTTTTTTTTAGAGAGAGGGGAAAAAAACCTATGTCCTATTCCACATTCCCAATCTGAACCACCCACCTCTCCCTCACACTCAAGTGTACCTCAAGAGCCTTCCGATAAAGACGGACAGCTTCCTCAATATTGCCCTGCTCCCGTTTGATGTTTGCCAGATTGTTGAGAGAATCTGCATGAGTGGGACAAAGTCGAAGGGCTGTGTTGTAGCATTCTTCTGCTTCCACCACCTTCAAAAAAAAGGGACACTCTTAATATAGTAACATTTATTGTAAAAGCACTGTTTATGAGAAGTCATTATACAGTCACTTTTAAAAGGTTCAAGATGGAGATTTCCTAATTATTCTTCAAGTGAGTGATGTTAACATCCATCTTAACAAAACTGGTGACAGCTGGTGTCTATTAAAAAAGCATTCACTATAATTTTAAGAAGAAAGAAGTGCTCCTTACACTGCCCTTCTCCTTCAGGGCATTGGCCAAGTTGCAGTAGGCATCAGGGAAGTGGGGCTGGAGCTCAATGGCCCTCCTGTAGGTGTCTATGGCCAGGTCTATCAGGCCCTGCTCATAGTACACACAGGCAAGGTTGCCGTGCACAACTGCGTGATTCGGGCTCAGACTCAAGGCTCGCAGATAAGCTGCCACTGCTCTGTAACAAAATAAAGGGGGGAAAAAAGAGAATGTAAGCATTCATCCAGAGAGCAGGAATTATTTACCTTGGTACAGTGTGCAGTGAACAATGTTAAGTCTTCTGGAAAATAAGCAAAGCTTTCAGCTACTTTTTTTAAACACTCTTCATTACTAGGAAAAACACCTTTTTTTCCTTACTCCATTTTTTGCCAGTTTATGGTTCAATTTTAACAAGATAAACAGTATCATACTACATCTTTACTCTCTCCACTAACCTACCATTATTTACTTAGACTTCAATCATCACTTTGTTCAAAAGTGAAATCTTTAATTATATCCTCCTATAGCACTATATAAATGGCTCATGTATGCAAATCCAACTTCTAGGAAAATCATAACAATATACATAAGTAAATGTTTAAAAGATGATGTAAAACCTGAAATTATGAAAAAACATGCCCCTGTCTAGTCCACTAATTCATGATTCAATCAAACATCACTGAATCATTTTGACTGTGTGCAATGCAGATAATTTACCTGTTCCCTGCAAGCTTTTATTAAATTTGGGGCCACAAACCACACCTATCAGAAATTAAAAGCCAATTAACAGATGTAATATGGTACATTGCATATAAACAACACAGCCTGGATCTTTTCCCAGAAACAAAAAAGATTCATGTATCAGATTAGAGGTCTCAGAACAGGTTAGTTCAACAATACAGCAACACTATTGCAACCCAAGGCAGTAACATGAGGCAGACATGTCACAAATACAGAATTATTCAATCAGATGTTTCTCTGAATTCCAGCATTTCAGTTTGTGTCACATAAAAGGGAAATTTTAGAAGAGACACACTTGCAAATTATGTGCTGAATCACATAATGAAATTAGAGAATTCAAACATTCAGGCCTTTCTTGTGCATCTTATTTTCACCCTCCCCAGCCTTAACTTCACATCTATTTTCATCAGAAACTCTCATTTTTGACAATGCATTAAGTACAAAAAAGCAACATGAAAGAACACATTTCACAGGAACTTTTTATTTTTATTTAAACAGACCAGTAGCATGATCTGTTTGCACTTCAAAGCTATTTGCTTGCTCAGCTTACAGCTGAAGTCTTTGCTACCCGTGTCCATAGACACTTCACAGAAGGAAGCTAATCTGTATCTTGATATATCTGACAAGCCACAGAGAGCAACAGTATTGATCTGCTTACCTGTCAAATATCCTTGCCTCCTTCAGAACATTTCCCAGATTGATATAAGCATCCAAAAAATTTGGGTCAAGTGTTACAGCCTGAAAATATTTTTGAAGTAAAAATTTTGAGCATTAAACACAAACACGTACTCTATGAAACTGAATTGTTTGCTGCTTTTTAAAAATTTGATAAACATAATCTGTAAGCTTCTGCAATAACCTAGTAAGGAAGGAAAACTTCTATAAACCAATCACAGAGCAAAGTTATTTATCTGAAGAAATGACAGCATGTACTACCTTCAAATTTATTTGTTTGCTTACCTATTCACTTTCAACTACTGCAGAAAAAAGTGCTAAGGATTTATTTCACATTAGGCTGATCACACTTAACACTCCTGTCTGCTGGTGTTATGTTGTCTTTAGCTTGTTTTTAGAGAAGAAAAAACCCTGTATCTACTGCAAAGTAAGACAGAATTCTAAAATTTACAAGTGCAGAAAGAGAGATTGTGCACAAGAACAAGGAAAAAGCAAACACATCCCGTGTGCAGGGGAAGTTCAGCAGCCATTTAACTAAAACAACTTCACTCCCTTCAAAATTAGTAAAATGCAAAAAACCACTTAAAACTGATGAAGTTACAGAAGCTGCAGCACAAAGCTACACGTGAGTATTTGACAAGCCCCACTCTTACAGTCTCATGGGAACCATTAATTCCAAATTAGAATACTTCATCTATCATGAACTAGACACAGATAAAAAAAAATCTTGAGCAGCTAGACTTTTTTCTGTAGATTTAAAGCCATGAATTTCAGGAAGAAACTGTAGCCACTTCTTAAATCCAGCTTTAGGGTACTATAGAAACTTTAGAAATTAGTACAAAATTAATTACGATGCCAATTAGACACTAATTGGAAGGTATCAGACAACTAGCTAATGACACTAATCTAGAGAAGTCTGAACAGTGGTGAAAAACAACCCTGGAGAAGAGGAATTAATGTGTCACTTAAAACTGTTCTTCTCAGTTACTCAAAGGACAGTAACACCTGAAACAAAAGTCACACTGAGAAATTATTTTAAGCACCAAGTTGATTCTTTCTCTTGCACACAAAACATGCAAAACCTTATCATCAGATCTGATTTTTTAAAAATTTAGTCCGGAAAAGGGCTGAAGAACAATTTAGTAATTTTCTCATATTTGACATGTGTGAAGTCCTAGGACAGTTCTAAGTGTCTCTCCTTAGTAGCATATAGGCATTTTGAAACATCAGCAAGTTGAAAAAAACAATTATCATGGGCTGTTAACTAACAGGATCATACAAAGTTCTCCACTATCAAAATATTTCTCACCTGCAAACACACAACTACATGTACATTCAAATCTAGCAGTGAAGCTGACTCTCTTAGGTAAGTTACCTTTTCAAAGTGATGAATTGCAAGCCAAATTTCTCCTTGGGCATTGAAAACACAGCCAAGATTACTCCAAGCCACTGCAAAGTTTGGTTGAGTCTCAATTGCTTTTAAGTAACAGGCCTTGGAAGAGTTAAAGAAGAGAGATACAAGGGAAGGGGAATATTTGTAAAAAGAAAAAAATGAGAAAAAATAATTGTTAGTATGCCTTCTCTAACCAGCCAAAAGTGACCCTGCAGTATAGGCTAGCTTGCGCCAAAACTAATGCGCTGCAAACTGTTGTTGATCCTGCGCCAGCGCAAACCAAAACCCAGGTGCAAGCCCACCATTTTTCAGTTATGCTGGTAACAGATTAACATTCCTTCAGACACCAGATTGCCATAGAAATCATCTTAGAAGTAATTCAAGTAGTTCACCAGAAACATGTGCCGCCCTTAAGCGTGTAAAAAATCAAAAAATGACCGTGTAAAAAAAACTTTGCTGTGAAACAAAATTTTCAAATATTCTAAAACAGATCGAAATTACTTTAAAAAAACCAAAAAAGAAAAAAAAAACTGCTGAAAAAGATAAAAGCCATTCCTCAGTTTTAAGTGTGCTTGTCAAACGAGATGACGCACCCAATCCGTATCTTGTTCCCTGGTTTCTTCCACTACAATTCAACCTCTCCTGCAGCTTCAAAACCTCAAATGACAGGATTGCATGAAGGTTTAGGTCCCTGTAATGCAAGCGCAAGAAATCGCTGCGCATCCTACCCAGCACGGCGCCACGCTATCGCTGCGAACTGCTTGGCTCTAGTGATCGCCCCAAGGTGCAGTGAACGGCCAACCAGAATCATTAATCTACCAGATAGGCCCACACAAAACTCGCGTGTTAAATTTGATGGCTGGACTCTGTAAATGCGTTACAAGCCAATTTCATCCAAAAGGCCGCAGCCTGGAGCTCGGGCAGTCGCCCGATCAGAGATTAATCATCGAGTCAACCGTTCACGGGGGCTTTAATCGCACGCAATGCGCGTTACCGCTGCGCAGCCTTTGCGCTACTGCAGGATCACAGCGCATCATCAGAAGAGCAGAACGCTGCAATCCAAACAAAGAAGAAAAAAGGAAAAAAATGAACAACCAGAAGAGTTAGAAGCTTTTACTATTAACTATCTCCAATTATTTCTTTAAAAAATATTTTAATTTACTTTTACTTTATTTCTTTGAAAGAATTTGTGGCTAATAGTATAAAATATTCTTACATTACTTGCTTGTAATTAAATATTTTAAGCTGTTTCTGAAGCCACAAGACAGAAGATTCAGGCATGGAGGCAAATGGTTTTGCTGTGGCAGTTACAAACCCGTTACCATATTTCTCATCATGTGACTTTTCGGTGCGTTCCTTGCTGGAAGAGGAGGAGGAGGTGTGTGTCTGCCCTAGATCCAGGCCTCGAGCTCCCTTCAGCGAGGCACCTTACGCATGGAATAGGAGGTTTCACCCACCTGAAACCTTCTAAATACAATATCAGTGGTGAAAAACCAAAAACAAGAGAGAAAATAAAACAAGATCATTAGTAAGAGTTCAACAAAGCAATTGCATTTTTTTGGATATGTCTTAACACATGGGAATGAGGATAATCTGTCTGTAACAAGGGAGACATGCAGAAGGGAGAGGGTTAATCGGGCAATTGCATACAGCAGGGACTTTTTTTTTTGGAAGAAAGGCTCTGAAATATCTACAAAGAAATTAAATTTTAGTTTCAAACTGTAAGGAATCTGCTGGCTTGATCTTTCAAATGGACTGATAACCAAAGAAACACATTGCAATTTACTCGAGATGTTTTTCCTCGTTTATTAAGTTCTCACAAAACGGAATAACACTTTCAAACTAGGTGTCTCCAGAGCTCTGAAACAAAGAAGTCAGCAACCTAAGGCAGGCGCAGTGTCTTGGCCTATACCAGTCACACTAAAGCTGCAGTGAAGTGCAATTCATGTTAGCTGTCCGCTTGGTGGGCTGAGAACCAAGTGTCTCAAAGACTGTTCAACTCCGAATGCTGCTACACAATGTTTTCAACCTGGATCCGACCAAATCAATCAGGCTGCCCTAGGGGTGGTACACGCATCCAAGTTGTTACGAGAAACAAAGCAATGCTGAATTTTGAGCCTGCGGTCCCCGTTACCCCACAAAGATCCCCACCCTCCCCAAATGGTGCTGCAGCCAAACAGACAGCTACGCTGTTCATACACTCCACTTCTGAGCATGCGCGTGGGGCTTGGAGCGACAGCCATGGAGCCCAGAGTGGTTCTGGTTTCTCCACACTCCTCACCCCTGCAGCGCGGACGCGTAAGGTGGCTTGTAACAAGACAATTTCTTTCTGCAATCCAAATTTTAACGTGCCAAGAATTTTAAACTCATCTTGGTGTTCGAATTCTCAGTTTAGGAAACGCACGACTGCTAGAAGCCACCTTTCCACTACAGCAAGTTTTCTTTTGATCAGTTCATTTACCAAACAAACCAGCTTTGTCCTTCCGATTTCTTTATTTTTGGGGGAGGGAGAGGGAAGACATGAAGAAAAGATATTGGGGGATGGGGGTGGGGGGGTGGTGTGTGTCGCATACTGCAGCTATTATTTACTAGCCTTTCTTCCACTATCAAGGGAAGGGAAAAGTTAAAAGAATAAAAATCTTTAAAAGCCAATATTACAAGGTAACATTTGGATAAGTTTCTTCTCCACTTACAAGCCACAAAGGACTTTAGAAGAGCGGCCTTTTCAATAGCACCTGCATCATACAGGGATCTCGAGCTAACCACAGGCTCTCTGCTTGGCACCAGCAGGCAAGCCTCAGATCTGAAGGATTGTTACTTATTTCCAGATGAAAGCATGATGGAGCCCCTGCCCAATACTTCAGAATGGTATCAGATAGTCTAGTTCAGCAGCAAGGCTTGGTAACTTTCCATTTCTTGACTTAAACCAACTTTTTAAACATGGACATGTCATATCTTGCCCTGCAACTACTCTGGGGTGTTTCAGTGCCTTCAGTTCTCAGAAGTTTCTCGGACTGTCTGTAGATCAACGCAGATTTGAAGACTTGGTGCAAAGTTCAAGTTTTCAAAACACTGATGTTTACATGTATTCTACCCAACACCTACCTTGGCTTCTTCCAAGCGACCCAGGGCTTTGAGCAGGTTCCCCAGGTCACTACGAACACAGTACAAGTCCTGAAAAATCAAAATCACACCATCAGCTTCAGGATTTCAGATTCCCCACAGGTCTTCACACAGAACTTGAAAGGAACAACCCAGTCCCCTAAAGTTTAGTTTAGATTCTTAATAGATACATCACAAATGTAAATTATTTTTCTTGACCTAAGATTACAGACAGCAGCTAATCTGAGCAAATTTTGTACTGTGAAGTACAACTGTAAAGAATTAAAAAGAAATCATATTTCATACAATTCCTATTATACAAAAATAGAGAAGAAAACTGAAAGTAAGTGGCCCACAGCAGCTTAAGTCCTTTTGTCACATGTAAGTATTTCAATACCCAATTTTTTTTTTTCAAACCACAACTCCAAACCTGAACTCTTAAGACACACCATTGCCACTATGGCTTTTAAATACATATATAAAGTGATTTTGCTGCCTTTTTAATAAAGAAGTTTTTCTCCCCATTTTGCCCACTAATCCATCCATTTCCAACAGCTCTACCACATGTTCCTGCTCTTTCATTTGTCTGAAATGAAAGCACAGTCTGCAACTGCATTATCCAGCAGTAAAGACCACAGAGAATGGAGACATTTTGTCAACATTAATGAAAGGATTTACTAACCTAAACAAAACTCAACTCCTGTAAAAAAACCCACATTCTCACATTATTCTAACTAGTGCATCCACTAGTCACACCACCTGGCAAATTAAGTTAGACAAGTTCACACTGGCTGAAGAACACAGAAGTAAAATTCTGAGCTCTTGTTGGACTGCGTTTGCATTTGCTTTCCCTACAGTAAAAGGATTTATGCACATGGGATCAATGTTGCACTTTAAGTACTTTTTATCACAATGTCTGACCAAAGAGCAAGCAAATATCTTTATCATGCTGAGCAGTACTATACAAATTTAATGAGTATGATGCAAAATAAACAGAAGACAGCAGTCTGTTCCCTAAAAATGTCTATTTGAAAAAGTTACAACCAAAAATCCAAACACCAGATCAATCAGTCTTATAAGAGTCACTTATAGACAGTCAGTTTCAGCCTGTAAAAACTAAACTGATGTTCCTGTAAACCAGTCCACAATGGAAATCTAACCCAGCCTACAGCAGAAATCTTACCAAGGCAACGCTCATCACCATGAAATTTCTGACTTCATGATAAAGTAATACCTGGTGATTTTCCAAGATTTCACATCCAAGCCTAAGCATTGATTCTCTCACTGTAGTGCTGCCTCAAAGCACACAAAGCTAAATATGTGGCCATTCACTGAAGCTTCTGCTTTCAGAAAAGAAAAACCAAACCTTGCTTTTCGTTTCTCCAAACAGGTATGTTACATATACAGAAAAGCCAACAACCAGCAGCCTTTACTACAACATGCAACTTGTTGTGACAAAAGCCTTACAAAGATCCTTAAATAGTAGTAACTACTTCATTTACTTTATGGTATACAGGTTGGAAGGGTTATCTTTTGCTCATCCTTTGAAAGCTGCTACTTTTGCGTCCTGAGGCAGTAATAAAGAATGGACTTTTATAAAATAAAGCATTACTTACAGGGTTGTACTGGAGGGCAGACACATATGCCTGTACTGCTCCTTCCATATCACCTGCAGCCACGAGTGCAGCAGCCAAATTAATATATCCATCAATGAAGTCTGGTTTGAGGCGCAGTGCATGTCTGTAATGCTCAATTGCTTCCTGCAGCTGTCCACGCTCCTTGTACACATTGCCTAGATTGGAATAGGCTTCGGCCAACAGTGGATTCTGTTTGATTGCCAAAGTGCTGAAGTGAGCAGACCTGGAGAAAACGGACAAGTTAGCAAATAAAAAAACCACAGCCCAAAACCAAACAAAAAAACCCCAAACAAACCCACCCTAGACATTCAGTGTTTGTCTGTTTATCTAGTTACTCAAGTGAACATTCATGCTGAGGTGAGCCAAACATTCAGCCAACAAATCTGGACTTACAGAGCTGTCCTGTATGTTTATGCTCCCACCTTAAACTCTGACCTCCCCAGTTCCCATTTTATGTTGTACTGAACAAAGACAGCTCTCATTTACAGTCAGAAGGGTTCAAGTTGCCTCAGCAAACCTGAGCTCAACACACTTGGAAAAAACACCACAGGAACCCCTCTTCCAACATCTGTAAGCTTTACACAATGTTCCACTTAATATCCTTTTCAAGAAGCAGGACATGGCTTACATGTAAAATGCTGTTGTATCCTCACCCATTTTATCTTCCCATACCTGAACTACTACAACTTCAATCAGAACACTGTATAAAACAAATCTGAGACAGAAGTTCTTACTTCCTTCACCAGCAAGCAGGAATTTACAGCTAGAACAAGTGAAGTTCAAAATGCTAGAGGCATAGAAAGCAAGATCAGGAACAGGCAAGCAGAAAGAACACGGAAACAACTTTCAGATCACAAAACCCCTTTAACTAAACATGTTGTTGTGCAGGAAACAGTCTTGCAACTTAAAAAAAAAGCCAAAACCCAGAACCACAAGCCCTTAAGACTGTAGGTGGAATGAACATTACACATGTAAATCCTGCCAGCACACACCAGTGTGGCTGATGTACCAATGTTAATACCTACAATATTAAAATAACACAAGAACAATGGCAAGGCCTTCTGTTTCTTGTAAACCTGACGAGTCCAATTTGTATTTCTCTTACCCCAGCAAAATTCCAGAGGGAAGGAGCCTACCTGTCCAGTCGGCGACACTGGAAGTGAATGGATGACAGTAACAAAAGCACACCAGTGTTATCAGGCTCCTGCCTCCAGAGCTGCATGCAGTGTCTCTCTGCTGCTTCAAAGTCTCCTGCCTGATACTCACGATGAGCCAACTCCGCTAACCCTTGGAAGGAAAGCATACGTTTCGTTGGTTCTGGAGAATCACCAAAACATTTAAAGGGGGAAAACAAAAAGTTAGATGATGGGAACAAAAAAAACAAAACAAAACAAAACAAAACAATGAAAAAAATGTACACACCTAATGGATGAAAATGCTTGAAATGATATGAAACACTACAGCAGGTGACAGTTGGGATTCTAAGATCTTATCTGTACCAGCCCTTGACTCCATCAGCTAATAACAGCAAAAATGCAGACTGTAACTACTGCTAATATTTGTAAGTCAATCATATTCCATTATTCTGAAAGAGATTCCTGTCAGGATATGATACTTTGGTTCCTAACAGGGAAGTGCTGTTAACAGAACAATGACTCTTCCTCACTCTCCCCCACAACTAAAAATCCTATGCTTTGCTATGTTAAAAATAAGTTCTAACAACTTACAAAAGAAATGATGGACAGGAGACAAAGACTTTATAAGACCTGAACCAAAGAAAGTTTTGCTGTGCAAGTAGTGAAAGCCTTTAAATAAAAAAAGGCAAAAAATGCACAATGGGTAACATTCATTGAATCCTGCATACTCCTACATTTTCTCTGAGGAGGCAAAAATCCCTTCACAGGAAAAAAAAATGGTCTTGGAACAACAATGTCTGATGAGAGACAAACACACACTTCAATGATTATGCAACTGGCCTACAGGAGGAACCATTAAACAGACAGGGTACAGGAAAGGAGTTACTGCTCCTGGAGGCTTAGCTGGAACACGAGTGACAAAATGCTTTTAGTACTTAATACTCAACTGTGGAGAATGAAATACTTAAATGAAACACCACCTGTTTCAGACAAAACAACTGAAAGTGAGAAAAACAAGTAAAATTTCTTACAAATGAATAAATAGGTGCAACTTGGAAAAAACCCATAACCATTCATCTTAGAAAGAAGTGCTGGCCTTCAAATTCTGTCTTTATACCAAGAACTTTAACTATTAAAAGGCTGGATTACTACAGGTATCTCTCATTTTTTCTCCCATTCCATTCATTAAACACTCCCACCACATCGTACAGAATTTTACAATTTTGAATTTAAATGAAGCAGATAAACCTTTCCTAATACAAGAAAGCACCTCAATAGCTGAGCCTACGTTTCTGTAGTGAGGTAGTACCAAAGTCCAGAGCCTCCCATGCTTTAGTGAGAACTTGAAAGACACTAAAAATAATCATAAAGGTATTAGGTACAGATTTAGTACCTAGTGTTTATTTTATGAAATTGGGATTGATGCAAGTTATTTAAATTATTTTCAAATTTTGAGTTTTAGCACCAGCAGGTTTCAGGTTTTAACAGAACAGTGCAAGTGCTCTGTGATATAAGTACAATGGTTTTTCTGATAGCAATATTGTCTCTGTCACTGCTATAAACTGTTTTACAGTAAATTGGAACTACCAAGGCCAGTCATTTTCAGATAATTGACAAATCAGTAACCAAGTATCTTCATCCAGATTAGATTTTTGTTTTTCAAACCCTGACTAAGGGGAAAGTGGACTTCAGGATCTGGTTAAACCTACTGGCAAAGATAATAAGGTACAATCTTTATTCAACGTGAGAATGTGGAACTGAGGCTGAAAACCACAGCATTTATAAATGGTGCTGACAGCAATACTGGAGCAGCAGCAGACTGTTCCTCACTTGGCCCTTGGGCTGTTAACAGGTTTTGCCCTCCTGGCAGTCAAGAGTATTTTCAAGTTCCGCTGACAGCACAGAGAAACCAGACAGAGGAAGAGCGTGTCTCATGAACTGAATTTCCTCTTCAAATACATTTCAATTGTTTTAGCAAATTTCAAAGCTAAAAAACAAAAAAAAAAAAAGCACCCCAAAACAAAAAAACCCAATTCAATACTTATGCTGGGAAAGAAGCTTTCAATCATGACCTAAATGCTACATTTTGCCTACTTAAAGCAGTAAGTCAAACTAAAGTTGCAACTTCCAGGGCAAGAGAGTAGGCAGTGCAGATTTAAGGCCTGGGAATGAGAACTACTAACAAAAGCAACAAAAGAAGACACACTGACATTTTCTTTCATTTATCAAGTGTCTCTGTTTACAAAACAACCCACCCTTTGTCTGCAGAGATAAGGTAAACTCAGTGTAAAACTACCAGTCATCTACCTCCAAGCATTCATTTTATAAACGATTGTGAAGAAGTTCACTGAATAGCAGGAAGTGGACAGCCACACCACAAAGCTCAGAATGAGCGAAACTTCTAATACAAAGCTGGCTGGAAGTTACGCTGTGCAAAATATCCGTAAGGCAGTCCATGAATGGATGCTCAATTTGTAAAGAAAATAACTGCAGTAAGGACTCACAGCCAGGAAAATCCCCTATCACGTTTTACATAAATGAATTTCTGTACCTAGGCTAACTTGTGCTGCATGCTTTCACTATGACCTTGGAAAAGTCCAGTACGTGCCGTGACAACGACCTTCCCTGAGGCTTCTAGACAATACAAGCGAAACAAAAAGCTGCAGAGAACCATCAGAAACGTGCCCAAGGCCATTTCCCCCCACCCCCCACAAATACCATCCTAAACACTTGCAATACACTTAGGTTCAGACACAATCTAGGTCCAGACAGCAGCAGCGGTTCCCTCCAGCTGGGAGGTGCTGGATAGCACAGGACTCTGTCCTAGAGTGCACGTGGCTCCTTTTACCCCAGGGATGCAGGCTGCAAGAGGATGCTGCAGCCTCGCTGACCAGACACACAGCTCTGAGAATGTACTGCAGTACTTTCCTGTTTCGTTCCTCTTTAAATCCCTATCTCTGCACTGCTATCCCGTCCCTTTCTCCAAAAATCCTCCTTTCCCTTCTGCTTTTCCCAGGCATCGTTTCGGCTCTTCCTGCCCCTCTGGTAACAGAAACTCCCAAAATCTGGGGGATAAAGCTGGGTTGTCCTTTCATCCTTTCAGTAAGCATAGAACTTCTTTCTCTTGCTCAACAGAGAAAGTCAGATTTCTCCTCTTTTCCATTCCTCAACTACTGGATCTGCAAACTAAATTTAGGGCACGATCTTTGCCTGATACAACACACTCTCTTACTATTCAGAAAAGCGCTTTAGTGCTCGGCTATGCAACAGAATTATAGAACGGTCTGGGCTGGAAGGGACCTTAAAGATCATCTCGTTCCAATTCCACCGCCATGGGCAGGGACACCTTCCATTCCACTAGGCTGCTGAAAAAAAGTCCTGCCTAAGTGCAGCGAGCGATGCTGGGCAAACCAACACACATTTTGGGTCAGGCTTTTACCCTACTTCGCCCTCTAACGCAGTCACCTGACAGTCTGATAAATATAGCAGCGAGCCCGCCGCACTCAGCTCCCCGCGCCTCCCCGGCAGCGGCCCGGGGGCTGCCCACGGGCAGCGCCCACCGGAGCGCACCCAGGGCCGCGCTCGGGCCCGGGGCGCACAGACCCCCACAAAGGCGGCGAGGGCACCCCCGCCCTGCCGCTTCTGGAAACTTCCCCCGGGCGCGGGCCCAGTGAGCGGGGAGCGGCCCCGGGGGCGAGGGCACGGCCCGGCCCCCGCTGTCCCCGGCCAGCCCGTCCCCAGGGGCGCCGCAGCGCACGGTACCTGTGCTGTCCGCCACGTTCCCCACGGAGGTCGCCATCGGGACAGGGCTCGGGGAGGCTGTGGCGGCGACGGCAGAAGGTGCGCTCGGGCCGGACCGGGCCGAGCTGCCCGCGGTCGCGGCGCGCTGAGGCGGCGCTCCCGAAATGGCGGCGGCGGCCGTACCGAATGGCCGCGGCCGGAACTATCTCCGCGGAAAGGAGTCCGGGCGGCGCCGGGCAGCGCTGCCTCACGGCGGGCGGAGGGACCAGCCGGGATCGCGTATCACAGTGCCAAGGTTATCCTTCCGCGCGCAGCGCTGCGCCAAAGGCGGCGGGACTGCGCATGCGCCGCCGCCTCCCGGTGCGCCCGCACGTGGCCCCGCGGAAGCGGCGCTCACCGGGAGAGCAGCGCTCAAACAGCGGGGCATTAGAGCTCAAACACCGGGACAGCAGGGCTCAAACACCGGGATAGAAGGGCTCAAACACCGGGACAGCGGGGCTCAAACACCGGGACAGCGGGGCTCAAACACCGGGACAGCGGGGCTCAAACAGCGGGACAGCGGGGCTCAAACAGCGGGACAGCAGCGCTCAAACAGCGGGGCATTAGAGCTCAAACACCGGGACACGGGGGCTCAAATACCGGGGCCTTAGAGCTCAAACACCGGGACAGCGGGGCATTAGAGCTCAAACACCGGGACAGGGGGGCTCAAACACCGGGGCATTAGAGCTCAAACACCGGGACAGCAGGGCTCAAATACCGGGGCATTAGAGCTCACCGGGCCAGCAGCGCTCAAACACAGGCACACCGGAGCTCACGGGCTCAGCAGAGCTCGAACACCGGGAGAGCAGAGCTCAAAGACTGGCACAGTGGAGCTCACGGGGCCAGCAGGGCTCACTCACCGGGGCACCCGCGCTCACGCACCGGGCACCGGCCCCACGGTGCACAAAGAGCAGCAGAGGCGTCTGTCCGGATCCCCGTTCCTGCTGTATTTCCCTGAGCTCTATCAGCCACACGCCAGGGCTCCGTATGGAACCCCGGGCTCTGCACGAGCTTCCCCGGGGCACTGAAAATTAGCAGTCTCTGCTGAATTGTGAGCCTTCCTAAAGGCTCAAATTACCAAATTCTGGTTTCTGCAAGTAATTGCAACTTATGGAAAAAGTAGGGCAGCTGTTTCTGAAGTACTGGTTGTAGTTAGGCAGTTCCCAAAACCACTCAGGGGCGAGACATCAGACACTGTATTTGTGGTCCCAGAGGAAAAGCTCCCCTTTATGAAATGACAATTGCCTTATAGTTGTTCATCAACAGCAACTATTTCATTCTGAGCAAGCATTTTTTCCTGACAGACATGCAAGTATCCAAGAGGCCAGTACTTCTGAAGAATTACTTTACATCTATAAAGACTGAAGAACAAACCATACAAATCTGTATCTGGATTCTGGAGCCAGAACAGGCCACAACAAGCCAAGGCCTCAGCACAACACGCTTGTCTAAAGCTTATTTTTCACCGTTTACTCATTCATATAACACATTTTGTAATCAATTTAAATATATCTTAAAAAAAAAAAAATTCCTGTTAACACAGTCCACACTACACTGTTCCTTAAACCAAACTGGAACAAGAGAAATTCAGGAGCCAAGGGTGGCCCTGATCATCATCTCAGAGAAGGGAGTTCATTCATCTGAGTCCAGGTCACTGTCTCCTGCAATGGAGTGAAAGTCCTCGCTGTCCTCCTCATCCTCAGACAGATGGACCTGACTTAACACACTCGGCCCAGAGCGCTGCTGTTCTTCCTCTTCCTCCTCTTCTGAGATCTCATACCCTCCAATGCTGCTGAAACTCGTGTCTCTTGTGTTGGACTTTGGGTCTGGTTCTTCATAGCTGCCATAACTAAAAGGAAGAAGAGAATAATTTCAAGTGAGCGGCTGATAGCAGTAATTCTGTATTTGACTGCTGTAAGAGTTGGCTTGAAGTCCTGTGAGCACTAGGAACCACTGTGCACTTCAATTCTGTCGCTGGCTAGCTTTTTAAAATAGAAACTAAAGAAAAAACAGTTCTCCAGTTAAACAATTCCAGTATTTTCCCTCCACTCTGATACACTCAGGGTGGGAAAAATATTTCTCCAACACCTTCAGTCACCTTCATTGCTGACAGAAAGTGCAGGACTGTTTTGAGCCCATTCTCATCTTCTTTAGCACTTCCTGCTGGCTCTTGTCATGGTCCTGGGCTGGACTGACCATGGCCTGCCAGCCCAGCTACCTATCAGCTCTGATGTCTGTGATTCATTAGGCAAATATCAATAATGGCACTAAGGAACTGAATTCCACAAGTAGAAGAAGAACAGAGAATCAAATACTTATACTCTACAGAATGCCCAGAGAGGGGAGAATAGGTTGGTGTTCTCTCAAATGCAAAAACATAAAGCTGATACTGTTGTACTTCTAATTTTCTAATAATGAAACACCTTCCAAAATACAGAATATGCATATTCCTATACTTTTGACTTTTGGACTTCAACTAAGCAGTTGCCTTTCAAGTCAGGACGTGCTTATTCTTAGAGGGGAAAAAAAAAGTTAATCTGTTAAATCAGTTTTTAACTTCAAAGGTATCTTGTAGTTTGAGATAGCTTGTAAAAACCTGTATTTATCCTGCCATCAAAACCCACTATGTACAAGAAATCATTTAGCTTAAAAGAAAGACCTGGGTGGGGTTTTTTTTAATTTAACTGATATTTTTATTGGTGAAAATCTAACAGCAGCACCAAATTTCTGTCAGTAAGAATAACTGGTGATTACTGTTGCAGCAGTAAGAACAGTCACAGGATAACTTTAATAAAATGTGAGATATTCTTCAGGTTTTTATGATGAACACTTCAAAAGTCTTTAGGAGAAGGGATTTTAACAGGATTCTCAGCTCTAATTACCTGATATTGCTGTCCTCCATGACATGAGATGTCTCCCCACCGTCTCCTTCATAGGACATCATGCTCTCCTCATTGTCCATGCCCATCCGTGTGTTCTCTTGAAGGACATGAGGTTGTTTTGGCCTCACTGCATTGGGCTCCACATCTGAGTCACTGCCACTCTCACTCAGCTGGATAGCTGTGCAATGAACCAATGTTTGGTCACGAATTGCCAGGTTTGTTCTGTCACTTACACACCCACAGTCTGTGTTTAAGGGCTGCAGGATTGACTGCAAGGAATGTTTACAAAGTCGTGTCTCCACAAGGCAGCAGGAAAGGGATCTGGGAGGTGATACCACTTACTGAGTGCCCAATTCTGATGTTATTCCTAAGCAATCTCATTACCACCATTACTCAAAAAGCCTTTATGTCTAGTCTACTCTGAAAAATTTCCCCTTCTTCCCCCCTAATAATTTTCAGGGTCATTACTAAATACCACTACATGCTTTTCTGCATAAATTTGTATTAGAACCTACAAACAGTCTGAATAACCTCTGTACACCTCTTGCAGTTCTTGATAACACTGTTTTAACATTAATATTTTGCATTTAACACTGATAACCCTATTTCATATTAAAAAACCCCTGCTTTTACTAAACTGCTCATTCCTGGCTCTGCGTACCAAATGAAACTCAGTGTTTTCAGAACCATTTGCAGTTTCACTTTATGAGGTACTATCAACAGGATCTTGTCTTAGCTCTGCTTTCTTTTGTTGTCTGTACTTACAGCATTCCTATTCCACTTTTGTTTTCAGTCCTATTTGTGTTCACCCAGTCTCCTTATCTTGCCCCTTTGGTCTCTGCTCTCTTCTGCATATTTTTGTGATGGAAACATGAAATCAGCTGGGTCAATGAACAACCAGAAAAGGATACTTACACGAGAAAGGATTGTCTCCCTCTTCATCACTCCCATCATCATCGTCATCATCATCATCATCCTCTCCATCAGACATAAGCAAGTCTTCATAGAGGACACTGGCCTGGGGCTGCTGGGCTGATCCTTCTTCTTCATCAGCAAGGTCACCATCTGCATCCTCAACCTCCTGGGTCACACAAATAGGGATGGTGAAGATCCAGCAGCATGCTGCCACTTCTGTCATAGATTTCTCACTCTGTCCACTGTGAAGGATTCCCTCATTTCACAGTGCTAACATTTCCAAGCTGCATTTCAGAGCCTGTCTCAGGGCAGCAGACACAACAGACAGCCCTGCAAGTCAGCACACACACTGTGGCTGGGATTTCTGTAAATATACTCACTGGGGCTGGAGTCTTGGGCTTCCCATCATCATCCTCATCAAATCCTTCAATATCCACATCAGAGTCCTCCTCGCCCAGCCTGCCTCGTCCCTGGCGCATCTGGATGGGAACACAAACAGCAATGGCACTGAGGAAGGCACCACTGGACATCACCCAGGGGCTCTGAGGGACACACAGGTGGGTGTGGGAGTACAGGAAGGCAAAGACAGAAAGCAAAATATATGTGTATCACTCTCAGAGCAAGGATCCTTTTTCTCTTTATTCCAAGATCAGTGAGCACAGTCTCCACACACTTTTACTCAATGTCCTCATCCTTGAATTGGGAATCTCCAGCCTTACAGCACCAGAGTTCTTGTTTAACTAGTTATTTCTGGAAAATAGCACTAGGTTGTGAAAAAAGTGCTGATTTTCATAATATATTTTAAAAGCATACAGCATTTTCCACCAAATCTTCTCCTGTCCTTCTCTTCCTGTTCTTCCCACAAACCCCATGAATCCCAGATAAAGAGGACTCATGCAGATTCTGTCCCAAAGACTATAAATTTCTACAGAAAGCTTGAAGACTTCCAAATCTAGAAGGCATTCACAAAGCTACAGATGGCTACAACACTAGATAGAACTATTCATAACCAATCTCTGTTTGCCTACATTGTTCAGAATAGCTCTCACCAGTCCTTCTGGTACCACCTTCAGTCTTGTGGCTCCTCACCTTCATTCTCCTGATAATTTATTTTCATGGTCCTATTACTGCATTTTCTTTTGCTATTCCCTCTCCTTCAACATTTATTTTTTTGTTTAGTATAGGATAAAGACTAAAGAAAAATATTCTGTGGTTACTGTAACAAGTTCATTTATACTGATTTAATACCTTTAACCTGTCTGCTTTTTTTTTTTCCTTTTACAACTATAAGGTATCTACAGTGGCAACCATCTCTTCCAAGCTCCTAATTGTCACTGGATGCTACCATAATAATCTAATTATGATCCTCTGAATCTGTAAAATATCCTTCACCATTTCCCTATTCAGAATTAACAAGGGATTGCATATTAACCCTCTGTAGCATGAGTCACCAGGTTTCTACTGCCAGAAGTAGTGAAGCAAACAAATACCTGGCCTTAGGCAGATTCTTTTGCAGCTTTTGATTCTCTATTATTTGTTTTGCAGTGTCTCAATTCCCAGTACTCTTTAAATTTTTTTACTTTTGCCTCAGAGCAGTCAAAATGAAGAAAATATAATAACTTTTGGAAGATATTCCCTTCTCTGCTTGGAAAACCTGATCTTAGTCACCTGTTTCCTACAAAGGCATTGCCTCCTTTTAGTAATTTGCTCATACAAGACAACTCCCCAGCCAGATGAGAAAATGGAGGATTCTGACCTGAGTTCCTCGTTTCTCTGTGGTAGTGATGGGAGTGTCCATAGCAGACAAATTGCTTTCATCTTGATAGAATGAAGCACCATGGGACACACTGAAGGAAGTGCTGGTGTCATACAAATCTGGTGGCTAAAGTATAGGTGGAAACAGGAGACAGAACATTCTCAGGCACTGAACTGAGAGTGGAACAGTATCTTGAGAGGCAAGACTGGGATTTCAGCACTAAATGCATCTTTTTGGCATGGTGTTCATATTATTACACACTGCTTAATCAAAATGAGCTAGTTATTCATAAAGAACAAACGCGGTAAATGCAATGGCTCACAACCTCAGCTTTGAAGTTTGCCAAATAGCAGATTTTAAAATAGAAATCAGTGCTTCTATACAGTCCTGTTCTAGAGAGGCCAAAATCATAAATGGGCTTCAAAAGGATTCAATAAATTTATAGAGAATAGACCTCTCTGCAGCTCATGAATACAATGGTCCAGGTCCAACACCAGTTTAAGGTGCCTGAACAGCCAATTCCCAGAAGCAGGGAGGGTTTGCTGTAAAAATGATCACTGCATGTTTGCATCCACCTACTTCTGTTCCCTGCCAGAGACAGGAGACTTGATTACATCAACCTTTGGTCTGACTCAGCATGGCCCTTTTCATTTACTTCCTACAATGGGAACAGTGTTGCAGCCCCAAATGCTCCAATCACAACTGGGAAAAATCTATCACATATGAAACAGCAAAGCTTCAGCTTCCAATCAGTCCTATGTAAATCACTGTCTCAACCCCTAAAGCTGACACAAGCAAGAAAAAAGGGGGATTTGGATAAAGTGTTCCAAAAGCCAAGCTGCAGTTGGCATGCAGATTGACCTCTGAAGAGTTAATGAGGAAGTACAGAGTAGGATTTTGATGAAATTCCCTTATAATACACAGATCAGGACAATACTGAAAGTCTTAAGAACAACAGCAATAATTCTTACATTAGGCAAAACAGGCTTCCTAAGAATTTAATCAGATGTGTAAAGCACAGAGAGCTCTCAGCTGTATTTGCTTTTTATATCCTGGAGTCCAACCTCTGAAGACCCACATGGGGAGATAACTGTTGGCTGTCACAACTGCATTTAAAATAAAGGGAACTAAAGCCAAGCAATCTCCACCAAACCTGCCACCTGTCACAAGTTTGGGAGTGTGGGAAGTGGGACTGTACCTCCAGCCAGGAAGCAGAGGGAAAGGGTGGCCTTCAGGGGACAAGGGAGAAGCTCAGAGAGCTCTCTCCTCTTACCAAGGACAGTTCCCTGCTCAGGCCTCCTTTCCTCTCTTCTGATCACCAACTTGGGAAAAAATCAGACCAGGTAATACTGCTCTTGGGAAGGAAACCATCAGGTAAGAGAATGGCATTTTTGTCCCTCACTCTCTGGTGTATTGGGAATCACATTGATTCCACTTAATTCTTGAAGTATGTCAACAAATAGTTTCAATAACTCATCTCCAAAGACTCTCTTGCAGCCCCAATACTTCCTATTGGTAGAAAGATCTTTTTCCGTGATACTCAGTTTCAGTATTCCCACCCTGTTGAATTTGATCATCATTTCCTGTAAACACTTTCTACCTTTCTAAAATGCTACACTTTGGGTATTTTTGTGGGAAGAGATGGGCGGGAGGGTGTTAAATATTGCCCCAAACCCATTTGTGTTCTGCTATCATGGCTCAGCCATGCAGTCTTTGTACACTTCTTGCTTTACCAAATTTTAATTTTTTTTTTCTCTTAAAAATAACTTTTGTAAGACCTTAAATTGTTCCTGAACTTCAAGCCCTTCTTTTCTGCTCAGACTTTGCTAAAATTAAATGCATCTTTCCAGATGTAATTACATCAGACTTGCACAGAAGCAAAGAATTACTGGTCTACAGTTGGGATGAATAACTGCAAAAATAGCTTTGGTTTGTCTTCCTATACAACATTTGCATTTTATCATTCAATTATCAGCACAGAGATCTTTCCCAGGGACTGTGAACTTTTCCAAATAAACAAAAGGCACATCTCAGAGACTAGAATGACATCCCCTGCTTTCCTAGGCAAATTCCAGAGATAATTTTAGTTTTCATTAATTAACTTGTCATTCCTGGTGAAAGTTTTTTACTGATGTTTTTAAAAACAACCTAACAACCCAAGATAAGAAGAATTATTAAAAAAAAAAAAAGTCTAAATATCTTATCAATCTTTGCCAAACTGTAAACATTGAAAAGAAGCCCAGCATGAACTTGCTCTGCTACACATAGAAAATACCTGACACACACAATTGTCTGCTGTAAAATAATGATAAAGGTTTAAAAACATTCTTTTCCACTAGAACTGGAAGAAAGAGACGTAAAGAATTCCAGCAATGAGGGCACAGTTGGACTTTGCTGACCATATTAGGCAGTTTCTTTACTCACAGCAATGAGTCTTTCCAACAATACCACCACCAAACAGCTCCCTGGATTCCTCTCAGCACTGCATCCATCTTTTGTCCTCATATTCCCCTTACCTGTCCAGTGCCTGACTTCTGAGGGTTTCTAAATGTTACACCTGCACAGTCCTCGAACTTCCAACCAACACTCAGCTGTACCTGACTGTACACAGCTCATCTTTAGACCAGTTTTACAGCTTGCTTGGGAAATGTCTCTCTTTGTCTAAGGTATCTCACTCTCTGAAGCATCAGAACTGCTTCTTATATTTATTCTTAAAATATAAGTGTTAGCACACCATCCAACAAGATACTCTACTGAAAGACAAACTGCAGACAGATGGAGAACAGTAAACAAGGAGGAAACTCAGGATTAAACACTCGGGAGATTGAAACTAAAACAAAGAAATTGAAAACCTTGCTTGGTCACTTGCCTGTGGAGTGTAGGGACCAGGGGTCATAGGATCAAGACTTTCCAGATCCGCCTCCTCCAGTGCTGCTTCCTTAGCAGTAGAGATGTCTCTCTCGAGTTGAGTCAGGTGCTCATCATACTAAGAACAAAAAAGCTTGCTAAGGTTGCAGAACAGAAAATTCAAACTGTAAATATTCTAGCAAAGTTGTCCACATACCTCAGCTAAAGTCTGGTAACAGATGTTTACAATCTCCTGGGCTGTTTTTGTGTACTGGCTGTCTGACCCTGTAGTAAGAAACAAATCTCTTTATGCATTCTGATGTTTCTTCAATTCCAGCTGCCCAGACAGCAAGACAGGTTTTGGTTACACAGGTCCCTAAATCCCAACACCTTCTGATGCAAGGAGAAATACAAAGCAGGGCTCACATTTGGCTAAAATGGCACAACCAGTTTGTTCCAGCATTAAAAGTGTGATGTAGGACACAGGAAGGTTGTACCCTGTCTCAAGGAAATTCCCAGAAACAAATCATTGGATCAGAGATGTGTACAGAGCAAGCAGAACATCCCCCCCAAATGGAACTGCCCCATGCTGCACCAGATGGTAATAAAGCTTCATGTGACAGTGAAAACATCATTGTTTAAGCATCTCTTTCCTCAGGAAAGGAAAACAATCAAGTTCATGATTCACAGCCTCAGGCTTCAACACACTTTGGCAGTACAGGCACCCAGATGAATTAATTTAAGTACAAAAGGCAGCTGAAGCCTCATTTCCACCACCTACCATTGTACTTAATGCTGTTGGCAAGGATGAGGTTAACATCATCCAGGAAAGTCTCCCTGTTCTGGTATTTGTGTTTGGAGATATTCTGGAAGAGAATGGTCACCCAGTAAGTGATCAAGTCTAAACTCCTCTCAAGAGACTGCTCAGGTCAAGCTACACACCTTGCGGATGGTCTCCAGATCCATTGGATTAGCAATCACCTTGTAATAGTCAGGAACAAACTTTTTGTTAACTGGATGGTGAAACGGCCAAGACTGAAAAAAGGAAAAGAAAACAGACAAGTTTAGAAAGCTCCTGTGTAGAATTTTCTACAGTTTGAGCTACAAATGTCATAAAGAAGTCTCCAGAACTGATTAACACTCCAAATGTATGGAAGGTGTTTATCACAAGACATTCTGGATCCAATCATTTAGGTTCAGGAGGGACACAGAGAAAGATCTACCAGTTGGATTTTTAGCTAGGCCTGTTGATATCTATTCAACAGTAGGAACATCTAATACAAAACAATAATTTTACAGAAGACTTTTCTATTTCATATCACTGTTTTCTCCACAACAAGACCAGCACATTTTGCACATCACACACACACAGTTACTCAAGCTACGTACATCTGGAACTGCCATCATCTTTTGAGTCACAATGTTATCCAAAATGAAGGAAAAGGCCACTTGATCATCATCATCCAGAAGAGGATTAATTGCTTTTTCTAATCGAGCCAGTTTATCTTCCTTCTGCAATAGAAGTAGGGAACATCAGTGGCCGACTCTAGACTAATAACTGAGCTATCATGATGCTCTGTCCCAGACAGACTCCCATGCACCTTTTTATGAAAACACTTGTAAATAACAGGGGGTAATAGCCAGAGTATAAGTCTACAGACAAAGATAAAATAACTACAGTAAGAAACAAGCATCTGTCTTTTTCAGAAAGATTCCCATGGCAACTGTTTAAATGATAAAAATTCAAACACCTTCTGGGATGGGAGGAAGAACTCCCTTAATTTTCTCCTACTCTCCTGAAATCCCTGTGTTTTGCCTATACACAAATCCTCTATCCTCAAAGTCTTCAACCACCTATGACCATCCCTCCCCTTCCAATTTGACCACAACTCATTCACAAGACTTGCCTCTTTCAGCTTTTCATCACACAGGTCCAGCATGGACTGGGATATCTGTGTCAGCGAGTGCTTTGGCCCTGCAAACACACACAGCAAGTGCAGCCTGATTAAAAAGGCCCATGTCCAATATGATGTATCATTACTCCTAAAGCATCACTGATTATATTCCTAGCACAGTTGGGAATATATACTCAAGTATATTCTCAATACACACATTTATTCAAGTTCAGCATGGATTTTATATGAGAAAAAAGTTATTTGTAGCAAATATTCCCACATCTGGCAAACATTCTGTTAAAGTTTGGAAACCCTTTGGAAAGCAGCTGTGCCTGTGGAAGACTGGCCTCCAAGCCCTCCACCTTTGCCAAATATGCACAGTGTAAGTCATTAAATTTCTGTTTCCTTCACTAAGTCCAGTCAGTGAAGCAGAACTGCTAAGGAAGGCAAGATGGACATTTAAGGAATATTCGAAATCCACAGCTTTAAATAATGTCAGGGTTCCTCAGACATCGAAATAAGTATTTGCAACAGAACTATGAAGAAGAAGCCTTAATATTAGGATAAACCAGGGATTTAACTGTCAAAATAATAAAGCAGCAAAGACACAAACCCAGTGCTGCCAGTGTCACCCTCAATGTTACACAGCCTAGAGAGACTCAGTGCAGCTGAGTATTAATTTCTGTCAAATTAATACATTTTGGACAAAGACCTTTCTATCAGCAGTCAGAATAAAGCTGACCCCAATGAATCAGCACTTTTCCCAGCAGATACATGCTCCACCACAGAATCCATGGTTTTATTTTAAACTAGCTTTCTTTCATTTTTTTAAAACTAGTTTCCTGACCTTCCCAAATGGAGAAAAAAAAATTTATTGCGACTAAGAATCAAAATATGCAAAAATATGACAGCAAACTCTACTCAAAGCTGCATGCTCCAAGGCACTGGCTTCAATAGGTGTGAACTATTCCTATTTGCATTGAAAGATTCATTCAATAAAGCATAATAATGTAATCTACTGAAAACAGTGTTTTGCTTAGCTATGAAGAAGGTAAGCAGGACTTGAAACATGCAGAAGTCTTCAGTCATTGACAGACCCATAACTGAACTTTTGTTACATCACAGTCATTGTTTAGTTCTTGCTACATGCTGGAATTCACTTCTTTCTTATTTATTAATTAGTTCATTAACATTAGTATAATCTTTCAGGTTTATCTGGGAAAACATGCATTCACTATTGCCATTTGGCAGTGAATTTATTCTGCTTTTATGTTGCTTTTGTTGACTCCAAAAATTCCACAGCTCATCTGTGCACAATGTGTTAGCAGGAACAGGATTTCCCTGTATTTTTACCATTGTATGTGGCACTGTTCTTCACAATGAGCTCCAGGTGCTCCCTGAACTCCTCCCGGGATGGGTACTGCCTCTTACGGACGTTTTCACGCAGGGTCTGTAAATCCATGGGCCGGGTAATGATCTTGTAATAATCTTTGACAACTTTTGGATTTACAGGCGTGTGAAAGGGGTATGTCTGAGGAGGAAAATAAACCAATGTTTATTAGCACAGTACTAGCACAGCTGATCTCAGTTTAACCTCCACAGTTGAACAGGCACTAATGTATAAAAGCTTTACACAATCAGTTCCTTAATTGCACCAGGGAAAAAAGAATAAGCTCAACCCCACAATAGCAATCACTTTCTTCTACACAATGTTCTTTAACACCATCACAAGAAGAAAAATCTCACAGAGAATTCTCAGATGGTATTTTTGATTGCAACATTGAAGTCAAGAAACTGAACTTTAAAATTCTCATTTCAGCTCAAAACTTCCATTTAATCTTTTGATTTCACAAGTTTCTGGCGAAGTCTGGTCAGAGAAGAGTGGAGTACAGATCTTCTCTAGTGCCACATATATAAAAGCTTTACACCCTGCTACATTTCATGTATCTTTTGCTGGTTTTGTTGAATTTTTTTAACAAAATCACATACCAGCTTTGAACACATATCCCTTTAAAACTAGCCAAATTCTGTGTCTACAATACGTAACATACTTCAACCATAATGCTTAAGAATCAGGATTTGGGTGTCATAGCTTAAACTTACATTGGGAAGGTCTCTGATGTCATTGATGATGCCCTCCAAGATGGATGAGAGCGTCACCATGGGATCTGTTCTGCGCCGGTGGATGGATTTATGGGGACGCTGAAGAAATGAGAGGCAGAAAAATTACAGCAATTCCAAGATGCAAAACATTTACTCACAGAAATTGTAGATAATTTAGTTCATCAGTTTTCTGGGCAGGCATGAGGAGGGTGCACAGGAGCAGTTAAGGGCCTGGCCAGCTGGTACAAACAGAAATGGAGATGCTGCACTCACATTCAGATAATCACAGTGCACCGTTGTCCCCACACGACGCTTCTTCTTCGGAGGAAGCTGCTGCTTAGGGAACTTCAGCACCAGGGATTTCCTGCGAACCTCATCAGCACTAGGCACAAACAAAAAAGCACAATACTTCCTCCAGTCCTCATGTGAATCAAGACCATTTGTCCCCCAGTACTGGCTTTGGTGCCATCTGCCATAATACCAAATGCTCAATCGAAATACTGTACTTACAGTTTATGTAAAGCCCTGTCACTATTCCTATGACTAGTATACATAAAAGTATTCTACATTAAGCTCTATGTTGTTTCTTCTTATTATCCCCACCAGTATCTCTGCTTTTTCCCTTACCTCTCTATCAGTTGTTTTCCCAGGACAATTTTCGTTCCTTCCACTTTGATGAGTTCTTCATTGTCATTGTGAATGACTGTTTTTTCCAGCTCTTCCTCCTGCTCCTCTGTCATTGCAACAGGATTAGAAGGTGGGGCATTTGTTTGATAGTAAAGAGGGCAGAACTTATTAGTCCTCATGTGCCCAATTGCACCACATGCTCCACATTTTAGCTGCAAAAATAGAAGGTGACAGATCAGAATTCATATATGACCTCCTACTTTTCAGGCAAAGCATCATTAAAATCCCCCAGTGAGATCTTTAGTACATCACTAGAACAGAAAACTTCTCCAGTACCCAAAACCTGTATGGATATGCTTACTTTCAAGTCTGGACGCTCTTTCATTTTCTTGGGCTTCTTTTCTGGAGGGCCCTTGAGTTTCTCTTTTTCTTGGTTCCGCTTTAGCCGCCGTAATTGCTCCTGGATCCTGCGCCGCTCCTTCCGCATCTCCTCACGGTGCTGCTCATCAAACAGAGCAAACTTCCGTCTGGGTAGAGGAAAAAAACCAAAATACAGAAATTTTCAACCTTGTTCATGATTTACCAGGTACTTTTCTGGCAGCTCAATCACTGCACAAAGTTTGTGACACCCTCCAAACGGACAGCCGTTAAATCTCTCTTTCTCTCCACAATTACAGTGCTGTGCTTCTACACTCAGTTCTACAGTCCTTCACACTGTCAGTGGAATGAAATAAGCCCACAGGCAAAGCTAAAAGGGAGAAAAAGGAGATCAGGAAGGCCTTACATGAACTCCTCATCCTTGGTGGTCCGTATGCGGCAGTAGGCGTCGATGACCGCGGGTTTCCGCACCGTCTCACACCTCACGTACTCCTTGCCATCCTCATCCCTGAACGTGCGGTAGATCTTGAGGCGGCGGCCAGTGGCAGAGGAGTTCAGGCTGGTCACAGAGGCAGTGTCATCATCCTTGTGAGAGTTTGCTGAGGCTGCTGAAGCTGTTGTCACAAGAAAATGTTTTATTTGCTTCTATTTTTTTTCCCCCCGCACTGTAGAAATGTCATCGTTTAAATACAGCAGATAGCTTTGGCTTAAAAATTTCCAAGACACAAATCCAGGAAAAGCTAATAGAAGTCTTTCCCTTGCTTGTTCATGTTCTCCTATCATGACGTGAAATCAAGCTGAAACAAAGATACTGAGTTATCCACATGGATGATAAAGCCAGAAGGAACAGCTAGAGTCAACAAGGACCCACTGCAACCTGCAATGCAACTGCATTCTGGCCCTGCAGATGGATTAGTTACTGTGGTTTTCATCATAGCTATGGCTATCTGGCAGAAACTGAGGGTCAAAAATTATCCAGTTTTCCAAGGAGTGTTCCAACCAGTGTGTCAAGGGACCACAGAATCTTTCCAGCACCATTCATAATTCAGGTTGAGAGGTTTTGTAGCAAGTAACACTGGGTATCTTTTCATGAGGGAACAATCATCAAAAATCTTTCACATATATCTTATAAATGATTCCAGTAACTATTTATTAGTGATTTATTCCCGATTTGAGAATAGATGGCAACAATAAGGTTGACCCAGATGCAGAGCTCAGCTTTGCTCACACAACTTTCAACAAGTAACAGTGGTCATGGGCACCTTCATGAAGTTCATTGACAGGTCAAACATTTTACCAACCAGTCAGGGACATGCCAAGTTCTCTGCTGGAATGCACTTAAAATAAGCACATCTCCAGGAGATCCAAATCTGGCAGCTGCTCAATTTACCTCCAAACAGGCTGCTACAGCACACAGTGTAAGAGACACTGCTCTCAGCCTGCAAACTGTGCCTGCTTTACACACAGAGCTGTGTGTACTCAGAAGATTCAACTACACAACCATAAGATGATTGCAGGAACTACGTGTGAAAACATCTTGAGAAAATTACTGAAAAAACAGCTCCCCCTGACCCACCCCCACTCAAAATAAAAAAATAAAAAAATGGAAACTTAAGCAGGAAGCAGCAGTGACTATCTAAAGAAATACCAGAGTAAGTTTATAGTTCAAAATAAACAAAAGATATGAGGCAAAGAATACACTTCACATGCACTTTCAGCCACTAAGTGCTCAAGAGAAGGAAGAACCCCCAGAGAGGGAAAAGCCCCAGATAAGCATGTTTATACATTCTCCCTGTAAGGAATCCATGCTTTCCTGAGAGGCCAGATCAGCACACTTTGCAGCCTGACATAAAGTCCTGCATCCCTTCCCAGGCATAATTCTGTTGGTTGCAGTTACTTACACATCCCCTTTTTGTCTTTTCTGTCCTTTTTGCCCCTGTCTTTGTCATTGCCATTGTCTTCTCCCAAGAGCATCCTTTGCAATTCCTTCCGTTCCTGCTCTTCTCTTTCCCGAGAGAGCTGAGAACTAGTTTTCTTGTTCTGTAACATATTCTCAATATTCTTTCCCATCTCTTCAAAGTCACTGTCTTCAGCTGAACTGCTGTCTGTGTCTGTTGACAGGATCTCAGTGGATTCCAGAACCCTGAAATAGGAAGCATCCTGAAAGTCACTGAATGTTGCCCTCCCAAATTAAAAAGAAAATCAGCCTGTTACCTCCCCAGAAATACAAAGGTAAAAATGATGCAAAGGTTTGAGAATTAATGACAAAACTCACTACTACAACATGGGGCATAATATATTCCCTTCTCAAGCCTTCCTTTTAACTCCCGTGTCTAAAGATCAACTGCTTCCAGACAATCTTCTTCAAATAGTTGATCTCTTCTTCATCAACAACACTTTATTCCCTCACCACTCTCAGGTCTCGGGCCAGAACAAGGAACAATGCATGAATTCTGGCAGTTCTGAAGAACAGGACCTAGAATTGGTAGCTATGACCCAAAAAAGAGATGGCAAATTGCTCATAACAGAACAAAACAAGAAAAAGAAAGGAAATAAGGTATTGCATTACTGATGTGTGGAACTGCAGAACATCTCATGTTGTGACTCTCCAATACATTCTACCTTTCTAAAAGGTCTGTGACAGCAAGACACTAAAGCTGAGGGTTTCTACCACCAGCCAAAGGCCTCTTTCTTAGTGCTGTATTTCGTGGGCCCAAGAAGTTGAATCAACATCCACACCACCACATATCAGTGAGCCCCAGACATGGGGACTTTTGAGGTGGTTACAGGGTGGGGCTCAAGGCTGTGAACATCAGATAAGAACGTACTTATTTTGTAAGTCGAAGATGCGCTGACACTCCTCTTTGTATCTCTCCTGATGTTCTGCCACAGAGAACCGAGAGCCACGGGCAAATTTGCTCATGGGCCCTTCCCCTGAGCGTGCCTGCTCCGTGGACATCGTACGGACCACGTCAATCACCTCCCACCGGGACAGCTTCTTGATCTGCAAAGAGCAAGACAAAGAGTGGTTTTGAGAGACACACAGCTGAGGTAGCTGGCCAGGGATCTCAATTCCTCTCCACACGAGGTCAAAGTAGAAATTTATATGTCCCTTCCACCATCAGCTGCTAAATCCATTAGTGAAGTCTGCAGGTCTGCTCTGGGTTTACACTCACCTCCTCCTCAGGCACTCCAAATTTCCGCAGAAGTTGTTTGGCATTTTTGAGGGAAAGTCGGCGCAGATCTGCATCTGTGCCAGTCACTGTTTTCTTCACTGGTTGAGGTTCTTTATCGTCCTGTTCAGAGGAAGATTCATCCTATTAATGTCCTAATAGTCTTTCCTAGGCTCATCTGATATTTTCTCTTGCCTATGTCCTGTATTTACTCCACTTCTCCCACGTGACTTCCCAGCTATTGCTCCTTGGGAACTATACCTTCTGCTGGGTTGGTTTGTTTGGAATCTTGACATAAGAAAATCCTTCCCCACAACCAGTGGGATCTGCAACACCAGTCACTTCCAGGAGGCACTTGCCCTTCATGGCAGCAATGAAGGCTCGTGTGGTGTTCCAGGGAGCCGTGCGCACCTGCCAGCGAGAAGAGAAACACTCATAACTCTGTTACGGTCCACACTTTTACTCTGGGATTCTTCCAGTCATACTGAGAACTTTTCAACTGACACAATCAGGGTGAATTCCTCTTCTTGATCTCTCAGCTGCCCCAATAACACTTCAATGAATAACTGAAGTGTTAAGTAACTCACAAAAGGCATTTAAGGACCTGCAAGAACTATCACCAAAGACAGGTATGAGCTGGCAGCAAAGTTCCCAGGGAAGTTGGGCGAACATCTGAACCACTAAATCCTTCTTTAAATATAAAGACCTAATTTTCCTCCCGCCATTCAAATTTATGTATTGGTGTATACACTCATGCATCACTCTGATGGTACCTCATCATCAATCTTCATTTGGAAATCCTCTTCATTCTCCTCTTCTGGAGCAAAGAAGGATTTCTCCCCATAACCTGCATCCTGCACAGAAATATTAGGGAAAAAAATGAGAAGCTGAAGTCTTAAAAAGGTTACTGGAGACAACTAGAAGTGTCTCTGTGGAGACCTGTCATGCTGAACAAGCAAACTTCCACAGGTAGTTGCCGGCAAGATTCACTGTGACCCACAGAAGCACAGATGTCAAACTGCCCAGTATTTTGACAAACTCCATAACTAAACAGTGCACTCAACTTCAAAAAAATAATCAGTGTCTCTTACAGCCACCTGCTGGTTACTTCATGCTGTAGAGCTCCAGGTATAAACACAAGCCCTTTCTTGTACCTTCCCTTTGGTACTTTTGAGCACAGCAAATTCAATATCCAGGTAGTAAGAATACAGTGTCTCTCTCTTTAAAACTTAACTCCCTTTTATGCAGCAGCAAACTTAGCAAGTGGCACAATAGTTAGGGACCTAATTTGCCTACTTTATGGCAAAAGTAGCTTTAGGCAGAGGGTGTTACCTAGGCTCATCCCTCACAGGGTGTCAGTAATCTGCCTTGGAGCCATGCAGGATTTACCTTGAGCCGCTGCTCAGCTGCGATCATGCTGTAATAGGCACAGCACTGCTCTGGGGACACCATGGCTCTGATCTCCTCCTCTGTTGGCAGCCTGAAATCTGGCTTTAAAACCCACCAGTTTGAGTCCATCCCTGAAAAATGCACAGGTCAAACATTGAGTAGTTTGCCACAAGTGTTGGATGGAATCACAGTCCCAGCTTCCATTTGCATGTATTTGCACAGCACAGCCACACACACAGCGAAGGGAATATGTTTGCGTTGGTGTCTTTAATGAGTAAATCACTGTCCAAAGGAGTATTAAAAATGTCTAAACTATAGTCACATCTCACCATCAAGCACGCTTGTGCCGAAAGAAAGTGCACATTCTTAAAAAGTGGAACAAAAAAACCCTGCCAGATTACATTTCAGTTCTACAAGTTTTCAAGAATGGTGTATCAGGAGGAGATGTTGCCTCCTCCTGCTCTGTTTGGAGCTCCAAGAGCAGCAAAGGATGGCTGACCACCCAGTAAAACCCTTCTCTACCTGTACATTTGAAATCAGCACAAAGATTCAGTCACTTGTGGATGCTGCTCTCAGAGTGGGAGGAAAAGGGTTATTAAGAATGTCTAAACTGTAGCCATTTCTCACCATCAAGCACACTTGTGCCAGAAGAAAGCGCACATTCTTAAAAATGGGAACACAAAAACCCTGTCAGACTACATTTCAGTTCTACAAGTAGATGCTTCCAAGAATGGTTTATGAGAGGAGATGTTTTCTCCTTCTACTGTTTGGAGCTCCGAGAGCAGCAAAGGAGGGCTGACCACCAAACAGAACCCTTGGCTACCTGTGCGTTTGAAATCAGCGCAGAGCTTCAGCCGCTTGCGGATGCTGCTCTCGGAGTGGGAGGGAAAGGCCTTCTTGATGTCCTCCATGCGGATCCTGCGCGGGCGGTCCCGGCTCTTCCAGAAGAGGCGATAGATAAAAACCTACAAAACAAGACCCATTTGTCCAAAGAAGCAATAAACCAACTTGCAAACACAGCACAGAGGGTGTTTCTGGTGACTGCTTCAGATTTCCTGCTTCAAAACCATTGTTTCTCATAAATTCACTCAGTAAAGTTTTCCAAGCTCCGTGTCTGCTTCAGGTTCAGCTGTTTTTGAGAATGAGGTGTGGAAAAAAATATTTGTCTTCAAAATTTTTATTATCACATTAAGGAATGTTCATGCTTTAGTACAGAAATTTTCCTGCTCTGCAAATACCTCTTAAGTTATAATTTTGAATTTAATTGACAGTAAATTATTAGAAATTTTCTCCAAAATCTGAATTGGGAGATAATTATTGAATGCTCACAGATAGTCCTAAAGCTCAACCACCACAAGACCTAGGAAGCAACTCTAATTCTGTGCTGTTTGACAGCACTGTCATAATGTTCCTTAACTGTCTCTTAGAAAAACCCCTCTAAGTGTCATTTTACACAGCACAACCACTTCAAAACTCACTCTAACTTCTTTAGTTTCATACATTTATATATAATATTTTATTCTGGTATTAAAACCCTTTATCATTTACTTATCAGATAGGATGGCATTGAAACAGAAGAGATATGTTATAAGTCTTTGGTTAAATGAAAACCAAAATGGCCTGTTTGGTTAACATCCAACTCTTGCAGTGCTCTCACCTCACAAGAAAACAAACAAACAAACCAACAAAGGGAGTCACAGCAGGAGAATGAGCTTCTTAAATCAAGACTGTCCACTCAAGGCCCAAGCCTATGCCATGAGCTGGCTCCAAAGACACCCCAGATCCCCAAATAATCTCTTATCACATACCTGCAGGAAGTCTCTGATGTGTGTGTTAGCTCTTTTAGAGTTGGGACCAGGTACTTCATAGAGGGGGCACTCCTGCCCAACCACAAAAATATCCACTAATTCTCGAATGTAGTAGCCTTGCCGTGTCCGGATGATCAGGAAATCTGTTTCAGGCATCTTATGTAAATAGATGGGGGCCCGGAAAAGATTGTTTTCAAATGCCTGTTCAGAGAAACAAATCAAAGTTCAAAAGTCAAGTGTTGATCAAGTTTTCTGTGATTCAATCTACAAAAAAAGATCTTAAAAAAAAAAAAAAAAACCAACACCCCAAGGTTCACTGCAATGGTACAACATCATTTATATCACAACACAGGTAGATGTGCAGGGAATACTCAAGGATGAAGAACAAAAGCTTAAGAAACACTAGAACAAATGCAAAGATTGAAGGGCTCTTTGGACACTGAAGGTACTTTCAAAAGAAGATAGAAAGAACACATCTGCAAAAGAGCACAATAACCACAGAAACCAGCCCAACACACAATTAGCATTGTTAGTTCTGTGATGAATCTCTAATATCAACCTTCACCTTACCTTTTTCCTGTGATACAGAATGGAAGAATTATTGCTGCAGAAAGAGCAGCTGGCATTAACTGAAATCCATTTATATTTACATTTATGGATTATTAGCCAGGTGGTCCTTGTAATATTCTTAATTACTCTCCCCATCTCAAATGTATGTACTTTAACAACAAAAGAGGCTCATAAAAGCAGAAGTCTGTACATCTGGCTAGTAACTGGCATCCAACAATCAGAAGTGCAGTTCTCAGAAAGTACATAAAAGGTCCTGGATCATGATAAATCCATGTTTTCTATCCCCTCCAACACCTATTTACTGAGCTCCCCAGGATTCAAGCTTTGGTTTTCCCCTCAGTTCTCTCTAACACAATTTCTAATGCCATTACTAAGGAAAAAAGCAAAGATTCACTTCCTGCAACTCTTGTAACTCCCACAACAATTTTAAAAAGCATAGAACTGAGATTTAAAAAAAAAAAAACACTAGGAGCTGAATTACTATCCATAAGCAAAGAGACAAACTGGAACTGAAAAGGAATCTGGGTTTTTTTTGGAAGCTGAGCATTATTTGTGATTGAATAAATAGTGGTTGTAGCAGGCACTCTGCCTATTACTCCACATCCAACTTATCTGTCTTTTAAATGTAAAAACCTTGTTTCTCACTTGCAGTAACTGGCCTGGATGCAGAGAACCCAGGAAGGGAGAAGTGTGACAATAAACAGTCTCTCCATATTTGCAGTCTGGAGCTCCTGGGTCTTTGCCAGGTTTCTGGAAGGTGCAATGAAGGTGTTGTTAGCTCTCAGCAAGAGGCAGAGGGAAATCACCGTCCAACAGCAGAATCTGCATACTCACCCTTTTGTAGTAATTTTTAATCTTTGTTGCCATGCCAACCTGCATCATCAGAGGGGCATTCTCCTCACTGTACTCAGCAAGGATGAGATCTCCATCCTTGCCAGTGAGGTCCTGTGGTGTGCGCATGAAGAACATCTCCCCCCCGCCGGAGGCCTGGCGCTCCTGCTCCCTCATCTGCGCCAGGGACAAGGGACAGTGTCAGGAGAACAGCTCCTCAAACAGCCCAGGCACACTCAGAGGCAGGCAGGAGTAACTGTACCTTGGCTTTCTTCTTGATGTGCTTCAGCAGGGGCTGCACAGCGTGGGGGCCAGGCTGGGACAAGGCACCAAAGGAATATTTCTTCAAGGGAGGCCGATGGAATTGTCGCAGCTTCATGGGCCCCATGTGGGTGGGGAAGAAGGGCTGGCGGAGCTCCACGGCTGGGATGGAGTGCTGAAACAGAACAAAATCTCTGTTAACAGGGACATGCACCACCTCAAAAGCAAGACCATCCTTCTATCCTGTTGAACTTTAAATAAGAGAGCCCAGGGATATTTTTAGGTCTCCTAGGAGTAACACAAGTGCATTGAAATTCACTTATCATAAATGTTGCCTTTTGACAGAAAAGTGCTTACTTCCATATAAAGATCTTTCCTTTGTATACAGAGATGATTTCAATTTTACTATTTCAAATGGTACCCAATGATGGGATCTTTTTACTAACTAGGAACCACACGGAAAGCCATTATCCCTATAGGTGGGAGAAAAATTCATTTGGAATTACACACAGTTTTCCCATTACAGAAGATGCTGGAGTCAGATGAGGTTTTAGAAGTCACTGAATTCCACAAAGAAAGAAGAGAAAAAACCATCACCTCCTCACCTAGGGCTAGTGAGCAGTAATTCAAATTCATCAGTAACTAAATTCATTTTATAATATTCAGACTAAGACACACAGTAGCAGCAGAAGTACAAACTGCACCTCTTTCTCCCCTCCCACTATTGGTTTACAAAGAATACTACACAATAAGACACCAAACAAAAGTATGGCAAACAGGACACAGTAAGATCAAGCAACTAAACCTCAGTTTGATGGGGCAACCAATAAAAATTAGTTCAAACTCCTAATTTTAATTGACCATTAAAAATATCTCTCATGAACACCTAACTGACTCGATGTAATCCAAATTCTGCTTGTCTACAAATCCTAAATCATATCCTCAGCTTGAAACCTCCTACCAAGACACTCAAGCTCTCTCACCCACAGTGAACATTATTATGACTACCTGGATGATGTTGCCTCCAAAGGTTCCTCGAAGTCCCTGCTGTTTGGGGTAGTAAAACTCATCATTGGAGAGGTTCCAGGGATCCTTCACCTCTGGCTGAGACATGTTCTAATTCAATTTTAAACAAAGAGACAGAGGTGTCAGAAAAAAAATATATCACTCCTTCCTCATCATTCCTAACTCTGGAGAGGATGGTAAAGCTTATGCTGACCTGCTGTGGTTCTTCCTTGATGACACCTGTTTTTCCCAATAGGATTCTACTCTTCTTGAGAGAAGATTCTTTCTTGTTCTCCTTGGATGGAGAGTTCAAAGTCATCTCTTCCTTTTCATCAGGAATTTCTAAAAGCACAGGTTTATATTTCTACCTTCCCTCTTCAAACCAACACGCACGCAAGTCATATTAAGACAGTCACTTCTAAAACACATCAGGAGTCAGATTAATCATATTAAATTTAACTTTCAAGGCATTAATTTTTGCTTTCCTGTCAGTGCATTTAACTTGGAAGTTGAATGTGTGCACCATACCATTAAAGGTTATTAGCATTGCCACCTCCTGCTTAGGCCTTTGACTTGCAAATTAACTTCAAAAGCCAGAACAAAGGAATGCCAGAAGTATTGCCTCAGTCCATTTATTTCCATTACAGTGTGATTATAAACTCTTGCTTTTATTTCCCCTTGTCTTTTCCCATTCAAGTCAAATTTCTGGATGCCATAAACATACCCAGAATTATGTTTTCATCATTTGGATCAAGTGTTAAGACAGGGGGATCCAAGTAGGTTTCCATTGCCTGATCATCCCAGATGATATTGTCTTCCCAACGACCATACACCAACTCTTCATTATCAATTGGGAAAATGGAGTACCAGGGCTTGTCTTCATCCAGGGAAACTGCAACAACCATAAAGTAAAACCCCTGAGAATTTTATACACAGCCTTGGCAGAAAACTATTTCAGATCTCACCCCCATATCTTATTCCCTCAGCCTCCTCCATCTTTCAGGACCTCTAAAAGGCAAAAGGAAGCTGATCTTGAAAGCAAAGAGGAAGCAGAGCCCCAAGTCTGAGCTTTACCAACACTCCAAGATTTTCCTCTATTGAAACATAGCTTCCAAAAAGTTTTAGAGCAAACAAGCAGCACTCTACCTTAGAAATGTGTGTCACTGCACCTATTCATGGGCCATTACCTTGCTGTTCAGGGGCCTTTTCCTTGCACTTTGCTATTCCCAGGACTCCTGCTACGTTTGGTTTCTGTGCTAGAGGAATTGGTGAATTGAGCAAAGAGCCACTGCGGTTCAAACCTGGAGAAAAGGAAAACAAAAGTAAGGTCAGCTTGAGTGGGAGGGTCAGGGGGCATTGCAGTGCCTTAAACCAGAACTGGGGGGTTGCATGGACAGTGAATTTCAGCCTGATGGACCTCATATCCCAAAGAGTGACATGTGTCATTAGAACAGGGAAAACTTTAAAAGACACACTTCACACACAGCTGACTGCTGGAGTCTGCAGCCTCTTCAAAGAATCTCCAATTCACCCATCAGTGCCTCAGACTGTCTTGTACTCACAGCTGAACACTTAAAGGATTGACACTAGTACCCAATAAAGATCTGACATTCCCATTAGTCTTTCTTTGGAGAAGAAGGATAAGATAAAACAGATGACAAACATTCATTCTACACGAGCAATTTCAATTTAAAATGCATCCATGTCTAAAAGAAATCTGAGGCTTGTAAGAATTGTTACTTCCTATCTAGAAAAAACAGAATACCACTTTTACTTGGGGAGAAACTTCTACATAATTTAAATTAAATAGACTTTTACATAATTTAAATTAAAAATGAAACTAAACAAAATTCCACTAGCCTATAAAAAGAGGAAATCCTAAGGGTAGCTTTGGTTGATATTAATGTAGATGGATCCAGCATCTGGTATTCCACACGGAGAGAAGAAAGACAGCTGGGATGGGGTTTTTTTAACAGAAGTGACCTATTCTGTTTCTGAAAAGAAACCAAGTCTCAGAATTCTCAGTGGAGCTGTGATTTTGCCAAAAAATATTCCCTGGCAGGGAGAATTCTATGTTCTACATTTGAGACACGCAACTGTAGATGTACAATTGTACTAAGTACTGCAGTTAAGTGTGTAATGAGTCAGCTCAACTACAACAAGTAAAATTGGTGTCAGACCCCTGCTCACCTTGCTGAGCATTGTATGCAGTGGCATTTCGGGTCATGCTGGATGGCAGCCAGCCCGCCAAGCTCGCGCGCTGCGTCTTTGTCCCTTTGTGCTTGACGTCCTCCCCATTCCAGATGACATCATCCTCCCACTGGAGCTGTGTCACCATGAGGAAGTGCTCATCAGCTAGCAGATCATCCTTCTCCTTTGTTGACTCTGGGTCCTGGAAGGGAGTAATAATTGTTGGAAGACCTGACTTGAAAGACATCCTTTCAAGCTAAAGGAGAGCAATTCAAAGTCCCATTTTGCATGGTGCACAACAACCCACCAGCCCATCAGCAGACTCTCACTGTGCAGCAATCCCCACACCCACCTCCACACTTTGCCCCAGGGCTCCCCTCTCACCCCCTCATCTGTGTGTCCTTCAGCCTCCTGCTCGTTCTTCTCCTTCAGCTTGAAGCCATAATCGAAGCCGCTGCCGTCCTCGGGGATGCCCAGCATGTCGTACCAGAGCTGCGCGGGGCCGTAGCGCCACTCGGCCACCTTGGGCTTCGTGTCTGTCACCTTGTCTGTGTCACCAGTGGACTGGGAAAACTTCGACTCCACAGGTGCCATCATGGTGATCTGAAGCACAGCAAAGGAGGGAATGGTTACACTGGTGGTTTACCTAAGGGTCAGTCAGAGGTCTCTTCCTTCTGAGTTTCCCAGCTTATTCTCATAGAAGAAAAGCATTTCTAAGAAGTTCTCTTCCATACTTACTAGCTGCCTCAAGCATGTTCTGTAATTAGACTTCCAAGAACACAGAGATTTCTTCTTGATACAAAGAGGGTAAGCTCTCCTATTCATCCCGTACCACAGATGCAGCCTTCTCAGTAAGAAACAATCACCTGAAGTCACTGATTAGTATTTGGAGAAGAGCTGCTGCCCAGCTGGAATACAAGCCAACTCTGTTCTCCACTTTTCTTTTGAGGGAGAAGCTCCTTCCTCTAAAAGCCACTGTCCAATCCACTACTACCCCCAGCACTAGCTGGTGACCCTCTCTAAGCCTCAGATATCCCACCTCATCATCTGAAAGGCACTGCTCAGGAGGGGGAGGAGCAGCAAACTCATACTCCCAAGGAGATTTTCCTTCCACTCCACTCTCAACCACAACTTCACCCTCCTGTATCTGCACTTCCTGTGCCAACTCCCGATGCTTCTTCTTGCGTTTCCTCCGGGCGCTTCGCCAGACCGACGGGACGTTCTTCCCCGGGCCAAAGAGACGCAGGAAACGCAGCACCTGGAACAGGAAAAAACAAGGGGATCAGATTAAAAAGGACACTGTGGAATGCTTGCCCTTACCTAAAGAACAGCAATGCAAGAGAGCACTCTGAAATTCAGAAGTTTAGCCTGTGGTAAAACCCCAGTTCCCAATGCAATCAACAATCTCTTGGTTGCGCTTGAAAATAAAAAGTTTCTGATCCTTCTGTTTGATGGATCCTTCATTTTTAAAAGGATATATTCTTGATTTCAGACATAAAGAAAGTCAGAGGGAAGAAAGGCTGCGTTTACATATCGGATATGTGGTTAGAAACCACCTGGAAATAACTGATTTTCATTCTGAACAATCCACAGTCTTCAGAAAGAGGGATGGTAGTTGAAGAAGAGTTGATAAAATTATCAGCAAAAGAGACAAGCTAAAAGAGAGTTATGTAGAGATTTCTTAAGCAAACAGATAAATAATATGGTCCAGAAATAATACACTCATTTTTATTTCCATTATAATGTAGTTCCCCTACACTGCATATCTCCAAAACCCACACTAATGGTAATGATACATTTCCTCTTCTGTTCCTTCTATGGATATGATTGCTGGTTTCTAAGCACTTAAAACCTTTTTCTTCTAAGAACTCTCTTAAAGAGGTAAAACATTATTTCTAAATTAACTGACATATTCAGGAAACAGGAATTAGAATAAAAGATCTGCAGATACACCCTGTTAATGTTCCCTGTTAATCTGTTACACTGATCCCCAAAGGAAATGTTTGAATGACCACTCTGTCCACCTCTGCCTACATCCATGTAAACCTTCTTCCCTAAACTCCCACAGATTATTTATGAAGTCTTTACCCAGTTTCAGTGACCTGTCATGAAGAGCAAATGTCTCAGACATAGTTAAGCTGCTAACAGTTCAAATGGACACAAAAGTCTGCTTCTGCACATGCTATTTTAGGTTTCATCCAAAAATACAATGCTGTATTATCATGCACACCAACCCATCCTCACAGCAAAATCCACAGGGCTTTATGCTTTGCCAGCTCTAGTGCTCATAAATTAATTATGGGAAGTGCTCAGCATTAATTGCTTGCACTGATTTCTGCACCCACTGGGCACATCCAACACTGAGCCAGTCTGACATTACGTGTTGAGCATCAAAGAAATGAACACACCAACTGATAGTGAAGGCAAATTTCTGTGCTAGAGCCTCACCTAGATTACCAATAGACAGTGGTTACCTAAATCATTAAAACATGACATTTAATTATGCAAATTGTTCAGCTCCTTACACAAACCCTCTGAGGCACACATAAAACCAAGTTATCCTTGTTCACAACCATCTGTTTGGCAACTATAAGCTCATCTTCATTGCCCTTCTCCTCCTACCTTTCCTCTCAACAGCTTTAAAACTTCCAAAATAATTACTGAAATACATAAACTGCATTTTCTATTTGGGAGCATTTAGAAAAGAATTGTAATGAATTCGCTTTGTGCAAAACCCAACCATTCTTTGAACCAACTTGCTCTGAGGTGATTTCTAATTTATACTCAGAGCAGTTTCAAGGGAGAATTAAGTAAAGATACAGATCACAGATTGTTTCAAGAAAAGCACACAAGTTCCAGACAGCATGAAAGGAGGAGCAAATATTTACCAGAAAAGCCAGAAAGCAGACAGATTAGCACTGGTTTTTAATCACCTGACTAAAATATCAAACCAACAGGCCTGTGCTACAGTCTAACAGAAGAGGAAAACATTCACACTCTGATTTATAGGACGCTTTGTAAGAGATTCCTGCAAATGGCAGGATAAGTATTAGCTAATAAGCAATCTGGAAACAGCAGCAGACAGAAACTGAAGAAAGTACTGAGTGAGCAAGAACATCTTTGTGATTGCTGAGTACATACCCTTAAACACTGTACAATGCATATTCAGAGGGCTTACATGACACACATCTCTTCCACGTATCTCTTACAATACCTTGCCTGGTCGGAATTCTGGGAAGAGCTCTGTAACGCTTGGCAACTGTTTGGAAGCATCTCGCTGCATGATTCCTGCAAGAGGAAGTGTGAGTTTGCCTTCCTTGGATTCTGCCTGCCTGGCTTCTTGAGGTCCCATCTCTGACTCAGAATCAGAGCTGCTGCTGAAATCCACCTTGTCGGAGGCAGCAGAGGAAGGAGCAATGATGGAGGGCAAAATGATACCGTCTCCATCTTCAGATACTACAATAGAACAAGCACCTCATAAACAAACAAGTCTCCTCCCTCTCCCCTAGCATAACCCCATAGTGCCAACATTTACTGTTTATACCAAGTTATGCAAAAATTAAGCCTGTGCAGGCCTTCTGAGTACCATTCTGGTTTAACCTTTCATTTTATCCTAAGCGTTCCAGGTGAATTCCCCAGCCACAACTGAGAGGATGAGATAAAAAAAGCAGTTTCATTGTCAATATGGGCATGTCAACAGTCACTGGAAATACAATACTTCACCCTAGATTTCAGGCAATCCTGCAACATCACAAACACTCACCTTCAGATGCAGGATCCGAGTTTTGGTGACCGTGTTTGGGTGACGTGTGGTGCCACAGAACTGCAGCACGGCGGCGATTGCTTCCTTCAGATATTCACATTGCCAGAGAGAAGAAGAAAGTCCTCACTCACCAGTGGCAGCTGCATCCTTTTCATCTTCTTTTTTTCCAGGTACTGGAGGTGGTGGTGGTGGCGGCATCAGCTTGGAATCAATGTCTTCACAGTCAGCATCGTAATCGTCCTCATCTTCATCTGACCAGGCAGGAGACAAGACCACGTGGTAAGCAGATAATAAAACAAAACCAGGCACCCTTTCTATTTATTCTGTCTCAAACCTGATGGCATAGACACCATTCTCATCTTGTAACTAGATGAAAATTCTTACCAAGTCAGCTTCCTGCACAAACTCATTTGCAAGATGGAAATTTTAAAAATAGTGGGAAGGAAGGAAGGACAAAGAGAAACTGACAGAAAGATAACTGAAGCACTTAAAATCTAAGTATATATACACATAAATTCTGCTATGACCTCATTTTATTCATAATTTGCCTATGTGTTTATATATTCTGCTATCACATACTTTTAATCAGACTTTGTAGAACAAATAAAGCTGCAAGAGAAGTAAGAAAAATGTGTGTTAAAAAGTTCAAATCACCTTTATATCCCACTAACCACAGCAAGTCACCAGAAAGTGTAAGACATCTTTAAGGAATATGCCAAGATGCAGCATTTACACCAGCAGCTACTGAAATAGAAAAGCTGCTTATTTTTGAAAGCACATTCTAGGCCAGAGATGCCTGGGACCAACAAAAGAACCAAGGTGCCTTCTGCAGAAAGTCTTTTCATAAAAGAAAAATCAAGAGTAAAACAGGAGAGAGATACTAAGATTGAAATTACTACAATGAGGAACTGATTCCTTAAAAGAGGGAGACAGCAAGCAGTGGCTTCATCCAGTGAAGAGTTTCACAAAAGCTTACCCTGGGCTCTTAAAGCAAAGAGAGAAGAGGCACAGTGCCCCAGAATATCTCCTACAGGCAGAGCTGCAAAGCTGCTCCCCCTCACCTGGCCTTCGAGCTGGCTGCAGGCTGCCCATCGCCTGCTTGTACCGACGGCTCTCATCCTCTGCCACCTCGGTGATGTCTGAGTAATCAACAGCATCCTCTGTGCTCTTAACCCAGCCTAGGGAGAAAAGAAACCTTGTCACACATTTATCCTAATTTATACTAGTAACTCCAGGCTTCACTAAGTACTTATGAGCCCTTTGGTATGCTTCCTTTATTTAGAGGAACAAAACTATCTGATTAACATCTCCCACCAGAGCATTTTCCCCCTCGTTCCAACCAAAAGCTGACACAGCTCTGAATTTCCCCTAAAAGGTTGGTGACTAACCAACTTGAGCACAAGGAACACCTATCAGTTACTCAGTGAAACTGTTCAAGAAGTTCAGAAATAAAAGAAAGAGATATTATAATACTGTGTGCTAAGGAGGCTTCTTTAATACAAAGGCAGACTAAACTTATTTCTGAAGGAGGAGAGACAAGTAAAAAAAAATTACACAAAATTAAAGTGAACAAGTGCAAAATCGCTCAGGAGCTACTGTGGGATTCTGTTTGGCAAGATGGAGAAGGGAAGGCTTTTCACAGAGGGCCTCTGATCAGGGAACACCACGATATTCCCTGCAGACCCTGCCGAGCCAGGTGCATTTTGTTTTCTCTGGCAAGAGCTGTGACCCTGCAGCCCCTCCACCACCCAAGCACAGCCACCCCAGGGCCAAACCTTGCTCCTCTGCTACCCCAGAGCCAAACCTTGCTCCTCTGCTACCCCAGAGCCAAACCTTCCTCCTCTGCCACCCCAGCACAGCTGTCCCAGCGCCAAACCTTCCTCGTCCAGGTGCGCTCCCTCGCTCTCTGGGCTCTCCTCCTCGCTGGCCGTGATCTCGGTGATGAGGTTGCCCAGCCCCAGCACGCCCAGCCCGGCCAGGTGCTTCTTGGATTCCTGGGGAGACCAGAGCTGGGAGGCTCCGAGCGCCGGGCCGGGCCGGGCCCCTCGGCCGCCGGCTGGGTCCTGTCCCGGAGCCCGTCCCGAGCATCCCCCGGGACATCCTGGGACACCCCGGGACATCCCGGCTGACCACAGGACATCCCGGGACATCCTGGGGCACCCCGGTACAGCCCAGGACACCCCGGGACATCTTGAGGCACTCTGGTACAGCCCAGGACATCCCGGCTGACCACAGGACACCCCAGGACATCCCGGGACTCCCTGGCTCATCCCGGCTCACCCCGGGTCAGCCCGAGCGCCTCGATACAGCCCAGCTCACCCCGGTACATCCTGGTTCACCCCAGCACAGCCCAGGACATGCCGGTACACCCCGGGACACCCCTGGCTTCATCCCAGCTCGCCCCAGGCAGCCCGGCTCACGCCCGCCCCTCCGCCCGCGGTGCCTCCCCGCAGCGACACGGCCCTACCTTGTCGAGCACGCTGTCCCCTTCCAGCTGCCCCGCCTCATTGATGTTGCCGAAGAGGAAGCCGGCCAGGGAGAAGGGCTCGGCGCGGCCGCCGTCCGCCTCCTCCTCGCTCTCCGAGTCCGACATCGCTGCAGAGGCACCGACACCGACACCACGGACACCGAGACGGAGCCGGAAGCGGCGGCAGGAGCGGCCCCGGGCCCGGCGCCCGCCCACAGCGCCCCCGCGCGGCCCCGCCCCGCGGCGCAGCAAGGAGGCGCACACGCTCCGCCCTTCCCAAAAATTCCTTTATTGCCTCAGGAACAGGGCCCCGCTTTCCACAGGAAAGAGCTGCCTTCAGCACAGGTGCGGTACAGCAGGGGGAGTTAATGCGACAGCCAGAGAGGCGAGGAAAGGTTTATTACAATGTCATTATGCATAATTTATTTTTAAAAAAAGAAAAAAAAAAGAAAAAAAATCCTTTAAAACTGTTAGATGTAATACAAATTATTTTATAGCATAAAATCAAGTTGCCAGTGTATGTATCAGTACCACACTTCAGAGTCTTGGGCGCCCACTGCTGATGGGTGGTCCTTGCTGCCCACTCTGGGGGTCGGGAGCCCCTGGGATCCATCCGCATCCCGGGGTCAGCCCAAGCAGCACCAGGGTTTTACAGAGTGAGGTTTTAGCACCCGGAGACAAAGCACGGGGAGGTTCTTCTAGTTTAAATTTCATAGAAATAGCTACGGCTGTAAACCGAGGAAAGCACTTCCACGTCTAAGCACACCTCGTTAACATCCTTTGGACGCGCAATTCCTGAACTGCTCGGCTTCGGCTGCGTTTTTAAAAAATCCCAAATAGTTCAGAAATCATTCACAAAGCAAAGGTGAAGATCTGTGTCTGCACAGTGAGTCTCTTCTGTGAATGAAGACACTCACATTGCATCTCCATTCAGAAACAAACCGAAGGACCTTGAACAGTTCAGGAAACCCACACTGAGTTTTCTGACCTCCCAAAAGAAGACAAAATCCAGCCATGGGATTATGTGAAGTCTGTATTTGTCAACTGCCCACAGAAGAAAAATAAAGCATGGGAGAAACAGAACTGATTGTAAACTGAAGCACTGGACTACTTACAATGAAAGGCACCAAGAATTTTAGGGGGGTAAAAAACAAAGGAAGATCACAGAAGGAGAATGCCCACTGAGTGGAAAACTGAGTGGAAAAGCTTGCTGGATTTGTCCTGAAGCTCATCCTCATGAAAAGCAGAGGCTGGAGGAAACCAGCTACTAGCCAGGACTTTTACTCCTGTCAGAAAGTGACAGAAATACAAAGCATCTAAATGACCAGGTACTCCAAAGTCAGCAAAAAGTCCTTGATGGTTCAAAGTTCACTCTCTGCTCATTTTCAGCACTATCGTGTTATTCTCCTCAGCACTGTTGTGCAATCCATCTACCAAGTAATCTAAGTGGGGATAAGGTGTTCTGCCATAATGTAATCAACAGGGTAACCAAATGAAATAAATTGATTAAGCAGTTGGATTTTATCTCGCTGTACTCTCTTCCAGTTCACACCAGGATGGCTGCTTGTGAGCCTGCAGAAATGGAGGGGTTGTGCAATAAATCTCACAAGACTTCTTCTCCACAAAATGCTTGTAATCCAGTTAGGAATAATCACAAAGGACGCAGGATTAAAAGATTTCAGTATGTAAAAAAAAAGTAAAAACTTTTTAAAACAGTAGTAGCTTCAGTACAAAACTGCAAATATATGTAGCAAATAAAAAAAAAAAAAAAAAGGTAGACTTTTAATGTCAGGCACCTCTTAAGACTAGTTCAAACATATCACAGACTTTTAAAAGTACATTTCTGAATAAAGCAAAGGTTATGGGCTTGCACTGGGGTCACTAGACAGTTGATTTAGATCTGACCAGCATTGAAACAAACCATGTGCACTGGCTTAAATAAATACATTTGAAACACGATAAAGTCTATTTACTCAGTTACTGAAATTTACCTACAGAAAATAATCTTGAATTACAAGGCACAGAGTTAATTGCTGCCTGCAAGGCCAGCCCACACTAAAGGCCTGCAGCTAAAGCAAAGGCAGAACGTGGTAAGTAGAGGTTATCTCAGTGAATTCTCTACACCCTCACAGCCTTCAGGGCAGGAACCACATCTGGAACTGCACTTCCCCTGCAAATGCAAGAGACACAAAGACACTCCAGGCAATGGCACTTAGTGAAGAAAAATGTGCAGAGGCTTCTGCAAACATATCCTGCAGAATGGGTGTTTTGGAACTCTGTGTTGGCTCACTAACCGCAGGTACCAGTATTTGGATTAACTGCAGTTTATAATCTGTGGGTGGCAATTGGCTGAAGCAGCACCAAAATGAGCACATGTCAGATTAAAAAAACTGCAGTTAGTGTCAGCATCAGTTACACCAGCTAAAGAAAGGCACATCCTCTTCAAATAGTGGAATTAGGGCACAAATACCAACGGCTCTATATAAATAGTGGAATTAGGGCATAAATGCAAACGTTTCTATCCATCCGGTACTTTTGCCAGCATCAGATAAAGCAAGGTCAAATTAACACAAGATCCCTAATAACCTTGTTGATGTATTTTCTGTTATCTTGCTAAAATGAGGCACTTTTTTTTTTTTTCCTGACCAGGGTATACACCAGTGCAGTTTTGCATGTGTGGGAATCACAAGAAAAAGCAAGTTCTGAATGACCAATTGAGGCTGCAGCCAGACAAAGACAGCACTGTCAACTTCAGACAACAAAGCCCAGTCCAGCACCAGTGGTTTCACACAAAGTATCTTTGAAGCATGCTGCTTTCATGCCACGGAGCTGGAAGGTTGAGTCTAAGGAAGGGCTCATGCTCTCACTCCTCAGCTGGTCCCGGAACCACACATAAAGAACAGTGCACATCCTGAAAATAAAAGCCAGCTGCCACTTACTAGAGCTGCTAAAGAAGGTTAGAAAGTATGTAAATAGAACTTCAGTTAAAAAAGGGTTTATAATAACTGAGCATCCAGGAGAGGAAAGAAACTGCCCAGGTAATCCTATCCAGTGACTGGCTAACCATTACAGACTGAACTGAAAACAGGAAGAAGGAGAGGTTCCTGTAAATAGAACCTCCAAATTTTCTGTCAGTCTTCTCACAGAAAAACAACCATAAAAATCTCAGATGGTGGCCCCAAGAACATTAGGAATTGAAGCAATTAATTCCTCAAGAGCAAACAGGCTGCTGTCAAGTCTCTGGGATTCATCAAAGGGATTACACTGAAAAATCTCATTTTGAGAAGTGTCATCCCAAATACCTCAGTCAGCCCGAGAAGGCAGCTGTTAAAACTTTATTCTCAGGGTGCAAAGTCTCTTTGGACAGTGAAATAAAATTTCGGTTTAGAAGATTAATGGAAGACTTGAATCTAAACTACTCTTCCACTTCTCTACCTCAAAACTATGAAAATCACTCATTTGAGTGAGCCATCATTATTCTAAGTTCCTTACATAAGGAGAAATCAGCTCCTGCTTCTAATATTAAATCATTGCAGGTATTCCCTGGGTCTTGCTCATTGCATTAACCATTCCTTATGCTAACTCCTCATACAATCAATCACAGTTCACTATAAGGTGAATCTCAGTAATAGTTCAGGCATTTTTGCAAGTAAACAAATTGTTTTCAAGCTTTAAATTGACGGAACAACTGGACAGCCAGACTCCTGTTTGTAAAACAAATTCAATCAGTAAATAAAGGATGGGAAAAGCAGCAGCTACACTTAAAGCAAAGTTATCAGAATTTGTGCTTTTCAGCAAATCTAGTAACTGATGGCTATCTAGTAAAGAAGTGGCTTCAAAGAAGTCTCCTCTTTTATTTTCCTCCACTAAAATAATCAAGTGATCCCTGGAGAAGCTGGAGACTGGAACTTTAGAAATAAAGTAGGTATTTGACCTCTCAGTTGGAAAAAAAAAACCTGCTCTGTTTCAGTTTCCCTGAAGCAGTAAGACTGCAAGAACATTTGTTGCATAAACCATTTCTGCTTAGAGCTGTTAGTGCAAGATGCAAATCTTCAATTTAACTCGTTAAAAAGCCCTCCAAGATTCTAGTAAACTCCCAACACCCATCACCCAAGGCAACTACAATAAGACACATTTCCTTGTGTTCTTCTTTGTCACAGGATACAGAACTGCACGGACAGCTTCAGCAAACACCTCCCGAACACCCTCCTGATTCAACGCCGAGCACTCCAAATATTTGACTGCTCCGATTTGTTTAGCCAGTGAAGTCCCCTGCTGTGGGGTGGTGGGAGCCAAGCTCTGCTCTTTCAACTTTTTAACCGTTTCCAGGTCATTTCTCAAGTCCCTCTTGGTGCCCACTAAAAGGATGGGGATGTTTGGACAGTGGTGAGAGACCTCAGGGTGCCATTTGTGCCTCACGTTGGCGTAGGAGGAGGGGCTGCCGATGGAGAAGCAGATGATGAAGACGTTGGTTTGGGGGTAGGAGAGCGTGCGCAGGCGGTCGTACTCCTCCTGGCCCGCAGTGTCCCAGAGGTTCAGGCTGACTGTCCGGCCGTCCACGGTCATCTGGGCACTGTAGTTGTCAAACACAGTGGGGATGTACTCCTCTGGGAAGGCGTTGGTGGTGTAGCTGATGAGGAGACAAGTTTTGCCCACCGCGCCATCTCCGACGACCACGCACTTTATGGTCTGCATTCTTCACCCAGAAACAGAGTCCTGCACAAAGCAAGGGGAGAGGAGTCAGGCAAGGCACACTCAGTGGTGGTCACTGCAGAGATAAGCTTTAGCAAGTGTTTTTAATATGGCTGAGGATTTCTTATCACATTCAGTGTCTCAAGCCACTCTGAAGAGCTCGGGGCTGGAAAGACAATAGTGAAATGGAGATGCAATGAGTTGAGAGCTAAGTGACAATTGGCTGCATTCCAACCGTGTAAGTACAAATTAGCCAAATTCCCACAGTCTTGCCTTACTGCCAGACTGTTTCCCACAGGCAAAAGGACGAGTCCTTAGAGGCACCTGCGAGTGGAAAGGGATTGTGACCCAGTAACAAGATACTCTGTCGTTTGTAGGTTCACACATCCAGCTCTGTACACACACACACTCTCCAACACTCACACTTGTCTGCACAGTCCACTGTCTAAACAGTTTACCACAAAGAAAGGTCCAAAAGTTACAAATAAAATCAGCATATTCGTTTCTGGGCTGCACTGCTACTGTTTACAATAATTCACAATACTCAGATCAATCAGTCCTGAATAAACTACATTATTTACAGGACACCAGACAGAAGGTTCAGAAAGCAGCATGTTCAAGAAAAGCTGATCTTTGAAATATAACTAGCCATAGTAACCCAGATTAGAATCCACAAAGAATTTTTCTAAAGAAGCCAAGAACAGATTACTCTCACTAATCACTGACACAACAAGCAGGACTTAATAGGCTTGAGCTACTTGGTGTCCTCTAAATAATGAGCATGAGAAAAATACGTGCCCTAAAAGATCAGCAGCCAAACAGCCTTCCTGGGGAATTGTTACTCAGGAGATACTTGACACTTAGAGGTTTTCCATATCCCTTTCCTGATATGTGAAGAATAGGTTTGACAATCAAAGTGATACAGTCTAAAACACAATTAATTTTAAACTTTCATCATATGAGCAGCAAAAAGTTTGAAAATTGCATGGATCTAACTAAATGCAGTCATTTGTTGTACATTTCTCTTGTGCTAGAGCTTCCACTGCTAGCCTGAACAAGAAAGAACTTGCATGTGCCTTCTCACCCAAATGCCTTTGAGGTACTACCAGTAATCCTCAGCTTGCAACCAGCAGAAAATACCCTGCTTCAAACAGAAGAGAATAGGGGGAAGAACTTTTTAGCAGGGCCTGTTATGATAGAACACAGGGTAATGGCTTCAAACTAGGAAAAGATTGATTTAGATTAGATATAAGGTAGAAGTTTTTTACAGTGAGGATAGTGAAACACTGGCACAGGTTGCCCAGAGAAACTGTGGCTGCCCCATCCCTGGGAACACTCAAGGCCAGGCTGGATGGGGCCCTGAGCAGCCTGATCTCGTTGAAGATGTCCCTGCTCCCTGCAGGGTGGTTGGACCAGATGACTTTCAAAGGTTCCTTCCAACCTAAACTATTTTAATTGCATATTCCAGAAAGATCTCAGCTCCAACACCATCAAAGTAGCAAAGGGAATACAGGAAAACGAGCAACTTCAAGACCATCCAAACAAACCAACAATTCATTCCCATTTAAGTCCCAGCTTTGTCCTTTTAGACAAAGTCTTTATCTGTATCCACATTCTCACTGGGAGCACACATGACTCTTCTGAACTAAGTGAAAATTGGCTACCTGAAGCTTTGGCATGAAGCTGCAACAGGCAACTGGAGTGACAGTGACTGGGCAGTACAACACACAGTGCCTAAGGAAATACCAATGTGTGCACACAGACTCTATAGAAACCCCAGTGGCTGCACATGATGGGAATGAATCACCTTATGCTGCTGTTCCTGCCAAAGCCTGGCTGGGCTGCAGCACACAGGGCAGGTTTTAAAGCCCATTCCTGCACTTACATCAAACCCCTGAAGTATCAGAACATGCTGTGCCAGAAACCTTAGTGGTGACCAACACCACAGCTTCCAGAGCAAAGGTTTTTCCCCAGATGAGCTATCTGTGCAACAGACAATTCATTTTGATAAATCAGTAATAAGTGATGTCACAGAGATGGCAGAACTAAATCAGCAACAAAAGTCTCATGAAGAATGAGATACACAAAGCCCTTTACATGCCCAGCTCCTGGTTTCTAAAATAAACAAATTGCAAACACTTGTAAACAGATCTGTCTTTAAAACCCAAACAAGCTCCCCTCAAGGACTTACACTTCCTAAATCTCTATGCACTTGTGTCCAGAACTCTGCACACAATGGCAGGGTACCCCAAACTGCACAAGACTGGCACTGGCTGGAGGATCATCACACCAGCACTGTCAGCCAACACAGGCAGCCTCTTGAATGGATAAACTCCAAAAATCCCTATGGATAAACTGCACGTGTATCCCAGACCATCAGCAGCTAACACAACCCAAAACTGTGTTACTCAAAGATTACTTTGTTGGTGTTTTGTCTAAGAGGTCATTAGAGAGTTCAATTTGGAAATCGGTAATAAAGTAACAAAAACCAAAAAAGCCTGAAACATGAATGCTCTTTTCACAGCACTAATACCTGGAATTACCTCGCTAAAGCTCCGGATTTTACAAGAGCAACATTTGCAAGGGGAAATAACTCCATGCAAACCTGCCAAAGCATTGGGCAAAGTATTAACTGCACAAACAGAACTAAAGAGCTTTTGGGCTTTTAAGTATGATTCTCTGAAGGGCCCCTTTAAAGGAGGCTGTCTGAGCTGAAAGGAATCGTGTGTGGCATTTGCAATACAGAAAAACAAACACACACCAGGACACACACTATTTGTATTGAAACACATTTAGATAAATTAATCAAAAAAATAAAAGAGTAGAAAAAAGCTACTTGACTCCAGAAAACTATTGTGAGCAAGGGTAGTTTGGTTAAAGATTTATATATAGAAGACAAAGAGTTTTTTAATTTAAGCCACAACCAAGCAAACTAATATTACCTCCATCAGGTCTTTTCTATTAAATCCATGCACTGCTTTCTTCACAATGTATGAAGTCTCTAATTATTTTTTTAGTAAACAATTTGCCTAGCAATAAAACTCTCATAAGATAGTAAAAAGCTGAGGTTCAAATTTGCATGGAAAATTCCTATTTCTTAAGCACCCTTGAAGTTGGCACTGCATGCTATCTAAATATGAATATATATTGAAAAAAAAACAACCCTGCTCCAAAAACAAAATCACCAACAAACATTACCAAGAGCAGGAAAATTGGTTTAGGGTTTGTTTGGGGTGTTTTTGGTGACCTTCAAAAGAATTTTTGGGGAAACTTTAGAAAGAAAAATTCCACATATGACAAGTAACAAGAACTGGAAAAGACAAAAAATACAGATTAACACGTCAACAAATTAAAAAACAATTTAGAAACAGAAAGCTGGGCACAAGCTTCAAAGCCAAGTTGAAAGGTTATGCAGCAAGAGAAACAAGTGAACGGAAAATCCAAAGTAGTGAGAGGTAATTCAGGTTGCTTAGTCCTGCCAGAGAAAGGACTTTTATTACAGTTGAGTTTCTAGCAGTTACAGCAGAATGGAAATAATTTTCAAATTAAATAATAATTTTTTTAAAGCAACCAAAAAACAAACAAACAAAAAAATGAAAACGAACAAAAAAAAAAACACCAAATCACCCCACACAGAAGTGTTGTGCACAAACACTTAGATAAGAGTTATTTCTATCTTGTCCATCAATGACTTTGAATTAGAAAACTGGCATTCCCTGTTTGGTTTAGTTTCCTTCTCAGAAGATGCTGCTAAGTCTGACTTCACTGCCTGCACACCTGGCACTTCCTCTGGAATGTGCAAGATTTCAATCAACATGTCAAGACATCACCTGAAGAGCTGCTCCTGTTCTGACCTAATTAAGCATTTTCTGGAATCATTAACATGGACAGTTTGCTCTCCAGAGGAACATTTGCTGGGGAAATTCGCTACTTGGAACACACACACACTGAGTAATTTCATGTTGAATCAAATTTTTTTTTGTGGGAGAGAAACAACTTCTACAACTTCCCTTCAATACCCCTTGAAGGGAAGTTCCCTGTCTGCTGAGAGAAGGGAGAATACAGTGACAGACAACAGAGAGAAAACAGGAACCTGAATCCTTCTGTAACTTTCTAGATTTATGCTTTTTATACTTCCTGCACTTCTAAAACCTCTTTGCAGAACTACTTCTGAGCAGGACATGCTTCTGCTTCTGCTCTGTTAACATCAGATGCCTCTTTGTTAGGTGGATTTTAGCTTTGATATTGCTCTTTGCTAAACTCACTCTCACTCAGTTTGTCAGGTCTTCCATACACCTCTTTGCAGTTTAGATAGGGCCTCATTTTGGCCAAAATTGAGCAGAAAACTCTCCAGGAGTTCAGCTGAAATCAGCTGCACCGAGCTGTGTCATTCTGCTCAGCCATCACACTTTTATTTTGTTTTGGAGAACCAGATCCTGCTTTACCAGGGGCAGGCGTAAGTTAAGAAATCTAAACAATTTAATTGCTCATCTTTCAGGAACAAAAACTAGATCAGAGACAATTCCCTCTGTCTGCCTGAGACATGAAGTCAGGCAGGAACTTTCAACAAAGAACTGGGTGGATGGGGCAGTTCTAAATATATCACACCATCCTCACCCATGCAAAGGAGTTAATTCACAAGTGCAGCTTACCCACCAGGCCTAGCAGGGAAGAGAAAGGGGCTCTCAGCAATTTAATCAAGACTCTGTTGCTATCCCACAACAGCTCAGCTTACTTGCCATTGTTTTAGGCAAGTGCCAAAGGGATGGAGAAGTGCCAGGCTTTCAGAATGCGTGCCAAGAAAGAGCAGGAAAAGTTAAATAGGAGACCTCATCCCTCATATCCTTCAGCAGTGAGTGACCTACTTGGACTTCTCAGTGCCTCTCAAAGTTTTCACACCACCCTCTGTCCTGCCGTTTACCTGCAGGAGAAATAAAACTGCAACACTCTGAGTGGCAGCAGAGGGGGAAAAAAATCCACAGGGGAAGGCAGATTTCAGCAGCACAGCGAGAACTGTGCAGTGCACCACCCAAGCTCCACACGAACAACAGAACTGAGGCAGATTGCTCCCTCCAGAGCTCTTTGCCTATAAATTCAGCTCCCAAGCACAGAACAGGAGTGCCATTCTCACTGCTTGTTCCTTCAATGCCAATGCTAGAAGGCCCTTCATGCCTTTTGATGCAAAAAGTTGTTACTAGGAAATAAAAGAAACCCCTCAAAACCTTTCAAATAATATTTTTGAAACCTCTACCTCTATCAAATTAGGCTGAAATTGGTTTATTGATTTAAAGATTTTTTTTTCAGGGATGAAACACACATAAGCAATATTTGTTAGGAAACTACAGTGAAATAAAGTCTTCTGCATGAGGTATTTGGGCAACTCAGCCACACAAACCTCTTACTACAGGCACTCATACTCCAAATTTTACAGGAGAGCAATGATATTAGTGACCAGACCTCAAACACCTGAAATTCTATGAGTCCAAGATACTGAATGGATAACTAATATTTCCAAAGGGCATTAGCTCATGAAACAGATGCACAGCTGATGATGCAAGACTGTGACAAGGTGCAGCTGCACAGCCCAGAGGAACTAAAACCCAAGACTTCAGCAGCTATCCGGATCCCCAGTGTATGAATGTGACACATATCCTGCCACAATCAAAAGCTGCAGAGTATTAAACCTGGATTTTCCTCCTGCAGCCACATGCAGAGGCATGGATTCACCCAGACCCTTTCACAGTTTGGTTGAACAGAAGCCACCCTTTGATGGTGAGCACAGCCCAAGGTGTAAGAACAGGAGCCAGGGCTGCAGGGTGCTGTGCCCACACCCACTCACTCCCCTCCTGGGTGATCAAGCAACTTGCACAGGTCCTGGGGGTCACAGTGAGTTCACAAAAAGTTAATAACCATGTCCTTCCCACCTTCTGTAGATTCTGACAAGGCCTTAGTCACTGCTGTTGGCTAAAAGAAACAAAACAGTACCTCAGACATAAGGTTTTGTGGAGAGGCGTGTTAAGCACGTTGCAGGATGAGTGATAAATCCAGTTTAAGCATCCTTGATTCCTATTTGAGGTAAAAAGAAAAAAAAAAAACCTGTTAGTATGTGTTCCTATCATCTTTTGTCACCTGGCAGTCGCTGGCACTCTCAGTTGTAACAAAGCCACTGTTGTGTTTGAAGGGCAATGTTACACCAGGAAAATCTAAGCTTCTTTCTGTGAGAAAAAAAACAAACTCCACGCTTTCCACTGGATTGCATTTCTCTGATTCCTCCTCCTCCACCCCCCCAAATTTCACTGGGGGGGCAGGGGGAGGGAGATTTATTAAAAAATAAAAACACAAACAAGAATAAACAAAGAAAAAACAAACAAACCCCAACCAAAAACAACCGAAACAAAAACCCCGAAATGAAAACAGAAAAACCCAAAACACAGAAACCAAAACAAACAAACAAACAAACAAAAACCCAAACAAAAACACACTTGCTCAATCAATATCAGTTTTTTCAAAGAGTTTTGGCATGACTAAGACAGGATTTAATGCATGCACTCAGTGTATATTTTATCATGGCTCGTGCACTACAACACTGCAACAATTGCCAAGCCTCATTTGCATCGAGTGTTGCAATTCTAAAGTGTGAGCAAAAGTTACCAGAGCTAAAAAGTCTCTCAGTGGTTTGTCAGATTTACACACACAGGCATGTAAAGTAAAAAAAAAAATATTCCCTGTAAAGGTACAGATCTTTACATGACCCCAGATTGTGTGAAAATACTTTGGACCCCAAAGGAATCACGGCCTCACCACGTAAGCAAATCAAACCACACATTCAGTTTCCTCCTACTAATTGCAAACCACATCTTTTATTGTTTTTTTTCCAGGATCTCTGTAAAGTTCCTTCTATGAAAAACATTTTAAAGCTTTTTTAAGTGGAAATATTAATCTAAAATGCAAAATGCGTCTCATAATCTTAAGTTCCATGTAGAAAAACCTCTGTGATGGTGAACAGTGGCAACCTGGCTCCAAAGTATGCCTTCAAGTGATGTATTTTACATCTTACAAGGAAGAGAACGTGAGCTTTTTAAAAATCAAAAACTGAGCTTGGGGCAAAGAGTTAATGATGCTGCCACAAGAAGTGCTGCACCCCAGCCCGGGACACATGTTCCAAGCACAAGGTACACATAAAGATCGTGTAAATTAAAGCATTTAAAGCTTTTTTATAACTCGGAGTAATTATGGTGGGAATCACAAGTGCTCATAAAGAGTACACAGATACCGATTACTCACAGGCTCCTGAAAAAAAAAAAAAACAACAAAAAGAAACAAAACAGAAAACAACACAGGGGGGAAAAAACATCAAGAGAGAAGTTCAGAGCAAATAAAAGCAGCATCGCTCGTCGGGGGTTGAGGTTAGGCAGGAACTCAGCGCAGGTTGTTATAAAACTGAAAGTTCACTGCAGAAGAGAATGTGAGCTGCTGAAGGAGAGCTCTGCGGCAGCTGCTGAACGAGACAATACCTGCGACTCCCGGGACCCCTCAGAGGGTTTTAGGTCACCACCTTGTACCACTCTACCCGAGACACCACCTTGCCAGTTTTTAGAGAAAAAATCCAACCTTCCTTACGTGTCGCACTCTCAGCAGTGAAACAAGAGACCTTTCCAAAGACTACCTCGTCCCGTGCCAAGTTTTTATGACACTCGCCGGGAGCAGAGGTCGCCTTAAATTTGTCGCGGTGCTCCCGATAGGGATTAGCATCAGCCTGGCGTTCGAGCAGCCCGGCCCAGCCTTGGCACAGCGCGACCACGGGGCCGCTCCCGCCTCCCGCACATCCCCGCAGCAGGGAAAGGCTGCCCCCAAACCCTTCCGCAGCATCCCTGGGCCCCCCGAGGAGCACATTCACCTCCGCAGGAGCCGGGGCGCGCATCCCACTTCCCGAAACGCCGCGGACCCGGGGGAGCCCGCACGCCACGCGGCCGGGGCTGAGCACCCCCGGTGCCCCCGAGCTGCCCTGCCCGGAGCCGGCCGCGTCCCGGCGGGACAGGTGCCGCCACAGCCCGGGCCGGGCCGGGCCGGTGCCGGCAGAGGCCGCGGGCCGCGCCCCGCTGTCAGCGCGGGTGGCGGGGCCGGGCGCGGAGGATGTTCCGGCACCGCCGGGCGGGAACACACGCGGCCACACGCGGGGCCCGCCGGGGCCGCTCCCCCGCCGCCCGCCGGGCCCGCCGCTCCCCCGCCCGGCCCCGCGGAGCTCCCCGGGCCCCGCCGCTCGCCCGCCCGCCCCCGCCGCTCCCCGCGCTCCGCTCACCTCCGGCGCGGCCCCGCTGCTCCCGCGGCCCCGCGACCCGGCCGCGCCCCGCGCCCGCCGCGCACGCGCGCTCCGCCCGCCGCTCCCCCAGGGGCCGCCAGGGGGCGCGGGCGGGGCGGGCGGAGCGCGGGGAGCGGCCCCGGGACCGGGCGGGCGGAGCGAACCATCCCAGCGCATCCCATCCCATCCCATCGCATCCCCATCCAATCCCCATCCCCATCCCATCGCATCCCATCCCATCGCATCCCCATCCCCATCCCCATCCCCATCCCATCGCATCCCATCGCATCCCCATCCCCATCCCATCCCATCCATCCCATCCCATCGCATCCCATCATCGCATCCCATCCATCCCATCGCATCGCATCCCATCACATCCCATCGCATCCCCATCTCCATCCCATCCCATCGCATCCCCATCTCCATCCCCATCCCCTCCCATCGCATCCCATCCCATCGCATCCCCATCTCCATCCCATCCCATCCCATCGCATCCCCATCTCCATCCCCATCCCATCCCGGGGCTGCAGCCGCGCTCCGATGCTCCCATACAGCCCCGCCATCCGCCCCGCTGCCCGGTGCCGGCAGCAAGATCCTGCTGCTGCTAAATTCGTTGTCTTGTAATTGTGTATTGTCCGAATATATCTTGAGCGAGTGGGTTTGGCCTGCTTTTGGATTGATTCACTTTAATATCCGTGAGCAGAAATACGCGCGTGTGTCTGTGTGCACAGCCACAAACATGTAACACGTATCCTTAACAAGGACAATGTACCCTTAATAAAGATAATGCTAGGAAAAGGAAAGAATGACAAAACTGAGCGATTGCTTTTGCTTTCCTTACACAAGACGCTACGATTAAGCGGCTCTGTGGCAGAAGATTGGTGGGTTTTTCACACGGGTGGACGCTCCGGTGCACGGCGTGCGCCGCCCTCCGCCCCCGTTGCCGGCGCTGTGCCGCGTTACACCGCGCAGCTCCCGCGGAGCTCCCCCGCCTCCGCAGCCTCCGCCCGGCCCGGGCTGCGCTCGGCAGCGCCCGCTGCTCCCCCGGGCGCTCTCACGCCTGTAAGGGGCCTTGCAGGGGATGCCACAGCTCCGCTGGAAATGCCGGCGGCGGTGACATTTCCGTGGCCGCAGTCACCGTCTCCCGGTAAAGCCCCGCGGGGCCCGGCTTCCCCAGCGCCGGGCGAGGGCAAGGGGGTTACACTCAGCTCAGCACCGGGATCAGCACCACCCTCAGAAGCGGCAGGGAAGGCTGTGCCCACCCCCAGAAATGCCAGGGTCAGGCAAGGTGCTGGGCTCTGAACACCCAGGCCCCAGGGACACTGGAGGTGCAGGAACGGGGACTCCTCCTGTTGTCCTGCCCCAGCCAGGCACAGAAGAGGAAGTGACAGAAGGGTTTGGCCCGCTGATGTTTCTTAAGCACTCGTCACGGATTTCAGAGGACAACCTTTGCTCTGGGTGTTTATTAATTGTCCCTTCTGACCCGGGGAGAGGCCATGGTGCAGCCTGCACACGGTTCTGGGCTAGGTCTGCTCCTCTGGAGCTGGTGCCAAGGTGCCCAGCAGCTCAGGAACCAGCACTGCTCAGCTGCTGAAGCACTGGACCCTCAGCTGCTCGGTGTTGTCATATCTGGTGTTCCCATCTCCAACTCTTCATATTCCTCCTCGGACCAGCTCAAGCTGTCATCAGAGTCCTCATCCTGCACAGCCCCAGGCTCCTCGGTGTTTGCAGCTTCCTTCTCTTGCTCCCCACACGACTGTGACTTGCTTTGGGGGAGCTCCAGCCTGGCCCAGGAGCCAGGGCTGGCTTTGCAAAGCGTGATCTCCACCTTGGCTGGGACCATGCTCACAAAGCTCTTCTCTACATCGATGGTCTGGAGAGAGGGAAAGGCCACAGTGAGCCGGGCAGGGGAGGGCAGGCAGCACACGCTCAGCCCTCCCCTTACTGGCAAAGCCCTGCCTGAGGAGAAATCTCCTCCTGTGCCAGGAGAAGCCTGGGCTGCAGCTGAGCTGAGCTGAGCTTTCACAGTTACGTCTCAGCAGCAGCACAGGGCTCGTACAGAGCCCAGGAGAGCTGAGCTCGCCTCAGCCACAGGCACAGCTGCAGCACAGCCTCTCCCAGCAGCGAGCTGTGCTGAGACACAGCCCTACCCACACCTGTCAGCTCTGCTGCCTGCAGGCACACGCAGCACGCACCAGAAACACAGAGGAGAAATGCTCATGCAAATTCCTGAGCCTCACTGCTGCTCCCCAGACAGCAAGCAGCTGAAAAATCAGAGTCTCATCGCTCAGACCACGGCCTGCCTGCAACTCACAGCAGGACTGCAGGGGAGACAGGGACCTGCTGGGCCAAAGAACATTTGGGGCAGCCTGGGACCAAACCCAGAACACCTATAGGGCTGGCAGTGACCTCTAGCTCTGACTCTGGATCAATCAGTGCAGCCACCCCAGCCTCCTCACAAGCTCTAGGGCAATTCCTAGCAGAGATGGCTATAAATGCCTGTATCTGGGCAACCCAGCCCAGGATGAAAAGCACAGGCTGCCTCACAGCACTGCAGCCCAGCCCCATGCAGACTGCTGGAACTGGGAAATCAAAGCAAACAGGATCTTACCCCCCACAGCTCCAGTTCTGCCTGGAAAATCTTACTCCCTTCAAAGATGACATGAGCCTCAAGCTGAAAGATCAACAGAAAATTATCTGAGAGGGTAGCACAGCACTGCCAGAGCTCTTCCCCCAGACAGTGCAACTGCCTTTCAGCACCATACTGCATCCCACATCCTGGCTCCAGTGTAATGGTCCAGTGATCTCCTCAGTGCCTGGCAACATTTCACCCCTTTCAGAGCATGACAGGTTCACTTTTGTCACAGGTCAAGGGATTCAAGGCCAGCACATCCACCCATTGAGGCTGAGAGCCAGAGATGCTGGGCAGATGCAGCAGTGAAGCCACCAGGCTCTCAGCTCGGGGATCTTGGCAGTGCCAGCCCTGCCTGCAGCAACAGAGCAAGCAGGACACCAAAGAGCACCAGGCACCCAGCTGGCTCCTGGCCCTTCGAACAAGGGGGTGCCATGAGGGTGCACATCCCCACCCCACTCACCACGGTGCGGTTGGCCTTCACACTGCTGAGGGCAGGCAGGGGGTTCTTGGCATAGACTGTCACCACCACCTGGCTGCTGGTTTGGTGCCAGTCCTGCCGGCACAGCACCGCCTTCTTGTCCTGCAGAGGAGAGGAACCCATCACGGCACAGCTGGGGCTCAGAGGGGATGTCTGAGCCAGAGGATGCTCCCTTGCACATCTCTTTTGTGCTGGCTGGTCCAGGTTGGCAGCAGCTGAGCAAGAACAAACCCTGCCTTCTGCGCAGGTTTTTGAGGGGAGATGGTTCATGCAGAGGTGGGCAGCCCCTGCCATGCTGTCCTATGCAACATGGGACATCTGTGCTGTGCTTGGGGTTGCTCCAGGACACATTCAGGTCAGAGATATCCCCTTCTAGTTCCAGAGTCACTCTGCTATGCCCAAGCTCCTAAGTGCTGTGCACAGTCAGGAAACTCAGCCTGGAGGGCAATGCAGGAGCTGTTGCTGGACATGGGTGATGTCACCATGCTACATTTGGGACTCAGATGAGCCCCAAGTGGCCACGTTTCACCTTTGTCCACCTTGTCAGCACCACGGGCACTGACAGGCCTGTGCCCCCCACCAGGTTCATTTCTGAGCATCACCAGGAGACAGATCCCCTGCAGCCCTCCATGCTGCCAGCCAAAGAAATGCTCCAGGAGGAGTCCTGGCCCCAGACTTAGGTGACAATTAGCACAAAACATCTGCATCACAACATCACAGCTCCTTCACTGCTGCCTCCTTTACATTCAGGATATGGTTTCTGCTCCAGGACAAAGAGGAGATTGGGCTCAGAGAGTGTTGCTGGGAGCAGTGCTGACTCAGAGGAACACAGTGCACTTCTAGGGTTATCCTGGGCTGCTTTGGTGCAACTTTCTCAGCTCAAGCCTGTTTCCAGTCAAGAACTTTCCTGGGGAAACTTACACACGCACAGTATTGAGAATTGGGATCTTGTCCCCACTGCCCTGCCACAGCACCATGTTGGTATGTGGATGAGGTCCCTCCTGAGAAGCAGCTGCACAGGGAAAGCTTCATTAAAGCCAAATTCAGTTATCTGCAATCATCTGTCAAAGCCTTTGGGGTTTTTTTGCAGGACCTGTCCTGTGCTCAGCCACCTCTATGTGTCTGTCTGTATGTGGCAGCCTGCAATGCTGGCTGTGCTGTGTCCAGGGCCAGGTCCTGCCTCATTCAGCTTCTTACTGCACATCTGCCCATTGGGTGTGAGAGCTGACACACCTTGTGAATGCAGAGCAGCATCTTAAAGGGCAGATGGGTGAAGATTAGGCATTCAAACCCTGTGCAGTCACTTGTCAGCAATTATGAATATTAAGACGATAAAATGCAGAAAGCTGTGAGAGTGCAGAGCAAGGGAAGGAGCATTCTCAAATGCCAATAATTCCAATTGCTCACACGAGTTGCCCCTGCTGTGACCCCCCTTACCTTCTTTTCTGTCCAGCAGTGACACCCACGGCTGCAGCCTGGCTGCTCCATGAAGGCATTGAAGTCTGTGGTTTTGATTCTACAGCAGCTCCAGTACTTCATCCTGAGGAGAGCAGGGTGACCTGAGCAGGGAGTGCACACAGGAGCAGGACAGGGGACCACAGCAGGGTGGGGGAAAGGGGGGCCCATAACAAAGAGCTCCCCTTGCCCACCTGTCCCCAAGCTGCAGTAGCCACCCTGCTGGGGCCACACAGCCTTGCTGTGCAGCATTGTCAGCCCTTGGCAGGGTCAGTTTGCTCTCTGGTTGTTTCTTACCCCTCATGGAACACAGGAACACCAGGATGAAATGTGCAAACCTCTGTGTTACTGTCCGGGCCCTGGTAGATCTGTGGAGAAAGAAGCAGAGGAAGGTTCTCTCTGTGTCTCTGGCACAGGACAGCGTGGCACAGGTGTCCACTCATCAATGCCCACCCATGCAGAGGGCACAGCACAATGCCCAACATCACCCTTTTGCCAGGTCCAGCATCTGTGAAGGCTCACTCTGGGCCATGCCCAGCCAGCAGCCCAGCACATGTCCCTGCTCCCTGCTGGCAGGGCAGCCACCCTGACCTTGCTGTGACCACAGTGTCACCCCTGTAACCCCATCAGCAGCCCTTCTGTACCTCTCTCTCAAACACAGCCTGCTCCCAGCCCAGGGCCCAGCAACGGAAGGACAGTGGGCAAGTTTAGACACGACAGAAACTCACTCTGAGGTGTAGGAGGTCATCTGTCATTCCTGTCCTTTCCCCTCCTTCCCAGAGCATGTCAGTCTTGTGTCCTCATCTGCCTCCTGCCTCTTACTCCCTTGCTGCTGCTTTCCAAGCAGTTCAATCCCTCAATCCCTCCCACTCATCCTCGAGGCAGGCACTGCTCCACAAGGCAGCCTCGGGCAAGGGAGAAATTGGGCTGTGCTGCATCAGTTCAGTGCAGGTGGGAATTGTTTCATATGCACATGTCCAACCCTGAATACGTGCTGCATTTCACTGCAAGCAATCAGCAGCAGTGAAACACCAATGCACCACCAATCTGGAAGCCTCTTGCAGGAATGTGGACAGAGGTGGCTGCTCCCAGGATGGGATAAAAATACAAAGCAGGTGGGCACTGCCACCTTCCACCAGCCCGATCCCCTGCCCTGCTCCTGCCCCTGTGATGCTCCTGGCCACAAGGCACAGGCTGGGCAAAGATGGGACCCTGCCCTGCCAGGTACTCACCACCTTGCAGGCTGCGTTCCTGCACCTGGTGCCAGCTCTCACCTGGGCAGCCTCCTCGCCTGTGAGAGCAACACAACTTCACCCAGGACACACACTGCCCATGCCTGCCCCCAAATCCTCCCCCAGCCCTCTGCCAGCTCCCCAGCTGAGCACAGACCACCCCAATGTGCCTGCAAGAAGCAATTTTGCACTTTTGCAGGTGGCTGAACATGCAGCACCCACTGACTGCACCGAGCCTGTCATGCAAAACCCCGTGCTGAATTTGCAACCCCAGGGCCATCCATCAGCTTGTCCCTACCTGTACAACTGCTCTGGAGCATCTCATCCTTGGAGGACAGGTTCAGTTTCTCCAGTGCCTGCTCCAGAGACCTGGACACTTTAATTGGCAGCAGTTGTCTTGGCTCATCAGAGCTGGGAAACAGCAGCAGCAAAGGCCAAGTGGGTTTTTCTGCAATTTAAGTGTCACTACCCCTCCTGAGAGAGCAGCAGGGCAGGACCCACACAGAAGTGACACAGCAGGGCAACAATGTTAGCTGAGCCTATCTCACCTTGGTCTTTCCCGCAGCATCTTCTCAGCTGATTTTGGTCCTTGGACGATGATCTCCTTCACTGGTTTGGCCTTTGGTTCATCTGAGGTCTTCTCTTGGCTGGAAGGCTCAGGGGGCTTCTCCTTGCTGTGAAACCCCTTTGTGCATCCCTGAGCAGCAGAGACAAGCCTGATGACTGCCTTGTCCTCCTCAACCTGGTGGCTGTTCCCAAACCCTGTGAGTTTCCATGATGTGGTGGCTCAGTGTCCTGCAGAGATGGGCTCTGACCTTGCCCTTTGGGAGCAGCACCATTGCTTGGAGGCTCCTTGGAAGCAGACAGCAAATCCCTGGCTGGCAGGGCAAAAGGGACATCCCTGACACAGGACAGGGCTGGGACAGGACTGGGCAGGGGCCAGAAGGAGAGGATGGAGGAACAGTGGGTGCATTTGGGCTGGCAGGTCGCTCACCTTTATGGACAGGAACTCAGAGAAGTCCGTCGTGCGTTTCTTGCAACAAGACCAGCCCTAGACACCAGGACATGCAAAGCTGGTCAGGCGTGGGCAATCCTGCTGGGCACAAGGTCACTGCCTGCAGCTGCAGCCCCAGCTCCTGCCCCACTCACCTTCAGGGCATCGTGGAAGATGGGGACACCTGGGTGATACAGGCAGGAATCTGAGAAGGGAAAACCGGGCAAAAGCTTTCAGGAGAAGCAATCCTGCCCACAAGCCACCTGCGACAGCCAGCAGCTCCAGAGTCAGCTCCTGCCATATGGGCTGCCTGCGCTGGGCTTGGCAGCTCGGCTGCAGCACGGCAGCCGAGGCCACACTCCGGGAAAGCAGCACACATTCCCATTCCCTGTGGAGCGAGGCACACGAGCCCACTCACCCTCGGCGTTGTGCTCGGGATCGAACCTCTGCCCGCAGCCCTTGTTGTAGCACAGCAATGCCATGGCTCAGGCGTGCTCGCAGTGTCCTTCACTCCTTCCACAGAAATCCCATCAGTCTTATCCCTGCCCGGGATCGCTCCTCTGCTTCCCCACCGCTCGCAGCCCCGGCGCCGGGAGGTGGCTTTGCCTATCTTTGGAGGCAGCGGTGGGAGGTGGCTGGTAACCGGAGACCGGGCTAAAGATGGACAGGGCAGCTGCTGGGGCTTGGCGCCTGTGTTATCTCCACAAGCATTTCTGAGCTGGCCCTGTGCCCAGCAGAGGGAATGGGCTCTGCAGGGTGGCCCCACGCCCGGGGTGTGCAGAGATCCTGTCCCAGTGTCGCCCATCCTGCCGGCATCCATCACCGAGGCATCGGCATCATCCCGGTGCTCGCTCCTCTTGACCAGCCACGCTCAGCCTCTGTAGCGTTCACAGAAGCAGCTGAAAGATCGCTGAAACTGAAGGGAAGAGAATTCCAGAGTAACAGGGCAAAATTCCTGCTGATCTCCCCCAGCCCCAGAAGGCACAACGACCTGCCAGACAGAGGCACCAGCAGACCAAGGCTGTGTGTGTGGCCAAGATACCTTTTGATGCTGGTTATTGTGCAGCCCCAGAGTAACAAAATGGTCGAGGAAAGGTTCTTGGCCAGACTTGAGCAGTAGGACACAGTGATAACATGGGTGATTATGGTTCAATTTATGGCTAATACAGTTTTTAAATATTGCCAGTGCAGTATCTAAGTAACAACTCTACCATCAATTACAAAATATGGTATATACAGGAGTGATCCCTCCCATTGAGTCAAGCTTCAGCAAGACCCACTCACTTTCTAAATGTCTCAGAGAAGCCTCGGTGTGGGTCAGACCACTTAGTCTCAGATTTGGTTACAGTCTGTCTAAAGGATTATAGTATTGACAGGTTTGGCCAGAAACATACGGATTTAAAGTCTTTGACCTTGCAGGATTCACAATTACAAAGCAATAAGGCAACTTTGGAGCTAGTTTAGGATTTTATCTCTGTATTTGATCAGATGTTACCGTTTTTCACTACTCCTCCAAAAGTGAGTATTCTGTGTGTTCCTTTTATTCTGGCTGGACATACCCTGCAAGTGTCCCCAAGAGGGGCAGGGATGACAAACACCACCCAGAAGCTGCCTGTGACCTTGGGAGAGCAGTTTGCATGGCTGGCCCAGACTCCAGCAGCATTTATATCCTTCTGCAGGTCGATGTGCACCACAGTCAATCACAAACAGCTCAGTTCCCCCATCTCTGGAATACATTAATCATGCAAGCATTCAGGGAGCTCCTCCTGCAAAACCTGCCTGATATTTTCATCTTATCTTAGGACAAACCACATTGCCCAGCAGAGAGTGTGGAAAGGGAGAGGGAAGGATGCACACACAGACTCAGACTTGACCATCTTCCCTTGTCATCACATCAGGGCTGAAAATTGTTCCCTGGAAGATCACTGTAATCACAGAAGAATACAAAATGTTACTCAGGTCCCCTGTACGCAGGAGGGGTTTGCTCAGACCCCCTGCTCGCGTTCTGGGACCTAAGAATTTTCCTCTACAAACAGGAAACCTTCCTGAGATCAAAGGTTTTACTTAGTTCCTATAAGCATCTAAATCAAATATTTTCTTTGTGCTGTTCCTGTTTGCAGGGACAGCTGTGCCTGGGTGCTGCCCTGACCTCCAGGAGCACACAGCACCTGGGGACCATTTCTGTTCAGGAACCAGGGTTGATATAAGTCCTTGGCACTATCAGACAGTACAAAGAACACGTTCTGCAGGCAGAAGATGCCCAGGGAGTCTGCTCAGGAGCTGAGCCCATAGGGTCTGCAGTGGCTGATGCAACTCTAACCCTGTCCTACGATGTTTGTTTAACCTACTTAATCCCTCTACAAAGCCTGAAGAATTTTCTGTGATCCCAAGGGGATCTCTGGAGTTCAGAGTTAGGGTGAACTGTTGCCAGAATTCTGGAGCTTAGCAGGGAGATGACTCCAGATTATTTCACGCTGTCCTGCTACTTCATCTCCAGCTCAGTTCTGCCACACCCACCTTGAGATGCCCCAGCCAGCAGCAACACCAGGCTTTTCCTTGCCAGCTCCTCAGCAAGGAGCCAGCCCTGCTGCAGGGGAGGATGTGTATCACCATCACACCTCTTCATACCCGGGTCACCTGTGTACAAACCCACACCCACCCAAAAGCTGGGAGAGAAACTGGAGGGCAGTGGGGAACTTGTCACACCAGCATGAGCCACGTGGCTTCAAAGCACTGCAGTGCCTCGGGTCACAACTGACCCAACAGTCCCAAAGGTTGGTAAAAAAATGCTGCTGGCATCCAGAGCCTCTGCTTAGGTGAGAAAGATCACTGGGGACCCAGGGAGCTGGGCAGAGGCCTGTGACAGAGGGGAATGTGCAGTCCTGGGGGCTGAGCAGAGCTATAGTGTTTCAGATCTCCCTGTTCTTTCCACGAGCTGTCAGCAAGGCTGCAGCTGTCACTGTCCCCGTGCCAGTGAGAATATGGAGCTCAGGTTACCCTGCACACCTCAGAGGAAACGCCAACAGGATGATGTGGCTGCCACACATCTCAGAGATAAACAGCAGGTACCCAGGGGGACTGTGGCTAAGGCAACTCTGTACTCTGCACCTGAGACAGGAATCGAGCTCCCAGCTGCCGATTAAAAATAGAACCTGTTCCTTTTATGTACACTTAATTTCATATACAACAGAACAGGAAAGGAAGTAGAAGAAACAGAACAAATGATTCTCAAAACCCAGCTTAGTGTGTTTGCCCTTGAACAATCAGGGTGAGTGTAAAACAGCCCTGCAAGGTCCTGGGGAGAACATGCTGGGTACATCCAGGGAAACAAACCCAGCTCACCCCTGACCCTTCAGTCATTCAGGATGCCCTGTGGAGCCAGGGTAGCAGCAAAGCACTGCACTTCTAAACCACAGAGTAACTCCTCCATACAAAAGGCTTGTTATGTGAAGGGAAATCCCTGAAAAACATATTACTGCTATGTATGCAGCAAGCAGGATTAATGTTTTATTAATTTGGGCAATAAAATCTTTCTCAAAAGAACATGTGTTGAGCAACTCTACAGCAATTCTACCTGGCCACTCTTCAGATAGCACTGCTGAGGAATTATGCACCACCTGTCCAAGGGGTCTGCACTGCTTGTACTCAAAAATTCAGAGAACAGGTTTGAAAAAGACCAGAAAACTACCAGAAATGGGGGTATGGGCAACCTTCACCTCTCCATTCAAGACCACTGTTCTTATGCAGCTTGGGTTATTACAGGACTATTGCTGCAACACTTCAGTCTCATTGAACAATTACACCTTCAAACTGGAACCAGCTACCCCAGCTGACAAGGATTTTCTCCCTGTAATTCAGACCGTGTCTTGCTCCAGAGATAATTCAGTTTCCCTGGAGCTGAGCTGCTCCCTTAGGAGTTCATTCACTCTGGTGCTCACTCTGAAAGCACATGCAATATTCCTCATCAAAAACAGCACTTTAGTCCTCAGTTGGAACCAGTACAGAATGGAGAGTTCAGTCTACTGCTAAGACTCAATTGTGTGTCACTAGCTGGCATCCTGAATCCAAATCTGCTGGCTGAAATACCCTGAACTGGCACTGAGTGTGGTGTTTTCGCAGTTTTCCTTTCAAAGGTCCTGTTGCCTTTATAGCAAGGTCACTGTGAGCTCAGAGCAGAGTGGCCAAACTTTCCCTTTGTAGTGAGGGGGTGTCCCAAACCCAGCATTGTGCCTGGCTGAGCTCCTTCATTTCTTGCTCTCTTTTTGCTTACGTCTGGCACCAGAGGTACTCAAGTCATGACCAAGAGAAGAGAGAATGGTGGCTCCTTTCAGCAAGGCCATAGAAAAATCACATCTTCCTTCTTTCAGCCTCCAAAGGTAGCTCACTGGAGAAGTAGTTTAGCACATGCCATCACTTGCAGCTTTCTATGATAAATTACAGCTGCTAGTGAGAGGCACTGTGCCAGGAAAAAAAATGAAATGTTTGTCTACTGCTTTGATATGACAAAATTATCCACATACCAGCTGGATTTTTCAGATTTATCTTTGATTCTTGCAAATGCACTCACTACTGTTGAAGAGGAAGCTGCACAAAGCACAAGTTGTAACTTCTGAAGTCCACAAATGATGAGGGTTTAAAGCTGAGAGCAAAATGGTAAGAACCAAATTGCTCATCAGTCCTTGGTGTGATACAAACTGATACTGGAGAACTACATTTTAAACCAGCTGATCAAATACAACAGCAAAAGGCAAGAGGTTCTCTTCAGAGTCAAAATATTTCATCAGTCTGCAATTACATAATAGCCAGCACTCTGGAAAGGCATGAAGAGGGAAGCATCCCGTTCTGCACAGTGGCTGAACCTCAGCACAACAGTGCTGTGCACAGTCCAGTCCTGGGAGCTGCACTCGCTGCCTGAAACAGGCAGTGCAAGCACCAACACCAAACTGCCAAGTGCTTCAGCAGAGAAGGAATTCTCTGCAGTGAGGCAGCCTTGCTTGCTCCTGTGCCCAGCTGTAAATGCTCCTGCACCAGTCAGTCTGTCCCTGACACAAGCCTCTGAAAATCTTAGTAAAGGTTTGCTTTACAACTTCCTTGCTCAGTCGCAGGTTTTCAGTCTCCTGCTTTAAAGCAAATTAAGAATAGTTACCTCTAGCATTCACACCAGAATTTAGTTTCCTTCCTTTGCAGCCACTGGATCCCTGATTTAGATGTTTAATATCTGGTTATTTAAATTTGAGAAGTGCTAAATTCTTCCTTCCCCATGATTTTACACATCCTTTTCTCACAGGAAAGGCAGCAACCAGACCCATCCTTTCCTTACACTTGCTCAGGACCGAGGCAGCAGCAGAGTGATGCTGAACATCTGAGCTCTGCTGTTTCCCTGGGACAGCAGCTTCTCCTTGGACTGCTCACTAACACACAAGCCAGCTGAGCAACAGGCAGGTGAAGGAGGTAGTACAGACACCTGGGTGCAATTTCATGGTTTCTTCTCCTAGCATTTCTCATTTCAGAATTCAACAATGTACTTACCCAGCAGCCGTGGCACCGGTGAATGTCTGCCAGCCTCATTCCAGACACAAGTTACAAGAACAGATTCCTCCTCTCCACAGGGCACCAGAAAAGCTCATCAGCATTCTCACTTGAGATTTTGCAAGTGAGCTGTCTTAGCAAACGAGCCAGGAGAAAAACATCACCAAACTCTTCATGCTTCACAATCAAACTGATAACCACCATTAGATACTGTATCACCTCAGCAAACCAGCTGCTGATGCTTTCAAATGTGGAAAACAAATTAAGAAACAAAGAGAATTGGCTGCAGCCTCTCTTCCATACAGCTTATCATCCCATTCCAGGTTAATTAAGTCATCCAAAGACAGGGGTAAACCAATCAAGGCTCCAGAGTGATCATTTCATCTTCCCCTACTTAAATTAAGGTTTGATCCTGTAGGTACTCTTTAAGATTCTTGCTTTGGTAACATTAGGCATCTCAAAATGTCTTCAACTTTCCTGTGATTTCACAATTCTTCAAGGCACCTTCTTATGCTTTTAGGCTGTAACACTTTCTCCCTCCTCCCTTTCCCACCTACATTTATTTCTAAGCTTCCCCCTTTGCAGTCTCGAGACTCAGTGAGAGAACACAAGCCACACAAGGCTCCTGTCCCTACAGATTCCCTCATGTATTACACCAGATAAAGCATTACTGTTGCCATCCCAGCCAGAGGCAACTGCAGCGCAGAGCAGAGACAACAACTCTGTACTCTGCACCTGAGACAGGAACTGAGCTCCAGCCTCTCAGTGACACACGGCCAAGTCTCGCATCTCACCTCTCTGCATCCACAACAGACACATCCCTGGTGTGTCAGCAGCTCCCTTCCTGTATTCCAACCTGCTGAAGTTGAAGGTCACATTCCAACACACAAATAAAACTCCTTCTATGAGAAGGAAAACTGTTAGAAAACTCTCAGGGGTTGAACACCCACTTTACAGAGCTATGCAAGTACAACTTCTGCACCATTAACCTGAAGCTTCATTAAATTCAATCCACATGTAGCCATTTGTACTAGGAAAATAGAAGAGACAAGACACCAGATAAAAAAGGCTTAAAATCCACTTTAATAATGCATTCCTGTAACATTCCTCAGACAAACTCAAACTTTTTAGTGGGACAATTACAGTTTGTGTTCAAACAGTTTACACTAAATGAAAAATCTTGTAGTACTTCTACACAAAAGACAGGCAAGGTTAGGATTATACAAACATTTGTTTCAGTTAAATCTTCAGCATGAGATACAGTATCTTTATCCAATAGATTGTACTTTACTACCAGTAAAAATAAAGAGATACAACACGTTATCAAAATAATCCATCCAAACAAGAACCTCCCAGCCATCAGGCTGCACGACTGTCAACTACTTCAAAGAAACAAATGGTCCAGGTAAAAAGAGTAACTAACAAGTTAGGAGGAAAAAAAAAAAAAAAAAAAAAAAAAGAAACAAACAAAATCTCCCCCAATTCACTACATGACGGATCATTTGGAGCTATATAAATTTACAAAATCATGGGAGCCGCAAAGTACCCAAATGCTGCCCTAGTTCTCCACAGACTTCCCTGTGCTCTTAAGCAAGGTACACGACACTAAAAAATGCCAAGACATACTGAAATTTTATCTAGTCTCATGATTTCAACTGTAAATAGGAAACCTGGAATGGTCAAGGCATTAGGGTCCTTGCAAGGTTTTACCGTTACTGAACCACGGCAGCTTCCCAAGAATCCATTTTTCACTTTGAAATTAGGAATGCACCACATGAAATTTTCTAAAACCTTTACCAATCAGACTGCACTCCCCTTGTCCTAGAGTGGCTTTACCAAAACAGGCCCTAATTAACTATCTTTAAAATGTCTCCCCTCCCCCCCAAGTTGAACCCTGTGTGGCCTGCCAAGATTTCTTTCTTTGGGGCGTGTACAGGGGATAGCTTAATCCTGTTAGTATCTGCGACGCTTGTTAGGGCCAAAATCCCCCCCTGGGTTTCCTCTGTTGAAGGCAGGCGGGTTCCCTCCCATGGCTCCAAGGCCTTCCATGGCTCCACCCTGGCCGAAGCGGTCTGGAGGTGGTGGTGGAGTCTTGGAACAAGTGCAGAAGACGCAGGAAGAAAAACAAGGAAGAACAAAGGGCAGTTAAAAGCCATTTGAGTTGATCCAAATTCTACCAGGATTCCGCAATTCCAGCTGACCTCGCTGCAAGCCTTCACCCCACCAAAAACATTCCCACAGTCCCAACCCTGGACTGACAGGACCACTGCAGAACCAAGTCCCTTTCCCCACACAACCTGCAGCCAGGCATACTGGGACAGTGTGCAGCACCTCACAGAGCAGGGCCCTGCTGTGGAGCAGGTGAGCCATCTGAATTCACCTTCCCTTTCCACTCCTGGCCTCATCTTCCCCCTTAATTTCCACGTGTAGTGCACATTCCCTTAACCTCAGCTGCTTTGCTGTCCCTACCACTTAAATATAAAAGCTTTTAGACAAATAAAACTGTTCTTTATGACAAAAAAAAAAAATCTGTGTCATAGCAGTCACAACAGAGAAGTCTCAGCAGGAAGTTTTGCAGGAAAACTGTTTATTACACCAGCTCATAAAAACCACTGAAGGAAAATGAACTTTCAGGACAAACTTTGCTATGACTGCTGCAGTTTCTGCTGGTGACTGGAAGTGCTGACACTGTGGGAGGACCAATCCTCTGTATGACAGAGAGGAATGACAGATGCCACAAAAGCCACAGTCTATTGCAAAGCCCTGCAGTAAAGTTTAAAACTAAATCAAATACAAAAATTTTTAAAAGTCAAACAAATAAGCATAACCTCCAGTGACTCTTTGCTCTTGACCTCCTAAGCAAATTAGCTAAACTCATTCTAGCCTATGAGCAGAGAAGAGAACTGTTTTCAGAACTGGTGATGAACAGAACATTCCTGAAAGTTTGGCTTTATGCCTGCAAGAATCTACTCTCAAAATCACTCAATTTAACAAAGTGCTTCCCATTAGGTCATTTAAAAATGACCATATATTATTGCTAAAATCTTTCTAACAAGCATTTTAGCACTAGCTGTCTTGGAAGTAAATTAAGCAGTTATTAGACTTGGCTCAATCTCCTGAAAATTATCAGCTAGTATCAAGGTAAGATTAACTTGTAAAGATTTCAGCAGGAGTGAAGCAACAGGTCTGGGTAGACAAAGAAGCTTCAACTTCAGCAGCTAGTGCTTAATACTGGAAACAACATAATCTGCATTTGAAAGGTGTGCACAAAAAGCAGATGGAGATACACTACCATTCCCATGGCTCCATCAGGGATCATAGCTCCAGGACCAGCAGCAGGAGGTGCAGGAGCTGGGACATTGGTACCACCCATAGCTCCTCTATTGTTCATGCCAATGGTACCTGGAAAAGAAAACTGAGGAATAGTCCTGGCATACACACACACAGTGCCTGGGGTCTGCTCATCACCCCAGAGCCCAGAAACCTGCTCCATGCAGGGACAGAGTGCCAGCCTATTAACCAGCTTTGCACTATGAGGTCAAGACAAACTGATCTTGCTTTACAGCAGGTTTCCTGTCACATGAATACTTCCTCTTACTAGCCTGGGAGATTACTTTGACTGAATTTCTAAATAAGAAGCCAATAAAATGAGATCACTGAAAAAAAAAGTGCAGATTTTGTAAGAGAGGAAATGAACATGCACAAGAACAGAGAATACTCTTACCTCCCATACCCATCTGTCCCATTCGCATGTCTGGTGGCTCCCTCTGGAAAGACAGACACTCATTATAACTGATAATCAGGCTTTTAAAAAATGTCATTATACAAATTCAATGAGTTCTGAGGATTTACTACTGAACAATGTGTAGAAAATAATTCCCAAGATAAATTTCAAAGAGAGACAGGAGCAACCTTCACATGATAGCTGCTGAATGAACAGGTCTTATTTTGAATATCTCATTCTAAAAGACTGTTTTTCAGAATTATAATAAAACATTAGGCAGTGAAGCTGCACATGCAGACTTTACCAAAGATATCTTGATGGAAAGATGTGCTGAGCAGTAGTAACACATTAGACAGAATTAGTTTTGCTACTCCCTCAGCACAGCTAAGAAGCTTTTCCTGTTGAAAGGAATGCAAGCTTACATAAAGACACAGCACTGGGTCACTTGCATTAAAATAACATCTAGTGAGTTCAAATTCTCTTTTATTGACAAAGCATCAAGAACACCTATCACAGATCTCTCTCACTGCAAAACCAGGAGCAGCTCCTCACCTCAGTGAGGGCACTACTTTTATCAGACTGGTAAGTGAAGACAGATTTCAATGCATCTATAGTTTCAGTGACATTATTTATCATATGAAGGCAGTATTATTTAGAGTAATCAGGATTTCTGCTGCACAAGGAGAGTATTGTCATATTTGGCTCAGCCATGCTTTTGGCCCTTTTGTCTGACACATATTTAGCTATTTTGCCTAGGGGACAAGTTTTCACTAGTAAGCATTAAACACTTGCCCCCCAGCTGCATCAATGTTATTACACCACTTGAACAGCCTTACTCCAGAAAAGAAAGTGGTTGGGGCTGTAAACAGATTGCAAGGCATTTCTCCATAGAACTAAAGATACTGCTGTTAAAAGGCAGGTTAGCACACAGGTAACACTACCAAAAAAAAAAATTTGACCAACTGACTTTTAAGTACAAGCAGTTACCATGCCTGCAGCAATGCCTCCAGTTGGGATCATTTTATCATGACTAAGACAGGCTGCAGGCTAGGGATATAACCAATCATATAATCATAACAGGGTTCTGCTGCAGTGCTTCAGGACAGTGTGTGTGTTGCTGTTAGAATAAAATTAATCAGCATACATTTTCCTGTACAGCAAAACAGCTGCAGAGGGCCCTATATGAAGAGCAGTGGAACAGAACTGGGGGATTTATAGTTTTCAGGCGAAACTGTATTAAGATTGGAGGGAGTCAATAATTAGAGTAGAATGCACTACTGATGTACAGTCCTCCAAGCAAGTTAAAAATTCACAGAAAGCTGTGCTGTGGAAGGGAAAAATCTACTGTGAGTGTACAGATGTAATGGAAATGTAGAAGCACTCGTACCGCATCAGCAAAATTCCCTTTAAAGCCTTCCTGCTGGCGTCTCATCATCTCTTCTTGCTGCCTTCTCATTTCCTCCTCACGGCGTCTGCGCTCCTCCTCTTGCCTGTAAAAAAGATCCAAAAATGCTCAGCACAACCAACACCAACCACCTGCATCACTGTGTTGGTAGTGCTGCCTCATGGATCTTGGTTGGAAACTTTACACTTCAAACTTTTAGTTTTGAGGAGCTCATTAAAAAAAAAAAAAAACCCACGAGACACTTGTGTGTGTGTGTCTCATGAGGAGCAGCTGAGGGAACTGGAGGGGCTCAACCTGGAGAAAAGGAGGCTCAAGGGGGACCTTATCACTCTCTACAACAGCCTGAAAAGAGGGTGGAGCCAGGTGGGATTCTCTGCTCACAGGCAACAAGTGATAGGATGAGAGGAAACAGCCTCAAGTTGCACCAAGGAAAATTTAGATTTGGTATCAGGGAAAATTTCTTCACCAAAAATGTCACAAAGCACTGGCACAGGCTGCCCAGAAAGTGGTGGAGTCACCATCCGTGGAAGGAGTTAAAGGATGTGTAGATGTGGTGCTTAGGGACATGGTGGGCTTGGCAGTGTTAGATTTACAGCTGAACTCACTGATCTTAGAAGTATTTTCCAAACTAAAGCATTCTATGTACACAGCAGCTCCCAAATGCATGCTGACCACATGCAATACCAAGCATCAAGCCTGACAGCTCTCAAGCCCCTTCTATTACAAATAGTCTGGTAATCTTCCTGGAGCTTCTCAAAATTACCCCAAGACAAGGAAGTGCTACAATGGGATAGAAATCTCTGAGACTAAGATACCCCTCAAATGAAAATGCTGGAATGGGATTTCTCAATCTGCAGCACTGAAGCCACTAAATCACAGCAGAGATTCTGATTTTTCTATTTGTCTCATTAAAGGAGCTTAAATGAGACACAGAACTGTGAAGGAAATACTAATCAATGGAAGAAACTCCTAACTCTTGCATCTTAAAGCAGCTGTGCTCTATGAACAAAAAGGCCCAAAGTGACAGCCACACTTGAGGTAGTAATTAAATTGTCACAATGAACAATTAGGTGCAGTGAAGAGGTGTTTTATTCCACTATGGATTCACAGCACTTTACAACCTGCCCCCTTACCTGAGTTCCAACTGTTTACGTTTCTGTACTTCTTGGTTATGCAATTCCTCCATTCTCCTCAGCTCCTCCTGGCGTCTCATTAAATCTGTGTTAAGACAACAGTAAAAAAACACAATCAAACTCATCTCCCATGCCACCTTTCATAAATTCCTGAACTAGAACTGCAACACACAAGAGAAAAAGGTAACAGAGCCTTCACAAATACAGGAAGATCTCTCCATGTTAGGTCCAACAAGATTCGGTGCCAGGTCCTGTCCCTGGGTCACAACAACCCCTGCAGCTCCAGGCTGGGGCAGAGGGGCTGCAAAGGCCCTGGGGGTGCTGGTCAGCAGCTCCTGAACATGAGCCAGGCGTGCCCAGGTGGGCAGGAGGCCACTGGCACCTGGCCTGTCCTGGCCATGGTGTGGCAGCAGGACCAGGGCAGTGACTGTCCCCTGACTGGGCACTGCTGAGGCCACTCCTCAGATCCCGTGTCCAGCTCTGGCCCCCTCACAACAAGACACTGAGGGGCTGGAGCATGTCCAGAGAAGGGAACGGAGCTGGGGAAGGGTCTGGAGCACCAGGCTGATGGGGAGCAGCTGAGGGAGCTGGGGGGGCTCAGCCTGGAGAAAAGAAGGCTCAAGGAGACTTTATTGCTCTACAAGTACCTGAAAGGAGGTTAATGGTTGGACTTGCTGATCTTTTCCACCTAAATGATTCTATGATTCCATTCATTTGCTGCTAGCACACTTGGTTACAGACAAGCAACTACCACAGCTCACCTTCAGTGGTCTCTAGCCAGTCTACTGAGCCACCCACTCCCAGATGGTATAGAGCCATCTCTGACTGGTACCTTGCCTCATGAGCATCACTTGGTGCTCATGGCGAGCTGCCTCCATTTCCATTTCCAGCTTCTCTCGAGCTTCCTTGATGTTGCGATCTACTTGCTCCTGCTGCTGCTTCTCCATTTCTATCAAAGCCTTCCAACGCATGGCGTATTCATATTCAAAGCTGCCAGGCTGTGCAAACCGAGGAGGCTGCTCACGCTCCCTGTCACACAATGAAGAGCTGGTGAATGCTTCAGGAGAGCAAGGAGGAACCAAGAAAACTCAGTTTGTGTGTCAAATGCAATAGTAGCCCTTTTAACAGTTAGCTGTGCCTGAGACACCAGTTTGCCTGCTCCTCAGGAATCATCTTATTCCTGCATGGAAGCTGTCCTCCTCCGTAACAAGCAATGACACTGCTTTTGTAAGACACCAAGAGATTCAGAAATACCCTTGAAAGCAACAGCCTGTGCTCCTGCTGCATATCTTATGGACAGATGTGCTCCAGAAACAAACACTGCCCAAATGTGCATGTTATTTTCACTCTGCACCTGTACAACAGGATTATTCCTAATTCCAACCCCTGAAGCTCTCATCTTCCTTACTTGAAAAATTCATGAGCTCACATGAATGGCTTGCTAATGCCAACTGCTCAGATCACAGGATTCCTACTTATACTGGGAAGCCTTCTAAGACTCTGGTCTTATACCTGGATAGCTCTACTATCTCTTAATGCTAGTCACATAATTCCTTCAATTTCTTTGTGGGTTCAAGTGTTTCCTCCATAGACTTCCTGTAATACTTCCCAGGGAATCTCCTGTCATCTGTGTTATCTCAAACTGACCTAATTTTTTATTCCAACAACTGAAATGGACTTATACAAAATATGTGAGGGCTACTAGTCTTATCCAGCAGTGTGGATTCAAAACCACTGTTTTCTTTCAGCCAACCATGGCAAGAGAACAGTGAATGCAATTCTCTTTCCAAAGCCAGGTCACGATTATGGAAAAAAGGAGGACTTGATGAGCACTGATGAGCCACCCTTCTAAGACTGAGGCACCAGCCCACAGGCACTCTCCTCTCCTGCTGCATGCCAGGCACATACTTGTGATATTGCTGGTTTTTGATGACAAGTTTCTCTGGTAGACCCTCCTCATCATCATACTGATCCATGGGCTCCACAGTGACAGGCCGAGGGAATCTGTAAAAAAAAGGTGAGGTGCTTTCGAGAACATTCAAGAACAAGCTTGCAGCTTTGGAAAGCACAACTTACATTGTTTTTAGCACTGCTCAAAGAAACTCAGAGCAGTTAGGGATCTCAACCAAAGTGAAACCAGAAATCACTTTGAACACTCTTTTTTCTTTTTTTCTAGAATAGGAGTGGAACTGTTAATCAAAACCCTTGTTTAATTCGAGCCAATATTGTACTGAAAGAATAATATTTGTAGTTACTGGTTCAAATTAACAGCTAAACTGCAATCTGACATGCTCCAATAGGATCCACTCAGCATGAAGTCTTGTCTCTAGAGTGGCACAAGTCCATCTGTGCCTTTTTATGGCTGTCTAAAGCAAAGAGTCACTACACCACTCCTCACTGGAGGCTGCAGGCTGTACCATGCATTCACACTCTCCTGGTGAGGCCACCATGTGCTACTGTTGCTCAGCAACAGCGCTCTAGGAAGGTCCACTGGGCCCTTGTCTGAATTTCCACCCCCCAGGGAATCCACTGGTGCACTTCACAACAGACACTGCAGATGTGTGCTTCTGTCTTCCTGGCTTCTGCATGCAAAAGTATTGACCTGGTCTCTGAATCAGCTCTCCACCACAGCACTGACACTGCTCATCCTCAGCACAAAGCAGCACCCCAGCTTCCCATGAGCTCTTCAGTCCCATGTGCCAGGGCTGGGGAAATGAAGAGAGAGGATCCTGTCGTGCCAAGTGGCAATGGGTACCCAGGCTCCAGTAGGAAGGCAGGATATGGAGGGCTTAAAATCCCTTTGTTCAGCTAAAGATCCATTATACAGTTTTCACTTTGATGTGATATATTCCATTATTAATAATCTTATTTTCTAACATGAACCAATTTCAAATTTCAAAGTTTATCTAGCTTTCCTGTCTTGAACTAGGACAAACCAGAACAAGTTTAATAAAAACCAAACCATAACTAGAAAGGAACAACAGACTTCTTTGTGGTCTTAGCTATCAGAATCTAATATACTGATAGCTATAAAGAGACTGAATGTTAAGCTTAGTCATGCATTGATAGTGATTAGTTTTGCCTGATCACTTTTAAAGATCTGTTCTCATTACTCTTTCAGGTATAGACTTCTGAATCACCAAAAGCTTCCTAACAGTAATCCTCCTGCAGAGCACTACCCATTTGCTAGTTATCCTCAAAGAGTCTCAGGGAGAAAAGCAGGGATTAAAAAGAAATAAGCAAAACCTGCATTTTGCAACTGAATGTGCTTGTGTACAGCTGTGCTATTGCAGGTCTACAGGAGGTGAGAAGCACAAAACTTCAAACAATTACTTTAAAAATGAGCAACATAGCCCCATTTCAGGAAATGTTCTAGTCACAAATTCTAGGAGCACAATACAAAACATACGGTATTTTTTTCCCAAGAGATCAGAAATGGCTCTCTCTTAACAGAGCAACAAACTGCCCTGTGGAATGCAACTGGAATTGGTCATTTGCTTGAGCAAGTTTACATAATTATGAAAGAACATGCTTTTCTACCTTATTACATTCAAGCACAGGGAAAAGTTTAAATTGGTGAAAACTCCAAACAACTCAATCTATCTGAGCAGCCTCTGCAACAGATCCCATGCCCACAGTGGCATTCCACCCCAGCGGTGCACGCTACAAGTGGAATCCCATCCCAAGACTCTCCCATTTAGCGACCCAGAATGTACAATTAGAACACTTGAGTTTAGTTTCCAAACAAGTCATATGGATGGTCTCTGAAACAGGTCCTGTTCTTAAAAGCTGCTTTAATTGCTCCAAGTTTGTTTTATGGAGAAAGAGCTTATTTGGAAGTTTTATGAACTTACCCCACTAGCAGCTTCCCAGAAGAAAGTTTTCAGACCTGAGCTTCGACACAGACTGTCTCTTGTTGGAACTAAAGCTAAATAAAACTCTCCCCAGGCCAATCCCCAACCACCTCATGCCCCATCAGTCCCACTGTGGTGTAAGAACCAGCATTCACCAGCCAATGCCACCCAACCTGCACATGCCAGCAGAGCACCTCTCCCTGTCCGCACTTACGTAGTCAGCAGGAAAGACCCATCACTACATCTATCCAGCGCTTTCCTAGCAGCAGGCTTCCCTGAGAACTCCACAATGCCTTTCCCAGAGGATCGTCCTCTGTCATCCACAATAACCACAGCCCTTTCCACCTGGCCAAACACCGAGAAGGCTTCCTCCAGGAGCTCATTGGACACAAACTGAGGCAGGTTCCTGACTGTCAGCGAGGCGCTGTGGCAGGCAAAGCGCACTCGGAGCTGCTTCCCACGGAGAGGCATGTTGTCCAGTTCCACCTTGGCAATCTCTGCCAGAGTGCGAGTTTCCTGCAGATAAAAACAGCCATCATTAAAACTCCCAGTGAGGCAAAGAATTAAACACAAGTTTATTTGTCTGCAACACGTACTTCAAAGAGAAAGAAATGATTCTCCCACAGCTTGGTAAGAAGTGTGACAAAAAACCACAGCTATTCCTTATCATGAATGACTGAACAGGCAGATTTTGGGGTGGGGAGGGTGAGAAATATATAGAAAATATATTTCTGTCCAACTGTCCAACAGCCAGTATGAACTAAGCAAACAACAAGATTTTCATTACCACATGTAATTATATTAAGGCTACAATGTGCCTTTTTAAAAAAAAAATTAAAAAAAAAACAAAAACAAAAACAAAACAAGGTTCATCTATTAAGCAAGTCTGATAAGGAAATGCTGATGGTATGACAATCCCTGAAAGACCTTCTATGCCACTTTCACACCTTTCCAGTCCTTTAAGTCACTACCAAGCAGCTGCACTACAGGAAAGCGGCCCAGACATGGGTGTGGGAACCTCATCCACTCACCTTGGGGCTTTCAAAAGGTGCTGCATAAGCCACAGAAATCTGAGAACCACTCTGTGGTGGTAGCTACTTCCCTTCCAGACACTTCAATGTGATCACCTAGAGATCCCCTACCTCAACAGCATTAATCACTCCAGGAATACAGCATGACAAACTATGCCCATAGGAATTCCATATTCCAGAAATAGAGAAGTTCACTTTGTCTATAACAGCATCACGTTCATGTGGGGTTTTTCTTGCTTTCTATCAGCTAATTTCAGAATAAATTTATCAGCTCTCTCATAAATCCTGCCACAAGCTGCCTAAATTCACATTTTTCATAACAACCTCTAGACAAACCACTTGGAAGCTAATCCCATATTCCAGGTTACTAAGATCATCAGCAGGTTTAATCAGCAAGACATCTGAACATCTACTACTTTCAATTAGCAATACTCCTCCAGTGTGAGCCATCACCACAAAAACTCCCCAAAGGTGCCAAGTCACTCACCAGCCTGATAAAACCAAAGCCTTTGTCCTTGTGTATGAAGACTTCCCCTGCCTTGCCATACTTCTCAAACAACTTTCTCATCTCTTCCTCTGTAATATCTGGGGGCAGATTCCCCACAAAGAGGCGGCTTCTTTGGGTGAAGGTCTTTTCACCGGGTTTCCGGAAATTCTTCAGGTCAATAGTCAGGCCTTCATCTGAGGGGAATAAGGTACACAGCTGCTCTACAGTTGGGGGGATAAATTTTATTAGGTTTCATCACAGTGACCACAGAGACACAGGATAATACAGGTAACACCACCCGTTCACTTTGGTCTTAAACCTCTCCAGCCATCTCTCCAGCAACAAGGGGGGTTTTATTTCAGAATGGCCCCAGTTTTTTTAAAAAGAAAACTGAACCTCAGTGCTTGAAACTCAGTGCTCATTAACACCAGTGAATGACAGTCTAGAACTGGAGAAAACAACACACTGTAGCTTGAAATAACAGGAGATATTTCACTCTAAGTTTTTGAGATCTGGTCAAGATAACTGGCTCACAAAAAAAATCAACTGTAGTCACAACACAGGATTTTGCTATTACAACACAAATTATTACAGAAAAGCCACAATTAAGCCAGAAAACAGATTTTTACTCAAAAATACCCCAAAACAACTCCAGATATCTAGAAAAATATGAAAATAAGTGGAAATTTTGTTCAGACAGATAACATTTCAGATAGCTGTCATTCTATGAGAGGAGTTCCACAGTATGGAGCTCCAAGCTGAAGAGAAGGCTGGAATAGTGAAAATAGTGGGGAAAAATACCAACCCAAAACTTAAAAAAACAAACAAACCCACCCCAAAAACCAGCCATATAGGTGAGACCTCATTAAAATTACACGATTAATTACAAAAAAACTCTCTATTCAGTAAGTTATTCTAGAAGAGACTTTTAAAGCAGGGAAAAAACCTCAAAGATCAAGCCCAAGGTTAAAATATTTTTCTGAGCTATCCAACAGAAATAAACACAAACAGTAACATTCTCAAATCCCCACAGGCATACACAATCTTTAACCCTTAATTCAACAAGAGTCCAGCATGATCCTGAAAGCTGTTATGTGCCAGACACAGGGGTGGATTTTAGCATCACTTCCTCATTTTCTTAAACCCACATGGAACTTCACCACACAGGACTACAAGGCACAGAAAGGAACTCCTTTGCTTTGCAGAGGACACAAGTCATGGTCACACATATGAAATAAACTGTGAACATAAATGGCTTGATTCCAGCTACAAAGCAGGGCACTAAATGAGAAACACTGTCCATGCAAAGACAATGCATGTAACACACTGCAAGGAAACCCTTTCCTAGGGGGAAGCACACCTTCATGGCTAATACTAAATAACCAGACTGAGAGTGTGCCCAGAGAAGAGCAGTGAGAGTAAGTTATCTACTTCACACAGCAAAGGTCCAGGAATGAAATGTTTTGCCTTGTTCAGAGCATTACCACGAGTATTTGGGGGTCAATTGCAAGGCCAGTGGGTACAAGAGGAGGCACTTGGAGCAGTTACACTCAGGGGCACACAGAGTACCCTTGTTCTGCCTCAGGAGATCCTTGCAAAGGAGTGAGACACAGTCACTCACTACAAGCTGATTCCTGTGGGAATTCCCCAGTACAGCTGTACTGTTATTGTTTTCAACCTGACTGGAAACGGCTGCTCTGCCACCCTTGTCTACTATTGTCTGGGAACTGATAAAGAGCCTGTTCAACTCGACCACCTAACAAAAACAAGCAGGATTTTTACCAGCCCAGTATCTTTGACACAAAAAACCCCGCTCAGAGGAATCACACGAAGTGCACAGCTGACATCCACACAATTTTGTTTTGAACGGCTGAAGTGTCTAAACTTAAAAAAAAAAATCCACATCTAATAAAACTAAAGCACTTTCCCCGCCACCAAAAAACGCTAACGGCGATGTCTCCCCGCCGTACTTCTAAACCATCAGGTTAGATCAGTTCAAGCCCCTGAAGCCATTAACGCGTCCTGTCCCAGCTCACGAGCACCCAGAGCGCCAGTCCGCACTGACCAGGAAAAGCCGGAAACCCGCTGGAGCAGAACGGCTTTCATCAATGTCAACCGGCACTTAAATACTGAATAAAGCCGCCTATCTCCTGCTTCCTCCTTACAAAAAACAACAAAAAATTTCGGTCTTAAGGGGTGCCTGCAGATCGCTGCAACAACGTTCTCACTACAGCATAATCTTCACCGAGAGCAAACTTACTTCTCTATAATCTAGTAATTGCTCTAGCAATCAAGCTTCCTAAGTTTCTAGTTTCCTAAGAAAACCTATATTGAGGAGCCATCTGTTATGCCCGGGGAAGAAAACAGGAACCAGACAATGACAGACCTTGTTATATTCACAAGGCTTACAGACACACTGTCAAAAACGCACTGACTTCCACATTGTAAGTGGTCTTGTCCTGGGATTTCGAGAAAAAGAAACAACCTCTACATCATTGCCCAGGTTTTGGGAGCACAAGAAACTTACGAACACAAAAAACTTAGGAACAAACGCCACAGGAGCCGCGCGTACCTTCGAGCGCACTGAGAAAAACCAAAAGAAAACCCGCAAATACAACCCAGGCGCAATCAAAACCGTGGGTTCCAACAAGGGGAAAAAACCGATACAGCAGAAGATGCTGCAGCCCGCTTGAGGATCTAAGGATTTACTGTTTTAACTCGAAAAAACGCGTTCCTTTTGTTCCTGCCGAGACCTGTTGCACGCCCGAGGGCCGCAGCTAACCCGAGGTTTCCCGCTGCACCGAAGCGGTCGCTCAGCGCCTACCCAGAGCGGGGCCGGGCGGGCCCCCGCGGCGGGCCCGGGACTCACTCTGGCTGTTGGCCTGCTGCCCGTTCGCGGGGATGGACGGCGGCGGGTGCTGCTGGTGCTGCTTGCGAGGAGCGTGGTTCTGCTTCTCCATGTTGAACCCCTTGTTGCCCTGCATCTTCCCCACCTGAAAGCAACACACGCGCGGTCGGGAAGCGGTCCGGAGCTCGGTCCCGGGGGGCTCCCGCCGGCCCCGCGTGCAGGGGCGGGGCGGGCCGCGCAGGCCGCGCCGGGCCCCGGCACGGCCCCGGCGGCGACGGAGCGGGGCCGAGCCACGACCCTGGCGCCCCCGCGACCTCACCTGGCGGCAACACCGGACAGGGACACGGACACCGGCCCCGGACACGGACACGGGGACGGGGACGGACACGGGCACCGGGACCGCGGCGGCCCTGAGAGGAGAGCGCGCGGCCGGAACTCGCGCACCCTAACACGGCGCCCCTCTCCCTGAGCTCCTATTGGCCACCCGCCGCCCGCCGCCGCGCCGCTAACTGGCCGAACCTGCCGTCGCTCAAGGCCGCCCCCGTGGCGAGGCGGGATCAGGTGGCCGTGCGCGGATTCGATTGGTCAATGGAGCGTCCACGCGCGCTGCCAATCACGGCCGCGGGCAGCAAGCTTGGGTGAGAGGCGAGCGGGGGACAAAGGGAGCGCCGCGAGCCGCCCCGCGCGCGGCGCGCAGGCGCGGTGGGGGCGCGCGGGGGCCGCGCGCTTTTAAAGGGCCAGCGGCGGCGCCCAGCGCGTGCCGCCCCGGCGCGCCCCCCGACGTGCGGCCGGCGTGGCACCGGGACTGGCTGCTCCAGCCCGGACAGGGAGCACCGGAGCCCGGGCAGCGCCGGGGGAGGTGGGGGGCTGGTGTGTGCCGCTCCGGTCTCCCCCAGCTACCGTCCAGCCCCCGTGCCCGCTCCTTGCCCCGTCCACCCGCGGGCTCCCCCACGTCCTCCGGACCCCGTTGCCGTGGCTGTCCCGCTGCGGGCGGGAAGGCGGCTCGGTCCGGCTCGGTCCGGCAGAAGGGTCCCGTCGTGCCCTGCCCTTCCCTGGGAACGCAGCGGGCGCTCTGGGAGCGCGGTCGGATCCTGCTTTGGGCAGGTTTCGTTTCACCGCGTTGCAGTGAACCCTCCCGCTCCTCGCCGCCTCACCGGAGCAGGTGCCGCTTCCCGCGGCCAGCCCGCTCCCCGGGCGGCTCACTGCCCGTGCCGAGTGCCCGCTTTCCCGCAGCTCCGCCGCCCGCTCCCGGCTGTGCCCCCGGGTTGCAGCCCCCGCTCCCCCGTGTGCCCGCAGGCACCGCAGGCTGCCGGGGCGGCAGCGATGGGAGAGCTCCCCGGTGGAGCGGGGCGGCCGAGGGAGGGATGCTGCCCCGCCGAGATGGAGGGGCCCGGGTCCCGCCGGCAGGGGAGCCCCGGGGCTGGAGGGGCCAAGCCTGGTGGGGCGGAGCGGAGCGGGGGCACGGATGGAGGTGGGAAGGGGCAGCGATGCCGCGGGCGGCGAGGCCGGGTGGGCGCTGTGACGGCTGGGGAAGGGCAGCCCGGGCGACGCGCGGCGGTGCGGGAGGGTAGCCCGGGCACGGAGGGGGATCCCGGGTGAAGGCGGTGCCGGGAATGGGGGGCGCCGGCCCAGGCGGTCCCTCCCGGGGGCGGTGCCGCGTCCCGGGCCCCCGCGGAAGCCCCGCCCGGCCGCGCTGTCACTCACCGCCCCGGGGAGACGCTCCGGCTTCGGGGAGGCGGTGGCGGCGCCCGGGCTCGGCCGGGTGGGTCCCCCCGCGTGCAGGTAGAGGCCGTGGCGGCGCGGCCGGGCCGGACCCCCCGGGACAGCAGCGTGGCTGGGGCCGGGAGAGGCGGCAGCGAGAGGGTTAAGGGGGGGGCGGGGAGCGGGGTGGCGAGCCCATTCCGTGCGATCCGTTCCGCGCTTTGCGGGTGGCCGCGCGGGCACCGGCGGGAAGCGGGGCGCCCCGTTCCGGCCCGCGCCCCCCGCCGTGCTGCCCCCCCGCGCCCCGCCGTGCCCCGCCAGACCGCCCGCGCCCGGCTGCGTGCTGCTCGCCAGGCTTGACCCGCTCCGCCAAGCGGATCCGCCCCAGGTTTTCCAGCCGCCCGTCGCGGTCCGGGCTCTCGCGCCGATCCCGCGCTCAGGGCTCCGCTCCGCGTTTCCGCGGCAGCCGCCCGTGAGCGAGTCTCGCGAGCCCAGGCGCCACCACGGCCAATGGGAGCGCGTCCCTCGCTCCGCCCAGCCAATAGGGAGCCGCCGCCGCCCCCCCGTCGGGTTGCAGCGCGTTGAAGGCTCCGAGCGGCGCCTCCATTTAAAGGGGCCGCGACCCGAATCCGGGTTCTGGGTAGAGCGGGCGGCGCAGCACCGGGAGAGCCAGGTACGAGCGGTGGCGGCCGCGGGCACGCCCCGGCGCCGTCCCGGGAGGTGCGGATGGGGCCCCGGGCCGGTCGTGGGGCCCCGCGAGGAGGGGGCGGGGCGGGCGCGTGCGGCGCGGGTACCGGGGGTGGGGGGCTGGGTGAGCCCCCCGGGGTGGGGGGGGGGGCGCGCGCGCCTTGCGGGAGGGGGCGTGGCCGACGCCCCACGAGGGGGCGTGGTCTGTGCCGCTCGCCCCCTCCCCATGGTGGCCGCCTGGGGGCGCCCTGCGGCGGGTCCCGGGGGGGTGGGGGGGAGCCCTGTGCGACCCTCGCCCCTTAGGGGGGATCTGGGTACGGGTCCCCCCGGGGTGGATGGGCAGCCCCAGCCTGACCCCCACCCCGCTGCAGCTCTGGTCCGATGGAGACCCCAATGCGACTCGCGCTGCGGTGCGGGGGAGGCGGTGGTCCCTGGACCCCTCCCGGTATGGCTGGGGAACGCACTTGCCTGGCCCCCATCCCCGCCTCGGGCCCATGGAGACCCCCGTGCGGCCCTCGGTCTGGAGGGGGCTGGTCTCTGGAGTCACCCGGGATGGATGGCGACCCCCCATGTGACCCCCATCCCCGACCCGGTGCAGAGCGCACCCCGTGCCTCCTGCAGTGGGGGGGGGACCATGCGACCCTCGCCCCTTTTGGGGACGAGTCTGGGCTCTGGGTCCCCCCGCTATGGCTGGGGAGCCCACCAGCCTAACCCCTATTCCCACCCTGCTTCCATGGAGACCCCAGTGAGTCCCTCGCCGCTGCTGCGGGAGGTGGTCTCTGGGTCGCCCTGCGATGGATGGAGCCCCAGCCTGACCCCCATCCCTGGTGTGGGTTGGCATGGGGGGGGTGGGGGCTGGCTGTGTCCCCCCCAGCCGTGTCAGTGCCTGGGCACAGGCTGGGCCTGGGGTTTGTGGCTCCTGGGAGCCCCTGGAGCGCCCAGCCCAGCGGGGCCTGTCCTTGGTGTGGGGCTGTGCTGAGCAGCGGCAGCAAACAGCCCCGGCCCCCTCTGCCCCAAAGCTCAGCCCTGGCCCCAGAGCTCAGCCCTGGCCCCCTCTGCCCCAAAGCTCAGCCCTGGCCCCAGAGCTCAGCCCTGGCCCCCTCTGCCCCAAAGCTCAGCCCTGGCCCCCTCTGCCCCAAAGCTCAGCCCTGGCCCCCTCTGCTCCAAAGCTCAGCCCTGGCCCCAGAGCTCAGCCCTGGCCCCCTCTGCCCCAAAGCTCAGCCCTGGCCCCAAAGCTCAGCCCTGGCACCCCCCCGGGCTCGGCTCTCCCTGTGTCCCCAGGGGCTCAGCTTTTATGGTGCTGTCCCCACACGCAGGAGCAGAGTGTGCGGGGCTCAGCAGCTGCTGCTCTGTGAGCTGGCCAGCCCTTCTGACAGCCTCCCCCTGTGTGTGGGGCAGTCTGGAGCCTCCTGAGGGCCTGGCGGATGTGTGCATCCCTGGACACCATGTGCTGCTCTCGAGGATCTGGCCCCGTGAGGGAAAGGTGCAGCCCCACGGGGCTGGAGCTGCCTTGGGCTGCTGCAGGGAGCCCCAGTCTGCTGAAGCCTCCCCATGTGGGCAGCGTAGCTGTGGCCAACAAGGCGTTCTGGGAGCGTCAGGGAGCTCCTGTGTGGTTTGTAGGGGTGCAGGCAGGCCTGGCCGGGCGGGGAGCTGGCTGTGGTGTGTGCCTGGCATTGGGAAATGCCCTGGCAGTCAGATATGCTTGTGTGGGCAGAGGCAGCGCTGGACGTGGTCTGTGTCAGGTGATGGTGGGGGATAGGATTTACAGCTGAGTGCTCAGGGATGGTTCCTGGAGTCTCTTTTGATGAGGGTGAGAGCTGCTTCATTTGTGCTCTCCTCTTCTCCTGCTGTGCTTCCAGGTATGGCTTTTGTTCTAGGCTGTGACTTCTTTCCCTTTCATTGCAGCTGCAATTCCCAAGAAAACTTTTAATCTGAATTTTCTCACCTAACCTTGCTTATCCTGGGATCAAAGCTGATGATAAGAGCATAGCCCTGTTGTTATTGTGAGCTCAGCCTTATTAAAGGAATATCCACAGCCTACAGAGCTGTAATGACTAACCTGAGCCTCACGGCTCTGTAGTGCATATTTGCACAACCTCTTTTTCTCTCTGCACCTGCTCACATCCCTCTCACTGTGAGTGGCCTTGCTTTGGAGGATGACAGTGAATAACACCAGATTCTTCCACATCCCTGGCAGCCAGAGCAAGGGCCCAGGCTGAGCCCATGGCCTCCCTTCGGGAGCAAAGCCCCTGTGTGATGTCTTTATGGATGTCTTGTGGTCAGTGATGCTGGGATGTACAGCTCTGATGGACACAGATGTGCTGGCAGAAGCCCTGGAGCAGAAGGGTTATGGTGAAAGCAATCCAAGGCAAGTATGGAATAGGCTGCAGCTGTGACAATGCATTTGTTAGCTTAGCAGAGCAGAGCTAGCAGGATTTGACTGGATTTGTGTTTTAGTCTTAGCAGAGTGTTTTATTAACTTCTTCCTCTGCTGATGGTACATGTCAGGACATGGCAGTGTTTGAGACCATCCTCAGCAGTGCTGCTGGCCATGGGCTCTGGTGCTGTCTCCTGGCCCATTGCTGTGAGCCTGCTCTGCTGGCCCAGCCCTGGGCAGCCCAAGGGCAAAGGAGCTGGTCTCTAGATGGGGTGAGATACTGCTCTGTTCAACACAGCCTTACCCAGGGCCAGTTTGAACAGCTGCACATGAGGTGAGGCCTCCTAGTGCTGAAATCCCTTCCCAGCACTTTGGTGACAGAGGGATCTGGGGCTGTCAGGGAGGCAGAGGAGACAGCTCACACTGTGTTTCCAGTATTTTGGCTCTGCAAGGCCTCTTAAGGAAAATTAGATGTTTTGCCCTCAAAGATGCATCCTCAGAGACTCTGCCCATTTGTCTTCTCTCTCTTCCCTGTGCAGTGAGGTTTATTCATAGAACCACACACAGATTTGGGTTGTAAGGGACCTCTAGAAATCTCTGGTCCAGCTGAACTCCTGCTCACAGCAGAGCTCACTTGAGGCCTTGTTATTCAGGGATCTGTCCAGTTGAATTTTAAGGATCTCCAGGCAGCCTGTGCCCTGTTCCCAGGCTGCAGCACTCCTCTGGAGAGTCACCTGCTGTCCCTGCAGCTGTCCTTTCCAGCTGTCTGTAGCTGTTTGTGGGACGTGCCAGAATACTTTGTCAGGTGTTCTGATGCCTTCCTGCAGCTTTTGGGCAACAGGTAGAGAGACCTGGTGACCATCTGTTTTTCACCACTTCCAGGTCTTCTATTTTTTTAATCATTGTCTTAATATATTTAAGGCACAAGGACACACACTGCTCAAGCATTCTGTACCTCCAATCCTTTTTTGTTGTGCTTCTGATACTGCCACCAAAGCTTTTTTTTACTCACTCACCCCCTTCCCCTGTGTTTAACACTACTTTGGCTGTACAGACATCAGGAGAATTTTCTCTTGGACTTGATGACTGAGTGGAGTTGGTTCTTGAAGCTGAATTGCTCTCCAGTTAGCATTGCTGCTAAGGGTGTACTTAGACCTGTTACTCCTTTCTCTGTTGCAAAGTTTTGACACTTGGTGCTTATAAGATGTGAGGGGATCCAAGCACTTCAAACTGCTGCCAGGATGGCATTCTGGATGGATGAGGAGGTTCCTGTTGGCTGTCTCAGAATTTACTGCTGTGGTTAGCTGCAGATAATGCTGAGATTGAGGAATGTTGTCAGTTATATTTGAAGTGTTGCAGGGAGTCTCTTGGTAAACTCCAGGCAATTCTGTGAGATTTCAGAAATTTATCCTTCTTGCACTTTCTTGAAACTGAGGTGAAGTTTCTGGAATGCAAGCTCAAAATCCAGTTTGGTCATTCCTGCCTTAGAGGAATTTACAGGAGCCTCGTGGTTGAGTTGTGCAGCACCAGCTGCTCAGTGCTGGAGGATTTAGGCTTTCTGGGTTCAGGGTGACTGTGATACTGCATTTGAGGCCTGCAGCCCTGAGCTGGGGCTTCTGCTGTAAGAAAATCTAGTGGTGGTCTTCTCTCCTGGCTTTGGGACTATGAAAAAACAATTGGTGGAGTCTTGATGCCACTGGTGATATTCTGGAAAGGCCCTTTTTTTCCCTCTGTTGTGAAGACTGGCCTGAAGGGGATGTGGTGAAAGCTGCTGCAATTTGCACTGATTGAGAACCAATAATACATCTGGAGGTGAGACAAGATTCACCAAACCCTGCCTGCAAAGGACAGGGACTTGACCAGTGGCATCTGCAGCAGCTGTAGCTGACTTGGAGTGAGTCACTGCATATAAAACCTGCAAGTCACAGAGGGCTTACACATCCCATGGTCAGTTGTTTAATCATGTGTTTATGAGCTTGTCCAACTTTGATTTCCAGCTTTTTGCTTCTTTGTCTGCATTTGTCTGTGTCTCTAAGGAATCCTCTGCTGTGCATCTTCTTACTTTGTGATTTTCCTGAGATGGATCATGTCTCCCTGTTTCTTTTCAGTGAACAAAATATGTTTAGCACTGGAGGGTATTTTCTAAAACATGGCTGATTCATAAAGCAGTGTGATTCTTGTGTTACTGTGTCAGATTCTTTTTTTTTATTTGAAACATCTCAATTCTTCCAATAACTGTTATCAATAGTAGACAGTAGCCAAGAACAAGACAGTGATGTTCTAACATGGTACTGTGTGCCAGTAGCACTGTACTGAATGTCACCAAGTGGGCTTTGTGCTTTTGGAAGACTTGAGTTTGCAGCTCAGAGAGTTGCCTCTCCAAAAACACTAGTAAGTAACAAAATCCTTTCTGCTCCTTTCTGGAGAATTTTGACTGGACTGAAACCTGGTCCACAGTAGTGTGCTTAGTTTACTGGTGATTCTGTGTAAATTCATTTGAGTTGAGGTGAGTTAGCCAATAGGTAATAAAAGTTTGCAGTGCTTGAATTGAGAATGCTATCAGCTGTCCAGATAAACTCAGATAAGTCACAGCAGTGAAGTTGGCTTCTGCTGTATTCACCACTCAAGGTATAATATTGTTAATGAAGATATGTTGACTGAAACCATGCTGGTAGGACATAATATTACTTTCTCAATGTTTTATTGATTGAACTGTGTATTGACACTGTTGTTTTTGTTGAGAAATACTAGGTGAGGTGTTACTGTTTATTCAAAAATTTGGCACAAAAAAATTAGAAGCTTCTTCCAGAGCTCTGCTCAGATCTTACAGACCTTGTAGATGGGAGGTGGCTGAAGTGTTGATTTAAGTGTCTTCTGTAGTTACTAGTTAATTATTTTCATATTTCAAATTATCTCTAATAGAGAAAAAGATAATCCTTCGGCCTTCAAAAGTATTGAAAATCTGAATCCACATCCATGAACAGAAGTCCAGGACAGATACTCGAGCAGTTGTTGTTCCTTTGCTAGAGGAAAGCACTAACTGAATGGTTGTGGGATTTTTTGTGGGCTGTAAAGACTTCACTGTTCATTTCGTTGGGAGGGAGTAACAACAGCATTGTTTCTTGCTGTCTGTTTTTAATTAAATGTTTGATGGTAGATCCTCATTTCTGTAGGTAGGCCACATATTCCCCTGCTAATGGTTACCTGAGTTACAGCACCACTGATGTCTTTAATAAGCTGGATAAAGTCCCAGGTAGTCACTTGGATGTGCTTAAGTGTCCTGGCAGAGATGCTGCACTCTGAGCTCCCACATCTGAGAGAAGATGCCACGTGGCCCCTCTTTGGCAGAAAGGGCTGGCAGGTCTGGTAGTCTGGGACTGGCTTTGGCAATCAGTGTCACGTTCTGTGCCAGTCCTGCACACCTGGGGGGGGGACCTCAGCTGTCCCATCACTTCTTTGGAAATGCTTGCTTGCTACCTGAGAAGCATCCTGCTGCAGACTGTTGGGCAAGAGACTTTGCTCCTTCAGCTTGTTCTTCCCAAGAATATATATCTGTTACTGAATACTCCAGGGAGTACTTACTCCTGAGTAAGGAGTTCCCAAATGGAGCAGTCGTGTCTGCTGTAAAGTGCAGGATTTCAGCATGCTGCCTCCTCTTGATTTGGCCAAGTCACGTTGCAGTGTCCTCTCCTTGCTGCCAGTTTAGTGGCTGGAAGAGAGGAAGATTTTGAGCAGACCAGTGACCAAACCCAGTGACTGAGCTGTGCATTAACTGGTCCTGGAATAAGAGAGGCGATGACTTGTGGTGGATCATTTCAGCATCTGCCAGAAACAATAAGCTATTCTGTTTCTGTTGTAGAAAGTGAGAAAAGACTTTACCAGAGATAAAGTGCACGCTCTGTTTGCAGTTTAACTCACTGTGAAGCTCAGCAGAAGGGCCAGGCAAATATGACTGCCTGGGGCAGACAAGTAGAGCTTCTTACCTTGCTGCAGCAGAGCAGCTCTAATTTCTTCAGGTTGAGTTTGATTTCAGAGCAACCCACAGAACTGGAAAATACCATTCTTTCCTGTTTTGAGAGCCGCCTTCCTCATCCTTATCAGCTGGTAGTTGAAAGCCACTATAAAGAATTCATTGTCAGGGACATTCGGTGCTTTCCCACTCAGACTGTTTGTCAGCATCACCTTAGGTCCAGCCTCAACTTAACTCCATCAGCTTTTCCAGATTCTTTTAAATATATCAAGAGTTGGCACTCATCTGCCCGGTATCACCTTGGAGCTCTGCTGCAGCAGGTTGAAAATAAACAAAAGGAAAATACTTCTAAAAACAAAATGTTAAGCTGCAGAACTTAAAACCACTGGAATTTTAGGAGGGCCAAAGTATAAATTGGTTCACAGTAGGATTAGGCAGATTCACAGAGGATTTGCCCGGTACAGGCTCTTAACAGGGACATTGTCAGTGCAGCTCAAGCCAAGTGGTTCTTCAGCAGCTGAGTCCTTGATTGGAGGATGTGCTGAAGAGGAACATCCTGTTAGTTGTGTTTCTTACACTCTCTCCCCAGGTATCCATTCTTGCTGTGAATGGGAACAGGATATTCGAGTACATGGTCCTTTCACTGGACTGACTGCAGCAGTCCTTAGCTTTGCTCATCCTAAGGGAAATTTTTAGTTCCTTCACAGGAGATGTGAGCTGTTCTGCTGGGAGGATTCAGCCAGGGCTGATGAGAGGGGTCAGGACCTTGAGCACAGGGAGTGAGCACTGTGCTTCCAACCAGATCGTGTGAATGAGTGCTCTTACTGCAGCCTTGCCTCTGCAGAAAGGTCTGGCCCAGCCACATCCAGATAGTTTGGAGTTGCCTTAACTTGCAGAATACTTGTTCTCTTTAAGACTTTCCTGTTGGTCAAGGACGTTGCCATTAAGTCAGGGTTTTGTCTTACATTTTATCACCCAAAATTTGAAGGCAGTGTTGAGGTGCGCACTGTTAAAGCAGATGCCTTTGGTCTGCTTGTAGAGCATGTGATTTACATGACAAGTTCATAGATTGTTGCTTGCATTATGCTCTGGGAGGGAATGCCCAAATGGATTTCTCATACTGCAAATGTTTCCAGGGTTTATTTCTACCAAGCAAAGAGTAGGCCAGCTGAAAGTGGCAAATACTTTAGCAGTATCACCTTAGTGGTTCATTGCAGACTTGTGCAAAGTGTTTGAGGTGATTCTGAGGGGTATGTTAGCTCTGTTAAGTATACCTATAAATAAATTTTCCTTCTTCATCTGGATGCCTTGAGGTTTTTTTGCTTGTTATTGTAGGGTCTGCTGTCTGTCTGTGAATCTGGGTGGGGGATGTCTCTGAGCAGGAGACATTGTTGCTATTCTGAGCAGCAGAAAAAAACCCGTGTTTATTATCTTGGGATGGTTCTCATCTGCTTCAAATCCTTAGGACCTTTCTTTCAAATGTCTTTGCTCCTATTTCACTTTGTTCTTATTTCTGTCAGCCACCCTAAGACATGTATTAGATCCTGTGTTGCTCCAGAATTGGCTTATTCTAAAAGTTTTGTCTCATCTTGTAACTAAAAGTGAACAGAAACACCAAAATGTTTAGGAGTGAAACTTGCCGAGCTTTTCTGAAGATTACATTTGCTTTAGTTTCTGTTTGTGATTGTGGGAACAGTGATTTATCTGCCACCAGGAAACAGAAAACATTACTGTGTATTTAGATAAAATAAGGAGGCAGTGGCTTTGAAATCCAGTTGTTGGGTATGATTTCCTTAAATTCCTGCTTGAATAAGTTTCAGAAGTTGGGTACATTCTCTGTCCAAGTATGTTCTGTTTAGTTCTGAGCAAACCATTTGTGAGTGAGAACTTGGTTGTCCTTTCAGAGGGAAGTATATAAAAAATAATTAAACAGCCATCATCAGTGAAGTTATATCAGGCTTCCTCCTTCATTGATACAGATGAGTTATGCCCACTGTAAGCCCAGATAGACAAGAGTACTGAGTCTTCTCATTCAGGGTTTAAAATAGCACTAAATTTAGAATTGGAATTACTCTGATTGGGAGGGATAAGTTGTTGCCACATCATTTGATTCTAGTGCCTTGTTTTGTAGTGTCTCCTTAGAGCCTGTTTGGGGACATGATGTTACTTCAAGTCTTGCAGTGCCTTTACCACTTGCAGACTCCAGCTCCTTCTCCCTTTCCCTCTTTGGGTTTGTCAACCATTATCTCCTTGTGGGGGTATAATTCAGTTTTAGACCATATTACTTGCCTCACCTCGAAGTCTTGACCTTTTTGTTTTATGATAATGTCAACCATGAGGAGCTGGGCTGTAACTTTCCCTCTGAGGTTGGCAGTCTGAATTACACCTTCCTGTTCAAGTGCACTGTTTGTGCCCTGCAAAGTCACACTGGTCTTTTTTCCTGACTCTGCATTGCATGCTTGTGTCTGTCTTGCTACTTGTTCTTCGTATGAGTGCTTTTAATGTCAGAGCTTTACCACCTTTCTTCTTGCCATTCTCCAGAACTCCTCCTAGTTCTAACTTAAGTTTTTCCAGTTGTTCCATGTCTGAATATTAGCCCATGTAGTTTTGGGGCTATGCAGTAGCTGTAGTTAAACTATAAGATTGCTTATATCTGTCCTCTGATAAGATTCATGCATCTTGTCACCCTCTGCCTTGTTAAGACTCACACTTCAGGGCTTGAAAGGAGTTATTTCTACCAACATGTATAAGAAAAAAAGGGTATTTTAAAAATTAAAAATGTGTTAGTGCCGTAAGAAGAGATCAAGAGAAAGGCCAGACCAGATTATTTGGATAGAGAAGAAGGCAGGGCTGGGGGTGTTACCACAGAACATGGGTGTGGAGCCTCCTGAATTGGTGCTCGAGCCATTTCTGATACCCCAATGTGTTATTTAGCATAAGCAAGTCTCTGCTGTGCTGTGGTGAGGTGTGTGAGGGTTGTAGAGTTCCCAAAGGTCTGTTATACCAAACTGCTTCGACTTTTGTACTGTCACAAGTAGAGGTGGTTCACCTGCTGGTGTCTGGTATCCTGTTTATGGCCTGGCAGCATTCCTGGGCCTTGTTTTACTCCAGCTGTGTTCAGAAGAGTGGGCAGTTCATGTTCCGTGTTAGACTGCTTTTCATTAACTTGCAAGTCTCTCTCTCATTTCCAGTTGCCATCTTCTAAATGGATTCCAGTGAATTTTCAGGATCTTTGGACCCCCTGTCCTTGCCTGACAAACCGCTCATTGGTGATCTCCCTGCTGACATGGAGTTTGGTGAAGATCTCCTGGGCTCCCAAACAGCTTCTACCCAGGAAGTTTCAGTTCTTCAGCCCCCTGGCTGGGATCAATCCAAGCAGATGACTGCAGATGAGGACTTGGACCTTGTAGTGAAAGCAGACAGTGTGTCTGAACTAAATAAATCAAGTGACCGTGTTCTAGATAAACCTGGTGTCTTGGATATGCTGGAGAAACCTGATGTCTTAGATGACTTGGGTAAAACTTCTGACTTGGTGGAACTAGATAAACCAGAGGGTCTGGATGGGCAATGTAAAGCACAACCTCCCCAGGATGTGGAGGGTGGACCAGCAGACTCCTCTGCCCTGTCTAGAGAAGCTGTTGGTCCAGAAACAGGAAAAGAAGGGGAGGATGCACCAAAAAATTGTTCTGGGGATGTAAAGGAAGATGGTGCTGCTGCTATTCCTGCACCATCTGCTGACAATGCCCCTGAATCACCCCAACAACCCGTTCCTGACTCCAGGGACCTCAGCAGTGCCCCAGCCACAGAAGAAACCACAGCACAGTCCTCAACTCCCACAATGCCCCCACCCCACCTCAGTCTTAAACAAACAAAGAAGATGAAGTTGAAGGCACCAAGGAAAAGCTCACCTGTGCAGAGGGAAGGGCTGGCAGGGGAGGCAGAGGTGGAACTGAGCCCAGACAACAGAACTGCAGCTTTGCCCCCTGAGCCTGTGCAGAAAAACCGGGCGGAGGAAGGGGGTGATAATGGGAAGAACTCACATAAAGAAAACAGTGTTCTCAAAGCACAGGAAGCCTTACCACCAAAAGGTAAGTTGTTGGCTCAGCAGAACTTGGCTTCCTTTTGCTCATGAGGTCATCCAGTTACACTGCTGAAGCTGGAGTCTGCTTTGCACTCCAGCTCATCCCCTGCTATGGAAATAGCCAACGCTTCTGATGGTCTAGATTTGGGCAAAGCCCCTTGTGTAAAGGGAATAATGCTCTGCTGTACACAAGCTCTTGCTCTGGCTTTCATGGCTTTAACTGATTTTTGCTGCTTGTGGAAGCTTCCCCAGTAAAGCTGTGGCTGCATATCAGCTTAGCTCACGCTCTTCGTCACGGGAGCCTTTGCTGGAACCGAGGGTCACCAGCAGGTGTTTCCAGTAGGCAAAGTTCCTCTGCCCAGGCTGGCCATCCCCAGGAGATGCTCAGTCTTGGTCAGAAGCAGTTGGAGGTAACTGCCCACCCAGCCTGCTTCCCCCATGCAGGGAGGTGTCCCCCTTACATGGCTCCTCCCAAGCCTTCCACCACCAGAATTGTACTTGATGGCCAGGACAGGCTGAGGCTTCATGTGCTGATTGTCCCAAATTGTGGCTGCATATGGAGAACACCTGTGCTCTTCTGTTGGAGAAAAGCAAGATGTTAGATGCAAGCTTCTTCTGTGCTTCTGTTCCAGGAGAAAGCCTCTCTGGGAAGGGAAGCGAGCTGCCAGCTGAGAAGGTGAGGAGAATGCAGTCAAGGATGTATGGTACAGTAGCATAGAGCGTGGCTGGCTGTTGTCAGGCTCTCTGAGGGACATTGGCTGTCTTGTCAGCTCTCTGGAAAGGAGTTTGCATGACTCCTGGGACAGAATGATTCCTCTGCACTGCCACTATGCTGTAATGTGGCTTCAGTGTGTCCCTGATATCCCCAGCTGAAATGTCATTCTCATAAGCCGGCTTCCCCCTCTCCTTTGTCTTGCCAACTCTGATCAGGTATCCATGGAGTTTTACCTGTTTTCAGCCTAGGTATTGGGAAGCCAAATCCCAGAAGTTGGAACTTCACCATAATCTGGGGTATTTATCTGTGGTTGTCCTAGCTGATAGTTAGCCTAACTATTCTCTGAATGTCTTCTAGGAGCACAAAAGAAGCGAACGACCCAGAAGATCAGAAACTGTCAGGCCTGAAACTGTGAACTCCTCTGAAAGCAGTGAGTAACTGGGGTTGGTCAATGCCTGTTTTCAGCTAGAGAGAAGGCCCAGATCCATTGTGGGCAGGTGGTTCATGGTGTGAGTACAGTGGGAGCTCTGGAACTTCTGTGCAGACTTCTCTTCTACACAGGGCAAGTCCTTTCAGCCCACAAGTCTTCATCCTGGGGTACTTGCCTTGCTTTCTCAGGGCACTTAGGTCAAAGCAGGGAGTGTTGTTGTATTTTTACTGTGGTTTGTGGGCACCAAGCACTAAGTAACAGGATGAGACTCAGGGGTGTTGCCAGGAAATCCATCTTCCATCTCCTCACCCAGGAGTTTTCTTCCTTTCTCTATATGAGAGCAGGCTATCTGAAGGAAGGTTGCATCTTGGGGATTTTCCTGGAGAAGTTCATGAAGTCTCTGTTCTTTGAGATATTGAATGTCACCCTGCCATTCCCTAGTATTTGTGTGTTGCTTGTTTATTGCCTGCCTGTGCTAGAATCTGGTGATCAGCTCGTTCTCTTTTAGGTCTAACAATTCTTACAGGGTAGAAGTTCACACTCTGGGCTTCTGCTCAACCTTGGCATATCATGACTTCCTAGAGAGGAACTGTATTTAAGCTTGGTTTGTTTAAAGACCTCCTGATTCATCTCCAGTTACAACAGAATTTCTTTTAAGGGTCCCTTTATCATTGCACCCAGACAGGAACAAAGTACGTAGAGGGACTCTAGAAAAGTGACTCAGAAAATCCCAGCATGTGTCTCACAGCAGAGTTTCTCACTTCCTAATGAGGGGTTTCTGATCTTCCTCTGGTGCTTTGCAGTTCCTGTCTCTGACGAGGACTCCGATGCCATGGTGGATGATCCCAACGACGAGGATTTCGTTCCTTTCCGCACGCGGCGCTCCACGCGGATGTCGCTGCGCACGCAGATGGCGCAGCGCGCCGCCCGCTCCACCTTCACCAAGATGACGTGTGCCAACTGCCGGACCCCGCTGCAGAAGGGCCAGACTGCCTACCAGAGGAAAGGGCTTCCTCAGCTCTTCTGCTCCAGCTCCTGTCTCACCACCTTCTCGAAAAAACCGCCTGGCAAGAAGATTTGCACCTTCTGCAAAAAGTGTGTGTTCGTTCCCCTTTCCTCAGTGCTCCCGTGCTCGTGGCTCCACTCACCTGCTCCACAGCTCTCCTGCCAGTCCCTTTCCTACGGCCTTCGTTCACTCCTGCCCATTGCTAGCTGCTGCCCCACGTCTTCTTTCACATGCTGCCTGTCCCATGCTCCCTACATCCCTTTCAGATTCCTGCTGTTCCCTGCCTGTCCCCAGACTTAGTGCCCCATATTCCAGCCTCCCTTCAAAACAACCTCCTGCATGCTCCATCTTCACACACCACTCCCCTGGGCCAGGACAGAAGCTGCTGTGAGACAGTTCTTGCCAATGTTTTGGGACACCAGAAAGTCCTGTGCATTGCAGTGAGCCATTCTGTCCCTTTGTGGCAGGACACACATGTCCCTGCACTAACACATCCCCTCCTGATCCCCAGGGAGATCTGGAACACCAAGGACTCTGTGGTTGCCCAGATTGGTTCAGGTGGCTCTTTCCATGAGTTCTGCACCTCTGTCTGCCTTTCCCTCTACGAGGCTCAGCAGCACAGACCAGCACCTCAGTCTGCAGATCCCTCGGACACCAGCCGCTGCAGTGTTTGCCACAAACCCGGCGAGGTAAACAAATCCCTTGTCCTGCCCATGCCCTGGATGAAAGTGCTTAGGACTCACAGCACTTAGTCCTGGTCAAGACCAGGCCATTTGCCAGTTTTCCCTGTGGTGTGAGGCCTCAGCCCCTGAGCTGGCTTGGGCTCTCTCCCAAGCTTCTCCTTGCCCTGAGTTTCACCGCTTCCTGCCACTCTGCTCTCCCAGTTGCTCCTCTGGTTTTTCGCAAGGGAGGCCACCCTGGGTCCACACCAGCTTCCAGTATGGCACTTCCCAGAGTTTTAGTGCCTGTAATCCCAAGGGCTGTGCTTGTAGTGCTACAGCTGTGTTGGAAGGAGGTCCATGGTGGTTTGGGGAGTGACAGCAGTGATGTCTCTGCAGATCCAGCACGAGGTCAGCAATGGGAACGTGGTTCACCGCATCTGCAGTGACGCCTGCTTCACCAAATTCCGGGCCACCAAAGGCCTCAAAACGAACTGCTGTGACAACTGTGGACTTTATATCTACAACAAGGGCTTGCCCCTGGAGTACCTCTTCCATGAAGGCCAGCAAAAACGCTTTTGCAACTCTGCGTGTCTCAACAGTTACAAGAAGGTGTGTGGAGGCAGCTGCCTCGTGTGGAGAGGGGGTCTCTGTGGGCACACAGCAACTTTGCTTGGTGTAGCATAGGGCATTTTATTAAATAGCAGATGACTTGAATCCCATTGGTCTTTTATTGCTGACAAAACAGTTAAAAGATTGCTTTTGGGAAACTTTGAAGCTGGCAAACAGAATTGATTTAATCTGCATGGGCCCCACCATGGACCCAAGCACAGGTCAGAAAGTCAGTGAGTTGATGGTGGAGTGACACTGGTATATGCAGTTAGCATGGACTGGCTTTTGGATGTCTCCCTAAAGCTGGGCTGGATATGTTCCTCTGCCACCTGAGCAGTCTTCACTTAACTTTCTTAGAAGGGATTGCCAAACTCTGTATTTGTGCTAGGCTAGCCTTGAAATATGAAGTTGAAGTGCCAAAGGCGTCTTTTTTTCCCTACCACCACGTAAATCTGCAGATTGTGAGCCTGTCCCTGGCATCAGGTGGGCACTGCACGGGGGCAGTCCTCTGGTGGATACAGCAGTGGGGTGGGATGTGATAGCTGGACCTTGCCAGCTGTGATGGTCTCCTGGAAGCTCTGTTGTGCTCTGTGTTTGCAGAAGAACACTCGGGTCTACCCCTGCATGTGGTGCAAGACGCTGTGCAAGAACTTTGACATGCTGCCCAACGTGGATCGCAGTGGCAAGATGGGCCTGTTCTGCTCCATTTGCTGCACTACCTCCCACAAAGTGAAGCAGTCAGGCTTAGTTGGTAAGAGCACCTGTGCAGAGGGAATTGTCACCTCTCCACTCTTAATTCCTTCCTTGGTATTGTTTATTGCTTGTTGATGGGACTGAAAAGAAGGTAAAAACCTGGGGGAGAGTCCAGTGAGATGAGTGGAAGTGCAGAGGGAGGAACCCTTGCAGAATGTAAACACCTTAATACAGAGGGTAGTGTACATTGCTGTTCTTGAGAATGCAGGGAGCAGTTGTAGTGCTGGACTGTGCTGGCATTGCCCTTTCCATTACATGGAGTACTGGGATGTCCAGGAATGGGACAAGTATTGCACCCTATTTTGTCCAAATTCCTGTAGAGCCAGGATCACTTCCTTGAACCACTCTGCTCCCCATCTGTTTAACATTTCTGTCCTAGCAGAATCTGGTGGTCTTATTTTCCTGGTGTTTTTGTCCCTTGCTTTTTGATAATAGCTTGAGAGACTGAGGATGAGTGAGTAGCTTGCATGCCATCCTCAGAATCCAGTCCCACATCCTGTGCTGCTGCCCTCACCAACTCCTATCTGTTTCATCAGGTCCCCCTAGACCCTGCAGCTTCTGCAGAAAGAGTTTATCTGAACCCTGCTATTACAACAAGACAGACCGGGTTGTCTACCAGTTCTGCAGCCCCAGCTGCTGGACCAAATTCCAGGTACTGAAATATCCTTTATGCTGGGCTGGGCTGGGCTGGGCTGTGGAGCTCATGCCTCCTTTCACACTTAGCAGAGGCTCCACCTTCCTGGAGCTCCTCAGGGAGGGCTCCTAAGAAAGTCTCTTCTGGAGCACAGGAATTGCAGTGACTGAATTGCTCAAATCTCAGTCTTAGCCCTATCTCCCCCATCCTCCATTGGGATAAGGTGGGCTGAAATCCACTCCTGTCTATCAGGTTATGCCCAGCAGGAGGGCAGTGCAGAGCTGTGCTCATGAGTGGTTTGAGACAGAGTGGCCTTATGAGAGCACAAGCAAAAGCTCAAGTAAGCCAGCAAAGCACAGTGCACACCTGATAGCTGGGTGGAAAGGGGCAGAGCTGCCCTATCAACCAGGTGTCACCAAAAAACTTAAGTCTTCCAGCATGTGTTGCCTAAAAGTTTACAACTAGCAGGCCTGAATACCTCTTGTTTAATAATCCTCAAAGGCTTGACTGGTGATTTTTAATCTTCTGATGTTAAGTTTCAGCATATGTGAGATGTCTGTGGTATTCATAGGCAACTTCAAGAATATTAGTTTTGTACAGTTGTCAAAGAACAAAGTTACAGCCAGGAAGACGTGAGGAACTTAGGCCAGGACATGTCTTGGGCAGCTGAGAAAACGTAGAAAATCTAGAGGTAAGAGTTAGTTACTGGCAGTTACAGCATTTTATTTTGAGATTTGGTTTATTTGGGTTTCTTCGTGGGGGTGGGGGGGCATTTGGTTGGTTGGGGTTTTTTTGTGGGTTTCTTTTTGGTTTTTTTGTTTGGCTTTTTTTATGAATCCTTGATGTAATCCTTCGCTGAGGTCACAAAAATAGTGTGGGTAGTGTAGCTATAGAGCTTTTAGAATTGTAGATTTCATAAGACCAGGATCATAGAACTGTTTGGGTTGAAAGGGACCTTTAGATGTCATCTGGGTGAGCCTCCCCTGCAGTGAGCAGGGACATCTTCAACTAGATCAGGTTGCTCAGAGCCCTGTCCAATCTGACTTTGAATATTTCCAGGGTTAGGGCACCTACCACCTCTCTGGGCAACTTGTGCCAGTGTTTTGCCTTCCTCATTGAAAAAAACAATTCTTTATAGCTAATCTAAATATGCCCTCTTTTAATTAAAACTATTACCCCTTGTCCTATTGCAGTGGGCTCTGCTAAAATGTGTGTCCCCATCTTGGTTATAAGCCCCCTTTAAGTATTGAAAGGTCACAATAAAATCTCCCCAGAGCCTTCTCTTCTCCAAGCTGAATAATCCCAATTCTCAGTCTTTTTTCATAAGAGAACTGTTCCAACCCTGTGGTCATTTTCATGGCCTCCTCTGGGCTCACTCCAACAGCTCCCTGTCCTTCCTGTGCTGGGGACCCCAGAGCTGGAGGCAGCTCTGCAGGTGGGGTCTCACCAGAGTGGAGAGAGGGGCAGAATCCTCTCCCTTGACCTGCTGCTCATGCTGCTTTTTGGGCAGCCCAGGACACACTTGGCTTTCTGGGCTGTGAGTGCACAAGGCTGGGTCATGTCCAGCCTCTCATCCTCCAGCATCCCCAAGTCCTCAGCAGGGCTGCTCTCCATCTGTTCATCCCCCATCCTGGGTTGGTACTGGGGTTGCCCTGCCCCAGGTGCAGCACCTTGTACTTGGCCTTGTTGAACCTCATGGGATTCCCACAGGCCACTGCTTGAGCTTGTCCAGGTCCCTCTGGATGTCACTCTGTCCCTCAGGCATTTCAGCTGAACGACTCAGCTTGGTGTCATCTGCAAACTTGCTGAGGGTGCTCTGCATCCACTGTGTCCTTGCTGAAGACATTGAACAGTCCTGGTCCCAGCCTGAGGGTCACCATTTGTCACTGATCTCCACCACCTTTGGCCACTACCTTCTGGATGCAACCATCCAACCAAGTTCCTCATCCACCAAACAGTCCAGCCATCAAATCATCTTTCTCCAGTTTAGAGAGAAGGATGTACTGGGGAGCTGTGCCAAAGGCTTTACAGAAATCCAGAGAGATGACACCCATAGCTCTGCTTCTCCACTGATATTGCCATTCCATTGATGAAGACAGCTAGGTTGGTGAGGCAGGGCTTGCCCTTGGTGCAGCTGTGCTGGCTGTGTTGGCACCTCCCATCCTCCATGTGCCTCAGCACAGCTAGAAGCTTTATTCCATGATCTTTGCAGGCACAGTTCATTGATTTCCAGTGTCCTCCTTTCTGCCCATTTTAGAAATGGTTACAACGTTTCCCCTTTTCTCAACTGTGACTTCATTAATTCACCTAACTTGAATTATATTGCCATATAATACCAGCATTGTAAATATATGAGTAAACCCATGCATCACCTGCATCAGGAACTGTCTTGCTGGCAGATCTCAGAACACACTTGTCAAAGAAAAAACACTGAAAAGAATGTTTCAAGATGACTTCTTGGGGATCAGTGTTAAGCCCAAGGACTTCAACATCTTCATCGATCATTTGGCAATAAAGTCAAAGTCAGCTTGATGAAATTTAGCAGATGAAGCAAAAACTGGTGAAGTGTTAGCCCATGCTGCATTCAGGGCAGTCACAGAAAGCAAATCAATTGGATTGATTGATAAGGCTGGTTCCTCCTCATGTGTGCTTAAACACAGCTTCAGTGCAAGATCCTGTGTCAGTCTTACTCAAGTAGTGTGGGGATGCCAATCCTGGGAAAGTTAGGATTTTGAAAAGGCCATGGAATTGCAGCAGATAAACTATCCAGTATGAAAATCTCAGTTTACATCCACACAGGGAAGGATTAATTTATTGCAAATACAAGCAGGCAAATGTAGAGTTAACATTTGAAGGCCAGGGAGCAACCTAGAATGATGCACAGATAGGAAGGATTTTCTCCAATGTCCACTTCATTTTCAGTGTTGAAAAAAAATCTGAAGTATTCTGAAAAAAAAAGAAAGAAAAATCAAATTCAGGCTTAAAAAATACTTGTAGTGAGGCACTTGCAGAATATCTTATCTAAGGTTATCAGAAAGAAAACCGGGAATGACTTTATTAATAAATATATCCTTGTGGATAAGACACCAAATGCTAAATGCATTGTGGACAGGATGCCAAATGCTGTTTAATCTAGCAGATTAATCTAGCAGAAAATGGAAAGAGAGGCTGCTTGAATTCTTAAGTTGCATTATCTTGAAAATGGAAACCAGGTACCTGTGCTTCAAGAACTTTTAGAGAACTCCTCAGAAGAGGCAGCAGAGCCCCCATCATTTAAGTTTTCAGATCCAGCAGCGTGGCAGCTTGAAAGCTTGCCTTCCTGAGAAGAGCTGGACCCAGCACACTGGAAGCAAAGTGAAATTGCTCTCAAAAATTAGCTCTCCAGGAGTTTGAGATGAGATGTGATGGTCTGACTGAGTCCCCGCAGTGGCAGCAGGTCTGAGAGGGCCAGGCAGGCTGCAGGCCATGGAGGAGGTGGCAGTGTGAGGCAGGTGCCTGCTGCCCTCCAGCTGCTCTCCCCCCATGAGCTGTCTCTGTCTCTGCAGCGCACCAGCCCGGAAGGTGGGATCCACCTCAACTGCCATTACTGTCACAATCTTTTCAGTGGGAAGCCGGAGATCCTAGACTGGCAGGTGAGGACTTCCCCCGGGGGGATGTTGAGGTGGAGGCCAATGCTGCTGAGAACCTCTGGGGCACTTCCTCTCCCTGCTCTAAGCAGAGCTCCTCCTGTGCCTGTCCTCTGAATGCCTTAGCTGCAGAGACGTGCCTGGAGACTGCGCTGAGTGCTGCACTCCTGATGTTCAGCAGGATGTCAGAAGGGCAGGAGGAGACCACTCCTGCCAAATCCTGTGCCAGGAGAGCTGGGGACTTGACTCGGCCCTGTAGTCTTTCTCCTGCTTCCCTGAGAAGTGTGGGAACTTCTGCCAGCCTGGCTGACCTGGCTGTGGTCTCCTTGGCAGGACAAGGTGTATCAGTTCTGCTGCAAGGACTGCTGCGAGGACTTCAAGCGGCTGCGTGGGGTGGTGTCTCAGTGTGAACACTGCAAGCAGGAGAAGCTGCTGCATGAGAAGATCCGTTTCTCTGGAGTGGAGAAGAACTTCTGCAGCGAAGGTACTTGGGGAAGGCATGGGAGAGGCAGAGCCCCCATGCTGGGGGAGGAGAAGAGAGCATGGAGAGGAGCAGAGGGGAGATTGTCTTAGCCAGGCCCTGGGGCAAGAGCCTTGCCATGCAGTGAAGGGAGGACTGTTGTGGGGATGGCTTGCTGTCCAGCCAGGCCCTAGGGCAAGATCTTTACCGTTCATTGTGTCCTTGGGGAGGGCTTTCTCACAGCTTTTCTCTCTCTGGGGGCTGGGGAGACAGCAGGTGGCAGCTCCGCTCCTCCTGTCATCATGCACTTCTACGCTCTTGCGTCTGGGCTGGCCTGACCTGGCCTTGCCCTGCCTGCTGGGTTCCTGCACACAGGAGGTTGGAGTCAGACTCTTCCTAGAAGCATGGAGGTGAGAGATGGCAAGTCCCCATGAGGTCCCATCTTATCCCAGCCCCAGGGGCCAGTGCTGGATTGTTCCCTACAGTGTGTTGCGTGTGCTCTGTTGTCTCCGCAGACCTGGATTCTGGTCATGTTTGGGTCAGGGAGGCCCCCAGTTCATCCTGGGAAGGTTTCACTCCTATTGTTTCTCCGCAGGGTGTGTGCTTCTTTACAAACAGGATTTCACCAAGAACCTGGGCCTGTGCTGCATCACCTGCACCTACTGTTCTCAGACCTGCCAGCGGGCGGTCACCGAGCAGCTGGAGGGCAGCACCTGGGACTTCTGTAGTGAAGACTGCAAAAGCAAATACTTGCTCTGGTACTTCAAGGTCAGTATTGGCACTGGCAGCTTGTGCTAAGTGCTGTGGTGGGCACGGCACCCAGATAAGTGGGCATTGCACTGAGGAAGTTCGCACTGCTGGAGTCTGGCTGGCACTGCTGCGGAGAACCTGGCACTGCTGGAGTCCTGCCTGGCAATGACGGGACACTGCTACGGGGAAGCTCACGTAGCTGGAGTCCCCAGCTGATCCTGCCAGACAGAGCACTGCACTGAGGAAGCTCACAGTGCTGGATCCGCGGCCAGTGCTGCTGTGAGAAGTTCGCACCGCTGGAGTCCCTGGCTGGCACTGGCAGGGCACTGCTGTGGGGAAGCTCACAGCACCTTGCGATGTGCACCTTTCACTGGAGAGTTGTGTTGCACTCGGAGGGGGTGTGGTTAGTTACTCGTTGTTTCTCTCCTGCTGATGCGGGCTTTAGGCAGCTCGGTGCCATGCCTGCAAGCGTCAGGGGAAGCTGCTGGAAACCATCCACTGGCGGGGGCAAATCAAACACTTCTGCAACCAGCAGTGTCTGCTGCGATTTTACAATCAACAGAACCAGCCCAACCTGGACACGCAGAAGGGGCCCGAGAGCCTGCTGAACAGTGAGTAGGAGGGAGGGAGGGGACCTGCATAGCTCAGTCTGAGAGACACAGGGAAGACTCAACAGCAGGGGGTGGAAGCTGCCTGCCCGGGACTGGAGGAGACGCTAGGGAACAATCCTGCACTGGCCCTTGGGGGGGAAAGGACGGAGTGGGACCTAATGGGCTTCTCCATCTCTAACATCTATGGTTCTATGACACACAGGGCCCAGACGGGAGGAGCCGGTGCCAGCGTGCTGCCTGTAGCTCACACTCTTAGCGAGGATACTCAGGGATTTAACATCCTCAAGTTGCCAGCGGAGAGCTCGATTTACAGGGTTAGGGGACAGCGTGGTTTGGCATGACAATCCACCTGCAGCCCCACACCACCTCCGAGCTGTGACCTTCTCAGATCTCATAAACTAATCTGGATTGGGCCAGGTCAGTGCTTGGATGGGAAACATTCAAGGACAAAGAAGGGTGCTGCAGGAAGTGGTGCTGGTGATGCTGTAGGTGGGCTCTCCTTCAGCCAGAGCTGAACCTAGAATGGTCTTGAGGGAGCACTGAGCTGCTGGAGGCACTGTGTCTTGCGATGTTAGATTGGAGTCCTACCACTTACCCAAAGTTCACTGCATCTCTGGGGAGTTGCCAACCCTGTGTCTCAGATAACCCCATTCTACATCCATGGAGTTCCAGCTGGAGAGGAGATTTTCGCTGCCTGTTGCCCCATTTCCTATCATTAACTCGAGCCAGTTCCTTATGGAAGATTGCAAAGTGCTTTGGGATCCCTCAGGATGGAAAGTGCTCCTAGTGACAGTGACAAGACACCGCTTGGCCCTTGGACACCTGCAGTCTCATTCTGCTTGGTCTTTTGTAGGCCACGATCTCCTGGGTGACCTGGGGAATGTAGTTAAAGTGCCTGCAGCATATGGTGGGACTTGCTTCAACACATCCATGCATCACAGGTTCAGGGCTTTGCTGGCCTCCCTGGGATTTCATGATGTGTAAAACCCTGGTGAGGGTGTGCCAAGGAGGGGAAACCAAGACAAGGACCTTCATATGAGAGACCTCGTCCTCCATCTCCAGACTCTTGAGGTTCCTCCCCTGACTGCAGTGCGCTGATCATAGGACAGGGGAAGCTCTGGATGTCGTCGCTGCTTGGGCAGCAAAGCAGAGCTGCTCTTCCAGAAGCAGCAGGTTCCCCCAGCTAGGGGAAGCCCAACCTGCCTTCCAAGAGCCACACTCCATAACAGGCTGTGTGAGGTGACAGCTCGAGTGGCAGTACACTGGAGTGACCTGGATAAGGAACTGGTGGTTTCTGCTGGCACAGGGGTGCCCATGGGAATTCTGCTTGATGGTTCACATTGTTCTGCTGCTCAAGGGAGGAAGAGGTGTGTGATGTGCTGGTTTCTGCAGCTCACCAAGTGATTCCACATCCCTAGCCATGCTGTTCCATTTGTCCTGTGCTGTCAAGGCATGTCACTTTTGAGAGACTACTAACACTGCTTTTGAGAGACAGGCAGAGTGGGCAGGCTCTGCCTGCAGAGGGAAGCACGTTTCACACTGTTCAGCCATTGTCTCGTTGGAGCCATGGACCACAAGACTGAGAAGTACCTTCACCACCACCACCAACCATGACACTCAGGCCTCCTTCACCACATCTCTGGAGGCCCCCCAGAACTCTGCTGCTTGGTATATGGGGCATCACCCTTCACTGTGCCACAGCTGCATCTCTGTGCAACCTGTAAGGACTAAAGGGAGCCAAGGAAAAGCCCTTCATCAGTCGTCAGTGCTTAGCTGAGCACGAGTTCCAGGCTGCCCCAGCAGTTGCTGTGCTTGGTGGATGCTGCTGGTGGCAGTGGGCCCTCTGTATGCTCTGGCACACCAGTCCCCTGCCAGATGTGGGATCGCTGTGGACATCCTTGCCCCAGGACTGTGGCGTGCTGCTGAGTTTGCAAAGGAAGGATGCTGAAGCCAGGACCCACTTACACAGAGAGCTTTCCAGCCCACTGTGCTGTGCAGGGGATTTTGGGAGGAGCAGCTTCTGCCTGGTCTCCTGTGGACCTGACAGCTGTGTTGCCAGCTTGCAGGGGACTACCTGGATTTCAGGCCCACCTTGGACAGAGCTTCTTATTCTTGCATATTCTCTTGCAGCTAGTGAGTGCCTAAAACCATTAACTCCTGTGATCAAGTGGCTGCTACTAATCTGGTGATCCTGAGAGTTCTTGTAGCTGATCATATAAGCAGATGTTCCCTTGCTGGGAACAGTTCATGTAGTGTGGGATTGAGGGGCTTCTGCTTCAAAACTATGCCCGAAGGCTTCCAAGAGGAGCTGGCTCTGCACTGGGCTGTCCATCTGCAGAGGGCAGAAGTCAGGGTTGTGGCAGGCAACGTCTTTACAGCTCCTTGTTGGTGTTGGGATGAGAATAAAGAACAAGCTGCAGCTTTCCTGGAAGCCTGGACACATAGCACGTGGCAGGAGAGTCTTGTTTTCTTTAGTCTTAAATCATTGGCCAGTGGGGCGATCATGTTTGCGTTAGATTCTGCTGCAGCAGAAATTCTTCTCATATGCCATAGCTTGTCTTCTCTCATTCAAGCCATTGGTGTTTCCTACCTGGACCTGCTGCCCATCCACTTTGGGCTGTCAGGGTGAGTTCTTGGCCCCTGAGATTGCTGCAGATCCTATGGCTGAAAGCTTAACTGCAGACTAGGGAGCTTCCTCCAGCTGGAATTTGTCTGTTGCCCCCTGTGGTGGTCAGCAAGTTGAGCCTAATGGGCCTCAAATTGTACAAGAATTATCCTGCATTTCCTCGGGTCAGAGGAAGTCTTGACAGTGTTAATGTCTCTGTGCTGGACCTTTAGGAACCTGGGTCTCTCCTGAAGGACCTGTCTGTGTGTAGGAGTTGTGAATGGACCCGCCATTGCCTTCGGGTGCTGGGACCTGCTGCTGTCCTTTCAGGGGTCTCTTTCATGCATGGCCCACAGCTAGAAGGCCGTTCTTTTTGCCAGCCACGTGGGTAAGCAGGGCTCCCTGGAGACTGGGATGAAGGTGCTCTGTTAGCTCACCACCCTTTGAGCTGGGTTCAGGTTTTCTGCAGAGCACATGAGCTGGAATTACCATGCAAGGCAGGGTGATACTGTCACCACCTGAGAGCGGTGTCTGCCATATGCGCCTCTTACCTGCAGGTGATCCTCTCTTTCCTTAGGGGAATGGACTGCTTCCCTAGGGCTGGGGCAAAGCTGTCTCTCTGCTTTCTGGGATATCTCATAATGCTGCTACTAGCTCTCTCACCTTCTTCCTAGGGATCTCGAAGCACTTTGCCAAGATATTTGTTGCAGGGATATGGAGGCACAGGGAGGGGCCATGGCTCGGTACAGCAAGCCAATAGGCAGAGCTGGGATTAGAGCCCTGGATTCCTCTCTCTACCAGGGGCTGGGATTTCTCCTGACCTGCTGTGATGGGGAAGGGGTGGACTACAAGGGAGCACAAAATGACATGGGAATAACTTGATTTTGGAGTTGTAGTGTCTTCTGAGGTGTTAGGGCTAGAAACTGTGGAAACATTAACTGTTCCTGGAGTGGCCAGGAGCGGTTTCTGGGGAGCCTGTCCCTGCTCTCTGGCTGCTTGCACCTCCAGTCCCAGCAGTGGGACATGTTGGCCCAGGAGCTCTTGAACTTAAGAGTTGTTGCTTTCTCTTACAGGTCAGACTTCAGAGCCAAAACCAGCTGTCCCTTCCCCACAGAAGGCAGAAACTAACATGGTAAGACCCATGGGAAGTAGGAGTTTGCAAGACAAAGGGGCTGTCCCCAAGGAGAGGACAGTTCTGCCGTTGCTCAGGGAGATTTCGTTCTTCTACAACCAATGCATTTTGAGATGGCTGGGTAGTGGGAGATGAAAAGAACTCCTAGGAAGGCAGCACCACCATATCTCCTGCAAGGGAGAAGAATAACTGTTCCCCAGGAATCAGTGATGAAGTCCAGAATAGCCTGACACTGTGGCACTGGCTCCTGTGCCAGGGTGTAGTTGTTGTCCCACTGTTCCCCTCTACCCCATGGGACAGGAGCCACCATTGCCAGACTCCTGGCACAGCAGAGGCAGCACACAGACTTGCTGCCTGCCAGGAACAGCTTGGCAGTCCTTCATCATGGCCTGACCATGGGAGTGTCCATGTGGTGGGGACTGCCAGGATCCAGCAGGTGCTTTGGGAGTCATTCCCTGTAGTAGGGAAGAGATTGTGCTGCCTTAGACACCAACCTCCTGCTTTCTGCCTTTCCCCAGCTGTCAGCAAAGGCCTCCTCAGCCCAAACGTCTCCAGCTGTGCCGCCTCCCGCCCCACCTCTGGTTCCAGCCACCCCTCGGAAAAACAAAGCTGCCATGTGTAAACCACTAATGCAGAACCGGGGTGTCTCCTGCAAGTTTGAAATGAAGTCCAAAGGATGTCAGACAGGTAGGAAAACAAGACTTAACTGTAGGATTACAGGGGCATTTTGGGAAGGCAAGTGGCACATCCCTGCTCCGGACTAACTGTGAATCCAGCCTGAAATGCTGCACAGAGCGACTGGGTGTTTGGCACTGTGCTGAGGAGTCTCTGTGGAGGTGCAGGGCACACATGGTAGGGCTGGGGGTAGGGAACCCATTTCCATCACCAGCAAAAGCAGAGATGTAGAGAGCTCTTTAGCATGATCCCACCTCATGTGGGACAACTCCTGTTCCTCTGGAGATCATTACCTTGTCTGAGGGCTCTCTGATGAGCAGGTTCCGCTCTAGTTCCTGTTGGGCCTGTGTGTGTGGTCTGCAGCATATTCAAGGCAACTGGACCCCTTACCAGGGCTATGTAAGAGCAGGATTTGTACTTCTGGCTAAGGCAAGACTCTCTTGTTGCTGGCCTTGACTTGCTGCTATTCCAGCTTTGCCCCCGAGTCCTAGAAGGTGGTGGCTGGAAGGGCTGTGGTGCTGGGTGGCTGGGGGCATGCAGCAGGGCTGAGTGGAGGATCTTCTGGGATTAAGGTCAGTGATGTATTTTTGCTCTTGTCAGAGGCTGACTGGAAGCCCCAGCTGGTTGTGTTGCCAATCCCTGTCCCGATCTTCGTGCCTGTGCCTATGCATATGTACTGCCAGAAAGTACCTGTGCCTTTCTCCATGCCTGTCCCGGTAAGCAACACGCTTCACCTGCTCGTGTTCTCCTGCTGTCTTGATCCTGCCTTGCTGAAGTCTCCCTGCTTCTCTGTTCGTGCTCTTCTCCTGCCTCTGCTTTTATGTAAGTCTCCTGAGTGTCAGTTTTCTGCCTGGTGTGCTGCTGTCCACAGGTGCCTGTGCCAATGTTTCTTCCCACCACACTGGAGAGCACAGAGAAGATTGTGGAGACCATTGAGGAGCTGAAGGTGAAGATCCCCTCCAATCCTCTAGAGGCTGACATCCTGGCCATGGCTGAGATGATTGCAGAGGCTGAGGAACTGGACAAGGCCTCCTCAGATCTGTGTGGTAGGTTCTGCCATGGCTTGGTCTAGTCCAACAGCTGGGTGGGATCAAGAAGGGATTGCCAGCTCTCGGAGCTAAAACACCTGCTGGGATTGTGGCTCTCCCAAAGCCTTTGAAAAGGAAGCAGGGAAGAGGAAATCCTCAGCTTCTGTTGAGGAGGCAGCAGAAGGGAAGAGCTGCAGCAGGGAGCAGTGTCTGGCAGTGTCCCTTTTGGGGGTGCCAGTCTGGCAGATGTGCAGCTCTCTTAGTTTATTCAGGTGGCTGTTCAAACTCTTCCCTAAAGTGGCTTCCAGCTTCCAAAACTAGCAGTCCCGTTGTTGCAGGTCTTTACTTTTACTGCATTCCTACAAATTGCAGGGATGGGGATTGTGGCTGGGGACACAGCAACCTTTCAGTGTCTTACTGTCCAGGGAAAGGTGGACAGTCCAGGTGTTGTGGTGCTGCTCTGAGCACAAGGCTGTGCTGCCTGCAGGGCCCCTGACTTCATTTTCCATCTGTCACAGAGAAAACAGACAAAAGACTTTCAAGAAAGTTGGGTTTATGATGAACTTTTTCATTGCAGACCTGGTGAGTAACCAGAGTGCAGAGGGTCTCCTGGAGGACTGTGATCTGTTTGGACCAGCACGGGACGATGTGTTGGCTATGGCTGTCAAGATGGCAAATGTCCTGGATGAGCCGGGCCAGGACCTGGAGGCTGACTTCCCTAAGAGTAAGAGCTGGGTGACACAGGTGTGCAGGGCTGCTGAGGGGCCTCCCACTGCCCTCAGCTGTGTACACTTACCTCCCCATGCCCTCCAACTGACCACGTGTGAGAGCCCTGCAGCGACTGCTTGCAGCAAGGGTGGGGAGACCACCACTCCTGAAGGAGTGTGTGTTTGTCTGGACTAAATGTACCTGTTGTGGACATAAAACCCAGAGAAGGGGGAATGAGAAACTGATTTTGACAGCACAAAGAGCAGGGCAGCAGCACTGGTGTGTTTATGAATGATGATTCCAGAGGATTCAGCAAGATGAGAAACCTGGCCAAGGCATGGCATCCTGAGAAATGACAGAATTGCTGAGTGTCTGTTAACAGAAGGCGGAAGAAGAGGCAGGGACTTTCAGGAGCACAGCAATGCTGAGGCAGAATGCTAGCAGCAAACAAGAGAATTGAGGTGTCTGTGCCAGGCTGTCCACAGTACTGGTGTGGCACAAGGGGATGATGAATGTTCCTCAGGTTCAAAAAACAAACAAACAAAAACCTGTCAGAGAGGAAAACGGGGGTTCTGGTTATTCTGAGAAAGCTTAGCATTGTCTGCCAGAGCCGTATTTCCTTTGTTGGGCTGTGCCTAAAAGTTTGTGCCAGGCAGTGGTAGAGGATGTGAAGTGATCCCTCTTCATTTTGTTGTACAAGTCAGGCCAGCACAGGTGGCAGGGTGAGAAGTCTCAGCCGAGCCTCTCTGCTTGTGTTTCCTTTCAGACCCTCTAGACATCAACCCCAGTGTGGATTTCCTCTTTGACTGTGGGCTGGTGGGACCAGAGGATGTGTCCACAGAGCAAGATCTGCCTCGAGCTGTCCGGAAGGTGAGTTCTCTGTGGGTACTGCCTGCTTAAGGCTCTTTGGGATTGGAGTGGGAGCTGCCACCTGGGATGTACGAGGTGAAGTGTGCCAGAGCCTTTGGTGTGCTTGGGAGGTTGTGCCCTCTCCCTTCAGGGCATGGTTGGCCTGCAGGCCACTCCTTGAATGAAAATACTTGCTTGTCACTTCAGAGGAGCTTTGAATGCTACAAGTCATGTGACAGCTGGTCTCTGTCATGCCTGTGACCCTCAGAACTAATGAACCTCGCTGGCTTGGCTGCCAGCAGAAGGGTGCCTGCTGCCATGGCACACTGTAGGGAGCTGACAGTCAGCAGGTGTGAGGGGTGGCCAGGACTCATGCACCTGTCCCAGGTAGGTGCCCAGTCTCACAGAACACCTCTCTGCAGGGGCAGAAGCGCCTGGTGCTCTCTGAAAGCTGTTCCCGGGACTCGATGAGCAGCCAGCCCAGCTGTACAGTGCTCAACTACTCGTATGGTGTGAATGCCTGGAAGTCCTGGGTGCAAGCCAAGTATGCAGGCGGAGAAACCAGCAAGGGAGAGGAGCTACGCTTTGGCCGTAAGTGCCTTGTCTGGATGCAGTGGAGTGGCAGAAACCTCCCGGAACCTGGACCTTGGGGTGATGAGGTGCTCCTGACCTTGTATGCTGTTACTTGAGGCTGCTGTGCTTGTCTCTGCAGCCAAGCCCATGAGGATCAAGGAAGACATCTTAGCCTGCTCAGCAGCTGAGCTCAACTACGGCCTGGCCCAGTTTGTCAAAGAGATAACGCGGCCCAATGGGGAGCGCTATGAACCGGACAGCATCTATTACCTCTGCCTTGGCATCCAGCAGGTGAGGGAGGCCTTGCTGCCCTCAAGTCCTCTACAGCCACACATGGGGGTCAGATCTGGTGAGGGGAGCTTGTACCCTTCATTCTGTGTTCTGGGGACCCAGAGGCTGGCTGGACTCTCCTTCAGTGCCTCAGCCTAGGACAGCATCCCACCTGGTTTGGTCTTTGTTCCCAAGCTCAGAGGGTAGGGTGGCAACTATTCCCCAGCCTTGCACCCTTCTTGCACATCTCTGAGGAGGGCTGGGGGATCTCCATGCATCTCTTCAGTACCAAGTCTGCTTTGTCATGCCCCAGGGTTTTTCTTGCAGCTCTCAGAAGTGTCTGCCCAGCAGCTGTGGTAGTGCAAGGAGGGGTGCCGTGCCATGTGTGCCTTGGGCTCTCTGGGGAGGGTTTGCATTGCAGGTGCTGCTGTGTTTCTCTTGACTGTGTGTTCTGTCCTTTCTAGTACCTGCTCGAGAACAATCGTATGGTGAATATATTTACAGACCTTTACTACCTGACCTTCGTGCAGGAGCTGAACAAGTCCCTGAGCGGCTGGCAACCCACAATCTTACCAAATAGTATGTGTCTTCAGTCATCACATTATATCCAGTTTGTGCTTGGAGACTTGAATCTTCTGGCCTGATTGTGCTCCCCCAGCTTCAATCTTGGCACAGGCAGCACAGTCCTGCTGCGTCTTGGGGTCATGCTGACCCAAACCAACTGCAGAGCCACTGTGGTTTACGCTTCAGCAGCTTCTGTTGCCCAGAGTCAGGGTAGCTGGGAGCAGAGCATGAGTGCTTTGTATCCTGGGACAATTTATATCTTTACAACACTTCACAGTGATGTCTCCACCCTTTGGCAAGGAGAATGCCAAGCCAGGAGGCACACTGGTGCATGTCTTTGTGTTCCCAGCACATGGATGAGCCTGTGGCACACTGTGCTAGGCCTTGACCATGGTTGCTGTGCTGCTGCCTTGTGAATGGACTAACCTAGAGCTCTGCAGAGGCTTTTCATGATGCTGTGATCTGGGCTGCCTTCCCTGCTGTGTCTTGTTAGTTCACAGATCCAGCGTCACCTCTGCAGATTGGCTATCCCAGGCAGAGCCATTTGACTCAGAGCTGTGTATCTAGGCAGGAGCTGGCCAGATCTCTCCTGCCTGCTGTTTTTCCTTAATCTCTCACTGAGTGTGGCGGAGCACTGACCTGGAGTTCACTTTTTGGCCATCTGTAGTGATGAGCAGTTAGGATTGATTTGGGTTCCTGCCTGTGGTTTGGCTGTGATCTGGGGAGGCTCATGGCTGGGCAGAACTCTAGCTCTGCTGATGGCTCTGGAGAAATAACCTTGTGAAAAAAGAGATGCTGTGAAGCATCAGTCTTGCAGTGAGCTTTCCTGGGCAGGGTGAAGGGATCGTCCCAAGGCCATTGCTGATGTAACCTGGTTCTCCCTCTGTGTTTTGCAGACACAGTTTTCTCCCGTGTCGAGGAGGAGCACCTCTGGGAGTGCAAGCAGCTGGGTGTTTACTCACCCTTCGTGCTTCTCAACACTCTCATGTTCTTCAACACTAAGTTCTTTGGGCTGCAGACAGCGGAGGAGCACATGCAGCTCTCCTTCACCAACGTGGTGCGCCAGTCCCGCAAGTGCACCACGGCCCGTGGCATGACCAAGGTGGTGAGCATCCGCTACTACGCTCCTGCCAAGCAGAAGAAAAGCCGAGGTGGGTCTGGGGGAGCACCTCTGTTCCTCCCCCTGCATTCCCCATCGGGATCCAGCCATGATCCGGTTCTCTCCTGCTCTGCAGATGGTGGCTCTGGAAAACGGAAGCGTGAGGAGGAGGTACCGATGCTGGAACAGCGGGAGAACAGGATGAATCCCCTCCGATGCCCAGTCAAGTTTTATGAGTTTTATCTCTCCAAATGGTGAGGCTTTCTCTGGAGAAGAGGCATGTGCCATCTTGGGGCCACTTCTCAGTTTTGATGGCACCCTGTGGAGTGACTGCTGCTCTCCAGACATTTGTACACGAGCATGCAGTCTTGCCCAGGGTCTGTGCTGCTTGACTAGACCATGTTTGAGAGAATGCTTTTCTCTGGCCTCTTACACTTCTTGCCCTTCTCCAGACTGGCAGGAATGTGCAGCAGGAGTCCAGTGCTTGGGTGGTTTGGGTTTTTGGCCTTGAACAAGGAGCTGTAGGCTGAGTTTGTGTTCTTATCCTACTGAATGATGAGAGGCCATGACGAGCTGTGAATGCCCCTTGCTAAACACAACATCAGGCTGGGCTGTCTGAGCCCCTGAGCCGATGTCCCAGGTCTCACCCTCCCCTCTCTCCACAGTCCCGAGAGCCTGCGGAACCGCAACGACGTGTTCTACCTGCAGCCCGAGCGGTCGTGCATCGCCGAGTCGCCGCTGTGGTACTCGGTGATCCCCATGGACCGGAGCATGCTGGAGAGCATGCTGAACCGCATCCTGGCCGTCAGGGAGATCTACGAGGAGCACAGCCGCCTCAGCAGCCTGGAGGACGACATGGACTGAGGGTGAGGTGCTGCTGGACTGGCTGCGCTCCAGCCCTGGACGCCTCATCTTGCTGCTTCCCATTGCAGGGCAGGGGCCATGCAGCATAGGAGGGGATGGTGCTGCAGCAGTGCTGTCCCTGCATCGTTACCAGACTTGGACCTCCCATCCTGTTCATTACAGGCATCCCCTATGTACGTGGCTCCCCCACTCAGCTCTGTCTCCAGTTTTGGTTGCTGGGTGAGCCATCTTCCCCAGGGCCAGTTCCCATGGCACAGGAGTGGCAGAGTCCCTGGGGCAGCTCCCCTTGCCCAGCCCTGTCCCTCCCCTACCCCCAGCCCTGCCACTACCCCTCTCTCCCCATGCCCCAGGGCAGGAATTGCACAAGACGAAGTGCACCAGGGGACCACTGGCCCCTGAAGCTTTTAATTCCCCCTTCCTTTAGCATTCCCTCACATGGCTGGGGGTATCAAGGCAGGAACAGTTGCTCTGCTGCTGGGGCAGGATTGTGTTTTCAAGCCAGTGGGCATGGGCCACAGGCAGCCTGAGAGCTGTTGGGTCAGGAGGAGAGCTTTTTGTCCTGGGGTGGGAGACATTTGGGTTGGTTGCAGGGAGTGGATGGAGCTCGCACTGGAATTCATGGGCAGAGATCTGGCCTTGCCACAGGGACACCCCCCTTGTGTGCAGCCAGGATGCCTCCCTCTCTTTGGTCAGTGTTTTCTGAGTCTGCTGAAAACTGATAGAGATGAGTCTGTGCTAGTGCTGCCCCTCTCTCCCCACTGTTCCCTGTCCTGGTGTAAGGACCCTTCCCTGTGCAAGGTGCCATCAGTGGGAACCTCTGCTCCAGCCAGGGGCTCAGGCATTTGCTGGCAGGAGCAGGGAGCCCCGCCTGGCCTCCCCCTCCCTCCCACAGCCACAGGCTGCCAACGCCCTGCCCAGGGCAGGTCTGGCTCCAGCTGTGCCATTCTGTGCTGCCTCCTGCCCCTTCTTGTGTTCTGGATGGTTTTCTTGAGCTGTACATGGGTCTCCTGTTGAGCCTGTATATATTGTTCTGGGCCCTGGCCTGGGGCCATCTGTTCTCTGTCCATGTGGAGAGTGAGCTGCTCACCAGTCTTGTTGTAGTGATGCCAGGGTGGTAGGACTAACCCTGTGTCTCTGGAAACCATTCATTTCAAATAAAGATGTGGAAAACTTTGCCAGCCCCTTGTTTTTCCCCTTGGGCAGGGTGAGCATTGTGGGAGAACAGGGCCAGTGTCCCAGTGCTGCTGTGCCTCTTGCTCCTGTCCATCCCAGCCTGTGCTGCCTACAGTTCCTACCTTGCCTGGCCCATGCTGTCCTGCCAGCTGTGGCATGTGGTGATGGCCCCTGCCCCAGTGCCCACTGGTGCCAGCCTGGCATGCCCTGCCTGTCCCTGCCCTGTCCTCTGCCCCACAGGGCTGCAGCCCCACCCAACCCAGCAGTGGCCCTGCCCTGGCCATGCAGTGTGTCCACAGGATGGAGCAGTTGGAGAGCAATGCCAGTGCCTGTGAGCAGAGCAGGAGTCAAGTGAGGTGCAGCAAGTGTTTATTTTCTCCCCCTTCCCAGCTCTGCTCTCAGCCCTGCTGTTCCCAGGAGTGCTGGGAACAGCTGTGCAGTGTCCCCAGGGCTGTGCCCAGCTCTGCTGGTAGCCATGGGCTCCATGCCTTGGACCTGGCAGAGACTGGACACACACCCACCACTGACCACCCATGCATTGCCCATCCCAGCAGGTCCCATTCACACTGCCAGGTCTGCCATTCGCATGTCCCTGTGGGACCCACCAGCCACCCCTAGCCATGCACCTGCCTTCTTCAGCGGTGCCAGGCCATGGCGGGGGCTGCCACCCCTGGGCAGGGTGACATAGGTGCTGCCAGGCCCTACAGGGCCACCAGCAGTGGTCAGGATGCGGGACTTGGGGCCTGGCCCCCGACGGCACTTGGTGAGACCCAGGTGGTAGATCTCCACCAGGTTGAGCAGCAGGGACACGCAGGCCACCCCCAGCATGAAGAGGATGAAGATGGTCTTCTCGGTGGGCCGGGAGATGTAGCAGTTGACTGTGTTGGGGCAGGGCCAGCGGCTGCAGGTGTAGAGGGGCTTCAGCTGGAACCCGTACAAGGCGTACTGGCCCACGATGAAGCCCACTTCCAGGAGAGCCTTGAAGACGATGTTGCAGATGTATGTCCTCAGGATGGCCCCCTGCATGTACACCCGTGCCCTCCTGTTCCCTGCAGGGAGCTGGGGCTGCCTGGGGCGCGGCCGCCTGGCCCCGCTGCCGGCCCGTGCTGCAGCTTGCTGCTGCGCCTTCTCCTCCAGATGCACCAGGTGCAGGATGTGGCCCAGATACACAAGGCTGGGGGTGGAGACAAAGATGATCTGCAGGACCCAGAAGCGCAGGTGGGAGATGGGGAAGGTGCTGTCATAGCAGGCGTTTTGGCAGCCGGGCTGCTGCGTGTCACAGGAGAAGCCAGACAGCTCGTCACCCCAGACCCGCTCCGCGGCTGCCCCCAGCACCAGGATGCGGAAGACGAAGAGGACGGTGAGCCAGACCTTCCCCACCACCGTGGAGTGCTCCTGGGCATTCTCCAGCAGCCGGCCCAGCAGGCTCCAGTCCCCCATGGCACGTGCTGTGGTGCCCTGCAAGACAGCCACCCTCCAGACACAGCCGCCCCACGACCCGCCAAAATGCCACCCCACCCCCAGTCAAGCAGGGTACACAGCCCCAACCCAAGGCTGTCCTGGAGCATCCCCATCCTGCATCCCAGGGGACCCCCTAACCTGTCACAAGGAGGGCAGGGGGAGCAAAGGCCTCCAGCAGAGAGCTGGGAGCACCATGGGGAAGAACTGCGGTGGCGATCTGGCATGGGGCCCTCTCACCGTAGCTGGTGCGTGGGCAGAGCCCAATGCTCCCGTGCTGTCTGCTCCTGTCAGTGATGGGGGGTGACGGGGGATGCTGTGAGGCCCCTTCCCAGCGCGTGCCCAGCTCCTCCGTGGGGTGTGGACAGGTCTGCCTGGCTCCGTCTGTCCGGTCACCCAACGGCGGGCGTGGGGTTATTGGGGCATGAGGCAGCCGTGTGCCCCATTGGCTTTCATTGTGACTGGCACATGAAACAGCCACTGGGGAAACTTTTCCCCTCTATTTTTGGTCTGGGTACTTTTCTAATTATATTCGGGGCTGCAGGGGCTGGTGCTGGGGGAGCGCAAGCCCTTGGACACTGATCAATGCCACCCAGGGGTCACTGGCTGCTGCCAGGGCAACACAGCCACAGCCCCAGCTCAGCCCTGGCACTGCAGCCCCCACAGCCCCTCACGGCACCCACCAGGACTTGGGTGCAGGGATGGACACCCCACACTGGCACCCCAGCTCCCGGCATGTCCCAGCCGGAGCAGAAAGGAGGGAGGCAGCACCTGAGAATGGAGATTTAATGGCCCAAGATGCCCTCCTGGCCATCTAGGAGAGCGCCTGAGGGTTGCAATCCTTGGGACAGGGACAGTAACAGGCCCATGAGGTGACTGTGGGGCCAGGGCCCCTACAGTGGCGGCCCTAGCAGGCAGAGCAGCGGTCACCCTTCTCCTGCAGCCCAGAGTTGCGGCGCAGCATGTCCTTGAGGGAACCGTCCTGCTCTGTCAGCAGCTGGTTGATCTCATTCTGCTTGTACTCAGAGGAATGCTTGTGCCCATAGAAGGAGCCCTTCCCTGACGAGGGGTTGGAGTGGTGCTGGCTTCGGCGGGCACAGGCCCGCACCACCAGGTAGACCAGCTCTGCCATGTTGAGGATGATGCAGACACTGGAGGTGACCAGCATGAAGACAGTGAAGATGGTCTTCTCAGTGGGCCGGGAGATGAAGCAGTCGACAGTGTTGGGGCAGGGGTAAGCCTCGCACTTGACCAGCCGCATCATCTGGTAGCCTGGGTAGAGCATGTAGAAGATGTACATGAACACGGCCTCGAAGAGCAGCCTGAAGACCACGCTGCAGACATACGTCCACCACAGCGAACCCGCTATGCGCATCTTGTGCTTCTTGACCTCTTCCATGTGCTTGGCATCCCCGTGCCCTGTCAGCACCAGCAGCTTCTTCTCCTGGTGCTGCTGGTAGGCCACGTGCATGGCCACGAGAAGGGCTGGTGTGGTGACGAGGATGAGCTGCAGGGCCCACAGACGGATGTGGGAGATGGGGAAGAAGTGGTCGTAGCAGACGCTGTTGCAGCCAGGCTGCTGGGTGTTGCAGGTGAAGGCAGATTTCTCATCCCCCCAGACGCTCTCAGCTGCCACCACTAACACCATTATCCGGAAGATGAAGATGACGGAGAGCCAGATGCGCCCGATGGCGGTGGAGTGGCGGTTCACCCCGCTCAGCACCGTGTAGAGGCCGGCCCAATTCATCGTTTCTCACGTCTGCAGGAGAGAGCAATGAGAGATGGTGTTAGGAGCAGGAAGGGACCCCTGGCTGAGAGCCAGCAGGTCCCGGATCCAGTGGCAGCAGCCCCAGGAGGGACCTGGGGGCAACTGCGTGGCAGCCGTCGTGGGTGGAAAGCAGGATGGACAGACAGGAGCATGGACAGACAAGAAGATGGCAGCATGGCTCCTGCTCCTGATACGGCTCAAGGCAGCATTTTGGCCAGAGCAGGCAGGAGACTGGCTGCCCTAACCCTGCCACCCCACACTGGCACAGGGATCTTCACCCACAGCTGCCACAGAGAATGGGGGTGAAGCTCCCACACCTCCACAGGGACCCCCAGTACCCAGTGCTGAGCTCTTGGGCTAGGAATGGACCCAGGGAGCTTCACGGGCTCCACTTCACCAACGCTCCCCTTTGTCCTCCCTTTATCTGCAGGAACAGGGCCAGGGAGCCCTGAGCTGGGGGGCTCCCCCCGTGCAGCCCTGCACTGCCACCCTCCCAGAGCCATCCTTGCCCGGGGAACACAGGGCGACCCCACCCCCGAGCACAGACCTCCGCCCCACCAGAGCCACCCACTGGCACCGAGCAGCCCCGGGAGCTGCTTCCCACCCCCGCATGAGTCTGGGTGGCTGCGATCAGCCTCCCCCCACTGTGGAGGGTCCTGGCGACGCGTACCTGCCGGTGAGGAAGGGTCCTCGAGCAAGCTGCCCCCAGTGGCCCCTCTAAGGTCTCATGCCTCCCGCAGGAGAGCTCTGCTCCGCCTGCCCTCGTCTCTCTCTGCCACTGCCCTGCACTGGAAGTCATATGCTGCTTTATAAACTATTTACATACAATGGGGCCTTTATCGGCCCCTGAACAACACACTTTAGCATTCAGATCTAACGCCCTGACTTCCGCCCACCCTGGCCAAACAAAGTGCCTGTGTGCTGCATTCCCGCTGCTCGGCCCTGCACCCACTCCCACCTCCCCACCACGCCCCGCACCGACCACGGCAGAGTCCCCCCGCCCGCGGGATGCTCGTGGCTCTGCCCGGCGGGACCCAGACACAGACATCGCTGTGCCGGACAGGCCACCCAGGGTGTCTGGAGGTCCCTTCCCCGGGAAACGTGGCCGAGCCCAGCTGCGAGCCCATGCCGCATGGACGGCGCAGGGCGCTGGGCTCTGGCACTGAGCACTCGGTGGGCTGCTGTGGGGCTGGCTGGCACTGGGGACCGCTGCTGTGAGTCCTGCCATCTCCTCAAGGCTCTGGTGCCAGCAGCAACGTCTGTGAGGGCACTGGACCTGCCCCGCGTGTGCCCCGTCCCGTCGGGGACATGGCAGAAAGTCCGGAGGAGTGACGCTGGCTGGGGCTGCCCTCACCGCGGGGACAGTGCTCTTCCCCCGGGACGGGCTCACCGACGCTGCCCTAGTGCTCGGACATGCTGGTGGGGACAACAATCCCTGTGCTCGCACACCCCCGTGCCCCTCAGGGCTGGCGTCCCAGCCACACCGTCACGCTGTGCCCCATCCCTGCACGGATGGCGCCATGTCCCTTGGGTTTTGTCCCCAGCCTTAGGTGGGGAGCAGCACATCCAGTAAACTCCACCAGCTGGGCGCCTGTAGGTTGGCAGGGCAATTAATGCCATCCTAAATGCCACCTCCATCCCTTAGCCCAGGGTGCGAGCACTCGGAGCTGTGCAAACGGTGGGGGCCAAAGACCGTCCAGCAAAGCTGGGAGGACGCAGCTTGTGCCCACCCTGCTCCTCTCCCCACTCCCGCCATGAGGGCCAGCACTGCCGGCTCCACTCTCCCGGGCCCCGGCCCGAGCCCTGCTGTGGCCCCCACTCTGACCCCCCAGTGCTCCGCAGCTGGGGGACATGCGGCCACCCCCGCCACCGTGCTGTGCCCGCCAGGTTCTCACCTCAACACCAGGACAATCAATGCTCTTTGGGATTGCAGCAGTCTCAGCCTCCAGCGCAGCAACCTGGACTTTATACTGCCCTGCAGGCACGTCACACACCCCCTCCCAAACAATCTTGTTCCTTCCACGACTCGCCAAGTAAACACCGCAGGTGTGTCCAGCCTGGCTCACACCCACCCTCGCCCACCACCGCAGCTGAGCATCCCCCGGGGCGAGCCCCGGGGCTACTGCAGCACCGAGGCGGGGCGAGCCCCGCTGGATGGTCCCCGGGGAGATTTCTAATCCCCGTGGCCCCACTCCCCTGCTGTGAGCATCCTCCCCGCTGCATTCCTTGCAAGCCAGGCACATGCACCGTGGCGGAGCCCTGCTCTCCACCCGGGGTATAACTTTGGGTACCCCCAGCTCTCGAAGCACCTTGATCTGCTGCTGCAGGCCGCCAGCTGGTCCCTGGGGAGCCACCAATACCCCGATTTAATGTGTAAAAGTGCAGCCGGGAAAAGGCAAACAGCCTGTCAACGATTAACTCGGCTGGCCCGCTTCAAGGTCCCGCCGCCCAGCACCCCGTGCGGGACATGGCGACCCTGCCGCTCATCCCGAGCCCCGGGGCTGGGCTGCAGGAGCCCGCGCCATCCCTTGCGAGGGTGACAATGGTGCCCGTGTCTCCCGCATGAGGACGGCAGGGTGGCACTGTGCAGCGGCTGGGGGCGGCTAGCGGTGTCCCCCCGGCGGGGCGGGGGGCGGTAGGCAGTGACATACCGGGGGTGGCTGGTGGTGCAGGGCGGGCTGAGGCCGTCGGGGCCGCAATCTGTCTCCGATAAGCCGCCGCCAGCCTGAGTCAGCAGCGGCCGGCGGGGAGCAGGAGAGGCGGCACCGCCGTCACCGCCCTGGTCCCGCACCCTGGAGGGGTTCTGGGGTTAGCGGGAGGCATACTGGGGACACGGTGGGCAAGGGGAAAGCGGGGCCAGGCTGGCGGGATCAGGCTGGGTGGGGGGCACTGGGGGCATCCCGAGAAGAGCAGCCTGGTGAGCACTGGGGTGGGCTGAGCCAAGTGGGACGAAGCACAACGGGAGACTGGTGCGGGGAGAGGGGGCCCTGGGAGCCAGTCTAGGGGTCTTACTGGAGGGTCCTGGGGGCAAGGCGGGGAGTCACTGGGGACTACTGGGAGCCAGGATAGGGGTGACTGGGGGTCACTGGGACCCAGGGAGGGGGCGCCGGGGGGCTCGGGCCGTGCGCGGGGGTGGTCGCCGGCCGTGGCACCAGATGGCGCTGCGGGGCCGGGCCGGGGGTGGCGGGGCCGCACCTGCCCGCGGCAGCACCCGCCGGGGCTCGGCGTGGGAATCCCTCGAAAACATAGTGAAAATGGGAAAAAAAACAAACAGGAAAGAGGAGGAGGAGCCCGGGGCGTTGCTATCCAGAACGGTACCCGCCCGCTGTCCTGGCAGGGAGTTGGTTGGGAGGACCAGAGGCCCCGGGGTGGGCGGTAGCGCGGGCAGCCCCCTCACCTGTTTGCAGTAGGTTAAACTGCAAAAGCTATCGGTCAAGGACAGGCTGTACTAAACAGCCGTGGCCGGCGCTGTGGCCTCCAGTACTCAGAAAACTGCCCCGCCCGCAACCACGTGGGCCAAAAACGGACTCTTTGTTAATGACGCTAATGGTGAAGTTAATTGGTGTCTAAAGTTGCAGCGGAGAGGTCGAAGACGTGGGCACGTCTAACGCAGACAAGCTGATGAGTTGGGCAGAACTGAGCCAGCATCCGGATGGCGGGACGGGTGACGCAGTTGCTGGCACCCTGCTGGGGGTCACAGAGCTTGGAGCCCAGCGGTCTGTATCGGTACGATGGAGGAAATCAAGCTTGAACCATCACTGAAACATCTCCACTGTCAGGAGGAGTGCGGAGAAGGCTTCCAGAGTCCCCTTTCCCCGGGCATTCTGCCCCAGGCGGGGCTGGCCCCGTGAATGGCTCAGCCTCGTCACTGGGTGGCCACTGCAGTGCAGGGGCCGCTGGGCTCCCAGGCTGGGACTGACAGCAGCACAGGCATCCCTGGATCCAGGCTGCTGTTCTCGGACAGACAAAACGCTCTGCTCTGAGTCAACTGCCGGGAAGGTCACTGGCAGTGGGTGAGCACAGAAATCCTTTGTGCTGCTGCTGCACAGGGCAGAGGGGGTTGCAGCATAAGACTTAACAGCTTGTCCTGCCTGCCTGTGAGTCTGCTCTCCTGTGTCCTGGGTGCATCAGAGCTGTGGGGAACAGGATCAGGGCACTATCCCAGTGATGCTACCGTGAAGAGCAGCATCCCTGCCCTCCTGCTGGCTGTGAATCCTTGAGCAGCCAGAAGCCAGCCACAGGTCACTTACTCCCTCCCATGCCAGGGACACCTTTGCACTTGAGTTCCCTTATGATTCTCTTTGCCAACAGCCCTAAACATGTCCCCTGAAGCGGAGGATGTCCCACAGTTGTCACGCAGATGTGAACAGTTTGTACCCTCTGGGATACAGTGTCCCTTGAGCTTTGCCAGGTCTCCAAAGAAAAGCTGTTGATGGTCAAGGACACCCTGGACAGATGGCAGCCTCAGGAGTTTTGCAAAGGCAGTAGAATAATAGCAGTGAGTTGTCTGTCACCAGCTTGCCTTGGGGTCCTAGCTGGGTTGGCCATGCTGGCACATGTGGCAGCATGCAGCTGTGGCTCTGCAAGGATGAGGAGAGGGGACAGAAGGGCAGGGCAAGCCCCTAATCTGGGGCAGAAAGGCATCACACCTTCAGGAGGGCACTAGGCACCCTGTGGGATGCCACAATGGGCAGCACCAGGGCTTTTAGAGGGGTCCAGCACAGGGTCTGGAGCATGATGCTGAACAGGGTGACATGTGTCCATGGCACTGGAGCTGCAAAGGTCCCCCGGGAGAGAAGAGCAGAGCCCTGCACTCAGCCTCCTGCACAGCCTGTCCCCCTGCCTGCCCCGGCTCCCCTGGCTCGGGGCCTCGCCCTGGCTCCAGTGTCTGCACGCTGCCTGGAGGCAATTCAGCCCCCCCATTCCGTGCCTGGTTTCCATGGGAACTCCAGTTGAAATTACATTAAAAAGAAATGAAACCAGCAGCTTTTCTGTTTGGCAAGTAGGGGGAGGGGAGCTCAGCTGGGAAAGACTGGGGAAGGGGTTGGGAGGAAGGGGGCTGGGGGACAGATGCATTCCCACGTGGGGTCCCAGTGCTGAGGGTGGCAGGGCTGGGGGGATGCGGGGACCCCTCCCCACTGTGGCACTTGGTGTTGGCAGTCCTGGGTGGTGTGGTGCCAGCTTGCATGTGTGCTGCACGGGGGGGTCCAGCACCCTGACATGGTGGGGTGATAGCAGGGTCCTCCTGCTGCCTCTGTAGGGTGGGTGCCAGGGCCATGAGGACCAGCACAGGGCACCCCACCCAGCCTGGTATTCCCCAGGCCCTGCGTGCTCCAAGAAGAGGCGAGACACACCGCTATTAAAAATATCACTTCTGTTTTATTTGGAATTTGTTACTCTGCGCGGGTGACAGGGTATAAATACATTCTCCAACGAGCATCCTCACCCTCAGCCCTGCGCGGGGTGGGGGCTGGGGCAGGGTGCAGGGCCGTTGTTGTGCTGGCCCCGGGCAGCAGGGCCAGCAGGGCCATCGATGCGCTGGCCCCAGGCAGCAGGGCCAGCCGGCACCGGTGCGTCACGGCCGCCAGCACGGGCAGCGTCTGCCAGCCGGACCGTCTTGCACAGGGACAAGGTATGGTGTCCCCACAAGGACCTGTCCCTTTCTCCTGCCTCCCCAGACCCCAGGTGCTACTGCTCACCATGGGGGGCTGAGACTGGGGTACCCCACGTGGGATCCCCTGCAGCTCCTTCTCCATGCCCGACCATACCAAAGCCACTTGCCTTGAGCCACGTGTGGCTCGGTGGCCACAACAGCACAGCAGATGCCCCAGCCCCAACACAGGTGCTCCCAGCCCCACGCAGGCTGCATCAGCCCCAGAGTCCCTACCCAGGCGTCTGTTCCAGCTGCACGTCCTGGATGCCGGAGCTGGAGTCACCCCATGATGGGGTAAAGGCCCCAGTGGAAGCAACCTAGGAGGCAGAGTTGATGTTGGCGAGCAGCTCACCCTGCTCCTGTCCCCCACTCCTGCCTCAGGCTGCAAACCACTGGCTCTGCTATTGGGCAACAGCATGGGCAGGGAGGGTACAGCATGGCCCTGGGGCAGTGGTGAAGGGATGTGGGATGCTCCTGGGGGAGCAGGGCAGGGTGGGGAGCATGAGGGGCTGTCCTGGGTTCATGGGAGTGAACAGACAGTGCTCGGAGCAGGTGATGCCCACACGGGGCGGTGGGTGGCACTGGCCAGTGGTGGCAGTGAGGGACCGGGGCGGGGGTGCTCGCAGGCAGGCCGTTGGATAGGCTTTTTGGCTGAGATACGTGGGCACGGGTGACAGAGGAGGGAGAATATCAAAAAATACAAAAGAGCGCGGCCCCACAGTGCAGGAGGCACTGCCCTGCCTGGTGCCCACCCGCGGCAGGCGGGCGCCATGGGGGGCCGGCACCGTGCGCACACGCTGGCTTCTAACTGGCTTTTTATTTTATATCAAGAACACTTGGTTTTTAAAATCTTTACAAAGGACAAAACGCGGCGACTCCGTTAGTGTGTAAAGAACTAAAGATCTGCTTAAAAAACGTCTCTGCAAAGAGAAATGACTGACACAAAAGAGATTCTCTGCAGCGCAAAGAGGGGCAGAGGTGCCAAGTCTCCAGCCCAGGGCCCCACTCCCAGGGTCCCTGAGCCCTGGCACCAGCCCCAGCGCCTGCACCCAGCACAAGGCCAGGTCCCTGGACCCTGCCCGTTCCCTCTGCCTATAGCACCATGGCCTGGGGCCACTTCTCAGCACAGTGAAGGAGCCTTTTCCAGGGCTGCCAAGATGCCTGGGGATGTCTGGGCACTGGCTGAGAGGGATGCCCAGTCCCGCTCCTCATCAGTCCCAGGGTGCTTGGTGGGCTCAGCACTGGGGATGTGATCGCCCCACTGGGAGGCACAGCCATGGCACTGGGAGCCCTGTGGCCATTGACAGTGGGGTACCCCTGCCCACCTGCATGGGTGGGTTGTGCAGGGTTACACCGTGTCCCTCCTGCACCCCACTGGCGTCCCGGGGCAACCCCCGGGGCCCTGAGGCCAGGAGAGTCAAAGCACTTCTTAAAAGTTAGATAGGAACAAAAGAAAGCGCTGGGGCCACTCTGGGACCCCACAGGTCTCTGGGCTGGGAGCTGCACCGTCCGTGGGCGCTGCCCCTCTGTCCGGGGGCTCTGCGGGCCCTGCCGGTCCCTCTGCCAGTGTCTGCTGCGTGTGTGTGCGTGCGTGCATGCGTGTGCGCCGGCGGCGGGCAGCTATACCCTGGTGGTGGAGTGTGAGTGCGGAAGCCCCGTGCTGTTGAAGCCGGCGGTGAAGGTGTTGTAGGGGTGCAGGGTCTGCAGCCCCACCAGCGAGTTGGGGATCATGGTGATGGTGTTGGGGGTCATAAGCGGGATGTCGTCCGGAGAGCGGCGCAAGGTGAGGGTGTAGTCGGGCAGAGCAGCCAGGCGCAGGGTGTCGTGGGATGGCACAGCTTCGCACTCGTGGTGCCCCTGGCTCACCTGCAAGGAGGGCATCTCCTCATCAGGCGCGTGGGCGATGTCGTTGGAGGTGCCGCGCTGGGGGCTGGGCTGCCGGTGCGTGTCCTGCCGGCGCTTGTCCTTGCGGTAGTAGAGGGCGGCGAAGGCCAGCACGTTGAGGAAGAGGAGGGAGGCGCCCACGGCGATGGTGACGCTCAGTTCGGTGGAGTAGTCGCGGGGGCTCTCGAGCAGCGTGCCCGCCTCTTGCTCCGGGCTCCAATTCTCCTTCCCGTTCTCGCTGTTGTAGGCGGGCGAGATGGCCGGGCGCTTGGTGGTCCAGATCTTGCTGTTGGGCCGGCGGGTGATGTGGGAGTTCTGCGTGGTGTCGGGTGGTGGCACTTTGGTGGTGGTGGAGGTGTAGTGGAACATGTCGTGCAGGTTGTACAGGTGGGGAACCAGGTGCTTCCAGAAAGCCACCTTGGTGGCCCGGTAGTGGTCGCGTACGCGTGGCTTCAGCCCAATGTGCAGGTACAGCTGGTCACGGGGGTTGTACTTGGACCAGGCCACCTCCTCAAACCGGTTGGCCTTGGTGTGGATGAACTTGGTGTCCTGGGGGACGGGCTTGTTGGGGTCCCTGTGAAACACAGGCAGAACAGAACTAGCACTGGGAAAAGCCAAAGAAGCAAAGAGGGAGAGCTGAATGCAGGCGGAGAAACTGAGGGGGCCTTTGGCAGTGGTGGCACAGGGTGGGCTGGCAAAAGGTCCTGAATGACTGGGCAGCAGCACCCCAACCCTGGGTCAAGTCTCACCTATGATAACCATGGCCAACAAGCCTCCCCACCCCTGTGGCTTGGCTGGGTCCTGTCTCAGGGGCTGGCCATGATCTAAGCTTCTTGCTTTGTGGTGGATGCCATGGCCCCAGTGAAGGTGCAGCGCACAGGGGCCTCGGCACAGGGTCAGTGTCCCACACCAGGCATGATAACCCCCCACCACAGCACAGCCCCAGGGAGTGCAGCTGCAGTGAATGCAGACCCCCAATGCACAGCACCCATCCCCACTCACCCTGTCTTGGCAAAATTGGTCCAGTAGGTCATCACCACGGCGCTGAGCATGACGTCATTCTTGGAGAAGTTGCAGGGAAAGAGGTCTGTGGGGCCAATCATGGGGATCCCAAACACGTAAGGCACCTCATCCCCGTGGGCTGCATCGGACCATGCAGGCTTCATCAGGCTCTGGCAGTGGTGGTAGAAGGCGTAGAAGTAGGTGGGGGAGCCGTAGCGGGCGTGCAGGTCAGCTGTCACCACCGACGGCTCCACCCACTGGTGGTCAGTGAAGAGGGCCACCAGAGTCTTGCGACGTGTCTCGGGGTTGTCCCGGTCAGCCCAGTCCGTGTACATGAACTTGATGGTCTCCCTCAAGGTGTCCTTGCCCTCAGGGTAGCCGTACAGGTTGTCTACAAAGTTGGAGACTGAGTAGTCAAAGTCACTGCCTGAGACGCCGTCCTCAGGGTCCACCACACCCTCCACAAACTTCAGCCCTTCACCCTGGTTGACCCCCAGCATGATATCATAGTTGAGGAACTCGCCCTGCTCCATCAGGATCTCTGGGTCATCCGGGATCACATCCCCATCAATGACTGGCCCGAAGGCCACATGGTAGCGAGCTGGCTGGATGTCTTGCTCTACCAGCTCCTTGGCACTCTTCTGCCGCAGGCAGTCCACCATGTCCACGGTGTCCAGCACATTGCAGCCCACCTTGTCAGCCAGCATGCTGGTGTACTTCACGGGCTGGTAGTTCACTGCCCAGCTGGAGAGCGCGGAGCCGCTCTGGATGATGGCTCTCTGGAAGAGACCTGCAATACAGGCAAGCAGTGGAGGAAGCTCTCAGCAGGGTTCCAGCATCCCCGTGCCGCAGTGCAGGATGCAGCACGGAGAAGGCATCGATGCTCTTGTACCCCTGCAAGGACCCAGCGCTCCAGCCCACACCTGGCCTTGTCCCTGGGCTGTGCTACCTGCTGAGCTGGGCTCACACAGGGGGCTCAGCTCAGGGCTGCTGTGGGGATGGCAGGGTGACAGCTGGGAATGCAAGTGGGTGCTCCTGGAAGCAACCAAGGGCTGCTGTGCTCCCTGAGGATCCCCTTGCTGGCGATGACCCAGCATCCCTCTGTCCTGGTTTGGAGAGAAGAGGGGCCATGGTTGCATCCCAGCCTGGCTTTGCTGAGCAGCCTCCCCAGGGATGTGTTCCCTGAGCCCCCGAGGGGCACACGCTGCCCCTGGCTCAGCACCATCCTCCAGCCCAGGTTGGCATCTGCTTCACTGAGCAGCCAGGCTGTGGGCTGGCAGCAGTGGGAGGGTTAATGCCTGCTTGGGGACACTTAACCCTGCCGTGTCCCACCCCAGTGCTTTGTCAGAGTCCCCCTCAACCCCCTCCCTGCTGCTTCCTGCCCAGCTGGGGCTGCTCAGTGCCAATCCGGCCCTGCAGGAGCACGCTGCCAGATGCACAAAGAGGGCCTTTCTGCCACCAGGAACACAGAGGGAGTGGACTTTCGCCCTGGAAAACGAGGCCACAAAGGCCCTGGCCCAGGCAGAGAAATGCGTGGCTTCGCTCCAGTCCCATGTCAATGGTGCTTGTGCTCAGAATACAAAGGGTGGTGAGGAAGCAGAGCCTCTGGGCCGTGAAAGGCAGCCAGTCCGGGCTGCACCCAGGGGTCCCTGCTCTCCGACCAGCCCTCTGCACCCCGAGTGCTGCCTGCACCCCTGCCAGACCCAGCACTTGCTCGCTGTGAGGGACTGTTCAGGTCATCCCTGAATGGTGCTGGCACAGCAGTGAGGTGGCCATGGGGCTGTCCCTGCACCCTGAAACGCAGAGAACCCCCGTGCAACCAAGGCTGTGCCACTCTGTGGGGAGGCAGAGTGGCACCTTCCCGCAACAGAAGTGTTCAGAGGCTCCTGGCTCCTGGCCACCATGTCCATAGCTCTTGTCTGCACGCACAGTCCTCACTCTGCCAAGTACCTGACGTACAGTCCCATGCACTGGGACAAAGAGAAGTCACAAGCTCTGTTTGTCACCTCCTGGTGCTCTAGAAAGCCATACCCAGCCTGCAGGCTGGAGACTGGCCATGGGTTTGCTTGCTCTGCACCATCATCCACGTGCCAAGGAGCCAGGATGGGGTTTCCTGGCTCCCTGGAGATGCTGTCCCAGCAGCAGCTATTGCGCCCTGCCAGCAGCATCACTTCCCAGACAGACCCACCAGGCTGGGCTCTGGCCCTGCCCACCACTGCCTGGGGAAGTACAGGCCAGCTGATGTCACTCACAGCTGCTCATGTCCCCAGTGGAGCCCCCTTGCCATCTCTCTGCGTGGCCACATCCTGATCCAGGAGGACCCAGGACTCTGTGAGAGCCCAGACTCATCATGTCCTCCTCCTCCATGCCAGCACCCAACTGAAGCCTGATTGAAGCCTGGCAAGCACCCCAGGGAGGCATCAGCACCTTGCATTCCACACTGGACCTCTCCAGCCTGATGAGGCCCAGGCAAGAAGATGAAGCTCTGCCTTTCCTTCCTGTTCCCCTCCAAGGTGAGGATCCCAACATGTCCTGCCTCCTGCAGGACTGGCTGCCAGGGCACAGTGGAATCAAGTGGTGGGGCCACAGCTCTGCCAGAGGGTGGCTGGTCCTGCAGACTGCCACCAGCTGCTGCCAGCTCCTGATTTCCTCTTTGCTTTGCCCAGTAGCCGAGACTGGGAACACTTCTGGGGGTGTCTGGGCCAAGCTCTACTCAAAGCAGAGTGCTGGGTGCCTTGTCCAGCTGAGGTCTGGAGGGCTGGCAGCAAAGGGCAGAAGCCCCCATAGAGCAGGAGATGGGGCAAAGGAAGCACATGAAGTTTGCCTGGCAGAGACTCCTGGCCTGATATGACTGGCTGGGGAGAGAAGCAGCACTTTGGTCACTGATGAGGAATCAGAGTGACCCTACAAGGCCTGAAGCTGGCAGGGAGCTGTGGATTTCCCCAGCAGCCAGACCCAACATGTGCTGTACCAAGCCTCCAGTGTCTGCCTATTGCAGCACCTGGCAGAGCAGGCACAAATCAGCAGCTTCATTAATAGCTGGTGATCACTAGAAGTTTTATTTTGATGCAATAAAATCAAACCCACCTGTTCTGCAGGCTGCAACTTAGCCCTGCTCCCAGGCCGTGTTCCAGAGCCAGCTACCCATCCCTGGGGATATGGGTGCTCTGGCACAGGGAATTTTTTGAGGTCATTTTACGGCCACTTGGCTTTATCAGACACTGTGTGCAGCACTGAGCGCTCCCCTGCTGCCTCACAGCATTTGCAGGCAGCAGCAGCTCCCCTGCTCCAGCAGTGAGGGTGCTGGGCACCCAGCACCCCTGAGATGCAGGGGGGCAACACCAGAGGCACTTGGGGCTGGATGGGGCAGCAAAGGATTTGTCATGCAGGTGCAGGGCTTAGTGGCAGGAAGTGTAGCATCATCTGAAAAGTGCTATGATGGCAGGACTATTTTCCATGGCTGAAAAGTCACAAGGAGCAGCCCCTCCAATGCCCCCTCATCATCTCTCCATGCTGCTCCATTCTGGACCCCTGCAAGAGGTTGGGACCATCTGGGCAGCCAAGCACACACTCCTGCACTCCTGTGATGGAAAGGAGCACACTTAGAAGCATTGAGAATGCATTACACATAGCATTCCCTCCCCAGCCTTTCACACTCAATATGGGCAGAGAAAACACTTTTTCTTTCTGCAGGAGCTTTCAGCCTGTAAAGGACTCCCCATCATCAGCCATCAGCCCTGCTGAAGGTTCTGGAGGTCTCTATTGCTGTGTGATTCCCAGGCTGTTGAGCAGGGCAGCAGCTCTTCACATCAGCTTTGAGTGCAATTTGCTGTGTGTCTCTGAAGGGCAGGCTCATGCCCGTATCCACTGCTCACACGTCCTTTTCTCAGCATCACACCTGGGGACAGAGCACTGGAAGATGGCTGCACCCTCATATAAAGCCCATGAGCAGGTCCCTGGCAGGCTGCTCCCCTGTGGACCATATCCAGCTCAGGCTTTGATCCTATAATTTCCTTTAGGAAGTTTATCAAAAACACCTCTAGTCTCACAGTTAATTTTTCTCCCCCTCAGTGCTTGATGTAAATGTCTTTGCAGGTGGTTTACATGCATTGGCTCTTATTCCAACACAATCTTTTAGCATAAATAATTCCCTTCTTTATTTAGAGTAAACACCCTGCTATATTTACAGATATTAATCATATTACTTCCACCTGTGTTTTGCTAGTGGCAGCACTTCCAGCTCTCCCAGTCTCACAGCACACCCATCCCTCCCCAGGCTCAGGTTTATCTTCCCCTCCCCCATCATTCCAGTAGGAATGCCTTTCCTAGCACTGAGATCTTTGTTCCCAGAGCCCTGCATGATTCCCTACACCCCCTCCACACCTGCACCTGGGAAACCTGAGCACCAGGGCAGGGCACTGCAGGAGGGGTCCCCACCTCTCCCCGTGCCAAGGTGCTGGCCCTGGGCTGCAGCCTTGTTCACGGGGAGCACCCACTCCATCCCTGGCTCCCACATGCTCTGCCGCTGGCCCCTTTGCCCCTTTGTGCCCACAATGAGAAGCTTTTGATTCCCACTCATGGTCCAGGCTCTCACCAGTGACTGATCAGAAAGCAGCCCTGACTTTGTTAGGCTGGGCAGCAGGATCCAGGTGGGCTCCCCTCCCTGGGTTAGCATCAGCAGGGCGTTTGCTGGCAGCTGCAGCACCCTCAGGCACGGCAGGCACCTACCTTCAGAGTGGTGGGACAGGGTGAGCAGGCTGACACAGGAGGCTCCGATGCCCGAGCCGAAGACCGTGATCCGCAGGGGATCTCCCCCGAAGAAGGCGATGTTCTCGCTGACCCAGCGCAGCGCCTGGATCTGGTCCAGCAGCCCGTAATTGCCCTTGGCAGCCTGGTCCCCCGTGCTCAGGAACCCTGGGGGGCAAGGGGAGCCCCGTTAGGGATGAGGAAACAGGGAAAGTCCTGATCTCCCACCCCCTTCCCCAGACCTAGGGGAGCTTCTGTGGGACCCTATTCCACTACGAGATCACGCTACCAAGAGAATTTTGTGAGTTCTAAGCTGGAGCAGGGACACGACTGAGCTCCAGCCATCCTCTGCACAGCACAGAGGGGTGAAAGGCTGAGAGAGCAGCTGCAAACCTCAGGGAGCCTCTTTGGACAACAACAAGCAGTGACAGGGTAAAGAGCACAAAGCTCTGTCCTACCCATACCACCACCTGTGCTAGAACAGCTCAAGACATCTCACACAAGCTCCAAGGAAAGCTGAGAAAGCACCAGTGGCTGCAGGCAGGGCGAGTGTGTGCACAGCCAATGCTTTCCATGGACTAGCGTGGACTGGGGGAGGCTCTATAAATGTAAGGAGGTGGGCTGAGCAGAGAGGAACCGACTCAGCTTAAAATACAAAGGCTCTCAGTGAGGAAGAAGGTGAGAAATGTTTTCAGTAGCACAGGAAACACCCAAGATAAGTTAATCACAGTTTGCTTTGACTTTAAGCAGGAAGCCAAAACTATGGGCCTGAGCTAAAATCCAGGCAGGTAAGGCCAGCACACAGGGAGGGGCCCCAGGGCTGTGCTGGCACTTGGAGGTGGTCTGGCTGGGTGTGGTGCATCACTTCAGTGGAAATGATGAAGGCACCAATTAAGTCTAATGTCATGTTGTGACTCATGTGTCAACTTTGCACCTATCTTAAAGGCCCGACTTTTAATATTAAAAGGTTGTCAATAGGTTTATTTTTAGTCATCTCCCACAAGAAACTATGGGCTCAGGAGGGCATTAGAGGGATGTGCTGCCCCAGGTACCAGGCAGGGGCTCAGCTGCCAGGGGATGGCCAGGAAGAGAGCCAGCCCTGCCAGCAGCTTGGCTGGGAAGGAGCTTTCTCCAAGCCTCTACAGCCCTTGTTCTCATGCTGCTAAGGGAAGCAGCAGTGGTGTTCCACACAAACCTCCTGTGTCTCAGCCCCTGGGGGTTTCTGTTGCCTTTTGACCCTCTGTCCTCATTTTGCCCCTCTAAGTTACCAGTGCTTGTGGAAACAGGACTGCCACCCTCCTGTGCATGACACCCAACACCCTTCCGTGGCCCCCTCTGCAGACAGCCACGTCATGGTGGGTTGCTGAGGGGGTCCCAGCAGCCCAACTGGCTGGAGACAGCCTGTGCCCAGGGAGGGAGAGCTGCCAGCTCCCCAGGACAGCCAGGCAGCACCCGCTGGCACCTCACCACTCTGAGCCCTCTCAGGAGGAGATGCTGGGTAAACACATTTATTATTCATTTAACCACAAACCAATATTTGCTTTCAGTTGAGCCAGTTTGTGTCAATGAGCCGGGGAGGGGGGGCTGGTGCCAGGACCCAGACGAGGCCGTGACTGCGTGCTGGGGGCTCTGCCATGTGGCACCCACTCAGCTGCCAGGGTGGAAGGCAGGGGCAGTGCCCACAGAGCATCCACCGGGCCCCACGCCCCCCTCCACCCCCGACCTGGCTGCTGCCAGTCCAGTCAGACACACGGGCTGTGCCACTGCCCGGCCGTGCTGAGGGCACAGCCCGCGGCAGCCAGCTCATACCGAGCACTCCAACGCGGTAGTTCAGGGTGATGACAATCACGTTGCCATAGCTGGCCAGGATGCTGCCGTCTATCATGTTCCCCGTGCCCTCCATGTAGGAGCCCCCGTGGATGTACACCATCACCGGCTTGGCCCCGCTGTCCCGGATGTCTGGAAGGAGAGGTGGTTAAACAGAGCACCCCACTGCTGGCCGCAGCACCCTGCCCGACAGGCAGACCAAGTACAAGGGCAATGCCAGCTGCCAGGACCAGGGAGGGGGCTTAGGAGCCAAAGCCAGAGCTCTCCTGGGGGCCACAGCACGGACCCCCAAAGCCAAACACCACTGAACCAACCCTGCCAGCCCCTCTCTGGGAGGTGGCTATTGCTGCCCTGTCCCCACACTGCTGTCCCCTCAGGGGTCTGGGCATGTGAGGGAGGGACGCTGGCTGGAGCCTGCTGCTCTTCCCCAGAGCTGGGCTCTGGCACTGTGTGGGAGCCAGATCAGCTCTGCTGCGGGTGGGAGTTGCAGAGTCCAGCCACAGGATGCAGCCCCATGTCCTGCCTTTGGCTGGACCCAAGCACTCCGTGAGTCCTGGAAGCTGGCATTGCGGAGGGGGGCAGGGATGGGGGTGTGCAGGACCTAGAAGGTGGGGGGGCCACTGATGTGTGCTCCAGTGTCTTACTCTCCCACTCCCCATTCCCATTCCCCTGGGAAGGCAGAGACCTGCCTGTCTGGATGTAAACCCATGGCACCCCAGTGCCCAGACACAGACATGGTGATGAGGCAGACAGTGTATGCACGTGTGCGTGTCAGGAAGGTGAGCATGGCATCTGGACAAGGACAGGGCATGAGGCATGGAGTGAGGATGGGGAGGGCCAGGGAGGAAGGAGTGTGGGAGCCCAGGGGAACAGGGAGCAGTTATGCTCCCTCTCTCAACTTCTCTGTCCAGGGGACATCCTGCCCCTTCTGCCCCACTGGCTGGTGATCCCTCATGGAGCCATGGCCACCCACAAGGGAGTAACTCCCATGCTCGGGCTCCTGGTGCATCTCACCCGTGTCACACAGACGAGGCACTGGCACTCGCCAGGGAGACATCGCCAGGTCCCACATGCCTGCACTGCCCAGCCCTGTCCTGGGCTGGCCATCCAGCACCGATGGACTTTGTCCTCCCTCGTGCTCACTCACACCCAGCACCTTGCTCAGGTGGGCTGGCAGTGCCTGCCTGGCCTCAGCTGCCTCAGGCAGCTGCTGCTCCCTGCCTGCCTCCCTCAGCAGTGCAGCACAGTGTCCCCCACAGCCCACCAGGGCAGGGACTCCTGGGGCACAGCCACACCAATGCCAGTGTCCGGCTGGGCTGTTCATGCTCCCTCACACCCACCTAACCCCTGCCCATGTCCACGCCTCCCTGTGGCTTGCCCATGGCAAGGGGCTGCAGGCCAGGCTGATGAGTTTCTGTGGCCATTCTCACCTCCAGCTGTGGCCCGTGGCACGGCTAAAGGTGGCCTCCCATAGAGAAAATCTCTTCCCTCCAGGAGAATGAGGCTATGCCAAACCCCAAACCTGTGCTGGCTCTTTTCCCATTGCCAGGATGTAGCCAGACAAATGCACAGACCAGGGCAGCAAAAAGTGCTTGCAGCTCCTCCAGGACAGACATCGCCTGTGAGGCAGAGCCACATCAGGACAATTTTTCCCAGGGCCACCTGATTGAAATGTGAGGGGCAGAACATCAGTGCTTGTGCCCCTGTCTTCTCCTCCATCCTGCACCCACACACTGACATACAAAGGGCCCTCCTCAGCAGAATGGCAACAATGTACAGAGATGTACCAGGAAATAAACAGCTCCAAATTGCTGCAGCACATTTTGGTGTGTGTGGATTTAGCAGAGTCAGTCACTTAGGCTGAATGCCAGTTTACGCCCCGGTACAAGAGATCCTGGGGCACAGGTTAGCCGGAGTAAACAACAGGGTTTTAGTACTGCCAAGGAAAAAGTTTTTCATCTATTTCCCAGATCCTAAATGCCATCTGCCAGGCCTTGTTCGAGCTGCCCTGGCCCTTCTGCACACCATGAGGTTTTACTGTCCTCAGCACATTTGGGCTGCACCCTGGCCAACCTTCCTCCACCTCCTCACCACATCTCTGCAGCCAAACATGCCGGCTCCATAACCTGCAGACGAACCACCCTGTTGTACTAAAAATAGCCTTATTCTGCAGCTTGCTTAGCCCTGGCATACATCTAGAATCACATCTGCTTGAAAGCCCACTTGCTCTGTCTTGGCTGCTGCTCGCAAGCAAGACCTCACTTCCGTCGGGTGAGGAAGGAGAGAAGTTAACAGAAACCACGTGAACCCCGGGTCTCCTGTGCATGGCCAGACACCCTCTGGGTGCCAAGTGTTCAGGCTGCTGGCACAGCCACGGCAGGGCCGGGCAAGGGTGGATGGGGAGGTTGCTGGCTGCCAGATGCATGTCACCGACTCTGGGTGGAGATGAGGCTGGAGGTGTGATGTGACCGGGCTCAGGGTGAAATGGGCCCAGGTGCCCGAGGGCTTCTCTCCTCCCAAGCTGCCATGCTTCCTCCCTGCCCTCGCTCAAACTGAGCGGGAGCAAACTTCTCCTAAAGCGGAAAAACCCCACGAGCTTTCCCCGCCGTCAGGAGGAGGGGAAGGTCCTGGGTGCCCTGCACAGCCGGCCAGCCTGCCCCCCACCCCGCGCAGCTGCCTGGCACGGCAGACAGACACACACAGGGCTCCCTGGGGGTGGCAGCGGATGGCAGGCACACGGAGCTGCTTTGCGTGTCATGCAGTGGCAGCCTCGAGCACACAAATACCTTCGTCTTCATCACCGTCATTATCCGCTAAGTCCTCGCCCTGTTTCTTAGCGCTGGCTCCTAGGGACCAAACACGAGGAGACAGAACAAAAAAGGAAAACAAAAGGAAAAAAACAAAACAACAAAAAAAAACAAAACAAAACAAAAAAAAAAAAAAAAAAAAAAAGAAAAGAAAGAAAGAAAAGAACACAACAAAAAAAAAAAAAAAAAAAGAGAATTCAAAAATAGCATGATAGCAGAGACAGTGGGGCTACCACACCTGTGCCCCACAGCACTGCTGGCTACTCACACTGCACCTCTCCCAGAGCCAGGGCAGTGTAGGGCACGGGCAGGACTGCCCCAGGAGTGTGCCAGGATGCCACTTCACCTGGGCCCCTTCCCAGATCCTCCCTGGGGAGGGCTGGGGTGCCAGGGAAGACGCGAGAGGGGCTGTGGCAGCATCAGCGCTGGCAGTGGATGAGTCTCTCAAAGCACTTGCCGATCCTCCTGCATCCCAGCCTGGCCCCGCCTGGTCACACACCCTCGGCTCCAGGCAAGGCTCCCTCTCCTGGCACCCAGGTGTGAACAGGAGCCCTGCTCCCAGCTCTGCTGCCCCTAGGGACAACTGTCCTCTGCAGAGCTCACACCCAGGGCTGCCTTGCATGGCCACTGACCGCCAGGCAGGGTCCTGCCCATCACCTCCACATGGTGTGTGGCCCCTTGTTGTGCCTGGCCACAAACCACTGGCACCACTGCATGAGACCATCACAGCACGCAGGGATCCCTGTGACAGCTGCTCCCCTGAGCTGCCTGGCTCCATCCTGCACCAACTCCCTTCTTACAAGACTGGTTCCATGTTTCACTGAGGATTGCAAAGGCACCAATCAGCTTGACCTGACCAAGGCAGGATCCTGAACATATTGGTTTCTGTGACATCCTGAATGCCTTGCAGTTGTTCTGTGTCCCTTCAACAACCTGAAGAGCTGGGGCATGGGCCAGCCCAGCAGCCCCAGCTGGGCACTGCGCAGTGCTGCTGTGGATGGCTTGCAGTGAGCCTGGCACTTCCCAAGCTGCAGCCAGCAGGAGCCAGGAGAGGTGGCCTGTGGGCTGGCAGGGAGCAGGGGTGCTGAAAAACCTGTGCCAAAACCCCACTCCTGCAAAGGACTGCATGCCAATGTGGACACAAAGGCAAGTGATGCCATCCCTGTGCCCTGGAGCTCTGAATTTCAGGAAGAGGCTGAGTGTTCTCATCCCCTTTGAGCTGCAGACCAACGCCTGCAAGTCCTCTGCTCCCTAGTGCCTGGGGAACAAAAAGTTCTCCAGGTGATGGTGACCTCTGGGGAGACAGCAGGGTTTCCCCCAGGCAGGACTTACCCACACAGTGCCTGCGCTGCCCACTGACTTTCCCCTGAGACGAGGGGCTCTGACACCCTGCCAGGCACCTGGCTGATCCCAGGGTCCTGCTTGCCACAGAAAGGGCTTTCACAGCCCCCAGCAAAGCTCCCACCAGCAAGGGCCAAGCCTGTGGCTGCATGGAACTACAGGACTAAATGCACAAAACTGGTCAGAAAGACAAAACTGGGGAGCCGTGCTCACTGTCAGTCTGGGAGTGGCATTCTGCAGGTGACACGGGAGGTGGATAACAGAGATGGCAGCATGGAGTGAGGGGGACAGGATTTGAATTTAAAAGCAATCTGTGATGGGGGAGGAAGAGATCTGAAATGTCTGTGAGGCAGCTCCATCAGTGTGAGAGGCTTGCAGAATGCCCTAAGCAGCCATGACCTGCTGGAGAAAGTCTGGAGGAGCAGCGATCAGAAACCTAGAAAAATCCAGCAGGCATGAAAAGTTTGCAGAAGGTTGGGTCACACAAATCCTGGGAGCAGAGGCATGATGGGAGCTACAGCAGCATCCCAACACATGAAAGGCTACTGTGAGGTGGTGAGGTGGAAGAGCAAGTCCCTCTCAGGCAGCCCTGGGGCTACAGGAGGCAGGATGAGAAGAAAACCTTTCTGGCAGAAAGGGCAGCGAAGCACTCGAAGAGGCAGCCTGGGGAGGTGTTTAAGACCAGGTGGGACACACTGCCAGAAAGAGGTGAGGTAGAGCTGCTCCTGCCCAGGGCAGGGATGGATCAGCTGTCTCCTGTGCCATTCTGATTTTCTCCAAGGCAGAGTTTACCTCCCGACCTCCCCCCGCCATGCTCCAGCCCCGCCTCCTCACCTCCTGCTTCACCACCCAGCCATCCTCTGAACATTTCACATCGTTCTCCTCTTTTCACCCAGCGCCACCTCCATCCCTGTCATCTCCTGCCCCAGCACCTCATCCCCTGCATCCCCCCCTTCCTGCTGCATCCTCCCCACGCTGCCTCCCCAGCCCACCCCCACACACTTGGCCGGGTGTGTGCAGCCACTCAGCCTCTTTGCAGCAGGCTGCAAGCTTGACCTACTGTGTCTTCATTAGGAAGAGCTGCAAGCCCAGAAAGCACTTAAAGGACGAAGTACTCATGCAATATTTGCTAACCGGTGCTTTGCACCAGCCTCTTGGTGCTTCTAAGGGATAGGGATTTTTCTGTAATGAAGACCACAGCCAGCGAGCCTTCATCCACACCGTGCTTCAGAGCTGGGAAGCTGACCACAGGCAGCTGGAGGTCATTTTCCACTGCCAAAGGCCCTAGTGCTGTTAAAGCCCTGGGACAGCCAGGCTGCAGCCCTCCAGCCTGGTCTTCCTCAGGGGACAAAAGTCTGTGCAGATGAGAATGGAGGAATCAGCACTGAGGACTTGTCAGGCTGTAAAAGAGTGCTGTGGACATCATCTCTGTGACCTGAGCAACTGTCCTGGCTGAGCAGGGAGGGATCCAGCTGGAGACTGCTGCTGCAGAGCTTAGGGATGGCTGGGACAAGCCTAAAGCAACCTGAGCTTCAGGCACAGCAGAAGAGATGGCGGAAAGCAGCACTTGGGAAGCTTAGCAAAGCAGGGGTGCAGTGATGCAGGCCAGGGGGAAGGGGAACAGCAGTGCCAAGTGTGTGTGGCAGATGCAAAGCACAAGCCTCACCCATCAGCAGGAAGGTGCCAGGGTGGTTACAGCCAACACAGACTGTTGTGACCAAGTGGGCTTTTTGCCTCTTGCTGCATTGTTCAGCTCCAGCACAACCCACCAATGCCCCTCAGCTCGTGGGAGCAATCTCAGCTTCACTTCCCTCACCCAGTAACACTTTCCACTGGCTACTGCCATGTTCAGGGACACCCAGCCCAGGAGATCTCCCTCTGCACTAACAAAGGCCACCACGCAGAGCCCTGCAGCTCCCACTCTCGTGGGGATGGGTTTAAGCCTCTGGATTCACAGCTGGAAAAACTAAAAGGGCTCATGGCTCTTATTCTCCTTACCCATCAAAAACACCCTCCACTAACCCAGGAGGTGAATGTCTGTTGTGCCACTTCACTTTAAGCTGACTGCAAAGTGACATTGTTCAGGCCAATAGGAAGGATGCATACACCGTTATCTGAAGGCTCTAGGAAGATTTAAGTTCAAGTTTAGTAAAAAAAAAAAAAAAAAATCACTTTCCCTGAAACAGGGGCATCCATGCTGGATTTATGCTATCTTAAGTAAACCATGCCAACAGCACTGACACCAGTGCAAACAGAGATAAAGGAGGGTAAGGAGCCTCAGTCCTTGGAGCCTTCATTCTCAGCATGGTGTGGATAAGAGAAGAGCAGGAGCCTGAGATGACACCTTTCCATACCCAAGTGTCTGTTCAGGGTGCCCATGTGCAGCTCCAGCTCCCTCTCAGTGCAAGCTCCCACTGCTGCAAAGCAGCCACGATGCTGCAGGGAGCAGGAGCCTCTGATGGCTGCATGCATCCCAAGGTGTACCTGCTGCTGGCCACAGCATCTCAGCTGCTTCTCTGGGAGTGACAAGGAACAGGACCAGGACCAGTACAGCTATTGAACCTGCTGCTGCACAACCCCACAGACACAGACAGCTGGGACCTGTGTCCGAGGGCCCTTCCAGCCATCAGCCCTTGCTCCAGGACTGCAGCACACCTTGGTGCTGCCCTGCCCCTCCCTGTCCCAGAATGATGCAGAGGAGTTATCTCCATCCCTGATGGACTCTGTAAAAGCATTGCATCCTCTCACGCTCTGCTGCTCTGGCAGCACAAACACCGACCCTCACCTTTGCAGATCGCTCCCTGGAGTGGAAGTGGAGCACCAGGGCGGTGGTCTGCCCACAGCCAGCTCTGCAGAGCAGCAGGTTTGAGGGGGCTGGGAAGAAGCTTCCAGCAAGGGAGCACTGCAGAATTTGTGCAGCTGTAGGGAAGCCTCAGCTGGTACTTGGACAAGTCAGCTTCTTGGGAGCAGCGGAGAAACCACAAGGCTTTTCCTGCAGAGCTGCCCAAGTGCTTCCCGAGCCCAGGAGCTGCTGGGAGCTCCAGCCACCCTCACACAGCAGAGGAAGATACTGGATCTGCACATTTGTCTCTGCAATTTTGCAGACTCCTCACAGTCCCAGCCAGAGAGATTTGGGCATTCGCTAATGAAAACCAGGAAGAGCTGCTAAGAGCAGGGCAACCACATTTTTCCCCTCCAAAAATGACATCCACCTCCTCATGCCCTGCAGGAAGGCTTGCCCAGGCTGATGATGAAGGGAAGGAAAAATCATCTTGGCACCATCTACCACAGCCAAAAACAGGCTGAAAGTGTTGGCAGCACAAAGCATGGGGCAGAGCTGCATTTTGCACATAGGTACTGCACTCTCAGGGTGTGTGTGTGTGTGCGTGGTCTTTGGGAGGACAGCACTATTTTTGCAGCAAAATCTGAGCCTCAAATGAGCCTCAGTTCTGTCAGGTCCCCTGGCACCATGCATGGCTAGCTGCTCTCAAAGCACTGCTGCCCTGTATTGCTCCCAGAGAAAGGACCAATGTGTATGGAGGAGACTGGCATTTAGAAAATTTCCATATAGGAAATTACTGTGGGCAACTGGGCAGGGAAACAGGGATGTTTTTCTGTCCCAGAGATAAACAAGCATGACTGATAAATGCTCAGTCCTTTGTCTGCTCTGAAATACACTGAGCTTAGGGGTGGCAGAAGTCATGAAAACTCCAGTAGGGTGGGAGCTGAGGCATTTTCAACCACCAAAATACTGTTCTGTGAGAGGAGAGCTTATCACTGCTCGTATGCGGCCTTAGAAAGAGTAATCAAGATCATTCCAGAGTGAGTCAATGTTCAAACGTTCAACCTGAGGAAATCAGCACTGCATGTACATTACCCTCTCCCCAAGCATTACTAACCCAGGACACACAGTGAGGGGTGGGGGAGCTTCTGTGTTTCATCACAAGTGACTCAATTAATTCAAGCCAACAGCTACCAGAGCCTGGCCAGAGCTGGAGGGAAGTGCCAGTGTCTGGTTGCTTTAATTCCTGGCACGCCACACCTGGCTGTCCAAATGGCTGGCACTGGGGATCTGCTGGTCCATGCATGAGTCAACAGAGCCCAGTGGGGGCAAAGGCAATGTCCCCCAGCAGCTCCCTGGGAGGTGACCAGAGGCAACCTCAGATGGGCTGCGAAGAAACCCTGCCCGTGAGCAGAGCCAGAGGGAAGGGAAACCCAGGAGGTGAGTGCACCCAAGATGATTTGTCATGCCTTATATCATCCCCTTCTCCAGCAGTAACCTGGAGCCTGCTGCCCTGGCTGTGGGGCTGGGGGTGGCGGGGGTCTGCCAGCCCTGGCAGCCGCTGGGAGGGCCGGGAGAGGAAGCGCTTTGAAGTGGCTGGTGATCACTGGCACAGCCGGCTCCGGAGGCAGCGTGCAGAGACTCCCTAATGCGCCAGCCCTTTCAGGGGCAGCCTTGGCACTCAGAGAGATGGCGTGTGAATAGCCAGGACAGCAACAGGAAAAGCAAAGCAAAGAAACCAAACAACAGAACTGGGGGGAACGGCTGGAAGGAAAGCGCTCCCCAAACCTCCAAGCCCAGCTGCACCGGCCCCGCCAAACCCAGGGGTGCAGGGAGGCAGAGGCTGGGATGCAGGGATGCTGCTGCTGCTGCAGGACGACCAGGACAGCAGCCTGTGCCGGCCAGACACCCTGTACTGAGCCTTTCAGAAGAGCTTGGCTGCCTGACCATCCACACGTTCATCTCTGGGATGCACAGAGCAGCCAGCTCTCCCTGCCTGCAAGGGGGCTGTGTGGAGGGATGGGTGAGGCTTTGTGTCTGACGTGGGGCCGAGCCAGCTCCCATTTGTACATCTCTACTCCCTTGTCCATGTCCCTGGTTGGGAATACAGGATCATTTAGGGGCAATAGGGGAAGGTCAGTGGAGGCCAGGCAAAGCAGAGATGTGTCTGAACTGGAGGTGCTCGGCTGTCCCTGGGGCAGCTAGGGCTCAGGGAGGCTGCTGTGCCATGGGCTGGAGACCAAATCCTTACTGGCAGGACTGGCACTGGCATGGGGGTATGAGCAGTGGGGAGCAGCCTTGGCAGGAACAAGGGTCAGGGCAGAATCTGTAGCATTTACACAGCCAGGAGAGGCTTTATGCTTTTAACCAAGGAGCTCTGGATGCAAACTGATCAGGGATGCAATGGGGGAAAAGCTCAGCCCAGGATGGACTGCAGTGCCCCATCACACAGATCCTTCCCTGAGCAGGTCTGTACACCCCCAGTGGGGTAACCCAGCCTAAGGGATGGATGCAGTTAAGTGCTACCTGCCATCAGAGGCTACCCCTCATGCCCAGGGACTGGGAGGCTGTCAGTGCCAGTGGGATGAAGGTGGGAGTGCAGGCTCAGCCCAGGAGAAGCTGTTCTGAAAGGCCTGGAGCAACATGAGCATCCTCATGACCTGACCCCAGACCTGTGCTCCCAGCTGGCCAGAGCATCCATGGGGCTCCTCCCAGTAGGAAGCAGGGGGTGGCAGGGTGGGCTGCTTGGAGGGTCCACAGTCCAGGTGGCAGCACAGAGAGGTGCTGGAGGAGTGCTGCAGGCCAGGGGCCAGCCAGGCACCCTCTCACTCTCTCACTCTCTCTCTCTTTCCTCTCTGTGCCTCTCTGCCGGTCGGCTTGCTACATACCTCCTTTCCTACATATTTTCTTGTTGGGCTTTCGGGTGCATTCCTTGGAAATCCGTTTTACTGTAAAATGAATAAAAGACTACAAAATAACAGGAGGCTCCACTGATGGGAGTGGGCATGCAATCACAACCACACTGCTACCCTCCCACCGCCCCTGGGACCGCGGGAGGTGGGGAGGGAGCGTCGCCATGGGAGGAAAACTCTGGGCCAGCCGTGCTGGGCAGGAAGGAAGGCATGATGCATTCCGTGGGCCCCAGAGACAGAGGAGTGGAGCCAGCCAGCCTGGGAGAAGCCACTGGCCTGCCAGGCTGCTCTGCTGTGCGCAGCAGACCCGCTGCAGGTCCCTTTTGGCCCGCTGAAAATCCCTGGGGGCTCCCGTTGCGGTGAGGCTGGGGCAGGCGTGCGGGCGGGCGCTGCCTCCTCTGCCCTCTACTTACAGTTCAGCTGGGATCCCCTACAAAGGAAAAGGTTAGACAAGGAGGCACCCGGCGCTGCTCAGCCTCACCCCAACAGGACCACGCCCCGAGGGTCCCCAGCACCCCAGGCTCATCGCTCTGCCGCTGTCCCACCGGCGGACGGAGGAGCGGCCAAGCGATGTGTCTGCCAGTGCACCCCAACCTCCCATCCGTACCAGGGCCCAGAAAAGGGCTCTGTGGTCCCTTTCTTGCCGGAGCATCTTCCCAGGGAGAGGCAGAGAGTGTTCCTCCCAGCCGCAGCCCACGCCCACAACTAGCGCATGGACCTGGGGAGGGTGGGAAGCAGGGAGGAAGGACGAACTCGAACCAACTCAAGACAGAACCTGGCACTCGGCGCCTGTGGGGAGCACAAATCAGCTTGTCACTCTGTGGATCTGCGGTCAGAGAGTCGGATTCAGATTTAGCAATACAAGAGAGGAACCCGTGACGATGCCATGGAGGTGGAGGGGTGGGACCGGGAGGCGTGGAGGAGCAGGAGCACGCGAGACAGAGATGGCAGCTGAGGGCAAGAGGGCAAGCTGCGTGGCCAGAGAAAGCTTTCCACAAACAGACAGCATGCTGCAGGGTCCACAACCACATGCTTCAAACACAACACCCAGGTGAGACCAACCACTGCTGGGGAGGGGTGGAGTGACCCCCCCCCTCGCTCTCCTGCGGTCACCCCAGTGGGGACTCACCATCCTCCGTGGGGATGTAGATGTTGAGGTACAGACAGTCCTCGTTGGGGTCCTGGATGTACGTGGCCACAATATCCAAATTGGAGGTAAACCAGATGGGCAGCATGATCTCAGGAACGGCGTTGTGGATGTTCTGGGGGCAGACTGGTGAGAAGTGGGTAGCGTTCCTGATGCCCGACCAGGATGGTGGTGGCTCGGGGGGCATGAATCTCTTCTCCCCGATGGGGGGAGCGGCGTAAGGAACCCCCAGGTACTGGTCCACGGGCCCCAGGATCTCACTGGGCAGTGGCACGCGCACCCCTCGTAACTTCCCATAGTGTGTGTTGACAGTGGGCGAGTAGACCTGGCCTTCCATCTGCACAACCATCGAGGCAAAGCTCAGGACCCAGAGGGTGAGACGCAGGTCCCAGCTGGCCACCAGCTCAGGCACTTGGAGAACAGGGGGGAAGAGAGGGCTTCTCCAGAGTATCAGCCACATTGTCCGGGAGAAACAGCACCAACATCCAGGCCTGAAGCTCCGGGGGCGAGGTCTCAGAGCAACCCCATCACACCGAGCCTCCGATGCACCCAGCAGGAACAGACGGAGCAGAAGAGCCAGGAGTCGGGAGTGCGCAGCCCAGCCACACCTGCTGGGTGAGTCAGGAGCTCGGACGCAGGGAGATGTGGCACCAGCTCCTCACAGCCTCCCAGCTGCCCGCTGCTGCCTGCCTGCCAGCGGCCCAGCCCGGAGGTGTCTGCTGATACTGTGGAGAGATGGAGGGAATTAACAGCAGACTTGCTCTGGAAGAGTTGAAGATCTGCAGTGCAGAAGGAGCCAGGATCTCCGGCTGAGCCTCCCACCCATGGGTGCTCACTGGCTCTGCCACCACCGGGGCAGGTGGCTCGGGAGCAGGCAAAAGCAGGCAGAACAAGCAGAGCACACAGACTGTCTGCCCATGCCTGCAGAGCCTGGCCCCAGCGCTCAGGGGCTGCCCAGAGTAGGGGTGCCAAGATAAGCAGCCAGTGCTGTGAACCTCCCCATAAGGAGCCTGTTGGACACCACTGGTGCCAAGCACAGCCCCTGCACAAGACCCCACTGGCACCTCTCCTCTCCTGGCTGAGCCAGAGCCGCCTGTGTTCCCACACCACGCAGCCCGTGCTCCTTGCCTGGGCTTCACCACAGCACCGCTGCCCCTTTCGGGTGCCACCACCCCTCACACAGCGGCAAACCAGACCCACATGTCCAAACCAGGCACCCATCTCGCCCACCACCATCAGCTTTGCCCCTCCACTGGCCAAAGCAGTGAGACCCCAGGCAGGACTCGGGTGCTGGGCGGGCAGGAGGGGAACAGCCGGAATGCTTGTGGGCATCTGCCCTCCCTGCCAGCCGCTCCCTGCCCGGAGAGGCAGAGCTGCGCTCCCACGTCCCCGCCCGGGCTGGCAGCATCAGGAGGAGCAGCTGTGGCAGCCCCCGTGCGGCCCGCGGGGAAGGGAGGGCACCGCAGATGGGGACCCGCGGATGTGTGTCAGCGAGCAGAGCCCCTGTGCCAGGGAGCCCTCGCTGCGGGCTGTGTGGATTCTCAGCGCTCTGCCCTTCACCTCCCCGCACCGCCTGTCGCATTTAGGGCTTATGTAAGTGCCCCCCGCCGCGGCTCCCCCCGCCAGCACCGCTGCTCCCGGGGGAGCCGGGCACGGGGAGCCGCGGGGGCTGCACCCGCCCGGTGCTCCCCGCATCCCGACCGGCTCCGCTCCTCGGCGGGCGGATCTTCAGCCGGGTCCCCGCGGAAAGGCGGTGGTGGCTCAGAGGATGCTCACTCGTCCTGTCTCAGCCACGTGTCCTCACCCTGGGAGAGACGGCAGCGGTGGTGAGGCACCTCCGTTTTGCCCCAGGGCATCCTTACGTGCCCACCCGGTGGATCTCTCCCAAGCTCAGAGGGGAGCACAGTTGCCTTGAAATTATTGGAGCACAAAATAAGGGTTGTATGCAGATGGGAGTTTGCAGCTCTGGTGGAGGTTCAGTTGGGCAGGGATTCCACAAATAGAGAACACCTCATCCAGTGAGGAAAATCCACAGGAAAAAAAACTCACCAGCACCAAAAAAACCCCCAAACCTCCCAGACAGACAAACAGAAACCCACAAAAAACCCACCCAAACAAAACACAACCAAAAGCCCCCACAGAAGGTGTCTCAAATCTGTACTGCACATGTACAGGCGACTCACTGCTGGTCATTAAGGAAATGGGCCCATGCTGTGCCTGCCCTCCTGATATGCCCAAAGAACTTGGCAGCCTCAGAAATCAGGGTAACACAGTAAATACAAACACTCATCTCAGAAAATCATATTACTGCATTCAGCCCACCCAAGCAGTGAGGCCTCGCAGGGCTGGGCATGCAGGCACCTCTCCAGAGCCTGCCAAGGGAATGCAGGTAATGCCAGACAAGGAGGGAATTACATCTCAGGACATCACTCCCCTTCACCTCCTCCTGCCCCACAGGCAGCGACAGAAACACACCAGCAAGAGCACGACATTGCTGTGTTATCCCCCAAACAGAGGCCAAACCCTGAGAAATAAAAGCTGAGTCAAGGGTCAGAAAAACAGCTGAGGCACCCAGAGACCCCAGGCTCAGCTCTGCCCACCTCTGCTGGAGCTGCCTCTGCAGCACAGAGCCTTGGCTGCCCTGTTCTGCCTGCAGCTCTGGAAGAAAACCATCATTCATCTCATACTCCTTGCCGCAATGCTCCTCCTTCAGCAGAGAGCTGACCTTTGCCTAACAGCGACATCCCAGGGGTGCAGTGCTGGCCTAGGACCCCCCAAAGCTGCATCCCCAAGCAGGATCTCAAAGGTGCTTCAGACCCACCGCTGTGCCTGACACTGCTGGAAGGCAAACTGCCCAGTGCCAATCTTCTGCTCAGGTTCCTTCAGGTACCGCAGGTTAGGATAAAGCTAATTATTAATGACTGTCATCTCTAATTTGTATGACTGGAAGCTACAGGCAGCTTCCAGTCTTTATGACAGTGCATACAGTGCTCCCTGCAGAGCCATTTCAACCGATCCGTCATCATTTTCCGTCTGCAGGAACACCACAGCCCTGCCAGCGGTGCTTCACCAGCCGATTTCCCAGCTCCAGAGCTTCCTCATGGCTGCAGCCACACGCTGCCATGGGCACTGCTGCTCCACCAGCTCCTCCAGGCAAGCAACTCCACGGCACCAGGCAGTGCCACCACACAGCTGCCCAGCTGGGCTGCACACACCAGTCACGGGGCTGAATTCACAACCCACTTTGCATCCGTGGAGCTTCCGCACGCCCACTGTAACCATCCTGTCCTGACAAAATGAGGAATCTCTTTTTACAAAGCACAGCCCAAAAACACAGCTTCTCGCTACAGCTCCTCAGAATTATGCTATGATGATATTCCTCTGGGTTTTTGTTTAATCTTCTTCCAGCTCTGAAAAAAACACGGAAATCTGAAGACAGAAAAACATAAGCTAAGATAGAATTAAGTACACATTCTTAATTTAAACAAAACAACGCTACAGGACTTAAAACTGTCTCCAATTACGAGTTTTATAAAGCATGAGGCACAGAGGTGAGTTGCACTAGTGACATCCAAATATGTCCAGATATGGAGATGCACAGTCAAGGCCCAGCAGCCCTAATGTTACCCTGGAGAGCCACAATGCCTTAACACTCAAATACAGCTCACGGTATTTTAACATTTGTAATTCCACATTTGGTTCCATCATTTTTTAAAGACTCTTTGCCTCCATCTGCCCATGTCCCCGCAGCACAGAATAAAGGCACCCAAACAATCTCAGTGACATGCTTCTAAGCCTTCCTATGTTTGGATTTTTTTCAATTACAAACCCAAAAAACGATGCAAACCCTATATCTGAAATTCCCTGGGTTTCAAATGCCTGATTTGGGATAATTACAATACCCCTGTAACACATCTTATACCCTCATATTGCTGTTCTGTGCTCTGTGCTTTCTGATGTAACTTCATGTTAACATAACATTTAGGATGGGAATTTAGCCTTAATTTAATGCTGACAGACTGCCATAAAAACCCAAGCTTAATCCCTTTCACTGTGGGTTGTTGCATGTGCCTTGCATTGCTGCCTGCTGCCTCAACAGCTCTTAAGCTTCTTGGTCTTTCAAAGCATGAGAAAGAGCTGAGAGACCTGAGAAAGGACATTTCGTTCAAGGGAAGCAATTCCCTTCACATCCCATGGGAGGTGGGAGCAAAACTTTCCCAGTTTTGCCGCCTACAGCGCTCTCACTCTTCCCTCCAGCAGGGAAGCCAAACGTGTCCCCCAGCGAGGATGGGCTGCTGCTGCCTGCAGCCCCGTGCCAGGAGCTGTGCCTGCCAACTGGAAATGAAACCGGGCTGGGCTGGGCAGGCACAGCCAAACTGGGAATGCTCAGACAAGCACGCAGTGAGAAACTGGGAGCATAAAGGCACCGCAGGCATCCCAGGTCGCTCTGCCAGGCCGCTGGTGGGTGAGCAGAGGAAGTGAGGCTGCTAGCTGTTGGGGATGTTATTCATGTGCCTTGGAAGACAAATGCTCTATAGGTATTTCCACGGCCACACTGTCTGCCAGACGGCTTCCTCCTCAACAAAGAGACGCTCTCCATGGAAACCTGGGCGGGTGGGATCCTCTGGAAGCCTCTCTGGCAGATGCATTTTCAGGCATCTCAACACCAGCCAGACAAGCCGGATCCACACCTCCTCTGGCAGAGGGCCGAGGAGATGCCAGCAGACAGCCTGCTCTCGTATTGGACCCTTCACCAGGCCCAGCCTCCTGCCCTGGAGCACCAACCCCAAGTTCATCACACTCATGTGGTGGCTCTGTGTCCCATCAGGTTCAGAGCCAGGACAGATGGAGACCCCAAAGCACCCAGCTGGCACGGATGGGTGATCTCCTCCCAACAGCAAGCACACAGGATGTCCCACTGCACCCTCCAGCCACTGTGCCTCGTGCAGCTCTGCTCACCATTTGACCCCATTGTACTTTGCTCAGGGCACCCCAGAACAAACATGCACCCAGCAAGCAGCACGAGAAACCTCTGCCTTCTCTTCTCCAGGTGAGCTCCAAACCTCTCCACCAGCCTGTGCTCCAGGAGCTCAGGCTGGTGCTCAGCTCTCAGCACCTGCCAGACCCACTCCCCACCTGGCATCTTCTCTCCTCCACTGGGCAATAATCCCAGCTCTCACTCAGCCCACAGCAGAAACCCCACAGGAAACCCTGGGGAGCAGAGAAGCTGCAGCACAACTGGACCGATGTGCTTGTGTCCCTGTGTCCCAGCAGCCCCTCAAGAGCATCCCTATGCCTGCAGGTCTCATGCCAGGTTACCCATCCATGCCACAGACAGAGATTTCCTGGTCCCACAGCACTGTGGGGGCATTTCCCAGGTGCATCACAGAGCTGGGGAGCAGCGATAGATGGCTCAGAGTTACACTGAAAGGGACGTGTAGGGTTTCAGAGAGGTCTGCCCTTCTGCTAGTGCTCTGCTTTTCCATGAATGATCTAAATGACAGAACAGAGTATGTTTCAGAATCTGCACATGACACCCCAGCATTTTAGAGGCTGGGATGGGAATCTGACATGCTCCTGAGAGACTGGAAAAAGGGCTGAGAGATGGTGGGCAGGACTGTAAGGCATTAGGAGGTAAAATATTGCACAAACAGGCCACGGAAGAAAAGACAGCAGCAGCTCTGCCACAAGGGTCATGAGGGCTACAGGTGAGTACAAACTGAACGTGAGCCAGCATATCATTGCCACAAAAAAAGGCAACTACAGCAGGATGTGTGAAAGGCCAGCTTACACGTGAAGTAATTACTCTCCCATCAGCTCATAAAGACACACCAAGTAATTATACTGCTGTCCAGAGAGCCAGTTCATTCCCCAAAAGATTTGGACTGAGAGAGGCCATGGGAGACCAGCAAGATCATCAAAAAGCTTTGGAGAAAAGTCTGGAAGATTGGGATTAGTCTAGACAAGAAAAGTCACAGGGCACAGTTTTATAACATGCAAAGGCCAGTGCAAAAAAGTTCAGAACACTCTGCCCTTTTGTGCTAGGTAGGAGACACATCCATATTAAGAAAGAAAAGTGTACACCAGGAAAAGTTAAAGCACTCAGTCCATGGCTGTCTACAAAGGGAGCTACATGGCAGCTGGATGGACCAAGTGACTCCCAGCAGCCCCTCCAGCCCAGTCTCCTGCACTTCTCATCACCATGGCTGGCAGCTCTGCCCCTGCCCTCATTCCTCCAGCCCTTGTCACCTTCTAGGTGTGCACAGCCACCTCGGCCACAACCCTTCAGCATTTGGGGTGCAGAGCAGAGCATTTGGGAGGTTTCCTGGTGCTACAGAGCCCAAAACTCCCATTCTCCACTCTGCAGAGGCTTCTCCCAGAGTCCAGTGTTCCCCACCTCACTCTCCTCCTGAGGCACATCTGCAGCCCCCCAGGACTGAGGCACCACAGAAGGAAAACAGTTACAAACCTCACCCTCATTTGTGTCAAGTGCAAGGTACGTCCCTGTGCCTTGCCTTTCCCAGCTCCTACCCTCAGTACCACCAATATTTAAAGCAAGCTGAACGTCAGAAGCCTGTGAGACACTCCACTGCACATCCTTTGCCCAGGGGAGAGGACGAGGGACCACGTGAGAAGTGTCAGTTAAGTTCCTCAACGCTGCAAGAACATATGTGGGACAGAAGCTCTTTGACAACTCCCAGACACATGCCAAGATCCTCGAGAGCTTCCATTCATAACAGAAGAATGTTACTCAAAATCCCTAGAAACAGACAATTTCAAGAGCCACTTCTGCTGTGGTGCCAAAGGCCTCCTGCTGCAATATGGCCTGTCACCATTTGCTCCATGGCCTTTAATGAGTTCTTCATGAAGGAGCCAAGCCCACATTGGGAAGGACACCAGGGGCAAAGCAGACCTTCCCCTTGCCCACATTTCAGCCTTTCCAGACATTTCTGGTGTTGAATGTCAGCACCACTGCTCGATGCCCAGCTCCAGAAGACACACTACCTAGCAGGTGAGATAACCTGGATCATTTCCAACTCTTCTTTAGCGTCAAGAGCTCCAAAAATGCAGGAGGTTTCTCAGTGTCACCGAGCTGTGACTGGTGATGCTGCTGAAGGACAGCCCGTGAGCACTGCAGCAGGGACAGTGTTGGGGTCAGCACCCAATAGTGCTGATGCAAGAAGAAGGTGACCACTACAGAGGATCCAAGGACAACTGTGCTTCAAAGCCTGGAGTCTTTTGGAGTGGGCTACATGCTCACCTTGAGTTAGTCTAGATTTTGACTGACCTTCCCAGTCACTGCTTCCCAGGAGCCTGGTGGAAAGCTGAGACAGGGCCACGTGGCACAGCCAGCAGCTGCTGTGTGAGCAGGAGGCTCTGCCAGGACAGGAAGAGGGCAGTGGCAGCAGCCTCTCGGTGGACTGGCGAGTTCCCACATGGCTCAGGGATAGCTGCTGGAAGTAGGCTATTTATTGCCACGTTCTGGATAGAAATAATCCGGATTATCGCACGTTATGGCTTCCCTGACCCCAGCATGAAGACACAGTGGCAGCTTTTCTCTCCCTCACCTTGCTGTTTGCAGTTTTAAGGTACAAACACTCGCCTGCAGGGGCAGAGGTTAACGAGAGGTGCTGTCCGAGCACAGCTGAACCCACACTCGCTCCCGAGCCCGAACCGCCGGAGCGAAGGAAGCGCCTGACTCAGCCCGGGGGATCTCAGAGCCCCGGGACCCCCCGCGACCGGCGACATCTGCATGTGGCATCGCTCTGTCCCGGCCAGGAGGGACGGCGTGGGGGAACCGGGCTGGTTCCCGGAGCTCCGTGTGAGGTTGAGACTTCCCTGCACCCTGCGGGAGCTGTCCCGTCAGCACCGCCCGGGACCGGGACAGCCAGCACCGCCCGGCACCGGGACAGCCAGCACCGCCAGGGACCGGGACCACCAGCACGACCCGGGACCGGGACAGCCAGCACCGCCCGGGACCGGGACCATCAGCACTACCCGGGACCGGCCCCATCAGCACCGCCCGGGACCGGGACAGCCAACACCGCCAGGGACCGGGACCACCAGCACTACCCGGGACCGGGACAGCCAGCACCGCCCGGGACCGGGACCATCAGCACTACCCGGGACCGGCCCCATCAGCACCGCCCGGGACCGGGACAGCCAACACCGCCCGGGACCGGGACAGCCAGCACCGCCAGGGACCGGGACCATCAGCACCGCCCGGGACCGGGACTGCCGAACACGCCGGCAAACCACAAACCGCAGCTCCGGGACCAGCGGAGGGGCGACCTCGAGGCTCTTGATAACTTCCTGAGCAGAGGAGCGGAGAGGGAGGTGCCGAGCTCTTCTCGCTGGTATCCAGGGATAGCACCAGGGAGCGGCTCAAAGCTGTGCCAGGGGAGGTTAACACTGGGTGTTAGGAAGCATTTGTTTAGCCACAGGGTGGTCAAACACTGGAAGAGGCTTCCTAGAGAGGTGGTCCATGCCTCAAGCCTGTCAGTGTTTAAGAGGCATTTGGACAACGCCCTTAACCACATGCCTCAATTTTAGGTCAGCCCTGAATGGACCAGGTAGTTGGAATGGATGACCATTGTAGGTCCCTTCCAACTGAAATTATTCTATTCTATTCTATTCTAGTCTAGTCTAGTCTAGTCTAAGCAGTGCTTCACAAATAAATGTCAGAATTACTCCACCTCTGGCTTTGTGCAGGCTGGTGACTGACAATGCAAAAGTGCATCCACAGAACCCTGGAATTTCCAGACGAGTACTCAGGAGTGAGCTGACAGACAATCTGCTTTCAGCAAGCCCTTGGCACCAGCACAAAGTTCATGCCAAGACAACTTGCTCACTCTCCCACACATCACAAACAAGCACCAGGCACCTACTCCAAGGCAACATAATCTCCCTCAAATCTGTGATCAACACTCCACAGCTAGCAGCCCAAGTGCAAATCTCACCCAGCCAAGAGAGAGCTGACTCCACCAGCAGCATTCCCCTCACTTCCTTCTCCAGCTTCAGGAAGCTGCACACTGACATTATCCCACCTGCTCAGCACCATCCCCCTCACAGCTGCCAGAGTGATGCCTCCTATGTCCTCTCCTAAATATTTGCCCTGGAAACTGCCATGGCTAACAGGGGCCATTTTTAAAGTTAACATGGATCATTATGACAGAACCCTGTTGGGGAACAGTTACACAAGCACAAGGCTCTTATCAATAAACTTCTGAAAGTCCAAGTCCAAAACACATCCATATTTCTTACGTGAGCAAAAGCAGGTTTGAAGTCTAATGAAGAAAGGAGACTTTGGCGACCCAAAGAGGCTCGCTCAATGACACCCCCATTTCTGAAATGCCTGAAACTAAGAGGCAAGTATGAAACCAAGCTGCTGATGCAATGTCCTTCCCCAACACTATCTCATATCCCAGCCTCTCAAGCTCCTTTCTGGGCACCGAGCCATGTCAAGCACATGAAGCCCCCACAATCAATGGGCCATGGGCAATTTGCACAAAGCTCTGTCCTACCCATACCACCACCTGTGCTAGAACAGCTCAAGACATCTCACACAAGCTCCAAGGAAAGCTGAGAAAGCACCAGTGGCTGCAGGCAGGGCGAGTGTGTGCACAGCCAATGCTTTCCATGGACTAGCGTGGACTGGGGGAGGCTCTATAAATGTAAGGAGGTGGGCTGGGCACAGAGGAACTGACTGCAGCTTAAAATACTTGGACTTCCTGCAAATGTGATTAGGGAGGGTGGGCAACAAAATCCAAGTGTTCTGAATGGGAACAGCTACACCTAAAATAAGTTGTCAATGTTTCATTTTTACTGACTCAAAGCAGGAAGCTAAAAACACTTAATCAAAGGTTTAAATCCAGACGGTGGCTTTGGAGCCCCTGGTTTCAGCAGCTGAGCCCAGTAAAGGACTGTTTCTTTTACCAATATCTGCCCTACCACCTATTTCTGCTTAACATCACCACACTCTTTATCAGCTCAAAAAGGCTTTGCAGGGCAAAATTGTAAAAGAGGTCATGGGCTAAAGGTAATAAAACCCAGGACAAAGAACAAAGATGAAGAAAACAGCTGAAGACAAGCAGGAACTAACTTTTGCACAGAAGCTAAAACATGACACAGTAAGTTTTCTTCTGAAGAGATAAGGTTACAAGTTACGTGTCTCGGTACAAGCACCGTCTTTGTGCACTTTGTGTACCTTGTCTGGTACCACGAGACACCAAGGCAGCAAGGTGGCTCTACGGGGAGAGCACATCCCTGAGCAAGGGAAGGTGTGGGGCATCCTGACACAGCCACCCTGAGGGTCACGATGCAGGCAGCAGAGCCACGTGTGCTCCCTCAGAATTCAAGAAACCCCAAGCATTGCAGTCCAGCACCAAATTGTTTCCTCACTGCAGAGTCTTTGCTCAGGAAAGCTGTCCCAGGAGATGCTTGAGCTCACTGTCCACACCACCTCCACCTTGTTACAACAGTCCCTGCTGCCAGGTGAAACACCTCACAGGCTCTGCACAGACCCACGTGCCAGAGCCTGGGATGCAGGGCTGTGCCACCCCATGCTCCTGAGTTTCCCACAGCTGGGAGAGCTGCAGCTCCTGTCCTGTGCCAGAGAGATGCTCCGGCTGAACTCCAGCCCCTCACCCTTCTGTGTGCCCCAGCTCATCCCACTGGACTCGAGATGCTGAGTTTTGTGTTAGTGCAAGTGGCCCTGACCTGATTTTCTGAGCATAGTGCAAACGCCCCTTTGAGCCTAATGGCATCAGCAGTGACCTGCTGCTCCATGACACTGCAGCCTGGGGGCACAATTAGTGCCAGCTCTGCCGCTGCTGACCCGGGAGACCACGCTGCCCTCCTCACAGCACTGGACTCTTCACCTACAACAGAGAGCTGCTCTCTGTAAAGCAGGGAGTGGATACCCAGGCCTGGGCTGGGGCTGGAGATGGGGAGCAGTGACCACAGGTAGCAATGCACAGGTAGGACAGAGCACGGGCAGTGCAAGCTGCATGTGCTAACGCTGTAATGCACGTTCCCTCTGCTCCCACCAGCAAGCAGACTGGACTGGAAACATCAGAAAGATCCAGACGTGGGGATGGGAAAACGCCATTGTTGCTGGAAGCACCATGGACTCCTCCATCCACACCAGCACCCTGCAAGCTGCCGGTGGCAGAGGGCACCAGGTCCCTTTCCCCCGCAGCCGCAGGGCAGGGGACACCATCCCAGGGCAGCACCTCCTGGCAGGGCTCCTGCGGGAGCCGGGGCCGCACACCCAGAGCCAACATGACACAGCGTCGAGCAGCCACATCCTGCAGCAGCCACCGCTCCTCCGGGGTGACGTCAGCCTCCGCAAGAGCTGGCAGGCAGGACATGCTGTGCATGCCGGCCGCGCTGCTCCCAGACACCGCCTGGCTCCGGCACACGCCGTGGCCTGTGCTCCTCACCAGCCTCGACTTATCTACAAATTGAATTTCACACTTGCACGCTCCAGAATAAGGCACAGGTGATGGAGAAGCCACCCTCCCCCTCTGCACATCTGCCTTCCCCCCTCGCCCCACCCCGCTGCTGGGCGCCGGGATCAGCGCTGGCGGCTCTGGAGGAGCTCCTGGGCACAGCCCCGGCAGGCACGGGCGGCACCGGCTCACGGCTCGGGGCAGCATCAGGCGAGGGGAGCTCTGGGCACAAGGGCCACCCACGTGTGCTGCCGGCACGACACAGCGTCCAAAACCGCCCATCTGCAGCTGAATGAGATAAAAGCCCAGCCCGGAGTTACTGGTTTCCCCAGAAACCCTACAGGCTTTCCCAGGAATTCTGGAAACGCACAGATTTGGTATGTGCTCCAGTAAGCAACCTAAAGGGTTTATACAGTTGTCACAGCCAGAGACCACCACTAGCACAGGTTGTGTGCACAGGTGGCAGCCCAGACAGATGTGGTGTCCATCACTTTGGACAGATGTGGTGTCCATTCCCTCAGACAGATGTGGTGTCCATCCCCTCAGACAGATGTGGTGTCCATCCCCTCAGAAGGAGCTCACACAGCCCAAGGGAATGCTCCAGCCCATGATGCAGCCCAAGCCCATGACAGCCTCACCCAACTAAGAGGAGCAGCTTCCTTAAGCAGAGGAGCCTGCCCTCAACAAGGCCCTCAGCTGCTCATGTTCCCAAACCAAAGCCAAAGCTGGCATGACTAAGCAGAAGACCATGGAAGCACCCTGGATGGAGAGCCAGCCTGCAGCCACGGCAGCTCCACAAAGCCTTGCTCATGCAGCCAGGGCTCACTAGAGACTGTAGGTCAGGCAAGCCAGCAGCTAGAAAGGAAACCCATTCAAATTTAATCCAAAATGTGTTTTCTATTTTCCCTTGTAAATTTATCCTCCCATATTTTCTATCTTCAAGCACAAAAAAGCAGAAAGCCTAAAACCTCTGGCAAAAAATCCTTTAATGTGTTTTACTGCAAATACCACCTCGTGTTAAGAAATAAGCTGGACCACAGCAAATCAGGCAGCCTGGGGATGTCCTGTCTCTCCAGAGGGAGCAGACCAGAATGAAGCAGGACATACGGGCATGCTGCAAGGACCAACAATGCCAAGGAAAGTCAAGTTCAAGTGCCAAGACAGCTCTCATGCTCCCTGCTGCTCCTCAGAGGTCCCTGAGCACAGCTCTGCCTCGGCAGATGCCCACTCGGAAGCATCGCTCCCCGCGGACACAGGAGGAGGTTTCTGTTACAAAGAGCAGGCAACAAATTGGCTCCTCTGAAAGTCGTGAGCATCAAAGTACAGCAGCTCCCTGCCCAAATCTGCAATCTCAGATTCCCATCCAGAGACCCCAGTAGCACCCGAGACCCAGAAGACAGGACAGAAGCAGAGGCTGTTTCTCTCTTGAGGCACAGAACAGCTGCTATCCAAGGGAGATCTTGGTTTGTGGTTGCAAGGACACCCTTGTGCTGCTGGCTGGACACTTCCCTCAGCCCTCCTGGAGTTCATAAGGATGAGAAACAGCATCCTCTTCATAAGCAACAACCTCACTTGACCTCATCCTGCTTCCTGCCAGCCAAAACCCACTGGGGACTGCTGGATCCCCAGCTCATCCCTGCATCCTCCTCTCCAAGTCCACTTCTCCCACAAGAAGCCAACTGCTCCCAAGCCAAGGCTCTCATCTCCCTGTTGTCCTTGCATGTCTCTGGACTTCTCAGGAGCTGGAGAACAGCCTTTTGGCACCCCACACTTGCCAAGGTAAGGCTGAACTGGACCCTCACTGGCAGCAGGACATGAGTGTTTTCTCATTTGAGGATAAAACCAGGAACAAAACTGACACTGATGTTCCCTGATGTGTATGAGAACAGGCAGAGACAGGGGATTGGAGCAAGGGGAGATGCACATCAGGTCCCTGGTGATCCCACAGTGCCTATCACATGCAGCAAGTACCAGGGAATTGGGACAGCTCTAAGATGAGACTCCAGCTCTGCTGCCAGCGTGTCCCTGTGCCCAGGGAACCAGAGGAAGCAGAGCTGTCAGGGAACACAGCAGGAAGGGATATTGCCATTCGTTTTCAAACCAATGGAATTAGTACCTGAGCAGTAGACAGAAGTCTATCAGAGGTCCTCAGCAAAGGGTCCTGTGAAGCCAAGGCTTGGTGCTTAGCACAGGTCCTGTATCTCCCAGCAGGTGCACCTACGTCATGTGGGGAAAGCGTCCCACGCTCTCAGTAAGGAAGCAGGACTGAGCATGCATCTGTCACCCTGTGCCAAGCTAAGGAGCAGAACTGGATGGGGATAAACCCATCCCTCTTTACCAAAGCCCAGTGCTCCCTCCCGGCTCCACACTCTCTGCTGGGCAGAATGCTATGAAAATAACAGAGCAGATCAAAAGCCCACCTTGCTCTGCGTACTTGCAAGCAGTCAGAAGCACAAGCAATTCACAGCTCAGCAGCTGCCCAGGCCAGAGGTGGATCTCAGTGTATTTATTAGTTCTGGGGGAACCTCTTGTCCTTCTTGAAATCATCCTATTTCTCCTGAAACTAATGCAAGGTTTTGCTGTTCATGACACCTTGTCCTGAGGACTTCTGTGATTCGATAGCACATCTGCAAGAGGCAATGCCCCTCCTCCTGTTTGGCACCTCCTGAGAGCTTAATTTGATGTGACCTTGTGCTTGCATGAAAATAAACAATGAACAGTTAACCTCTACCACTTCTCCTTCTCTCCTGGCCTCCTGTAGACACATCTTATCCATCTTCTGTTGTTTCTCTTCTAGTCTGAAGAACCCTGCCTTATTTAGCTTTTTTTTTTTTTTTTTTCTGCAGAGAGGCCACCAGACCTCTGACCAACTCTGCTGCAACTCCCAGGCATTTGACTCCACAATGATCTCAACACCCACACATCTCTCCTGAGCTCCCCGTGGGCAGCTCTAGAGACAGAGACACAGAGCAACCCCTGTCCCCTTCTCCTCCATCACTGTCCCCTGAGTCCTCAGGTTGCTCAGTGGTGCCTGGAGTTACGTGAGGGCAGAAGAAAGACACGAGGAGAGTTGGACTCACACATTCACCTTCACAGCTCCTTTGGCACTGGGTGCCAGCAGCAGGACATGGACAGGGTCCATGGGGAGTGCCACGCAGACAGTTTGGCCACGTTACATACTTGGGCTTCTTCTCCCACACCTTTAGAGCAGCACCAACTGCTTGATGAAGGACAAGTCCCTGCAGCCCCTGATCACCACGAAAGGGCATTCTCAGCAGTCCCCTCCCCAAGTCCATCTCAGAAGCCTCCTGACCAAACTTTTCCCAGCCATCCTTGCCCTCAGTAGCCCAGGCCCAGACCCAAACAAGGCTCGTGCACCATGCAAGCTCTGTAACATACTCTCTCTGCAACCTTTCCCAAACTTTGCCACCTGCTCTGCTGGCATGGCCAGAGCATCTGGCCACCAGGCAAAGTTTCAGCTCTGCTTGCCAGGTACCTTACAGGATATGCTCGCACTGAGATGCAGTTTGAAAATAACAGATGTTACTCCACTGTTCTGCGTTTTGCAGTGTCAGGAACAAGGCTTCTTTACCAACAATCCTCCCAGCTCCTTGCCAAGGCGGTCTCATCCCCAACAGCGCTCCCAAGCACAAAATCTTGCTCACAGACAGCCCCTGCCACGTGCTGTCCCTGCTGCCAGGCAGACAACATGGCAAAAGGAATATACTGCAAGAGCAGAGTTTCCACACACAACTTGAAGACTTAGCAGGAACACAGGTTTCATCATGGACTGCAATACCACAGGACCACTGACCCAGACAAGCCTCCAAACTGCACATAACCTCCCATCCAGGGAAAACTTCCAGGAGCTACACAAACCAGACAGGACCCGGCAGCTGCAGCCAGAAGCACCCATGTCTTTCCACTGCTCCCTCTTCATCCCCATTTCCTCTCAGTCAGACTTGCTCCAGGGTCTGAATGATGTGGGTTCAAACTGGCAGCTCTGGCAATTGCAGGATCATTTATTCATTCCCCTCACACCCACAGCAGAATCCTGCTGAGGCCAGCAGCACACAGTGCTGGTCACAGCCTGCTCCCTGCCCCCAGCTCCGGGGAGTACCACAGCAGGAGACCACCGGAGCATTCAGTCCCCCATCCAGCACCACCCAGCTCAGCCCAGTGCTCAGACCCAGCTCTCCTCGAGTGCCCTGGTACCAGGATCCAATCTGCCTCCTCCTGCTGATGTGCCCTGTGCTGCCTGCGACCACCCCCCCTCTGTGCCGACCCGGGAGCCACAACGCCCTTGGCTGCCTTTCAGAGCACTGCCAGTGGCAGCCAACAACCACAGACCACCAGCAGAGGAATCTCTGTCTGGGATCCCACAGGGAGCCAGTAACTCCCATCCCAGTGGCACTGGGAGTTCCAAGGACAGAGCCAAGCTGCACTTGGTGCATCCCTCTGCACTTGGTGCACAGTGCCAGGATATCAGAGACACAGCCCCTCTGTGCTCTGCTCTGAGATTCCACAGGCGCCTCTGCACATCCACAACTTGTTGCACACACACGCTCCAGGTCCCCATCCCCACACTTCCCACCGTCCTTCCACCCTTCTACTGTTACTGGATCCCTCCAGCTGCTACCAGTGCAGCATGGACACTTCCACGCTGCTCTGTCTGAGGCCACAGTAGCTCCTGGACAGCCAAGAGAGCTTCCTTTCTCCCCTGCCTGCTGCAAAGGAATAGCTTCTAGAAGGAAGGATACAGGAAGATGGCAGCAAACTGCTTGGGAGGCAGCAGCCTCACTGTGGCTGGGGGGGTTTAGGAGCTGGCTGAGCTGATGCTGTTTGGGAATTGTTTGGATGGAGCTTAGAGACTTGACGACCTCGAGGACCCTTTCTTATCAGCTGTCCTAAAATACCTCCTCCCTTGACACAAAGGCCAACACGGACCTGCCAGAGGATTTTGGCAGTCAATATCTCCTTGCTCTTGCTCACAGATGTGATCCTGGTCAAAAGACACCTGGAACAAATAAATCCCTGTCTGTGTTGGACGTGAGCACCCAGAGCAGATCCCACAGAGAGCCAGGACAGACACAGCCACCACATCTGGAGCCTCAGCACAGTGCTCTGCCAATTCTCACGCTGCCTTCTGAAGCTTTGGCAGCCCCTGTCCCTGGACAGCCTGCTCAGTAGCTCCACTCATGACTCCCAGGTTCTGGCTGCCCTTACCACCCTGCTCTCGAGCACCTTCCCTCCAGCCCTTGGGGACAAAAGCCTCTACACAGGGTCTGGAAAAGAGACAGCCCCAGATGAAAAGTGCAGGGCAACCCCCTTGGCACAGGCTCAGCCTTCTTCTCTAACAAGGCTGCCCTAGATGCTCACTGCTGTTAAGTGTGGGCAGTTGGAGGCTGTGCAAGGCAGCACCACTCAGACCCTGCCAAGATGGGCACTGCAGCTCCCATTTCCTCAGCACAGCGCTGGGAAGGGCCCTCACGCCCATGTCTGAGGGCTGCCCTGCACCTTGGCAGCTTCTGCTGGTGCTCTGGAGGTTGAGAGCTGCATGTTTGCAGGTGTCCAACCAAACTCCACATCCCGACTGCACACGTAACCATGGCAACTGCACATGCGAGTGGCAAAGCCTCGAGCCCGGCTAACTGCAAATGCAAATGAAGCAAACACATGCACAGTGCTAAGAGTGTGACCTCTAAATGTCAGCCTTTAACCATTTTGCAGACACCAGCTCTGGTGGTGGCCACCTGCAGCCTGCAGAGCAGGAGGAGGTCTGGTTCCAGTGGAGACCTGTGGGTGCCCAGCCCTGCACCAGCTGTTGGTGTGGGTGCTTGGGTGCACCCCTGGCACAGGCATTTCCCAGAGCTAAGAGTGACTCCTGCCTTGGCAACCAGCAGCTCCCTCTCTGAGGACACATCCACTCCTTACCCAGCTGGCAGATGCTCCCAGGTCCACAGAGCACCCTGGTTTGCAGAGGAAGGAAGGTCCCACCAGGCTGACACAAAGCATGGCCAGCACAGGGGCTCGTGGGGACCTGGCTCTGCCATCACCTGGGGCCGTGCCAGCAGCAGCAGCAGATGAAGCACTCTCAAAGGATGGAAGGAAAATCCCATCCTTTCAGGGATGTCATGTCAGAGCCACCTCCCTAAGGGAGGTCTGTGGCCTTGGGAAAGGCTGCCGGAAGAGGCTTAAGGAGGTGTCACCATTTGGGAGAGTGTGGTCCAGAAACTCACTGGCTGGACAAAGGCCTCGGGTCCCTCATCACTTCTCTCCCTTGCTGCTGACAGCACCTGATGCAGACAGACCCCAGCACTGACCATCACCCACCACACCTGTCCTGCTCCATGGCTTCAAGCACGACAGAGTCCAGCTCAGGTGAACGGTGCCAACTCCAGCCACAGCGAGCATTGCTGGGGCCACCAGCAACCCCTGCACCCACCCCCCACTCAGGGAAGGACGGATAGATGGATGAATGGATATCTGGCCTGTTGCCCTGCTCAGGGATGAGCATAGCCAGCTGTTTGACAGCAAGCCTGCCTCCAATCCGGTCCCTGGCCCAAGAGAGAAGCAGGGAATGTCCTTTCACTCCAGGAGCCCAATGGCTAATGTCATTCCTAATGCTATGCCAAATGAACTGAGCCAAGGGGATCTCCTGCCTGCCCTTGACCCGGGGATGCTCACACCAGCAGCCTCATGCCTGTCAGCTCCAGGAGCATCCTTGCACCCCAAATAACCCAGCCCCAGGATCTACACCAGTACCCCCAGCACCTACACCACACCACAGACACCCCACAGCGCCGGGGAGGATCCAAATCCCTGGAACGAGAGCGCTCCAGCCTGGAGAGCTCCCGCTCCCCGCTCTGTGCTGGGTCTGGCGGGCCGAGCCGAGCGGGACCGGGCGGCCCGGCGGATGCGGGGCGGGGGCCGGGATGCGGGCCGCGCAGCTGAGGCGGGCGCACAATCCCCCTTTCAGCACGTCGCCATGGCAACCCGCCGGCTCGCCGCGGCCGCTCATCCGGCCCCGTTAACCCTCGCCGTTACCCGCCGCCGCCGCGCTCGGCCCCACCCGTTAACCCCCGCCCCGCCGCGCCCCGCTCCCACGCCCGGCTCCCGGACCGCGACCCGAACCGGGACCACCCCCCGCCCCGACAGCCCCACGGCCGGCTCGGCGGCCACCCCCAGCCCCGCGCCGTGGGGCCGGTCCGGTCCCGTCCGGCCGCCCTCCCCATCACGAGCCGCCGCGGGCCGGGCCGGGCCGGTCCGTGCGGGGCGGGGCGGGGCGGGCGCACTCACCGTCGGGGGCGGCGGCGCGGCTGGGCCATGCCGGTGGCGGCGGCGGCTGCCCCGCGCTCCGCTCAGTCCGGCCCGACCCCGCACCGGGAGCGCGCGGCGCGTGCACGGCGGAGGCGGGCTGGGGAGGGGCCGTTCCGCAGCACCCCTTCGCTGCCGCCGCGCCGCCCGGCACCGCCGCCCGCCACCGGCACCGGCACCGGGACCGCCCTGATCGGACATCCCACGGCCCCGCCGCCGCGCCGGCCGGACCCGCTACCGCTCGCCCCGGCACCTGCACCGCCCTGGTCGCTGCGCCGAGGGGATGCCGCACCCGCCGAGCGCCGCGCAGTCCGGTACCGCGCCCTCCGGGTACCGGCACCGGCCGCACCTGCATCCCCGGTATCCCCCAGGCTCCCCAAACCTGCCCTGCTCACGGCGCCGGCACTGCCCTGCTATCGGCCCTGGGCGGTGGGGATCACCCTCACCTTCCCGACGGGGACACCTGCACAGCCTGGGGCGCTCCGCACCACCCCGGTAAACGACCCCGCCTGTGGGGGCATCCCGGCACAGCCCCGGGCATCCTGCACTGTTCCGTGCGTACAGAATCCTGCCCCACTGCAGCCTCTGCCTGCCCCAGTCACTCTGCACGGGTCCCTTTCCACCCTCGCCCAGCCCTGGCCGTGCTGCCCCGGCACACCCCACAGCAGGGTGGGGTGCAGGATGCTCGAGCATCCTTCAGCCCCGGCGTATTTCCCCACGGCCAGGGGAGCGGTCCCCGCCTCTCGTACTGCTCCGCAGTGCCCAGCAGGTCTAGGGAGGATTCAGCAGGTACTCAGTATGGGGTACCCCATCCCGGCCTCAGCCTTGGGGCCCGGCCCAGCTCTGCCACGCACCGGGCTGCAGGCTCAGCAGCCACAGCCCCACAGGCTCCCAGCAGCACCGCGCAGCAAGACCCAGCACCTTTGTCATTCCCCTTCCCAGCATGGGGGTATTCTCCCCTCCCACTCATGGCCTCCTGGCAGGAGCTGCCTCTCCCACAGCCTGCCGCTGCCCACAGCAATGTTTCAGTCTTGCCTGATGGGATTACAGAAATAATTTGAAACAGGGCATAGATTTGGGTCTTGATGGATGTATCTGATTGCTGCCTCCCTCTGCCATTGCCAAGGTAGCATCAGCTGTGATGCCTCCACAGAGCAGGCACCGTTTCCTGTTTAAGATGTTTGCATGGCAGCATCTGAAGGGCAGCAATTAATTTCGAGTCTCCCACACACCCCGGCACCTGCACTGAATCTGTGAACGTGCAGTGGCAGGGAGATCCCTGCACCCCAGTGGAGGTTGGGCTTCACCTGCCCCAGTGCCTTCCAGCTGCTGCTGCACAGCAGGTCAGAGCTTTCCTGCTTCTCCTGCCCTGCTGCCTCTCCCAGGGACTGCTCATGGGTGGTCAGCAGCTTGACTGATTGCGTTGCTGGCTCGTTATACACAGGGTGTATACAGGGTATACCGATATAGCTCACCCTATTTTTATATATATATGGTGACCTGCAAGCTGCTCCCCACTGTGCTGTTGAGCAGGCAACATGGTCCAGCACTTCCTGAGATGGATGCACAACCCTGCCCTGTGCTTACCAGGGTTCATTGGCTCTGAGAAGCATCTGGAAGGGCGCCCTGGACTGATGTTGAGCTGCCTTGCAGCAGGCAGGGCTTCAGGGTCCCACTCCCTGGGTTCCGCTGTCCAACAAAACCAGTCCAGGATGGGGTAATGATGCACGGCTGCAGTGGTGCCTTGTGGCCCTCTCCCCACCACGAGCACTGCAGGAGAGCTGGGTACTCACACAGCTGCTCCACACCCAGCTTCAGTTGCTTGACTGAGCAGTGATCGATTTTCTTGCACAACACCAGTTCTGACAGTGCCTGACAAGCCACCTTTGCTCAGGGTATGGTCCATGGGGACCCTCCATGCCAGGCTGCTGGGTGGGGTGAATGTGTAGGGCAGAACCTGCTTCAGCCCATCCATCCACCCCAACGCATCAAGATTGGTTGCAGCCTCGGGCTTCTCCTCAGATGCTGGGCACAGCCTATGTGGCATCACCTTCAGAGAGCCCAGCATCAAACAGGCCCTCCCCCACACCACCCCCTCCTTGGACTGGTGGCCGCAGCAGGGCAGCTGTGTGCATTACTCAATGGGCAGTGTGTATTAAAATGCCCCCGGTTGCCTCTGGCTCTGTCACAAGCAGCGTTTAGCCACGACTCGGAGAAGGAGCAGAAGGGCTGGAAGCTGTCAGACCTGCTTAGAACGGCCGCGGCTCAGTGCTAATGTGCAGCACAGCAGCTGCAAGGCACGCAGCCAGGCCAGGCAGAGCACAGCTCCCCAGACAGCCCCATGCTGTGACCAGGTCTTGCACTGGTCCCCACGTCCCCATGAAATCTCCTACACCCACTGGAAACCTCTGAGCAGCCACCGAGGGTTGTGTGGGATCTCGGGCACTGTGGCAGTCCTGCGTCTGTCACCACAACAGAGCTCTGGAGTGCTGCTCATCCCACACACACCCGGCCTGCCAAGCAGCTGACACAGCTGGGGGAAGCCTTTTGCCAGAGGAGGAGCAGGGCCAGCCCTGCTGCCGGGCCATGCAATAAAGGGTCCCGTGGCAGGAAGGCACCTGGCCACAGGAAGGGGACATGGCCCAGGAAGGCAGTGTGGTTCCTGGGGTGCTTTCAGCAGATCCCCCATCAGAGCACACAGCAGGAGGTCAGCACCAGACTCGGTGTTCTGTCCCTGCCGCACTCCCACAGCTGCCGAGCAAGGGCCACCCCAGCGCAGCCCAGTCCAGCCACGGCGGCCGTGCTGCCTCCCAGCCCGCTCCGGCTGCTGCAGAGCCGCCCCCTCCCACCTCCGGCGCGGCAGCGATGCAGAAGGAGCATCCAAGACGCCGCTTGGCGCAGGCTCAGCTGCCTCGCAGGGCCGGCAGAGGAGGGGGCTGTCGGCCATGACCGTACACACCAGGAAGAGGGGCAGGTTGTGGGCGGACAGTGCCCGGTGTCCCCAGGCACGGGCTCCTCCCTGTCCGCCCCCCGGCAGAATGAGGGGAACAGAGTCCTCCGGCCGCAGCCACGGGTCCCTCCGAGCAGGGAGCCAGTCCCTCCACATGACACAGCCATGGCCAGGAGCAGGGCTTCCACCTCGGGGGGCACGGAGCACGGGCTGCTGGCAAGCACAGCCCTGGCAGAGCACCCTGGAGGCAGGAGGAGAAGGGGAATGCAAGAGCCAGCTTAGGGCTGTGCCCCAGCCTGATTCTCCTGGAAGGGGGACAAGCAGAGATGCACAGAGGGAGCAAGCCCCATTCTCATGAACAACTGAGTCCCCTCCATCAGGCCTGGCCAGCAACACCTTCCAATGGTCCTGCAGCCACATGGCAAGAGCCTGGCACCAGTGCAGGTGTTTGGGGACAAGCAGGGCAGAGGGGGCTGCAGTGCCAGGCAAGCCCCAGAGACAAGAGAGCAGCTCCACATGTGCTCCCAACGAGGAAAGGGCTCAGCTCCAGTTCTTGGGACAGCAGACACAGACCCATGAACCAGGACAAGGGGCACTGCCATCCCTCACAGCTCCCTGAGCTTGCCTTCATGCTGTAGCCCACCCTCCAGAACTGTTTGTTTGCCCTCAGATGAAGATCAGGTGCAGCTCGGTGCTGAGTCCTTGTGGCCTCACCCTATCCCACACAGATGGGACAGAAGGAAGACACTGGTCAAGAAAAGCTACTACAGGGAGCACAGGTCCAACTCCTGAGGAAGAATCCAAGAGAGAAGAAAGGGTGCTGATGACTTCCAGGTTCAATAGACAGCAGGAGCAGCAAGCACCAACATCAGCTCTCATGCCAGCAGGCTGCACTAAGCAGGGCAGAAGTTCAGAATGCACATTTCCCATGCAGAGAAAGCACCCTGGCTGTTGGGAAGGAGCTAACAGAGGAGCCTTGGTGCTTATCAGCCAAACCTTGCTGTGATGAGAAGCAAGAAGCAGCACTGTGAGTGCACTCAGTCTGCAGCTCCTCCTAGACTGCAGAGGAAAGGAGCTTGAGCATCTCTGTAACTGCTGTGGTGGGGGAAGCTGGGCTTGTTAGAGCTCAGAATTACCCTGCAATAGAAGTCCCTCTTCACTTTATACTGGTGTCCTGGTGGAACATGCAACAGACTACCAGTAAAGCTCTTAATCAACATATAAATCCTACAAAGCTTGCACAAACCTTTTCAAGTATGTGAACACCAGCTTATGAAATAAACAGGGAAGAAGAGCTTTCCCTCCCAAATGAAATTGTTTAGCCTTCACAAAAGCTGAAAATGCAGACATTAGTTCCATTGAGGAAGAGCTGAAGACCATGTGTGGAGGGTGCTGCTGGGCTGTACTGGGAGGAGCACTGAGGAGGAAAGGCAGGCTCTGAATACACACTCAGTTTGCAAAGTAAGCTCTCTGTATTCATCCGAGAATGTCTGCAGTATGGAGTTCATCTGGTATAAATAAAGTACAAAATTTTACAATGTCTTAATCATTATTTTAACAAAAATACTAAAAACTGAGTAAAAACTGAAACCAAAGTGGGAAGGGAGACTATCAGCCACAAGGGATCTCCATAAACATTTGTAGAAATTGGATAGTAAAAACACTTTCTCTGTACAATAAAATGCTTCTCCTGGCATCTCCCTGTGAGACAGACAGCAGCAGCACTGGGGGCACAAGGATAGAGGCTGGGGGCTGCCCCAGGGTGTGGGTCAGGCTGAAGAGGCTGTATCCATCCACAGTGATGTCTCCCTCCTGAATCAGGCTGAAGTGCCACACGTCAGTAGCGTCCAAATGGGTTGTTGTTCTGCTGTGTCTGTGTATCTGTTGAGGTCAAGACAGAGTTAAACGGTCACAAGGTCTAGTTCAGAAAAGAGATTCCCCTCCCCACATCACCAGTGCAGTAGCAGGAGTGTCACAGGCCAGGAGAAGGAAAATAAAACCATTATGGTGCTCCCTGTGCTGCTGATCTTTGGGCAGCAGCACAGCCAGGGTCCCACATTCTTTCAGGAGGAGAGAGACATGTGCCAGTCCTGATCCTGAAGTTTTCAGAGCCAATCTCTCCATCCATCATGGTGGAAGTGGAGGACCATAACAAAGCCCTGAAAGGTGGCAAGTAGCTGGGGGGATGAGTTTAATTATTTATTAATTTTCTAATTTTGAAAGAAAATCAGCTCCATAAAATTACACAACTTCTGCAGCCATACAAGCTGCTGAGCTAGCTAGTGTCACTCATCCTAAGGCACTCCCAGAAACTAAAGGTTTCAGAGAAAATTTCCCTGGCTTCCTGTCAGTATCTCTGTACAGGCCCAAAGGGCTTCCACATGGCACAAAGGCAGGAAACATAGTAAAGTTATACTCAAGAACCTCATGAACTTCCAAACTGCTGGGACTGCTGCTTTGTGATTTACAATGCTCACAGTATATTTGAGTACTGTCTGATACATAAAATTCTGTAGGTTTTTTTCCCTGAAGCAACATCAGAATGTGTGACCCTAAGTGTAACCTGGCTGGCCTGCTGCCTTCTCAACTCTTCTGGACATTCAGGGATACTCTGGAGCCTCCAAAGACAACCTATCCTGGGCCCAAAACACCTTTGTCCCCCTCCTGCAGCCTGGTCTTGGTTTGCTTCCTGTTTTCCACTCCATCCCTGACACTACAAGTAAGAACTCCAGATGCTTCCAGGGGGAGGGGTGATGCAAACCCAAGGAGGCAGCATGGAAGCTGAATGCTGACACAAGGCTGCATGGGACCCACACATCTATTCCAGCTCCATTTGCTGTACAGAAAGGCTACAAAAATATGGCTGTTCTGCTATATTCAGATTCTTATACAAGGTCTTCCTATACTTGAATGTCCCAGCTGAGATTCTTTGGCGCAGACTTATCATTTGTGAATCAGGCTAGTGGGAAGCTTAGCACATTAAAACCTGGTTTGGGGAGGTTTTTGGTCACAAGGAGTATGAATTTTCCATCAGGGAACAAGTATAAGCACAGTTTCCAAGTCCCCCACTCCACACATTACCATATCTGGCACAGTCTCACACTCAGTGCAAAATAAAAAAACCCTATCAACTGTGGTGTCCATTTCTGAGCATTTTCAGAGCATTTCTGCCATTTTTAGAGCAGAAAAGCCAGTAAGGTGACAGAAGGTAATGACAGCAGGCAATTCAGAAGGGAACAGCGTAGACCCTGGATTCTGTATCGTGATCCTCCAGCCAGTAACTGAATACAGATTAAAGGAATACAATGCCAGACTGAAAAACATCTATGCCATTACCCTGTCTGTGACAGAAGCCCACAGACCACCACAAACACAGCAAGTGTGCAGCTACACTTCTCAGAGTACCCCTCCTGCCTCCAAGAAGTCTTGTCTGGCTCACAATACAACCACAGTGTCTCTGGATCATCCTCCAAGTGACTGCTCCAGGATTACAGCCTCCCTGTGCCCCTCAGAGGTCACCTGCAGCAGAGAAAATACCCCCAGATGATTTTAAAGCTGCACACTGGATCCTTTCAGGAAAGCTGTGTGGCAGTCCCTACAAAGGCTCAGCTCCCTTGTCCCTCTGCAGGCAGCAGGAGGAAGGTCTGGAAGGTTGCTCACAAGCTGGCAAGCACTGCCCTCCCTGCTGCTGTGCCCCCTTGGGCTGGTGGCTCTAAGTCCTGATGCCACCTCCCTGCCAGCATAATTTATGTCTTCAGACAGTCTGGCTTGGCCTTGCTTCTCTGCACCAGAGTACCTGCAATAGAAAACAGCAGGAAGGAGACTAGCAACAGGATCAAGAACACTCAGGCTTACTGGAAAGCTGCTGTTGAAGCTGTCGAACCAGAGCAGCTGTTTGCTGCTGCTGCTGTGTCTGCTGAAGGCCCTGGCGCTGGAACTGCAAAGAGAGAAACACAGTTATAGCCACACCACCTGGCTGGCAGCCTCAGCATTCACACAGCCCTGGGAAGCTCAGGGAGGGAGAAAGGGGGGATGCAGGTGGAGCACTGCTGGGTTTGTGCTGGACTGTCACGTCCCTGTGCCTCTGAGGGAACACTCACAATGGGCTGCTGGGGGGGAAGAGCCTGCATCCCCAGCCCCGGGGGCTGGCCCTGCGCCTGTGGCTGAGGCACTGTGGACACCTGGGGCTGCTGCTGGGGCTGGGGCTGTGGTGGCTGGGGCTGCTGCTGCTGCTGTTGCTGCTGCTGTTGTTGTTGCTGCTGCTGTTGCTGCTGCTGCTGTGAAGACAAAAGAGAAGGGACCATCAGGGAACTGTCAGGGTAATGCACACAGCACCGGGGCACAGCAAGGGCTTGAGGAGGAATGACATTGCATGCAGTAGAACACCCTCACACACCATTTTCCTTACAGGTACCTAAATTACTCAGATTTCACCAGAACTCCACCCCAGGCTGAGAAATGGCAAGAAATACAGGGACAGCAACCAAGTTTTCTGCAAGATGAGGTATCAACAGGTGACAGGAATAGAACTCTGAGTCTCCTGGTCATTACTAGGAGCAAACAAGGTGCAAGAATAGAAAACTAAGAACTCAGAACGTTGGCTGGTTCATCTCTCACCTCCTAGTTAAGATCAGCAATAATTAATAATGAGTATTTGCCTGACTCATTCTCAGATCTTTTTCAGAGGTAGCAACAGAGCTCCTGTAATCTCCTTACACAATGCACTCCAGGTCAGCTACTCCTACTACTGGAGTTTTCCCTAATCTCTACCCTGAATCTCACATGTTGTGTTTTAAGGCCATTTCTGGTTCTACAGCCTAGGGATAAGAAGAGATAAGGGTTTTCTTTTGCTTTATTTTGAAGATAAAAAATTTGGAGACTTATCTGTCCTGTTGTCTTTGTCTCTCTAATGCAACACATCCAGCTATTTCAGACTTTCCTTCTCAGTCATGTCCCCCAACTCTTCAATCTATCTTGCTGTCCTTCCCTGCCACTCATGACAGCTGGTGTTACACTTCAATAAAAGGATGTGGATAAAACTGGATTCAGTGCTCAAAACCAAATGTTTACAGAATTAGTTATGCTGAGAAGAATATTCAGTGTGTTGGAGTCAGAACATACCCAGAAACCTCAAGGTTTTTAATTTCTCCTAATTTTCAGACAATTCTCCCATCTGTCAATGCAGTTTTTAACTCTCTAAATAAAAAAAAGAATTCCTAGCAGAAATAAAAAAATACTAATGCTATCATAACAAACCCAACATGGTGATGGTAGGTACAGTTCCAATCACTGGTTCAAAAGGACAAGGTTCAAACCTTGAACAGACTCAGAAAACAAACAAAAACACAATCAGGAGAAGGAACAGTATCTTGTGAAAGAAGGTTAGAAAAACCTGACCTTTGGAAGCTGCAAGTGCTCCCTAGAAATGTACATTGGGCAAATAACAGTGAGAAAGAACAGCCAGTAAACAGGACACAGTGGACAATAATAATTCATCCAAGAACCAGTCATGAACACATTGGATCAAGGATTCAAGCCAGAGGGAATGAGTTTCTAGAACAGCCTTCCAACTTAAACCAGTTTGGTCACAGGTTCCTGACATGGATGCTGCAACCTGGTACATGAGAAAGCAGATGACTGACTAAATGAGCCAGGACACCAATTTCATGTCCTACCTTCTTGCAGCAGCTGTCTACCAAGCCACACAAGGGAAACCAAAAGGCCACCCATCCTTTCCACAAGCCACTGCATCATGGAAGTCAGCTCTAGCACCAAGCACACCTCAGGTAACACAGCAGGAGTCACACTAATGGGGTATCTTGGGCACTCCACCTTCGTGGGTTTTTTAAGCAACCAAGCAAAGTCAGCTAAAAGCTGAAGGTATACATGAAGTTACTGAGCTAGGAGAAGTGTTAGCAATTTGTCTGAGGCATGTTCTTCTAAATATGAGTGATGGAGAATGCTAAAAGAAACGTAAAGTGAATAGTCAGGGGGTGCTACTTATCAAAAGGACTAAAAGCTGCTGACCATGCCAGAGGCAGTTCTCTTGTCCAGTGCAAGGCAGCAATTCTCAGATACTGCTGACTGCAGCTCTCTGCAGGAACCACTGTCTCGCTCAGGCCACTCTCTGAACAAAAAGACTCAGCACTCTGTGCCATGTAAAGTCTCCCCATATTCCACAGGTTTGCTAGGCCTTGTCATAACGTACTGGATTCGCCAGTTAAACTATTTGTGTTTCTTTGTCAATTCAATAAATTCTAGAATTCCTAGAAATGTAGCTGTATTTCATGTAAGTATTTAATATTCATAAGACCATAATGCAAATCCATGGAATACTTGTGTCTGTTGACTCACATCTTGTGATCTTCTTTGAACCTAGAGAGCTGGGTCTAACAGTTGGCTTTGGATCAGTTTTTCACCATCTGCTCTAAGAAATGGAGTCTGTGGACTGATTCATGCCAGATTTTTTGCCATTGGAAACTGTAACAAGTATTTATTTTGATCTTGAGAGATGCAGATACCGCCCTAAAGATGATCTTGAACAACTTTCCTGCTCTTTTGTGGACAGAGGGCTTTTCACTTTGTTTCTAGCTCCTGCCACACTTGTACAACAGTTAACTTTTTGCACAATCTACTGGCTCAGCTGGAGCAGGAAGAGGTGGGACACAGGCCAGAGGACTGAACACTTTTAACTCATGCTGGGTGACTGGCACAAGGCAGTGCAGCAGGAATCTCCATCAGGAGTGGCCAGCTCTGAGGAAGGGAGAACTGCCTAGCAAATTATCACAAAGAGCCCCCAACAGAATGACATCCTTCCTGACACAGAGGGGCAGAGGTAAGCAGCACTGGGCAGGCCTCCTCCAGCTCCAGCAGCCTTCCTCCTGTCAGCAACCACTCACCCTCAGCATCTGTTGTTGCTGCTGCTGCCTCAGGTACTGCTGCTGCTGTTGGTCAGGAAGGATCTGACTGGGTCGAATTCCTGAGGGGACTCCCTGTGGACCCAAATGGTTCATCCCACTCATCATGGGGGTCTGCTGTATTGACTGATGAGGAAACCTGCAAGAGAAAAGGACAAGCTCATGGGGTAAAGGATTCACAGGCAGCCAGCTTTCTTGAATCCAAACACAACTTCTGCCACCAGTGAGAGAGCCCAAACAGCCCCCTGCAATCCATGCTGTCTCTGCAGAAAGGTGAGGAACACGAGGGCCTCTCAAGGGTTTAACACAACCTCTTTTTCTAGAAATCTTAAGTAACAGTCATCATCCCACTGTTCTGCATGGCTTTCCTGCTGGATTTATGCCTGCTCAGGAACAATGGAAATCTCAGATCTAGCCCTTTGATGGTGATCTTCTGGTTAGATTTAAAGCCAAAACTATGACTCTCCCAAGTAATTTCTCCTCATACTTTTCTATGCCATCTTCCTCTGGCTGGTAACAGAGTTTCCTGTCTAGAACTACCACTTCCAAATTTCATTCTACCTGTTTCTTCCCTGGACTGAAAGCTGGATAAAGACGTTCCTCTAAGGAAGCAAAGTACAGCATAGAGAACAGGGTTTTCACAGTTTGCTGTTAGAGTTGTGTGAGCAGAGCAGGGAAACCCTTAATGAAATGGAGCTTAATTAACATCCCATAGGGCAGGAGGTACCTCTGTGTGTTGCCCAAGGTGTGCCCATAGCCAGGGGCCTGCTGGTGCACGTAGCCACTTGGTCTCTGCTGCATCTGTCTAACAGGATCCACTAGAGCAGGATTGGAGCTGGGGTGAGAATTCTGATAGGGCTGACCAGAATAGGTAGGAGGTACCATCGTGCCTGACTGGGAGGGGTGCTGCTGAAGGCCTATGTGGGAGACGTAAGGAGTGTAACCCTGAAAGAAAACAAAAAGGCCTTTTTTAGTCATGGAGTGAAAAGGAATACAGAACACAGGACATCAGCCTCCTGTAAATACTGTCACAGGGAAGCTCTTCAGGGAGAAGAGCCAAGAGCTTTCAGGTTTAGCAGCAAGATCAAAGCTGCTGCCCTGTGCTGGAGCCAGATTCCAGCCCTACCTGCAGTCACTGCCACTTACCTGGGAGGGCTGCAGTGCTCCATAAGATGGGGTCGGAGCCATTTGGCGCACAGGCTGCTGGCCCATTATGCCCTGGCCCTGCTGGAAGGCAAGAGAGAAGTGCTTTTTCCAACATCTCCAAATGGCAGAACACGGCTGCTCTCTTCTCAGCAGCTCCCACTCAACCAGACAAGTGCCTTCACTGCTTAGCCTATGAGGCTGCTGCACAGCAGGCACGTGCTCATGACTTCTGTCTCACCCTGACCTGGGACAAACAGGCCACTAAAAAACCTGCCACCCCCAGCCAGGACATGCCCCTCTCATTCTCCAGAGGCCACCCCATGACAGCCTCCTCCAACTGTTAGGGACATGGGCCCACAAAGCAAGTGGCTCCAGAGGAACAGACACAAGAAACAACATCTTTCCAGAGTAGATACAGTGTTGGGCAGCACTGAACAGCCTGGCCATGCTATACTGTGCAGTCAGCAACAACAAGAGCACAGCTCTGACTTACCAACTTTGCTTGCAGCTGCTGCCTCAGTATCTGTCCCTGGGACACGGGAGGCTGCTGCCTGTACACTGCTGGCTTGTAGGAGGGGTCAATGCCCATCATGCTCCCCATCCCTGGAGGCAGCACACCACTGTAGGGAGGGCGACTCTGAACCAGTTTTCCCAGTGGCATGCGTACTGGTCTGTAGGATGTATCCAGGCGAGGGCCACCTGCAAGAGGAAGAGAAATAGGCAGAGCAGTCACAGCTACTGCTGCACTTCACAGCTCCAGAATGACTGTTCATTGCTGTACCTAGACATGACAGGCAAAAGGAGAACGTGTAGGGACCTGCATAGGAGCATCTCACAGAAGAGGTTCCCAAAAAGGTGTAGTATGTTCAGCTCTCCTGTGCACCTACCTGCTGGAAGAGGCTGATTCTGGGCATAGAGACCCACTGGTGACTGCCCATATGCCAGCCTTGACATGGTGCTTCCTGACTGATGGTGCAAGAGATCTGTAGGCATACCAACTCCATATGAAACCCCTCGGCTAGGGCCCAACACAAAGTCCTGCAAAGACAAAGCAGTAAGAAAGATCAATGTGCACTGGGAATTCTTGAATGGAGGAAGAGTATTAAAGGGTTGAAAAGTCCACAGGAGGAAGCCAAGGATCTTATCTGACCTGGGCAGACTCCTTTCCTCCCATCAGGGATTAAGAAAATGTTTGCCTTGCCCCAAGCTAGAGAGAGCAGGATAAAGCTCCAGTACCCCCAGCTGAGAGGAAACACATCATATCTTCATCATAAAACCACTCTCAGGCTACTCAGGAAGACTCTAGGGAGTGTTCTGTGACTAGGAGTGGTGGACAAGGGACAGCCACAGCTGCTGGACACTCCATTACCTCAGTTTTGCTGGCAGATTGGTTGCGTTTCTTGGTTTTGCTCTGTTTCTTCTTGCGTTCTTCAGTGGAGGCGGCAGGATTGGAGCTTGTTTTATCAGCCTTGGCTGGTTCAGCAGTTTTCTTCTCTGGCTCTAAAGCCACAGGTGTAGGAGGCTCTTCCTCTTCAGGGGGCAGTGGCAATGGCTCCAGGTAGTAACTGCGGGGCTTGGGTTTCAGGTGTGTGTGATACAGAAGAAGCCTCTGCTGCTCCTCAAACCTGGACACCTTGCGATCCACCCGGACTGTCCCAAACCATCCCCAGGAGAGTGGGGCTGAGTGCTTTAAACCCTCAAAAAGATCCCACGGGGAAATCTTCTGCTTTGTAGAGACTTGCAAACCCTTTAAAGCAAAAGAGACAAGAACCTTCAAGTCCCTGTTGTTGCTCCTATGAGGGTACAGGAAACTCTGTCCTTTGTTCAGGCTCTACTCCAGATCTCTCAGTAAACAGTCTGAGCCCTTGCTAACGGTCCTTGCTCCTCCAGGTGGCAAAGCAGTCATTTCTAAAGGTGTTCATCAACAACTGTCTAGTCTCCTTCATTCCATCTCTGCCAGTCTCCTGCACACTGGCTCTGCCCAGTAACTTACGTGACAGGGATTATGCGTTTCTCTTTACACTTCATATAACCATAAATACAACCCCCAAATTTTGTTAACATCTCAGGTCACAGCAGCATGCTATCACCAAGCATTAACACCCCAGCTTTGCCCTTTCTGGACACGGTTATGTGCCAGCTTGTCTGCGTGCAGCCAGCCACTTCAAGCTCGTCAGGGAATGAGGCACTGCATACAGATGCCTCCCAAGCTGTGCAGACTCAAGGCATCAGAGGACAAGGTGACACCTACACTCAGGAGCTGTGACACAGACAAAAATGCTTACCTCCTTCTTGAAGATGGAATCAAAGCCAGCTATTTTATTGCCTTTAGTGTCAATGAGGGATCCCTGAGGTTCACAGGTGATGACATCTCGGGTCTGCTTGGGAAGTGGCAGTAGCTGTCGCACCTTCTCCAGGCTGTCAGACTGACGGTCCCCCAGCTCTTTCTGCACGAGTGGAACAGAAAGGACTTGAAGAATTTTCAGGAAAAAACCATCCAAAGCCCACCCATGCCTCTTCTGGTATTGGCCTCCATCCCTGCATTACCTCTCAACTTTGCACCCTTCAGGCCTACAGAGTCATAGGGACCACCTTCACTACTTCATCTAAACAGCAACAACAGGACAGGTACTGCTCATGAGACACAGGCAAATCTGAATAGCTGGACAACCACAACACAGCACACTCTGGTCCCCATACAGGGCCTGGTGTCCCTCACCCTGAGTTTCTTGACAAGATTCATGTATGCCCGCTTGTTCTCCTCCATGCTGCCCTGAGAGATGCTGGACATATCAGCAGCCAGGGTGCCGTTGATGAGAACACTCAGCATGTCCAGCACGGTGGTGAAGAGCTCACTGTTGGTCAGAGCAGAAAGGTCAGTCACTTGAAAAGCTGATAAAAAGCCTCTGCCATCATTGCAACACCAAACACTATTAGATTGTCAAGACTTCCACCCACATTTGGAAGTGTCAGTCTTCAGTATAACCTCCCACACTAATCCTCCTTTTCCTTATACACCACACTTGAGTTTTACTCCCACTTGAATTAGGTGCAGTATCACAGATTAAGACTGGACTCCTCTCTATCCATTCAGCATCTCTAAAAAGCAGACTCAGCTCTCTCTCCTGCATATCTCTCTGCATCTGGAAAGCCAAGGCTGTTCTGAATATGGCAGAGTGCACTTGGCTATCAGATTGTGCTACTACTCCGAAGTCTCTTTCAACTGTCTGATCTGACAGATCATCAACAGAAACAGCCAGCTCACAGGAGAAACAGGGCCATGCTAACAACTGCCTGCCTTGGGAAGTGTATAGACCAGAAGTCAGCCAGAAAGTTACTTGTTTGACTGCATGTCCACAGTGCCACTGCTGATGATGTCCAGGAGAAGCACGGCCCATTCAGTTGTCTGCTGTGTGCTGCGTTGGACTGTGTCGAACATTCCTCCCACCTGGCAGAGAAAGGGAGTTTAGTCACAAGGACACAAGAAACACTGAGATTTTCAAGTGAGAAAGGAGCTTAAACCAGAGCTTAAAGGAGCTTAACTCCCACTGAGAGCTGAAGGAGACTGCTGTCAGCAGCCAAACCTCAGATGCAAGTAGTAGTGCTGTGGGCTGCAAAGGCATTCAAAGGGGAAGGCACATGTACAAAAGAGACCAGGTCTCTGGACTTCATCCTGATGAAACAGAGCAAGGGAGTTTATTATTCATGCACCCTGTCCCACTCAGGGCTCAAGAACTAGAAGCAGCACAAGTGTCTCTCCTACTTCCTTGCCTCAGGACATATATAGACCCTGCAGTGTGTGCTTGTTCCAAAGGAAAAAAAGGCAGACAACTCTTCACCCCAGATGGTTAAGCTCTTTTTCTGCAACTGCTCACCAAATTCAGCCGCAGTTTCAAGGCCTCGTGCATCAGCTGCTTGGCTTTGCAGTCATCTTGGTACTGATCTTCTCGCCAATTTGTAACAATCTAAGAAATACAGAAGAGAGGACAGACCTCACCAGCTGTATGCTGAAGCTCAGAGAGCAGCTTGTACCACTCACTGCCTGGTGACTCAGAAATGGTCAGCTCAAGCTCCCTATACCCAACAGGGTAAGACAGGCAACATCCTGAGGCCATGCTCCAGAGCCTGTCTGCTGGAGGGGCGAGCTCCTGAGGTAAGTGAGGGAAGAAACAAGACCCCTACCTGCTGAACCTGACTGTACAGAGAGGTGAGGAGGCCTTCCCGCTGCTCATCCTGTCCTTTCAAGCATGTCAGCACCAGTGACAGAAACGGCTGCTGGCTCAGGAGGGACATACTGTGAGAGAACAGAGAAGGAGCTATACTGCCAGGCTGGGGGATCAGCACAGGAAACACTGCTTGCCCTTTCCCCTGGACTCACCTCTTCTGCTTCTGGCGGTCCCGCTCTTTGCGGGATGATGACCCTAAATGTTGTCCTTTCTCCAGTTCTTCTCCAGCAGCTTTCAGCACGTGGCCCTGCACTGATGTTGGAAGCTTGGCAATCAGAGGAGCCACCAGCCACACTCCGGATCTCTCCAGGGAGCTGTGACAACAGAGGAGAGGAAAGCTGTTTGTAATGCAATTTAAGATTCAGACTTGTCTACAAGGGAGCTGCACACTGGCTCTACACCTACCTGAGGATGGGTTTGGATTTGTTGCTGGCAGGTGTAGCACTTGTCGAGCTACTAATATTGTTGACTCCATTACCAGTACAGCTAGCAGAGCTGGTCTCTGCTGACTGCTGAAATACCTCAATGGTGGCCTTGGCTATATTTTCTAACAAGGAGTTCATCTCCTGCAGGTAGGAAAGAAAAAGACAGCCAAGTCCTTCTCTGAGAGCACCTACAGCTTGCACATTCAACTCAGTACAAACTCAGTCTGCCAAATTCCTCATGGCTGCTGCTCTTGGGGTCTCAGACTCATTGCTTCCTTCTCGTGCTTGGCTTTCACAAGTCAGACTCCCTCATTGTTAACTTTCACCCTATTCCCACTTCTACCAGGCCACCTCCCCACCAACTCAGAAGCAGCCACTTCACCCTCCCCTGTATGACCCCCTCTGAGCAGGAACTCACATTGCTTGCTGTCTGTTTAATCATGAGCTGCAGCTCCAGCGAGGACTGCCTCATGGTCCACTGGTCCAAATTCTGCAATACACACACATACATACTTCACTGGTAACAATAACAGAACATTAGTAGAGCGAGAGATTTTAGTGGAAGTGTAATTACACCAGGCACTTTCATTTCTGAATATGGGTTGGCTCAAAGAAACACCCTATGCTTTAGATTGGTTGGTCTCAGAATAATTAAATTTAACACAAAGGTCCATTTTTACAGATCCCAAAAGTTCTAATTCTTGGGGCTCAAGGGCTGCAGGAGGGAGACATGGGACCCATTGGACCCAAGATTCAGCATGATTCTCAAAATGAAGAACATTAGCTGAAGGGGGATATGGGTATGTATCTGAAGGTAAACAAGACAAGTAAAAAATGGATTTTCAGGAAAGGCTGTAGCTAAGCATGAAGTATTTTATCTCAGTTCAGACTACACCAACCCACATCCTCAGGTCCCACCATAATGAGTGTCAGAGCCCTCAGAGGGCTGCATTTACATGAGGCAATTACTAGGACAGTCAGATTCTGCCAGGAGCCTGCACCTGTAAGATGCGCTTAATCCTCTGCCGCTGAGGATTTTCTCCCTCCTCATTGTCCAGGAGCCGGTGTGGATAACAAATCAGCTGCATCAGCCTCTGGGCCTGTGTGCTGCTCAGGACAGGATCCTGCAAGTCATTGCTGTCCTCACAGAGGGACTTCAGACATCGTTCTCCTACCCACTCCTGCAAGACGAAGGCAGAGTCAGCACAGTCAAACTGATGTCTGATTCCAAACCAACGCCCCTGCCTTCAGTCTCAGAGAGATGCATGGAACACATCAAAATCATAAAAGCCTTATTAGTATGCAGTTATGCCTGATAATAATTTCTCTTCATGAACTGTACTATCCTGATTCAGCAGGCGTCAGGCACAGCACAGTAATCAGAACAGAGGAAACAAACTTTGACAAGTCAGCAGTAAAGAAACACAGCAGTTGCTCTTTCTTTTGAGAAAATACTGGTGTGATTTAACAGTACACAGTCACTGCCATGTCCAGGCTCCACCACCACTGCCACTTAGGCTCAGATTAGAAGCAATCACTTAAACTTATTTGGTCTACTTCCAGCACAACAAAGCTCCAGAGCTCTCGTAAGTTAGGTAACTCAAGGCTGCAGCTAGCACGAAACCAGAACAAGTCTTGGGGAAAAGCACACCCATGAATTCTTAAATAGTGTTGGAAAACACACTGCCATACTTATTAAAAACCAATTACTTTACTTCTCAGACTCTGGAAAGGAAAATGACTGACTCGATGCAAGCAACTTATAAAGTCATGTATTATGAGGAGGTAGACAGAAAACTATTATTGTCAGCCTCTTAATTTCAGGAGATGCTCCCTAAATGTATCATAATAATAAGGGCACCAGTTTCCAAACATGAGGTAGGTACTTCACTCAATTTACAGTTAACCTGCAGCATTTGTTAGTGCAGAAATTTTTCATATTTAAAATTAGGCAAATTCATTAAATGAAAATCAACAGAGGACTGCTATATAAGCACTTCTGCATCTGCAGAGCAAGCCTGATCAGAGAATTGTTCCACTGAGAAGTAACAACAAAAGAAGAAATGAAGATCCAGTTCATTATGCACAGGTGCTGGGGCTGAGCCTAGAAAGTGGAAAGGCCCTTCAGCAGTGGACAGAACTCTAAGCACTGAAGCACAAAGACTGAAAAGGTCAAAACTCTGGTTTGAAAGCCTCATCAAACCACAGCCTAGATCACTACCTTCATTCCAGACGATTGGAACTTTGCCAATACATGAGATTTGGTGACCTCTCCAATGCCTATTGCATTTCCCCCCTTCAGTGCTGCTACATCATAATTTCTTGATTATAATCTTCTCTTTCTTGCCTAGGTAATACACATATCCTTGGGAAGACTTTTTATCACTTGCTCATCTTCTTACAAGAACTCAGACTTCATTTCCAATCCATTTTATTGGTATAAACAAGTAAGAAAGACATGCTGGAGGGAAGGGATGACATCCAGAGGGACCTGGACAGGTCTGAGGTGGGCATTGGAACAGGTTGCCCAGAGAACCTGTGGATGCCACACCCCTGGGAGTGTTTAAGGCCAAGCTGGATGGTGCCCTGAGCAACCTGGTAGAGTGGAAGTGTCCCTGCCTATGATCTTTTAGGTCCATTCCAACCCAAACCATTATATGAAGAAACCTTTAAATTAATTATAATCTGTTCCTTTTCCCCATCCCCTCACAGTGAAGTCTATTATACAATATATACCTGAACCTGAGAAATCACAATCTACGATTTAAGGCACTGATAGTGCAAGTTCACTGCCCACAGTGAATATTAAACACAGCACTTCACCAGCCCTTCACAGGTGCAGGAACCCTGCAGGAGCTCTGGCACAATTTGGTGGTAACTCATGGGTGTCTACTGGAATGCTCACTTTTACATAACCAGTGCTGCCAACAACTGATATGAGCAGTGATACCTGACACTGCTGCTCCCTGCTATGCACAAACACTTGTCCTTTGAGTCCTTCCTATACAGACTTTGATCAGCAGGGGAATATCTACTTCTGTAAATGCTACAGTCAGGTTTCAGTGACATCAAGAATGTTGAATTTATATTTAAAAATAGGTGGTTTCAATTATTTTTTAGTAGGTTGGTAACATTGCTATGCAGTGAGCCAATTAATAAACAACAGCATAAGGACAACACACAGCACTAATGGTGGGTTTACACATTAGTAATATAAAGTACTGTTTCAGATTGTTTCACATCTTTCCTGCTGAGAGAACAAACTTATAACCAAAGCTAAGGATACCTTCCAACATCCATTTTCGTACAGCATGAACATCCACTTCACTCTGCAACCTTCCATGTTACAGCATGGTAACATCCACTTCACTCTGCAACCTTATTAGCCAGGTTTCAGCTCCTCAAGTGTCAATTTTCCAGCAATACTGGAGCTGTCAGATTAGGCTAAGCAAAAGGCTTTTGTTGTTGCTGTTTTAATTAACTAAACAGGGCAATGCAAAGCCCAGGGATACATTAACAGCCTAGCTGCAAGCAACACTTAGGCTGCACTCTGAAAGACACCATTTATCATTTTAACAAACTGTCTGTCTGTCTTTCCCGTGCTGATCTTCTTTGCCTTCAGCACACATCTCAGCATACCACTCCCAGCACTCCCCTCCTTGGACATAAGCCCTGTGCTGTTGCCAAAGCCAAGGGGATGCAGTCCCTGCATACTGCAACACCTAGTTCTTGAGCACTGCTTGTCTCTGTTTTGCTAACAGTGAGCAATGCTCAGTACTGTCACATGACAGAAACACTGCAGGTTCTTCACTGATCTTTTAAAGAAATACCTGTCAAACCCAACCTGAAGAAAGGCATATGGGATATATTTGTGCAGAAGGGATAAGGACAAACTTAGAGAAGGGACACTCACCTGTTGACATATACTCCTCAGTACATACTTGGCATAAATATCCAAGCTGGCTGTTTCTACAGTTACTACCCGACCACCAGCCTTCCTGGTGCCCAGTTCATCATCCATGAGATCATCAACACCTCCAGGGTGGGAGAAGCCAGAGCCTTTCAGTTCTGCATCTCCTAAAAGGGAAGCACAAGTGTCACGTAATCAACAACTCTAACCACAAAGCCTGACTCAAAAAACCTCCTGAGATTTTGTAAACTCTCCTTGGGACCAGTGACCTCTCTGCAGCCAACAGACTCAAAGAATATTTACAGCCACAGACAAGCCACAGATTCACCAGAACAGATCTCCTCTGGCCTTCTCTACAGCCAACACATACAATACAGTGCCTTTCTCCCACTCCCCTGAAAAACATACTTATAAGTTCAGGCTAACACAGGTACACACCCAGAACAAAGACAGCCTTCAGCACTGCAAAGACTGCTCCATCCACAATACGATTCTGGGAAGCTGCCAGTAAGTGACGGTCACAGGAAGAACGGATTCCCACAGTGGGTTTGTCTGCAAAGAGGACAAAGGGGAAAGGCAATACTCAGCAAGAGAGAAAGGTACGGGCTCCAGAGCTGCCTGAATTATGTGCCAGCAAGTACGATAAAATCCAGCTCAGAGAATCCTGAGGCCAGTTCCTTTCCTAACTGTAACATGGGGTCCATTTAATTAAGTTTCAAGAAGCACAGTGCCAATCACATTGTGACAACTGAACCATGAAATCCAAATGGGGTGCAGAGCCTGTGTCATGAACTCCAAGCTCCAACAGTACCCTAGACCTAAAATACAGGCTGGATTTAGCAATCTGAGCTATCAGGATACTGGTGAGAAGCCAAGAACAGAGATTCCTGGAATCTTTCCATCATCACACAAAAAAGGAGTGCTGTAAAACAGCAGCTTCTGGCACCAAGTTAAGAGGCTATACAAAGCTCAAGACATAAAAGAAGAAGTGATCATTACTCTAATGGCTTACTGACAGCAAGGCCACCTCTACTGGCTGGTTTCCCACCTCCAAGAACCTTCTCCCCAATGCTTGGCTACCATGGATTGACATAAATGGAAGGATACTGTTCTTTGTCCTATGAAGAAAGCAGTGCAATCAGGCTTTGCCTGCTTTATTCAAAGCAAGCAGGTTATGATCTCTAACCATAAGGTCTCGTATCTCTCTTCTTGGGGTGCAAGAGCCTCAGTACTTTCACAATAACGAAAGGCTCTAGGTTCATTCACTTACTGCCATCTTGCTGGCATGGGTTCAGCTGTGGAGTCTTAAACAGATGGAGTAAAATCCGGCAGGTCAGACGTGCTCCTGGTTCTGAGTCCTGTTCACTGCAGGCTACATAAAGAAAGCAGACAATTGAGATTTCTTAAGCACCAGGACGGCTGACTCTCAATCCAAAAGCTATTCACAGTGCACTGCCCTGGAGCAGCCAGCCGAGAAGCTGCAGCAGCCTTATTGTATTTACAAATATGGAGCATGTGCAGCAATTAACATGCAAGCGAGCAAATCCATCAGTATTATTATCCCCAGTGACATGCACTGCATTCAGCTTGCTCCATCTTTCCAACTTCACCCTGTCAAGAGTCTGGACGCTGCAATCCTCAGAGCAGAGATAGTAAGGCTGGTGGCAGAGTAAGGCAGTGGTACAGGTGCTGTAAGCCCAGCTGGCTGCTTTAGTCAAAATGCTAATCTGAACAGTATTATCAGTGGGAGGCATACTGCTGGAGTTCAGAGCTGAGTACAGTGGTCACACAGTGAGGCTGATAACAGCTCTCCATGCTTATTTCATCTTGCACACTAACTCAAGAGGGTAGGGCAGTGAAAAACCTTAGCACAACCAGTTTTTGGTAGAAATCAAAAGACCTGAATTTCTTTAAAGCATCACATTCAGTTATTAAGTACAAAAGAAGTACTGGAGACATGTTTCACAGCTATAGAGTTCACCAGGTATCCATTAAGCACAGGCCCTTGGGCCAGAACAGAGAGTCAGACAGGCTTGAACAGGGATGCACTTACCAGCATTGAGGAGTGAGGGGATAGCAGCACAGCGAATCAGGTCCTCCAGCAGCAAGCACTGCCGGGCAATGAGAATGGCAACAAAGGTGGCCAAGGAATCATGGAAAGATAAGTCACTGACCTGAAAGAGAGGAGATCAGCCAGTGATCCAAACAGCCTCTACCTCATTCCCTCTGTCAGCAATTCCTAGGAGCTGAGGGGCAGAAAGGCCCATAACCCCTGGTTAATATCCATGGTCTGCCCAGGCTGCAACAAACACCAACGGCAGCCCCCAGTATTCAAAGCCTTTTCCCTGCCCTCAGAAGACAAAGCCTCCATCCCTTGTTCACTTTTGCCTTCTCCCAAGGGATCCCTCCACTCCTGCTTCAATTCCTTTTCCCCTTTTGAATGTTTGCACTTGCATCAACATTGCAGAGGAGATCATTGAAGCCACAGGTCCCATTATTGGAGGAACAGCACAAAGCTTTGAGCACACCCAGCCACTCGGCACTTAGAGACTTGCAGTAGCCAGTTAGCTCAGCACACAGGATAGCAATGTCGTTCACCCTGTTAAATAAATAATGAAAAAAGCAGAGGGTCAGCTTTGCTACTCATGCATGCCATCAGGTCAGCCATTTTCTAAGGGACCCCAGCCTTGGCTCCTCCTTCTTCACACCCCAAGACAGCCAAGATATGGCTACTGGCTTCCTTACCCTCACCTAAAGAATTTACTTTCTCAGTAGAACCATGAAAGCTCTGCCTCTCACCTGTCTGGATCGTGGTGTCCCACACACACGTGCATTAGTGCATTACAGACGAAACTGTAGCGGTTGGCTGGGTTTTCATTGAGGCTCTTGCCCAGGTTGGTGTATGTAAAGTTATGTGCAGATGGATTTTCAATAGTGTCAATCATGAACTCTGGCTCCCACAGCATGTTGGAGTCAGATGGCTCAACATTGCAATAGATTGTGTTCTTCACCTTGGAGCAGAAGTCACTAAACAGGAAAGAAAAGATATTAAGAACACAAAAAATTAAACAGCCACTGAACTCTGGTGAGCAAAGACAGATCGTCTCTGGGCAAGAACATGTTGAAACTCAAGATAACTGGGTACCAATAAACACATTTGTTATTTCCTATTCATTCCTTTCTGTGTGTGCATTCTAAGACATGTTGAACATTCAGTTTATTTTCCACATCAACCAGAACTTTACAATATTTCTATCAGTACTCCTCTTTTGTGTGGCGGAGACTCAGTTCCATAGAAGTCATTCCAAACCTCTGGTAATTTATCCACTCACACTCTTTTGGGCCTAAACCCATGACGTGCTTTTTGTAGTTTGCTGCCCCAAACCACAAGGCACAGTTGTACCATAAACAGGGGCCTAATGATGCTCTTTGTCCTGTTTTCCATTCCTTTCCAAACAATACTTAACATTTTATTTGCTTTCTGACTGCTACTGTACCCTATAATGTCATTTTCAGTTATGTATCTGTTACAGCTCAAAGATCCTTTATTTAACCAGCAGAATATATCCACCACCACACAGAATTTAGAAAGGAACAAAGATAATCCTATGTGCATTATTCTGTGTTTAACTTCATCTGCCAGTTTATCACCTGGTCACCATCAATGCACCCGACTGCAACAACCTGCAGCCAACTTCTATTACATGCTAAGTAACAGTTATATGAAAAGTTTTATTATCACCACTCACATTTCTGAAGCATAAGACAGCACAAGCATTAGTAGAGTCCTTAGGAACTCCTCACACTCCTTGTTTCCACCTGAAACTTATTGTTTGCCTGCTAGAGGACATTCCCTTTTATCTGTGGCTGTTTACTTTAAAGTTTTGCTGAATGGCTTTTGGGAATTTGGTTAGGCTAGTATGAGGTTTCTCCTTTCTGCATGTATGACAACTCCTTCAAAGAATGCCAATATGAGAACCTATGACAACAGCAATCCCTGCTGCTCTCAGTTCAGTCCAGAGAGAGACTTCCAACGCTCTCTCTGTAGCCAGGTGTTTGGCCAGATGATATCAAGGCAAAAGCCATTCTCACAGCCCCTCATTGGAGGGTAACACCAAGGGTCATATGTCCCCACAACACACCTGCACTGGAAATACTAACAGGGAGCAGTGACTGAGAGAGAAGACAAAGTTAAGCACTGTACTGGGAAACAGGGCTGTCAGGAGAATTACCCCTTCACAGGATCAGGTAAGCAAAAAGCCTGGGAAATCTGTGGACTCCATCTCTGGGTGGCTAAGGGAGCTAGTGGAGGATCAGTTCCCAAGATAAGAACTGCAAAGGACAGAAGGCCACAGCATGAAGTAAGCCTGTGGGACAGAATCTGAGGGCAACATCAGCAGAGCACAACCCAAACATCCAACAGGAGCAGAAAACAGCATGCAAAGCAGCACAGAAACAAACCCAGAACCAAGCAGAGCAGGTTCAGAAACAGCCCAAGGAGTATTAGGGAGCAGAGAACCACTTATAAGATGAACTGCTCAGTCATCAGTTTAGCAGGAATGAAACTCTCTACAACTATCCTCCTGGAGTACAGAACTGTGGAGGTGCAGAGGACTACTGAGGTAATTCACCAAAAGATGATGATTTAAGAGTCAAGATGATCCACTGAATCCTTGAGAGATCTCAGGGGCAATCCCATCAAACAAGATCAAGAGCAAAGTTTAAGTCAATGTGCTATAGTGGGCAGTACCCACTGCATCTCAGCTGCATCAGACTCACCTAAAGAGCTCCCCAAATTTACTTTTGAGGTGACTGCAGGAGGTATACAGGTCGTAGAGATAAGCCAGGATACAGCGCTCTGCTGAGGAGCCATCCGAGCGGTTCATGCCATGTTTCACCACCCCACACAGACTGCAGAGAGACAAAAAAACGTGAGCTGAACCCTCAGGGACCAAGTAGCTGCTGTTTAGGTAGGACATAGATGTCCCTGCCCCTTATAAACCCCCAGAATATACCCTGCTTCCTTACACACAGTGAGGGGGAGATGCCCTTACCCTTCGAAGACCTGAGCCATCTGGTCCTGGTTCAGGATAAGGCAGGAGTGGTAGTGCCGCAGCACAGCCACGATGCACAGGCACAAGCTGGTGGTATAGCTGCCAACAAGGTCGGAGGATTTCAGCAGCAGTTCTGCCTCCACCACGCTCAGTTCATTCAGCAACTGCACCCAATGACAGAAAAACCCTTCAACAGCCACAGGGGTAAGGTATGGTCAGAAAGGGAGGAGGCACACCAAACCCACAGCCTATAGGACCTGCCAGGAAAGGCACTGCCAGGCACTTCTTGCTTAGGGATGTACCCCAGAACAGTTGGCAAAATGTCTCAGGCAGTACAAGGGGCTGTCAGGGCTTGGGTATCAAAGTGATTTGGGATATGGCCACAGGCAGTATCAAGCAGCTTGTTTGGTAGTTCTATCCTGCATAAATCTCACTGATATCCTTTCCAGGCTAACAGCCATCATTCCATCAGCTAGGCTTCAAGAGACACCTGGTACAGGCTGCAGAAACAGCAACAGGATTTTAGCAGGATCCAGAAGGCAGCTTGAGCTGCCATGTGCCAAGGATCTTTCCAGGGGAGCAAGGTAGGCAAGGTGCCAGGGACAGACAATCCCCTTCTCACTCAGAAGAAGGCCCTGCTGCAACCAGGGACAGAAATGCAATGCAAGTCCTTCGGAAACAAGCCCAAAGTCTTTGGAAGCACAATCCTCAGAACAGAACATGCAAGACTAACTTTCACAGACAGCCTATTACTGAAGCAGCTCAGAAGCATCACAATGACCCGATACAGGTCAGAGAGTCACCAATGATGACCAGAGCAGGCCAACTATCACAGCACAGATCTGCTGCCTCTCAGGGGGACAAATCCCTCCCCAGGAATCCCTCCCCAGGGAGCACCTGAGCACACTGCCCTTACCTGGATGGCAAAGTCGATAAGACCACTGATATTGAGTGAATACTCCATCAAGTCAAATATGAACTGCACGTGCTGCACCAGAGGCAGGTGGTATGACATTCCCAAAGCAAAGCTGGTGATCTGTTCCAAGACATTACGAGATACCTGCAAGTGCAAGACAACACACAGTACTATCTCCCCTTCCAGAAGTCCCTCAGCAGGCTCATCTCCTTCCAGGAAGCTGCTCTCAGTAACACAGAGACACAGTTAGGGCCCAAGGACAGCATTTTTGAAATTTTCATACCTGAGATGTGACTTGGTGCTGATCAAAGTGAGAAAGGTGCTGGAACTTGGCAAAGATATCTTCAGCTGTTGGGAATGCTTCTGGCTTGCTCTTCTTCCTCTTCTGGCCTTCCTCCCCACCTACCAAAGTTAGAAAAATGAGAAAATAGTATTAGGCTGCTGTCCTCACCAGAGGATTAAACATCAGCCATCAGCTTCTGACAGTTCCTCAGCAAGATCAGCCCCTGTCATGAACAACAGAAAAAAGGCCTGAGTCCTAGACCTTAAGCTGGTAAGGACTATCTTGAATTGAAAAAAAAAACCATTAAGGAATCCCTAACCTCAGAATGACAGTAGGGCTAACATCACGTTCATCCCAAATGAAAGTACTCCTTAGAGTATCCTTCTGTCTTGATTTGGAGATATACCTATTCCCTGATGAGAACAGGCACTCTGCACTGGAGATGCTCAACCACAAAAGGTTTCTTTGTCAGAGCACTCCTCTCTTTTAAAGCATCATCTCTTTACCACATTTTAAGTTGCCTTTCAGGCATCAGACTAAGAAAGAAAAATTGTAGGCAGATTCTCAGCTGTTGGACATGAGAGGCTTTCTGTTGATTTTGACCCAGCTCTCCAAATTTCCTATCCTATGCATTTAGCACGTGCCTGAAGTGTAACAGCACGACACATTTAGCGAAGTCTTTACCAAATATGCACTGGCAAAGTATTTTCTGCTTCTTGTAGAAGGATCTAAATGCAAGAATAAATAAAATAAAATCTGAAAAGCCGAAGTTTTGGCCAGGGTCTCACTCTGAACCTTGTATGGCTCAATTCTCTTCTGAAGACAAGTTAATTAAACACAGCAGGAAACCAACTGTCTTACTTGCTGGTTTGTTTGAAAAGAGAGCACCTCTCCAGTGCTCTGTACTCATACACTAATACCTCTTACTAGACACTGTAGATGGTGCAAAATCCTTTCACTGTGAGACTCCAGACAAGGGAGTCAGCCAACTGGAAGGATGCTCTTACTTGAGAAAGGAGTGTCTCAAGCTCTACTAACCTGTCTCTGCAGTGCTCTTTCTGTTTAAGACTTTTAGAATGTCTTTGGTTATTTTCTTGATTGTATGCCGAGCATCGTCCCGTTGTTTTCCAACCCCAAAAAGAACTACCAGCCTTTGGTTACACTCATGACTGCATGACTCCTCCTGGGGAACCAAAAGAGACAACTGCATTAGCAACTATAAGGCTGAATGCTGTACTCTTTCACATCTGGATCTCTGAAAGAAAAAGAAAAGCTTCATCTCAGAAGCTTCTCTGGGAGTAAACAAGGAGCCATCCAGAAAAGCAGGACTGCTCCTTACCCAGGCACAGCAAGGAGAGACAGCAGCCTCATGACCAGGGCACAAGGCAGCAACAGGGGAGCAGTTGGGAGCAGCTCTCATACCTGGGGAATAGGGAAGTGTGTTGCATACTGGATGTGCCGAGGCTGGTCATACAGGGATGCTAGCATTCCTTCCACAGACTTGTCCTTCAGCAGAGTCTTTGCTTCCTTTTCAGGATCTGGCTTTTCAGGGGAAGGGCTGGCTTTAGATTCACAATGCATTGGTGGCGAAAACATCTGGGGAGACATAAGAACAAGAAAATGTAGTTTTTCTGCAACAGTGAAGATTGCTGAAGGAATGTGCATCTGCTCAGGCCTAAAAAGGAGCAGGAAAAGGAAGGGTTGGAAGAACAGCCAGTTCTTAAGGCAATAACCAAGGTACTGTGCTAAGAGACTATTCCTATTTTTGCTTCTGGTCCATGTTGTGTATTAAGTTAAACACAATAGAAAATAACACAAAAAAGAGCAATAAATTCATGGCTTAGAATTTTGGAAACAACCCCTTCCACAGAAAAAGTGAGGATCCTGGGAAAGCATAGAGCTTTACATCACACTTGCCTGACATGTAACTTGAAAGGTCAGAAGTGGCTGGACAGATGTAGGTACTCAGGGATTTTTCAAGCACCACAAATTAATTTTACTCCTAAGTGTTTCAAAGTGTTCTGCTACCATGAACTATGCCCACAGATCTGAAGAACTGTAAACCTGAAGAAGTACTGAAGGCCACACAGTAGGATGAAAGCAGACCAGTCTTCTCCTAGGATCAAGAAAACCTCTGCAACTGGACACTCCCTATCTGGTACCATCATGGTCATTCATTTCTCATCCACTTCCAAGCAGCCCACTTCCTACCCTGCCCAGACACTGGGCTGGCAGTAGCCAGAGCATAAGAGGTCCCAGGAATGACTGGGACTCACTCTGTTCTGATGAACACCAAATAGGTTATATGGGCCTTTTACAGTGTCAACTGCCTTACAACCCAGCCACTTCCAGCAGACAGACAAAAGCAAGGCACGTGCTGTTCCTGGGCTCACTAGAACACTGACCCTACTTACTGAGTAACAGGCAGGAAATGCTGGAACATACCGAAAAGTCTGTCTTTTCCATGTCATCAAAGAGCATGCTGGGGTTGTGGTCAATGTCCATGGGCTCTGAAAGACCTGTGTCCTGGGAACAGACAGAGCAGCTTTACATCTCAGCAATGCATCAGGGAATAAGAGAATATTTGTTGACTACAGCATTGATGTCCATGTTGGACAGTAACAGCAATATGCCACCACACCCATGGTGCCTGGCAAGCTGGAGCCTGATACACCTCAAATGTCATGGACAGGCCTCACACAGCACCTCATGATAAGATGCTCTGTTTCAAGCCATGCAAGATTTTCCTATCCACCCTTCTGCAATCTGCAGGTCCTTTCCAGTCACTTAGAACATAACCTTCCACTGAAATGCTAAGGAAATAGGTTGGGGGAAGGAGGAGCAGGAGTCATCCTCCAGCAGGTAACAGCAATGAGGCTGCAAAGCTGGTAAGAACAGGCAAGCACAACACAGGAGGGCCATGGTGCTCGTGCTCTCACCTCCAGCTTGATGCCACTGCTTCCCTCTGTCTCCTTCCTGTCATGTTCCTCAGCAGGGTCATCAAAGGGTGAGGGAGGGCGAGGCCCATGAGAATCCATGGCAAGATCACCCCGGGAGATGAGCGTGCACATGTAGATGTTGTGGGAGAAGACATCGTGTCGGATTAGCTCACAGAACAGCAGCACCAGATTGAAGAACTCCACCTTCTCATTTTCCTTCCCAGGATCAGCTGAAAGGACAGCACAGACAGTCAGGGCTACCAGAGTAGTTCTGCATCACTATAAGCAACACCAGCCACCTAACCTAGGGCAAGGGAAAGCATTTCCTGAGATGTCAACACAGTAACTGATACACAGTTCTGAGATCACAGCAGGGACTAAAAGCAGAAAGTCCAGTTTCAGAAATTAGCAGTTAAGTAAGTCAAAAGCTCTCCAGTGTCACAGCCCAGAGGCACTGGACACTGGCCTGGAAGTGCTATTCCTGGGTGTACAAACAGCTGCCAGCATCATTCAGATCCGTTATCCTATCCCCCTTAACCTGTCTGCAGAACTTCCACTGAGAGCCAGAACTCTGTCACCAGTTAAAAACCTCCCCCTAGTTTTCAGCCTGAAGTAATTCCTGATAAAGCTGAACTGATTTATCCTTGGTCAATGCTCTGTTAACAGCAGCGACTCTGCATCATCTTTCTGTCATCTGGCCCTGCAAGTTGCTTTTCCTCCCTCTCCAAGCTAAGTTCTGAATTGCAAGGAAGCCAGATAGAGGATTTAGATACACCCAGTACCTACACACAAGAGAACTGCACACAAATTCAAAGTTTGTAAAAGAGGGAAAACTAGAAACTGGGAGACCACAAGTTCTTATCTACATACTTAGCATAGGAGCTTGAGTGTCAAGGAACTGCATAAGGACATCCTGAAAGACAGGAGCACTTGCTGCTGAGAGCGAGCCTGAGGAGATGGAGCCCTTCTCATCCACAACTTCAGAGTCCCCACATCTCTGTGGAAACAGAAAAAAGTACCAACTGATGACACAGAGGAGAAACTTCCTGTCCATGCATCTCAGAAAAATTCTCTTGTAGACTTCTTTTTTTATCTTGCTCTTATAAACAAGCCACCACACCAGTTTCTGCAAGCTACTTCACAGTCTCCAAGTATGTCAGCGCTCCTGCACTGCAATCAGCTGTCCTCAAATGTATCCAAGAAATGGGATATGCACCATCTCACAGGCTCATTTCTGACCTACATTGGGTCAGATGGAGCAAATGCCAGAATTAGCAGCACCAGTGACAAGAGGCACTGTGCTGATCAGCCTTCGCCTGTTGGTGTAATCTGAGTTAGGTAACCTCTGCTCTCCTTTACTGCTCCCAGCCTTCCAGGAATAAGGACCTACCTCAGCCTCAATCTCTGCTTGACGCTTCTCCAGGAGTTTGGCCACGACCATGGCCCGGTGGCGCCCAGAGCGTTTGTAGCTGACAGCCCACTCACACAGCAAGGCCACCACTGCATCATCATCTGGGGAGATCTGGGGGGATACAAGCACTGCAGTGAGAACCTGAGCCAAGCAGAAGAGGGAAGCAGATATAACAGTGGGCCTACTCCCCACACAACAGGGCCTGAAGACTGCTACCTTCCCCTCCTCCTAACAGGGAAGACAGATGTCAAGTTAGAGCCCTCCTGCTTTGACTCCATTTTGCAACATGAGGTCCACAGCCCCTGCCAAATCTCCAGACTGACTCTGCTTCAGAAAATCATCTCTTCCAGCAGCCCATCTATACTGTGCTAATCACAGCACTGAGTAAAACACAACTTCACGACTCCCTCATACCAAGTATATGAACAGCCAGTGCTGCAACTCACTTCCAGGAACCAATGTAGCAGTGGATGCATTATGGTCCTATACATCATAAATACATCACCTTCCAGGCCAAGAGGAACCTGAACTGTGAGCTCCCAGGAATCAGCAGCCAGCCCAAAATGTGACCAGGCTAGTACTGACATAACAAGTCCCTAGCACCAATCTGGTATGCAGACTGACATCTTTCATCAGAGAATTCTCTCAAGTTTACATGTATTTGTTAGACTTCCTGGAGCACAAAATCCCCCCTATTTTAGTACCTCCCTAAGAGAGCTGCATGACATCTTTTTCAATGGAGATCAAGTCTCTTGGCTGAAGGCCACTACCCAGCCAGCTCTCTGCAGACACAGGACAGTAACAGTGGGATATAAACAAGAACACAGCCACATCCAAGACCAGGGCCCAGCAGCAAAGTCCCAGAGCACCTCATGACTGTCTTTGGTCGGACCCAGTCCAAATATCCTGTTATACAAGGAATCCAAAGAGTTGCTGAAGTCAGATCTTTCAAAGCTATGACTGTCCAGAACTTCTAGGGTATGCAAGACACGGCCAATAGTGAAACCTAGAAGAGAATAGAGAAAAGAAATGTGTATTTGGCACCTGGTACAACAAACTCCAGAGCAACACCAGATGTGCTGCCAAGGTCAGCCAAGGTCAGCAAGGCCTACACCTCGTATCAAGACCACTTCCATAAGGAAAAGAAGGGTTGTAGCCGTAGGTGGAACAGAGGGTTTGGACCCTATATCCAAATGCCAGATGGACCCTTCTCTTAAGAAGTCTGATGCATTCCTGGGGCCCAGGTTAAGGATATGAAATCATGAAATTTCCTAGCCTGGTACAGCCCTCAGACTATTACCTTTTACTGGTGTCCCACACAGAAGGAGATGAAGTCACAAGTGTAGTCCAAAGACAACCAAAAGGGACTTCAGGACTTTGGGACTGACCATTAGCAAGGGATTCTGGAACACAGGTTGTTTTCTCATCTATCCTTCCAGTTACAGGCAATGACATTGGAAGAAACAGATGGGCCTAGTCTAATAATACACAGCTCCATGGCTGGTGATGCCACCAAAATACTGTTTTTTTCTGACAATGGAAGGGTCTACACAGCACCAGCCATGCTGGACTGTTCAGTGTATGAGAAACTGGTTGGACAGTCACATGCAGAGGGTAATGGTCAAAGGCTCAGAGTCCCAATGGACATCAGTGATGAGTGGTGACATAAATAAAGATCAAGGGCACCATCAACAAGTCTGTAGATGACACCAAGTTGAGTGGTTTGGTTGACACTCCTGAAGGATGCATGACATCCAGAGGGACCTGGACAAGCTCGAGTAGTGGCCTGTGGGAATCCCATGAGGTTCAACAAGGCCAAGTACAAGGTGCTGCACCTGGGGCAGGGCAACCCCAGTACCAACCCAGGATGGGGGATGCACAGATGGAGAGCAGCCCTGCTGAGGACTTGGGGATGCTGGAGGATGAGAGGCTGGACATGACCCAGCCTTGTGCACTCACAGCCCAGAAAGCCAAGTGTGTCCTGGGCTGCCCAAAAAGCAGCATGAGCAGCAGGTCAAGGGAGAGGATTCTGCCCCTCTCTCCACTCTGGTGAGACCCCACCTGCAGAGCTGCCTCCAGCTCTGGGGTCCCCAGCACAGGAAGGACATGGACCTGTTGGAGTGAGTCCAGAGGTGGCCACCAAGTCGATCAGAGGGATAGAACACCTCTTCTAGGAGGAAAGGCTGGAAGAGCTGCAATTGTTCAGCCCAAAGAAAAGGCTTTAGGGTGATCTAACTGTTGCCTTTCACTCTAAGGGGGGGCTTACAAGAAAGCCTGAGAGAAACTTTTTACAAGGGCAGGACAAAGGGGAATGGTTTTAAACTGTAAGATAGACTCAGACTAGATGTTAGGAAGAAATTCTTCCCCGTGGAGGTGGTGAAGGAGTGGGACAGGTTGCCCAGAGAAGCTGTGGATGCTCCATTCCTGGAAATATTCAAGGCCATGCTGGATGGGCCCTGAGCAACCAGATCTAGGGGACAGTGTTCCTGCCCATAGCAGGGAAACTGAGACTACTTGATTTTTAAGGTACCCTCCAACATGGACCATTCTATGATTCTGTGAGAAATTTCTGTGAGCTCATTGCTTGGGCTTATTGCCCAAGGAAAGCTGTACCAGTCAGGCAAGGGTCCACCCAGCTTAATATTCTGACTCTCACTGTGGCCAACAGCAGATTTTAGGGGAAAGCATCAGAGCATGGCACACAGACAGGAGTACAGTTCCCTGGCACATATTTCCAGCTTCCAGTAACAGAAACTCCCCCTACACTTGGAGAAATGGATCCTTACAAGATTTTGCGCTGGAAAGAAAAAGAGCCATGTCTTACTGCTGACAGAAAATACGAACAGCAGCAACTAGGAAAAAAAAATCAAAAAGTATAGCCAGACAGGAATTTTGTCAGAGTAGTACATGCATCAGGGGGAGAGAAACTTTAACCTACAGCAAGTTACCTGCTGTGGTTTCTTGGCACTTGTCAAATGACCAGCGAACCTCCACAGCCTGGCCGCGTTCCTTTATCTGCTGCTCAATTTCACGCAGCTTTGCCCGAACCTAGAAACAATGGACTTGTGTAAACATACAAAAGGATACCTTAGAAGTCCTGTGAACAAAATTATCAGAAAAGAAAGAGACTGACACCAATTCTGCTTAAGGTTAGATTTTGCCCATCCTCCAAGGACATCACTGTCTGGCTTATAGCAGAATGAGAGCAGTTAATTCCTTGGGAGTGAGACAGCACCTCCAGATCTGCTTATCACACAACATGAAAAGAGAATTCTGAAAGAGCTAAGGTACAGCTGTTATCCCAAACCACAGGAGCTCCCTTTTCTGAAGGCTGCTCACCTGCTGTGTAAAGGCTGAATTCCCCCCTGGCATGGGCAAGTTGGATGGGGCTATAGGCAGGTGGTCCAATGGAGAGCCAGTCTTTATCCTGCTATCAGTCAAGGAATAATGCCACACAAGGGCACTTGGGCAACACAGAATTATACTCTGCAACAGATAGAAAAGTCAGTATCACTGAGCAAATTAAGGTCAAAACAATTAAGTTACATTTCTACAGAACTAAGCACTACTTTATCCTATTGCCCAGGCACTCATTATCCTCTCTTTATTATCTGGGTGGGTTTTTTTTTGTTCTAAGCTGTGAAAGACCCTTTGGATCATAGAAACTCACACCTCCAATGCACAATCCAACCCTCATGGTCCAGAAGCAGCATTTACATTAGTGACCTACAACTCTCATCAAGAGTAAAGTCTGAGAAGAAATATGAGGTAACAGACCCAAATTAATTAAACCATATTGTTTGATAATCACAAGTCTGATTATTATAGTAACAACAACATGTTATATGCATTCTCATTCTTTTAGGATCTTGTAGATTCACATAAACACAGACAAAACTTCACTAAACAATTTCCTATGGTGTTCCCCTACAGCTTCTGGCTCACAAGGCTGTTTTAGACACTCAAACCAACGAATCTGCTTGAGAACATTTCAACAAACATTAGTTATGTGCACTCTTAGAAATGCACCTGTTGCCACTCAGACATACTAAAGATCAGACCATCATTAACCAATGTCAACTTTTCAAGCAGATTGTGCTCGAACTCCAGATCAGCCAAACCTTTGAGGTGTATATGCTCATCTGTTTTCCCTAAAGTAACCTCCCCAAACATGAAGTTTTTATATTAAAGACATGTTTTATCACATAGAAAATAGAAAAAAAACCCTGTAAACTCTTCAACAGAAAGCAAACAAGACTTAATAAGAATGCAGAGGGGTTATTTATAACCCTACATTGCTTTCTAACTCTTGCAGAAAGATCCTTACTTATAGCCAACTGTACTATAGGAATTTTCTTTTCTCTTTCTCTTTTTCTCTCTCTGAGAGCTGGCTGGCTGCTTCTTGATCCTGTCAGGGCTCCTTCATCTCAAGTTTCTCTCTTGAGCAGCAGGTTCCCAAGCTTTGTGCTCTCTTCCTCTCCAACTCCTGCTCCTTCTCGCACTCTCTGGAACCTTCTCTGCTTTAACAAGTCTTTTCTCCCCTGGAAGAAACAATCTCCACTGCTTCTGTATGGACCCACCTGACCCAGTCACTCTCCTCTTGAAGGAGAAAAACACAATCATGAATGAATGCACACACTGAACAGAACTTGCCTCTCTTTCTGAAACAAGGACACTGACACCTGTCAATAAGGCTTTGGCAACCTTGCCCTTCTACTGCAATATAAGGTTTAATCAATTCCACCTACAAAGATTATGAGTTTAGAGTAGTACCTTTTCAAAGCCTGCTGCCACTCCTAAACCATTAAATTCTTCCATAAAGTGGGAGGGGCTGTTTCTTGTGTGTGCTGTTTAGTTGAGGATTTTTTTTTTTGTTCTGTGGGAACTTTTTCTGATAAGGGGATGTTTGTTTTTAAGAGTTGACAACATTACAAAGCACTTTCACTTCTGGCATAATTTCCTTTCCTGGATGACAACCCGCTATTGATATACACAATGGGAAGCAACCCTTTCTTTCTTCCTCATCCCTTCTTTTGTAAAGCTTTCCCAGCCACGCAAGGCACCTGTGAGTAGAGCAAAACACTCTATTCCAACCCATTTTTCTTATGCAAGTCAGCCAAGGGCACTGCTACAGCACTGATGTCTGACAAAAGCTCTGTAACACATCAGCCAAGATAATCATGGTTTGATATTTCTGTACTTAGGAAGCTGCTGACTCAGACTGTAATGATTTTTCTGTGATGGCACACAAATTGTCCCTGTTGACCTCAAAATCACCATTATTTAAACCCACCTGAAGGATGCAGCTGAGCCCATACACCACTGGCCGGTGCTGGGGGCACAGTAACAAGTCACTGAAAGGGCTGGGAGGAGGATTCCCTGCAGCTGGCTGAGGGGTGGGAGTTGAAGGAAGAGCATTCCCTGTCTGGGCAGACAGGATGTGTGGTGGGTGCCCTCCAGCACCATCCAGCTGCATAGCAAGCCTGCGGGTGCAGAAGTAGGCCAGACGTCTGGACAGGTACGCAGACTGCACAAACTCTCCAGAGTACTGCAGGGAAGATGGAAGGGGGAGAAAACATCCTTGTCACAAGGAACACAAGATAAAATCCCGACCTTCCCAAAGTACTACACTTTATGACATTGCCTTGAACAGGCAGTCCCTTATCACAGAGAGCTCCTTAGATTTGTGGATCACCCACTGGCTACTAAGCATCAGAAAAACCCTTGAAATGCTCTCTGGCAATGACTTCAGGTACAAAAATGTGCCCACATCCAGCCTTCCCAGAGCTTCAAAGGTTTGCCCAGTATCTGTTGCAATAGCAAGAAGAAAGCAGTTTCCATGTACTGGTGCACAATCACTAGAACTATCACAGGTGTGACACAGGCAGGGACTACCAAGTCCAGTGCAGAGAAAAAGGTAAAGGAGAATAAAAACCAGAAGAGAGCAGGACTAAAAAGACAGCCTTGCATGAGCTAAGAAGGATGCTCATAGGGACACTCCCTGGTGTTCTTGGTGCAAAATAACTCATTATCCCCTTAGGCAATAAGAAGGGGATGGCCAGAGCAGAAGTCGGCACTCTCCTAAAGCAAGCTGAGTGTGGATTTCTCACCCGCAGCAGCAAAGGAAGGAGCATTTTCAGAAATTCATCTTCTCCTGACCGTATCTTCTCAAAGCACTCGAGGACCCATGTCAGGAATTCATGCCTGTCCAGCATGCCATCCTGCACACAGATAAAAGTAGAGCAAATGGATGAAAGTTGAAGTAACCTCCCCTAAGGTAAGGAAGAGCAGCAGCAGCTTGCTTTCCAACCATGGAAATAACTCTGGAAGTTTTCACAGTTCTGTTCTAATACTGAGCTCAAAACTACATCTAGTCCTAGTGTTCTATTCACAGAAAGAGAGCATTTTGCAGAAATAAATCACTTGGCATGTACTCCCCTCACCCTCCTCTGCTATGCACCCACCCAGGAGCCCCCACCAGACCCTCACCTGGAACATGAACATAGCCAGTTTCTCATTGTAGTCCCACTGCTTCAAAGCCTGTTCCACTTCTTGGGGCATTGGTCCTGATGGTGAACCACAGCCTTGCCCTGGGAGCTGTCTGTAGAACTCTGCAATTTTCTGCAGCTGCTCTGACAGGTACTTGGTGATGATCTGTGTCCATTCTGGAGGAAACAGGTTAGCAGTGAGCACTGTGGCAAACTGGAGCAGGAAAGAACCAGGATGGTGCATAGATAGAAACTCAAAAAACCCAGAACACAGTCAGGGGGACTTTTCTAGACCACAGCAATCTGGAGCAGGCCAGGACCAGGATGCAAAGGATGTTGGATCCAGTAATGCTTAATGAAATTAGAAACACAGATGGGGAGCAACACACCAAAATTCTCTGGGAAATGTACATACTCAATTGGGAAGTAGCTAATTAGTCATCACTAAATTGCAACTTTACAGTCTTTGTATGGTAAGAAAAAAACAGTTTAGGCAGGGAAGAAGCTCAGTAGAACTTAACAAGGAGAAAGAAAAGTAAGGCTCCCAGGAAGTATTTATGGCTGCTAAGACTTATTTTTCAGTGTACCATCACAAGTGGGCCTGTTGTTCAGACAGTTACTCACATCAGAACCCAAGGACTTATCAGCAGGAAACAAGTTTATATGGATTTCTAGGCTACCTCTTACTAATAAAGGGCAGGCTGAGAAGGAAACCTCTGTGATGGACAAACCCAGCACTTCACACAGAGTGCTTACCAATGAAGGGATCAATGACATGACGCTTTTTCACCTTCGTTTCCGTGATGGCAGCGTAATAGGCACAAGTCATTTTGATGAGCCAAGCTGCTCTCATTACTGGAACAGTGTATTTTGCCAAATAACCAAAGACTTCTTCCTTCTTGCTAAAGATGGGCACCTGTAATGAAATGGAGAGGGAGAACTGGACCAGGCACTTAGAATAAGATCTGAAGCGGCTAAAGCAGCTATACCTGCTGCAGGCATGAAAAAGGTAAAAAGGGAACAGAGCAACACAGTACCTCTACCTCAAAAAACCCTGCTGCCAAAATTCACCTGTGGTCAGAAAGCAACAGTACCAGAGCTGCATTTCAGTATAAGCAGAAACAAAACAATTTGAAAGACAGAAAATGTAATTATGTCACTGTAAATCCACGCCCTGATCCTGCAAACATCTTGGAGGCTGTCCCCCAGAGAGCACATACAGAGCTATGAAAGACACAGACTAAGGACTGAGTCAGTAACAGAGGATCTGCCATACAAAGACAGGGCTCTTCACTTTGTATACAAAACAGAGTGGTTACACAAGTCTCATAATATGGTGAATACTGAACAGAAGACTGAGAAATAGGGAACTGAGTACCATAGTAAGAAGGAATTAATTAATCCAAGATTCAAAATTCCAGGTATAACATAGGAGGATACCAGTGAAATCATCAGATTGCAGGACTATAAACCAGGAAGCAATAACACATCACAGGGAAAAGTACAGCTGCGGGGCTCATTTCCACACAATACTCTGGAGAGCAAAAGTATGTATGTTTTCACAGAGGAATGAAAAAAGATCACAAAAAACAGGCCCATCTGGCAGGTATCTTCAAGTCTCTGAGCTACTGACAGTTCATTTACCTGCTATGTTTCCTACATTCTTCCCAGTTATTCTCTGATGCCTCAAAGTCAGACTGCTTGGCTACTGACAGTTGCTCTTTCACATCTAAGTTCCTGCAAATGGATGGAGTTCATTGCAAGAAAAGAGGGAAAAACCTTGAAAGGTTCAAGCTTACACCATGACCTCAGGAAACCGACAGCCAAAACACAAAGAAGGACTAAGTTTATGAAGAGTCAGATTCTGGGAAAATCTGATTACTTTATTTTTCCCCCAGGAGTGAGTCAGACCATTTTGCAACTGGGAGTTACGTTTTTCCACAGTGCATACTAGATTCACAAGTATCTTTTTGTAGCCCTCCCCTGAGAGCGAGCTATCTCCCTTGCCATCAGGCCTGATAAAATGCCAGAGTAAGATCCTTCTTTCATACTCTACAGAATTCACAGCTATAAAGGAAATCTCTACCCCCAGACTCCAGGGCATAGAAATATTGTAGCCTGGCCAAGCCCAAATGACAGCACACATACTGCTGAAAAGCAGAAACACCCCACTGCAACAGAAGTCTGGGAGGTCATTTAGGTGATTATTTTCAGTAATTCTCACTATGACTTTCGAGAACTTGAAAAATCCTCCACAACAGAAATGTCCTTATCTCAACAACAGACCAAAGGCAACAGGGCCAGCTCTTCTGAAAAACAAACTTCTGAAAACCAAACTCTAAAATAAATCAGTCATGTCTTACAAACCAAAAAGCAAAGCTGAACAAACCACTAAATATCAGACAAGAGACCAGTTCTCTAAGTGTGGATGACTACAGTCAAGGCACTACATCCCACATCCACTCTTCAAGCTGGAAGCTTTACAAGATGTATAGACAGGAAACTTCTCCAAACAGCAAAAGCCTTCAGAAAACCTCCAGAAACAAGCACAGATTAAATTCTCTGCCTTGTCAGGCTGCCTCTGCTGTAACATACCTTCTTAGCAAGATGAGTGAGGGGCTTAGTTCCAGCCAGATCTGTGAACCAGTTGTTTATGGCACTCTGAGAACGTGCTGTCACCAGCCAAAAGTTATCCTTCTGATTGACCTGGGGTTTCCGTCTCCCTGTGTCAGGCAGGGTGTTGCACCGCAGCTTTTCTGCAATAATACTGCTAAAATTTGAGCTGATCTGGAGGAGAAGAAAATAAAGGATTAAGTACATTTCAGAGGTCAAAGATCTCATCAGTGTGCTTAAAATCTCATTTATCATTCCTGCGAGAAATTTCACCAGTATCAACTTTTGAAACACAAATAACACCTTTGCTACACTTGCAGAGATGAATGCTTCTAGACAACTCATACAATAACCAAGCAGGGACTCAATCCGAGATGGACACAACCCTTTAAAAACACTTGTCAAACCAGACAGAAGGCTTCTCAGACAGAAGCCAGCCAAGGAAAACAAATATCCTGTGCTTATTGATTGCCTTCCAACCCAGGTCATTACGAGCTGTTTTGTCAGGAAGTCAACATCTTGATGTCAGAGACTGGAAAAATGGAGTTGAAGGCTATTATATAACTCCCATTTTTAAACTTCCAGATGTTTCAAGAAATCGTACTTTCCTTTTACCGTGGCCATCATGTAACCAAACCAATAAGGAGTTCCACTCTCCTACTATCATAGCCTTCTGCTTTAATTGCAGAATATAAGGAGTCCTAGATGTTGGATTAACGAAGACTGCAGACACAGACCTGCCCCTAAGACGCACTGAGCCAGACAAGAACCCGCTCTCTCAAGAGGTGGGACACAGTTCTGAATGAATGCAGAACTTGAATTCTACAGAAACAGAGGGTCAAGTTTTAAAAGCACCCATTCAGAAGGGAAAGATCTCCTAGTTCTCGACACATGGAAGGAATGAGACCCAGGACTATCCAGGACCCAGCAGCCTGTCCTGCCAAACCCGGCCCTCGACCATCGGGACGTCTCTCACCTTCGCCGGGTTGAAATTGACATTTTTGGCACTGCCGTGCTCGTCCCCAGAGACCGCCGGCTGGTTATTGAAGCCCTGCTTGACATTCAGCGCAGTCAGCTCATCCTGCGGGGGAAGGACGGTCAGCAGGGCCCGGCACGGCCCCTCCGCGCCCACCGCCGCAGCCTCTGCCCCGCCGCGGGGGCTGAACCAGGCGAGGCCCGGCTGCTCCCCCGACCTCCCCCAGCCCTGGCTGCCAGGCACCGCCCAGGGCAGAGCTGGCACACGGGGACCGCGGCTTCCCCGACCCGGCCAGCGCCCCCCAACCCCGGGGGACCCGGCGGGACGGGGCCCCCTCGCCCGGCTCCCGACCCCCGCGCCCTAACCCGGCGCTTCCTCAGGTCCGGCCCCGGCACGGCCGTCCTGCACCCCGGGTCCCCCTAACACGCCCGGCCTCCGCACCTCCTTCTGTTTGGGGTCCTGCGGGTACACGTCGGGCGGGCCGAGGCGCGGGCGCTTGAGCGGGCGGTGCTCGTAGCTGAGGACGCCGAAGGCCGCCATGGCGGGCCGGCCGGGCGGGGGCGGCCGGGCCACAACAAGGGCCGCCGGGGCCGCCCGCGCCTGCGCGCTGCGCGCTGCGCCGGGGCAGGTGGGCGCCGCCGAAACCGGGACGAAGGAGAACGGAGAGTCCCGAGCGTCGCCGGAGACGCCCGAATGTTGCCGAAGAGTGCCGGAAATTGACGGAGAGCCCCGACCGCTGCTGTGGCTGGACCGAGGAAACGCGAAGAGCACCGAGCGCAGACGGAGATATACGGAGGTTGCCGGAGAAACCCGAGCGTCTCCGAAGCAGGGACGAGGGAGGACAAAAAGCGCTGAGCGCCGCAGGAGACTCCCGAGCAGGGCCGGGAGGGCCCGAGTATGACCCGAGGGAAGCCGGAAAGTACCGAACAGGGACGGGACAGCCCGAGTGGCGCGCGCGCCCCCGGGCGGAGACGCCGCGCCGGTGGCGTGCCCGGCCACGGTCACGTGACACACCCGCCACCCCACTCGGCCCCGACACCCCCGGACCCCGGCCCCGACACCGGGGCACCCCCGGACCCCGGCCCCAGCACCCCCGGACCCCGGCCCCAGCACCCCCGGGGCGGCCATCACCGCACCGGCACCGGCACCAGCCCCCGCGGACACCGGCCGGACTGTCACACACACAGTCCCGCCGTGACTCTCCCTGCAGCCGCCCCCTCCGACTGCCTCAGTGCCTCCCAGGGATGCTCCCAGGGATCCAGGCGGGCTGCGCGTTGGGATCCCCATCCCAGCCACGCTCCTGGGGCAGCCCAGTGGCGGGGATCCCTACAGCATGGCAGCGCGAGCCATGGGAACGCGGGCAGGATGAACTGGGGGGTCCAAGAGGTGTCCAAGAGGTGTGGGAGCTAAACAGGAAGGGTGACGCAGTCCCGGTGGGATGAGCCGTGGGGTGCCAGTGGAATGCGCTCTGGGGTCCCAGTGGGTCAGCTGTGGGATCCTAGTGGGATGAGCCATGGAGTTCCACTGGGATGAGCCGTGGGGTCCTAGTGGGATGAGCCATGGAGTTCCACTGGGATGAGCCGTGGGGTCCCAGTGGGATGTGCTGTGGGGTCCCAGTGGGATGAGCTGTGGGGTCGCAGTGGGATGAGCTGTGGGACCCCACTGGATTGAGCTGTGGTCCCCGTGAGGTGGCCCACAGGGCAGCACGTAGGGGGGGCCCCCGGTGCAGGCGGTGCCGTGGAGCAGGAAGCCGTGTGGTGCGGAAGCCGGCAGCCCTTGGCGAGGCTGTTCGCACACGTCCCTGCTCCGCACCCCCATGGCGCTTCCTGGCACCTGCCTCGTGCCTCTCCTCCTCCTCCTCCTCCTCCTCCTCATCTGTGGGCCGGGTCACCGCCCTGCTGCTGCCCACAGCCACACAGGTAAGGGGGCACACGGGAAGGCCACGGGCCCCTTTTGCGCGTGGGGCTGGGGAATGGAGCTCCCCAGTGATGGCGGGCAAGGAGAACAGGATGTGGGGCTGCGTGGGCTGGCGCGCTGTTGTGGCACACACCCTGCGACCCCCCATGTGCCCCAGGACCTGTGGCACCTGTATGGCCCCTTGCAGTGGGGCTGCCAGGAGGGTCAGGCTGTACCAGGGAGCCCTGTTGGGGGTGTCCTTGCTCCCACTGCAGTGGTGGAGCATTTCTGACCCCACCACCCCCTGGCTACTAGTCCTGCAGTGCTCCTGCCCCATCACTCTACTGGAAGATCCCATTGGTCTGTGCTATGTGTGGGTGCTGGCCAGGATGCTCAGTGGATCTGCACCAGCTGCCCTTTCCTTCCTGGTCACCTCAGCTGTGCACAGGAAGGGGAAGCGAGACAGAGGCTTCTTTTTCCACCTGGCACTCTCATCCCAGCCACTGTTTTCTGAGAAAAAATCCACTCTGACTGTCTGTAAAACAATAGCTTTGTGTGGAAATACAGCCCCTCTGTATCCCTGGGCCTCCTGGGCTGGCGGGAAGGTGCCCTCCACCTCCATGTGTGGGAACAGCCCGTTTGCTCCATTGTGTTACATTGCAACCCAGGAAAGCTCCACTCTGGCTTTCTCCTGCCCCTGCAGTGCTGGCTGATGAGTTTGTTTAGTTCACATGGAGGGAGGCTCTTAGGGATATGCAGGGATCTGGCACGTGCCATGTCTCTAGTGTACCCCTAGGCCCTGGCACAGCCACCCACACTGCCGTGCCCAGCAGTGTCTGTTGCTTGCAGGGGTGGACTGTGTCCTCTTCAACGAGGAGTACATGACCTGCATGTGGGGGAGCAGTGAGATGCCCACAGTCAACTACTCTCTCTTCTACTGGTAGGTGTCCCTGCCCCTTGGCCAGTCCTGCTGCAGAGTGTCCAGCAGCGGGTCCCTGCACAGGGGGGCTGCTGCCAGCATTGCTGGTCCTGACATCAGTCTGTTCCTCTGCCCCAAGCCCAGGGTGGGGCAGGCTCTGTCTCCAGGGCAAGCAGGATGGGATGTCCTGGGGAGAGGGGTCCCTGTGAGGGCTGGGGCATGTGAGGCTTTGGGGAGCCCTGGTAACCCACTGTGGCACAGGTACAAGAACGCGTCTGACAAGGTGGAGTGCAAGCACTACCTGCACAACCAGAGTGTCAGGGTCGGCTGCCACTTCGAGCAGAACGAGCTCATCCAGTTCAAGCCTTTCCACGTTCTCATCAATGCCAGCGTTGATGACAAGACCCTGGAGATCCGCAGCAAGCGCATGGAGCTGCAGGACCTGGGTAGAGCGGTGAACCCCCTCTCCTCTGCAGGGCTGCGGGTTCTCAGAGCTCCCCTGTGAGCTCCCAGGTGGCAGCAGGGCCACTGGGGCATGGGGCCAGCCCTCACTGGGCATCCCCTGCCCCTTGCAGTGAAACCAGCGGCACCCGTCAACCTGACCATCCGCAACATGAGCAACAATCAGCTGCAGCTGACCTGGGCCACCCCGTACCCCAAAGCCAAGTGCCTGGAGCACGCTGTCAAGTACAAGAGCAACAAGGACACCAGCTGGACGGTGAGAGCCCTGGGCACAGCACCCTTGTGGCTGTGCCTGGGGCTGAGCTGTGCACCAGCCTCCAAGGTGATCCCAGCCAGCAGCACATGGCTCATGTCTCTGCAGGAGCTCTTGGTGAATGGAGACATCTTCTCCTTACCCAGCGTGGACTATGAGAAGTCCTACACCTTCTACGTGCGCAGCAAGATCAACAAATACTGTGGCAGCACCCAGTTCTGGAGTGAGTGGAGCGTTCCTGTCATCTGGGGCAGCAACTCCACCAGCAAGGGTATGTTCTGAGGGCTGCAGTGGGATAGGATGGACTGGAGCATGGCAGGGCTCAGCAGGCGAGGGATGGCCAAGCAAGTACGGAATGGCCTGAGGCAGCAGCTGTAGGGGCAAGACCCATCCACGCATGTGGAGTGCAGGCAGCAGCATCCTTTGTACTTCTGGAGGCAAAACATCCCCCGCCAGTGGGACCTGCTGACTTTTGCCAGGGGCTTCTTAGCACTGGAGGGTATGGCTGGGCCACCAGCCCAGGGTCACCAGCTAGTTAGGGTGATAGGATGGCAGGGCTTGGGGACAGGCCCCTTCTCCATCCTCTGTCCCCAGCTGAGCCCTGCCATGAGCAATGCCGTGGCCACCCACAAAGGGCCACCTGCAGGCCCACCCCACTGCCATGGTGGTGTGCTGTCCGGGGGGTCAGTGTCACCCCTGCTGTTTCCAGGCACGGTGGAGGAGCAGCTGCACTGGTTTGGGATCCGCACGGTCTTGGTCCCCATTGCCTCCTGCCTGCTCCTGCTGGTCCTTGTCATCCTGCTGGTGCGCATGGAGAGGTGAGTGTGGGGAGCTGACTGGGGGCAGCAGCACTGGGGCTCTTCCCCTCTAACACACCTCTCCTGCACAGGGTATGGGTCATCCTGATGCCCCGAATTCCCAACCCCAGCAAGAATTTTGATGAGCTGTTCATCACCCACAATGGCAACTTCCAGGTAAGGCGGTGCAGGCAGCCCTGCCCTGGGCCCACCCTTGCTGCAAGGGGTTGGGGCTGGGCTGGGTGGTGGCTCCTCTCAACCTGCTCTGCTCCTTGGAGGAATGGGCTGGAGTCCCCAAAGATGTCGTGGAGAGCTTCAAGCCCAACTACAGCGAGAACATCTGCTATGTGACTGAACTGCCACCCAAGGACGGCCACGAGCCCCTCTGGGACAGCAGCAACCACACACCACCTCCAATGCCTGGGCCCCCAAGCGCCCCCAGCGAGCACAGCCCCTACCAGAACAGCTACGGGAGGGTGTGACACACTCCTGCACCCCTGCATCTCCCATGTTCCACAGTTTTGCTGCCCAAATCTTACTGCTCTGCAGGCCCTGCTCCCTGCCCCTGCCTTGCCTCTGCCAAATGCCTGCATCCCTGGCCTTGCTTCCTGCCAAGTCCCCCTCCCTGCTCTGAGCACACCCAGGGATGTGTCCTGGTGAGTGGGCAGCTGCAGCTGAGCAGGCAGGGGTCACTGGCCAACTGATGGGGACACACAGGATGAGGAGTCCCAGAGGGGCCAAGTGTGGAAAAATAACGAAAGATAGGCAGGAAAGATTGTAAACATGCTCAAGTGCCTTGCAGCTGCTGTAGAAAAACACATATACCATACTCATCGTTGTTTAGGTTTGTGTGTTCAGTAAGTAGAACTTCTGTGTTTAGATAACACAGGCCTGTGATAGACTTAGTGGCACCTTATTTAACATGCTTGAGATTCCTGCCCTGCTGTGGGAAAGATCAAATCACAGTGGTAAACCACGACTGCACAAATCCTTGATAAACAGGCAAAAACAGCAGGTTCAGTGATTCTCTGGGGTGGACCTAGATCCACAGTGCCTGCATCCCTGCTTATGTGCCTCTGCCTGGGTGCTGCTTGGGGGATCCTCCAGTCGGTGAGGTAATGAAAATAAATTTTCTCTTTGCTTTTCATCCGTGGTTTTGTGGCTGTTCCTGTGTCCTGCCTGTGCTGGCTCACACAGAAGCCACTGTGTCATCCTGGCAGTTCCCTCAAGGCCTCGCTGCTCCTTTGCCTGTGTCCCCAGTTCACAGTGGCAATAAAGCTCTGCCCACCAGGGGTTTGCCAAAGCTCGTCCTGCGGGGTCTGAGGAAAGCACCAGTGGAGCCTCAACTCCTGAACACCTCTGAACACCTCTGAACACTTCCAGCAGGGGCCGGTCCCACCATCCCAGCCCCGCTGACCCAGCAGCACGTTCATCCATCAACTTCAAGCACATGGATGAGTCCCCTCCTGGCTGTCTCACAGGGCTCCCTGTGCACTGGGGTGATGTGCTATGACCTCACTGGGCAGTGGGCTCCACTCTGGGCTCTCCAGCCACTTCCAGGGCCACCTGCAGCCCCCAGCCACTGCTGCTGTCCCTGCAGGTGACCAGACCTTTCTGGCCAACACTGACTGCAGAGCTCTGCAGCTGCTCTTACAGAATCCCAGATTCAAATATGTTGGAGAAGATGTTGGAGATCATCGAGTCCAACCTCTGTCTGAACACCACCATGTCAACCAGACCACGGCACTGAGTGCTGCCTCCAGTCTTCTCTTAAACACCTCCAGGGACAGTGACTCCCCCACCTACCTGGGCAGTCTAATACAATGTCTAATCACCCTTTCTAGGAAAAATTCCTCTGGATATCCAACCTCAACATCCCCTGGCAGAAGGATGTAAGACCACAGCCTCCATCCTATCACTGCTTGCTCGGGAGAAGAGTGAGACCCTCAGCTGGGCCCTGGCACAGCTGGACTCTGGGACAGCTGGACCCTGGCGCAGCTGGGCCTGGGATGGGGGTCCCTGGCGCAGTCGTACCCTGCTTGGGGGTCCCTGGCACAGCTGTACCCCGGCTGGGGGATCCCTGGCACAGCCGTACCCCAGATGGGGGTCCCTGGCACAGCCGTACCCCGGGATGGGGGATCCCCGGCACAGCCGTGCCCCGGGACGGGGGTCCCCGGCACAGCCGTACCCCGGGTCCCTGGCCCCGTTCCCCCCGCGCCCCCCAGCGCCCAGCAGAGGCGGCAGCGCCCCCCAGCGGCGGGGGCAGCCCTGGCCCCGCCCACCCCGCTCGGGGGCGGGGCCTGCGCTCCGGGCCCCGGTAACTTTCCAGCCCTGCCCACGTGGTGCGGCGGCGGCCGCCCCCTGGCGGCGGCGATTGGCGCAGGCGGGCCCGCCCCCCGTGCCTGCCGCGGTGCCGGCTCTGCGCTGCCGCCGTCCGCACCGGGCGGGGGCACCGGCGCCGGGCACCGGGACTGCGCTCGGCACGGCACGGCACGGCACGGCACGGCACGCGCTCACCATGATCGTGTGTCCCCAGAGCGTGGAGCACCCCCGAGGAAGCCGATGCCAGCGGCTGCCGGGGCAGGTAGGACCCGCCCCGCCGCCACCACCGGAGCCCGTACAGGAGCACCGGGCTTCGCCCTGCTCGCCGCCACCGGGCCGGCACGGCTGCGGCACCAGCAGGCCGAGGCATTCCCGCTGCCCGCTGGCGGTGCGCGGGGCTGGCGAGGCTGCGCTCTCACGATGCCGCGCCCGGCGGCTTGGTCTTGGTCCCGGTCCTGCTGCCGGTGCCGGTGCCGGTGCCGGTCCCGGTGCGGCGGTCCCGTCCCCGTCCCCTTTGTGCGGGATGCGGGAGGCGCCGTGGCTCCATCACTGCCAATCAAACTTGTTTTTCTCTCTCCGCCTGCACTGCCCTCGCCGCTCACCGGGGGCGCTGCCGCCGCCGCCGCCCGCACAATGGAGCCCCGGGTACCGGCCCCGGGTACCGGCTGCCGGCATCGCCGTAGGGGCCCCTGCCGCGGGCATTCGTACTTCCCCCGTCCTCTCGAATACCCGGGCAGAGGGGCCGGGCGAGAGGTGCCACCGCGGCACCGTCTCCAGGGACCGTTACCGGAGGAGCCACCGGTACCGACAGAGCCGCGGTCTCACCGGGCGAAGGGATGAGCCCCGGTCGGGCAGGGAGCGCGGCGGGGTCCGCCGGCCCCTCTCCCACGTATCCCGGCGCTGTCCGGGCTCCTTCAGCCTCCCGCCTTCTTTATGTGGTCACGGCTGCCGGCCGGGAGTGCCGGGACCCCGTTGCCGCGGCGGTCCGGGCAGGGAGGGGGCGAGGCTGGTGGAGGTGTCTGCTAGAGTTCAGGGGGCTTGGACACAAGAAAATTCCCCTGGGGAGGGAGGCGGTGCTCCCACAGCCCGGGAGTGCGGATGCAGGGGGGGAGGAGGAGGAGGGCTGTGGCTGAGGAGGATGAGGAAGGTGGCACTGGGGCCAATGCGAGAGGCTGGGCAGGCAGAACTGAGGGAATGGGGCAGGTGGTGCCGGTAGGAGACACCCTGAGCTGAGCTGGTGCCTTTGGGAGTGAGCAGGATAGCCTGGCCCAGGGCTGAGAGCCAAGGAGGTGGCTGTTCTGCACCTTCATCCCCCACTTCCTTCATCTTGTCCTTCCGAGAAACATCTGCCTGGTTGCTTGCTCCATCATCACCTGGACAAGCAGAGAGAGGAGAGCTGGCAGCACCAAAGGCTGAGCCATGGGCTGGGTGCACAGCTCCTTACTGGGGACCAGCTTTTCCCCGGGGGGAGTGGAAGCGCCCCTGGCTCCTCCACCTCAGTCCATCAGGAGGAGGAGAATTGCAGTGGCTGTAGCCCCTTGAGTGCCCTCATGGCATCTCATTTCCCCAGGCAGAGGGACTTTGTAGGGGGCTTTCACAGGTCACTTCTGGCTTTCATCTTCTCCTGTCAAACAGGGAAGCTGGTGCTTTACATCCCTTTCCATTTTGAGTTTTGGGTTTTTGTGGACCCCTTTTACTAGAGGAAGTGGACTCTCCAAAATGTCATCAAGTAAATATCTTGACACCGGAGTGATGGTGTTTTCACCAGAAGTGCAGGATGGTGGAAAATAGCCTGAGCTGCTTCCTGCACTGCCTGTGTGGGTGCAACTGCTCTGTGCTGCCACACAGCTCATCCCTGCTCTGTCTGCCCCTCACCCTGGGGTGCTCTGCCACGCACCCTCTGGCTTTGGTGGTTTGCAGAAGTGTTCCTGGTTTTCTCCTATGCCATGCTTCAGTCACCAGCCTTTGGGTGACTGCACTGGAGAGACAGGTGGAAGGAAAAAGACAGCGGTGTCAGCAGGGCCAGAATTTCCCAGGAGAGGTTTCAGTTCAAGCCTGGGAGAAGAGATGCATCCTTTGCATCCAAGGGTGCTGCCTGGGCTCCTGCATGCGAGCAGGAGCTGTGGCTTTCTGTGTGACAAGGGTTAACACCTGCTGTACCCATACCTCGGGGTGGGCAGGCTGCAGGTGCAGACCCTGCTGTTGGGTGGGAGCTGTGGCAGCACGGTTGTTGGAGCACAGCAGCTGCCTGGGCACCTTTCCAACATCCCTGCCCTCTGTTCCCACCACCCTCTCAGGAGGGGCTGGAGCTGTGCTGGACTGGGGCCCTGGTGCAAGGCTGGGGTGGGCATTGCTTGGGGTGAGTTGCCCATCTGTGTTTTCTGTGGTGGGCACATCCAGTAACAGCTGTGCCCTGTGCTGCAGGATTCACTCCCATGCTGTCTGCTGGGGCAACATGTGGGGAGCTCTTCTCTGTGCTCCTGATCACATGGAAGGTACCAGGACATGGTTTGCCTCTTGCCTTGCCAGGGCAGGAGCCTGGGAGCCCCTTTGCTGTTTCCACAGCTCTCTCCTGTCTTGGTACTGGGCAGGAGGGCTCCCTGCTGGCAGTAAGGCAGATGGGCTGCTCCATTCTAGAATGTATTTTGTGTCACGTTTCTCCTGATCCGGCTTTGCATCACTACAAGAAATATCATTCCTAGTTTGCCCTTTGCTTTCACTCACCACGCAGTGCCTTCTCCCAGACAGACCAACCTGTGTGTCTTGCTACCTGGGCTCCTGCTACCTGTGGCACTGAGCAGTGCTCTGCCTGATAGCCATAAGCATCCCTCTGGCAGCACCAAACTGGGAGAGGGATCTCTGCCCCTTGCAGAGCCTGGGCTTGGCTGGGGCGTGCTGCTGCAGCGAGGGCTGCTCTGGGGAGAGCTAAGCAGAGCGTGTTTCCTGCAGGTAGTGAAGATGTCCAGCAGCGACCCCGAGTGTCCCCAGTTCCTCTTTGTGAAGGTGCTGGCGAGTCGGGGGCGGCTGGAGGCGGTGACCCAGCAGATGGGCTACCACCCACAGTACCTCGACAGCTTCCTCAAGACGCAGCACTACCTGATGCACATGGATGGCCCCCTGCCCTTTGACTGCCGCCACTACATCGCCATCATGGTGAGCCCTGCTGGGAGCTGCCACAGGGGATGGGGGGCTCTGCTCAGCCCTGTGAGGCTCTCCTCAACCTCCAGCACACAGCCTGTGCCCCAGGCTTCTCATCAGGGGCCAAAATCATGATGTCCTGGAGGCTGAGCGAGAGGTGGGCGTGGGATGCCTGTCCTGCTGGAGCAGTGCATGGGTGCTGATATGCTGCTCTTGCAGGCAGCTGCCCGGCACCAGTGCCGGTACCTGGTGAACCTGCACGTGCTGCAGTTCCTGCGGGCAGGGGGTGACCCCCAGTGGCTGCGCGGCCTCGAATTCATCCCTCCCAAACTCCGCAACCTCAACGAGATCAACAAGATCCTGGCACACCGGCCATGGCTCATCACCAAGGAGCACATTGAGGTACTGGGAAGGGCTATCAGTGGGGACAGCAGCATCCCCAGAGGCTGCCAGCACCCTGCCCACCTGCCTGTGTCACATTGCTGGTCTGTCCATGTTCTGCAGAAGCTGCTGAAGATCAGTGAGTGGAGCTGGTCGCTGGCAGAGCTGGTGCACGCCGTCGTCCTCCTGGCCCACTGCCACGCGCTTGCCAGCTTTGTCTTTGGCTGTGGCTGCGAGCAGGATGAGGGGCTGGGGGGCCGAGGCTCGCTGAAGCCATTGTCACTTGGGAACCAGTGCTTCTGCGAGGCCACCGCCGGCAACAGCTGCAGCCAGGAGCTGCTGCGCATCAACCGCAAGCGGGTGAGTCCTGAGGGTGGATCTGCGGGGATAGGGGGTGCCACTGGGACCACTGCCCTCACCCCCAAGCCTGTGTCTGTGCAGTCCCTGGACTCCTGCATGGAGCTGGACTCCCTCCGGGAACGCATGCAGCGGATCCATGTGGAGACTGAGGGCAGGGATGAGATGAGGCTGCTGCAGCAGGACCGAGAGGAAGGTGAGGGGCAGGGAGCAGAGGTGGGTGTGCAGGGTGGGAGTTCATATGGCACACCTGGGTGTTTGTTGCTCCTCCATGCCTTACATTTTCCATGATGTGTGGTTCAGAGGGGTTCATAGAATGCATGTGGGGCACAGCAAGGGCTGGCTTTCGATGCCTGATGTGGCTGGGAACAGGGCAGCTGAGCACTGCTCTGACCCATCTGCAGGGCTCTCCCCTCTTGCAGATACTGATGGCGAGGTCACCGGTGCCACCAACCTTGCATGCTACATGCAGGACCCTGACTTTGGATATCAGGACTTTGCCCGGCGCGATGAGGATCAGACGCAGGTATTCAGAGTCCAGGTAAGACTCTCTCTACTCCTTTCCTCTTCTCTCTGTTCCTCATGGGCAGTAAATAGTGGCAGAGTTGCCCATGCAGACTGGCCCTGCCCCACTAGGGTTGGGAAGAGGGAGGTGACTTCTGTCCCCAAGGGTTGATAATTTTTTTTCACCTGGCCCTCATGGAGGCAAGGGTCAAAATCATTCAAAAGCTGCCTGATAAGGGATGTTGTGGTTTGGGCAGAGCCACCCCCAGAGCATATTCACTGAATCCTGCTGCTTCCTGAGGTCTCTAGCCCTTCTTCCTGGGAACATGCTCCAAGTTTCTTTTTGCAGTTGCAAAATGCTCTTGCTGTGCTCAACAGGATTACTCCTGGGAAGACCACGGCTTCTCACTGGTCAACCGGCTCTACTCTGACATTGGGCACCTCCTGGATGAGAAGTTTAGGATGGTGGATGGTCTGCAAAGCAGTGCCATGGCCAAGCGGCAGGGCTGTGAACCCTCTGTTTTCAAGCGGGGCATCTGGAACTACATCCACTGCATGTTTGGCATTAGGTAGGGAAACCAGTCTCGTGGTCCAGGGGAAAAAACTGAGCTGACCCAGGTGGGAGGAGAGTAGGGCACTTGGTCTGGCATGCAGATGAGCATGGAGACGGGACAGAGGTGAATCACCTGCCTGGATGTTGGGACAGGCAGGGAAGAGATACTGAACTGCTCTGGCCAGGGCAGGGGGCTTTGGGGACAGGGTTTCAGTGCCTGGTGGCTGTTGCCATGTGTCCCCCTGCTCTGTGGCTGTGCCATGCCCCAGGCAGACCACAGGTAAGGTGCTGGCTGTGACTCTCCCCTGTGCTCCCCACAGGTACGATGATTATGACTATGCAGAAGTGAATCAGCTCCTGGAGCGAATACTCAAAGTTTACATTAAAACTGTAACCTGCTACCCAGAGAAGACAAACTCAGAAATGTTTGACAGGTTCTGGAAGCAGTTCAAGCACAGTGAAAAGGTGGGATAGCTGGCCCCCCTGGCTCTGACTGGCTGTAGTGGGGCTGGGAGCAGGCAGGGCCTGCAAGCTGAGGTGCTTTGGGGGGTGTAAGGGAGATCTTTGAGCCACCAAACCAGACTGAGGCAGGTGGGTGGGAATGGAAACTGGCTGTTTGTAAGGAGTTGGGCTTGGTGTGCCATGGGGCTGCCCACTGTGATGAGACCGGGGGCACCTGCAGCACAAGCATCTCAAAGGTCATTACCCCAGTGGTGCTTCCTGGTGAGCCCTCTGTCAAGCTGTAACTCACAGGAGCGGCTGCCGTGGGTGTCAGGGACTGTGCCGCTGCCAGCCTGGAATGCTGGTGCCAAGTATGCAGGGGATTCCCTGGCACGAAGCTCTGGGAAGCAGCCACAGCCTACAGAACTTAGAGGCGGGGGAAAGGGGAGCTGGAAAAACCGGTGGCATTTTGACGACAAAAGACTCGCTTGCCCAGGTGGGCAGTGACATGCACCTCTGAGCGCAGCACACTTCAGCTGCCTGAGCCTCTCTTGCTGTTCCCCCAGGTCCACGTGAACCTGCTCATCCTGGAAGCCCGGATGCAGGCAGAGCTGCTGTATGCGTTGCAGGCCATCACCCAGTACATGATCTCCTAGATGGTGGGAGCTGCGCTGCGGCAGGGCCGAGCAGCCTCCTCTCTCCCTGAACACGTGTGGGACCCCTCACGCTGGGAGGGATTTCCTGACAGCGAGGGATTTCTTGATTTAGTTTACTTGACTGTCTTGTTCCTTTTTGTTGGTTCCCCTCCCCCTGCCTTGTGGGGGTCACTGAGTGGCCCTGTTACGTGCAATTACCAAACTGTGAGGCAAGTCCGTGCTGCTGAGATGCTGGAGACTTGAAAATGTCCAAGGAGGACTGCCAAAAAACATGGGGGGAGAGGGAAGCGGGAGGGGACTGGGGCCAGGTTAGAGGGATGCTCCTTGCCTGGGTGCTGTGGGAGCCTCAGTGGCACAGGGAGGGCAGAGGGGACAACTGGCTTCCTTCCCTGTGCTGCAGTGGCTGCTCTGCTTGCAAAGCCACCCTTGGGCACCTGTCCTCATCAGGTTGGTGCCTCTCTCTTGGGAACAGTGCGGGCAGCGTGTGGGTGTGTTGCAATGTTCTGAGTTGCAGGGTTAGGCAGCAAGAAGCACTGGCTCCTAGCAAGGGTCCTTCCCCGGTCCAGGACAGCAAGGGGATGCACTTGCTGCCTACGTGTCATGTCCTTTAGGTCTATGTGCCAAACCCTTCTGGGATGGACAAGAGATGACCCAGCAAACTCCAAACTGTGAAGCTCTTGCTGGCAGAGCATCCTCGTGCTTTGCTTTTTCCGACAGCGGGGTGAGAAGGTCTTTGACAGCGTTCAGGCACTGGAGGTTTCTGCAGGGGACTTTGGCAGTCCTAAGCCCCTCCCTTCCCATCAGCAGAGAGGCAGGAGGAACAAGGGAGGCTTATTAATGTGTTTGAGTTAATGAGGTTTGTATCTTCTTATCACCATGAGAGGGCTGAGGTCCTGTGCCCAGTCACTTGCTTAACAGCATGGTGGAGGAGCCTGTGGTCAGCACAGGTAAGTTACAAGAAGCTTCTCCTTGACTGTGGGTTGGGGGGCACTCCTGGGATGCCCCATTTGAACAGAGGCAGCCTGTCCACCAGCCTTGCTCTCTGCCTGGGGGGCAGAAGCTGCACCACCATTCCCCCCATCTCCCTGGGCTGCTCTCTGCCTGTGCCACAACCCCTGGCTGGAGGGGCACAGGGGCACCAGCACAGGCTCCAGAGAGCAGCCACGAAAGGGGAGTGAAGCCACCCGTTGGAAGTGGGAGCCTGAAGCAAGGGCAGCCAGTGCACGCTGCTTCAGTCAGCCTGTTTACTGCGTAAATGTACGGGGAGAAAACCTTGTGTATGGAAGCTACAGAAAAAGCCTATTTTTGCTATAAATATATTATGTTTGACATGGATGCGTGCTTTATTTCTGCCAGATGTTGGCAAGGGGATCCAAGCTTGTGTGGCTGCTCTGAAGGCAGGACAGCAATGCCTGGCTGACCACAGCCCTGAGATGGCCCAAGTGCCAGGAAACCCAACGTTCTCAGCCATGTTGGGGTCATATACTGACAGCTCTGGTCCACTGCCAGCAGCTGGTCACTGAGGCTACACCTATCCTGTTCAGCTCAGCTATGTCCTCTTGCCATGCTCAGATAAGCAAATGCTGCAGCATTGCATGTTTGATAGAAAAGAGGGAAGTTTTTCAAGGGGCTGTGGTGCTCCAGCAAGGAAGAGAGAGTGTGCCAAAGGAAGGAGCGGGCTAGTACCTGATCCCAGGGCCAAGGTGTGGATACTGCTTCTGCAGCTGAGGAAGAAGCATTTTGCTCACACTCCCAAGCAGATGCTCAGTGAGCAATGCCAGGAACCAGGACCAACTCTTTCGTGATCCATGCTGCTGGTGCTTTCCCTCTGCTGGGGCTAGGCCAGCTTATACTGGGCCAAGCTGGTGCCTGAGCAGTAAAATGCCAGGACAACTGGTGCTGGGCAGTACCAGCTGAGTCAGTACTGGTGCTGGAACAGTGACACCAGTTCAAGGGTGACTGGTGCTGGGACAGCTGCCACCAGGCTTGGCTAGACAGTGCTGGGACTGACTGCTGTACTATCACTTAGCCCCAGTGATGGCTGGGCAGGGATCAAGCAGCTGGGTGTACTGCTCGCTGTCAGGGTTAACCATAGCAGCTTAGCTGCCTGCCAGCCAGCTTGCCAGTCTCCCTTCTGTCCCTGCAACAGCAGCTCTGTCCCCTGCAGGGCTGGGACAAGCCACAGCAGCCAGTTCCCCACAGGGCTCACCCCTCCCGAAGCTGGCAGTGCACCTGCAGTGCTGAGCAGCCTGGGGCTGGCCCACAGCCTGCTGCCAGCAGCAGCATCCTCACCTCCCACCACCACCTGGTGCTGGCCAGGAAAGGGACAAGGCAGTGACAGCACAGCTCTGGCTGGGGCTGAGGGGCTGCCTGTCCCAGGTGATGCAAGGCTGGCTCCCTTTGTCCTCATCTCTACACTGCACTAAGGGCTGGCCTTGCAGGGGCTGGGGCAGCTGCCACACACAAACACCGGTCACACCAGTAAGATGAAGGGCTCCATGCTCTCTCAACCCTGACCAGAAACAAGCAGAGCTGCTGGCAAGGTCAGGAGAGACTGCAGGCTGTCACACACCATGCCTCAAGTCTGGCAACTTAAGCGCTTGGGTCCCTGTCCTGGTGCCCCCTGCATCCCTCATATGCTTGGGCCAGGATATTCCTCTACTGCTCTGTGGCTGGAAGAATTGTCAGAGTACAGGGTACCTCACCTCTGCAGGAACCTTCCAGGATATCCTGCACGTGGGAGCTGAGACACTGTGACTGTACCAGGGATTACCAAGGAGAGGATGCAGGCACATGTTCAAAGCAGTAACTGAGTTTCTTGCAAAGCCTGTGGCAGAAAGAAGCGCTGGCAGGTGCAGCCAGAACTGCTTTTTTAACAGCTGAGCCATCCCCAAGCTGCATGGTGGGAGGAATGGTGTGTCCTAGCCCACAGACAACACCAAGTCACACTGCAGCAATGGTACTGCCACAGCTCCTACAACCCACCCATTCAAAGGCAGGCATCTGGCTGCTGCTCTTACCCCAGCCATGATGGGGAAATAATAGCACACAGGAGCTGGGGACAGCTTAGGAGAAGGCAACGTGCACCCACCATCTCCCTGTACCCCAGCCCTCCTTCCTCACACAGCAGCTCCACCACAAACAACACATGCAACAGGGCAGTAGCCTTCCCTGCTGTTCTTCCACACGTGGGCCCATCACTGGTGGCACACAGGTGTTCATCAACCAGCAGGAGATGGAGGCTAAGCAGGATTCTGGCCAAAAACCCAGTTGAGCAGAAAAGCTGTTTTTGCACTGGCTTAATGTACTGCTGTTCTGCAGGCAACTACTCCATAGGCCAAAATACTTATGGTGACAAGCTGGGAGAGCTATGAGGTCTCCAAGACTGCAAGAAAGGTGCAAGCACAATGCATTAAACCTACAGAACACAGCAGGACTCTTGGTGACTACTGAAGACAGTGTCACACTCATCAAAAGCAACCCTGAGCCAACACATTCAGGTCCCATTTTGTTCTCCTTGGCAATGCTTAAATGGCACAGGCCAATGTTCAAATAGGTGTAAGAAGTGTTAATGGCTACTGGGCAAATGCATGAGCCCCTGTTGTGCAGCAAGTTTTGAACACATCCACTTTGATCCAATCAGATGCAAAATCTTCAGCATTTTGTGTCTCCAACAGCATCCAGCATTATGTGCCTGCAAGAAGCCCTAAGTACCCAAGGAACAGATGAGGGGCAGACAGTTCCCCTAAGGATCTCCTCCTAATTCCCCATTTTTGTAAATTGGGTTAAATCTTGAAGCAAGACCCTTAAGAGCCCCTGAGAGTTTAGTTATTTGCTTAAATAGTAGTGAAGAATATAATTAAAAAATAATATAATGAGTATCCAAGGCTTTGAATGAAAATTTTCTGGCAATTTGTGCAATATATTGTGCAATTTCACAAATGAGTCTTTACCTCAGCAGTGTTAGAACATCCCCAACTTGCCTACCGTGTGCCTAACCAGGCCACTGGAATCCAAGCTCTACACTCCTCGTTCCTCTCTCATCTCCTTACCTGCCACCACACAAAGCTATTTGAATGTAGCTATAGAAAACAGAGTCATCTTCAGCACTCAGGTCTAGAAAGGCAAGGAATGAAGGGGCTAAAACAACTCTAGACTGGTCCTGCAGGATTTAAAACTCCCCAGGGTCAGTTTTAGGGTTTGGCATCCCATGGATCCCCATGTATTGGCAGCAAGTTTTAACAAGGGTCTCTACACAAAGGGGCAGAGCACACCAGAGGCTGTGGGTGGGTGGTCACGCTGCAACCCTTCTGCCTCTGGCCAACTAAGGGGCATTTCACTGAGGGGGTGCCCTAACTGGTGAGGATGGCAGAGGAAAGAAGACAAGGGCAAGGAAAAATAGCTGGCCCTTGCCACGAGAACAGAACAAACTGGATGAGACACAGAGCAGAGGATTACAGGTTTTTATTTTTCAAACATTCCCCCCTAGTCTAGCACATTCTACAGTCTTGCTAGCACAGATGGTAACAAAGCCTGTAATGGTGCAGAAGTTACACTGCTACAGAGAGCAAACAAAAGCAGAGGTTTATTTTCTAAAAAAAAAAATTTATTGTGAGAAATGGGTGGAAGAGTGCACAGGGGATGCGGTGGAAACTATGTCAGGTAGTGGTGCCTGCCCTGTGTGCAGCAGACATCTGTGCTAGCAATGCAGAAACCCTTCCTGGGATCGCACCAGGTGAAGACTCCACTGTGCTGGAAGCACCATTTCACAGACCCACCCTCACTGCCATGTGAAGGCAGGTCCTCTCCAGAGAAGTAACCTATCTTCTATGCAGCCAAACCTCTCAAGACACCCTGGGGAACACCACACCACCAGTCCCACACCACTGCCCTTCTTGAAAAGCAACCAGGGCTCTGTTTTTGTGTCCCAGAACATCCCCTTCTACCACACACCGTAACACTGCCTCAGCCAAAGAACCACAAATGCAACACTGTCAGATCTTACACCTTCAGCTTCTGCTGCTTCTTCTCCCTGCTTTACACCACGGTATTAGGAGTGATTTTGATTCCATCAGATACTGCTTTCCATCAGCTACAGACACGTCAGGGTGCAGGGAAAGACATAAAGGCTAGTGAAGAGAGGGGATCCCTTTCCTGAAGGTCAAGCAAGTGTGGTGAAGGGTTAGCACATGCTCCGAGCTTTCACACGGACAGATCTATCAGGCTTCAGAAGTCACCTCTTGCTTGCTTTTCCCCACATTAATTAGAACATGTTTTTCATTAGACATGCAACTGAGGCAAGCCCTAAGCTATTCCTTGTGCATGCTCATGTCCCAAAGTTGATTGATTTGCTTTGGGTTTTTTTTTTTTTTTTAATAATGGATTCAAACTTTCACATTTTGGTGACAGTCCAGGACACCACTCCCAAGGCACTCCTACCCATGGCACCAGACACAGGTTACTCAATCCTGGAGCAAGGCTAGCCCTGGAGCATTTGAGTGTGGCTATAAATAAGCAACTAAGTAAGAAACTTAACAAATTATCATCTACATAAAAGCTTTCTAGGCATTTCCTTTGGAAAAGCTGATTAGTGCTACTTGCTTCTATTATGACTCTTGTTTATGAATACACCCAGGCTCTGGAATGCTTCATTCCTCTCATCAGGATGATCTGACTGCTGTTTTCAAAGCAGCACAGGATAGGGATGACATGTTTTTTAGACACACCAGCAAGGAAAATTCAGGGCTCCAAGAAGCTTTCAATTTTCCAAGCTCTCACATGAAGCTGGAAGTATATGCTTGGAAGTAAAATATGCTGGAATTATAAAGAAAGTTCAAGCAATTGCTAAACCCAAGTGTGAATAAAAGCAACAAGTCTGCCTCCTACTAAGCTCCATGGGCCTAGTTACCTGAATCCTTTGTGGCCCTGAGCTGCATGGTGGCTTCAATGCTGTGTAAGATGGCATTTGATCCTCTGAAGATGGAGAAACTTGTTGCCTGAGCTCAGTGAGGACAAGGAACACAGCATAAAGTAATGCTTCATGCCAAGAGTCCCCTGCCCACTGCCCTCGGGCACTTATCCACGAGCATCACTCCCATGTCACTGGCCCCTTCCCTTCTCACCCCACTCACAGCTGCTCTCAAAATCCCAGCCCAACCCTTCATTAGAGCAAAAACTAGCCCAAAGTATGGGGCCTGCAGTGCTAATGCAGCATGAAGAGCCACCAAGACATCACCCAGGCTCTAGCAGCAGCAAGTAGCAAATGCTTTGGGCAAGAATACAAAAAAAATCGGACAAGTATTAAGCAACCCCCTGCCAGGTACAGCCTTTCCACAAGCAGCAGTTTAGGAAGTTTAGAGTCTCCTGTGTCCTATGAGGAAGTATCTCAGGATAAAAAAGCCCAAGGTTTATGAAAATGAAGTGTCTGTAGAACTCCCAAATTCTCTGCATCCCTGCCCTCTGTGCCCATAATACAAGCTATCCTGCTAAACATACAAAATAGAAGATAAGTTGCTTGCTTGAGCCTGCAACATTACATTCATGGTTTACTGAGCACTCCACGAGTCTTCTGAACACCATTCTCAGCACTAGTGCACTCTAAGCTTCTTCAACCACTGACAGCTCCTGCTGTGTTGAGGAGACAGAAAGCACCTATACAGACTGCTGCAAGGCAGAAATGTCACTGCCAGGAGTCTGGTACAGCAGGACTCCAGACAGAGGTGCTTCTGTCTCCAGTGCTGTCTTCAGAAGTATGGCCCAGGAATATGGAAAAAAATAGGTATGTGCTCTACTCCTTATTCAAAGAACAGGGTATTTTCTGAACTCACACAGTAGTGCACGAACCATGTTGAGCACCTCCTTCAGCAGGAACAGGTCCAGGACATGAACCAGCTGAGATGATGTCAGATCTCTATGGGGTGCCACCTGAGTGCTCAGAGCCAGGTTCTCTGCAGACAGAGATCAGGCCAGCTCCCCGGTGCTGTCACAGTTAAGGGACACTTTGTAACAGCCTGAAGACAGCATCCCTTTCCCTCAGACCAACCCAGCCAGAAACGGCTCACCACGGATTTCTGGTCTGAAGCACAGGTTACTAACACTGTCTTCTCTGTTGCTTTGGGTTCTGTTTTCATGGGAAATGAGCCGGACACTCACGTTTAACATGACCACACATACTGGTGTCTTGTCCTTTGACACATGGCTGTGAATCATGGGCAGCCATTCAGCCTGCTCTGTACATCACTGGATCAAGTTCCCTTCAGGACCCAAGCTAACAAGGTAGCATATTATGTGCCAAGTAACATAAATCTTTCCAGTCTGTTTACTGCAGCTCAGAATGGCTGATTCTTACATGTAGCACGTGCCATCAGGTGTTGTGGAAAGGGTATCTTCCACTTGTTTAATGAACTAACTCCAGTGAAAATGTTCATCCATGCCTCAAGTCTGCAAACCCTGGGATCCCAGTTTAGGAGCTGCCTTTTTGTAAATTTGTTACAATGAGGTGTGGCCAGACATGTAGATTGTGGGTAAATTTGAAGCATCACTGGGAGGTCTGCCATGAAGGCAGCCTTCAAAACAAAGGTTATCAAACTATTCAAAGGCTTTGATGGCACAGCATGCTGTAGATAAGACTTTTGAAGATTCCTTGTTGGAGGTAACCAGGCAATCACTCCTGTTTCAATCTCCACTCAAATGAAAATGAAAACAGAGCAGACAAGCTGGTAAAACAGTATGGCTCATTGCACTGCATGATACAAACTTTCTGAACTGAAGCCACCTTCAAACAGGACTGAAGAGTCTTTCTGCCAGACCAAGCCTACCAGAACACCCTGAAAGCACCACAGATCCTGCCACTGCAAACACCAGAACAATGACAGGAACATGCCACTAATGCTCTGAATTTATTTTTGACTCCTAATTTCTGTCCTGCAAGAATACAGAGACAGAGCAGGATCCCAGGTGGACCCCTGAGGGTTAGCCTACAGGCTACAAGTTCCCCAGCAGCAGCAGAAGCTTCAGCAAGAAAACAAAACCCCTCAGAAACCAAAAACGTGAGCTACCAAATACAACTGATCATGCCCTCCACAAGGGCTACGCAGAGTGTCAGCAGATCTAGCACGATCCAGTCCACACCATCTCCTTAGCAGACTAGGGAATCTGCCCTGTGGATCAGCTGCAGGCCAGCTACTTAGGGGATTAGCTGAGAACGAGCGCTGTTAATGATTAGCATTCCCTCCATTGTGCTCTTGGCTTGGCAGGAGTGCCCAGCCTGAGCAGCTGTGGCTGAATGCCCTGCCAGGCACCTTCCCTCTGCCTCTTCTGGGGAGAGCAGCCATTCCCCAGTTACACTGGCGTGTCCTTCCCACTTTTCTGACAACATTTTCAGCTTCTTGGCCCAAAATGCCTTAGGCCTGCCCCCTCCCATACTGTAGTGTTATCTGGTATGAAGGGGACAGATGCAGCAAATGTGTTTTGTTTCTTTTTATCCAATAATCTCGTTTTTCAATTAAAATATATAATATATATTTAAAAAGGTTTAGAAAAGCTTCTATGTAATTTGCACCTACTTTTACATATAGATTACAATAATGTACAACTCTTCCCCACAGTGGTTTGAAACCACAGGGACCTGCCAATTCCTTCCCCTCTCAATCATTTACATCATCAAACATCAAATGTGTTTGTTCCTAATACAGCTCTGAAAAAGAGTCTGTAAGTCACTGTTGCCTTCTCAGACGGAGAGATGCATAATAGGGACACACATTACATTGGCTTCATATTCACTGTAGAAAGTTCCCAGATTAGTAAAAAAATATTTCATCTATAGAAAATGCCCTTCTGAAAAGCAACCAGGGCTCTGTTAAGGCCACACCCAGGCTTTCCATTTTGCTGCTGTAGCAAGACAGATCAAAAACAAACCCAAAACAATGTTTTTATGTCCCAGAAAGCAGCTACTAGCACCTGTGCTTATTTTACAGCAGCCTGGTGTATCAGGAAAGTGCTGAGAACAGCATAGGGACTTCTCAAAACATGCTTCTGATTCAATGGGGCTCAGTTGGCACAGTGAAGAACTCAGTGTCCTGTTCCACCCAGGGGGACAACAGGAAGCCTTCCACACCACGACAACCACCCTTCCCTGCAGAACGATGATGGATGCTCCAGTGATGGGCACACTGATACCAACCCCTGAAACAGCACACCCTTCTCCCACAGGGCTCCTACCAACAAGCTCCCACCAATTCCTCTGCGAGTCTGTGGGACACCAAGTGCACATCTGGTGGCTTAATCAGAAAGTCCAACTACTTTGCCCCATGAGGCAAGCCAAGCGAGAGCAGAGCCAGCCCTCCACCAGTCCGAGGCACTGGGAGACTTTCTGCCGTAGCAGAGAGAGGACAGCCAGTGAGAGATTTCCTCCAGCAAACCCAACTCATCACACAGGAAAACACTATTGCCTGGCACAGAGTCTTCTGGCCGAGGTTTTTACCAGGGCTCCTCTTTGGACATGGGTTTCTCCAGATGGTCCAAGGCAGGGTCAGGTTTGTAGGAAGAGCCATGGCACATAACAGGATTATTATTTTTAAACTCTTCCTGTTGCAGCCAGATGCAGGTTGCCCCTTCTTCCCAGATGGGCAGCCCCTTCTGCCCAAGGCATGATGTGCAGGGAAACTGAATCCAACATGCTCCATTCTCTTCTCTGCTGGGGTGGGAAGTGAAGTCAGAACCCAATGTTCAAAACCTGAAGGACACTAGGAAGAAGAAAAATAGAGTGACTGGTTAGAGCTCCACTTCAGTGGGAATCCTGGACGCATAGATAAGGAGTTAATTACTACCAATCTGCCCCTACAGAACAAACAGACCACAAGAGATCTTGATCAACAGAGAGTCAAGTGGAGGATGCAATTGCTCAGCTTCAAGCTTCAGAGTATGACTGAGACAGAAAGACAGAAAGGTCAAAAGTAAGCACTCCTCCTGTAAGCTGACAGCACCAACAAGGCTCTGCAAGATAAGGAAGTTTAAAGAAGGACTTGGCTGACACCAGAGGCATTGCAGGAAAGTAGCAAGGAAGAAGAAAATTACTCTTCACCTTAAACAACCACAAGTATCAACTGGTAGGGAAAAGACTGAGAAAGAGACTTTTAGAGATCACACACAAACTGTTTATGCTCACCCACTTAAAGAAATTGTGTCTCTACCTTCCAACTGATTAAACATTTTTAGATATCTCAATCCTCCAAATGTCTAAAGATCTCTTGTCAGGTCTTCTGCCTCACCTCAATAAAGCTGTCACAACTTGTTCAAATAAGCCTTGGAGTAAGTCTAACCAAACTTAGGACACTGACATAAAACCACCACTGTAGGTCTACGATCCACTTTGAAAACAGCAAGATAAACGTAGGGCATCCCATCAACTGCATTCAGCAACAGTGAGCATGAAATAAACTTATGAAAAGGAAAAAAAAAAAAAAACAAAAACCACAAGAGGGAATCAGCCCTGAACAAGAAAAGACAGTAAGTTAAAACAGAAGCCAGAGCAACAGACTGCTTTGGGAAATTGCAAGTTTAGGAGGGGTTTATTTATTTATGTTCTGTCAGACAAAAATCCAGTGTTTGGATCAAAGGGAATTAGATAGAGCAAGAAAAGCATGCATCCAGACCAAACTGGGCAAGGGATAAAGAGTTCTCCAGACTGAAGCTATAGGGAGTCTAACTGAACAACTTACAATAATTAACTAATACCCACCAAAAGAGTGGATGGATTTCACACTCACCACTGAGACACGAACTACAGTACTTTACAAAAAAGGCAATTCTATTTCTATGCTGACTGTCTTCCTCTGTGGCTAATAGCTCAGTTTGTGGGTGCTGCATGGCTGCTGGGCAGAGACAAAATTTCAATGTTTGATCTCTAATCTCCATGCAAAGAAACACAGGCAGGGTTCAAACAGACTCCTGGTGAAGCTGTGGACAAGCTCTTTGGTATTTAACTTGCAAGAAGAGGATAAAATCATGGGAGGCTTGAGCAGCAAAGGTAACACCAACTAGCTCATATCTTCCTAAGTGCTGCAGATAAGACTAAGTACTCTTTCCTAAAGATCTCCTCTTGTCTACAAAGAGAAATATTTCCCCAGTTCACTTTTGTTCTAGCTGTTCCAATCAGAATGTGATCACTGTGATTAACTGATAAACAGTTTTTGCTCGGCATTATACCTGTAACTGACCCAGAAGGCTGTAAGTTAAGCCCACAGGAAGTACTCAGGACAGCTTTATGTTCGTGATCACTTAAGAATAGCTTCTGCCAATGTGAATTTAACACGGAGAAAAACACAGTAATAGAAAGGATATGAAAGGAGGAAGGCCTGCCACACCAGAGCAATATATAGCTTTCCCTGAACAGTGATTTCCAAACAGGGATCCTAGGAACTCACTGCAGTGAGGGAGAACTGACAGAGTCTTGACCTCACAGATGCTGATGTCTGCAGCTCACTTGATTTTAGAACTCATTAATTTGAGAAAACATTCTGCCTTTTTTCCCCAGGAACACTCCTATTTCTCTCACATTTGCCCTGCTCCCACCTCTCCGTCTGGACAGCCTTTTTCACAATACTTGGTCTCCTTTGCGGAAAAAGCTCCCTCTCATCCCACTCCATGGACTCCAGCATACAGGCAAAACAGAAAAGCTTTGCAAAACTCAGAAAAGGCAAACAACCTAAGAACAGAATAAAAGGCTTGAAGCAAAGCACACTGACAGGGTGTGGCCTCTCCTCCCAGGGCAGCATTGCTGTGACCAGAGCACCGAGAGGCACGTGGGAGCTACGCTTTCTGCTCAAACACAATAGTGGCTCACAACTCGCTCCACATCTCAATCCTTCGTGTCCAGCACATTTCCCAGAAAGCAGCACCTCAGCTTCATGTGTGGAACAAAGCAAATCCAGGGGTTTTAACATCAGTAGCTCCTCTGTTTTGATTAAGCAATTCACACAGAATATAATATGGAATAAGAACATAACCATGCTTTTAAGAGCTCCTGTTCTCCCTCTCAAGCACTAGATTATATCCACATCTTCAACAGTACTAGACCCTACCCTTCGATAAATAATTCCTCAGCTTCTCTGCTTTACACTCTTAAGAAAATAATCTATACCTGGTATGCTGTAAAAAGAGGTCTTGCCTACCTGGCCCAGGAGTGCAGGACAGCTTGCATATGTTTTGAAAACACTTCTGTGAAAAATATTTCATGCCTGAAAAGTCCACAAATATAATGGCCTGCCCTAGCATGGCATAAAAACAAAAAAACAAACCTTAACAAACGAACAAAACCCACAACACAAAAGCTCAGAACAATATCCAGTGGAAACTGCTCAAAAAGCCAAGGCCTCTGTCACTAACTTGCAAACAGTCCTAACACAGAAGGATACCATAGTTCTGTCAACCAAATTTGTCTTCGAAATCAAAACTGAGTTTCTGTATTTCACCTGAAGATATTCAATTTAAGACACTCAGTCATTCAGCAAACGCACAGTTAACTAACACACATCACTATAAAAAGTCCCATAAGGAAACAAAAAAGCTTGATTGTTCCTCCTCTCCTACAGTAAAGAGATCTGACAGGTACAGACAGAAGAACACTACCAAGAAATTAAATCCTAAGCAGTGGGATGTGACTTGGAGTAAGAGGGAGTTAAATTGTGTTTAAAACATCAATATATAGTGGTGCATCAATTTGTTCACACAGGTTAAGTAACACCAGCTCAAAGGACAGCGTTTTACTCTGTCTACACCCAAGACCCTTGTCGAGAATGGCTGCACTGACAGAGGTCACCTGGTCCTCTGTCCCACCTCCAAGTTACTCAGGTGTCTAGGAAAGAGTATTAAGGTCAAGTAGATGACAATTTCTGCCCCCATGATTTTGAAGCTCAGGGGCTTCCCACCATTGAAGCCGTATCTGCATTTGCTCTTACTTCTGCCTGCTCAGCTGGACAGTATTAGCGATTGAATTTGCAACACTAACAAATACCATATCTGCCTCCTAAAAAGGAAATATTCTTGGCAGGGCTTCTACTTTCCAACCAATATCCAGCCTATGCTCCACTACATTCATTTTCCATCAGCTAACTGAGTTCCAAGTGTGAAGCAGGCCTTCCAGTTCCCTAATTCTTCTACTGTGCCTCTGGTTTAAGTGTTTCAAATCAGGGTGTCACACCCTCAAAAAATAAGATACTTTTAAGTCTTGTCATATACACTATTTGCCAAACTGACTCTATTTGTGCAAATATGACAAATTGCTGAAGAGGCAGCTTTGCTGGGCATGGGATAGCACCAACACTTCCTTCTTCCTTCCATCTCCATGCACACTGCAGACTCCTGTTTCCCATTCTAATGATGGGAAGCAATTCAGCAGTTAAGCTGGTTACCTGACTTTCCAGACACTATCCCAGGTAAGGGCAGGGCAGAAGGTGTGATAAGAGTGACAGTGACCTGCTACACACAGACCAAAGCAGACAGGCATGACACAGACATGCTTTGCTGCTGCACATGCTAGAGAATTCTGCAAGGATAATAATAACCTGGATAGAAACACAGCATGTGCTTGGCTCAGTTCAACCATTCTGTACATATTGGTGGATGTCTTTATTTATGGAATCAGCACATGCTCTCATGTCAACTGTAGAGCTGTAGGCACTGTCTGATGCCCTGTGATGGAGCCATCTTGGGTGACAAGAGACAACAGGAATTTCATTCAGGTTGCTGTTCTATTTCATAAAGGAGTTGACTACCTGGTAAGTTAAATCCACCTACCTTTACATAGCTTTGTCTCCTCCTAAAAGGGAACATGACTCTTCCAAAAACTTTTTACTATGCTTTCAAAGATATTCCTTTAACTGCTGCAGAGTTGGGCACAAGAACCATTCCAGACAGGGCTGCTTCCACAACTGAGATGTAGCATTTTATACAACTACACCTACCTTTTTGTGCTCCTGAAGTTAACTTGGTACCCAGGTATGGTTGGAGGCCTGTGAGGTGCTGGGATAGCTGGGAGTAGGCAGAATAGGTTCAAAATTAAAGTCCAGTCCTCCATCCATGAGTTCACTGTTGATTATGTAATCCATATCACATTCAAGGTTCTCCATGTACATGTCAATGTCCAGGTCAGTGGGCAGCCTGTCCTGGTTCAATCCCAAGGGAGCAGGGCTAGCAGATGAAAGGAGCACTGGACTGCCCAGCTGGACTGACTGGGCAGTTGTTGCAGAAACTGGAGCCTTCAAACTGGTGATGCTGGCAGTGTTTTGAGGAGATGTCACTATGGGAAGTGTTGATGGCAAAACACTGGCACCGACTGGTTCTGCCTGCTGCTCTGCAGGCTTTCCTCGTGGATTGCCTGAGCTCATCTTACTCTGGGCAGCTTGTCCACCCAGGAGCAGAAGAGTTCGGCTGCTCATCCTGTTACCAGTCTGTGGGAGAACTGGATCCACCTGAGTCATCATAACATCCCTTGGAGGCGGAGAGCTGGGTGTCAGAAGAGCTTCCAAGGTTTGAGGGGCAGAGAAATGGCTGACTGAACTTTGCAGTGAAATATCAACAGGGTTAAACAGGGAGTTGCCAAAAGTCTGACCAGCTGCATTTGGGCTCTGCAAGGAAAAGCTGGAATCTCTCTGGATCTGACCACTCGAGGCAGATTGCTGGGTAGATAGCACAGATGAGCTGGGAGACATCAAATTTAACCCATCGATGAGCTCAAGCTCCTCAGTCACAGTTGGTGGAACATTGCTGGATGCACTGGAGTACACGAGAGAAGGAAGCAGCTCTTCATCGTGGAGGTCATCCTGCTCTGTCAGGATAGGAGAAAGCCTGGCACTAATGGTGCTTGCATTGGAACTGGTTCGAGGCCGGAAGGTGTTCCACACATCAGAGTCCTCATTGCTTCTTGAGGACGGGCTCCCAGGCCACTTAGGAAATTGGGAGCCAGGGCTGTCAGCAGAGGATTCTGGTGCAGACTGGAGAGGAGGCTTCTTCCTGGATGCTTTACCTCTGACTTTTGCAAGTTTGCTGCTGTTGTCCATGGAGGCAGCTCTTCTCCTTGGTGCTTTTCCACTTTTGCCACCCTCAGGATTGAGCATCCACCAGGAGCTCTTCCCTGTGGCTTCATTATGGACTTTAATAAACTTGCTGTGCAGGGACAGGTTATGTCGAATGGAGTTCTGAAAAAAAAAGAAATAAAACCCACAAAATGTGAGGACCTGACAGTTGACACAGCTCCCACCTAGAAACCTCACAAGCTTAAACGCATTCAGACAGTATCCAGAGAGGAAAGTTATAACAAAAGCCTATCCATAAAAACCTGCTATTTCTGTCTAAACATGCTTTGCAGCACTAGCAAGCAGTGCCATGTTTCACTGCAGTATCAAGGGTGAAAATACCATGACAACTAGCAGCTTTCAGCTAGCAAAATACTAACACAAATTAACTTTAAAGACCATACAGAATCTGCAAAAAATTAGGCATATCACAGAGGAAGTAAGCAAGTTCTCAAATACAACCTGCAATTTCAATATGAGCCTTACCTGAATTTGAGCTATTGCTATTCCCACCCTTTGTTATAACCTTTACCCAGCATAATCCTGGCTTTAGATTTTTTTTAATGTTTATATGGCCAGTTTTCAGTCAGATTCAAGCAGAGCATAACAGTGAATCCAACAGACTGGGTGAAGATAAATGGTAGAACACTTCTATTCAGTGTACCCATCAACATCTCCACCCCAAAACCGGAGAAACGAGAGAGAAACTTTAAGGAAAAAGAGTCCTAGAATCCTGGAGACTGCCAGGCTCCCTCTGCAAGGAGGCTGTGTGCTTTCCCTGGTGCCTGTTCCTGCCAGGCTAAGATGTTCACAGGACACTGCACGCCCACACAGTACATGCCAGTTTTATCCTTTCCCATTTTTCTGCTGGGTAAGACACACATTCCTTGCCTCTCCCAGTTCTCTCTTTTTGGCTTAGCTTTGCTGAAAACTGCAAGCTAACGTGTCTGCACACTGTGATCAAACTCAACTTTCATCCTGGAACTGATAAACTCCCCAGTATTTTAGAATCAGGAAGCAACAATCTCATTGTTTGAACAGATCCATGAACCCCCCTTGAGGCCTACGCATTTATTTGATATCTGCACTTAATTTGTTCAGATGGTCAAATTACAGATCTGTAAAAGGTGCTCCACCGAAAGCACAACAGTGGTCCAACAGTGGGCAACATCTTTTCCATATAAACTAAAAGTTATGTAACAATCTTCAGCTTTCATGCATACTCTCTAAATTCTGAACAAATTAACTGTACTTTTATCATCTTTTTCCACCAACTCTCAACACAGTTCTTTCCTGTCCGCTGCTTTCCCTCTCCCCACCCTTTTCCTCTCGGAAAAGTCCTCACCATGCTAATTTTGGCCACCTCACCAAAAGTACTATCCTAGAAAAAAGCAGACATAGATAAACAATACAGGCAAAGTGGAAACTTTTTATGGAGAGGAAAGGAGATCTGAGAATCATCCTGGCTTAGCTTTCATATTAACCTTTGGCTGTTGAGGATTTAGAGAAGACTGGCTGCTTGCTGCAACTGGTATCAAAGAATACACGTTCTTAATTGGAGAGGGACTGCAGAGCCAGAGCCTGATGGAACATGTGTCAGTCAGTGCTCTTACAGTTTTATTACTTGAGCTGTTCACAGTGATAAGTGTACAATAGTCCAGCCCGGCATCTTCTCTGAACAAAGCTTTCCTTTCCTTCAAGTGTTGAAACAAGTAATTCAGACTGGTGCACTCTTATCCTGCAAGGCTGCTGCTTTCACTTCCAAAGCATCCCACCCATTTTCCCAGGTAAATGGGTACAACTTTGAATGCAGTAAGAACCATCAGGTTGTCACTAATTCTTCGTTTATTCTCCTGAAAGTAGCCTGTGAACTCATGATGGCATCTTGGGTATCATAAGAAACCATTTGAGTAACTAAGTTTTGGCTGAAAAGCAGCTTGAAATAAGACATCTTGGAATAAGACTAGGATTCACAGGAGCACAGTGAAGCCTGGTACCTTTTATGAAACAGTCTCAAAGTGATTTTACATGTTACTGCTGAACTGACATAATGGCTAAGCTGTAGAAACAGGTAATTGCTGTACCACTCCTTCCTTCCTCATCTTCAAACTCTCATCCTTCCAAAACACAAGCATCTGTGACCCTATAAGCCACTTCAGAGAGCAAACCAAACTGAAAAGCAGCCTTATCCTTCCTTGAAAACTACTTTTCCTGCCTCTTTTATCTCTGTTTTTGAACTACCTCATTGTGGGAGTCAAGCACCGAAAACTAAAGAAGAGAACAGAACATGCAGTTGGAGGCTGAGGAAAAAACCTAATTTTTTTTTTCAACAGGGTTAACTGTTATCTAAACTGCAGTGCCTGAGTTATCACTTTTGCACCTCTCCTGCAGACTGTGGGAGGCAGCTCAGCACTGCACTGCAGCACCCTGAGCCCTAACTCACCTGCAGGACCCAGCCTGCCTGCAAGCTGCAGGCTTGAGCCCAGAGTGTCCCAAACTCCAACGGAATCCACACACCCACCAGCCTGGGTGCTGCAGGACAGCACCAGAATGCACCTGCTACAGCGATTCAATACACCAACACATGGAGGGCACCCTCAAATCTCACTGAGAAAGCCAGGGACAGATCAATTATGCTAAAATAATCACAGAACTGCAAGTCAGACCTGACAGAAGAGGAAATGACAGAGTTCAGTCACCCGGGCAACCCTGACATATTTCCTTTCTCGATGTTAAGCAACCCACACCAGAAACATACAGATGACATTAACTTTCTAGATGCTCAACTTCAGCAGTGTGGGAGGCTCCCAGTTTGCCTAAGCATCTGCAAAACACACAAGGTCTTGACTCTGCAACTCTTTGATCATGAAGAAGAATGACATGAAGGAAGAGGTGCAGGCAGGAATCCTTCAAATCCTCAGGAGCATCTTCAGTCACTAGTTAGGGGACGTTATTGCCATTCATTTAGGTATCTTACAGTGGTACTTATGGCTGCATGTTAAGCATTGCCATAAAAAAATGCCAGCCTGTGTCTCTAAATCCGTCACAGATCAAAGATAATTCCTGCAAACCACATTCAGACATAACCAGTCTGAAATTAAGGACAGATAGTATGCAAAAAAATCAAGTTTGGCTAGAGACATTTATTTACACTGAAGGGTGGACCATTCCTTAGGTCATAACCACTGTGTGTTCAAACTAGGATATATGGACTAGCCACAGAAGTGTGGCCAGCAGCTTATGCAAACTATTCCCTAAATCTTAGTTACCAGAACATTAAGTTTTCTTCTTTGATAAAATCTCCTAGCCACAGTTAAAGGACAGCAACACTTCTCACCATCAAACCAGGCCTGCCCCTACGCCATTAGTGCAGCTGTGGATCCTGCCCAGCACCAAACAGCGCTTTGGTGAGCGTCAGGGAATTAGCCACAGGAGCTGGCAGCACAACCAAGCCATTCTCCTGCCCAGTCAGCCTTCAGGGCAACTGCCACAGGTACCATGGAAAATGCTCAGCTGAAGTGAATACAGAAGACTGAAGGCCAGTTTCCAGGGGACTATACAGCTTTGTAGGTACAGCTGAGGTTCCCTTCCATAAAACTGAAGTTTGCAGGAGCAGAAGGAGGTTCTTGTGCCCTGCCCAGAAGAGCTCATCCATGCAGCAGTGGTGCATGGCCTGTGCTAGTGGAGCACTCAGGGCCAAGCACAAGCCATGCTCACAAAGGCAAGACACAGCAGCTACCCTTCCAGGAGACACAGTGGCTTCCTTCCTTTCCTGGCCATTCTCCCAGGAAACATGAAGTTTAAACTGCAAACCACAGAGGCATCAGATTTCTTAACAAAAAGTCTCTCTACATGATGAGTGACAGAAAAAAAAAAAAAAAGAAGAAGAAAATATATGCAATCACTGCAGCTGCCTGTAATACACTCTCACTGCCTTGGAGGCATACAAAGAACTTGGTCTCATCCCAGTGCAGGGCCATGTTCCACTGCCAGGCCTATAATTGTGCCAAATTATCATTTGCCATGGCATTCTTGGAAGGCTGCAAGGGGAGAACGCTCCGCCTGCTGTATTTGTCAGTGCCTGTCTCAGCCATTTGGCTCCAAAGGCTTCAGGAAAAAGTCTTCCTTGTAGAGATTTTGCACTAGCAAGTAAACAACTGCTCCAGAGCCAGGGAGTTGAAACACTTCCCCAGCAATCCCCTTCCAGAAGGCACACACACACACACGAGCACAGACGTCAAGCTCAGCAGACGGGGATCTCTATCTTGGGAAGAACATTTTCCTTTCTGTAATCTTGCAGTGGGAGGCCAGAAGATCACAGCTCTCTAAAAAGCAAAGACTGAGGCGATTTACAAGACAGGCAGGCATACACAACAAAAGCTGTTCAGGATTAGATAGAGCAGAAGAAACCTGTTACAAGACAAGCAGGCATACACAACAAAAGCTGTTCAGGATTAGATAGAGCAGAAGAAACCTGTTGGAACAAGCAATACCAGCAGCCCAGGAACAGCCTTCTCTGAGGACTGCCTGGAAAACTGAGCTGTGCTGCAAGGAATAATCATTCAGCAAAGCACCTTTCCAGAAAAAAACTGTCTGGGAGCAAGGAAGAGCAGTAGCAAAATCTTCAAGTAATTTGACTGGTGCTGTATGAGGTAGATGAATTTTCAGCAAAAGATACGCTTTCCCCGACTTTTGAGGGGAACAATCACAATCAACAAGACTTAAAATAAAAAACACCTCATATTTCATATTTCTTCAGGGCATTACAACAAGAAGAGCCTATTAGTGTCACTTTAAGGAGGGCTAAATGTATGTTGCTACACTGTGATGGTTGCCCCTCTTCACAGCTGAGTAGTTATCAGTTTTCTTCCACCTAAAATACAGGACACCTGGTGACCCCACATCTGCACTACTGTCCTACTTCTTTGCACTGCCAGCAGCCTCATTTTCCTCACCCAGCACCCTGCCATGCCCAGCTGCCTTCCTTCCACCTCAGATTACACGTTGTGGCCAGACCATTTAAGGACTAATGGGATTAAAAGGTAAAATACGCTGTTAAGAGAAAGATGATGGACAACATCCACCTGTGTTCACCAGGTTTCCACGCTGGACTCCTCAGTATGGCATCTGAACAACCCTCATTCAGCTTCTGTTCATTATTTCACCCCTGCTTTAAGGAAACCCAGGTAGGCTGTCAGCAGCTGGGACAGAGAACATCTCCCTGCAGCCAGGACTAAGCACAGCACTAATACCACATGAATGCATTTGGGCCACATGAGGTAATGGCAAGAGTCCAGCAGTTTCTACCCACCCTTGGCTACATTGGATTCAAACAGCCAGACCCTCCCTCCCCTTTGCAAGGCAGCAACTTCCAAGAAACCAAAATAAACCAAAACTAACTGAGAGCAGCACCTACAACACCACTGAAGAGCAAGTGGACTTAGATGAAGTACTAGTGATGACAGCAATGACATCACTATTCCAATTCAGTTTAGAACACATGCTTCTTCATTTTTAGTGTCAGAAGATTTAATGAGGAATCATATCCTTTCAGGCACGTGAACTTAGGAACAAACACTACAGGTTTTCTAAAGATAGTCACAGAAAGTAGAGTTTCTTCGCAGACTGAGGTCAATGGCTCTGTGTAGCAGAGACACCTCCAGACTCCACACTGTGCCTCACCCATGCACAAACCTGCACCAGGCTGAAGGTTGGGCAGAATTACACTTTGCTCAGAGCCAAGATGCTGAGGTGAAGTTTTATGTTTCCTTTCAGTTTATGGCATCCATTCAGTTTTGCCTCAGCAAGGAAAGACAGGGAAATATTCAGAATGTCTTCTCAAACCATTGCAGGCTTTCAGTACCTAAAGGGGGCCTACAAGGAATCAGGAGAGGAACTGTTCACAAGGGCACAGTGATAGGACAAGGGGGAATGGCTTCACACTCATGGATGTAACAACCAGTGCCAACTGCTTCTGCAGGGTTTATGCACTTTACTCAAAACCCTCAACACCCTCCTCTTGGAAGTAATCTCAAAACCAAAAGGAATTATCCTCCTATCCACAGACCGTCCTGCAGAGCACTCAGGGAAGGATTACAAAGAAGCCTCACAACACACCCTGCAAGGACACTTCTGCCTTGCAGGCTGGTTAATTCTTCACTTCAGTTGAATTCCTGTAGGGAAAGGACAGACTGCACACACAGCAAATCTGTCCTTTACAAGGTGCTTGAAGCACTTCAAGAACAGCAAACACCATCTTCCTCGAAAACACAGATTCTTCCGGAATTCATGGAGGTTACACCCTGGCAGTCTGTAACAGCTGCACTTCCCCCAATTGTACAGTGGAGTAGGACAGCTCTAAATTAATTATGAAACAACAATGAGTTTATGGAGTTTATATTAACTAAAGCAGATTAAGAGTTTTTAAAGACATATTGCTTTTAATTACTTATTCAAAATTCTCTGTTAAACTGCACTACATACAAATAGAATGTATTACCAGTTTGGCTCTGTCCAAACGAGACAGAAATGCCAGAACTCCAGAGCTGTAGCACCATCTTAACAGGCATCAAAATGCTACAAATACCTTTAACAGCAGTTTCAAATTTATTTCCTTTATCCAAAATAAATCACCCCGAAATTGAGAAACCACTAAAGCTAAGACAAGAACTTTTTCTTTTATTTTACAGATTTAAAAGAAAAAACCCAAAACATGCAAGCAGAGCTTCACAGCTCTAAAAATAACAAGGAAGAATAAAACCAAAAAGCCAGACAGGTTCATTCCTCAAGTGAAGACACATCTTTTGTTTATCCAGTTTGTCTTAAATATGCACCTATTAATCTTACTCTAAGTCCACAAAAGTAAAATTGAACTGACTTGACTGACTCCACATCTGAAAAACTGTGAATGTCTGACCTCCCCTCACCTAAGGCATCTGAATGCAAACAGACTAAGGTCAGTAAAACAAACAAAACCTCTTGCAAACCTATGTAACTGTGTGTTAACAGAAAGAAAGGCTAGAAGTAAGTTCCATGGGCACACATCCTGCCAAACTCTGCCAACAGGATTTTGTGAGTGAGCAGGAAAGAAAATGTATTGTACTTCTATCATGGTTTTCTGTTTGCTGGATAAAGTCAAGAGCTTTAAACTGCCCTGATCATAAGACAGGCTGATTCCCACCACAGTTGTTGTTGTTCTGCCCGCCCTCATCTGTCTTGGCAAGAAGTTTCTTTTTCTTCTCCTTCTAAAGCCAGAATTAGTCTGTTCCCAGGCTGAAAAAACAGAAACAAACTTCACACTGAAAAGTCATCCACAGAAAAACTACGACAGCATCTCAGCAGGAATCTCACTTTCATGTATGCACAAATTCTCACAGTGAACTTCTGGACTTAAATCTACCTGTACATGTCCCAAAAGCACCATATGATTAAAACAAGAGTAAAACCAAAGACTGATGGTCCCATTACACGTGAATGAATATAACAAAAGAACAGCCATACTGAATCAAGCCAGAAGTGTGCTTATTCCAGCATCCAGTCCAGCAGGACACTTCACTATATTCCACCTTCACCACCATATCTGCAGAGCATTTCAGAAGCCACACTGAACTTTAATCTCAGGCACTACTGCCAAACAGATACTCAGACATATTCCTGACAAGGAAATGCACCAGTTCTGTTAAATCAACCTGACTGCATGCAGGAGGAGCAGGAGAGCAGCCCTAGCTGAGGAAACAAGAACAATCTTCCAGTAAGAACACCAAAACACAAGCACTGTCCCAAATCAGAACTGAGGAAGCAAGATTCAACCTACACACAGGATTAGCAGAAAATAATCTGTATTAGTTAAACTAGATGTACTCTCTAGGAACTGCCAGTGAGTGATAAATGGGAAAGGTGAAAAGTTTTGTACTGACGTGTGCCAGCCTAAACTGTGACAGCTGCATCCCTCTCACCATGTTTCTACCCTCTCGAGCAAACGTTTGCACTCACACCACCACGTGGTGTGCCACTTCAGAGAGCTGAGCCAGCTGAAAGCCAACCTACCAGAAAGGGATGTTTATTTATTTATTTATTGTCTGAAATTAACTCTGTGTCCTCACCTACTGCTCAGTCAGACAAGCAAAGGAACACGTGGCTGGAGACACGGAAGCTCAAAGCTCCAAACTGTGCTGGCTGAGCCTCCTGCAAAACTGCAGCATGGATGAACTGCTAATAAATACTGCAAACAAGAGTGTAATTCCAGTCTGTAGTGAGAGCAATAGATCACACTCTTTAGAGTCCAGTCTCCATGGCATCCACCCCGATACACCAGGACAGGCTGAGGGGCTATTTTGCAAGCCAGCTCTCACATTTCCCTTTCTCTTTACTGGAGATAAGGGAAGGCGAGGTCGCCACATGCAGAGGACTGAAACAGTCTTGAGCGCTTCAAACAGAGCTCTGCACACGCCTGCTTCCAGAACCAGAGGAGAAGACACTGCTGAGCCTTTAGAGCAGAATATTGCTTTCCCTTTTCCAAACTCCAGCACAGGCCCCCAGCACGGTCCTGGAAACAGGACTTTTTCAAGGGACCTTCTTGAAAGCCAAGCACGCCTGCTATGACACAGTTATTTATATTGAGCTTTAACACAGTCACGTGACAAAGAACTGCGGCCTTATGATTAAAAACCCTTCAACCGAGGCTTTACCCTGCACAGAAACTTGGACGCAGCCTGTTAAATGACCCTCCCGGAAAAGTTTCTAAACTCAAAAAGTACAAACAGCAGCCTCGCAGGCCATGTCATAACCACCCCCAGCAGCTGCTCCGGCTGCACACAGCCGAAGCTTGGACTGGCTGTGAGAAGACCCAGGAGCTTTCAGCAGAGCTAAAGCCCAGGCTCCGCAGCGTGGGCACCACGAGCAGGCACTGCGGACAAGCAGCAGCAACAGGTGAGCACGGAGCGGGCGGCGGGGCGGGCCGGGGCACCGGGGAGGCGCCTCCGCAGCCGCTCCTCGCCCGGCCCGGCCCCGGCACACAAGGCCTGTCCCTCCCGCCCCGGCCCGCCACGCACCTTCCAGCCAGCGGAGCTGTTGCTGTCACCCTTGTCCTTGAAGTAGGGGACGGAGCGCACCATCCACTCGTAGATCTGCGCCAGCGTGAGCCGCTTCTCGGGGGCGCTCTCGATAGCCTGGCTGATGAGCTCGGCGTAGGACTGGTTGCCCCAGGCATTGCGCCGGGAGCCGCCCTTCCGCGCCGCCGCGCCGCCCGCCCGCGCCCCCTCGGCCCGGCCGGGCCCCGCCGCCGCGCCGCCTGCGCCCTCCTCCGCCGCGCCAGCCGCGCCGCCCGTCTCCGCCTCGGGCCGCGGCAACGGCCAGGTGCAGGAGCGCGGGCGGCTCTGCGGCTCAAAGTCAGGGTCGATGTCCGGCGACGCCGCAGCCCCACCCGGCTCCGCCATGGGCGCCGCCTCAACCCCGCCGGGAGTGCCGGGCCCGCCACCCCTTTGTGCGCCCCGGGCCCGCCGCCGCCGCGCCGCTCTGTTTACCAGGGAGCAGCGCCGCTCCTCGCGCCTGCGCAAGCGGGGCACGCCGGGAGCGGTAGTCCCGCCGGGGTGTTAGCGTACAGCCTGGCACTGCCGGCGGACTACGCTACCCAGCGTCCCTTGAGGTGGAAGGCGGGGCATGCCCCCCGACGGGAGAGCGTGGCAGGCGGTGCGTTGATGTGACTACAGCTCCCAGCGGGCACCGCGGCGGCTGGGCTTACATAACCCGCCAGGCCCTGTGCGGGCCTAGGCCCCCCGCGGTGGCGGAGCAGTGATGGTGGCAGCCCCGAGGCGGTCGCAGCTCCTCTGCCCGCCTCAGCGCGCGCCGCGGCACTCCGGCTCGGGCCGGGAGCGTAGCTCCCTCCGCCATCCCGTCACGGATGGCAGCCCATTTCCGGGCCACGCCCTGGCGTAGGGCGTGATGGGTCTGCGTCCCGGTCTGCCCGTCAGAGTCTTGACAAGCAGGTTCCGGGGCCTCGCCCTCCCCGCGCTGTACAGCATCCGGGGCTGGCTACACTCCAGACGCTGTATGGCGCAGTTTCTCTGTACATTTCTTGGCCCCCCGTCCCGCTTCCCAGCCAGGCGCCCAGCGCGGCCGCCTCAGCTTCGGGCTCTGCCCTGTCCCGTGGGGGCCCGGCCGGGGCAGCCCGGGCGGCGCGGAGCAACGCCGGGAGCAAGCCTGCCATGCAGGTTCCGGGGCGGCCCGGGCGAGCCCCGCGGGCTGAATACCCGCTGAGCTTATACAGGGGGCGGCCGCGCGGCGGCGCTGTCAGGGCTGTGGCTGCGCGGCCCCGAACCCTGGATAACTACCGCTTTATGCAGGCACTGTGCGGGCCCCGTGCTGCGGTGCGCGGGCGGGGTGGCAGCTGAGTGGCCCCGAAGCCTGGATAGCTGTCGGTTTATGTAGGCGGCGGGCGGGCCGTGTGCCGCTATGCGCGGGCGGGGCGGGCTGCGGCAGCGGGCGGGGCGGGCTGGGCCGGGCGGGGCGGCGGCGGCACCACCATGTCGGAGGCGGCAGTGGCGGACACCCGGCGCCTCAACGCGAAGCCGCAGGACCTTACGGACGCGTACGGGCCGCCCAGCAACTTCCTCGAGATCGACATCTTCAACCCGCAGACCGTGGGCATGGGCCGCGCCAGATACACCAGCTACGAGCTCCGCATGCGGGTGCGGCCCCCGTCGGGCCTGCGGGGCTGGGCTGCCCGGTGTGCGGGTGTGCGGCCCGGGGAGGGGCGGCAGCGCTCGGGACGCGGTGGCCGAGGGACGGCGGCCGGGTAGGGCCGGGCTGGTGCCGCTGTTGAGCAGCGGCGGGCGGAGGAGGCGAAGCCCCGGGCTGGGGCGAGCAGCGCGCCCGCGGGGCTCAAGGTCAGAGCTGATGGGCTCGCCCGGCATCCAGCGGGGGCTGGTGCGCACAGGGACAGCGCGGTGCTGCCTCAGCACCTCCTGCGCCCGGCCCCGCTGTGGAGCCCCGCTGGGTGGTTGCTGAGCAGGGCATGGCTGCACGTAGCTGCTTATCTCAAGCAGGGGAGGAGAGCTGGGTATCGTGGGACCTGCTCGCACTGCAGGCTGGCTGCTTTACCAGGAGCCCGTGATCCACGAGTGTGCATAGCAGGCTGAGCAGGGTTCTCTTCACTGGGCCTAAAACGAGGTGAACCTTCACAGCGCTGTGTCTGATAGATGAAGAAAGTAAAATTGAGCTTCCTCGAAAACAAGCTCCCTTTAGCATGTGTTGTGGTGCTGGTTTGATTTTTGCTTATAGCGTGGTTTAACTGCTCAGTGTCCACTGCCTTTCAGAAGAATTAGTGCTTGCTTTTTTCTGCTGCGGTGCTTGGCTCCCATCAGCCTGCAGGTGGCAATGGGAACCTCTTAGTCCTACTGAAACCAGCGGAGATGCTCTGAAAGCAGCTGGGTTTATTTCACAGATCTCGTAAGAACACAGTTAATCGTGTTGCAGTAATATCTGAGAGCTGCCCATCAGAAGGTTTTGCTTCCTCAGTTCCTGGAATGATTCAGGCTGTGTTGATGGGGTAAAGGTGAAGTTAATGCAGCTGTCAGTTGTTGGACTCCAGTGGCAAGGGAGAAGGGTGAGGAATTGCTGCACATTTCTCCAGTGACACAAGATGGGCATGAAAAGCCTGTTAGGGTAGTGGTCTGTTTTGGGAGAAGACTGTAGATGAGGTCTGGCCTTGAACAGTAGCTGGGACAACATTTCCTCAGTTCTTCCATGGAGATGCCAGTGTCAGGTCAGATGTTATTTTGCTCTGCAGGCTGCTGCAAAGCTCTCTTGTAGATCACTTCAAAATGGAGTAGACCTGGAGGGGAAAAAAAAAAAATCATTCTCCTGACAATCATATTGTCAGCAGTGGTTCCAGTGTGTGCCTCTGGGAAGGGGGTGTGTTCCTGAAATAGTCACTCAAGGGAGAGGGAATGGCTGGCACTGAGTAGACTGGCTTGCTTGGATCTGAAGGATTTTGGTGTTTGTGCTGTCCTGAATAAGGAAGCTGAGTGTCCCCATCATGCCTCCTTCTCAGGGGGTTTGATTTTCTCATTGCAGCTTCAGGTTTCAGTTACATGTTGAAATTCTGTGTGGCTTGCAGAACAAACTGCAAATTAACTGCTTTGCTTCATTACAGACAAACCTCCCCATCTTCAAATTGAAGGAATCATGTGTGAGGAGACGATACAGTGATTTTGAGTGGCTGAAGAATGAACTGGAACGAGACAGTAAGGTGAGGCCTGGCTCTGACCTCCGTATTCCTTAAGCCAGGACAAGGGAACAGTTGCAGCAATAATCTTGAGATGCCCAGAAGTGAGGCTGTGGTGGTGGGTGTTGCACCCCAGACACTTAAATCCAGGGGTTAAAGTGAGGTTCCTTTACTCTGGTTTGGTGCAAGGAGAAATCCCAACCAGATATTCTCAAGAGGTCGCAAACGCACAAAAGTTCACTGGCAAAAATACAGAAAATTAAGGAGTTTTGGCAATGGAGTAAATAGACTTACAAAACACTTACAACATTACTTAGCATTAATTTAGTATTGACTTAGCATAAAATTACCCCATTTAACTTGGAAATCTTTAAAACCTTAAGTTGCTATGTTACACAAAATGTTCCATGAAAAGGAGATTAGAAGGAGAAGAAAGAGAGAAAAACAGAAAAGGTACAGAAAAACACACGTATAGCTACCAGCATCTAGGGTTCCAGTGTGGGTGAGATGGAAACTCCAGGAGAAGGCAGGGGCCAGACAAGTCAGTCCCTCATGGAGGCTTTTAAGCTCCAGGGCCTTCTGGCCCCCTCCCAAGGTGGGGCTTCTGGTCACTCGACCACTCAGGAGCTGGGTTAGCACTGCCATGGTGTGTGATTGATGAACAGCTCTGCAGAGGCTGGGATACTGCTCTGGGCTGGGGGGTGGAACATTTCACCATCTGGCCTTCACAAGGTCTGACTGCCCCTCCCACCAAACACACAGGCATTTGCCAAGCATCCCAAAATGTTTTGAGATGTGAAACTTACCCAGTCTCTGACAGTGGGCATCTTCTGGGGCTCTGTCCATGTGATGGCACTGGAGACGAGCATCAGACAGCAAAGGATATCTGCTTGCTGGTGGCTGTTCTGCTCATGGGGTGATTCTGTGCTTTCAGATTGTAGTGCCACCGCTGCCTGGAAAAGCTTTGAAAAGACAGCTTCCCTTCCGAGGAGATGAAGGCATCTTTGAGGAGTCTTTCATCGAGGAGCGGAGACAGGGCCTAGAACAGTTTATTAACAAGTAAGCTTGATGTCCTGGCTTTGCTGTGTGTTATGTGCTGCCTCTTCAGCTATTGCTGCACGTGGGTTGACTGTGAGAGAGTCTTGAGTCTTGACCTGCTGCTGGCAGGTGCCAGTGCTGGAGGGTGGTGCTTGCAGCCACATAATGAAACTGGAACTGGAGCAAGTCCTGCCTCAAGTGGGGGTTGTGCTTTATGCTCTCTCCTGAGAGCGTAGTGAGTATTAGCAGAACAGCTGTGCTACAGGGATCCACCAACACGGGATCCTGTTGGTTCAGGGCACAGCGTGGAAGGGAACAGCCTGTGCTCAAGCACCTCTTACTGGTCCTGTTGCAGAGCGACGCGTGACCTTGGGCTGAGCACGGTGCAGGTGTGCTGAGCTGGCTGCCTGACTCCCTCCTACAAACATCAGAGGCATGGGGGTCTTGGAGGCAGCTGTGCTAACCTCCACATCTGATTTTCTTCCAGAATTGCTGGACACCCACTGGCACAGAACGAGCGCTGCTTACATATGTTCCTGCAAGAGGAGACTATTGATAGGAATTACGTCCCAGGGAAAGTGCGCCAGTAGGAGCACCTGGCACTGTCTTCCTCCATTCCACCCTCCCTCCTGCAAAAATGACATTTATTTTTACACTAAATCTGTCTTCTCTGAACCAGCTTTTCCTCTCTTGAACCTCCCAGTTTCTTCAGTATTTTCCTCTTTTGTAACTGGCAGCAGTTTGTTCTACTGGGCTGTGGTCGTGGCCTAAAGGTGTGAAGATTTATGCAAGTGAGCGTGTTGTCCTGCGTCTAGGGGCAGACGTGGATAGGTGTGGAGCAGGAACTTGCTAATGGCGTTCTGGTGTAGGAGCTGCCTCTCTCCCTGTACAGGAAGGTATGAGACGACCTTCACTCCCTTGTCTGTGCAGCCCCAAGCATCTCTGCAGGAGACTTTGAAGAATAGCAGTTGTCATGTTGGTCAGTGATTATATCAGGTATTAGAGTTTTAGTAAGGTTTATCCAAACCAGTGAGTAGGTGCCTGGGTGTGTCGGTCTCTCATCCACCCCATTCACCCTGCATGAAACCCCCATTCTTCACTGTCTGGAAGTGCTGAGACCCAACACCTACTCAAACCCCGCTATCAGCCTCCTGCATTACAGACCTGTTTGGTGTATTTGTGCCCCCTCCTTTCTAAGGTGCTGCTGGCAGCTCGAGGGGTTTCCATCCCGTGTGCTCTCATGATGCTCTGTGTGGGCCATTTGGCACGTAGAAGATGGAATAGTCTGGGCTGTAGCCACGTGTGCTGTGATGCTTTGGCCCAGAGTTTAAGAAACACCACAGACTACCATACCATGGGCTGCTGTGCTGGTGTTGCCTGCAGCAGCCTGCTCGGCTGAGCCTGGTGACCTTATCCTGGGCCCCAGCTGCTAGGAGGAGCCGACTGGCTGAGGAGGAGCAAGAGAAAGCTGGTGGGAGCAGTTGTAGGATGCATCCGTGATGGTTGCCACAGGAGGAGCCCAGTGGTGGGGCCCCAGAGTGAGGCCACCTCTCCAGAAAAGGACTGCAGAAAATGGTCAGTCAGTCCTAGGTTAGACATTTGCTTACAAAGCAGGGGAAGTGGCAATGGCTCTTTGTGTGTTCTCCCCTGTTCTGCAGTGAGCTAGGCAGTCACTTGTGTGGAAATGAGAACACACGACTGGTCAGGGAAGTGTTCAGAGCTTGAGAGAACAAGGAGGCTGTGACTTGCTGCAGCAGAAATGTCCTTTGGAGGCTCCCTCAGCTGCCACAGCTGTGATGAGTGAGGTTGGGCCTCAGCTCAGGGGCTCCTCAGGTCAAGGCTGGTTGGTTAATAAACGCTTGGTCACTTTGTTGTGGCACAGTTGAGCCTTTCTTGGAGCACAGGCCTACAGTGGATGCCCTCCTGTTCCTGCCAGGCACGTTCCCTGAGGCCTTCCCAACGTCTCTGTTTTCTGGTGAGGAACTGGCACTGCTGGGCGAGAGGTGGCTCTTGGGGAGAAGTCGCTGAAAGCGCGAGGGAGCTGCTCCGGGGGCTGGCTCGGCCCGGACAGGGCCTTGGGCAGCGCGGGGCCTGGTGCCGGTGGAGGCGGCCGTGGCCTTGGAGGGGCTCGGTCCCCGCCTCCTGCTGCCGCCGGTCGCGCTCGGGGCGGCTCCTTCCCCTGCCCTGCGCGGGGCTGCCATCCATCCAGCTGTCTGCACCCTGTCCAGTGTAACGTCCCGGTGCCGTTCGCATTAAACCACTGTGAAGCCAACTGTCTGCCTGGTCCTGGGGGCTACCGGGACGGGGGAGCAGCCGGGAGAGAGGGGACAGCGGCGAGGGGGCGGGAGAGCTGCCGCGACAGAGTGGGCACGGGCGGGGCGGGGAAACAGCCGGGAGAGGACGGGCACGGGCGGGGCGGGGAACGGCCGGAACAGAGCGGACACGGGCGGGGCAGGCGCGGCGCGGAGCGGGCGGGGCTCCCCGGTTTTCCCTGGTTCTCCCTGGTTCTCCCTGGCGGTGCCGAGTCGCGATGTGGCGGCCGGAGCCGCAGGCCGGCTCCGGCTCGCCGGAGTGCCCTGACCTGCTGCAGCACGTCCAGGCGCTGCGCTCGCCGGCCTCCCCGCTTTACCTCAGCTTCTTCGAGGAGGAATGTCGCGCCATCGCCGCCCGCCTGCGCCTCGGGGCGGCCGCGGAGCCCTCGCCGGGCCTGGGGGAGCTCAGCGCGCTGCAGCCCGAGCCCGCCGGACCCGCCACCTCCACGCCGCTGCACGTCCCGGGCCACGGGCGGGTCCCGGACTCGAGCGCGGGCGATTGCGAGGCCGCTGCTGCCCCTGCCCCGGGCCCGGCCCCAAGGGAGTCCGGGTGCCTCCCGCAGCCCGTGGCCGGCGGTGACCCCGGCGCCCGCCCCGCTCGCCCGCCTGCCCAGTCCCGGCGGGCGCGGCGCGGTCCCGGACAGCCCAGCGGCAGCGGCAGCGGCAGCCCTGGCCGCTCCCCGGGCCGTGGCCGCACCAGGCTCGCTCTCCCCCGCGCTCGGGCCTCGCTGGGGCTGCAGCTCCCCGCGGCCGGCACGGGGCGCGGCGCCTGGGAAACGCGGCTCCTCCGGCCCCCAGGTAAGCGGGGCCACGGCGGGGAGCCCCGGCACGGCCACCGCCCGCCCGGCGCTGCAGAACCCTCTCTCTCCCCCAGGGACCAAGCTGAAGCTGACGTCGCCTGCCAGGTCCAGGCTTCAGCGTGCCAGCGGGGCTTCCAGCCTTCCCAGACCTGCTCCCCGGGACAGAGATATGAAAAGTAATTCTGCACCTGCCAATGGCCTCACGCGAAGCAGGGAAGCACGTGGGTTAGGGTGCAGCATCTAGAAGGGAGAAAGAGAAGGACTTGGGCTGCAGCCTGGCTGGGGACAGAGCATGGGGAGTGGGGAGTGTATGGAAGTGGCACAGGTAGGAGCCGAGGAAATATTCTCCTATCCCAAGGGATGTGTTAACACTGTCTGGCCTCCTGCCTGTGTGGGCTGGCAAGCTGTTGGCTTTGAAGCCTTCACCCCATGGTGGTGTCGGGTCGCGGGGTACTGATGCCCGTGGGCCCAGGGCAAGGCTGAGCCGCGGGCTGCCTGAAGAGGGTGCGATGGAGCTGCTTGGGAATAGCAGCCTCTGTGCTCACTGTCCACTACAGCTGCTGTCAAGGTTGAGAGTCGTAAACAGCCTTCCTCGAGACTCTCTACAGCAATTCCTACCGTGGCTTCCCGCTCCTCACTGCGGCCTCCGGGAAAAGTGGTTTCGTCCAGGCGTTTATGCCCCAGTAAAGGTGAGTCTTGGCAGAAGGCTCAGAGGCTGCAGAGCTGTGGGAGAGGGGTGCTGTTGCCCTGGGAAGAACAGTTAGGTCTTGGCTGCAGGGTCAAAGCTGATCCTGCGGAAAGGACTGGGGGAACTGCATGTGTTTGGGCTCGGAGGAGGGGAGGTGAAATGCACAGCAAGTAAGGCTAGGTGAAGTCCTGTCCCTCTTTTGCTGGAGGGGCATCCAGCAAAGAGCCTGAACAAATCTCGTGCTTGAGCTCATTCATAGGAGAGGGAGTGGCCGTGGTCAGTCAGGGTACTCTCTTAGCAGGGGTTGATGCTCTTTGTTTTCCTTTCCTGGGTCTCACTTCAGGATCAACTACACAGGAGCTGGTGTGCAATAGGACCCAAGAGCTGTCAGAAAATGGTGAGAGCAAAGAAAGGCTGGTTGCAGCAGGGACTGTGTTGGGAGCAGGTGAGCAGTATGAAGGTGTAGACTCTTGCCTCATGTTGGGGGGAGTGTGGAGAAACCTGGGCAGCCAAGGATGGCAGGTTTCTAGTGCTGACACCTCTCTTCACAGGCAAAACTGACCAGACATGGGTGTGTATGGAGGCCTCTTTGTCCAGGGAGTTGACCCCTGGCCTGACTTCACGGTGTGAAGATGCAGTTGCTGCTGAGCAGGTAAGAGCCAGCTGTGTCCTGTCACCATGGAGCACTGTTCAGCTTCTACAGGCCAGCTATGCCAGAGGTGGGAGATGATGAGACTTGGAGCTGCCTATTTCCTGGCTGGCACCTGAGCTGTTTTAGCCTTTCCCTGGGGTTTACACCAGACCATGTGCATTTTTTGCTTGGCTTCTCTCTTCCCACCTCTCTGTTCTCAGGGGACTGCAGCCTTCTGTCCAGTTAGATTTTCTAAGGGCCTTTTGAAACATGCAAACCTCCTGTGGCTTGTGTTGTCACTTTTATACGTCCTGACATGTAGGACATGGCCCCAGGATGGGGTGAGCAGAGCCTGCAGCAAGATGAATCTCCAAGTCAGGAAATCTACCTGCAAAATAAGTTTGTGCATTTTCCAGCAGTTTTAGGGCTCTTCACTGTGGCTGCAGCCAGCCAAAGGTATTCTTGTTTCCTATGGGTGCTGGCAGATGCTCGCTGCAGTGGCTCCTTTGCCAGGCTCTGCTCCTGTGATGGACATGTCCTGCCAGTGGTCCCCAGGATGCTGGGCTTGCAGTGTTGGGTGGGCTGCAGTGCTCCTCCAGAGGATGGGCTGTGCTGTGGCTGTGCTACAATGGGGGTGATAACTCCCTGCATCACACTTACACCCTGCTCTTGCCAGTCTGCAGGTGATCAGCTGTCCCAGGAACTGGAGCGTGTGAAGAAAGAGCTGGAGCGAGTGAAGGGCGAGCTTGGTAAGTGGAGCTGACTGTTCTGAGGACCGCAGGACACCTGCAATCCAGGTGACATCCCCTGTGCTTGTACCTGGAGCCCAGGGCCTGCAGCTCCATGGGAATGGGGCTTGCTTCATGTTTAGGGGGTAGAGCAGGATCTCAGCTGCTGCCCTCGAGAGTCTGAGAGTGGGGTATTTAGGATGAGCTGAGCACACACCTTCTTGCCTCCTGTCTGCAGCTGACAAGACTGCCCAGTGTGAAGCCTATCAGCAGACAATCTCCTCCTTGCAGGCTCAGCTCCGAGCAGCAGGTATGTTCCCTCACTGTGGTGAGCCCTTGCTTCTGGGCAGGCTGCAAAGATGCTCCAGTGATCCCTTGCCGGTGTAACTGAGGGCTGCCAAGTGGAAGGAATACAGCTCATGGCCTTTCCCAGGGGTCAGGTGCTGAGTGCCAGACATTACTGCTTTGATGTTGCTGTTGCTTCCCAGGAATCTGTCTGAAAGATGCAGCAGTGTTTGGCAGTGGTGACCTGGGGAGAGACTGACATGGGGACAGACAGCAGCCATTGTCTGTCTGTGAGCCTCTAGGCCAGTGATACATGTGGAGCTCTGGAATTAATTAATTTTCTAACTTCTTGTATGTAAAATAAAGGTGTCTTTTGCAGTGGTGCTTGCTGTCTGCTTGGGTAGAGGCAGTGCCCAGTGCTGCCCGCTGATCCCCAAAGTACTGGACAAACAGGGCAGGTCTGTGCTCAGCTGCTGCTGGTTTTGCTCAGCCAGAGATTTGAGGTCTGTTACAAGGAGGAGCTGGGTGCTGGTGGATGGAGGCACAGTATGGCTCTGAGGAAGCATTTCTGGACAAACCTGGTGCTTCCAGGTGGGCTGCTTGATGTGTGGTGGTGGTGGCAGCCCTGCTCTGCTGCCTTCTCTTTGTGGTAGGTTGATGCAGGCGCCTTGTTGCACTGCCTTGTGTCTGGGTGAGGCACTGGAGAGTCCCGCTGGTGCTGGCAGTGCGCTGAGGTTGGGCTGGGAAGGTTGGCCTGTTTCTGTGCTTCTGTTGTTTTTGGCTGGTGTTCCTGGCTTCCTTGCAGTGTGCATTCACAGGCAGCCCACACCCCCTCCTGGGGCAGCTGCCCTGGACTGTGTGCAGGGGTGGCTGCACAGGGAAGCTCTGTTGGCTCTCTCCTACCCCTGCTTGGCACCTGGTTGCTGGGGCAGCTCCAGTGCTGGCGCAGTCTGCAGCAGAGAGCCCAGACATGGTGTGTGTTCCCTGTACACGCATGGTGAAGATAATTTCTTGGTGGAGGTACTAAGGGAGTTGACTAGAAAAGGTGCACTGCTAGATTTCTTATTTGTAAATAGAGAAATTTGTGGGTGGAGCTGGACTCAATGGTCCTTATGGGTCCCTTCCAATCTGAAATATTCTAATGCTTCAGTTGTGGAAGGTGGTGGGGGCATCCAAGGACTGAAGTGGATCTGCTTCTGCAGGGCTTCCGGCCCCTTTATGGGCTGGAGCCACCTCCTACCCTCCTTTCATGCTGGCTGCGTGTGCCTTGCCACTGTTTGCCTTCCTGCTGCTCCTGTTGGGACGTGCACTTGGCTTGTTCCATGCCTCTGCCTGCTCCCAGCCCTTGCCCTGTGCTGCTGGATCAGAGCCCTGAATAATGGGAGTGGAGAGCAGTTAAGACTGGGAGGTGAGGGCAGGACACTGAAGAGACACATGTGGAGCTGGAGACATGTTCGGGTGACCTGGTGCTGCTCCTTTTGGAAACTGCCTCCCAACGCCTGATGGTGCAAGAAGGTTTCTGGCAAATTAGGCTAATCATGTCATCCACCCCCTCACTGTTCTGGGTACCCAGTATCCGCTTGTCTGGGACAGGGTGATCCTGCTTGGAGTCCTGCTGTGCCCGTAGTGCTGCCTATCTGCCCCAGATCATCCTCGGCGATGGTGCTGCCCAGCTGGCTCCTTGCCTTACAGCTGGCAGCCCTGGAAGGAATGAGGAGCGTCTGTGTATTAACAGCCATGCTGCCGTCTGCATCTTGAACTTACTTCCTTACGGGGAAAGGGGCGTGGCTGAACCGCAGTTCGATTCTGAGAAGCGGGGGCAGAGGCTGCGTCATTTCCAGTGTAGAAGAATGAGGTGGAGTTCCCATCACGGCATCTGCCCGGCGTTTGCCCTTCTGGAGAATACGGGGGAGGCAGCTGCCTGGCGCTCCTCCCTGCTCTGCCCTGTTGCGCTCTGCAAGCGACTGAAAAGCCTTTTGCCCCGACAGCGGCGCCAGAGCGGGGAATTACCAATGATGCCGGCGAGGGGTGACTCACCTCTCCCTACGAGCCGCCGCTTTGAATGGGCGCTCACGACACGCGAGCGCTGGATTGCATCAGGCCCGGCCTGCTGAGGGCGGGTCCCAGCCTGCGGGCTGGAGAGGATGGTGCCGGCCCCCTCCTCTCTCCTGGCTGCCCAACAGTTCTCCCAAGACTGGCGTTTCCCATCACTTAGGGCTGCCTGTTGCTCCCAGAACTGAGGAGGTCAGGGTAGGTGAGGGCTGAGCTCTGATGGCAGCTCCTGTATCAGGGCTCCCTCGCCTCCTCGCCCCGCTCCCAACCGCGGCGGGGCAAGGCCGGGGCAGGCTCTGTTCTTATGGCGCATCTGGACTCGGGGGACCCTCAGCCGCCTTCTCCGTGGCCTTTCCCGAGGTGCTTTGCCCTGGTCTCGGAGCTGTCGCTCGCAGCAGCCGCTCTCCGCTGGCCGAGCGAAATTTACCTTTCTAAAACGTGCGCGGGAATCGGCGCGGGCGGGGCTGCAGGGGGCGGGCTCCCGTGGCCGCTCATCTCCTGCTGTTCCCTTGGGGCTCTTGGGTGGAGGCTGCTCAGCGCTGTTCCCGCCTCGCATTTATAGGAGCCCATCGCAAGCGGAACCCCTTCCCCTCTGCGCTCTCGGCCGCGGCGCCGAACGGAGCTGAGTTCGCCGGAAGGAGGTCGCACCGGAGCGAGCCGAGCCGAGCCGAGCCGCTGGTGAGTGAGTGGTGGCGGGCGCTGCCGCCGGACCGAGAGGGGCTTGGCGCAACCGGTGCCGCTGTTGCATCAGCTGCCTCCCGCCCGCACGTGGCCGGTCCTCCCCGCTCGGGCTCTGCCATACGCGGGGCACCGCCGGACTCCGCGGCGGGACGGAGCCTGACGGGCACTCCTCGGGAGCGGAGATGCCCCCGCGGGGGCTGGGGCGGGAGTCCCGAGCTAACAGCTTCCGGCGCTCCCCCGAGTCTTGGCGGGATGCGATGGCTACCGCGTTGCCGTGGGCACGGGGATGCAGCGGGAGGCTCCTGCTGCCGCCCCACACGTTACTTCTCCTCTACCATGCGAATCTCGAGTCGGGTGCTGGAAATCCTTAGAACAATTGAGCAGCGCTGGGGAAGGCAGCTAGAGTTGTTCAGGTAGTGGTTGAGGAGAATTCCAGTGCTGGGGCACCTAGTGCCTTGAAGTCTGGCCCAGAGTCTGCCTGGACTGGGACAGCTCCTTGGGGCCAAGGCTGATATTTATGACATTTGCCAGATTGGGAGGAGGTTTATCAAGAAGCAGGATGGTTTGTCCTGGTGCAGGGGCTGTGCAGCCCCACAGTGCCTTGGAGGGTGCCATCACCACGGTCTCTGGCCAGCCAGTGTGGCAGGGGCATGGTGCCACTGGGCGAGCTGGGAGCAAGCTCCTGTAGGCATCATTGCCTACCCTGCCCCTTGCAGTGTCAGTCCTGTTGCCTGAAGGACACTGAGCTTCACATTTCCCTTCTCTTGCAGGACTTTTGACCAGCTGAGCTTCACTGAGGAGAGGACAAGATGCTGCGGGAAAAAATGACCAGTTTTGGGAAGAAGCTGATCCGCCGGCGCATGGTGGACCTTAACTCTGATGACACACATTTTGCTCGCTGCCTCTCCACACTGGACCTTGTATCCCTGGGTGTGGGCAGCACACTAGGGGCTGGTGTGTATGTTTTGGCTGGAGAGGTAGCCAAGGATATGGCTGGTCCCTCCATCGTCCTCTGTTTCCTGGTGGCTGCTTTCTCATCTATATTGGCTGGACTGTGCTATGCAGAGTTTGGGGCCCGTGTTCCCAAGGCTGGCTCTGCCTACCTCTACAGCTACGTTACCGTTGGTGAGATCTGGGCTTTTATAGCCGGGTGGAACCTCATTCTCTCCTATGTGATAGGTACGAGGCCAGGCAGCATGAGTGGGGCTCCTTCCAGCACTGTGCTGGAAGCATGGGGGCTTCTGGGGGCTGTGGGGGCAGGGTGTGGGGTGAGATCAGCAGGGAGGTGGGTGCTCAGGTGTGGATGGTTGGTGCCAGTCTACCCTGGGCTCAGACTAATGCACAGATTTGCCATTGACCAGGTACGGCCAGTGTGGCTCGAGCCTGGAGTGGAGCATTTGACAACATCATCGGCAACCACATCTCCACGTTCTTCGCCAACAATATCCCAATGCACCTGCCAGGAGTGCTGGCCGAGCATCCAGACTTCTTTGCTTTAATCCTGATTTTGTTGCTTACGGGTGAGTGTGCAGGAGAGCAGCTGCATGGTACCATGGGTGATGGCATGGGAGCCTGATGGGTCCCCACTCATCTCTTCTGTCCCCACAGTACTGCTGGCCTTTGGTGTCAGTGAATCTGCCCTCGTGAACAAAATCTTCACGGCAGTGAACCTGTTGGTACTGAGCTTTGTCATCATTGCTGGCTGCATCAAGGGAGACATCAAGAACTGGCAGCTTTCAGAGGAGAACTGTGTCAACTGCTCACTGTCAGACTCACCAGAAGACATGTAAGTACAGCAACTGTGCCAGGCCAGGGTCTGGCATAGGGCAGGCATAGGCCCTGCTGTCCCTGGACCCCACGACAGCTGCTCTCCTCCATTTTTTTCCAGGAAAAAAGCTTTTGGCTCTGGTGGGTTTTTCCCCTTTGGACTGGAAGGGGTCCTGACCGGTGCTGCCACCTGTTTCTATGCCTTCGTGGGCTTTGACTGCATTGCCACCACAGGTACTGCCTTGGGTGAGGGTGGTGTGGGCATTTTCCCAGCACAGCCAGCAGCTGTCTGGGAGCTGACGGGGAGGATGCTGCATGGGAAAACAGCTGGTCTCACCTCTCCTGGGAGGTTTCCCTGTGGAGTCTGTGTCTTCAGCTGGGCCAGACAAGAGAGCCTGCCCTGCCCCAGAGAAAGTGTCTCGTTACACCACATGGTGGGAGCAGGGCTGCACCCTGCCGGCGCAGGCAGCTCCCAGAGCAGTGGGGAGCCTTTCAACTGCTGAGCTGAGCCTGCAACAGTGCTGGGAATTGCTGGTGCCTCCTAGTTAATTCCCAGCCTCAAGCAGCCTTTTTCTAAATGACTGGGTTCATGCAAAATGCTGCTTCCTGAAGCACAGGCAGCTCTCTTAATTTCCTCTCATTACCCCAGAAATCTACTTAGGAGATGGCTGGTACAGACTGTTCTGCCTGACCTCCCTGCCTGTGCCACCCTGCCTCCAGGGGCTGCCCAGCAGCCTCCTCCTTTCCTGCTGCCTAGCCCCTTGCTGGGAGCATGGTGCAGCACACCTTTGCAAAGCTGAGGTGCATGGAGGATCTCTATTCAACAGGCTCTGTTAGGAGAGGGAGCTGCTGGTGGGGGCGAAGGGCTGGCATGGCCGGGGGGCTGCAAGCCCAGGCTGCCAGGCAGCTCCATCCCTTCTGCCAGTGCAGCAGCATGGCCAGGGACCCCTCCTGTCCAACAGCCCCTTCTTGCTGCTCCCCAATCCTGTTCTGCCATGGAAAGTCCCTACTCTGCCTCACCCCCTGGGGGTACTTGCCCCATGCTGTGTGGTGGAGTGGGGCACATGTGGCCTCTTGTGTCTGCACAGGGGAGGAAGCCAGGAACCCACAGCGCTCGATTCCGATTGGCATCATCGTGTCCCTCCTCATCTGCTTTGTTGCTTATTTTGGGGTCTCTGCATCCCTGACTCTCATGGTGCCCTACTACCTTCTGAACAAGAACAGCCCTCTGCCTGAGGCTTTCAAGTCAGTTGGCTGGGAGCCCGCCCGCTACGCCGTTGCCGTTGGCTCACTCTGTGCCCTCTCCACCAGGTAGGACTGGCTCTACCCCTGGCACTGCTTGGCACAGCACAGGGACTGGCAGCATTCATCACAGCTGGGCTGGGGATTTGTGCTGTCCAGCTGCTGGCACAGAGCCGGTCCCTTTCCCTTCTGGGTGGTAGATGTGGGCAGCTTGCCTAATCTCTCTCCACAACAGCTTGCTGGGGTCCATGTTCCCCATGCCCCGAGTGATCCATGCTATGGCAGAGGACGGGCTGCTCTTCAAGTTCCTCTCCCGGATGCACAGTGGCAGAAAGACCCCTCTGATCGCCACCTTTGTCTCGGGGTTCTTCGCAGGTAAGGCTCCTGGCCACCTCCTCGTGCCCAGCCCTGTGGTGGTCTGGAGCTGAGCTCATGCTGTGTGTCCTCATTGCAGCGGTGTTTGCCCTCCTGCTTGACCTGAAGGACTTGGTGGACCTCATGTCGATCGGCACGCTGCTGGCCTACTCCCTGGTGGCGGTGTGCGTGCTCATCCTCCGGTGCGTGACTCCTCGTGTTGGGCGGTGCCCAGGGTGGATACTCCTTTCGTCGTCCTGGGGGCCTGTAGCCACAGCTTTTTTCCAGGGGCATGCATCCTGGGGAAGTGTCAAGCCCCCACGATGGAGGCTGCTGACCAGAGCCTGTGTGTGTCTCTGGGCATATCCTTGGAGTGGCTGTCGCGGGGCCGCTGCCGGAGCAGCAGGGATATGAGGGTGCTGCCAACTGTTCCTTGGGCTAGGAAGTTCCTTGGGCTCTGCTGCAAGCTTGTCTTACCTGCTCAGGTACCAGCCCAGACAGCCAAACTCCCCGAAGGCCATGGAAATGCTGGAGCTGAATGGGAATGAAGAGGAGAGAGTGATCACGAACCCGACCATCACTGGTGCCAGTGCCCAGCACAAAGAGACGTTGTCCCTGACGATGCTCTTCAACCCGCCTGGGGACACCCCCACTGTGCTCTCGGGGCGCATTGTCTATGTCTGTGTCACAGTCATTGGTGAGTGAGTGGGAACTGGCAGCTGGTGTCCCCTACTGCCAGGGGCTGGCGTGTTTTGGTGTGTCTCTGCAGAGCTGGGAAGGGATGGAGAGCATGCCAGGGAGAGGAGAGGGGGCCAGGCAGCACAGGTTGCCAGCCACTGTTGGCAGTGCCAACCGGTGCTGAACCCTAAAGAGGGTGCCAAGTGCAGGGTACAGCTGTGGTTTGGGGTGCACAGGCATTGTTGGAGGACATGGGTGCTAAGCCAGGGATGTGCAGGTGATTGTGGGAGATGCCTATGATGAGCCTGACCCACGCTGGCCACCAGCAAGGGCAGTCCCCAGTCCCTTGAGAACGCTTGGGCTCGGCCAGCGAGGTTTGATCAATGGCTCCATTGTGCAGCCAGAATGGGGTGGCTCAGCCAGATCTGGGTGAGCGTCAGCTGGGTCCAAGCCCAGCCAAGTGCAGGCTCCCTGCCGCTTGCTGGTGTGGGAAGTGCCTCCAGCAAAGCACTTTCCTAAGGCTTTTGGGGTGGGTGTTAGAGACAGCGGGTGCTGGACCTGACCAAGCCTCAGCCCAGCTGTGCCATGCCCCAACTACCCCTTCTCTTACAGCTGCACTGATCACAGTCATCTGTGTGGTTCTGACCCTCAACGTGGATTCACTGAAGGATGCTGATGTGGGCTGTGTTGTGGCTCTGGTGCTGCTCCTCGTGGCTCTGCTCATTCCCACCATCATCGTTTGGAGGCAGCCGCAGAGCAATGCACGATTAAACTTCAAAGTGAGTGCAGCCCCCTGCATCTTAGTGTCTGCACCCCCATGGACTCCATTAGGATCTGGGCATTGCAGGGTCTGCCAGGGCTTGCTGTCAGGCAGTCACCAGGAAAGCCCAGGGCCCTGAAATGCATCTCTCTGAGGTGCAGTCCCCAGTGTGGAAGTGCTCAGGTGCTCTGGGCTGTGGTGGGGGGGGATGATCCTTCCATTGGCTCAGCCTGGTCCCTCAAGGCACAGCTGACACAGCACTTCTTGTCCCTTGCAGGTACCTTTCCTCCCTCTCCTGCCAATCTTCAGCACCTTTGTTAACATCCTGCTGATGGTACAGATGAGTGCCGGCACCTGGGTGCGGTTTGCTGTCTGCATGGTTGTGGGTAGGTGTCCTGTGGTGGGGAGTGCAGTGCCCACAGGTTTGCCCTGAGGGTCTGTTAGTGCTGACAGCCCACCATTGCACATTTCATTATGGAAACTGTCCTGCAGGTTTTATTATTTACTTCACCTACGGGATTTGGAACAGCGTGGAAGGGAAAAATGCAGAAAAAGCCTGTGCCACAGTAGAAAAGCCTCTGCACCATCCTGGACTGGACCTCAGCCCTGGGGCTGCTGCTGTCTGAGGGGCTGGGCATCAGCACTCCATGGACCTCTTTGCCACTTTGGGACAAGATCATGATCCACAGAGTACATCCATCCCCTCTTCTGCAGAGTGAGTCCCAGAGTGAAGTACTAAGACTTGAACAGCAGGCCCTGAGCCAAAGCTGAATTAGGATGAATATTCCAACCAAATGTTGTATGTTTCATTAACAAAGTATTGTTATACGTGTTTATTTATTGGCGAAACGTGTTCACATTTACCTAGAGACGGGATAGGGCCACATCTGGCCTAATTAGGGGGTGTAGGATCAAAGACAACTCCCTCGGATCCTCCTTGAGCCCTGGCCAGGCTTTGGGAGAAAGCTAGGCAGGAAAATGAAATTAGAAATGATGTCAGTTTGTTTGTTTAGCAATGTAAAACTGGGCCACTGTCACAGCAAAGTGGGGGAGCCTCGTGGCCTGCAAAGGTGGAGGCACTGCAGGAGTTCCCAGGTGCTGGTGTGGCTCTCTGGTCCTGGGCTGTGACAGCTTTCCCCCATAGCTGATGTCTCTTGGACTTGGATGATGGATCTTCATGGGGGTGACTGGTGATGTATCTTTCTTAATCACTGCAGGCATTCTTTCATAGCAATGGTTAGCAGTGCTTAGCTTACCCCTTTGTCATTCTTTCCTCATGGTTAGGTGCCTTGCTTAGCTTATCCTTTTGTGACTCTTTGCAGTTTTACACCATAGTAAACGCCACTGTTCCTTAAGTTGGTGTCTGTGTCTCTGACCCTACCCACCAGCAAAACAAAATTGGCATAGTCAGCCAGAACAAACTGTTGCTTTTTAAACCTAAAGGAACAGAATGAGTCCTGTCTGAAATTCCCAGATGGGAAGACTTTCTGTATAGTTCACTGGCCCTGAAGTGGGCTGAGGTTGGAGGACCATGTGAGCAATGGGGAAGTCAATTAAAGGAACCTGAACTGCTGGATGTGTTGAAATGCATCCAAAAAATCACATACTGAAAAAGGAAAAGAACTTGTGGTTTGGGAAGGCAAGGATGGATTTTGTTAACAGTATATCAAACAAAACACCAACAAAAGGAGCAGTTGTTGAAATGCTCTAACATGGGGCAACAGATGTGAGTTGCAGAGTCAAATTGTAAAGTGCCAAAATACGCTGCTTGCTGATAAGCTGCATTTACCAGACTTGCTGAGAATGCTGCAGTTAGAGTAGCTCAGTATAAGGAAAGGAGAGGGCAAATGAATCACAGGATAATGTATACAGTGATTGCAGAGGCAGGTGTGCAGTGGGATCCTGATAAATGGAATGGGAGGTATTTGGGATTCTGTGGATTCTGACGAGGTTGGTTCCCCGATGAATTTGTAAATGTGAGACCAGCATGGAGACAGAAGGTGGAATTAGATGCTAATGGTCAACAGGTCAGGAGGGATACTCATAGAGTGAGTATTCACACATACTCAGTGTGAAGTAAATTAAATATTTGAACAGTTGAAGCAAAGACCAGGGGAAGCTCTTTTCTCTTGGATGGTGTGCTTGCATGACTAGGGAGCATCAGGGATAACCCTACACTCAGGGGACTTTAAGAAGTTTTTAGTTTTGAACTTGGATTCTTTTGTGCAGGATGTATTTTGGAATAACATTCATGATACTAATTTGTTACCTTTGGCTGCTTTGGATTTAAAACTAAATACCGACAGAAAATGATTGGCCAGGATCTGAAAGTCAAAGGTGTACTTCTTGAGACTGTATACAACAAGATACATGAGAACCTCTTGTGATTTTGTATCTGTAGATACTCCAATATTTGTGCCTGTAACTTTATTGCAGTTACAGGATTTTAGTTATTTATTTTTGTTTATATTTTTTAAATGAAGTTTTTTAGTTTTTCACCTCCTGTTAGATCCTGTCAGTTTTTGGAATCTGATGATACCCTGATTCAAGACTTGCAGCCTACTCCCATTGGTATGAACTGGTAAAGGTCATGTTACAACACACAGACCTGAGGCGCTTGCTGAAACAAGCCCAAGAGAATGGACAAAAGACTGATTGCTGTCCATTGTGGCATGGCAGAAATACACCATGTGATGGAGAGGATGAAGAAAGAGGGAGAACACAGATTGTGGCACACTCTTTTTGGATGGGTGCCTACAGCTACCAGAATTCTTAACTGAGTGCTTCACCCTGGTGTCATTTTATTGATGCTAATCCTTTTGCTTTTTGTTCAGATGATTGCATTCTATGTTAAGGTTTGGATGATATGAGACAATTAGTTTACCAACTACCTCCACTGATGGTAGACAATCCATGCTGATAGTAGATAATCCATGCAGTACCAAAGTGTGAAATGTTCTCAAGCTCTGTTTGGATATTGTGAAGCTTGAATGACTGTAGTCACAGGGTGTATTATGTGGCAAAATGACTGAGAACTCTGTGGCCAGGTAACTGGGAGTAAAATTGGAGGAAACTGAGGACTTAAATGGCACAGAAATTATAGGGTGGGTGTTACACTATTTCTTAAGTTGGTGTCTGTGTCTCTGATCCTACCCACTGGCAAAACACAGAGTCAGGACTGCAGAGCTGGGTCATGGGCTGCCTCTTCCCCTGACAGGGAAGTCCCCTGGCTGGATGGGAGTGCTGGTGGCCCTGGGCTGGTCTCTGCCCTCCTCCAGTCCCACAGAGGGGCAGTGACACCAGCACAGCCTGCCCACCATGAAAGTTGCTTTTTCCATGCACAGGAGTGATGGTGCAGCTGTACTCACTCCATCTGTGATGTGGCTGTGTTCACCACCTCCTCCCTGCTTTCCAAGTGCCACACTTGTACATGGCAGCCGTGGCTGGAGTTCTGCAGGAAGGCTTAGTGCAACTTGTTCTGGTACTCATGGCACCACCAGCAAACTGGTACCCTGACCATGCTGTTTGGTGTAAATATCTTGCTCAAGTGTCTGTGAGATGTCCTCACTGTCGCTGTACTTGTGTCCAAACCTCATCTGCCTTTCTATCATTTTAAAGCCAATTTTTAAATCTATTAAATTAAATGTTTTTTAAGTGCTTTTTTCTGTTGATCTTGCTGCATCTTGTGTTAATCCCCTGTGGTCACGGGCTCCTGGACAGGACCCTACATGCCACTGGGCTGGGTCCCAGGCCAGTGCCAGTGCAGAACAGTGCTTGGTCCCAGCCAGCTGTGCTGGGTGACATCCCTGCCCAAAACCTGCCAGCTGGAGCCACCAGTCCTTGCACTGTCCCCTGGAACAGTGAGCCTGTGAGCCAGGAGCTGTGAAGCAGTGCTTCAAACCAGCTCCAGCCAGAGCTGCTGGTACCACCAAGTCCCAGAGCAGTGGATACAGTAAAGGGCTTGGAAATGATACCTCCTGGAGGTGCCAGCAATGGTCTGCAGAGGAAGCCTGACCAGAAGCTGGGCTGCATCCATGTAAGAAGATGATTTTCCAGATTTTGGTCTGGTCTAAATCAGACCTGACATAAGAATCCAAGAAAAACTAATTTAAGGCAGATGGACTGTGCTTGGTTTTGGCATCTCTTGCTGTTTCTTGGCAGTGGTGCAAGGTCTCTGCACGGTCTGTGGTGAGGGACCTGCACCATCAGCTCTGCTTGGCCCCTGGGCTGGAGCTCTGAGCCCTGCCCCAGGGCTGTGCCTGCAGTAAAGGGGCTGTGGCTCCTGCTCTGGCCCCAGGCCAGGCACTCACTGCCCACTGTCCTGGGCTGGGGTGCCCTGCCAGAGCCTCAGGCTCTAGCCCCGGGTGCAGGTGACTCCTCGAGTGTTCCCAGCCCTCGTAGTCAGGCTGGTGCCTCAGTGGGCCATGCTGGTTTCACCACCCCACCTCGTGGGTATCTTCTGCCCAGGGGCAGCATGTGGGTCCCTGCTGAGCCCTGAGCCTGCTGTGTCCTCATGTCCCCATTTTTAGGTGCTGTTAGCCAAGGCTAGAGGGCAGTGGGCCCATGACACAGCTGCAGCTGTCACCCCCTGGCTTGGCACTGCTGCAGTCCCTGTGCCTTTGTGCCTGTGTCCCCTGCACACCTGTGCACATCCATGCCCATGTCCATTTGTGGGTCTGTTTGTGCCCATGGGCACGTCCATGCCTGGTTACAGGCCGTGCCACTGAGCTCTGCTGGCCCATCCCAGGCATCCACTGGGACTAGCCGAGCTCAGGGCCTGCAGCAGGGTGCTGGAAGCTCTGGACAGCTCCCAGCATGGCAGCTCAGCAGGGAAAGCAGCTGTGTGGCAGCCACCAGTCTGTAGTGGTGATGGGCTGGAGGGTCAGTGCCACTCACCCATGGCTGCAGCAGCTCTTTTCACTCCCAGGCTCTGGGCCAGGCATCCTGCCCTTGGCTACCAACCTGTGGAGGCTGCCCCAGCTCTGCACACCCACTCAGGGGGGTCCCTGCCTCCCTCTCCATGCAGGCTAGCAGGGCTGCCAGGGATGGCACTGCATCCTCTGCTGGGCAGCACCTCTGCCTTTCCCAGGCCGTGCTGGTGTTACTGCACATCTTAGCACATCAGTTGGTGAATAACCCCCAGCCAGAGCCTCAGTGTGTGCTGTCTGCACAAACCATCTGCTCCCTCTGCTGTACCCGGTGCCCCAGCCTGCTCTGACAGCATCCCAGGCTCCATCCTGCAGAGGGGCTGGGAGAGGAGCATGTTCCTGGTGAAGCCTGTCAGGTGCTGGGGGCTGTCAGGGTGGGTTTCCTCTCCTGTACCAGTCTGGAAGGGGCTGTTTTGTGATTAGAGAAAAACAGCAGAAAGCAGAGCCTGGCTTTTCTGTTGAGAAGCCTCTCATAACCCACCCTTCTGTGGGAGGAAGTGCCCAGCCCAAACACAGCTGCGTGTGGTTTGCCCTGACAGTTGGGACATTTCCTCGGAAGGCCTGGCTTCTGATTTTTCTCATTGCCACTCCCCCCTGGATTGAAAGGGGATCTGGAGGGCTGTTGTGTCCTGCTGTGTTTGGCCCAAGCTGTGCTGAGCAGGCAGGTGTTTGGGGTGGCATTGCCACTGGCTGGTGACAGTGTGCTCTGGGGTCATGCCAGGGATGCAGTGCTGGTGGGGTGGGGTGTTGGGGGTGACTCTCAGCCTCCTCCCCATCTGGCTCCACCACATCCCATGGCATTCCTAACTTCATATCCAGCTGCCTTTGGGGGACATGAGGCTTTCCTGGTGGACCCTTCAGACACCAGCTGCTTGCCACCTCCAGGGGGGCTGCTGAGAGGCCGTGAGTGTGGCCCTGCAGGCTGGGGACAGGATGGAGATGGGGGCTGTGCTGCTGAGCTTCTGGAGGGAGAGCTGCAGCTGCAGAGCCTGCCCCTGCTCTGCTCCCTGGCCAGAACAGGCCCTGGCAGGCAGAGATGAAGCAGCAGATTAAATTTTGATCTGCTTGGGAATTAAAACAGGCTGGCAAGTCTGCTCTGCTCTGACACCAAATGCTTCAATGTGAGGAGTAAATGTGCCTTTTTCTTCCCTGTAAAACCAGGGAGCACCATCAGATCCCCTTCCCTGCTGGTGGAGTGGGGCTGCAGTGGCTGAGGGGGACGAATCCATCAGCAGGGCCTGAGTCCTGGAAACCAGGGAATTGACTCCAGGCAGATGGGGTCACTGGTGTAACAGAGCAAACTGGTACCAGCTCCTAATATTTCTCCAGCAGCACTGGGTTGTGCTGTAAGCCCTCACAGTCCAGAAGGGCTCCAGGAAATCAAAGCTGGTGATGGGTGAGATTCTTATCACTTCTTACTCACCTGGCTCCAGGCAGGCCCCAACCCTTCTGTTCTCTGTGATGACCCAGTAGCTGTGAGGAGCCTGTGTGCATCCAATAATCCTCTTGGCCCTGAGCTGTGGCAGGTGGCCAGCTCTCTAATCACAGCGAGGCTTAATGCTCGCCTCGCTTTGCCTTTGCAGGTCTGGCGTGATGACTTGCTGCCAGGTGGTTGCTCTTCTCTTGCTCTCCTTTCTTCCCAGTGCTGCAGCTGGTGCCCTGGTTCCTGCTCTTGTCCCCCAGTCCACACTGCACCAGGGTGGCTCCTGTCACAGTCTGTCCTGGAGCAGACATGCTGTGATGATGCCTGCACCCTGCAGGATGTCACCCTGGTGCCTCAGGAGCTCCTCTGGTGAGACAGTTGTATCCCAGTGGCACCCACACCTCACTGCCCTGAAGCGAGCCTGTGAGTGAGTGGTGCAGAGAGGAGATGGCAGAGGCAGCATGGGCAGTGCAAGTGGCACATTTATGGTGCAGATGGGTAGTTTTCCATCAGTGTGGCCACTTCTTGATGCACTACTCCTTCTCTGCCACCATCAGGATCTCCACAGGCTGCACAGGTGTGCTAGTTTCCCTACCTCATACACAACAAATTTCTTTGCTGACCATAGAGTTTAATGGCTGTTACATCCTCCTGTCCTCCTTAAGCCTTCCCATTTTCCTGCTGTATTTACCCAGGCAATTATTCCATCTCTAATTCATATTCTCCACATAGGATCTCACACTGATGGTGCTTTGCAAGGCTGGACAGATGATTGCTTGTATTTTTCATTTTAAAGTCAATGTCCTGTTCCATTTCACTGCATCTCAGGGGCAGCCTGCATCACAGGCTGGTCCATGCTGGCATTGTTTAAACCCACTGAAGAATAAACATGCAGCTCCTTCAAGACCTGTGACAGTTGTACAGGCACAGCAACCTGACTTGCAAAACAAACAGGAGACATTTTGATAAACTAAATGTAACACCCCTCCTAGCTCAGTTATCAAGACTTTGGGGTAATGTGAGTGTTAAACTAATTTAACTGCCTGGTCTGCAGATAGGTGTGCAACAGTTTCTATCATCCTGGACAAGATAATGCATGAAAAATTATGACACATTACTGGGCAGGGAGCAGCTGCTATTGTTTACATAATACAAACCAGATTTACAGACAGAATTTAACTCATTCAATGGAATTACCTGCCCTAGCTGAGAGGCTCTTGGGGACAGATCAAAAAGGGTTTACATCTCTGCTGGTCTCTTGTTTGGACCTAAGAACAGGCTACAGAGTGCCAGCCATGCTCTTCTTAAAACAGGAAGAAACACAGGGAAGGGAATTCTTGGTTCCTTTCTCTCTGAAGTGGGCACTGAGCATTTGTTATGTTTTATAGGCTACTCCAATTGTGGGACAGGTGACAGGACACGGAAAGTTCTCCTAGAACTGATATGAGACCAAAGGACTGGTCTGATTCAGAGCAGCTGTATGCTTCATCAACAACTTGTTTCTGAAATCAGCCATGAGCTACTGCACAGCAGGAGAGGAAAAGCCAGCACCAAGATAGTAGTGCAGAGGAACATGGTGAGACTTGTGCACCCTCCTAGTGTCCATCTCTGTGTTTGCAAGTGACAGCAGCATTAAGACACCAACAGATGTGTCCCTCCCACCAGTTCATGTCATAGAGAAAGTGGTTCTGACACAAACTGTAATGGGTACAGGACTCGCTGTTGGAGTGGGCTGACCTTGGCTGGATACCAGGTGCCCACCAAGCCACTCGTGTCCCTCTCCTCCTCAGGGATGTCCCTACCCATGGCAGGGTGCTTGGAACCAGCTGGTCTTTAAGGTCCCTTCCAAGCCAGCCCATTCTGTGATTTGTCCAGGTTACTCGATGGAGAGGATTCACAAGCTAGTAACATGAAATACGCACTTTCCACAAAGCCTAGGAAAGCTAGTGTCTCCTTGCTAGCTGCTGGAGACATAGCTGGTATCTTGATTACATCTGTAGGCACATGGTGACATCCCTTACTTTGTTCCCAGGAACTCAACAGCTGTTTGGCTTCCCTATCTTCCTGCTGCCTTTGGGCCCTGTTATCCCAGCACTGTAGCAGACAGTCAGGATTCCACACACCTGCTGGCTGTAATGTTTCCACGTCATCTCAAGGTTCTGATGAGGTCAGACTGGGTGATTTCCACTTCTTGTCTGAATTCCCTCACTCCTTCCTGCATTTTCTTTTCTCAAGGACCAGCTTCTTGATTGAACCCTTCTTCTTCCTCCCTTATTAATTGATGATATAGACCCCACTGACTTCCATGTCCACAGGTTTTTTTTCTCAACTGGGGCAATTGCAACTCTTTTTGTTTGGGTCCCTATCTCTACTATCACCTCAGATGGAGTTTGTCCCCAGTCACAATCAAGTTACTCTCAGGGGTGGCTTGGGTCCCTGAGTTAACTGCAGCCCCCTGACAGCCCTGAACTGTGGCTCAGCAGGCACAGGCCAAGCCCCAGTACAGGGCCAGAAGCTGCTGGTTTTCACTGGGGTAGGCACCTCCTGTCAGTTGGCATGTCAGTTTGCCAGGGTTACTTGCCTGTTCAGGTGTAGTCCCAGGCTATGGGAGGTGATAACCAGCCCAGGCATTTGCCCAAATCCTTCCACACACTCTGCCACCCACGGACCAGCCGCCTCAGGGCACATTTCAGTATTGACTCGCCCAAAAATTGTCTTCTCTTACACCAGGATGACACCAGATTACACAGACCCCATGACATGCCAACACTGTTAATTAGTAGTATTAAACAGCTAACGTAAGGATGAACAGGAACAATAAAGCCACCCACACCAGATGGGAGTGGGAAATGGGATCTCCACAAGGCAGCTCCCCCAGCAGAGCAAGGCCATCAGTGCCAGGGCAGAGCACAGAGCTGTGGTTTGTACTAACATGTTCCCAGAGCCCAGCAAAGTAACGAGATAAGAAACGCAGCCAACAAACTCGAGTACCTGACAGGAGCTGCCTGCTTAGTAACTACTGTGGCTAAAGTACACTTAGCACAGAACTGCCACTGCCTCAGGCCCCATGCTGGGCACCAAACTGTGGTGGGCTGACCCTGCCTGGACATCAGGTACCCACCAAGCTGCTCTCTCACTCCCCTCCTCAGCGGGAGGGGGCAGGGAGAAAGGAAGATGGGAATGGAATTTGTGGGCTAAGATAAAGGCAGTTTAATAAAGCAAAAGCAAGGCTGCATGTGGGAGCAAAAGGAAACTAAATATTTATTCTCTACTTTCAACCAGCAGGAGATGTCTGGCCACTTCCCAGGAAGCACAGCTTCAATACACAGAGAAGCTGCTCCAGAAGACAGATGTTTTAATAAGGAATGCTCCCCATCTCCTTTCTCTTGGCTATTACTGCTGAGCAGATGTCATTTGGTCTGGAATAACCCAGGATCTTGCCCCCACCCCAGCCTGCTGGTGAGGTGGGAATGTTAGAGACAGCCTTGACACTGTGGGAACATTGTTCAGCAATAGCCAAAACACTGGTGTGTTATCAACACCTTCCTAGCTACCAACATAAAACACAGCTCTATGAGGGCTGCTAGGGTAAAATGACCTTCATCTCAGTCAGACCCAATAAACAACTGTTTATTTAAAAAAATTAACAGAAACTTTTAACAAAATCACACCGAACAGCAAGGATCTGAAAATCCAGGCAGCACTGGGGGCATCATAAAGAGAAATGCTCTGCAGGCCCTGACCAACCCAAGGGCTAGATGTGCAGACAAGCACCTCCAAGTAGATGGTAAGTCCTTGTCCACTTCTCTCATTCAATACTAAGCAGGTGAGGTTGTAATTTAGAAACCTGAATATCTTGGCCATCCCCACTAGGTGCCCAGGCATCTGGAGGGCTCCAGTGGTGGTAAGCTTTTAAGAAAAGTTCCATTTGAAAGCAACCACGGCTGCAGTTGCAGCTTGGAGGAAGCCACCTGCTTAAGTGCAACATGAAGGGTATGTCATAGCATAAGGTGTGTGTGGCATGCTGCATTTCTTCTTGCCCAGAATCCTACAGAGCTGTCCATTTTTTTCCCTTGTGTCCCTGTATCAGCACAGAACATCCTCTCTAGCTCAGAAAGGAGAATGAACACATGTATATCCACAGTCTAAGTAGAGTCACCTTTTGCTGGAACTTGGATCTCACTCCATATCCCGATCCCAAATGTGAGAACAGCGCTAGCTCAGGAAGGACAGAGCCCTCTATGAGCTAGGACCCACGAGGCAATTAATAGATTGCAGGCTGATGATTTGCCTTCTGCATCTGAATGATCTTGCCAAAGCCACCTCTTCCCACATCATAGTCTGTCCGGTATTCATCTCGCACCTGGGGCACAGCAACAACACACACATTAACAGCCAGCACTGCCTGTCTCCTACTAGACTTCAGAATCATCATCCTCTCCTTGTTCAGCTGGGGGGGAACTGAAGCTCAGATTAGAAAGACTTCAACTCGTTTGAGATCTTTTCAACTGATCCACCAAAAAGGTGGCAATGGTGAAAATGATAAATAAGGATATATCTGATGGTTGAGATTTTTTTCAGGTAAGAATCAAAGAAGACCCCAAAATACTTTCTGAATTGCCAGGCTTGGTCTCCAGAACATTTTATTCCATCCAAACCTCATCTTTGCCCTTGGGGAAACTGCTGTGTTATGAGATTGCCCTGGCAGCCACACTGTTTCCCTCTACTCAAATTCTGGATCACTTCAAGGGTACTGGCTTGGATCAGGAAACATTCTGCTTACATTGCAAGAAGTTTGAACAGAAACGGCCTTAAGTTCTATTTCCAGCTCTTAACACCAGGTATCAATTACCGAAACAACCTGGGAGCGCCTAAACTTCATTATCAGCTCTCTACAGTCTGCACATTGCTCTCCCTGAGACAAAACCAGCAAGTAAGTAGAGAGTCTTAGAGGATCAAATTGAGGGATGAACTGGCATTGCCTTTACCTGTCCTCCAGTCTTTCCTCTGCCATACTGGCGGCCCTCCTTGAACCCTGCATCCCAGTCGGTGCGGATGATGCGGTCGTCCAGCCGCGTGCCGTTGATGAACCGCATGGCGTGCTCAGCATCTGCCCTCGTGTAGTACCTGAGACACTCTCTAAGGACAACTAACTGTGTTTTGTTTGGTACAGGGAAGAAAAAAAAAAAAAAGGGAACTATTGTATTTGAGAAGCAGAACTCCCCCCACTGCCTCCCAGCCTTTTCTGCTCTTCCCTCTCTTCTCTATGGGATCAAAAGTATTGGATTTACTCACGTAAATCCAGCTAATGCTCAGAAAGGATTCTGTACTTTAATGTTAGTACCTGCACAGACAAGACAATGGAACAGACATTAAAGCCTTGCTAAGGGCAAGGATTCAGAAATACGCCTTTTTGTACTATGCAAAACTTGACTGAAATAGAAAAAAAGGAGAAGGCTTCACAGGAGAGCTTTGCACAGGCAGCTCCTGGCACAACCTGTATGAGCATGTACCCTCTGCTTGAGAATGCCCCTATGGCTTATCCAGCTACCTTCAGATGTGCAGTTGAGGTGAGAAAGCAAACATGTGCTCTGGACATGGAAGATGTCAGGCTGATGACTCTAACAGTTCTCATTTTAGCCCTAAAATCATTAAAGAAATTAATGAACTAAAGGGGCTCTCTGCCACCTCCAGAAAGCACAGCTCTGGAGGCACCTGTCACGTATGGCACCAGTGTACAATCAGTCTCAGAGTGTGGCGAGGAAGGTGCAAGGATGTGTCTGGTATGAAGCACTTGGCTGTCACCTTTCCAGCAGCAGTACAGACACACTCGCTGTGCAGAGCAACTACAGGTGCCAACCACACGCGCGCTTGACAGGAGGGAACCAGAAAGGATACTCTACAAAGCAGAAGCCACAGGGGGTTTTCTTGATCTTGTCCAGACCCATGACAATCCTCTTGACATCTCCGCACTTGGAGAAGAGCTCCTGGATCTGCTCCTCGGTGGTGTAGAAGGACAGGTTGCCGACATACAGCGTGGAGGAAATCTTCAGGGATTTCTCCTGCAGCTGCCTGCTACCCTGCGGGCACAGAGGCGCACGCCGCGGGCTCAGCGCGCTCGCCGCCCCGCTCCCGCCGCCCCGCGCCCTCCCGCTGCCCGGCTCCTCGCACGGCCCTGCCCGGCCTCAGCCCTCCCCGCCCCGGCCGGGCCCCGCCGCCCGCCGCACCCGGAAGTGCTGGTCGCGGTACTGGCTGATCTCGCAGTACGAGTCGCTGTTGAGCCCGCTCAGCGTGCTGTGCAGCAGCCCCGACATGGCGCCCGCCGGGCCGGGCCCCGCCGCCGGCCCCGCCGCCGGGATCCTTCCAGAACCGCCGCGCACCGGACGCGGCCAGCGGCGCGCGGGACACGCCGCTCCGCCGCGCCGCGCGATTGGCCGCGCCCGCTGTCACTCGGGGCGGGGGGCGGGGCCGCCGGCCGGCTAATCCAATCGGCGGCGCGGGAGCGCTGGCTCGGGGCGCGCAGGGTGCGCGGCGCGCATGCGCAGTGCGGGGGCGCTGTTCCCGCGGCTCCGCGCCCCTCGGAGCTGCCCCTGAGGGGCCATGGCGGGGCCGCGGGTGGCGGCTGCGGAAGGTGCCGCGAAGGGTCGCGGGCTCTCCCTTCCCCATAAGCAGCTCCACTGGCGGCTGTTGTTGGGCTGTGTGTCACTCCCCGCTGTCCTCCTCTCTTATAGCGCTGGTGCGGGAGCTGCTGAGGGAGGAGGTGCCGGCCCGCATTGCCGCCCTCACCGAGGAGCTGTTCCAGGCGGCGGAGGGCATCTCGGAAGAGGACGGGAAGGCGGCGGAGGGAGAGCCCCCCGCTGCCAGCCCGTCTGAAGGAGCAGGGGGTGCGTGTGCTCCACACCCTACAGCCCTGGCCCAGGTTGGTGCTGCAGCTCCCTCAGTACCAGCTGCTGCTGCTTCCCACCCTTCGCGGTGAAGCTAAACCTGTAGCTCTACTGGAATGTGAAGAAAAGAGTTCATTTCTTCGTCGTTTACCCCAATAGCGTGAAAGTCCAAAATAAAGTGGGAAATTTTATTTTTAAAAGTCAGTGCGAAATGGTGGTTCTAAATGTAAAAGTGTGTGTGTCCTGGACTCTGCTCTTGTGAGACCTGGATACCGTGTCCAGGTCTGGGGCCACCAACATCAGAAGGATGTGGACGGGTTGGAGGAAGCCATAAAGGTGATTAAAAGGCTGGAGCACCTCTTCTGGGAAAGACAAAGTTTAGCCAGGGGAGACAGCTCTGGGGAGACCTTACAGCATCTTCAGTGCTTTAAGGGGTTCCAAGAGAACTGGAGAGGGACTTAGGACAAAAGCGTGAAGTGGCAGGAAAAGGGGAAATGGCTTCACATTGAAAGAAGGTTGATTTAGATTAGATATAGATACTGTAAGAAGATACTGTGAGGGTGGTGAGGCCCTGGCACAGGCTGTCCAGAGAAGCTGTGGCTGCCCCATCTGTGGAAGTGTCCAAGGCCAGGTTGGACAAGGCTTGGAACACCCTGGGATAGTGAAAGGTGTCCCAGCCCCTGGCATGGGATTGGGACTGGGTGTATTTAAGGTCACTTCCAACCCAAACCATTCAGTGATAATATTGGCAAAAGTTACTGGTTACTGGTGATGTTAAGGTATTTATTATTTCAAGTATTTCAAGTATTACTAATAGCATCCAGTTGTAGTTCCAAGTAAAAATGCAAACAGAAAGTGCTGATGCATTAAGAGTTTGGTACTGGATCAGAGCAAAGGCCCTTCTCATCCTCTCTGTGGGTTCCCATAATGACAGCAGATACCCGAGGAAGAAGGAAACATGCATGTAATTTTAACTGCCTGGTAAACCCAGTACACAATATTTTATTGGAGGTGCTCATTTTTAGTCCTTATAAAAGTTTATCGGGTGGTTGTTTATGATGTTTGGTTTTGCCCTCTGTTTATTTCTGCTAGAGGAGTACTTAGAAAGTAGTAAACATCTGCTTTAAAAGTCATTTTTCAAAGAGAAATCTGTTGAGTAATGCATGAATCTGAAATAAGAAAAAAGACCAGCTCTGATATTGTCCAACTTCATCCTCCCAAATTATATTTTCAGGAGACATTTAACAAGCAGCAATTATCAGCTAAGGAACACTGATTTTGGAAGTCCTAAATTTGCAACAAGGAGCAAGATAGGTTAGCAAGTGTCGTAACAGTGTGATTAGTACAGTGTGTAAAGAAATACAAGAGTATAAAAGTGGTATCCCCCAGTTCTTCCTGAATCAGTTGGGCTAAATTATTTTTGAAGAAGGGAGAAATCATTAATTTGTAATTCTGCCACTTCACTAAGAAGGGCTATGAACTCTCTCCTAGATAGGCAAGAGTGTATTTGTAGGCAAGATCTGTCATGAAAAGTAGAATAAAGTGATGGAAAATACAGCCCCTCGGGGTGGGTTCCTGAAGCAGCTCTTTGCCTTTATGTAGTGCTCTATCTTTTTAACAAGAGTATGTTTTCACTAGCCTTTGTTCTTTGTTTGCTAATATCAAAAGTTTCCCAGTGTAGGTATTTAAAGTAATTAAACTACTTAGTGTTCTTTTTGATGTGCAAAAGAGGTGAAGCCTTACTGGAGATAAGAGTGATAAGAGTTCTTTTCCAATCCCTTCAGATTTTAGGTGGGGAAATGCTGCGGGGTCCATTCAGCGTGTCTGTTTTCAGGTCACTGCCCAACACGTCCCTGTGGGATCCTGTGACAGTTTTATGGAAAACTCTCACCTTTGACTCCATTGTAAAGGGGAGTTGCATAAACATGTGGAGAGGCCATTCCTGTGAAACACAGGAAAGATTCTTCTTTTTCCAGTGGTAAATTTCAATGGGAACCACATCCGGGGCAAAATTAAATTGAATGGAATTCTCCTCTTCAGGTTGAAGAGAGTGCAATCAGCTTGTGGAACTGGACTGTGACCAAACACATGGGTGCTGTTATCAGTGATGAGCAAAGAGCCAAATGTACGTATGTTCTGTACCTCCCTAAGTGTGTTCTGTGTGCTGTAGCATGGAAATTAAACACTCCCTGCTGATAGGCACACAAGTGGTGCTGTAGATTTTTTTGGGTCTTTGCAGATGAGGGGTAGAAAGAGAAAAATGTACAGCTGGGCTTGTATAGACAGTTCAAGAAGATGTATCCTGGTGTAATTGTTATGTTCTTGTGACACAGAATCAGTGTAGGCTTTCTTATCACTCCCCTTTTCATGCCAGGACATCATTGAAGAGGTGATGTGACCAAAGGAAGCTGTAATTTGCCTTCTGATACTGTGGTTCTCATCTAAAAAATGTATGGAAAATAACATAGATGTAAATTTTAGACTTTTGGTCACTTAATTTATATCAGATGAGATTTTTTTTTTTAATGTAAGTATCTCATCCATGTTTGCATAGAGAAACATTGTAAGTTTTTCTAAGTATTCTAAGTCCTCTTTTTACTGTCCTGCTTTGGCCAGGTGCACAGCTGATGGGTTCTCTTAGGCCAGGAGCAGGGCTGGGGGAAAGCAGAAATGAGCTTTTGGTGTTTTCCCTCTATGTGTTCTTTCTGTGGTTCTGTGGGATTGCAGTGTCAGGCCTACATTCTTGTCTTGAGGGATTATAGTCAAAATGATGCATAATCTGCATCATATAAATTACACCAGGTAAAGGGAGAAGGGTAAATTGACACAAAGTAGAGCGTGATGTTCTCAGATCACACCTGAAAGGCCAGGGAGAGGCTGTTTTAAATACATTTAGTAGTGTCTTTTCCATCCCTGATGTCTAAGGAGGGCCTGAAAATATTTTTGCTTTTTACTTTGAAACTGTAAGGATTATTAAACTTCATTTCCTTATTTTGCTGAAGGCTATTTTGGGGCTTTCAAGACATGTTACTGTAAGCATCTGCAATGTAATTAAGTCTTTGAATATCATGTATTTGACTTAAACGCTTTCTATATTGTTTAATAGGTATTTTAATGAGAATATATTTTTTTCTTACTGCCTGAAAAGCAATTTTAAGCATCTTGGCTAAAATTTAGATTGCTTTGAATCCTGAAGCTTTCATATTTTTCTCTCTTGTGCTTTAAAGTGCCAAACCGTCTTTCAGATATGGCAGGGTCTGACTTTTTGTAAAAAAAAATTAGAAAAGTAGAGAAAAGGAAACTTTTGAATGCCTGCACTGTTTTCTTGCAGTGAGGTTTGTTGCCTGCAGACTGATTTGCCTTTGTGAAGGCAGCGATCCTCCGGAGGGAACTATTCGGAGACAGATTTTGGTAAGGCTAATTTTGGGTGAGTAATGAAATACAGTTGATCCCCCAGGGAAGTCTTCAAATCTTATTACATTTCCTTTGGAAAGGGAGTGAAATATATGTCTGGTTCTGGAAGGATAGCTGGTGTTTTGGCAGCGGTTTTGCTGACTCTCTCTTCTCATCACTTAAGATTGATGATTCCATTTTTTCCCGTTTAAGAAAACAAAGTACATGCTGAGATGAGACCTGTATTTTATAGGGATACCTTCCTGAGCCATTGGAGTTAGGAATGTCTGGACATTGTGGTTAACATCACGTCTTCTTATAGGGTAAAATATATTATGAGCAGCACATTCATTTATTTCAGTATCTTGAAATATTGTCTGGTAGGCCACCATAAGTCTTATACTACATCTACATGTTCAGGACTTTATTCAGAAGTTAGAGTTGCTGGTCAGGAATTGCAGAGCTGAAATACCCTTGTCCTGTGTTAGATCTGTGTGACAGAGATGAGATCTTGCGTTGCCTGTCTTGAAAGTGACTGTATTTTCACGAAAGATTTACCATTTCCTCCTTCAGATGTCTATGAAAACTGGGAAAGGATGGATAGATGTTGGAAAAGCTGGTCTAGCAGATGGATTTCTAGAGAATGCCGTGAGTGTAAGTTCTTTTCCAGTTTTGATTTCTTACATACACACCCATTTGTAAGTTCCATGGGTGATGCCTGCACTTTGTTTTGCAGAGTATAGAAAAGCTGTATGCAAAGCTGCGGAAGGGCAGTGAGGGTGAAGCAGATATTGAAGTGCACAGAGCTGATGTGGAGAAGAGCCTTTTCAAAGTACTTTCTTACCAAGCTGAATCAGTATGTGCTCTCAGTTTTCCTTATAAGTCTCTAGAGGTGTGAAGGGAAACTCTGACCCAGTTATTAGATACCTGAATGCTTGGCAAGGAGGACTTGCTGAGGGATAGATTTCCTTCACTTAGATGTAAGATAGCAGATCTTGTGTTTGCATTCAGTGTTGCAAGCATTTAATGATTTTTAATTTCCCTCACTTATCGCAGTCATTTTTGCAGTGATGTTTATATCTTCCAGTTCAGATTTGTTGCTTTAAGATTTGGCCATCGTGGCTGTTTATAAAATAAACAGCTGCCTGTATGAATCATAAATGGGTCAGTTCCAGCAGTGTCCTGTGCTTGTCTGGAGAACAAGGCAAATAACTGTGATTTAAAGTATGTAATTTAGAAATTCTAAGTTTGGAGAGGAATTGTTTTGCCTGACAGAGTGTTACAGATGTAGGAGTGCGAATACAAAGAATGTAGCTCCCTGCACGTGTTGATCACACCACTGACCTCAGTATCTAGAAGGGAAGTGCTCCCTCCAAAATTCACAGGAGCTGCTCTAAACAGGACAAAGCAACGGCCAATATTTTTCATGTAATCATGGAGACAAAAGGAGAGGTGGTATAAATTTTACTCAGCTGTTGTACCATTTTAGCCTGTGAATGATCTTGTCCCATGTCTCTGGCCTTTGCACACTACCTGAGAACTGCAGTGGTTTTCTGGATGTCATTATTATCTGGCAATGTATAGAAATATACAGATTCATTATTGCACTCTAAGGAGACATACCTAAGCCCAAACCCAGCTTTACTGCATGTGAAAAACCCAAGTCCTATTTTAAAGAATGAGCTTTTTAGTGAATTTTAAAGACCAGTTGCACACTAACAGTTTGTTGGCTTGCTCTGCTGCTTTCTCAGGCAGTTGCTCAAGGGGATTTTCAGAAAGCGGTGATGTGCATGCAGCGCTGCAAAGATATGTTGATGAAATTGCCAAAAGAAGTAAGTGATATCTTCCCTTCTTTATCATTCCAAACTTTGAGAACCTACTTTCCTCTCTATATGTTAAGGGAAGACATATGCCATATAAAATTTTGAGAAGTACTCTGAACTGAAGATCTCTCCTGCGGTTGGTTGCCTCTTTGAGATTTTGTTGCTAAAAATTTTGCGTGGAAACAGCAGAGTTTTTATCAAAGTGCATTTTTTTCTTGCTTCTCTTAGATTAGAATTTGAAATAGAATGATAAACTCTTCCTAAACAATGAGAAGACAAATCAACAAGCAAGGCAAAAAGATTTCTAAATTGAATATAGCATCTACTCTACAGAACCAGCTGCCTTTTACATCTTGATCTTGTATATTGCATCTTGTACCCATGTGAACATTTGTCTGGGGACAGATGGGATAAGACAAGAGCTAAGTGACAAAATTTTTGATATGCAAGTCTATCACTACCATCAGTACTAATCTTCATTAAACTGTAGAGCAATGAATGGAGGCTTCCCATTGCACTAAAGTGTTCTTGTGTCACAGAGAAAATAAACTATCATATGCAGATTAGCTTTTTGTTTGCAGAGATAAAAGTCTATTATGTTTATATCAGAATAAACTTCCCGACATTTATTGTCATTTGCTTACATGTGTTCCCAATATTTAGGAAACATTTTGTTCCTGTCTCTCTGGTACAGATAATAAAATTCAAAGGGACAGATGCAAATTCATAAAGGAAAATATGGGAAATATAGTTGGAGTTCATTTGTGGTTTTAACCAATTAAACTCCTACTGATTTTACATTGCTTTTTGTCATCTGCAGGCCTTGTTCACGTGCATCTGAGTGACTAAGTCAGTTGTAGGGCTCTAGCTTTAATTTGAGTCATAAGAGCAGAGCTTCTTACTGTTGAAAATGTTCACTGGGATCTTTGCATTCCTGTTCCTCATTTAATTCTAAATTAATTTCGTTCTTTCTGCTTGAACTCCTTCATTAAATATTATTAAACTTCTTGTTATGAAAGCTCTTCACAAACCAGGAGCACTGATGCAGACAAGGTAAAGGTTTCTGATCATAAGAGTGATACAATTTACTTCTGATTTATAGAGTGGTATTTAAAAAATGAGTAAAATGGAAAGAGCTACTGATTGCTGCATGAATCCAAAACTTTTGGACTGCTGGGTAGCTCTCAATCCTAAACTCTTCCAGGCTCCCATTATACCAGAGAGTCCCTGGAGAGTATCATGAGGAAATTGTTGTGTTGTGTGACACCAGAGATCAGCTGGAGAGGATTGTGGTCCTCAATAGTCTGTGAACCAGTGCTTAATACAGGAAACTTTCTCTGCTGAAAAGGAAACATTCACAAACAAACCTGTGAAAAATAGTTTCACATCTGAGAGTGATCTCTTTTGTGTTTGTGTATATACCTAGTCTGTGCTTTTGCCTCTGGATTGCAAAAAAATAAACTCGAAGCAAGATGTTGTGTTACTTTTCTCATTTTTCTCTGAGAATTTGAAATCTGCAATCACTTGCAAAAAGCATCATTTATATTTGGGGAAAAAAAGATACTGCAGAGGCAAAATGGATGTAAATATTGGCAGCCTGCTAGCATATAAAATGATTTCTTTGTCTTTTCTTTGGATGACATATGACAGCTGCAGATCATTTCAAAGGAGAGGCAAGTTGTTATGAACAGATGCTGTCAGGGCTGACTGATAAAGCTCTGAATAACTAAGCATTCAAAAGCAGTTTTCTCCTAAAACTTGTAATCCTTTTTTAACCCCAAAGAGACATGCTGGGAACAAGCCTACCATGGAACAGGTAGAGTCCTCTTCACTTAATTTTGTAAAATTATTTTGTTATTTAAAAAAAAAAAGAAGTTATAGTATTACAGTTTTTCCTCTCAATTTTTATTGTTTATTGTTTAATTTACACAGTTCTAGTGCTTTCAGCGTGATGTATTGAGGAACTATGTGTTCCTCATGTGTTTCAAGAATCCTGCTGTTTGGTGTGTCCTGGACTGCTTAATGATACTTCACTTTTCCACCCAGTTACTGATTCCATTTTAGTCATCTTCAGTATCCCCTTGCAAAAGGCCAGATAACAGTGATAACAGTGGATATATCATGAAAATAAAATGCATTTTAGAGAACCTGAGCCTGGAGTGCCATAGATCTAATGATGTTTTACAAGAACATTATAGAAGCAGGGTTCTTCTATTGCAGACCTGTTACCTGTCAATCCTCTGTTACAATTTTGGAGTGGAAACCTATGAATGGAAGAGGTATGAACAGAGCTCCTTCTGGCTCAGGTAATGTGCAGAAATCAAATAAAACAGCCCCCTGCTTTTGAGATGTAAAAATGTGTGTGAAGGAGAGGGGGGAGCAAGGGAAAGTAGAGGCATCACTGAAAATGTGAGAATACAAGATTTTAACTGAACCAAATTAGCTGAGCAGATACTTTGTCATGGTTGTACACTATTACCTAAAATCTGTGTCTGTTTCCCACATGGATTTTCATGCCATTAGGATGAAAGTCATCTTCCAATGGTTCTTGCCAGTTTTCTCCCTAGCACTTCCTCCAAAGAGATTAGTTTTCTGAAGAGTCCTTGACTGCTGAAAGGCACAAACATCAAGGTGAAAAAGGATGAGGAGGGATGGTTTGGGTAGGATCCAAATAACTATTTGGTATTACTGAGGGTGGGGAAATGTAGGCTGTCAGGATGAGTATCCTCATGCCATGGTCACAGCTTCAGTGCAGAAAATTTGTGTTTGTGTCTCTTGTTCTTTTAAATAGTTAGAAGAAAATGAAGGGCAACAGATCAAATTCAAAATCATTATGGTCATATATGTTGTCAAAGAGAATTTGTAGAAATATTTACAATTAGTTACAGCTGGTGCTTTGGAGATTATTTTATATTTTGTGGAAAATTAAATACTGAGTCCCGATGACAAAATTTGAGGAGGAAATAAAGCTTTGCAAAGTGTAAATAATAATCTGGAGAAAGAGTGTGGCTCCATCTAGTGGGTTAAAATTTCCCTGGTCTGAGATTATATTAGATTAGAAAACAAGAGCCCAGTTATTGTTTTTCTTTCTAACAGTTCTTCATTCACAACATGTGAAATCAAATCTGGTTTTGTGGAGTTATCACTGTGTTTTCTCCTGCATGGTCCTTTGTGGTGCCATTTAGCTTTTAGAAGAAGAATGGGGAATCACAGGTTCCAGGTTCTGTCTCTGCTGTTGATGTGCTGTGATCTGGAGACCAGTCAAGTATGATTTTGTGTATTACTATATTATATGTCAGGGGAGAATGAGAACATTTGCTTCTTCAAAATCTCTGTGGTTAAAATTATCTGTGGATAAAAGCTACCCAAATGTTTGAATAGAAGATGTTACAGAATGTGCTGCAACAGGTTGAAGAAAGTTATTTGGTACAATTTTTAATATAAGGGTAGAAAGAACCCAAAACTTTCTGTTCTCTAGTAAAAGTGACTACTGAGATTTGTTTGTGTGATTTATGTGGTTTTTAACTGGTTAGGAAGTGTGAAAGGATAGGAATTTTGCACATATCAGGAGACTGAATTAGCCTCTGTCATCCTGTTTAATTCTAACTTTAATTTATCATTGATAGCCAGAGTTATGACATTGGGAAGATGGACATGAAATATTCTGTTGGAAAAGAAATGCAGGTAAGAAATAGAGACATTTCTATTTACAAACAGGAAGATTAAACTGACTCCAGTGTATTATCTGCCTCTTCTGTGCAAACCTGCCCAGTGATGTCTTGGTCTCCTTTTTAGTAGTCTGCTATGAAGTTTGGCAGAGTTTCAAGTTCAGTTGTTATGAGCATCAGTCACTGATGAGCACCTTTAAATCACATTTGATTCTACTATTTCACAGAAATCAAAGTGCATAAAGTAAGGCTGAAGTAGATCCTGAAAGGCCATTTCTTCTTTCATTCCACTTCTCTTCCAGTACACCATCAGTTACAGCTGTGTCATTTCTGATAGATGTTTCTCTGCTTCATTCAGAATTTATTTATTTATTTTACTTCCTACTGCAGATATGAAGATTTTAATCTCTTCCTCTCTTTGTAAATAGTTTATATATTTGAAGTCCATCATCATGCAGGTCTTCGTCCGGCTTTTTGTTTGCTTGTTTTCCTCTGTAAAGTGTGTACCTCCTGTTATTTCAATTTCTTCTTTCATTCTGTTTTTTCCAGTTATCTGATTTTCTGTGCTACCTTTCTGTTTTTCTCTGAATTCTAGTTGGTTTGTGTCCTGTGTGCACTGCATTGCTTCAGGACTGGGTATGTTTCAGAAATGAGCAATCACTTTGTATGTCTGATACCAGGCAGGATTTTTTTTTTGACTCAAAGAGCTTTTATTTTTCATGGCCTTTGAATTTAAGTCTTTTGTGTTCATATGTTTATGTTCATATGTGACTATTTTATTGTTTCCAGGCTAAAGTGCTGCGATTGTTAGCCACGACCTATTATGAGTGGGATTGCAGTCTGTACCTGGACAAGGCATTGAAAGCCATAAGCTTGGCAAATCAGGTAGCAATTTTTGCTCTATTTATAGTTTGCAATAGATGAAACTCAAGCATTTATTGACATGATAATATGGGCCACAATAATCAGTGGTGTGTTATCCTTGACAACAGATTGAGGTGCGTTTGCTTTATGTTTTCATACTCCTAAGGATGTTTTGGTGTTCCCAGCATTTTTTTTTATTTGTAGAGAAATACTTTTTTGCATACAGAAGTAGAGCTGTCTTCCTGCCTCCTGTGTGTTAATAGTAAGGTCCTTTGATGATGGTGTGACTAAAATTTCTCAGATGTGTGAGTTGATACAGGCAGGCAGCTGGGACAACCACAAACCCACAGCTAAAACATAAAGAGTAAAATTATTTCCGTTACCTCATTATCTGGGGGATCCCCAAAGCAACACCCAGGCTGAGGCAAACGAGCAGACCTGAAAAAGGAGGTGTGTAAACATAGCAGCTACCCTGAAGGAAGTGCACATATCCCTAAGCAGTCATTACAGTGAGGTCTCTTGATCCTTTACCACTTCTGTTTCCCATAGAGACTTGAATTAATTTTGTACTTCTGACTATTCAGGTTAGTGTGGAGTAACTGAAATCTGAAAAATTCCTATTTGTCTTTGGTTGTTCATTTAAAAAATTTCATTTCCTGTTTTGTATAAAGTAAGTCTTAAGTCTAAAATTTTATTTTAAATGGAAGCTGAGATTCAGTTTCTGCATGCTGCCTGAATTTACAGACAGATCATGGTGTGTATGCCCATGAGATCAGGATAAAAGGCAGTGTATTTTAGTCATGCAAATAACGTGCTACTACAGGATCTAAGCCTTTTGTTCTCTTTTATTGTTTACTTTTGCAAAGCTTTTTGAGGCAGACAGTGTTTTTATCATAATTTTTGATAATGTACATTTTGATATTGTGTGAGGGTATGGAAAATCAGAAGAAAATGTTTATTCTGGAACCTGAAATATGCACTGTTTTAGTGAGAGCTTTAGTATACAGTCTTCATTATTTCAAATTGTTCCCACTGTTGTTGCCCCCCAAAATTTCTTCTTGTTTATAAACTACTTTGAATCTGCTCATATTAATTCTTGATTATTCTTGATTAATCCAGCCAGTTCACACACAGAAAAGCAGGAAATGTTTCTATCATTCAGTAACATTCACCTTCTATTAAAAAATATAAAAAATGGACTACAGCAAAATGTCAGTTTTATGTCTTTTGCTTTCATTATCCTTGTGGTCTTTTAGCAGTGTAAGAATAAATAACAAAGATGCACATTGCATTTGGGAAGAAATTATTGTGTAAGTTGCCTACCACTTGCTTCAGTCATTAAAATGGAACTGATGATTACAGTGGGGAGTATGTGATTCCCTAATATTTGTCTGTGTTATGAATGTGCTCTACTCCCACAGGATCTGTGTTCTACAAAGAGCTGTCCAAGTAATGTATTGTTTTTCATTGTGCAGGAGAATTTGCATCCAGCAGGGTTTTTTTTGAAAGTTAAAATTCTTCTTAGAAGTGGAGCATCAGATGAAGATATCAACTCAGGTATCACAGCTCTCCCTAGGTTTCATAGTGAGATCATATTACTCCATATCCAAGGAGACTGCCTGTGTCATACATAGAAAAACAATAATTTCCTGTGTTATTGGTAGAATCTGCATTAGCTAAATGTCATTTTGGTTTTGAAGTGTGAGACATAGTACTCAGTGTTCACAGAGGAGTTATCCAGATGCTAATTTAAATAGCCTTGCTGGAAAGAGGGAAGGGGGAAAACTCTGAAGGCTGTTAGAATGAAGAGAGTGAAAATACAGCAACGTAAAGCTGCTGTTTATTTAGATATATGTATGAGGTTACATAGAAGGGTGAAGGTGCATTGATTCTGACACGGCACTGAAGAAAGGCTGGTGAAGCATTGCTGGGTGGGATCTTGTAGATTTTGATCAAGAGACATCATCTGCTGATCAGTGTTTTGTTATAATCCTGCGTTACAAGAGTTTCTTTAAGTCAAATAAACTCTTTTCTCCTTATTCCTGGCATTTATCACTTGAATAGAACTGATTCTGCTATGAAATGAGAGGATAAGAAAGTTTTTGGGGAGACTTTAATATAGAAAGGATAATTAATGTGTCAGAGAAATTAATTTTCATAAATAATGAAATCTCTAGGAAGAGAGGCTTTGTACTCTTCATGGTTGGAAAGCATCAGATGTGTAATGAATAATCTGAGAAATGTAGGATGTGATGAGGAATTTCTTGCAGAGAGCTGAGGGATTTGAATGCTGCCAGACTAGCAGAAATGGTAACTCCACTTCACATTGCTCCTGGGGAATTTCAGCCAGATTTCAAGCAGCCAGTTATTTAAAACTTACAGTTTCAAATAAACATACACTAGCTGACTTGTGTTCTGCAGTTTGAATTGTGAAATCATTGAGTTGCCTATCAAAACACACTTGGCTGTTATTTAGTAACACTAAGCCTTCAGTCAGTTTTTTAAGCAAGTTTATTAAGGATATCTCTTTTCCTGCAGAAAAGTGTTGTGTCCATGCACTGCAACTTCTCTGTCTTTTGAGTGAAGATTCCTGCTAAATTTTAGGCATGTCACTAAAATCTTGTGTTGTGCACTTGTATCAGCTGCCTTAGAAATGCTTCTTTTAACGACTGTTACAGTCATGTCCCTGTGTATTCCTTCTCTCATCTCATCCAAGCTACAAGTGTATCTATTTTGTTATAAACAGTTCACCACCGTTACAATTTTAAAACTTTATCTGAGTGGTGTAAAACTGATACCTGCTTATCAGCACCAGTCAGTCCAACAGCTGATGCTGAGGGCATTTTGCTGAAGTAGTTCCCATTGCAATATGATACCACAGACAGCCTGAGCACTAACCTCAGGTTGTTCCTGCTGGATAAGGATGAGACATTTTGATAGAAGGCAGCTTGAGGCAGAAGATTGTTCTACTAATGCCTATGCTGTTCCTGTTTAAAGAGACAGAGGACTAGAATTCCAGGGCTATCAGTCTGTCACCTGTCTGTACTCATGCATTAACTGCACAGTGAAAGGAAAGTCAAAACACAATAGACATTATTCTTCCTTTTGTTGTAGATCTGTTATATGGTTGCTGGGGTTTTTTTCAGTTTTGTTTCTGTCTTTCTAAGAAGCTGTAAGAGGTAAGTGGTAAATTGAGCAATTAAGTGTCTGAGTTGATTATATAATCTCAAGTGCTTTGTGTTCTGTCTAGCTCTTGCAGAATTCACACACCTTGAGATGTCTTTAGACTTCTGTTTGAATACTGCCAAACTGCTGCTGGAGCATGGAAGGTATGAAAACATCACTAAGTGGGGTAAAAACAATGGAGTTTTTAGGTGTTTGTTTATAAGCAAAGAACACCTACTGTACAATGATGCTTTATTTCAAATAAAAGTTCATGGAGGTAAGGTAAATGGTTTTGAGAGGGAGCCTGTCTTCTATAGCAAGGAGATACTGATTATGGCAGCAACAGAACAGGGTGTGAAATAAGACTAGTGGCAATTTGCAGTGCTGTAGCCCTACTTTGGAATGATTAAGATTCCTTATGTAGTTTTAATATATGTCTGGAATCATCAGACTGACATCTTTCTTCTAACCAACCATCAGAATGACTTCAGAGTCCTAGAATCATTCTTGGGAAAAGGATAACAAGTTACTGCAAAATAAATTGAGGCATGAAATTTTACCTTGTTAAGGGCTCCATCATGATTATATATGTATATGCTTGTATCTTGAAGCAAATGGGAGGAATAAACTCTTATGAATACAGTGGAACAAGCATGTGGTAAGAGGAAGCTGCCATTGAATAGATGAACTGTAACAAATTCATACCTTGATTCAGTCTGTCGGTGTGATTGAATGACAAACATGCTGTATGGTGTGAATATGTTAATCTCTAGAATGGAAAATTAACAGCTCTTCTGGTGCAGCCTCTTAAAAATGCATCTCTGTGAATAGGGAATCAGTTGGTTTTGATTTTCTGAAATCTGTTCCTGAACGATTTGAATCTTCACCTGACCTTGGAAAAATTACCCTGCTCCACATCGAGTTCCTGTTGCAGAATAAGAGGGAGCTGCTCGCTAAGCAAAAGATTGAAGAAGTTATTATAGGTCTGTATCCATCTTTTACTGCTGTTTACTGAAAGCTGGATGTAGTTGGCTTAGGTCTTGCATTCTAATTTTCACTTTTTTTGCTTATTCTCATATTTCCTTCTCTGTATATGTTTTCCATTATGTTTCTTTTACTTGGCAACTGTCAACTTCCATATTGAATGACAGTCACGATCAAGCTCAGGGTTAAATTCATTTGCTGGAGCAATTCCTCCTTCTTAGTGCAGACTGTGTGAGACTGATACATGGGGGATTAGAAACATTAACCAGGAGTTCTGTGTACTGTTAATACTTTGTCCATCCAGCCCAATTTATTTTTGTTTGTCAGTATAAGACAGGTTGCATATCCTTGTTTGAGCAGCTGGATAACAGTTTATTTTTCTGGCCTGTTGCACCTGTAGCACTGTAGTAGTTTTTCAGATCTGCTCTAAAACAAATCCTATTTCATATTGCATCTAGCTAGCAGCAAGAGCTACATTTACATTGTTCAAGCATGAAAATAATTGTCTGTTACCCGCTGGGTTTCTTGGGTTTTGGTTGGTTGATTGGTTGGTTTGGGTTTTTTTTTCATGAACAGGATATGAAACATTGGCTCCTAGCTGAAACTATTGCTGTGTCCCTGTTTTTTGTTGCAGGCTACAGAATAGTTCTTAGATGCTTCTCAGTGTGTTTCGTAAAGTTCTTGTAAAGTGATGATTTGCAGTATCTTTTCAGGTCATTATACTGGGAAACAGCTGCTGCCTGAAGCCTTGAACCAGCTGCATATCATCTTGTGGGACAGAGCTGCCAAACATTATGAGGTTTGGGACCAAACAGTAGTGTTCTTATTTATATCAGTGAAAATGAAAATCTTTTTCTGACCTCTTTGATATGTCTATTTTTGGTTAGAGTGCAAACTGTTACTAAGAGCCTTGTTCCAGCTGGCACTAGTTTTATTTTCATCCATCTGGGTGCTGTTTTCAATTACAAAATCAAGTTTCAGGTAGCCTCATCTTAAGGTTTGTGCATGGGAACAGTTAATGCCAGAATTGCTGCTCCAGCTGGTTCCTGTATGGCTATGGGGCCTGAAGGGATTCATCCAACAGTACTCAAAGAACTGGCAGGTGTGATTGTGAGGCCTCTCAATGATTTTTACATGGTCTTGGGAATCTGGAGAGGTCCCAGTTGGCTGCAAGCTGGCAAAAGTTATCCCAGTTTTCAAGAAGGGCAAGAAGGACAATCCTGGAAACTACAGGCCTGTCAGTCTCACTCCAGTGCCTGTTAAAATTATGGAGATTATTTTGGGAGTTATTGAAGAACACCTGAAGGACAGTGCAGTCATTGGTCACAGCCAGCACCAGTCCATGAGGGAGAAGTCCTGCTTGTCAAACTTGATTTCCTTTCAGGACAAGGTCATCCACCTTGTTGATCAGCTGAAGCCAGTTGATGTCATCTCTTTGGATTTCAGTAAAGCTTTGCATACTGTCTCTCACAGTGTCTGGACAAATTAGGGCTGGGCATTCACCAACTGAAATCTAACAAAGCCAAGTGCTGGATTCTGCACCTGCAACAACCTGGAGGTTGCACTAGAGTATACTTGACTATCTAAATCTTTCATTTGCTATGACCTTTCTTAAAAAAAATTGGGAAGACATGGGCAGTTTAATCACCCAAATAGGGCCATGTTTGTTTGGGTTTTGTTTTGTTTTTATATTTTCTAGGAGAAAAGCTATTCTGAAGCCCTTAACTGGTACAATTATTCTGTCAGCTTCTATACACCTGGACAGATAGATCAGAACTTGGCTAAGCTGCAGAGGAACATGGCTTCTTGCTATCTCCATCTGAAACAGGTTGACAAGGTATATTTAACACATATGTGAACATACTTATGTCTTTATTTGCATTGCTTTTTGAGGAATTGGCTCTTTCATTTCTGGTCAGCCTTTGGTGCTGTTTTCTGGTCTCATCACTTTTTTTCAAAGGGCAGATGTTGCGCCATCAAATATCTTGAGTTATTGTATAAATATCAACAATGTAACCATTAACATTTTGTGTATCTTTTTATTGCTCTTCTATTGCAAATTACATAGTAATTTCAAGGTGATGCTGTACTGATTTCCTTTAATTTCTTCTGTGAATAGGCTAAAGAGGCAGTTAAACAAGCAGAGAGGTGTGATCCAAACAGCATCTTTACTAAATTCAGTGTCTATAAGATTGCAGTGATGGAGAACGATGCTGATAAAGGTAGAACTTGAAAGTTAAAGGGTCCACACTATAAGGAGCAGAAGTGCCAAATATATTAAAAAACACTAAGCAGCTTTGGACTGTTCATCTTGAGAAAGATACAGTAGAGGGTATCTAGAAGAAGGGTCTCTAAAGTAATTGAAAATTTCAGGCTGTAGATTTAAGTTGTAAAAGTGGGCTTTTTTTTGCACACAGTATGTAAGAGGCAGAGTCCATTGCTATATTTGATTTTGTTTGGATGGAGCCCCTGGCTAGGGAGGATAATCCTCCCATGGGCAGAAGCTCTAGTAGCATCCCAGGGTGAGAATCATTCTATACTTTTTTGTATGCATATGCAATATGAACCTTAAAGGAGCCATTATTGCTGCTCTTAATTTCGCTGGATAAATGGAGCCTGAAGTTACCAAAAAATACATGAATTATTGAGATGACTTACAGAATGTTGTATCTCTGTAGCCTCTTTCTTCTTTTTAATGAGTTCTGCTGTTTCATATTTTAATGAGGATCTTAGCTCAAGTAATGAAAATTGAGAAATACAGTCTGTAGTTACTTAGAATACAGAGTAATGTGCAGAGCTTATTTTCCAATGAGTTCTCTGCCATTTAATTATTCTCCATACAACTTTTATTGACAGCATAATTTGTTCACATAATGTAGAGTGGGAAACACAGCACAGTGTGCACATAAAAGCAGTGGCACCCTTAGCATAAGCCAAGATGTGGGAGCTTGGAATGATGCCCAGACAATGTATTAGAGAAAGTCTTCTGTCTTTGGTAACAAACTGTTACTTAGCAGAACAAAATTAAGGATGTGAGATGAGTATCATTTGTATGGCATCTTTGTTTCTTTAGATTAGTAGCTTGGAAAGCTTTTTGGCACCTCCCTAGGAAGAAATGTGTATTCGTGAAGTGCTGGTACGGTCAGGTTTTCTTGTCTTGGCTTTTCATTAAAAAAAAAAAATTATAGCCTTTCATAAATCATTAAAGCAGTAGAACTTTCCACCTTTTAATTGCTTCTATAAAAATGTTGGGTTTTTTTCCTCTGTCTCTTTCAGCTATGGAAGCAGTTATTGAAATGGGGAAGCTTGCAGAAAAGCCATCAGAACATGAAGACAAGGCGAGAGTGGATAAAAATACAGGCAGCAACCTCTTGAGTTTAGCTGCCCAAATTGCTTTAGAGGTAGAGCAGATAATGTTGTCTCTACTTTCCTTTTTTGATACAAGTAGGACAGCTGTAACCTCTTTAACCTGGCCTAGTTTTAATATTTTTCTGTATTTCATGGATTTCTTAGCATTTAATGCTTCCACAACAAAGCTCTTGCTGAAATATGTCGTACAATGCAAAGAGAAATTAATTTCATGTAGAAGGAAGTGGTATCTTTTAAAATTTCAACAGAAAAATAAAGAATTCTGAGTTATAAATGCTGGCATCCGGATATTACATTGTGCATTTCTGTAAAATTCTCCTCAGCAAAAAGTTATGTCTTCTTCTGCCTCTGGGATTTGATCTTTGATGTGAGAGGGGGAACCTGTGTATAAAATACACATAAATCCATGATGAAAGTCCTTTGTCCCTGCTGTTTGCCTCTTGGTTGGTGGCCTGTGTGAACTGGCTGATTGCATTTCAGGCTATCAGGGCTTTGTTCCCAGTCCTGTGAGGCATGAAAGCCTTACCAACCTGTGCTAGCCCTGCTCTTGCCACAGGCTCTTTGTGCAGGGAATCATATGATCTCTCCTTAGAGCTTTCTCTGCACTCTCAGGCAATTCTGTGCACGGTCCTTTGTTCATTTTCCTGCTACTAGGCTGCACAGACTTGGAATATGTGGTTGCTTTGGGGTTTGTTTTTGTTGTTGTTTTGGCTTTGGGTTTTTTGTGGTAACTGAGGTAGTGCAGTATATACAAAACATCTTTTAATTCTTTTCAGAATGACCAACAAATTGTGGCTATCAAAGCTTTGGAGGATTTGTCTGAACATTTACAAGACTGCCGACAATTATTTGCAGCCTTAAAGTAAGAATTCAATACACTTACAAGGATAAGCATAAGGAAGAAAAGGGGGATCCTTTCAGGAAAATTAGGGCAAAGTACACCATTGAAAAAAGATCTTGTTTCTTCATTGCTTTTCTCATCTTTAGATGTTTGGTCCGTCTGATGTTATCAAAAGTCATGGCAGAAAATGCAGAGAAAAGGTGGGTCTGTTTGAAAAGTCATTTTCTTACAGTGGATGTGTTGTTCAATCTGTGTAATGTTTCCTTTCTGGGCTTTTTTTCTCACAGACTAATCAAGAGATTATTTTTTTATGCTAGTAAAAGTCCATCCAGATGACTTCCTAGCTTGGCCTAATGACATCACATAGGAACATATTTTCAACTTGTATAAGCTTTTCTTTAAATATTCTTTTATTAATGAATATGCCTGTCAGGTATTTTTAATGGAGGTTGTGAGCTAAGCAGTCTCTGTAACTTTGACACTAGTGGGATATCTTTGAGAAGTTCTGAGTGAAAAGAGTGGATATACCCATAACTGGGAAAATATATTCCAACATAAATAATGTGTTCTGTTGAAAAAAAATTGATTTTCTAAAACTAAATGTTTTCTCCATTTTAGAGATGAAGATATCAACTCAATACTGACGTACTTGAACTTGGGTATGTCTTTGTTTTATTTGCATTTTCTGGAGTTCTTCCATATGTGAACATTTTATGATATGATTAGATCCAAATCAATGAAATATTTAGACTCCTTCTTTCAGTCCAGGCTCTCAGCTTCCCAGTGAAATCAATGAAAACTGAAGCTGGAGATTCAATAGTATTGGGAAGTTGGATCTCAGTGCTACAGGTTTTTGCTATAAAAAACCTGCAGTACTGCTGCAAGTGAAAAAGATTTAAGAGTAGAATTAAATCAATAAAAGGTTCCTAGAAGAAAGGCCTCAAACTTGTAATTAAATTTAAACCCCCTTCTTGTGAAATTAAGTTAAACTCCTCTGCATTCAGTGTCAGTAAACTTAGAAGAGGTAGTACTTGTTGGCATCTTCTCTAAAATGCTGTTTGAGGCACCTTTTGTTGTTTTTTGTAGGGCTTTCTGGCAAAGAATATCAGATTTAAGTTGTGAGAGCAAGTCTTCATCAGGAGTTACATGGGAGTTTTGGAAACCTCTGTTTTGTAGTGTAGGGATTAGACTTGGAAATGTTTTTATTCTGCTCAAAAAGTGGTACTTTTGTATTGAATTTTTTTTTTCTACAGCTCACAAGAAACTTGCTGAGTCTTTCACAGAGGAGAAATTTACAGGGGACATGAGGATCCTTGAAGCTCACTGGTTTAGAAAAGTTGGTAGGTTGCACTCTCAAAATCTGAAGTGAATCTCCTCTGTCTTTATTGGTCCTTTGAATCAGCAGCCCTGGAGTTTGCCTTGAACTACAGACTGTGAAATCTAAACAGCAAATATTATCACAGATAAAGTGGTTTCTAGTGGGAAATGCAGCTCCCATGGGGCTGCCCTAAGCATCATGCTCAGTGCTGTCTCTGAATCCTCATTTTGTAGTCTTTGTTACACTATTTTGGTAAAGGATTAGTGCATTTGCTGTCTGTAAATAAAAATATAAGCATAGGGTAGCAGGTTGAATCAATTTTTCTTGCTTCTGTCAGAGCAAACGAGAGAAAACAGTTGCAATCAATATCAGAAACCATCAGCTTTACACACATCCTCACAATGTAAACCTGCTGCAATAAAGACTAGCAAGGGATGGGGGAGAAGCAGCAGAGGTCAAATACAGTGACATGAGCATGAATGGAATCATGACCTTTCTAAGGCAGCATTCTCACAGGATAAACAATTCAGAGACTACAAAAACATGTCCTATAGAATAAATTAATGTGAAAGTTGCTGTAGACTCAACATTTAATTGGGTCAAGCACTCATAAATAAATGATTTGATTGTCTTTAGATGCTCATCCATTTATTACTCAGAATTGTGTGATTAATTGCCACGTACTTGATCTTGCTGGGATAAAATGAGGAATGGTTCAAGATATTGTAGGTTTTTTCCTTTTTCTTTTTTATTTGTCTTGGGAATACTGTTCAACACTTCCACTCATGTGCTAGCTTAGTTAACTAATATAAGAAAATGCTTGTCCTAGTTCATGCTTTTGTGGGCAGGGTGTGTGCTGGAATGGGTTCTTGCTTGTGATGAAATTATCAAGGCAAAATTCGAAAGCATGAATAAGCTATTTTAACAAATCACTAGTAAAAGTATTTCTTGCTGTTGTTAAATGAACTGTTGATGACATAATGATTCAGAAATAGAACTGCAGAATGTGAGCTGCTTCTTGCTAGAAATTAGATGGGCACACATGTAGCAGTGCAGATTTTTATTCTACTCTCTATTTTTTATGTCTTTCTTAGCTTGGAACTTAGCTGTACAGTTCAAGGACAGCCCTGAAAAAATGAGGGATTTTTTTGTACTGTCTTTCAAGGTATTTACTCCTGCTAATGGTGTCTCTAATTGAGGAATATTTTCATCTGCCTCGTTCTTCTAGAAGTCACATCCATGGTTTGGGTATCTCCATGGAGACATGCTTGTATGCTCTGAAGATGGAGCATTTTTGTCACAAGGAGATTGATTTATAAAACAAAATGTGTGCATTATTGTCATACTTTACGTTCTGTTTCTTAAGAATTAAATACACTTAAGACTTTAATGAGAAGTTTCTAAAATAAATGGATTCTGATGTTTGGAAACTGTATCATTAATACAAACATGTTAAGTACTTGAGTCCTAATCTTTATGCAGAGCTTCTACCAGCACTGTCAGTTTTGTATGTGTTTGTGGAGAGGGGACTCCAGCTCTGCTTCACACTTTATATTTAAATAATCCTTTTGTGTAATTGTACAAGTAAAATTACAATGTGAATATATACTACTCATGACTGATTCCTGCAAGTGTCATACAGGAGGGTCAGCAATCTGTTCACATGCAAGTTGCTTTATATGGGTAAAATTCTCATTACCTTTTCCTGTTTTTGGTGTCAGTTGTCCCAGTTTTGTCCCTCTGACAAAGCTGTTCTAATTGCTCAGAAGACATGCCTGTTAATGGCAGCTGCAGTTGATCTGGAAATGGGGAGACAACAATTAACACCTTCAGAACAGGTAGGGCAAACCCTGGTAAATATTTCTGAATGTACCAGTGTAGCATTTTTTTCCTTTTGATTTTGAAATCGTAGTTTTATCACTCAGAACTGGATATTGAGAAAGTAAGCAAGGGAATATTTCATAGTCACTTAGAATTGATACACCCTTCCAGACAGTTGTAAAAGTTTGATTTCAAATTAATTTCTAATTAATTGTAAATTAGTTGAGTGTATTTGAATGGGTTTGTATCAGTAAAGGGTCATGGCAGTATCTTCTGAGAGGAATTTCAGTCTACAAGGTAAGTATTGTAAGCAGTCTGCTGCTAAATGTGAGTTAGTCAGAAAGACAATTACTGCTGTTGCTGGAAGTAAGTTACCACTGTGGTTGTGATAAAACTCACCATTTTTTTTTTGTTTGTTTTTATGCATACATCTATTTATAGTGGGGGGAGGAAGAGGGCACTGTGCTTACTGTGGTAAGAAGATTAAGGAAAACACACAGAGGTTGTGAAGGAAGTATGGAAGTCTGGCATAGAGTGATTGTGGAAAGTTCTGTAGAGGGCAATGCAGAACAACTTGTGTTGTGGCATTTAGTGGTTTGTCAGTCTCAATAGCAGTGTTTTATGCTTGGGAGCTAAAACAATTCTGTTCCATAGGAACATGGATGGTTCTTTCTGGGCCAGTGAAATGTTCAGTGTGAAGTGGCTTTGTCTGAGTTGTGGAGACCTTTGAAAAAGAGAAAAAAAACCTAAAAACCCAGTGACTTGTATAGGTGTTTTACTAACTAGGCTGACTTCTTAATTTACTTTACAGTTAGTTCTGCCATAATTATTCCTTCTGCATTTAAAACTATGACAAAAATAACCTCTTAAATTTTGTAAAATAGACGGAGCTTTTTAGTCAGGCCCTTCAACATCTTCAGACATGCAAGGAGATCTGGAAGGTTCTGAAATTAACAGGTAAGCTACAGTGTGTGTTTTCAGCACATGTAACTCTAAGTCACAATATTAATGAAAAATACAGAGCATGTGGAATTGCTGTCTCAGATGGAGGTTACTGGAGCAGATAGATGACAATATGATGAAAGCTGAGGTGTTAAGTGCCTGTTAGCCTAGCACATGCATGGTTCACTTCTTCTGGTAGGATATTGGTATAAAAACTCCATTAGGTATTTCTTGAATGGCAAATTCCACTTGCTCTAGTGTTAAGTGTGAGTACATTGATGGTTTTCCTGCCAGTTGGAAGTAAAAATTACCTTATAGTACACCCTGTAGCTTTGAGAAAATTCATCATTACATACAGGTAATCCAGTTTCTCTTGTAGGAGATTTTGCTAAAGACCCAACAGACACATTGTTGCTGCTTTATGAATTTGAAGCAAGATCCAAACTGAATGATCCAACACTTCACAATCTTATGGAGTCAGTTTGGGAGCAACCACAAATAGAGATCAAGACACTTGAAATCATTGCATGTAAGGACTTTTATACATCTTCAAGTCACAACAAAAAAACCTTTAATTTGTCTTTCCTGTTCTTTTGAGGTGAACAGGATTATCATGTATTGTACAACATACAGAAAATGGGTCTAACCATTATTGTATTTTGTCCTGAAGCAAAGAAGTTTAGGATCTCAGCAACATTAGGGAAGCTGTGTTTTGAAATACCAGATGACAGGGATGATGAACCAGAAAGTTGTGAGGTCTTTCCATTTCTAGACCCTGCAACACTCATACAGCTCGTGAGCCTGAAAAGGATTTTTCAGATAAACTTTTACATGCTCCAAACTGACAAAGGCCAGAGAATGACCCTCACTGATTCATGCCCCAGTGCGGAAGTTTTGGGTTGTGGACTTTGGATAGATACTTTAAAGTATATTTAATCCACTAAGATAACTTCAGGTTTCAACTTAAAGATTTTATTGTCAATTTGTAAATAGCACTTCTCTACGCTGTGCCATACTTTCATCACAAAGTCCTAGTCATGAAAACATCCTTGAGAATCTAGAGCAGGATCCAAGAAAGATGAGGAGCATTTAGAGCTACCATGGCAAATCTTTGGAGGGTGGCCTGTAGGATTGCATAAACACCTTCTGTTCTTCTTGCCCTGAGGGAGTACACTCAAGTGCCTGGAGACACCATTCTGGAATCCTGCTCCTGCATAAGGTTTCCATCTGGATTTTCATGTTCAAGTAGACAAACAAAACTCTTTAGACAGTGCCCCCCACCACAATATTTTTGTATTACTGCATTGGAGGTAAACAGCAGTGAATTATGAAACTTTCTGTGCTCCTGCCTCATTGTCCTCATTGATGATGTGCTTAGCAAGAAAGGGAGAGAAGCACCAGCTTGTGACCAGCCCAGGCATTAAGGAGATCTCTTTTCAGTTGTTTTTCACAAGGAATCTGGCAACATGCTGTAGTTTATTTTAGTGATATATGAGATTGAAGTCTAACTTTAGTAATATATCTTTTATTCTTCTTTATTTTCTTTTACTTTGAAGCATTAGCAATGGAATCTCCAGCCCGGTATCCTGTGCTGTGTAAGAAAGCTCTCAAGAGTGCACTAAACCTTCACAGAAAGCAGGCTGTCATTGATGCTGTGAAATTCAGGTTAGTGTTATCACATAGCTTTGCCATGAGCCTGTGACTGGAAGTGCTGACAGGGAATAAAGCCTGCAATTTGAAATAAGGTGGATTTTAGTTTATATGCAAGGTTCCACTTGCTGGTCAGCCAATGTACCTCTGGATGACTGTCTAATAGATGTTTTAACTGCAGTTTGTGTACTTGGCATATTTTCTGGCACAGTCCTGTTTCCAATAAATTAATCTATTGAGGAAGGAAAATGAAAATTGGATCCAGAAGAGGTCTCTGGTTGTTCCTTGTGAGGAAAATGTTCATTTCAAATGTTACTCTGCAGTAGTGAGCTGGGTATTTCAAAGTCAGTGAAGAGAAATGAAGGGTTGAGGAGAAAGCCATGAGTTGTAAGGTAGTGATCCCATTCCATATGTACATATGTGATTTATTTAGCATATTTATGTGTTCCTTATCCTTTCCAAGTTCCTTGAAGTAAGCACTTGGCAAAGGCAACTGTTGATATTGCCTTTCTCACTTCACACTGAGAAAGACAGAGCTGTTTTCAGAACCCTGTATTTGTTACTGATTTTCTGAGGATGCTGCCTACGTAGCTCTTGTTGGTGAAGTTAGAAAAGGTACTTTTTTCTTGCTGTCATGTGTAGCACCCTAGGAAATACTGTGGCTTTCCTTCTCTGTTACTGTAGAGACCCGCAATGAAAATAATTAAGTACTAATTGCTCCTGGCTCTGTTTTTTCATAGTTTGTATGCATAAGATCTGATACAGGAAAATGCATGTTTCTGCTGCAAGAATATGAGTGTAGTGAGCACCAATGCAGACATTTCTGACAATCATAGAGACATAACTCAATGTGCTCCTGATACTACAAACTGGCTGGTATTTAATCTTTCCTCCTTTGCTCTCTTTCAATCCTCAGCAAATGCTTACACAGTTTGATTAACGTTTCTTTGCCAACTGGACTGACAGACTTGGATACCTGTGTGCTGCAGGAGGTGTGGGACTACTTTGAAGATGCTCTGAGTGTAGTCAGCAGCACAGTAAGTTGAACAGGAAACCAAGAGTTTGGGAGATGATCCTGAGCATGTTTGAAAAAAATTCTCATTAGACTGAGAATCACGTGTAAAATGATCATTACATAGTGTTATATGTGGAGCTGCTAAGACTTCTTCAGTAAAAGATACACTGAAATTACCTCAAAAGAAATATCTCTTGGATATTTAGGACTGCATTACAAATTCCCTTGGATTTTTTAAGGGCTTTTTTTCCCTTTGCTGAAGGGGAAAAAACCCAACTGTTTTCTTACACTAAAATTAAACTCTAACACACTCTTGATTTGTCAGTTTTAAAGTGAGGATTCTGTTTTCTGATGAGCTGCTGCTGCTTGTTTGCTACCTCAGGATGCTTACCCAGAGATGGAGATCCTTTGGTTGATGACAAGAGCCTGGAACACAGGAATATTTCAGTACACTGTTGGTAAATACAAGGAAGCTGAGCAGTGGTGTGGACTGGGAATGCGTTTCCTCAATCACTTAGGATCTCTGAAGAAAAGCTATGAAGGCCATGTAAGTGCCCACAGGGGGATTTGAGGATGTGGGTTTGGATGTCTGGCCTGAATTTGAGATGTGGATCTGGGTGAAGAAACCACTGCTGATGATCTTTAGAGTTTCAGGAGAATCATGGTATCCAAATATTTTGGGGGAACCTGGTGCTAAAAGATTTTTTCGAAGTGAGGGCAGAAAAGTTCTGATAGACTTTAGAAAGAATAATGGAGCACTCTTTTACTGGAAGGATGATGTAAATGGGTGACTGGAAATAAACTTCTCACTATTTGTGGTCATGGGAAAACCTTGTACCTTTGCCTGCTTTAACTCAAGTCAAGGTGCTGTACCAGTTTACTTAGATCAGCTGTTGTGTGAATTCTTTCAAGCTTGATTTCTAGTATAATCTAATGTCTTATAAATAGGGTTTAAGCTGGTGTTGAAGAAAATCAATAAAGCTCATCTTCTGAGGTGCAGCTTAGCCACTTGCTATGAGGGAGAAGTTTCCAGGCTAGCACCTTTGTAGATGACACTTTTGCAATGACACTTTTTCTTACTCTGTCACAAGTAAGCTTCTTTCTGCAGCTTTTGGCTGCTGCTCCTGTCTTAGATTGCAACCCAGTTTAGCCTGGCTGGTGTCACCATTCATTCTCTTGTGCACAAGCTGAGCAATCGAGGGGTTGGCTGTAACTCTTACACCATTTTAGATGCATCAGTTAAGACAATAAGAGCTGACAATATGAAGTCTCTTCCACCCTCAACATCAACTCCCAGCTTCTGTGATTTGGTGAATAGGTTTATATACTGATGTGAGACTCAGATGTAAACTATGCTTTATGACTGTAAATTGTTAGGTTGCACTGATCTGTGTTTTTCTAAACCATTGCATTTAAACCTCTGCCAAAAATCTTTACATCAGTCTCAAGGTTTAGGTTCAGAAGCTGGTGGTGGTCTCCCACCTATTCCCTTGGTTCTGTTCCCTGTCACTTAGTGGAATGATAGATTTTTATCCGTCCTTGTTAACCACTCTGGTGCTTATTTTCTCCAGATGGTTGGCCTTTATAGTGAGGTTCTGGACAAGCTGGACAGAGCAAAAGGATTTATTCCAAATGAAGAATAATGACAGCCACAACTACAAAAAAAGAAAAGCAGTCTGTCTTGGAAACGTTCTGCTGAATGGGAGGCCTTTAGCTCTGTGAAGGCACAGGGTCACAGGAGCAGTGGAAAAGAAACCAGGATCTCCTTCTTGTTGGCAAAGAAGTTATGTACTTTTTAGGAAGTGTTTATTCAATAAATGTAATTGTTTTCCTCTAGGGAATAATTTTCATTCTCTGGAGCTATTTAACAGTTAGAAATAAATATTTAACTTTTACATGAGATGCCTCTGCTGTTGTGTAACAGGTTGGTTTAAATATCTGGTTTTAGTAGCAAATGGCAATGAGCACGATAAAAGTCTTTAAAAAGTATTCCATCTCCTCTGGTTGTCATAGCTGCCTTGCTGCATAAATATTTATCAGATTGTTTAGTTTCCAGTCCATTTCAGTGGGGACAAGAATTCAGAGCTGTTGGAATAGAAAATCCAGCACTGCTGAGCTCAGGGAAGAAGCTGCAGCTGTCACTGGTGGTGCTATGAGGGCTGCACTCCTCCCTTCCAGCTCACTGAACCCTGGGCCAGGCAGGTGCTCAGCAATCAGCCTGAGCACATCTGGGGCTTGGCTGTGGGAAAGCTGGGACTGAGCCAGTGAGGAAACCTGTCTGTGTGAGTGTGGGGTGTGCAGGGAGTCAAATGAGGACCCACCAGGTCACTGGAGCTGCTGCTGCACAGGGGCTTTGGTCCCAGCAGTGACACTCTGGGGTGGTGCCAGTGTGACCCCAGGAGAGGCATCTGGAGGGGAGTTCCTTAACAGGAGGATGGATCTGTTTGGTGTAAATTCTCCATTTAATGGTGAACTTAAATCAATTCACCAGACCTCATTTGGGTCTCTGAGACACTGCTTTCAGATCTCTAATGCACAGTGTGCTCCCTGTTTAACTAAGAAATACCTTTAAATCCATAAAAATCCAGGTCTCAGATGCCACAGAAAATTCTTCTGGAGACGCAGTTCTGGAGATCCATGCTGCATCACAGCAATGGGGGACTGCAAACGATGCCACAAACTCAAAGGTATCCATCCAGCCTGCAGTATCTCCTTGGAGCCTGCTGGGCTGGCTTTAATTACTGCTCAGTTCTGACTTGCACACACACACAAACAGGTAAAGGTGTCACACTGTACCTGATGGGAAAGGTCACATTTGCCCAGCAAGTGTAAGGAGGTAATTACATACAGCATAGAAGGCAGCAAGCACTGAATGTGGCTTTGCCCACAGCCAGAATGGTTTGAATTTTTTCCTTGGAGATACTCAGTTGGATTTCTTTTATGCTACAGGCAGCACTGAGGAACCCAGATCAGATAAGCTTCAGACTCTGCTGATAGTACTCATCTCTTCCTGCACATTTTTACACAGTACATTTTATTCTAGGCTTAGTATTTACCAAAGGGTCTAAGTAGGGCAGGAATTCCTCTCCTAGCTGAATCAGACTGTAATTAGCTGCATTTCCAGTGGCCGTTCCCAGTAGTAGTTTGTATGCAATGACACCTTTGCAGGTGTTTGCTGGTGCAGATGCAGGCTGGTCCAGGTTATTTTACCAGGCTAAATGCTGCTTTACAGTTCAGTAGCCCATCGAGGGTGACTGTGGTTTATAAATATTTTTAAACCAGCAACAGCTGACCTGTAAAAATAAAAATAGTGGTGTTCATTCCTCCCCCAGTCTTATCTTTCCATTGATCCCTGTTTTCTTTCAGCTCAGCGAGCCTGTGTGCTCATCCCCGGGTGTGCACAGATGGCTCCAGAGGGTGGCATTGCAGCAGTAGTTTCCTGTTCTCACATCATTGTGGAAGCTCCCGGGTGTGCTGGCCACTGGTGCTGTACGGCAGAGTCCTCCCTGATTCTGAGAACATGAATGGACCCTCCAGGGCAGGAGGTCACGAATTTCCCCCCCCTTTCCCCTGCCGGTATTTTATGTTCTGTCTTTTTTTGGCCTAATCTGATAACTCCTTAACCATTTGGGGAGGAGCAGCAGTGCAGAGGGACAAGGGAATTGCAATGTGAATTGGAGAATGGGTCCAGGGAGAGGGTGATTCTAAACCGACCATCTGGGGTTGATGGGATTGTGGCCGCAGGGAGCCTGCTCTGGGAAAAACATCCCTGCTGAGAAGAGTCTGGGATTGGGGCAGGGTGGAGAAGATGCCAGCTCAGCTGCTGAGCCCCAGATCCCCTTCTACCACCTCTCACCCCGAGCACCTGCAGAGCAGCAGGGCCTCTCCTGCAGCTCTCCACTGAGGGTGCACCTCCCACCAGGCAGTGTGGGAAGAGCTTTGCTCCCTCTGTTGTGGCTGCATTGAGCATTTGGGAGAGGCAGGAAAGAAACAGGGGCTGGCCTGGCCACTAACACTTAGAAGTGGTCACAGTAATCAGAAATCAAGGTAATTGGAAGAGGGCTGAAGCTCATTAGGGGCTTGTGCAGAAGCTTTTGTCGAGTACTGCACTGGAACTGGGGGAGGAAATTCCACAGTCACCGCTGTGCTGAGTCAAGTGTGGCCCCAACCAGGTATTGCGAGTCCTGTAAGTGCTCCCACGTGCTTGTACCACTCAGAGATGCTGCACTGACTGACCCTAACAATGTGTCATGTTTTTCCTTAGGGTTAAAAACCCTAAGAGGTAAACAAATGACCCTCATTTTGGAGGCAAGGGATATAAATAAACACTGAAGGTCAAAGTGTACCCAAGGATTCTTGAAGAGACACCTTTGACATGCTGATAACTTTACCTGCTTCACAGCAGATGCTTCAGTGCCATGAATCCTGCTGTGACAGCCTGAGGAAAGCAGAGAACAGCAGTTCTTGAAGATCGTTCTGCCAAGCATCATTAGCAACAACAGGCGTATCTAAGCTCCATCAATGGGGAAATTTTGTTTTGAGAAAATGATAATTACATTCCTTTAAAGCCCCTCTTCCAGTAGCCTCACAGATCCTGTGCTCCTCTGCTTACCTAAGACAGTTAATTAGCCAGAGCTGCAGACAGAAGCACAGACATGTTTCTCTATAGCACAAGCAGCTTACAGTCTAATTTTCTAGAAGTGTCTTAGGGCAGATTAGTTTCATGCCTGTTGCAGGCAGCTGTAGCAGGACATCTTGGGAGAGAAAAGAACCAGCTCCTACATTTCACAGCTACACAGAACCATTATCAGGACACTGCTCTGCTATTGTCTGGGCTGGGACTTTGCTGATGTCCTGGTGGGCAGAGCAACTTCTGCTCAGCCAGGAAAACGTGTGGTTACAGCTTTAACAGAGCACGTTCCTCCTCCATGCCACCCTCTTTCTCTTCACACGCTGGTTTCTCTTCCAGAGGTTGTTCCGCCTCACAGGAGTGCCAGGGTTTATTTGTGAACAAAACCTCGTGTTCCTGTTCCCCCTGGATGTTTCCCTGTCACAGCAGATCGAGGTGACAGATGAGCTCGGGACACACCGTGGTTTGCCATGGGAGGAGTGTCTGCAGCCCCGTCACTGCAACCAAGCAGGGGCTGGGCAGAGCAGCCAGCAGCAGCAATGTTTCTGTGCTGCTTCATCACTCCAAATCCATCACTGTGCAAGCAAACGGTTTGATTTTTGAGAGTGGTAATTCTAGCATCAGATCTGCTTAGCAACTGCCTAATCTTCCGGTGTTTTGTGGACAACCACCACCACCACCAGGCTGTTGATCTGATCAGTTAAAGGAGTTTCTAAATGGTTTTTAATTTGTCCAGTGAGCTTCACAAACTGAACAGTCAGCAAACTGTATGCCCATGCTCAGTTGGTACAACATCCTTGTTCCCCTGTAATCTCAATTTGCTTCTCTTCTGTGCAGTTTGAAAGTAAAAAAGAAATTTAGTATTTAAAAACCAAATCCCTCCACCCTTCTGTCAGCTCAGCAAAATGACAAAGCAGATTCAGGCACAAAAGTACCATGACACTCCTTTAACCACATTTGTCTTCCACTGAACACTCCTTTTCTCTGCACTTGAAGGTACTAAAAATTATACTAGTTGTCTTTACAACTCTCTCTGATATTTAAACAGCATGTTAGAACTGTAAAAAGAAGCTCTATACTACCTGGACTATGTATTTACTTTGTTGTCTTTATATCCAATACAAGAACAATTATGTAGCAGCACATAAACCCTATTATTTGTAAGGCAACCTCCCCACAATTCAAGCCACGATCCAAAACACATTTATGGTGTCATCAGGCCAGACAAGCTGTGTTAAAACAACCCAATCAAAAACATTTTTCAGTGGCTGTATTACAGCTCTATATAAGCCCACTTCCTTTCTTTTATTTTCTCTTTTATTTTCATATTTCCTTTTTCACGAGACAAGTTCTCAGGCACCACTTTTTATACTAAAAAAGGCAATTTTTTTTTTTTTCCCCAAACCACTGTCAAACATTTCAGTTTGCCATAGAGGCCGTATCAAGAGTTGCTAAGATCAGCACCAAAAAACCCAGATCTGGTACACAATGAAGGACTCTACAAGAAGGTCTCAAAGACAAGAGTTCTTTGCAACTCTCTGTTTATTAAAAATATATGTCTCCTTGGAAGAAACACTGTTAACCAACTACTGTTGTCATGATCGATTCGATACTGTCAGCTATGCCATGGAGTACATCATCTTTTTCTCCACGTGACTTCGTAGAGGGAGACAGGCTAGTAGGAAAAAACCGAAAAAAGAAAAAGAAAAAAAAGACAAAAAAAGATAGGAATGTGTGACTAGCACCTTAAGGACTTTTGTTTCACTTACTCCACTTCTTCAGGGACCGACATTTATAGCAGCTGGAGCAGGACCAGCGGGGCAGGGGGCTGGATGCCCGACAGGAATCCATTGCCAGAGTTCTGTGTGCTCCTTTAGGGTCGGTCCCACCCACAGCAGAATCCTTCTGCCCTCCACCGTGCCCACGGCTGCGTCCCTCCTGCAGAGCTGTCCTGGCCCCAGAAGCTGCTTGGTCACTGCAGGGCTCCTTGGGATGCAGGATGGGCAAAGGAGGCTCCTCCCCAGGCAGCACATGTGCAGTCTGACAGCAGCTCTGGCTCACCCTGACAGCCGTGGCCTGTGTGCTGGGCACTGACTGACACACTGACAACCATCACCCCGGGGAGAGGGGACACAGCTTGTCCCTGCCAAACAGGGGGAGGAGAACTTACCTGCTCGTGCCTGGACAGTGCTCCTGTGCTGTGGGGTGTGGCACTGTGTGAGGAACAGCATTCACCAGCTCTTTGTAAGGTGGGAGCACTCGGGCCTGAACTCTTGAGTACCCAGCACACACTCCTCAAAGGCCACGAGTGTCCCCCAGCTCCACACAAGGCTCTGTTCCCACACTGGAGCCCCACTCAAGCACAGAAGCCAAAGTGTCCTCACAGACAGACATGTCTCAGCTTAGGGCCAAGTGTCTCGGTGCCAACAGCCGCCTCTCTTGAGAAATGCCAGTGCCCAGCGATGGGGCAGCTCTGCACCCCCTGCCCCTCAACTGGGGCACCACTGCAGGGCTCTGGGGTGGCTTTGAGAGAGGCAGCAGAGCTTCAGCCACAGGATTCACACAGAGATGTCAGAGACAGAGCCAGGCTAGGTGGCCACAGTCACCTGCCAAGCTGCAAGGTCCTGTGGTGCCGTCCCCTCCCTGGGGAGAGCCACCCCGGCACCTGCACGCAGCAGAGCCGGGAACTCGCATGGAGCAGGGAAGAGAGGAAGTTTTTCAATCCTGTTAATGATCTGGAAAATGTGAGTGTCCATCCAAGGCACAGCTGGGGGCTTTTCCTGCCAGTGGCTAATGCAGAAGGGAATGCCAGTGTGCTGCCACAAGCCAGAATGGGTCATTCCACCTGCACCCACGGGTACAGGGCCAGTCCAACATCCCAGGTTTTTCACAGCAACACAGGACAGTGAGTACATTTGTTCCATGTGGCCAGTAAAGTACTTAACTAAACACCACAGACCTAGATTCTATTTACAATAGAGCCAGCTTAAAAAATAAGTTAAAAAACTGGATTTTATACCCATTCAGTTCATCATTAACAAGAGAAAAAAAAGGAATAATAATAATAATAATAATAATAATAATAATTAAAAAAGCCAACACAACAACACAATATGGTTTTGGTTTAAAATCAGCTTAAAAAAATAGAACCAAAAGGAAACCTCTCATGCAAACACATAAGGTGGTGTGTAAAACAATGTGCAATTTAATATGTAGTATCATCCACTCTCTTGCTCCGCAGCCTCCTGCTCAGTCTCTGTCTCCCAGCCTCTCTCAGGCCAGCTGCTGCTCCTTGCTCTGGTCCCTCCTGCACAGGCAGTGCCAGTCTCTGCCCTGTCTCAGATCCAGGGTGGCTGCAGGGAACTGGCCTGGACGGGAGAAGTTTCCAAAGCACCTGGTACCGTTTTGAGCTCTTCCTGCCCAAGTGGACTTCCCACGCCGAGTGGTTGGGACAGAGGAACTGAAAGAACCTTGCAATAATAACAATACCTTTTCAGAGAGGTCCCTCAGATTTCCTAGTCCGCATACATATATATATATAATATATATATAATATCTCTCTCTATATTATATATAAATTACATATACAGATAAATAAAATGCTTTCTGCTGCCCATCTGTCGCATTGTTCAGAGCTGCTAGATGGTCACACTTGGGAAAATGCCCCTGGAGCTCTGATACCAGCTCATGTGTTCAGAGTCCATTGTTTCACTTGTTTTCTTACATTAGTCCTTAGCCGCCTCCTCCCATCTTGATTCTTTGTTTAGTTAATAATAATAATAATAATAATAACAATATAATAATAATAATAAAAAAACGACCTTGAATGGGTTCTCATCTGTCTCTAATGGAGCAGTGGGAAGGTCCATGCAGGAATGGTGGGAACAGTCACGTGATGAATGATATGAGTTCATCCCAACAAAAGAAACAGGACTAGAAAACTCAATTTTGCGACGATCTAAAAAAGGGAGCAGGAATAGTTTTCATATCCCTCTGCCTTGGGGCAGAGAGCTTGGATGGGTGGGACTTCAGAGATCTTCTGCTCTCAGGGAAGCAGGTGGGGGACATCTTCAGAGTTTCTCTGGGGACGGGACCCAGATGTAGTGCCCGGACTGGTCCTCAATGATCTGTTTGATTTTGCTGTAAATTTCTTCAAGAGAGTCTCCCTGTACGATGGCTGGAAGAGGAAAGAACAAGCAAGACCATGAGCAGCAGGCAGCACTGCCATGAGTTATGGGAGAGCCTTCCTGCTGCCCCAAGGGCCGGAGGGTGCAGCCAGCAGGGACTGGACCAGGCGGTGCCTGAGGAGCTGCAATGGGCCCAGTGACACAGAGGGTTAAAGCAGCACCTCGGCAGGGATTAGCCAGCGCTGATCCCGGCTGGCAGAGCTCCTGGGTGTGGGCAGGGCTGGCGGGGCTCTCCACACCAGGCTGCTAATCAGCTTTGCAAACTGTGTCAGGCACCGCGCTGGGGCTGCGGCCGGGCTGGCACCGCCACGGCCGCGCTGACCCGAGCGAGGGAAGGCAGGGTGGGACAGCTCACTGGGGTGCACCAAGCACCTGCCCCGAGGTGCCAGCTTTGTCCCTTCCCTCTGGTTTTCCTTCTGGCTGGCTGCTGAGGGCTCCTCAGTTTGCTGCTTGCTCTGCTGCAGGGTGGGAAGGCAGGGCTGGGCAAGGCCAGCGTGCGGCCGCTGCTCCCAGCAGCAGCAGCTCCTGCCCAGTCCTGCTGCTCAGCACGGACACAGCACGAGGCACTGCACTGTGCTGTTTGCATCCCAGGAAGCTACACATGAAGGGCCAAAGCTTTCTGGTAATCCAGCCTGCCTCTGTAACCCAGCCAGGACCATCTTCCAGCACCTCTGTTCCCTCATTCTAAGTTGCTGGCACAGAACCTGTGACAGTGAGCATCTCTCTGCCCATTACCCAGTTCTTTCAACACATTTCAGCCAAGAGCATTCCTTTTTCCCAGGTCAACATCAAACTTGCCCTCCAAGTGCACAGTGGCACGTTGAGGGCCTGCAAAACTGTGGCATGTCTTCCTGGAAGAACAACCAACAGCTCTGCAGCTGTTGCTTAGGACAGGAGGTCTGGGGAAACCTCACCCTATTTGTACCCAAATATTTGCCCAGCTGAAATAAATTTTTGGAAAACATCCTGCTTGGGGTTTTTCCCAGTAACTGTTAGTGGGTAATACACAGTTTGGCAACATTATCCCTCATCTTAAGAAGAAACAGCTACTGCAGTGGAGAAAAGATGGAAGACCAGTTTCTCTGCCTCTTCACCTGCCTGTGGTTTTCCAGAATTAATCATGTTACAAACATTAGTTCCTTAATGCACAAGGATGCCTGTGTCATGAGCAGCTCATCTCAGCAAGCACTAAGTGTCAGCAACCCCTGACTGGCTCTTCAGCAAAGACTACTTAGGAAGCAAGCCAAACTTCCAGTCTTTTTCGCTAGATGTTTTGTAATAACTCAGGACTGTCTCCACCATTTAGGTCACTCATTTTTTATCTTTCCTCTTTAGTAACTTCTCTTTTCTCTTTTTGAAAATGCTCCCCTTTTCTCCCATGCAGGGAGTTTACTTCCTGTAGACTTGCAGCACCCTGAAACCCTGTGCTTCCCCTGCCTGGGGATTTTTAGATTTTTTTATTATTGTTGAAGTTGGCGATAAGCTTTCACAAACTCAGAAAATCCTGCCTGACAACTTGTCTCCTCCTCTATGACTGGTTTACTCCTATCCACTGATCTTGGAGCAGTCCCCTTGCAGAGCCCTCCTGGCAAAGTGCCATTTCTTTTTTGCTTTGATGAAGCTGGACATTTTCCCATGACCCTGCAGTAGGACAGTGCTGGTAGAGAGGTCACAGCTGCCGGGTGGAAAAATGAAGTAAATCAGATACAAGCCTGCTGAGGACACTCACCTGTAAAATACTCTCCAAACTCTTGCTCAAGTTTCATGGCTTTGTCAAAGACCTTGTTGGCCTGTTCATACGTCTGTCTCCGGTTCATCTCCCTGCCACACACAAAAAATAGAAACTTTTTGGCTCTTTTTCTTAGCAATGAACAGAAGCAAAAATAGCCCACAGAGCCAGGGTGCCTGGGAATCCTCTGCTCACAGCAATGGAGGCTGTGCAGGACCCAGCTCTCAAAGGCAGGGCTCTTCCCCACAGATTCCAGGCTGCCTTGGCACTTCATCTCAACTTCCACCAGTTCTTCCCATTGCCACCTACCCCATCCCCCTTCACCACAGCATGGAAGTGATTTCAAATTTAGACAATTCCCTAAATTTGTGAGAGCACTGCAGAAGTCTCACTGCTTTCCCAGAACCTGTCACCACCCTCCTTGCCTAGGCTGTCTCATCTTCATAAAACATAGAAATAAGCTATTTGTCCCCTTCTGACTTGAGAAGGGGTTTTCCCAGGCCCCTTGGTGCCAGCAGAATTTCTTCTGATCTCAGGGTCATTCTCAAGCTGTTGAATCTCCTCACAGATAATATTCTCTGCTGCTGCTGCTGCTGCTCAGAAGAGTTGCAAGCTCAGCTCTCTCATCCTTTCCAGCCTGTACTACCCAGGGCCAGGAGCAGCAGGACAAGCAGCTGGAGAGGCAAAGAACACGGTGCTGCACTTACATGAGGGCTTCAATGGATTTTGGTTTGATGAAAATGGCAATGGGATAAAGTTGTGCTTGTCGCAACCTCTTGATAGCATTGCCAGACACATCCAGGATGCAGTGCTTCCCCTGGAAAGGAGACAGTCAGGATCAGACCTACCCACACAGTCTACTCCGTGTGGGAAACAGCTTGCTCATACAGATGTGCTTAAAAAGGGAGGAGCCACAGAAATGAAATCCCAGTCTTGAGACACAAGCCAGCTCCCAGTGGCCTCACATTCCTGCTTGCTCAGGGTAGGATAGCAGCAGTGCAAAGGGACTGAATCTTTGTCTGGACATGTGGAACTATTTACAAGCCCTGGGTAACTCCAGGGCTCCTCCAGAGCAACGCTGCTGCTTTGAGGGCACCCTGCTATCTTTGTCCTCTGAGCTCCTGAGCACAGGGCTGGGCCAGCAGTGTCAGGTTTTTGGGTGGAGTTTGGATGACAGAGGTACCGCTGAGGTAGCCACATGGCTTGGCAGGACTCTGGAAGGAGGAGAGGCTCGTGCCGTGCTTGCTTAATGTGGTTACAGCTCTTCATTAACAACACAGGGAAAGGAGGGGAACTGCTGAACGTGTGTGGGCTCGGGCTGGATGCACCCCGGGCCCAGGGATGCCACCTGACACTCACCCTCTCTGCCACCGCTCGCACCGACTGGATGCTGGTCCCGTAGAGATTGTCATTGAACTGCCCAGCCTCTATGAACTTGTTGTCCTGGATGTCTTTCTCCATCTGTTCCCGGGATACCACAAAGTGATAGTCCTGTCCGTCCACCTCGTTCTCACGCCGAGGCCTGGTGGTGTCTGGAGGAGAGCGGGCACCAAGAGTGAGCCCAGAGTGACCCACAACAAACCGGGAGGGACAAAACCCAGCTGTGCTCCCGAGCCCCTCCCCACACCATGGGCCAGACCCTGCAAGGAGCAGAGCCACCACTGTCCCCTCCCTCCAGAAGGGCACTGAGTGCTGGCTGGGACTTACGGGGCACGCAGGAACCAAACTTGTGTGGGAATTCAGAGATGAGGTCGTCGTTGATTCGGTCCTTTGTCGGCCCCAGGATGATCACTGGCCTCGCGTAGTGAACTGTGAACAAGAGCCACAACCTGAGGCCCCACCTGTGCTGCAGGCAGCTGACCCTACTGCCACTTCTGGCATCGATCTGCCCTCTCCCTGCTGGCAGTGGATGCTCTTGCTCACATGGGCACACAAAGGTGCCTCCTCTGTGCGAGTTTATCTCCTCCTGGTCACGGTCAACATGTCCTTCCCATCTGACCCAAACCATCTGCATGGCCCTGGGGAAGGTTCTGCAGGTCTCCAGGGTCACGAATCAGCAAAGCTGCTCCCTTGCTTGGGGCAGGAGCCAGGCAACCGGGACAGCTGGGCGAGGATGCCACGGAGCTGGGGGAGTGACAGGAGCCTAGGAGTCAGATCCAGCTTCTGGCAAGGACAGACCACTGAGGCTGGGACTATTCAGCCTGTGAAAGGGTCTGCAGGGATTGAGCATCAAGCAGGGTCAAAGGCTGAGGGCTGGGGGAGGGTTGCAGTGCAGCAGGGACCTGGTCTGAGGCAGGAAGGGATAATCTTGTCCTCAGCTGAGGACTAAAGTCCAGTTCAGTTTTAGCTCTGGGTCTCTCTCTTGGTCTTGCAGACCCTGACACAAACCTTTTCTGTTGATTAAAATGGGGCAGTCGAGGCCAGGGAAAGCTGTGCACACCTGGCTCCCCTGCTGCATGCAACACACGAGACTTCACTTGCACCCACCCAGTGCCGTGCTGGCGTGGCAGGAGGGAGGGCACACCAGACACCCTGGCTGTGCTGGGGACACAGGTGGCCACACTGGAGCAGGCACAGGGCACTTCAGCTCAGGACTTACTTTCTTGCCGCGTCACTGGCTCGTACGACAGGATGGTGTCCTCTTGTCCTTCTGCAACAGAGCCAAGGGGATGTACGTGAGCACTTGCAGCAGCTCTCCAGCCCTTCTGCAGCTGTGAGGAGTTGGCTCCTGCCCCTTCAGCCTCCCACAGCTCTGAGGACACTCCAGGCTGTCCCCATCACTCCACCCACGGATGTGAAGCATGACGGGCATGCAGTTACGAGCCCTTGAGCCACTTTAATTATTCATGTTCCAGCTCTGGGTCAAGCCTCCTCTTTCCCTCCCCCACTGCTGCAGGCTCCCAGCCCACTGGGACGTAGTGTCCTCTGTGCAGGTACTTAGAGGACTTTCTGGGGACAAAGGGAGCATCTATTCCAACTGGATCCCATGCTCTTGTACAGGCTTGGGCTCCAGGAGCCATCTGTGCTACAGGCCTGGCCTCTGGCCATTGCTTCCTGTAGCAGGCACTGAGGATTGGGGGATCATCATGGACTGGGAACCCACCACCCTGCCTTGGAGCAGAGCCCTGCAGCCAGGAGAGAGCAGTGAAGCAGGCAGGGTTGTTCCTGCTCCCCAGCCCCTGCTCTCCCTGACCCCGAGGAGGGAGCTGGCCGCAGCATCTCAGTGTCACCAGCAGGAAGGACCAGCCTCCGAACAGAACCACCACTGGGACAGGACAAATGGAAGTGCCAGAACATGCACACTCACACAGGGACACACACACGTACACGGGTGGGAGAGCAGGTGGACACACACTTACTGGAACTGCTCTCGCTGTCACTGGTGTTTGATGTCACGCCCTCTGCAAAGCAACCAGAGAGATCCCCTTCAGAAGGAGCATGGGCGGGAGGCACGGGGGCACCCCGGCTGTCACCCAGCACTACTGACCAAGGGCAGGACAGCGCTGGCCTCCCGAAAAACCTGCAGCCCAGCACCCACTGGGACGAGTCTGTGCCACATGGGCAAGGGCGGCATCTTTCACCCTTTGCTGGGAACCCGGGGACATGCAGGGGGATGCTTCCAGGAGAAGACAGGGAGGCCAGGAGGGCCTGCCTGGCAGGTGTGAAGGCACTGGGCTTCCCAGGCCAAGGGAAGGTGGGGTGCACAGGGAGGAGAATGCTGGCAGGGGAGCAGGTGCAGCATGCACACAGCGGGCAGGGAGGGCACGGCTGTGCCAGCACAGGGATGGGGAGCCTACCACTGGGGATGGGGCTGGGACGTACAGAGACAAGACAGTGACAGGATGGGACAGAGTTTGGGGCTTTGCTGGCTCAGGCTGATCCTGGTGCTGCGACCACCCCACAGAGGCTTGCTGGCCGCTGCCTGCCCCAGTCAGGCTCTGCATGGTCTGGGGGTGTGGAGCTTGGCAGGGAACTCGTGCCCCAGCTGAGAAGACCATGGGGCTCCTGTCATTATTCTGCAGTTCTGGATATGTGGAAACCCAAAGAAAGGTGGGAACACCTCAAAATGTTGTCACCCACCCCATTCAGAGCAGGCCCATCGTGGCCATTTCCCACCCGCACTGGCAGTGGCTCCGAGTGCTAAAGCAACGACCAACCCAGAAAGGAGCAGGAAGAAGAGGATAAGGAGGTTCAGCTCACCCTGGGTGCAGCAGGCACTTGGGGCACGGCCAACACCCCCACACAAGCTTCCCCATCCCCTCCCACGTGCAGCAGTGGCACCTGAAGCCCCGCAGCCTCTGCCGGCACAGGCGGGGTCCCGGCAGCGGAGCAGCGCCCGGGGCTCCTCCTGCCCCGCACCCAGGGAAGCACAGCTGCCCCTGCCAGAGCCCAGCCACGCCCCAGGCACCGCCAGCCACAGAAAGGGAACAATGCGCATTGGAATTCAACTTACTCAGGTTCTTTGCTCCATAATAATCGTCACTTAACCCAGGGAAGTCCTGATTTCACAGACAGCAAGAAGGGGGAGAGGGGGAGAGAAGACAGCGCAGGAAAGGGGAGTCAGAGGGATGGGGGAGACAGAGCCAGACCAGCATTAGTGACAGGAGTGCAGAACGGCCCAGAGCTGCAACTGCAAGTGAGGTTAAATGTTTTCAGAGCTGACACCATCAGCCCACCGCCAACGTCTTGCCTTGTGCAGCTGGACCCTTCCTTCCCCAAGCTCACCCTGTCTGCCACAGAGCCCCCAAGGGCCACCCTGGGTCTGGGGAGGGCAGGGCAGCCACAGCAGCATCAGCTGGCACCAAGCAGTTGCAGCTCTGAGCTGCTGGCACAGGGGCTGAAGTGTTTGTCCTCGTGGAGTGCACTGGCAGGGCACAGTGGCTCTGCTTCCCCAGCACAGCCTGGCCACTCTGGGGCCAGGCACAGCACAAAGTCCTATAACACGTGGCAGGAGGACACATTTTTCCCCATCTGTGTGTGTCAGCTGCCCCACACCACAATGCTTGCACAGGCTGTGGAAATGTGAGGCAGAGACCTCCCCCACTGCAAGCTGGGGTGGACAGTGGCAGAGCACAGGGAGGGAGCTGGCTGTGTGTCTGTGACACAGGCAGGTAAAGAGTGGCCTGCCCCATCTCCATGCTGTGTCAACTCACTGCAGGGCCAGCCAAAAGCAAGCCCCCAGCCATGTCCAGGCACTACTAGAGACAACCTTCAGCACGGGCCAGAGGCTTGTGCTGCCTGCTAAAATCACTGGAAGCTGGCACCAGCCTGGCATGGGCAGCAAAGGGATACCAGCAGCCCTTGGAGCAGCCCAGCAGCAACCTCCTGCCTCTGTATGACACCCAAGCCAGCCCCAGAGAGAGGGGATGTGTTTGCTGTGCTGTCACTGGGGCACAGACACAGCTCTGCCTTGTCTACTGCCCCTTTCTAGAGGTGTGGGCACTGCCAGCCTGGATGCTTGCCCAAGGAGTGGATGCAGTTCATCACTGAGGAGGGGCTGGGTTTGATGAGCAGCTCCAATGCTGCCCACATCACGATTTGGGGCAACAAGATAAATGCCCTGCCTTTGCTGTGAGTCCCAGGGTGGTGAGAGCTGTGGACCCCCAACATCTGCAGCCGACTACCAAAGATGTGCCTCAGTCATGGGTGGGCAGCAGGGCCATGGCTCCCCTGTGTCCACAGGGCTTAATCTGCTGGAAGAGCTCTCCAGTGAGAATGTGGAGCTTCTAGGGAAGATGCAGTTGAGTCCTCCCCAGGCCCTGAGCCCTGAGAGGGACAGGAGAAGCTCTGCAGGAGGCAGCCAGCCCCTCGCTTGGAGGAAAGCAGGCAGAGGGAGGGAGCAGAGCCTGCAGCAAAGGGGGGAGAGCAGGGGGAGGCAGAGCAGGGAGTTGGGTGGGTGTAAAGTTGGATGAAAAGATGAAGACATTGAACATGAGAGAAAGGAAGAGAGTGCCAGCCTGCAGCTGTTGCTTTCATTTCAAGCTCCAGTTTCTCCCTAGCTGCTGGCACAACTGTGGAGCACAGACCTGAATACAGGCAGGTGCCAGGACCCCTGGCTATGGAAATGTGCTGAATCTCTTCCCTCAGGGCAGGGGACCTGAGGGTTTGCAGGCTTGTCCTCTCTGGCCAGCTGCTACTTACGTTCCTGTCCGCTGCTCTCCTGGGCCAGGTTCTCTTTGCTCTTGTAAAATGGAAACTTTCGAGAGAGGCGGAAACTCTTTTTACGTTTCGTTTTGATCGACTGAAGAACATGGAGATGGAAGGGAGGACAGAAAAAACAATGGTGTTTAACGCATGTGGGGAAAATTAAAATGAAGAGACAATGAGGAGCTGTGTCAGGGCAGTCACCCTCAAATGAAATCATGGAGATTACATGAGAACTGTAATGCAGGAAAAAAATTAAGCATGGAGAAAAACGTGGTAGGGATGCTGGGAAGCTGATGGGGCAGTCAGCAGCTCTGCAGGGGTAGCCAGGCTGTTCTTCCTTGCTTGTTGGCATGTTAGGCACTGCTCGTGAGGTGTGAGGGCAGCTACCTTCACCAGCTGCCTGCAGGCAGCTCCTAGCCATGGGCTCTGCCACCCCATCACTCCAAACACGGGTCCTTCCCCAGTACTTCCACACCATCCTGGGCTCCTCTGCTCAATCACTGCATATTCTTGGAGGGTTTGTGCCAAGCAGATGTGGGCCTGGGGCAGGTCCAGTCACACAGCTCTTTGCCTTGGGACTGTTTGAGCTGCCCCATGAGGAGTTTTTGCTGCTGGGACTCATCCTGCCCTCACCAGTTACCAGCTCCAGGTGCCCCACTGAGCCCCAGATCAGCACTTACCCTGTTGGACTCAATCATGCCAGTCCTGGCGTGGAACTTCACTGTTTTCAATCGTGCTCTCTCCTTCTTTTCCACCCTGATCAGAAGAAGAGAAAGAGTTGCCAGTCCCATGTATGTGCCCCTCCACGCTGCCCAAGTGGCTCCTCAGGCAGCTCCAGGCACCCTTGGGTGGTGGCCCCATTGGCAAACGGAAGCTCCTTCCCAGGGAGGGACAGGTGTGGAGCTGCTTGCCCAGGGTCTGGCCCGGGCCAGTGTCTGCAGGAGCAGGAGAGGAGCCAAGCCAGCCTTCCTGACAGGGGACAGACTTGAGGTTGGCTTTGCAGACCTGAAGGCAACAGCAATCAGCTCCTCTGCTCCCTGTAACTTCCCACCTCACAGTGGGACCTGGCTGCTGAGCTGGGGTGATTGACAGAGGACACAAGGAACAGCCACAGTCACTGCTGTGACTCTGCTCTCACATGGAGACAACCCTCCATCCCCACAGGGACCACAGAGGGGGCTGACCACTCCCCTCCTCACCTGGAGTCTCACCCAGCTTTGGAGAACACCTCCCTAGGGACACCTGCACACAGGCCCAGCTTGCAACCAAGGTTCCCTGCGTGCTGCACAGGGGCAGGTGCACTGGGACCACAGGGAGATCCCAGCCTGAGCAGAGCCCTGAGGGCTGCAGGGCATGCAGAGTTTGGGGAAATCCTGGGGTCACCAAGTGTGACAGCTGCTGCTGATGGACACTCACCTCTTCTTGCTGGGGATGACCCCGATCTGCTCGCTCTCGCCGTGGGGGGTGACGAGCCTGGCTTGCCACCACTCATCATCGGAGGCGTTGATGACGTGCAGGATGTCCCCGTAGGAGAAGCTGAGGCCCTGGCTGGGCAGGCAGCTGTCCCGGGTGCGGTCATAGTCAAACAGGGCTCTGTGGAGAGCAGAGAGGAGCGATGCCTTCTCTGAGCATGGCCAGGCAGTGAGGGCAGCAGCACTGCCAACCTCCTGGAGCACTGTCACCTTCACACCTCAAAGGATTTAACCCCAAACCCTGCCAAGGTGAGCGGTGCTGCCAGCCACCAGCCCAGCCCTCGGCTGGCAGGCTCAGCACAAGCCCTGAAGAGTGCAATGCAGGAACAGCAGTGCGGGACTGAGAGAACTCACTGCTGACCTCAGCTGCAGGAAGCACACGAGCCATGAATGCACTGAAAGCATCTGTGGTGAGTGAGCAGGCCAGGCCCACAGCAGCAGCCTGCAGGAGGGCTGCTCCCCACCATCCCTCCATGGCTGTGAGGCCAAGGAATGGGATGGGGAACATCAGACCCCACTGCTGGTGGGTGGTTGCACAGGCAGAGACCACCAAGGCTTTGAGCACAGCCTTTATTTATCTACAGAGACTGTGAATTAGGAATGCATCTGAGAGTATATATATATCTGCCTCCACAACTGATCCTTTTCATACTCCCAAACACCGCCCCTGAGAACAGTTTATTTAGTTTAAAATTATCTTCAAAATTAAACTAACCAGCTATAGAAAAGATTTTCTTTTTTTACTAGAGGAGTGCTAATACTTTTCCTGCACACATACATCACACAGCACTGCAGCCTGTACCCACAAGCTGCTCGCAGTGGCTTCACCTGCAACTTGTTCTACTAATGTCAGATCACAAACTGTGTCTGCTTTGATGCATCAACTTGCAAAAAGACAAAGAAAGGGAAGAGTCACTAAAAGCACTGGCAGCACAACCTCTGTATTTGCTCCTGGGACACTGGCCCCACTGGCCTCCAGCCCAGCATGAGCCCAGGCACTGCAAACACTGGCTGGATGCTGGTTTAATCCTGGCCCTAATAAACCTTCTTCAAGCAGGAGAGACATTCTCTGTTTTGCTCATTACCCCCTTCCACCGTGGGGACTCCGAAGGGGGTCTAAAAGCACGCTGTAAGTGGAAGGACTGAGGGATCATGTGGCATGTCCCTATGGAGCAGCAGAGCTTGGAGGGCATTTCTGACAGGGGAGTGCTAGGCTGTGAAATTTTTCAGGGCACTTGGGGCTGGGTCTTGAATGGGAAGAAGGACTGCCCCATAGGGAGGGCTCTTTGGGACAAGAGCCCAATCTGCCCTATGCAGCAAGATACATTCAGATCTGTTCTCCCTCCCCAGCTTGCTCAGGGCTGGGGCAGCTCTCGTGCTTGTTCTCTCTGCAGGGCAGTGTGGCTGGGCCTGGCAGCAGAGCACCACCGGGTGCTTTGGCCGGAGGTAATCAAACCTTGCAGGCAGCTCCAGGCCAAAAGATAAGGCTGCATGTGGCTGACAGGCCGCTGTGAGGCCAGAGCCGCTGGCCAAGGCCCTGGGGAACTGGTCAGGCCGGTTCCCACAGCCAGGCAGGCAGTGAGGAGCCCTGCCCACTCCGTGCACCCTGCCCTGCAGAGCAGCACTGGGCCCGTGGCTCCTCCTGCAGCAGCCACCGGCATCCCAGGACAGGCACAGCAAGGTCTCTGCACGGGCAGGACACCTGCAAAGCCAGCACAGGTGGCATTGGCCACCCCAAGGTGTGATGCTCTGGGACACTGGCCCCTGGCTGTGCTGGCACATGGGACCCACCAAGGCTGGGTGCTCCTCTGGGTGCACAGGGGCCAGACGGCAGCGCTGCTCTGCCCCCAGGCCAGCTCGCAGCACTCACAGCCAGGAGAGCAGATGGTCTGGCTGGAGGGCAGGGAAGCAGTGCCAAGGACTCCCATGGCTTCCTCCTGGTGCCCAGGCACAACGCCTGCCTGGCCTCCCTCCCCACCCAGCATGGCCCCAGTGCTGGCAGACTTTGTCCTGCGGCAGTGCAGGGAGGTGACAGGCAGGACGTGAACCTGCCTTGCCCCTGCCTGTGCTGCATGAAACTCCAGCACCCCCAAACCAGCTCCAGCATCCCCAAACCAGCTCCAGCACCCCCAAACCAGCTCCAGCACCCCCAAACCAGCTCCAGCAGGCACTTGGGTGCCCAGCTCCAGCCCTTCAACAACACACAGGATGCAGCACAGCCTCACAGGGCTGACTCAAGCATTGGGTAGCAAGTCCTGTAATTGATGTCCTGTCCACGGCGCAGCAGCTCAGCTGGTTTCAGGTAAACTGTGCTTGAAACTACCCCACCCAGAAGGGCTGGGGCAGCCTGGCACCCAGCAGTTCTTTCAAGCACGTTTGCAGGGTGTGTGTTGAGCAGGGTGTTGTGAAGGGCCACACTTGGGAAAAGCTCTCCCCTGGGATCACCCTCTCAGCAAGGCACAGCCCAGCTCCACCTGTGTGTGTGAGGGGCACAGTGCTGTGGAGGCCTCCAAAGCCACCTGGGGGGATGCACCAGGAATTACAAAATGCTAGTCGTGTGGAGGCAAGAGGGAGCTCTCTGGTTCACAGGAATACTTTGATACATGAGCACCTTTCTAGCTAGAGAACAGGCTCAACTCAAGCTGGACCCAGCCTAAACCCTCCTCCACACATGAGGGTGTCCACAGGACAGCAGGGGAGTGAGGGCAGGACTAACAAGCTGATGTTTATTCAACACTGCGCCCAGCTTGTCGCACACCCCCAGGAAGCCCTGAGATGCTAAATCAAGCAAGATGCCTGCAGAGATTTGTGGGAAGGTGTGAACTGCAGGAACCCAGAACTGCAGCTCTCCCCTCCTGCCATGCCAGGCTTGTAACATATCCACCATGCCTGAATTCCCTCTGCATGGAGCAGCCATGCAGTGGGAGATGCAGGCTGAGGCTCATGCAGCCTCAGCCCATGCCATCCGTTTCACTGGGAAGGAGAAGCATCCCTTGCTCCTGCCAGCCTCACCTGCAACAAGCTGTGCAGGGTGAGGATTTACAGGATTATTTTAATTACCAAGTTAAAATTACTCATTAGCTCTCATCCCACTGGCGCTGTGGCAGGCAGGAGGTGGCAGGAGGCAGGCAGGGGCTGTCCTGTCTGCACAGGACTTGCAGCAGTTTGAGCTGCATGGCTGTTTAACCCCTGCCTGCCTGCCCTGCACCTGGCTCCAGACCAAAAGTGCATTGAGGGCTCAGAGCAATAATCCTCCTAAGAGCTCATCTCCCATCCAACCAGATCCTGCCACAGGAATGGCAGGAGGAGACAAGGAGAAGCCTGTTAGCTGGCTCGAGGAGAGCACCCTGAAAGCTGCCATGGGCTGCCTGGGGCAGAGGCAGGGCTGGATGCCCACCATTTCCCTGTTTTCCAGTGCTCCTCAGTGCATTGGCTTGGCCAGCGGCCACCCAGGCTCTGTAGAGACCATTGCTTTCCAAACACTGGGAGAGGCACTCGAGTGCAGAGCCCCCAGCCTTGGCAAGCCAGTGCAAAAGCCCTGCTCTCCCTGCTGCACCCTCTGGCCTTCGTGATGCATCCCTGGCACTCGCTCCCCTGGCTCCCACACATCCTTAGAGGCACTGCACAGCCCAGGCTGAACCACAACCACCCCCCTGTTCCCCAGAGTGTGGGGATGTGCCCATCCCACCCGCCTGTCCCCCTGTCCCTCACAGTGTGGGGATGTGCCCATCCCATCAGCCTGTCCCCCTGTCCCTCACAGTGTGGGGATGTGCCCATCCCACCCGCCTGTCCCCCTGTCCCCTGAGCCCATCCCACCCGCCTGCCGGGAGCAGGGAGCGGGCGGGGCCTTACCGGACATAGAGCGATCTCTTCTCGCTGGTCCGGAGCGAGCCGGAGCCGGAGCTCATGCTGCTGTTCATCATCTGCTCCCGCAGGTCGTGGATCTTGGACTCGAAGCGGCTGTACTCTGTGGGGACAGGGCTGGTCAGTGCAGGCACAGCAGCCCCCGGGCTGGTCCCCGTGCCCAGCAGGGCATGGCTGGCAAGTGCCCAACCAAGCCTGTCCACGAGGCATCTTGCCCACGAGCCTGTCTGTCCCCTCACACGAGGGAGGGCAAAGCTAAAGAGGTCACAGAACTGTGCAGGAGTCCGTGCAGGGCATCTGGAGCAGGCAGGGTTCCAGCTGCTCCCAACCCCACCACAACTTCCCACACAGCAGCTCAGGCAAGGGCTGCTGTGACCTCCACTGCTGCTGCAGCTCCATGAGGGAATGGCAGGGCAGGACTTGGCAAGCTGCTGAGCTACAGAGCAGTTCTGAACATGCAGAGAGAGCGAGAGCCCCTCCGGGAGACCACTGCCCACCAGCTGGAGCAGCAGGACACAACCGCAGCCATCGGGGGAGTCCCCAGCTACAGCTCTGCTGGCAGCAAAGACCTTCTCCTCACCAGGAATGGTGAAAGGGAGGCAAAACACAAAGTCCCTGCCCTTGGAAGAGGAGCAGGGAGGAGGAATTCACCTTTTGCTTCTACATCCCGGCGGTAGAGACGTGCAGGAAGAGCTGGGGAGCCCTCCAGAAGACACCAGCACCTTCCTGCCAGGCAGCTGGGCAGGAGCAGCCGCCACCCCGGCACCCGCCAGCCCGACCTTCAGCCAGGTGTAAAGGTCGGGCTGACACACAGAGGGTGGAGGCACCAGGCCTCCCTCCCTACCCAGGGCCGAATGAGGAAAGCGCAACCGCGGCTCCAGGAGAGCTGCTGGCACTGCCACAGCCCACACTGCCAGATCTCACCTGACACCCTTGATTTTGTCCCTTGGGCACATCCTGCAGTCACAGGTGAGAGAGGACCAGCCTCATCTATGCTGTAAGACTTGCCTAGAAAGTCTTGTCCACAACAAGTGGTTTTAGACTTGGCTTGGGTTTTAATTCTGGGGAGGGGAGCACAGCAGCTCAGCCGTGGAGGCAAGTGCTCTCTGCAGAGCAGAGCCACAGCTGTGCTGGGCCTGGGGAGCCACATCACATGGGGGAGCAGCAACACTGCTCAGAAATGTTCTGTGGGCTTTGTTTGGGAGCCAGCCCCTCTCCCATGGACCGTCAGCGCAGACAAAAGCAGGGTTGGGGTTATGGGATGATGCAGCTGCAGCTCGACATTTCCTGACTCTGCAGCCCTACAGCCTGGGTATCCCCCTGCTACACCCAGTTAAATACTAAAGACACATTTTTACTTAAGGACTGGAAATAAAAAGGCAGTACACACAAAAACTGCCAAGTGGCACATAGAAATTCCACGAGAAGCCCCTTCTCCTGCCAAGCAACATCCAGAGTTGCTGCAACACTGGGCAGGGTCAGTTGCTTAATGTGGAGATCATGAGAACCCCCGGCTGCCAAGGGGCACCCACTGCCTCACCTGCCTTCCTGCTGGCAGAGGGAAACACAGATGCAGTAAGACAGGGACAACACCCATTTTACAAGAAAACAGAATTCTGCCATCAAAGCAGCACCAGGATTTCATGGAGCTCTCAGCAGAAGGAAGTGAGCATCGTACCACTCCCCACCTCTTGCCCCACACAGCTCATTCTGCCCTGGAATACCCATAAGCTCTTGTATCCCAGAGGGGCATCTGTCAGAAGTGGGTACAGCTTCTTCATAAACCCTCTTTGGCACAGAAGGGTTGTTTCCCCCAGAAAGTACCACTACAACCCTTGTCCCCAGCCAAGTCATCACAAACCCTGCTGGGGGCACACTCCACACTGAGGGGACCACTGCTCCTGCTACACAGACTCACATTCCTCCCACAACACTCTTCTCCACAAGTGTGGAGGATGCACTGCCTGGGATTGGACTGGAAACACAGGGCAAAAGGAGGTTTCTCCACCCCTAGCATCAGGGTGGGGGTGTTGGGAGGGCAATTCGTGGGTGCCACTGTCCTGCAAGAAATGGCATATGCATGCATCCCCCAGCATGCAGCCCAAGGGCAAAGTTCACAGATGCCCCCATTTCAGCTGGGGCAGTCCACGGAAAGGGACTTTCCTAGTTCTGCTTGGAGGGTTGGGAAAAGCCCACTGACATGACAAGAAGCACAAACCAGGCTGGCTGCAGCAAACTGAAGGACACAGGGACTGCACTGGCTTTACGCCCCAGAGAGCAAACACAGTCCTGCCCTAGGAAGGGTCTTCCAAGGAGCCACCAACCCACACTTGCTCCAGCTGTGGGAGGGCACAGAGTGGAGGAGCAGCAAGCCCCAAAGCAAACCTGGTGCTTCCCTCCCAGAGCAGGGGAGGTAAGGTTACCCCAGGACTGAGCACGGGGTACTCCCAGGTGCCACTGGCACCCTCTTAACTGCACCTTAGAACAGCCTCTGAGACAATCACCAGCAGATCATCCCCAGCAAGGAGTGCTCCTGCCTTTGCTCCCTAACCTAGGGCCACCTCGACTCTTGTAAGGAGATCTGTGCAGCTGAAACCCTCCCAGGAAGGTTGCCCAGGGTGCAGCTGGGGGGTGAGCCAGGGCTGATCCCCGCAGTGTTCAACACGTTCAGGACACGCTTATCAAGACTGGAAAGTATGTAACAGGTGGGCAGGCACCTCTTGCCGTGAGTGCCATCGCAGCGCTGTGCCGTGTGCCAGGATGTCTGCTCTCCTCACTCAGCAGCTCGGTACAAACACCACTGTACCCTCCCACTGCTTTTCCCTTTCCAGGGTGTGGGTGTTCCTAGAGCTGGGCCTGATTCTGTCCCCTGGGGTGAGCTCTGTGCTGGGAGCAGAATCCTTGAGTGTGCACAGCCTGTAGACCACTATCAACAGGCAGGGATCTCCTGCCTGCCCCAGGAGCCAGCACATGTGTGTGCCACACCTGCAAACACGCCCAGCAGAGCCAACAAAGCAGTGGGTCTGAATCTGGGCACCAGCAGACAGCACAAAGGAGAAGGCGTTGGCACAGAGAGGAGCTACATTGGAAAGCGACTCCAGAGTACACATAAAGCCCTGTATCCAAACACACCAACTCAGGCCGGGGCTGGGCCATCAGCAGAGCCCAGAAATGCTCAGTTACAGGTTTCAGCCCAGCCACTTGCAAAAACTCTCCATAGCTTCAGCCTGGCATGTTAGCATCCTGACCCCGACACTTTCCCTCTGCACAGACACCTCCCTCCGCAGCCTCAGGAAAGCAGAAGGAAGCACAGCCATAGGGAAAGCTCAGAAGCTTTTAGAACTCATTGCACAGCCCTGAAACTTCCCTTTGAACAGAGCAGCTCACAGAAATGCCATAAGGTGAGGTTTTGTATTTTCAGGTGAGGAATGTCAAAGCTTTGTTGCATGAGGTGTGAGGAAGGGGAATTGCCAAATTCAAGCACTGATGATAGCAGCAGGCAAAGGTCAGGGGTAGAAGTGCTCAGAGGGAATGGACCTCACAAAAACACAGGAACCATCACTCGCCCTCCTCGACAGCATGCAGCAGTGGTCAAAGGTGCTGGTGCTCAGAAGAAACAAGCACAGCAGCTCCTCTTTCCAGCCTTTCTTGGTTTGGTCTTTGCTTCTTTTCCCTCCTAGTGCCTGGCAGGACACCACAGGGAGGGCCCCTCATCCCCAAGACCTGCACAAGCAGCCTCTCTGCCCCCCTGGAGCACCAGCAAGGTCAGACACAGAGCAAACTGCGCTCATCCAGCACCCCAAGGCAAGCCCTGCCCACGCTCAGGTACGAGAGACAGGTGCCATCCTCCGCCTCTGCTAGCGGGGAGGAACTTCTCAAATCCCCTTTCCACCAGCACCTCCTTCTTTGCCCATCCTACAATCCAGCCCTCCTGCTCTTTCCACAGCCACGACAAACACAGAAAAGGCAAACATTTGAGAGCACATGGCGCATTGAGGGGCCCCAGCCTCACCCACACCCAGGGCTCACACCAGGGAGATCTTCCTCCATGACTCCCAGCCCTTCAAGCCTCTGGAGCACGAGGGCAACTTCCAAGATACAACAGTCTGTAATTCCACAGGCACAACGCTCCTGCTGGGATGGCTGCAGCTCCTGTGCCGGGTGCTGCTGCCCACATATGCCAGGAACCATCACAGACATGGAAAGCCACCAGCTACAACACACTGACATTTCCGCCTCGGTCTAAGGGGGTTTCAAAACATCTTGTCCAGTTTGACATTTAAGAACCACTCTTGGTTGGTGTCTTTGCCAAATCTCAAGTGGCAAAGGGACCCAGAAATACGAGAACATTAAGCTCTTCCTGGAAAGAAAGAAAGAAAAAAAAAAAAGCCAAAACAAACAAACCCCACACCCACAGCACAGCCCTGAGCAGCGCCAATGACTCCGTGTCCCAATGGCCTCTGCCATGGGACGGAGGAACAGTGGAGACAGGGACCAGCACGACACTGCCCAGGGATGCCACAGGGGAGGCACAAGACGAAAGGCATGTCCAGAGTGGGACATCGGCCTCCTTGGGGAGCACTATAACTGCTGGTGAAGAAAGCCAGCGGGGCCCAGCAGAGAGACGATTTCCAGCGGACGGGAACGGCTGCATCCCGGCACGTGCACGGAGCCGCTCTGGACACGGCCGCAGCCCCGGACCAGCCCCGGCCCCTCGCTGCCTGCCGGGGCTCCCTCCAGAGCTCGCCCTCCCAGCCCACGGGCGACGCTCCAGCGCTGCCGCCCAGGGCCGCTTTGTGCTGCCCGCTCCCTTCCGCTACCCCCGGCTGCCCACGCCGGCACCACCAGCCCCCGCCGCTGCCGAGGGATCGGAACCCAGCGGTAACGAAAGGCTGGGGCTGGCGCCGCAGGTGGGATGCTCAGAGGTGGGGACGAGCCCAAACTCAGCAGCGACGCCCCGGTTCCAGCCCCGCCCGCACCGTGCTCGCCCTTCAGGACCCCTGAGCCCCCTCGACCTCCAGCAAGGCCCGTGGGACCCCACGGAGCCGGGCCTCGCGGCGACGCCCTCCGGCAAGCAGAGCTCTTCCCCCTCCTCCGACGACGACCCCGTCCCGTCGAGCGCCCCCGCGGCCCCGACGCCGGTGGGGTCGCGGCCGGGCGGCCCGTGCGGCGGTGGGCGCTCACCTGCAGGCGGGGCGGCCGCGGCCCCGGCCCCGCACCCGCCCGGCCCGCACACAAAGCCGCGCAGGCACGGCCGGCGGGACGCCGCGGCCACGCCCCTCAGCGGGACTGCCCAATCGGCGCCCGCCCCGCCCCCGGGCCACGCCCCCCGCCCGGCGGCGCCTCGCGCTCGGCCCCCCGCCCCGGCCTCCCGACCGCGCGCCAGCACCTCATCTGCATAACCACGCCCACCTCATCTGCATAACGACACCCACCTCATCTGAATAACCACACCCGCCTCATCTGCATCCCCCGCCCGCCTCCGTCCCGGTCCCGGTCCCGATCCCGATCCCGATCCCGATCCCGATCCCGATCCCGGTCCCCATCCCCATCCCCACCCCGATCCCCGTGGCTCGTGGCGGTACCTTCGGGCCGGTACTGCGCGATGATGGTCACCGTCTGCCCCGCCCGCTTCAGCGCCGCCGCCGCCTGCTCGTGGGTGGCATTGCGAAGGTTCACGCCGTTCACCTGCCGGGACAGAGCGGCTCCGCTGGACCGGATCCACGGACACGGGCACGAACCGGAGGGGTCTGCCCTCTGCCTCGATCCTGCTGCCCCGCCTCTGTACTGCTACCCACGGTACCCACACTCTCAGAGCGTCATCACTCTGCCACTGAGCCCCCAGTACCGCACCTGGTACTGGCACTTCCAGTACCGGCATCCCCCGTACCTGCCCCCGGCTGGCCCAGGCATCAGGGCTGCCCCCATGGCAGGCTCCCCGGGGCCGTGTCAACACACCGGCACCCGGGATGCATCCCACAGAGCTGTGCTTCGGATAGCAGGGGACAGGTGTCCTGTGGGTGCCCGCCCGGGGCTGTGGGAGGCCATGAAGGGGCAGTGGGTGCCCCAGCAACTCACCGAAAGGATACGGTCTCCCCTCCGCAGCTCCCCGCTGAGGTCAGCAGGGCCTCCAGCCAGGATGAAGGACACAAAGATCCCCTCACCATCTTCCCCTCCAACAATGTTGAAGCCCAGGCCGGTGGAGCCTTTGTGCAGGATGATTTTCCGGGGCTCCCTGGAAGAACACATAAGAGACAGGGAGACATTAGGGTGAGGAGCAGCAAAGCTGCTTTTCTGTGCCCAGGCTCCCCGGCACATTGGTGGGGCTGGAGTCACCCGAGTGCAGCCTGGTGTGACTCAGCCCTCAGCACTGGGGAGACTGATAAACCAGAAGAGGTGCAGGCAGTGTGACATGAGACAGCATGGACAGAGACAGAGCATCCACCGTGAAATCACACCCTGAAACACTGATCTGCATCGTGGCATCAGATGCCATGAGCCAGAAGAGTGAGATCAAGCCCCTCCACGGCATGGCAAGTGTGCCTACAACCCCATGCACGCTCCCCCCCACGCCACAGACCCTGCACAGCTCAACAGAAGTCCTAAATTTTTCGATGATTACTTAATTCTATCACAGCTCAAACAATAGGCAGGCAAAAGAAGGAAGACTGCCTGGCATCGCAAAACTCCTGCGTCAACTTTTGTCTGGGAGAAAAAAACAATGTGATGGGAACAATGGCAGCTCCCAGCTCAAGCTCTGGATTGAAATAAGGAATAAATGATGCCAGACAATTAGCACAGGCTGGTGGTGATTGTCAGCCAACATGATACTGGGGAACATCAATGCATCTGCTCTGGCTGGATCCTGGGCACTTCCTCAGATACCACAAGGACCCTGCCTGACATTGAGCTCAGCAGGCTGATCAACCACTCACCTGCCAGGTATCAGAGGGAAATCTCTGGGATGTGTTAGGAAAGATGCTGGAGCCCAGGCATGGCACTGAGTGAAGGCACCCATGATAGACCCTAAAACGCTGGCAGACTTGTGCCAAGAGGACCTTGGGGCACAGGGGTGGGGGGCTGGAATACATCAGAACCAGGAGGAGATCAGGAAAACCATGGAAGTGCTCAGTCAAAAGATTCTTAACCCCAAGTCCTCAAGATGTCACCAGTGCTTGGCTTAGGGGCAGCTGTAAGATGGAGGGCTGCAGCCATCAGTCCCTCTGCAGCAAAGCTGTGCCCAGGGCTAAAGTTCTCCCAGGGGAAGAAATAGGTCAGGTTTCTGGGTCTGCAAACCCTGCCTCCAACCAGGAGATGAACTTGCTCTGCCTCTTGGGTTTTGCTGCTGCCCAAGCAGCGTGCAGGAAGCACAACCTCAACTTTGTGTAGGGGGAAGCATCCCCAGCACCCATGAGGACCAGACAGTTTGGTGGAAGGTAAAGAGACCCTAAAAGAATGAGGAGAGGAAATAAAGCCCCAGACAGGTACATCACAGGTCTCAGTCATGACGTGCACTCTTGGCTTCCATCCTCCTCACAGGAGGCATGACACAGATCCTCCAGGCACATCCCATGCTGAATGTCACAGAGTTAACACTGGGATCTCAGCACAGAGCAGCTGTGGGGATCCTGTGGGGCTGTGCTGGGTCTGGGTTGCAGTGATGGAACTCACTGGAAAACAGATTCTTTAGTTCCCAGTCCTAGGTGCTGCAGGACATGAGGGTCACTGGAGCCACATCCACATCTGAGCAGCACTTGTGTCCATGGGAGGGGGAGAGGCTGGATACTGGACCTCTGCTTTTCCTAAGGAATGGCTGGCGAGAGCCTCATGGGGGACAGCTTCTTTCTCAGGGCAGCTGCTGCCCTTCCCCACACCAGTAAGTTGCATTTGGACCACACTGGTCCCAGTGCACAATCCTGGTGCCAACAGACCCGCAGTGATGAAGCTGCCCTGGGAGATCAGCGATGCACAGGAGGCTTTCAGCACAGTCCTGGGAAGGATGAGGGAGGTGCTGAGCCCACTGCAGGCTGCGGATCTGTTGGGTAGCAGGGGGCTGTGTCTGGGCACACGGGCCCAGTGGTGCCAGCCCGTCTGCAGCGGGGCCCTCCACAAGGCAGCACCATCCTCTAGTGGCCACCAGCACGTGCTGCACCAGGGGCCACTGCAGAGCCATCACTGTGCCACTGCCACTGCCAAGCCACCACTGAGACACTGCAGAGCCATCACTGTGCCACTGCCACTGCCAAGCCACCACTGAGACACTGCAGAGCCATCGCTGTGCCACTGCCACTGCCAAGCCACCACTGAGACACTGCAGAGCCATCGCTGTGCCACTGCCACTGCCAAGCCACCACTGAGCCATTGCAGAGCCATCACTGTGCCACTGCCACTGCCAAGCCACCACTGAGACACTGCTGAGCCATCACTGTGCCACTGCCACTGCCAAGCCACCACTGAGACACTGCAGAGCCATCACTGTGTCACTGCCACTGCCAAGCCACCACTGAGACACTGCAGAGCCATCACTGTGTCACTGCCCACTATCAAGCCACCACTGAGACACTGCAGAGCCATCACTGTGCCATTGCCACCGTCAAGCCACCACTGAGCCACTGCAGAGCCATCACTGTGCCACTGCCACTGCCAGGCCACTGCTGAGCTCTCACTGTGACATTGCCACTGGCTGTGTCTAGCCTAAGCTGGGTTGCTCTTTCTGCTCCCTAGTTCACAAAGGGAATGTTGGCACATGGGAGAAGGGACAGCCTGGTGGGACCAGGGTCCCTGCTGTGTTTTCCAAGCACTGGGGCTCAGTTCCTTCTGTGTTGCACTGTGAAGGCAGACAGCACTGCTCCTGCCTGTGGCATCATCCCCCAGTGCCCTGACAGCACAGAAGTGGCTACACCTGGTGAGGATGCAGTGCCAGAAACAAGCTCTAGAACAGGCATCGATGGTGCCAAGACCAGTGGGAGAGCTGGGGTGCAGGTGGAAGGCAGTGCTGCACAGGTCACAACACGCAGAGGCACCTAGCTGTGGCTGAGCACCACACTGAGAAGTGAGAAATCTCTGTGACAAACACGAGTGCAGACACTCTCCAGGAGGATGGCAGACCTGACAGCACACGGCAAGTCAGGGTCTCCCACTCCAGCATCCACCACTGATCTGCAGAATGGGAGAATCCTGGACAAAGCTGCTGCATCTTCCACTGTAGACACACTTCCAAAACCAGCCTGCAACCCTGCTCCAAACAGCAGAGCCAGCCCTGAGCCTAAGATGAGTGTTGGTCCTCAGAAATCAGCCTCAGCCCTACAGTCCTGGCCCTGGGGATACCACTTTCAGAGCACTGGCCCCAAGACTGTGACAAGAAGAGGGAAAGCTGTAAGAACCAGCCAGTAGAGCAGGACTTGCCAGATTTCACTCTCCCATCCTCAGCTTGAGGCGTTGGAGAAGTTCTCTACTGCATTTAGGCTCAAAGCAATGTTTTCTTTGCACTCCTCTTTATTTCCTGGCTTCAGGAAACAAACCTGTTCATGCAGTACAAATGATTCTGCTTGGGCAAAGGGGGCTGTACCAGGGCTGGGCAGGAGGCTGTCAGGCCAGGGGCTGGCAGTCATTGGAATTGCACCCGAGTGCAGGTGGTTTGGGATGCCAGTCTCAGGGAGTGTGGGAGGGCCCCCACTTGTTTGCAAGGCTCTTCTCTCCCTGGCCCTTCACCCCCAGCACAGCTCCACCTGGGGACATCTTGGGAGCCTGTGGCACTGCTGGATGGCACCATAAGGGCAGGGAACACCTTGTGTTCCAGGTATTGTAAAGAAAGCAAGAGAACGAAGCTGAAATGCAGTTGTGTAAGGCTTGTGAAAGAGTAGGAGAGGGAATGGAGAAGGAGTGAATGCAGCAAGCCAGGGATTGACACAGCAGGGCTGGTCTCAGGGCGCTGAACACAGAGCTCATTACGGGGACCTCAAGCATTGCACCATGCCCCTAAAAATGGCCTTTCAAGGCCCTGCACTGGCAGTGGGGATGATGTCAAGCCACCACAGAGGGACAGTGAGGGAATGAGAAGGAGCATGAGAGGGATGCTCACGCCTGGTACTCACCTGGTGAAGTCATCATCTCCGATCATGTGCCGAGGGATAGGCGAGTACCGGGACGGAGTCACCTGGGGAGGGATGGGATAGGCAGGCTTGCTCTCAACGCTGCCCAGGTAGCCCAGACTGGAGTTATGGCTTATGTGGTTGTCAGCCAAGGCTGAGAAGGCTGCAGGGGAGGAGAAGGTCATCAGGAGCAGGACTCCATACACAATGAGGACACGGAGACCAGCCCAGCCCTGCTCCCCACCCCAACACGCCCAGTGCCCCCCAGCCCCGCGTGCCCAGCTGGCAGCCAGCGGTGTACGTACTGCTGGCGTAGTCGGGGGGCGCGTACATGTCGTTGAGGTGGATGTTGCCAGGCTTGGCCACTTTCAGGTACACCATGTCAGAGGTGTTCTTCAGGGCGGCCACTGCCTCCTCGTGCCGCACGTCCTGCAGGTTTGTGTTGTTCACCTGCCAGAGGGAAAGGGCTAGGTGACACGGCTGAGCACGAGGGCTGGGACCAGTGCAGCCCTGCGGGAGTGGTTTTCCAAAGGGGAGGTACCACAGTAGCTCCAGAGGCATGGTCTCATCACCTTCGGTTTGGCTCTCCTGCCTGCAGCCATTACTGTACCTGCCCTCCCACAGCAAATCCCAGCAGGAGCCGCAGGGAAGAGGGGTGAGGCTGCTGACAGGATGGGTGCTGGGGTTCAGGAGCAACACAGTGTGACAGTGGAAGCTGTTCACCTCACAGCTGGCTGTGGCCATGGGGCTTACCGCAAGCAGCCGGTCTCCGATCTGCAGGCGCCCGTCCTTTTGCGCAGCGCCTCCCTCGATGATCTTGGTGATGTAGATGCTGTTGTCCCCAGGGATGTGCTGGTTCCCGATGCCCCCTGCAATGCTGAACCCCAGGCCTGAGGGAGAGTGAGAATGCAGGTGAGGGACAGACAGATAGACAGAGTCCTGGGCTGGCACCACAGCTCCCAGTGCCTCACTGGGCTTTGCACCCTGCCCAAACCCAGCTGGCAATGAGGCCAGCCCGGCCACCATGCACTGCCCTGTGGGTCTGTCCCACACCCTGTGCCCCACAGCATTCCACGCTGCTGGGCCACCCTGCAGCATCCTGCACTGTGGCGGTGCCACCTCGCACCCCACATCCCCCGTGAGGCTGCCCTGCATCTCAGGGCATCTCACCCCGAGGGGCCACCACACACTGTCCTGTGGGGCAGTGGGGCACCCTGGCCAAGCGAGCAGAGTGAGGGGTTCACCTTTGGGGCCCTTCATCAGGTTAACCTCCATGATGGTCTCTGGCGGGGGCTGCCGGCGCCGCACCACGAGCCGCACCACGGGGCCTGCTTCCTTCAGGGCCTCCACAGCTTTGCTGTGCACAACCTCAGAGACGTCCACGTCGTTCACCCGCAGCACACAGTCGTTCACCCTGTGGGCACAGGATGGCCCTGAGCAACCCTGGGGAACCACCAGCCTATGCCACCCTCCTCTGGTCACCTCTGCCACCCTCCTCCAGCCACACAAAGGAGAGCTGCTCAAGCTGGCCAGATCCTGCCCTGCTGGGGTGAGTGGTGGTGAACATCCCTGTCCTGAGGGGATCTGGCTGTGGTGAAGAGACATATGGAGACCAGGGACCATGTGAGGAAAAGGGGTTAGGCCTAGAGGGTCCATGCAGAGATCCTGGGTGACACCCTGGTGGCTCCCCCAGCCCTGTACTCACCCCAGACGGCCATCCATGGCTGCTGCTCCCCCGGGGATGATCTTGGTGATGAAGATACCCGGGTCATCTGGAACATGGGGGTTGTCGATGCCTCCCGCTATGCTGAAGCCGAGGCCGGAGTTACCCTGTGGGAAATCAAACGCTGCGTCGTTCCCCCAAGGGAAACTGCTTGCTGCCAGCCCTTCTGAAATGGTTCCCCCCAGCCGCGGGACTGCCTGGGGCGCAGGAGCCCTTACAGCATCTGTCACACCCCGGGGTGCCCGGCTCAGGGGGTAGAGGGATGCTGGCCAGAGGAGAGGCCGGCGTTCCTGAGCTGAGTGCTCGGCAAAGCAGCGTGGAGCGCTGAACAGATGGAGTGGGAGAGTGGGAGCCGCCGAGGACCTCCCTCAGCACCGCGTCTCCACGGAGAGCCTCGAAGGCAGGCGGGGAGCTGGGGGAAGAGGAGGTGGTCCTTGGCGGAGAAAACCTCCCCTTGCTGGCTGCTCCCCAGGAGGAGGCACCGATGCTGCAGCCTGCACAGACCAGCGGGGATCGTGCCAGTCACCAGCATCCCACTCCTGCCCCTCTGCACCCTGGGATGTAGTCCTGGCACAGAGCCAAGCTGGGGACCAGCAACACTGATGCCAAAATGCACAATTTGGGTGGAGGTGGCTATCAGGATGGAGTGGGCTCTTCAGTTCTGTCTCCTTTTCCTCACAGATATGCTTGGAGCATCACTTGGAGCTTCTCCTGCTGCATTATGCCTGGGGGGAATGCAGGGACCACAGTTCATCTCCAGGCCATTCCCCCAGCACCTCAGGATTGAGTGGCTCTGGCCCTGTGCTGCCTCTCCCACTTGCAGGATCCTCATTAGTGACACACTCACAGGCACTGCTTCCAGATCCATGCTTGATGCAAGTGGACAATTCCTGCCTTTTTTGCTCTGCCTTGAAAATCAGATGGCTCCTCGCCTTGTTTCCTCATGTGGAAGAGCTGACAGTCACATACTATTGTGCCTGCCTCTCTTGTACACAAGTGGGCTCAGACCAAGCTCTCCTGGCTGCCCATGGCCCCAGTGCTCAGTGGGAGATGAGGGAGTGCTCTGCTCTTCCAGGGGACCTGTGGCTGGGAGGACCACACTGGAACTCAGGCTCCCCGGGGTAATTTAGCACCAACAGCCAGCTGGGGCTTGCATTTCTGCCCAGCAATTTTGCCCCAGCATCAGCTCCTGCAGGGATGCAGAGCTGACTCTGTGACGCTCATGACACAGCACCAGGAGCCACCAATGCCTGTCACTGTGCAGCGCTCCCGGATGCTCTCTGGCCAGCTGGGATTTGGCTGGCATGTGACACGGAGGCATTCAACGGGAAAGGGTCTGAGGCTGCTCTCTTTCCTCTGTGCTGGATTCTGATTACCCTGTGCCTAGCTCAAAAAAGCTCTTTACTGTCACAGAGACCCAGCCTGGCCGCAGCAAGGGGGGTGAGATTGCAAAATGATCCCCAGCCATTCATTGTGCCTGTCTATGGAAGGTCCTTGGTTAGCTACAAAACCTGGAAATTATCTGGACTGTTAATTTTTATTTTGATAAATCTCAAAAAGGAGTTCAAGGGATTTCTTAGCTGACATCAGGGCTAATGCCAGAGCAGCTCCTGCTCTGGACACATGAATGGTGGGTAAACACAAAGCCATGCCCCTCTGCAGATTGTGTTTCTGCTGTTATTGCCCCCAAAATGCTGCTGCATTTACACTTGTCTTTACAACTAAGACAAGGATTAATAACAGTGACAGACTAGCCATTTTGGGGTACCCTGAGGTTAATTCTGGAAGCCAAACACTCCAGCAAGGGGACAGCCTCACCTGCAGGCAGCAGGGTGCTTCTCCTGTATTGACAGGATTGTTGGATCCCACTGGGGACCAGGTGAAGGGGAAGGACCTGGATATGGTTCATGCTAGCCCAGGCCTCTAAACAGTGAGATTCCCTCATGGTTTCTTGCTGTTGGAGAAGGAATTGCTGCCTGGGGCTTTGAAATGGGGGCATCAATGAGTTCACCTCCCTGTGTGGTCCTGCCAGCTCTTCCCATTCCCATTAGGGGCTGAGGACAGAGGATGCCCAGAAGAATCCCTGAAAGCAAGGCTTTTCCCTGTGACTCGGGCCTGGAGCAAGAAACACTTAGCCCAAAAAGGAAGGAACCCCTGGGCTGGTTTCGTCAGGCACGCCGGGGAAGCGGTGGGTGAGGCGGCAGCCCCAGATAACCTTCCGTCCACCCACCTCGGTGATGCAGAGCCAAGGGAAGGAGGGAGATGACTAAAGGCACAGAGGAACAGAATAATGAGCGATGCGTCTTCCCCTGCACTGCCGGCCACGCGGCGAGGCTGAGCCGCCTGGCAGGCAGCGAGGGGGAGGCAAGGGGTGCTGGGGGGAGCCACGGGCAGCCTCCCACCACAGCCATTCCCAGCCAGCAGGGCTGTGCCTGTCTCTCGGAGTAAACCCTGGGCCAGCTTTTCCCGCTCCCTCTCCCTCTCCATCCCTCCTCCCTGCTGCTTCCTGGGCAACAAAAAAGCTCTTCCTGCCCTATGTGGCGCTGGTTTGCTCCTGGATAAAGCCCATACGTGGGGGGAGATAATTTTAGCCACTAGCTAGGTGTGGTGCATGCCATCACCTCTGCGTTGCCAACAAAGAAAATGCTCGAGCAGGAACTTCCTCCATTGGGGTTTGTTTTACTAAATAACCTATTCTTGCAGCTTAGCATCCCAAGGCTGTGTACCCCAGAGTGATGAGGAGCCTGGTGGCAGGGTGGCTTTGGTCCCTGTGCCCAGTTGTGGGGTGCACAAGCAGAGCTCCCCACACCTCTGTTTTCTCACAAAGGCAATGACAGAGAGCCTCCCCCATGCTCTGCACGGATGGGTTTATGGGGGTGAAGCCCTCCTCCCTCCCTTCTGGAGGGGTGGCAGAGGCAGAGGGGAGCAGCAAGCCCACCCTGGTGGGAGCCAGGCTGGCAAAGCAGGTGTGACACCCGTGAAAGCCTCCAGAGAGAGCGGGGAGCAGACACCAGCCTCTCCCCATGATGCAGGGATGCGTGGGGGGCCGGCTGTGCCGGGGGTGGGAGAGTGGGAAGAGCTGCTGGTGGGTGAGTAAGGAGTACTTACCCTTTCCAAGACGATCTCCTCATACTTGAACATCCCATCGCTGCCATTCATCTGGAGAGAGGGAGACAGTGTGTTACGACTCTCTGCTGCTCCTGGGGGAATTTGTTTTTCCTCTCTGATAGCTGAACACGAAGAATCCAGCCTAAAAGCTGCACCATCACCGCTGAAAAAACCTTAAATGCAATTGCTTGAGCCTGCCCTGGAATTAAACCATGTGCTGCTTTTCTTTCTGGGCATGAGCCAAAGCCCACTGACTTTAATGCACTTCTGTGCAAAGCCTTTATTCTCGCAGCTCATTTCTTCAGCCGTGAAAAGGAACACAACCGAAGGCACAAAAAGAAATAACACCTTTGTTACGCAGCATATAATTAACCTCAGGAATTCACTGCTTGAGGAAGGGAAGAGAGGGGGTCGGTCCATTTAAAGGGAAAAAAATGTCTGTACATAATAACATAATAAACACCTTTAGCGGCTTATATTTTTTAAATCTTTTCGTAGCATGACTGTACTAACAGGAAATTCAGAATAATTTATTCTACGGAATTAGCTGGGTGCAAAGGAAACAAGGTGTGAGAGAGTGGGGCACAGTAAGAGGTGAAAACATTGTGGTGCCCTTATGTACAAAAATGGTGTAGCCTGTCTCAGTGCTGCACACCACACTGATCCCCACGCTTAAAGGCCTCCCATACCCAGAGAAGCAAAGCAGAGCTCTTGGAAACATAATGAATAGAAACAAAAAACGGGTGCAACTGTAGGCTGTAAAATGGCAAATGTAGAATCAAGAAAAAAGTCCATTTTCCTCATCATCAACAATGCACAGGAAAAATGCAGCAGTTTCACTCCAGGTCATAAGGATCAGGCCAGAAACAGCTGCCTGAGGTCTAAAATTTAGCAAGATTTGCAATGCAATTGGCTACTGAAATATCCAACACTTAACAGCAACAGTTTCAGAGCAAACTGAGTCAGAAGGGAACCCAAAGGGTCATGGAGCCCAACTCCTGGCCCTGCAGTCTCTCCAGTAATCCCACCATGTGTCTGAGAGTGTTGTCCAAATGCTCCTTGAGCTCTGGAAGCCTTGGTGCCATGACCATTCCCTGGGGAGCCTGTTCAGTGCCCCACCACCCTCTGTGTGAAAAACCTTTTCCTAATGTCCAGCCTAAACCTGCCCTGACACAGCTTTATGCCCTTTCCTCAGGTCCTGTCACTGAGCGCCTGAGAGAAGACATCAGTGCCTGCTCCTCTGATTCCCCTCACGAGGAAGCTGCAGGCTGTGGTAAGGTCTGTCTTCATCCTCCTCCAGACTGAATAACCCAAGTGACCTCACCCTTTCCTCTTATGGTCTCCTCTAGATCCTTCACTACCTTTGTAGCCTCCTTTGGACGCTCTCTAACAGCTTTCTATCCTCATATTTGGGCTCCAGGGCTTGAGGTGAGGCTGCCCCAGTGAGAGCAGAGCTGGACAACCCCTCCCTTGCCCATCAGGTAATGCTGTGCCAGATGCACCCCAGGCCATTTTGGCTACCAGGGCACACTGTTTACTCACATTTATTTTTGAGGGGACAGAACTCAACCTCCTAATTTAAGTCACTCTGGGAAACAAGGGATGGGACAAGGACAGTTCTGTATGACAAGGCAGAGGCAGTGGAACCCCAGACTCAGCAGGTGAGCACCTCTCTCACTGGGCAGTCCTGCCTCTGCCTGTGGCCTCTGGACAACGTGCAGGGTTCCTCCTCTGGATTTTACATCCACCATTAAATGATGGCTCCTATATCATATGGAGCCACTTTCTGTATATGCTCTGTATCCCAAACTGGAGCTGACATGCCTTTGTTTGGACACAGCTCTCCTCATGCAGCACCAGCACGCTGGCTGTGTCCTGCTTTCCTAGCTCCCTGTTACCTGTCCCTGCAGAGGCATGGCCCTGCCATCCTCCACACCCCCACAATGCTGGGTCATTCCATGGAGGGAACAGCAATTACTATTTATGCTAAAGCCACCACCTGACACCACAGAAGAAAACTCAGCGAGGCAATGGTGAGGCTCTACTGACAGGTAGGAAGAGGAAACAGGACTTTTTCTAGGTGGCAACAATCAGGGGGCCAGGCAGGGGAGCAGTTCTGCAGGACAGGATCTGGGATAGGGCAGTGCCACCTGTGACACACACATCCTCATCCCCTGCCCTGGGTGGCCAAAGCAATCCCACACCCTGTACTGTGCTTCAAGGATGAGGCTGGGCAAAGAGACAGGAATGAGGCTCCAGGGAACACAGGCTGTGTGCTGTCCCTGCTTGGATGTGCTCTGTGCCTGGTGCCTCCCAGCCACAGGAAGATTCCAGGGGACAGTTCAGGGCTGGGACATCCAGACACTCCAATAATAGGATGCTCAGATCCTCCCAGCACATTGGGAAAGGCTTTGGCTTTTACAGGAGAATCTTGTGGCAGAAGAGCTACAAGAAGCAGTGGCATTAACCCACAGCAGGATCCCTGACAGCCTCAGAGGGACAGGGACATATGGCCAGTGCCACCCTGGGCTGTGCTCCTGTGGGCAGAGAGGCTTTGCTTCCCTTGCCACAGGTTCCCCCTTCAGCATGGGCCACCTTTCCCTCCTCTCATCCTCCTGTACTGACTAATCCTAAGGGCAGCTGGCTCGCTGGCCAGTGCCACCCTCACAGCCTCCCTCAGCACAGCACAGCCTCCTTTAGCACAGCACAGCACAGTACAGCACAGCCCAGCACAGCACAGCACAGCACAGCACAGCACAGCCTCCCTTAGCACAGCACAGCACAGCACAGCCCAGCACAGCACAGCCCAGCACAGCACAGCACAGCACAGCACAGCACTGCTCAGCACAGCACTGCTCAGCACAGCACAGCACTGCTCAGCCCAGCACAGCTCAGCACAGTACAGCACAGCCCAGCACAGCCCAGCACAGCCTCCTTTAGCACAGCACAGCCTCCCTTAGCACAGCACAGCCTCCCTTAGCACAGCACAGCACAGCACAGCACAGCACAGCACAGCACAGCACAGCAAAGCACAGCACAGCTCAGCACAGTACAGCACAGTCCAGCTCAGCCCAGCCCAGCTCAGCCCAGCCTCGGGCCCAGCCCCTCTCTGCAGTTGGTATCCCGGTGCGTGGGGTGCGGCGTCGCCTCTCCCCGGCTTTCCAGCAACTCAGATTCCTGGCACCCTTTGCTACTACACACATTGTCCTCCCTGCCTTGGCATTCGGCACAGTTGCCACACAGCCAGCCATATGCACACCCACGGCCGCAGAGAACAGCGTACACATCCCTCCAGGATGGGGATCTGCAGAAAGCTGTGACAATCTGTGAGCGTGGTGAGAGCCAGCGCGCCGGGGCCCCGCCGAGGAGCGGCCGCTACCAGCGGCACCCGGGGTGCACTGACACCCCAGAACACAGAACACAGCACATCCCAGCACAGTGACACCCCAGAACACAGCACAGTGACACCCCAGAACACAGCACACAGCACAGTGACACCCCAGAACACAGCACATTGACATCCCAGAACACAGCACACAGCACAGTGACACCCCAGAACACAGCACAGTGACACCCCAGAACATTGCACACAGCACATAGCACATAGCACACAGCACACAGCACACAGCACACAGCACAGTGACACCCCAGAACACAGCACACAGCACAGTGACACCCCAGAACACAGCACACAGCACAGTGACACCCCAGAACACAGCACATCCCAGCACACTGACACCCCAGAACACAGCACCCTGACACCCCAGAACACAGCACACAGCACACCCTAGCACACAGCACAGTGACACCCCAGCATTCAGCACACTGACACCCCAGCAGAAAGGCCCTGTCAGACATCCCAGCGATGCCAGGCAGATGAGGCTGTCATAGCCCTGCTCCCCAAATCTCAGGGCTGCCAATGCTGAGCAGTGTTTTGCATTGCTCCCCGAAAACGTAAGTGCTTTCTTGATGTGGCGTCTGCTGGGAGCAGCCTTTGCTAGCCAGGCATGCTGGGGTCAGCCAGGCCTGACCACAGAGTTTTAGCTCTGATTAGGTTTCCAAAATTAATGTACTGGAATGCCAGTTAATTGTATAAGGAAGCCAAATGAAGAACTTAATATATACCATGTAACCAAGGGAACAAGCCAACAAAGCGAGCGTTCCAGTGTTGGAAAATCAAATACCAGTCACTCACTGATGGCAAAAACCTCCCCATGATACCCACCAAAGCTGCCACAGCCTGGCTCTGCCGCAGGCTGTTCCCCCTATCCTTTGCCAGTGCCCTGTGCTCCTCCCCAGCTCCTGTTTGGGGCCATCTCCGGTGGGAAGGTGCCTGGCTCCATCACCTCCAGGCAGGAGAGCACACCACACCCTGCTCTCCTCTCCTCGTGTAACACCTGCAGAGCTGACAGCAGTGTCAGGGGCTAATTAACCGTTCCCAGCATATCCTGATCCTAACCATCACCTGGTTTCTCATGGAAAAGAGTACAGCTGTTTTTTTCCAGTCCCTTCCCATGCAACAAGTCCACCTGAGGGCTCAGAAGGAAGCACCTTTACTGGCCCTCTGCTCTTTAGAGCAGGAGGGAAATAGTTACTGATGACGGCATTTAGATCATCAACAGAAGGCAGCAGAGTTAACACTCATTTGATAAAGAGAAGAGCACACACCTTCCAGAGGTACTGCAAGCTGTCTGCAGGCTCTGCTGGCCAACACTGCAACAGTGCACATGGAACACCCCTTGCAATTTGCTAGAGAGTGAGGATTTGAGGTGGGTTTTTTGGGTTGGGCTGACTGTTTTTTGTGGTTTTGCTTGTTTGCTTGTTTTTTAAATAAAAAAGAAGGCCAGATTTAGAAGACAAAGATCAGGTTCCTCAAATACAGCACAAATAGCCAACCAGGAAATAACCTGCAGGAAGGATAACACTGCTCACAGTCCCTTCTGGAGCAAGATCCTGCCCATATCCTGTGCTTAGGATGCGAAGAGGACGAGCACGGGGGCCCTGCTGGTAAAGCAGCCGTTCCTTGAGATAATGGAGAGGGTCTGAAGACTGGAGAGCCAGCCCTTGGTTGTGCCAGCCAGCCCTGGGTCTGGAGGGCACCTGGCGATGCCCCACACTTGCCCCAGCACGGGGACAGGGGAGCAGCCCTGTGCCAGGGCAGCGGGGCAATGGGCACCTCCCTGCTGGCACGGGCAGTGCCAGCCCTGGCACGGGAGAGCTCTCCCTGCTTGCACATGGCAGGGGGCCCAGGGAAAATAGGTCAAGAGCTCCCTCCCTTCACCTCCCGGTGTCCACCCGTCCTGCCGCAGCACTGACACCTATGACTCGCTTCCAGCTGTCCCCTGGCCTCAGCCCCCTTGTGTGCACTGCCCACGGTGCTGGCCTTGTGCACAGAATGAAGAAATGCTCTATTTCTGGCCAGCCTTTTGCCAGAGGGCCACGGGGACCAACCTGCTGAGCTTGGGCAGAGTGAAGGGGTTTGCAGCCTGACAGCCCCAGCAGCAGCTGGGAGGACAGCAGAGCCATGCTGCCTGCAGGAACTGGCAGAGGGCTGTGCCTCAGCCAGCACTTGGGAACAAAGTGTGAGGGACTCACTGGCTGAGATCAGGCCTGGAGAGCACTTGCCTTCCTCACACCTGGCTTTTAAGCGACTGAAGAAGTGGATGCACCTCACTGCTGGGCAAGGAGGCACCAAATCAGGCTCCAAGGAATGAGATTCTGAAACCTTGAACTCCTCAAGGGCTTTGGAGTGACTTTCCCTGCTCATTTTGGGACTGCCTGGCAGCAAGAAGTTGTTTTAGCTTCAGAGAGGCAGCTCTGAACGCAGAGACCCCATCTGCCATGGGAATTCTGTTTCCAATTCTCCATCTCCCCATTATGGACATGCTGGGCAAAATACACCAAGATGTGAAACATGGGTGATGCCCTCCAGCACCCCCCTTACCCTTCAAGGGATACTTTTAACACTGCAGGCATTTTATAATGGGTTATTTGGGTTTTTACACCCTGAGGGTGCTGGGCTCTGCTGAAGCCACACACTGAGCCCCAGCCATCCCAGTGCTGCAGCTTCTACCTCACAGTGCTGCTGGTGCTACATGCTCCTGGGGATGGAAGTGGGTGGATGGGGACATTGAAATGCAGAACAGACTTCTTGATAAACAGTCAGGGCCAAATCCAGCCCAGCAGCCAGTCCAAGGCAATCAATGGAGCTAGAACAGGAAGGAACTAGACTGCATCCATCTGTTTATCATTACGGAAAGCACTGAATAGTTAAGTAATTAAAGACTGGAAGATGTGACTTTAACCCTTCCAAATACATATTGTACCAACAGGATTCAGATTTTGGGTTTGTAAAAAGCCCCATGCTTGCAGATTTGGTATTTTGGTGTTCACAGCAAGCTCCTGGTGTGGCTCCTTTGCTGACCTGGGAAATAGCTGAGGTTTTGGGGGGTGTTTTCACTGAAGCCTGAGGAACCCAGCACCTCAGAGAAGGAGAAGTTGGAGCAAGGCCTGTTTCGTGGTATAACATGAAGTAGAAGGCAAGAGGGTTTCCAGGCTGGATGTTCAGAGGAATCAGAGTGAGGTGTCTCCCCTGCTCTGAGCACGGGCTGCTCCAGGCACCCCAATGGTGGCACACAGCAGATCACAAACAGCACATCACAGCCACAACCTGGTGATCCTTTTGACCCCTGCAGGACAGTCGCTCTCAGCATGTTCTGCTGAGGTTGGATGGATGGGATCAGTGACTGCCACCCCCAGTGTGATGCTGATGTCTATCAGAGGTGCAGAGCATCCCCTAAACCCTGGCCAAACCCACCCCAGGGGCTGCAAGAAGGGCACAGCAAGAAGGACCTGCATCCTAAGGTGGGGAGAAGGGGTGGACAGGGATATGGAGGTGGAGGGAGGGATGTGAAGTTAATGAGCTGGAGTGGAGGGAAGCAGTCAGGAGGGCAGGAAAGTGGAATGCACTGCAGTGGAAGGAGTGGTTCCTGGCCCCGCATGAGGGCTCCCTGCTGCTGGCCTCTGTTGGTCTCTGGAACCTGCCTGGTGTGACAGAGCCTGTCCTTGGCCCTTGGACTCACTTCCCATTGCCTTTGGGCACACAGGCAGGGAGGAGGGACTGGCATGGATGGAGGGTGGCAAAGGATGTGGTGCAATGATGAGCGGGCAATGTTCCTCCAAAGGTGTGACATTTGGTACTGAGGGAGAGCACAGAATGGATGTGAAAGCAGAGTTTCCATCCAGGAATCCTGCCCTGCCTTGCTCACAGCACACTTCTCCCTTGCTCTATCAAGCCTTATGGTGGTCCCTTCCCTCCAGAAGGCATTGCCCTTTTCCCAGCTCCCCGCAGAACAGCCAGGAGAGTGCAGACAGGAAGCTGCAACACGGCACTGCCCTGCAGCCAGGGTGCCCAGCACAGTGACAGAACCTGCAGCCCACAAACCCCCTGCCTTGCCATGTGTTTGGGTGAGGCAACCTTTGGGGACAGCAGCTCTCCTCTGCCACATTCATACAAGGCTGCTGGACCCAGGACCACCACGCTGAGAGATGCACCACTGCCTTCCTCTCCAATGTCAGGTGCCTTTAATTAAGGCTTAATGAAACCATACAGTCAGGGTTGGAAGGGTCTCAGCCAGGCTTTCCTTCTTCTCTGTGCCCCTACTCAACCTGCCCAGTTACAGCTCTGATGTGCACTGACCCCACCGCAGGCTGTGGGCTGAGATCTGCAGGGGAAGTTCGACCCCCAGAAGTCACCTGTGGCACGCTACACTGGATGAACCCACCCCAGCTCTGAGTCCTGGTGCTGCTTCACTGCTCTGGGAGGCAGCTGAAGTGTGATGCATCAGAAATAAACCAGATGCAAAACACCCAGCCCTGGCAAGCTGTTAACTGGGCTCCTTTGGGCAAAAAAGGGAAGCACCCCACAAACACAGAGCCAGTGCTGCGGGCCAGAAACCCAAGCTGGCCACCCTCCTCCCTTCATCCCTCCAGCAGAAATGAGTTACAAATGTTCTGGGGATGGATGCAGCAGGATGCAAACCCTGTCTGTCACAAACTGAGGAGGATTATCTTATACTATGCCAGGAGTGCCAAGTGCACTGTGGCTGCAAACACACTCACCAAGTACTGCTCAGCTGCTGGCAGCCTTCAGTGGGAGAGGAGCAGCATCTGATGGGCCCTGCTGCCCTAAGGACCAGTCAGTGCAATGCCAGCAAACACTCAGAGAGCCCTGCTCCTGTCCTGAGGGGTCAGGACTGCCTAAGGAGGCTGAGGCAGTGCAGGAAGGTAAAGGATGCCCCAGCAGAGCCTCTCAGCCCCCCTGCATGGGAGGCAGAGGAAATGGCTGTATGATTAACTCTGAACACAACCAGCCTGGATCCCCAGCTCCTCTGCTGAGGCTTTTTGCCTTGTGTTTTTGCCTCCCTGTGCTGGAGTCCCCAGCATCGCCTGCTGCTGGTCTCGGTTCTGCGCAGTGTCACCCAGCCCCAGCAAGGTCTGGGGGTGGGACAAGCTGTGGGTATCAGGATCCTCTGCTGCCTTACCAGGGCCTCCTTGAGCTGGGAAAGCCTTTCCTGCATTGCTGAGCAGGGAAAATGCAGCACTTGGTCAAAGGAAGCAAAATGAAACCGGGAGACTTACAGAGAGCCCTTGTTCCAGCGAGTCTGTATTCACGATAATGGGAGCGGGGTTGGCCTGTGAGGAGACAAAAGTGGGATGTCACCAAGCTGAGCCATGAACCCAGCCCTTCATGGTGCACTGCTTCTCCTCTGGCCATGCCATCGCAGACCCTCCAGGCCAGGCAGCAGAGAGAGATTCAGGAAGGGCTCTTCTTGTCCCTCTTCTAGGTGTCCAACAGCCCTGGCACAGGAGCAGGGCCACAGCATGGCTCTGGGCACCAGTTCTGTGCTCAGATCTGGTGTGTCCCAGACACCCCGTGGCCTTGGTGTGGATTGGAAATTCTCCCAGGCTTGTGTCAGACTCCCACCAGCACCAAAATTCATGTGAAATTCACACTAGTGAGGGGTTAGGAGATGTAAGAAGTAGGGAAAGAAGGCTTTCTGAGGGAGGAATATACTGCCAGGCCTTGAAGCACCTTCCAACAGCTGCTGTTCCTTCTAAGCACAGGGCCACCACACCCTGGGACAGGTGACAGCATTTGGTCCCTTATCCTCATTACTCTTGGGGCAAACCCTCTGCTCGGCAGCCTCGGCTCACCCTCCACAGCACTACACGCATCCTCCTGTCCTGAAAGGCTCTCTGTGAATCTCTCTCCTCCGGGGCTGCCCTCTGTCCCTCGGCTCGCTGACATCGCAGGGCAGACACGCGTGCAGAGGGCAGCTCGGGCACACAGGGCAGGGAGGCAGGGACGGAGGAAGGGAGGGCGGCTGTCCCAGGAGAAGAGGATGGGCGAAGATGCAGCGCCGGCGGCCGGAGGGGCCGCTGAGGCTGGAGAAGGGTCGGGACGGGACGGGACGGGACGGCTGGAGATCAGGGGCGGCCGACGGAGGGACAGGCTGGAGGGATGGGGAGGCCGGAGGAGAGCCGGGACGGGACGGGACGGGACGGGACGGGACGGGACGGTCGGAGTGGCCGGAGAACCGGGATGGAACGGCCGGCGACCAGGGACGAGAGCGGCCGGAGGAGGACCAAGGGTGGCCGGAGGGCCGATCCGGGATGGAACGGGAGGCCGGAGGAGGGTCGGGGCGGTGGGTCAGGGGGGCCGGGCCCCGCTCGCCGCCTGCGGGGTCCCGCCCGCCGGAGCTGTCCAGCAACGCCGGCTGCTGAAGGCGCGGGGCTCCGCGGAGCCGCTCTGGGACGAGGCTTGGGGGAGGGAGGGAGGGAAGGAGGGAGGGAGGGGCGGCCAAAAGCGAGAAGCAAAATCCCAAGGCTGACATTCCTCGCCGGCACACAACGGAGAGCAGTGCAGCGCCTGGAAGGTCAGCGGTGAGCTGGGACTCGCTTCATCATCCCAAGGCTCGTGAGGAGAACAGCAGCCAGACTGAGACATGCGAAGAGACACGAGCTACCGGGGGATGTGGAGTGAGTGAGCCGCCTGCCTCAGGGCATCACGAACATCAGAGGCAGGAACCAGCGAGTCAAGCAATTACCAGGGACCACTGTCAGTCCATTAACAGGGGCGTTGGACCACACGGCCCAAGAGGCTCTGTGAGTCCGTGGAATTTTCACAGGAGCCAGCTACCTCTTTATTGCTCTTGTCTGGGCTTTACCTGTCCCTGATAAACCAGCCTCCTCCCATAACCCAGCACAGCAGTCCCCACCATGTCCTGTTTTAGTTGACCCTATTTCTAGACTATTCACTCTCCTCAATTAGTGGATGAGAGAGTTAAGGGCCAACCAGACTGTGGTTTAAATCCTGCCCTGGGAAAGTTCTGCTCTCATACGGATGGAGCAGGAGGTAGTTAATTTGATTTATTCAGATGCTTTCTGATCTTTCCTGCAGCTGTAACTATTGGTTACAAAAACATAGTTTTTATGGCAATTAATTCTCTAACTCAGGCAAATGTGACCACTTCCAAGCACTCCTGCCAAACCCCTCCGCCCCACAAAAAAAGAACCACGATTTTCAGGTCCAGTGTCTTGGGATCTCCAAGGCCCAGAAGCAATGTTAAACTGGGAATATCCCCTCTCTGGCAGTGCACAGTCCTTGTATTTAATCCAGATAATTTGAGAGATAGAATATATTAAACCTGGCAGTGGCTTTTATTAGTCCCCAGTGCAATTCTAGGAAGGGATTCCACATTTCAAGGCAAAAGAGAAGCACTTCTACTGCCAGCAATTAACAACCAGTAGCACATCAAGGTTTGAACATCCAGAGGCCAGCTCTGATTAGATGAGTTTCCAGGAAGGATGCAGAAGAGGCAGCCTAAGCGAATGTAGCCCATCACGTGCCCCATGATTTATAAAAGGAATTCAACTCCACAAATGATGCTTTGGATCCCTCCCAGGGAGAAGTGCTCTATATAATAATGTCATAGAAGCTTTTGCAGGTCCAGCCCGAGTCCTCCACTGAGCCCCACTGCACTCTTTGTTGAATTAATAATAGCCCAAAAATCACACATCACATTGCCTCGCTCACACAGTGGTGAGCCCTAAGGACATATTTTGTTTAGCCTGCTCCCTGTGCACTGAGCATCCTTCACAGCCATTCCACACTAGTGATTTTTTACATCTCAAAATACTGCTAGGAGCACAATTTCCCACTCAGGCTCCAGATGGGACCCAGGAGATACCGAATGTGAGTCGCTGCTTTAAAACAAAGTCACACGTGGTCAGGAGGAACTCGGACCAGGAAATCCCCACTTGCCTTCTGTGGCCAGCTGTTCCAGCTACTACAAGAAAGGTGTTTGGGCATTAGTTCTGACTTCCACTCGCAAATATTTCAATATTTGCACTTTCCTACTGAGGAGACTGACAAGACCTAAGACTCAGAAGTAAGAAGAGGATCTGAAAATAAAAAGCTTTGTCCTCCCTCCACCAGTCAGGCAGAGGTACTGAGCAGCTCTGCTAACCAGGGGAGGAGAGAGAGTGCCATAATTTTTTGCAGGGCAGCAGGACCTTGCTGGTGAATTAACCATGCCCTCAATTCCATAGGGAACTAAGTAATTTATGCCCTGAGGAGCAGGGAGTTGCTGCATGCAGGGAGGAGAGGGAACAGGACTGTGCATTCTGATCACATTCAATGGGGGCTGTCAGATCTCCTCCATCTAAACCCCCTCATCACATTATTATTTACCAAGCCCTGCTTGTGCTTGGGGAGGAGGTTTACAAATGGAAAGGGAAGAGGTCCAAGTCCTACAGTGCCCACTCCATGGCAGCAGGATCACCAAGGTCCAGTGGAGCTGGAGATGTCCTGAACTCTGTCCATCAGAGGCCCTTGGTCTCAGGGGATGGAGGCTGCAGGGACTCGAGGAGGACCCTGGGGAGTGAGGAGGGCACTGCACAGATGCAGAGAGATTGATCTGGGCACAAAGCCAGCGAGGCAGAGGACAGCTGTTGGGAAAATCTGGGCAGCAACAGGAGTCAAAGGGAACCGTGGTGAAGGGGGATGGAGTTTGAAGGTCAGGATTCAAGAGCTCTCTGGTCTCACGGGGGCTGAGAGAAGCAGAGCCTTGCATTCACTGAGCTCTGCACGACAGTCCTGGTGGCAGCCACAGCCCAAGTGCTGATGGAGGGAGCAGCAATCTGCCCCAGGCAGCCCCAGACAGGGGCTGGCTCCCCGTGGAGCCCTTGGGAGAGCATCGTGCCTGTTTGGGGCAGCTGCCTCCGTGGTGCAAGCCAGGAGGAGGCTGTGGGTGTGTATGCAGGGCAGCAGGGATGTCTCCTCCTCTGCAGGCTGGAGCAAAACCACTGCAGCACGTGCAGGGAGCAGCCAGGCAGGCCAGCAGTGCTCAGAAAAAACCTCAGGCACAGGATGCAGCCTTTCAGAAACACCCTCAGATATCCCCTCTGGGTAGTGATCTGAGAGGGGCTGCTGCTGTTTGGGCTCCACCTGGGCCGTGGCAGCCCAGTGGCACTAACAAAGTCACCCGGGAGCACTAAAGCCCCAAATGTCTACAGGTATCACCTCTCACCTCAGTTCCTACTGCTGTCTTCTGCTGGCACAAAGGCAGGAATTGCAAAACATGATGATTTTCCAAAACTTTCAAGTGAAAGAAAAGCTGCAATTACATGCAAATGGAGGTGGTTCACTAGCCTGCTGCTGAGGATTGGGTCCTGCCCTCTGGCATTTTCCTGAGGACTGCTCTCAGGGCTGGCACACAGGAGCTGGGCAGGGAGATTCTGAACTGAAAGTTCAAGATAATGTCTCCAGAACTGAAATCCCAAAGCTTTGCCATAGCTTCACATCCTCCACAGAACCAGCGTGGGGTCCAGCCCACAGAGGTCAGGAGTTACCTCCTGCAGGCAAAATACACGTGTACAGATGTCCCAGGAGAAGGGCAACTGGACTGTGATCACATATAAACCCACCTCCATCTTAACCAGCAACAGGACTAACAGGAGCCTCCAGAGATGGCAAACACCAGGCCTAACACACAGAGCTGCTCCCTGCAGGAGGCTGGTGTGCCCCATGTGTCATGCAAGAAGGAATGTGCAGGTCAGAGAGACTACTTGAGACACTGGGCTAGTGCATGAGAAGAAAAGCACTAACTTAACTCCTTTATTTCTGCAAATTCCCTGGATCAGACTGGATCAGAATGAAACTTCCATCTGTCTTTTAATATCCTTTGTTTCATATCATCTGAGGTATAATAGTGGCACTCAGAAGGAAATGGCTCTGGAGATAAGTGAAATTCGGTCTTTACATCCCTTTAAAAGCTCTCAGGGGCAGAGGTCACAAGTGGGGAAATGCCCAACAGAATTATCTAATCAGGGCTGACACTGAGCTGCTTGTAGTCCAGCTCCATCTGCTTTGATTTTTTTTTAAAAAGGATGTTAAACCATGGAGAAAGCTGTGCACTTACAGCTAGGAAAGCAGCTGCTCTGTCTCAGGACCCCACTGTGTCGAATTCGGGCTGTGAACATGCAGGTACTGGCTCAGAGATGCTGAGGGTGGTGTGATGCTGCTGCAGGATGCCCAGGCACCACCAGGCTCCTGCTGCTGTGGGGAGCAGCTCTGCACCAAGCTGATGAATTAATTCACAGAACGAGCTCAGGTCCTGCCTGCACAGCACACACAGAGAGCCACCACTCACCCTGATGAGCACTGACACGCTGCTCTGCTTTGTGCCAGACCTGCCTGCCCTGTGCCCACGTGCTGCTTTTCCCAGTGCTGGGGCTACCACCAAGCCAGAGCCCAACACGTAGCTCCCACTGCAGCTGAGATGACACAGCTCCTCCACAGCAACCTGTGGGTACTTCTGAGGTCGAGGCCAGACAGAAACCCACTCCTGAGGGTCCCTGAGGCAAGGAGGGGATGAGTCTCTGCTCTGCCCCACTGCAGAGCAGGTATGTGGAGCAGAGGTTGCTCCTTTCCCCTCATAGACCCCCTTGGCTTTCACCTGGCTGTGCCCAGGGAAGCCATCTCACAGTTCTCCTGTTAGGAAGCAATGCATGGCACATCCCTTCCCAGACTGAAGCCTGCTCCCACCTGGCCTGTGAGATGTAGAGCTTTCCTGGCATCTCAAGACCAAATCCATGCTTTGACCTATCCTTTCCCTTCTCAAGGGGAGAGGCACCACACTGCTCCCAGGCCTGGTCCCATCCTGACAGATCCCTGTGCTCATCTCTCTTTGCTTTCCTGGGCTTTACAGGGTGGCCAGAGCTGAGGTTGTTTGGGAGCATCAACAGAGCTGGAGACCTCTGAGGGAGAGCTGACCCCTCAGGGTTCCCACAGGCTGGGACAGGGAAAGGGAGCAAAAAAAACCCAGAGGATGGAGACTTTTGGAGGCTAAAGAAGTTCTTGGCCAGAGATGAATTGCCCTTCCTTTTAACTGGGCTGGATAAAGTAACTCTCTGTGCACTTTTTCTCACCTCCTGCAAGAGCAAACCTCTTGGCTGACATGGTTTGGGCAGGGGGAGGACATGACCCAAGAGTGTTCCTGCATGAAGGGGGGTGACAGGCTGAGCCTGGCCCCTGCCCTCCTGCACAGCTCAAAGTGTGGCATCAGTGATGCAGGGAACGATGCTGGGGCTGACTGTGGGGCTGGCAGGTGCCCACACCCCCCGTGTCAGTCCCATCCAGCCAGGTGCCAGCTGCTGCCCCTGTCCCTGTGCTCAGCTCACAGCCAGCCTGGTGGCCTGCAAGCACCAGCAGCCCCTTCTCTCCAGGCTGGCTCTGGGCCACGTCTGAGCTGGGCAGTTTTGGTGGCTCTGGGGCCGTGGCAGCACGGCCCCTGCCCCTCGGCTGCACCTCGGCACGGGCTCAAAGCACCGCGGCCAGCCGGAAACCGGGAACACGGCGCTCGAGAGGTCCCTGGTCACAAGGATCTTTGGCAAAGCCACTGAAGTGCCCAAAGTGCAATGTGAACACAAGCAGCTACTGAAGGTTTAATCTTTGTTTTGGTGCCTTTTTTTTTTTTTTTAAAGAGTAGCTTAAATAGGGAGTAGAAAAAGCCTTTACTCAGTAGGGAAGGAAGAAAGCTTCCCAAACAGAAGCTCTGTGGAATCTAAGTTTCCATTTAGAAACCATTAAGGCCAGGGTGTTCACACTTGAAAGTTAGACATCCTGTTCCAGGCTCAGCCCACTAAAATAAGTGACCCAATTTGCAGAGGTGCTAGGCTTCAGTAGCTTCTCTTTGACCTGGTGGTACCAAATAAAATGGACTTGATTCCTTTTTACACAGGAAGAGTTGTTATTACCTGAAAGAGTCACATGCTTTTATCTTCCTCTCAGACAAATACATATGTATAGGGGAAAAAAGTGAATAAGGAACAGTGTTAGAATAAAGATTTCTTTGGTCTCTGGGATTCAAATACCCTAATTTCTTCTTTTCAGTAAGTTCCACTGCATACCCAGTTAACAAGTGTTAAGAAACCTGTTTCTGTGGGAAGAAAGCAAACCAAGATCCATCACCAGAGCTTCGAGCTACATTCTAGTTAATACAAAGGCGACAAGAAGGTATCTAGGGCCTGGTCAGGGTGCTCTGAAGCACTACATGTTCCCAAAAATAATTACACCCTCCAAACAGTTCTTCTACAAGCCACACCAAGCAAGCTCTGCAAGCTAAATTGTGACGTTCGTTCCAAATTCAGGTATTCTGAACTTGTTAAACGCTGTATTAAAAGTTTTCATCTCTAAGTCCCTGATACACGCTCACAGCATATTGCTGGATTTGCAACGAGGGCCCTTGAGGACTCCCTACATCATCCCATCTTTGCATGTGTTAAAACCAGCTGTGAGCATTAACACAGCCCGCTGCACCCACAGTGCTGGCACAACCTCGCAGCAAGGGTTACACCCATCCCTGGATCGCAGCTGCCAGGCTGAGCCCCAGGCTCACTGTCCCCACCCCGTGAGCACGTGGGGTTTGGGGTGGCAGACAGAGCCCCTAAATCCCCCACACTGAGCTCCTCGTGCCCCAGCACAGACCCAGAGAGCACGGCCCTTTGGAGAGCATCCTGCACCGGGCTGTGCACAGCGGGCGCCCGGCACATCACCACGGCCCTGATTACGTCCTGATTAGTCTTAATGACTTCCTCTCTCTAAATGAGCATTCACAGCTCTGGAAGGAACGGAAGCTTCTCTCCTCCCATAATAGCACACGACGTGCCGAGGGGCTTACCCGAACAAGGCAACTCTCCAGGAACAGTGACAGCTTCAGCTTTGCTTCCTCCTCCCACCCTCCTCTGCAGCCAGGGTACCTGGATTTGGCCTCCGGTACGGCTGTCCCCCGGGTTCCCCTCTCATGGAACCCCCTGTGGGACCATGCACCCTGAGGATGGCCAGCAGATCCCTGCTGAGTCCCTGGCACTGGTCAGGACTGGGCTCAGGCAGGTCCCAGTCGTGGTGGAAAGCACAGTCACGGGGGCACAGGCATCCCTCCAACAGGGATGACAGCAGGTGCTGTCACAGCGGAGGCTGACGGGCTTCCTGCTGCCCCCAGGTTCCTCACGAGGAGCAACTTCCTCCACACTGCACACACCCCTGCTGAAACATGCCTGTGCTTGGCCCTGCATGCCTCACCAATGCACTCTCCTCCTCCTCCTCCCCCAGCAGCGTGGCAGGGCCACATCCTCCCAGTTTTGGCAGGTCCTTTGCTCTTCTTCCACGTGTTGCATTGATGGAGTCTCTCCCACCTGTGTGGCTTCAGACGCTGCCTTTAGAGCAGCAGCTACATCAGCACAGCCAGTTCTGACACCAGCTCCAGCACCTCTCCCAGTGCTGCTCCAGGAGTCCCTTCAGCAGCTCAAGACCCCAAAGCCAGCAGCCAGGCACAGCTCTAGGGCTGCAGTCTGTGCATCTGGGCTGGCTGGCAGGCAGCAGTCAGTAATCCAGCTGGAGAGGAGCTAAGCTCAGTCCTTCAACACACTTCTCTAATTCCAGCGTTATCCCTGACTGTATTAGAGGGATGAGTCAGAAAAGCCAACGAGCACAAGTGTACAGCCCCTGTCCAAGGGATTCACGTGCACAGAGAAAGGGGAGAAAAATCTTACAGGTGAATAAATAAACTAAGGAGACACATGTCCTCAGCTGTTGACTGCTAAATGAATTCAATGATGTTTTGTGAAGGAGCACTGAGAACATCTGACCCTCCTCACTGCAGGGGATGGGTGACAGCAGGACACGGGATGCTCCAGGGTGGGTGAGGAGAACCAGCTCACTCAGCATCTGTGTTAAGGTTTTCCCAGGAGAGGCAGAGGGAAGGGGGATGACTTTAAAAAGCGTTATCTAAGCCTTGATTTCATCTGAGGGGCAGGAAAGGAACATCAAAACCACCAGAAAAATCAGTTTCTTCCCAGGTTCATGGGGCAAGGGGCCGAGGGTGGGTGCGAGGCTGGGTGTGAGGCTGGGCTTGGGGGAAGGAGAGCAGCTCAGTACCTGGTTATAGCAACTCAGCTGGGTGATGACAGCAGGATCACCAGATGGAGATGCCCAAGAAACAAGCTGAGAGGTGAGATCAGATGGAGGGGGATATATTAGGAACAGACACGCAGATTTACACATCGTGAGTGAGGAGGTGACAAACAGGTCTGTGGAAGGGGAATCAAACTCTCACGAGGGAGTGGAGTGTGGTGAGGAGTGAGGGAGAGGGAAGACCCTCTGGGACTCCGGCTGGCAGGGGGACATGCTGGAGGAGATGCTGGAGGTGGAGGGAGGACGGGGGAACCACCAGTGACCACAGAGCAGAGGCTGAGCAGAAGCATGGGGCCAGAACAGACGAGCACTGTGTTCAGCAACAGAGCCAGACGCAAAGGACAAGTTTCACTACAGTTGCATCTACATTTAGGTTGCCAAAAATACCTTTCACAGATTGGCTGTCTTTAATTAAAAGGATGTCTCCTGTGCTCCTGGCACGATACAGAACTCATCCTGCCATGTGGGGCTCTGTGTGGAAGCTCTGCGGGGGGGGCTTTCCCATGGGACAGCTCCTCTTTGCCTGCATCCTTCCACATCCTGCCACTGCTGGGCAGCTCAGGCAGCGGTGCTTCCCTGAAATGCCCCTCCACACTGCAGGCACAAAGAAGGAAAACTTCACCCCCTTCCTGTTTTGGCTTCTCTCCTTCCCTCCAAACACGGAGAACGCCTTCCTCCTCTCTCCTCCTCCACGTTTCAGTGCAAAGATTTAGCTAATTTCTTCTATGAATAGCACGGGAGTAGCCATAGCAACATCACCCTGCCAACCTCACCACCTCCACTGCCTCCATGTCCCCGGCACCCTGTTCCTCTCACCCTCCCTCGCACCTCCCCAGGGAACATCTGGGGCTTCAGCCATTTCCCACAAAGCAACCTGTATTTGGCTTCCTGCCTGCCCCCTTGGTGCTCTCCCTCCTTCCCTCCAGCCACACCTGCTCAGCACTCACAAAACTGGTCTGAATCCCCATGGTTTCTCCAAGGCTTTTTCTTCCCTCTGCCACTTGTGCCCCAAGAGACAGGAGCCCAAAGCCCAACATCATCTGAAGGTTCAGCAAAGGCTGGTGCTTCGACCAAGATGTGCTGTCCTGTGTCCACCTACTGCAGTTAATTGTCCAGGGCATGGGAGGAACTCAACAAGCAACGTTTGTGCATCAAAAACCACCCCTGAAAATCAGTGAAACACTCACTGCTGAAGGCGGGCAGGGAAGATCTGTCCCACTCCTCCACCTGCCTGGCCATGAAACACTTCTGTCAGGGGTGGAGGCCACACAAGCCTGGCATGCTCCAGGCATTTGCAGGTGGTCAAGGACTCCCCTCTGCAGCATTGTGTTCACCCCAAGAGAGAGAAAGGGACCTCAGAAAGGGGGACAGCAGGACTTTGCAATCCTGGCCAAGCAGGGCCAGCAGACCTGGGGCAGCCCTGGAGGCAGAGGGCACTTCCTCATCACATGCCAGGGAATTGCACTGCCCTGGGCTCCTTCCCCAGCCCATGCCCAGACACCTGAAATGCACATGAAAATGCTGGTGACACCCTTGGGACCCTCACAGGGGGCCTCACTCTGGTCACAGTGCCTGGCACCGGGGTCCTTAGACTGAACTAAGACTCAGGGCTGGACATTCCCTGTGGGAGGGAGAAGTGTGGCCTCCAGACACTCAGCTCTTGGAGCAGTGCTGGAGAAGGGGCTTGGGCATGGCCAGCACCCCTCTCCTGAGGGGCCATGGGCATCACTGTGCAGAGGAGAGGAGGGGTTTGAGCAGTCTGCTCCTCTGGTGCTGCACATCAGAGATGCTTCCCTGGATCACGCTGCTGTTCCTCCCCCAAAGCCAGGAGTCCTCCTGTCACCCCGGTCTAGCAGGGGAGGAATTGAGTCCCTCACTAGTGAGGAAAGGGGGACAAGGAGGGCACAGGGCCAACAGGAGGGATAGTGATGGAAACAATGGAGGACAGCAACAACATCAAGCACAGGGACCGGGAACTAATGAACAGGGAACATGGATAGATAAGGGAAAAGAAATGGAAGATGTCTCAGAGGGGAGAAGAGAAGCAAAGCAAAAAAGATATGAGATACCTAGAGCTCAGAGATTTCCTCCCTCCCTCTGGTGAGGATTAGGGGTTCTCAGTTACTGGCATCGCCTGAGCAAGCTAAAATGTGTCCTAGAGAAGGGGAGAGGCAGGAGGAGAGAACAGACGGGGGCTGGCAGTGGGAGGAGGTGCAGGTTGACGTTGGGACCGTGCTGTGTGTTGGGCAGCACGTGTGGGCACGTCTCACATGCCGTGGAGCTGCACACAGGCTATGTGAGTATGCCATGATGTCAGAGAACATACACCACCATATGCAACTGCGAGCACGCTTCTGCTGTCAGAGCACTAGCACATGCTTCTCTGCTTGCATGAAGAGGCAAGGGGAGAAAAAAGGCTTAAATGAGAGGTGGCGAAGCTCCCCAGGAGGTTAACAGATCCCTGCTTACCCGGGAAAGCCTCCTGGCCTGTGCACCCCTTCCCACCTCAGCTGCTGGAAGTGCTTTCAGGGACAGTGAGCTCATTTAAAGGGGCAGCCCTGAAAAATGGCAGCCCTGCCTCCAGCTGAGGCTCTCCTGGACACGGAGACAGCCTGTGAAGGAGATTGCTTTGCATCTGCAACATCCAGCCAAATCTACCCAGAGCCAAACATCTCCCAGCCTCCCAGAGCCAATTGGACCTGCTTGCCTGGGCACAAGCCATACCTAGACGTTTCCACGTTACCACCTTTTGTCCCTCTGCCCACCCCTGGACTGGGAAGAACATGGATTCCTCAGGACTCAGGCACTTTGCACCCTCGGATGAGGAGGAGAGCGTTGCCGAGGTGTTTGCTGCAAAGCTTTACTCACGGCTCCACACCAGGGAGCTGCTGCCTGCTCTGATACAGGCACTGCACACACCACACACGTCAGATTCTACATGCAGACCCTGCTATGCTCACATAGCCTCAAACACTGGCATCCTCTGTTGCTTGCAATGCTGTGAGGAGCTTTTTGATTTTTCTTTTTTTTTTTTTTTTTTTTTCACGTTCAGAAAGGCAAAGGCAGAGCAGAGATTCCCAACGCGGACTTTCCGAGCAGCCCGAGCTCCATGGCAGCACCACAAAGAGACAATGATTTCTCTCCCACCATTGCAAAAACATGAAAGGCTCCCCTGCCCAGCCTGCCACGGCAGCAATGCAGCTGGCATCACTTCCTTCTCACACTGCTTGCAATCGTCTTACCAGGAATACTGGGCCGGACCTTTCATGCAAGCAGGAGTAGAAAGGAGGGAGCAAATGTGCTTTGATTTTCTGCTCCCCGAGCTTGCTGCTTTGGATGGAGGGAAGGAAAGACATAGTGGAGGAAAGATGGAAGAATGCTTGCCAGGAATCAGCAGGCGAGAGAGAGCTGAGGCTGATTTGGATGCAAAGAGTGGCAGAGAAAGAGACAGAAAGCAGGAGCAGGCTCATAGGAAGGTGGCTGGGGTTTTTGGTGCCTTCTGTAAATATCATCTGAGCTATCAGCTATGAATCTAATTATTTCAACCAGAGCTACAGACTGAGACAGTAATGAAGAAAAAATAGAGGAAGGGAAGGAGAGGGTTGTGTTTGCCGAGAGCAGAGGAGGAGAGAATTCCCATTGATTCCCGTGTGTCTGCCTGCTACAGCATCTTGAAATAATAATTAGAAGGATCAATAAGAAATCATGTGAGGTTTGAAGATAATGAATGAAAGAAGCAGAAGAAGCAAACTGAAATGCCTTTCTCCCAAACACTGTAAATTGTTTTTCAGGCAGGGTCTAGCCTCCATTTTAATGCTTTGCAAACAGATCCAACCATTTTCTAAACTGGCTTGTGGGTTCAAACCAAGACTGGTCTCTCCATGTAGGGGAGAGAGACACAGCCCGAGAATGGGTCCTGGAGAACACTGATGAAATGAATGTGTGTGGGAAGAAATGGAGGCAGTGAAATGGGGCAGAATGCACACAGCACGCCAGCGACCAGAGCAGGGTTACGTAATAATCTCGGGGAGCAGGGACGTAGCAGCAGAGCGAGGAAACCACAACTCAATGGAGAGTGGGTGACAGTTTGGGAGCGCTGGCAAGCAACACTGCGAACCCACGAGGCTGCCCAGCGGGCAGCACGCACCGTGCCTGCTAAACACAGCATGATGGGATGCCCTTGATGCTGCCAGGGCTTCAGGCAACGGCATCGCGAGCAACGAGCACCTCAGGTGGGGTGTCCAAAATACATCACGCCCGACGACCACCTCGTGCCGAGCAAGATCCATGTGGCCCCCGTTCGGCTGAGCTCCCACGCTGGGCAGGACCGCACAGCCAGCCCGAACAACGGCAACACCAACCCGACCGACTCGACGGCCAACCGGAGCGACGACGACGGCCAACCGGAACAACGCCGGCATCCAGCCCCGGCAGCGCCAGCATCCACCTCGGCTGCCCGCGACGCCCCCGGGGTGATGCTGCACCGTGCCAGGAACCCGCCGCGAACCCTGCGTTACCCCGACAGCCGCCCGCCCCGTCGCGTCCCGCACCGGGGAGCCGCTGCCCGGGGCTGGCCCATACCTGCTCGTACCAGTCGCGGCTCGAACACGTGCACTCGGGCCACCAGCCCGGGCCGCTCCCGTTCACCTTGGCCGCGCTCTTCCCCGGCGCCGGTGGCGGCGGCTTCAGCGCGGCGGGGTCGCGGGCGGGGGGCCCCAGCTTGGCCTTGCCGCGGGCGGCGGGCGCGGCCCCCCCGGGTGCGGGCAGGGTCTGCGAGCCGTAGCCGCCGTAGCCGTACTGCTCGTGCTGCCACTCGCCGTAGGAGGGGGGGTCCATGCGCCGCAGGGCCGCCATCCGCGTTACCTCGTAGCACTCGGGGCACTTGCAGCAGTGGTGGTGCTTGTGCATCGCTGCCCTCACACCATAGAGCCGGCAGGGAGGGAGGGAGGGAGGGAGGCGGCGCGGAGGGGCGGAGGAAGGTAGGGAGGGAGGGATGCTCAGGGGGCGGCAGCGGCCCCCGCCCCGCGCAAGGCGCGCCTGCCGCCTCTTCGCCCGCTCGGCGCCCCCAGCCCCGTGGGAGGAGGAGGAGGAAGAGGAGGAGGAGGAAGGGAGGGGGATGGTGTTACAGCGCGGTGATCTCCGCGGGGGCGCGCCGCGGCATCATCCGCAACGCCGCTCAGTGCCGGGGCCGCTCCCGGCGCGGGGCGCGGGGCAGCAGCTCCGACCCGCTCCGCTGCATGGGGCGGCTCAGCCCGGTCCGGCTCAGCCCGGTCCGGCTCGATTCGGTGCGGGACCGCGGCACCTGCGGCGGCGCGGAGCATCCCTCGCCCCCCCGCCCCCGCAGCGGCCAATCCGCGCCGGCGGAACCTCCGCGCCCCGCCCCGGCGGCGGGGGCGCCGCTCATCCCCGCGCTCATCCCCGCTCCCATCCGCGCTCCCAGCCCCGCGCTCAGCCCCGCCGCACCGGGCAGACCCCGGCCGCGCCGCCCCCGCTGCCTCCCGCGCAGGCGGCACCCAGAAGGAGCAGAATCCTGCGCTGCGCTGCCTCACGCATCACCTTGCGGCTGCCCTCCGCCCGTCTCCCGGAGCACCGGGCAGCCCGTGTGCCGTGCCGCTCCTCCAGCCCCAGCGCGGCCGTGGCAGCCCTGCCGGCTTTCTGATTGACGCCAAGAGGGGTTCACTTTGCTTCAGCTGTGGTCTGCACTGGAGTATGAAATAATTTTTCCAGATCTGAACTGGTCGCTGAACTGGCAGCAGCAGCTCTGTTGCATCTCTGTATCAGTTCTCACCTTGCTTTTTTGGAAATGTTACCACATGTGCTCCATCCAGAACAGCAGCCTGGGGATGCTGCTGCTGCCCCATGAGCCACAGGTGCATTGGGGGTATAGAAACCCCAAAGGGCCTTTGCTAGGCCTTCCTCCCTAGTGCCATTAGGGGATGGTAAAAGCAGAGCAGAAATGCCTGTTGGTGCAGCAGGGCAAGGGTGCTGCTCCCAGTGCAGCTCAGGCAGTTCTTCACCTCTTGCATAGAGGTGAAGGACTGAAAGAAGTTCAGAAGAGTCATTCAGACAAATTGATGGGAAGAGAGAGAAAACCCGTTAAAAAACCCCACATCTGACCGTTCACAACCTGAACCCGGCCTCCTAATGCTTAACGGTTGTATAAAACACCAGGGTGGGAAAAAAACTATTTAAAGGAATGGTACATAAATAGGTAGAAGTGCAATGAAATGTGCACAGGACTTCCACAGGATATGGCTAAAAGAGAGAAGCAGGAGGGAGCCAGAGGCTGAGCCACAAGATATGGTGGTGCAACACCTCAGTTCAGGTTCCAAGGTCTGCAAGTCTCCTCCTGGCCTCCTGCAGCTGGTGGAATACGGCCCTGGGCACAGCAGGGCTGTGGGAGGAGGAAGTGCATGATGTCTGGTCAGATAAATGCCCCTGCCCACTCCTTGTTCCTTCAGCTCTTTAAACTGCGATACAAAATTACTTCTGCACTTCACCTCTACACACAGAGGTGCTCCCACAGGGTTTGCTCCCAAGCAGTCGAGTGAAATGGTTGCTTTTGGATGAAGGGAAGGGGGCAGAAGACACCCCATAACCAGGATCAGCATTGCCCCCAAGCACCATGTTCCCCACTGCACAGTGCAGCACCTGTCCTCTCCTGCACTTCACTGTCTCCAGGCTGTTCAGGTTACCTCCATCACAAGGTGGCTTAATGCCATGGAGTGGTGGAGTGGCTCAGACACTGAGATTTCCCTGCTGCAAGCTTAGGACAGTCAGAACAGTCCTGGAGAAGCAAATCTAGAGCAGCTGGCCCCACCGTGGTGGCCTCGAGCAGACAAGCACAGCACTGCTGTTGAACCCTTGGGAACGGCTGCACAGGTGAGGCTCACCCTGCTGCCCCCCTGGGCTCTCTCTGGACAATTATCAGTCCCAGGGGCTCTGTGGCACTGACCCAAGGACCCAGAGATGCAGCGAGATGAAGCCAATGGCTGCACACAAGGAAGTGTTTCTACCCTGCAGAGCTTGGTGCCACGGGACATTGCAGACCCCAGGAGCTCCATAGGGCAGGGGAGGATGGGATGCCTGCATGCAAAGCAAGCTTGTTCAGAATTAATCAATGAAAAACTGTGTTTGTGTGCATGGCAGGAAAGCGTGCAGTGCTGGCTTTAGCATTTCAGGTTTTAAGAGATTAGGATCATCTTCACATCATCTACTGCTCCTTGTGCCATCAGATGGCAATGACAGGAGAGACTGGGGCCAGACTGAAGCTGAGATAGGGGATTGCTGCACCAAAGTAGAGAAAAGAGCCTTGTAAAAAAGGGCAAGTGGCCAGTGTCTCCCCCATGAGAGCAAAAGGACACAAAATCCTTACTGGTCACCCACCCTGCAGCACCTCTGAGATCACTTCATCCGTGAGATGTGCCCAGTACCTGGGCATAACTAATTACTGCTCCATCCCAGCTGCAAACCTCCTTCCCACTGCAGTTCCCACCCTGGGATGGCATGGTTAGAGTGCAGGGATCATGCAGTGATCTCCACTGCCATGGGCCTTCTTCAAAGCCATCTTTGGGCCAAGGTCAGTCAGGAGCCCCCTGTCTGGGAAAGGCTGACTTGGGTGGGAGGAAAGCAGCAGGGAACTGCACAAGCAGAGTTTGTCACCCCATCTGCTCACACCTGCCCTGCTCCAGACACTTCTCCTCTCACTCTGTCCTGAGATGGGGGCAGGCAAGGACATGGGCATTCACTCAGGGAGGAAGTGCAGAAGCAAAGGACAAGAGATGTTAGGGAAAAATGCTTTAATGAGGAGCTGAATGAACAGTAAAGAGAAGCATTTAATTTGATTTTTTTTTCCCTTCCTTTTTTCCCCCCTTTTTTTTTGGTGTGTCCTCCACAAGGAAGGTGTCTGGTCCTCTATGCTCGGTCTGTGGCAGCCTTCCCAGCCATTCATGCAATGGGCATCCCCACATGGGAAACACCCTCAGTGCCAGCCCTGGAGTGCCAGTATTGCAGCCTCCACCCCACTCCACTTCCCTCAGCTCTCTTATCTGCCAGTACCTCATTGCCACCTGCAAACTGAGGGGTCTCAAGCCTCAGCTGCTGCAGCTCTTTAGGACCCTTCCCTACCTGCTTGCATCTCCCCTCCCCAAACCCCACATTTCCCATTTTAGCTGTCACGAGAGTGGTTTAATTCCTACTCATTTGTAATGAACTGCATGTGCCACCTGCTTTTCCCAATTAAAAGGGAAAAAGTAATTTGTGGTTGCTGCTGCCTGGTTGCAGCATTCCCTGCTGCTGCACAGGACTCGGGATACCTTATCAAGCCTAAGAGGAGGCCAGGGCTGGCTGGCCAGGGCCATCCACATTCTGTACTTCTCCAGCTTTCAGTGAGTAGTGGCATTCTGGTAACTGGGGGTGGCTTTGTTGGGAGACCGAGCGATGTGGGCACCTGCACTGGGGTGCCCAGACCTGTGCCTGGCAGGGCAGGCACAGTGCCCAGCACTTTGAGGCAGCTGTGGGCATCTTGCTGCAGTAATGTGAGCATTGAGCAGGGCTAAAGGAGATGGGAGCTGATTTCCAGGCAGGTGCCTTCATGGAGGGAAGTGATTCAAGAGCTCTCTCATTCTCTACCCTGTTCCTACCGCTGCTCTCCCCGTCTTATTTAAATTCAGCTTTGGCAGCTGCTCTTTTTACAGGTGCTAATTCCAGCAAAGTGTCAAGAAATCCCCGGAGATGGTGCTATTTACAAGGCACGAAGATGGCACAGAGCTAGGTTTTATCTGGTGTCACCGGCATTTCAGCCCCTGCTGCCGCCTCCTTCCTCTCGCATCAAGTCCTGCGGGAAGAGGAAGGCAAGTGTGAGGCACCAGGCACGGCGGGTTTGCTGTACCTACAGCCCTTCTGGGAGCAGGGGATGGGAAGATGGGGCAGGCTGAAGGCAGCCAGCTCCTTGCAGAAACAGCAGCCACGGGAGTGCTTGACTATCACCCGAGAGGAGCTGGATCCTGCCCGGGGAACCGGAGCCACACGTCAGCTCTGAGCCTGGGTGCAGACAGGGAGTCTTGATAACGCTCAGGAGGAAGGGGAGGACAGTTTTGCATGGGGGAGGGACCTTTTTCCATCACAATTATCTCCAGAAAGACACCCAACACGTGCAGCCCAGGGAGGCAGCAGGGGAATGCATCTGGGCGGGCAGGCTAGGAGGAGATGAGCAGCAAAGAGAGGATCCAGCTGAACTTGGCTCAGTCTGTCCCTGAGTCCCTTAGCACTACCACAGACCCCACCCAGCAGGGATTTGCCGTTTGCTGGCTCTAGGGCACCTGAGGAGGTGCTCTGCAGAGCTGGCTGCAGAGCTGTTGTGGGCAAATGGGGCTGGAGGTTCCTGTGAGGGTTTGTGCAGTCACAGGTGAGTGGGAAGGGGCAGGATAAGAAACATCTCCCTCCACGGCTGTTCCTTCCTGCCACCAGCAGCAATTCACGCTGGGAAATGTGCAGTTGGGATAATAATAACCAGGCATACCAAGGGACCGATAGCTCTCAGCACTCTCAGGGCAGATGCCCAACAAATTATTCTCCTCCAGGGCAAAACCATTGTTATTCTATTAATGATCCCTGATACATTGCCCAGTTGCTGCATCCTCGCTTGTGGCAGCAGTGGCACGAGAGTCTTTAATAGACACCACTGGCTGGTTTCTGCAGCTCACATCGTGGACAACGAAATGTGTTCCATGGCTGTGCTGGGGGAGGGGAGAGGAGCGATGGGGACCTGAACCAGGCCCTTACAGCAGGGCTCAGGCTCCCTGCCTGCAAAGGAGAGCCTGGAGGCGTTATTTAACAGCAAACAAATGCAGCAGGCTTTATGGAATTCCTGACAGCCTCACAATGCCCACAGCTGCTCTCCCCATCACCTGGCAGGGATGCTCCTGCTTTGTGCTGGAGCGCTTGAGGCAGGGCTGGCTGTGGGCTCCCTGCTCCCCGGAGGAGCCTTGCAGCTGCAAGGGCACGGCAATTACAGCACGGACTGTCCCGTGGTCCGCGGGTGCCCACTCCCCGTGTGCCCCATTTCCTCTAGAAAATGATGGAGCGGAGGCAAGGTTTGACAGTGTGACACAACCTCACCACTCCACACCAGGGTCACAGCAAGGTGTTTGGAAATCTCATGGTCTTTAAGAGAATCAGTTGCTATTTCTTTTTTTTTTTTGCCCCACACCTTGATGCCTGGCTTGTGCCCTAGTGTGACACCACCAGAGATCCTGCTTCCCTGCATCCTCCGCTAGTCCCAAGCTGCGTGTGCTTACATATGTGAGTCTTAGAGGGAGCCAGACACACCCTGCCTGGGCTGTACAAGCCTGTGGAGATCTCCTGACCGGCTCTGCCTAAGCTGAAATGACCTTGGCGCCACAAAGCTCCACAGGCTGACTCCCAAGGGCTCCTCACCAGGAGCCATCCCTGCAGGAACAGGTACTCTGCTCAGAGTGGGTGGCTCTGAAAGGGAAGCAAGGGCTCAGCACCACTCTGCCCAGAGCTGGGGCGGCCCTGGGCAGCACAGACCTGCCCAGAGGAACCTTCCCCCACATCCAGGGCACAGAGATGTCCCTTCCTCGATTATTTCCACCCTGCTTGGGCAACAAGAAGAGGAACTCTGTCGGGTCCGCTCATTCTCTTTCCCCTGGCCAGCCCTGCTCCAGTCTGCCCCTTCCAGATGGAGCAAAGCCCATTCTGCAACTCCCACCGCCCACAGTCGGTGATTCACAGGGATGCTGGTGCCTCACCCGGGCAGTGCTGCCCCAGAACACACTTTCCGGCAGGGAAACCTGCCCAGCCGCGGGGACAGAAACGAATGCTGGTGTCCCCTGGAGCCACGGGCCCCCGCGGTGAATGGGAGGTGGGCGCCTGGCTGTGGCGGCCTTGCCCCTTTAAGGGAGGCAGAGCTGCTCGGAAATTTATGAATGGCTGTCCCCGCCCCCGCCGCGCGCGCCGCCCGCCCGGCCAATCAGCGCGCGTGTCGAAGAGCTGCAGCCCGCGCACGGGGCGCTCTTAAAGGCGCAGTGCCGCCACCCGCCCGGCCCCACACGGCGGGCTCGGAAGCCCCGAGGTGACCTTCAAAGCGGGTCCCAGCCGCGGGGTGAGGAGCCGTGCCTGAGGCACGGGCACACCCACGCCTTCCTCGAGAGTGACACGTCAGCAACACAAGCCCTGGAGGATGGATGGTGTTGAGGGGTGCCAGTGTCCCTCACCCTGACTTCAGGGCTTGGACATGGGATGGTCCGGTCGCAGGGACCGGACATCCACACTGGCCAGAGCACACAGCTGGGCTGAGTTTCCCCCAAAGGCCATGAGCTGCCAAGCCGTGTGTGAGGGAGAGCAGGCAGCTGGGAGAGCTGTTTCATCACCCTGCTCCTGTTCTAGGCCAGATCAGGAACGCAGGAGCGCTCCCTCGGCAGCAGAGCCCTAAAGCTTACGAAATCTTCCTGCAGAAACACCCCGTGAGACTCAGCTGTGCAAAATCTACCACTGCACAGAGGGGAAATAGCTGTGCAGTACGTGCCAAGGGGGAGGGAATGAACAGCGCAACAATGGGATTGCAGCACGCTCACGAAGCAGCAGGCAGAGCTTGCCCCTGGCTTCAGCAATAAACCCAGCCCCACGTCCAGCCCGGTCTGCCCCTGCACTGCAGTGCAGTGCCCCCTCCTTGCTCTGCCACAGCTCCTCCCTCAGTCTGCTGTAGCCCAGGCTGCGAAATGATCTGGTCTAAAAATACCCCTCAAAAGGGGAGGCCAGCCTGGCAGGACATGGCCATGTTTCCTGGACACGTGCAGGTGGGGAGCTGGTTGAGAGGCTGGGGAGGCGATGCTGGCCAGGCAGAATGGTCTCCATGCCAGTGCTCTGGGCACAGACATTGGTGCACCTGAGCAGTGCCAGCCCCTGCAGCTATCCAGGCCACAGGCTGCAGGAGGCCTTTGCCTGAGCCTCAATACTTGGAATAATTTTTAGGTGTGATGCCAGCGAGGCTCCTACAAGGTGCTTTGTACCTGCAGGCTGCAGGGCTCTGGCAGGTGCTGCCCTGGGGCAAATCCTTGCTTCCTGCAACAGGGCAGAGATTGGCTTGAAATGCTGCCACTGCTGCAGGGTTTAACCCTCCCAGAGCAGGCAGAGCAAGGAAAGAGGAGCCAGCACACAGCAGAGAGCACCTTTCCAAGGGCTCACGCTTGGATTCACAAGAGGGACGATTTCCAAACCCACGCTCATTTACTCTCCTCCTCCCCCTGCACTTCCCCTAGCTCCTACCAATGCTGAGGATAATACATCTCTCAGCGTAGCTCGATACTGATCCTCCAAATCCTAAAGACCATAAACCTTCATGAGCAGTTATCGTGGCTGCTCTATTTATAACAGTGCCAGTACTGCCTCTGCCACCAGAATCCTGATCTCTGTCCAGCCTGATGCCATTAAGATGCAGCGAGGTTCCTCCAGCTCCAGCACTCCAGATAGAAAGCAGCTGGCCTGCCAGGCTCTGCCTTCCAGCTTGGTTTGTTTCTTTAAAAATGCCCGGGAGAGCTGGTTTGTTTTGCAGAAATGCACCTGGGGGATTTGTCCTCACCCTCCTGCGATGCTGGTGTGGCTGGGAGGGGGAGTGGAATGTGGATGGGTGGAGGAGAGGGTGGCACATCCCATGCTCCACATTTCCAGAGCCCCTGGTGGGTCTGTGCTACAGGAGACAGGCTCCAGCACTTCACTTTGGTTGCAGCAGGAATATGGTCCATCACCTGACAAGGCAAAGCAGGACAGGAGGAACCTGGGTGCTGCTGTATGGACCCTGCATCAGCACATTTGGGAAACTTTATGAGCAGAGCAGAGACACAGCAGGGACACTGCAGGGTGGCTCAGTGAGCTCCTGGAGCTCAGTGACCTCCTGGGCAAGGCACTGATGGGCCTGGCCCCTGATCAGTCCCCATCCTGCTAGAGATGCCTGGCAATGGTCTTGGTTCTTGACTTCAGAGCTACACATGAAACCCAGCAGTGTGAATCTCAGTGTGCACATTGCTCCAGCTGTGCTCCCTTGGGGACAGGCAGCCACAGACACTACATGGAGGCAAAGCTGACACAGGGATGGACTCCAAGCCTGTCTGAATGGCTCTGGAGTGTGGCTCTCTGCTGGACACTCCCCAGAGCCTCCCCCTCTCTGCTCTTTTCTTCCACTGCATGGGGAGTGCTGCATGCACTCACACCATCAAAAACCTTCAATCATGACAATGACTTGGGTGAATGGAGACACCATCTCCACCAAGGTTTTCCTATGCTGCACACCCAGAAACACCTTTGTGTCTGCAAAGATCTTCCTTTTGCTGCTGGTTTTAGACAAACATCCCCAAGTAGAGTAGGAATAGGTGACCATGCATGAGATTCTGGTTTGACAGCCTGGTGGCTCCACTGACTTCGTCATCCTTTGCTGAAGCTGGCTATTGAGCCGGGAGAACTGAATTCTAAGCATGTTCATCTCTGCAGCAGGAACAGCAAGAGCCTCTAGTAAAGCTGAGGCCATTCAACCCCAAAATGTCCACTGAAGTGACAGCTCTTACTGACACAGCCCTTGCTGACCCCCCCTTTGAGCAGCAGCATCCCTGGGACACAGGCTGCCCAGCTGGGTGTCCCTGCTGTGCGGGGCTGATGGGTGGCTCAGTCTGTGTGTGTTACGACAGACAGACACCCTCTTGAGTTCAGCACTTTGGCTTTTGAGCCTGTGTCTGTAATGTCAAAACACAAAATTGCTGGAGAGCATCTGAATGCCCTGAAGGGCAGCCTCTGGGCCTCTGGGCTGTGGGTGGCTGCTTTTCTTCTCTGTTTCTCCTCAAATGCTCTCCCTCTTGCATGGGGATGCAATGGGGAGGGGATGCCCATTGCTTGAGCATCAGCCACTTCCTGGCATTTTGGGGTTTCAAGGCCGATGCTGACAGGCTCAGGCTGAGATAAAGCAGTGGCCTGGTAAAGTCTGGCCTGCATCAATGGCCTCAGCTGCCTGCCCAGTCAGCCTACAGAGAGGGCATGGGATGGTGGGGACAGCAGGGCATGTGCACCCAGGCACCCCGACAGAGAGCTTCTTGCTGGGGCCGCGTTCACTGTCAGACATTTGCCTGCACCAGCGATCTGCTACATTTCCCTGAGGCTCCACGCAACAGCAACAGCTCCTTGGTGCTTCCCCTCTCTTGTATCTGACAGAGAAAATGGAGAGCGGCGAGGCTGCAGCCAAGGCACGGAGCAGGGAGTTCACAGCCGGCGTCTCTGCAGCTGCAGCATCTGCCACACGCCCAATCCATCCTGACCCGCCGCTCCTGCCAGGCAAAGGTGCACGGCACGGGAACGCCCTTCTCCCTGGCCAAAGGCACACTGGGAAAGAGGAAAAAACACTCGAGAGAAGGACGGCAGAAGCAGACAGCCGGTCGCCACGCCGGCGGCACAGCTTGCCTTTCTCTGCCAAATGCCCCGGGGAGTCCATGGACCTGCCTGGCACTTGAGCCGTGGCTTATAGGGCAGACGGAGGCATCTTCTTCAGCAGCAGGTGCAGCAGAGAGGGCTCCCAACACCCTGACAGGGCATTTCTGCCCCAGCTGTGTCCTCCCTAGGACACAGGGAAGGGGACGGGGACATTTCTGCTCTCAGCCCCGCAGGGCTAAAGCACAGAGTGCGCCTCTCATGCTGCGGGCACGCTCAGAGGCATCCCCCACTCCCGGAGCAGCAGTGACCCCTGCCAGCGAGGCTTCTTGTTCACCGGTGATTCCAGAGCATGCATGGAATGCCTGCCCTCTGAAGCGGTCGTGCTTGCGCTCTCCCTCATATCAGGACGTGCTGCTGCTCCGTGTCAGCTGTCAGGCTGAGCGAGGGCAGAGCCGCGGCGCTGGCGTCGGGCAGCACGGCGAGGAGCGCCTCGGCACACGGGAGGGATGCTCGGGCAGGCGGGGGCGGAGGGCGGCCCCGCACTGGCGCGGTGACAGGGATGAAGTCAGAGTGGCTGCAGAGCCGCGCTGGGAGGCAGGAGAGGGGTGGCAGGGGAAGAGCAGCGCTTCCTCGCAGGCGCGCAGCTCTGCTCATCAGCGGCATTGTTCCTCTTTCATTTATCTTTACAGCTGGCTGCTCCCCGCACGGAGGATGAAAACGGCGTTCGCTGAGAGCAGCAGCCGCCGTGGCAGCCTGGGAGTGCAGGCGAGTGGCACCGGCCACAGGAGCATCCTCGGCAGTCTTCCTGCTGCACATGCACGTAAGCCCTGAGCAGCCCTGCTGAGGCAACCACGGGGCTCGGGAAAAGGTTGAAATGAAGGATTCAGCAAATAAAACCCCACAAGCCCCAGAACTCAGGCAGGGCTGTGCCTCTGTTAGCCTCAACAGGGCGTTTTGTCCGGCAAAAGTCCCTTTGCTCTTGCCCCGTTGAGGGCTGAGCATCCACTTTCCCACGAAGGGGTGGTTTCAGCCCACCAAGCCTCAACAGGAAGCACATGTTGTTGCTGTATTTACCGGCACCTCTTCCTTTGTAGCAGCCATTTGCACACTGCAGGGCTATTCAGAGCACACCCATATCCTCGCCAGCAGGCAGAAATTTCCTGTTCCTGGAAGCATTTGTGCGGAGAGGCAATACATTTGTCATGCATCTTCCTGGCTGAAGCAGGTCATGGTAGCTTTTGCTCTGTTAACAATGCCGTGGAGAGCTGCAGGCAGGGGAGAGGACAGAGCCAGGACAACGGAAAAATTATTTACATCGATGGATGCAATAGAATTGCACTTACTTCAGGTAGGAAAAGCCAGCTCATCTTCTTGCCCTTTATCAGTGTCAGGGTGTGCATTAGAGCTCTTGTTCGTGGGCTGATGGCACCAGGGTGGCAGCTGGTGCTCCCCTGCCCTAGAATTAACTATCACCGATTATAAAAGCTTCCCTGGTTCTTCCAAGTGCCATTTGCCATCTCAGGTAGTTTTCTGAAACCTGCTTTGGAAATGCCTGTGGCAAAAAAAGCACACACCGAAGGCTGGAGAGCAAGAAGTCCCCATGGAGCAGGGCAGGAGCTGGGTGTGTAGGTGTTCTCCAGCCCTGGTGCTGCCCTGCATGCTGTGGCTGTTGAGGACTGACACGGGATGTGATGTTGGCAGGAGCTGAGGTGTCCTCAGTGCCTTCATGCAGGAGTGAAGGATGAGAAACAGGGCCCGTGCTGTGGTCCAGCAGCACAGCCTGCCCCAGGCACCTGATCCTGTCTCGTGGTCCAAATTGCTGACATGGGGACTGCTGGAAATGCCTCCCTCTGTCAGGGCAAGGCCTGTGTTCAGCAGTGAAGGTGACATCCTGGGGAAAGGCTCACCATTGTGATAAAGGACTCTGCATCCCAGCACAGGGGCTGCTGCAGAGGAGCACTGCTTGAGCCTGCAGCTCTCCAGCACTGCTTGGCTCCAGTTTCCAGGAAAGCTGCTGGGTTTCTGCAGAAAGCCAAGTTTCAGGCAGGACTACAGGCATGGCAAAGCCTGGCACTGAACACTACCATCCTCACAGCTTTTCACCTCCATCTCCCCGCTCTGCCTGCAGCCATGCTGTGAAATGACCATCCTCTGGGATGAAGGATGTTGCACATGAGAGCCCTGCCAGAGCACAGTCCTCCCAGTCTGCCCACCCAGGTCCTCACTGTTCCTCCCCCTCAGGGCAGTGACCCCCTGCTCAGGGCTGGCAGCTGCAGTGACCCCAAAAGCAGCAGCACCTGGCACCAAGGACCGGCCCCATGCCAACACAGGCTAGGAAAGAAGGAGGCTGAAAAGAATGACAGGAATTATTTCAGGTCTGGAACAACCTGCCTCAACAGCAAGCGAGTGAAGAAGCCAATCTGTTTAGTTTATCTAAGGGAAAGTTAAGAGGGAACTTAGATGCATCTATAAATACCTACATGTTGGGAACATTTCTGATTGCCAAGGTCCTTTATCCTAGCAAACAAAGGCAGCAAAATTCCCTGGTGCTGGGAGCTAAAGCAAGAGAAATCCAATTTGTAAAATACAGATTTTTAATGTGAGGGATAAATAATCATCAGGCCAGCCAGGCCAGGGACAGAGCAGATTCCCCATTGCATGAAGCCTTAAAATCAAAACTGGGTGTGCTACTTAAGGAGACATTGCAACTCAGCCAGACATTTGGATGCAAGAGCTGCTGCACTTCATGGCCTGGGACAGTTAGGAAGAAAATCCCTTAAAATCACAGCAGAATCTGTTCCCAATTGCTCAGGCTCTCACCCCCTCATGGGTTTTGCCCTGTGACTCCCCTGTGGTGGTGGCTCCCACCCACTGGCAAATGGAAATCAGCAGCCAAGCTCATCTTCTTGTCATATTCAGAAAACCACAGTCTCGCCCTTCAAAAACTGCTAAAGATATGGTGAATGATTGAAAATGTAGAGAGAAACAAGAGGAAAAGGAGAAATTAAACAGTAAGAGAAAAAAATGGGGTGTTACCCATTTTATTGCAGTCCAGAAAAAGAAGGGAAACATTTAAAAAAGGACAGAAAAGAGGCAGTGCAATTTCTGTATTTAAAATACTTTGGAAGAAGACTTAGACTTAGCAAACAAGCATTATTTCAAACTTTGCCAAGAAAAACAACTTTTTCATATAATTTTAAATCTGTGGTGAGCTCCATTCTTCCTGGCCACTTCATCCTTCCCAAAAGTGCATTTTGCCCTTCACTCATCCCTAAAACTCCCCTAAAACGCGTAGCCCGAACGATTTTCTTGCACCAGGTGGAAGCTGAGCTTTACGATGCACATCCAAACAAATGGTGTTTCCAAGTAAATGAGACAGCAGAGAAAAGCTCCCGGGAAGCTGAGGAACGGACCTGCCATTTAAGAGCTCGGAGAAAAAAAATACTGAAATCTGCAACGTGGGAGCGTGCCAGCGCTGGGGGCGAGAGGGACGGGCCTGGGAGGATTTCCAGCTCCACGCAGCCTCTTTATTCCTGCGCCACATCCACCTGCCCTCCCAGCCCTGAGGGCTGACACGGGGCCACGGCGAGCGCTAACCAAGGGGATGATTTCAGCGCCGTCCAGCCCCTGGCACAGGTGACCGCTCCATTTTCTGGTGTGAGCATCAGCAGAGCAGCCAGGAGGACACAGCGGCAGCCCCAGCCAGGGGAGGACGACGCTGTCCCCGCAGTGCTGAGAGGGCACGGCCCCGGCGCTGTCCCCTCAGTGCCAGCCGCTGGCAGGGCTGGCGGGGGGCACACGGAGGCTCACCTGGGGCAGGGTGCTGTGAGAGCTGAGCACCAGGCTGCAGACGCTGGCCGGTGCCTCTGTGCGCCGCGCTGTCACCCTCACCAGCCGTGGCGGTGTCCCCGGAGCACTGTCCCCTGAGGGGAGCCTCTGCTCACGGTGCCAGGAGGAGTCCTGAAACGAGACATGTGGGGGCACATGTGGGTAGGGCAGGCCAGCTGCCTGCAGGCTCTCCACTGCTTCTGGAAGGGTCAAAATGAGGTTTTCCCCATGCAAGGGGAACAGTGCCTTTGGTGGGCATCCCACCTCTCATGTCAGCCTGCCTGGGACTGGCCCCAGGGCTAGCAGGGTCCCTGCAGGTGATGGTGGAAGTTTGCTGGCCTGGGATTCTGGGGTTGTGCCACTCCTGGGTTGCATTTCTCGTTTCAGCAATACAAGATGCCTCAAACATGTTTTTTTGGGAGAAAGGAGGAGGGATTTGATGGTGTCAGTGGCTTGGGCTGTGTTCAGTGCAAGGAAGCCCTGAGACTGGGTGCTTTTTTCATCCCCCTTACACACAGGGCACCATGGAGGGAGCAGGGGCACTGCTCACACCAGCTGTGCAGGGCCCACAGTTGCTTCCCTGCTTGTTTCCACACTGATTTTTAAATGTCCTTATTGAATGTCACATCTCCTTGGGGATTCATAGACTGGCCTGGCCACAGAGACTGGTGGCTATTGCCAGCAGAATTCACTGTTGGGTGGATCAAGGCTACAGGACACCCAAAAAAACCAAAGCAGAATCCCACTGCCTATGGCATAACAGCACTAAAATTTTGTTCTTAAAAGACATTATAGAGTTGCAGGTTTGCCTTTAACTAGAGGGAATGGCAATTTGAAGGGGGTCAAGAAAAAATGGGACTAAAGTGGTTCCTGAGTCAGAGGAACATTAGTATCTCCTGCAGTGATTTTGGGCTCCTCTGTCCATGTTTTTGATCCCCAAACTCCTTTAAAGTGTTCTTTCTTAGATGATATCATTCAACTCCATCTTCCCTGGGTGACACTCAAATTTGGAGCCCCCCAGATATATGATGGGAAGCCAGTTCAGTCTGTGAGGCAGAAAATGGTGTTTATCTGATAGGATTATTTCACTGCAAGGAAGAATCCCTGAATTTTTGCATTTCTGTACAAGTGTATCTTTAGATTAGGGGGATCCCACAGCATCCCATGGCAGGGCATGAGGCAGTGAGTGGAGGATGGGAAGAGACGAGGCAATTTTATTTACCTCAGTGCCTCTGAGATAACTGAGACCCTACTGCTCGATTCCAGCCTCTCCACCTGGTGCTGTATCTTTTAGAAGGCTGTTGAAAATTGAAGAAAATGCAAATAAGAGAGACACAAGTTATCCGAGAGCTGGGAAAAAAATCCTGAAAAGGGAAACTTGAAAGACTCAACCTACTTCACTTATCAAAAGTGGCTGGATCAGAGAGCTGAAACGCCTCCATGGGAGACAGCGTCAGACGGGAGCAACTAATCCAGCTGCAACTGCATAGCAGGAGCCAGAGCTGGAGCTGCTCGCATTTAGAGTAATTCAATTAACACTTGTGAACCAGAGAGGTTGCCTCATTAATGGGACAAGCTATCACAGAGAATGTGTGGGAACAGCCTGGGTGTGAGCTGGGCAGGCTGTGGTGGCCAGCAGCCTGCTGTGCCCCTTGAATCCCTGTCAGCACAGGAGTGAGCAGGCTCTGGCCCCGCAGCACCACGAGGGTGGCTCTTACCTCAGGAAGGTTTTGGGGCTCTCTGGGTGTGACTGTGGAGCTGGGCTCGCTGGCCCCAGGCTGCTGCCTGGCTGTGCCGTGACGTGCATCCAGGCTGGGAGATTGCAGAGGTGCAGAGCGCAGCGTGAAGTCATAGAATTCATGGATATCTGCAAAACAGCAGGGGAAACACCCTCAGCCCCGGGAGGCAGCCTGATGCCTGACAGCAGCCTCTGGGGGTGCAGCACCTGGGACCTCCCACTCTGCCCCAGGGTCTGAGCCCTCTGCCAGAGGCTGGCACCCTGGGAGAGGGCTCTGCTGGCTCCCTGTGCTCGCTGTGCTGCCCACCACACCCCTCTGCAAGGCAAGAGGTGCAGTGCAGTGCCTGGCTCACTGTGCAGTGCCCACAGCTCTGGAAGGTGTGGGAATGTCCATGGAGCAATGACCACAGCGTCCATAGGGACTAAGAGCAAACCCTGCTCAACAGCATCAATCCAAAACCCACCCCACCCTGCTCTCCTCCAGGCTGTGCCAGCCCCAGGCATGGCCCCCTGTCCCTGCTGCTCTGACAAACCTCCTGCACCAGGCAGCCCCTGCCTGCCTGCCCTGATGCTGATGGGCTTTTCCCTCCCCACCACTGCTCCCCAGCACCCCTGGCCTGTGGAGGGGCTCCCATCCCAGGGGGACAGGCAGAGAAGGCACAGGGCATTCGGTGTACAAGCTCTAGAGCTGATGACTACAGCTCTGTTATGCACAGCCTGGTATCTCCCCTCTTCCCACCTGCACACTGCTACAACAGACATCAAACACCCTCATTCTGGGCTCCAAGGACCTGAGTCTGCTGCTGTAAACTGTAGTGGCTCCAGAGAGAGCCAGGAAAATGGGGTGTCCCCGTCCTCACTGCTCCAGGGACAGTTATGGGATGAGTGGGACCTGAGAGCAGCTGCCCAGGTATAGTTCCAGAGGGGCTCTGGGAGCCCAGACCCTCTCCTAGCCCAGCCAGGAGGATTTTACCCTCTCCTGGTCACACACAGATGATTCCAGGGAGCAGAAGGGCTGCAGTGGGCTCTGCTCCTCCCTAAGGAAGCCCCCACTGCTGCATACTTAGGCAGCTGCTGACCCCTGGCAGCCCCCAGTTATCTCCAGAGCCAGCACCTCCAAAGTGGTCAACATATCCACTGCAGAAGTGTTTAATTTCAAAAAGGAAACGACATCAGAAGTGAGAACCTGTTTTTATGAAGAAACTGAAAGGGGTAACAAAAACTTGCGGGAGGCTCTGAGCCTATTTAGAGAGACCCTCTGGGACACCAGAGCAGACATGCAGTGTCTGGCTGGAGGATACTGTAAAGGCAAAAGGGAGGAAAGCAAGGCTTCACTGCAGAGGAAAAGAAGCTATTGAAAATAAGAAGACATTAATCTAAACTGCTGAAGCTGCATCTAAATGAGAAAACCAGAATGGATGGTAAATGCTGACAGGTTAAAGGTAAAGCTCCAAGAGGTCAGCCAAGAGAGTTTGGTAAACGCCTTCCAAAAGCCATAAAAAAAGTAATAAATCCCTTCAAGCACCTGGGAAACAGGAAGCCTGGCAGAGCCAGCAGGGCCAAAAAGTCAAGGCAGCATAAATGAGCACTTGAAGCAGGAAAAGACACAGCAGGAACCTGAGTTCATTTTCTATACCTGTGTCTGCTGTGGAGGAAGCTGGAGAGCTCCACTTGTGTGAGTGACTCGAGGGGCAAGCTGTGGGGCTCAGCCTGAGGGGGATGTGGCCACTGCCATGGCACTCCCTGGGAGCTCATGGATCAACAAACCTGCACTTGCCCTCCAGCCTGTGATTTCTCACCTGAAACTATGCCACACCAAGGCACCACGAGGCATTAAACGCCCACATCACCAAGGTTTCAAGAGGAAATCTGGTGAGCATTGGCAGCATAAGCAGGGACACACTGGCCACTGCCTGAGGCTGTTTCCCAGGTACAGCAGGATGCTCTGCCTAAGCAGGGATACAGCAGCTGGAAATTTGTCTTACTAGCTCATCAGTGAAGGCCTGAGCAAGGAGGGTCTGCTGAGCAGTGATAAGATCAAGTGAGGAGGGTCTGCTGAAGAACACTGAGACCAGCTTGACCAAACTCTCAGAGCCCACCATGAGGACATGCAAGACAAGCTCCCTGACTGGAGCTGGGAGCAGCAAGAATGTGCAAGCTCTGATATGGAAGTGAGAGTCAGGAGTGGTGAGAAGAAACTAAAGAGCTGCTCGCACCTTTTTCAGCACAAAGCATATTTTGCTGATTAAGTCTGATAACACATAATCTAAAAAATGCATATGACTCACAGTCAATCACTTTATACTATAAAAGGCCTCACTTTTGCACAGTGAGAACTTCTATCATACCTCCCTAAGGTGTGTGAAGATCCTTCCCTTGAGTGAGGACACACCTCAAAGTCACTCCTCCAGGCTGAGTCCAAGATTTGCCCTTGGGCATTGGTGTGGGTGAGTAACATCAATCTACTTAAAATTTGTTTAGCTAGCTTTAATCTAATTGCTTTAATACTACTTCAAAAACAGTGCACTATGCTAGTAGCTATAGCTATCCATACTGTTTAGTAATTAATTCTGATTAAACTAGTTTTTTTCTCTAATCCTTATCATTATTGTAATAAATGTAAACAAATAATTTAATATATTTATATAAATATATTAGGTTTATCATCCTTAATCCTTGTGGGACAAAGTTGTAAAAGCTTCAATTACACCTGTATAATCCTTTAGACATATACCACTGACAAAGTCTGGGGCTAAGATTGGATCCAGCTGCACCCAGGCTCCTCTCTGAGGATGAGTTTAGAAAGGAAGGGTGTCCTTTCCTCACCTCGTGACTCAACAGAAGGGCTTTTATAATAAACTTTGTCTGAAGCTCCCACTCTGCCCGTGACACCAGGGATGCTTTCACAGAGCAGGGCTGCACGCCCAGGCACAACTCCCCATCCTCTCTCCCAGTGCTTAACCCTGTGCCCATGCACTGCAGCAGCACATCCACGCTGCACAAGGGACAAGAGCAGCACCAACCCCCATCTTCCAGCTCCCAGGGGCTGCCTGGTCTGCTGACCTCCCAGCTTAGGGTGAAAGCTGCTGTAAATCTCAGCTGCTGGCAGAGCGGCTGGGTGCCCAAGGGCAGCCCAGCCAGGCTCTGTGGCTGCCCGAGTGCAGGGAGCACTGAGCCACTGCCTGGCATCGATGCCACTTTTGGAGCTGCTCTTCTGTGCTGCCAGGCTCTGCCCTGTGCCCTGGAAGACATGTGGCAGCTGGCATCCATGTACCCACCACACCTGGGGCACCCCCTCTACAGCCCCCTGGCTGCAAAACAGGCTGCTGGCAGCCCCTGAAACCCTCCCAAATCAGACACAAGGTCACAGCAAGCTCTCACTTCACAGCCAGAGGAACTGGACTTTGTTTTCGTGCTAAAACATCTCTCCCTCTGGTTATAAAAATAATAATTGCGTAACAGGATAGCAGCAGCTTCTGGCTGCATGGATTATGTTGGGAACACACAAAACTTTGTAAGAATGAAAACAGGATTTGAACAGCCCCATTGTGGGGGTGTGCTGCTGCTGGCATCCCCGTTTGTCACCCATCTGCTGCAGGAACACAGCCTTGGGCAGCCAAGCTGGCAAGGTGCCTGAAGGGCAGGAAACTTGTCCCCTGAAGCAGCTGCTCTCCACCTCCAAAACCCTCAGCCCAGTTTAGGTGCTTGCCAGAAGAGAGAATTGTTGCTGGCACCAGGGATTAGAGGAGTTTCAGGATTGGTGGACTGGGTTCAGGCAGCAAAGGACAGAAGTACATTTCAGGACACATGCACATGGCATTAAAGATAATTCAAATATATGCTGGTTTCCCTCATTTCTTATGAGCATCACAAATCTGCCTCACCTGTGCACTTTAAGAGCAGCACTACCTGAAAAGCCTCCATAAGAGGACGTGGTGGTAGCAAAAGATGAAGCTGCATGTTCTGTCTTACAGCCCAGTTTCTGTGTGAAGACATGTAAATCCGTTCTGGATCTAATAAGGAAAAGTAACTCAAGATTTACAGAGATTAGAATTTTTCAAACATTTTTTTTTTCCTGGGGTTAACACGGCAAAAAAAAATGTCATTAAATATTTCTATAGCACCAGCATCTGTGTGCTAACACAGTGCCCTTGTGCCAGCCAGCACATGCACTTCCAGAAAATGACATTTCTTCCCCAATGTGTGCACTGTCACCAGCTGCAGCACCACAGATTTACCCCGAGCAGAAACCCCAGGTTCACACCAGACCCCCAGCCATGGCCCCACTGCCATCCACACCCACGGCTGCCACAGCAGATCTTTTCCAAGCAAGCTGCAAGTTTCCATCCTTGCTATGGGCCAATCTGCAAGAGGAGGAGTCCTCAGGGCTGGGAATCCTCCAGATTCCTTCAGTTTTCCACGCTGGCTCCTGCAGCCAGCCAGTGAAGCCATTACCACCATCCCCAGCGGTGCTGGAAGCAAGCTGGTCTTGCTGGGGTTGTGCACCCAGAGAAGCACTACCTGCCTCTCCTTCTGCCTTCACCACACCAGGGTGCTCATGAGGAACCTTTTGCAGGGTAAAAGGAGCTGCAGAGGAGGATTGGGCTCCCAAGCAGCTGACAGGACTTAGAGAGGTCTGCACTGGCCACTGCTCAGGCACAGGAGAGAAGCTGAGTCCCAGAGGATTTTTGGGAGGAGCTCAGCCCCTTGGGCTGCTGGCAGCTGGGATAGCTGGACATACACAAACCCTGCCTGCCCAGCTTCTCCCGCTGCAAAGGGCACAACGGCCCCTTTCAGCCCTGGCTCTGGGAAGGAAAGGTCAGGGAGCTGCTTTTGTGTGCAAGCCCCATCCTCCCCAGCAGCACAAGAGAGCAAGCATCTCCCTGAGGGGCTCCACGGAGCAAAGGGAAAGCGGGGACACCATCACCCCAACCGCAGCTCCTGGAGCACCCCTTTGCTGCTTCCTTGCAAGTCACGCACTTGGCTCCACAGCCTCAGACACGGGGAGAGAGGGGCCAGGAGAAGGGAGCCAGCACAGCCTGTTTTCCCTCTGCACAGCCAAGGAATTTCTTTTGTGCAGAGCAGGGTTTGGCACATTCCAGCAGAGCAGCTCCCGCGCCGCTGTGCCGAGCCGAGCTGAGCTGAGCCAGCCACGGCACCCGCCGGGACAGGAGCTGTCCTGGCACAGCTGTGCCCCCAGCACAGGCAGCTCCAGGGACAGGGAGGTGGTCACAAGGATTTCAAGGGCTGGGCCGTGCTCAGAGGAGTCTGGCAGAACACGGTGCATGTGCAGAGCAACACTGGGCAGGATCGCAGTGACTGATACATCCAGCACAACACCGAGGCATCCTGGACACAACAGAGGCTGGGGCTCCTGGAGACCCCAAAACAGCTTATTCTTTAAAAAAAAAAAGCAAAAAGAAAGTCATGTCCCTGGCATTTTTCATGTGGACTAACTTGGCAAATTCCATGTTTGGCACTTCTGGTAGCTCCACTACAGCCGGATGCATTTTGATGTTCAAACTCCCGTCAGCCAATGTGGGCTCTAGGAGAGCATTACCTGCAGGAGCAGGTGGCCTGAGGACAGGGATGGCCCATGCTCATACATTCATCTTCCCCAGGGGCTGAAATAAAGCAGAGCTGAGCTGCTGAAAGGCTGCAAGAGGAGGGATCTCTGCAGGCTAAGGCCTCTCCAGAGCCAGGGGCATGGCGTGGGGCAGTGAGATGGGAGCTCTGCACTGAGCAGTGTGTCTGTGCTCTCCTGCAAATCCTCCTCCCACACCGAGCCAGCCCTGTGACTTGGAGCAGACTTCAGGCAGAGATGCAGCAGCCCACTGGGAAAAGGTGGGGTGAAAATAAATAAAATAGAAATGTTCTATCACCCTTGCAGAGGGTCTGGACAGTGGACACGAGTCACCCAAGCGTGTGCCAGCTGTGTGTGGTCACAGTGAGCACGCAGCCAGACACAATGTCCATGCTGGGACAGAGGAATTCACAAACCTACACTCCAAGGGAAAGCAGGGGGAGGGAGTGGGGGGGGGGAGGCGGAAGTAATTAATGCAAATTCCTAGTTTAGGTAAACACATCTAGAGAAAGGCTCGCTCTGGCACGGGGAATTAATATCCTGTTAAACCAGTTGAAAAGGTCACCAGCAAGCAAGCGACACTCCCAACACTCCCTCGTGCCAGGGCTGATAGGACACCAAGACAAACGGCTGAGAGCAGGGAGCTGGGGACTGTGCAGCATCCGCCTGCCAGCGTGCAGCTGCAGCTGGCTCGGCGTGTGTGCAGACGTGTTCTCTGCAGCCACGCTCTCTCCAGAGCTTCTGCACTAATAGCAACAGCCCTGGGCCTTGGGAAAGCTGCTTGGCTGCCCTCACACAGCCCCAGGGAGGACTGGCCAGCACATAAAAGCAACCAGGGGTGTTGGGCTAATGTCAGGTTGGTCAAGGTCACAGCCCTGCCAGGGATCACTGCCTCCAGGTAATTTAGAGAACGGGTTGTATAAATTAAAAGATAAGAAAGGAGATGTACACTGGCCCCGTCAGTGTTGGGCCCACCCGCCTTGGGGAGTCCATCCTTGGCACGTGTCTCTGCTGCTGCTGGCACAGACATTCCAGCACAAGACCTTTAAAAGGACATGCTGGGACTGAAAGCCTCCAGGTGATGCTCCGACAGCAAGAGAGCAAAAAGGAAAGAATGAAATTGCTCAGGACACAGCACTCAACTGCATTTTCAATGGAAAACCTGAAGCACAGAGGAGCTGCTGGCAACCCATCTCTATGAGCACAGAAGTGGAACTCTGGCTGCAGAGGTGCGAAGAAAAGGTGAGAGCTGCCAAGAGAACAGTGACAGTGTGGGGGAGCACCAGGGCTGAGACTGCCTTGGGTCAAAATGCACTGTGAGTGAGCCACAGACCACATGTGAAACTCTGCACCCTGGGGCCAGGATCTTCCTCTAAGAGTGCAGAGCCTCTGGGGTGCTTTCCCTTCCTTCCCACCAGGGAAACTCAGCTTCTCTCCCAGGAGATCCAGGAACAGAAACCACCAGGGCTGCATGTGTTTCCCAAGGCCCACAGTGAACAGAACTTAAGGACAGTAACAAGCTAGCTGAGTGTCCTGCACAGAGAAGCTGCATAGTCCAGCAAGACTCCAGCTGTATTTGTCTAAATCCACATGGAGAACTTCATACAGTGCTCAAAATGCCATTTTCTGGTGTCCAGCCCCAAGATGAGCCTTGCTGTTAAGTCTGTTTCTTGTGTGAAATGGAGCTGCTGGAACAGTGTGTTACTCACAAGTGCTGGTGGATTTAAGTACAAGAAAGGTCAGAATACCCCAAAGGAGTTTGGGTACATGTGGACTCTCCCTTAAAGACAGAAAAGTTTAGTTTTCCTTCCTGGACACACCAGGCCAGCACTGCACAGAGAGAGCTCACAGCAGGGCAGGATCCTTAGCAGGTGCTGGATAGATCAGGCATGGCCTGATCAAGAAGGCGTTACCCTCATCCTCATCAGACTGAGGAATCCTGTTCACATTACAAACACCCAGAGATTGCAGCCCTGGTATCTCCTGCCCAAGCCCTGGAGGGTAGAGACAGCCCAGCTCCCTGGCATTACACACCACGTGTTTCCACAGAATGCACTGGGCAGTGCCAGGCACTGGCATGGGATCAGGCTCCCAGGAAACCCCACTAAACACAAGGCTGCAGGGACTGCAAGGGACTGCAAGGCAGGGGCTTACCCAGCAGAGCCTGGAAGAGTTCACTTTGGAAGATGTGCGAGACTTTTCCAATGGAAGCTTTTAACTCCTGCTCCTCCGGGGACCGCAGGGTGCTTTGGTATCTGGTCAGAATTTCCACTGCCCGTTCAGTGTCTGCAGAGATGACACAGGAGTAACAAGGCATTAACATTGTAGGATGTTAAGGGAAGGCTCGAGTGCAGCCTTGGATAACGCCTCCAGCTGCCTTCCAGTCTGGATTTTTAGAAGTCAGACAGGCACAAAAGCAGTCTCTTTACACACACCTGGAAAAGCTCACCCTGCTGAGAGCCACTGAGGGCCCATGGCAGAGATCTGGGCAGGGACTGGAGGGGAGGCAGTTCTGCCACCAACCCTGAAAATCAGGGGCTAAAATCAGATTGACTCACCTCTGAACCCTGTGGCACTGGGCAGCCTGAACACCTCTGCCACCTCCCAGGCACAGAAGCCGTTCAGGAGCTGGACACATTCTGGCTGCACAGGGCTATGAATACTACTGCAGGAACTGCAGCCACCCACATAGGGCCAGATGGCTGCAGCAAAGCTGAGCGTAGGCCCATTCACGTCGTGCAAACAGCTCAGCTACAGCAGTGGCAAAACTTGGGCTTCTACTGGGTGAAGCATTAGAATTGCTCAAAGCAGCCGTGGGTCAGTAGGAGACAAGTGGGAAAGGAATATGATGCCTTGGAGTCAGAGGAGATGCTGGTGAGGAGGGAAGCTGGAGGCTGCCATGAAGCAACATTTTGGTTAATGACTGGGCTAGACATAGCTATGAGAAAACCCTGGTCCTAAACTAGTGGAGCTGTGATCTCTCTGCCTGGACATCTCCACGCTTCTCAGGGCAGACAGCCAGAGCTGCCAGTGCAGCCTCGACCTCAGATGTGACCCAAATCTCAGGCAGGTGGTGAGCTCCTGTGGACCTTGAGACCATCCCTGCCCTATGAGTGGATATTTCCCTTTGTCACCCAGGCAGACTGCAGACAAAGAGTGTCTGTGTGAGAAGGCAGGGAAGCTGTCCCGCCACTGCTGGAGACTCATCCTTTAAGCCAGGAACTCATGCAGAAAGGATGACCCTGCTCATCACAGGGCTCTCGAGAATTCAGGTCATCAAACAAGGGGGCCTGTGTCTGCTCGGGTACGTGCCACCTGGTGTCCCAGCTTGCCCAGCCTCTCCTTGGCTGAAAGGGAAAGGGGGTCCTCCTGCCTGTGTCACCAGCCCACACTGACTCATCGTGGGAGCAGAACAGGGAAAGGACTCTGGGGAAGCATGAACTGCTCTGACTTGGAGCTGGGCTCCACACTAGCTCCAGGAAAAGCAGGGACTTCCCCGAGCTTTATGGCAATCCCAGCCCTGTGTTATTACTAAGAGCTTCCTTTTCTGCAAGATAAAACAGTGGCTTCAGACACTGTCCAGAATACCATGAGCAGGGCTGAGATGTCTTTGCCTGATCATTCCTGACCTTATCAGCAGAAGCTAAAGAAGCAGATGGAGAGCTGGGGCCACCACACCAGGACACACACACTGTGAACCTGCTGTAAACTTCCCACTGCAGCCCAGGCTGTACAGCAAGAGCAGCATGCTCCCTGTGCTGACCTCTGGCCACTCGTACCGGGTGACAGCCAGCTGGAGCAGGGGACTGCAAGCTCCAGATCTGGGGAAGTGCTGCGCACCCAGCGTGGCAGGGAGACCTGAACCCTTCCTCCGGCTCCCAAGAACGGGCACATGGTGTCCAGGGCCCATCTCCACGTGCCTCAAGGTGCATGCAAGTCCCACTCACAGGAAACCCTTCCTCGCAGAGCCCAAGCCCCCATGCCCGCTCTCCTCCCCGCAGCACGCAAGGGAGCGGCACGCAGAGCATCCCACGGCCACCCACTCTGAGCCACGGCGGCACGACGTGTCCACAGCCCGAGGAGGGCGTGAAACGAGGCCACCCCGTCCTCGGGGTTTAACCCCGGGGTCGCAGGGCCGCCCGTGGTGGGGAGCGAGGGCAGGAGCTGCCCGGCAGGAGCGCGGAGCCCCGGGCGCGGTCCCAGCACCGGTGCCGGCGGGGCAGTCACTTGTTGAGCGCGGGGCCGCGGTGCCCGGCGCGGCGGGCAGGGCCGGGCAGTGCGCTCCTTACCTTCCCGGCGGATCATCGCTCCGCCGTGGCCGACGGCCGCTCCGGTCCGTGCCAGCCCGCGAGCGGCCGAGCCGCCGCCCGCCCCACCCCGTCCCGCCCCGCCCGAACCGGCCGGGAGCCGCCCCCCGCCCGCCGGCACCGCCTCCGGGAGCGCCCCGCCGCCAGCGCCGCTCCGAGCCCGCCGGGCTGCGGGAGGCTCGGCCTGCCCCCGGGAGCCGCGCCCGGCTCGGCCTCCCCTCGCTGCCCGCTGCGGAGGGCCCCGGTTCCCTGTGCCGGCAGTAGGTGGCACGGAGGCGCCGCGGAACGAGCCCGCCCCGGGCCGGTACCGTCCGGGCTGCGCCGGCTCCTTCTCCGGGCCGGCAGCGCCGCCGGCAGGGAGAGCTGCGGAAGGGAGGACACAGGCGTGCCCGCCGCACCCCTGCGGGGTCTGTCTGCCGCTCCTCTGCTTTATTGACATAAATAGACAGCAACAAGTCAGACTGACACGATACCCCTCTCCCTGTTCAAGGCCCTGCTGCAACGTGACCGATGCCGAGTCCCAGCGCTCCCTCTGCAGCCTTGGAGCAGCAGCAGGAGCGTGAGCGCGGTCCTGCCAGCCCCTGACACCCACCACATCCCCAGCCCTGCTCCTTTTTCACTCCCGAGCAACAGGCTTTAACTGCTGCGTGGAGTGCCACGACCCTGTCCTGTGAACATGAAGCCAGCAGCAGTAGGGACAGGATTTATGTCCAGGATGGGAGGGTGAAGTGCTCGACTTTCCCTTTGTCTTGTGAAAAGCCACTCCACAACCCCCTTCCTACTCCTCAAGCCATGGGACAGGGCAGCCCCCAGGGGAGCAGCCCTTAAACTAGGTGTCCCATCACTGGCTGCAGAGCTGCTGACACCAGGCAGAGACAGCCCTTCCCCTGCACCAAACAGCGACCCAAAACCCCAATTCTGTCCAAACCCCAAGGGAGAGGTCTCAGCTCCAGCACTGCTGGATAAATATTCTGCCCCTAGGCCACCCCTGCAAAGCTTTACTGCCTCGCTGCCAGTGGGAAATGAGAACCCAGTTCCAAGTCTTTTCAGCTGAGGGCAGCTGTGCACCATGAAAAGGAGCCAGGAAGGCCACGGTAGAAGGGAGGCTCAGGAAGGAGTCTGAAAAGGAAAGGAGCCTCGAAGCTGGCCTGAGGAGTGCTCCCCGCTTGAGCTGTGCAGGGCTCTGGCTGCCCCTCCCCACGGCTGACGCAGGCCAGAGGGGTCACTCTTGCATCAAGCTGTTGATCTTTGTGAGCAGCACATCCGTCTCAGACTCTGAGGAGACAGAGGAAAAAATAGTCATTGTGGGCAGCCACCATCCCGCAGCGACAGGCGGAGCAGCCTGAAAAGCAGGTTTGAGGATACTTGGGGAATGTGGGATTCCCTAGTGCTGTCCCACAGGGCTGCTTGTTAAGGGCAGGACAGGAGGAACTCCCTGGGCTGGGATTCCCTTCCCTCCCCCAGCCATCCCAAACCACTGTGTCACGTTTGGCTGGAGAAAGCTGCCTGCCTGTCAGGGAGAGTCCTACAGGCAGAGCCTGGCTCCAGGGGAGGGAAGCTCTCGTTCCGTGCGCACTCACCCGCTGGCCGGCTTCTGTGGGAACATTTCCTAGGAGATGGAATAGGATCGATGTTAGCATGCAAGTCTGGTCTGACCATTCCCTCCCCTGAGCTGCCAGCTGGAGGCTGTGGGGCCCCGCAGTCCCAGAGGGAACTGCTCTCACCAGTGCCTGCAGCGCTGGTGAAAAGGAGCAGGACCAGGATCCCCAGCCTCAGCCCACCAAGCCCTGGGAGAGTGCAGAGTGGGTTAGGAAGTGTGAATTAAGGCATCCAGCAGCTGGAGGCAGGATCAGGGCAGATTTTTAGCTGCAACCTGGTGATAAAAGCTGCCTCCACACACTTCTGTCTTATTTTGCCTGACAGGAGAAGACCCTCCCAGGATCCAAGTCCAGAAAGGGGTGGCAGCAGGTTTGGGTCTGCACCGGCCATCCAGGGCACACTACAGCCTCCCCCAACAGACCTGCCTTGGGATGGGACAGGGAAAGGGATCAAACCTACTTCATCAAGACGAACGCCCAGATGATGATAAGGAAGGAAACACAGTCTACAACGATCCAGATCATGAAGTATGTGCTGCTGGGCTGCAAGGCAATGAGACAAACCATTGAACACCAGCTAGGGGTGGTGTGCTGTGGCACAGCCCTGCCTGCTGTGCCACCAGTCCCTTCTACAGGGTCACATTTCCCATGGCAGTACAGCAGTGAGCAGGAGTCACCCTCCAGGCAGCTGCACAGGGCTGCTGCAGAAAGGGACCCACAAGTGCCTGGGACACAGGGCTGTGGGGCAGGCCAAAGGATGGAGGGGTCACTTACAAGCAGCCAGATGGGGTGTTTCATCTCCTTCAGCACCTGGCAGGCGTTGGTGGTGACAGAGCTCACCCCTGAGCACCACAGCACGGAGAAGAGCCAGGGCTCGTTCACCACATACAAGTTGACAGAGATGTTGTCCTGGCGGTACTGCCTGCGTGGGGACAGCCATGGTCAGAGTAGCGGAGGTGCCACCACACTCTGCACACCCACAGGGGGCTGCACATTTGGGAGATGATCCAGAATTTGCAGCCACATGGAGTGACTGGAGATCCAGACCAAGGGCAGATTTGCTGGACTGCAGCCAGCTCCGTCCTCTGCACCAGCTCTGCCTGACAGGGACACTTGTCCACAAGGCACACACCCAGCTCTTCCCACACCAGCACTCAGCATTCTCACCTCTGCTGACCCCTGGGACAGTGCCCAGACCCCCACAGCTCCCAGACCTCCACAGATACTTGGACAAAGCATTCTCACCTGATCTCCTCAGAGCTCATGTCCTGGTAGGGCAGATTGACATGCAGTACTGGCTCCTTCTCATCCTTGAGTCTCTTCCGGCCGTAGATGTGCTGGACACCTGGGGCCTGCTGTTTGACATCTTCCCTGAACCCATCTGGAAGCCAGAGGACCTAGGCAAGAGCCAGAGAGCATGTGCAGAGGAGAGGTGCTCCAGAGAGTTTGCTCTCTTCCAATATTCCCTCGCAGGTCCAGGCACATGTGGCCTGCTTAGACAGCTGCTTCCTGCCCCCCCTATCTCCACACTCAGCTCTTCCATCAGGATCTCAGCCAGGACAGTCTCCTAAGAGCTTGCCCCAGCCAAGAAATAAGCACAGGTCCCACTGAAGGGAGAAAGCAGTTCCAGCCTAGGAAATCTGCAACAGTGAAGTCCTTTCTGGGTCCTTGAATGGCTCAAGAAGTGAATCCATTTATCCCCAACTCTGCAGCAAGAATGCACCTTGGATCAGCACTACAGTTAAAATCTTTTCTATGTCCCCTCCTGCTCTGCATTCCCAAAAGGCCAAGAAAGGTGATTTGAGTACTGATTCATCCCCTGAGGGCAGCACATATCCTGTGCTGCAGGGGCTGGATGAAGCATGAAAGGAACACAGGAGGGTGCAGCAGGAGTCCAAGAGCTGCAGGGAGAGGTGTGGTGGAGTGTGGGCAGGTGGAAGCCTCAGAATTGTGCTCCTGCTCGAGCTGGCAGTGTTGGTCCCCTCCCTAGACTGAGTCACTGTTTACACACCAGGGTGGCCAGTGCAGGGGAAAACGAAGTATTTGGAGGGGTCTGAATCTGTAGGCAATAAACCCTAATTATTGGCAACTTCTCCCAGCTTGAGAACCCCACACCTGGGCAGGGCTGCCCAGCAGGGATCCCGTATGAGGACGTGGTGTATGGGGTGTCAGGGATGGTCGGTGTGGCTGGCAGGGCACCTCCCACCGCAGCAGGGGTGTGACAGCAGGGCCTGGCAGGGGTGGGGTGGGGTGGTGACCAGCTCACCTGCTGCAGCGGGATGCCTGACTGTAAAATCACTCCCAGGGTGACATTGACAAAGTTCTGGTAGTCACTGTGGTTCTCAGGCCTGAGGTCAAACATGATGGAGATGTTGCTCTGCTTGGCTGCCTCTAGAGCCTGTTCCAGGGACGGGATCCTCTGATGAGTTGTCTCGTTGCGATCAGCAGGAGAAAGACCCTGCACAGTGGGAAACGGCCTCCGCTGCAAGGGTGAGAGAGGGGCAGTCATCACAGGCAGACCACCTGTAAGCTTCCACATCCCAGACTGTCTGTCTGTCTCTGACTCTCAGGTTCCTACACTGGCCTCTCCATGTGCTGCTCTCCAGTGCACAGGGAACCTCCCTATGCACATCCACAGGGCACCTCTACCCTTCTCCCCACTAACAACAGAATCCAAGCAGCCCCAACACCTGTGGGCATTCAAAACTGCTCAGCAGTAGTTAGTCACCTTTTGGGAAGAGCCTGGCCACAGCTGCCTTCAAGCCCAGGCAGGCTGTGCAGCTCAGAGCAAACACAAGATCCCCTCTCAAAGCAGCCTCCTCCATGACTCAGCTGAGGAGTCAGAACAAACCCCAGCTTGGGGCATAACCGCACCCAAGGGATCTGTGCAGGCTTCTGCACCCTGCCCAGGTGTCTGCCACGACCAGTGCTCCAGAGGGAAGGTTCTGGAGCCCCAGGGCAGGGCTAATGCTTCACCCAAAAATGCACCCATTCCTCAGTGGTCACCCTAAGGGCATTCCTGACCTCCAGAAACCAGCTGCCAGCATCCAGCTGCTGGAGGTCTGTCCAGTTGAAGGCAGTGCTGTTCAGGACAGTCCTGTCAGGGAATGCAGCCTGCACGTTGGTGGTCCTGGTGAGTTCCTCGTCATGCATGAGGAATGGGACCCCGTCAGCACTGGCAAAGGAGCAGAAAGGAAAGCCATATGTTGTAAGCTGTTCATTTCCCATCCCTGCCCTGGCATTTTTACCCTCTCCCAGCCACCTGCTAGAGTAACCCACACCCTTATTCTGCTTGTGGCCCTTTACACAAAAATGGGCAGCTGGAGACCAAGCCAGCTACCAAGCAGTTCCTTGCTCTCTGAAACAGCTGTCCCAATAACAGGATTACATGAGATGAACTGGAGCCAGGGTCTGTTTTCCGAGCAGTACCCCTCCCCTGATGGAGCCTCCCTCCCTGGAAGGCAATCTGTATGGGAAGGACAGAAACCCAGTACCTCTCCCAGATCATTGGGACACCAAGCTGGAGCCAGTCCCATACTGGGAAGGTGGGAGTGGCAGAGCCCTTTGATCAGGGCTGTGTCCAAAAGCAGGCTGTATCAGTCCTCCAGGTGTCTTCCAGAATGCCCCCTGGACATCCCAGGACACACAGACCCCTTCCTCCCTCTGAGCCCCTTTACCTCACCATGACGTCAGTCTCAAAGACTTGTACATCACATTCCACTGCCTTCTGCAGTGACATGAGGGTGTTCTCGGGGGCCAGCTGGAAAAAGGAATGGTGTTAGTGCAAAGAGCATGGGCAGGATGGGGCAGGAGGCAGGCACTCATCCTGCCTGGATGCACCCAGCAGCTTGGCTGGGCTCTAGGGCATCCACAATGAGATTGGGGTGACCTGGGCATGGTGGGGGATGGAAGAGGACTGGAGATGGACAGCCAGAGCCTGCCTTGTCCCTGCTCCCCAGCCCACACTACACAGCCAGGCTTTCTGCTGGGAGTTGCATGCTCCTGATGCAGTAGTGCTCAGGAAGCAGCTCTGTCCTGCAGCTGGTGCATCCCCCTCCTCACCCTGTGCTCACCCATCCTCCAAGCCTGAGCTGCCCTGGCTGCTGTGGGACCCCACGGTTCTGAGCTGGCCAGAGCTTGTCCAGGCCTGTGGCCACAAGGATCTGTGTCCTACAGCCAGGCACAGCCTGGCTTTTCCTGGTGGAGCAGCCTGCCCCATCCACCCTGACCACTGCCAGGGCGCTGGTCACTCACCATGGGTGCTCCTCGATGCCCAACGAGGGCTGGCTTGGGAGGCAGCTGGTTCTGCTCCATGATGCAAGGGGAGGTGATTCCCAAGGGAGCCAGGTACAGTGCAATCATTGCTGCAATGTACACAAGCAGCAGAAACACCCTGAGACCTGCAGGCAGAGACAGACGTTAGAGGGGATGAGGTACAGAGGAAGTATTTTGCAGGCCTCTAGGAATAAGCCAAGGCTGCTTCACCTGGCATTAACCTGTTTTTACCCTAGGTCAAACATTGCATCCCCAGCCTCAGGAACACTGTGGATTTATTCTTGGCTACTATGTGCCCTTGCCCAACTCAGCACTTCTGCAGCACTCTGCCACCTGTAGCCCTCCTTCAGCCACAAAGGATGGAGGGCTAAAGCTGCAACAAAGGCTGGTCACAAAAAGCAACCAAAAGCACACATTACTACCACACTGGGGACCGTTCCCACTGCACTGATGCTCCCTGAGCACCACTCTGCCAACAGTGCTGCTCAGGTGGGTGGCAGGAAGCAGGGCATCAGCCAGGGTGACAAGTGGAGACCTTGGGCGGGGGGATTACCTGTACTGCGGGTGCGGTAGATGAAGCTGGCCAGGGGCCAGGCAAGGAGTGTCATTCCCCCCACAGCTCCAATGTGCAGGAAGGGACCTGTTGCCTGGGGAGGCAAAAAAAAAACCAGAGTGTCAGCCAACACCAGTCCCTGTCCCCAAAATACACATGCTCCAAGGCCAGGGATCTGCCCCTGCAGCCAGTACTGCTGGAGCATCCACAGTGCCAGGGAGGGACGGACAGGCTCCTGGGGGGTGGAACAGACTCCCTGCTCTGGTCCAGCCTCCAGTCATCAATCTGGTGGCTGCTGCTCCAGGCATGACTGCAGGGACAGAAGGAGCACCTTGCCTGGCCAGCAGCAGAAGTCAAGGGTAGGGAATTAATCCCCAGTGCACACAGCCATGCTGGGGGCTTCAGTCAGCATCCTTCAGCTCAAACCCCACAGGCTGGGCACTGGGTACAGCAGGGAGTCCCTGGTATCGAGGTGACTCACCTGCAGGGAGATACGGGCACTTTTCCACTCCTCTGCCCACTTTATTCCCAGCCCTGTGAAGGCTGCAGCCACCACTAGGACAGTTAGGATCAGCAGGACCTGTGGGGCAGGGCACAGGGCAGTCAGGGGAGCACACAGCATCTTGCAGGCCAGGCAGAGTCCCCCTCATCCCTTCCTCATGAGCCCCTGCAAGCCCTGATACCCCACTTTCCCCATCTGGGTTTGCAGCTGTGTGCTCCATGCTCTGAGCTCTGGGAATACTCCCATCCCAGAGACATGTGGCAGAGGAACTGACAGCTGCAGCCCAGCTCAGCGGGGACACTCAGCCACTTAGTGGGGTCATAGCAGCCATGCACAGCCTCAGCAGGCTGGTCCCAGCTCCTGAAGGTGCAAGGGCAGCCAGGGCAGGCACCATCTCCCTGCAGCCCCAGTCTCTCACCTTGTGCACCCAGTGTAGCTTCAAGGGCTGGCCACAGAGCTGCAAGCACAAAGCCAGGACCTGCAAGGGCAAGGAGCTGTCAGGGCTGGGCTGGACCCCACACCTCAGTCCCTACAGGGCACGGGGCTCAGCCACAGGAGCTCAGGCCCCCTGGCACAGGCAGGGTCTCTGGCTGTGCTCAGGCTGACCCGGCTCCAGATGCTGCAGGCTCCTCCCAGGGCATGCAGCCTGTGCTCAGCACGGACCCATTCCCCCCAGCCCAGCGGGATCAGGAGGGCTCACCAGCAGCACAGACGAGTAGCTGATCAGCACAGCCGTAGCTATGAGCAGGACCAGGGACCAGTCTAGCCACAGCTTCCTCTGCCTGAAGATGAATCTGCCAGCAAAGGGGAGGGTCAGAGAGGCAGGGGTGACGTGGGGAACAAGGCTGGATGTGGGATCCTACTCACTCGTTGAAGTTGTGGAAATCATTGAGGATGATGATAGCAACGTAGAGCCACACCAGCGTGGAGAGGAAGACGAAGAAGAGGAAAATGAACCAGCTGCAGTCCCACTGAAAGCCAGAAATAAGAGTTATACACATCCTCAGGGCACTTAGCCCCTATCCAGGTTTCTGAGACCCCTGGGTATCACCCAGCCAGCAGCAGGGAGCACAAGGAGTCACACCAGGTGACCCAGGGGTCCAGGCCCTGAGCTGCCCCGTGGAGAGAGACCAGAGCTACCCTGGCTGGTTCTTCTGGCTGGACCCATGCTACAGAAAGATGGACCAGCATGTCCTACAACAAACTAAAAATCTGCCTATGCCAGGCTCGGGAGGATAGCCCCTGTGGCAAGACTGCCTCCTTCCCATGCAGCACTCCCTGGGAACAGGCTGGGACTTTGGACATAGGAAGGGGCAGGGAGCCAGGTCCCATTTCCCTCTATCTGGATGATCCGTGGGCTGGTGCAGTGCCTCAGAACTGCCCTTGCAGTGGTGAGTCTGCAGACTGGGTCCAGCTTCATTGTCCCACGTGTGTGGGGGAGGTGAGGGGTGCCACAGGTGCCAGAGGGACACCTAGCAACCCCGACTTATTTGTACATTCCAGGCAAGACAGGACAAGCAGCAGCAGAGCCACTCCCATGGGAGTCGGAGACCTCAGAGAATCCCAGGGCCTCACCACTCCCAGGTTACAAATTGCTGGGGACACCCTCCTGGTGGGGCCACACCCAGCCCAGGAACTGTGTCTCCCACGTGCCTGGCCAGGTGCCCCGGGGCCTGCTGCCAGCTCAGCCCTAGGGCTCTGCTCTGCTCCAGGCACGTGCAAGAGCTGCAGATGCTCACTAATGCTGCTCTACTCTTCTTGACACCCAGCAAGAACACAGCTCACCCTCCCACCTTCTCACTGCTCCAGGCTAGGGCAGTCCCTGGACAGCTAGGGTGCCAGGTAGCACCCCAGCTTTCCTGGGGCTTGGCCCTGGGAAGCAGGAGCAGCAGCAAGAGGTCAGCAGTTCAGTGTCTGGGCTGAGCATCCCAGGCAGAGCCCTTCCCCAGCCCAGCCACCACCCTGAGACTCCCACACCGGGGGTGGCAAGCCCCAGCTCAGCATTACTCGGGTATCACCTTGGTGGTTCTCAGGCCTTTCCTCTTCTCCTTCTTGGGAGTGATCCACTGGCAGCTGTAGGGGCAGAGCAGGCAGGTGGCACAGGTCGAGCAGCAGCCAGGGGGGTCTGCCATAGCAGCAGCCTGTCCCAGAGCAAAGGTCAGGTGTCCTGTGGGGGATACACACAGGGTGTTGGCACAGACCTCCCCACACCTGCCCCCACCCCATGGGGATGCAGCTCTGAAGCATTTTGTGTCCAGGTACCCTGGCAGGTGGCCCAGAGCGCTGGGACATAGTGGGGCTGCTGGTTGTGTCCCCAGGCAAGGCACGGTGCCAGGGAAAGAAGCAGCACAGGGTGCAGCCCAACCTGTTGAGCAGGCTGTGCTGGGACCCTTCACCCAACAAGCTGGAGCAAGCCTGGAGCTGGCAGGGAGCAGGGCCTGCTCCCCAGCCCAGGGTTCAGCACTCTGCCTGGGAGCCAGGACCACTGTGCAGGCTCCAGGGGCAGGCAGCCTTGCCAGTCAGCTCGACAGCAACCTTGCACCCAGGCTTCCCACCTGCAAGGACTGTCCAGCCCCATGCCACAGCCTGGGGCTCCTGCTTGCAGCTGGGGGTACATGCAACAGCCTGGGAAGTTCCTGTTCTGATCCCTAAGTCCAGGTCGTTGCTGATGCAGCACCAGCCTGGCAGCCCCTCAGCTCAACCTGCTCAATCCCAAGTGTGCCTGCAGGAGCTGCAGCTGAGGCACAGGATGGCTTTGATCCAAGTGCTTGTGAGGGAACCCGTTTCTACAGTCATGGAGATGCAGGTTGGGTGCAGGGCCACCTCTGAGTTCCCCAAGCACAGGCAAGGGGAGAGAGCCAGGATACTTTGCTGTCATCCCCAGATTCCTGGTGTTTGGCTGGAAGAAGCAGGGAGACCAAAACAAGGTCTCCCTCGATCCACATGGAGAAATCCCATGTTTACTATTGCGTGTCCTCCTGTGGAGCTGCTCCTCCTCCTCACCCCAACCTCCCCAACAGGCCAGGCACACTATGCAACACTATCACCCTGCAGATTAGGCCAGGCTCTCATTTCACTGTGACCACTGAGCCAGGCATGAGAGCCAGCTGACCACATCCTCCCAGCCACATCCTCTCCAGTGTTGGAGGCACTGGAGTGCCTCAGACAGCTGTGTCCCATTCCAGCCTGGGCTGAGGAGAGAGGGAGCAGAGCTAGCCCAGCTCCTCCCAGGCTCAGCCAGCCAGACCAGAGTGGCTCTGCCATGCCCCAGCTGTGGCCAAGGTCAGCCTGGTCTCCCCCTGTGACAGGGCAGCACCCCAGCCTGTCACCTTGCTCCTAAATACCACCACTCTGGGGGTCTCCAGTGCCGGGGTGCAGAGCTGGCCCCAGCACCCACACAGAGCACAGGGTCACACACAGGCAGGTACCAGCCCCAGAGCAGGACCCCATCCATGGCCCGGCAGCTCCTGCAGGCTGGGGGACATCTGGGGGCTGCCATCAACAGGTCCAGCCAGTCAAGGCACAGAGAATGATGAGCAGCAAAACAGAGCCCCACATATTCTGCCCCCTCTACCTTCCAGGGAGCAGACCAGCAGCCGTGACCTGCTGAGTGATGGCACTGAAGGAGCCAGACTTAGCACAAGTACAGGAAGCCATGGATCCAGGTATCTCCCTTCCTGATGCCCAAGGTCTCTGGCTGCAGGCTCATACCCCTGCTGTCACCAGAAGCAGAGCCACCACTTCCACCAGGGACCAGTGGGCTCAGCCAACCTCCACTCAGAGTCACCCTGTCCCCTGTCACTGCTCACACGGGCAGAGCACTGGTGTCAGCAGCTGCTGGCAGGCTCCCACGCAGGGTACACAGTACAGGAGGAGTGGCTGTGGGCACCAGCTGTAATTCAGCATTCAGCTGCTCCAAGGACTGTTGCTGCCAAGACTGGAGCTTGGCAGAGAGTGGCACAGGACTGGTCACAAATCTGCCCCAGTGATGCTGTCTGAAGGGTTTGGAGGGGAAATGCTCCCCAGCTCAGGGTGCGAGTGCAGCAGGAGCATCAGTAGTTATGGCACAACACCCCTGTGCAGGGCACAGGTCCCCGACAGAGCAGGGCTGGGCACACACCAGACCCTGCTCAGCCTCTGCTCCAGCTCCAGAGGGAGGACAGCAGCAGAGTGGGAGCTGGGGGTCCATCAGGGCTGGAAGGACCCCTCCTTTAGCTCCCACCAAACAACCCCCGCGGCACACCCACAGCCCTAGTGTGGGAGGCACAGGGAATCTGACGGGGTGACAAACGCATTGCCACAGTCACCGACACGGCAGCGTGTGCTGATAAAACTCAAAAGGACCTTTGTGCCCCAGGGGTGATCGCACAGGACAACCAGGTGGCCAAATGTAGGTCAAGATCCCCTTGTCCTGGAGGAGCCGAGCTGAGCTAGCCCGGGCTGTGTGCCGTCGGGCAGGTCAGCAGGAGCTGGTACCTAACCCCGCTGTTCCTCTTCCTCGTAGGAGGGAGGACAGAACAGGGGCTCAGCATGGGGCATAGGGTGACCCCAAAACAGCAAGAGCAGCGCAACCTGGCCCAGATCCCCCACTCTGTCTCACGCCCGGGCAGCCAGCCCTGGGCTCCCCATTCCCACTCTCCAGAGCGTGGGAACAGCCCGGGCAGCCCCCTTCCTCCCCCCCCGAGCTTCCCGCAGAGCCGGGATGATCACCCCCTCCCCGTGCCGCCCTGCCAGCTCTGGCGGCGCAGGACAGCATCCCCACGGCCGGGGCAGCCACCCCGGGACAAAATACCTGCTCCCCGCGGATGTCGGGCTCCCGCAGCTGGGCCAGGTGAGCGCGGGGCTGGGCTCTCGCCGGGCCCATGCGTGCCAGCACTCGGCTCCCGCTGCGCTCACACCCTCCTGGGTGTGCCCGTGGCCCGGCCGCGGCAGGTCCGCACAGGCCGGCAGAGGCGGGCACACTGCGAGCGGAGCGGAGCTGAGCTGGGCTGAGCGGAGCGGGGGGCCGGGCTGGGGTCAGGGCGGGCCCCGCCGGCCCCGATGCAGCCGCGGGGAGAGGGGGAAGGGGCCCCGGGGCCGTCACGCGTCGCGGCGCAAAGGAGTTTGCAGGCAGCCCACGTCCAGGCAGACGGAGAGTCCAGGGAGAGCTCCCGGGAGATGGAGGCAGAGCTTCGTGCATCGCCGCGCCTTTGAGCGAGGGGCTGTGGGAGCCCCTCGGACAAAAGGGGACTTTTCCCTTCCCGGCAGAGGAAGCCCGAACAGACACGTCCCAGGTCACCGCGGCTGGCCCGCAGCGGCGGACACACCGGGGCACGCTTTGAAGGCAGAAGCACAGAAGTAAAAGTGCTTTTCTTGCCTTGAGCCAAGAGAAATCCTTCCGAACCAGTGCATCTGAACTTTGCTAAAGCAGCAGATGAAAGAAGGCTCCAGACAGGCCTGATGCCACCTGAAGATGGATGGGCTGATGCCTTCCATGTTCTCCCTCCCTCCCTGTGGCACAGCACAGCTGTGTCCCCCCCACTCTCTGCTCCCGGTCTCAGCTCTTGACGAGGCAGGATGCAGGACGGGCACTCAGACTTTTCTGCGTCACTGAATTGATCCATCATTGCCTGTGATCTCAGGGGACCCCTCTGATCTTCTGCCACTTGCAAAGGACCTGAGAAAGCTGATTTACAGGGCGGTGAAGGCATTCTGCAGTGACATAGCAACTGCCAATTTAGGCAGAAGCCTCAGCACTCAGCCGATCGTGCTCCACACTACTGTAAGAGCTCCGGCACAACTCCTTGAACAGCTCCATGAAATGTGCTGATTAAGGTCTTATCAGTGGAGGGTCTGGAGCACTGCGGGAGGCTTTGTGCGGGAACACCCATTGCTCTGCGCCCAAAGGAGTAAGCTGAAAGCATTGGAATGGCCGGGAATATCCCTCAGACAAACAAGCAGCCCTGCACCCCAGATTTTGTCGGCTGTGAGCAGTTTGGCAGTGAGGTTCACCTCCTGCATCCGTGTGCGCTGCTGCACGGGAGAGCAGAGCTGTGGGAACCAGCTTTCCCAGTGGACCTGCACTCCAGGAAAGCCCCTGGGATGCAGAGAACCCATTTTATAGAAGAGTCACTGTTAGGGATTGGGTTGCAGATTTTAAGGAGATGAAGAAGTGAGCACTGAAGTGAGGTGAAGGATCATGTAAGTCAAGAAACATCTTAGTGTTTAGCAAAACTGAGCATGAATAAAGAGACCAAGAAGGAGGAGAGGTTGCAGCAGAGCTCCGGGAGATCAAAAAGCTGTGGATTTTAGTGGCGTGAGGCAAAGCTGATGGAAGAGGCATCCGGGGCAGACAGAGCAGCGGGACAGGCGGCTCCCGGGGGGACTGGTCACCGTCTGACCGCGCCGGGAGGGAACCCATTTTTTTGGGCAGCCAAGCCATTCCCGCTGGCGCTGCGGAGGGAGCCCCATCCCCGGGGACCGCCCCGCCACCTACGGGCGCTGCCCCACGGCCTCTGCCCACGCGAGGGCGACAGCACGGCGGCTCCCGCAGCCCCTCCCGGCCGGCACGGGGAGCTGTGGGGACCGGCACGGCGGTGGGGCCGAGCTGAGCCGTTCCCTAATCCCCGGCACGTGAGGCAGCCCTGCTGAGCCAGGGCAGCGGCTCGGAGCGGCGGCGGGGAGGGCGGGAGCCATCCCGGCTACGGGCACGGGGGAGCGGGAACCGCGCGGGCACTGCCGGGGCGCGGCCACCAGGCGGCGACAGCGGCCCGTGCTGCTGCTGCGGGAGCGCCCGGGGCTCGGGGCTGAGCCCAGGGACAGGGCTGGAGATGGGACACAAAGGACAGGACTGGGGATGAGACCCAAAGGGACAGGGCTGAGCTCAGGGATGTGACACAAAGGGACAGGGCTGAGCTCAGGGATGTGACCCAAAGGGACAGGGCTGGGGATATGACACAAAGGGACAGGGCTGGGGCCGGGGGTGTGACCCAAAGGGACAGGATTGGGGATGTGACACAAAGGGACGGGGCTGGGGGTGTGACCCAAGGGACAGGGCTAAGCCCGGGGGTGTGACCCAGAGGGACAGGGCAGAGTTTATGGGTGTGACCCAAAGGGCAGGGCTGAGCGCGGGGGGGTGTCCAAAGGACAGGGCTGAGCCCGGGGTGTGACCCAAAGGGATAGGGCTGAGTTTATGGGTGCCACCCAAAGGACAGAGCTGAGGCCGGGCTGTGCCCCAAAGGACAGGGTTGAGCCCAGATTTGATGCCCAGAGGACAGAGCTGAGCTCGGGGGTGCGACACCGAGCCCAGCAGATCGACGTAAACACGGGCATCCTGCACATCCACAGCCCTGCCAGCTCAGACTGAGCTCCAGGAGCCAAGCACAGGTGAACAGTTAAAGCCAACAACCACAGTGTATAATCAAGCTGGCTTAGCTCTACCCATCTCATCATGAAGTCAGAGGCACCCGAATTAGTTGGGAAAAAGACAGAAAATATTGTTCCTGTCAACACAGTTAAATGAGCTCATGTACATCAAGTGTTGCATTGATGTAAATCGAGTTTGTGGCCTGCCTTCTCTTGTGAAGGTGCATTTGTGAGTGTTCCTTTAGATTATGGCAAAGTGATAAACACGGAGAGGAATGATCTAAGTAAGAAGGTAAAGTTGTGTCAGTGTATTACAGTGCAGGTGCAGTTATCTCCCTATATTACGAACTTGGGGGGCAGAGAAGGTATTTTCAACTTATGTGACTTAATGGTCCTGTTAGGTTCCTGTTTGTCCACAGAACTGGTCACAAACTAGTCTTTTCAGGAAAAAAAAGGCAAGCCATTGTTTCAGTTACTTCTGTTTTTCACTACACTGCACAGAATGTGCAAGAAATACTGCTTTTAATAAAGATGGACTGTTTTAGGGAATGTTTGCCCTTCATGTAATCTCCTGTAGGGTCCAAGACCAGGAATGCAAGGAGAAGGCAACACAGGTTTCTGTTAACATTATTTCATTATTTCACACTCTCTCAGCTTGTATTAGACAACAAAAATTCAGAGTATCACCATTTCTCTGCTGTCAGCACTTTCAAGGCCAGTGGCACAGTGTGCTTTCACCTCAACTAGTAGCAGACCTACATAAACTGATAGACCAAGGCAAAGGTCTCCATCATGAATTTGAAAGTCACTGCTTCCTGGTAATCTGCAGTAATATACGTTTTGCTACATTTTGAAACTGTCCTTCCTATGCATATTAACAATTAAGTTGTTTGAAAGAACTAATCAGCCAATAAACTGCCTGCTTAAGGGGAGGGTGATGATCATGGCACTAGTCTCAATTTTTTTCCTGAAGGCCAGAAGCTTATAGGGAATTGAAATCTGTGGTGAACAAGCTTTGAATCAGATTTTTTCCCCTCCAGAAGTGGGCTAGTTAAGGAGATCAGGAATCCAGATTGTGGGAGTACTATTCATCCTGAGAAAAACCTCTGTGGATGATCGTACTTATTTCAGCTCTTATCACAGAGTTTGTATGATACAAGGCAAATCACTTGACCCAAACTTTTCACGGGTGGTCCTTAAAGGTTTAATTTCCTGAGTGCTTGAAAACAGCATGGGGCAGATTTTCAGGAGTGCTAATCATTAACTGTTGTAATTGAGCTCAGTGATAGGAGCCCTGAGGATCAAATGCTAAGGAGTGTTAAGGAGAGTTCAAGCTGCACAGCAACAGCAGAGCTCAGGTTGGGCACTGCAGTGCAGTGTTTGGCCCCACTGTTATCATAGGAATCCAACACCCCTCAAGGGTTTATGGAGATTTATTTATTAAGGTACAGAGAACAGGCTTTTACAAGACCATAATAGATCATAGAATGGCCTGAATTGGAAGGGATCTTAAAGACCATCCAGTTCCAGCCCCCCCTGCCAGGGGCAGGGACACCTTCCACCAGACCAGGTTGCTCAGAGCCCCATCCAACCTGGCAAGTTCTTCCAGGGATGGGGCAGCCACAGCTTCTCTGGGCAATCTGCCAGTGCCTCACCACCCTCCGAGGGAAGAAATTCTTCCTGACACCTAATCTAAACCTGCTTTCAGTCTGAAGCCATTCACTCTTGTCTTGTCACTCCAGGATCATGTGCAATGTCCCTCTCCATGTTTCTTGTGGGATCCCTTCAGGTACTGGAAAGTCACAATAAGGTCACCCAGCAGCCTTCTTTTCTCTAGGCTGAAGAATCCCAATTCTCTCAGCCCTTCCCCATAGCAGAGCTGCTCCATCCCTCTGATCACCTTGGTGGCCACCTCTGGGCTCACTCCAACAGCTCCATGTCCTTCCTGTGCTGGGGACCCCAGAGCTGGAGGCAGCTCTGCAGGTGGGGTCTCACCAGAGTGGAGAGAGGGGCAGAATCCTCTCCCTTGACCTGCTGCTCATGCTGCTTTTTGGGCAGCCCAGGACACACTTGGCTTTCTGGGCTGTGAGTGCACAAGGCTGGGTCATGTCCAGCCTCTCATCCCCCAGCATCCCCAAATCCTTCTAGTCAGGATAAGCAACAGTTAATATGTTCAGTAAGTTTTATACTACAAAATACAGTTAGGAAATAATTTTTTAGGCAATGTCATGCCACATCTAAAGCTAAAAACAAAATTCAAACAGGCAACTCATGCTTTCATAAAAAGAAAAAAATTAATTATCCAATTCTGATAGTTATGTCTGAGACCTGTCTTGTAAGGCGTACATCCCATGCTTCATTCATGATTTCAAGGACCAAAATATTTGGATTTGTTCACATGTAGCTCCTTCTTTTTGGAACTTGAACTAGTTTAGAATTTGAGGATGTTTATCATTTGTCATTTCCTAATTGCTTTATTGCATACTTGACTGAAGTCACACAATAACAAACTGAAGGCAAATCTTAAGTATTCAGTTTGGGATGCAGCAGAAGGTAAATTCACAGGGCACACTTGCATGTAATTTTGCATCTTAACTGCATATCTTTGTGTTTTGTGTCATCTATACAAAGGAAGCCAACTAATTTAATTATAGCACAACTGTTTTTTTCTAGCAAGTCCATTTCCTTTATAGGGATAATTAACTTTACTGGAAGTTAAATTGTAGGCATAAATTACTGAATGTGGCAATACTGACATTCTGTAGATCTGGTTTCACTTGCTCTGCATTGAAAAGCACTTGACCAGGGGTCTGTGTTATTTTCTGATCAATATTTGTGGGTTTTTTTCCAGGAAAAAATATGACATTTACCTTGTCAATAAAACAGCTTATGTGCCACTTACTGCCATTGTTTGTACTACAAAACCAGTTCTATTTAGGGATCTTAATGCTTATTTACTAACTTTTAAGCTATTTTAAAGACTTTTAAGACGTACCATTATTTTTGCACTGGGCTAAGCCTTCACTGTGGCGTTTTTGCTCCTGCCACACAGTTAATTCCTGCTCAGAGTTACAGTTACTGTAGATCAGCATTTTCCACCCTTTCAGCGTGCAAAAGCAGCTGCAAGATCCCTGCGTTAGGTCATGCCGTGGAACACGAAATTGATTTGTTGCTTGAGCTGCCTTTCTGTGCTCATGGTTTCAGGAGCCTCCCATGGAGTCATCACCACTCACTGATGTTGCTGCGAAGCCACAAACTTTGTTACAGCATTAGTGGGGAGCTGGCAGCTGTCTAGAGAGAATAAAACCCTGCAGCAGCATTCGTGTCAAAAGTGAGCTTAAGTGCTTGACAAAGAGCAGCTCAGCTCTCAAGCTCTAACGAGGACCTGTTAGGATACAGCCCAAGCTGCAGAGCACCTTAATGGCTTGCTTTGTATCAAAGTATTGACACAGACCCCGGCTGAGGTCAGTCCTTGCTCGAGGAGTGTCCCTTCAGATCCCCTGTGAGCCTTATCCCCTCACAGGATTCCATCCTCTCTGTAAATGCAGGCAGAGTGAACAAAGTCCCCTTGCACACCTCTTTTGCTATCACTTTCTTGTTCTCAGCGAGCTCATTTGAGGGTAGGTAACAATCCTGTGAGTCACAATCTGCTGCAGTCATTAATACTCCCACTGTACTTGCAGTGCTGCTGTGCTTTTTCTCTTAATACCTCCAAACTGCTGTTATTAGACAGCTTTGCAGGGCTATTAGAGCCTGTCTTGTAGCCTTTAGAGAAACAATTAATTATATTCGATGCTTCTATGAAAGCCACTTTCCCACACACGTAACAACGTTCTGTGCTTTACAGTAGCTGCAAACTACTAAATTAAATACTAAAACTGAAAAAAAACACAAAAGCAACCACAAGAAAGAAGCCCCCTAGATGAAGAAAAGGCCCAAAACAGCCCCACTTACCAGACAGAAACAACTCCTTGTTTCACACTCTCTACTGTATGGAAGCAACAGCTGTTTGCCATTGCCAAATTTATAGGAGCAGCGTCCAGAACTGTGCTAAGGGTGGGTTTATATAAAGGGCCCTGGCTAGGGAGTGGTCAGTAATGTGGTGGAGTTGTGGGGTTTGCATATCCTTAGATGGTAGGTGGTATGGCTGTGTCATAGTGAAGTCAGTATGTAGTATTGCTAAAAGAGAGATGATTTTTATTGATTAAGACAACATTTTGGGTGTAGAATAATTAGTTAAATTTCATTTTTTTTACTTTAACTATAGTTTCCTTGCTATTTTCATTTTTGAGTTATTGTCTTGCACATATTTAAGGCCTTTTCTAGCCTTGAGTATCTTTTGAATTATTTATTATAGGTAAAATATTACAGTTTTTAAAGAAGAAAGGCTTTAGTACTGCCTAGCATCTCTTTTCTCACTTAACTGTTACAGATGCTTGCTGTGACTTTCTGTGATGGCTCTGTTTTAGTTATTACTGTGTGAATTTTCTTCTGACCCTTTAACTAGTGCAAAGGGTTGTAGGGGATTTCTAGCTAGTGGTCTGCATTTGTATTATTTTCCTCTCTATTTTCTCAGAGGTACTGTGTAATCACTATCTCTGGGGCTGTCTATTGAATATTGGCAGCCACAGGCAGCTAAACCCACAGTTTTTGGCTGCCTGTGGTTTCCAATATTCTGTGTTTGTGGACAAAATACTTATATTGCGGGGCAGAAGTGTCTGCCTCAGGCAGCTGAAGGTGTTCGTGTGGTTTTGAGCACAACACTTTCAAGTTTAAGCTTTTATGGTTTGTATCCTCTGTACTGCAAGAGACTCTCACTGCTTTTTCAGGTGGAGTGGTTGACAGCATGGAGAGACTTGACATTGTATCTGAGCTGCTCTGATGAAGAGGTACCGCTAGAAAATACAGTAGAAAGCTTTTTATTTTTTGGTAGTTGGTTTTCTGTAAGCCCACTAGCTCGTTCCTACTAAGTTTTTAATTGATGATTTAAAATAATGCTAGAATAATAAAATCATGCTTCTAGGTGGTTTTCCTTTTGACTCAGTAAAAACTTCACAGATTCAGATGTTACTGACACCAGTTAAATAGTAACTTTGGAGGCAGTGTACTTAACACAGCATGTGTATGCCTTTAGTGCTTTTTCTCCCAGTTTGATTTTATTTCAAATGCAAAGTTCATGCAGTTTTAAGTGCTGCTTGTGCACTTAAAAGATGTGCTAATTGCTTTCCCCCACAATGTAGCTTGTGATAAAATTCCCTTTTATGCTTTTTTTCCCAAGTTGTTTTTGGGTTTTGCTCTTAATTTCAGCATTTGATTAATTTTCAGCTGTGTGCAGGACAGAATGCATTTTGCATTAGGAAATAAAACCAGGCTTGTGGTTCTTGTCTCGTGTGTTGCAGCACACATGCACTAATACTGAGAACCTGTAGGCATCCCTGGGTAGTGCTTGCTAGGTAAAATACTTACACAGAGATCTAAGGGCTGTTTCCTGAGCTTACCTTACCTGGAGAAGGTGCTTGAGTGTCCAGAAATGGTTCTGTTCTTCTTTGGCAGAACTGGGCTGGTCTGTGACTTGAGTGCACGGTGGGTTTGGAATTTGTGAAGCTGATGCAGAGGGTGATCTCCCTTCTTGGTCACTGCAGGGTGATGCTGAAATGGGAGGGTTTTTTGCCTGAAATCCTGAACTCCAGCACTGTGAGGAAAAAGAAGCACACCTGGAAAAAGACGTCTTACAGAGCAAGTCCTTCAGTGGTTGAAATGGTTGTTGAGGTGAAAAATGCCACTCATACATTTGAAGCTGTCATTGAAGCTACCACCACACCTTGTACCTCATTGCATTAGAGCTATAGGATGGGTACAGCTATGGCAGGAGGGTGATTGTTGCCTCAGGTGCTTGCACTCGCTTGCCTTGTCAGGTGCAGTTACTGACAGATGGCTGTGAGGAGCTGAGAATATGCCTGGCTCAGCATGGAGGGCTCTTGCCTTGGCACTCGGGCTGTTTTGTCACTGTCAGGTTTTGTTTCTGGGTCCTGCAGGGTTGTACAGAAGCAGAGCAAGTCCTGCATGTATTTGAGACAGCCCCCACATGTGAAGGCTGGCATGGAAGAAAGCAACGTGCTGGTTGGCAAAACAAAATAAAATGGTAGGGAGAATGTAGGGGAATGAGTTCAGGATGAATGTGAAAGGAACAAACCCCAGCAGGGATGCAGCAGTGACTGAAGGTTTGCTGGGAGGTCTAGCTGTGTGATAAGACACCAGGAATAAAACTGCAAAGCTTAGATGGATGTTGCTGGGGCTTTGTGTCTTGGTGGAGTTGTGTGGCACTGGCGTGTTGGGGGTGTTTGCCAAGGATGTTTTAATTTCTCAAATCAAGGCTCTTGGCTAATGAATATATAGTCAGCAGTTTGGAAGGGTTTCCTTAAGTATTAATGTATGTTTCACTACTTTCTGTGCATTATGTAGGTGTTCTATATTATGTTAAATTCTGAATGTGCCTCCCTGGGTGTTAGACACTTGGTTAACAGAGCTAGGTAATGTGACCATTAATATTTCTGTGAAATATTCTAATTACTTTTTTTTGGAAGGCTTTTTCTGTTGTGTGAAGCCTAGATAAGTGTTATGTTTTCTGTTTCTAGAAAACACATGTAAACATATGACAAACACCCCCACCAAATGCCAAAACACAAACACACAAAACCCAAACTTGCTCTAAATCTGTTGTGACTTAAGCAGAGGTGGCAGGTAACAGCCTGTCTGCAATTGCTAAATCAGGTGATTTTGTCACTTCAAGAACACAGTTGCATTCAGTCACAGAGGGAGGAAGCATTTGGAGTAGCTCCCTAAATGGCAGGGGACTGGGAACCCAGATGGTTCTTTCTGGCTCTTTGATTTCCTACCCCAGTGTCTTGTGTTAATGAAGTTCCAGGGCTGTCCTTTCCTGTTCCCTTTAGAGAAGTGCCTGCTTATCCCTTTCACACACCATGGGGAGTCCTTGAGGAGTGCAGATGGGGTTGTTGAGAACAGAGGTGGGTTTTTTTTTTTTTGGTACAAGAGCACAGGCCATTCCTGGTGGTGTTCCAAGTCAAGGGACTGTTCTTGCCAACCTGAGGTGGCAGTGAATGCAATGAACTTCCCTTGCTGCTTCTTGAAGTGTGGTGTAGATCCTGCTTGGGCAGCAGGCTCCTCACATCTGCCAGGTTTTCACTTCTGTGAATGAAGTTGTGCGTGTGCTTGAACACCAGGGCCCTAAAAATCCATGGCATCTGCATCCTAAATTGTATTCTGAGTGTATAGGAAGAAACTCATCTGAGTTTAAATGGAATGTGAAATGCTGTTTAGCTAGGAAGAACATGGATTTACTGCTGGTGATCAGAAGGAAGGCAGTTTCTGATAATAAAAATAAAGCGTTGTGTTGAGGAAACTTAAACAGCTACTTAATGGTGCTTCTGCATTCAAAGTGAAACATGCAGAAGTGGTTGCCAGATGGCACAAGAGGAACTTGCATAGATTCTAGCAAAATAAATAACACTTCTTGCAGTGAAAGTCGACAATGAGCAGAAATACTTATAGTGCTTTCTTGTATAGTAATAGAATATTCATAAATAATAGATTCCAGGCTAATCTATCACTGCCACAGGGAGATGCCAACATCTCAAGTATTGACAAAACTTTTGTTCTTGGGTTATTTAATTTTTCAATTCATCATTAAGCAATAAAATCAATGACTCAGGCCCCTATTTCAAGGAAATTGTAACCTGAGTCCACTCTACTTGAATAGAAGCCCTCAAAACAAACATGAATAGAAAATTTCAGACACACATAACTAGAAACAAGTGTAAGTAATCTTGGAAAGCTGCCAGAGTCTTAAAAAGCCAGACTGAGATACTTATTCCCAAGGTGTCTGCATCAAAAGGCAGATTATACTGATTCTCATGGCTTTGAGAAAGAGTTTTTTCTTAATGATGAAATGAAATTTTTTGTTATCCAGTGCTTCTATACTTTAAGGAGCAGCATGCATTATTGCTTGTATTATTACTTGATTGCACTTGCCTGGAAATTACCAGGATGAAACCATTTAAATTCCTACACACTAAGCAGTATACTTGCTCAGCTCAGTTTTTCATCTGTTGAGAAAAGTAATATTTAAAATTAAAACCAATCCTATATATAGTTAATTTTCCCCCCTACACAGTCTGTGATAGGCTGGTGTAGCTTTTTTTTTTGAAAGAAATATGTCTGAGTAATTGCAGAGGTATTTGGTAGCTTTCTCACACAAGTTAGAAGTGTTCATTTACCTTCTGTGCCATCCCAGTGTGGATGTTGTGCCACTGGAGGCAGCAGGCTGGGCCTGGGAGGAGGCACTGCTGAGCTGTGATATCTGCATGTCCCAGCTGATGCTGCTGGAGAAACAGAAGACTGAAACTGTTCTCCAGAATGCTGGAGTGGCCTTCATGCAGGAAAGAGAGGGCTCCTGGGGGGTGGAGTAAGAATGAGATAGTGTGACTGGCACCCCAGGCTGGGGAGGCAGGGGAGGAGCTCTGAGCTGAGCTCAGAGCACAGGACAGCACTTGCTGCAGGCTCAGGTGGATTCTTGTGCAGTCCATCTCCAGCTGATCTTGTGCTCCTGCATACTCTGAGCATTTGTTAGCAGCTTTGAGAGGTGCAATCTCTTTTGATTCATGGAGCATCATCACACTGGGGATCTAACTGTCATACTTCTTGAAAATAATCACAGTGCCTTAATATTGAAGAGTTTCAATGAAAGGATTCCTGAACTGGAAATAGGTTTCATGGTAGGGAGCTGCTGTGTTGAAGACCTTATCAGGCAATTTTTCCTGTTCTGATATCTTAATTCAGTGTGTGGTTCTTCCTGAGAGTTGGAGCAGGAGGTCTCCTACAACCCAAACCATTCTATGATAAAGACTTCAGGTGAGATAAGGCTCAGCAACATGTAATCAAACAAGAGTGCAGGCAATCTCCAGGGGCTGCAGGGACCTGCCTGGGAGTACAAGCTACTGCTGGTGGGATGTCCATATGGGAGCTGCAGTGCCAGGGGGTGGCTTTTTGGGAAGAACGATGCTGGCAGGTGCAGCCAAGGGCCCCCTGCAGTGGGCAGATGGTGGCGATTCACTTCAGCTCTTCATGCAACTGTTCAGGACTCAGGCATTATCTGGGATTTATGTGCCAGCAAATGACCAAGCATCTGATCTTTAAATCTGTTTAAACACCTAAAGATCAGAGAAAATGCACTTGAGAACAGTGTGAATTTCTTAGTCACTGAAACCAGTGAGATCAGTGCCTTTTGGTATCTTGGTCTAATCACTGGGCTCTGCTTGTCACACAGTGCTGTGTTCCTTTCCCATGGTCACTCTTTTACCGTGGCTCTTCTTGGTACTGTTCTCCTTGTCAAGGGCAGTCATTCTTTTTTTTTATTATTATTATTATTTTATTTACCACAACAATGCTGAGAGCATGAAAATCCAGATGAGCCAGAAACAGGTGTCAGCTGAATGTTGCAGAGTGCCAGCCTGGCTAAGCACTGCAGCACTCTGGAAGTCCTGTGCACTCAGCAGTGAGCATCCTCCTCTCCTCATGAGCTGTGACTGCACCTGTGGTACTGGCTGGGTCACTGGACACTCAGACACAGCAGGAAGACCCCAGATTATCTGGGCACACAGACTGTGAGGGTATAAAAGCCAAGGGGTTCCTTTGTTCAGGCTTCCTCCCTGGAAGCACCAGCTCCAGCTGGGTTTGTGTTACTGTGCATTGAGCCCGTGAGGGATCCTGTGTGTGTGGGGTGTGCAGGGAGCCAAGCAGGGACCCACTGGGTCACTGGAGCTGCCACTGCTGCACACGGGTTTCAATCCCAGCAGGGACAGTCTGGGGTGGTGCCAGTGTGACCCCAGCAGTGGCACCTGAAGGGTCACACAGGAAAGTTTCCTTAGCATCTGGAAGATGTGAGGACACAGGGCTGGAAATGGGAGCTGACAGGAGTGCTGTCTTGAGGGTGGCTGAGTTTTCCTGTCTTGCTCTGTTTCTCTCTTCAGCTGTCTCTTCCATTTTCCTGTAGGTAGCATGTCCTTAGGAATGGGGTTTGTACCTGGGCTGTTTGCCTTTGGGTGAGCAGAGCTCCTTCAGATCATTCTTATTGTTCCCTAAAGTGCAGTTAGCTGCCAGCACTGCTTTCAAACTAAAAACACACCTTCCTTATACATACCTAATACAGCATTGCTTTCTGTATAAATATGCCAGTGTTGAGGATAAGAATGCCTCTCATGTCCTTAAGTTCTCTATTTCCTTGAGCCCATATAAAGCGGGCAAACCATCCATGCAGAAGTTTTCCTGCAGTGTGAGCCCAGTTCCCGGAGCATGTGGTCCACCTATTGCTCACAGAATGACGTAAGGGAGTTATTAATGATATAAATTACTTTGGAACCAGCTGAGCCATGAACCCAGGGCAATAGTTTGTGTGTTACTCCAGGGTCAGGGCATAGGGGTGAAATACACTGTGTGTTAATGTGGTGATAGTATAAAGATCAAAAGTACCTGCAATATCCTGGAGTTCATAAAGAGGCAGCAGCAGAAATGTAATAAAAAGTAAAAGGAGCAGGCCCTACTTGTTTCTCTCCTTGGATTTGCTGTCAGGTTTGTGATGAAGCACCAGGGCTGCGGTTTACTGTTTTGCCAGAGATATCAGGCTTTTCTGAAATCCCCACTGTTTTATTTTACTTTTCTTTGGCCTTTTACTTGATTTGCCTTTTAACCTTGCACATTACACCTGCCATTATGCACAGCTGCTCAACTGCTGTTCAATTTACCCCAAGTGCAAGATGTTTTATGTTGAAATTGTTCAGCTAAACTCCTGTGTTGTTTCTTAGCTTTCATCAGGGCAAGTTGCTCTGTGGCTTGCAGTGGGGAGCCAGATTCAGAGCAGTATTGATGTGTTTTTCCCTGTTTGCAAGGCAGGGGAGACACAGCCAGGCATTTTAACCTCTCTTCTGTGAAGACATTGTAAAATACAAATAGACAATCTTCAAACACCACTGGTGAGCATATCTTGGGAGTTTCTGAATATATTATTCTTGCAGGAGTCTCTTGAGTAAATTGTTGAATAAATTGCATTCTTACGCCGTGGTATTGGGCTACTGAATAAAACAACATGACTATGTGCTGCTTTGATATTTTTATCAGTATTAGCAGGAGATTTGGGAGCATTTACTTATTTGTACTTTATTGTATGTTTGTGCTGCACCATGCTGTGCTAATTCAAAAATCCCAAAGTGAGTAAAAACATAATGTAATACTTTTTGCTGGAAGTGTCATTGCATTAGGCACTGGACTAATCCCACCTGAGATGCTGAGTGGCTCTGAGTCATGAAATTAAAATGGAAATTTGATGAAAGGTGCTGAATTTACAGAACTCGTTACAGTCTTTGCAACCCATCATTTATAAGGCAGCCTTTTTTTTCCTCTTGAAACATATGGATGACAAATGGAGAGGTTTTCTTCAGCTCTTCCAACAACCAGTGATTAAATTTACAGAACTGCTTTTACATTTCTCAGCTCTAGCTGATATAATAAAACATTTTAACACTGACTGGGTGGTCCCCATGGTACTGAGCTGTGTGACAGTTTTCAGCATCAGGCCAGCTGTTGTTTTTATTTCGGACTAAATCTTCCAAAGATTAATAGCATGTAAAATTAACAGTTTCTTGCCAGGGAAGTTGTGTAGGTTCTTGTGCTAGGTCTAGGGTAAATGTATAACTTGGAGTAGCTAGTCTGAGAACATGGAGATGGACTGTCATGTTTGTTCATAGCTCTGCATTAAGAAGCCTGACATGATAGGGGATGTGCCTTCCCTGAAAGAGATGCTGCATTGGATGAGGAGGGGTTTCAAGTGTGCATTTTATTTGTATTTGAAATGTTGTTCTTCAGAATTTGTTGTTACAAGGAGGCGTCTCCCAGCAGGATGCCTCAAGATAAACAAATTCTGTCCTGTTAATATTTTTCTTTTTTTTTCTCTAAATAAATTCTTGCTAATGAAAACCTTCCCCCCCTTCATTGCCACATGCAAAGATGGAGCCTCTGCATGAGTGTCTGGAGGCTGGGGACAGTGCAGTGTGGCCTGGCATAGCGTGCAGCACGATGTGTTCCCATGCCACAAACACAGAGATTCCTCAGGGAATGGCTGAGTCAGGAGCTGCTCACACGACACAGCAGGGAAATGGCACTTCCTGGAGAGTGCAGGGGAGAGGGATGTTCTTACCCTTGTTTATTCTAGTCTTTCTACTTGTATAAATCCTACTTAATGAAAAAACTGCAGTGGAGAGTGGCTGTATAAGAAGGAGGTCAAAGCAAGGGCAGTTGTGGCCTGTGTAGCATCTTCTGTGAGCAGTTAGGCTGTGCTCTGCTGCTTCCAGCTGCTTTGCTCTGGTGGGTGAGCAGTCAGGTTCCTGGGCTTCAGCAGGACACCTGAGATCCGTGTGCCAGGTCAGGCTGGATGCTCAGAGTCATGCTGGAGGCTGGAGCTGCCCCTCCTTAAAGCCTTGCAGGCACTACTGAACAAACCCTGCTTCCTACAAGGTAAAACATCAACAATTGACTATTGAGCAATTCCCTGCCTCGGGCTTAGAGCTCCATCTGGATGTGAACTCGTCACAAACTTTGTGTCTAGGAGGATCTGGTCTTGTGAGAAGCAGCAGCTTCTTGCTGTGTCTGCTTGTTTCCCTGCCTGCAGAAGCTGAGAAGGACGAGACTCTTGACTCTTTATTCAAGGACAGAGCTGGTGTCAATTTTAATGTTTTAATTAAAGCATGCTTGCTCAGTTCTTAAGTTAATAGCAGCAACCATGTGATCCCATTCATAGTCAGATCTTTTTCTTATTGAAACCTCTTGTAAAACTGGGGACACCAATTATTCCTCAAATCAATGAATTCCTCAAATTGAGCCTGTGCTTTGGACTGGCCACGTGCATAACTTCATTTCTATGGGGAGGGAGACATTTCAAAAGCAGATAGCACAGGATGCTAAACAGCTCCTTACACCTATGGAAATTGCCCACGTGATGTCCTGAACAGGACAGTGAGGTCTGGGAGCATTTATCAATAACAAGGTTTCTTTATTTAATGTGAAGTGGCTGCAGCTGCTGTCCTTCAAGTGAGGTATTTCCTCTAGACTGTACACAAGGGTAATGAACTCTGAACTTGAACAGGTACAGAGAAAGATGACCAAGGGAATGAATTGCCTGTTTCATAAGTGACTGGAAAAGCTTGGCCTGTAAAACTTGCCAAAAAAAAAAGGTGAGGAGTGTAATTGCTTTCTTTGGTATAGCAAGGAGTTAAGTACCAGAGACAGAGAAGTCACATTGGAAGACAGCATTTCCACAAGTACAGGTGGGTACAAATAAATCAGGCATAATTAAATCAGTTAATAATCAGCCTAAAAATAGATTGCCCCAAGAAGGTCTGGAAAAGTCTTCTACTAAAGGCCAAGGGGACACAAGTGTTAACAGCCTTTGAGATGGTGTTTGGACAGTTCATGAAAAGGAGGGTATGATGTGGTGACTGCAGTGGTGGAGGCTCATTCTCAAGGGCTGGGAAATTCTGCAGCTCTTTACTGTGACAGTATCTGTCGGAGATATTTGAGCTAAAATGTTCTCTCTTGATCTTTGAATCAGAGCTGAATTAAACTCCTCAGTGGGGGCTGGGAGAAAAATGTGAAAATATAAGTGCCTTGCAAATGCTTCAGTTACTATTAAAACAGACAGCAAAAGATTGTCAGACACATCTGGCAACAGCAACTGTGGGGGATGCTAATATCTGTCCCATTCCCAGTAATTTTTTGAAATACCAACAGGGAATAACACTACTTAGTGAAACTGCATAATTCCTCTCCCTTTAACCACAGTTGAAACCAGCTGAAGAGTTGCTTTGGGGACAGTAAGTCTTGTTCTGTGGTGTCCTTTTCCAAAGTTTTGGCATGAGAGTCACAGATCCTGGGGTGCTCCCCAGGCTCACAGCAGCACCACGGGGGCTGTGAGTGAAGGGGATTGTGGTGGCTTGGCCAAGTGCATTTACTGCAGCCTGGGGACAACCCTGCTGCCCTTGACTGCTTGTGGGCTCTGATGCTGGAGTTGGCCTCTGAGTGAGATGCTGTCCCCCAGGTTTAATGGTTGGGTGTGGAGATGATCACAAGAAAAGCATTGGCTCTGGTGCATGCAGGGAAGGAAGACCTGGAGGCTTCATGGATGCTGGATAGAAATCAGCTCAACGTGCACAGAGGCAAAGGGAAATGGCCCAGGTGTCAACATCTCTGGAGTGAAATCGCTGATTCTGGACTGTTTGTGGCTGGTGATGTTTCCTCAGGGCAGTGTGTCGTGGATGAAAGCTCCAGTGGCTTCTGACCCAGTGTGGTTGTGCTCTCCAAGAACATTGCTTTCTGCAGGGAGAGATGAAATGTTGGAAATTTTAGCTTGCATCAGCCAGAATGAGGAAAGTGCACTTCCTTAAGAGTGGTTTTTGGGTGCTCCCTACCCACCCATCTGTGTGTGGCATTTAGACAAGTTAAGCACTTGCAGGGAGCATCCTTCATTGGGGATTTCCAGGTTGGTTCTACAGGAGTCACCTTTTAGCTGTATTTGCTGCTGTCTAATTAATTTTTTGGAAGACAAAGGCTCTCAGTCCTAGCCCAGATCTCTGAATTTCCTTATGCAACAAAAATCAAGCAGGGGCAGAGGTGCTTGAAGATGTCCAGCAGGAAGTAATTTAAAAGTGAAAGGGAAGCATTACTCTACGAGCTAGCAAACCTTATACAGGATTCTGCTTACTGATGATAAAAATCATTTGGCCTGATCCCATGGTCTCAAGTGGAGAAGCAGCTTCATCCTGAAGTGACTTGCTGTGCTGGAGTTCAGTTTAGTCTGTAGGTGTGCTGGCAGGGATGCAGCAGCATTGGAAGGTTGCTGTGGGCTGCAGCACAGGACCTTGATTACCCAGCAGAAGTTGGCCAGGACATGGTGCTTAAGGTGCTTCCTAGTTACTCTGTGATAAAAAGAAAAATAAAAAAAACCTTGGCTGGCTTAGGTTCCTGATTAAAAAGTGGGGGTTTTCCAGTGGGAAGAGATATAATCGATGTGAAAAAGTTGAAAAGCATTCCTACGGTCCAAGCAGTGGCTTCTGTAGAACCAGGATATCAGGAATGTGCCTACACAGAATGTGCTGCGTGGTCTTAGAGGAAAACATCTTTTATCATCTGGTCAGGCTGATTTTGGGAAATGAGTTATTTATTTTTTAATGAAAGACTTAGTCATGTTTTAAATCTACTTACGGACGTATTTTTGTTACAATGGCTTAATTCTATAAAGTTAGTAATTGAGGGCATGTGTGTAAGGACATTTCTGGGGTTCATAGCTCAACTGCATCTCAGCCATTAGTTGCTTTTAAAACTGCAGATCCTACTTTATTAATGAACTGGTTTTGATGTCTGCAAACATGCAGGTTTTCTGATTACAATGATCATTCTTATCTTCAAGACTGCTGTTTAAAAGAAATTAAATAAATTCAAATACATACGTGTATTCATACACCTCATCCATTTCACAGCCAAAGCACCATCATGAAACCTGTTCAAACAAACTCAGAGTGAATAGGGATAATGTCTTAATGAATAAAATTTTGCTACCAGAGAACAGTGGGAAGACCCCAGTCTAAAAATCACCTTGGAACAGGCACACAGACTGTGGGAGCCTAATGTTGTAACTCTCTAGATGTTGTGCAAAATAACTTTACGTATCTGGTAGAAAAGAAATAGTGAAATAACAAGGAAGAAAAATTATGCACCCCAATCTCACAGGATTTGTGAACAGAACTGTAGGCAGAAATGGAAGGATTCTTTTGGTTTTTTGCCACTCATGTGAAAGAAAATCTGAAAAACCTGTTAATGAAAGATGTGTGATTATTGGCCTGAAAGTTGTGACAGACTAATGTAATAGCTTAAACATGAGTGAAAAGAATATTTTCATGGGGTTTGTACGAGGCAGGGTGTTTTAGAAGCTTTGAGCTGCTGTACAAAGGGCTGGATTCATTTGGTTAAATAGATCCTAATGCTTTGAGCTGCCAGGTGTGAGCTGGAGAAGGTCCTGCTGTCACTTGGTGCTCTGTCATAGCTCCCAGTAATGATGCACCCCATGGGCTGTGCAAGGGTTTTTTTTTTCAACTATTATTGGATAGCTTATGATTTAGTGAAACAGCTTCAGTTAGCAGCATAATGTGGTGGGTTTTGATCAGTGTACTGGGATTTTTTATTGCTTAAATGGATTAAGATCCTGTACTAGAGGGCTGCTGAAAACAGCAGTTCTGCCTTAACTCTAAGCTTGCATAAATTGCAGATCTCTGGCCCTCTGTCTTCATGGGAGCATTATTTCAACATAGCTGGTAGTGGTTAAAACCATTGCATGTGTCAAAGGAAATAGGATCAACAAATGAAGTGAAAAACATGTCTTTCCTTCTAGCTCATTTGGATTGTGCCATGTGGGACCATATGTCACTTGACCTTCATTTCCTTCGGCTAAATAGGATCAGTTCTAATGAAAACAAGTTCAGAAAATAGATCAGATTGCAACACAGCTTTGGTTTAAAAAAAAAAATCAACAAACTTCTTGTTTCATCTCTGAAACATTTCTGTAATTCTATCTGTGCATTTTGTAATACCTTCTTTGCTATGGTCACATTTTTCTGCTTCACATGCACGGAAATTTGAGGTTATAGATGCATAAAGAAATACTCTGTTAAGTAAGTTGAATTTTGTGTACTCTAAACAGTTGAGCAGCACCCTATGATTAAAATCCATGCATTTAGATTATTAAAGATATTTCTGTTATGGGGTTGTGTAGCTCAAGCATGCAGCTCTGGAGCTCACAACAGTTCTATAATTGAGTATACAAGTTGCTGACTGCCCAAAGCTACAAGTGTGAAATGTGATGGAGCTGTCTTATCTCCTGAACTGTAAGAATAATAGAAAAATAGCCAGACTTTCCTGGGTTTAGAAGTTGCATTTATTTTATTTTTTTTTTAACTAAAATGCTTGTTTTCTATCTTTTTTTAGTCTATTTTGTTCCCCTTTCCTATCAAAGCAATCCTTGTCACAAAAAAAAAAAAATAAATCTGATGCTGTATTAATGATTTAAGATTCCAAAAGGGACTGCATAGCTCTGAACTCCTAATTAGCTGGATAAGTTCTGCCAATCAATTTTATCTAGTAGGAGAAAGTCTTTTCTGGAAGAGAAATCTTGTGGGTTTCAGTCAGGAGAAGTACTGTGTAAGACAAAATGGTGTAATCCCACAGACACATCTACAGAGGCTGCATTGCCTCTGGATATGCTCTTTCCTGTCCATGAAAAGCTGCTGTGGAATTTTTCACCTGTTCTTTGGAGTGCTGTTGTGTCCAGAACAATCACACTGTTTCTGGGGGGCAGAATCCATCCTTTAAATGCTGTGTATGAGTGTCATTCTCTGTCTTTGATACCCCACTGAGCTGCTCTATTGTAGGTAATTATGTTCATGGGATGGAAGCTGTCACCAGTCATAAATACCTGCTGTTTTGGTGAAATGGATAATGCAAGTTTTCATGCAAAACAAAGACCTCAGAGATGTGTGTGATGCTTATGGGTTGCTTCTAAACTGATGGGAAGCAATCGAAATGTCACCAGAACTGTAATTAGTGGCATTGCCTTGACTCAGCAGTTGTCAGGTAGAGCACAAAAAGGTGAAACTCACTCGTCATCTGCCTTGCTGAAAATGTAGTGCCTTTCAAAAAGCAAAATGATTCACAGCACAGTCTGAACTGGTCTGGAGGAGTCGTGATGGACAGCAGGAAGTCCAGCTGGAGGCCAGATACTCATGGTGTACCCAGGGGTCAGTGATGGGCCACAAGGGTTCTTCATTCCTGACCTGGATAATTTGACAGAGTGACCCCTCAGCAATTTTGTGAAGGATACAAAGAGAGGAGTGACTGGGGCACCAGGTGTTCTCACTGCCATTCAGAGGGACTGGGACAGGCTCGAGGTGTGGGACAGGAATCTCATGAAATTCAACAAGGGAAAATGCAAAGTCCTGCGCCTGGGCAGGAGTAACCCCATGTAGCAGCAGCAGCAGCTGGGAAGCTGCTTTGCAGATAAAGACACAGAGGGCTCCTGGTGGGTGCCAAGCTGGCACTGAGCAGGCAGTTGTGGGAAAGAAGGCCAGCAGCCTCCTGGGCTGCTCTGGGAAGGGCATTGCCAGCAGACCAAGGGAGGGGACCCTTCCTGTGTGCTCAGCCCTGCTCAGTTTGCATCTGGAGCACCGTGTCCAGGACTGGGCTCCCCAGTATGAGACACACACTGGTGGGAGCCCAGGGAAGAGCCATGGACATCAAGGGATTGAAGCATCTTGCACACAAGGAGAGGCTGGGAGAGCTGGGACTATTCAGCCTGCAAAAGAGGTGGTTGGAAGGCTCTTAGCCATGTGCATAATGAATGCCTGATGGTGGGAGAAGTAAAGATGATGGAGGCAGAATCCTCTCATTGGTGTTCAGTGAGGCAATAAAGAATGAAACAAGAAGCAGTAAACACAAATTGAAATACAGGAAATTAGTCAGAAGATTTTTTTTTCCTGTGAAAGTAATTGAACACCTGAGGTGTGACTCAAAGAGGCTGTGGAGTGCCCATTCTTGGAGCTATTCAGAATTCACCTGGACAAAGTCATGATCCATCTGCTCTGCCTGACTCTGCTCTGTGCAGAGGATCCAGAGGTACCTCAGCCATTCTGTGATTCTGCCTGGATACAGCCATGTGCCTAAACCCTCCTGTGAGAGGTAACAATTGAGTAGGTGCACTAACAGCCTGAATAATCCTCTGTTGCTGTGAGTAATCATCTCTACTTAGATTTACAAACAGCCTTTTATGTTCTTGAGTGACATTAGTCTATTATCCTATTGCTAATCACTCCACTTGTTAGGAAGAGATAAAACTTCAGATAAAACTTACTTTGGTTACCAGTTAATGAACATTACAATTAGAATCCTTCTAGCAGAAGGGAACATATCTTCATTGTACAAAATACACAATTGCAGTGACCATGTGAAATAAGAATTTCATTATATGAGGGTGACATGGAGGGAACTGTGGCTGAAACCTGACCCCTTTGAGTTACTGTGTGAGTGACTGCTGGAATTGCATTTATTCTCTGTGATCTGCAGTGTTTTCCCCTTGGTGCCTGCAGTCTGTTGAAGAGCCTGAAGAGGAGCAAGCACTTGTGCACTAATAGGTTATTTCTTATCAAATTAAGCTCAAGTGTCGCAGGAGCACTAGACTAGATGAGATCTCTTGGATTACTTAGTTTTAAACCTTCTGCAGTGGTTCACAACTGTTCTGCAAAACTGCTTTGGAGAAATGTGTGTGTTGCTGTGGTGGAGCTCTGCAACTTTTAGGCTAAATCTGGTTAGTTGGTACTCACATAGTTGTCTTCTGTGCTGTACAGTATCAGAACACTTCTTAACCACTGCAGTTCCTTTCCTTGTGCTTGTTCCCTTATAAATTTAGAGGGGGAAGTGTATTGAGTTTACACGGTGAGATTTGCTAAAATGAACAGATTCATGTTTGTGGTTCCAGAGAAAGTCTTGTGGGAGAACTGCACAAAGGTTGCCTTTAATCCCTGTTTCATGGTCTTAATATCTTCTGAATTTTAGTATTTTGCTGTGGGTGGACTAGTGCCCCTGTCACTTCTCCATTCAGACTAAGGCCAGGTTGGGTGGGGCTTTGAACAGCCTGGTCTGGTGGAAGGGATCCTGCCCATGGCAGGGGGTTGGAACTGGATGATTTTTCAGGTCCCTTCCAACCCAGACCATTCTGTGATTGACTCAGCAGTGTGAAGTAAATTAAAATTCAGATCTCACTGTTCATTTGTTGACTTCTGATCTTTATTTAAATGAGTCAAGAGCACAAACCCCAAAATTCTTCTTGGTCTTAAATGTCAGGTTTGAATACAGTAATTCAGAGTTAGTACTTAAATGTGTTAGAAGCTGAGTTATTTGTTCTCTACATTATCTAGGAGAGACATGGAAGTAAAACATCTGACTCTCTATTCACTCCTCAGGCATTCATAGTCATCTGTGAGTTATTAATTTCATCTAGAAATTGCCTTTTCAATAGAACTTTTGAAATAATGCTAATGAGATTGGTTTTACTCTATGCTAAATATCATTACAGATTTGAAACTTGGGCCAGAACTTTCTTTTTATTTTCCTCCCCTTTAAAAAGGACCCTTTCATTTCTCTCAAATGAGGTGTATTGCCACTATCCAAATTGCACTGGCTTTTAATATAATGGCTGGATGAAAAGGATGTTCTAGTGCATAAAAGAAATAGTCAGGAAATGCATCTCATGTACATCTTCAATGTGCTCAGAAGTTTTTAAAGAGTCTGTAAGGTTACCTAGTTTGTGTATTGAAAGCCAATACATATACTCACCTTTTTTGGCAGAATTGATTTTGACTGAACTTAGCAAAGGAGAGGCTCAAATAACTAAAAAGTCAGTGAACTTTAATAGCTTTCCCCTTAGCTGAGTTGTTCTGGGAGCTCAGGCTCTCCCTGTGCTTTTCTACAGCTGGGTGGCAGCATTTCTGCAGCAATTCATTTCTATCTAAATTAACTGCTCAAAGGGTTTTTTTTTTTGATGGATCAGATGTTACGTGCTTTTTTCCTCTCAGCTGTGATTATCCTTTTTAGAGCAATATAAAACTCACCAAATATTGGTTACTTGTCTGTGGCAGTGAGTCCTAATGATGCTGCTGTGAATATCAGTAGGGGCAAGATTTTACAAAATGAGCAGGACTTTATAAAGCAACACTGCAGGGGACTCACTACTGACCATTCTGTTTCCTGCTGTTTGGTGTCCTCCCTTACATTCACACTCTGTGTTCAGGATTCCAGCTCAAACACCAGTTTGCTTCATTTATTCACACCTCTAAAGATGAATTCAAGCAGACTGCCTCAGTGGTCTGAACTGATACAGTTTCCCCAGTGCATTTTCCATTTGTATATGCCACTGCTCACCTACCTCAGTAAATGAAATCTTAATGTTCATGCTGAATTTTGCAAGTTTAAACTTTAATCCATTGGATTTTATTATTATTTGTGTCAGAAGGAAAATTTCCCTACCATTATATTTACCTCGTTGTGAAATTACCATAGGGCAACCACATATCCTTTTTAAATGCCTTAAGCTTTTATGCCCCTCATTGTAAAGTTTGCTTTCCCAGGTTATTTTTATATCTGTCCTTTGAATCCATTCCTGTGTTATTCTGCCCTTTGTGCAACTCAGCTTCTGAAAGGATGTGGTTTTCCAGAGGGGTTTTACTAGGGTTGTATACAGAACCACTGCCATTACCCAGATTTTAACAGTTATTCTCCATTTTATGAAGGGTGCTCCAGACATGCCCTGAGGTCAGGCTGAGCAAGTTCCTGTGTCTGTGTGCTGTAATCCTGCCACAACCACCTGGAGCTTGGCTGTGTTAAAACAGGTTTAGATGGATTCTGACTGGTCTGTAGGCAATTCACACGGCCCTGTATCATTTGTTACCTGTCTTCCTTTTTACAATACTGGACTTCGTGTTAGCCGCAAACTTTATTGGCAAAGATTTTATATTGCTCATAAAAATATTGAACAGCACTTGATCAAACCTGTTCCAGTGCCCACCCATCCTCTGGTGATGAAGAAGCTGAAGCCTTGGCTCTTGAACCTGTCCTGTAACCATTTTTTGACTTGGCAGATTGGACTGGCCATTTCAAACCCCTTCCCTTTGACTGGGAGGACTGATGAAAAGACTACCTGCACTCCAGAGTCATTTACTGCTGCTCCCAGAGCTCTGTAATCCTTCTTGATACCTCTCAGACTGCATCTGGTGCCAACATTATGTGGAATTAAATCTAACAGTTTGAAGAAATTCAAATGTATGTCAAATAGCTTGATCTACCAGATGAGTAATCTTGTCAGCTTTACAGGTTTGTTTGAGAAGACTTAGAAAGGCGTGGAAAGATTATGAAACCATGTTGACTGTCATTAATTACATTTTAGCTCCTAATTCTTTTTTGTTATGAGATTCACAGTAACTGTTCTGCAGACTAATATGTTATACAGACTTCAACTCCATGGGTGTCCTTCTTGCCATTTTTACATCTTAAAACTACCCAGGGAGTCCTTCAAGGCTTGTAAAATTCAACAGTTTATGGGATTTATTAAACACTGGAATTTCACAGGATCACAGAATATGCTGGGTTGGAAGGGACTCACAAAGATCATTGAGACCAGCTCCGGGCCGTGCCCAGGACACCCCCAAGAGCACACATCACACCCTGTGCCCAGAGCATTGTCCAACAGCTCCATGAGCTCTGTCGGGCTGGTGCTGTGGCCACTGCCCTGGGGAGCCTGTTCCAATGCCTCACCATCCTCTGGGTGAAGAAGCTGTTCCAGGTATGCAACCTAAACCCCCCTGACACAACTGCAGCCATTCCCTCGGGTCCTGTCACTGTCACCACAGAGCAGGGATCAGTGCCTGCCCCTCCTCTTCCCCTCCTGAGGAAGTTGTAACTGCAATGAGGTCTGTCCTCAGTCTCCTCCAGCTGAACAAGCCAAGAGGCCTCAGCTGCTCCTCATACAGCTTCCCCTTGAGGCCCTTCACCATCCTTGTGGCCTCCTTTGGCTGCTCTCTAACAGCTCAATGTCTTTTTCATCCTGTGGCACCTCAAACTGCCCCAGCACTGGCGGTGAGGCCACCCCAGTGAGAGCAGAGCAGGACAGTCCCTCCCTTGGTGATGCTGTGCACCCCACAGATGACACAGATGTCCCTCCTGGCTGCCAGGGCACTGCTGACTCATTCACTTTAGGAGGCTTCTCTGTTTATCTGAGTGGTGCTTTACAGATTCATGGATGCAAATCTTCTGGATGTGCCAGTTGGAAAATGCGGAGTCTGAATGGGTTCCTCCTTCTGTCACAGACAGTATTCTTTGTATTGCGTGTATGGTGGCAGGACACACATGTCTGCTTAAAAAAAGAGTCCACAGCCATCTACTGTACTTTTCCTTAGTCTATATCCTTGTTTAGGATTTCATCAACTGCATTTGGCAATAATCTGTCTTACTTTAGATTAATTTTGTTCTCGCTGTATTTTAAAATGCTTCATTTCCCTTAAATGCACCAGTTTTGTTTTCTCTAACCATATTGGCTATTGATATCTTATTGGTTTGCTTTTATTTCCTTCCTTCCTTTTATGTCCTTCTATTGATCACATATGTTTGAACTCTTAATTCTTGTTTGGCACTGCTGGTGTTCCAGTTTTACGGGTTCCATGTTTGCTTTGCCATTTTAACATCCTCTGGCAGAAAGATTGGGTTGCCAGTTTCTCTCTTTACATTAGTGTGTTCATGGCTTTCTAACCCATTTGCTATTTTTGTTGTGTCTTTTTATGGCAAATAAATGACTATTAATGCACTTCAGAAAAATACTGAATATCCACAACAAAACTGCTCAGCTGTCCTACAAAAAGTATTTCTCTTGCACACAGACATATGATTTATTTTTTCTTTCACTAATCCATCAGGCTAGGATTGTGCTTTCAATTAAAATGGCTTAGCTGAAGTAATTAGGATTTGTTGCTGTCAGCATGGATAAACTTGATAAAGAAAGAGACTAAATTATCTCATAGGGTTTTGTCTTGACTGTTTTTGTTAGCAAGTCTAGATAAATAGCTTGGAGGCATTATTGCTGAAAAGCCAGTTAGTGGCTTCAAGTTACTGCTGAATGCTGGCACCATTTGTACAATATTTAATATGCTACAAAACACTCTCTTCTCTGTGATACAGTGATCATCCCATGGCCTGTGTCTCAAGACAGGATGCTTTGAATAATTGTTGACTTAAATGTCTTAGAGTGAGCCTTTTTCTCTGTTTCCACACTGTGAATGTGATTCTGTCTTGACAAGCCCAAATTTCTGTTGCCTTTCCCTCTGTCAGGCTGGCTGCTCAGGGATGCCCTCTGCTCCAGCTGCTTGCCAGTCACTCCACTGCAGAGCAGCTTTTCCTCTGTGAAATGTGAACTCCTTTAACTCTCCTGACTGCAGCAAGGTGCTGGGCAGTCCCCACCTGCAGGGCTTGCTGTGTCCAGAAATGCACCCAGTTCCCTGAGTGTGGTGGGACCCCACACCATAGCAGCTGTGGGTTTCCCTGACTGGGCTGTGTGTGGTGTCAGGGATCAGTCTGTAAATTCATGGCATTGCAGGCCATCAGGAAGGTGCCTGGCACAGGCTTGGAAAGGTGATGGTGGCCCCTGTGGGCTCCTGAGTAGCAGCCAGTTGGTGTGGGATGGGCAGGAGAGTCCTGTGGGAGCACTGGGCATCGTGGCCACACTGTGTTTGCAGCCAGGGGGAACAGATAGTGAGGGATAACTGCCCAGAGCTTGATGTCCATTCTATGTGCATTTTGGTGTCCATGCTATGTGATTTTGGTGTCCATGCTTTGTGCATTTCAGATTGTGGGTGTTTTTTGGTTGTATTTTTTTTTTTTTAAACTTCAGATTAGCTCTAGCCCGGGTTTGTGATGCAGCTGGAGTGAATTTCTAGGCTGTGTTCAGCTGAAAGGGATTTAATTCCTGTGCTCTGAGATGCTCCAGTGTGCATCAGAGCTCTCTCAAGGGGTGTTTGTGAGGTTCAGTTCAGAAGTGCACTCCTGTGTCCAATGAAGCACAAAGGTGTTCCCAGGAAAGTTCCTTGGCACTGCTGCAGCATGAGTGATTACCAGGACTAATTTCTCAGGCTACAGTAGGTATCTCTAGTACCTCTGCATGGCAATTACTGTGGAGTACTGTGACTGCTCTGAGGCTTTTTATGTCAGGTTCACGTTAAATTGGAGTTTGTATTTGGTTGTTATTGTTCAAGTTCATGAAACTAAATTGCAGGAACATAACATGTCTGGTTGTTGGATGAAAGTTCCCCCAGTTTATATTACAAACCCATGGCAATTAATCTTCTCAAAACCATGTCTTCTTCATAGATATCTTGTATATATGTTATTCTCAGTTCTACTCCTATACAGCATCATATCCACCATTCTTTTATAATACACCTTAGCTCCCAGCCATGCACACCAAGTAATGCATCATTCACAGGCAGAGTAATTGTATGAGTGTATAACTGAGGATGCAATGGATCCTCTACACAAACGTTATTTCTTGTTTCCTTTTCCGCAGCAAATGAGTCCTTGCCTTCAGGAATGTGTGAGAACTGCAAGAGGCGGGCAATTGGCCTTCAATCCAAGACTGGCTCATGCTCATAATTCACCTTCAGAGCTGCCATCCTGCTGTGAACATGAGATCTGGGTTCTGACCATGTGCTGGGTTAACCTTAACTGGCTGCCAGACACTCACCCAGCCCCTTCCTCACTCACCCTCCTCAACAGGGCAGGGGGAGGAAGAAGATGAAGCAGCTCCTGGGTCAAGGTAATGAGAGGGAGGTCACTCACCAGTTACTGTGGTACCAATTATTATTTCTACTTCTTAATTGAGGGAAGTGATGGAATAGATATAGATTATTTTACTGAAGAATTGAAGGCTGAAACTATCAATATTCTCCACGCTTTGGAAATGTTTTAAATTGACTGCATCACTAATCCTAACCCAAATATGAAAAATCCCAAGTCCTGTATTTAATTTATGGATAAGAAGTCCTTTATTTAAGTACTTAATTAAAGTCCAAAAAAGGACTGTTAATCCACAAATAACAGGGCAGATGACTGGTGCTTCCTGCATCCTTTATGCAAGGGAGAATCTTCCTGAGGACAGGACTCTGAGTCAGTGATGCTGTTTTGCCTTTCAGAGTTGCTCAGTCATGGACTTTTTGGGAAGTTTTTACTGATAAATATTTTTCTTTAAACTTTTCGTCCTGTTTTTGATGATAGAGCTTCAAAGTTGTCACAGGCTCTTCATGCACTGACTTCTAAAATATCTCATAGTGAAGTCTTGGGGCAATCCCAGTTCTCAGACTGACCATTTCGGTTTAATGAGAGATGCACTTCATCTCATTGACTTTCCAAACTTTCCCAAACTTTCCTCAACTTTCAGGCTGCTACAGGATGTCCTTGCATCTCTGTATGAGTAATTTCAAAGAAGTAAAAAGCAAGTAGGAGTTCCTCTTGCTGACAATTTAAAAATCAGGGCGGTAAATTTTATTTTAGTGAAGTGGTTACAAAACTGGAATAAATTTACAGGGAAAAAAAGCATCAAACAAAAGCAGCTGTTCTGCAGAGAATATGCCTGTCATTAAGCTGTTACCTCACATCGTGTTTCTCTGCAGTGCCTTCTGGCAGCATCTCAGTCCTCTGCTTTTGGGGCTCTGTCTTTTAAAATGTATTCTGCTCTGGTACCCCTCTGTAATTGCACTTGAACGTTATCAGGATGCTGTTGAGCACTAATGAGTCTTCAAAGAAGTATGCAGGGACTTTCACTTCCCTTTTGTTCATGCTAATTAAGTTAGGGAAATTTTATATTGTGCCTTGATTAATTCTGGGAATTTGTAAGAATGCAAATGAACATTGTTTATCTGGGGCTGAGTTATCTTTTGATATGCAAACACACTTTGATATGCTGATTTTCATTAACACTATTACCTTCCTCTTTGGGAAGGACTTTGAATTGCAATTACAATTCCATCCAACGCCTCTCTGCACAGTAGTTGTGACTTCTGCTGCTCGTGTCTTACAATTGTACACAAATTCCATAGTGTAGAAGCTATCTGAACAAATTTCTTGTTAGTCTAGCAAGATCAGGAATTTAATCTTGTTTTCTCTAAGTCCAACTGTGATCTATACTAATTAAACAGATGACCAACATGGTTCTGGATTCTTGCACAGCTGTCATGTTCCCAGGGTATACAGACATGACATGCATTCTGCAGGCCTTGATCTTGGCTGGTTTTACTCAATTATGCCTAAATCTAAACCTTATTTTAGTGGAGTCTTTGAGTGAAATAGTCTATATACCTATTTTAATGAATAAACAGTATTATAAAGGCTATTTTTTAATGAATTGTTGTGAGCTCCTAAGGGGTCTGTAAATTGTTTTTTCTGGACAGATAAGACATAATTTATAGATGAAAAATATGCAGTCAGTTTCTTTGTAGCTTCTTTGCATTTTCATGGTGCTTCTCACTGAAAACACATATGGAGGGCTGTTCATGATGCTATTTTTATTCTTGGTTTGTCTCTTAGTATATGCTGAGTGTTCTGTTATAGAGCACAGAGCTAGATAATGTGTTCAAGTGTTGTGGATATAATAAAGAAGGATCCCTTAAAGCTTTGCTTTCTAATTATATTCTGGTTTAGCCCACAATGTGTCCAGACATCTCTTCCTTATTCTGAAAGACACCCTAAACACTAGAAAGTGCCAAGCAAATTAAAGCATCCCATCTAAGTAAACAACCACATGGCAGAGTCCATATGTTCTAAAATTAGGCATATCTATGTTTAAAACAATATATTAATCCTGCTGCTAGAAAGGGGAATCAAACCAATTCCCTTGTGTGGAAAGAATCGTGTTGCATTTTGAATGACTATTAGCATAATAATCACTTCTTGTGATACTTTTCAATTTAGTCTTTTGAAGTAAACCCTGGAAGAGTATTTGCTCTAAAATAATTGTATCACAGACTTTAAATGCAAGCTGCTTTCAGTGATGCTGATGTACCTTTTAAGCTGTCTGGAGTTAATGCGCTGCCCCCAGATGAACTCTGCATTTTGTATGAGAAAGTGAAATCCAAGCTTTGTGTGCTTTGTGGAGGTGACCTGCTGCAGATTATGCTTGGGGACATGCGTGATTCCCCAGACATTCCTCTCTGCTGCCCTTCAGCCCTGCTGTTCCATGTCCTTGCTGGCCTCAGGCAGGGTTTCCTGCATTTATAAGGAGCAGAACTGCTGACCCAGGGAGCCAAGGCAGAGGCTGAGTCTCCTCGTGTTTCTGTGGCTTTGTGACAAGGCACACAAAATGATGTCACTCACTGTGTGTTCCAAGGAAGATGCTGAATCTTTTAAGAATCAGGGCTCAGTTACATCTGAGATGTGGACATTTCCCAGACAATGAATCTGTGCCAAACCTCAATGATTGCAACTCAAGGCAGTGGGTATTATGAACTTGGGTAATTGTTTTGGCCAGTTTTGGGGTTAGGAAGGATGTTACATTTGGATTTAGTTTATTCTCATTTCTTTAGGAAACCAGTTTTCTGGCTGTGGGACTGATGATTTCAGTGAAGAGCAAGGCAAGTTTGGTCAGAGCAGCTGATGTCAGTGAACAAGATGTGTGTTCTGGGTTTAGTAAAAACCTGCCAAATACACTTAAAAAAAAATCAAACATGTACCTGCCTGTAAGCCTTAGCAAAATGTATGGAGAAATATTTTGTGTGTTTTTTTGGACAAGTTCCATTGCTGTGACTTCAATGAACAGAATCCACCTTTCACAAGCAGGTGTTTTAGTGCCCTGCTGCCCCTTGTCCTGTCCTGTGTTAATATTCAGCTTTTAGGTAGGAAGAGTCTTGAGAGACTTCAGTTTTTCAAAACACACATACCCTTGAAGTGAAATAGCAGATCTGTCTACTTGGCTCGGTGCAAAGTGTTCTCATCCTGAACTGTGCCCCTGTTGGCCAAGGTCAGGCAGCAGGAACTGGGGTGCCAAGCTCCTTCCTCTCTTAGCTTCAATAGGAAATCTGACATTCTGAGCAGATGCAGCTGCTGGGCAGAAAGCTAAGTAGCAGAGCAGAGTTCATGCTGGGATAGTAGGGTTCAGAGAAGTGGCTAACTAAAATATGGAAATGGGGAAAGAATTGTGTCGTGATTTGCCCTCTGATGACCCTTAAAACCCCAAACTGAGAGCTCTGCTCCTTGTCCTGAGCTGCTGATATATTTGTGTATGGTGTTGGTGTGGGAAGGTTTTTGGTAGTGGGGGGGTTACAGGGGTGGCTTCTGTGAGAAGCTGCTGGAAGCTTCCCCTGTGTCCCCTTCTCCCATTTTTTCTGTACTCTGCTCTGTGCATTGATTCAGGGCAAGTGAGGAATAACCCACTGGTGGGTTACTGAGTCTGACTTTTGTGAGTAGCTCCTGCCTTCCCAAGACTTTGGAAGGGAGTTGAGGGTTCTGTGCTTGGCAGGGGGCAAACAGGAAAACATCTGCTCTGCTTTCTCAAATAGGTGATGCTGTCATGAAAAATGCCATCACAGAAATAGTGGTCAGACTCTGACACATCTCCCTTCAGAAATGTCTAAGTTTCTAAGATAATGACTCACAGAGAGTGCTACATTGCTACATGTTTGAACTTCAAGTACACCTTCTGAAGTGAAATTGTTTCTGCAAACAAAGTCCTTCCTAAAATATTAAGACATCATCTGTAAATTGACAGATTCACTCAGCTGGCAAAGCAGTCACAGAGAGCAGCACAGAGGCACCCCAGTGTTCATCTTGCACCCAGTCACTTCTGTCACACTGGTGTAAACCACAAGAATTGCTTGAAATAATGTGGAGCTGTTATTCAAAAAGCATTCACCTACAGCCAAATACCTCTCAAAATATTCTTTTGCAAAGCAATAGCATAATATGAAACAAGAAATACTCACTGGAAAGAATGAACTTTTGATGTCACTTTATTTTGAGCAAGCATTTCAGCTTCTGCCTAAGTATGAACAAAATGACAGATTGTTTACTTCTATTTGACATACTGTATTTTTCATTTTAAGTTTGCTTTGTAGCACAATGTTGTAAATGCAATGAATGACTCAGTCAACCTATGCTTGCTAAAAGCTTTTTAGCATATTTAATCATTGTCTGTTTGGAGGTAGCACAATTTATCTGCTGAAATGCTTGTGTTGTGATATAAATTATGCTAAGAGGAAAAGTACAGTGGTTGAAGCAATCAGGCTAAAAGTTGATCTGTGTAGTGAGAGCTCTGCAGAAAGTAAAAAACCATTTGTTTGTTGAATATTTATGTGATCATATCAAAAAATCCTTTCCCTTCTTGCTGAGAGCAGCCAGCAGTACATTTGATTTCATCACTCATGAGGTGATTTTCCAAGTGCCCAACAGAGATGATCAAAACTGAGGTCCAGCTCTGTTTTCACCACCTCTTTCTTCCTGTGTATTTTTTTTTCTTGGTTTAAAGAAAGGCACATTCAATGCTCATGGTAAGAGCTGAGATTAACACTTAAAGCCAGCCAGGCAGAGCTGAGTTTCTGAGCTTGAGCAGGAGGTGAGTGAAATATGCAGAGGTGCTCTGGCTGTGCCACTGCTCTGGTGACAGAGAGTGACTCTGACCACCCTTTTTGTTCCCCATGTTTTAAGCTGCTGCAGCAAAGTGAGCACACAGTTACTGTGTGAGTAAAATCCTCTGAGGACTGGGCTCTTCTGCCTTGTGTCCCCGTTATCTCCTATAAAATGTGCCAGGAATCAGAATTTAATCTAAGTTCTCTCCTGTGTCTTCATCCACTTATTCCTTAATTGGTCCAACCTGCCAACTGGATGCTCAGCCACGCTGGCAGCTTTTTTGACAAGCATGATTATCCACTGAGGACTAGATAGAAATCGCCAAATAATTTAATAGAATTTGCTGATTAGCCACCTGCTTAGCATGGCTTTTCTCACGACTGAAATTACTGTGGTGCTGGTGGTAATATGCAAACTTCTGTGGAATAGTGAAGATCACTGCCAGAACTGCTTAGGTCTGATCTGCTGTGCTGTAGACAATGGCACTGAACTAAAAAAATATTTGCTTGATGAACAGCACATATTAGGTATTTCACCACATAATGTTTACTGCTTGTTTATCTTCAGCTGAGTTATGTCAGTGAAATTTGAAGTGAAGATAAAGAAATAGTTGAATTCAGCTCCAATTCTAAAGCCAGTATAGGTGCTTCTGGGTTTAAATGAGTAATTCCTGTTGGTTGACAGGAATTTATGTAGTTATGGAGGAAAAAAACCCTCTGTGGTCAGTCATGGTGTTATAGTAAGCAATGTTCCAACCTCATTTTCTTCTAGTTTATCCCAAAACAATCCTTAAGCATAATCATCCAAAAGTGTTTGTACACTTGTGAAAGTGTTTTGTGTACTCTACAGTGAGTAAAGAAACAGATTTTCTTTTCCATTATGTGCAAGAAGGTTAAGTATTTAAGGAAATACTTGGTTATGATAGTGAGTATATTAAATGGGGTTATTTAAAAAATGTTGTGATGATTGAGAAGCAGATAAGTGATACCACTTACACATTTACATCAGGTGAGATGAAGTGAAGATTTGCTAGAACTGGCAGGCTGTAATGGATGCAAGGAAAATCACTTTTGATTGCACCACATCCCACATTTATTGAGTAAAGTGCAGGAGAGCAGTGTTTGTTCATTCCTTCTCTAATGGGAGTTGGCTGAGGGGGGTGCATTGATGTTTGGCTGGTTTGGGGTTTTTTTTGTTCACTTCTGAAACTCTTCCTAGAGCTTTTCTGTGCGTTTGTCAGAGCAGTCAATGGCTTTAAAAGTCTGTGTGGTGTCTCCCTGTGCCTTAGGGAGCCAAAGTGAGATTTTTGTTCCTAATACCTCCTGTCTGCATTCAGAACCCAATGCTGTTATCTCCAAAATCAAAGCAAGAGATTGCCTTTAGTTTCAAGGAAACAGAATATGGTTCTGCTTTGTTTGGATTTTAGTCATACACAGTGTCTGAAGGCAAATGCATGCGAAGTGTCTTCACATAGGCAAATGAGATTCAAATATAGATTGCACTGCAAACTGGACAGCTTTGATTAGGAGATGAAATACAGGTAATCTCTTTTGGCTTCCCTGAAAACTGAAATTACTGTTCCCTACTTAAAAGGCGTCAGCTGAAGAGCAACTGGAACAAAAGAATTGTTATTCCTGTCTAAAATAGGGAATTATTGTCAGGCTTTTGTGATCATCATGAGAATCTGTTTTACAGAACAGTACAGCTGTCTAGATGATACATTTAGATCTCCTGCTGAGGTTTTAAAGGAAACAATTATTTCCTTTTTTCATTATCAACTTTTTCTTTTCTACAGACACTATTTATTTTGTTTTTGCTTTTTGTCTGTACTGCAGATGTTAATCGTTTAATTCTGACTTCACTTAATCAGTTTTTACACAATGTTGAGTAGATTTGGTCTCAGTTTACAGCTGAGATAAAAACTCATTGTTTCTTTGGGTAAGAATGAGCGTGTTGGGATCTGTGATAGAGCCTATTGAAAAATCTGAATGCAGAACCAGCCATTAAAGCAGCTGCAAAATTCATTCACCCTAATCTGCGAGAAGAGCTGTCAGAGGCTTCAGTTGTCACTGAACTTGTTTGAATCATATCAGAAAGTCAGAAATCTTTCTGACTGAGTGCTGTGACAGACTGTGTGACACAAGTGCTGCTGCTGAACCAGTCTCTGTAACTTGGAAACAAAGCAGAAACACAACCAGTCCACAACTGCAGTTTGTTTACTGAGCAAAACTAATTTTTTGATGTTTTAAGTGAACATCTCGTTGCTGGGGATTTGGCTTAACTTAGTGAGCTGTAATTGGGCTCCTCAGGGGAATCTGATGTTCTACATGTTGAGTGGGAAAAATATTTTCAGAAAGCTTTCATGCCAGCACTGAAACTTTGATAGTTTATTCAGTCCTGGAAGCAGGAGGGAACTACTGACACATGCAGTCATGTTCTCTGGTGCAATATTTCACAGGAAAGCAAGAGCTTCTACTGACTTTTACATGTGAAGTAGTTTAAACGTTGAAGAACTACAACAGTGTCTGCAAAACCTGCTTTTAACTTTATCCAGTTTCATGAAAGGGAGCATTGCCAACTGTCCCCACTTTGTGAAGTTTGGTTGAAAAGAAAATATTCTGTTAGTTTCCATAAGAGCCCAAAACAGTTTCTGAAAACCTGCCTGTCTTCCCTGTTCAGGGAGGATTCATTGCTATTGACTCTACTCCTGATGGGGCTGAAAATCAGTTCTCAAAGCCTTTGTGAGTTGCCTTCAGACTCTGGAACTGCTGTTGGAGTCCCATGGTTGCAGACAAAACTACATTTTCCTCTACTTTTTCCTCTGTCTCAGTGTTTGGTCCCCAAGCCAAGTCCTTGTCCTTTATTCCCTATGGATAACATTTAAAACCTGGCATCAATGTGAGCCAAGGACATTGATAGCCCTTGTTGTAGATTAGCCAAATCTTGCCTCCTCTGCTTATAAATTTTGAAAAGATTTTGACTAGTAGAGAATATCTGATCCTCTCAAAAGCCATAAATGCAAGATATTGGAGATTTTTCATTACTTTTTAAGAATTACGAGCAACATATGATGATTTTGTTTCTGAAACCTTGCCTGATGATCACTTGCAAACTGAGGTTCTTAAACACTTGCACTGCATTTCTGTGCCAGTTCCATCTTTTCTCACATTACTGCCAAATTCTTCTTGATCATAAAAAGTCCTTTAAAATCTGGCAACAAATCTTCTTTGTTCCTGTTCCTGAGCTTAAATCAAACTCAGAAAGGTAAATTAAAAAAAAAAAAAAATTATGGCCCTGGCACTAGTCTTTAAAAGTTAATTGTTCAGGAGTGGTTTAACTTGAACCTGATTTTTTCCTCCTTGCTTCTTCACATGGAGCTGTGTTAGGGCAAACTCTTCTTGTAACAACCATCCCATGGTGGAGGATAAGAGAGCATCCACAGGAATCATTATAGAATATACCCAAACCTGTCAGTTATCTTAGCAATGCCATCGTGCAGTTTTTTGAAGAAAAAAACCTGTCTAGAACCTTAAAATGAATGACTTGTGATTTTTCCCTAAAGTGCATCTGAGTTTGAGGGTTTCTCTAGTGTGATTTCAGGTCAGGTGTCAGCATAACACCATGAAATCTCCATAATTAAAGGTGATTTTAAATGATGTCTAGATCAGACCTTTAGGTCTCCACCTTGGTAGTTGAGCAGGAACAGAGAAATCTGAATGTCTGGGAAGGTTTCTGTGTATATTTTAGTGTAATCATTCTGGTTGTATTTCTGAGGTGGTAAGTTCAAGTTTTTTAAATCAGTTCTGGAAAATTCAAGGATGGAAAATAGATTTCCCCCAGGAACTTTATGAGAGTTAATGAATATAAAAACAAGGATGGAGTTCACCCTGTGTTAAAGCAACATCATAAGGGGAATTTTGTTATAACTGTAAACTCTTGTTAGGTGGTTTCACCTTAGGGCAGAAAGTTAAAACTAAAGAGAGATTACTGATCTTTGTTTACTGCAAAGGGACTTCAACACAAATGCCCCAAACCAAAGGATAGCAAAGTTATTTTGTAGAATGAATGGTTTCATCCACTTACTCTAAAGCCTGTTTTAGGCCACTCTTGTGTGTTTTGCTTTTTTATGCCATCTGAAATACACTTTTTAATGCATTTTTTATGTTACAGACACCTTTTCCCCCACTCACCAGTTTTACCCCAATCTATGGACTTGCTGTTGGACTCTGAGAGCAGAGCAGTGCCACTGTGGGCTGAGGCTCCTGCAGAATTTTCTCTCTGGCTCACTTTCCAGTGGATTTACACATTTTTCTCAGCTGTGAATTTCATTTCCTCCCCATCATCGTAACTTGCCTGTAGAGGATGACAGTGTTCAACTGGACTTGAAAAGCAAAAAGAAACTTATCTTTTACTGCCTTACAATCCCATATTATCCTGATGTCACTTGAAGTGTTCACACCTCTGAATAAAATTTTGATGGATATCTTTGTATCACCAACTTAACGACTTCACATTAGGTTATTAGTCTTCAGGTTTTGACAGGGCTGTGAATATATTTTACAGTTCTCATTTGTGCTGGCATCTCTGGGGTCCCATGTAATGCCCACAGAAATCAATAAAAAGACTTCTGTTAATTCTTCCTGTTGCATTTGGATTCCTACACTTGAGGACACAAAGATTTCTTGTTTTTTGGATTTTATAATATAGGAGTTGTCACATGAGATAAAAGCAAGGTTCCCCTATCTCTACACTCTGTCTCTAGTAATAGTCAGGACCAGTTTTTGAAGGGAGAACCTGAGAGACACTGCTGGAGCAATAAAAGAAGAGCTTCCCCCAGAGGATTTTGCTTCCTCCTTCCATCTGTGAGAAGCTGAATAAAGACTTGAAACAGGAGAATTTACACTCCTCAAAGTTTAAACTCTTATGACTAAAAATATTTTTTTCTCATCAAACTGGGGATAATTTGCCCTCCACTCTCCCCCTGCTGTTAATGAAATCCTCTTCATCTGTCAACAATAGATTGTGAGGTTTTTCTTAGTATCCCATAAATGGTTAAAACTATTTATTTTATAGGATGTCCTAAATTCTGCAGCATCATTTGCATTTATATTTCACTTGTTTTGTTATGCATACTTTCCTTCCTCTTTTTTTTTGTCTATGTATTTTTCATAAGCACATTTTTTTATACCATTTTAGTTTATATTTACAGAGCTTAGCAAATCACAACATGTTTCATGCAATCTGTCCCTGCTTCTCCTGAAGAACAGTTACTGATCTGATGAGAAGCCAGCACTTTTAAGGTGGGTGATAAAGCTGGGCTCTTAAATCTATATATAAATGGGGTTTATATGTACTTTTTATGGGTTGTCTAGTTTCTAAGACACTTGTACTATTCTGTTGGTTTAATGGTAGCTCTTGATATATGGAAGTTGAAGTTCTTGCTGTGTGTTGTGGGGCTTAATCTAGAACATCAGAGCAGAAATGCCTGCCCTTGGTTTCCTCATGGCTGTGCTTGAGAACACAACGTGGGGCATTCTCACAAGCAGGGGACAACTTGCAGTTCTGTGTGCCAGTGCAAGAGCTCTTCTTCATGGGCATAATTAATGAATTAGTGTCCTGCAAGGAAAAGAAGGACATTAATTATATGCTGCTTTGTATTTCCAGTAACTGATCTGTAAGAGTGAACTGAATCCCCCGTGTGTGTAATGCCGCAGTTCACTGATAAACCCAGGGAAAGCTGACCAAGGTAGGATTCAGAGCTGTCATTTTTATGCCTTAGAGGAAGCTGATGGGAACCCAGAGATGGAAGTGGGAAGAAGTGAACAGTCACTGTTCTGGCCCCTGTGGTGGGTTTCAACAGGAGTTCCCTGCTCTCTGCCAAGGTGCTGCTCCTCCTCTCTGCACAGACCATCTCCTGTCAGGGGCTGGAGCCATGGGAATGTGCTGATCATCCTGTTCCTCCCTCCCTGCTGTCTGCAGAGCCCTCCTGTGTGGCCCTTGCTGCCTGTGCTGTCAGCAGCTGCCTGGAGATGGGCCAGGTTTTACATTACTGCTGTATATTCTGGGTGTATCCACTCAGTGCCTGCAGTGTCACAGAATCATGGAATAGTTTGGGTTGGAAGGGATCCTCAAAGGTCTCTAGTGCACATCAAAGAGATGGCTCTTTTTGGTTTCATGTAAATCAAATAGTGTATGGATTAAGACTTAAAAAACAAGTCTTTTTTAATCATGTAAGAATTGACCACACAAAATTGAACTGAACGTTGATCTAGCCCAATATCCTGTGTTTTTCTGATGGCAGACAAAAAAAGATGCTTGGGAAAGAGTCTAAAAACAGGGCAATGGTGGAGTGGGACTTCCTCAAGGATGCCTTCCCTGTCCCTAGAGATTTGTGGCAGCTTAATGAGTATCCTCTTTCTATTTAAGTGGTGGGAAATTTGATGAGGTGCCCCCCACAGAAGATAGAGGACTGTGCTTAACAGGGAATCTCACCATTGAGACTGATTGTGTGTGCATCAATATTCTGGCACTGGCATTTCTTGCTATCAAAGGAAGAACCTGTCTGATAAAACAAAGTGTGATTGCTTGTTTTACAGAGAATTGATTTCTGTTTCAGAGAAACCTTGACTCATGTTTTTCAGCTTGATCAGAATACATACATAGTTACTTTTTAAAATCTTAGATGCCATGCAATTAAAGAAGTGTGGATTTTTCTAGAGGAGGAAAAAGTTGATCAGAAGAGCCTGAGAGTGCTGTTCCAAGACAGAAAACAACGCTCTGATCATGTTTTGGCTTCTTTTTCACATTTGGACACTGAATTTAACAACCTCTTGACTTTTTCTTCTTAATCAGAACTACAGATTCTTTTTTGTTCAATTAAAATAATCTCTTGGAGCTGCATGGCTTCAGAAAGGTCATGTTGTAGAGCCTTATGCAGGATAACTGTCAGTTGATTCTCCATTCATTAACTCTGCAGAAGGACTTTTTTCTTTGAAGATAAGAAAGAAGTCAGTGGCACAATGCTGTTTCTCCTGTCTTCAGACTCCACATTTTTTTTTGCCCATAGCATGCAGCTTGTAGCATTTTCTACATGCAGTCTCTGTGGTATCTTCTTTTTTATTTTCTGTTTTCTGCCAGAAAAGCTTTTCAGGTGAGTCTTGATATCTCCATCACAAAGGTATCTCCATCACAAAGGTTTCTCCTTCAGTCCAGGCTCTTTCAGGAGTTCATGTGCACTTCTGGGTCAGCACCAGACCCTGTATTCGTGGTTTCAGGAGCAGCAATCCCACCCCATTTGCCTTCCCATGGCCAGATTTCCTGGAGAGGTGGGGTGATGCTGGGCAATTTGTGCTCATGCCTGAGACAGAACCCTGGTGATGCAAGGGAGACTCAGGAATTTCTTGTCTCACAGCCTCAGGAGCTGTTCTTTAACCAGCTTTCTGTGGTATTTTAATTTAGGGCTCAGCCCCATTCAATCCCAGACATGAGAACTTTATAGGAAATACTTATCCTTCATTTGCTTTGAATATGTGTTTGAATATACTTTGAAAATTAGGGCATCTAATCTAAATTCATGGAAGCTTTTAGACTTGGGAGGGTGAACAAGGGACAAATATTTAGCCTGTGGCCTTTTCACAAACAGATTTTAAAAAAAAATTGATTTGCTAGGTTTTCTACAGAACTGTGAAACATGGCTTTTGCTTTTAACCTCTATTGGTCAGGATTTTTTCATTATGAGATTAATTCACTTTAGAATTTTGTAGCATGGCAAAATAATGTATGAGTAGAAGAGTCAGTTATCAAATTTAACTCTCACAGGGAATTAATGAGCAAAGGCCCTCAGCAGAGCTATGAATCTGTTTATTTTTCAAGGTAATAGGAAGAGCAGTCAATATTTTTGCTCTGCTTGCGCAATTTTGATTAGCAGCTTTCAGATGTGGATTACTTGGACTTGACAATAATAATTTCTGCCTTTTGCCAAGTTCTTGCCCAGGTTCATTTGGCTCTACCTCTGCAATCCAAAGCAAATGGAAATTTTTCAAATACAAAATATGTCAGAGGTCAAATCACTATGAAATGTGTAATTTTATGTGAAGGAGAACCTGTCGTGACAAAAATCATCAGTAAAATGATGTAATATGGATAAAATGGCATCAATATGCAAAATAACAGTATTTAGTAAAATTTAGTAAAACAGCAATGGGTTGATATTCTTGGCTTGATTGCAAATATTTTTCATAATATTTCCCTTGATTCATTGCAATGAGGGTACATTTGACTAGGCTGCACATGTTGCTTATCACATTTATTTACCACTTCTGGCAGCCAAAGATATCAGTGACATTTAACTGACATGGGTAAACCAATGAGAAATATATCCTTTTCCAAGCAAATATAAGACTATATTTAGCATAAGATAAAATCCTCTGAAGTGTGAGTTCTTAATGCACTGTATTTGCCCCAGAGCTTTGATGCAGTTCCTGGTAAACTCACATGTATGAAATGATGGAGCACTGTAGAACAGCAAGTTTATTTTTGTTTCCTGGTTTGCTGTTTTCTCATTTTTACTTTTCTCATTCTCTGAGCAAGTGGCTGAGTGAGGCTGAGCTGCAGGATGGGGTTAAGCCATGGCACCAGAGCACAGAGATCCAGGAATTCTTGTCTTCCACTGTTTCCAGAACAGGGAGCAGCTGGAGCCAGAGAAACACCTGCACTGCCTCCTGGGAGTCCTTTTTTGCCCTGAAGCACAGTGAGAATAGAGGCATGAACTCGACTTTGGGAAGGATTTCTCACTCCCTGTTCTAGCCATGGTCCTTTAAACATTTTGGTTTCGTTGGATTGACATTTTCTTCAGAAAACCAGAACATTTCTGCCTCACTGTAGTCCCCACTACAAGCTCAGTTTGCTAACTTTGTGCAAAACAAGTAGGAAACTTGATACCTGCTGCAAATTACTTACCCTGGAATGTAATACAGTGTGTAGTGACATGAATTCATCTCTTAATATGCTCTGCAGTGCTGAAAAATGCTTCAGATGCCTGAATATAGCATTGCACCAAGTTCTGCTGACAAAAACATATTGCTCTTCTTGTATTTAATCTAATACTTGCTCTGTGACAGAAGGTTGCTTTTTCAAGCTGTGAATCTTCCTGGTCTGGAAGATACAAAAATAATACTTCTACTGGTCTCCAAGACCTGCCAATAAATCAATAATAATTGGATTTTTTTTTTCCTGATACATTTGATCAATGAAGTGGAAAAATTCACGAAGTTTCTGTTTAGAATAAATCATCTTTTCAAAATCCTGAAAATTCACTAAGTTTCTGTTAAGAATAAACCATCTTTCCAAAAGCCTGACCTTTCTGATGAGAAGATATTTTATCCTATCAGAATTTTCTGTGTAAGTGCAGTCCAAGTGTTCTCAATCAATTGCAGTAGTTTTCTAATTTAATAGAAGATTGCTGGGTCAATGTCACATTTGTAACCATTGCCTGAAGATGTTTCTTCCTCTTGTCATCAGAGGAAGAAGTTAACTTCATAATATTTACATGGTTTAATATTTTAATTTTTGTTGTAGTAACCCCAGGGATTTTATTCCAGAAAAAAAAACCTGAGAATGTTATTTTCACTTCTGAGTATGGGGATCAGGACTAGAGTTGATGAAGTGTTTGAAAATTCTGAGCCAATTGCTACAATATGCCTTGGGGTTTTTTATTTGTTCCAGCAGTCTTTTAGTTTTAATAAATGGGATAAGATCTTTTAGAGCATGACTGCTAGAGTAGCTCCATGTGCAATGTATCTTGAAATCCCATTGCCCTGGGAATCCCATGTCTCCCAAACACCTCCCTAGCAAGCACCCTCTGCTGTGCTGCAGCATTGCCAGCTGCTCTGGTTTTGCTCTCCTGATTTTAGGTTTGTTGCACCACAGATGCTCAGGGATACTCCAGGAGCTTTGGATAGCACTGGGAAACTTTCTATCACTCCCTAGTGCAGGTCAGTTCTGTTTACTGACACCAATGGATTTGTCCTTGCAAACAGAAACTGAATTTCTGTCTTTAATGCATGCTTCCGTTGCTCTTCCAATTCTTGGGGTTTTTTCCCCCTATTTATTTATTATTTTATTTTTATTTAAAAGAAAAAAAAAAACAAGCCCAAATCCAGAATGTGTTTACCAATCCTTCTTAGTTTTTGTGCCATTAATTATTGGAAAATCAATGGTTTATCAGGACTGTTTGGTTGTATTCTGTGTTTTTGCTGAGAAGGATCCAACAAATCATGGCCTCAGATACCCTGGGGGCATTTCTTGTGCCTCAAAGCTGTGTGGACGTGGTGTTGTGACACAGGAAATACTGTGGTGGCTGGCACCAGGCAGGTTAGCTCAGGTTAGAGGGACAAAACATTTTCTAGCTTGGGGCAGGTTCTTGTCCTGCTGACTCAGGGGGTGGATGTGGCCTCAAATCACTTCAGTCCCTGTTTGCTGTCAAGAAATCTGATTCCAGATTTAATGTGGTCAGGAGATATGAGTGAACTTAAAGCACATAAAGATGTGCAACATGTAGGCAGATGGAGTGTGAGCTATTCCTACCCCAGGCAGGGCAAAGCCATATTTTGGAGCATTTTGGGGTGTAGAAGAAACTCATGGCTATTCATTGCCACAAAACCAGACAGTATTTGGAATTTAAACCATTTCTTCCCCTCTGTCCACCAGCCATGCAAATGCCATTGTCAGTCTGAGACACCTCAGTGATGCAGATGGACAAATTAAACCAAATGAAGAGGAACAAATATTCATGTAGCTGGGTGATGTGGAGGGTCCTGACATGTTGGAAGGAGGAGGGGCAGTGTGATATAAAGAGGGGTTTGATCAATCCTTGCAGACAGAATCTGTTTAAGGCAGAGGGATCATCTGCAGCAAGCTGCCACCCCAGTAATTGGGTTCCTAAAAGTCTTCCAGTTAATACAAGGTGCCAGAGTGCTTTAAACTTTGGAAATTGAGAGTCCTGGTTAATTTATATTTTCTGTTTCTGAGGGCTGTGGGGTCAAAGTACATTATTTTCACAGAAGGAGAGAGGAAAAAGTAGTAAATTTAATATTCAACAAGCATATTCACAGTATGTGAGAGTAGATGATAGATGCTATGTGTATGTGTGAAAGCTGGTGTCAGGAACTCATGAATTTAAACTTAAGAAGGACAAGGCTTCATCCCAGCACATGAGTTTGTTCAGCTTTTTCCTCTGTGCTGAAGTAGTTGGGAGCAGACAACAATTAGGATTAGGAAATCTCTCCTCTTTCAGAATAACAGAAAATGGGTGAGAGCAGCTTCCAGTGCCCACCTCTCAAGTTTGTGCTGAAAATTTAAATAGCCTTGAAGCATTTTTGGGAAAGTATTTAAAGGAAAAATTCTTTTTTCATTTGTTTTGCTATTTGGCTTTACAACAGAGGGTGTTTGGTTTTGTTAGTGGTATGGATGGATTAGCTATTAATGCTAGAGTTTAATATTATTTATGATATAAAATATCTGAGTCCAGAGCATCAGCAGCTCTCAAAACGAAGAATGTGGTCTTGTTGTACCTGCATGCTGAATGCTGTGCCTTGTACTGATCCCATCTCTGTGAAAAGGATATCAAAAAGAATCTGTCAACAGAAGTTTTTCTCTAAAGAGAGAACTGGATAATGCCTGTCAGGAATGTTACAAGCTTGGGAAATGACAAAGGAAGAGATATAATAATTTAATTTTCCCAAGGGTTTTGCTTCTACATGGATACATAATTTATATTACCATTGCAGGGACTTCTCTTAGTCCCCTTAGTAACTGTGGCTTTGTTTACCAATTACAGCACACAAGGACAAACCAGTTTGATTGCATTTTAATTCTTCCAGGTTGTCTTCCTACAGCAATTTACTCTTCTTCTGTTGTCTGGACTCAGGATTCCCCTTAAAAATCTAATTTCCTCTTTCGAATTTGTAACCCATTAGTTCAAATCTGCTCTGCTGCATAAGCAAATCTCAGCCAGGACCTTGCCTAGAAAGAACTGACAGGATATACCAGAGTCAAATTCAATGTCTCATGACTAGCTAATTAAGAGTTCTTTTGAATTTGATTTATTACTTTTACCAAATGTTAAGCTCTAACTGAAATGAGTGCCTCTGTTGAAAAGAGCATTACTTACCAGACATAGCATTTGTTACTTTACATCAAGTTTTGAATTTAATGTAATATGGGACTCATATTCAGAAAAGTGCTTTTTTAAAATGGATTCCTTTCTTTAGGCTGCTGTCCTGCATGTGAAAAGGATCTTGGTATCTTTACTTATGAAGAGCTCTATTGCTTGTTTTATTGTTCGATCAATATAACCCCAAATATTGGTTTAAGGGCTTCTCCTACAATAAAAGAGGGAAATAAGGATATGGAAATATATGCAAGATATGCAAATACAGAGGAAGTGAAGAATGTTGGAGAGCTGTGATAGCTCTGGTAGGCTACAGCATTTCATGGAGCTGTCACTGCCAGGGAGCCCATCCTTGTTCCTGAGACTGTTTTGGCAGCTGCCTTATGGGCTGTGCCATGGGTGCCTTGCAATAACCTGAGCCTGTTTGAAAAGTTCTGTCTGTAAGAGTTCTGGGAAAAATCTGGGAACTCTTCTGGGCAGCTGATTTCTGAGCTGCAGACTGAGCTTCAAAGAACTGGCCAGCACAACAAAATCAGTGGGAGACTTGTAGACCCTAAAATGTCTCAGTCTGGAGGCTGCCAGTGTATGATAAGCCATGTCTGGGTTGTGTGCACTGCAGTAAGGAAGAGGTTGCTGTTGCTTGTATAAAATGAAGCTGTGGTATGAATGCAATGGGAAACTTGGTCCCAGGCACTGCAGAATGCAGCTTCTCACCTCTGCCAGGTGTCAGAGCTCTCTGCTCTCATGCTGCTTGTAGGGATGCTTTCATCCCTTCTCTAGGGGCTGTTTTTGAGCCTGTCCCCTTATTTTTGCCTTTGATGCAGTCCTTTTAGACCTACATTGTGTGGTATTTCAGAGTAGATCCAGCCACAAAGCCTTCCTAGTTACCTGGAGTTGAGGAAAATCCATTTTCAAAGTTGTAAAAATAGGGTTATAGAGACATTTATGTTGGAAAAAACCTCCCAGATCACCAAGTGCAACCATTAAGTTGGAGCTGCCAAGCCCACCACTAAACCATGTGCCCAAGTGCCACATCTACATCTCTTTTAGAGCCCTCCAGGGATGGTGACTCAACCACTTCCCTGGGCAGCCAGTGCCAGTGTTTGACAACTCTTCTGCTGAATATGTGTCTCAGCAAACAAATTGCAATTTGTGATTCATTGGCAGCAGTGATAAGAAAGGAAGAAGCAGCAATAAATTGATAAAGCAGTAATAATCCTGGCTACCTCCAAAATAAGAAAAAGAAAAATGAGATTTTTTTTCCCCTTGTTGTTTTATTTTGTTCCATTCTTGATGTTTTTGTGTCTGGCAGTAAATTGTCACTGCAGATCACACCTGTGACTGTATTTCAGTTGTAGGAAACCTGGACCTGAAAGAAGTGTGATTATCTGGAGTACTGGAGTGACCTGACTGCAGAATGTGGCAGCACTCTCTTTTCTCACTCCTGCAGTCAGACTTACCAGATTTGTGTGATGCCTTCAGCTATTACACACACATTAAAGCCTTTTCCCACCATTTGATAACTTTCCTGATGGGCAACATGAAGGACAAGCAGAACTAGTTTTGCCCACAGGACTGCTATGAAATGTTTGGAACTTTGCTGTACTTCTACTCTGTGTACTTGGAAAATCATGTTTGGAGGCTCCTTTGCAAAATAAAGTTGCAGGTTGGGCTCTGAATTCTGAATTATTATTGATCAGTATTCCTGCACTCACTTTCTCCTGTTAGAGGCACATGATTCCTCTGTGTGGAAAAGATCATAGACAAAATTGTTTTCTTGACTTCATCAAACTATTCCTTTTAATTTTTTTCAATCTGGAAAGGCAGTTTCTGTTTCGGTGAAAGGAATCTAGAGATGAGTCTGGGATTGAATCAGAGAGGAGGAGGAGGAAGGACAGGAAATGAGCTGCAGCAAAGACAAAAATCCATACAAGATGTTTGTACTGGGGTAGGTCTGTCATGTGCAGATATTTACATCTTCATAAATTCAAACAAATGTCTCTTGCCTGAGAAAAATTATCTATTCATTTCTTAACAGTGAGGGAAAGCTGAGATGTGAGAGAAGAGCTTTTAAATGGAAGCCTGTTGAACCTGAGAACACCTCATCCCAAGGACAAATAAGGAATATTTTCTGCTGTTCATAGGGGCCCATCCTGATAATGTGCCAGGTCTGCAAGAGGAGCAACCTTATTGATTAAAGTGTAATTTTGTTGTAGTGAGTGCAAGCAAGAAGTGTCAGTCTTGCAATAACAAGGTAAAGAACACAAACACAGCCCTGTTGAGGAGCACTGTGGGCACACAGGGTAAATAGAGAGGTATTCAAACATTAAAACAAAGGGGCAAGGGAATGAGGAGAAGAAAACCACAGGGATATAGAAATGGGTTTAGTAACAGCAACGAGAAATATCTGGCTGTGCTGCTCTTCTGTGCAAGAAGGGGCAGAAAGTGGGAGAGAAGCATTAGAAAGCATTTAATGTTAGATTCTATTATAGAAGGGATTGATTGACTGATCTTCCCAAAGGGACACTGAGAGATGAAAGGGGCTCTGGACAAACCTTAGAGGGTTTTGTGCAGAAAGGCAGCTCTGACATTCCTTGTCAGGACTGTAGCAAATGGATTTCAGTGGTTTGTATTTGAAAGAATTGGGATATATACTTGATTGGTGGCTTCCTTCAGAGCAATTTTGGTTCTGCAGTATTTTAGAAAAACCAGAGAACTTTAGATTCATTAGGTTTGAAAGCAAGTTTCAAATCTGAATTCTCACATGTTTCTCAAGAAAATGCTTTAAAGCTTTTTTTTTTAAAAAAATATTTTTATTTAAGATTTGTTCATCTCTAAAGGTCTTTTGCAGAAAAATCCTTTTGCTTACATGAGCTTCCTGTGAAACCCTGGCAGACTAAGTTCAGCTTGTCTGGAGGGGCTGTGGGTCACTGTTGACACCACAGGTCCAGATCCTGACCCAGTGAAATAGAGTCAGAGCTCTGGGCACAGCAGAACTGGGAGATGAAGGATGCACTTGTTCCTGGGAGACCAAAGTTCTTCATTTACTTGAAAAAGCACCTATAGCTTCCAGAAGATTATTACTCACAATTTTGCTCCTGCAGGAAATAAAGCATCTTTAAGTCTTTATTCTGATTCAGAAATCTTTTGAAATATCAGAATTGCTCTCACAAAAAAACTTACCAGCTTTGTCAGGAAGCCAGTGATATTTGTCTGTATGCTTTATCTCTCTGTATTTGGCATAGCTTTGAGCTGGATATATTACTTGATTTTTAATCTTACTATTATATAAAATATTGCCTTAAAAACTGATACATTTCCAGGAGTTCTTTCCAATCAGTACTTTGCTCAGGCTGGTTTTGTGCTTGTCACAGGATATCAGCCTTGTACAAACTTATGTTGCCATAAAAAGCACCTCCCTACTGTTTTCTCCTTGCAGAGGCAGGCTGGTTAGGGCATGGTTTGTGGGAGAATCAGTGGAATAAAGGAATGGTTCACTCTGATTTACAATTCCTGAGAAAGGTTATGAGGGGTGATGGAAGCACAAGAGGGGCTCTGTCCTGAAAATTTTCTCTTAATTTGCTTTTTAACAAGAAAAGCTCTAAATGCAAAAAATGCAGTTCCTTGTTCTCACGAGCATTTCCTTCCTTGGTAACTGTTTCCAAGCTGAGTTGTTGATGAAAACCAAATCAAAACTCACTCTGGTCTTTGAAATCACTTGACAGTTCTCCCTCTCCTGTTTTAAAGTCTGTATGGGTGGATTGATTGGGCTGTTTAATGCTTTTTCTGTAGTAACTCCAGTGCCATGAGGTCTCACGCTGGGGTCAGTGCCCTGAACATGCAGGGCCTTCTTGAGCAGGGCTAAACCCCTGTCAGAGACCAAACTCCCAGGAAAATCAGGCTGTGCCCATTAATTCAAGTGTTTGCCAGTGTCAGCAGCTCAAGTACAGCAGCACCAGAGGAGGTGTTGCACAAATTCCCCAGCACTGATGCAGGGAGATTGTAGGGGTTTTATTTTTGCCTTGCCTGCTTCAGCTCCATCTGTGTTTCCCATTGGAGATCTGCAGCTGTATGGATGTTTGCAGAGAATTCCTTGGCAGGGTGCAGTCAAACAGCAGCCAGGGAAGCACACTTAGGGTGGAGGAATGATCCCATCTCTCTGAAATTACTTGTTTTCTTAATCTCATGGTACTGAGTCCAGAAGGACACTCAGAAGGAGAAAAATTGGTGGCTAGCAATGTTTCTGCTTTGGTTTAAGTGAAGAGGTTGCTGAAATAAATTTTGTTTTGTTCTGGTGTTTTTTTGCATTTAAGCATTTAAGTGCATCTTTTATTTTTCCTATTTCCCAAGGGAATGGAAAGCATTTTAAATTTAGTGTAAAAATGTATCTTTTTGCTAACATGCAGACATGCACCTGAAAGTGAGGTTTTTGATATTCTAGAAGGTAAGGTGAGAGCATGTTAAACAAAGAGAAATTGTATTTGATTGTGGATGAGTGAATTTGTCTGAAAGTTATTGTATTGTTTTTAAAACAAATTTCCCTTTTTTTAAAAGCTGTCCACATTTTAAAAGGAACCTTTACCATCTTCTTAATCTGCAGTCAACTCAAAATTATTCCCAAAACAGACACTCATAAAACAATCCACAGACCTTTGCAAAAGGAGACAAGAATATGTTTCTGTTCAATTCAGGTAATACTGGAACTTACTGTTATCAATGGCACAGAACTAAGTGCCAGAGTTATGCAGTAGCAGAAATCTCTGACAATACCATGGCTCAGAAGTCATGAGCTTCAAAAGTGACTGCACTTTTAACTTCTGACCAAGGATTTCTGGTGGACAGGATGACCCTAAGTCTTGAATCTTGGGAACTCTCCCATACAAAATATTTTTTTTAGGAGAAATTAAGTTTAAAATGATGTAAAAGTATAAATATTAAATTAAAAAAAATCTCAAACAGCAGAATTTGATTAAAAGTGAATGAAGAAAAGTCTCAGTCCCTGTGTGCCCAGGGTCTCCTGAGAGCCAGGTTATGTGAATTTTATTGCACACACAGGGGAAGCTGCTGCTATTTGAGCTGTGCCATGGCCTCAGCTTTCAAGGAATGTGGGAGCAGGACTCGAGACAAGCAGTGCCTGAGGCAGGGAGTTCTTGACTCAACTACCTGTTGCTACTCCTGACTGCAAATTCCAGGCACTCACAATTCAAAATGCACATAAAATCCTGCAGCTTAGCTGGTACCCACTCTGCAGCCCAAATGTGTTGTGAGACTCACTGGGAGCTGAGTTGTTTGATGTGATGTTCTACCATCCCTGATAAAATCGAACATGTGGAGTTCTGTATTTACTGACTGTCCAGCTTCCCTGAGCTTAAACACTCAGCAGAGAAATCAGATTTAAAGATTTGTCTCTAATTGTATTTGTCTTCTGTATAATTGTGGAGATTAATTGAGTCTTCTATCCTGTTGGGGACACTTCATCTGCTGCCTGTGGGCAGCAGGGATGGGTGATTCTGAGTCCCCCCCCACAATTGTTTCCTATGGTAAGAGCATATGTGGTGCCTGCTTTCCATCTGTGAAAATCCACAAGTCTTTGAAGTTGTAGAGAACAAAGTATTCTGGGATTCAGCAGTGAATTCAGGACACAGGGACATGGGGGAAATCTTTAACCAGGCTGGAGTTTTGCTGAAAACTCCACAGTGCTCTGAACTTAGGCTTAAACTGACAGCAGCATTTGATTGTGGTGTGCCATTTGTTTTTCTTGGTGGAAAATGTATAAAACTGAGGAGGGAAAACACGAGAAACAAGTATGATACTAAATATATTAATACCTACTATAGAAGCAGCTTTCCTTCCTCAGGATTAATTTTGCTGAGAAATGAATGCAGAACACTTGTGAAATGAGTAATTCAATTTTGTCAGTCCTAAATTAGTTGGTTTAACTTAGGAAAGTACATTTTATGTTTACTAATGTAACTATAGCTATGAAGAACGTAGCTAAAGAAGCCCCTGTGATGTTACTGGTGGCGAATTTGGAAAACATTTCTACATGTGACTCCCATGTGCATCTCTGCTGGGAGGGGGAATGAAAGCCTGATTGTGCAAGCCCTTCATTGTTTTGGCACACTTTTGAATGGACTGAGGAATATACTCAACTTTGAGAGGAAAAAATTCCCAGCTGTGCTGAGTAACCCTAATGTGCTTCCAGCAGTCCTCCAAAGTGTTATTCATTGGGATTATTTAGAGGTACATCACTCATTCTTGCTTCCCAGGCAAAAGTGGCTGCTTGCACAGGAGCCAAACATAATTGTTTATAAATAGTTTTATCTCTTCTGAGGTAATCATCAGCGTTGAAGAAGCCCTGGCAATAAATGCTGACCATTGCTGCAGAGGCTGAGTTCTTCTTGCTCTTTGCACTTTGGAACTGGAACTCTTGATAAAGAGGAAAGGGTGACAGAGGGCAATAATGCTGCTGTAGTGTTCTCTTTTTCCTGCTCTGGAAGAAAGGGCATCCAAGGTGCTTTCCTTATGGCTTTGGAATCACAGAGGAAAGGCAGTTTGAACTGATAATTGATTTTTCTAGAGAACAGAAGGCCAAATAGTGACTCATGGGATAAATCCTGTTTGCAAAGCAGTCTTCTGACCTGAGAAAATGACAAATGGCTGGTGGCTGTGTGGCTTATAAGCTCCTCAGCATAGAGAAGTAGCATTTTTGCCAGTCCAGAGTGGCTCACAGTGCTTCTACTCCTGAAATGAGAAAGGTCCACTCTTGATTAAGCAACCAATCTCACTTTCTGGGATGACTGAGAGCTACCATGCCATGGAAATAAACTGCCCTGGCATCACTTCAGGTTTTAGAGCAGGTCACAGGTCCTGTAAGGACCTTTTCAATCATTGCACTCAATTGTGCAGTAAAGAACAAAATCAAAACAAAAAATTGTATCAAAGGATTAGTATTTTAAATGATTGCTCCTCAAAATCACTTACGCATAGAAACAGAAGCAACAAAGCTGCTTTGACATGGTTAAAATAAACCCCAAACCAAGGTGCTGAGAGCTGCAGTGATGGGCAGAGCTGGAAGCTGAAGGCTGAAAGAGACTGCAGGGGTTGCAGGGGCACCCAAAGCCAAGGAACACAACTCCAAGGGGAGGGGAAAGTGCAGCAGCAGGCCCAGCATCAAAAGCTGCTTCAAGTCAGTTGTCTGCATGTGCCCCATTTTACAAGCTCAAACTGTAAGTAACAAAACCAAAAAAAGCTGTGTTTGTTGTGAATCATTATTGACTAAGTGATTTATAGTGTAAGTAGCTTGTGCAAGTGACTGCAGATGCAGGTGGTTTTTATATTGCCTTTCTCACTGATTGGAATAAGGTCACTTTGTCTCCATGTGACACTGGTTTGGATTAATTACAGCTTTTCCATGCAGTGCTCCATCCTTGAGACACAGCGTGGTGAGACTTTTGGAGGTGGAATGATTGACACCAAAGAATAGCAGAGTTAAAGGCAGCTTTTTCATTTCCATCGACAAAATCACACCCTTCCCTGTTCTTCTGCTTGGCTAGTGCATGTGGGTGGCCTGGAGTTTGGGAAAACAGTTTTAGGGTTGAACAACATCTCAAATATTGACTCTAAGCCCGAGTGTTGCTGCTGTGCATTGCTGTGGTTGTTGGGCTGGTGACAGTGATATTGCAGATCACTGGAAATGAGAGGGCCAGGGAAAACTGGGGCACCAGGCTCTCCATTCCTTCACACATCTCAGTAGCTCCTCTTTCCTTCAGGCTATTTCATCTCCCCACCACAGCAGTATTTCATAAGCAGTGGAACTTGTGTCTTTTAATGTTTTTTCATTCTAACAAGGAAAAAGGAACAGGTGCTTAGTTTTGTTCCTGACAACAACAAAAAGAATTGAAAGTTTTGTGATGACTGGAAAAATAAAACAGTGTGTTGTCATAAAGCACTGTTTTGCAATGCTTCTGTCAAGTATTGTAGAATCGCAATATTTCATCATGTGATTTCCAAAATAAAACTGTTACCTTTTCAGGTTGGGTTCACTGTTTGTTATATGAAAATTGTTTAGCACCAATGCACCAAAAAAATCTGTGTAAGCCATTCCAGGTATCAGAACTTCTAGCAAGGAAAACTATTACAAATTGTGGACTTTTCCCAACCTACGTAAATTCTATTTTTGAATATATTCAACATAATTGCTCATTATGTAAGTATGTTAAAATGTACAACACCCTTACCATGTCTTCCTTCATTGAATGTCATGCTGTGAATTACAAACCTGTTAATGTAGAAGTGTAACTTGCACATTCCAAATGCAAAGATCTATTTTCTGTTCCAAGTCTGTTATGAGACCATCTGTGATTGCCAGTTTGTAAGAAGTGGATAGGAGCAATACGAGCTTGCATGCAGGTTGTACATAAACTCTGTACTCTTTCTAACTACTGGAGCATGCAGTTTGTCAGCTTTAGAGAACATCCACCAACTTTTTGTCTTAAGTTATGAAAATTTATGCAGTATTTATGTTCCAAAGCTTTTTCATAACTGCTTTCTGACTAAGAAACCATTAAGAGCCCAAATTATAGAAATCATAATTAACTGGGTATGTGGTATTGCTGTCTAGCAGTGATCTCTTTATGCAAGAGATGTGGTCTGCCTTACAAATGAGGATTTAGTCATCATCTGTACCAGGTTAATACAGGACAGAGAATCCATCCCTGCAGGTTAATCAGGTGTGATGGGGGTTTAGCCCTGGAGCAGCCTCAGCAGGCAGTGCAGTGCTGTGCTGGGCTCTGCACCAACCCAGCAGGGAAGCAGAGCAGTCCAGGGGAGATGCAGAGCAGAGATGCAGAGCAGTCCAGGGGAGATGCAGAGCAGTCCAGGGGAGATGCAGAGCAGTCCTGGGGAGATGCAGAGCAGTCCTGGGGAGATGCAGAGCAGTCCAGGGGAGATGCAGAGCTCTGTGCTCAGTCCCTTCTCTGGGTGTGTGAGGGGTTTGTTGGCTGTGCTGGCACTGTGCTTTGTGTAACCTGCTTGTGCAGCAGGCACTGACATCAAACTGAGCCACCAGAACTTGCAGAGAAACTCTGGCTTTTCTCCTCCTTTGCAGGGCAGAATTGTTCTTTTCAGAGTGGTGATTGTGCAGTGGTTCTCTGGGGCAATCCATAGGTACAAATGTGATGCTTCTGTCAGCTGGTTTTATATTTTTTCCTCCGTTTCACCAAATGACAAAGCTGCAGTGATCTATGGATTGGCTTGGATTTATGGAAGTCAAAGTACACGGCATATTTTAAAGTAAAGGGTGGTGTAGGCTGGGTCACTGCTGTTGCCCACAGTCCAGGATGTGTTTCTTAGGTTTGACCAATGATTTAACATCTCCAGTGCAGCTACAGGGAAACATTTGAGTTAAAGTGTATTTTTGCAGAAAGATAAAGTCAGGTGATCACAGAACACTTGCCTGACCTGCCAGCTGGTAGGAGCACTGTGTTTCTCTCCAACATCTCCATTCAGCTGCAAGAGGTCTCTTGTTGCCTATCAGAGTTCTAATTTTGCTGGGGAAAAAAATGAGAAATGTGCGTCAATGGTGCCATAGTCTAAACTATTATGAACTGCAGGGTTTTTTTAGCATTTCTTAGTCAGTGTGGGTTACCACAGATAATAATAGTATCCTCTGCACTGTGCAAGATTGCTCTCAAATTTTAATGGCTGTTTTGAGCTTATTGGGGGTTAGCAAAGAAACTCAGTGCGGGCTAAGTGAGGTAAAGATGAGTTTAGGATGCATTTTATTTGAACATTTCATCAAACTTCCACTAAACTTCTTTAAGGATTAAAACCTCTGACCTACCACCCCTTAACTCATCTGTCCATCCAGCAGTAGCTCTTCTCATCTGTGGGAGCAGTATTTGCTCTGCCTGCACCTCAAAAATCCACAGATGTTTGAAATACTGATCCATTTCCCCTGATAGATTTCTTTCTTTTTTATTTTAATAATGAAATTAAATCCTGAGCTCTGCATTATAGCCTGACAGTGGCCTCATCTTCAGAAGCAATTATAAATTATGCATCTATTTTAGCCTTGTTTCCTGAGGCAATTCAATTTTTTTGGAGACATTGTCAGTCTGTCCCTCTGTGTTCACCCAATAACTTTTTAACCTGTTGTCAGATTACTGTAAAACCTGACAGAGAGATGGATATTCAACTTACAAAATCTGGAGGAATTCCATGAAAGCAGATGGCTAATTAAAGGAAAGCAACCCAATTAGTGTCTGTAAGGGAAATGTTTCATCGTGTGCTTAGCACTTGAGTTCTTCATGGAATTTACACGAAATATCCCAAATATAACAAAGCTTTCATTAGTGCCAGCAATGTGTTACACATTATGGAGCCACAAACCTACCAGTACTTTCAGTTCTGAAATTCATATTTTCCTGATGCCATTAACTATTTTAAGGAAAACAAACAAAACTAGTTTGGAAGTTGATTTAAGATTTGTATTTCTAGACTAACTACTTCTTTTACACCATTATTTTTGTATTATTGTAGTAAAATATGAGGAACAATGTGCCCTGGCAGCCAGGAGGGCCAACTGTGTCCAAGCCTATTTGTGATATGGATTACAGCTTGATTATTTAAAAAAAAAAAAAAAAAAGGTCATTATAATTCCTCCCCTTTTGTTACATCTCATTCTTTTTCTTTCCCCCCCCTCTCCTAATGAAATAAATCAACTTTGTTTTCATTCCACGCTGCCCCAAACCAGCATCCTCCAGCACCTGTGCTTTTCCAGAATGCTTCAGTGAAAGTTGTGCAGTGAGGCCACTGCATTTTAAAGGCTTTAGAAGTGTCTGTAAAATTTCACTTCTGGTAAAGCAGCAAAGATCCATTTTGGCTGCCAAATCCTGGGTAGCAGAAAGGGAGGAACACTTATGGTGTGCAGTTCCAGTGCTGGTGTTTGAAGAGAGTCTCATCATATTTCTGTAACTGCTCCTGTCCCCATTGAGCTGCCTTCAGCTGGGTCCCAGCTAAGGGCACATCAAAGATTAATTAGTTCCTGTAATTAGGATGCCTGACCTCGCTGGTGGAACAGCAGCTAATGCCTGAGGATTGTAAAAGTGTGTAGCAGTCCAAGAAACAAAATTCTTGCTAAAACTGGAAATTGTTCACATGGCAGGGAGTGAGCAGAGCCCAGGGAGGGTGTTGGGGTGCTCTTCTGGGCACAGTGTGCACAGCTCACTGTTAGGGTCTTTAGACAATGAACTGCTTGGAAAAGGGGGAGCTCTGAAGCTCCTCTCTGGAGCTGGGATCACAGTTTTGCTGATCTGGTTTGTGTTTCCTTGACAATAGGTATAAAATGATAGCAGAAGCCATAGTTTACTTCAGCTTTGGAATATATAATTGTGTAAGATGGAGATGATGCTCTTCATTGCCACAGGAGCAAAATGAAGCCTTTTGCAGAATTATGCTCAGGGATTAAATCTCTCTAAAGAGGTTCCCAGAAACATTCATTCCAATGGTTTATTGGTGTGGGTCTTGTTGGGCAAAGGCAGTCTTTGCTATGCTGTAGAGAGCTACATCTTAACATTGCCTTTTCTTTTGAGAAGGCAGAGTCCCAGAAGGTAAATTCTGGGTATTATCAGAGCACATCTCCTGGAATTCACCTGGTAGAGTGTCTCTTTCTGGAACAACTGTAGACAAAGAGGCCTTGGAGCCTGGGAGATGATATTTTCCTGAATTTATCAACATTCACAGTTTTAAATCTTGCTGTTCTGGTGATCTTTGCAGTGCCCTGTATCTCTATTTATTTTTAAGCTTCTCATCTAAGTGTTATCTTGTGATAATGAGTTTCACAATTTAATTGCACTGTGTAAAGCCGGATTTTTGTTTACCAAGTTAATAATTCACTTTAAGTGAATGCCACATTGCTCTTGAGCCCTGAGACCTGAGGAACAGAAGTCCAAAAATACTTTAAATTGACTAAGGTGATCTGGAAGTCAGGAGGGCAAATCTCCACAGGTGCAGGAATTAGTCACCTTCTGAAGCTCTATTTAGGAAAATTTACTTTATTTGAAATTATGCAGATAATGCTTTAGCCAGCATCAGAATTCTTCTAATTATTTTGACTGATGATGATAATCCAATGGTGCCTCTGGGATAGAATATGAAAGCATTTCCAGCATCCTGTACCTGTCTCTGGCTTCAATAGCATCAATTGATCTTGACTTTTCTGGCATCAGTGGAATTGCAGCTCCTGTGTAAAATCAGAGAGTGGGAAGTTGAAACGCTTTGTTTCTGCTTTGGTTTTCTTTTTATTTTCTTTTACCAGCCTGATTACTGAATGCAGCAGGGCCAGTTCTCTGCTGTTTTCGTGTCCCTGTGCCAAAGGCAAAAAAAAGTATGAAAGGGAAAGCTGTTCTCTTTCAATTTATAATCCCTTAATTTACACTCTTTGCACAGTTTTGAAGACAAAAGGCTTTAGTGCATGAAAGTATCTTGTTCTAGGTTACTCTCCTTTTTGGGGGTTTTATTAAGTAATTATGTTAATCATAGGTCTCCCAACTTCTGGTTCTTTCTCTTTTGCATCTGGGTAACAATAGTGAAGGAACAAAAAATAAGCATAGCTATAAATTTCTTACTCTCTTGATCTTTGTTTAATGTGCCATAAACATGGGGAGATTTTTATGACGAGTAATTATTGGGGGGGTTTAGTGATTTTTGTTTTGGTTTTTCACATCAAATAGCTATTAGCACCCTTGAGTTTGATTATTTTCTGGATTTTATACTGCCTGTGAGGGTTTTTTGTTCCCTTTTCTTCTGACATGGTAGCACAGAAGAATGGGTTAAACTTAATCTGAGTTATTTTTGTACACTCTCATGGAGTAATAGCAAACTGTTATAATGCTGAGATGCCTTCTTTTGGGGTGATTATTTTAACACAAGGCATGATGGCAACATGGGCATCAAGCAGGTTGGGAAAGAATTTCCCATGAAGTTACCATTGTCGTGTATTTTACTCCTAATCTGCCTGCATAAAGTGTGTTTTTTTTTTTAATTTTTGGTGATATCTGCACCATGAGCCTCATCAGCTCTGAAACTTCTTCCCTTCAGAAAACTTGACAGGGCATTTCTTCCCATCTAATTAACAGTACTATTACCTCAATCTATGCATTTTGTTTCTAAAATTTATATAAGTCAGGAGCACACATATCCAGAAACCAGTTTATCATCATTGCTGTGCTGTGTGGCTGCCTGAAGGCACAGAGAGCTGACACCTGCCTGGGCACAGGAGTTCACACAGCTTTGGAAATGCAGTTCTAAGCTGTCAGGATCTGCAGTTGTTGGGGGAATCCTAAAAGCAGCTTTCCTGCAAAACCCCCTCAGACTAATGTGGTTAGGAGCTGTACAGAATGAAAGAAAATGAATTTTTGTTGTGGGGGTCTATGATGGACTGTCTCTCGTATGTATTTTTCTGAAATAGTCTGGTTCTTGAGGGATTTTGTTCAGGAGGTTTCATGTTCTTCTTGTGTTGCAGAAGCAGAGGCCAGGAGCTGATTCTGGAGCTGATTCTGGAGCTGATGCTGGAGCTGACGGATGTGAGCCCTGTGAGATGCCGAGCATGGCAGCCCCGGCCGGGATGGGAGGGATGGATGAGCAGGGATGGCTCAGGTGAGCTGCCATCGGGATGGGAGGGATGGCTCAGCAGAGGTGGTTCAGGTGAGCTGCCATCGGGATGGGAGGGATGGCTGAGCAGGGGTGGCTCAGGTGAGCTGCCATCGGGATGGGAGGGATGGCTCAGCAGGGGTGGCTCAGGTGAGCTGCCATCGGGATGGGAGGGATGGATGAACAGGGGTGGCTCAGGTGAGCTGCCATCGGGATGGGAGGGATGGCTCAGCAGAGGTGGTTCAGGTGAGCTGCCATCGGGATGGGCGGGATGGCTCAGCAGAGATGGCTCAGGTGTGCTGCCATCGGGATGGGAGGGATGGATGAACAGGGGTGGCTCAGGTGAGCTGCCATCGGGATGGGAGGGATGGCTCAGCAGAGGTGGCTCCCGAGTGCTGCCATCGGGATGGGCTCAGCTCGGTGCCACAGCCAGTTCTGCCGTGCCAGCTCCCCTGGCTGTCCCACACCTGGGCTCGCTGATGCTGGGGGTGGCTTGGCACAGCTCCTGAGCCAGCTGAGAGCCCCGATGTGCTGCACCCGAAGCACCGCGGTGAAGGACGAGCCCTAAGGTTCCTAATTCAAGCACATAAAATTTGGTCAATGCCTCCCCCTTGTGCATGTGCATTCGGGTACAGCTCGTGTTGTGCGCTCTCCTGATGTGGCAGTGCTCCCTCCGTGCTCAGGGATGAGGAGCCTCATCTGAGGCTGAACTGGGGTTTTGCAGCACCTGTGGCTGCTGGTCCTCACTTTCTCTTGTTGAAGAACTGGGAAGGCATCGGTGACTGTGGAATTACAGGGGGAAAAGGAGGATCTTGAATACTTTTAATCTGAGCTGCAGTTCCACTCAATACCCCGTGCTTGTGCTATTTAACTACACGTTTTCAGTGTACGTGTGCCATGATGCAGTGAAATGTCCTAAATAAACCAGAAAAATATTTTTTGGTGTTTCTCATCAAAGCTGTTCCTCATGGTCTGATCAGGTCTGTGCACAGATTTTTATTCCTTCCCCTTACTTGACTCACCAACTCCACTGGTTGCTGATGACCAGTGATTCAATGAAATGCTGAATTCTCTATCAATTCAGAAATCCCATTGTTAATAATAAACTGGCTGCATTCATGTCCAGGAGACATGAAGCCATGCAGAAATGTGCATTGTCATTCTGACTAGCATAAAATAAGCTTATGAAACTTTAATGCAGACCTATTGCTCAGAGGAAAATCCCCCTACTTGCATCAGGATGCTGAAATGACACAGCTGTTAGTTTATAGTCACCTGCTCTCTCCTTTGCCTGATGGAATTGTTGAAATCATGGCTCTGCTCTTTATTCCCCATTTCTGCTAGTAAAGCTTTTGTGACAGGAAAAAACCTAAATGTATTGTGTTGGTGCAGGGAATTAGAATATTATTTTCTTTTTGTTGTTGTTGTCGAGCTAGAGAAATGTCTCTCCTGTCACAGCTGTTTCCAAGGGAAAACACATTTCCATTATTTGCTTATAATTTCTATTACTATGATGTGAACTGTTTGCAATTCCAAATGCTTAAAGGACAGTTGGAGATATTTGGTTGTCAGGGCTGAAGTTTCCACATACCTGTTACACAAAATCTGAAACTCAGACGTGTTAATAGAAAAATGTGTTCTGAAATATGGATGCACGTTTTGCAGCAAGGCTTGAAGTCAGAGAGTATGCATTCAAGTGTTAAAGATACTTCAATTTAAAAACATATTTCATATACCTCCAAAACACTTTTATCTGAAACTGTCACCACATTCAAAATGAATACAATTTAAATTCCAGAGTACTTAATGTCGTTACATAAGTAGAAAGTTCCAAACATGATTGTGTTTATATTGATTCTGTTTTTCTGAGGATTGGATTCACTGCATTAAAACTTTACAGAAGAAATTAATCTTTTTTTCCCCCGCTTACAGAGACTTTTTAATGACTTTGTTTGCAGTGTGACATTAAGAAAAGATGTACTTTCTTAGCTGCTTTGTAAAAGCTGGTTTGTTTTCTCACTCTGATCTTTCCACAAAGATCACCTGGGAAGGGCAAGAGTTAAATTGGAGGACTGGATTTTCAAAAGCACAGGACAGGCTGAAATACATCCCTTTGAGCTGCCCCTATCCTTTGTGGGCACCAAACCCCTTATTTCATGGAAAAATCCAGAAAAAACACATTACTGATCCCATACCAGAACACATGCCTGCTCTGCTGTCACTTCTAGTGATGTATCTCATAACTTAAACATGAATTTCAGCTTCATATCTAGCCCATTAAGGGGAAAAGTAGCATTTCATGTAGCTATTAACTTCTCTAATGCATGGTGACACTGTGGAATTTGCATGGCAGGATGATCAGGGGTATTTTGCAATGGATTTATCTATTCCCATCCCCTCCACTGAACGTTTTTTTTTTTATTCTGTGGGGTATTTAGTGTGTTCAGAGCTAAAGAATTGCATAATTTAGGAAAAAAGGAGCCTTGATGGAAAACTGCATTTCTGAGGCATATATCAGATAAGATGCTGCTGTCAGATCTCGTCATTAGGTAAGAGGAACATCAGCACAAAAATAAATCTTGGTACCCCTTGACATTTATGTTAAGAAGTATTTATGCAAGAATTAAGTTTCTGCTGCAGTGAATGGAGCTGATGTTTGGGTTTCCATTTATTCAAAAGTGGACTTCTGGTGATGCCCACATCCTTGAGGAGGGCAGGTGAGACTCTCCAGCAGCTCTTCTCCTGTCTGTGGGATTGGATTATTGGTATCCTGGGGGAAAAATGTAAATGCCATGTAAATCATTCCAGATGGAGCTCAGTCCAGTTGCAGTAAGAAGCCTGATTACTTTGCTCTGACCTTTGGTAGTCTCAAATGTGTACATATTTCCAGTAAAATAAATGGATGCCCATACAGGTTTTTGGCTGCTTAACATATATTTCCTACTTCAATAGAACTGAAGTATTACAAGGACTCTACCCTATTTTTCAAATAAATAGAATTGTCCTTTTTTTTTTTTTTGTCCTCTAGGCTGAAAACTCATTAATAATAACCATCAGCACTGAGATTTCTTAACTCACCTTGACTGAGAACAAGAAAGTCCAAAGTTGTTAGAAGAACTGTAGAAATGATGCAAATTTACCCAAAAATTCTTTTTCTAAGCATTAGAAAATTGGATTACTGTTCCCTTTGGATGAAATCTTTCAATATATAAAATAATATCTCAGTGGTTCACGATGTAATTTGGTATCAAAAACAGCAGAAATGAGGGAATGTCACTTTTCCTGGGAATTGCTCTTTAGAAGTCAGTAACTCACAGCTAGAAGAACAGACCTTACACTTTCTTTTTAATCATGGTCTGCTGGCACCTTTAGCTTAGATGCTGCAAAATGTATCTTTCTGCAACTAGTTCAATGGATTTCTTCAACTGTTATCCTAAATTTTAGATGTTGTCTCTATCTCATTTCGTTCTCAGGTCTATAGCTTTGTTTGGAATCACATTGTTTTCTGTGATTTTTAATGTGTTGTGTCTTCTGCCACTCATTTTGTCACTTCCAGTGTTCTGGTTCCAATACATGTGGTTTCCAGTGCTAAAATTATATGTCTTCAGTTGATTTGCATTCAACACTTGCCCACTTCTTAACTTTAATAATATCCCTGGCAGCCTTAGGTTTGCAGTTGGGCTCTGTGGCCTTAAGGTTTTTCCCAGCCTAAATGATTCTATGATTAATTCCTCATTGTGAGTAAAAGCTTTTTGCTGCTATAGAAAAAATGTATTCTGCAGAGTTGAAATAATTTAATTGCAGGCAAATTCTCTGGTTGTTTGACCTTTGAGTTTGCAGATACTGTGCTGATTTAATGTTCATTGTGTAGTGCAGGACAATAAATTATCACATCTTCTTTCCTGGTAAAGATATGTTATTTACCAAAGTCTACTGAAATTTATGAGACTGAAATCACACAGGGAATTCAGCAGCTACATTTTCAACTTTTTAAAATGAATTTTCATAATTAACTTCTCACCACAGGCTTGAAGGACAGGAATGAAGTAATCTTGTAACTGCTAACATCTGCATTTTACAAATATTTCTGCCTTTCTGTGGACTCTCTTTGGAACAGATTTTCATTTTGGTTGCTCTGATAGCTTCCAATGCTGGAATCATGGGTGTAAATTAGAAGTTCCCAGGGGTGTCTGTACCACAATTGAGCTCTGATACCTAACTCCTATAAGCCTGCTTGCAAGAGGCACCAAAATCTTCAGGTGGGACCTATGGAATTTAGTGGATGCTTCAGGTGAGCACCAGCTTGTCCTTGTGGAAAGCAGCAGGTATGGAGACCAGAAGCAGCTTGTCTGACTTTATTTAGCCCTGGTGCCCTGGAGATTAAGAAAGAAACCATTTCTATTGCCATGAGGCACCAAAGCTTTCTCCTGTGCTTTAGCAGACTGTCCAACCTGGCATTGCAGGGACAATTGCTTTACCTTCACTGGGTAAGAGCTAGCAGAGATTCACTCTTTCAGACAGAACACATGTTTTGGGGGATTCAGAGGCAGCCACCTGCATCTTCAGCTTTGAGATGTAATAGTGTGGCAATACCTGCCTTCTGCCTGGGTGCTATTAATGTTTTGCTTCCTTATGGGTGGGGATTTCATTTCCTGAGAATTGTCCTGGTATGGAGTGACTGAATGGGCCTGGCTGGAGGAGGATGCTGCCACACTTCTCCCCAGAGCCTGCCCCTTGGCAAAACTCCTTTGCTAACACGTTCCAGTGCCTCGCTGAGTGGCAATTTGTGTTGGCAGATGCAAGGGATGTTTCAACCAAGGGCACTTGATGGGACTCTCCTCTTTCCTTGTCTGTTTTCATGGACAGATCCTACAGCTCCCTGCCCATCCCCTGGGCCTGGCCTGTCCCAGGGCATGCTGAGGTGGCTCTCTGAGGGCTGACTTCCACCACGTGTGGGAGTGTGCAGCCTCCAGCCCTGTGTCAGTGGAGGGGCTGCTCCTGCCCCAGCCCTCCTGATAATCAGCCCCTGCTGCTGAGCTTGGCCTCACTGAATGCTGCAGCATCTCCAGCAGCTGAGGAGAACAAGTTAACATTTCTGCACATGAATGGTGCTATGAACCCAGGCCAGCATGGTCATTGAACAGCTCTGAGGTGTTCTAGGGGTCATGAGTATTTATCCCTGATTAACAGTGGAAGTTAGAACTTAAGGGGGGCTCCCCTAGAGAACACGGTTGCTCTTCCTGAAGTACGTGAAGGTCATTTGGTTCCTGAGGTCTGACCCAGATTTTCACAGTAGGCTTGCAAATCTTGCCAGTGTTTAGGGACAGGCAGAGTACTTTTCATCAGAACAGTACATCCGCTTTTAATGAAATTACTTTCATTTGTGTGTGTGCAGAAGTGTCTGCAGGAACTGAAGGTCTTGGGGACTGCATGTACTGCAGAATGCTTGCATCAGCATCTAGCATGTAGTCTCCATATAAAACTTGTGCTATAAAAACTGCCAAAAAAGATCTATAGTGTTTGCTTTGGGTGGGTTCCAGTTGCTGCTCTACCCTGAGAACAAGATTGCAAGAGAGGGAGGGGATTGCAAAGCAAATTAGTCCTTGAAATGCAGTGAATTGTAGGTCACTTTACCACCAGGCCATTGTAATAAAAAAAACTTAGTCCTTTTAAACTATTTGTACCCAGGGATCTGAGTTGTGAGATGCATGTGATCTGCAGTACATCTAACAAAATTGTGCTCAGTGGCCTTTTCCATAAAGAGTTCTTCACAGAGCATTTTGTTTTAATAACCATCCAAGCCACGATAATAAGGAAGTAAACTTCATCTGCTTTCTCTGCTATTTCATTGTGGCACAAAATAAATGTGCAATGATAATTTATTTCTGGCTGTGGAAAGACAGAGATATTTAATATGTTTTGGAGAAGTCAGCTGAGATGCGACTTACAACTTTGTTAAGAGACTCTTTCTGGTTTTAGATACATACCTGCTGGGTATGATATTTTATTTATCTTATAAACCAGAGTAAATATTACAACTTCCTATTGCTGTGCTGGCTTGCCTTTGTAATGTGCCATAAAACCCTCTTGGCATGATGACTGCTCTTGTTGATGTCTGTGACCTGTGAGTCTTGGTTTTGTATTTTCTCAGACTTCCACACATTGGATTTTGGGTTTATGGGCTTCTAAGTCATCTCTGACTCTGGGATGCTCAGAATTCAGGCTGGCCACAGTCTGTAAATAAGCTCAGACATCTCATGCCTCTGCTTAAAGCTAATCCATGGTTTGCATCAGAAAGACCAAGGAAAACACAGATATTTGGGAGTGCTGCAGAACAGACAGAACTTCCCTGGCTGTGTCAGAAGTGAAAGGATGTGATTTCACCTCTTGCTGGTCTCATAAGGAGAAGCATCCTAGTTTCCCTTCAGACAGGGGGTTTTCAAACTTGCCAGGAGCTGTATGTTGTTTGAAAATCTACATGAGTGTCCCAGAAAGTTGCAGTTTTTTGCCAGCACGTGAAACTTCACAGAGCCAGGATGGCTGCTGCTGCCAGTGCTTTTTTTTTTTTTTGCCAGCAAGGGCACCCAAGGAAGCAGAATTTGGGAATTAGTTCTGCAGAGATGTCTCCTCTGGTCCATGCCATAGCATGCTGTGGCTTTGACATTGTCTTTTGACAGTGGAAGTAAATTCTGACCTTATCTGTAGTATTGCTCCTGCTGAGTGATGGAGATTGATAATAAGAGCCTGACATTTTTTCACGGTTAATTAGTTTAAAATGAGAATAGCTCTTGTATTCACTGCTGACTATCAGGGGCAATAATTACAAGAGTATTTTGTATGAACAATCCATATCCTGTTACCTTGGGCTGCTGCTGCTACCCAGCTAAATGTTTCAGAAAAGGCAATTTGCTTTTCATGATGATCAGTAAAAATAGATTAATGGGAGAGTTCTTTTCAAAGGGTAAAAGGAGGACAGGCTCCTCCATAAGAGCACGTGCTGGGTGGACAATGGTGCACACAGGCTGGGGCTCTCACTGCCTTTTTGGCTTTGTGAGATGAAGGTTTCCTTTCCAGGAGTGTCTCAGCAATTCCTGGGTGAATCCCATGTCTGTAACTGATAAAGCCTTTTTGCTCTTAATAAAGTGAATGCTAGACCAGGGCTGCCAAATTTCAGAGTAGAAAAAAACTTTATTAACTGGGCAAAACAACAGATGTCAGACCCTTTGCCTGCTATGGAAAAGGAAATATAGCACAAAATCTAAAATAGAAAGCTGCAATTTTCTGTCCAGTCATGCATGCTTCCTATTACCCAATTAATGAGATATTATGGCATGCAAATTAAGTGATCTTCATTATGTGCAATGATGTACTTGTGAAGGAATGCATGCCTTGGGAAGTTGCAATTAGGATCTGTGTATTTTGACCAGTTGCTAGTAAGTGTCTCAGCAGTGACATGAAATTAATGTAGATTAACTAATAAGAATGATTGTATATTTTCCATTCCCTGAAGTGCTTCTCATTTGGTTTCTGTGAGTGGTGGCTCTATATGTGATGCTATTAAAGGGGAGTCTAAAATGAGGTGTCCTAGAAGAGCATGTTTTGGTGCCAAGGGTTCCTGGTCATGGAAGTAACTTCCATAGAAATGCCATTTTCCACTGAAATAAGTCTCTTATGTAAACAGCACCAGAGAGGGTCAGAAGTTTTAGTTGTCTATAGAACTGAAACAAGACTGTCAGCTGCTTTTTATAATTTTTTTTCCCTCCTAAATATGGTCAAAAGGTAAAGGAAATGGATGAGGTGTTTTTATTGTTGAGTCCGTTTCATCCCTATTCTGGAATTCAGGCAAGAAATGCTCCTGAAACTGCATTGTATCCTTAAAAAAATGCTGCATTTTGATTTAGTCTAGCTTTGGGGAATCTCTGAAAAAAAGCAGGACCTGTTATATATTTGCATGAAATAAAGTGAGTTTGCTTGGAACCATTGACCTTTGAGGAAGGAAGAAAAGGAAATATTTGCTGGTGGTTGTCTTCCATATAATGAGAGATCTGGGAAGGAGCCAGTGAACTGCAGTCAGCAGAGGTGTTTTTCTCAGCACTTGTTGCCTCTCTGAAAAAGGTGTCAACTCAATTAGAGTAACTTTGAAAGGAGTCCAGGGGACATGTAATTGTTTTTTTTTTCAATTGTGAATTACATCCACTGTTTTCTTATCTTCCCAGCTGCAGGACAAGCTGGGATACAAGTTTGATGCAGTTCTGTTCATTCCACAGTGATCCCATGGCTGGATTTGATCCATGTTTCAGTAAAAAAAAAAAAAAAATTGTTTTGATCCCATCACTGTGAACTGGTGGATGATGAACGAGTCTATCAAACGTTAATAATCTAATAAATAAATATAAGAAAAGTCAAGGTTTTGGTTTTGTTCATGTTTTTTTTTTTTTCTTAATCACAGTATTAAGACAGTTCTCAATTTATTAATAGCAGGAACTGGCAAACAGAAAATTTGTCAGAGGCATTTTAATGGAAGAGATCTAAGAACACTTAAATCAGTTCCATACATATTAAAATATACCTGTTCACAGCAGAGTGTCATTAAGAATGAAGGTTTATTGTACTGCTCATTTTGCAGAATTACATGTGCATTTTATGAAAAAAATGATCCAATGTGATGTACGTGCTTTGGGAGGTAGGAATGGCCTAGAATTTGAACAGAACCTTGAAAAATGTGTTCTGAAAACCTGTCCTCTGGTGCCCTCCCACCTGCCAATTTTAGCTGTAGAGAGAAAAGAATCCTTTAAAAATATTTTATTTCTCAGACTGTGAAGTGTCTTGTGTATAATAATAAAAAATTCCTTAAGAGCTGAACTGCACTTACAGATTGTGTCTCTGTTGATGAAGTTGGGATTTTTTTAAAGCATGACAGCAGTTAATTGCATTAAGTAGCAATTTATCCTTGTAGCTTTTCATTGAGGTGTTTGATGCCACTCCTGAAAGCCAGAATTAAAAAAAAAAATGAGTGGTGGAGAGAGGCAGTCCTTTTTCTGCACCTTCAGTTCCTTTTACACTGGGAACAGCCCAAGAATTCCTTTACACTTTCAGTCTTGGTTATTTATATTTAGGCTTCCACTTCTAGAGCTAGAGAAATCCTGATTTTATGCACCTTAGGTAGTGCTGTATTGACACAGCAAACAAATTCAGCTGGATGTGACATCACTGCTGATTCTGCTGTCCTGGAGAGGAGCCTCAGTGTGCCTAACCTGAACTGCAGTAAAAGGTTAACAGAAATTGCTCTTCCCATGATTGAATTCAAAGTAATTCTATGGCAAATCCTCTGGCCAGTGACACCTCCTCTTCAAAGGCAGCTGGGTGTTTGTCTTGAACACCAGTCTGCTTTCCTGGGACCTGGCTAGTTTCTGAAAATGAGATCCTCCAGAATTTTTTATTCCCTTTCATAGTGAAAAACAGAGATGACTGTAGGGAATGGGGTTTTAAAAAGCTCTTACAGTATCATCTACAGCTGTATCAACAAAAACTCATAATGTACAAATCACATGAGCTTCAGTGGAATCTATTTATCACTCTTGGCTGTTCTGCATCCCCTCAGCTAGCACCCTTCATAATGAGCTGCCTAGATTTCCATGGTGATTTGCATTCTGACTATCTATAAGTAGGGAGGTCAAATCTTTCTCTTAGCTTTATCTTTTTGCTGGATATATTATTGTTCCTTGACTGTAAATGCAAAACCAGACAGGTGTGTCTCTGTAAGGCCAGTTCAGAACTGAAGGACAGCTGTAGGGGAAGGTACATCTTTTGTAATCACTGCTGGACGTGGAAGGTTTTCAAATGTGTTTTTAATGCAATTTAGAAATCAGTAGAATGGAAAAGCTCATTTTGTAGCTGGTGTGTGAAAAGGAAAGACTTTGTGAACCATCTGACATAAGGCACAGAGAGGCAGAGATGGAAAGTTGTTCTGCAACTGCTGGAAAGTTCATTTTCAGGCATGGAAAGTCAACTCCCCTTGTGTCCACTATGAGCAATGCATAGGATGCCACTTGGTGTGGGACTGAGGATCCCCTTGGTGACACAGAGGGAGCACAGAACACCTCGGGCATTGCCTTAGGGCTAAGATCAGCCCTTTATTTGTGCAAGTCTGATGTTGGAAAGTCTCAAGAAGCACCTCTATGTTTAGACTGGCAAATTCACCTCATGACTTCCCTTCATGGTGACCTGCTGAGTAAATGTTAGTGAGGGGAACAAGATGAGTGTCTTTATTGCAGACAAACATGGACTGAGACCACACAGCAGCTCCTTGGTTGTGCATCAGCCCCAGAGAGAGCAAGTGGGTCTGCCACGTGCTGAGCTCATGCTTGGCAAGTGGGTCCACACCCAAACAGGGAGATGTTTACTTCTGTGGAGTTAAAACTTCCAAAATCAGAACTCCAGAGGATTCATCTGTAGTTATTTTCAAGCTGATGCTCACAGGGAGGGTTGAAAATGTGACGTGACTTACTGTGCATGACAAACAGCATTGCTTTGTAGGCACAATGCGCTTTATGGGAATTCAAGCAACCTGGGAGTCTTTGGGAGGTGAGATTTGGAATGGCTTTGGTGCAAAATTATTCTAATTGCTTATTGTTTCTAAAACTAACTAATTATTAATCATTAGTAAGCAGTGGTAGGGTGGCTGTGCTCCCCTTGTAGAGGCAGGGATGCAGATAGGTGGGGAAAAGCCTGTCCTGGGAAAGCACTATTCTTTATTTCAGACACACCCATTTAGGAGGAGTGTGTCTCACAACCAATAAGCACTGCACAGGCGTGTTTAGGTGCCAGACTGCCAACTTATCATCCCTGAGAATGGGCAAATTTAATGGCTTTGCTGTGGGTCTGCTTTGGAATTTTGTTTCTCATTTCTCAACTCAGACACGAGAGAATCACCTTCCCAAGTCCTGTTATTATCTCAGCCCTCTTGACTCGAGTCAGACACAAAGCTTCCCCCCTTAAAGCAGAGAAGGGCGTAAATTCCAGCCTTGCTCCCTTGCTTTCTGTCAGCGTGTGGGATTAATGCTACTTCTCAGTGACATTAATTACCAGAGAGTCAGGAGCACAGACAGCTGTGCTCCATCCATGATAGACAAGACATTTCAAAAAGTGAATATAGCAATTCTTGGTCCTTCCATAGCTAGGAACATATTTGCCATGCTGGAAGTCCCCTGTCACTTTTAGCCAGCAGGTATATTGATGAACGACAGGAATAAGTACACTTATTGAGAATTCTTCTAGGGTTTTTTTAATGAAGTAATTCTGCAAAGTCCAACTGCCACTTCATCACAAATGTGATTGTGTTGGAGCCCAGTTTTGCACAGATTTGTAGCTTCTAGGTTGCTGTGTCCTGAAGCTGCAAGGAGTGCTATATACTGCCCTCCCTGCAGCACTCATGTAAGACTTATGCCTGGCTCTTCTGCCAATAAAAGTCCCTCAGCAAGCTCTCTTGGCAGCTGCAGATCTGTACTTCCTCCATCCCTCCTCACAGAGGCAAAGTCAGTGCTTATCCCCTTGGCAGTAAAGGGAATTGAGTAATGAGGTGAGAGAAAGTGTGGCAAGGACTTGAGTCCAGAGGCAGGAGGGTTCATTGTGGACACTGATGCTTCAGGACAGCTTTGCATACAACACCTGCTAAGCAGTTTGAAAAATATTTATAGAAAGTTTTGTTGGCAAAATTATTTTCTAAAAGTTCTGGCAGCTCTGGGGGAAGATGACCCAGATGTTCAGCTCAGGACTCCTGTGGCTTTCACTCCTGGCACATGTCCTGGCCTCCAGCTACTGCCTGGGGAGGCTGCAGGTCTTCAGGAGGTCTTGGATACTATAGGAAGTGTTCTCCAGCACTGGACAAGCATTGACATTTGCATTTTGCCCACAGTTTGACCCAAGCATGTGGGAAGTATTGCTGGAGCTGCTGGGCCCTCTGCCTCAGCTTTGGAAGCTGTTGGTGGCACAGATTAACTGATATCAACATTGTCACCTGCTAAAAGGGCTGGGATTAAGATTGTTACAGATACATTTGGGTTAAATCCTGTGTCTAGATGATACTGCCAGGGTCTGAAATCTGCTCCCAAGCTGCACACACTGTGCCTCTGTCACAACAAATCTCCCTTCTGCTCAGCTCCTGTTCTTGTTTCACTGCACTGCGTCTCTTAAGATTTATTTGTGGTGCCTTTTTTGTTCTGAGTGTGTGTATTTTAGAACAGAATAAGTAGTCATTAAGTAGAAATATCTTTTTTATATTATCTAGGGCAGAATTAGCACTTTCCTGTCCAGAATCTTGCAGATCACCTGGCTGTAAGGGAAGCAGGGTCAGAGGGGTATCAGTGCCACCTGTCCACCAGAGTGAAAAACCTCGACTGTCACCTCCATCATCCCAGCTCTGTGGCCCCCAAACAAGTTTACTGTTCACAGCATTCCTGGCATCATCTCAGGAAGAAGGTAGGCTTTGAAAATTTGGGCAGATCAGTGTTGAAGATGATACACATTCCTTTGCAAAGACAAAAATTAATGTGAAACACAATTACAAATAAATCTGGAAATTGATTGCCACAGAAATTACTGGAAGGAAAACAGCAAGTTGGTTCATTTGTTCATTAGGCTTTGTCAGACCATTTTCAGTAAGAAAGCTGAGGAAGATCTCCAAGAAGCTTTAGAAAGATGATTTCAAATTTTAGCAACTATCTAGAAAGTTGGAAGATCAAGGTTATTTGAACTGCATTTACAGTGACTGTATTTGTGATATGGAAAATCTTTCAGTCTTATACATGTGTCTGGAATCCCACTATCAATTTTGAAGATGAAAAATCCTTGAAATTTGTATGTGTCAGAAAGATTAGATTTTCAGTTCTGACTGCTTCCTCACATCATTCTTTCTGTCGATATTTGTCTCTAAATTAGGTGCTGCAGCTCCTGTAGCCTTCAAATGTGAAGGATTATCAGATTGGATGTCCAGCAATTCTGTGCTGCACTACAAAAGTTCAAAAAATCTTAACACAATGTGTTTCTGATTAGGAAAGTCACATATCCTTTTTATCTGATCCTTCAAACGAAATAGCTTCAGCTAAAACCTGTCCTTTAATAGCAGGCAACAGGATGGTCTGAGCATAAATGAAATTAGAAAGTTCCTACTGCATCAGTGTAAGTTTGCCTACTTTGCATCGTGGATCAAGTGCTCTGAAATATCACCCCTGAGAATGAATGAGCTGAAGTCACTGAGCCAAATTCATTCTGGGTACAGTGTCACATTAGGCTACACTCATCCCTAATGTAGCTGTGAATTTGGCCCAAACCAAAATCCCTATAAATCAGAAGGAACAGAAAGGACAGATGCTGTGTCTTGAAAGATACACTCCTCTGGAAACTGCAGCTCCCTCTCCTGCCTTTGCATCCCAAGGAAGCAGATGGTTTCTCACTCACCCAGCTATGATGAAAGCACAATGGGTAAAAATAAAAGCAGAGGGCTGGATTCCTTCCTTGGCTGAGCTGTGTGTGGTGCCATGAACCCTGGTGGGAATGCAGGAAATGGAAATGAGTGTGAAGCACAACCCAGAGATCTACAAGGGAATTTGTGTAACTTTTACTCCTGGAAGAGTGAGGGAATATGCATGTGCTCAAAAAGAGAGATGAGTGCACCCCACTCTTACATCTTCTGGCCCTGGGAGATTGCTGGCCACGATGAACAGACTTCAGGAAGCTGTGATTCTCCAAGTGCTGTTCTTACTCCTCCTCATGAGTAAGCAGGAAGCTAACTAGCTCAGATTTTAATTAACAAGGGATTTAATTAACTTTTTTGGCTCTTTGATTTAATATTCTGGTATCTGTGTGCATCCAGTTTGTAGAACAATAGGGGGGAAAGTCTGCTTAGTAAAAAAACCTAGCAGCAGAGAAGATCTCTTCTTCCTCATGTCCTTCATTTCTGAAAAGAAATTTGAAAAGCATGTGGTAACTGATAGTTCAATGCCAACCAATGCTGAAGTGACCCATTTAATTTTTGTAGAATTTGGAAATAAAGATCTATGGAAGCTTTCCTAAATGCTTTTTCTGAGGAAATAAATTTCTTTTTAACTTAGGCTTTTTTTGTTACATTTCAGCAAGAGGGGAAGTAAACATAAACATCATCATCATAGTAGTAACAGTAATAATAAATATAATAATAATAATAATAATAATGCTACAATGATTCAAGTAAACTGCTGCTCAGTACATTTGTGCTTCCCTGTTCTTCCCCAAAGCTAAACTAATGAATTTGTTCACATCAAAGGGGTTACATTATTCATGTCATCCTGTGTCACATCATGTGTAATCAGATGTGACAACTCAAGGTAACGCATCCATTAGGACAAGGCAGGAGCAGAGAAGTGTTGATGAAAGAGGGAACACACATCCAGCTTTGGGCATGGCTGTTTGCTATCTGGGCATGACAAGAATGCTATTTTGAAACTTCAGAGCTGAATTTGGAGATCATGTGCTGTAATTGAGATTGTCTTTCAAAACCTTCTGCTTGTAAGTATGCTAATTGGCATACCCTAGTACTCAGGCACTCACAGATGTATGACTCAAAGCCTTTTAATTATTCCATCTGCCATTAGTTCTGTTCTGAGTGCACTTGGTCACATGCAGGTGATGGGAGTGGGATGGGGCTGGAAGCTGATGAAGGGAGGTGATTGGAGTTTGTGCTGGTCATGCTGCTGTTGATCCTAAAAGGACCTGATTTGTTCAGAGCTGCTGGTGACAATTTGTGATGTAGTGCCTTGCTTCATCCTTTTATTAGTTGGTAGTAGTGAGCAAAATGTTAAATCAATAGGTTATTGCTTCCAGCAGGCTGAAGGTTTCTGTATGGCTTTTGTAAGTTGTTAATATATGGAGCCTTGCATTAAGAGCGAAGTATAAGCCTTCCTTTGGAATATAGGGTGTAAGTCTGGAGAGATTAGGGATCAAGAAAAACCCATCAATCTGTAGGAAGGAGGGGTTTCTAGGAAGAGAAGCTAAATTCTGGCTGAGACCTGGAGGAACAAGGGCAGGGTAAGGAGTGGGGAGCAAGTCCTGAATGATGTGGAAGCACAAGGGCTCTGCATCTGCAGAGATGGTTGAGTGCTCCCTGGGAACAGCCTCCAACTCCCCACCCACCCACTGTCCCCTCTTTTGGGAACTGATGTCCCTTGCAGAGGAAGCTGGGGGTCCTTTAGGGCATGAAAGCCAGGACTCTTGATCATCCCCAAGCTCATTAAGCTCTGTTGGTGCTTGGAGTTTGCAGTCACAGCTGGGCACAGCATCCTGTCACTCAGACACACCAGCAGGGTCAGAGGAATGTGTGAATGGAGCAAGATTCCTGGCTTTCCCAACCCCCCAGGTAAGTCCAAAAGGCTCTCAGCAAGTCAGCACCTGAGCAGGGTCACGTGTAATTATATTCTTTCAAACAGAAGTCTTGCTAGCCTGAGAACCTCCAGTGGGGAGTTTCCACAGGGTGCCTCACGGTACCTAATTATTCTTTGACAAGGAAGAGAGAGTTTGGATGCTGGGTGAAGCTTAGGACAAGTAGTAAAGTATCAGAATTTATTGCCCAGGGAAATTTAGAGCCTTCACTGGTGAAGGTCAAGTTAAACACTTCTGAGAGGATTACTGAGGAAGGGAGCAGCCCTGAGCAGTGCCTTCCAGCCTGAGTACTGTGTGCTCTCTGTATCAAGCAAGGCCATTTTTGCACCTCCTCTTCCCAGTTGTCTTCTCTCCCAGTGCAGCAGCTCACAATTTTCATTCTCTTCCTAGTAAGATAAACATTTAATGTTTCTGGTTGTTTCCTCTGAATTCTTTCTGTTGGTTCTGGTTCTTTCCTGAGCAGAGCAGAATGAAAGGACTGCTCTACACACCTGGTTTCTCTGTACATCTTGACATGCTTGTCTGGGTTTTTTTTAAGGAGTATTGTAACCACTTTGTGATGATCTTGTGCATGGTGATCTTGTGGTCTACACATGCACAGCATAAAATACAAATTTCAAGAATGGTAAGCAGCGTACGAAAAGAATCTTATTTGGCTTTTGTGTTTGTGGGGTTTTTTCCTTTTTTCTTTTTTTTTTTTTTTTAATGCAGCAGATGGTTTCTATGCAGGATTAAGTCTAGATAGCAAAGCAATTATACGGTATATGTCAAATTCCCTCCTGGGTATATTTATAGAGATATTGCTGAAGCAGAATGTCTCCAGTCAGATTATTTAAAACAAACCAAACATCTTCATTGAGAGCGAGCAGTAGGATTTGTGGACTCACATGTGTGCAAGAAAATACACCCAGGGTATTTTGAGAATGGTTCATATCTCATTTAGGGCTGTATTAGCTTTCATGGAATATCCTCTTGTTTGGCAGTAGTCAGATAAACAAGAAATTAAATCAAACTGCTGTGTAGGAAATATTCCAGTACTGATATTGAGGGGTTTATTACATTCATAGTGCATTTAAAGATCAGTAGAAAACCTCAGGCACTTGCCAATCAAATGAACTTGTGAGAGTGCCACTGCTCTGCTTTTCTCCTTGGAAAATGACGGGGACAAGAAGAGGCAGGTGAGTTACCAACTCTTTGGGAGACCTAAATTTATATTGTAATTCAGAGTTTGGTGCCTGAGGAGAGAAAGTATTAAATTATTTTCTTCAGGGTGTTGGCTGGAGGAAGGCAGATACAGAAGAGCAATGAAAGATGCACTCCCAGACTTTCAGGAGACGTGGTATTTGAAACTACTGAGAAAAAATCGATTGCTAGACTTTAATATCAGATTCAGAAATTTTTACTATATGGTACTGTTGAGGTTTTTTTCCCCTTTCCTTCTCTACTGAGTTACAGGAGCTGTCTGTGTCAGGAGTTAGGCACATGCACATTTTCCACGACACTTGTTCATGCCTTTCTACATGTCACTGTTTGATATTCATTTTTCTGTTAGTTTTTCTTTGGGTGTCTTGCTGTGCAGCACAGTGTCTGCCTCTCAAATGCTTTTTGGCTGTTTCCATGTGTCTTTTTTTCCCCCTGTTCCATCTTTGAGAATTGTGAACTTCTGATATGTGTTCAGCATTCCAAAAGTAGTTCCACTAGTGTGATAGAGGAGCTGAATGTGTTCATGGGCTTCCTTTAGAAGTTTTTTTTTCCTTGAGAAAGGAACTCGAGGCAGCCTTTGCAGTTGAAGCTGTGAGTGCTCTGCCAGCCTCTTCCCTGGTGTCCAGATCCAGCCTCCAGCTGTCTGTCTTGGAGAGAGGGAATGTGCAGTGACAAGATCTGCCTGGTGGGCGGTGCTAATGATTTCAGTGCAGTCTCGTATTTGCTCATGATTTGGAAAGAAAGTAAGATGGCAAAAAGAAAACTTTCAGCATTGGTGGCAGAAGTTACTGCTGGAAATTCTCTGGTAGTTGAGGTGCCCCCAAGATTCTGCTGCAGCTTTGGCAAAGGTGTGTGCCTCTTATAAATATTAAAAAGAGAAAATCCTTTCAAAATACTTCAAACTATTTGGTTGTTATTGTGAAGAAAAGCGCTTTCCCCCTAATACCATTGTAATTTTCAATTAATTGTGTATAGTACTGTCTGAGTAATAAAGTTATTAAATATTGACTGGTTCCCTACTCTCCCACTGCTCTCAGTATATCTAGGAAGGTTTTCCCAGAGGAGCTTTTGACAGGCTTTAAACAATCAAGCATGACAGCGTGGAGGAAAAAGTATTGTTTAGCTTGCTAATCTCTCAGCTCTTGTGTTTTCAAGGCGATTTTAGTGCTTTTATCAGTGTGTCCTAGTTCCTGTTTCTCTTTTATAATCATTGTGCTAGCTTGGGATGTTGACAGGCTTTGGTACCTCATGGCTGGATGGTCTGACTTAAAAGCCCTGAGACATCTTGTTCCCCAGACACCACTCCTGCAGAGAGGTCCCTGCCAGTTTCCCAGGGCCATCCATATGTATGTATGTTTTTGGTTTTTTCCATTATTTTGGTTGGCTGGTATTTTTCATGTTCTCGTTCTCCTCCTCCCAACAGAAATCTGCCCACATTTCCTTGGAGGTTTGTCTGCCTTCTGTGGGAGGATTTGAATATTAGTTCTTCATCTTTTCTGTGTCCCTCTATTTTTATTGCTCTCTCCTTTCGCTGATTTATGGCATATATGGAAGCCAAGATGCAGTAAAGGACACAAGTCATATAAAAAGAATGCACAAACTGAATCATGTTATTTTTACCTGTGCCCTGTGTAATATCTTGATATAAATGCAGATATTGCACTGGGTGATTGAAAGTGGAAGTATCTGTATTATCTTTGCAAAAGGTTGCCACATCTTAGCGGAAATAATTATCTTCTGCACAGCTGTGGTGATAATTATGGTGTTACAACGAGAGCAGTTTTCTTGAAGTTATTGTGCTTAGCAACAGACCTGTTTTCTCTGTTTTCCTAGCTTCAGCTGATTCACATTGATCTATTTTTCTTACAGGGATTAACTTTGGGTGGGAAAAAAATATATATCTAACTTGAGATGTTCTACAAATCATGCAGTCAACTTCCGTGTGTGTGGGAAAGCTGCAAGGTCAGAACAGCTAGAGTGTAAGGGTTTGTTCTCACCCTGGGAAAAACAACTTTCTGGGCATGATGTCGGCCCTGCCAGACTGCTGCTTGAGTCAAAAAAGCAGCCATGAAAATATGTAATTCCAGCACTTCTTGTATGCAGCATGAATGCTTTATTTTCAGTGCCTTCACTTCTTTCTGCCTGGCTTTAACAGATAAAAGCCAAAGGCAAGCCAATGGCACTTTTGTGTTCTTTGTTAGTTATGGCAAAATACAAGAACTTTTCTGTAGTAAACTTTTGAAGTAGAATGTATTTCACAGTTATTTGCTAGTAAAATGTGCTGTCATCTTTACAATAGCGAGCCTTAGAGGAAGGAGCAAGCCTAGGAAAAAAAGGAACTCTGAAATATGAACTCAGAGGGTATTAAATACATCACTGTATGAATGACTGAACAGTCAGGTGCTGTTCTTGGTCAGCTGATCTCAGTTCCATCCTTGCTTCTATTAAATGCCTTTTACTTTGTGCCTCATCTGACAGTAGCTGTCTGTAGCTGGGATTAGATAATTGACTGGATGCTGTGTAAACCTGCCCAGTCCAAAGCAAGCACTGGGGAAGGTCTCAAAAGTCTATTTTACCATTTCCATTAGCCTCTGTAAAGTGCTCTGATAAGATCAAGATGCATAAGATATTAAATGTTAAATTATGCAGCCAGCTGGCCGACTGTGCTGCTGGAGCCTGGGGGACTGACAAAAGCTTTTGTTAGGGCCAGCCAGAGGTGCTCCTTCCAAAAACCTCTTTTCTGTTGCTGCTTTTTGAACTTTGCATATTAAAAGTTTCTCTTTTCAGTCTCTCCCCAAAGGCTGGAATTTAATTTTTTTTCTTCCACAGGATGATTTCATTGACGGCACAAAACCAATTTAAATAAAAGAAGCAGCAGACTGCATTTCCAGAGATTTTTTTTTTCTTGGGATTTTTGCTTTTGTGGCATCAAACAAGCCGAGTTTTGAAACTCAGTCAGAAGACAATAATTAACTGGGGCACTATTTGATAGAATCTTAAAGGAAAAGAAAAAAGTGCTCATTTGAATTCTGGGTGTTTTAGTAATCTAAGGATAATTGAGAATCTGTAATGAAAACACCCTTTATCACAGCAGCTCCAAGTGGGTATTTAAAAAGAAGCTGGCAGTGGAGGAAGAGTATATTAACATGAATGCAGCAAGAAGCAAGGAAATGAGGTGCACAGGGAGGGTACCCTAACACTAATTTGTTTCAAGCTTTATTTTGTCCAGTGCAAACTGAATCCTGACTGCCCTAACATACAAAGCAGGCTGACCAGCTACATCTCTTGTTTGGTACAGGGGCTCTTTGCAGCCACAGCCCAGGTCTGTAGCTTCTCTCTGGCACTGCCTCTGGAGAGGAAAGCTTTATTGTCTGGAAGCCACAGTTCCCTTTCTATCTCAGTACTTTATTCAGTATCCCACTTTAATGAACCAGTCTAGGAAAAATAAGATTCCTTTAATGTAAATTAGTAAAGAATGAGTTTCTAAAGCAGAGTGAACAGAGGATATATTCAAGAATGGGATGTGAAAAAGGAAGAGCTAAAATTCTTTGAATGAATCTTATTAGTCTGGTCTCTGTGCTAAACCCAGCTGCCTTTGAAACTTCACTGGGTTTATGTTTTCTGCTCTGCTGCTGCTGCTGTACACGAAGCAATGAAGTCCATTGCTCTGGGTCCCACAGCTTCAGACTGGTGCCTTTTTTCCTTGAGGACTGGTGTTGTTGTTTGATGCAAATTCCATTGTGTCCTGCCTGACTGTAACCTTGCAGCACAGGTTTTCCTTTGTTTAGTGCCTACTGGCACCTGGAAAGCAATTATCTGCTCCTGTCCCCCAGTGCCTACCAGCCCCACGCTTCCCTGCCTCCCATGGCTGACTGCTTCTAAAGAGAGAGTGCTGTACCCATCAACAGGTGTTGCAGCATCTGCTGTCAACACAGCATCACCCCAGCAGCCTCCTGCCAAAGAGCTGGCACTGCTTTCACTGTGCACACTCCCCATCTGCATACAGAGTCACTCTCCATCTCCTGCCCTGGTGGCACTGGCACGTGTTTGGTGTGGGCCCAAAGCCACCCAGGCAGATGTGCAGCAGGGGTGGTGCATTTGTAAAACAGGAGCAGGGTTCCCACGTAGGGAATGTAGTGCAGCTTTCAGGCATGGACTCACCTTTTGAATCCCTGTGGGTGGAGTATGCTCTGATCTGTGTTTCCCTGACTCTCTTTGCTGCTATTCAGTGCTGTGACTAAGGTCTATATCAGCTCCTTTTCTTATCTCTGCACAAGGCCTAATCTTCAAAATGGTTTTTCTATTTTGTTAGTTTTCTTTGAAAATGAAAGTATTAAAGGTCTGATTGCTGGTGTATATACAGAGGAGCCTGCTTCCTGTGGGTAATACCCTATACTGAGGATGTGTGATGGCTTTTGTTGTGTTTCTGCCATGTCTTTGTTGCTGTGCTGTCTCCCTGTGGCTGTGTAATTGTAAAAGACAATCTGCTTTAGGTCCTCTTTTCACAAATCCAAGTAACTTATGCCCATCATTCTCCCTTTGTCTGTGGGTTTCTCAATAAATGATGTGTTCTAGAGCCTCAGAATGGCCCCTAACCAGACGTTAGGGGCTTGAACTAGGAAGTGTTTGAACTCAGAAGTGGCCAGGTTGGCAGTGTGGGCTTGGAGAGACTCAGGGTGCTCTGTGAATGCCCCTGCTCTGTCCCTTGTACAGGGCCATTCCAATCCCATCTGAAGTGGCACAGCTGTGAGAGCGTTTGTCATTCCATGTGAAATGCAGAAAATGTGTAATGGTCCTTCTGATGAAAAGCCCATGGACTTGAACTACAAACCACCTGAATGGCACAGTCCTGAGTCTATTGAAGGGGTGTGCAAACCTTAAACTTCACGTGATCCCCTCAAATCTTCCCAGCCTTTTCTGACTTCAGGGAGAAGCCAAAAAAGAACATGCCCCAGACAGCACAGTCTGGACCATGGGCCCAGCCATTGGAATGGCAGCAAAGTTTCTCATTCAACTTGTTACCCAAACATTGGAAAATATACCCCGAATGCTTTATCTTTTGGTAACTCACATTGTTCAGAAGGGAAGGTGTCCCATTAGATGGCACAGTGATTCCTCCTGGATTTCTGTAGGTAAGTGCATATCTTACCTCAATGCCTGCCCCTTCTCCAAAACCCTTCTATTTTATTGTTAAAAATATTGCTTGTTGATTGCTGATTTCTTTTGTTAAATTTAATGGAGAGCCAATCACAAAAAAATTAAGTGGGCTGTAGTAGTAGCATCATGTTTGATTGTCTTCCTTTGGAATTAATTTCCCAGAAATCCTGTTTTAGTGGTTGTACTGCTTAGTGACTGAGCAGAAACTTTTAATGAGATAACACTGCTCCAGTTGGGAGCAGCAGGGCTTGGAAGGTTTGAGTTGTTAGGCAGTATTTGCAAGGGGTGGCCTGAACACTTCTATTGTCCAGGCAATTTTGGACCAGTCAGTCAGATTTCTGCATTGACCTATAAAATTTCACTTGTATTAAATATCCATCTGAGTTCTGGTAGTATGATAAATCTGGAGTACTCTAATGGACTTTTAAAATGTATGTGATGCATAACGAAGTGTTGCCTTCCCCCTCAGTTATTTGTAAAATCTTTTGCATTCTTAGTAAATGTACCCTTGAGAGATTAGCTGAAGCCCATGTTTTTCCTGTGGGAGATGGTGAAAGGAATTAAATGGAAGCATTAGTCTGAATTGCAAAAAATAACCAGTTGATCAAACTGAACAAAAGTGGCCATGCTTAATCCTGAATAATTCCCCAGTGCTAGTACAAGCATTCTGTGTGCTAGGTGGAGCTAGCATGACATTTTTAAGGCAGCAATAGAGAAACCCAGTCCTGCTATAAAAGGACAATGTGTTTATATATTTTAGATCATTCGCTACTAAAATTAATGATAGGTTTCACCCTTCTGCCAAAGCTTCTTTGTAATTTTCTTTTTAGCCCCAGTTCAGATAAACCTTTTTAGTGCTCCTGGGTTAATGTGTTCAGGCTGAGCAATCCCAAGGCACCAGTGAGTGTCCTGCAAAGGGGCTGGGACACAGAGTGCTGCTCTGGCCAGCTGGAAGGTGCTGAAATGACACCTCAGCCCACGGCTGGAGCAGCAGCTGTGGCACCCCAGCAGCCAGGACAGGGAGTGTGTGTGCCTGGACAGTAGAAAGCTCAGGACACCACATGCTGCAGCAGTGCACTGACCACTGGGCTCCTCTGCAGCCCCCTCATTCTGTCAGCCACTGGCTCAGACAGTGTGAAAAGGGAGCAGAAAGGAGGACAGGGGCCTCACAAGGTATCATGGATGTAGGAGGGGATGGTGCCATTGCCTGTACTCCAGGAGGATCCCTGGGGGCACAGGAGCTCTTGGAATTCCTGGGGAAAATGAGGAGCGTGCAGAGCTGTCCCCAGCTGTCCCAAGTTAGGACAAGGCTGAGGTGAAGCTTGCTGAGCCATTTCAGAACAAGGTTTTGACAGCTCCTGTATGAGAAACCTCCTGTTCAGCCCAGCATGAGCAGGTCTCCCTTCTCTGCTGTGGTTTGTCAGTTGTGATATCTCACTCCTCTCTCACTTTCTCAGCTGGGGTTTTTGGACCTTGCAGGTTTAAATATCTGACTCTTTTGTGCTCTGGCTCCATCAGGTGCTGCCCAAAGCATGGATAAGCTCATGCTGCAGCTAAGAAACCAAAGAACACCCCCAGCAGGCAGGTTCCCAATGCAGTTTTGTGTGCAGAGAAGGCTCACCGTTTCCCACAGTCCCCTAACAACTTTTTAGTGCTAATATTGATTCCCTTTTCTTAAGGTCTACAGTGCTGATATGTGAGACCCTGCACCTTGTGACTGGTGTTTAGGACAGTGGAGTGCCAGGGAAGGGATGCTGCATCTGGGAGCAGCAGGGCAGGCAACAGCAAGGCAAAGGAAAGGTGGGGACTGTCCTGTGGGTGCATACCAGAGAAGTGGTCTCCAGAAGTGGAATAGGAAGGTGGAGGTGTGAATCTGCTGGTCCCAGCATGGGCCTGACCGGTTTGTTCTGTGTTGCTTCCTGTGGACTTTTGAACAGAAACAGTATTTATCAAATTCTGGCAAAGGTATGGGGTAGAATCCTTTTAGAATACTTCCAAAACAGTATAAAAGTAAAACAGATATAAATAGAAAATTGAACTTGGCCATAAAGTTTCATGACACTTTTGATGAAAGGAGGAATTCATTAGAAAGAAAATCCCCAGAAGGAAAATGAGGTGGGGAGGGTGCCAGAAGGTGTCCAATGACTTGGATGTGGCTCCCTGATGCTGGGTTCTCCCCTGGCTTTCTGGGTCCTGAGCCTGTGCAGCTCTGGTCTGATGCTGATGATACATGAGCTCCTCATTCGACATAAACTAATCACAGTGTTTCTTCAAGACCTCTTCTCTCAATATGCCCCCAGTATTTGTGCATCCCAGTCGAACACAGAGCTTGCTCATCATGGTTGCCTGCAGAGATCTTTCTGGTTTTGAAGTCTTTGTTGTTGCAAGCAGATGCTGATGGGAACTGAGCTGCATTTCCATTTTCCAAAGCACCTCCCAAATATGTATGGAATCTCAGGGTCATTTTAAAGAATGGGTCATGACCTTAAGTGGTCAGCCCAAAATAACTCATCAGCCAGCACCAGAGGTGGAGGCAGAACCCTTGTTTCCCAGTTTCCCAGTAGCAATAGGCATTAGTTCCCTGTTTGCTCGGCAGAGAGACAAAGACCCTGGCACAGGAAAGTCAAGAGATCTAAAAGTAGCATGTTCTTCCTACGACTTATCAGCTGTTCACAGCACATATGGCCAGAAAGGAAGCCTAAATAATTCAGTCTCACTCCTTTTTATCCCAGCTCAATTTAACCTAGTTGTCCTACAGTGAAGCTATTACCAGTGCTCACCTTCCTAAAATACTTCTAGCTTCACTTTGCCTGCTCCAAGGAACCGAGGATCTGCTTTTTGCAGTTTGGAGTCTGTATCCATGTTTAATCATTCTTGCTGCATTTGAACCTTAGGAGAGTTCGTCTCTCAATACTCAGGTGGTCACTTTGCTACAGCCTGTTTTCCCTTTGGCACCTTTTGGGTTTTTTATTCATAGCTGCTACCTTTCTTTCATTACTGAATCAAACAGAAGCACCACCAGTCAGAACCATGGCTCCCCATTTCTGCATGATGATTTGTCTTCTTTGAGAGCTCCCTTTTGAATAGATTGATTTCTACTTGTAGATACCAGAGTCGATTTTGGCTATAGGATTTGGCCCAGATGTCTCTGGCTACAAAGGACATCCAGTAGCTATAAGATTATTGTCTGATGAATTATTGCTGTGGTCCTGTTTTAATGTTTAATTTCTCAAGCACATTTGGAAATTTCAGAGGAATCAAGGCTGACTTCTCAAAAGTAGTTCAAGTAGGAAGCCCTGGTAAAGGTGAAACCAGCTAGCTTGTAAAAGGCAGCTGGGGGGACCTTATAACCCCCAGGCTGTCCAAACATGCTCTTTTGACTCTTTGCCAACACATTCATTGAATTCTGCAAACCTTGCTCACACTGCAAATACTTCCATTTCGAAATCACAGATACAAGGAGGGCTGTGGGATTCTGGTGTCTAAATACAATATTTTCAAGCACAACATAAACACTGATTTAAAACAAAACAAAACAAACTCACAAAAAACCACAATACTGATTATCTTAAAGATTCATAATCAGTAATAGCTGCTTCTAAATAGGCCAAGTCAAAAGAGTGGGTTTTTGTCTTGCAAATAGGGTGTTTGAAAGGACATTTAGGTCTCTGATGTCTCTATCGTTTCCCTGCAGTAAACTCCCATTCTAACCCCATGCATCTCCTTGGGTAAACACTGCAGACTGGCCCTGTGATGTTTCCCAGTGAGGAGCTGCAGCCTGGCAGTGTGGCTTGCTTGGATGCTAACGCCTTTTTTGAACTTCTGAAGTTTCTTCTATATAAATAAACTTCAGGACTGATGGCTCACCAGGCTAATATGTGTGAGTATTCAAAACTGTAAATGCTTTAGTTGCTCCGTTTGTCAGTTTGGCTGGGAGGTCGTTTCTGAGCAAGCTGGATATTAAAGCTCAGTGCTGTTGCTTCCCAGCCTCCATGCTCAGGAATCTGCTATTGCACCTCTCTTCTGACTGGAACCCCTCACTCTCAACCCAGTGGTTCTGAATGCTGACATCCATGGGGTCATGGTAGGTGTTCAGTAGATGGTTATTGGTAGGGGCTGAAAAGAAAAACTGAAGAGTGATTGGTCATACAAAATGTTGGGAGTTGCTCTGTTAGGCAGCCTGGAGAACATGTTCAGGGAACCCTGGGGTGGAAGGCTTGGCATATGCCAGAGACTCTGTAATTTATTTGTAGCCAAGAGCTTGTAGGGAGTACAGAATCGGGCATTACTCTTTACAGATTTTGGACATTTGTGTGAAATATCCTTCTAAAAGAAGCTTTCACCATTTTCCAAATATTTTCTTGGTCAAAAGTTTCAGTTCATGGTCTGTAGAGGAGCTGTTCACTGGACTGAGTATGGCTCTTACTGCATGTAACAAAAGTAGGTGCAGAGCTCAGGAGGGACAATCTCCCTGCCTGTTGTTTACCCAGGGTGTTCTGGCTTCTTCCAGTGCTTCTCTTGCCATCATTATCTGCAGGAGTTCAGGTGCTTGCCTGTGCAGTGTATGGGTTGGCCCAATGCAGTTGCTTCAGTGCATGAAGGGCCCAAGTGAAACTCCAGCCATCCCATCACTCTCCAGAAGGCTGAAATGATTGTGCTGACATTGCTTTCCACACTGTACAGAAGCCCTTTCCTGCCACTTGTAAGGATTTTCACGTGTGACCTAAAGGATGAGCTGACAATAGGCAGCTTTACTTGAATGGTTTACTTGATGTATGAATTGTTTACTTACCTGCTACAAACCAACCATGATCTTTTGGTAACAGCAGGGGACAAACCATTCCTTGGAAGATGGATTAGTCTTCATGCGCTCTATGAATGCTGTAAAAGAATAATTATAAAGAGAGGTTAGATGTTGAATGTCAGGAGTAGAGCATGGGAATTTTGTAACATGAGGAAGGCTGAGGTCAGTATTCTGGGATTTCTGAGCAGAAACAGCCACAATATTTACAGGACCCATGCAAGGGGGTACAGCTTCATCCTGCCAGGCCTCCATCTCTCTTGCTCCTGCCTGGTTTTATTTTTTTCCAAAGGAGACATTTAAACTAGTGCTGTTATTTTTATAAATCCCAGTAGGGTCAGCATGCTGGATGCTCTCGAATGTGCCGCTATCTCTTGGGTAGTTGCTTGTTTTGTGTGCATGGACACATCCACCACCTGAGAGCTCTGAGTTTCAAAAGGTTTTAGAGCTGGCATTGTTATTCCTCAGGTATCACATAGCAAAACACTTGAAAATATGTTTCTGAAAGTTGGGAAGAGTCATAGTCAGTTTTCTGACTTCCAAGATTCTTTTACTTTCTTTTTTTTTTTTTAAACTCCCACTGTAATGGTGGCTATTTTTCTTACAGTTTACATTTATTTATTATGCATTTAAAGTCTTTGAGAAAGGTTTTTTTGCAGTGCTTTTCTTTTAGTGAAGACCTGTGTGCTCTAATTAGAATACATATATTTGGTGGAATATGCAGTTTAGTACAACTGTGATGTGAATTTTGGGTCTTGCAGTTGTTTGCAGATATCTTTAATGATTTCTGTGGTATGACACTTCACAATATGATGGCTTCCTTACACTCAAATATTTTTTAGAATGAAGTCTCATATTACACTAAACCAAAAAAATTCTACCCTTGCAAACATGGGCATAATTTTTAGTGACAGATCTGGTATCTGACAAAAAGATATGACCCTGCTGACCTGAGTTTCTCACTCCAAAACACTCTGTTGTACATGATGGACTAACTCAAATAAGTATTTGATCTTATGAATTTAATAGGCAGTCATTTCCCCTGAATTTAAAGTTGGTTGGTCCATCAGGTCTTGCAGTTTAAAAAAGTAATAGTGCCTGTCCATAGAATATTTCTATCGAGTGTGTTGCAGAGGAGTGCCTTTTTTCAGGACAGATACTTGTAGTGATGTGCTGGTAGTGACTGTGCTGTGTTTGCATACTAATCAATGAGCTCAGGAAGCATTAAACTCAAGAAATCCTCAGCTATCTTCTGGAGAACAAACTTGATCTTTGATACTCAGGGGAGAAACTTCAGGAGTATGAAGCCTTTAAGTGTCTCTGCCTAGCATTTTGATTACTATTTATACATGTTTTGTAGGTCTGGTGTTAAAAAGACTTTCTTTAAGATAAGCAATGCTTAGTAAAGACTGTTTTGAGCTAATTCACTGTGGTATTTTTGCACAAAGCTGCATGGCCTGGGAGCAGTGAAACATGCATTGCACTCGTTTCACCAGGAGATCATGTTTTAATAGCCCCTCTGTACTAGCCCAACAGGAAAGCAGGTATTTGTTTTGCTGTGATGCATGCTTGCATCAGTGATAGCTCTTTGCTAGTTTTGTGTTAATGGTACCTTCCCTTTCAGACTATTTTTCAGGAAAGCCTGGAGTTACAAGATGCTTAACTTACTTTTCACCATAGTAATTTGTTTTGGCTTTGTGTGCTCAAGCTAAAATATCCACACTGCTAATAGCTTCTCTCACGGTGATGGAGGCAGGTATTGATCAGGTTAATTTTGGTGTCTCCATGGCCTTGGAGAATCAAAGGTGCTAACGGGTTGCTGTGTGACGCAAAGCGGCTTAACAAGGTCCAGGGCTTCACACCGGTTCGTCCTGCTCAGAAAAGCATGTTATCTATGGCAACAACTGCTGCTGAGAAAAAAGGGAAGATTTTAATGAGGAAAATCACCTGTTTTGCGGACTTCTGAGCTCCAGATGCCAGCTGTTAGGGTGGCAAGGGAGGGAAAAGCTTGATGTGGGCTGGACTTACTGGCGTTGTTATTGTTGTATCTGTGCTGTGGCAGGATGAAGGGCAAACTGGAGTGTCCCAAGGCACTCAGAAGAGGGTGTGAGGAGAAGCAAAGAGAGAACATGTGGCATTCAGCTGGTGCACAGCCTGCTGGCCCCAGCCCTGGGACAGGAGGGAGGTGTTTATTGCCTCAGATGCTACAGCCAAAGACCTGCTGAACTCATCACAGCTGTAGCACGTGTGGCACATTGAGTTCCAGTGCCTCAGATTCTGGCTGTGCAGAAGGGACATCTTTCTGTGTACCACCGAGGTGCAAATCTGCACCTGCTGCTGTTGCTGCTGCTGTGGTCCTGGCCAGTGTCTCCAACAGGAACAGTGCCCCTAACCTGACTCTCCTGCCAAGACCAGAGAGGGACACCACGCTCCTAGGGTGTACCAGGCTCTCCCTGCCTGCTGGAGACAATGGCTGGTGCTGTGTGGGATTCGGTGAGGCAGTGACCAGTCTGACCCATGTCTGGCTGGGATGCTGGTGGAGGTGCCAATGACAGGGGTCAGCAGTCGCGCTGGGTGACAGGGGCTTGGTTTGGCTCCCGGGATGGTGCTGAAGGTGTGTCCGGCCTCACTCCCAGCCCCTGGTGCAGGGCCTCCTGCTAGCTGCCCCTTCCCTTCCTGACTCCTGGGGTGCTCTCCTTCCCCACACCCGGACAGGGCTCCGGGCTGGGCTCCTTGGCTGCCTGCAGATGGGTGAGATGCTGGGGCTGAAGCTGTGGGCGTTCTCATCCTCAACAGGCACATGTGAGCAATGTGCCTTTAAGACTAGCAGGAGAGCAATAGTATCTCCCTCCCTCCTGTTAATTGTAGCATGTTTTCAGCCATGCTTTCCAGTCACATTCGCAGTCTGTGAGAGGGAGCAGCGCTGCCGCTGCCAGCCGAGTGCCACCCGGACAGCGCCGGCCCGCCCGCCCCGTGGGTGCCCGCAGGTGATGGGGCAGCGCCCGGCCCCGCAGAGCCCCGTGCCAGGAGCAGCAGCCCTGCGTGCCTGAGTTTGGCTGCCACTTCTGGGCTCGCCACATCACTTGTGCTCTTCTCGTGTCCCTCACCTCCTCGCCCGCCCGGCCGTGGCCTCCGACCGCAGGGTCAGAGCTCTGGTCACCCCACCGTGGCAGAGCTACGAGTGGTGCTTTGCTGGAGCCTGGGGATCTGCAGTGGGTGATGCAGTGGGAAGCGTGTGGTGCCTGCCTGGGGATGCTGTGGGCTGCTGTGGGAATGCCTGGCTCCCTGAGCACAAAGTGACTGCAACTAACACGAGGTTGGGACTACTTCTCGGAAGATGCCCTGCGTGTCTCCGGTCATTCCTCTCCGGCCTCACCGCAGAATATTTGGAGTTGCTAGCTTTCTTCTGCCGAGGGGGGACAAAGGCAGAGGCCTCCAGAGGGTTAAGAGCATCTGCTTTTACGCCAAGTGTTTGAGCAGGAAATAATCTGCAGAGATACATGTGCAGCAATTCAACTGCTGCTGCTCTGTCAGGCTGCCGCTGCTGCAGTTCGGGGTGTGAGAGGAGCCGCGCTGCTCGCAGAAGATGCTTTCTTGGTGTGTCCGAAGCTCCAGGCATGGCAGCAGAGCCCCGGCTGTCTGAGCTGGGCTAAATGTCTCCATCCAAGAGGAATTATGTTGACTTGCTGGCTCTGTCGGCTCACGGAGGTAGGTGCTGCTGCCTGTGCAATATGCCATGATCTTTGCCGGGGGGATACAGTCCTCTCCTCAGCCTGGGATATAAAATTTTTAAAATTTTTCGGTGGGAACAGGGCTTAATTTGCAGTCTCTAATGCCAGACAGAAAATACATGTGTATGAATTCTGTGTGTGCAGCAGGGAGGAGAGGGCAAAGGATACCTGAGTGAGACCTTTTCTGATAGGCAATAAAGTTGTTGCACTTAATTGAAACAAACTACCCTCTGTCTCAGGGAAATGCACCTGGGAGCTTTTACTTCTTGCTATGTGACCTTTCCATGAGGTTGGCTGCAGTATTCTGGGTTATGCTTCGGTTCAGAAACTGGGAGACAGTGCACTCTACAGGTCCCTTCATTCTGCTCCTGTGGTCGTGGGGAGGACAGAGGGCACCCACACAGAGAGGGAAAATGATGCTGACAGGGAGCTGCTGGTTTTTTTGAGGAGTGAAATCACATTAAGAGGAAGAAAAAAGGTGATTTTCTTCCCTGAAGAAGAGGGAATGTGGAGGTCCTCAAGGGTTGATCTTGGTGCTTGGAAGTAGAGAAGGAAATTTGTTTTAGAAGCAGCCTGTGTATGAGTCTGGGGTTTGTGTTTTGCTTTCCCAGCTCTGTGGAGAGGAGTTTTGTTCAACTCTAACTACTTTACCACACAGAATCTTTGCTTGATTTTTTGCACCAATACCTCAGAGAAAAAAAATCTGTCAGTGCCATCAAATTTACTTAGGCTTGTTTTGAAAGTTGCCTTTTTGAGAAATCCCTGACAAAATCAACAGCAGCCTAATACTGTTACCTTCTCACCATCAGGGCATGCTGTTTTGGTTTGTCTTGAGACCTCCAGTGGGAGCTTTATTCTGTAAAGATTAATCTGAAGGGAAAGTTTCCAGTTTTCTGGAAAAGCAAAGTGTTAGGCATTGGATACCTCTTTGGTTTTGTTGACCTGGTTGACCCACATATGTAGGTTTGCCTGTTGGCTCCTGAGCTCAGCCCCTGCCAAGGAAACCTGGCTGTGCAGAAGAGGAAGGTGCTGCCTGGATTACGCACCTGCATCACACCGAGAGTGCTTTGTGTTTGTTTCTGGCATTGCAGAGCTATTGAGACAGCACAGCCAACAGTGCCATTGCTGTGTAACAGTTTCAGAAGTGTTTCTGTGGCATCCTGGCAGAACAAATGTGTCATTCATGACTTCAGGAAAAAGAGCAGCACTGTCATCTGCGCTGCAAATCTCTTTAGTCACTTTTGTTTTCTTTGCTCAGGTAACAACATGTTCTTAACTGGAACGTGTTGCTACCTGAGCATTTTTGTCAGAGCATTTGTAATTGCCTCCTCAGTTTTCCCCAGGGCTGTTGTGCTGTGTTTGACTCAGCACTGACATATCTCATAGGGAAGTCTGGAGTAGCTGGAGTAGAATCCCCCATCCTTTTTTTTTTCCTTTATTTATTTTTTTTCTTTCTTTTTTTCTTTTTTTCCCCCTGTAATTTGGGCCCAAATGCAGGCAGGAACATGTTTCCTTCTCTTTTTGCAAGAACAGTACACTTGTGCATCCTCCTCTGAGGTCCTGTAGAGGAGATCTCTTGTGCCCTGCAAGACCTCTGTGTTGGAGGTGGAGAAGAAGAAGTGGCTCTAGTGAATTTGCTGTTGTGCATGAATCAAGAAGCCACAATCCCAGCCAGGGATGGAGGCTGTGATGATACCTGGGAAGTAGCTGCTCCTCTCTGTCCTGAGAAAGAGGATCCTTTCTTACCCACATACTAGATGATCTTCAGTGCTCCATAGCAACACTTATTTCTCCCACAATGAGGAGAAAAATCTCCTGGCTTCACTTGGAGTGGTGAAAACACAAATGTACATTGAGTGGAGTCTCAACATTTGTAGAATTGGTGTAAGGTCATCTGAATGGCTTCTTTCTAGAACAGCACTTATAAAAGGTGGTGAGCATTAAGTAACACCATTGCCTGTGCAGGAAACACTAGATAAGAATATATATTAGTCATCCCATTTACTGCTGTTTGCACACAGACAGAATGGTGATTAGGACTGGCTGAATCGAAGCAAAATGGTTCTTAAAGAAGATTACAAAATTCAGAATTGGTTTGGGCGCTTGCTGGCCAGCAACTATTTTGGTTATCTTTGTGCCTCTATTCCAGCAAGTGTCTTTTTTCAAAAGGTCCTTCTACAAAAACAGCAAAATGTTGGGGCGTATTTCCATGTGATATGTTCTGAAGAAGTGGATGGAAATATGTTCCTTACACCCCTACTCACATCTACTCAGGAAATCAAACCAGTTACATCTGAACCACTGATTATTTCTGAGCAGCCTTTCTGGTCAGCAATAAAGTTCTGCATTAAACTCTAACTAAGTGGAAGTTAGGAGCTATTTGTTGGCGTTAATAATGGTAATTTAAAAAATTGTAATTTATTAAATGGGGGGTGGCCAGCATTTTGTGTCACACACGCTGTACTGATCACCTTCCTCTGCCTGGCACTCCCATTCTGCCCACCCTGGAGGCTGAGAGCAGGGACTCCCTGCTGTGCCCATCTGCAACAAGGGGTTAAACTTGATGTTCTTATGGGCCCAGTGGTGGCCTGGCAGCAGAGAGGCTGGGATCTCTGTGGGGTTTTCCCTTTTGGAGACAATTCCTGGCCATATCCATTTGGTCCTGTGCCTGCTGAGCCATACTGGAATAACTGGCCAGTCACGTGCTGCTTGTCAGTCACAGGTGATGCAGGGGATGGGTAACAGACAGGGCAAAGAAATAACGATTTGCTAGGGAGTGATTCCCCTGGTTTCTGTAGGGATTTAAACAAAGGCCCATCTTCAGGTACCTCCACTCTTTCAGCAACCGTTGCATTTTCATGGTTTGTATGCTGCTTGTAAAGCAGCTACAGGTGAGTAAAGCCTGTGGTCCAGAAACTGTTGAGTTGGAGATAAAATTGTTCCTTTCTGAGAGTGCCTGGAGTGTCTTTAAGAGATGGTGCTACTGCATTTGAAATCTATCTGGCTTTCTACCACTTATAAAATGCATTCACGGTAGGTGGTGGCATCAGTCTCCTCTTAGTGAATGCAGATATTTATATTATGCAAAGGGTTTTCTCACTTTGCTGCATTCAGATGATGACTGGAGATACCATTCTTGTTAGATAAAAAACTAGGTCTGACTTTAGAGGTGAATTCAAAGAGCAATTTCTATTTAATATATATAGCAACAAATAGGAACAAAGCTGCTTAAGGAGTACTTTAATGATGAATCATTATATTGCTCTCACCAGTCTGAAAGGCAATAAAAGTAAAAATGGAGTGCTAGGATTTAGTTGCTTAGAAAATGTACAGAAAGGGACCTGTATTGTAGAGAGGGTTTTACACCACATCAAAGAGATGTTTTGAGGTGTAAAATTATCAAGTAACTTTCCACCCCAAAGATGAGGCAGATGAAATCCATTGTTTATTGTTCCAGAAGGTAATTTTCTTTGGTTGTTAGTCACTTTTAATAATTTATTGCTTTTTTTTAAAAGCCTGACTGTTTCTCCCCACCCCCGGATCAGGACAGATGCTGTCATAATGCTTCTTCAATGCTGTAATTTTTATTACCAATCCTAATTAAATGCTGTAACTTCTGAAAATCAGATTAATTTGAACCATCAGCCCAGTGTAAATGCTGCTATCATCAGAGATCATAAAATGTTCAAGGCACCATAATTCTACTACATAGCTGCAGTGGCAATGTCCAAGGATCTGGCTACCTTTGTCTAGCTGACACGGACTGAAATGTGTGCGCTTCTGAGCAGAGCAGCATGAATAGAAATGATGTGTTCCTCAGCTGTTGAATTGCACATTCTAGCCATAAGTCAACAAACATTAGAGAAATGGCATCACCCCCCCCCCCCCCCAAATCAGTATAATACTCCTTCTGTGCTATAAATATTGTATGAATTCTGTGGTTTCTGCACAATCGATAAAGGGGAAAATAGAGGTGGGAGGTTGTTGCACAGCAAAGCTGCATTTTATTGGTGAGCCAGGACATGACACAGCCCCACTGCCAACCAAGATTTTTCCATCCTTGGGCCATGGTCCATGAATTCAAGTTGCACAGTAACTACTTCAGCTGATTTGCTCTACAGCCAGGACACACACTGATCATCACTTTGGTCTTCTGGACAGCAGGACATGTTCTGGTAACTTGGTTCCTTTATGACCAATTGTTGTATTTTGAATTTTCTTTTTTCCTCCACAGATATTAGTAACAAGTAATAACTTTTGACTCCAACTCAAGCAGTGATAAAGCTGGTCTCCCTGCTCTGCCCCGGCTTTATTTGTCAGGTGTGACAGTATGGGAGATCTCACTGGTCATTACAGATATAATTACCTGGCTCTGACAGACAGAAGGGCATTAATCTGACACTGCAAGCATTTGTGTTGGAGCTTCATGTTTAGATTTTCTTTGCAGCAGAGAGAAAAGCACTCTGACGGAACCATTACCCTTGTCTACATCAAGATGAGATGAATTGCAGGCTAGAAATGCCCAGTCCTCTCCAGTCCCATGGATTGAGCCTGCATGACTGGCTCAGGGTTGGTGGCAGCAGCACTGGCTGAGATGAACCCTGCAACAGCAGCTGGTCTCAGTCCACATTCAGCAAACCACCAGCCCCACCTGGGATGCTCCAGGCCCCTTTGAAGGGTTTGGGGGAGGATCTGAGCCTGCAGGTTTAACTCTGCCTTGCTGAATTGAGCGATTGTGTCAGTCCATGTGATGGGGTGAGGCTGTGAAGCGTGTGCTGCTGTTTGCTTCTGAGCATCCCAAGAGCAGATGCCTTTATGTTTATGCTCCCTGGGACCCAATATTACTACTTGATTCTATAAACCATCTCTTTGATTGGCACTGCCAGTCGTGCTTTCCCCCCTCCTGTTCAATAGCAGTTCTATTTACCAGACTTGTATGTTCCAGGCTTTATGGTGAAACCAAAGCGGCAAAATCTGTGTCAGTTGAGGGACTGATGTGGATAATCCATGTGTGTGTCAGTGGGTGGTGTTGATCTTCTGCTCCTGCCCACTTCCCAACACCTTGATTGTATTCAGGCAGTTACTCCTGCAGAGAGATCAGTAGAGTGAGATTTGTCCCATTAAGAATTTTATTTAAAGAGATTTACCCAGCAAGCTTGTTTCAGCCAAAATGTGAAATTTTGAGTGTGTTTTCATGCCAAGAGTTGCAGCATTTGACCACAATTTTTCTTTTTCAGCATATGTGGCATTCAGGAAGCTCTGGGCAGATCTATATGATTTTAGAACAGCTATTGCTTGCAAAGGAAAAAAAAAATAAAATGCAGAGGCATATTAATTATCCACACTCTAATATATAGAGTGGTTTGCACACAGTTATTGTGGACATTGTTATCTGGAAGACTGTAATGTTAATGTTTCTAATGGGGGCTATTGTACATCTACTGAAAGTCTTATAGTTATGGATTAAATTTAATATACGCTCCCTTTGAAAAAGCCTGTATTTTTATATTTTATGGTACCCAGTGCTATGTGCTTGGCTTACAACAATAAAATAGCTGAATGCTGGAATAAATGTACCAAACAGCTCTCTTGTCTTGATAACTTACCTACTTTTAAATGTAAATCATCACATTCTCTATTTTCTACAACTGTGTGCAAAATATAAAACCACATGTAAGCAAGTTAGTCTGAGCATTGTAGCGTGGATATGGCAAATATTCTCTGGCAGCCCTCGGTTCTGTAATGTATCCACGATTCTTGGGATCATCCTGATGACACAGGCTAGAGAAAATTTGATCCAGCAACAACTTCTTGCCTTTCAGAAGAATATTCAGGCTTATTTAAAGAGTGCAGATAAGTGGATCTCAGAGGTACCCTCAGGCTTGTTGTTTTGGTGAGTAATTATTTCTGGTGATTTATAAAATAATAAATCCAATCTGTTTATTTTCTTGTTCCATAAGTTGAATCATATTCGTCCTTTGTCTGCTTAATTAAGGAGCCTGCTGGTAATGCAAATCATTTCCCATGATGTGGACAAATCATTATTCAGCCTTCTTTCTGCTGAAGAGATCATATAATTTAAACCCTTTCCACAAAATCTGTTTTCAGGAAATTAAATTCTATGCATTTCTCTGTGTTTTTCAGCTTCTTTTTTAAGTTGTGGACATTAGAGGTGGCTACTCTGGGGCAGCAGAATGCCAGATTTTACTAATATTCTCACTAGCACCATACATAGAAACAACATCACCTTTCTAACCTTGCCTCCCTTCAAACATCTAAATGTGTCATTAGATCTTGTAGCTCCAACATGGCCCTGGGACCTTGTGTTCCATTTATCTGCTCTGATTCACATATATATTTGTAATTCTCCAACTTTTAACAGTTCCCCCTTCTGTAAGTGGAGTAGATCCTTCCCCACTGCATTCTTTGATCCTAGTCAAGTAGACTTATGTTTTTCTCTGTTACAGTGTCTGATCTCTGATAGGGCTGGGCATATGGAGAAGACTGAGTTGTTTGACTGTTCTTACCTAAGTTTGGCAATATTTATCGCTTAAGCCAGTTCTGAGTTGCATTGGGCTGTGAAAATTGTCTCTGTAGGCCCAGTTAAAAGCACTTCCATTGATGGTTCCTCATTAAAATTACATCTTGTCAATTATCAGTGATTTTTAAAGTGTGCTGTAGTAATTTCAGGTAATGATATTCTTACAGTCAGTGTGTGGCGTGTCACTGAGCTGTTTGCAAAAAACAAGTTTGCAGTGCTGGCACAGCTGCTATCCCCCCCTTTATTAAGCAGATTAAAAAATTTCAGGATTCTTCAAAAGGCTGATTGAGGTTCTCATCCCATGCAGGTACAGGAGGCCCTGCAGTCACAATGATTTCTGTTGCTTTCATGTTCAGCTTCCTGGTGGCCACTGGGTGATGTTTTCCAGGAAAGACTGACCAGTTTTCTGTTGCTGTTGAGGTATTCATAAAATCCATGACAAAGATAAAGCAAATTACAAAATTGGTTTTTGAGCACTCTTGTTTCACCATACTTTTTGTTGGTTCTGGGGTTTCTTCTGGTGTTTAATTTAAGTACTTTTTTTGTTCTTTAGGAGTTCAGTGCTCTAGCAATTGCTTGGTGATGCTGCTTTGAGTATCATGTCCAGGTGACCACTTACAATTGCTGGACTAATATTTGTGGCCCAATCAAAATGCTCCTGTCCAGCTCCTTGCCTCATCTGTGCCTTTTCCTCAGCTTGATAATTTTTTTCCATTGTTCTGCCCACGAGGTACTTCCCTTCTAGCAGGAATACAGAGTAAAATCTTTCCTGTTCCAATCACTGTGGTGTTGTTTTCTATTTCCTATCCCCTCAGTGCTCACCTTGGTATTCATTATTTATTTAGCACTCCTTGACCTCATCTCTGAGACTCTGTGATTTCACCTTGATTACTTCTTCCTCTCTCTTTTCGCCACCTTCGTTTTGTTGGCAGTTTTTTCTTGAGCAGTCCATTTGTTTCCTTGACACTAACAATTACTGACAGCCTGGTATCCTGTCTCCAACAGTGGCAAATAGCAGATGCTTAGAGAATAATGTAAAAAGCAGAGTGAGAATATAATAATCCTAATATACCCTGGCAGCAGTGATCAACATCACGTCCGCCTGACTGTTGTGAATGTGTTCAAGCACAGCCCAGTGGGGGCTATGCCTAACACCATGTGGGTGAGGAAAGGATAATTCTACAAGATGGCAAATCTTGTGTAACTGCCTCTTTCCAAAAGTGCTGGCCTTACCTCGTGCCACTGCTTGGCTTAGCTTAGCAAAAACAGCCACATACTTGTTTCTGAGCCAGTCCTGAAGTTTATTCGCAGGACTCCTTGTACCTGATTGAGTAGGAGCTTGTGTTCTCTTCCTTCTGTCTCCTTGAGATGGTTGCAGTGTGGCAAGATGAAGGGAAAAGTCCTTCTGTTTGGTTATGAGCCCTTATATGATTGTCCTTCTTGACAGATTCCTCTGGCGTTCAATCTCTGACTAGTTGCAATACAGTCTGATAAATGTGATGCTGAAAATCTGTGAAAATCACGGCCACATAGGCAAGGGAAGGACCCAAAGCAGCAGGAGAAGTTATGTGGAGGGTTTGAGGGACTTTCCTCTCTGCATCTTCATGGTTGCTTTGGGCTTCATTCTTTATTTACAGATTATTTGTTTTCTCCTGTATTCCTTCAAATCTGAAACAAGGTCTGAACTCTGTGAAGGAGGTAGAAAAATGTATTTCAGTATTTTAAATGCCAGGTTTGAAGTTGCATTTAAAAATACCTTTGTTAGTATGTAGAATATATTATCCAGGGTGCTGAGCAGCTGAATAACACTTGTGATGTTGCAGGTGTTAGACCTTTAGCTCTCAGTCCTTCATCTGATGCTTCCTCTTTCACTATCACTGCTCCAGTATCCAACACCAGAGTTTGATTTATCCTCACCTGATAGCCAGCTTGACTGATGGAATTATTTTCAGAGTCGTATTTTCTTCACATATTTTCTTTTGTGGCTATTACTTTGTACATGATCCACAAAATTTTTGGAGTCCTTGGAACTTCTTTAGGATAACATGTAAAGGACCAATGGGAAGACAGGAGCACTTTGTTGTTGTGACTGCTCATCAGCACCCAGCTTTTCACTGTTTGACCTCACCAGTAAGGAAAAGGGTTCTTGTGTTCATGTAGGTGAGTCCATAAATCCCTACAGCTCTATCTGCTCCAATGCTTGCCATGTGATTGTTAAATAACACTGGGCATGATTCTTCCTCCCTATTTTTTCCCCTCTCCTCCCAGAAGCAGAGGAGTGCCTCTGGTGAGCTGTGCCAAGTGCTGCCTGCAGTGGCTGCAGAGGATGTTCAGAACAGGGTGAGGCACACTGTGTGCCTTTCCCAGATGGAGGTTTCCAACTTTGTGCAAAGTTGTGCGTGCCAGAGCTCAGGAGTGTGCACATATGCAAATTATCTTGTTAGAAATTCAGGGCAGAAAGGCACATAGCTCCTGTGCTGCCACAGGGAACTGTATCTAGGGACTCAGGGTGGAAATATGCCTCCTGATACATGTTTTAGTTCTGTATAAATCATCTGTAAGTGTGGCTCACTCTATTCATTTAGCTGGTGACAGTGTTATTTAGGGGTGATACAAAACAGTCACAAAGTAATAAGGACTGCCTGAGAAGAAAATATGTGCTAAAGCTCTTAGGTATAATGCTAATTTAAATAAAACATGGGCTCTGTTGGGGCTGAAGAACATTTCTCCCAGAAATCTTAATAATATTTAAGCCATGGATGCTTAAAAGTTGGTTTTCTTCAAAATGAAGATGCCATGATCATTTAAGAATGTTTTAGACTCCTTTTTAGGTTGAGTTGATTCATTCTGTTCTTAAAAGCATGTTTTATTGGTATCTTAGCAGTGGGGACACCTGTGCTCATCTAATGTATGCAAATGCAGCCCAGCAGCCTGTGCCCCTAAACACGATGGAAAGCACAGGGAGGGACTGCTCATCACTCTGCCAAGGCAGACCATGCTTCAAGTTATGCTGAGGAGCAAGGGCACGTTAAGCAGATATTGCTTAAATGGTTGTTAATGCAGATACGGTGCACAGGAAAAGAATGTGAGTCTTTGTAAAAGCTGAATAAAAAGAATTGTTGCAAAAAGAGATCTCCAAATTTTGCATTAAGCCAAATTATAAATATGCTAAAGGTAATAGGTGTTCTACCTGGGAGGTGTTTATTGCCCCCACTCTTTATTTCTCTGAAGGTTATTCACTGTGGGGACATTATGCTGTAAAATCCTTTGCTGAAGTGATAACCTTGTGCTACTTGCAAACAAAATTTGGTTAAATAGGAGTTATTGCTGCTATCTCGCAGCGCAGATGCTTTCTACTTGTGGTGTAAAAATTAGAACAAACAAGTCTTACTATCTTGAAGTATTCATTTATAAATATTAAAAGATAGGTGTGCATTTTTTAATGTTAGGTGTTTGGAATTTGGGTTGGAGCATGGTTACGATAGGAGGTTGTTATGCTGACTGTTGAGAAGCACACCTGGTGCAGGGAGCTCCCTGTGCAGCTGCAGTGGGAGCTGCAGGCTGTGCCCTGCGTGGGGGAAATGGCCAGAGCCGCTGGGAACTGGAGGGTTACACCATGGGTGTTATAGAAAAGCAGGCCTGGAAGGCCCAGAATAAGCCTTTTCCCTAGGCCCACAGGTGACCATGGAAACACATCCAGGTCACCTGAGATGGGTTGGGGAAAAGTATTATGGGTTGGTGATCTTTTTGACCAATTGTGTGAGAATATTGTGGTTTGTGACTTTATAGGGTATTGTTTGTTACTATAATAGGTAACATCTGGACAATACTCTAAGTGATTGGGAGACACTCAGGGGTGTATCTTTTTTGTTTATATGAGGTTATATTCTGTTTGTGTACTGGTATTTAAGGAATTTTCACTGTGCAATGAAGGTCTTTGTACTTCTCTATCTTGCGTGAAATCCATGCCCTTGCGTGAATACTGCAGGGAACCAGCACTGACCCCTCACCTGACAAACGACACGGGGACCCTGGTGCTGGCTGGGGTGGCCAGGCACCCCGAGACTCTGAACAGCAGCAAGGCCCCAGACTAAAAATCACCTTGGAATGGGTGCACAGACTGTGAGGGCATAAAAGCCCTGGGATTCTTTTGTTGGGGTCCCTCCCTGGAGGCACCAGTTCCAGCTGTTAGGATGTTCTGCACCACGATTAAATGATTTAAAAGATCCAGGTGTTTGGGACACCTGTTATGGGACACCTGGGGTTGCACCAGTGAGGGAAACCTGTCTGTGTGAGTCTGGGGTGTGCAGGGAGCCACGCAGGGATCTGGTGGGTGACTGGAGCTGCCATTGCACAGGGGCTTTGGTCCCAGCAGTGACAGTCTGGGGTGGTGTGAGGGTGACCCCAGGAGTGGCACCTGAGTGGTCAGACAGGCCCTGACTCCATCAGGCCATGGGAGTGCTTGATTAAGTCCTCAGCCTGAGGAACAGTATTTTTTTCTCAAAGTGAGATGAAATTCTTTAGTCTGTGGTGAGCCCTGAAAGTAATAGATGCTATTAACTGGAGATTTAAACTTTGTCCCTGTCTGCTGCCGGCTGCAGATTTTATGATAGTTCTCTTTTTTATTTCTCCAATTTGTGCTGTATGGTTTGTGCTGCTTTAGTCTGTCAAAGTAGGCTGGAGAGACCTGTGCTTCCAACTAATTTTCTGAAGAGCTGCAATGGAGAAGGTGTGGCTTCCCCCTGGCTCTTTCATCTGTGGCAGGGCAAATACTATGTCTGCCTGCAGCACTTGAGTGAGATCTCCTGTGGGTTGGGAAACAGAAGGTGTGAATGCTGTGTTAATGATGCTAATTTGGGAGAAGAGATACCCAGGAGGGCACCTTGTCTCCCTCCTGCTGAAGCAGAAAGCACCGTGTGCACACAGAGGTCTCTTCTGTTGTGGTTTGGGCTGCCTGGGCTCATCTGACTCCTTTTCTATCCATCCTCACAGCTCAGAAATCATGGTTTTAAAGGTCACAGTTTTAAAAAAATGTTTATCTTAGTAGGAGAAGATGACTTACAGTGATTATTTTATTGTTCTGCCATGTAAACTCTCCAGTAAATGCATATGATTATAGAACCACAGACTGTTTAGGTCAGAAAAGACCTCCAAGGTCATCAATCACCACATTGAGAGTAGACCATGGAACTGAGAGCCAAGTCCAGTCATTTCTTGAACACCTTCACGGATGGTGACTCCACCACCTCCCTGGGCAACCCCTTCCAACAACCCATTTAATGAAGAAATTCGTCCTGGTGTTCAACCTGAACCTCCCCTGATGCAGCTTGAGGCCTTTCCTCGTGTCCTGTTGCTGGTTTCCGGGGAGAAGAGGCCGACCTTCACCTGGCTGCAACTTCCAGGGAGTGGTAGAGAGTGAGAAGGACACCCTGAATCTCCTTTGTCCAGGCCAACCCAGCTCCCTCAGCTGCTCCCCATCAGCCTGGTGCTCCAGACCCTTCCCCAGCTCCGTTCCCTTCTCTGGACATGCTCCAGCCCCTCAGTGTCTTGTTGTGAGGGGCCCAGAGCTGGACACAGGATCTGAGGAGTGGCCTCAGCAGTGCCCAGTCAGGGGACAGTCACTGCCCTGGTCCTGCTGCCACACCATGGCTGGGACAGGCCAGGTGCCAGTGGCCTCCTGCCCACCTGGGCACACCTGGCTCATGTTCAGGAGCTGTTGACCAGCACCCCCAGGGCCTTTGCAGCCCCTCTGCCCCAGCCTGGAGCTGCAGGAGTTGTTGTGACCCAGGGACAGGACCTGGCTCTGGGCCTGGCTGACCCTCACACAATTGGCCTCAGCCCATGGACCCAGCCTGTCCAGAGCCCTCTGCAGAGCCTTCCTGCCCTCCAGCAGATCAACACTCCCACCCAAACTGGTGTCATCTACAGACTGACTGAGGGTGCCCTTGATCAGATCACCAGTGGAGTTGGTCCCAGTGCTGAGCCCCAGGGAGCCCCACTGGTGACTGGCTGCCAGCTGAATGATGGTCTGTGTGCAGCAGGGGGAGAGGCAATTTTGCTGCTGTCCCAGGCAATGAAAAGTGCCTGGGCACAGCTAAGCAGACTGAGGGGATTCTTATTTTTTCATAAGTGGAATCGTACCTTTTGGATTTCTGTTCTAACCAGGTATTTTTAAGCCTATCCAAACTTTAGGGTGTAGTTTCTTCAGTGGACTGCTCAACATTGCCACTCTTCCTGAGGGTACAAAGCATTTAACTCCCTGTGTTTTATTAGATTTCCAAATACAAATCTCTACAGGAATTTTCACATTTTTTTATATCACTGTTTTTACAAAATATTGGGAAAGTTCATACTTCACTGATGAATACAAAGTTCAGCATTGACATCTAACTTGTGCAGTGACTTGCAGAGCTGTGTAAAATGACTGCATTAATCTCACAGGGTGTTTACTGCTTCCACAGTACTGACATTTTGTAGGGAAAATGAAAGACCTGTGTCTCGTGCTATGCAGCCAAGCTCATTATTCTGATGGCAGCTCTTGGGGATTCTCTGTATCCCCCTCAGGCCTGCTGCCTGTTGGATGGCACGTGGGCACGTGTTTTGCTGAGTGAACTTTCCTGACCAGTAAAACCAGTGAGGTCCATCACAAGCATCCCTTGGCTGCAGCACTGGCACATGTAAAATGGCACGGTGGAAAACTGAGCTGGGATCTGTGCCTGTTCCTTGTTTCTGGATTTCACTTTCCTGAGCTCCCCCTGACAGGAATGAAGGTAGAAGAAATGACATCACCTGCCTGTAAGAAAAACAAATACTTAAATTTTTGTGGAATGCTTTCCAATGGATCTCTTTTTAAGAGTTTACAAGCTTGGCTGGTCATGTAGCTTTAATGTTCTATTTGGCATCTGACTATTAGCTGTGGTTGAAGGAAGAACTAACTCCAGGCTCTAAATGGAAGCCTTTCAGTGTATCTGTCATAAACAAGCAAAGAAACTATCCCAAATCTCTTCTTAGTCTCTAAGTAGTGTTGCTCTACAGCTGCATCAATGTTTTCTTGTATATTCTGTGTCCTGGGCTATTCCAGAAGATAATTTTGATCAGGAAATGACTACCAGCCACATCACTGCCCCAGGCAATGATGAATTCACAACCTCTTACAGACTTTGCAACTGAGTTTGCCATGTTGTCTGACATTGATGCAGAAGACTGCATCTCACAGAGATGAGGAAAAACCTCACTGGAAACACTTCATGAATGATAATTATAGAGCTATATTCACCTCTGATTTCTTTTTGAGATTTCTGTGAGAAAAGTGGATACTGAGATAGAATTTTCTCTTTTGCTTTTTGCTGCTCAGGGACTTCTCTTCTGCTTCTGGCTGATTGAGGAAAAATGAGAAAATGCTGAAATTGAACACTAGACTTCCTAATAGTATGAAAAGCATCCTAAGGGGCTTGGATGCATGTCGTAATGGCAGCAGTTCTTTGATGATGGGTAGCTAAGAGGTCAAGCTTGAAAATCTTGATATAATTTTCCAAGATAGTTCAGTTTTGTCAGGATGACAGATTTTTGATTGGAGACGAAATATAAGAAATGAGGGGTTTATTTTGTAAAGACGATAGGAACAGGTAGGTCTTTTTGTACAATGGACCCTGTTACCCTTTTCCTGCTTTGCACAAATGTGGATGCTGACTCTGGAAAAGAAGATCCAAGGACAAAATATTGCCTGGAGCAGTCAATGCCTTCTTTTATAATAACTGTGCTGTACTGCTATAGAAGAAAAATCCGTTGCAATGGCAGTGTTGGGGCACATGTAATTCTGGAAATGCATTCAGCTTTTAGTGTCTTCTAAGGCAGAATTACCTGTTTGTTAACAATTCCTTCACTATCAGGAAAGCATTTGAGAGTACTCTATGTTTACAGATCCAGTAATCTGTTTTCTGGAGTTTGGGGCAGTTACTGCTCATGGTAGAGTTCTGCACAGGCAAAGGGTTGACTTTTGGGGTGATGTGGTTCATTTCTGTGCAACCTCAGAGGCTTGACATAGAATAGAACAACTCTAGAATAAACATTTTCCCAAGTTAATGACTTTTATGGGGATGGTGATTGCAAGCAAACAGGGAAGGATATTAAAAAGAGAAGCTTTATGAGGATATTGTGAATAAAAACTATGTAATACTTACATAGCAGCTACATCCTGTTAAATGCCTTTGAATAAAATGTAACAACATCTCTCCAAATACCAATTACTGTTTCACTGTAGCTGCAGTGGGTGAGGTGGACTCTGGAGTCTCAAACTGCTGGAAGGTTCCTTATATCAGGACATTGGGTCTTTCAGAATAAATAATTTACTGCTGAGGTTTACGCTGAGTGATTATCGACAGCACTGAATAAATGTGTGAAGTCCTAGAAGCTGTGTGCAGTCTCCTACCCAGAAAGGTCCCTGGCAGCTGTGAAAACTCTGCTGGCAATCAGCAAGGGGTTACATCCTCAGGAGCCACAGTCTCCTAAGCGTTATGTGAAGAGGAGGAAGGAAAGAGAGGCTCTGACCCTCAGTGCAGGAACTTCTCAAGCTTGCAGCTGGAAATCTGCCAGACGTGAATGGAGAAAAATCTCTTTTGTCTCAAATCTACTGAAAACGTCCCTCAAAACAGCTTTAGCCCACTCCGCCCTTTGTTCAAAATAAAGATGTGTCCTGGGTTAGGCCAGAGGGGTCAAAATGAAACCACTACAAGATGATAACTTTGTTTTCTGTCTCGTCATTGCATTCAGTGAAACACGCAAATGCTGCCAGAATGCGAGTGGGTATCCTGTTCTGAATGTGCAATAGTCTTTTTTTTTTTTTCTGAGAGTCTTTATTTTATGATTTAATTATTGCATGACAAGGGTTTGCTTGAAGAATAAGGAGGCAGTTTAATTGGATTTTCTATTCTATAGGCAGGATCTAAAGAATTACTAGAAGGTGTTTCTCATAATGTTTACAACTCTCCTTTTATTACGTGTGTTTACACGCATTTCGTGGCTGACACAGATGTACATAGAGAAATAGTACATATTTATAGACTAGGCCTATAGTTTAAGGCAAATAAGCAGGCCTTGCCTTTAGTAGAATATTTTCCTGCATAAGGACTCTGATTTTAAATAGTGTGGATAATGGTGTCTTTGCTATCTGAGGAGTGTATGGTTATGACTCATGGTGTCATAAATACTACGGCTATTACAGTGAGCATCCAAGTGAAATTACACAAAATTATATATTTGCCAGGGTTCTTTTCTCTAACGGCCAAACTTCAAAATAGAAAGCTTTATTATTCATTTTGATGCGTCTGAACTACTGAATGTTCTTGCTGGCCCACTAGACAGTTTAATAGGGCTCCTGAACATCATCAATAATTCATGCATCTCTTAAACAGGGATGTGGTACTTGTTGTTCAACTATAATCTGAGTGTATTAAATTGTGAGCCACTATGGGATGGTCAGGGATGTGCTCAAGGCTGGGCCTAGACCTTATTGACATGTAAGGTTCTTGGATTTGAGCACCCTGTGCATGGTGCTCCCAAAGAGGGAGCTCTCCTCCTTGCCCTCCCCACAACTCTTGCTTTTCCTGAAAGGGGGCAACTGTTAGCCAAGGATGTAGTGAACACCCTGCAGTGTGGTTTGGATGATGTAAATATTGTAAATCATCCCCAGCAGATTACTCTCAGTGCTGGCTGGAGCAAAGATGGGGAAACTGATGGTCCAGGTGGAGGGGTGGGGAGGAAGCCTTGGCTGGGGTGCATGAGGGTTCAGGTGGCATTAGCAAAAGTGAAAGTTAAACTGGAATGGACTGTTCCAGTTCAAGACAGAACTGAAAATCCAGTGATTATTGTAGGATGTGTTAGCTGATATTTATGAAGAAACCTATTGGGAAGTGATTTTTTTAAAGTATGTCTTTAGCTTCATTGTTTCTTTTCTTATATGTCACACACACTGTGACATCCCTCATTCTGCTAAATACCATATCCAGATAGAAGGTTTTACAATCAAAGAGGATGAGAAAAGCCAAGGGTGAGTACAAGCAAGACTATCCCCTGTCACCTTGCCATGCCTCAGGGAGGTCTGCTGGTAGCATTGGCTGTCTTTGATCTCCTTTTGCCACTGCAGAACTGAGGCATGCACAGCACTGAGCCATGACATGTCTATGATAAGCACCTCGGCAGAGCTGAGAAATCATCGAGTTCTCTATGCAGGAATCCAGGCTTTTTCTGTGAGAACCTTCCTTCTTCAGACTTGTCACACTTGAGCCATGCTCATGTCTCAACAGGAGTTGAGTAAGAAGCTACAAAGAGCTCAGAAATTAAGGGCGTATTGTCTTGTACAGGTATTTCTGAGAAACTGTTGGCAGTGTTATTTTCGAATAAGAATTTATTGCACAAAGAGGAGTAACTTGTCAGACAAGTGCAAGAAAACAGTACATATAACCATTCAAGTGGAAGTTTTACTGTAGGTGGAATGAGTCTAAAGTCAAGACCCTCTTCTTCTTCTTTCCTATTTGAACTTTTGGTCCTTTACCAGGCTTCTAAGAAAAATCTCATGCCGAGTTGTTGAGTTCTGTGTTGCTGTTTGGATAAGGGTCAAAATGTGCCCCATCTCTGTTCAGCACACAGAAGATTGTGAAGAACTCCATGGCCATGCAGCTTTCAGGAGTGAAGCTACAAACCCCAGGCAAACATGAGCTGTGCTGGTTTGAAAATAGCTTTTTTGCAGCTAACTTAGGGGCTGGTAATGCAGCACAGGGCTGTACTCTGCCAGTGTGATGTCTGTGTTGAGCTAGGGAGCAGAAGGAGGCTGTTCAGCTGTGTCCCAGCCTGACATTCCTCAAGGCTGGGGGAGAGGCAATTCCACTGCACACTGGTTCAGTGTTCCTGATGCCTTATGCATAGGGTTTCTAGCAAAAATGGGCTAGAGCTCCCATTTTTCTATCCAGACTGCAATGAGGTTAATCCTAACAACGTGCGGCTCCTTCTGGAGATAGTTGTTAGGTGGTGGATGTGTTTGAAAAGAAAGGTGATGGTTCTTCACTTGCTTTTGGCCGTAATGGAGGCATTTAGATCTCAACGTTTCTCTCTTAGCTGCTGCCTTTCAGAGATCCTTTCTCTGTCTGGGTAAAGTGTTTGGGTCAAATGAAAATTCTGTCTCTGTGGTGAAAGAGCAGATGATGGCAGTGGTGACAGTGATTATCAGTCCTCTTGCACCTATGCCTTGGGGTGATGGCTGGTGGAACAGGGCTGGTTTCCATGCCAAGGGTTACTGTGCCTGCTCATCTGGGACATGCAGCCTGAGCAAACCCAGTTCCTCACTAGGCTGTCAGCAGGGCATCTGAGATCTTAGCTCCTGTGCCACATTGGATGGGGGAAGTTGGAACTACCAGCATTTGAATGTGTTTCCAAGGCGTTTGATCCTGACCTAGGAGGGCTGTGAGTGTTGCTGATTGTGACTGAGCTCTGAGCACTGCTGCCTCCTCTGCATGCCTGGAGCTGCTGCTTATGCAGTGGTTCAGGTTGTCCTGCTTCTGCCCAAACTGCTCATCACCAATAACATAGCTCTGAAATGTGACGGGATGTTACCATTTCATAAGGAATTGTTTTATTCCTGTTTTCCTCTCTCATTGCTGTGACAAGTGCTGGAGTTCTTCCAGACTGTCAGTGGGCTACAGCCTGGGACCCTCTTTCCAAATCTGTTTTCTGCTTTATTTCTTAGTGTCATGTTTTGTTTCCATGGAAACTCCCCAGCCTAACTCAAGTTATAATACTGTCAGGTGCATGAACAATGCTGTCATTAAAGAGCATCCTCAGCTCTGGATGTTTGCTCATCATGTGTCCTACTAGACAGGCAAAATGGTGTCAGGAGAGGCTGTGTGGCCACCAAAACTTGATGGGAGCCTGAAGGCTTTGGAAGAGCTGCTGAAGCCAGCTGCTGCACCCCTGGAGAGGAGTTTCCTTTGGCTGGTGTTCCTTAAAACTCTTGTGCCCACAGCAAATTCTATTCATAGGAAAGGAGGAAGATTTTGTCATTTTCAAAAGAATGAGCTTGGGCTGCGTGTAAAAGCCTGTCTGCAAAATTCACATTGAAAAGAGTAGATTTATAACAGCAGCAAAAGAAGTTAAATGGAAAATATGTTGTTTCCAGGAAAATTGGATTAACAAACTGTACCTTGGAGTGAAGGGCTGACTTCTATCACTGAGCATGGAAGTATGTGAGGCAATTTTTGTGTGCTGTGATGAATAAGAGAGGCTGATTAGCATCAATATTTCCCATCCTGTTTGCACCCTGGAATCTGCTCATGGCAATATCTTCCTTCTTTCAGCCCCATCTCTACTGTTGTCACTGAAGAACATCAGTATGAGAAAAAAAAGCTTAATTTTGTGGAGGCAAAGTACTGTACCTAAAAGAACAGTTTTCCCTTTCCCCTGTGAATTTTTACAGATGCTGTTATATTGGGAACCCCATTTTCTAAGTGCCACATTAGCAGGACAAAAACACAGTGCACAAGAAAATTTGCAACCCTTTAAGGAAGAGGCATTAGACTGTGAGCTGAAATGTGGCTCTGCATCTCTAAAAATAATATATTTGCATCTCTATAAGAACTTCAATTTTGGTAGCCAGGAATAGTCTAGGCATCTTCATTGTAATTATTAAGAATTACTAGCTTGCACAATTACTGCTTTGAGAGAGATGTGAATGTACATGGTATTTTAGAGGACAGGGAGAAGTGAAGAATTTATTGCTATTTAAAAAGCTGAGGTTTACTTGTTTGCTGGCAAACAGTGTAGAAATTCAAGAACCATCAAGGTGGAGAAGGCTGCAAGTTCATCTTGTTTGGTGTCTCTGATGGATGCCAAGATGTGATTATCTTAGCAGAGGTGAGAGAATTTCTCTATCCAATGAAAACCAGGGGTTGGAAGAGGGAAAAGAGATGAAATGCAGAGCACTTTTCTTTTTAATGGTTGCTACTTTACATTTGAAAAACCCTAAAAGAAAATAATCAGTTTGGAAAGAGGTCAGTATCAGGAAGTTCTTTCACATAAATCTGCAGCTACTCTGGTTTAGGAACATGACATTTTGGTGCTCAGTAACTCCTTTTTACATTGTCAATCACACAACCATGGCCTGAGGTCAGCTACAGAGCCCCCTGAGCTCAAGGAAAGGGACTTATTATCCACTGGATCTTGGGTCATGTTCAAATAGCAGAATTGGGTCTCCAAGGCCTGCAGCCTGGAAGGTGGGAGCAGCAAGAGCTTCTGCAGTGTGGAGTGGGGTGGTCAGGCCATGGATTTGCTGATTTTCTGCTTATATGATGCAAGAATAGCAGTCTTTTCTGGAGCTATTGCAAAATGCCCACAGCTCTGCATCTTCGAATGGGTTTCACATACCAAGTGAAGCTATTTTCCATTTTCTATTCCGTAAAACTGTATCTGTGCACCATCGTTCCATAACGGGATGGAATCTTTCCATTCAGCGCTGTAGATCAGCTCTGCTGGCTTTTTGTTTCTCATTAGCTTGTTGCAACGATTAAAATAGATGAGATAGGATGTACTTTTTGCATGAATACTGCCAGAACTGGCAGCCCTCCACAGGGCTGTGCTAACAGGTGCAGCTCCTCCTTGTCAACACGAAGGTGTCAGCTCACCGTTCCTGACTGCTTCTCCCACGGGTTGGGGTGTGAGTGCTCCTGCTGCCTCCTGGTGCAGACCAGCATTTGGATACCATTTTGACCTCCCTAAGTATCTCCTGCTGCAGAATGCTGCTGGAACAAGCTCTTAACATGCCTGTCTTCTGGTCCTCGAAAAGCCCCATTTTTCCCAGCACATTTTTCTTTTGAAGTCTGATTCAAAGCCCATTGTAATTGGTGTAGTCTCCTATGCATTCTAATGCAGCCAAATCAATGGTCATGCATTTGGGAACGAAGAAAATTGCTCGCATCTGCGGGGTGGGAGGATTCAATCTTGGAGTGCCATGATGTTTGAAAGGGTCTTGGATGTCAGGCTGAAACCCAGCCACGTGTGAGCTCCAGCTTTGTGTGGCTGAATGTGGCCCTTGGCTGTACCTGTGGGGGACGGATTGTTGCTCACGTACAGCCTGCTGATGACATGGCTGCTTAGACATTCAGCCCTTCTCTGGTGTCAACACATTTTAAAAAAGGATTATAGAAATTCGTAAAGGGCTCAGGAAAGTTCTGCAAAAACGACTGGATGTCTGTAAAACATTCATTTTTAACGAGAAGCTCAGTCTTGTTAAAATAAGGTTAAGAGGATACTTATCGGAACTGTATAAACACTGCGGCAGGAGATTTATGGTTGCAGGAGGCTTTTTAAACTAATAGGCAAAATTGGAACTATATAAATCAGTGGATGGGAACTAAAATTAAGCTAATACATATTGGAAGAAGTGCAACAAAAAAAAGGTATCTTACCTAAGAACAGAGTGGGTCTTTATCACTAGAAGTCCTTAGAAATATATCCATTTTGAAGGTTAGCACATTACTGACTTCCAAGGCAGCTGCAGGAGACTCTCATTAAAAATTTCTGGGTTATACTATGTGTAAGACCACATTAAATATTTAGACTCCCTACCCTTGGCCTTAAAACCTAAGCACTTGGCTGTCACTGATGTGAGGGAGCTTTGGAGAAAATCCTTCCAAAGTTTTAGATTGAATATTAAGAAAAAAAATCTCTTCACAGAAAAAGTTATCAAGCATTTGAAAAGGCTGTCCAGGGAAGTGGTAGAGTCACTGTCCATGGAAGTACTTAGGCATGGCACCTGGGGCTGTGGTTCAGTGGTGGGCTTGGCAATGTTAAATTTATAGTCAGACTTGATGATTGCAGAGGGCTCATCACACTGTTCGGTGATAATTTCCATAAGGATCCAGACTCCACTGGCCAGGATTGCTCCAGGATCCAATGATTAAAAAAAACCAAAACAATTCTTTTTCTTTGCTGGTCTAATTTATTGTTTTTGTTAATAACTTTAAACTAAAATTTCTTAGCATATATTTTTGCTGGAGAAGATTTTTTATGTAATGTTTTTAACTATATCGAAAATTATCTCACTGATGCTTATGAATGTTTTATCCCAAGAACAAAATCTGTGGCTAAATATTCTGGGCAAGTAATGAAACTGTCTTTAAAGAAATCCTTTGAAATGCACATATTAAGTAAGTGAAGAAAGGAAGAATCGATGAGGTTTTTTTTCCTTCACAACTCTCATTTGTAGGGATCTTAGATGTAGCTCACGGATTTAATAGGTACAAAATAACAAAGAGGGTTTATTTTGCCCAGATTTTATTTTCCTTTAAACAACTGTCATCAGATTTACAGGTCACTGTCTGTGTTGCTAATAGGATTTTATACTAAGATCACAGTTTTGAGGTTACAGCTACTTTGGGATTTTTTTATACAGCATTTATTGAGGTAAAACTGAATAAATGTCCTGTGCATCACTGCCCTTTGAGAAGCACTCTCCATTTCTGAGTTCTGTCAATACCATGCTCAGATGAAAGCACCACCCATGTAAGGATCTCATCCCAGCTCCTCACAGATTGTCACCCGTGGCCACGTGGCATCAGTTTATGTCCTGCATCTTCCTTAATTGCTTGTAAATCATATGCTTTGGAAAGCAGAAAGTGATTTGGATTTCTGAAATACAATATTCACTAGGCAGACTTGCCTTGGGAAGGGGTAGGCTGAATTCTTGCCTTGGAGAATTTTAAATTCACTAAAAACTTAAGCTTCAGAAGAAGCAAAGATGTGAGTCAGTTCAGCAGTGTCACAAAATCCAAAGGGATGACATTTTAATGCCAAACAGAATTGTACTTCTGGAAAATAATAATAACAGTATTCTACCCTACTTGATCTGCTTTAAAATGTTTCATTTGCCTTAATAAAGCCTTGGGATGCCCTGGTGTGGCTGATGCTATTAATATTGAAGACCAGAGCTTTTAACAATAGTAATGGCTCTTGAAGTGCAGCATATGGGTATTATAGGAATAAGAATAATATAAATTTAACTAAACTGGCTCAATATGCCCCCTCCTGCTGGGGAAAAAGAACCCAACAAGCCAGAAATGGGAATGAAGAAGCAAAGCAGCTCATCAGATAACAAAAGCACAACATGCAATCAGCTACAGTGGTCCTTGCACAGAAACTGCCCCAGAGATGCTTCCAGAGAATGAAGCAGGTGCTAGAAATGAAGGTAAGTGGGAATAAAGGAGTCTGTGAATTTAAAAGACTATGACAAGCAGAATTCAATGTTAGCAGGTGATGATGCTGATGAAGCTGCACACATACAATGTAAATCTGAAACAGAGCCATGGGTTATGTCCCTGCAGCCTGGGCAGCAGAGTGGTCCCTGAGAGCACCAAAGCTGTGTGAGTGAATGTGATGCCTTCTCAGGGCTACCTAAAAACAGAGGCCAGGCAAAACTGAGAGGATAAAAAGTGGTTATATTTATTGAAGGGCCTTCAGGTTCATTTAGGCAGACGAAGCCCCTCCAGGGCCTATACCCAAAAATGGACCACAGTTCACGGGTCTTCACAATTATTTTATAAGTTTGATCCATTTGCATATTGGGCGTTAATCTTTCAATTACAGCTTCAGGTAATGATGTCATTTACCCCAAGTTTGCTCCCCCCATCTCACTTTTGTTTCCATCTCCCAGGGCCTGAGACACTCAGGTGTCCTGGATTGCCAGGCCTGGAGAGGAATTGTTGTGTCTGAGCAAAATGGGAAAGCAGCAGCTCACACTGTGTATGGAGTTTAGAGCTGTACACTAAAGAACTGCAGGATTACAAATACATGAAAAATATAAAATCTAAAATCCTGAGGCATCAAATGAACCACTGAGCAGAACTTACTGCGCTTCTGTTAAGTGTGTTTGGCTATTTCCCTTTCCAGTTTCCATACCTAAAGTTTTCACTGTGTTTGGATAAAACCTGCTCTTTCTTTGACTTCCTTGTTTGTCTGGACTTGTTTCATAGTGGTTGTCACTCATGCTGTTCTTTCTCAAGTATTTGTTTCAGGTGCAGTTCAGTGGTTGTGTTGTTTGGGAATTCTTTTGGTGCTGAAGAGCTCTTTCTAATGCTTGCCTGTACTTAATGTGCGAAAATCTTGGGAGCTGTTTTGTTCCTGATATTTTGGGAGGTAATGGTAGCTCATGCAAATATCAACTGCCATTTATCAGATTGTGTTTAAAATCTGACTTTTTCAATATTTTTATAACTTAACATTTGAAGCATCTGAAAAACAGAACTTGGGTGGCTTTTTTCCTTCACAAAGTTCTACCTTTTTCTACTTTGCAAAGCTGGCATAGCCTTGTGGGAAGGTAATGTCTGTGTGCCTAGAATTGATAATATGTGATTCCTAGCAAATTTCAGCTCCAGTTGAAACAGAAATCCCTTTGATTTGGGGTGCCTCTCTAGGGCTATATAGTGCTTAATCTCTAGGGTTATCTGTACTACAGGCACTATGCAAACATTTATTTAGTTTAGTGCTAATGTCTATATTGTTCTTTTGCTGAAACTTTTGTGCACATCTTGTAACCAAAGCATCTGTGTGAAGTCTTTGCTGCGGGAGAGAGCAGTGTGAGGGTTTGTGCAGTATCCTTCCATCGTGTGCTCTGTTCTTACCAAGTCCACACCTTTTATTTGTCCTCATGTTTTACTTTTACCAAAGTACAGGGCATTTCTTAGCCTGCAGACTTTGTGCATCTGTGGTTCTTTGCCTGCTGTTTTGTCCAAGGGACTGTAAGACAAAGTGTATTTCTACTGTTAAAAAATAAGAATGTCTTCCTACCCTCAGTCACTGATACCAGTTTGCCTTGTTCCTGGAAGTAAAGAACACAGCAGTTGACACTTTGGGGTAAAATTTGCTGTGCTGAGTGTACTTTGACTTCAGGCAGTGTACTTTGCAATTGAGGAAGAAAAAGCTTCTTGACTATGAATGTTAATAATTAAAGATATAGGACACCACTATTTTGAAAGCCTTTTCCTTAGAAAGAAAAGTTTTTCAGGTGACAAATCTCTTGTGTGTGGCATTATTATCATCATAGTAGGTGTGATAGAGTTGACTTGTGGGTTTCTAATTTTTGGAAGAGTATGAGAGTCAGTGTTCAAATGGCCATTTCCTATAAATACAAATAAAACACACCTGAAGAGGGCTGTCCTAGGCAGTACAGTCTGGGCCTTAATCTGATGTCCATGCAAAGTGAAGAAAAATGTGATTTCCCAAACCATTAATGTCTTGCTGGCACTCTGTTTTATTCTTATTGAGATGTTCTTTAACTGATAATCTCTCAAATGATTCCTTATATTGATTTGAGCAAATCACCTGCTGCGTTGTGGGGCTTTATTGCTGGATAATCAATGTGTAATACTGCTACTTGTTTTTTGTTTTGTCTTTAAACAACACAAACCCCTCCTCCTTGTGCACAGCTGAATTTCTGGCTGTCCCCTTGGAGCAGGGCTGGGGCACAGGGGGTGTGGTGGCCACCCTGGGGGCTGGGCAGTCCCTCCCTGGTGCTGCTGCTCTCACTGAGGCCGAGGCTCTGGCAGAAACTCGCCAAGGACGCAGAAGAACGGAAATGATTTCCAAGGTTTGGGGTGTATTTATAACTTGGGGAAAAAAATGTGCTTTTTAAAGGCAAAAATTGCATGAAATGTCTCCTGTCAAAATCTCACTCATCAATGTCAAATTCTCATGACATTGACAAAATAGCTATTTCTGCATGGAAAATGTGACAAAACTGAGTTTTGAATTTGCTGCTGACTTTTGTGTTTGCTGCTTTCCTTGGAATTAGCTGGTTTCTTTGGGAAGGTGTTAATTTTAAGCTAGCAGCTCTAAAAATGGGTGAATTTTCTGCTCAACGTTGTCTTGATGTTGAGTTTTTATTAAAACTGTAGTTTACTCTTTACGAAATACATGTCTGGGGAGTTGGGAGAATCGTGCATAGCAAATTGTGCAGACAGATATCAAAGCACTGCATTTATGGCCTAGTGTGTGACTCTGAGCTGGAGCCCATAAAGATTTTCTCACCCCATAACACAGCAGAAGGGCAAAGCTGTTGCCAAATGCTCTTCTGAGGGGTAAGGCTGTCAGTTTGTCATGATAATGTTGCCAAATATATGACATGCTTGCACTTAATAGACTTATTAATTATTAGACTTATTGGGCTTATTATGTACTTAAAAGCCTTACAAAAATTTTCATTTTGTCTTGCTCAGCGGTAGGTAAGAGTAAGTGTGATGGACAGTGGAAACCAAGCACGTATGGAAGTTCTGTGGTTGTGGCCTCACTCTGAGTTTCTATTGACAAAAGAATAAAAAGGTAGTTGATAATCCTGACAGACAGTAAATTACAGGCAGGCATTTGTTTCTGAGCCCAACTACTTTTGCATTTCTTTTTGTATCCTAAGGGAACATCTCTAGAGCAGATATGAAATGTTTAGGAGTTCATGGTCCCTCATCTGTAAGGTCATTTCCCTTTTAACCACACACTGAAAGCTGCCCCTTTAGGATGTGACTTCCTCAGCTTCTGTTTCAGAAGCCACTAAGTTGAGGGATCCAGGTCCAGTTTCTTGAAAAAATGAAAAATCTCACAACCCACACAATTTTCTTCTCCGCTTCCCTCCCAGGTTTGCTGGAACCAGCTGCTCCTGGCTCTCCTCCCTCCCAGGAGAGGCAGAACCTGGCAGGAAGCTGTTTGGAGCCTTTCCCATGCTCTCCCTGAGGCTGACTTTTATCCTTCCTTTGCAGATGCCTGTCCTGCTCGCTCGTCTCTCAGGTCCTATTCAGAAGCCTGATTTATTTGCGTATCTCTTTGGTTTCTTTTCAACGCAGTCATTGCAACCTGTATTGTAGGGGTATTTTGGGTTTCTGTTTTATACTCTCCATCTCTTGGCAGCAAGCCCCTCCTTTTGGTGAAAAGAGTGCTTCGTTAATATTTGTCACGTAGATTGAGCAGGCTGGGAGGTGACAAAGGTGGCTAAACAAACCCTCTTCTCCCCAGGAATTGTGCTGGTGTAGGCTTTGCAGGCTCAGTGCTGTGGGCTGAGGTACAGCTCCAGCTGGGGCTGTAGATATGGCCCTGGACCACCAAAATCCACCAAGGATCACACTCTCAGTGTAGGCGTCATAATTTAAAAATCTGTGACCCTGAACATATTGTCAGAGTGTGGTGAAAGCCAAGGGAAGTTAAGTTTTGGTGCCAGCGTTGCTAAGGTGGCTCGTCTTGTCCTCCAGTCTGTGAGCAGAGTAGGATGGAGTAGGAAGGTGGTGGAGGATCATTGAAAAGACTGCTGCTAGCATGGCATTAGCTGGTTCCAGGAGGAGATACATGGAAATTAATTCCTGGAGAGTAGTTTTGATAGCATCTTGAATTTTCCTGGGCTTGACTGGGAGCGGGTGATATTTAAGTGTACGACTGAGAGGTTCAAATAAAGGTTTGTCCCTTACACAGCCTTGATGTTACTCAGATATCTGTGGTTTTTGGCTGTCAGTGGGAAGAAGCAAAGCAGGCAGATGATGCTGAATTATACAGGCAGTAGTGCATTATCATATTTTTCATTCATGGCGGAGGTGGATGAAATGTCTGTAGAGATATATTTGAAGTTCTCCTTAAATATTTTTAATAAAATCATGATTTGCTGGTTTCACAGCAATGGGTTCCTCGTTCTGTTTGGTTACTTGTGGAAGTCAGGATGTTTTCAACATAAAAGACTACATAAAAGTTTTGCATCTCCAAGATTTGTTGTAAATAGCACAAAAAACCCCAGGCATCTTAGTATGAGAATTAAGATGCAATCCTTCTTTCTGTGTATTATCCATTACTTTTTAATTTCATTTAGATAAGGAAATCCAATCTGCTACAGAACACTGAATCCCAGTAGTAATAAGTCTGGTACACATCTGTACATCCAGCATCAGCCACAGAGCAACCTATAGATTTTTTTTTGTTCTGTAATAAAAGCAACTTAAAAAAAAAGAGGAAAAGCCAAATCCTGTAATCCTTTGTTCATCTTGACGTGAAAAATCTTCTGTGCTCTGTGTGTGTGAGGGAGACAGCTGCTCCACAACACACTAAAGCTTCGTGTGCTTCAAAGGAAGAAGCACAGAGTAAATATTTGTAGCTGTCAGTGGAGCCCTGTTGTTGCTGCACAAACGTTTGATCCTGGGCCTTCCCTGCTCATTTTGGAATTTTTTGGGCTGTGTGGATCATGTGTGCCTGGCTTAGGTATTCCCTGAGAACAATGTAAGCTAACCTCTCATTTTTGAGGTCCATGATATTTGTTGTCAATACATTGTATATATAAACCGTATTTTAAATATATTGTCATTCCAAGATAACTGTTCTTTTTGTGCTATCCCTTTTGATAGTTTTGCAATGTAAAGTTGTCCCCTAATTAGGGGTAATGCAGCTGCCACAAAATGTAATACTGATTTTTGAAGTATACTTCACCCTTCAGTCCCCAAATGAATCTGGTACAACCAGGTCTCCAAAACAACTTCTCTGAATGCTGTGGACTCGAGCCTGTATAATGATGCCTTTTTCTGGTCTTAGGAAATAAAGGCTCAGACAGGGTTAGAGGGTTGGGGGTCGTTTCCCTCGGTATTTTAATAGGATCCCATTCGATGGCTTCTGCTGTCCAGGTAGAACACGCCGCAAAAGCCCCGTCCCCCCAGTTGAGTGTACAATTAAAGACTCTACTCATTAGCAGATCTACCAGGAGGGCCCAATAAGGGGCCTGGGTGGGCTAACTTCTAGTTTACAAAATCTGTCCTACTAGGAGACCTTGAGGGCTCACGAAAACAGGGTGTTTGGTCTTCCAACTCTATGCGGTTTCAGGGGTGTTTAGTCTACCGGCCTGCTAAACACCATGAAACCAGGCTAAACTATCACCTAAAGCATCACAAGTATGCATGCTAATACTTGTGAATGTAGGGAACAGTGTAAGAAATATTCAGAGAAAAAGCAGAAAAAATCCTTCAGGCATCAATAAGCTTATCTTTTATAACTGCAAGAGCAATAAAAAAACCACAGCTAAAAACCCCTAATAGAAGTCATCTTCATGACAGAGTGGTAAAACTTGCTAGGACTTCTCCCACTGATGCCTATATTTATCTGGTGTGCCAGTGCTGGGCACTGAAGTGCTGCCTAGCTGTGTGTGCTGCCAGGGCTGGGTATGGAGGAGTTGAGCTCTAAGTATGAAGTTTCATCCACTCTGGTATTCAGTTACCCATTAAAAATCAGATTATAATTAATCTACATTGGAACAGATTTTTAGTTTTTAAGAAGGGAAATAATCACATCCAATATGTATCAGTGCAGCTCATCTGTTGCTGTTTCCATTTAAGCCCTAATCTTTTCAGCACAAAAATGTTTATGTGCCTAAGAATGTGTCCATGCCTCCGGCACCAAAATCCTTTATTTTCCCATACTTACAGAAGATAAACATTTATAGATCCTCCTGCAAGATATTTCTGTGTTGCAGAATGCTTTGATAATGTCTGTGAAAATGTGTGTTTGGATTCTTTGTGATGAGCAGTCCGAAAATGAAATTACACATCTCTTTAGGGAAGAAGCCTTGATAAATTATTTAAGCCTTTTAAAAATTAGTGTGTAATAAATACTGGCATATTCCTGTATGAAGTTCATTCTCTTATCTAAGGTTAAACTATAAAAGGATATAAGCCTTGAACCAGAGTAAATCTGATGCATTCATAATATCCACTTTAAATGCTAGCTCCAATTTGTTCAAGCCCTTGTGCAAAATATGTTCATTTCCCATGAAAGTTGCTCTAAATTGGTAGCAGCAGCATTACAAAAGCTTGCAGACCCATAGGATTAATACTAACAGGGTAAAATGAACATTCAGCAATCAGCCTAAAAGGCTAAGAAGGGTCCACTCTCTCTATTTGTATGGTTTTTTTAGAGTATTGGAGGCCATTGTGTTCTGTCTTCAAGGCAGGAATCCCTGTATTTGAAAAATGTCATCATTAAGAGAATTTGGTGCCTTTTTGGGAGTTGGTTTCAGTGACTGGTTATCAGATTTGTGTGGGAGGGAATTCCACCAGGTTGGAGGTGCATGTTTAAATCCATGTACTTGTCAATGCTTGAGTGCTGAGCCAGGCTCAGACTGCCCAACAGCAATGAAATGAAATGGGTTTGGGCCAAAAAAATGGACATGAGGAAATGAACACAGGCACATGGAAGAATGGGGCACATGGAGGGAAGGAAGGGTTCTTCCTTCTACAGCTTGTGTGGAAAACCAGCTCTGTGTCAACTCTACGTTTCCAGTTATGGTCAGCCAGCAAATCTGCATAGCTGCAGGACAAGCTGGGCTGAGAAAGATGAGCCTGGGAGCTCTCAGGAGCCAGGGAATGCAGCACAGCCCTGCTTCAGCCTTTGTCCCACAGTGGCTCCAACCAGCAGATTTCGGACTGAACATCAGACTCCAAACATGGTAAACCCAAGACTGAGGAGTAAGAGACTGGTAATTCCAGTTGATTTATGTAACTCAAAGGCTTAATTCTCAGCATATCATATTCAATGTTTTGCCTCCTTAAATGTCTGTGGAGTAACCGTGTGCCACTCTTCTTTTATTCTTCTATCACGATTTGTTTTGTTCAGATACTCCTCACACTTTTGCTTCATAATTAAAATCTGTGTGTGGAAAATAGAAATAAATAGATTCCAGTATGCAGGATATATAAGAAGGAAGTATTTGCAATGTTTGTAGGACCTGAATTTTATAGATATCCCCTTTCCATCCTTCCCTTTTCTTTGTTCAGGTACTGTGAAAGTGGACTGCCAGTCATTGGGGAATACTTGTTCCCTGTGCAGTATAAAAGGCACTGCCAGTGTGGTTCAGAGTCTGAGCAGGTAACTTCAGCCTTCTTGCAGCTACAGGCACTGTCCTGCCTTCATCACCCTGGGGACATCTTCTGCTCTTGTTTTAGTAACTGCACTGTGCCACACTGCTGACTCTTTCTGCTTCATGTGGGTGTTCTGGCAGTCATGGCTCACCTGTGATGGATCTGACAGAAATAATGAAAATCCCTGGTAGTCTGGGGTTGCAGTGTTTGGATTGGTTTTTGCTCCATGACTGGTGGCACCCCAATCATCAGAAAGTACAGTAGAGAATCTCTATGTATTTCACTATATTATTTCTCAGATCATTACCTTCTTATTAAATTCCTTGGTGAGGAGTTTCCTCTTCTTGGTATTAACATAAATTAACGCAGTAAGAAAAGAAAGAAAAACCCACAGCTTGGAATGTCTGCTATCTATTTTAAATTGTATTTTATTCCTCTTTCTTTCCTAAGGTTCTCTTTCTCTCCCATCATTATACTACATTGAAAAATCCAATGAATATAATCAACTGCATCCACCACTGCACTGAATACACCCTGATCATAGGACTGCTATTTTTTAGGTGAAAAATAAAACAGTAAGCCACATACTTCTGCGAGATATTAAATTCTGGAAATGCTTTGTCTTTTCTCTGTTTAAAATGTGCCACTTTCTGTGGTGCGCTGAGGAATCTCTTTCCATGTCATTCTGCAAAAAGAACTTGAGGAATAAAGTTTATCAAATACTGATTTTTAGTTGTTTATGTCTTTCTTTTCAGTCTGCTACAAAAGTGCTTGGCTTTGCTTGCAAGAAATCTACAGTTTGGGGAAATTCTAAGTTGAAGTGATGCTGAGGTGTACAGCTATGCACAGCAAAAAATATTTACTGAGGAGCTGATGAGATTTTTGAAGTGGTGCAATAACTCTTAAATAACTATTAAGTTTGAGGGGCTTTTTTTGATTGCTAATGAGGGATGTATTGACATGACCTGTAACTTATTAGCATTTTGTTTTCTTGTTGTGCATCTTGTTTACTAGACGAATTATTTTCATTTTGGATTGCTCAGCAATAACTTTTATATTTAATTAAACAGGTCTTTTTTCTTGTCTTTGTTTATTGTTTTCAACTGGAAAATAGAACAGTTGAGATGCACTAATCAGATATTCTTTGAGAGCTGAAAATGTCTTTATTTTGGCTGACAACAAGTTTTATACAATCACTTAGGGCTTCCTCAGAGAAATATAGAAAATGTTCACCTTCAGTTTGTCCTCTTTACTCCATTTCTGAGGGATAATGTTAGCACAGAAAGTTTGTATATATTTTTTGGGGGGAGTAAGAGCAGCCTGTCAGGTGCTGCCAGTGGATGTGGGATCTCCACTCTGCAAGGAACAATGTGAGATGAAATAATTCTGCATAAAAGGCTTTCCTCACTGCATCTTGAGATTATTTACTGACATAGGTGCTATGCATAGATGTAGGAGCATCAGTAACTTCATCTTAACAGGTTGTAGCAAGCAAATCTGCCTGTAGCTTCCCCATGTGAAATCAACTTGTTCATCTTCACAGTTATAGTAGCTCTAGAGCAACCTTGCAGCTCTGTTGAGAAAGAAGCAAGGTAATGTGGTGGTGTCTGGAGTAGTGTGAGTGTTCCTGTAGTTTATTTGAAGCTGGATCATTAGGAATCAGTTTATCTGGTGGAATAAATAGCCCCAGTGCTTCCTGGAGTATACCCTAGGCTGCTCTCCACAGGTTATTAAAAATAAAATGAAAGGTGGGAGAATCTATTAGTGCAGAATCTTGTTTGTGATGGCAGAGCAATTCTTTAGAGGGACCTAAATCCTGTATTGATGTAGCAGCCTTGTGGAAGACCTGGTTAAATGCAAATAAAAGGGACAATTGCCAAGAGAGTAAACAAGTATTATTATGTTGATATATAGTTGATATATTTCCATAAAACCTGTTTTCCTCCTTTCTTACAGGCAAAGATCTGATACCATGATGGTTTTAGTGTTGGGACTGGAGTGATTTGGCTCTGGCTGGGGCCAGGTGCCCACCAAAGCTGCTCTGTCACTTCTCTCCTCAGATGCACAGGGGAGAGAAAATAAAACAAAAGGCTTGTGGGTCGAGGTAAGGACAGGGACATCACTCAGCAAAACACTCAACCTGGGGACATTAGTTTAGTTTATTACCAATCAAATCAGACCAGGGTAAGGAGAAATAAAACCAAATATGACAACACTTGCCCCCACAACCCCTCTGTTCCCATGGACTCTGCTTCACTCCCATTTTCTCTCCCTCCTCCCCTCCAGTGTTGCTGATGGGCTCAGCCTTGGTCTGTTGGAGCTGGCTGGTGTTGGTCTGTTGGACATGGGGGAAGCTTCTTGCAGCTTTTCAGGGAAGCCACATCTCTGGTCTCCTCCCCCTTCCCACCACGTCCTGCTACCAAAACTTGACCACACAAACCCAATAGATTCCACCCCCCTCTAAGTTTAGTGTTAGTTTGTATGAATAATGCACATTTTCTGACAAAGGACCCTTGATTATTAATTCATTAATATCCCCTACTGACACCTGGCCTAAGTTCCACAGCAGTCCTTGACTACACTTATGCCTTGAATGATGAGAGAAGTATTCCCCTAGCACTGCTTGTATTTGGTGGAATTGTTCAGCTCTGAATGCTTTGCCAACAGGCAATTGCCTTTCCTTAGTTTGGGGAGGTGGCTGATGCTGAGGGTTCCATTGGAACAAAGGGGCTGCTGCTGGGGTGCTGCAAATGTGTTCCTTTGCACTCTGTGCATGTACAAATGAGAATGCACAGCCAGCACTCCCAGGGGCAGGCAAATAACCCAGCTCTGATTCATCAGCTGCAACCAGGAGAATTCCCAGTTTGGGTTATTCTAAGGAAGATGCATGAAAATAGTCCAGATATCCCCCCAGATACATCGTTACTGCCTCATCACAAGATTATTGTCTGTTTATGGAACTTCTGGAGGAAATACTAACACAAAATAGAAATTTCCAATATGAGCTTCTGTGTATCTGCAAAAATATGTAACTTTGATATATTGTACCCCTGGCTTCTGTTATCTAGGGGAACTAACATGTAAAGTAGATCAATTCCTTTGCGGTACAAATTTGCTTTCCTTCTCACTGAGCCTGTTATTTATTTAGCAATTTACCAGTTTTTCATAACAATGGACAAATTCTATAGTATGGATAATTTTACTGTCATTGTATTAAGTTTTAATAATACTTTAAAATGAACAATTTTTATGACATATGTAATTTCAGAGTCCCATAAAAACAGTCAGAAGAATAGAACAAATTAATGGTGCTTACCAATAATGGATCTTGTCAAAATTAATTTTAAAATAACAATGATCATAGTAATTAGTTACAATGCATTTCCTGAGTCAACCACTCTCTGTGCAATTTACATTTGATAAGAATGATGATTGTTCATCAGAACCTGTCTTGTGATCCTGACTAAATTTCAGCTTTATTTACCCAGATAAACATGAATACAAGTCCACAAAACCCAGGGATAAAGCTGATAGAGTGCAATAGCTGCAATGCTTCTATAACAATTAAACCACCTATTAACAAGAATATTAAAAAAAAAAAAAAATCCAGTAAGCATCATCCCAGGAGCAAAACGCTGAGATTTACACTTTATTGATTATTGAGCTCAGCTGAGATTTTTACATTGATTCTCAGACTTGCTTGCTCTGCCAAAAGCATGAGTTATGAATGCAGTCTGTTGAAACCCAGAGGATACCTGCTCTTGCTCTGACTGCTACAGACACCGTGGTGGGCTCTGAGAGCAGAGTGCAGGGAGTGCAGGCTGTGGATGTGCAGGGTGACTGCTGTCCCTGGTAGCTCCTTGAATGGTCACTCTCAGGGCTCAGGACAGCTGCTGCAAGGAGCAGCTAATGTGGTGTGAATCAGGAACTTGGTTTATGTTGCACTGATTTGCCATGTGCTTGCTGATTTATGCTCTAGGCACAGAAGAAATGCAGATTGTGCTGACCCAGTCTACAAGCCAAGCTCTGAATGTTATGTCCTCCCCATTGCTGGTCTCCTGTTCTTTGTGTGTTATTGGGCAGGGTGCTTCCCAATTTGAAAACAGGGATTTGAAAATTGGCCTTCTGGATATCTTCTCAAAATTCTGCAGCATTTTTTTCTTTTTTAATTAGTTGCCTCTAATAAGTAAATGCCAGAATCGAACTTGCATTCCCTGAATCATACAATCCCCACATGCTTTGTATTAAGGACACTTCACTTTTTAGGGAGGAAGAGTGGCCAATATCCAGCCCACCACAGGGGCAGCTGTGCCCCATGGCACTGGAGATCTGATTCTGTCATGTAAGGATCCTGCCTGACTCTGGGGCTTGCTCACATTTCCTCCTCCTGGTACAGCACTGGAAGCTCAGGGGAAATTCCTCCTTCCCCAGAAACTCCTTTTATGCCAATCAAGCAATGCTTTGTTGTTTGTGCTTCCCATAGAAGAAAAAGGTGTTTAAATCCCATACTTCATACAGCAACTGGTTAGTAGCAAATAAACTCTCAGCGTTTTGCATGTGGTGTGTATTTTGCTGTAAGCAGTAAGGAAACTTCTCTACTGTTGGTCCTGGAAGAGAAAAGCCTCTTGAATTAGGAAATACAGAGTAGTTCTGAGGAGAAGAAACCTGAGTGCTGCCCTACAGCATCTGGCATCTCACAGGATTGATTGCTGGTCATGTCTCCAGAACCTGAACAGGAAACTCAGAGAGTACTGAGCACGAATGTTGGATATTTTTCACAACAGTTACCTGGATTGCAATTTTGATTTGTAATTTTTTCTATGTAATTCTGATATGTTGAGCAGTGCTGTTGCCACCCAGCGTGCAGGGACTGGGCCCAGAGCTCTGCTTCTCCTGGGCACTGTGGGGAGCTCCCCTCTGGGGACCTGGTGTGGAGGGAAAGGATGTGATGGGAAGTTCTGAGTAAATCTTTCTCCTGCTGAGACATTCATTGTTGCTAATTAGTTGCAATGATGTTTTGTTTTTCCTTTTTTGCTGCAAATTAAAAATTACAGTTTTGAGTAATAGGAAACTAAATTCTCAGTGTGCTTGAGCCAGTGAGAACAAGCCAAGTGTATCACCCTCTAGAAATGCAGGTATTTGTCTACATGCCACACTTTAAGACATTTCAAACTGAATACATTATGTCTTATAACTTCTGGAGAACTAATCTAACCACATCATCTATTTCATAAGGCTGGTGTTTAAACTTTAAATCACTGTTTTCAGGAGTTGTTTGTTTGGCCTTATAAATTCAAATACATCTGAAACTTGTCATGCAAAATTCAAGTCAGAAAGCAATTCTCTGCATTGAAGTCTCAAGAAAAAAAGCAGTAAGTAATTTTCTTGTGAGATGTTTACTATGAAGAGAGCAGCTTGTTGCTATAGAATCAAAAATAGTTTTTCAGATTTGATTTTTGAATGTCTTTAAGCTGTTGCACTTAAAACTGTGCAATGAATGATATTTGAGATTGGAATATGCTGCAGGAGCAATGAATCTAAGCTACCTCTTTTAGAAATGAACAGGTACTGTATTAATGCACATATTAGGTCAATCTCTTGTTGTCTGCCACAGTAATGGATGCCCATTACCCCTCCCTGAATGACACAGTTGTTCCACTGTGCTGTGTGACACCCAGCAGGAAAATGAGCCTTGAAGAGACCTGGCACATCGTGGCTGCAGGCTTGGAGTGAAAAAGGGGGCCTTGAGGGAGGCTGGAGGGTGATGGAGCTGGTGCCTTGACTGACCTCATGGTTTGGGGGAAGCAGCAAAGGCCCCCCTGGGACAGTGGTGTCACACTGGGGGTAGGGCTGTTGCTTCTGCACGACATCAAAACCTGAGACCCCAGCACTGGGTAATTATCACAGCTTTTGTGATATTCTCTGATGGTATTAACCAAGCTGTGATTTAAACCTTGATGGGAACATGCTAATACAAGTACTCTTGCTAAATTCTAGCCTGCTTAATTATATTCTTCTTAGCTACCTTCCCAATGATGTAGTTTTATTCTTCATTTCTTACCCTATTTTGTTGTACTGCATGAGATCTTGTAGCAGACTCTGAGTATTCAACCTGTCTTGAGAAATATCATCTGACTGGCATGTGAGATGAATAGGGACTCTTCTCCTGTAAGGGGATGCTGGACAGAAACACAAGGTTTTGCTGTAAGACAATTCATGGAAATTTATGACAAAGCAACAGTTTGCCTCCTCTGATGCTCTCAAAATTCATTGCAGCAGATGGCCTCGTGCTCAGTGATTTCTACTGTTAGCTTTGATGCTGTTTACATATATAATTACACCATGCTCAGTGACTTCTACTCTTGGCTTTGTTGCTGTTCACATATATAATCTTTAATACCTAAAGAAAACAAAAGTCCATAGCTTTCTGTGCTGAGATAAGATGCAGAAGAATGAGTGAAATATACTTATAAATGAGTTATTGGTGTGCCTGCTGACCCTAAAAGCATCATCACTTACATCTTCAAAATAAAAATCACAGTAAGAAAAGAGGTGAATACTTGAGGAAATACTAAAAAGGAGCTTGGTGATCAATGAATGCTTCCAGAGCTCTTCAGAAGCTTAATAATTTATCAAAAACATCATAAGGGAAATTCTTTTCTAAGACTCTTTTATACGCATTTCATAATAAATGAACAAGTGGTTCATGAAACAAATAAGTCTATCTACAATAGACTAGTATGTATTGCCCTTTATTTTTTGAAAAGGTGTGAACTGTCTGATTCAATTGAGGGCTTAGACACAAGGAACAGCACCCCTTTAGCCCTGTTTTTGGACATGCAGGTGCTTTTCCCACTGGCTTTGCTAGGAGAGTGTGGAGTTTATAACATTTTATGGCTCTGCAAGGATAATATTGTTTGTTTTTTTTTCACCACTTCTCCACATCAGCATTTAGGTCCTCACAGCAGTGAGCCCCTGCTGCAGTTTTCTTTCTGTGAGAGGTGGGGCAGGTGCCAAGGGCTCTGCACGGTGCCTTGGCCAGCGCTGATGGCCTGAGGTTGCCACCCAGTCTGGCTCTGATGGGAGGAATCCTGTGCCCAGAGATGATGGGAACAGTCTGGGTCACCACTGTGCTGGGAAAATCTCAGAGAGGAAGGTCCCATGCTGTCTGCACTGGAGCTTTCTTGCAGAAGTGATTCACAGAGGAGAAATGAAATAAAATTGCACTCTCTAGGTGGATTTTGGTGTTATAGATTCTGTTCCTGTTAGTGTTTCCAACTGTAAGTGTTGCTTTCCTGTAAGTGTAATTATCTCATACTGGTAAAGCTGCAAACAAGGCAAATAACCCAGTGTAATTAAAGCACTGATGAGACCTGAATTTTTGGCTCTCTTTGCGGGATCATGTTCTTTTTAGATTGAAGCTTTTAGACTGATTGTCTGAAAACCAGAAGGAGTTCAGCATTCCTGTGCAAGATGTCAGGGACAGAGTGATCCTTCTAAGGGCAAGAGCTGCTGAGGAGCTTCCCAGCTGGGCAGCCGCAGCCCTGGCTGGGAGCAGCCTGGCACCCGTGAGCAGATGCTCTCTTGGGGTGAGTCCAGAGCTGTTCAGAGGGCTGGAGCCCCTCTCCTGTGAGGACAGGCTGAGAGAGTTGGGACTGTTCAGCTTGGAGAAGAGAAGGCTCCAGGGAGAGCTTAGAGCCCCTTCCAGTGCCTAAGACGGTTCTCAGAGAGCTGGAGGGGGACTTTAGATGAGGGCACACAGTGCCAGGACAAGGGGGAATGGCTTTAAACTGAAAGAGGGCAGATTTAGATCAGATATTAGGAAGAAACTCCTCACTGTGAGGGTGGTGAACACAGGAACAGATTGGCCAAAGAAAATGTGGGTGCCCCATCTCTGGAAGTGCTCAAGGCCAGGCTTGGAGCAACCTGGTCTTCTAGAAGGCATCCCTGCCCACAGCAGGGAAGTGGGAACAAGATGATTTTTAAAGTCCCTGCCAACCCAAACCATGCTGTGAATCTGTGGTTCTGAGGGTTTCTAATTTTAGATATTTATTTATTTTAACAGCAGGCAGGAACTTGAATTATGAAGTAGCAAGCTGGATTTTGATAGGCATGGGAAGATATTTGGTGTGTACTTTGGTGCACTTTGGGCCTTCATGGGTTCTGGGCCCACTGAATTTTTCACATAGCACATCCCTCAGCTCATACAGTCCACGATATCTCTGCAGGGAGCAGGTTTTGCTGTTTAAAGGAGTGGATATGAAGCACTGTTAATAAAGTTGGGGTGCCCCACGCTGCAGTGCCCCATGCCCAAGATCAGCAGGTGAGGCTCATTTGGAAGTGAAATCTGTCTGCACAGGCAGAGACTGCACTGCTGCCCTGCTGCTGGCTCGGGAATTCACAGACTCCTAGAATCCTTAAGGCTGGAAAAGACCTCTAAGATCATGAAATCCCACTGTTGGTGTGGCACACCCATGGCCACCACTAAACCATGTCTTCATCCATACATTTTGGAACACTTCCAGGGATGGTGATTGCACCCCTTGGGAGAGGTGACGAGGAGATTGCTTTGAAAATTGAAGTTCTGTATTCACAGAAGATGTAGCACTGACAGGTATTTTTTCCCTTCCTGTTTGTTTGCAGTCTTTTGGCCCTGACTTGTGTGTAGAGGTGACTAAGTATTTAATTTCTTTCTCTGTCTGCCTCTGACCTCCTTCTCTGACTGGTCTGGAGAGAGCTGGAATGTGCCTTTTACCTTGGGTTGTGAGTCTAAAGGGATCTCTGCTGTCTCTGGCCTGGAGTGGCCTGGAAATAGTAGAAAGTAATAGGATGAACCATCACTTCCACCTCTGGTGTGGTGAACCCTGGAGTAAAATGCTGTCTGATCATCAGTGCCTTGCAGAAAGAGGATGGGATCATGTGGTGCTGACACTCTAGGATGGGCTTTTTAAATGGGATGATGAGTAGTAAATGCGGGCTATGCAGATTTCTATTGAATTTATTAAATTTCTTAAGGTATGAATCCTCTAGGCAAGATTATACATTACCACAGCAAATTATCCGAATGTACAAGAGTTATTGAGGAGTTAAATGCATCTGAGTTATGAAGTGCCAAACATCCTGGGAACAGACAATTCTGATTATGTCCTTTATTGTGTTAGAGCCATTTTATGGGTAATATGTCTGAATAAATCTGAAAATGTCAAACCTATACATTAGCAAGAGATTTGTCCTGATGGTCCACACCACTGAAGAGTGCACTGCACAAAAACTGGATTTGGCAGTGGGAAAGGCTGGGAATGAAAACAAGAGTTCATTTGAAGGGACAGAACTGCTGTGCATCTCATACTTCCACTGGAAACTGCTCCAAACCACATCTGTGTGGCTGGGGGTGATGGTTGTGATCCTACTCTTTTCTGGGGGATGCTCTAGAAATGTTCCTGTTAGTCTGAGGGACTGGCAAAGTGAGTAATGGGGTCAGTTGAATTTCACCTCTGCATTTCCTTTAAATTCCAGCTACACCTCTCATGGGCTCCTGTTTTATTTCTGGTGATTGGAGCAGCAGAATGCCATGGAAAACAAAGCAAATGCTTCTGACTCAGTGCAGATATCTTGACAAGTGAATGTAACAGGTGGTTGCTATTTGTCCTTTATTTGAATAGAAATGCTCACTCCAAATACTGGTATGAATGAAAAAAAAATATATCTATATAATTTCAAAAAGTGATCATATTTTATTTTGGTGAGTGTTTAGTATTTTGGCATTTTTGGTAGTCTTTTTGTTGCTGGATTTTTGGCTTTTTGCTGTTGCTTTAGTTTAATTTCAAGACACCTATGCCTGAAGGAAAAATTAACCAGCTGGACTGCCAACAACTACCTGCAGTAGCAGTGAGATAGAATTGTGAGGGGGAGCTGCTCATTGCCTGCAGGTGAGATCTGAGGAGCTTCCTGCTCTGTGGGAGTGCTCCACCGAAAAAATTACCCTTCTGAAAGGACTGTTGTGTGTGTGCAGGTCTGTGAATCATGGCAGCAGAAACACTGAACAAACACCTCTGGTAATAACACTGGAGCTTTAAGTGTCCCTGCTGTTAGGGAATAGGTAGCCAAGGGAAAAGCTGAATGGCCTTTCCCAGAGATGAAGGGCAGCTGAGGTGGCTGCAGAGTGAAGCTGTAGCCTTGCTGTGGTGGGAAGGTGTGTGAGGTGGGGTCTGTCCCGTGTGCAGGGCAGCTCTGGACATCCCTGGGGTGTTAAGAAACTTTGCAGCACAGAGTTTCTGTTATATTGTAAATTAATCTGGCTCTAGAAATTATGTGAATAGCTCCTTTACGAGGAAGAGCTTGCCCCCAAATCACACACCAGCTTCCCTCACAGGTGTGGATCTGCAGAAATGCTAATGGCAAGAAGGAGGTGCAGGAAATACAGCTCAGCAGAACTGAGACAAGCTGGGTTGTGGATTTGCTGTCTCTTCTGTTATGGAGGAGAACTTTTTGGAAGGAGGAGTTATGTCTTAGGCCATTACATTACTTTACAAATCTTGCCATACCATGCTATGCTGTAGTAACAAAGGCTTTCATTGAAGTTATTTCCCATATGGGGCCCCTATTTTTTCATAATTCTAATTAGTGTAAGCTAAGAAAATAAGTGTAAATACTTTGTGTGAAACTAATACGGATAGCAACAGCTACTTTTGCTGTAAATGAATGGCAGCTCAAATCACTGAATCCAGCTGGGCTTGATTTGTTCTGTCTACCAACATATATTTGCTTTTACTTCTCATCTGTATAATGCAGCCAAATGCTAAAATGGGCACCATACACAATCTAAATAAGAAACAGGCACTTGAGAAATTATTTAGAGAGTGGTCAACCATGAATGCCTTTACAAAATCACTTCTTAGGGCTTGAGTAATTTAGCATCTTCTGATAAAGTAACTTTGGTTTCTGGGTACAGGAAAAGCCAAGAAGAGGCCAACAATTCAGCTGTGGGTTTCATCTGAGATTCTGAGGCTTTATGGTTCCAGTAACAGGAAAAAGATATAAATTGCAGAACATTTTGATTTCAAGTCCTGTTTTCAGTGCTGTTAAAATATTTAATTTCCTGTATGTAAAACTTGCCTGCAGATAACTTTGTTTAAATAGTTGTATTAAAAATTGGTGCCTTCTTGAAATGTATCTCCCATAGACATAAATGCAGAAATTATGACAAGTAGTTCTGTGAAGGATGACTGTGCTAGCAGTGCCCTCAAACACAGTTACAACTGCAGAGCAATCCTTCTGCAGTGACAATGGAGAGCTGCTTGCCCAATGAATTTTCAAGTAACCTCCTGCTACGGGTTGCAGAATTCCCTCTTACCCCAAGGTGAAGTGGAGAGTGAGGCTGAGAGTCTGAATAAGTGATGGCATCTCACTCTGGGGTCAGAGTCAGAAATGCCTGGCTTGAGGAGCTGTGCCAAGGGGAGAAAGCCTGCAAGAGAAGGAGCTTGTGATTAGTGGGAACAAGGACAGTCACTGTGGCTTGTGTTTATAAAGTGCTTGGAGCTGGAGCCCCAGTACATGCTGGTGACTCGGGGGGTGCTGTGGTAGTATAGAAACGTACTGAGAAACATGATGAATGTGGGAGTTCATGATTATGACTAATTATGGCAATATAACAGCATTTCCTCTGACACTTTAAATGTTCTTGGATGAGTGTTTGGTTATGTATTTTCGTTTCTCCTTGGTTAAAGGGAGTCCTTGAATAAGTAGCGATATTTAAAGCATAATTTACAAGAAGGAAAAAAACCACCATCACTCTAGGGATTTTTACCCATTTAGCACATTTACTGATCCAATTGTGCAGCAAATAAGTGCCCTCAGCTTTAAGATGCTGAAATGTGTGAGGAAGCTTCGCCACTGTGGAGTCACAATATGCAGAGCTGTGATCTCTCACCTGTGGGGCACCTGGGGCACACACAATTCCATTGGAGTTAAGAGTAACTTTTCCTCTTCTGAGTGAAGCTGTTGCTGGTGTTGCAATCCTTGGTGTTTCTGTTTTTCAGACTAACACAATTCAGGGTTTTTTTTGTCTTTTGGAGGATAGAAAAATTAGGCTTCTAATTGAAGGTATTTCTGACTGAGCATCAGTCAGGACTGCTGGAGAATTGTTTCCCACTAGTCTAGAAAATGGAGGAGTGTATCAATGTTTTTTCTTCCACTTGTTCTTGTTCCTTTTTTAAGCCTTTCTTTCCTGCTTTTCTCCTTCCATTTAAACAAGCTGTTGCACAGGGAGCAGCAGCCAGTGCTCCCTGAGTGCCTGAGGAGCTCTGCTGAGGAACTGTTCTCATGGAACATCCCGTGGAGCCATCAGCTCCACAGTGTGACCTCCTCCTGTCCCTCTGGAGCAGTGGCAAAGTGCCTGCTCAGCTCCCAGCTCGGCATTCCCCTCCCAGACTGTCCACCCTGGGCTCTGTGAGGGCAGCTGCAGTGGCACCTCTGGGCACTAGCTTGCTTTATGTGTCTTGGTCACCGACCATGGCAAAGGACAGATTGCATTTCTCTCTGCTGATTGTGCACAAATCTAGGTTTGGATGCAAATGTTTCTCCTTTGGTGTCCCTATTGTGCCACATTTACTAAAGTGGAGAGAAGCAAGTGATAGTATCAGGGTTTAAGGCTCAAACAGGTTGGGTTGGGTTGTTTCATTCAATTTGGTTTGGGTTTTAACCACCTTTGGTCTTGTATTCTGAATTTCAATCCAGTTGCTACTGTGTCCAAAGTTTCCAGAGAGATGCTGCATTTTTCTGAATACTGACAAAATTCTTTCATTTGTGTTTTTATGCCCTAATAGAAAAACATGAAATACCTCAGTGAGACTTCATTGCTTTTCATTTAAAAAAAAATTTTCATTATGTTTCCTATATGGGAATAAACAACAAAAAAAAAATCCGTGAAAGTACCTCAGCAATTGCTCATGATGTGCAAATGTATTTGCATGCTCTTTTTTAAACCTTATTTTTAAGCCTATTCTTAAAGCATCTAATTTCCAACAGGAATGAAAGAAAAGTTTAAAAATATTGAAAGAGGAGGTAGAGATGCAGTTGCTTTTCTTCTTTGCCAAGGCAAGATTTCATTTCTCCGAAGACAGAGAGTAGGCGATGGTGAGGACAGCTGTGAATCATTCATCGTGTAGACCTTCAGTTGCTTGAGGAGATGCACATCTCAGCTCATGGCTGATCTTATGCCCCAAATCTCCAAGCTCTGGAGCAGTCTGTACCTTGGGAATATGAACAAGGACTAGGTTCTTGAGGGAGAAAAACGGCAAAAAATGCATCTACTTCAGGTTATCTCTGTCTGACCCATGCCACCAAGCTCTCTGAGAGAAAGATAGCATCTGGCAGATTTCTTGTCTTAAAAAATGGAAAAAATAGGCCAAGAAATTTCTTTTTATTATTTTTAAAGGATTAATTATATGAAACCTGGAGTGTCTGCCAGTTTGCACATAGCACAGAGAGTTCAGCATTTGCCAAGGGGTTTTTTTTTGGCAGTTTTCTGACATTGGGTGATTTGTATCTGAATCTGATCTCCCTGAGTATCTGAAATGGCAAAAATGCATCTGACTAATCAATGACATTGGGATGACCTTCTTGTGCTTGTAAGCACACCAAGGGACTTCTTCCTGGCCTTGAGATCTGCCTGTTCTCCTTCATTGTTTCACCATATTGTGGAGTTGTTTCAGTGCCCACAGGAAGCATCAGAACTGTAAATTCTTCAGCTTGAAAGGTATCTTAGAAAATGCCAAAAACCAACCAACCAACCAACCAAAGCACAAGTGTAATGATGTGTTTTTTTTTAACCAGGGTAGAAGAAACCAAAACTCTTCTCAGACCCTGAATCAGACCCTCTCACCCATTTCTTTTGCTGTTTGTGTTCTCCCATCCCACTGCAATTATCTGAACAGCTGGTTTATCCCATCCTACACTGCTTATTTCATTTTATTAGGCAGGAGAGGTTAGTCCTGTGCATCTTCCCAGACAGAGAGATGGGAGCTGTGAATCATGTGCTGCTCTGGATGTCAATGTGCATCCTCCAGCTCGTCCTGTGGTCAGTTCTGAGTGTCCACACCCTCCTCTGTCTCTCCCCTGTGCTCTACAAAGGGCCCCTCCATGTGCAGCTGCAGAGGATTTGTGCTTCCCCTGACTCACTGCTGAGTTGGGAACATTCTGGATGATGCTGTGCAGATCAGAGCACCCAAATGGAGTCCCCCAGGCATCAGGAAATGTTATTTCTGAAAGTGTGATAGCAGCATCTCTGCCTGGACAGCCCCTGCTCCTGCAGCTGTTTGTGCTGCTGAGGGACAGGGCACTCGTTGGTGCAAACTCAGCATCTCCAGAGCCCTTAATTACACTTTGAGAGCCTGGCCACCTTTGCGGGTACCCCCACCAAAGCCAGTAACCAGTCTGTGGAGTGAGGCTGGCAGTGGTAGGCATTAATCCAGCACAGTGCTCCCATTGCTCACCCTTCACAGCCTGTCTGTAATGGCAGCAAGCTCCCAGCCCTGCTCCTGAGAAACTCCCAGGAATTATTTCCTCTTTGAGGCAAGAGGAGCCATGCAGGCTCACATGACCTGCAGCATATTTTGGGTAAATAGATAAAAATTCCCAAGGGGCTCATTCATACTATGTTAGCATTTTTCCTGAGGTTGGAATAACTTAAGTTATTGTGACCGTAAAGCAGCAAAACATTGCAGTGCCCTGGAAATGTGACCCTGAACATGTGTAAGATTGCTGTGTGTTTGAATTTTTTACATTTGAAAAGTCATTTCTGTGCCAAATATGGGTGCTGCAGTGTTGAAATGAAGCTCAAATCTGGCCTGGTGGCAGCTGTAGTTGGCTTTAAGGTTTAAAGCATCTGTATTTTACAAATCTAAAAGAATATTATCACAGTTGTGTTTCTGCGTGTGTGGTCAAAGGCAGATTCTGCACACGTGGTGATGTGATTCTACTGACAGGTACAGAGTTACTGCTGCTGTAACTTCAAATGTAATGAGAGCAGGGCTGGGCTCCAAGTGTTCAAGTGAGTGCACAAAAGCAGCCAGGTTGTGTGTGCCTGAAGTGGCAGGGAGTGATCTTTAATTAATTCAATGACTGTCTCTTGTAGGCTGTGTCACCTACTATTGTAATGTGGGACAAAGCACAACTGCAAAGGCGTGAAAAAACATAAATCCAAATTTGTACCTGTGTGGTTACAGGCCATAGCAGATAGGTTAAAATATTAGATATTACTGAGTGGAATATCTGCATGTCTGTGAAGGGATTGGTCTCCACCAGGCACCAGTGGTATTAGATGGAGGAGGATGTGCAGACAGGGAGATAAATATAATGTTAAAAGACACATAGCATGAACCAAACTCACAGCACTACTTGCAATTTGAATTTTTGTGCATAGTTACCATATGGATTAAACACTCTTTCAAATAAGTGTATGATAGATACTTCATAAAAGAAATGATGAAAAGGAGTGCATGGTGTAATCTATAAACAGAGCATTTAAATGTTACAGAGATAAAGGCATCTTTGGGTAACAATCTCAGTGGTTTTGTCTTTTTGTTAATGGTAACCCAGTTTGATACAGCCCTATCAGGGAAAGCTGAAATCTGCAATGAAGGCAGCTATATATGGTGATTCTGAAATCAGGATTTTATAGAATTTAGATGAGCCACTTAAAATGAAACACCAGCAGCCACTTTGCTTCCCATCATGTGAAGGCATTGCACTCTGCTGCACATCACCTACAGAGACCTGGGTGGGAGAGGGAAGTGCCAGGAGTGTGCTGGGGCAGAAAATCCTGGGAGTGCTGGCTGGCAGAAGTCAGAGCTGCACTGATGATATCCCACGTTTTTGTTGGTGTATGTCATCACAAATTAATCAATTAGTGTTTGCTCTTCCCCCTGCTCCCTCCCCTTTTAAGGTCTGACCTAATACACAATTTAAGTACTTATGGATGACTGGAGTGTGCCCTGTAAAGTGTTTTTGTATCTGAATTACTTCAGCATTCAGGTCTAGTTTCTTTTATCCTGCATAGATCTCCCATACTTCCTCACTGGAAGTTGTTGGTACATTTTTCTCTTGAGCTGACAGTAGAGAGAAAAAGCAGTTCTGGATCTTACTTGTAGCCCAACAGTTTCTTGTCTGCTGTAACCACAAATGCAAATCAGATGGTTTGTCAGTAGCTCACTTGCCATTCTTAATGTCATTGTGCAGATGGCTTCAGGAAAAGGGGGTTTGTATACAAGTGATGCCTACATCTTGATTAATTCTAGATGAGCTCAAACAAAAGCTGCTCACCCTTTAATAATGCCATGCCTTGGAGCTCACTCAGCAGCACATGCATGGCTGGGGACTCTGTGTGTGCCAGATCTGTGTGCAGCAAGGGGAGGAAATGTTTCCCTTCATGGTGGGAACATTTCTGTGCTCTGTAGGACTGTGTTCAAGTGCTGGGAGACAGTGCTGAAAGATGAGACAGATCAAAGGGTGGGGCACAACTTCTGTGGTGGGGCAGAAGTCCCTGGGCTACATCCTCAGTAAAATGCATGGGGCAGGGTCCAGCAAGGAGTGGAAAAGGGCAGGAGAAATCCTGGCCCTGACCTTCCCCTTGCATCTCCCAACCACGCATGGGCTGATGCCCCACTCTGGCCTGAGCTCATCCCTGTTAACTCAGAGGTGGTAGATTTGAAGAAGGAATAGATAAAAATGTCCACAGTTATTTGAAGAAAAAACACCATTAAGAAGTTAGATTATGGCCAAGGCAAAATGATTCATTGAATCTGTTGCAAACCAGAGGAGGGGTTTGAATGCCAGGCGCAACCTGCAGTTATGTTTGAGACATTTCTGCAAAACCATAAGGAAAATATAAAGAGGTGAACTCAAACCAATGTCAACTGTGTCTGTGAAAACAGGCTTAAAAGAGTGAAAACATTCAAAGGAAAACAAAACCAAGTCAAAGAGCTAACCAGTCTGGTATGTAGTGATTGACAAGAGCAGGACAGAAAACCCTATAAACACTTTTTATTTGGGATTATGCTTCATGTCCTAGCTGTTGCAAACAAGAATTATTACTGTTGTTTGACAGACCTGCCATCTAGCAAAATATTTCCCAGCCTATGAATAAGAGCTTAGCAATATGTTTGTGAATGAACAAATCAAGGTTGATGTGGTGGTAGTTTTCCAGTGAAAGTAAAAGGAATGTTTCTGGAAAACCTATTGAGTTCAAAAATACATCTTCCTATGTTTTAATCTCTAAAGAAAGATACCTTAGCAACATGGTTCCCTCTTGCTAAACGGGAAAAATGAAACTGAAAACTCAATGGCTTAAAAGGAGGAGGCAGGTTTGCTCTCAAGCAGAGGATATACAAGGGAGGGCCATGGCTTTGTGTACAGGGACACCTGGCCATTTCCAGTTGATTCTCTCACAGGATTTAAATTTATCTGTTGGGATTCTGCTCATGCTTCTTGTAGCACAAATGTTCAGGTGCTAAACAATTTATATAATTTGTATTTGTCATTAAAACTGGAGATGAGAAAAGACCTTTTGGTCTTTCTCCTGCTGCATAAAAGGCATATCTGTCAGTCAGTGGGTTTTTTCCTGCTCTGATTAGAGAGATGATTTAATCATTTCCATTGAGTGGCTTTTTCAGGAATGGGAAGAGATAAACCCCTGTAGCTTGCCTGACATTCATCCCTCTATTCTTGTTTGACTAATTTTCTCCATTTTATTTCATCTCTTATATATTCTAATTCCTTTCTGCAATCCCCTTAAAACATTTAGCATCCACTGCATAACTGCTGTGTCCACACTGTGTGTTCTGCTCTCTTTGCACAGTAATCTCTACAGCCCCATAATCTCTGTGGATGCCTAAACTAAACAACTAATTGTGTTTATCTGCAAACTGCTCTGATGACTTGGTCCACTGAAAAAGAGCATTAAGAGCAGGTGGTGAGCTGTGATTGCTGTTTCTGATTGGAGAAGAATTATGCATGTCTTTATTTTTATTATCTCTTTCCTCTGTCTTCCCACCTGCTGCTGGCTCTGGTTTTAACCCTGCAGCAGGGCCAGCCTTTTCTCCTTCCTCTGCACTCAGACATGGTTAATGCTCAGTTAATGCTACAGAGGGGCCCTGGTCCCCAGCTGCTCTACTAATAGCACAATTGACATTGAGGTACCAGGGCAAAATGCTTATTGAGAACCAGGGGAAGACATAATTGAATGAATTAATGATGGAGGGAAGGATTAAGATTTTGCTCCCAGCTTCCAGATATGCCAAGTATTTCTGAAGCAGTATTTTAACAAGGAGAATGAGAAGAATGCTGAACAACTGAGATGCCTGAAGGGCTTCATGGTTGTCTCAAGACTGGCTCCACTCCTTCCCTTATGGGGAAACTCAGCTTTTTTTGGCTGGATTTCTAATATCATGTGCTCCAGGACTTGAGCAGACAGGGCTCACTGGTTGAGAGATTGCTTGCTGGGATACTGTAAATCCACAGCACAGTGAAAGGCCAGTGTTCTCCATGCTGCTGAGGTCTGGCTCAGAGGATTCTGCTCCACAAAGCTTTGACCTGGCTGTGCCTGCAGCTCGAGGAAATCACAGCTATCTGTGCACCACCTACAAAGAGCAAGTGGGAATCCTCCAGAACCAGAGCTGTTAAAAGCCAGAAGCTCCTGGTACGAACACAATAGCTAATTGTTATTACATTTCCTTTGTTATGGAAGTACTGCCTTGTGATCTGGCACAGCTGGTGGGAGGAAGAGGTCAGGGCTGAATTCCTGTTGGGTTCCTTATGTGCAGAATGCCCAAAATGTAAAACCTGTGAAGGGCTTTGTAACATCTCATTGCCTTTAGACCTTGGAAATGCTCATGGCACTTTTCTAAAGGGTCTCACCTTGCTAGAGCAGCTCCTCTGAGTATGTTACACTGTGTAAGCGTTTGCTGTCACTTGCTAAGTCCCTGGTAAGCCATGAGCCACAAAAGAAAATGACACTTAAGGGTTGCAATCGATCTGACTTCCCTTAGGGTTGAATGTACCTCATGCTACAGTTTGTGCTAGAATTATGTCACCAAAATTCAGGAACATTTGCACACCCAAATCTGCCCTGATCTGCACTGTGTATCCATGTAAACTCATGATGGCTGTCTGGCATTGTTATCCTCAAGGTTTTTCTTTGCAAACAATCCAGCTCTGCCTCTGTTCACAGTCTGAATGCCAAGGACCTAATTCTGGGTTAGTTTCAAATTGTCTCTCTTGTCTGATTTGGATGTAAGTGGAGCAGTTTGGTTTTGGGCAATGAAGCAAAAAATACAGGTGACTTGACTTCATTTTCTCTGTATTCTATTTCTGAAGTACATTTTTATCTCCAGAAAAAAGGGACACATTGGTTTAACAGCAATGCGGAACATGCAATCATAAAACTGTTTAGGTTGAAAGGGACCTTTAAAGATCATCTTGTCCAAGTGCCCTTCAATGAGGAGGGCCATCACTCCTGTCTAGTTACAGAACAGATACCAAGCATCTCAGAGCTGTTTCTTGACTTTTTTTTTTCATATAAAAAAGGGGGTAGTGAAGAGGATAATATTTTTTCAAAGTGTAGAAAAGCATTCCTCTACTGTTTTAAGCTGGGTATTTATTCAGTGAGCCCTGGGGAGAGGAAGAGCTTTCCATTCACAGCCTCCTGCAGCCACCTTTGAGCTCTTTTCATGAACTCAGGCAGCTGACAAAAATGCTTCAGTCCTTTCAAAGGCTGAGCCAGAATCCTCTACATTTTATTGCAGTCTCGGCTTATTTTAGGCTTTCTTTCTTTTTTTTCTTTTTAATAAAGACAAATGTGTTCTAAACTAACATGCAGTGTAGTAACTATGTTTTTTTGATGAGGGAACAATCAGAAAATTGCAGATTAAGATAGTAAGAAAATATATAGTGTCTCTTACATACCTTGCAAATCTAATGAAATTAATTTTATTGGTTTCAAAAATCTAATGAAATTAATTTTACTGTTTTTTAAAAGGCAGTGAAAGAATAGCTGCAGCAAGGCTATGCTGTGCATCAGGAGGAGAGATGGTGACAAATCTGAGCTTCAGAAGGGAGCTGCATGTGGCAAAGCATTGGCTTGAATGGACCAGATACATTTCAAATACCTGTTTGTGCCCTGTACAGCCACGATGGGAAGTGATGCCTGGGGGTTGTGCCAGGAAATGTCAGCTGGGAGTCTTTTGGGAACAGCCCAGGTAAAGGTGAGCAGTGGGAGAAGGAGGGACTGACACACTGTGGCCAAGGGACTGGCAGATAAATTGAGCACAGACTGGGAGATGAGATGCAGGATAGCTTCTCCAGGAACTGGGAGAAGTCAAAATTCCCTGGGGTCCCACTGGAGAAAATGACCAAGTGAAAAGTTCCTGAACACTTGCAGCTTTTGCTGCTGCTGCTGTGGTTTGGTTTGGTTTGGTTTGGTTTGGTTTTGTTTGGTTTGGCTTGGCTTGGCTTGGCTTGGCTTGGCTTGGCTTGGCTTGGCTTGGATTGGAATGGATTGGATTGGATTGTTTGGATTGGTTTGGTTTGGCTTGGCTTGGTTTGGTTTGGTTTGGTTTGGTTTGGCTTGGCTTGGTTTGGTTTGGTTTGGTTTGGATTGGATTGGATTGGATTGGATTGGTTTGGATTGGTTTGGTTTGGTTTGGTTTGGTTTGGTTTGGATTGGATTAGATTGGTTTGGTTTGTTTGGATTGGTTTGGATTGGCTTGGCTTGGATTGGTTTGGTTTGGTTTGGATTGGATTGGTTTGGATTGGTTTGGTTTGGTTTGGTTTGGTTTGGTTTGGTTTGGTTTGGTTTGGATTGGATTGGTTTGGATTGGATTGGATTGGTTTGGATTGGATTGGTTTGGATTGGTTTGGTTTGGATTGGTTTGGTTTGGTTTGGTTTGGTTTGGTTTGGATTGGATTGGATTGGATTGGATTGGATTGTTTGGTTTGGTTTGGTTTGGTTTGGATTGAAGTGGATTGGATTGGTTTGGTTTGGGAAGCCAGGTCTTGCCACTGCATGCACAGTTACTGCACAGAGATGGAGATCAGAGAAATGGAGGGGCTCCTGTCTGAGGCGATTGTTTCGGTCCTTTTTTCCCACTTGGTGCCTTTGCTCTCCTCCTGTTTCCAGCTGGAGTGTGCAGGGGGTGATGTGTGGAAGCTGAGCAGTGGATCTGTGAGCGGGTTTTCTGAGTCAGGGGATTATGTGCAATCCTAATTTGAGACCAAGGGTTGACATGAGTGCTCTGGGACAGAGTGGTGCCACTTTTGGGGCATGGGAGCTGCTGAGCTGGTTCAGATCTCTGCTTGGGCTGAGCCTGGTGCTTCTTGGTCTCAGGGACCTTTGCTTCAAGGGGAGCAGCAAGAATCTTCCTGCAGGGAAGGGTGAAACAGGCCTGAGGCTGAGCTAATGATCCCCTGCAAGGAAATCAGGGGCCTGCAGTCACTGGAGAGTCTGGTTCATTGTACTGAAACCTGAATGTTCTTGTCAGGTGATACTAGTGCTCCATCCTCTTTTAACCCCTGCTTCAGTCTTAACCTCTTGTGTTTGGCACAAAGTTCCAGTGGAATAGCTGCCATTTAATGTCCAGTTTTAAACTGCTGGCTCTTCATCCCTCTGTCTGTTCTCTCATTTCACAGCACAAGAAGAAGGACAAGCCCAGACATTTATGGCCTAGTGTCTGTTCCTCACTGCTTTTGTGTTTTTATTGCTGTAATTTCTGACATAAAAGTGTCAGAAATGAGATGGACAGCCTGTGCAGATGGGAACAAGCTGAGAATGAAACTGGGCTGAGCAGCAGAATGGAAACCTGGCACCAGAGCTGCCCAAGGAAACCTTCCCAGACCCCTGCATTGGTGTGAGCCTGGTCCAGGCTCTGGGGTTTGAAACTTTTCTGACTAGAATTGACATGAGCAGGGAAAATCAGGATTCAAATGCTTGTGGTACCATCTCTGTTTCCAGGAGGATTTTTAAGAAAAGGCCAGTGATGCTGGCTGTCCCATAAGCTTTTCATTAGTGACTCACTTAGCACTGGGAATAAACAGGGAATTGAATCAAGCTGGGTCTGTGTTGGACTTTTCCCCCGAATCCTATTTTTATCTACAGAAATGCAAATCAGAAGTACTTTGCTGAAACCAGGGAGGTACTTTATAATTTATTTGTCAAATTGGTGGGAAATCTCTGAAACACATGGTTCCAAAAGTATCTGTTGCTGCTAAATATCCCCTCCCTCTGGACACAGAAGGCTATTCAGATGTGCCTGAGGATGTGATGAGCTGCTGGGAAGGGAATGTCAATCACTGAGGCAGGCATGAATGGTCTGGGCTTTCCATGAAATGTGAAGGCAGAAAATATTTAGTATCATTAAACGAACAAAGTTGACATATTACATAATCAGCTTAGTAAAATCCATTTTGCAAAGGATCTGTTCCTGGAAATTAGGTGTTAGCATTTGGTAAAAAAAGGCTAAATCATAAAACACTGCTGTGAATATTATGAAAATAAATCAAGGAATGTTTGTAAAGTCAGTTGCAGGCTTTAAGTCTGCTCTGATGCAGAAATAAAATCTTGATATGCTTAATTTTTCACTTGTGTCCATGCTCTACTCCATCCTGTGCACTCACACAAGCAGCAAACTGAATTGTCAAGCTGCTCAAAATCAAAAGTAACTTTTTTTTCCCATGGGGGGCTTGGCTGGTTTTAGGTTACTCCTAAGGCTCAGAATGAACCTCATACACTTGGTTTTGAGCATGCTGCTGGCTCTATACTCTCCTGTCCAGGTGTACATCATTTTTCTCAGGTGTTTGGCAGATGCCTGGCACCTGCCAGCAGTGTTTGTACCCAGAGCCCTGTGCCATGCCTGCCTCCCCAGCTGTGATCCAGAAGCTTTCTCTGAATCCCTGATAGCTTCTCCTCTGCTAGTGGAAAGCAAATTATGCCATGAAATAATATTTCATAGCAGTCCTCAGTGCTAAGCCTTTTACGAGCTGTCAGTATTTAGGATTTGTCTCTGTGTAGTGGCTCAGTTTTATCTGCGAGTGAGGCCAGATAAGAAAATTTGTGAGCACAGGAGAATGAGTGGGCTGGCCCTTGTGCTCAGAAAGCTCTGCTGTGTCTGTCCCTGCTCCTGCTTGCAGCAAGTCACCAGGTAAGGGATGAGGTTTTCCCTCTGTCCAAGGTGGTTGGAAAGATGTTTTGAGGTGGGAGTTGGCTGAAAGAGGAGGTAGAGCCCAGGTCAGTGTAGTGCAGAGTGCAGCAATCACCTGCTCAGGACATAAATCAGTCAGGGTGTTTGCTCTCTGCTTATGCCTGCATAGTTTTAACATGGGGAGTAATTGCTTTTTGGCCTACTGACTCATCTGGGATTTTTGTGGTACAAGGTGTGGATTAGGAATTAAGAAAAGAAGACTAGACTGACACATCTCTGTCAGTAATTTCTTCGCTGCAGCTGCTTTTATATCTGTTGCTCTGGTCTTTCGATGTCTAACCCAGCACAAGGATTACCTGGATTGAAGAGACACGTGTAGGAATTACACCATCCTGAATTCTGCTCAGTTTCTCTGTCTTCATCCCCTGCTTCTGCAGGCTGTGGTTTTACAGCCTGTTATAGGGCTGTGAGGACCCTGGGTGTCACTGGGCTCATGGGGTGGGGCATTGCAGCCAGAGTGTGTAGCAGCAGCATCAGTTCTGCTTCCTTCTAAATTAGAATAAGCCTGTGAAACAAATTCTCTGTGAAAGACTCTGCTCTTAATGTAACTGTTTAAGGGCTAACACCTCTCCTTCTGAAGGTCTATTTCCCTACTGTTGGTTGAGCTTTTTGATCTCTTTCAGTTCAGTCATTGTTTACTGAAGTGTATTTTCACTTTATAATCTTCTATCAGTTGTGCTGGATCGTTTCATTCAGGTGCATTTCTGATGGTTATTGTGCTCAGCTGGTGCCCTTGAATTTATTAATTTGGCTCTGTATCTTCCAACATTTCACTGTTTGTTGAAACGCTGATAATTCCCACAGCCCATCCTGTCCTCTCCTTGCTGCATCCTCAACATTATTCTTTCAACCCTTTATAATATCCATGCCAGTGGCCTTTTGCCAGACACTGGTACTGTTGCCTGGTGAAACATGAGAATATAATTCCAGTCCTTTGAAATAATAATAATGCCTCTTTTATAGTTCAGGATGTAAAATACACTTATAAGCAAACATATTAGCACTTTGCCCACTTATTATTGATAGCTGAACCAATTTTGGCTGCAAACTTGGTGATAGGGAGAGATTAATTTCCTGTTTGTACAACATAGTTCTGGAGACTGTGGGAGTTACTGGGCTTTAGGGCAAAGCCCAAACAGGATTAAGCCATGCAAGGTGAAAAGTTTCCTGAGGATCTATCAAGGGGAGTAAATGTGGAGGTGGGAAGTGTGGGTAAGAGTGGAAAGATGCATAAAAAGTTTCTCATTCATCAGTCCCTTGGATGGGTGGCACCTGCACATATCCTGCCTCCCTTTTGTGTTTGTCACTGAGGTGTGGGCTTAAGAAAGGAGGTGCTGTAGCAAAGAGCTGTGGTGCTGCATCTGTAAAACTCAGGGTGGAGAGAAATCCACTTAGAAGTGTAAAGGCATGGCTGTGTGCTGCACCTTGGGGAAAGGCTGTCAGTTTTGAGGTAAAGTATCTGTCAGAAGAAAAGCTGAAGCAAAACTAGAAAACTGTCCAAACTGTCTGGATGCAGCCCTACAGAAAAAACAAAATAAGTGTGTACTGTTGTTAACAAGCCCTTTTGTGACAGGAAGGGAGGGTTGATTAACAGCAGAACATCTGGACAAAGACCACAGACAGCAGTGCTGCTTCCCATGGTTTGCAGAGGACAATTGAGGCCTGCAAATGCTTACAGAGGTCTGGAGATGTGCAACAGGCTTGGCATAGTGGAGATACAGAAAGAGATTAATTAATTTTCAGAGTAATAAGTCTTGCTTTATTAAAAAAAAGAGGTCTGAAATTTTGTTAATGGTAAAGGTATGTGTTATGAGATGTGCCAGTGCTACATCAGGGGTGCAGCCTCTGCACTGACAGCTCTGACAGGTGACAAGGGCTGCCTGCACTCATCTCCTGTCTGAGCAGTTTGTGCTGCAATGGATAAAGAAGCACCAAGTGAGCTCAGTTAATAGAAAGGAAATAATCAGAGCTGAGCAGGCTCATTTTTGCTGGGACAGTTTAAGGGCTATTCATATAAACACCTCAAATGCACAGGGAGGAATATAATCACTGATGAGAGATGTGGTGACCAGCTGTTGAGGCAGTGCTGGGCACAGCTGCAGGTGGGAGAGGACAGCCCTGTATCATCAGAGAAACTGGATTTTTGGTTGCCCTTTCTGTGCCCACCCTGCTAGAAGCAATCCTGCTGCTGTTGAGATTACAGCTTATCACAATGGTGGTAACCAGTCCTGGATGCAATTCTGGAGCTCCAACAGGGATTGGAGTCTTTTTCTTGTATTGCATGTTTAAGCAGGAGCCCCTTGTAAGCCATACACCCTATGACATTAATTTCTTTCCTTTTGTTAATGCTCCTTGAGAGTAGCCACTTCAATTTTGCATAATATGTTGTAGTTGGAGTATAAATATCCATATCAGTCTGTGTGGTTGCAGGAAAAATCAAGCTGTAGTACCTCTGGGGGAATTCAACTCCATGGGGACTCAGAGTAAATATTTCTTGAAGCCCATTGAAGTTATTTCACTGCTTTTATGCTGGCTTGTGGAAGGAGGAGAGAGTCTGCTGATGCTGCTGGCTGATGGTTTTTCCTTCTGAACAAGGGAACCTGCTTTTATTTCTGTGTTGGATGAGAAGACACTGCTGAATGTGCACAGCTGAGGGTGGATAGAGTAAAACAATTTTGGTTAAACCTGCAGGTGTACACCTGGGGCAGGCAATGTGTACAGCCTTGTTTTCAGAACTGCCACTGAATTAAGTTTCCTTCTTGGATCTCAGCTGGATTTGCATGGCTGTCTGCAAGTGTGTCATGTTTGAGTTGGATAGGCTGTGAGCACAAAACTCCATAAAGCAGCTCTGTGTGGTTGGCTGAACTTTACATGGTTAGGATTGGCTTAACTTTATGTAGGAAGAGCTTCAGCAGTATCCTAGAGGTTACTACAGGGCACAGTCTGCTGTGGAAGCCTTCTCCAGGGTGAAGTGCAGTGTTTGTCTGTGGTTTCTGTGGTGTTGTTTTGGAATAGAAGGACTCATGTTTTGGCTTGTAGTACTGCATAAGCCACAAGGGGAAAGAAACAGAACATGCAGGGAGCTGCAGGAGAAAGTGAGAGAATCACATACTTGAGTAATTCATTAGGTGATTCATCCTGTGATAGTTCCTTGGATCTGTTATAAGAATTAGTACTCCTTATGCAGTGGAGGAATAAATTAATTCAGACTTTCTAGAACAGCATAAGAAGTGACTTTGAGGCCCTGTCAAATGTTCCTATGATTTAGGAATCCAGTACAAGGGGGCAGTTTACCAGCCTGGGCCATCTGAGGGACTGCTTTAAATGAAATAATCTTGATCAGCACTGAAATCTGCTGGTGAAAAGTTGTGAGCAAAGCCAAATATATGCCTACTTGTAGTTTCCTCTGATACTGGCTTCAGTAAGATGCTCAAAAAATATAAAATACATTGGTCTTGTGTGAATTAAAGCAGTCCAAGGATGCAGGTTCAGACCTCTATCTGCCGGCAAAAGAGGTTGCATTTCTTTAGTAGAACAGGCAGCAAGGTAGATCAGTTGGAATAGGACTCTCTACTTCTCCTAAAAAGACAAAACTGTTTTGTGGATGACAGAAAATCTTTCCATTTCATGAACAAAGAAAAGGTGAACCTCTTGGTCAGAGTGCTGGATCACTCCAGCTAATATTGACAATCTCAGTGGTACAGGTTTGTTGGCTGTGGTGTGCTTTCCTCCCTCCAACATCAGAGCTGTACCTTCCTCCTCCATCTGAAGCCATGGTTCTAATTTCTGTAACTTTCAGGAGGTTCCAGAAGAATCCTCACCCTCATTGCAGATATTTTTCTGACTGTACTTCTTAAACTGCCCCTCTCCTCAGCATACACGGGGCCTTGCTTCTGGGGGTGTCATTGTTCATTGTCTTACTTTCACAGTTTGGGACTAAAAGGTTTGTAGGTTTTGGAAAACTGCAAAGTGAAACCATTGAAGTAATTGTGTGCTCAAACAACCTTTGAAAATGTAAGTTGTCCTCAGTCACTAACTGTGTGCAACTTTTTGTGATGTATTTGCAAACCAAATCAATAACGTGGCTTCAACAGTCTCAGACTTTTGAGTACAATGATCCCCAGTGAGTTTTGGCAGTGGCTCTATAATTTAATAGACTAATTTCCAGCCTTTTCATTTGGTCGGGTTTTATTTGTTTGGTTTTTTTTTCTTTTCATTTTGTTCCTTTGTCTTATTTTTTTCTTCTTTGTTTGTTTGCTTGTTTTTTGAGAGATTGTCCATTTTGGTGTTTCACCTTCCACTTTTATTCCTAGAGAGCTTTGTTCCCATCTGCAGCTTCTGTCGGTGTTTCTGTTCTGTGTCTCCTCTCCAAGTGCCCTCTGACCCCACCCCTGTCCTGGTGGCCCTCCTGCTTCCTACCCACACCTCCAGCAGGTCCTGAGCCTCAGAAAAGGGGCATTCCTTGAATCCTCCTGCTTCTTCAGACAAACCAAGACTTCTGCTTGTCCTGTGGCAGGATTCGTGCTCCCTATAATCTGATTTACAGACAGTTGCCCTGCTCTTCATCTCTTCTGTCTCTGTCATTGTTCCTTGATGCTGTTTCTGGCTCTGTGTTCACCTCTCAGGCTGAGTTCCTTCATCTCTTCTGAATCTTGCTCAAGGATAGCAGTGAGTTGGGCTCCTCAAATATGAATGCTGTGATTTTTATTTATTTTTGGCCAAATGTTCACTCCTCATCCTGTTTTACTTTTCACCTTCAGCATTTCTGCTCCTCTCTCCACACCAGGCCCAGGCTCAGAGTGTGTGTCAGAGCTATCCCAATCCCATCTCAGCCTCCTTGCCTGGATCCCAGCAAATCTGTGGCACTTCTTCCCTCCCCTCAAAGCTGGGGTTGCTCAGACAGAGGGCTGTGGCTGTCCTGTGATTTCTCTCCATCTTCTCTGGAGAGATGCTGTGTCTGTGTGGGATGATGCTTTACAGAGCTTTATGTGCATCATTATGGTTTTATAATGAAGATTTTGAGATATTAAACACTTTAACACTTGAAATGTGTTGTACCTGTTTAGTTTTCGACCTCAGGGAAATTTTCTGAAGATGTCAGCTGTTTGCATAATAAACTTATGATGATAACAATATTCTACCAAGGAAGGAACACATCTAATATTTACTGTCCGGGGTTGTAACTCTGAGTGTGACTTGAATTAGAGTTTGGTGCAATCTGACAATATTTATGCTGGGTCACTTTGCATATGGGAGAGCAGAAAGCAATTCATGTCAACCTGAGTGTGCAGGATGTGAGTCATTGCCTGATGGTCAATGCCTGGTCTGGCTGAGAAGAATATTTTCTATGAAATGAGTCTGTGAATCTTTGAAAATTACCTTTTTACATATTCATGAAAATTTACCTAAATTCATAGCAGCTTTGCATGGAAAGTGAATTGTGTTCTAGGAAGTGCCATATGGTCTGTGCTTTTATATTTGAACAATTATTGCATCAGAAATGTAAAGCCACAAAACGTGTTCTCAAACCATTGGGAGAAAAATCATGTAACCGGCCATGCAAGAGCTGTGTGTGATCCCCTGCAGGCTTCTTGACATCTCTGTTCAGGAGCACCTCAACACGTGGGCCTGGGCTGCTGTCTTTTTATGGGTTTTTAACCCATCTCTGATGACCCTCCTTGAACACTGGTCTGGGTGTAAGGAACACAGAGGGTCAGTGTGATTGCTGTGGAGAGTCAAAAGTGAGGTGTGTGTGATATTTAATGATGGGTCAATTCTTGGATGACCCACTCTGTGAAACTGGAGCTGGTTATTTCCCTGGAAACAGCATCTAAATCTATCCCTTCTGCTTGCTCCACACACTTCTGCTCTGCTGTCAGGCAAAGATCAATTTTAACATGCCCAGGCCATGGGCAAGAGCCTCTCAAACCTCTCCTGGCTGTTTGGAGTAGTCTGTGTACAGAGCCTTTAGGAGACACAGCTGTATCAGCCCTCAGAGAATATCCCACCTCAGGGATGGAGTTGGGCTCCTCCTGACAGGCAAGCAGCAATATTTTATGGCAGGGTGACTATAAACCATATCAATGGTTGGCTGAAAAGTCACTGTGAGAGATGCTGCTGTATATTCAAATGTGCTTGAATTTAATCTAGGATTTGTGGGGAAATAAGCATCATCATCATCATCCCTAATGAGGCACTAGGCTAGGAAACCAGTTTCTCTGAATGGTTTTAAGGAAGCTAATTTCTTAGCTCTGTCCCTTTGGGTGGCTGGCACTGGTTAGCCATGGTGCCTTGGTTTTCAGGGAATACTGTCTTCATAGGAAGTGTGGAGCTGGAGCAGACCCACAGCATCAGGTTCTAAAGTAGCATTCCAGTTCTCTGGTAAAGAAGTGAACATTTTGTAATTGCAGAGCAGCATGAGATGGTGTACTTGTTTGGGGCTTTTTAACATTAAGGAAAAAAAATCACATGCCTCTGTGTAAAGAGGATTAATTAGTCACTGGATGCAAGCCATTTGTGTAAAATGCTAAATATTGTTCTTCTGGAGAGTGTATCATCTAGAACTGGCCAAGTATTGAAGTGTATGTTTGCCTTTTCTCCCATGGACTAATTCATTAGAGTAATTACGATTAGAAATCTCCTACAGAGATGTACATGGAGGAGGAAAAGAGGGCTGTGGCTAAAAATTAGCTTTATGGAAATCTTTTCTCCAGCTGCCTCTATTTTCAGTCTTTCCTTCCACTCAGACTTCTTCCCTTTCACTACTGATACTGGTAAATTGTTCAGTAAAAGCACTAATGTTCTGTCACAGCGCAGACAGAAGGTGAGAAAAAGGATGTTTCTACCTCTGCCTGCTTATTTCTGCAGTTGTGAGCTAAAGAGTTCCTTCCTTGCAGGCATGCAGGGAGCTGAGGAGAAGCAGGAAGGGGAGCCACCACCCAGCATTGCCACTGTGCCCACTCAGCACAGGGTAGGTGCTTTACAGCTCCCAGCAGGGTGTCCTGGTAGTTTCTGGTTTCTCCTGTTCTGGCTGAGCTGACTCAGTCACCTCTTCCATGGCTCTCCCTGCCTTCTGGGAAGCTCTTTCCTCACCCAGGTAGCTGTTTCTCCCCTTGAATTTTGGCAGCTGGCTCCCTTTCTCTGCCACCCCTGCTCAGCTGTGGGAAGTATCTCCCCAGCAGCCCACGAGGTTGGGATGGAGCCCTTCTGTCCACTTTGAGCTGCAGCTTAAAAGATGGGGTGACTGTACCACATCCTTTAAAAGACATGAGGAAACTTTGAGTCATTTTTAGAGTCTAAAAACTTGCCACAAAACGAGCCTGGATGCGAGAGCTGGAGCACTCCAGAGGATGGCTGGGGTGAAGTGTTGTTGTGGCACTGTGATCTCTGCCACAGGAGAGCTGCTGCTGTTGTCCCCAGGAGTGGCTCTCCCTGTGTGCCTCTCAGAGTGGTGCAGGGACCATACCTGTGGCACAGGCTGTGCTTATATATATTTAATAGGATCTCAGCCATCAGATTTTGATCTGTGCTGCCTCTTAGATTCAGCTTCTTCACCATTCCTTTTCACACTACTCCTCCCACCACCCTCCCCTTGTCTGCAGGCCAAGACAGAGCAGGATCTCTGGTCCCCTCTTCCACGTCCTGATTTCAAGTCATGGTGAGGGCTGGCTCCTGTTCTGCAGGCTTTGCTGTGTCCATGTGTCTGAACAGCTTTCTGCCTCTCACTTGTGTGCCTCCCTCATCATGCAGGCACACAGGAGGCTCTCTACAGGAAGAACACTAAAAGATTATTGTTTCAGCTTAAAAAAAAAAAAAAAACCAACAATTATCTCCTTCCTGCTTTTATCAGGCTGCATCTTCTATGGGATGCTTGAGCTGCTGCCTAGAATGCAGCTCGTTTCTGATGTTCTCCCATCCCAGCAGCAGCCTGTGCTGTTAGCAGGTCAGTTTGCAGGTTGTTACCAGGGGTGCTCAGGTGTAAATGCCTTGGCAGGTAACTATATTGGCTGGAGTTTTGGTCCACTCAAACCAGCCGTGCTGGAAATGCCACCAGTGTGTGAGAGAGGGGTGGGAGCCTAACACTGAAAAGCTAACGAGGACATCTGGTTCAGGGGGCTTTGGGCATGAGGAATTGTTAACGACAGGCAATTTAGGAAGAAGAGACTTGCAGTAATGTACCCAGCAGCTAAGATAATGGAGCACTAAAAAGGTATTTTGAGTTGTGCATTTTATTTTATTGTGTATGTGCATCCTTGAATATCTTAGAATTTAATGTTGAGGGTTGGGGTGGGGAGAGGTTTTGGGTGTCTAACATGGGTTAGTAATGATAACTGCACTTTCTGCTGTTCCAGTAGTGGGCAGACACCCTATGAGCAGAGGTCTGAAATATCTCTGTTCTGGGTGAGTCCAGCTCTGCACTTGGCTCCTCTGTAAATGGTTTTCTACAGCAAAACCATTTTTTTTTTTTTTTTTTTTTTTTTTTTTTTTTTTTTTTTTTTTTGCCTGTGTGATTATTCCTTTTTTGATACCCTTCACCCTAAACAAGCCAAATCTATGTCCCACAGTGAATTCAGAAAATTTAGTGTTTAATGAATTGGAATAGAGCTAAGATTAGAAAAGCAGTTCATTGGAGAGGCTTGACAGGAGCAGTAGTTAAAAGTTTCTCTCCCTTTTTAGGTGAGGAATTTACATGAGTATTAATGTGGCAGCACAGCAGGGGAGCACAAAATACACAAAAGTAAATTGGCATCTTTGCAGCCAGCACTAGGCAAGAAGTTTTGGTGTTGTGAGGTGCTGTAGGCACAACAGGCAGCAGCTCCATCAGAATCTGCTGCAGAAATGGGGCATCCCCTGACCTGCCATGAGGGTTCAGTGATGGACTCCCCTTGCCCCAGACTTCTGTGCTTGCAGATCCCCCAGCATCATTAGAAAACTTTAATCATGCAGCTATTTTGTACCCTAATCAACTTTTCCTTGCTGCTTGGAGAACAGCAGCTGTGGGGGTTACTCATTGAATGAATCATAGGAAAAATTAGTAGTTGTCTTTATGAATTATCCCCTCACCCGCTTACCAGATTTCTGGTTAGGGTTTTTGTGTTTGGTGGTTTGTTTTTTTTCTTTCTTTTAAAATTGTGTTTAGCATTAGATTTTAGCTTAATGTGAATGTCTGGGGAAGTCCTGGTGATTTAGATTCTTGTATAACTTGGCCCTGCTCTGTGGAACTTCAGCATTTTGCTGAGCTATTGCATAGTGTTTAAATGAAACGTACTTGGGGGTTTTATATCTATAATAGTTTGTTCTGTTGAAAGAAATGAGAGCTCTGCAAAGCGTTTTTCATTGTAACACCTCTAATTTTTTGCCAGTCTGGGGCTGCATTTCTCCTTCAGCCTCACTTTTTCCTACCTGGCAGAGTTGCATTTAGACCTGGAGCGAGGGCAGGCACCTTGCTCGCCCTCAGGGAAGCATCTCCAGGTGCTTCTTGCTCTGGGTGCAGATGATGAAGGAGTCAGGAATGGCTGTGCCTGACACTTGGTGTGACCATTCAAAGGCAGCCCTGCTCTCAGCAGAGGGTTCATGTGCTGGGAGAGCTTCTCAAATCAATCTGTAACAACGTGCCAGCTGAAGGGTTTCAGTGGCTTGCTGTTGGCCAGCTGGCTTTTCAAAGAGCCACCAGCCTGTAGCTGATGGTTTCCAGACCTCAGATCCAGTGCTTGAAACAAGTAGAAATAAAAATAAAATCAAGCACTAATCATGAGGTTATATAGGCTGCATAAATGTTAAAAGCAAAAAAAAAAAAAAAAACAACCCCCAAACCAACTCCAAACCCCTTTTACTTAATCACAAAGAACTTTGAATTGCTACTGGGTTGTTTTTGTTATTTTTCTTGCTTTACATTTTTTATAAAATGATTCTTTTCCATTTATTTAATTTTTAAAGTACATTTCCAAGTCTTGCCCTTGCATTTTTGCTTCCCCAGCGTTGCTGCCCTCCCTCCCTGGCTCCATTAGAGCAGTGGCATTTCTGGGTTGAGCTGAGCTGCTGCCATCCCTGTCCTCTCTCCCTGCCTTCCCTCACTGCCATCGCTGCCTCTCTGTCCCCTGGGATGGCTCAGGCCCAGGAAAACCTGGCAGAGCTGGAGCCTGGATGTTGCTCTGTGCTCAGTGCAAGGAGCTGACCTGAGGAGACAGCACACACCACTGGGATTTCCTGTTCACTGCCTGCACAGGCTCTTGCTGCCGGTGGTTTTATCTGCTGCTGAAATGTTTTAATTTTCCAATTGATCTGAGATTCAATAGGAGGAAAGCTGCCTCCTGGAAGGGGTTGGAGTGTGCAATGCCAAGTGCTGTCCTGGCCATTTTCAAGGATCAGTTTTGGTTGACCACAATCTCTCACAGAGCAAAAGAGATTAACAAAAACTAATTTTTTCCCCCCAGGATTTGAGTCACATAAATAAACAGTTAATGTAGCTTTTCTGAGAAGTGTGAAGGGATGTATTTACTTTCCCTTGCAATTTTTAAATGTCTGGGACGTGGGGCAGCTCCTTTCACTGAGCCCTGAAGCAGCACAAGTGCTCCAGGAAGTATTAAAACACAGTAGTTGTGGTGAGCTTTATGTTGCAATTATCCACTCTAGGGCTTTAAAAAAGTGACTGTCAGAAGTGCTTTCTTTATTGCCAGCTGGAAAGATAAATGTAACCTCTTAAATGTTTCTTGGTTTCTTTTGGGTTGATGGATTTTATTTTTTTTCATTTGCTTGTTCCATCATTGTTTATTTATTTTTAGCAAGAGAAAAATGATGGTGCTGAACTCGCTGGTGGTAAACGAATTAGCTTTTCAGGAAGCAACTCCACTGCTTTGAATCTCATAACCTTGCAGCAGGACATGGGAGTTCTGTAGATTCTGCTGTACATTGTGCAGTAGGAGACAACGGGAAGAAAATAACATCCAACTGGGACCTAATGCAACACAATCACAAAGAGGGCTCCCACAAACCTCAGTGACAGCAATTCAGATTTCCTTTCCATTCTTATCCACGGGCCTGCAAACTGGAGGAGCAGAACTGTAGTCTGGGAAACTTTCCAGAATAATTTGCAAGCAAATGAGGGATGCAGCCCTGTCTCCTCTGGAGAGGCTCTTTGCCTGCCTTTATCCTGCTTTATCCCAGTTCTGTGTGTGTCTCCCAGAGGATGGACAGGGGAGTGTCTCTGGGGGGTTTCTCAGCTGTCAATACAGCACCAGGTCCCTTGGCAGACCTGCTGTCTTTTGCTGGGATGATCCTTTCCCCATTTGTCCAGATATTGAATATGTTCCTATAGACAATGCTTCTGTATTGGGACTTATTTCTTTTAAATTCAGATAAAGCAGTGAAAGGTGATTTGTTGCTTCTCAGTGTCCCAGCAGATGGGTGGAGGACAGCACTGCCACATTATGTTTTCCTGGTCTCAGAAATTGTCCTGCCACTGCTGTAGATGCTGATGTGATGCACAAACTACAGACACTTGTGGTAATATTTATCTTTTCGCCTCTTATCCTGGGCTTTTGTTGAGCTAAGTATATGTGAGAAAGCACTGGAAAGGGATAACCACAGAATCTTAATTTTTCAGGTTAAATTTCCAGGCTATGAAGGTAAAAAGCCAGGATTTTCTGGCTACACCAGTTTCTTTTTTTTTTTTTTTTTCCCTGAGTGCCTGAGGGCAGAAAGGAAGTGTTCACTGCCCTACAAAATCCTTCTTAAGTGTGAATCACAGTTATGATTTATTTTTAAATACACTGATATGCAGGTTAAGTCAGAACAGGTCTGCTGTTTTTGCCTTTAATGCAATTACTTCTATACTTTCTACAGTTCACAATGAATTCTAGAGTAACTTCAAATCTTTGAATATGGAATGAAATCCCAATGAAGCTTAAACAGAAAAAAATTTTCAATGCCTTAAATTTCAATAAAATTCAGATATTTTGAAAGCTTACACATTTGAAAAAACCAGAATTGCAGAGTTTTTAACACTGGCTTTTCCACATTTGGTCCCACTAAACTTGCTGAATTCACAAGAAGCACAGGACACATCTGCAAAGCCTCCAGTCCCAGTGTGTCAGAGGATGTCCAGTAATTGGGGAATTAGCCCTTCCCTTGGAGGGACCAGATGCAGAGGGGTTTGGATGCCTGGGCAGCCTTCCTTTATTTTGTGAAAACCCATGTGCATGACCTTGAACAAGAGGCTGAGTCACCTGGCAGCTCATTTCCCATCTGGAAAACAAGGATGATAAAAGCTCTGGCCACTAAACCAGGACAGATTGCAGAAGGATGAAAGCTGCTGCAGAAGGCAGGAGATCAGTGTGTTACATCAGTTTGTGTCTTTGGGAAAATGTTACTAAACATCTTTTAAAACCCAGCTGAACAGAGCTGTTGCTTGGGGAGAGCAGGAAGGCAGAGAACAGCAAGGGGGAGTGGGGGTGTGAGCTGCCCAGGGCTGGGTGTGCCTGGTGGCTCAGCTGGAACCAGGAGATGCCTTGGCTTCCTTCCCAAAGCTCTGCTGATCCCAAATCCAGGTGAAGCCCTGTTGGGTGTGCAAACTCGTGGGGAGGTCAGGGTTGTGCCCTGAGTGTCCTTGTCCATGCTGAGTTAGGGACACGGGGCTGTTGCTGCACGTCCTGAGCCAATTTTGTTTTTCTTTGACTTCTGTTGTACTTTTTAGCCATCCTCTGTTTTTGTGATGTGGTACAAGTGTAACCACTCATACAGACAGACAGATTTTGCAGCAATATTGGTCTTTTCTAGTGAAAAGACTGGAAATCATTATTCTTTTTGACAGCCAAACTTCTCCAGAGAGTGAATAGGAAGCATTATTCTTAAGTAATGAGGGGATTAAATGAAATTTTTCAAAGCAGTAATATATTCAGCTTCAGATTTGAAATGTTCAAAACATTACTCTGTGACTGCAAAAAATTACTTTGGCCAATGTAAAATGCCAGGGAAATTCTACCCTGGATGGTTTGAGATTTGGGGAAAGAACATCTCATCTTATATTGATGGTGCTGTCTCACATATCTATATCTATATTTTTAAAATTTTTATTTCTTTTTTACGAAAGTCAAATGCAAGTACTTTCAGTAACTGGGAGAGAACTGCCTCGTGATGACTCTTTCTTTCTGCAAGTAGCAGAAAAAGCAAGCATTAGAGGTTGGTGTTAAAATAGTACCTTGCACCTCTCTTTAAGGATATCAGTCTTTTCTGCTATTCAAAAGGGAAGCAGAACAAAAACATTGTGGGCAATATTTTATAATAGAACAATGAGCCTGAATAGCTGGATTTAAAACCCCCTGTTTCATAAATATTTCAAAGAATCTTCACAGATTTAAACTTAGTTTTTTTTATCATTGCTTTCCTTATTATGCATCAGCTTTTAAGTTCCACTGTGAAAGAAAACTTCAGAGTGAAGGATGTTATTATCAGTATGCAGTGGCACTTTTATATACTGATTATAATGAAGCCTCTCCACATCACTTTCCTTCATGACTTTCATATCTACACCTAAAATGAAAAGGAATAAACGCACCTTTTGCTCAGCAAATATTTTTATAAGGTCAGCAATTGATTGCTGAGTGTCAGAGCGCTTCAAGGTTTTTCTGGACGTGCCCAGTGATCTGTGGGGAGCCACATCCCTCTGGTTTGAAGCATGTCTGTTCTCATAAGGGCACCTGTAAGGGGCTTTTTGTGATTAGAGGCACTTGCTGCAATGCACACTTTTCTATGTCACAATATTCCTCATCCCTTCCCGTTTGTCTGGTTGCAATAGCATTTGTTTCAGTGCAGCTACAAACTCTGCTGATGCTCTGAGACTGCAGTGATCCTGGGAGTTCTTGAGTGGCAGCCTCTGACATTTGTTTAGGTAATGTTGAGCAATATTAAAAAAACAAACGGCAAGAGAAGAATGTGCTGCTGTATATTATCACATAAAATTATAAATACTGTTGAATATCTTCAAAACAGGACACAATGATCAGCCACTGGATCTTTTATGCACATCTTTGCAGAGTAAGAGGCAGTACAGAAATCTGTCTGAGTGGTAGGGGAAGACTCTGCTGTGGAAAGCTTTCCCAGGTACCCTAGGGTGTGAATAATCCCTTTTGGCGACGTGCTGTAAATGAATGATCTAACTTGGTCTGCCTGCACTTGCAATCTGGTTATTTCCTGTTATTTACGATGTTTGGTTAATTGAATTTTCTTATTAGCAGTAAATAATAGCCATGTGCTGGCTTTCACAGCTTTATTGTACAATAAGTATTAATGCCGTGTAGCTGGTCAGTGCTTTCATACCCCGTGGCACGGAGTGTGAAGTTGGAAGAATTAAAACAGTGATGGTTCAGCTCCTTGTTCAGTCTTCTATGTTATAGAAAGATCTCTTTAAAACTAAAGTGGGGTATTTCTGCAGCTCTAAAACACACCAGGTATTTTCAGGCATCCGTTTTTGGTCTATTGCTAAGAAACAAACTTAATAAATATAAATGAAGTTGAGCTCCATGCTTTTAGCAGATCCAAAGTGCTCCCTCTATGACTATAAAGCTGGTGCTGCCATCCCATATACCCTCATTAGATGGACCTGAAAGGCTGCAGAGTCATCTAGCTTTCAGATTATGACATATCATGGTTCCCTTTGGCAGCCTGGAAATGATAGTAAGATTTGTTATGTAGTTTTTTTTCTTGGGGCAGAGCTGTCCATTGCCCATCAGAAAAACCATGAGCAGTAGGTTTACACTGATGTATCTCACTTTTTTCCCCTCTGTATAATATTTTAATACTGGGATTGTTGGGCTGGTGTGTGATATTTGTTTATCTGTCTGTTTTTAATTCTCCTGGCCTGTTTTCTGAGTGGAAAGGGCAGTCTCTCAGGCTGGCATGGAGAGTGCTCACAGCACCAGGTCCTGCACTAAAGCACCCCATCCCTGGGAAAGGAGGGGAGCAGGGTTCTCACCTCAATCCACCTTAGGTGTGCTGCTTTCTTACAGCCACTATAAATACTGCTTTGATTAGCATGGCAAAGGGTTGTATTTTTGGCACTGCAGGTACACACAGGGCTGCAGTTTAACACAATCACGTGCTGCTGATTCCCAAGTGAGCGATGCTCACCTTGACATTTCAGTGCCTGCAGTGGGGCTGCAGGGCTGGTGACACTGGCACGCTGTCCCCACCCTCCTCACCATGGGGATGGGCAGCACTGAAGGTGGATAGGCTCCAGAGGAGGTATGAACACGAGGGAGGATGAAAACCTGGCTGTGTGTGAGGTGTGTGCTGCTCCTGGGGACGCTTTCCCCGCAGATGAGCTCTGGGAACAGATTCAGAAGTGCTGTTTGCTCAGCTTCATCTCTGTCTCACTCTATGACTCCATCTCCTCTCCTGTTTGGTTTGATAATCTGATTTATCAGCCATCTCCCTGTAAAGTAGAGGATTAACTTTTGTGTGGTATTTTGAGCACTATACTCGTATTCAGGATACTTTGTAAGGTAAATAAGGCGTACTCCAATATCAGGGATGTGTTATTAGCCCCTGGTGCTTTCACCAGATATCTTTTTCTGTAAAAAATGTTTGCCACTGCAGTTTCAAAAAAACCCTTTATTTTGTACAGCTTTTTAGTGTCGTGACTTTCCAGATCATCTCCATGTACTTCTGGGTTTTATTTGTGGTCAGTAAGCAAGTACATCTTTGATAAGTTTATTTTGCTTATAATGGGAATGTATTTCTCCACAGACTGAGTTGACTGAACTGTTTCATGTTTCTGGTAATGTAGACATATAGCAGTCTGCAGATTGCTTGATAATTCCCAGGTGGGTAAAATTAGAAAGGAAAAAAAAAAAAGTGAAATTAAAAGATCGTTTAAATTATAGCCCTTTGTTCTACCTTGTTAGTTAACATTCCAAGCAACAATGTACAAACTGCATAATTTGTTGTGTGAAAATGTACCCAGTGTGGAGCCATCTGTGTACCAGTTGACACTATTTATATCAAAAGGGACATAGCAATAGCTGGAAGAGCCCCTATTCCCAACTAACCATTTCCAGTGTGACTCTAAATTATTGATTTACATTCATTCTCTATTAACCTATTATGAATTCATCTGCTGCTTTCAGCTCTCCTATCATGCTGATGTACTTCTAATTTTCCAAACTGAATGGTGATTTACTTCAAAGATGTTGGGATGAATTGTTCTCCAGTGAATATCTGAAAGCCTCTTGTGCCCCAGGTAACCTCTTTGATTTGAAATCTTTATTGAGAGTTCTGGCATATAACAAACCCAGCAGCAATTCCTTGGTAATCTTGGAAATGCTCCTTTTCTTTCTGTCCTTCCCCATCTGCTGAGTAAATGCTTTTATTTCCAAAAAGAGCACTTATGAGATAATGTGCTTGGTGTCTTTGGATGGAATGACCATTCTGGTCTTCCTGGGCTCTGCCCAAGGTGCTCATGGCCAGTGGGAGTTGGTTTTCATGTCTATTTAGTAGGGATATCCCATCTCCAAAGTACTTTGGATTTACTGGGTCCTGTACATGATGGAATTGCACTTGGTGGCTCTTTTAGGTTTACTCTGCTTGAGTGCATTTTGTTTTGTCCTAAAATGCATGTTTGCATATTGTGCAACCACTGGGGAAACCACAGAACCATACAGGAATGAAGTTATTGCTAAAACTGCATTTTTCCAGTTAACTTACATGGTAAAATAAATTCGGAGAATGTTTGAATTAGAAGCTGTGACTTAGAAATAATTTTTGAGAAAATTATGATGCAGTAGTAGAGTGAAAGTCAAAAAGTTATACGAATACTACAATGGAGAGAAATTCTATATTCTTAGATTTGACTGATTTTTGAAGACATCTAGTTTGAGTGTGATAGAGAGTTTCACCTTTTCTCTGGAATTACAGCAGTATCACTGATACTTTGTGTTGTTGACTCAGTAAGGAAGGTTTTACTGGCACCCATGAAGAACACAATTAGTAGCTCACAGTATCTTCTTGTTTTGAACAACTCCACGTTTCTTTTTCCTATGGCTGTATAAGCCACTGTGCCAAATAATTTCTTCCTAATGTGGATGATACCCCCAGGGCTCCTGGGGAGATCCAGTGGGTGATGTGGGAGGGTTCTGGTGACATTAATGGTGGCAGCTGCCTCTCAGTGCACCCACGGAGGTGTCAGCTGTGACTGGTGACAGGGGACAGCTGTGCCGAGTGGGGACAGACTGCACTGGAACTGTGGTGAGACTCTGGGATTGACTGGTCCTGGTGAGTCCCTCCAAGTGTGACCAAAGGGTGCCAAAGCTGCTGTGGGAGCTCTGTGGGAGACAGGGCTTTTGGGCTGGAGCCTTCCTGAGCATGGAGAGCCCAGAAGGAGCAGGGAGAGCCTGCAGCCACCGAGACAATCTCTCCTGCTGGCTCTGTGTTCAGCCAGGAGCTGCTGGGCTGTGTCTGTTCATGGGGCAGGGCTCCTGATGAACCTAGCCTCGTAATCCCATCTCCCTCCTCATTTCCAGCCTTGGAGGACACATCTTCCCTCTTGTGTGCAGTCACCAAAGGCTCCTCAGTGCTGCTACAGCTGCAGTGGCAGAGCCGCTCTGTGTGAAATCCTCCTGGGTGCTGCCACTGCTGAGCTGGACTCAGGGCTGGTTTAACTTGCTGGTGTGAAGGGTCTGGCTCAGATTCTGCTGTGCAACTGCAGCAGAACAGAAAGTGTTCGAAATGAAATGTGCTCATCCCTTCCCTCCCCACGCCCCAGTCTTCACCCTGATCTCCAGGAGCACCACGTGATGTGCAGATGGTTTTGTGAGTAGTTAAATTGTGAGGAAAGGATCTCTTCCAAGTACTGTAACACCATGTAACCTAACTCAAATACATATTGTGGCTCAGAGGCAACATCTCGGTTTATTCTATTAAAGTATAATTAATTACCATTTCAATAGGGCTACTAGGTGTGTGTATTCACCCAGTGCATTGAAAAATAATAACAAAGCTTTTTATTATCTAAAGGGTGATGTTATACATTGTGAATGCAACCTATTAATATGGAAATACTGGCACATTCATCCAGGATAATTTGTATGGTGTGTTTCCTGACCTAATAATGAAAAAAGTAGGTTAGCTTCCAAGTTTTCTGAGATGGGAATTAAAGCTTTATAGCAAGAAAGTCTTTGATAGTTTTACACAAATGGCTGAAACTTGCAAACCTTGCATATTTAAAATGGTTTATTCCACAATGATGACTTGGAGATATTTCTAATTAATTGGAGTAGTACATCACCGCCGAATTTCCTTGGCTTTCCCATTATCTCACTGTTGTTTGCAATTTAATGGAATTAAAAAGCATTGAAAGATACAACTAACCAAACATGGTGTAATCTGAGGAAATATGGGCTCATAAGGAGATTTTATAAAATGTAGTTTACAGAAGCTTATGCAAAGCAGTTTTCTTCTTCAGGAAGCATTAAATCAAGCATTGAGCATTACAGGTGCTTTATTGTTGCTAGACAGTGCATAGTGTGGGGTGCCCATAAATACTGAGCTGTTAGGTCTGAGCCTGGCTAGCTTTTTGCCAGAGGTGTATTTGTGAAGCAGCTGTTGTATTTATGGCCATCTCTGAGATGGTTTCAGTGTTTAATCAATACCTGCTCCAGCCATCAAAATGATGACCTTCCTGTAGAGCTTTGCTTCCTTGCCAGCATAAATGTGAGATGCTAAGCTGTGTTTCAGGAATACAGAGATTGCCATGTTGCATTAGAGCTGATGTCCATCAGATGTCAGGCTCTCAAGGTGCACCTGTGCTGCAGGCAAAGGTGTGACTGCATCACAGGCAGCTCCATTTGCTTCAGCCAAAGGCCCTGACAGCCCCTGCCCATCCCTTCATCCCGATGTGTCCCAGCTCTTCCTCCTCCTGATGTGCCCCAGTTCCATTTTGCTCTGGCTGCAGTGTGGGGCAGATACACACTGGCAGTGAGGAGGCAGAATGAGAATACCAAACTTGACCAGTGTTGCAGGGGCATTTTTGACTCTCCCCCCAGCCCTTGTGATGTTAGAAAACACTGAATATTTGAGCCTTCATCTCTGAGTGGTGCTTTATGCTCTGAAGAAGCTCATTTTTGATGGACTTCTCTGTGCATTGCTTACTGTCATTCTGTATTGTTCAGTGAAAACACATCCTTGAGCTCTCCTGCTGTGCAGGCATAAATTCTTTTAAAGATTGTGCGCTTCTCCAGTGCTTTCAGTATCTCTTCAGCTAAATCTCGCAGCTGTGGTCCTCTCACCCAGCAGATATCCTGCCCCCAGATGCTCACATAGTAACTCTTTAAATACAGCACACCTTGGTAGTAGCTGGTTGTCAGAACAGTCGTGTTCTGTAAAGTGTTTTCTGAAAGGAATGGTTATTGTGCATATGAAGCTTTCTTTTAGGTTTTCTGCTGTTTTGCTTTGCCCATTTAATATTTGACTGTCGTCCAGTGATGGCACAAAGGTGTTCTGCTTGAAGAGCAGAGGCTTTGCTTTTTCTGCTTCTGGTCTGTTAAAACTTTGTGTTCTGTGCTAAAAATGGAGAGTGTTGTATATGCTGGACCTTTTTGTTTGCCTCATGAACACCTGTGATCCACAAGCTGCACTGAAACTGTCATATTTATATTTTTTGAGAGCAGTAACTTCTGACAGAGTCACAAGACAAATTCAGAGAGGGGCTGAGCATGTTCTGGTTCTGCCCTTCTGCATGGTTGTGAGATGGGAGAAACTTTTTATTGTGGGCCTGTTTGTAGTCACTTTTTGCAAGAAATTCTTGGTTTTATTTTGGACTCAGAAATGTGGTTGAAGAAAATGAAATCAGGGCGTGAAGAACACGCTGTTATTGGAAGGAGTAGTGGCAGCTTGTATTAGCTTGGTGATTTTGAGAGGCTTTATAATGATAATAGAAATGTTGGGGGCTGGATAGGCCTGGTATTTGAGTGTTTTAAATACTTATTTATTTTTAAAAGTGGACTCAAACAGATGCTTTGTAGTATGATAAATTATTTATCCAAAAGTTACTTTGGTTTTGGTCTGATGAAATCCCAGTGAGAAGACAAAAACTATTGGGGGACTTGGATTCTGTGGAATTTCTAATGACACTTGATAGCACAGGAGTTTAGGGGGGGGAAATTATCTGAAATCCTGTTTACTCATAGTTGTCTGTTCAAATTCCACTGCAGGAATGAGAATTGTTTTAGCATTCCCAGTGCTTGGTTTTTTAATGTTTGTTTTCAGAAATAAAATTAGATTGATCTCAGAATAATCAGTTTTCTTTCTTTTTAATATGACATTATTTTCTGTGTGAAATGACATGCTTTCATGGAAGTAAATGTTGAACTACTCTGAGCCATCCCATCTCTTGGAGAACAGGGAAACCTGGTAGGAGTATGGGCAGGTAAGAGAGCAGAAGGTGGAAAGAGAAGAGAGTGCAGGTGTCCCCTGATCCCCACTCCCAGGTGAGGGATGGAGCACTGTGGGGTGGAAGGCCACAGTGCAGCCTCAGGACATGCTGAAACCCCTCTTTTAGGACGACAAGCTGGCTTGCACTCTGTCCCAAAGCAGATGTTGTGGCACAGCTCTCCAAGTAAATCTTGCATTATTTCAGAGGAAAAATATGCTCCCCTAATCTTTGGAGACCAAGTGTGTCCATTGGAGTGAGTGACAGGCTGGGCATGACCTCCTCCTCAAAGTTTTGGGTTTGGGGATTTCTGTTGCCAGCATGCTTTAAAGGGTAAGGAGCGTTGCTGCTCATTAATTAGTAAAATTTGAGCTGACTTCAAGTGGTGCTTGGAAACATTAGCTATCAGAGTTTGGATTCATGCCCTTGAAGAAAAATGAGTTTTATGTTACTTTTCCAATTTTCATTAATAATTCTCCTTCTCCTAAAATAAGGCTTCAGCTCAGGAGGCATGAGCAGCTCTGGGCAGATGGACCACTCTGAAGGCCTGTGCCATAAACCAGGAGTCTTTTGGGGACACACAACCAGCTCTGGTGGAGGTGCTGGGTCTGGCATTGCCAGCAGTAAGGGAGGGTTTGGAAAGTCCTGGGGAGTCTCTGTCACTGTCATTGCTGCACTAGGCAGGAGATCAAAGTGACCAGCTCTTGATGGTTCTCTAAATCCTGTACTCCTGCACCCACCTGCCAGTGGCCATCACCAGCTGGGGTGGCAGCACCCTTTATCACCTTTCTCCCCACATCTCCTCTTTCACCACAACAGAGAGAGCTCAGCCTTTTCCTGGCTTTCTGAACCCTCACACTACCAGCGTTTTAGGGCTGCTGGAGCTTTGACTTTCAGCTCAATGTTGAGGTGTGGATCTGAGATAGCACTTCTCAGATTGGACCTGTCTGTAGCCTGAGGACCCCACTCCAGTTGCCCTGGGTACAATCACTCCCTGCCATTTGGGGTTTGAACACAGGGCCCTTACAATGTACCCCACCTCCAGTTTGGGCTGGGAAGTCTCTGGACACATAGCAGGTATGTATGGGCACATGTTGACAGGCAGAGGGCTGGAAACCTTCCAGGGTTTCCCTTATTCTATTGACAATCTGCTCAGTGTCCTTAAATGCTGCTGAAGCTGTCCAGAAAAACAAATTGTGTCAGTGCCAAATGCTGTCGTCAGTGCGATCATGTGTGATGGATAAACAGGTCTGAGAGTCACCAAATGGTTAATCTGCCCTGTAGATAGATATGCTCTTTAGATATAATAAGACCTGCCTCTTTTATAAAATTAGAAAGTGAATGTGCACAGCCATTATATAACTGAGAAGTGAGTACTGTATATGGCAACATGATGGATTAACATATATTGAAGGCTTTGATTGTTTTCCTTTCTTTCCTTCTGGTAGTTTATGGAAACTTTTGAAAAGTTTTCAAATGACCTTTGAAATTAGCTTGTAACCTGTGTAGTTGATCATCATTTTCTGTTCCCTGAGCCAGCAGTGTTTAAGGATTCATAATTCAGTATTTCAAAAATTGTCAGTGGCTTCCCTATATGAAATTTTAAATATTCTGAATGTGCTTCTGGCATTCAGTGGTTGTATTTGTTCATTCAAATGTAATGGATATTCAATAGCACCTATTATCAGCTTGATACAGAAAATATACTTGGGTAATTACATATGCCTACACTTGATATAAATTTAAATAATTTTCTTCCAAGAGGTCTGGTAAAAAATAACACCATTTTTTTTTACATTTTATGAAGATTCAGTTCAGAATTTTTGAATTAATGAAAGAGATGTTTGTGGGCGAAAGGAGGATCCACCTCCCTGGTGCTGGTGCACGAAGCAGGGTGTTAGTTCCCTACTTCTAGCAAACCTTTCTGTGCTCTTTGAATCATCTTCTGTATTTTACTGACCTGCAGAGATTGGAACCTCTGCTCATCATAAACATATGAGTATTTTTCTGAAGTGGACACAGAAATGGATGATGTTGATAGTAAGGCGTTCTTTACAGTTTTTTAAATTTTAAGAGGATATATTTCACCTGCTCAGCTGATCCAATATAAAAAATTGGATAGGTTTTCCTGCAGGCTGATGTGTATGTGTGGGACTTTGGCATTCTGAAGGGCTGGTGCTCCCTGGGGTAAAAGCTGTGCAGGGCTGAGCGTTGTCTCTGCACCATGCTGGTTCTCACTGTGCTGACCAGGCAGGCGACTGCAAGGATCAGGAGCTGCTGAAGGAGGCTCTCTTTGGGTTTTCTATTTTCTGCAGCCCCAGCCTCTGAGCCAGGAACAAGCACGGTTCACTGACCTGGTGAAGGATATCAGGGAGAGGAGCAGTTTTGCTGAACTCACAGAATGTTTGAGATGGGTTGAAACTCCAGTGAACTTTGTTTCTACAATGGCCAAGCGGTTCCTTTAGGTCAAGGACAGGAAACTTCCGTTCACTGGTGTGAACGGAAGAATTTTCATCTGACTTTATTTATCATTCTATGAATTAATCCCTGGAAAGAAGAGTTGCATTTTGAAAACCCAAGAGTTGCATTCATAGGAACTGCTATAACATAGCTTATGCTGCCATAGCAACATAGGAGTGCAATGAGTTAGAAATCTCTCAGTTATTAGAAAACCTGAATTAAGCCAAATATTGAACAAGCTGTGTTTGCATAACACCCAAGGTTCTGCCTTCTCTCATGAGGTTTTGACCTCCTTTCAGGTAAAGGGGTATCCTTGATTCTCAAGAATCAGGCTTGACTGAGAGAAACAGTTTATTTTCTGCTGAAGAGTATGAGAATAGCTGTGCTGTGGTACAGATTTGTGAACATATATTTAGCCTGCTGACTGTGCTCAAAGCTGTCTTGAAGAATATTTTAAAAGGTTGTGAAAAATGGTAAGAAAAACTAATTTCTGTACCTTACGTTCCCTTTTTGTGAAACAAAGATGCTTATATTTATTTCTGCATAATGACAGATGAAACCAAAAATCCTGTGAAAAAGAAGTTTTCTGAAAGGTGAAAAAATAGCAAGAAGGTAATAGCAAAGACTCTAATGAATTATTTGGTTTCCACCTAATGTTTGAGGGGAGTACTGAGGCTGGTTTGGAAAATATTGTGAGGCCAAGAATCCTGTATTGCTTTCTGTATGAAATACCTCTCCATTAGGATAAATAAAGGAGGACGCTTCCAATAGAGTGTTAATTGGAAGAAATTTCTGGAAAATATTTATTGGGATCATTTCATTTAGAAAACACCCTGCCATTACCCTAATGCCAGGAAGAATTGTCCTTTGAGGTGTCAGGGCTTGTAGAAAAACCTCATCTTTCTTGTGTTGTCAGTGACAAAGTGAAAGATGGAAGAAGGAAATGTGTTGTGGTATGGTTTTATTTTTCATCTTATTTTTGCTGATCTTTCTTATTTTAAAATTTATTAATGTTTCTATTGTAGTTTGATCTTTTGTCAGAGATTGCTAATGTCTCCAGACCACCTTTTCTGCTGTGATTTTATAAATGCCTAGTTGCAATATCAATAAAAAAAAACCTATGGGCTTTAATAAATTTTATTTGTTATGAACTTATTTGCCTGAAGCATAGAGTTCTGAAAGTATACTTTTAGTGCTGCTTTTCAAAAACTTTCAAAATACTTGCAATTGAGGGGATCAGGAATTTTTTTTCCTATTTTGCAGTGCTCCTAGCAGTTGTCAATAATGTGTTTTTTAAAGATCCAGGTAATAGTACAATGCTGAAAAAGAAAGTGCAAGTGCAGCTGTTTCTAAAACTCCTACTAAAGCACTGATAACTCTGTTGGTTTCCAGTAACACTGCAGTGCCATTAGACTGAAATATTGATAATTGCAATTAAACTAAGATTATTTCCCGTACGCTTTCTTCTTACAGTGCCTTTTGATGTACTCCCTTTCCTTTAACTTACTAGCTCTGAAGTAATTTCTTTCCTTCTGCAATTGACTCTTGGGCATTCCAGTTGGCTCCATCACCTCTTTTTCCAGTAGAGGACTTTTCCCAGTGCTGCTGCAGGTCCTGGGCCACTAGAGGCTGATTTTCCTTTCTGAAGCACCTTGTGACCTCTCTGCTCTGGCTTCATGGTGTCCTCATTGTACATGCTGTGTGTATCTGTCACATACACAGCGCATGCAATGTGGACATAATGGAGCTCAATGGCACCTGAGAACAGAAAAAAACACCTGCAAGAAGTGTTGTTCTGGGTTTGGTTATATTCTGGATTTTTGTAGGATTTCACAACTTTCCTTGGTGTGCGTGTATGCTGTCCTTGTGTATGAGATGGGGTCCAAAACTCGTGTTGTAGATACAGGAAAATAAGGCAGGGACAAGAACTCACAGGGTCATTGCAGTTTCCCACAGCTCCACAAAAGAAATCTATTTGCAGGACTTGCAGGAATCTAATTTTGGCTCCTGATAGCAAGGTGATTCACTTGAGGTACATGTATTGTAATAGTGTTATTTTGTGGTGTTTAATTTTTTTTGCATATTCTGTGCTTTGCACCATCACTGAGAATTTGGGAGAAAAACTGCCTTTCTCATGTAACAAGAAAATGTTGTGCAAATCTTGTGTCAACATTTAAATTTGGGTGTTTTTGTTGCTGTTGTTATCTTTTGTTTTGCTTTTATTTTTGGTTGGTTGGTTTATTTTAAAAACAAAAAGAGCAAAGCAAACCCAAACCTTCTGATTTGTTTTAAATTAAAAAATCCCAAACCCTATCATTTGTATCCTAGTATTTAAAAAATGCTATTCCATGAGTAGTTTTTTTAATGTTGTCCTTTTTTTCAGGCAGTTCTACTCACTCATCTACATTAGCAAACACAGAGCCATATTCTATGTTTTCTCTGCCATGAATGAACACTTTTAAAAGATGGGGTTTTTCACTAAGTGATTTTGACAAACTGAACATTTGTGCGAATAGCAGTTACCCCTGGTAAGTGCTAAAATACAAGGAATTAGATCTTTAAAAGTGAAAATTATTGCAGGGGCAAAATACTGCACCTAAAGTGACTTGAGGAGGCTGAAAATGAAAGGTCATTCTCAATTGGGTACAGCCTGAATCTGTAATGGGCCAAAATCTGCCTTCAGGAGCTGAAGCCCTGCTCAGGAACAGGAGCTGCTGTGCTCCTTTTACTGTGCTGAGGTTAAATTTAAAAGGAGAGGTTTGTGGTGGCATTGGACAGGTTTCCAGGGACAGTGAGGATGTGCCAACAAGAAACTCTCTTGGGGGAGCTGCCCTGTGAGGGGGCATCATCTCAGGATTCTCATCTCACTGCCTGTCCTGAGCCTGTATGGATACAAACAAAGACCTGACAGGAGATAATGACAATTAGTTTCTGATGTTTAAAAAAACAAGTGCACCCAGTGCAGAGAGTACCATGAAAGCAGTGCTTTGCTCCCAGGTGTTTTTCCAGGAGGAGCTGGGATGTGACCCCTCAAAGCTCAGTCCTGCAAGTGTTGGTTTGGGCTGCTGGGAGCTGATGGAACTCCTCTGACCTCACTCAGTGTGTCCCACTGCAGTGAAGGACTCCTGGAGGGCTGGGGCTCTCCTCTGCCAGAGTAGCTTTGCTCTCACTGGATTATTTTTTATTCCTCCCTGTGAATCACTATTTTCATTAATCCAATTGCTGGAAAAGGATTATATCCTCAGAATAAAATCCGGTCGTAATTAAAAATGTAAAAGCCGCTTATGTTTTTAGGGCAAAGTTATTAGAGGGAGGTATCAACCCACCAATATTAATACCCCAATCTCTGCTAGGAGGCTGTTATCATGATGAAAGTGCCTGATAATGGCCTGGTTACTGAATATTTTATTGTAGATAACTTCTCCTTGTGTTTGCCTCTCATCTGCGTGCACCATAAGCTGTCCACAGCAGCCTGCCTCTCACATGCTCTGTGGGCGTCCTGGTTTTTCCAAATTTCAGGAAAAGCCTTCTTTTTAGGAGCTAAACTAGCAATATTATAAAAGCAAGAAGAGTTTGTGACAGACTGTTCAGGGCACGAGGGCTGTGGGAATCACCTCTCTAAGAGGATTGAGGCATATTCCAGTCTTCAACATCTGCATCTTAAGCCATCTTTTCATAATGAATACTCCCTTATCAAATATCCTCTCTGCATTTGTAGTTTCCATCAAACCCCTGTCTGGGTAAAGAAAAATGGCAAAGTGGAACAGCTCTCAGCCATCCCATTATTCATGCCATGTGCCCAGATTTCAGGCAAGCAATTGTCTGGGTATTCAGTTTGCAAGCCTGCTTTGTCACTCTTTGAGTAGAGCACTTTTTAATTACCTCTTTATAATTAAATCAATTGAGGGGCTAGAGTTACCTATTATTATTATTTTTAATCCAAAGATTGAAACTTTCTTTGACCTTTGGTTTCTTCAAATGGAAGGTGTTTAATTTTGTCTCTGCTCTTTTGAATTAAATGAGTTTGCTGTGAAGGAAAGGATGCTGAAAGACTTATTCCCTGATGGAGGATTTAGATGAAAAATTACGGACCCGAGCGACTCTCAAACTGCATTATTCAGAATCTCCTCCACCTTAGACTGTGCTCAACTCTGCAGGCTCAAACATCCTTCACCTGACAGTCCATGGTGTTTGGTCCTCTGATGGTAAATGAGCTTTGCACCTGAAGCAGTGAATGGAATCGTTTAGAGCATCAGTGCTAAACTGCAAAAGGGATGGAAACAAATTACCTCTCAAATGTCCATTTATCAGCCTCTGAGCTACAGCAAATTTCCAATGAAGAAAGCTCTTTCTGATGTTCCTTTCTGGTTTAGGTATGTTTTTTGATGGTTTTTCTTTTTTTCTCCTTCCTTGATTTGCTTTCCCAGCTCCTTTTCATGAAGATCTTTTGATCTTTCCTTTCAGTAACGGCATATTTGTGATCTTTGTTCTCCTCCAAGTGGCCCCACGTGGCTTGTGCTTGGTTTTTGGGGTGTCAGAAGCAATGCTGACTTTCTTCTCTGTCTGATTGAGGGAAGCTTTCTGTTCTCTATCCAGTGTTGCTGCTGTCCCAGGCAGGTGCTGACCCCTGTTTCCCTTGGCTCCTTTTTCTCTTGCTCCGTGCTGGGGTTCTGCTGCTCATGTTCAGCCTGGCAGTGGTTATATTCTGGGGTGCCTGATGGCAGCACCAGCTGCTAGTCCAAGTTATATCAAAATGTTTATTTACATAAAATAAATTTATTCTCTGGGTTGTGCTGAGGAATTCTCTGTATCTCTGGTCTGTTCTAGCAAGAAGGATGCTGTGCCAGAAAAAGAGATTTCGTAAGAGGCAGCATTAAAGGACTACATGTTTTTACTGCTGTGCACAGCTGAGGAATTCCAAATTTAGTATTGTCTGCATGTGGTGGAAAAATACAAACTCGGGGGAAAAAAGGCAAAAAAAAGAGAAATGCAAAGATTCAGCAGAGTGTTCCTTCATGTGTTTCCACTGTAGACGTCTTGAACCTCAGTGAAGTGCTGATTTTTCTGCTGCTAACACACTTGCAGCTCTGCTGGGTACAGCATGAAATTTGTTTCTCGCTGTCAACAGCCTTGCTCAACTCTCGTTTTTGGGAGCAGGAGCCTTTCACATGTGCAGGGCTGGTGGAGGGGAATGAGTGATGGGGTCTGAAGCCTCTAATACAGAGAGAACTTGAAACTTTGCCTGTTGCCTTAAATAACCAGTAAGGAACAGCACTGCAAACCTCTGCCTTCAACATGTTCTGGTCCCCCTTCCCTAAAACTGGATGTGGAGCAGGAATCTGAGCTGCCAAGCACCTTGTGTTTCCATTATCTGCATGAATCACCCGTGCCAGGGAGTGAGACGTGCTGCTCTGTGCCCTGGGCAGCTGCTGGGGCAGGCACAGCTCAGCTGCAGCAGCAGGGTCTCACTTTCTGCCTGTGCCCTGGCTGCTCTGCTGCTGCCAGCAAATCCTCTGCAGAGAGTGGGCTGCTTAAACCTGTCCAGTTTTGCTGTGCTGAGTGGTTTGTGAGTGTGCCCTGGCATTGGGAGTCCTTCATTCTGCACCCTTGTAATTGTTTTTTCTCGCTGAAGATCAGCTGGAACAGGAGCGCTGAGTGGAGGAAGGTGGGTGTCTGTAAGAAGAGTTTGGTGCTTGTGTGGTGCTGGTTCCTGCTCTCTTTGAGAAAACAGCAGTGGAGTGGTGTGGTGTGTGCTGGGAGGAGGGGATGTGTTTCACCTTTATAATGCTGTACCTTTTTTTGACAAAGACAAGCTCTAGAGTAGCTATAGAATCATAGAAGCATTTAGGGTGGAAAACTCCCTTAAGATCATTGAGTCCAACCGTGTGCTGTAAACCTTCATTCTGCACCACCACCTGAGCTACAACTCCTACCTCAGGTACTGCTGAGCTGTCTGCAGCAAATGAAACATCTGCAGGTCCAGGCTGTGCCCAGGGGAATGGCCCTGGCTCTGGTTCTGCCCCCTTGGGCTGCAGGCTGGAAGGGTTGGAGCTGCCTTTCAGCTGGAAGGATGGAAAGGAATGAGCTGTCTCTGGGCAGCTGCTGAGGCTGCCTGACCTTGTCTAGGAATTCTCATCTCCCCAGGAATGTCTCTGGGCAATGTGGTCTCCTCAAAGCCATCCTTGCTGGTCCCTTTCCTGCCCTTGTGGCTTAGGAAACACTGGGGCTGCTGGTGAGGGCTGAGGGACAGGCTCCAGGGGGAAGGTGGCTTCCAGGGCACATTCCTGCAGCTCTGTGGAGGGCAGAGCTCTGAATTTGTTTCATTCTTGTTGATTAATTGTTTTCAGATAGTTTGTCATCATTTTCTGTATTTTTCTTACAGTCCATTTTCTTTCCCCAGTTTCGCCCTTTCTCCATCATTTCCTTCTCACTCTATAGGATTATGCTTTGTGTGAGAAATGTTGTGGTAGAACTACAAGGTATTTTTGTTTTTAGCTTTTTCCTATCTATCAATTAGAAAAGCTGTAGGGCTTTTTAATTACTCTGACAATGAGGAACAAAGTTTCTTTTGTATTTTTTTGTCATGCTTCCTTGAACAGCTTTAAAACTGTAATATTCTAACTTTCACTGTGGGCTTTTTTGCATTATGTTGATAACGTGGATTTGAAGTTGCATAGGTATATCCCCAAAGGCTGTGCACAAATGAATTCACTGTTATTGATGAGCATTCAAACTGACAAAAACACTGACACTGAGAGTTGCATGTTGAAAAAGGACAGAACACAAATAATTTAAATATTTTTCTCGTGTTTGAGTATATTTGTGGTGTCTGATTGAGCTGGTTAGCAAAATAAAGACAGATGGCAATGAATTCATTCCAACACGTTTTCATTATGGTACAGCTATTCTGACTTCTCAGAGCCCCTGTGAAAATTATTTTCTTGTTTAAATTTCCCTTGCTGCTGCTGTCCGCACCCTGTCCAGGAAATTCAGAGGTAGTCTGATTAGAATATGCATGGAGAATGATATTTATTTGCAAAATAAAAATTAAAATAACTGAATGAGGAGCTGCCTTTAACCCATATATTCAGTGGTGCAGTAAGAATTTAACTCCTTCTCCTTTAAAGTTTGTATCAAAACTTTAATGGGATTAGAACAGAGTTTGACATAATTGAATTTATTCAGGCACCCTTCAAATTTTGAAGATGACACAGTAATTTTCAGTCCTGCCTTCATTAGGAAGAGTGAGAACATTGCTGTTAACACAGGAAATGAGCAGCAGGAGCAGGCGGGTGCCCTGGCCTGCCTGTGCCTCCCCCAGCAGCTCACCTGTTTGTCTGGACACTGCCAGGGTGATGGGACCATCGTTTCTGTGTGTGGGAATGGTCAGCAAATATGTTCTGATGGAAAGTTTTAACAGTTTATAGGCCCCAGCAGAAAAGGAGGGAGAGGAGAGGTAACACCCTGCAAGGACTGTAACCACTTGTAATTGTTGCTTTGCCCAAAAACTCCAGTGTTCCTGCTTCTTCCCTATATAAATATAATCTTCAATGTTTTTATCTTGAAGCAATAATTGTATTATGTAGTAATTTCATCTATGCCTTTAAAGGAATACTTGAATTTTCAAGGATTACACTAACCAGTCAGCATCTTGCCTCATTCCTTTGACATATTTCAAAAGTGCCCATTATCTTGGTGCTTTCCACGTGCAGAAGATGCTAAAATCCATGTACATTGCTGGAAACACAGCATTTAAGGTCTATGTTGAAAAGTGTGCAGAAAACACACCAGTAAAGTTGTATTCACTGTAGTATCAATTGTTGGGGTTTTTTGGAGACATCTGCAGAGTATTTGCAGAACTGGTTTGGTTCTTCTGTGTAAGATTTGCTACAGAATTTATAGATAGAAGGAAACACGTCTTGAATACGGATCAATCTTGTTTTCCTTTGCTGTTGAGCATCCCAACAGTGGCTGGAGTGTGGATGTGCTCTGCCATTATCCCTCCCAGGCCATTTCTGTATTTTCCCCCCTTCCTGTCATAGGTGTGTGCATGAGTAGAGTCAGGAGGGACAAGCTCAGCACTCCTCACCTTTGCCTCCCTCCTGTGCTCCTGGGGAATGCTGTCCTGTCTCCTGCTGACAGAAACTGCCAGCCCCTGCAAGGGAAGATGCCCACAGGGTATAGGAGTACTGTCAATAGGGCTGCTCATGAGCAGAGGTAGTGCCCTGTGCCCATCACAAAGCTTTGGAGCTGGGAGTGAGGAGGTGTTAAAGGACAAGGATATTTATCTGTCCATGGTAGCAGCCTCCTGCAGCTCAGGGAGGCTGAAATCCTGGCAGCCACGGTTGTTTTTGCCTCTATTCTGTTCCTGCTTGTTCCTCCCCTAGCAGAGCTCTAGGAGTGCCTGGGATTCCTGCAGCAGCTGCCCTGTAGCCAGGTCTGGCCTGTCACAGTCACAGCTCACACTGCTCTTGACTGGAGCTGGCTGTGGGATTGTGGTCAGAAGGCTCCAACTGAGGCAGCTGCAAAATCTAACATTTTTCTGACTCTGAATTGACACCATGTCCATTAATGGAAATGTTTTCTCCCTAGATGTAATAGACCAAACAAAAAGAAAAGCATAAATAGCGAGGTTAAATACTGTGTGCTAAAAATGTAGCGCTGTTCTGTGCTGGAGGTGGTGAGAGGACCAGAAGTACTTTGATAAGAAGGAAAGAGGTGGAAATTTGAGGGAGAAAAAAAAGTAAGGGCTTGTGCATATGCATCATTCTGTGGAGAGGAAGGTAGGAGGGAATATGTTGACATCTGTAGATGCAAGCTAGGATTACAAAGAGCCAGGAGAAGTAGACTTAGGCTCCAGCAGGTATTTTGGGAGAGAGGAACAAAACAATAGCAGTTCAGGGTGAGGCCAGTCCATCCAGCAGCCCTGTCCGTGTGGATTTCCCCAGGGATAGTGCAGGAAAAGCCCCTTGTCTTCTGCCCTGTCCTTGGGGATGGAGACTGCCAGAAGTACCAGCCTCACTTCTGTCTCCTTTTGCTAATTAGATCAACCTGGTTCTCCAAATGAAAATGTCAGAGTGGCCAGGAGTTAGAAACCACCAATAAACCCAGGAATTTAAGGGAATGGAGAGATAACGAGTTTGTCGTCTCCAAAGGTATTTTAGAGGGAATATGAGGGTCTTCTCAGGGGCTGTTGCTGCCCTGAGGGCTCTGTTGCAGGGCTGGATTTTGGCTGAGCACGGCGTCTGTCCTGAGGGCGGTTTGTCCAGCCGTGTGGCTGCAAGCAGGGATCTCTCCTCACCATCCATAACAAGCATTGCCAGTTCAGGGCGCAGCTCTCCCCAGTGCTGTGAGCTGGGGAAAGGCAGCCTGGAAGAACCAACAGGACAATGGCAGGTTCTAATGTGCTCCCTGGCTCTCTGGAGAGCACTGCCCTGGCTCACAAGTGCCAATGACTTTAACTCTGACAAACCTAAGGATCTGGCTTTTATTACAAGTCTGGTTTATGGAAGAAGTGAGTTTTAATTTTTATTCTTTTTTTGATTGCCACCAAAATACCATGCAATTGAGGGGAACATTCTGTATCCTTCATGTCTGTCACATATTTTGGTATTTGCTGTGGAGCTGTAGCACGTTCAGCATGTGGTGTAGGCTCATTCAGTCCCATCTCTTTTGCATTTTCTACAGTGAAATGCTTTAATTCCCTATTTCTCTCTCGTTTATCTCCCCTTCTGTGTTCCTGACTCACTTTCCATTCCAGATATCCATTCTTAGGAACTTTTGAGAAGAAGCTTTCACAGAGGCATGTGTCCTGCCTTTGGTTGGAATTTATTTAGCTCTTATCACAGCCTGACTTGTTCATAGGAAGAAATTGTGTTGCCAGGTCCCACCACTGACAGCACGAGAGAACATTTTCACAGGACAGAGATAGGAGCATGTGCATGGCAAATAAAACCTACATTAGACTTGTTCATGCCTTGAATGGATAACAGAGTCACATTTCACTATGGGAAGATAACCAAACCACCATGCTCAGGCAATAATACCAAGCCAGGACATCAAGGAGCTCCCATTGCACTTTGTCACTACAATGCTGCTCTTCCCTGACAGTTGCCCTGCTAAAGCTCAGCTAGGGCTGCCAAAATGTGCCACAGTCGTGGTTCTCTTCCTGCAGGTGGTTCTGATTCCTGTGTCTCTTGGCTAATTGCAATTTTTGTAAATGGAGTGAAGACTCTCGAGTTGTTTAAGCGTGACCTCTGAAATGTCATTGCTAATTTTTTCTGCCTCCAACACCGACTGTGGAAAGGCAGATCATGACATTTCCAGCTTCTTCTGAATGCCATCTGCTTTTAGGGCAGATAAGTGTTAATGTAAAGCTCCTGAGCTGGTATAGCCCAGGTTCATGTGACTGTTATGATATTGAATTAGTCTGAGGAATGTTCCTACAGTTTCATCTGGGGAGAAACCTGAGGTATTTCAAAGTATCTTATCTGTGCTGCATTATTTTCCTTGCAAAGGTTATGTGTTTTAGCTCAGTAGAGAGTGTGAGTGTTTACTTGGAACGTGTGAAAGATTTCAGAGAAGCACAACCTTGCTGTGCAGCAGATTTCTCCGTGGAAGTGCTTTCACACTGAACAGCAAAGAAAGACAAAGACTTTGTCTGAGGGCCAAATGTGTGATTCATACCATTAAGGTGAAGCTGGGCACTTCAATATCATCATCTCATGTCTGGGAATAAGCTTATGCTTCTGCTTTAGACACGATTTAGGTTTTTTTCCTGGCCTCTTCTTTGACCTGCTGGCCAAAGATTCCTGGTGCTGCTGAGGGTTGATGGGTGTGCACAAGAAGAAGCCCAGAGCTGTCGTGTCACCCTTGGGTGGCTGTGGCTTTTGAGGATGGTAAGAACTAGAGCCAAAACTTGTGCCTGAGAAGGTTTGCTTTTGGAATAATTTCTTCCTCTCCCAATCTTTCTATTTTTGATTGTTTGAGGGGGTGGGCTGGAGCACGAGGGGAGTTGGATGTCTGATTAGAGGTGTGATTTCAGAATATTATATATGATGAAAGGAAAGGCTGGGGGATACAAATGTAAAGGGTGCAGAAGTATGTCCTACTGAGCTGCTTGTATAGGAGAGAGACTGCAAAGGGTTGTGCTGAAGATCTCAGGTCTTCAGTCAGTTTTGAAGAGACGAAATCTTCTTAAGGAAGCAAAGTGAATATTCTTTTTTAGTACCAAATTATTGGAGCTGAGGGAAGCTGTAGAAAATTTGCCATTACAGGCATGTTTTCAATGAAATTTCACTTTTAATAGGTGGATGTTTCTGAGAAATCTTATTTTTCTTCATATTAATGTAATTCTGAACTGGAACAGACAAAAGAGTATTTTTGTAAAAATGCTTATAAAAATACTGCTCTGTGTCTGGACCAGATCTATGTAACAGTTGCTAGGAGCCAAAAATGAGTGTGACACTTCAGAATCTGACTTGATGTGTGGGAACTAATTTTTATTTAGAAAAAATAAGATCACATGGATGCATAGATATTTTCTTTGCTTTTTTTCCTCAATTCACCTTGCCAGCTTGGGCTGAAATTAGAACCATGTAAGTCACTAAATAGCTTCAAGAAACCCTGCTTTTTTAATAGCTCTGACTTAGCAACCTAGAATTAAAGTTTGTGTGTATCAGATGGCATCTAAATTATTGAGGATACTTTTTTTTTTTTCTTCAGCAAAACTAAACTTCTGGTTTTCAGGGCAGCCTGTTGCTCCCACTTGTGTGTGCTATTTTTGCTGGCTGGTGCTTGCCTGACTTTTCAGCAGTTTGCTTTCCTGCTTCCCCTGTGAAGGTTTTCAAGGTGAACCAGTTCCCTTTTGCCCCAAAGTGTGTTCATCGACTGCTCTGAATTCCAAGATTAAAATTACAGAACGTGCAAACTGTTTATTCTTTATCACCAGATGCAGTATTGAGCACTCACACTTTCCTTGTGCATGTCAGAACATGTAATCTTTTTAATATGGATTGTTTAATTAACCATGGTAATTGTTTCTCTGAGTTGTGAGAGACATTGTTTCAAATTCTTCTGGAGAAGAGATGTTGTTTGCTTTGAGAATCTTATTTTTTTATGGGGATTTGTAGTGAGTGTGATGACATGGGAGTGGCCCTGCTTTCCCCTTGATTCAGTGGGGTTTTTTCCTTCCTGCTATAAAGTTCCAGGCTTGCCAAGGGTGGGTGGGGATGGTGCTGGGCACAGCAACACTGAGGGATAATGAGCTAGCAAGGTCTTTGGGTCTGTTTTCTCTGGAGGCAGGGGGTGCAGATCCATGTGACAGCAAAGGTACAAGGGTTTCTGATGTGTTAAAACCCACAGATCCACCTGAGAATGGTCACAAAGGACTTAATGTCTTCTTCCCCCAGTAAGGTGGCAGGATCAGCAGCCCAGCTGAGCTGAGCCTGCACCAATGCACAGCATGGGCAACAAACAGGAGGGTGTGAGAGCCACTGTGGATCAGCAAAACCAGGGAACTTGGGGCTGAAAAGAGAGTTTATGACTTCTGGAGGAAGAGGTGGGCAAATCAGGGTGCTGCAAGAATGTCATGAGTTCATGCAGGGGGAAAATTAGAAGGGCCAAACCCCAACTAGAACCTAATCTGGCTATTGCTGTAAAAAAACAATCAAAAATGTTTCTCTAATTACATCAGTGACAAAAGGAGGGCTATGGAGAATCTCCATCTTTGGTGGATGCAAGGGGAGAAGTGACAAAGGATGAGGAAAAGGCTGAGGTGCTTAATGCCCTCTTTGCCTCAGTCTTTAATAGTTGTTCTCTGGGTGCCCAGCCCCCTGAGTGGGATGACAGAGATGGGGAGCAGAATGAATCCCCCATAATCCGAGGGGTCAGTGACCTAGGGCACCACTAGACATGCACAGGTATCTGGGACTGGCTGGGATCCACCCAAAGGTGCTGAGGGAGCTGCTGGAAGAGCTCTCTGAGCCACTGCCCATCCCTCAGCAGCAGTGCTGCCCAGCTGGGAAGGTGCCCCTGACTGGCAGTGAGCAATTGTGATGCCCATCTCCAGGAAGGGCTGGAAGGAGCACCTGGAGAGCTACAAGCCCTTGGTAAGAGGGATTTTCCATGAGATGGTAAAGGTTTTCTGTGTGATCCCAGTTTTGTTTTGCCTTCAGTAGTAATTTCTAGCTGCTGGTCTTTGCTGCTTGGCTCCACTTCCCTTTGCCTCAAGGGTTTGTTTTAGTGGGCTTCTCCCATCTGTGCACTGAACTTCAGAGCACCAGAGGCCAATTCCAGAACCACAGCAGTGCAGTGGGATCCCAGAGGGGCAATGTTGGCCCATTAGGATTACACTGGCACTGTTCATCCCAGTCCACTACAGGAGTGAGTGCTGCATGTGTTGAACCATACCCAAATTGCAATTTTTTGGCAGTGGATCCCCTCTAGCTGGCAGTCTTGCAAGTGCAGTAGGTTCACATCCCATCAGGATTCATTCTTCCAAGCAAACCCAGGGCCCACAGCCTCTTGGTACACTGAGAGTAGCGCCCTGAGCTGGTTCAGACTCTCCAGAAGCTCCAGAATCTCTATCATTAAAAAGGTGTTTTGCAAGCTAAAGATTGTTAGAAATTGAAATCTTCCTTCTAACGTATATACAGGGTTAAAGGATTAGATTTTATGTTTTTAAATGAAGAACGAAAATTCAATTTTCAGAATTTTGAGATGGATCCAGTGGGCCCTTGTGCAGAAGTGGTGTTTGGATCCTCATGAGTAAGATGAGAAGCCTGGCTTGGGCACCAGTGGTAATTGATAAAGTGATTCAGCACTGCTTTAGCATTTATTTCCATAATGCTTTTTGTCTACAAGAGCTGAGCAGGTTCTGTTTTGCTCGAGTGGGATATGGAAAAACCCTGTTTTGCGCATTTTATTTCACTGTATCACTGAACCCACTAAGAACAAGAGTAAGTGCACAAAATGAGGTTACAGGAGTGTGCTGCAGATGCAATGACAGCCTTTTAAAGTCCCTGTTCCCACAAGTCTTTGTTTTTCCTCATGTTGGACTGTCTGGTGGTGTCTCCTGCTATGATGCCTCAATAAAATAAAATAACTTCTGTGTATTTCAGGCATGCTCAGATATTGTGGGTTTGTATTGAAATCCTTTATGAAGCTTTCAGTTCCACAGGGACTTACACTGGTGAGACCTGTGTAAGCACACAGCTTTTGTGGCTCTAATCTCGTTAGTTAAAAGGTGGCATGCTGATAGTTTCATTTCACAGCTGAATTTTTTTAATTATCTCTGAAGATGGATTTTGGCTTCTCAATTTTGGCCATGAGGTAGCATAACCTACAACCCAGTATGGAGAAAGAAACCTCAAATTGAATGTGCTGCAGGTCGTTTTTTAGCTCTGAATCTATATTTATCTGCACAAGAAAGTTTTAACTTGACCTAAGGAAAAAAGAACAAATCAATAAATCCAATGAGGGATTGCAATGTAGCACTGATATAAAATATGATTTATTAAGTCTGTAATCGCAAAAATCTGTTATATACTGCAGCCACTGGGGGAATATAAGAGCTGAATAGTTAAACACCACTTGGTTTAAATGTTTTGAGGTTTGGCTCCACTATAGGTAAAGGATGATATTGAAATTGATATTGAACTGAAATATTCAAGCAAAAACTTCTGGGGATTTTTAAAATGTACGTCCCTCCATCAATAGATGTGTATATATTTATATTTAATATGTGAGATATATTTTACCACCCATATATAAATATGCAAGTGTGTATCCAGTGTTCCCTTTACACCTATCCCTGGGGAATTCCTCAAGGACAGACCTGTGCTAGTGGATATTCAAGACTCCACTCACTTTATTTGAGGTACTCTTATCTTCAGCCAAATGCTTCCATTCACAGGTTAGCCCTTAGCAGGACTAAAAGGCTTTTAATTTGACTAATTAGTTTTGAACTCTAGGAACCAGCTCGTCTTGCAACATTGGAAAATTTCTGTTCTCATTTGTGTCTTCCTTAGATAGAGAGAAAATTGTGTTCTATTTCAATCCTGTCTCCTTAGCCAGGTTGGTCGTTCTCCAGAAATTCCTTCTTGACCCTGAAGTGTCCCTGGAATGACCCTGGAATTAAATGCTCCCCATGACTGAGAATGACTTCTTGTGTTTCTGGGCACAATAAGTATGGTGTGTGAGTGTTCTGCTGGGAATGATCTGTTGCCAGGCACATTAGGTTATCAGAAATCACAGAAGGGAGCGTGCTTTTGGATGGCAAGCTGTGTAGGAATTTTCCACCATGTCTGTGTATGCTTTGAACCAAGTTTTCAAATGGTTCAATAAATGGCTTTCCATGTCACATATTAATTTAGAAGACCACAGATTCTCCAGTGTGCCATGTGTTCTCTTCAGTGTTTGATGCCTGTACACTGCATACAATGTTTAGGGCTGAGTAAATGAGGTGTTGAGAGCCCTTTTGTGGCTGACCTGAAATGCAGAATATGCAATCCTATGGTTTTTTACATATACTTTGATTTTCAACTCCAGGACCGAAACCCTTGCAGCTCTCCAAGCTGCTTCCACCCAGCCTGGGGCAGGTACCTGATCCCTTATCAGCCAAAGGCTGTGCCTGGGTGTTCCTGGGCAGCTCTGCCCCTGCCTCTCTGCACTCCACTCTCAGAAAGGGCACATTTAGTTAAAGCCCCAGCCAAGGGTTTCAAACTCTGGGCTAAAACTGAATGAAGAAACACTGTCATTGTTTTTTCCTTTAGGATGGAAGAAAGTCTTATTTTAGGTGATATCTATCTATATATATATATGCATGAAAAAGAGCTGTTCAAGGAGGTGGTATATGCCATTCCAGAAAAGATGGATCAGGCTGTGATCTCTGGAAATGGCTGGCCCACGATTTATTGTAGAATCATCTAATCCTGAATTTTATGAAATTTTTGAAGACAGAGATCATATGGATAAGTTGGATGTGTGGGTAAGAGAACATTGTTGAACACACAATAAGAGCAAGGCCATATTTCCAAACTGTTGGCAAGGATTTTTTTGCCTTTTTGTTTTTGCGTTGTTTTTGCCAAATTCTGGGACACTGCTGGGTTTTAGGAATATCTTCACAGAACAGCAGTGTGACTTTACAGAGATAAATGTTACTTTTAGACTTCCTTGGAAGAAAAGCTGAATAAAAAAAAAATCTGTAGCGAAATAACAACTTGTTCTCTTTGTTGTTCTTCTGCCTGCTCTTTGTCATGTCTCTTCTTTTTTTTTTCCCCCGACTTAATGTCCCACTTATGGAGTGTGCTGCAGGGGAAGTACTTGAGCAGCAAATGAACTGGGTAGGCAGAAGCCTGGTTTTTCTAGATGTTTATTGCCTTGCACCCTACTGGCAGTTGACAGCTTGGACTCTCCAAACTCATGAAAACCATGGCAGTTGCATTTTCATATCTGTTCCTACTGAAATGCTATTTTGCTCCTTATTTTTGGTGTTACGCACGCTTAGGCAAAGTGGGCTGAGAACTGTGTCTGCTCTGGTTTACAGACTGCCAAGCTTGGTACAAGGAGGGAGTAAATAACATTTTCACCTATTAGTTAAACAAGCTTTTGGAGAATTGTGACTCTGCTCTGATTGGTGGGAAAACAATGGGCTGTGTAAATAATACTGAGGAAAGGGTAATGATTCTAAGATGGCCAGTAATGAGGAGAAATGAAGCAAACAGCACTGTGGTAGTGCCTGTCATTTGGGATCATGATTAAAAGAATGGTTTACTGGTCAACAGAACTGAAGTCCAAAATATTTTGTAGAAAATCTGGGGGAAATGGCCTTTTGGTGGTTCTTGTAAAAGGTGGAAGGTGAACCATGCACTCTGCTGTTCCTGGTACCTTGTCTGCTGACAGAGGTGTTTAGCTCTTGCCTGGCTTGTCACCAGTTGTGAGAGTTTGTTTTTAGTCTCCTCACCAGTTTTGAGGAGAGAGCATAAAAATTCTTTCACATTTAGTTTGCACAAGTCTCATGGTTTCTGGAGTGGCTTGGGGGAAATCTAAACTTGCAGCTTGGCAACATTTGGATGCAGTTTCATAATCTGTTAATTACCATTCTGACCAGGTCAACAAGGAACATTTTTCAAGTATTTTTGAGTCACTGTCAATTATCCTAGATTATTTTAAGATTTTTGTGTGTGTTTGCTCCTGCCTGCCTATCACTGAAAATAATTTATTATCTTGTCATTCTAATATTCAGAAAGATGTGTTCTGTTCTGTCAGTTATCTTGGATGGTTTCTTGGCTTTGGTTTTAATTTATAGATTGTTTACAGTTGCAAGATTAGAATTTTTTCAGTTATTTCTGAAAATAGGTGGTTTTTCTCATCTCCTGGAGTGTCATTTCAAAATGCACAGCATGTAAGAACTACTGCACATTGAAACCATCTTGTAGGGTGTGTTTCCCACTGGAGTAACTCATTACTGGTTAAATGGCAAGCCCAGGAGAATTCCTGAATTATTCCTAGGGAGTTCTAAACATCATCAATATGTACAGAGTTAATGACTTATTTCTGCTCCTGAATATTTAAGAAAATACCCTTTTGTGACTTACAGGACCTTTCTTTGGTAACTGAAATTGAAATTTATTCAATACAGAGTTGTTGTTTTCAATCCTGAGCTTACACTTTTTTTGCTCAGTTTTTCTGTTGTTCATCTACTGGATCAGGGCAATTAAATGCAAAAATCATATGTCTGACTTCTCTAGGAGGATTTCTGGACTACTGTTGTGGAGTCTGTGAGCATACCTGTACCTAGCACTGGCTGTGGCCTTCTCTAGATTAATATCCATAAAATGCTTCAGCAACTTCAGCTGTGTGAAAAAGAGGATGTTCTGTTCACTTGTAAGGTGATTTGAAGGGAGTTCCAATAACATAATCTTTTTTTTTTTTTTCCCTGATGCTGATATGTCCCTTGATCTAAAAGAGTGAACAAACAGTGCTGTATCAAAAGTGACAGATTATAGTAAATTAGATGACTCTCTAAATGCCAAGGAAAAAAAAAAATTGAAGGTATCTAGAGACATTCCAAGTGCAGCCAAAAAAACTCCTTTGAGATTCAATCCATGAAAGGACAAGCTAATGAATTTAGGGCTTGTAATCCAAGATAAATAAATCAGAGCTGAGAGGGGGAAGGCTAGTAAAGCTCTGGGAGATGTAAGGGTAATAAAGGACTGACAAATAGGCATGACTGTGTGACATGATGAAGCAGCAGAAATGACAACTATAATAACGTGTCAGTGCTGAGTCCTGGAAGAAAGAAGCAGAAACCACTGCTGCTTGGGATAGCAGGGATCTGGAATAGCAATTTCATTCAACATTAGAAAAGTACTAGGGGAGATATGGGGGTTGAGAGGAGTTGTGATCACTGTGGGACAGAAGCATTTCTAGTGTTGGTAAGTGTGGGTGTATGCACAGATAAAGGCAGAGCCAAGGGAAGTACCTTCAACAGACAGGAAAAGTCAGCTTAGAGGAGGTAAAAAAACTTCATGTTGAAAAAAAGTCAATAAAAAATGAGTTACTCACCAGAAGGCATTCTAACATTTGGAAATCCTTTCAGAAGGTGTAAGGGCAGGTGTTTCCTGCCTCAATGCTGAGCTCTGGCAAACATGCTGTGTGATAGGATACTCCATTTGGATTGCCATTTGGGAGAGGTATTGACTGGATGCTCTTGTGGGCCTCTTCAGTCCCAGCCAGTGTATCACATAAAAGGCAAGGAAGGAACAAGTGTGAGTGCTGTGGCAGTGTGATAGAATTTGCTGTTACCATAGATACCTGTGACTGTACATGAGCACTGAGCTGCTGTGCCTTCACTCTGTGTGAAAAGCTGCTGTGGATTCATTTTCTCCTCAGGAAAACAGCTTGGAATATTTGGAAATTACTATGATAACTTCTTATCCACATATACCTCTACAATCATCTCATGAAATTAAGGATTGCAGTTGAAAGCAAAATCCCAGAAGAGACAAAGGGCATTTGTGCACTAAAACTAAAAATCAGATTTTCCAGGCACGCGCAAGCAAAAAATTACTAAAGTAGGCAGCCCTGTATTGTTGAAATTCCCCATATTTTATCTCCTCGTGACAGACAAGTCCCTTCTTTCTCTGAGCCATCATTATCTTGCTGATGTGGACCTTTTTTTGTAAATTGCTTTGAAATTAACTAATGAAGAATGGTAGACAAGAGATGAGTTCCGTCAAAAGATGCTTGTTGTAGCTCTCCTGTTACTCCTCTTCAGAGCAGCCCAAAATTGTGATTTTACTGGAGCAGTGTCTGATTTAGACACTGAAAACCATCTTTAAAATCTAAACCTTTGTATTTCTGTATTGCTTGTAATCATGGTAGCTTGTCCTCTTGCTCGAGTATGCTTTTGAGGAAAGTGAGCTTGTTCCTTTTCATAGCCATAGCAACGAGTCATTTTGATGGGTGTTCAGACTCATCTGTAATCTCTTTTGGTCCTAAAGATGGACCTGAGCTTGCACTGGAAGTCACCTTCCTGTCAGTCAGAGCATTTGGTGGCACCTCTGATAACACCTCTGTCTCGTCTCCTTAGGTCACTGCTTTTTATCTCTTTTATGTCCTCAGAGATGGCTGCTAATGAGTGGTAACCATGGATTATTATCCTCCTTTTCAAGGTACATACTTTGAAAGCTCTGCTGTTAGAATAGAATAGAATAGAATAGAATAGAATAGAATAGAATAGAATAGAATAGAATATCCTGAGTTAGAAGGAATCCATGGGGATCATCAAAGACCAACTGTTGGCCCTGCACAGGACAGCCCCGAGAATCCCCCCACGTGTCTCAGGGCATTGTCTAAATTCTTGAGCTCTGTTGGGCTGGTGCTGTGACCACTGCCCTGAAGAGCCTGTTCAGTGCCCACCCACCCTCTGGGGGAAGAACCTGCTCCTGATACCCAGCCTAAACCTCCCCTGACACAACTTCAGGCCATTCCTTCGTGTCCTCTTCTGGCAGCAGGACGTGGGTTCTTACGAGTGTAACCTGAAGCTTCAGTCTGAGCTGGCTAAGCACAGGGCAGGTACAAAATTGCTCCTGCCCTTTATTTCACTTACCTGATCCCTGGAGAAGTTATAATCTGATATAGTACACTAGCTGTATGCCAATGAAGAGAATTTAAAAAATAATATTGGATTTACTACAGGAAAGGGCTTTGTTTCTCAGAGCATGACTTTTATACTCTTACTCTTCACAGGTTACACAATCAGTGTGTATTCCCTTTTTCATTATTTTCTATTTTCTTCTCAGTCCCCTGGGGCTCCCCTTCAGGAGTCCAGTCAGATGCTGGGTTTCTGTCTTTGGTGGTCTGGTGTGAGATGGAGCTCAGACCCCCAGTTTTTCCTTTGGAAAAGCAACCCTGGTTTACTTTTTTTCTAGACAGCTCCTTGAAGTTTTACTCAGCAGTTAATGAGCACTTGCCTTTAGCTCAGAGCATGTGGAGGAGAAAGGGGCCTACGACCTTGTGGTTTCGAGTCCAGTCATCTATTGGAATGATGAATCTAATTTATGCTTGTATATAATAAATGTTGAAATACTCACTCATACTCTTTATTTGGAAGTTTTGCTACGCACGCTAATTTTACACATTTCAAAAGTTTTTGTTAGTATTTCTAATGTCTTGCAAAATTATGTCTTAAGAGGAGAAGGATGGTTATGATGCCTAATCTAATACCTACACTTAAATAAAGTACACCAAAGAACAAAACAAAACCCAGTAGCACACAAACTGCAAAGTACAATCTACTTAAAATTATCACCATTTTGACAAGCCGAAGGGAAACTCATTTAAAAGAAGTACCATGTACCTCGTACATGGCTGTATTTTGATTAGCTCCCACCTCATGTGAAATGTTGAAAGTTGCTTTCTTCTCCTTCTCTTGATTCAGTATTAGCCCTTCTTTAGCAAAAGAATTTGTGACTCTCTTCTCCATGACATTTTTGATGACACTTTTTAATTAATTTCCCCAGGTTTATGTCAGCTCTTCAACCATTTCATTTTTGCATCTCAACACCATTTACTTTCTTCTTTTCTGCTTCTCAGTCCCATTGGGAAATAGCTGACACATCAAGGGATTTGCAGAAATTAAGGTGAAAAAGGTGAATCCAAACACGAGTCAGTGAAACAAGAAATCAGTATTTTCATTGCCAGGAGATTCATGAGGGCCACGGTTCCTCAACCACCATAAATCCGTGAGCCCCACTGGGCTGGTTTTTCTTGCATGTTGCTGAGGTCCAGGTACAATAATTATCCTTTGCTCAATTTGGAAGGTAAAGCTCGCTTTAGTCTCCCTGAGTCAGTTTTGTTTCCAGCTCTGAATGAAAGGTGGCTTTTTCCCTGCCCACTGCCCATGGCTGAGGCTGAGGGTGATGAGCTGCCCTTTTTCAGTGTGTAACTGAGTTTACTGTGGTGCTGACTCAGTGAAGGAAGAGCATTTCCATCCAGTCATCTCCCAAAATTATTAATCACATGCTTCAGCTGAAGGAAAAACAGGTCCAAAAGAGACTCAGGGCTTGTGTCAGAACACTCTTCATGCTGGGCTCCCTGTACTTTATGTGGTTATGATTTTCAAGAAGACCCTCTAGTCCCTTTTGTAACTTTAAGAAGTGTAGAAAAGAATGAGGTGAGATTTAAGAACTGTCTAGCCAGAGCAGCTACCTTTCATTTACTTCCTACTCCACAGGCCTCAGAACTGTCAGCTAGGCTTAAGAGCTTATAATTTATTTCAGCTGGAAGGTAAGTAATTATATTTTTCGACATGCCACCTTTTACCTTGCCTTGTTCTGAGAGACAGAGTTGGCAGATTAAGGGCCTTTTCTTTAATTTACGTTCATCAACAAGTCTCTCATCAGTTTCTCTATAATTTTCTCTCTTGCACTGATAACTCTGAACATGTATTGCACCCTTTGGTGAGCAATGAGGGGACCTAAATCTCTGCAGCATGAGCAGTGCTGGGTCCCTGAGAAGCTCCAAAACTGCTCTGCAGGTCTTTTCCAAACCCAGAAGGTGTGTTTGGAGGAGAGTTGGCTGAAAACTGAGCTGGCTTGGAGGACAGTCCCATTTCCAGTGGAATTTCAGTGTTTTTTCTGAAGGTGTCTAAGCATTCACCATGTTTTTAGTACAGGTTTAAGAGGTAGAAGATTATTAGAAAGAGAAGTTACCTCAGTGTCAACTAAGGACAGGTAGCCCTGAACACCAATATGTTCAGCTTGCTTATTTTTCTAGTCCTTGCTGGCTGCCTTCTTCCTTTGCCTTGTCCTTTGCTTCTGCTTTGTCCCTGGCATGTTTTCAGGTGTGATTTTGCTGTACATGAAGGGGTGGTGTGGTCTGTGTATATTTTTTAACTGCTAAATATAATCTGAGAAATGCTCAAGTGCGTTGTTCAATTCCAGATTGTGGGATTCCTGTGAAAGCCAGGTGACCCTGCCTAATTTGCTTGTTTAAAAAATATTATCTTTCCATAAATAAGAGCTTCACAAAACTCACTAGATGAAATCTCAGATAATGAAATCTTCCCAAGTGTGCAAACTGCTGCCATTAATTTGTTTAGTATGTCAGTTTATAATATTTTTTTCCCTGTGGCCTGTTTTTGAAGCTGAATGATAACTCCAATTGGTTTTAAAGTGACACAGGATCACATTTCTCCATCCTAGGAATGTCTGCTTTTTACCAGTGCTTGCCATTCCTTTGGATACTATGGCAGCTCTGTGTGTAAATTTTGTGTGTAAACCAGCAAATGAAGCTTTACATCATCATGTGACAAGGGAACAGTTGTTTCACCTGGATCTATGCGTGTTTGGTGCTAGGATTTTGTACCATGAAAACACCTTTTCCTGGGAAGCAAATAAAGCTGTTTGTCTTGTTCATCTACTGAAGCTGTGTTTAAGAAATGTACATTTTGGAACACCATTTTATTTTTGCCTAAAATTCCTTGACTTCATTCAGTTGAGGAATGTGTGTCTGACCTTGGGAACAGCTGTGGCAAATGGGGCTGGTGTGTACAGGTTGAAGAGGAAGACAACTTTTAACAGAGCTTCAGAATATATATAAATATAAAAATTTATTTTGTGGCAGTGTAGATGGTCTCACAAATCCGTATCTTAAAATTTATTGAGGAAGAAGGTGCACTGATGTAATTGGATTCACTGCACCTTAGGGGAACATCTATAAAGACCTCGATTGTAGCACACAAGGCTTGGAGTGCCATGAAAATTTTGTGTGCATTAAAAGGAGCTGTAAACGCAGCAGGAGCTCACAGTGGGGAATCTGCCAATGGCAACCACATCCACTGCCCAGCATGGGGCTCTCCTGAGCACAGGCTTGACTGATTAGAATGTAAAACCCTTCGTTTTTAGGTCCATTGACATTGTAAATGGTATGCAGATATAAATAAGCCACCTCATGTTGCCACTGAAAAGCTTAGAGTGGTGATGGCAGGAGTTTGGGTGTTATCCTAAAGGGATGCATTACATGCTTCATCTTTTGAGAATCTGAAGGCAAATTGAAGTGTTCAAAGGGTGGAAAGAAAGAGACAGAATATGTGACTGGTGAGGACAGGCTGAGTGAACTGTGGGTTTTTCCAGACTAAAAAGAGCTCCTGTGACTTTGCAATATATAAAGGTTTGTTGTGAAGAAAATTTTCATGAATTATTATCTGGCTAGTGCAGAAAATAAGAGAAGTGAATAATGAATTTTGACTTGGGAAATACTCTTAAACTACTGAGACTGTGAAGCATTAGAGCTGGTTGTTTGTGAAAGTCATGAAATGTTCTTCACTGATTAATTCACTGTGAGTTAAAGCCCAGTTGGATGATTTAAGTAAACGCAGATAATATATGCTTTTTTATCCTGCCTCAGAACAGAGGAAAGGGAAACAGCCACTTGAAGTCACTGTCAGCTCTCTCAACTCATCTCCATCTGCGTGTTAAGATGAGGAACAGATATTTACAGAGCTGCTGTGGGTTTAATTAACACTACAGAGGGTATCATTTTCTTACCCACCTGTGTGAGGGCACCCAAAGATGACACCACTGCTGCTCCAAGTCAGTGTTAAACTTGATAGTGAACACAGGACAAAATGCCATTCTGCAAACAAGTAAACAGCTGTAGTCCTATCAGTGATGTACAAAAAAAAAAAATCTACTTTTTGTCAATGGATGTTCAAAATAGGAGAAAATCACAGGGTTTCAAGTATGAAGACCTTGACAAATATGTATCAAGCTTCTTATCTGAATCAAGGAGGAGGTGAATTGGGCAGAAACACACTGGCTGGTGTTCTCCAGTGTTTGGGGACCAAGGCACAGGGGCTCATTGGAGATGTAAATGAGCAGATCCAGTTGGGAGTGGAAGAAGGATTCCAGCTGTAGCCTAGAAGTAGACTCCAGATATCTTAAGACTCAATGTGTTTCCATACTTCCTGAAGGAGCTGGATCTAAAAAGAAATTAACATTTCACTGTGGTGGATTGAATGGAAATTTTGGAATCCCAGAGGAGATTGTTCATTTTACCCAGTCCAAACACTGTCTGTGCTAAGCCAGGAAAGGAGCTGCTGTGTTGGTCCACCTTTGTCAGAAACTGAGCTGTATCCCAATGGAGAAATGTTTTCTAAACTGATTAAAAGTCCTGAAAAATAAAAGTTATATATTGAACTTTTTTACTGTTTTAAAACTTTCAAACAGAAAAACCAATTTAAATCACTGAGCACTTTTAATATAATTATATCAACATGAAGAGTGGCTTTACTTTAGCATTTCTTCTTAGAAAAACAAACCAAAACCAAACCCCCAAAAGATTTTTATTCTACAAATGTAAAATTAGTTGTGTATTGCAGCACCAGGTAAAATTTAACAGCTGCATTTCAAGATAACCAATTATTTGTACATTATGTAAGATTAATACAACCCTAGTGATAGGCCTCCAACTACACCACCAGTAAAACACTACTGGAAGAGTGAAGAACTTCTGGGAAACTGCATAGGAAAGGAATTTATGGAAATGTAACTCTCCAGCTTAATCTCAGTCCCTTAAACATCTGATGTTGTGGCTTCCATTTTCATAAAATAGTTATCCATTGCATTAACGTTTTCTTCGTACTTTTACTTTCCTGATGATCTGTTTGGAGTGAAAAGCCAGTATCAGAGATGGTGACAATGTGTTTCTTCCTCCTCTCTTTTATACCACACAGGTTAATTCTTCTTCAGTCTTCAGTCATGTAGTGCCCCAAATTAGGGGTAATTTCAGCAGAGCTGTGACAGGCATAAACCTGGTCTTCCAAATGTTGTCCCTGGGGCATCTTTACAAAACCTGAACAAATGAATTAAATAATAGGCAAGGTCTCTTTTTTAAAAAAGGACATGTAAGGTTTTATTTAATCTGGAATACCCCTTTCAATCTCACCTTCTCCTGCTAGGTTTGTTTTATATTTGATTAGCTCCAGGAGATGGATTTTGACATTTAAAGTATGTGTAATAGAAAGAGAATAATGACATAGCTGGGATTACAGAGAAATATTTGCCCTTGAAAATGGTAATGCATTGTTAAATACCGGTTGCATCATATCTGAGTATAATAAAATCAGAGTGGAAATGGAATGATTGTGTGGGGAATGAATAGTCTCAGTATGTGACAGAAGAAGGGACCTTGGCAATTCTAGTGGTGCAGCACAGCTGAAAATGGATTTTGCAGCACGGGCTCATTGGGTTTCCAAACCTGTATTTTGTCTTAAGTCTGACATTAAAAAAACAAATAAAATGATGCCTGCATTAAAATAGAGGGAAAAAAAATTAAAAGTACTTGAATTAAAAATAACCCATGGTCTTCCAGTCAGTTCAGACCTCATATAAATCCTTGGATAAGCTCCCCCCAAGAGCTATGGTGTGTTGATTCCTCAAATGGGGGGTGCATTTGTTCTGTTGGTGCTGCTGTGGCGTTAAAAGTCACATTTTGCTGGGGTTAGGGAATTGCAAGTTATTTGCAGGGTGGAGCATACCTGATTTGCAGTGTGGCTCTCGTGAGAACTGTGTTGGCACAGCTGGATTGAGCCATGGGCTGGAACAGGAGTCCAGTGCCTGGGAGAAAGAGGGGAGAATATTTAACCTCTGTTTTCCATGGCAGAAATCTGCAGTGCCTGCAGTTTGGTGTGCATTGGAGCAGGCAGATTTTCCCTCAACTCCTCTCTTCCTTGCATAGTGGTGTGCAGATGTGTTTATTCCCAGTTTTCTGGTCAGGGATAAACTGTGCTGAGACGAGAGAAATGAGTGAGGAGTCCTCTGGGGCCAGAAGGATTGGTCACAGTTGTCTGGGTAGTTGTTTGGGTAGTTGTTTTCATTGGTGCTTGGGCTATTTTGTTGTTTTAATTCCAGCCATTGAAGTCAGCTCTCTGGAGAATTTCTGGCAGGGTGTTCATTTTCAAATCAAACCAAAGTGATGGCAACCACCTGCTGTAGCTGCTGCCTGTGCTGGGGCAGCACTTCAGTGCCTGATGATATGACACTGGAAAGGTTGGTTTTGCCTGTGTTTTTACTTCCATTAATGGTTCTCACCCTTCCACACAAGCCATGCACTCGGGCCCCAGTTGTTCTGAGGGTTTATGAATGGGCTGGGTCCTCTTTTGAGCTGAGCTCTCTTCCAAACTGTCACATACCTACCTGGGAAGAAAAATTTACAATGTGAGTGCATGAAGAAGAATACAGAGACAGGGAGCAGCATGTTTGCTGATGATCCGTGTATTTTTGCTGTTTGTTGTAGTAGACATCAGGATTATGTTTTTCTTGCAAATGTACCTTTCTTTCCCCCTATCCCTATCCTATGTTTTTCAGCTGCCCTTAATTACTATTAACAGTAACAGAGCTGAGTTTTGCTATGTTTAACAAGGAGAAAACCAAGCCCTGGGAGCAGGGAATTGCAGGCAATGAAGCCTCCTCCAGGTCTTTGTTCCCCACAGCTCAGCTCTCTGTGTTAAGGGTGGCTCTCAGAATTCTGTTATTAATAAAGTGTATTGGCTGGAAAGGAAATTCAGGAGTCTTTTTTAAATAATCTTTTCTCAAACTGGAGGAAATTTGGGCTTGATTCTCGGATCTAAACACTTGATTAACTTATCTACTCTTGCCTTTTCTCTGTCCTCTGCCACTCTGGTACCTGCACACTGCTGGAATTTGCCCAGCACCTCTGCACTGCTGGATTTCTGTTCCCATCAGAGACATCCCTGGGGCTCATCTGACTCCAGCTGGGGAGAGGTTTGCTGTGCCTCTGGCACCTTTAGGCTGTAACAAATGCAATGCATTTAAAGAAATGATTCCCTGTTTGTTGTGCTGGAGGCTTCCACTCCTGCTTTTGAAGATGTTCTTGCTCATTGCTGTGGGCTTGATCCTTGCAACTCAGAACAAAGCTGGTTATCAGGGTGTGTGTGATGTGCTCCCCGTCTCTAACTGGCAAAGTATCTTGAAGAATTCCATCATCCTTTTCCTTTCTGACAGGACTGGGGGATTACTCATGACAGAAGAGGCTGCAGCCCAGTTGGGCCCCTTCCTATGTGGACACAGCAAGCAGCTGTGTCTGGGTCTGTGCTCCCATCCTGTGCACTTCCCAAACATGGGAACTGTTTTCCTCAAATCCAAATGAAGGTGAGACTTGATGCAGACCTTTTGAAACCCCTTCAGAAAGGGACTTGGGGAGCTCAGCTGCTGTAGGTTGCAAATCTCAGAGGACTCCTTGTGCTATGGTGTCTGCCTTTCCCTTGGCCGTGGCTGTGACATCTTGTCTCAGGCAGACAATATTTTCCTGCTCCCTAGAACAGGCATCCCTCACTGTGGAGATCCCCAAATGCACACAGGCAGCTGTTTACCTTTCCCCTGACTGGCAGGCTTGTCTGCTCTGCAGTGCTCTTTGTGATTTCCAGGGCTGGCCTTTCAGATTTCCAAACACACTGATCTTGTGGTGTGCTGTGTGCCAGCTGACCTCACTTTAGAATACAGAATTCATCTTTCTCTCCTGTAGCACTTGTGGCTGGTGTCATTCAACTGCTGAGAATTCTTCAGCAGCTTTCAGTGTTCTTTCAGTTCCTGTTTGCACGTGTCTGATCTTGAAAAGTTTCTGTTATTTAAACATGCTGGTCTTTGCAGGGAAACTGGTGTTCCTGACTGATGTGACTACTCGTTGTTGTGCTCAAGCAGTGTCTTTTTTCTTGATGAAGAAGCAAAGTCCATCATTTCAGACAAGATGAACCATTTGCTCCCTGAGTGATCCATCAGGTAGTGTGCTGTCACTGATGTCTCAGAGATCTGTTCCAAGGTTGGTTCTTCTGAATTTCTGAGGGTAAATGTTGGAGAACTGTAGGCACATTTGTGGAAGTAGGCAGGTTAATATATACATATATGTGTTATATGTGTATATTAATAAGTATGTGCATATAATATATTTTTTATATAAATATGTGTATTATATACATATGTATGTCATGAATATTCAAGGTTAGCATAAGGAATCTGTGGTGGGAGGTGCTCCTGGAACAGTCAAAAGAATAATCTTTAGAGAATAAGGAAGTGGTTGGAAGGTGCTTGAGATTGTTAGGAAATAAAAACAGTAGGATGGACTGAGTGAGACAGGAAATTAAATCACACAGCAACTGAGTGGATGGTGATGCCAGGGAAAATCTGAACGCTGGAATTAAGTGACTGTGGTGTGTGAGATGGTTCTTTCAACAGACACATTGGAAAACGAGTTAAAGGACAATATTTAGCATCAAAGATGGCAAGAATGCAAAGTGACAGTAACAGCTATATTGGCTAAATCTGGGCAAAAAATACTGTGCAGCAGTAAAAGATGGAATGTTAGAGTAATAAAAGAATACATGATGTAAAGGGACACCTAGAATGGGTTGAATGTGTTAAATGTGAATAAACAACAGTGTTTGCTCCAGTTTGGTAAATATTCCAGCTCCTCTGGACTGTTCATTTTTGTGTAAGGACTCACACTGGGATGTTAATCACCATATCCAGCCATTAATCTATTTTATAGGTACAACATCACTGTTGATGTCAAAAAGTACATCCCTAGAAGTGGTAATGAGTCATAGCTGGGACTGCACAGTTACCAGTGGATACTTTTCCATGAGTTCAAAAGACCTCCTGCAAAAAATCAGATGTACTGCAAAAGCTGCTGATGGTGCTGATGCTGGTTTAGAATATGGTGTGGTCAAAGTGATAAAACTGACAAACTGCAGGGAAAATGCAGACAGCTTATTCCCTCATTTCCCTCTAGCGTACCTTCTGTGCTGTTCCAAGAATTTATGCAAATGTCAGTAATATAGAAAATAATCTGTCCAAAGTAGTTTCTAGGTTTTTTTTCTTTAGTGAGGTTGGTTACTTTTTGCCCCTTATGGGTTCATTTATGCTTGAAAATTCTGGGAAATAACCACATGCAAGATGACTATAATGTATTTTCTAGATTTGTGATTTCTCAATGGGTCACAAAGGAGCTGTTCTGCAGAAATCTTGATCCTAAGAAGTGATGGTTTTTATAAGGCTCTTCAAAGAGAAGTTGTGCTTCACAGAAAATGTTTCCATTTTCATAATTCTCTCAGTCCTGTCCCTTTTCCTCAGTTAATTAAACTTTTATTAAATGTTTATAAAACCAAAACCGTTTGACTATTTGGAAACTATTTGTTCAAACTATAAAGAGGAACTTGGGGAGGAGAGCTTGGCACAAGCATTAAAGCTGTAGTTCCTAAAACTTGTCCCACTTGTCTTTGGCCACCTTATGTGTTAAAATGGGTCTGTGTAAGATGGAGAGAAAGCAGAATGCAAAATGACAAAAAGGAATAAACTGGCAGTGAACCAGGCTGGATGCTCCAAGAGGGAATAGCTAATTGGGTATCATTAGTGCCTTCATTTACTGGTATTCACACACCTGAGAAACATTGGCTGCCCTTTACAGCAGTCCTGGCTTGTCCTCCCTCATGTCCTGGGAAGTGGCTCCTTGTGCCTGAAGCCCAGGTTTGCTTTCAGACCCAACAGGGCATCCTTGCTCAGTACTTTGCCATCAGACACGGAGAGCCCTTGCCCTGGACAGTTTAGTTTTGTAAGCAGGCTCTCTGGTTCACTTAGGGGATGATTTAGTCCGGTTTCTTGTAGTAAAAAAATGTCTCCAATATAGAAAATTAATAAGATAATCTTCCACTGTACCAGAGGAACTGTGGGAGAGAGACTGGAGCTGAGAGGAAGGCCTTTGAAACCAACACTTAATTATATTTGTGGCTTTTGAGTGCAATGCTCTAAAGTGGGAAAGGGAAAACTCTTTCCCCTCTTAGTTTTTCAATAAGAAAGGAATAAAATGTCTCCTGTGTGCAGTGAGTGTGCTCATATGGGAATCCTGGAGGCATTGCTGGAGTCTTGCCTGAGTAAGAACAGCAGGATGAGAGCCCCGTGGAGCAGCACTGATGTGCACTGTAAGAGATAATGGAGGAGTGGAAAGCACCATCATTTAGAGGACACGTCATGAAGCAGTGACAGGAGGTGTTTGTACAAATGAAGATAAATTTCCATATGCAGTCATCCCATCAAGCCAAGAGGAAATATAAATTTTACCTATGAAAAATAATGGACCTGCCTTTGTAGGAATGGTGCAATGCAGGGTGCAAAGTGGTCCTGATGGACTTCCCCCAAAGCAGAACATCACTGTGAGTTTTGAGTTTATAAAGGCAGCCAGGAAGATGCTTTGTAACCTCAATTTCTGTTTTGCAGTTGTTTCCCTTTGCAGTACAAAGCAATCCTAAGTCAGACTTGCCATAAGTTTCCAAAAAGGGCTGGTCTTCACTTGTTTTTCAACAACTAATTAATGAGTATTTTGGAGTTGCACCACTAAGGTTATTTTAACTGTTGAATATGGCATGATTTCAGCTCTGCCCTCAGCTGAACATCTTTGGGCTTCTGTGCCAGGGCACCTCTGTGGGGCTGGAACATGAGGTAGATTTTGGTAGTGTTGTGTTGCAGCTCTCACCTCCTTGTTCTCCCTTGGTTTTGCTCTGTCATTTTCCCACCTTGGCAGGCACTGCATTTTCTGCTACACCCCACTTCTTTTACTGGCACTGCACCCTTGTTCTTTAGTTGGTCTTATGGAGAGGGATTTTCAGAAATGCCAAGAAAGCTCAACTTGAATTTTGACTGAGTCTTAACTCAAGTGTTTTTATTCTATCAATGAATGGAAATCTGGGAGCCATTAGAAAAGCAGTGGCACTGAAATGGCCTCAAATTCACCCTTGATCCTGTAATTATACATTCCAAGATACCATCTCATTATCTAAAACTCAACTGTGTCATTAGTTATATCTCATTTTTGTAATTACAAGCTATATATTTGTCATATCTGTGGAAGCAGAAAACATTGCCATTATAAATCTATGGTTTATGCAGCTTCAGCAGGAATTGCTAATGAGCAAATCTTCCTTTCTGTATCTTTCTAATTTTTTTTTCCAAAAAGCTTTTCCAAAGCAAACTCCTGCAAATGGAGACTAAGCCTGAAAATTCAAATGGTGAAATGCCTCCCTTAGGCCTTCTTGCTTTGCTCTTGAGATATCTGTCTATGTTAATAGACCATGATAATAAATTCCCTGAATTTGTTTTGTTTTTCTGTTCTTAAAGATGTCATTCTTCTTTCTTCCACAAATAATAATGTGAATGCAAATCTCAGAGAAGATTAGTGCAGCTACAAAAACAATAATCTTAGTGAGCATCTGTCGTCATAGGAAAACTTTGCATTCTGGAGGAAAGCAAAGCTCAAATTCAGAGTCTCTTCTTGTCTCACAATGTCTGTGCATTTGTAGTCACCAAACTGAACCGGCTGACTGGTGAGAGCAAACCATTTAGGATATGCTTTTGGCAGATCAACACCTTGAGTTTGGTGATTTGGGTTTTTTTTCCAACCGTGTTCTTCTTTCCCATCTGAATGATGCATTATAAAATCACTCAAGGTGTCTCCATGAAACCATAACCAAATGTCAGTGACAGAGGAGTCCTGTGCATGGCCTTCCTTACCCTAACAAGGGTTTCTCTGTGCTTCTGGTGCCCTCTGAAATTATGTTTTCCCAGTCTTTCCTCTTATCCTGTGTGCTCTCTGTGGATTGTTTTATTATTCGGTGTTTTTCCCCCAATCTGCCCATTGATTTTGATTTCTCTGCTGCTATTTTCAGTTCAGTTTAATTCTCACTGCTTGCCTGGGTCTCCATGCCCATGATATGGTCCCAGCTCCTTGCTGGACATCCATGTATGAGCAATTTTTGCTTTCCAATAGGTCACAATTCTTGTTTAAGATCACTTTTCCCTTCCCTCTGAAATGCACAGTAGGACATTTCTTGTTTATTTGCACTTTTTTTCTTGCTCCTGCTGTTGCTAAAAAAACAGCCAAACAAATAAATATTTGGAGTGGGGCAACTGTGTGAAAGGTACAGTTTGAGCTCAGGATGCAGTAATGAACTGTAATGCAACACTTTTGGAATGGTGTAAAAGCACTCAGCAAATGCACAGAATACTTTTAAACTACTGCTAAGTATCCATAGCAAAAGAATTGAAATTCATAATCCTTTTTCTCAAGTTCATGCTGTCTGTGAAGATTAATACTTAGATCACTTTTTATATAAATACAGCACTGACTTTCAAGACTTAGTAGATTTGTTTTTTATGGAAGTGATGATGTGTTTCATTTTTGCTTGGCAAAGCGGTGACAGCAATTTACTGGATTTGTTGCTTTTATGACCTGTAGATGCAGAGTGTGTGTGTGTGCCAGCATGCATAATCCCAATTTTATTCCTTTATGTGGTTAGAGCAAGAAAAAAGATTTAATACTGTGATGTCATTCACACTGTGAAACCTTGCAAGGAATGGTAGGAAAACAGCTGTAGTCACCTTATGGGAACAAGAAACTTCAATGCAACAGCAACTGCACATGACTGTAGCATTGTGCTGCTGCAGAGGATCCCTTTGGGAATGTGCCAGTGGATATCACAGGTCCTGAAGCACAACTTGAGCAATCATCTGTTGATTTCCTAAGGTGCCATGAAAATACGTTGCATTTTTTGGTGTTTCCGTTTCGAGTATTGCCACTGTAAGTTGGTTATTTCCCTTCCAATCAATCTTTCCTTCTGGCTGAATGATGATTTTCCATGCCATCATAATCATCAGTGCTGAAGTCACTGATTTCATTTTGAGGTAGTATTTTGTCATTTTCACAGCTTACCTTCCAGTCCTTTTCTGCAGTAGGTTTTGTGTATGGAAGGAAAATCAATATTATTCCAGGGGAGTTCTAACAAAATGATAAAACATTTCAGCATTTCTGTTTGCCTGAGGCAGACAGATTTTCTATATCAGTAGCACTGGACTTAAGTTTGTATCTGTAGAATTGAACTTAAGTTTGCATTTATCTAAAACTAAAATCCTATTCAAATAATAAATTGAATTGTTCCAGATGCACAGTGTTGCTTTGTTGACAACAGATGTCTGTTCTGGAAACAACAATATTGGTGTCTAATTAGAGCTTACGTTGTGAAAATTGTGTCTAGACTTCAAAAAGATATTGTGATTTCTGCAGAAATGGAAAAAAAGACCTAGAGGATATTGGCACCGGGCTGAAAAAACCCAGACATAGTTTCAATTTACAGTTATTGAGATTAAGGAAAAAACTACAAAAATCATATTTTTTGTAGTCTACAGGCCCCCACTGGGCTGTGGGTTGTTTCTAGAGCCTTGCCCTGCTCACACTCTATCCATGGCCCTGGGAAAAGCAGAGCATGAAGAGAAAGATTTACTTTGCCAGGCTCATTCACTTTCCCATTGCCCATCTCGTGGTTTTTTTTAGAAAGAAATCTGCTAAAATAACTGTGTAGATCTATGGGGAACAAGGTCGCTTCATGAAAATCCTTTTGTATATTTTAATTCAAATTAAATTCATATTTAAACGGTTCTGTTTAGCTAAAATGTAAATTCAGATGCTAAACTGAACCAATCTGTCTGCTGCATATGCTTTATCATTGAACTGTCTTGACAACCCTTGTTAACATTTGCATAAACTGTACAGGCTAATAATAATGATGATGATGGAATTAGCCTGTTAGTATCTTATTTTTGTTGTATAATTTTAATCTCTGTAGGAAGGAAAACCACTATATCTTTTGAATTAGTCAATGACTCTGCTTTACTATTATTAGCTATTTGTATGTATTTGTCTCCCTAGATAGCAAAGCCTGCTGGTTTCCTTGTGGGGAATCTTGAAAGCTGTCATCTCAATTATTATATCATTTAATAGTAATATTTTAGCATGTTTAACTGACCTTCCTCTGAAATATATTGGGTGCTGAATCTGGTTGGCAGTAATTTGCCAATTAATTGTGGACAACATGATCATGCATCTCATCTGCTCTGTATAAACCCTTTAGAAGTCATATCAGGGACTTGTGCAGAGAAGTTGGTGTTGGGCTGCTGAGCAGTCAGCAGGGTGAGGGAACAGGGTCAAGAGTCATCCTACAGCCTTTGAGGTCCTGAGTTTTTTCAGTTCCACTGGTCTGTGTCCTTTTATAAGATATCTAACTTTGGTGGTTAATCTATTTCTGTATTTTTCTATACTGATATGCAGTTGGGCTTTTCCCCATCTGTTTCTTCTATCAGTAATGCATCAGGGCAAATACAGGTAATCTTAGCATTTTGTGTTTTGAGTATGAACTGTTTAAGATCTCTATGAATGCAATTGATGACAATTTCTAAAAAAAGATGTAATTGTGTTTATCAATATGCAAGAAAGGAAAAATCAGTTTTAAGTGGTTATGTGAATATATACTCCAGAACATAGTTTCATCATGTAAAATATTTTTAAAGCTAGTTTTAACTTCCTATTAGGATTTTCACATGAACAAATAGAAGCATAAATTTTTGCCAAAACCCCCTCATTTGACTGGTTTGACTTCAGTTTTCATTTCTCTTCCAAGTTGATCCTTTTTTAGATAATGTGAGGGAGCAAGACATGTGACTGACTGAAGTTTGAAATATCTGCTTTATAATTATAGCCTCTAAATTATAGGAAAAAGGAGAGATTCCCTTTAATTTTAAACTTTATTTTTATGTGTGGGGAGCAAAATTCAGTGGTTCCAAAGCACAGAATTATAGCAATATATTACTAATACCATGATATGGTGTTGTCACAGAGGGATTTTAAAAAAGGAGAAAAAACCCAAAAAGATTGAAAAAATCCACTTGCCATTTTGAATGATATGAAAGAGGTTTTCATGCTGTAAATCCTCACCTACCAGACTGGCTGGTTTTGATCTGTGCTCTCAAGGTTGCGTTGGCCATGCTCATTCTTTTCCTCTTTGCTTTTGTTGATGACTTTCAAAGCCATGAGCAGCCCAACCCTCTCCTGCCCCGCGTCCCAGCCTCCAGCTGGTTCCTTCCTGCACGCCCGCTCCCCTTTCCACATGCTCTGGCACCAGCCTCGGCACCCAATCCAAAACCATTGCATAAGGAGTGTGACTTGTACGGAGCACAAGTGGTGTGTGGGTGAAGGCACATCTTGGGGAGAGTGGAGCGATGGGCTGAGTAAAAATAGGCACTGCAGTGTGAGCCAAAATGAGTAAGTTACATTGTCGGCTGAACAACGAAACCTAATCCCCCTTCTCCTGCCCACTTCCCTCCCCCAGCTCCTAATGACTGTAATCCAATAAGATAAATGACACAAGCTGAAAGGAAGTAGAAGCTGGGTTATTTTCTGTCACTTGTCAAATATTCAGTCGTTTCACCTGATGGGAAGTTTTCAAGCTTGTAAAGCATTTTAATGGGCAGGGAGAAAGCATTGGTCAGTTCTCTGTTTGTGTATATATATATCTATATACACAGACACACAAACAACAATCTTCACGAAGGACCATGATTCACTGGCTTATTTAAGGATCATGGAACTGCTTTTAAAAATATGTTAAATAGCCAACAGGGTGGAAGTTGTGTATAGATTTGTTATCTGTGGTAAACTAGTGTTAGAATGTGAATTTGGTGAGTCATTTTGTATTAGTTGTAATTATGGGACATTAGTGCAAATAAATCATGTACACTGGGATATACCAAAAGGTAATGTTATTGATTGCACCTGACATTTTGATAATAAGCTCCTGTTGAAATCATACAAAAGGTAATTTTAAATCTTATATCTTTGTCAGAGCTATGGCTTTATGGTCAAAACATTAATTAGTTTTATCCTACAGCTGTGGTGCAGTTTAATTTTGCAGTGTTGGAAAGGCAGCTCTGTGTACGAGAGGCTGAGTTAAAAATATTTCTCATGGGCCACTGATGTGGACAGTTGCCAAGCTGGACCTTCAGATCCTTCCGGGGCTTTCAGGTGCAAATATCTACCTGTTAATATTGCACTGATTGGCAAAATGCCTTTAAAAGTCCAGTCTGTAGGGACTTCCATCTTGCACCAATCTATGAACCACTGGTCTGTGCTTCAGCTTTGGGATTTGTGGCACGTTTTCTGTGTGCATTTGACTTGGAGCCAAAGGAGAGCTGGAACTTTGCAAACCAGCTCTCGTGTTACCAGCCAGCTTTGGCTCAGCCTTGGAGTTTGTGCACAGAAAGAAGCTCCCGTGTGTCTGAAGTTACCAGAATGAGTGTGGGTTGGCAGGGAGAAGTTCACACAGTTAAGAAGGGGGCAAAGAGCTTGGTTTTCTCCTCTAAAAGGGTTATTTGCTATGATGGGTAGCACCATCCCATTAAAGTGCCTGATGGTCCTCGAGTCCTGGGCAGCCCAGAGGAAATCTCTTGCTGGATCTGCAGAGGGAATGGTTTATTCTGTCTGAGCAGCACCCATGGGCACTTGAGGCAGTTGGGCAAAACCCCTTGTGTTGTAGCTCTACTTTTACTTTGCTTGTGTGATGCAGGGAAAGGCCAGGAAGCTTGGAGAAAACAGGAGAGCTCGCAGGTCTGAGCTTTCAGCAGCTTGTGAGATGTCCCCAGCTAAGGAACAGCTTTGAGGCAGGTGATAAAGGGATGTGTGATGTGTCCACTTTGTGCAAACAGCTCTTTCAGGTGTGTGCAGTGCTGTTGTGCTGCCTGTTTTCCCTTGTGCTGCCGACCTGCAGGGCTGTTGCTGTGATGGGTGAGCTTTGTTTCTCTAGCAATTAGAGAAATCTGCTATTTACTAATTAGAAGTGTGATAGTGAAAGGTTTGGTGTTGTTTTTTTTTTCTGAGAGATTTAGCAGTGGAGGTTAATTGTGCTCAGTAGACCTGTGTGTGATTATATAAATTATAAATTATTTAAAATGATGCTTGTGATTCCATGAGCTTGACTACTGAGCATCTTGTGGGAGGGAGGAAAACTTTTGATGGTTTGTTTGGCACAAAAAAGCGTAACTTGACTGCTTTGCTGTTCATGTTTGTAAAGCATTCACCTTTGTCTCTGCTTGCAAAATCAGTCAGTGGGCCAGCACTTCCAATCTTTGAGATCCAGGCAAGCTGTTTTGACTTCAGGAAATCTTAGCCCAGGAGGGATAAAAGGCTGCATGTAAACAAATACAGGAGTTATTTAACTGGAGTTTACAGATGGATGGGCAGCCTGGCCAGAGCCCAGCATATACCTTAAAGGCATTAGAGAAAACATCTCATACCAACCTGAACTTTCCAGCAGAGGAGAGAACTCATACGTGGTATTAACTCACATGTGACTTCTTATTGTAAATATTGTGGTCATATTGGGATATTTTTTCTTAACTCCTCTCAATGCTGTCTCAGTGAGAAGCACACGACTGACTCATTCCTGCATCTGGGTATTGACGTCATTGTGATGCACTTTTCATTTCTAGCATGAGTGTTCCAGTCTCTCCAGTATGGAATTTAAATGAAAACATGATGCCCTTTATTATTACTGAGAAGTAAATCAACTGGAAAAATTACATTCATGGGCTTTCCAACTCATTCTCTATTGCACTGAACATATTGGACATCAGAGCCTGTCAACACAGTCATCTGAAACTGTCTCCTTCAGTGTTTCACTCCTAAGAACCTGAATTATTCATCAGAGATTTTACTATGTTAACATATTCTTATGATCACGTTGACTTTCATTCCAGTGCATGAAAAAGGAAGTTTGTTGTTTCTCTTTGCATAAAAACAGATAAATGTATTAATGCTTTATCAGACACCCTTCTAAATCCTTTGTAGCAAGTCACATCAGAACAAAGCACAAAGTAATGTCAGATCACATCAAATTAGAGTGTTTGTAACAGCCAAGGTGTGATTGTGAAGCTAGCTAGAACTAGTGAAGAAGTTCTAGAGGTCTGGATGGAAAAAGTTGAGGTATTTTATTCTTCAGGGTGGGGATTCTGCAACAGGATGCCTTCCATGATCAGGTTCACATGTGCCATCCATGTCACAGCACTGGGGCATGGGGAGGCAGAAATGTCCTGGGCAAATTCGAATACTTTGAAGGTCTGGAGTTCTGATTCAGTTACTGCTTGGGAAAAGGGTGAGAGGGTTTTTTTTGTTTGGTGGCTTTTGTTGTTTAATTTTTTTTTACCTCCTTTGGTGACAAAATAAATGTGTTCTAAGTTTCTCTGAGCTGATGCTCAGGGATTTCTTCATGACCAGCACCATGACAAAGGATAAAGCAAAAGCAAATTGATGTTTTGGGAGGAGAGATTGCATTCTGTGGTGTCAGAGGACAAAAAGGCTCTGATGACTTTTTCTGAAACCCTATCAAAAGTACAATAGTTATAGGGCTATTTAGAAACTCGAAAATAAGTTTTCAGAGTGAACATCTACACGTGCACATTACATAATGATGTCATGGCTTTAGTTTTGCCAATGTAAGTGAAGGTCAGCACCTTGGAGCAGAGCTCTGAGCCAGAATCCATGCAATTCTGCTTTGAGTGCTCTCTTGGAGAGAAGGACAACTGTGGGTTTCTGTGTTCACAATGTTTGTTTTCATGTAGCCATAAAGCATCATGAGGGTCACTTCCAGGTCAGTTCAGAATGACAGCTCTTGTCAAGGGGAATTGTGCTCCTGCTGTGGTTGCTCACAGGGTGGTGACAGAGAAGAGGAATAGTGCTCCTGACTGTTCTCATGCTCTTACATTTGGGGAGAGGCCAAGTGCTGTGCACAAAGCTACATAAACTTAGTATGAACAGAGCCCAGCAAATGCATTTTGAGCTCCAAGTGCCTTTCAAACAACTGAACATTACTGCTTATGCAGAAAAGATCTCTTAAAAATACTGGTGTCGTTTAAATTTGGGTGAGTATGAATTTCTTAGATACTGAATTTAAGCATAAGCATGAAGTAGGCCAAATAACAGCATTGTGGGTTGTGGTTTTTTGGTTTAGGTTTTGGTTTTGGGGGGTTTCACTTGTTCCCCTCTCTGATTTCTTTCTTTCTCTTGGGTTTTGATCTAAATCAGATGTTTTAAAAACTCCAGTGATTTGGAATTGCTTAGAAAAGCTTGTTTAAGGAACCCCAGTTCACAGACCTTCTTGAATGAGTTGTATCCCGTGACTTTGTCACTGACAGTCTAGAGGATGTCAGCAGAGAGAAGGTGGGATGTGTTGAGCACGAGTTGTCTGATGCCATGGGGAGCTCCTGTCCTGGTCTTGTCCACCTTTCTCTTCCCTGGTCAGTTTTAAAGGCTGTGAATGTCTGAATCCCCCCCAGAATCACCATGACCTGGGTGAAGTCTGGGCTTCCCAGTTCTCCCACAGCAGGATTTCCTTGGCTGCTGGCTGTCCAGGAGCCATGGGAAGGGGGTGCCTGTGTTTCCCCATCTGAAGGCAGTGGGGGAGCCCTGCCAGAGCCTCCAGAAGCTGAACAGAACTGAACTGTCCATGTTCTCCAGGGGGAAACCCTGGAAGCAGAACTGTCTTTTCCCACTGACTTTTGCTAGATGAAGCAAATCAGCAGTCTGGTAATTATAATCTGTCTGTTTTGAAAACTATTGCTCTCAAGCACTCAGCAAGCACAGATTTTGATATGTATATTGACAATACAAGTCTAAAATATTGCCATTTCATTTGGAATATTAAAGGAAAAACCATTTTAAAATTCACTGCCTAGGGGTGTTTATTTTTTGTAGCAGGCACATTTATGTAAAACCAACTTAAATTCCAATATTCATATTTTGTGAATGTGAATCCAACATATATATTTAATTATAGTCAAAAAGGAGTCCTGTGTTGTGCTGATTGGTGTTGCATTTCACTGGAAACAAAGTCATGACAGGAATGCATGTCTAAAAGTTTATATGCTGCAGATTTTCACCTGAGGTTTGAAAATACTGTCCTATCAAATGTTTTGAATAGAAATTAGTAAGTAATGCTGAATGTGACACCTTTTTACTCTACTCCTACACATTCTGTAAGCAGAAAAAAAAAAAAAAGCTAAATTCAGTAACAAAATATTCATTGCTAATTGCTACTTAAACCTCAGTGACCTTCGATTTTCTCTGGTGTTTAGCTTTGAATAAATTATTTTTAAAAGCCCTCAATGCGTGCCTTAAGTGACTGTTTTTAGCATATTTCCATGAAGATTTCGGAGCCGTGCGCAGACCATGAATGTGTGTGGTGTAAAAGAGGTGGAGGAAAGGTGGTAGCAGATTTCATGTGGCTGTTCTGAGAGGAAGGAAGGGAGGCAGTAGGCAGTGCTGAAGCCTGCATGGCAAACAGAAGCATCAAAGCTCTGAGCCCTGTGTGCTGTGACCGCTGCCAGAAGAAATATGACAATTCTCAAAACAAAGCCACCCCCCCGCCACCCCCGTGTGCTCTGGATGTGAATATCACCTCCCCGCTGCATGCTGATTTGTGATGCTCGCTGAGAAACACTCTCTCTTTCATTTCATTGAATGTTTTTTGGCTTTGTATTTTCTGTTTTTTTTCATTTGGAGATTGTTAGTGTTCAGCTCTGCCCTGTTCACACCTGACTCGTGGTTTGCTCACAGAATTTCAGAGCTTGATCTGCCCTGCCACTCTCACCTTTCAGACTGTTTTCAAAGTGTGGTTTAAAGGCAGTTGTTCAGATTTGATCTCATTCATGAGGATTTGTTGCTTGTCTCTAGAATTTCTTGTAAAATATTCTTGGAAAAGGAGAACCAGCAATACCTCCCCTTGAAATCTGCTCATGTTTGTGATGTTAAGAACTGGAGGCACCAGCACCCATCCCCTTCCCAAGGGCCAGGGTTTTCCTCTGTGTGGGAAGAGCACCTAGAACAATCTACGTGTGAGGGCACCCAAGGGATCTAAAAGCAAAAAAGATGAAACCCAGATTCAAAATAAATTAGCAAAATGTCCCCTGTTCTTAGCCTTAACAGCATTTTGCTTTCCAGGAACTTCATCTTCTGCACTTTGCTTTGTACAAGAATAACTAAGTCATGCAATAGTTTCCTTTATATATTGATTTAAACTGCAAGTTTAATATATTACTAGTGGATAAAATATTCTAGGAATATGGTGTTATGCTAAAATAAGATTGAGAACTTTAGTTTGATGCATAACAGCTATTTAAAGTAGTCACGTAATTTATTGGAGCTGAGTTTCTACTGAAATAGTTCTGCAGTTTCATTATCACTTTTGTAGGCAGACCTCTGATCTAGATAACCAGGGGAATGCTATTTTGGAAGAAAATATTCTGAATGCCTTCCTCTTTCTGAATTACAAGGGGATAAAAGGAGAATACTTCCCTTGTGAATCAAAGGATGATATTTATGAAGAATTCCAGAACTTGCTTTTCTTGAAACTTAAAATAGAACATTGAGAGTTCTTCACCTTAGCAAAATGCTAGGTTTCTAAAAACTGAAAGATTTCTGATCCATATATTCTGGCAGTTTTTAAAATAGGGTTATTTTTGTCCAAATTGTGAGCCAGGCTTAGCAGTTCTGAACAAAGTATGTGTCTGTAGGCTCTGCATTGTGGTAGTCCTTCAAATCATCCTGATATCTTAAAAGCTGAGATCCATCTCTGAAATATCAAATTGCTGGAGTTTTTTTATGGAGAGACTTTTAGAACTGATTCAAAGTAGCTATAAATCAAAGCTGCAGCCTCTGTGTTTTCCTCTCAAAGGTGGCTTTGGAAAGCACTTGCTCGTGACCCCAACCTTTCAGGCTCCTGAAACTGCAGCAAATTATTGAGAGTGGAAAACGCTCACAAACACCTTGTCCCTGCAGTGGAGCAGCAGGCCAGTGATGCATGCAATGCAGGTGGATTCTGCATTAATCTCTAGACAGCTCTTGTCTCTCTCTGCTCTGTGATTATGTCTGGAGGGCTCTGGATGTGCAGGGAGAAGGGAGCAGGGGTGGCAGGGAGAGCTGCTGGAGTCCTGGTCTGTGAAACACCCTTGTGGCAAGGGATAGAGATCAGATCAGATCTCGAAGCACATACAGCCAAGTTTCTGGGTTTCAGAGAGCTTCCAAAACTTCTGCAAGTAGTTTTGTTCAGGTGTTTGGGTTTGTTTTGTTTTGTTTGTTTTATTTTTTCCTCAGTATTTCATATGTTGCCAATAACAGGAGCCAGGAAGCTGCTGTGATCTGCAGCATGATTTTGGCATTTTTTTCTTGATAGAGGTTGAAAAAGCTTGAACCCTACCAGGCCTCTCCTTCCCTTGGTACCAAAAGGGCAGTTAACCTCTTATATCTGTAAATGCTTTAGTAAGAAAGACTTGGGGAATTTACCTAAAACTCCAAGCCATGAGAAAACTTCATTGCGCAAAATCATCCAGTGTGTGCAGGGAAGTAACTGGCTCAGACTGTGACCAAGGACAGCTGCAAGTCCAATCTTGAGTCTGACTAAAGACTCAAGCTTTCATTGCATGATTATTTTGTCCTACAGAAAGAAAGGCCTGTTTGCTCATCTCTCTGGCATGTTTCATAAGTATCCATTGCATTTATCTGATTTGCTGATTTTTGGGAGATATATTCTCAAAAACTTATTTTTCTGTTTTGCTAAAAAACTTTCTAATGAAAACTCTTCTACAAAAAGATGCTTCCTGGTAGTTTTTGTATTGGAGAAGAAGAAGGAAATAATCACTGTATATGGTATTTAAATAAACTGAGAAGTGAAGATGAGATCACTGAGAGTTTAAGACTCTCACCATGTTATTGTGAGGATCATGGGGCACTGACCATGAAGGTTTCATGAATCATTACACCAAATCATTATATCTATGAATTAAACTAAATACATATAGTTAGTGCTAGGATTTCCTGCCTTTCTTTTAGGCTATTTCTTCTTGGTACCATGGGAACATTTAGTCCCCCATTTTCTTTTGAGACTCTCCAAGCAATAGATGACAATTTTTCTGCAGTACTCAGTTCAGTAAACTGAATGTTCATTTTGGCTAACTGCTCCAGTGCTGCTAGCTTTGTAGCCTGAGAGAAATTGAAAAGCTAGAGAAGGCTATTCATAACAACCCAGCAGAGCTCTAAATATTTTTATTTCAATAGTAAGATGGGATCTTTTGGACAGTTGTTAGGAAATAAATCCTGTAGTTCATAGCTGGTTAAAAAGGATCTGGAAAGGAGAGGGCAGGGAGCTGCAAGGCCATTTGATTGTGCTAAAGGCTTTAATATCTCCCTGGTCTTATTTCAGATGCTCAGCGTCACTCTTTGCTTGCTCAGCTAATAGTACACAAAGTGATCATTAATCAAAGTAAATAATGTGGCTGTAGCAGGAAACATAAGGCACTGAATACAGAGAGAGTTTGCATTGATTCCAGGGGATTTTGGACAGATGGGTATCATCAGTGCAATGTAAACAGATAAGGTTTCAGGTTCATGATTAGTTCTACAGATCACCTGAGCTGTGGTTACAGTATGTGAGCCCTTAGCCTCTGGTAATGTTGCTGGTTTTCAAATGTAACTTTAACTATCTTTTCACCTCACTGCAGGCCAAACTTAGGCATTCTCACAGCTGCCAATGCTCAGCCCAGGTGGCTGCGGGATGTTGGGCTGCTGTGGCTTCAGTGCACATGGGAAGGGTTCCCAGGAGGAGTCTGCAGAGCCAAGGCTGGGAAAGGGAGGTGCTGCCACACAGAGCCCTCACTTGTCAGCTTTGCCAGATCATCCTCTAGTATTGTGTCATGCTTCTGGCAAAATATTAATGAAGATTCTAATGAGATGATGGTACATTTAATATTTTGTACACGATACGTAAATTTTACCTGTTGCCTTTGGGAGGCTGCAGCAGAAACAGGTGATTTGGAGGAGAGGCTGTGGTAACCAGCCAGAAATGTGTAAATATGTGTGCAGGAGGGCAAGGAGGCTTTTTGTGTGCTGGACCAGGGCAGGTATTGCAGTGCCAGCCATGGGGGAGGAGGAAGCCCTGCTAAGCCAGCCTGTTCCACGCTCGAGCTGAGAGCATTGGCACCTTCACAAAGAAATCTTGTTTTACCTCAGTAGCAGCAGTTTTCACTCACCCACAGAGAGAAAGGGCTATGAGCTAATTGCTTTAGCACTGGAGGAGGAATTTTTTGTTGTTATTCTGTGTCAATAATGTTTTGTCATTTCCTCTCTTTACAACTTTGGGGAAAAAAGTTTGAAGTGATGTAATTTTGTTTTTTGTCTGGTGATGGAGTTGGTGGGAAATTGCAGCTGCCAGGCACTTTTTACTCAAGGCTTTGATGATTCATAAACTTGGGATAGGTTTATCCTATCTATGGGTCATCTAAACTCTGCAGCTTCTGAGCTCCGGGGTAGGAAGCAGGCAGTGCAGCCAGGCTGGATGGGCTCACACAGGAGCTGGCTTTGCAGTGAGGAGAGGAAAGCAGTGAATGCTGGTGATGGATTATAGGTAGGAAAGCTCTGCTTTGCTACCTGGAGTGGGAAACTCTATCCCAAACAAGTTTATAGCATACTTGGATTTAAACCCAGGATCAATAAAGTGCAGACTCTTGGAGCCATAAACCCTCCTGAAGTAGCTTATGCCAGCCAGGACCTCTGGAGATCTCTGGTACAGCCTGCTGCTGCAAGCAGGGCATGACTGGCTGAGCTCTCTCAAGGCCTATTCAGTGGAATTTTGGATTGTGGCCAAGGCTAGAAGATCTTACCCTTCACATTTTCATTTTTATATTGTCCAATTAAATAATCTTCCCTTCCCCAACTGTGGAAGTCACAGAATGTGATTTTACACAAACACCAAAATAACATGGGTGGGATATGATTGTTAAGTAGTGTGTTAATGTGGGAAGCTGCCCAGGTAAGTGTCATTTTACTGCCTCAGGGTTGCACACCTGGTGAACTGAGCTGCTGACCTGGTCAAGGCCTGTGTAGGGCACAAAGTGTTGATGGAATTGCATGGCTGGTAGGTGATGTGCTGAGGGCTCCCACTGCCATGGGTACAAAACCAAAACTGGTGACGTTATAGCCCAGAGAGAAAGACTTCTATTTCCCCCTTGCTAGTCCTGGCACTGGCCTTATTTTTCCTTCTCGATAGAAGATAATTCTTTAATCGAGATTTCTCACCTGAAGAATGAAGTCAGCACCCAAGGACTGGATAGATGTAAAAGACAACAGGTATTGGATGACACAGTTGGGCGCCAAAAAGGCCATTCACAAGCTCAAATAAGAGGAAAACCTGGGGCTTCTTTTGTCCTCTTTTTCTAATCATCAAAACAAAATTTATTTTTAATATTTTCCATAGAGTTAGACGTGTATTGTTATAAACATACATTTTTAAACAAGAATTTGGGACATTTTCCTGACAGAAAAGCATCTTTACTGTTACTCTTATAAGGGTGTATCATCACATCATTTGTAAAGATTTTGAAGGGCTTGGAGAATGCTCCCTTTGTACCTTGCACTGCATTTCGTCCACAGAGTTATAAATTCCAGGAACCGTGTGTCCTAGCAAGTATTGTTAAAGAACATTTCTATGAGCTTTTTGCTTTATGGAAGCATTGCAGATCTGACCTTATGATCGTTCCTGTAATTCCCTACCACATAAATTCTTGTGGACCCAATAATAAAAAGTCAGCTGGTAATGTGGCACCCAACTTGATGGGGGTTGGTGAACCCCTAACAGCTCATGGTGAACCTCTAACAGTCATGGAAGACTTTTCAATTAGGTGGATCACTGTGGCAATTTCATTCTCTACAGCCCCTGTCTTTGTTACATTGTGTGGCGTCTTGGCTGAAGCTTCATCTCCTTTCCAGCTGTTCCCTGTGGTCTGGGTTGTCTCCCTGTCTCTGAGGAGTGCACTGTGCAATACTAAGCTGGATATTTAATTTTTTTCTGTGCTGTTGTTTCCTTACTTGTGACTCTGAAGTGAATTTCCATTGCTTGCAGAGGATTTTGAGAATGCAGATGTGTTAATGTTGGCTGGTTCAGATCCCTTTGTGGGAGAGAACCCATGGAAGGATTATACAGAAGTTTTAGAAGGTTGAAGCTGGCAGGATTCTGTATTGAGTCCAGAAGGTCTTTTGGCACAGACCATGATCTGAATGAGGAGGAAGGGCCTGTGTAGTAGGAAATGGGTTACAAGCTATGGAAGCTGATCTTCTCCCTGGGCAGTGCTGATGGGTGGATGAAACACTCTCGCCCTTTCCTCCTGTAAATCCTCAGCTGATGCCCTCCTTCCTGAGCCCCACATGCACTGAAAATCAATTTGATCAGCTGAAAAATCACTGGGTTTGGGTGTAGGATTTCTAGATGCTAGAAATCATGCTAAAATGTGGGTTTCTGATGCCCTATAATGCAGCAGTATTGACTGCTGGAAAGAGCTTCAGCCGTCAGGGCGTGCAGCTGCAGGAGGGCTGTGCCCTCCAGGGCAGGGCAGGAGTGCCAGCAGGATGCTCTGGGAGCACTGCACTGTCCACAGTCAGTGCTCTTGGTCTCACCACACTGCTGCACTGGAACATGGCCCTGAAGGAGGTGTAGCAAATAATTTTGGTGTGCCTTATGTTACACCAGTAGAAATTTTAAAACTGCCTGTTTATGTAGAAGTCAAGGTACTGTCAACCAGTGTGAATTCAGTGTATAATAAATGCACTGAGGAGGAATATCTAATGATTGATTTCTACATACCAGGCCTGAGAAAATGTAAATATTAACTCATTCAGAACACAGACTTCCTAGTGGCAATGTACCCATTTTAAAACACAGCCCTTAATTTTGAAGAGTATGAATAAAAAGATAACAGAAATAGACTGGTGTCATCTCTCCAGGAACAGTAAGAAGATCTCAGGATCTGATGTGGCTGTTTGCTTTGGTGCCATAGAAATCAACAGAATAACTTGCAGAAACTTCAGAGAGAGAGAGAGAGTGATTGCAAAAAGACATTTTGCTTCTTCACCTGTGACTCAAAAGTCCTTTGTTTTGGGAATTGTTGAGTGTAGGTGTGTGGTTGGCACCGTGCTGGTGAAAGAAACTGTAGTAGTAGGACAAATAGCAGTAAGGAGGTAGGAATACAGCAAAATCTGAGATCAAGGGGGACATTCATGTGCCAGCCTGTCAATTCATAGCAGAGACTAAAGGTAATGCAGAGCACTGAAGAGCAGATTTTGTCAAGGCATCTGAACTGCCCTGGTTTACACACAGTGCCATGCAAAGTGACTTTGGAAATTATTTAATTTTTCACTGTGCACACACAGGGTCCTGAAAAAAACACAAATACTGGAGTAGATTTGCTTAAAACCATGAATATTTTCCCTTCTGTGAGAGCTCCTTTGGTTGTTGTGGTTTAAAATAAATCACGTTTCCATGCATTTTGACTTCCTTGAGCATTCTGGGAGATAATAAACTGCTTCATTTGCAGGGTGATATTTCGTATGTGGGTGTATGGGACCCTCACATCCATTTTGCAGCTATTTGCTTTATCACTTACTTCATCTGTGCCCGACCCATCTCCATCAGTGGAGCTTGACATGTTCTGCAGAGTTCCTGCTGGCTCTGGTTTGCAGGGAAGATCTATTTCTTCCTTAAACTATAAATAAGTGGGTGCTATCACTCAGCTTCTCTGCAGTGGCTGTTTATGCTATAAACATTTTTGGGGGCTCTTAAATCCCAAACCACTGGGTGATCCTTGCACTTCTGATGGTGGCTGTAGTTTTAACCAGCCCTCAAACCAAAGAGGCTGGATGGGATTCCCTCAGAGGTCAGAGAGCCTTAAACATGAACCTTGCAGTAACATCCAGGAGGTTTTTAGGGTCAGAGCTGTTTTAGTGGCTCTGGGATAGCTGAGGATTTCCTGAGATAGGCAAACAGTGAGCTCAATCATTTTGGGGTGCCTTTGTGGCATTGTAAGGTGCATCTTGTAGGGTGTGTGATTCATCTTGCTGGGTGGGGGCAGGGCAAAGAGATAAATGCCCAAAGGAGTAAAGCAGAAAGGCTGAAAAGGAAAAATGACAGAATTTTTTTTCCCCATGAGACCAGGTACCAGCACCATGCAGCTGGAGATGGCTCTTGCTTGTGAAATAACACCAAACACCTCCCAGCCTCTGGCAGGGCCTGGCAGCAGGGACACCTGTCATTGTTAGAAGCTGTGTGTGTAAAGAAATGCTGAGCCCTGCGGATGATGCTGGCTCCAGAATGCCCCCATGTGCAGCTGGAGTTTTGCAAACAAACCTGCTGATCCTCTGGGTAAGAGCCAGTCATGGAGCAACACCTGGGAACTGCATAAATGTCCCAGACACTGAGAGCCACAGCCAGGATACCTTGATGGATCTCAGCACTGTGCTGTGTTGGGGTTGTCCTTTCCTGAGGTGGGGGTAATCACAATTTACTCCCATGGGAAGTGGTCACAGCTATTACCCAGTCATGGAGGCTTTTCCCCAAAGGCAATATTCAATACTTGTACTGAAAGAATTCCAACTCCAATAAAAAGACAAGGTGACATTCCTGTGTCTTCTCTCCAGAAGTTTTACTCACCTACTATTTCTCACCAATGGCAATATTGTGTCATTTTAAACAAATAATTTACTTATTGCTATCTGGTGCTTCTTACTAAGAAGAATTTTTTCCTCAGGCTGCTGTGAGAGATATTTCTTTGATATTGTTAACCTCAATAAAACTCTGCAAACTCTGTAACTGAAAAGCTTTCTGGTACTTCTAGTGAAAGATTTAATTTTAAAATAAAAGTTGAAATATTGACAAAAAATACAGTAAAATACAGTTGAAAGCAAAGAGTGATAGGTGCATGCATGCAGCATGGGTCCTGTTTTCTTGTTTGAAGTTATTTATTTAGTCATGCACTCAAAAACAGCTCAATTATAAAAACAAGCCCTAGTATAACTTTTTTTCTCCAAGTGTTTAAACTGGGGAACTGCCTGAGTAATTTTCTTCTGAGTACAAGTAATTACTCAGGTTTGCACTCGGTGACTTTCCTTTTATTAAGGTTTAGATACAATACTGTATTTTGGATCCCATTATTCTTTTTATCCCTGGCATTAAGCAGAACATTAGTGAGCCAGCTAAGGGACACAGGGTGAACACAAAGATATTTTCTTTGTTTGGGGAGGAAAACTGTGATTGACATTTATCAGTGGTTAATAAATTCTGTGGATAAAGTCAGTTTGTAGCAGCAGCAAAGATTGTTTTAGAATGCTATTTCCTCAGTAAATGACATTTTAAAATTTCCTTGATTATTCATCTTTCTGGCTTTGAAAATTCCTAATTTATTTTGGAAGCTGGGTTATAATGAGCTCACAGGCAGCTTATCACATAATTTCCAAGAGGCATCAGCACTGGTCTGTGGCTGTATTTTTGCTTCTGATAATGTGTGTTTGCTTTATGCTTTGCTAAGCATTAAGATAAAAAATACACTTTATGGTAATTGGGAGCCCTGCCCGTGCTCCTCTGGAGGGAAGATGATGTCAGGGGTATCTTATCCATCACCTTGCCCCTGCAAACAGGTGTGGGTGTGTTTGTGAGAGCCTTGCAGTGGGAGATGGCAGTGGGGAAGTGCCTGTGCAGCTGCTGTGCATGACTCTGTGGTGATGAATTCCCATCCGTGGCAAAGGAATTGTCTTCATCCTGCACAGTATTCCTTTTCCCATATCATATGAGCTTAGAAAGCAAACACCACATTCTTCCCTCATCCTCCAGAGGCTGAGACTCCAGAACCTGGAGAACTGGATTTGGGCTGTGAAAATTTATCTTCTGGGGTGCAGGGACTTTCCTTCCTTGGGACCACAGGCTGATAAGTCCAGCAAGGAAATTGAGGTGGTGACCCTGAGCCTGCACAGCAGGAAATGTGGCCAAGGCTCCCTGAGCTCCAGGACATTTCCTGCCTGGCTCTGGAGGTTGAAAGCAGCCCATGGTCTGAGCGTGGCCATGCCCCTGTTGCAGTCATCAACACGTGTCTCTGCAAATGAGCACTTTCAGCTGCATCTCCAGCACTGCTCCCAAGTGGAAGGTGCTGAATGAAATGCATGGTTGTGTTTACTTAGCTGTTATCTTACAAGTGGAGCTTTCAAATAATCATCCATCAAAACCCATCATATTTTGGGAAGTGTTACTCTCAATAAAAAACTGAAACGTGATCTTCCAGTATTGTCACGGCAAGGACACTCAAAATTCAGGTTGTGTTGGGGGACAACGCAGCAAGGAATACACAGAGACAGAAGTGAGAATAGATTATTCCAAGTCAGAAGGATTAATCCCAGCTCTCACAGAAGATTTAGCTTTCCATGTGGGATGCAATCCTTGTGGCTCTGGAATAATTAGAATGCAGACCACAGACTTAGTGTGTGTTACACAAGATAAAAATGGACTTTCTTTGAAAACCATTATGAGTACAAAAACCATTATTTTTTAAACTTAATCGAAGTAGTTTAACAGCTTATACCCATTTGTTTATGAGCTCATAGAGGAGATGCACAGATGACTACTCAGCTCTGCAGTTTTAGAATTGGGGTCAGTTGTTAACTTGGCTTCCTTCTAACAAAAAGTTCTTTACTGTCAACAGCACACAGCCAATAAGTGGACTTTTCCATACACCTGTCTTTGCTGGGGATGAGAGGTGCACATACAGAGTTGTACCATGCTGAGCACTAGAGCAGGTGCTTTTTCCCCAAAATTAAAGCCTCAAGATATTGCACCATGAGGATGTTTTGGGCTTCCTTGAGCCTTAGGTTACAGTTGAAGAAAAGTTTGATTTATTTGTCTGGGTCCTTGTAAAGATTTATTTACACAACTTACATTGAATTACCCACAGTAAATGGACCATTTTCTTCCCATCTCACCATTTGAGGGGTCTGACTTATGTGGAGGGGACAGGAGCAGAGGAGTCAGCAGAGGAGCAGGATCTCCTGGGATGCAGCTGGGTGTCTCTGATGGGCTCAGTGTGCTCCAGCAGCATCTCTGCAGCCCCTTCTGAGCGCTCTCCAGGCCTGGCTGTGGCCATTGGGATGTGCATGAGCAGCCCCAGGTAGGACATCACAGCCTCCAGCTGCTCTTTTCTTTGGGAAGAGCAGCACTGAGGGCTGGGTTTCCCTCCCTGGATGGGTCTATCCCAAATGTGGAGGTGCAGAGAGAGCTGAAGCTGGCCCAAGGATTGGCCTGCACCTTCCAGCAGGAGTGCAGGAATGGACGCAATATTTTCTCCTCTATTTCCCAACGTGACAAATAACTTTGAAATAACTGCAAAGAGGTCTTTCGGCTATAAAGAGATTAAGAAAGGGGGGAATGGGTCTTTATAGAAATATGCATCTCTATGTAATAAAATATTGAATGTGATGAAGTGAATCCAGCCTCATAAAATGAATTCAGCCTCATTTTTAGTGCTCTAAAATGATAATGTAGAGGAAAACCTATTCCAGACATTTCTTCAGGCATTGCAGTTACTTCATTAGCCTTTATTTCTTCTCACTTCTGCTCTCTTGACAGCTTTTCAAGTCTCAGGTTCTTCCTTTTTGAAATGCTTTGATGTGCTCATCTGTTTGACAAACTGTTTAAGGTCTTGATCTTAATTCAACATTTGTAGATACCCACAGAGGGTTTTGTTAATGAAGTCTTTAAAATACTAAGTGAAGTTCTAGTTTTCTTCAGGAACAAAGTTTTATCCTTGACATTATTTTTCCTTTGGAATGATATTCCTATTTAACATCTAGGAAATTTTCAGTCTTACAGAGCAGCAATGGGCTAGTAAGGCTAGGCATGTAATTAAATGAGGATTTTATATTTCTTTGGGGTGCCTTTTGTTAGAAGAATAGGAATACATCATAATTGAAAATGTCTTTTCAATGACAGAAGCCTTTGATACCACAAAGGCATGAGAGTAAGTGGTTGCCCAACCTCAGATTAGGAGTGCTCTTATACATTGATGGATAATACTCTGTTTTCTGGATTGAAGCCATGGTTTTTGCTAGTTCGTTTGGTGTAAGGTAATTAAATTGAACTAAGGGTTACTCATAAATTATATTCATGGATTTTAGCACTACTGACAGTGGCAGCAATCTCAGTTCCTGAGTCAGGAACGTGGACTGACAGGAATAATTCATTGCCCTGTTGTAGCTGGATCTGGCAGTTCAGATCTCCAATGCCACATGCAGTGGCTGTAAAAGGCTCCTTGAGGCAAAAGGAAGAGCTGTGTGTAAGAGGAAAAGGTTGACATGAAGAGGAAGAAAATGTTTCCAAGAGGCCTGTGAAACTGGGAAGTCTTGTGTTTTATTGTTAAAAATTGGGTTTATTTTGGGAGTTCCTGTGTGGTGCTGAGGGATCTGCAGCAGCCCAGAGAGATCCAGAGCAGCACATTCACACTGCCCTCTGTGGCTTCACTTCCTCTGGTTCTGTTTTCTACTTGAACCACACAAAATGCTTCTTTGCTACACTAATGTTTGCATTTAAAAAAAGAAATCTATAAATTGGGTAACATTTTCCTGGCAGTGTGAACAACATAAATGCACTGTTGGTTTTAAGGTATTTGCTGTGACCTTTGTCATAGCAAAGTAGTCAAAATGGGATCTCTTTTTGAAAAGACAAAACATTTTCATGTTTTCAAGGGGAAACTTTAGGGAAAACTTACTTCTGAAATGTGGAATTTGCTGTTGCTTTTAATCTGCCAACAACCAGCAGAGTTTTGGCTGGTTTTTTAATTTCTTCTTTTTCCTTAGTGCTTTCCCTCATAAATGAAATAATGTAAATAAATTACATACATTATCTAAAAGAATGCAAAATAATTCCACTAGCTAATTCCATTTGGCTAATTTTTAAAAGAAAAATGTTTTGCCTCTGGTTAAAGCTAAGGTTCAACATACACAGCCCTGCTGCCTTTAAATGCTAATACAGGCTCATTCTTTAGATAAGGACCAAGTGATCCTTAGAAGTGAGAAAGCTGCATCAAGAGGTTTGACAAGGCTCATTAAAGTTCAATTAGAAAATTCGTTTTAACACTAGGCATCCTGCCCCTTTTATTTCCCAAGCACAAACAAGAAAATTTTCATCACATACAACTACATACTTAAAATGTGCCATGGAAATAAATAATCTTCATGTTTAATTCATCTTCTATAGTAATTGATGTCCATTAGGGATTTTGATCAGGCATTAGGTATAGAGCTCCACAGAGTGGCATTGGATGTGTGATTCCCAACTGTCCCTTACTGGGAAGTTTGTCAAGTGAATTGAAATAAAGATGGTTTTCAGAAGAGTTATGATGGATATTTTCTGTTTTCTGAGCAGTGCAGTCTTGGCACACACTCAAAAAAACTTGACTCAGCACCTTTACATTGAGGGATTTCATGGTTCTTTTAACTACTTCTATAAGTTTTATTCATTTAGCATCATACTATATTCAGTTGTTGGTTCTCAGCCATGGGGAATAATCCCCTCCTCCTGCCCCCAGTATTACAAAAATTTAAATTTTCACTTGGCTGTTTGATTACAGAATCTGACTTTTGTGAGGCTCACGACGGGGACATTTACAACACCAGTAAATCCAGACGTGAAATTCGAGCATTAGGCAGCTCCCATGTGCTGTGGCTCTTAAGGCTGCTCTTAATTCCTTTTCTGCAGCCATAAACCTGCCAAGAATGCAGTGCTTGTTATGCCATGATGGATGTCTTGTGGAGCCAGGCCTTGTCCCCAGTGCCTGCCCTTTGGCTGCCTTTGTTTCCTCTGCAGCGCTGCTTATCTGTGAGACATTGTGCAGCCTCCAGAAACGGTGCAAACCTTTCAATAAACGTGGTGTTTTTGGCTGAATGGGGACTGGTGTCATCACGTTCTAAGGTGCTGGGTTGTGGCTGATCAAGCCCTGCCTTGGAGGGGCCCATTCTGTGGAGTACAGACACTGTCTGCACGTCAAATTATTCTTTAGAAAGTGCTTGGGAAAAGTAAATGAGTCCTGTGATGTTTTTTTTATTGCATTTATCGCTTACTTGCATTAATGCAATTAATGTAAAAGTGTTTGGGGGATCTTAAAACATAGAAAGCAAATCATACAGGAGGTAATGACTCGTGTCAGGGAAAGAGATGCCCTTTGTGCTGTCCCTGCAAGTCTTGGCTATGATCACCTTAGGAGGGTTTTTAATTCCCAAATCGGTGATCAAAACTTTTCTGGCAGTTGTGGCTGCTTGGTTCTTAGTCCTGTGGCACAGGTCATTTGGGACTGCAGCATTTTGGCTGCCCCACAAAACATGAATTTCCATGAGTTTTAAATAATATTCAATGGTACTGACCTTGCAGGAGCAGTATTTTCCAGAGGAAACTCAAATATTAAGTCTTCATAATTTTCACTGTAAATCACTTTGGAATCTTGCATTAAAAGGGAAAAATGCTCTTAAGATATTTATTTCCCAAATGTAGTTATAAAAAATAATGTTCTAATTTAAAAAAAATTAAAATACTAATAAATGGGAAAATCCACAGAGAACCCCTTGACATCTAAAACCAAGCCAGCCCAGTGACTCTAATATTATTAATTGTTATTGCTCAGTGTTCCTAAAGAATCTTCCCTGAGCTTTTTTTGAAAGACAAATTACTAATTTAAATAAGCTGCACTTTTCCCATCCTAGGCAGGCTAGGTCTTAAAGCTGACACTGCAAAGAGTAACCTCACTGCCATTATACATTAAATGGGCATTTTGTGAGGGCAGGGGCTGTAACAGAGGCCCTGGTGTGTGTTTCTTCCCCTCCTTGTGAGCACTTAGCAGATTATTTTGTTGAGTCCCCCTTGAAGGGACAGAGAAAAGCACACCCCTTTTGGGAGGAATGGCTGAGTAAATTTTAGGTGACAAAATTCACTTGCTGTGACCTCTTGGGTAAGCACATTTGGCCATTCCTAAACAGTTGTCTTAACTTTACCCCAAATGTTTCCTGCAGATAGAAATGCCACTTCCTTCATTTTGCATATATTGAGAATCAGCACCTTATGTGATGCCTGCAGCTTGGCCAGTGCTTGTCATTCTGTGGAGGCAGCGAGCTGACATGGAATTCATTCTCCCCATTGATACTTTCTGGAGGACCAGCTCTCTTTTTGCTGCCTGTGCTGCTGTCACCCAGGATTAAAAGCTGTGGGTACCCCAGGGCTGCAGCGTGGGCTTTCAGTGACTTGGATGAGAACTGCACAGATGCATCAGAACAGCATGGGCAGCCACTTCTGGGAAGATCATGAAAAACTGAATTCTGGCTAATGGACCCCAGCTCCTCTCCCTTCCCTTTTGGCAGCTGTTCGTGGTAACACAAAGTGAGTACAAAGCCTGGCACCAAGACAAAACGCGGTGATTTGTGCTGTAAGTGTTCCTAAAGGCAAAAGGGATCTTTGAGGGCTTCCCTGAATTGATTCCTGTTTGAACTCAAGCCAAAGCTTAAGCCAGACTTTGCAGAACTGCAGCTGCCTGCCCCATGGCCATGGCACTGGGGAACTGAGGTCTCAGAGCAGATTTGTTGCAGGCTATGGGCTGAGTTGGGCACAGGGAGACACTGCCAGAGGATGTGTGGGGTGTTTGGCCAGCTCAGCCCTGAGCAGGGGCAGTGCTTTCCTGGCTGGAAAGACAACCTGGGGTGGGGATGGATCTTGCTGAACATCTGGACCCTCTTGGGAGCAGCATGGCTCCTGTTTGTGATGCTGAGCAAAACTGACGTGACAAATTCACCATCACAAGCAGCACACAGAGAGTTTTCCCACCTTGGCAAGGGGGTCAGTGGGATCCAGTGAAAAACAGAGACTGAAGGAGTGGGTGTTTGAGCCTTGTGATGAGCTGAGATGATGTATCTGACATCCTGCTCAGCCCAGGCACTGCATCCTATTTTGGGTAAGACCCCTTTGCTCCTGTGAACTCTCTGTGTGGAGGTGCTGGACTACATTTCCTGTCCCATCTGCTTTGCTTCTGATGAACATTAAGTTTTGAAGCTGCCCTTTCTTGTTGGGGGCATCCTTCAAAACAGTTCCATCTCCAGGGGATGTGAAGTCTTGGGGGAGGAGGGGAGGCTTGGTGGTGGTTTTGTTTGGGTTCTTTTTAACTTAAACCTTGTATGTCTATTTGAAATAAAAATGTTTGAAATATAACCCTTCAGAATTAAAATGACATTGCATAATTTCTATATTGAGATTTAAACAAGTTCATGTCAACCAAATATTTAAACCTAAGGTTTTCCTATTAACATGTGAAGGAAGCTACAACCCAGGGAATTCCCTGGCTAAACATATGAATTATGCTTAATTGCAAACTGCTGTAGTTCATAAAAGCAGCTGCTATCATCAGTCCTTTCTTAGGTAAAGGTGAGGTGAGGTCTTTTCAAATCTTTGGATCATATTATGATTAGCCACAATTGGCTCAAATCACTAATTATGTAGATAATTTTCTTCATGCAATGACTCTTTTTAAAATGCAAGCTCTGGTTTCTTTTGTAGCCACTGCACCTATTAAAACACTCCTTTTCTACATTGTAAATTGAATTCCAGTTTTGATTCAAAAGCAGTTTGACGTAAGTTGGAGGTAAAATTAATCATCTAAACAATAAGAAATATAAAAAAATAGGAAAAAATATAGTTGCTAACACGGTGTGCTCTTAGTATTAAAAATTTGAAGTTTCTGTAATGCCACAACCAGTGGTAACTGTTACCAGGCAATCAGAATTAGTCTTTTTCTTTGGGGAAAGATTAGGAGGTAATTAGGATTATACAACAGGATTAACAACCTTTACTTAAATGGAAATATTTTGGCTGCAGTCAGTGGCTCCTAGGTTAAACTCCTATTTAGATCATCCTCCTTTGCATTGTGTTCCCTCTGATATTTTCTGCTCTTTGAATACATAAGTTGGGTTTCACATGCATTGTTTTGGAGGGGAAGCAGGGACCTGACGTTGGTGTTCCCCTTCCTGGCTCCAGAGCAGCAGGACCCCTTCCCTCTGCCCACCCCAGCGCCAGGGCTGGGCTGGTTGTGGCTCATGAGCTGAGTGTCTGGGTCCAGAAGGGAGGAGACACTCCCAGCAGTGCCCCAATGCAGACACCTTTGCCATTGATGCATTTGGCTCCATTCTCAAGGACAATTTTTGCTATTACAGACAAGGATCCAGCCTTGGGACACTTGGGCCCCTTCTCTGTTGGGCACAGGGGCAGAAAGCACCTCCTGGCTTTGTAAAACGTGGGCAGTCCAGCTGAAGGTCAGTGATGAAGAAGGGACATCTGCTCTGAGGCATCACAGGAGAGGGATGTTGTCTCCTCTTATTTGAAATCCACTCCCTTTCTTATGCAAAGCAAATAGTGACAGTAACAGGAAACATCATTAACCTTCCTCTCATTTGGGAAGGAACTGTTTGACTGCACTAAAATTATTATGAGTGATATACTGGATGTAGAACAGGAATGCTAATTGGAAATTAAGCCAGGAGAGAGGTGTCTGAGGGACAGAGCAAAAGGTGACACTGGAATATGTCTCCTTCTCTGTGCAAAGGACTGCAGGAGAAAGGAGAATGGCAGAGGGCAAAGCTGAAGCCATGAAGAATTGCTGTGGGTTTAATGGGTTTGCTGTACTCCACCTTGATGGCAGAGACCCTGCTCCTATGCACCCCCAGCCAAACTTCCATCAAATGAAAGTTCTGCTGTGGTGGAAAATGTTATTGCTGGCTTTTTCTGGCTGCAAAAATAGTGCACGCTTTGCTCTGCTCCATTTTCTTTCCTAAGGGTGTTCTAAAATACCTAAATATCCGGTATTGTCTATACTGACTCTTTAGTGGGGAAAGAGCAATGTGCTCATGCCTTGGGGCTTTGGATGTGACCAGATGAATTGGTAGAACAGATCAAAGTTGGATGGCAGTTTTGAAAATCCTCTCTTGGACTGTGCTACTCTGAGTTGTTTGCTGTCCACTGGAGAAAATGCAGTTTTGTGTCAAAATTGTGCTCTTTCTCATCAAAAGATCAAAATGAGAATTAATCTTCTGCCCTCTTGTGATTGTGTCTCTGTGTGCTGCTCTCCTGTGGGGTGCTGAGCTGGGGTTTTGTGGTGGCCTGTTTATTTCCAGATCAGCAATTGGCTGTTGGTTTTAAATTAGGGATTTTAAACCAGGCCTCCAGAGATGCAGAGCTATCTTCTTACATGCCACAAAGCCATTCAAAGGAAAACTGAAAGCCATTCTCTGCAAAATACCAATTTCCCTTTGCTTTAGTTAGTAACATTCAGAATTACTGAAACTGGATTTAAATATTTCTTTTCTTCTGGGTTTTTTTTTGGGATTTATTTTGGGTTCTATTTGCAGGTTCCCAGTTCTGGGGTAAGGGGCAGATACAGTCTGTCCCCCCACCTCTGACTCTGTCACTTAAACCAAAGAAAAATTTGTCCAATGCGGTGCCCATGTTGTGATAAAAATGCAGCTCCAGTCTGTGCAGGCATAATTTCAGAGATTGGAACAAATAGAAGAAATATTTTTACTTGTTTGTTGACTATGAGAGAAAAAAACTTGCAGCTGACTGTGAGATTCATAACCTGTGCAGGTTCCCTGGGCTGGGGATGTGCTCTGGGGTGGGTGGGATACCCTTTGGTCTTCTTGGATTTATTTGGTACAAGGGGAGCCCACGGAAGGGATTCAGATTTTGTAACCCTCATGCAAGGAATAAAACTTTGTCTTAAATAGGATTGTAACTCTCTTGTTTGGAAAGAATAGTGTGAAGCTAGCACAGGTGACTTTTCTTCCTAAAGCCATATAAATCTCTGTGAGGTTTCTTTGTCACACCCAGTGGGATCGGGGAGGGAATCCTGAAGGAACTGAACTTAAAATAGAAATAAAAATGGAGGGGGGGGAATTGAATAAAATACTCTTCTGTGCCTCAGTTGCAGCAGTTCAAAATTGAGTTAAGTTTTCAAATTTTTGACATTTTTTTTTTTTTTTTGAAAGATAATTCTGAGTAGTTGTGTAGCAGCATCAACTACAGTGCTAACCTCAGCCTGCAATACACTGAAAAATATATTAATAATGGTACAGAATCTTAAATGCCCTAACATTATTCTTCTGTTGCACTGGCTTTAAACAGACTTTTCAAGGGAGAAGCAACTTAATTCTTAATTGAAATCGCTAAACAACTGCAGATTGTATTTAATTTAAATATTTATTGACTTTGTTTAAGCTTTCAAAATAGATTAGACTTTGAACAACAAAACTGCTAATATCTGAATGATAATTTTACTTCTGAGCCCAGTCAAGAAGCTAGTCAGGAATACAGCTAAGAAGTTGCTGTGTTTGAGGAAATACTTTAATATATGTACAGAGGACATTTAAAAATGAGTGTTCTCCAGTAAAGAAAAATTTTGTTGCATCTGATAGTATTTCAAAATCTTGGATTGTCTCTTTGCTTTCTGGGAGTTGCAGTTCTTCCTTTGCCCTAAGTTCAACTGCAAAAAATATACAGTGAACGAAAGACAGATAAAAACATAACCAATCTGCCGATCTACTTGATTTTTATAATGTTAACACGTTAAATTGAAGCCCATGATTATCCCAGTTGATTTAACTAGTCAACACATACAAAGTTAAGCATGTATGTAAATATAAACCTGGCACAAAGAAAATTTTCACAGTTTTAAGGGTATTCCTATCTGTACAGAAGTTATTTGCATTTAAATATTCCCCCCAGCAGTACTGAGTAACCCAGAACCTCCTTTGGCACAGCATTTTCTCCAGTATGGCTCAGCCACAGTACCCGACCGAGGCTTTTTCAAGGACCAGTTCAAACTCTTGGCTTCTCATTCCTGTTCTTCTCTAGGCCAGTTTTATTCCCTGCTGTACCCTTTCATTTTGAGAAACAGCTCCTCTATTGCATTTGTCTGTCATGTGCCTGGTGGCCATCAGATCCTGCAAGCTTTAGAGTGATTTCGTGTAACTTGTAGATTTAATTTTGCAAAAATGCTCATGTTGCCTAAATAACACAATATCTATGAAATCTTTCAGGACTGAGTTTGAGCTTTCTGGAAGTCTGTTTGGCAGTGTCTCACATTTTTCAGTGTGGCAAAAATGTGTTCCTGAGGTTGCCAGGCTCTTTGTGCATTTCATGCAGATGTTTGAACTGGTCTTACATTCTTCCCTTGGTTTGTTCACTGTATTGTGAAGCCTGTAAGAGCTGCAAGATCTTTTCTGCCTTTTCTTTATAATGCTATGAAACATTATGGGAATTGTTTTAGATTGTGTTTCCTGTCTAATTGTACACTGCTGTTTAGGTTGGAATAGAGCATGTGTTTAATTTTTTCTTGGCCTCATTACATTTCATTCCCTGCTTCACGCGTTGCCTGTCCTGTTAGTCCATAAATCTGATCTATTCTAATCACTGTAAATTCTCTGTTTCCCCTGGCTGTGTGTCACCAGCAGCACTAGTCACTTTGGAAATTGCTTTCCTGAGAGGTCATTTTATAAAAGATAAAGGAGGAGGCATTGTGCAGTGCTGGTGTGTAAGGCTGGGGGTTCCTCACTCATCTAAGCCTCAGAGCAGCTGCTGCAGTCTGTCCTCTGCTCATGGGCTCATCTCAGCAGCTGTCACATGCTGAGAGGGTCACCAAGATGAGTGCCCTGGGCCTCAGGGTGTAGGGTGGCAAAGTCTTCACTGGGGCTTGTGATCTGTGTGCACCATAAATTACATCATATTGGGTGGCCTGGTAAAGGAGAGTTACCAGTTCAGAGTCACTTTTGTTGTAAAAAGGACCTTTTAAAGACAGAGGTTTTGTGGTACTTGAAAACAGATGGTGATGCAGAGCCAAGAACCTGCATTGGATGGTCTGTCACAGGATCCCTTTATACAAGAACATTGTGCAAGTGTTCTGTGCCTCCTGCTTGGCTTGCTCTCCCCCTTGAAGAGCACTGAAGGGCTGATATTTGATATACTGATATGACAGTAGGTCTGTGGGTTAGCTGAGGTCAGTAACAGTCAGTAATTTTCCTGTTTTCCATGCTTACAGATGTCAGTGCCTCCCCTGTGCTTTTGTTCCTGTGCTGATCCTGCTTTGGGGCTGGTTTGGTGGTGCAGACACTGCTGCAGCCAGCATGCATCTGCTCATGGCCTTCCTGGTGCTGCTGCTGCTTTTCCTGCTCATTTCCCCTCTCATTGAGCACTTTTGTGCTGTGCTGGATATCACAGGAGACTCCTGGGAAGAGATTTTGATTTTTCTTGGATTCCTGCACAGCCTCAGTCTGGAGGTTCCCCTGGTGCTTCTCTGGGGTCTGTGTGAGGGTGCACTGGGGAGTTTTGCCATTTTTTTTTCTTGAGCTGTGCAGTAGAGATGTTTTGGAGCAAGAGCTGCTCAGTTCCTCAGAGGATGAGGCTTTTCCCTGACCTGGGCTCCCCTGGATGGCTCCCCTTGGCAGTGGTTCTGTGTTCCATAAGTGCAGTGGCTCGTGGCTACAATTCACTCTTGCAGAAGGATGCCATCCACTGTCTTGGATAAATGAGTTTAAGATTCATGAATGAAAAGAACACGATGAAATTTAAATACTAGTATTTATTTTTCCTGAATCCCTCCAGATTGTTTTTAATTTCCTTCTGATATTTCACATAATCAGGGAGAATAAGTGCCAGTTTTTGGTTGGATTACTGAAGGGCAGCTTCCACATCCATGTGACACTACTACAGCAAAATTCAGTTAGGATGCTTCATAGGTTTTAATTGATTAATGTATTTATTTGATTTTTGTGAGGTTTAGTAGCTTTTTAATGACCTTTTGAATGTTTCTGGTTTTTGAATGACTCATATCACTTGCTTTTCCAGCCCAGAGGTGCTGCAACATCATGTGTCATGCTATACTGGCTTTTTCAGTCCACTGGTGACTGCTGAAGGTATAAATTCTCCCTGTTGCACAGAAATATGCCAGTGTATTCCCTTCTGCTAATTTTTCAGATGTGCTCCTTTAATTAACAAAGCTAATGCTTAGGGATCTGATTGCTGAAAAGCTCAGGTGACAGATGAAACATTCCTGTATGAAGCTGGTTTGTTGTGTTTGCAGAGGAACCATTCAAACCAGTGCAAGTTTGCATCAGTGGAACCCAGAGAAGAAATTCAGTGATAAAGCAGACTGAATAAACAAGTGAAGTAGAGTGGAGGAGAGTGGTATGAGCTCTTGCTGGTGTTTGTGTGATGAAAGCTGCTTGTGCTTGAAGATGTTAATTATGGGCAATTTTTCCTTGGTGTTGTGAGGTTTGAATTACTCAGAACTATGTTTAATGATAAAATACTAAAACCAGAACAAATTCTGAGTAAGCTACAGCTGACCGAGCTGTCCAATTAATAGGATTTTGTCTAATGGACTAATTTAATTGGAGTGTTTCAAACATACTCTGGAAAAGCCACAGATATTTAAATTTCAAGGATAAACACTGTTTTTCATTCATCTCTCTCTCTCCATCTCTCTTCCCCAGAGGTCTCCCTGGCATGTCTGAGTCTCCTCTGCAGTGAGCAGTTCAGCCCAGTGCCATCCACAGGCTCAGAGTGCTTTGAGAAGAGCCTGCTGAATTACTGCTAGGAGGGCCCTGAGTCACAGGCACAGCAAACCTGCCCAGCTCATCACCGTACAGAGGCCTCAAATCTCCTTGGGAGCAGCTGCCAGAGGGGCTGAACCTCCCTGTTTGCTGCTGTGCTGCCCAGATCCTGTTCCGTGTCTGCTGGAAACCTGCACCTTGGTGGTTCTGCGTGAGCCTGAGATCCTCACCCTGCTCACCCACAGCCTCTCCCTGCTCCGGTCCCTGCCACAGAGCTGCATCACCACCCACCAGATGTGCAAGTGGCTGCAAAGAGCTCCCCTCCCTGAGCACAGGTGCTCTCTCTCAAGAAAAAAGTGAGTGTTGCTCAGTAGGTGCTGGGCAAGTGTTTTACTGCACATTCAAATAAAGAAACTGCTGCTCCTTGGGGATGGGCAAGGGGGACAGGGCACTCCAGAATTCTGGCAGTGGCTGGGTTGGAAAGTGCCAGTTCCAGTCCACTGCTCTTAATGTGCCTGGCAAGGCAGCACTCCCAGATGAAGTGAGATGTGGTGAAGCCAAAATTCTCTTCAGGAAGCTTTATTTGATTTAAAATGCTTTGTTATCAAATATTGCTTCTGACTTCTTCTAACTTTTAACAAGCCTCAGTTCACCTCTGTCTTTATTTTATATTCAGTGGTACTTTACACAAAGTGTTCTCATCAGCCAAGCCACTGCTGGGTTTGTACACAGAGTAGTTTAGTGTTCATCTGTCTCATTTCTTTACTGTCCAAGATGAATCTCAGGGGACTGAAGCTCTGAACCAAGTGGCTTCAGGCTATTCATCTGGAAAACAGAGCCACTTAGACCTTTGTAAAGAAAATAATTTAGTAATCAGTGCAAGAGGCCAGTCCGTAAGCCAACCCATTTGGAAAAATTGCCAGTGTAGTAACTACAGACATTTTATGGCAATAATACTGATTATGTCCTTCCATTATTGCCAGAGTTTCTTCCCTGCAACTTCGGAACTGAGTTGGTTTCGTGCCAACTTTTGTTATCTTGTGCATTAGAAATGCTTTGTAGTTTGAGATTGATGCTGCAGAGCTGGAGATTGAGCTGCTGAGCAATGCAGGTGAAACCATTGCTGCCTTCCCAGCTCTGTACATCCTCCCTCTGGAGCAGGGAGGGGCCCTGGTCTCTGCTCTCTTGTACAAAGGGGAAGAAGGGGCCAGTTAAGGGAGTGTTTGCCTGCACCCCCTGCCTGCCAGCCCACAAAATCCACAGCCCAACACAGGCTCAGGTGTCTCTGGGGACACAGCAGTGCCAGTGGGATGGCACTGGTCTCCTGCCCTGCCTCCTCCTCCAGATGTGCCAGTTCAGAGCATCCTCATCCAAACACAGAAGGTTCTCCCTCTCTTGTACACTATCAGTGTTTCTGTGTGTTCTGCTAATTAGATATGTGTGGTAACTCTTAGAACTTTTACCTAATCTCGGACTTCAGGCCCTTATCTTAGAGTTTTTCCTCATTCTCTTTGCAAATGAGAAGATACTTGTGGTCCTGAGCACGTTTAGCAGTGTTGTTTCTGTACCTTCCAACCAGCAAGGTCCCACAGTGCTGGATATTGGCCAGACACTAAAGACACTGCTTTGCATTTTGAAAATCTTTCTGGCAAACATAAAGTTTTACAGCATAAAATAAAGTGACGGGGAGACTGGTAATGCAAGGTTTCGTCTGTGTGGTTTTTAGTTTTGTTTTGATTGCCCATGGTTTATAATATAAAGATTAGGGTAAAGGATTGGGTTCCTGTACCTGTGCTAGTGAGATACTCACTGCTCCCTCTCAACAGTTACATGTCACTTAGGGGAAACTTCTGCAGAGGTTTGCTCTCCTGACTTTTCTACTGCTACATGGAAAAGATGTGGGGCAAAACTTCCCACAGAGTGAGAGCAGGGGGACAGGTAATGTGGGCTGTCCCATTTCAAACCCAGGGAATCTCCTGGTGCCACTTCCCCCAGCAGCTCACAGCAAGGCAGTCCAGACTCAGCACACAGATCAAATCTACTGCTCTGCCATCTCGGTTTCATGTGGTAAAGGTTACTGCCGAGTTCAATTAAATACATGGAAAAATAAAAGGAGGAGCAGAAGCGATGTGCCTTGAGGCACAGAAGCCTTTATGGTGCCTTTCACAGGCTCAATTACATTGCTGGCAACTATTTTCAGCGTTGTTTTTGAGCAATGTTAGTGAGGAGGGAGCATAAAGAAAATAATTCTAAATTGATGTGCCCTAAAGGCTCTTCTAGGAGATTTTCACAAGCTTCATAAAAGCCCTGTACACTTAATGTAAAAAAATGTAACAAAATGGTTTATCTCCTTTGCATGGTCTTGTCTTTCAGCCTCTTGATTTTTGTTGTACTATCCTCTTCCCTTAAAATTCAGAGAAGTGTTTTGAAGTTTACATACTATAAAATCAGTAGTTATGGATCTTGAAGGATGTTTTGGGCAGCACTTGAGCAGAAAGACAAGGTCTGCACACAAGGTCAAGACCCCAGGGATGTCTCAGTGGTGACTGGAGACTTGTGACGCCTCAGACTGCTGCAGTGCATCCTCCTCTGATGGGTGGGAATGATTTGTTGGGATTTGACCAAAAATTAATGATAAAATAAGATAACTTTCTGGTGGGGAGGCAGAAAATCTTTAACATCACCAACCCATTATTGCTTGTGGATATTAACAGTGAAAAATTGTGCTTTGGGAGAGGGTAACTATTTCCATGAAAAATCCATGGTTGCTGTCCAGCAGTAGAAACACAGTGAAGAACCACACAAGCTGTTTCTGGGGGAAGCATTTCTTAGTGACAGCTGCAGAAGAATGGCTTTGTGCTTTTCTCAGGAGACAAAGCACCCATGTGCTGCACGTGATCATCTACAGGACTCACCACCTGCCCTGCTGATCACCTGGTGGGTGGAGGTGGGGATGTCCTGCTGTCAGTGTGCAGAGACCAAGAGGAGGGGAAGCCAGCTCCAGCTGGATTTTATACAGAGCTATTTGCTTCTAAAAGTGCCAGCAGATTTAAATTACTGCTGTGCTTGTCAACAAGTTCCCCCTGCATAGTCTGTAATGATTAAGGTCCTTGGAGGTTTTGCATTGCTTATGTTTCTCAGTGTAGCTGCAGATTGCGAACATAAGGGTTGCATCAAGTAATTTAAATAATTAATTGAAAGGCAGAGGTTCCTTTCCTTCTGTGCACTTTGGGTAGGAACATTCCTGCTGACTCCACATTTGAATCACAGACTATTCTGAGTTGGAAGGGACCCACCAGGATCATCGAGTCCAGCCTATACAGGGATCAAACCCTGATGGTGGTGTTATTAGCACCCAGCTCTGACCAAGTGAGCTGTGCCTCTGTCCTCTTGCTGCTGAAGAGGATAACGTGGGCAGGTAGCTAAATGTTAACTCAAAACTTGCCAGCTTTTTCACTTTACACACAGTTGGTGTCAGAAACAGCTGGTGCCTTGCTGCTACCAGCACCAGAGTGTTTTGTTTGATGACTTAATCAACACATTGTTCTATTAGGAACCATTTGTGGATTCAAATACAGATGTAGGATGGTAATTTTTGTAATTTAAAACAAAAAGGCAATTTCCTCAAATTCAAAACATGCCCTTGATGAAACAGCCCATGTCCTATTTCTGATTTGCTCTGAAGCCAAGTCTAAGCAGGTTGTGCACCTTGTCTGACCAATGCAGGGCAGTGACTTTGCTCTTATTTGGCCAAGTCATTCAGAGCATTGAGAAGGTTCAGATTGAAAATATGCCCAGTGTTCACAGAGCTTTATTTCTGAAAAAGAGAGAAAAGGATGAGTTCTTCTGCTCCATAATAAAGATTCCTGCTTTTTATGCTGAGCAGAGGTGTGCTTGTTTGTTTTTTGCCCCCTGGAATTAATTGAAACTCTTTACTGCTGATTGAATGAAAAGCTTCTTCTCCCTACATTTTTATGATATTGCAAGAAGCCTTATCTGGTACATTCCAGAAGAGACTTTTCATCCAAATTTGTCTTCTGCTGTTCTTGATTCTAGCTGGTATTAGACATTTCAACAGATCCGGTATATTCAGGTTTTTTGGGTAATTCAAAAAGGTACATTTAACAATATTGACCTTTGATTTGGGAGTGGGTGTGGGTTAGGTTACAATCTTACAATTTCTTTCAAAAAGGATTGCAATTTTTTCTTTTCACAAAAATTCAGTTGCAGCAAAGTGAAGGTCAGCTTTTCATGTGACATGATCCTTTATTACTTGGGCTTCCTTCTCACCTCATTCTCTGTGGTTTCATATGGCTGCAATTTTATTGTGCTTGGAGTGCATGGGGCCAAACCCAGGGCTATTGTGCTTATTCTGAGGACCCTGAGAACAAGCTTGCTTTGCATGTCTCAAGAGAGTTCACAGTTGGTTTTGAATCTTGCATGTACAGTTTAAGTATTAATTTAGCTGCTAGACTGCCCTAAAGCTTCAGCATTAATCAGAAGTTAATCAGTAATCCTGTCTTTCACGAACTTTTGTAAGTTTACAGAATTATAGAGCTTTCTCTGGGAAGGAAATTTCTTGATCTTGTTGGCAAGGAAATTTCTTGATCTTGTTAACAAGGAAAACAAGAAGCTTAAAGCTGACAAAGTCACAGTGTTGTTGTTTGGATTTTTTTTTTTTTAATTTCTAGAGCCTGATGATAGCATGCGTCCTCAGTTTGCAGGCAAGGACATGTAATGTATCTCATCCCCAGCAGCAGATTTGCCCCAGCACCTGCTGGGGAGACTGGGTGTCCTCAGACAGTCAAGTTCCTTATCTCCTTTCTTTTCTCCCTGGTATCTTCCTGACTAGAAGTGCCCAATTGCATCTTAATTGGCTTCTTACTTTTAATTGACCATCTCTCCTTCTCAATGGCAGTCAGTGCTGACCTGCTTTCTCTGTTGGAGATGCACATTACTGTAGCTTGTTTGAGACAAGCTGTTAAAAAAAAAAGGAAATAAATTCTAATTTATCTGGCTTGTGGGTAAGCAGGATCTTAAATGCTGCAATTTGCTTCCCAACTCCCCTTAATGAGCAGGAGGGGGCACCTACCTATTTTCTTAAGCTTAGCAACTCTAATGTATCCCACATGGACAGGGATGTAAGTATTTTTTCGAACATCTCCTTTTCTCTGCTGGCTTTAACACTTCATGGACAGGTAAATCAGTACTTTTTAAGTGCAGTGTGTGATTATCACCTGTGATCATGTAGCAGAGGTCACCTCAGGCTGTGTTTTAAGCTGCAGCCAGGGGATGCTCGCTGCACCTTGGGATGTTTCTTTCAGCTCAGCGTTCAGCAGACCTTTGCACAGGCTTTTCCTGGTTTATACTTAGCTTCTCCTGACACCCACAAATGACTGCAGGAAGATGGGCTGTCTGCATTGCATAACAGCTGCCAGCAGGGAGGACTCCTTCCCTTGCCAGGGCCCTCACCAGCAGCCGACCCTCGCCCGGATTCATTCCCAGGGATGGGGCTGACTCACGGGGCTCTGTGAACTTGTGGGGGATTCTTCCGTAAAGGCAGCCATGTATTAATGTCATCCAAAAAAAGGAAAAAGCTTCTGCTCCTTTGAGTTATTTCTGTCCATTTGGCAATCTGCTCTCTTCCCCAGTTAAACACCACATCGCCCTGGTGTTCCAGCAGATTTGTTGATGCTCAAACCAGGTATGGAATAAAAACGACTGAATTAAAGGAGAAATGTGACCATGCAAAAGGACTTAGGTGCTTGTGGAGATGATTCCTGCAATTGATTCTTAAATACTCTGATTTTATAACTGGTACTTTGAACAGCCTAGAGAGGCTGGGAGCATATGCTCCCTGTCTGACCTCTTCCTGGCTTTAGGAGACTCTTTGACTGAGTGTCTTCAGGTTCATGCCTTGCCATTCTGTATGTTAGGAGGAGACACTGGGAGATCCTGCTTGATGCCAAAGCAGCTGATAGCTTCAAGAGGAATGGCATTAGAAAGCAGCTTGCTATTATAATGGGAAAGTAGTAAAGGCCCTGTCTTTAGACCTTTCAAAATGTCCTTGGGTTGGTGTTGTGAAAGCATGAGGTGATATCTGCAGTGATTTTCACACACTGATTTTGGCTTTGTGTTGCCACTCAGCAGAGAAGCGCTGAGGGCCTCAAACCAGGTCAAGCATATTGTCACTGTGGCCTTGTCAGTGGCTCAGGGACATCACAGACCAGAGATTTTAGCTGAAATTGTGCAGATAAAATAGCAGTATTTATGTAACTTTCTATCACCCACCACCATTCTTTGGCTTGCTATCAGTCCAGTGAGGTTTTCTTATCAAAATCCTTGTTGCTATTGTTGTGTTTTAGTAGGAAGTAAAGATAGGACTCCTGAGCTAGGGACAGACAACTTCCTGCAACATTTGCCATGAGAACACCTGCACTGGAAGTCAAGAGTGCTCAGTACTTAGGGCTGTGTTTAGAATCCTGCTCAGTGACCTTCCCAAGAGAGCTGGAAGTGCTAATGGACAGGGTAGCCTGTGAAAGGATATGTGCTTTTAATCAGCTTCCCAATAGTAAGATAATAAAAGCAATAATCCTTTCAGGATCCTGCTTCTATGATCTCTATCTCTATTTTCCAAGGTCAATAAAGGAGTAAGTAGAAGGGAAGATAAGCTTCCAAGCAGTGGAACTGTAGAGAAGTGAAAAGCATCACACCCACCAGATTGTTCTGCTTCCAGCTCCCAGTGAGGGAGTCAAACCATGTAGAGAACAGGCTGAGTGGTTTCGCAGGGCACTGATCACAACGAATTTCCAGTGCAGCATGAGCTTCATCTTGTGGTCCCAAGCACTATTTGTTGCATTTTAGACTGAGAATTTGGACCTTTTCTTCTTAACAAACTGTTTGGATTGGAGGAGGGAAGGAAATTGTTTTTATAGTTGATGGCTCTGATTTGGTTTGGCTTCAATGTGTTTTTTTTAGTTTCTTTAAAACCACAACAGGAAACACCTCACTTATCCCCCCAAAATACCACCCCTAAACCTATCATCTGCTGCAGGTAAAAAAATAACCCTATCAACCACTGTAGCTGAAATTTTAAGACATAATAGGTTGGATACAGTAGCAAAAAGGTGTCACGTAAATACCCAAAGTTGTTTCTGTTCTCATCTGTGCTGAACTCTACCCCTCAGTAGCAGCCATCCATTTTCCCTTGATTTCATTAGGCTCTGTGTACAGGAACTAAATCAGGCAGCACGAGATTGAGTTGCCCATCTCTTGTGAGTTCTTGGCACTAGAATGTCTCTGGTTGGGTCAATCCATGGGTCCAGCCAAGTGTGCTGCTTCCAACAGAGACCAGTAAAAGCTGCCTAGGGAGGATGGCTGAAGCCAGGGCAAGCCCATGGTCCTTGCCCCTGTAATCTCCCAGGCTCCAGCAATTTCTACTCTGTAGCTTCTCATCCAGTTCTGGGATTATCATGTTTAAATAGATCCAAATGTTTTTTTCCCTCCTCCCATTATTTTGTTTAATTGCCTTTTGGTCTCATCTGAAATGATGAGGGTCCATTGGAAGGCAACAGATGTTTAGGGGACTTCTCCTATGAAGAAAGGCTGAGAGAGCTGTGCCCAAGATAGTGAGAGGGGACCTTATTAATGCACACAAATATCTGAAGGGCTGCTGCCAAGAAGATGGGCCCAGACTCCTTTCAGTGGTGCCCAGTGACAGGAAAAGGGGCAATGGGCATGAACTCAAACACAGGGAGTTCCATCAGAATGGAAGGGAGAAGTTCTGTATTGTGAGAGAGACAGAGCACTGGAAAAGGCTGCCCAGAGAGATTGTGGAGTCTCCTTCTGAGGGATTCAAAACCTGCCTGGATGCACTCCTGTGAAACCTGCTGTATGTGAACCAGCCTGAGCAGGGCGGTTGGACTGGATCATCTCCAGAGGTCCCTTCCAACACCAGCCAGTCTGGGATTTTGTGACCAAGCAGCAAATTTTATTCTCCTGCATAGAAAATGCACTGCATTTTTGTCTAGGCCTTGATATTTCTTGCTTTCATGTTGGTATAAGTAGAACAAGCAAGTTTAGTCCTGGAAAACAAAGTAATTATTTACTGCAGATGTTTTGGTTAATGAAAAGATTCAGCAAAGTCCCAGTTTGTAGTACAAGATTTATTTTGATTGCCAAAGCACAGGGCTGCCTTTAGAGCAGAACTCTTGTCCTCACCTGAGCTCTGTTCCTTGTCCAGTTCTCATGGAGCTCTGCAGGCAGCTCTGGCTCAGCTGGTGGAAGGAGTCCCCGTGGTGGGCAGGGTGTGCAGGAGGCCAGCAGTGACACACACGTGTTCTGTGTGTGCGGGGGGGATGCAGAAATGAGGAGCAGGGCTAAGAGTTTATGGGCAGCAGGATTAAACAGCACTCCCACATGCCAGAAGAAATCCTGGGATCTAATTGGAACTTTTCACATCAGATAAATTACAAAATTTAATCCTTCATGATTCCTGCCTGGGAACTTTGTTCTGTGATTTGCTGGCCCTGTACTTTTTCTCTCTAGAGCTGTCTGTGTTGAAGCCCAGTTTTATTGCATACTGTGGCACAGTAATGATTTTTTATTTTTTTTTGGTGTACCATGCTGTGAACATCCAAGCCAAATTGTTGACAGTCTTAATGTGTTTTGGAGCAAATGCATTTCCTGAGGTACAATGTGTTCCACCTTATCCTTCAGTTAATATATCAATTCTTCTGCCTCAGGCAGAGATACTTGAGCTCATGTCTCTTGGTTGTTGCTTTTAATTTGAATTCAGTTATGGACATTGAAGAGACTGTCTCAGACATTGCAATTGCTTTAAATTCACAACAGAAATGGTCCATGAGCCATCAGACTGTTTTCAGACATTCACACAATGCTGAAATTCAGGCATCTATCAGACTGTGCCAGGCAGCTGTAGAGTATTGCGTAGGACAGCAAGAATATTCAAGTTACACTGTAGTTGAATAAGATGGGTTGACCTCCTCTGCTCAATTAACTGCTGAGCATTTAGCTGCTCTTAAAAGGAAGGGTCCTGTTCAGGTTTCCCCACCCTGCCTTCAATCATGGCTCTTGCATTACTTTTTGCCTTCACTGAATCCATTAGTGACTATTTCAACTCATTAATCAGCTGGGATATTTCCCAGCTGAAAAAAAACCAATAAAATAAAGACCAAAAAAAAAAAGGAAAAAAATGGAGAAAAAAAATCTGGGCTAGTGAGCTGATAGAGCTCATTGCAAAGTACTGAATTTCAGGCATGATGAATAGCCAGTCCAAAACATGCCCAAAGTCGTGTTTTCCCTTGGATGTCTGATGGAATGGCACTGAAGCATGAAAGTTCTGTGAAATACAGTCATGACTGTCTTAATTTTATCATCTCCCTCTATTTTCCATCTTTCTGCTACTGCTTCTAGTCTGACAAGCAGAGTGGTTATCAAAGAGCTCCAGTTTGATAGAAGGGTGTGCTTTGTTCTCATGGCTGAGCTAAAATCTTGAGCACCTCAAGTGTGTGCAGTCCAGGCTTTCTGGGTGAGAATCCAGGGCTGAACCCAGCTGGGGTATCGTGTCTGCTCTACTGCTTCTCTCAGATTTTATTTCCAAGGTAACAGATCTTGATTTTTCTGCTTGTAAATTGCACATAAGTGTGTTTACATGTTTTACATGTACCAGTGCTGTGTGACTGAAAGGCTGTTTGAGAGCCCGAGATAATAGAGAAGCTGTGTAAGAACTTGTCATGAAGGAGTCCTGCTAAATTAGCTGTTAGGCTTTCTGTGAAAGTTTTGCTGTGAAGATATCCCAATATATTGGTGTCATAAAGATGCTCTGAAATATGGTCAGATGAACCAGCTCACCTAAAGAAAGAACCTGTCTAAAATGCAGTCCTTTGTCCCTCTGTATGTAACACAAGCTGATTTCTAAGATGCAAAGTCAAACGAAACCCAGGTTGTGGTGTTCTCCATTTTGCTCTTTCTTTCCCATCCATTTTGACAGCTTGCATGGCTCCTGCCACTCGCCAGGTATGAAAGTAGAAAGTTGGCTGTGTTAGTCACAGGACACCTTCTAGCCTGGCTTAAAGCAAGACTTGCTGAGGATTTTGGGTGGAGGCTTCTTCACCGTGACCCTGTACCCACTGTGCAGATCACCACAGTTGCCCTGGCCCTGGTGGGTAGGTCCTGGGGCTGGTGGAAATCCATCAGTGTCATTAAGATGTGGAGCTGAGCTGATTAGTCATGCTGATTTATAACAATGACTAATGGTTGGTGAACTTCTGAGTGCAATCTGAATTTTGGGCAAAGCTGTTTGCTCTGTGACACTTCCCTGGTTTTGCATATGATTGAAAGAGAGTGGCCTTTTATCTGTAGGTGAAGCAATTTTGGCTGCCCTCTGACAGCTTCTCACAAGGATACTGGGACTTGAGGCACACATGAATCAATTGTCTTCTGAGAAAAATTCTGAGAACTGGCTCTCTGCCACTCTGCCTGGAAATGGGACAAAAATAATGTCATTGCTCCATTCTCTTTCACTTTGCTGAAAATTTTTCTAGCCAAAATCTTCAGGCTAGAAAAACAGTCCACAAAACCCAAAACCCCTCAGTGATGTGTTTTTGTTGTCAATAATGACGGGATTAAGGGTGACTGAAAAAACCAAAGTACTTGACTTTGCCTGGTGAACTGAAGAAATATGGATTGAGCAGTCAAGTGCTAAGCTGGGAAGAGCAAGTGGTGTGATTTTTGCCTTGGGAAGAAATGATGGTGGGGTGGGAGGGATGGAGAGCAGGGGAGCAGGGCTGGGCACTCTGGAACCCACAGCTCCTGCTCACACTGAGGAGCTGCACTCCCCCTCACTCCCCCAGAACCTCCTCACTTGGGAAACCTGTGCTCCAAGGAAGGCACTGCTTCAAAGATGTGGCTTCAGGTTGTTTAGTCTGCCTTTAGTCTGCATGTTGAAAGGAAGGAAAAGGTAAGGGCAGATGACAAAAGCAGCAGGAACTGTTTGGAAAACACTCCCCAGTGGTTTAAGGTTGGGACTGAACCTGCGAACAGCAAAGGTTATTATTTGTCAGAGAGGAAACATAATTTACTTGCAACGATACAAACACACTTCTAAAAAGTTTTAAAAATTCTCAGAATCTGATTAAGAATGTTTGTGCACTCAGCAGTGGGGCAGAGCCCTTCCTGGAGCTGGTGTGACACGGGGTGCAGTGTCACCTGCTGGGCTCTGCTGCCAAGGCTGGGACATTCCCATCTCTGGCAGCTGAAGGTCTGTGCATCTTTCAGCCCCTTAAATTTTGTTTAATTTATTGACAGGATGAATACGTTCATATCTCATAGCATTTTTGAGATACAAAACCAGGCTGGTTTCAGCATTATCTCTGGAATGTAAAAATACATTTGTGTGATTTTTGAAGGGTCTTTTACACTCAATATTGCATTTTTATTTTTCCATTCTTGTTTAATTAACTTTGGATTAAAAGGATATCTCTAGAATGAAGTATGTTCTTGCCAGTTTAAAATCACTTATTATTAATATATTTGGACCTCGAAAAGAGATTAAATTTTATTGTGTTATTTACTTTTAGGCAGCTTAAAATTTTTAATTGTGAGAAAATTCTGCCTTGAGTAACTACGTCTACAATTCTAAATTAAACTGATTTAGCTGATCTCATAAATAATTAGTGAAATTGGAAATCAAATAAATGCTGATTCATTAGCATCTGGTTTTAGATTGTGAATGTAAGAAAATATGAATGGGAAAAGGATGCTGGAAGAGTTTGTGTTGGTAAGTGATAATTACAGAGGGTAAAAGTAATTTATTCAAGATTTAAGTTGGCCTTAGTTGACACTATTCAATTTTTTTTCCCACAGTGAAACAGTGCTAAGGAAAGATTTCCATTGTTATAAAATGAATGGGGAGTCATCAAAACTGCTCTGAAGACCATGAACATATTGAATAAACTTAGATGAATCAGAAATAATAAATTGATGAATAAGAAAAAATAAATTTATCTTATCAATTATTCTCTGGATTTTCATCTGGGATTTTGGGAACTGCATCGTAGAACTGGTGAGAGCAAGATGAGGCAAATGAATTGAAACACAGCAAAAACTGAAGGAAAAGCTTGTCTCACCCACTGCAGGGAAGAAACCTCAAAGCAGCATTAATTTCTCTTAGTTTGATATCTCAAGTACAGCACACACTGTGGTTGTGTAGCTGCTTGGTGTGAGCTGTTGTTAGCTGCTGCCACATTTCTTCCATCTGCAGGGTTTTTCAGCTTGTTTGTGGGCAGCTGGTTTTCTGTGAAAGATTGGCTGTTGATGTGGCTTCTGATCCTCATTTTTAATCCTGAAAATGTATGAAGTACTTCCTTCATCTCACTCTTCTGTGCAGCAGAATTACCTCAAGGCTAAGAGCTCTCTCTGTCCTTAACTCATGAACCCTCTGTTATATTTTCTCTCCCCTGTCCAACTGTGGAGGGGAGAGATAGAGAGGCTCTGGAGGATGTCTGGCATCCAGCCAGGGCCAGCTCCCTACAGCTTGATCTGTGAAGTGCTGGAATGACAGGATCCATGACATTGTGTGCCTGGCATGTGAACTTATGTAAAACACCAGAAGAAATCCCATTGCTATAATGATTTTTTTAAAAATGTTGGATCTGTGAGAGACTCCCTGCAAACCAGCACCTCTGCTGTTTTTACAGTGCCTCTTTCCCACACATTGCTGTGCCTTAGGCAGCAGAGAAGGATGTTGTTCTCACCTGCTTGGAAACTTCATTTTCATTCCTGACAGTGGGGCAGGTCCCTGGGTATCTCTCGTGGGTCCTCCCTGCCCTCTCTGCACCCCTAAAAGGTTTTACCTGCACAGTGATTATTCTGTTCTCTGACCTGCCTTTTGGTGAGCAAGCAGAGATTGTGGGCATGTGGAAGAGCTGAGCTTTAGGTGCCAAAACAGACTTTGGACAAGCTGAGATGAGTGCACTAGACTCTCTGAGCCCAAGCTGGAGGTGAGGGATTGCAGGGTGTTGAGGTGAGAACTCAGTGAGGCATCCTGAAAGCCCTTGAAAAAAGGTGTCAGAGATACCATTGACTTAGGATCTGTGGGAAGCTGTTTTTAGCTCTTGCTCATGATGTTGGCATAAGCTCCAGATGGCTGAGTTTTTTGTCCTCTGCTTTGTATCTGGTATGCAATGAGTAGTTTCCTCAGCCTGTAGTGAGGCAGTGCTGTCATTGCAATGATTCATCTCACTATTGTTCTCTACACGATTTGTCAACCCAAACCCTACTTTAAGAAAATGCCCAGTATGTTTACAGGATGAGAAAATTACTCAATAAAGAAACAAGCTCTGTAGATAATCAGAGATTTTGGTTGTGGGTAATACATTATGGAAATGGCCAGTTCTGTAAATACGTGGGTAAAATTCAGAAGTATTGAAAAGTAAATTAACAAATAGCAATGGAGTAACCATTCAATTGACCCCAGTGTAGCCCTTAAATCTCTGTGAGCAATGTTTATGAGCAGAATTGGCCTGTTTGGCTGTACAGTCTATGCCTTCTGTACTTGCTTCCCTTTGCAGTAAATATGCACAAACCCTCTGTATTACAGCATTACACATGCAAATCCACACCCTGGGTCTATAGGCTGTTTGTTGATGCACAGAGTAACCTGGTGCAGAGGCCAAACTTCAGATGAGTTTCTGAAAAGGTGACCCAAGAAGTGAACTGCAAAGCTGTGCTCAAGTTTCCCAGTTGTGGTTTTGAAAAGCAAAGTCCCAGCTCTCTCCTTCTGATACCTACTTACCTTTTCAGTGTCCTCATTGCGAAACTGGAAATGTTTGGGAAATCTCAGATTGAACATGTTTTCTTCTTTAAGGCTTTTCTTTTTTTTTTATTGGTCCTTTTAAGAGTAATAAAATACATTATAACATACTTTCAATAGCCCTCTGACAGGAATCTTTCTTTTGCCCTTCTTGCAATGTATGTGGCCTTTATCATATTTTTCAACATTCTCAGGAAAAAAAATATTCGCAAATCTTCAGAAATCTGAAGCCATGTGTGTTTTCATTTTGCTGTTTCCTTCCTGCTCCCATCCTATCTGAAAATCAAGAGAGAGATGAAAAAACCCCACACTTTCCAATTTCAGAAATTTATTTCGTAGATACCAGAAAAGGGACCCTCTGAGGTCATGATTTTCTTCATGTGATTCACACAAGTCAGTTTTCCTGGCTGAGTGTTCTTGAGGATGATCTCTCTGTAGCAGAAAAATCTCAGTTATTGCTTTCAGCAGAGGTTAAACAAGTTGCAATCTTGAGCAGCTGGGAGGCAGTAAACTGTTCTGAACTGAGCCGAGCTCCAGGCACGCATCCCACGCGAGGCTCTGGCCCTGGCTGCCTGCAAACTGTGAGCTGTATTCTTTATGCTCCAGGGACTATTCAGTTGAGAAACATTTCTCTTTGTACAAAAACTTTGTGAGTGGTACCTGCCAAAGTGACAAACGGATTGTCACATTTTTGGGGCTCTGATGTGATCTGTGTGCCAGGGAAGGCATCGCTTACAGGCAGAGTGGCAGCCTGTGCACCTCGGGAGCCAGTGTGTGCAACCCCAGTGCCACCACAGAATGAGGCTCCAGGAAAGGCAGCCCCAAATCTGCACAAGTTAAACAAACTTTTGGAAAGTTGGGAGGACTCTTAGTTGAACCATAACTAGCAGCAACACATTGAAAAAAAAAATTATCAGGTAATTATTAGAGAACAATAACATTGTTAGGCTGATTGGGCTATGCACCAAAGGGCTGTCAATCATGGTTGTTATGAAAAGCAGAGCATTTAGAGGCTGTCAATCATACCTGTTTGTAAAAGCTGAAGGACTTCAGAAATTGTTACTCCTGAATTTACCAACTGCAGAAATAACAAAAGCACCAGAGTCTCATGCAGACTGATATTACAGTTTATGTAGAAGTTCTTACGTAAGTTTATGCCTGTATTCATATGAAAATATCTTATGGCTCTGGGAATTTGGAAAGGTTTATTTTTTCAGCTAGCTCCTTTATAGTATTGACTGTTTGTTGGTTGTTTTTTTTTTTTAAGGCTGCTTAAGTGTGTCAAATCTCATAACAAAAAGTAACTCCAGTTACATTCCTTTGCTGTGAAGCGAAAATGTCTGAGTTAGTATCCAAATAGCAGAGGGCTGGTGCTGGAGCCCTTCAGCTTCCTGAGCAGGTTCACACATTACTGCATGTCCAAAACACTGTAGCAAATCCCAGCTAGAGAATCTAAAAGGATTCAGGAAATCTTTGATGTGGAGGTACTCACCCATGAATGCTGTGGGAAATAACCTGGCAAAGACCTGTGGAACCTTGACTTTTGAGAAAAGTATTGAATGTACATACCCACCTGGTTTAAACCAAAAGTAGAAGTTGGTTATCTGTGTGTGTGTTTACTGTCCTTCCCTTCCCTTCCCTTCCCTTCCCTTCCCTTCCCTTCCCTTCCCTTCCCTTCCCTTCCCTTCCCTTCCCTTCCCTTCCCTTCCCTTCCCTTCCCCTTTTAAATTCAAATTCTGGAGCTTTAGTGAGGAAACAGCTTCCTGCAGATACATTTCTGCACTTGCAAACCTGTGCTGTGCATCACCCCACTGTGCCCTGGATTTGGAAGTCATCTCATTTTATTACTGAGGCCAGGTGCAAGCATGTGTCTGCGTGTTCAGTGTTTACAGCACTGCTTAAAAACCTCTTTCTTACTGAATAAATCATGGGTTCCTACTACTATGAAAGGTTTCCATCAAGGAATCAGTGTAGTTTGTGTTTATCTCAGTACCCCTAGTGCTTTCAGCAGGTTCCTTGCTGCTCTGGGCCCTGTGGGAGCCCCAGCATGAATAACTGTGGCATTAAACACTACCTAGGCATGGAGACTTTTATTTATTTTTTCTCATATTGGGAGCTTCATGCTACCAGACCCAGCATCAGGGGCTGAGTACTGATACTTTCTACCCTTGCTGGAAGTTATTATTGCAATTATGATCTTGGTGTCCTTGTATTGGGCTCTTTATTAATCCTGGAGGGAGTGAAGGAGGAGAACGGGGAGAAGTCACTGCTCATGGCTTGACTGTCAGGAAAGGAAAAGGGGAAAGGAAAAGGGGAAAGGAAAAGGGGAAAGGAAAAGGGGAAAGGAAAAGGGGAAAGGAAAAGGGGAAAGGGAGAGGGAAAGGGAAAGGAAAGGAAAGGAAAGGAAAGGAAAGGAAAGGAAAGGAAAGGAAAGGAAAGGAAAGGAAAGGAAAGGAAAGGAAAGGAAAGGGGAAAGGGGAAAGGGGAAAGGGGAGGAAATAACTTGGCCAAAGCCATCCAGTGAGCTGATGGCAGACCCAGAGGAAGGAACTGCATGTCTGTAACATTCAGAGGTGGACATGGCCCACAGCACCTCCCTGGAGGAATGTCCACAGAACATCATCCTGCCAAAGCAGGAGCTGCACTCACACAATGGGTAGTTAATTCAGTGAGTTATTAATGCAAATGTTAATAATTAAACTCAAGTGGTTAATGAGTTTCTAGAGAAAAGATCAAATTATACTCTTCAGATGCGGAGTTAGAATTTTGCCTAATTAGAAGAAATATGTTTTTCCCGTGAGGGGCAGTTGCTGAAGTGACAGTTTGGAGTCTGTTGTGACAGCATTTGCAGAGATGGGTGCCAGCCAAAGAACAGAGCTTTTTTAGTATCTCTGATAGCATAGTAGTTTCTTTCGGAGGCATAATTATGTTGCATTCTTTGCACAGTTCATTAGGGAAAGAAAAACAAAGAACTTGTATTCCATGTGGTTGATGTTCACACGTTTTTATCTTAGTGTGATAGAAGAAGCTGTTGGATCCTGAGAGTAACATGGTGTCTCTCTCTTTCACTGCTAGCCTAATAACTCAACCAGTGCTAGATGGAAAGAGCTCCTCTAGCCCACAGCTGTTTTTCAGGAGTCCGTCTGTTTTTTTTCCTGAGTGAAATCTCAGAATGTGTAAAAATGTTTGAAGGCTTATGTAAACTAGAAATCTCAACTAGAAATAAGTTCGTGGAGCTATTCCCAACCAGCTACAGTAATAATTATTTCCTGCCTTACATCTTGCCACATTTGCAAGCAAATGTGGTGAGCAAATCTGCGAGCGAGATGCTGGAGTGGTGCTGGCACCCCTGAAACACAGCCCGGTCCAGGGCCCAGAGGAAAGTTGTGTGCAAGAGCTGCTTTTTTCTGACTCTTGTTTTATGAAATCTCCTGAACCTGGGACATACACTGCAGGGATTTTATGAGGTAATTTCTTAGAAAAGCCCAACCAAATCTTCCTGCAGCTCTCTGTTGGTTTATTCGCACTTGCAGAAGCCTTTTCCTCTGCCTAGGGCAAAAAGAAACTCTTCCTGCTGCAGAAGCTGGAGATCTCACCAAAACTGGGTATAGTCCTCCAAATTTTGTAGAGAAACATAATGTGGGTTTAGTCACTTGCTAGTGCTGCTCCAACCCTTTCAGGCAATTTGCAGGATCCTCCCTGCAACTGAGGAAACTCTTCCAGCACGCAGGAGCACACAGTGGAAATGTTCCCTTGTTAAGTGTATTTTCTGCCTGTAACTCTAAGCTATGAGCTGTGTGAAGATAAATCATAGCAGCTGTGCCACATTTGTTTTGGAAAGAACCTAGTGTTACCCCAGGATACAGCTGTTACTGGGAAAAGGAAGGGTGGAAGTTACTTTTTAAAAGTCACATAGGAAAATGGTGCTCAGCATTGAATTCTTCCCAACCCCTTTTCCAGGTGGAAAGGTTCTTACACAGACAACAGGGATTTGAGGCAGAGATTGTGATAAGAAAAGGGCCCCAAGCCCAAACCTAGAAGTCTATTGTTATTCTCATTCCCTTTTTTTTCTTCTTTTGCCCCCTAGATGTTTCTTAGGAAAAAAAAAATATTACTGAGTTATTTATAAATGACAAGTGGCTTTAGATCAAAATGAGGCATGGATTATATATATATTTGTACAAATATATTTACATACATGTACAGAAAAGCTTATTACCTTCCAGCCTGAGCTGGATGCTGATAAATTGGGAAGAAATCTTAGTTTTTCATGACAAGGTGTTCTGGTAGGGCAGGCAGGCTCTGTTCTTAGATCACAAAAAGCAGTGCAGAGCTTGGTATTCTGTGGAAAGCCTCAAAAGTACCAAAGGGAAAAAAAAAACCAACAAACCAACTCATAAAATAATGGATATCCTGGCAGGAGGAATGGAAGAATTCAGGAATTCCCTGATGGTTTGTTGTTATCCCTGTATCAGCTCTGCAAGTGAGGCATGCTGACGCATGGCAGGAAGAGAGGAAGATGCTTAAGTGCACAGCTGTTGTTACTCAAAAATCAGGCTAAAGCTCATAAAAATCATCACACCAGGCACACAGGGGTATGTATGGCTTTGCTTTTGATGGCTCTGTGTGAGGTGTACCACAGCAAATGTGCTTCTTTTTACCTGTATTGGTAAAGATATTTTTCTAAATAACATTTATCCAAGTAAGAAAACGTTTATTAAATTATTTGAAGTCCTTGTCTTGTCCAGAATAGTTTAGGACTATAGCTTTGCTCATGTATTCTATGTGTACAGTTTGTATCATTGAGGGTCTCTATTTTCTGACTTCACAAAGAATGTCAGAAAAATAATCAGGTGTTCACCTCTGGTAAAGTGTGATCAGGGAGGTGCCTGTTGGGGTAAAACAGTGCAGTACTGTTATTTATCAGTGCAGCACTGGTGGTCCTAAATACAGGTTAGGACTGGGGGGTTGCCTTTTTCCTGTGTGTCTCTAATTTTTGTCTCAAATTTCTGTTGAGATGCTGACAGCAGAGATTGGTTTCTTCTCCAAAATGGTTCTAATCTGAGGTGATCTCACCAGTAAGGAAACGTGTTCAGCTGACTGCTGACACAACATCTGCAGGCAAAAGGGTGGTGAAAGTCAAACACATTCCTCTTTTAGGAGGGATAACCTGGGGGTGTACTCAGGCTCTATGGACTTTGGCTCATATAAGGTTTGCTCTGTAAATACTTTTTTAAAAAAAGTGTTCTGGATGTGGAGCTTTTAAAAAATCTCCCATTGAAGTTGTTGAGTGCAAAGTCACTGGCCTTAAGATAACTTTTAGAAACATGAGTCAAGTGCCCAGGATCAGAAAATTCAGAAGATAACACACCCTGCTTTTATAGATATATTTTGCTCTCTGTTTCTGAAGCCTTTAGGAAGTGTATTTTTCTTGTTTTGTCTGCAGCCCTGAGACCTTCTGTCTCAAAGGACTGGGATTTAAAAACCCAAGACACAAGACACTAAAAGACTTGTGAGGAAAACCTGTGGCAGTTTGCAGTACTGGACCAGTTTAATTTTTCCCAAAGTGCAATGAAAGCAGGGATGGAATAACTCACACTGGTGTTAGTTCTCATAGCTGGTCTGGGCTTTTGCAGCTTAAAAGAAAGGAAGTAAAAAGAATTCATTTGATATTAAGTAGTAGCAAATGGGAGCAAGAAGTGTTTTGTTTACAAGAATCCTTTATAATCTTGGAAAAAGTGAATTTATTATTGAAATTCAGCCTTGTCCTGTATTTCAGCCATTCCTGTAAAAAAAGCTTATTCTGTGTTTTTCCTGTTATGTGTTAAGGCTCAGATCTGTGAGGGGCTATCTCTGTTTCTCTCCTGGGAGCAAGCAGAATGGAGCATTTGGCTTTGATGTAAGCTCTTGCTTTTCCTTGGCTTTTTTTCATGTGTTTTTAAAGAAGTGTATTCTTTTAACAAGCAAGCCACCAAAATAGCTCCAGTTCTCAAGAACTAAGCCTTGTTTTTGCAGCTTTTCCTGGCCTGCCCTCCCAGCTGCACTCGTAGATGTTGCTGTGAAGCCTCTCAGCTCATCTGGAGCTGGGTGAGGAGTGACCCTTTGCAGGAGCTGTTGGGCAGGGTGGCTTTGTCTCACCCTCCCCAGCAGCAGCAGATCCCTCTCTGCTGGCAGAGAGCTCTGGGCAGGCTCTGGGTGGGCAGAGCAGCCCCCCGGATTCTGAATGAACCTGGAGCTCCCATTCAGAGCTGGGTCTCGTGTTTCAGGGTTTCTGCTCTGCACCACGAGGATGATGTTTTTGGCAGAATAAAGCCCTTCTGCATCCAAGTGACTACAATAGTGCTTTTATCTGGAAAGCACAAAGTACAATCTACTTCAGTTTTCTAAATGAATTTAATGCTATAGAAGCATCAAAGAGAAAAAACTTCTGTTTGGCATTGTTATGCCTCATGAATCCTCAATGAAGTTACAATCTCTAGGTTTTGGTAGTTGGTTTTTTCGGCTTTCGTCTTTGGCTCTGTGCTTGAACAATGTCTGTCCTCCCACACGGCTTTGCTGGGGAAGTGAAAGCAGGATTAAGTGAATGTTTCTTTACTTTCAGAGCTCTTCTCTGCCCAGAACAGGTTTTGTAGGGCTCAGGTCCCTGCATTTGATGAAGTTTCTGTGTCTTAGGTCAGTGCCTGCAATGGTAATATTTGCACCATCCCTTGGTCTTCAGAAAATGTGAAGTCTCACAACTTGGCAGTAATGAAAGAGATTTAAGGTAATGGGTCTTAATTTGTGCTTGCCACCAGCTCAAACAGGATCCTCTTGTGTCCCCTGTTTGTTTTTTATTGATACAAACTGCTGCAAGAAGATTTCTTGGTTTGCTTCAGCTGTGCATAGGTGACTTTCTCCAGTGTTTCAGAGATCTTTGGTTTCTAGCACCTTCCATCTCAACAGCTCTCACAGCCACAGGTACACACTGAGATTGCAGCTACGTTCAAAACGCTCAGTTTTGCTCAGATATCAGCTGTAAATCGATATTTCCACCCACTATGTTTAATGACTGCTGGTTGCCTGATCCATCCCTGAGGTTTTTAACAGCTGCTATGCTTCTCCCAACTTTGGTGAACTTGTGTCCCTTCATCCACTCCTCTTTTCTGGGGCAATGATGGCTGTTCCCAGGTTTTGGTAGCTTTGCTCTGGAATAATGTTCAGGTGTCTGTCTTGCCAGATCTTGCTTTCTTTGAAGCTCTTGTGAAGTGTTGTGCAGTAGCACAGCACCACCAGCAGTTTTTGCTACCCACCACTTATTGATGATGTTCTTACCCTAAGGGGTTTTCCATCCTAGAACATCATCCTGTTTTGTGTCAGTATCTGCACTGAACTCTTTGATTTTCTGACAGCTCAGACTTGCAGAACAAAGTGCTTGAGTAAGATGCTATTTTTAAGGACATTGAGAGGTCTGTTATAATTTGGAGCAGAGCATAAGGCCTAGGTCTGCCTAGGGCAATCTCATGGAAACTTTAACTCTGTAACTGCAAGCCTGGCTTGTGCCACACTCCACACAGGAATTTTCCTGTTCAGAAGTTCACATGCCCTGTGTTTTGGGCTTCTGCATCCCTCTTTCTTCAGCCTTAAGTAAAGGGCACGTATCAAAGGGGTGAATTTGATTTTGCTTTTGGGAGCTCCTGAGACCTGTAAGCTGCACTCATGAGTTCAAAACCATTCACCTCCCACATCAGCCACATGATGGTCCAGGAGCTCTTCCTCCAAGTAGTTAGGAGACAGCAAGGAGTTTTGGCAGCAGGGTGTTGTGCCATGTCCCCTTGACTGAAGGGCACAATTTCAGCCCCACAAACTGATTCCCAACATCCACAGGCTGGGACATGCTCCTCCTGACCCATGTGGATAAAGTTGATTTCAGCCTCACAGAGTTACTTCTAATTTCTATTTGGGATGCTTCAGCTTGGTAAAACTGGGAACTGAAAAATATATTGGTTACTTTTTTGCCCTTTGTATCCAAATCTTCCCTGAGGGTCAGATGTGTGTGTGAGAAAAGAAATGCCAGTGTAATTTTTAAATTACACAATGATATTTGTTAGGTCACTGGCACAGGGAGGTCTTTTACTGCCTGTTAATTAATGGAAATAACATAACAGTTTCAATTTTAGACCACTACTATTTAACAAAGCGTGTTTGTAATGGTTACACTGCCTGGTGTAAGTTTACTTGTTACTTGTCTTTAGATTTAGATGTTTGTATTGGTAGTGGTTTTGGAAAATGAAAATGTGAGATGTGATTTACTGTCACAGAACTCCACAGTTTCTGTTATTGTACAAATATACACAGGCCCCATTTCTGCAACTGTTCCAAATTGGCTGATCCAGGGGACAAGACCTCCCTTCATCTGGGATGTGCAGGAAATGGACAAAAAACCAGGAACAATACAGGAATCAGGGCTTTGGGCTTTTGCTTCTTGGCTTTGCTCTTTGCTACTAGGTCAGCAGGCCAGCACCATTAATTAATCCAGCCTGCAGAGAAGTTGTATCTGTTTGTCACAATGCATGCATTTGGGAATCCCAAACTCCCCTCGATGCAGCTCAGCCCTGGCAGAGCTGACTCCCAGCCACAGCCTGGCTGTGCTATCCTCATCCCCACACTGACCAGAGAGGTAATTAATGGGCTCATCACCCAGAGAGATTTCTCTGCTGCTCATTCATTCCCTGGCTCCCCAGCCTCATTTGATGTCTCTCCTTGCAGTGTTTGCTGTGTGCTGTACTTGTACTTATGAACTAATGCAATTTCTGCCTCAAACTGTTGCAGTTTTGAACTTTGGCTAGAAAGGGTCACACTCCTCACTCAAAGACTTCAGATCTTGCCTCCAAACACTCTTTTGCTGGACTCACTGGACACAGCAAAACTCTCATTCACTTATAATCAATGGTGCCAGCACCCAAATTATTTTGGTTTGTGGTGATACTGAAGTTGTTAGAGATCAGAAGCCAGGAATGATGGACTTGCCCTGTTGTTTCTGATGGAGTATTTCCCTCGTGTGAAGGGCTTGTTGTTACCAGAGGAACAGAAGCGTTTCTCTTTCAAATGTACTTTCAGTGTGTGTGTGACTGTGTGCTGTTTTTCTCCACTTGACAATTGGTGGTTTGTCACTTCCTTAGCTCTGAGCTGTTCACAGAGATATTACGTTGCTGACAAAGTGGAAGCAATTTAGTAATCACTTGCAAGAGAAAATCGACACCATTAGAGTTCAGCTGTCTTTGTTTCAGCCATTAAAGTGCAGACACTACCTGATTCATATATAAATTGCTATGATAGTTTCATTATTTTTCCTCAGTAAGGCTGAATAAAAGCGCATTTGGTGCCCTCCCTTTGATATACCCATGCTGCTGTGACCCCTGGAAGGAGAGCCTGGTCCCCTGACACCCATTGCTTTTGTGGGGACAGCTCCCTCTGGGTCTCTGACCCCACAACTGCAGCACCCACAGCCTGTCTGGCAAACACTGCTGATGCACCTGACAGATTTCACCCACATTTTAGGTAAACGTAGGGAGAATGCTCCTTTTAAAAAGCAAGTGGCTTCTTTGGATCCTGTTTGAATGATGTCTCTTCTAAATATCAGGCTTTTTTCATTTCTAAATGCAAGTTTTCCTTCTTAGACTGTCACTGAGATCAGAGGTTGTTTTTAACATTTCTTTGTTAGCCTTTAGCCTTCGTATTTTCTCCATTGTTATGTTGCTGATTTTGTCTGCAGCTTCTCTGCTACTTCCATTTTCTTCTCAGTGGTCCTTACCATTTTGTTAAATTCAGTCAAGCACCTGCCTGCTCTTTTCAGCACCTCAGGACTGCTCCCTCTGCTGCAGGCTGAGCATGCCTCAGTTGTGACAGAATCCGAATTGTACAGAATCCTTATTCCATATATACGCTCATAAGGAGAAGCAGCTTAATCCAAATTACATCAGCTTTTACAGACCTCCTTTGCCTTCCATGCCGTGCTGGAAAGCGAAGTGTTTTCCATTGTGTTTTGTCTCCTTCATTTGGTTTTCCCTGACTCATATATTGATGTCACAGCTGACAGTTTGTGTCAGTGCAATTTGCTCCCATGGAAATGACTCCTGCACACGCGCGCCGCGTCCGACTCCTCTCTCCTCTGCTTACATAATTTGGGAGCTGTCACAGCTCTACCCCAACATTGCCCATCTGTCTATTCTCTCCAAGTTAATGAGCCTTTTTCTTCCTGCTCCAGGCATATTACGCACCCTGACTTATTCATAGATGATGTCTATTAAAATTGTCAAATTCTTTGAAAATTAAATTATTTCCCTAAATAAAGAGCCTGCTTCTAATCACATTGAAGATGTTTCAACACAATTGGCCTGTTTTCTAGTGCAAATCAAAAGTGACTACACTGAGCTCTGTCTGACCCCCTGAGGGTTGTCATTTAATTGAAAATTCTTGTGATTTACTATAGTGTAAGAGCTCAGAGATGTCCCCTGGTTTGGTCTGGGAGCAGCATCACAATGCAGGATTCATCTGGAATAAGGCATCCAGATTAAAGTGGCCTCTTGTGGCATGAAACAGTCAATGTGTGGTGGAGTGTTTGCTTTTGGAGTGATGGAGGGTACAGAAATCCCTTGCTTGCTGTATCTATAGCTTGGATTATATTTGTCTCTTTCATGTCCCAGTGTCCCACATATGGCTCAGATGCTGAAGTAATTATCTTTGTTTCTGACTGCTAAACTCACAGTTTACAGCCAAATTCTTTTTGTTATTCATAGCTTGTGTTATATTTCATTATTATTTGATTCTTTCAGTCTTCAGTCCCGATTTTCCTGTGTTATGTTTCAGCCTTTCCTGATGTGGGTGTTGCACCTTGGTTTTGAATTATCAATATATTTAATTCCCAAAGTAAAGGTTTTAGGCAACATTAAAACAATCAAACAAACAAACAAAACCTCCAGTTTACTATCAAGATCAAACCTTGCCAACAGACACCTTACTTCCAGACCAGGTTTTGTTTTTTCAGTCTAATCCATTTTCATCTCCTTTGCAGCCGATACTGTGGCAGTTTCACAATTGCTCTGTGCATCTTGTTCTCTGGAGTTTACATAATAACTTCCCTGGTGACACCATATCAAATGGTTTAATGAAGTGTGAGTTAGAGACACTGCCTTTTTTATTATTATTTATTTTCCTAAAGAATGGGGTGTTACAGAACACATGAACAAAATCCCAAGACTCACAATGTACATCTGGGAAACTCATGTTGCCTCTCATTGCACTTTCCACGCATTTTTGTGTCTCAAATTTCCTTTTAAATCTGTTCTGAATTTTTGCCTGGTTAAGGTCAAACTAAGAGGTTTGTAATTGTGTGGGTCATTTTCTATCTTTAAATGGAGGCATCACACAGACCAGTTGTTTTAACTGTTTCAGTCTTACCTTCTTTATCCTTTTCCTGGATTTTTTTAAAAACAGCTTTTAGGAGTTTTATTTTCTACCTAGTTTTATCATTAGAGGTTCCCTTAGTACAGATTTACCAAAATATCTATTTATTATATACTTACATCAGAAAACTGTTGGCTTTTTGGATTTTATTCATCCCCATTTGGGTCCATATGGGTCAGTTTTCCAAGAAAAAAAGAAAGAAAAAAAATAAAAAGGAAAAAAACCCCTATGAGTAGCTACATTTTCTATGTAATTATTGTATCAACTGCTGCTAAGTGTGAGATAAAGATAAGTCAATTAACTTATGAATGTTTCAATAATCCCTTCTCTGACACAGCACAGGTATGTGAAAACACATATTTAATTAAGCTGTTAGAGTAAAAGCCCTGAGCCATTTGTCAGTTGATTAGGCACACTTTTTATTATGCTTTGACCTTTGTTTTGCTTTTCCATGGCTTATTTGATGCTGTAATTTATTATTTTTAAAGACACAGACAGCAGTGACAACAGGAGAGGCACTCTGTAACCTATATTAAGAGCATCACCACAGTAGGGAGGAGACCTCTATTAATTGAATTAATTAAATTTATAATTTTAAAAAAGTAGCTCCCTGAACCTTGAATTAGAGAGTTCTACAGGTTGAGGTGCTTACTGGGCAAGCAGATTTAGGGGAGAAGGTGTTTCAGCCACGTGACCCCCACGGTGAGCAGCCTGTGCTGGTGATGTACCAGGCTGTGCAAGGGCACCAGGGCTCAGACTGCCTGAGCTGAGGGCTCCCATGCAAAGGAAAGGGGAGATTTTCCCCTGGATCTCCTGTGGGATGAGGTGCAGGGTGAGCCTCGTGTCCCTGCATCAGGAATCTCAGGGTCTTCCCTGGAAAGTGAGGGATCCCGTGGTGTGATTTCAGAAGGCACAGAGAGCTGGAATGAAGAGAAAGCTCTGAGAGGAGCATCAAGTGATTTCTGTATTGATTAAGAAATTTGACTTGTTAAGCAATGAGTGAGTCACCAGCGTTCCCCCAGACACGGGTGTGTGCTCTGAGTGTGCTCAGGCTGTGCCTCACAGCTCTCAGTGCTCACCTTCTCCTGTCCACGCTCACTGCTGCTCTGTGCTACTGCTGCACACTGCAGTCATTAAAGAGTGCCAGGCTCGTTGATATGGGTGTGATATTTCCCCTAAAACATGAATTGAAAATCAATCACTTGATGATTATTTTTTTATTTAGAGGTATTTAGGTGTGTTTTGCTGTGGTTGCTCTCACAGCTATGAAGTTATTCAACAGTGGGATAGAGCACTGTACCTCAAAATCTGCTGAAAAGTGTGGATTCTTCTGGTTTTTAAATAGGCCTGGCTTTAAAACTTGCACAAAATGTTAGCTACAGAAAGCTAAGCAAATGTTTTTGTTGCTTTGGTTTATTATATTTAATTTGGGTAAGTGCTCACTTCCAGACGTTATTGATGTAAACAAAGAGCTGCCATGCAAAACATTTGAGAGAAGAGGAAAAATCGGTTTTCCAGTGAGTAAGGAAGTTTAGCAAGAGTAAGAAAAAGTTGAGTAGCAGTTTACTACAGCCCTGAAAAGCTGAGTGTAAAAAAGCTACCCACAAGGTTTTCCCTCCAATGCTACACTTGACTTTTACCACATTGTGCAGCTGAATTACAAAGGGACAGGGGGAATGTCACTGCAGTGGAGGCAGAAGCCAGCTCCTTACAACCACAGGAGCTGCCTTGGGAGATCCTCTGGACTCTCAAATTTCCATGTGCCAGGGAGAAAATACCCATGATGCTGTTGCATTAAAGGGTATAAAAGTTTGCCAGAAGATAAACATCCCTTGTCTTCCAGCTGGTCCTCAGGAATTGGAGGCAGGGCTTGAGTTCAGCTTACAGCCAATTCAGCACTGTGGGGCTGGTCAAGCTCAGTCAGAACTTCCAGGAGCACAGCTGCACAAATAGTGCAGCAACCAGTCCAGGAATATGGGTTTGATTGCAACTTTACATGATCCAGATTCATGAATAATGTGATTTATTGAATAGGAAAGCTGGGTCAGGTTTGCCATGATAAATGCACTAACTGCAGAGAGTTAATATGTGCTTTGAATTTCAGCCACTGGGGACATGTGTATTTAAAAAAAAAAAGAAACAAAAAACCAGAGGGGTGATTTGGAGTTATATCTACCCATAGAAAATATGAACAACTAAGGTATAATCATTCCAAGAAGTTTGGACAGTGTGTGATGAGATTCAGATTTATTCTGTTGTGGTATTTCTGTGTGTCTGAGTCAAGAGAGCAAGTTTATCATTGCAGGGAGTGGCAGAGTATCTACATCTTCTTGTGAGGTTCCCAGGTGCTCTTCCACAAAGGGAAAATAAAAAGGATGCTGGTCTTAGAGCCAGAAGGTAGATTAAGATCTCTCTGTGTGTTTGTATTGCCTTGAAATGTCTGGGAAAGAAATTAATGCCTTTCTGACTCAGTATGAAGGAAGATACAGAGAGGGAAATTGATGCTATTTGCTTTTGGACAGAGTGGTAGTGATTCATTATTATGACCCTACAAAATATCATTACTTGAGCTTGTATCTGAGAAAATCCATTTTCCTCTTGCTGTGAAAAAATGAAATACTCTTTTTTTAGTTTGCAAGTAATTAAATAGTTATTTTCTGTGTCAGAATTTAAAAAGAGTGGTGAAAAGCTGTGTTTGGGGAGGTTTTCCTAAGGTTTTATTAAGTGTTTTTTACACTGAATTGTCTCCAATACCTGTTGGGAAAAATTCCAGAATTTCTTGCAAAACTGAAAAGGGAGTATCAAATTCTTCCTTGGAAAGAAAATCTCTAAACAAAGTGCTAATAATATATTCCCAAGTTCAAGAGTAGCTCAGGAAAATAGTCAAATTAGGCATAACCATTCTCTGGATTGCAACTTCAGTTAACTTTGCAGTGGGTACAGAATAATCATCGGGTTTTGGGTTTTCTTTCCCCACTGCAGTGATTGTGAAAACTCTGCCTCTGTGTTGGCATTGCTTTCCAAAGACAAGATTTCCTGATGCTGCCAAGTGGCTAAAATGAGTTGGGGCTTTCCAGAATTGCCACTTTCCAGAATATGCTTGGCCTGTAGGGTCCTCCGACACGCGTGGCCTCAGCAGGCGTGCGAAGGGGAGAGCCTGGTGAGGTCTGTGCCCCTCTCTGGGGCAGCTTTGGGGCCCTGGGTCCCACACCAGGAACTCTGGGCTCCTCACAGCTCTTTTCTCCCACCTGGCCCTGCACTTTTATTTCTGGCCTTGGGGAAACCAAAGGGGAGAGGATGTGCTGGTCCAATGCTGAGCTTGAGCAGTAGGGACAGGCACAGGGTGTGTATCCAAGGGTAGGAGCCCAGAAACATCCCCGTACTGCACAGCCTTGCTCAGAAGCACAATTTTTGATCCAATTACAGAATAATTTAACCTGAAAGGGACTTTTTGAAGGTCTCTAGTCCAACCTGAAGGTGCTCAAGGCAGAACTAAGTTCCAGGTTAGATGGGGTGTTTGGGGGTAGATCCCAGCTGTGTCCTGAGCATCTGCCAGGATGGAGATCCCACAGTCTCTGTGTCCCGCTTACCTTTTCTGACCACCTGCACCGAGATTTATCTACTTTTTTTCCTACTTCCTACATGGTTTCCTTAGATCTATCACTGTCCCAATGGCTTCTTTTGCTACCCAACTTTAGGAAGAGTCTCCCTGTTTCCTCTGCAAGTACCAGCAGGAAGATGTGGGCAGCAGATGCAACCCTGTTCAAAGCTTTTTCTCTGGGCTGAACCAAACCTGGTGGTGAACCAAGGCCAGTATTTAATGTGCTTCCTCCCACATCTCCCTGGTCATCTCCATTGGACTTGCTGCATTCTCACACATTGTTTAAAAATAGAACTGCACAGAAAGAGGGGTGTTTCCTAGTGCTGCTACAAAAAGGAGAAAGATGGGTTCCAAGTGCCCAAAATATAGAATTCTCTTAATATAAAAATATGGCTTTATTGAATCACTAAAACGAAAGTGGCCTTTGCAAGTTTGCCATGAAAGTCTGTATTTTAAAGCAACCTTCTGTTCCAAAAAAAGAGTGAAAATTAATTTGACAATGGATTAAAAAAAATAGGAAAGATTCAAACAGCAAGAAATGTAGGGTTTAGAGTGAAAAATGAAGCCATAAATCTGCCTTCTTGAGCATAAATTGCGTATTCTATTATATAATTTAAAATTATTTGCCATTTTGAAAAGGGTTTCATGGAGCTATAAAAATTTATGTCATCTGACTATCTGGCTCAGATAGTTGTGAACTATCTGCAACTGTTTTCCTGTCAAAAATTGCAGTACTTGCAGTTCAGTTTAGTTGACTGCAGATTTATTTTTTCCCTGATGTGGGTCTGCCATCAAAGTCAAGGCTGAAGGAAAAACTTTTTATTTGAAAATGTTTGTTCTTTAGCAATTTGTTGGCTTTCATCTGGTTATTGGGGAGATGTGAATGTGATTGGAGAACTGGACACTGCCAATAACTTGGGAGGAGAAAATCTTTCCTGCATATAACCTTTGTACCTGTGATGCCATTGGTTATTTCTTGTTTGTCTTGTAGGGAGAGAATTGCTGAAAGTCATCACTTTTGATCATTAAGTACTTTTAGGTTGTTTTTTTTACAGCAAGACTCACCATAAATTAATGTATTATCCTCAGTCTGCCTGAAACTCAGGTTCTTTTTTTTTTGGGCTAAACTGACAGTCACTGATTTCTTACCCAATTTCCAATGCACTTTGTTAACATTGAAGGTGTGAGTCCCAGAGGTTTGCTCAGTGATTCAGGAGAGCTCAGGAGCTCTGCAGTCTGTCCAGGAGAGGCAGGATCCTGGCTGGGGGCCTGGGAAACATCTCAAGCTCTCAGCAGGCAGCTGCTTCTCTCCAGGAAAAAGTGCTCTGAGCTTTGAAGGGTAAAACAACTAAAGATGAATGCATTTAATTCAAAGGAAAAAAAATAACTGTGTTTATTCCAAGAAAGATTTGGGTTTTTTTCCTTTTAGCAAGTGCAGTGATGGTAAGTACTCCCAAAGGCATGTGAGCCCCCCAGTGCAGACCTATTAACCATTGTAGCTTTTGTTTCCCTCCAACTTAAACCTTCTGGAATATCCAAAAACTCCAGCATATCAACCTCTGCTTTAAATAATTCATGTGTTTCTTGATAGACAAAATTGTTTTTCTACCTTCAGTTTATTTTAAACCAGACTTAAAGACTGAAGGGAAAGAATGTGCCAAAAGAAATCATTATTTTACTTTATCAAAGAGCAGGAGTGGCATAGAAAAGAACTTGGTTTTGCTGAATGTTTAAATTATAATTTTAAGGACTGTCAGTAGTAGATTGAACTGGAATTGATGATTGACCACAAAATTCAGTACGTGTACTTTGATGTTAGCTGTTGGAAAAAAACCTGTGATGGGCCCATGTTTCAATTTAAAATTATGGAGATGGTTCTTAAATAAATGCAGAATCCATGAATAAAATGTGAATTATTTTTCTGGTACAGTGGTGTGCTTAGAAGACTGTAGCTGAAGGAATTAGTCATAAAGTTTTACCTTGAGGAGACTGAGGGATGCAGTGAAAAGGAAAACTGATGACTTCAAGCCAGGATCTGTGTAAAATAATAACAAGAGTATTAGCAAAGCAATAGAACAGTTAATTCTGAAGGTGGAGCCCAGACTTAAAAATTCCTGTAGTCCAATTCCCCCATGGTTTTTCAAACTGAATATGCAAAATGCAAGAGAGAATGACTCTACTCGCCATTTCAGTATTCAACCCTGAGCAGTTATAAAAATAGACAGTTTTAATTCAGAAGCCTTGTCTTGGAGCTGGTTTTTGTGGTGTGGTTTTGTTTGGGGGTTGGTTGTTTGCTTGTTTGCATGATCTAGAGTTAAGTCATGTCCTGTCTGTGGTCCTTTGGCTGCCCAGTGTCTCCTCCACTGTGGAAAGGTGGTTTGGAAAAATTGCCATCAAAGCTTTGAATTAAATGCTGTGTTTTGGAAAAAAATATTCTCAAGTATTTAGAAATTTTCTAAAGACCTTTTTTACTTTGAGATCAGCTAAGTTGGAAAAAATGAACGGTCCAGTGACCACTTGCTCATTCATCTGCATGTGCAGCTGCAAAATTATTTTCTGTGCCCATCGTGCAAAACTTCTTCCTAAATATGAGGTTTAGAGACCCTCTGGGAGTAATTAACTACAATGCAGAAGCAAATCTGGGTTCATTGTATGCACTGCTCATTTAAGAAATATTTTTGTGCACAAAGCCCATTAGCAAGGCTCCAAAACCTTCATGAATGTTAAACATTTTATTATAGGATTCTGGGCACTTCCTATTTAAATGGAATCTAATGTAATCTCATGAATTACATCTAGCTTTTGATCCCTGGATAGCAAATAACTGTGTCAGATGTGTGCCACAGAGCATTCAAGGGCTAAAAATCTGGCTTTTATTTTGTTATTTATTTAACAGTGATAGAACAGCTCTTTTCCTGTGGGCTACACAAAAAGTTGATGATATGCTCAAAAGAAGTTGCCTACTATTGATTTATTCTATTTACTGGTCCACTCCCATGCCACTGCTAGACTGAGTGCTTTCCTTCTGTGCTTTCAGCCCCGTGCTCCATGTGGTTTTTAGGAGCTTGACTCCAATTCAGTGGAAGTGCAAAGCAAAGCTGCTGTTTTCCATCAGTTGAACAGGATTGGCAGTCAAAATTACTGAGTTCCCAAGGACATGATTTAACCAGGACTGGGAATACATGCCCTTAGCTTCAGTGGGTGCAGGCACGTGCCTGAAGTCAAGAGTACATTCAATTTACCAAATTAGCTCAATGCATGAGGCTAAAGGACTTGAGAAGCAGCAGCATGAGGTTCTGTGGCCTGTGTCACATGGGCAGTCAGGGGCTGTAATCAGACTTGCCCTCACTGTCAGCTACTTTGTGAAACAGCACAAATCATGTGAGATGCTGTGAGGAAATCTGTGCCCCACTGTGAGTGGGATGAGGGTGTTGGGGCAGCAGTCCTGAGCAGCACACTGCTGGGGTTAGGCTTGCTGCTCTGTGTACTCCTGATCAGCAGGAAGCAGTGGCACGAAAACAGATGAAAAGCAGAAATAAGTGCTCAGCTTTTATGAAAGTTTGTCCTTTTTTTCCTCTTAACTCTTTGTTGTCTGTTTGTACCAGAGGGATCTTACAATGTTGCCTAATAGATATTGCATTTTATCCACCATTCATTTCCCAATGGGAACCAAACAACAATATTTGTTATTGCAGGAGCGTTAATCACTAAGATCTGAGGGTTTTTACAACTCCTTCATTTTACCTCAGGATATGTAAAATACATCCAAACCCTTCCATTTAAGGTGATGGATTGCCCTGTGCTTGGCTGCTCTATCTGGATTGGTTGGAATTCTGTGCAATTACTATTTTACACAGCAGCAGAGTATTTGTGAAGTGGATATCAACTGAAACATATTTTGCTCTTCAGACTTGCTTTTGCAGGTTTCACAAAACATTTAATTAGTGATAATCAGCTTTTAACCAGCCAGAGCACACTGATGTGATTCTCTGCCTCTCTCCCCCATGGCTGTAGGCAGTCTGTACCCTTCAGATAAACTGCTTGCAGCCTGGAGAACATCCTAGCCAGCAGGAAGGGGAAGAATAAGGATGTCAGTTGCATGGGGAATAAAGAAGGTGTGTACACTGTGGTTTCAGTGAAGAATATCCTTTTCCCTTACTTTTCAGAATGGTGAACTTGGAAACCAGCTGGAGATTGCAAAGTCTCCTGTCCCTTGAGGTTGCTGGTCAATGGTCGTCACCTGCCACACCCAAGGGAACCAGAAGAGCTCCACGCTAACTTCTGTAAGGTCTACTCCACTATGGAAGATCAAATGATTTCCTGGCTCAGGTTTTGTGATGTTCGGCATCTGCCTTGGACCTGGAATTTGGAAAAGGGATCGTCTCTGAGGCGCGGTTAAGAGACAGAGAAACCAGCCCCAGACAATGAGCACTTTAAGTAGCACTGGAATATTACTCAGCCTAACAACAGTGTCTGTCACACTGGATTTTAGTTTGCATGGTGGTCTGATGGCTTGGTCCTTAAGCAGCAATTTGACTCTGAACCAGAGTTTGCCTACATCTGATCCTCTCAACGCCTCCGAGAAGGGCGAAGTCTCTCGCATGTCCGTGAGGGAGAAGAATTGGCCAGCCCTCCTGATCTTGGTTATCATCCTGCTGACCATTGGGGGGAACATACTGGTAATTATGGCTGTGTCCTTGGAGAAGAAGTTGCAGAATGCCACCAACTTCTTCCTGATGTCGCTGGCAGTAGCAGACATGCTGGTGGGTATCCTGGTCATGCCCGTGTCGCTCATTGCAGTTCTGTACGGTAAGTGCCTTCCTTCCTTCCCTCCTTGTTTGAATATTTGCTTTGCAGGGAGTCCCCTGAGGCTTCAGGAATCTGTGGTGCCTGATTTTCCCTGTGCTGGGAGCTTGGGGAGTGTCAGTGTGTGCTTGGTTGTGGGTCTGTGCTGATGTTCACTCTCTGCTGGGAGCAGAGCTTGTGTTCATGCTGCCAGGAATGACCTGTGGATAATGTCAGAGTGGAGGGTTCTTATTGCTGAGGCCACCCAGAGAAGCTGTGACAGCGAGTCAGCTTTTTACCTTTTGGTTGGACTGCCCCAAAACTGAGCTGGGACACAAGAGCTCACAGAAAAGATGAGGAGCCTGTTCATTGTTCATGTTCACTCAGCTCTAAGCTGGGTCAGGATCTGTCCTTGAGCTCTCACTGCTGTGACCAGTGGGATTTGAGCAAAAATGTGGATAAGAAAGGAGCTTTGCATTGGTAGATTTGGCATTCAAATAAAAGCCTTCACTCCTGGCATTTATGCCTCAGCTTGCCTTGTGCCTTTCAGGGGGTCATTTTGCCTTTCTGTGTCTCAGTTACCCTATCCCTAACCTGAGAATATGCTCTGTTAAAAGCACCCAGAGGTGTAAACATTTATTTCTGCCTGTGTTGGTGTAAACATTTCTTTCTCCCCACGTTAGGGTCAGTGTGTTTGCAGTGAAGTGGGGCATCACTCCTGCACTCGAGTGTGGAATCACTGTTTGCACTTCAAAGAAGTGAAATATCAAATACATCCAACTTTCATCTGGCTGAGACTCCAAATCCCTTTGTTGAGTGTGGTGCTAGGAGTCTCCACCCCTGGATATTTCAAAGGGGTATTTCATTCTCCTCTGTATCTCTGATCATCATGTTTGTGTATTCACGTATCAATTTTATAATCTGTGTATTTCCTAGATTAAATTTATTTTTGAAGCTTGTTTTCAGATTTTCTTAGAAAGGTATTTTAATATTGATATTTCTTGGAAACAAATAATGCTGTTTACTTACAAATTGGATTAGAAATTGGTTTACTGTCCTATAAAGTAAAATGTAGGGATATTTATCTGACTTCTTCACTTGCCTAAATGAGTAAGTTTGGCAGAGATTAATTTCTAAAACACATTGATCAAGCATACATCATTCCAAAGCTTATATAACTTGTCTACAGTGAGTTAAATCAATATGTGATTTAGGTACAGACCTAGCTGTGGAGGTCTTATGCACAAAGATCTTTTATTTTGAACTGTCAGAATAGTTCCATCTCTAAATCTTGTGTGTATTACAACATGTGTATTTTATTTTTAGCATTTTACTCCAGCTCCCTGGAGCTTGAAAGGGAGCATATAAATACTGAATTATGTGACTGACCTGCACTTGCATAAATTCTGTGTTAGCCAGTGACTCTAAAAAGGTGAATTTATGGAAGTGGTCTTCCTACAAATATACTTTCAAGGTCTTTGGAAACTAATAGAAATGGATTTTCTGTTCTGCCCAGAAAATGATTACTTAAGGTAGTTTAAAGGTGTAAAGTGTGCCTCCCTTTTAGCAGCAAGGAAGTATCACTGATTTGAAGAGGCATTGTAATTATCCCCCTTTTTTGCCAGAGAACCAGTATTAGCTGTTGATAGCCCAAACATTTCTCCACAGCATAGTGTAGATTTTTTGGCAAAAATCGTAATTTCAGGGCAGACATGGAAGATTTGTGGAAATACTTTGAGGAATGAGGAGGCTGCTGGGGCAATGCTGGATGCTGGCTGGACCAAAGCAGTCACGTTGCCCTCAGGCTTTTCGATGGGAGGAGGAGGAGGAAAAGTTCCATTTGGGGAGAAATGAACCTCAGAGGAACTTGTGGATTGATTTGAGTAGGACCCCAGTGAAATAACTTTTTTAAAAATATTATTTAAGCTACAAATTGTGGAAGTCAGAAGGGGGAAAATATTCTTATATCAGCAGAATTCTTGTGAGAATAAGTGGGGTGCGTGGCCATGGACTGAGCAGGAGAGTGTTACTGCTTGGAAACATAACTGTGAATGTTCAGTCATTTTTACCCTGTATATTTTATCTTGTTCATTCTATACACTCCACATAATCTTACACAGGGCAGTTTCAACAGCTCCCATGTGCTGCACTGAGAAGTGCATGCAGCACATCTCTTCCAGATTTGTAGAAGTCACTTTTAATTTATGTAATCAGAAAGAAACCTTAAAAAATACATGTATCAAATAGAAGAGTGAAGAAATTGCTTTCAAGTTTCCACATCAGCTCTCTCAGCCCCAAAGATAAATTCTAGTTGACAGAGTAGGCTCATTTCCTTACTTTTGGGCTAATAGGGTAAATGAAGTAGGTTTCACTTCAAGCGTAACCAGAAAATTGAATAGACACCCTCCACAAATACTTCTGGTTTTCAGTGGTTTTCTTAATTAAAATAAGGAAAATCAAGTTGTAAGTTAATTCAAGAGTCTTATTATAAAGGAAGGGACAGCAGGACCCAGCATGATGGATTTTTCACCAATTAATCAGGGCTCAGATATATTTATCAATTAGTCTTAAGTGTCTCACAGTAATCGATGAGCTGCATTTGACAACAGAGAACATTTTCCTTGGCATGCAGTTCCTAAAGAACTAAGCAAATTAGTATGCTAATTAATAAGCATGTCTTGGGGAGAGTGAGAAACGTACACAGTGTTTCATCTCAATGGAGAAATGCCTGATGAATGAAAAATACTGGTATTTTATAAAAAACACTGTTAGGGCATCAGGTATCTTACAACAGGTGGAGGTTGTCTCCTCCCCTCTGAGCACTTCAGGGATGAGCAGCAGTGAGTTTACATCATGTCATGTGTTCATGGGCAAGAAAGAGAGGGCTGGTGAAGGAGTGCAAGAGAATCTCATCAGCTGCTCTGAGTGGATGTTGCAGAGGATATGAAGCTTTCTTGGTTCTGCTGCAGAAGGTTCACAGCTGCCAGTGCAGGCAGCAGCCCCCTCTGTGACTCCATGCAGCCTCTCTCTCCCCTTTGTGGTGCTGGGGGCTGGAGCAGCTTCCAGGGGGGCTGGTGTTGGATGAGCATTCATCAGCCCCAGCTGCCAGAGCAGCTTTACACCCACATTATTGTTATTATTGATAATTACCATCATTATGGTGTGGTGAGAGATGTGCTGAGCTCTTGGGCAGATTTTGGTGCTGGTTTCCCTGCAGAGGGGGGAAGCAGTGCAGTTCAGCACTTTGATGTGACATTCAGGTGTCTAGAAATGATCAGGCATTTTAAAGACCACACCAAGTCATGGATTTAAATGTAGCTTGACTACACCAAGTTCCAGCTGACAGTTGCATTACTTTCAGAAATTATTATTTATTCCTGTTAGTTTTAAAGGCATAATGTTTCTGTTTGTGCTAAGTAACCACTACATTTTATTCTTCTGCTAGGGTGTGAGTGAATGGAAACTCCTACACTGCCTGCACTATCTGTGGCATAAATTCAGAGATGGGATTATTTTTTTTCTCTCCAACGACATTTTGTACCTGGGATGTGTGCAGTGAAATTTATATCCAGCAGGATGGATAAGTTTATCTTTTGCCATCAGTAGGATCCATAGGCTGCTACACTGTGTGTTCACTCAGCAGCATTTATTCTCTTTCCAAGTCCTTAAGCTTTCTGGTAACCTCAGCTAACCTAAATAATTCTGCGAAATCTGAAAACCTACTACATCATTATTCCCCCTCTTCCCAGATTATTAGATATATAGGAACCTTCAGTTGAGGTATTGAGTGTCCTGCTACTGAATTTTCTCCGCATGAACAACTGCCTGTTTACCTGATGTGACAAATGGGATTAAATTGTGGTGTATCTGTGTTGCTGTTGGGAAAGCAAACTCTGTATGATGTGCTCTGAATCCACAGAGCAGCTTCTTTTCTGCTACCCAAGGTTTAAATTGTGCTTAGAGTGAGAGGAGGGGGGAATACTAAAAAGTTACTCTCTGTATCTCATTGAATATGGGTCCCTGGTAGTAAAACATCTTGAGGCAGCTAAATGTAAACTTTGCAGGATTTTTCAGAGCCACTGAAAATGTGGCACCCTATGATGATGATTCTCTGCTTGGTCACGTTTGGGAACAGCATTAGGAACCTGCACAGCTTTGGTTTGCTTTGGTGGAAAACTGATGGCTTCTGGTCAAGTGAGAGTCAAAGGCTGAAGAGCTGAAATGAGCACAAGAGCTTGGGACTGGAGAGGGGGATGATACCTGTCAAGGGGAGGGGAAAATGCTCCACACCTTTTCTCAAATATATTAAAACTATATTTGCATAACTGTCTTCCAAAAACAGTTGAGTCAGAGATTTTAATTGTCACATTGAAAGCTGGATTTGCTCCACACACATGAATTTCCTTTTAATTTATTTTCTGATTTTGTCTGAGATTATCCATACTTTATGTCTGGCTTTTTATCTATTTTATTTTATTTTATTTTATTTTATTTTATTTTATTTTATTTTATTTTATTTTATTTTTTGTTATACTTTTAATGTTGGACAATAAAGACTGGAAGCCAGAAGAGTGAGGAAAGTGTCATCATCTGAGCAGTGCAAAACACTTTGAGGAAAGACCACAGTGCTCCATGGTACTTTAAAGTCATTTTTTCACTAGTCTTATTAAGGCACAAAAAATTGTCACAGCCATTTAACTTATTCTAGCCTTTTGTTATTCTTTCTCATTATTTTGATGTGTGTTTTTAGTGATGTCTTGACTGAAAATCTTCTCAAGATTCTTATATTCTTTTGTTATGAGAGATGAGGAGTAAAATTTGATATTTGCAGAATGGCACCAATATGAGATGGATACAGTAATTTGGACTTTATATATATATATATATATATATTTTTTTTTTTTTCCCCTAACTGATGAAATTTCACTTGTTCATTCATGCAGCAGCCCCATCCCCAGGACTTTCTCAACAGGCCGGCTGTGTTTGGCTCTAGTGCAATATTCTCCATTGTGATAAATACCTCATATGAAATAAGCAAATTAACATGAATGTTTTCTATTCCTTTCCATATCTTTCCTTTTATCTCAATTAATTTCATAGAAAAATCTGCTAGACACCTAGAGTGATGTTGCTGTGCTAAAAACCTAAAACCCAACTTGTTATCCCTGATTGAAGGCGTGTTGAGGGTTGACCAGGAATGAAGAGGAAGCAGAAATGATGCAAAACCATGGCTGCAGTTAAGCTGTTTATGTGGGCACAGGTCCTTTTTGATACACACATGGTGCTTAAAGCAGTTTTTCTTTTCAATGAAGTAAGATGTCACCAGCAACACTTGTACTGATTGTTCCTCTTGTCTGGGGACATTCATTTAGCTGAAGTGGCTTCCTCATGCACACCTTTCTAAGCCCTGTTGAAGTTTCAGTCCTCACCAGGTTGTGTAAGGGAAAGATCCAAAAGTGGGCATCCCATAAACCTGGAGAAGGGTCATCCCCACCTCCCCCATGAGGAGCTGCAGCCGTGCTAAGTAAAGCCAGACACAGCACTGATGGAGAGGTTCTGCTCTGGGAAGGGGACAGGGAAAATTTTCCTGGTCAAGCTGATATCTTGGCTTGCTTTCTGCTGAATTCCTCCTTTTGGGAATGGATTTTGGTGACAAGACTTGCAAGCAATGGAGCAGTCGAGAAATAAATTGTATAAATGCAGGGAAGCAAGTCAGGGAAGTCTCTGCTGCCTGCAATTGACTGTTGTCAATTTGGAGATTTATTTGAGTTATGCTAAAGTGTTAAATGGATTTGTATTTTTCTTCTGAACAGTGTCTCAACCTAAATTTGAGTAGAGCAGGAAGAGCTACAGAGTGTACCTCAGGATCTTCAGGAAAGCAGTTTTTCCTCATTTCTAACACCTGCAGGTGTTAGATCTGTCTGTTTTCTGGTAGATTAAATTATAACAGTGTTCAGCACTTGACCTGCCATCACTTCTTTGGGCAGATGGTCATGTACTTACTGGTAACTGAGCTGTTTTTCCTCCTTATGCTGCACCTGTACAGACAGATTTAGAAAGCTTGTCACTTATAATGTAATAAGAACCAGCCTCATAAAAATTCAGATTTTAGCAAAACCTTGGCTTGCACTGTAAATGCCTCCTAAAAGATTTCATGGGACCTGCTGTAAATCTTCTGTATGGATGGTATGGATGGTCTTTTCTCTCCCTCAGGACAGGTCTGTCCTTCCCTTAGCAGGGAGGGTTTCTGTGCTGCTGGTAAATTTGCAGTATTGTCATGGTAAGCAGGCTATGACAGCCAGGAAATACCTGAGAGAAGCAGGCAGTTCACCCCAAGCTCATCCCAAGTGTCACCTGAATTGCATCCTCGGAGCCCTGTGCCCATCAGGAAGGACAGCAAGGCAGCACCTGGTGCCAGCAATTCCCCAGCTTTGAGTCTTTCCTCCACCCCATGTGGGGGTGCAGCCACCCCAAACCCTGACCCAGGCCAGGCTCTTTGCTGTGTCCAGAGCAAGTGTTTGGACCTACAATTGCTGGGTGCAGCCAGCTGCAGTTATCCCCTGGCCTCTGGGATATTTTGGAATCCTCACCTGCACTGCTGTGTGTTAGCTGAGGCAGCACAAGTGACCTGGGGTTAATAACTGGCTGTAAAATGTGCCCATGTCCCTCCTGGCCTCTCAACAAAGCTTTGTTATGTCCTGTCCTGCCCAGCTGTGGACAGGAGGTCACGTTCTGCTCTGGGGGGTTCTGCTCTGCACTTTCCCTCTGGAAATGGATGCTGTTATTCTTCATTAGAGGCTCTGGAAGCCACTGCTTTCCTCAGTGCAGCCCCTCTGCCCTGCAGCTGCTCTGCTGCAGCTCCTGCAGCCTGGGCTCTGTTCTGCTGTGCCCCACTTGGTGTCCTGTGGGAAAGTGGGAAATGAGGGGCTCTGGCTGCTGCTCTGGAGCGTGCAGCATCCTCAGGAGCATGGCATGGAAAATAAAGCTGGCTTAGAGTGCTTTTGTCTAATTGCACTTTTGATTGAGACTGAGGAAGTGTATCCATGTCTGCAGCACTTCTCCTGGGAAGCTGGAAGAGGAATGGGGTTGTTCTCGGTGCTGGTGAGGTACTTTGCAGCATGTGGAGCCCAAGTCCCCATTCTGCCAGCTTTATGGGGATCTGTCGCAAAAAATTAAAAATTTAGCCAGCAGCACAATAATCACTGGGGTGTATCAGACTATATTTTAAGCTATAAACTAGAATTTCTGTCTTGAAAATATGCATTTTTTAATATAGCTCTCTTCTTGCAAAAATCAGATTACTTTCACATTTATTCTAATGCTGAATAAAATGAGTTTCCAGCCCTGTAACGCTGCTGGGAAGCACAGATTCTGGCCAGCCTGTTCAAACAGCAGAAGCCACTCCAGAGCTGTGGAGCTGTGAGATCCAGTCTGCAGTTTATGGTGTGTGCCCCAAACTGAGCAGCTCTCTGGAGCCTGTGGGGAGCAGGAGCTGCTTTCTGTGCTCAGCAAGCACCTTCCTCCAAGGCAAGGCTCGGTGTGTCCATCTGACAGGGATGCCAGCAGCTCTCCTGAGCTCCCAAGGTGCAGCATCTCACACAGGAGCTGCTCCCTACGACTTCTTGCCCTTGCTCAGGGTCATTTGCACCTGGCAAATCTTTTCTTAGTTCCAGGAGGAAAGCAGAGCACCCCTTGCCTTAGGTCTCTGATCTTGCTTCCTCTGCTGCTGAGCTCTGGATGATGCAGCAAAGGGTTTGTGGTGCAAAGATAATTTTCACCAGAATAAATCAATGCCAGCCTTCAGAGAGAGGTTCAATGGCACCTTGCTTAGTGCTGTGGGCAGGGCCTGGCAGTTTTGTGCCAGGTCCTTGTGACTCATTTGAGCTCAGCCATAATCCACATTTTGGAGCATTAGTTTATAGGACTCTGAGGACCAAATTCTGCTGTCAGATAAAAAGACTGAACAGTTGCTATTTAATTTTTTTACCACCTGCCTGTTTCTTGTTATTTCTTCACCCTGTGCCACCTGTATATCATCCAGCTCTGACTTTGGCTGGCTTCTTGGAATAGGCAGGGATGTTCTTTACTGCCCTGGGTTTGTTCCTGTTGACAAGAGGATGCTGTCAATCTGCCAGCATTAGGGGAAAACATGAGAGAACAATAAACATTCCACATTTGTAAACATGCTTTTTTTGCTCCTCCAAACCCCTTGCTGTTAAGCAACTCAGCTCCTTTGCCTGCTGTGGGTTAATGGGGCTTTTAGGCTGTGATCTGCCAGGGATGAGGCTGCTGCCCGTGGAGATCAGGCTGCTCAGTCCAGCACAGAGGAGCAGAGCACAAACACTTCCATCAGCCTCTGGTTCTGGTAGCTTCCATTGGGAGGGCTGCTCATGGACAAGGTTGTGTGGCTGCTTTCTGTTGGCTGCAATAAAATTCACTGATTGCACACCCAGGCTATGTTAGATTTAGATCAGTAACACCCCTCCAGAGAGGTGCAGAGCATCCCAGAACTCCTGGGTGTTTTTTTCCAGAGCAGGTGCACCTCAGGGAATGAGGAGTCAGTGCCAGCATCCCAGCCTGGCACTGGGCAGGGCAGGTGTGTACAAGTCCCAGCTTTGGCACGTGGCAGCCCTGCCAGACTGGGAGCTAATCCTGGCCTTTTTCAGGAAAATGTGCTTGAAGCCCAGATTTTCACAGCTTGCCAAGGGATACTGCAGAGGCTCATTGTTTGCCCCAGGGGTCTGACAGGTTTTCTTGCAGACAGAGCCTCTTGCAGAAAGACCTGAACAAAACCAGTTATTCTGACCTGCATGGAAGCATGAGACTATTTCTGAGATTTAATGTGACATTTCAAGTACTTCCTATTTTTTTTTCCTTAAATATGGAAAAATGAAAACCAGGAATGCTACAGAACACCTTAGATTTTATTTTCTGGATGGATTGCTCCTCTGTTTTGCTCAGTGACCGCAGGCTACAGGTGAATAACTGTAAGCATAGGGGGCCCTGAGGAAGGGCTTCCTACAAAATCCATGAGGGGAAATTCTGGCTATGCTAAAGTCAGTGGGAACATTGACAGGACATGCAGAGAGGCTAGGACTTCTGCCAGAGCAATTTTCTGTCTCCTCCAACCTCTTTACTCTCTTCCTGGCTGGTCATGACTGCAGCTCTTGGCATGACTGCAGCAGCATCCTCCAGCTGAGATGGGTCTGAGATGTTTTGCTGCTCTCCTCTGAGTCTGAGGAAATCTATTCTGCCACTGCAATGCAGCTCCTTTCATGCCATTGCTGTTCATTAGGTTTCAGCACCATCATCCAGTCTCCTGTTAGAGCTTTATGGAACATACAGGTAAGAGAAATGAGCTGGATTCTGTCCAGGTGAGGTGACCCAGAGCTGCAGAGTGTGAAACATTCACCTCAGTGCTGAAATGTGCTCCTGGTCAGTGCAGGGCCTCATTCTAAAGTGTGTTTCTGTGGGCATCCATTTGCTTAATGTGGCTTGGTATGAAAAGCTTCTTGTGATTGCCTTTGCATTGGCTTGGTGAGGCTGGGTCTCCCTCAGGCACTTGTGTTTTGTTTTTCCTGCTGCTAAAGGAGTGAACTCCTCTCTTCTGGGCTGGCTGAGATTGTTGAGGGTTTTTTGTTCATTTCATTGATTTTGGTTAGAAACCAAAAATATTTAAAAGGTAAAGGAAGCAAACTCACCGTAGAAAAATATTTTGCTGAGCTACATAATTCAAATAAGAAAGTGAAATCATAAAGAACACAAGGGGAGTTCGCTGATCCCGAGGAATGCAGGATTGAAAAGAACTTTCTCATTTCTTGTGTCCTGTTGTTTGCTGCCAAGTATCATTGAGACACTGAGCTGCTGCAGTCATATCTTTCGTTTTCCAGAGCCTCTTTTCTTTCAGCTGCCTTCTTTTGGGATGTTGAGGACAAAATGTGTGTGTTTCAGTGTGCAGCAGCAGAAAGCCAGGACAAACCTCTGAGCAACTCATTATGAAATCAAACCTCTTAACTTTCTTGCAAGAAGCAGTTTTTAAATAGAAAATCCTAACACTGCAGTGTGAAAAAAGCAGAGCCTCCACTCACCTTCGTACTTTGCAAGAGGCAAATGTGCTTTGAAACTTTCCTTCAAAAGCTGATAAACTGGGCTGCTTTCCCTTTTTGGATTTATCCAGCGAATCCTGGTACCAGAATTTCCTCTTACAGCTCTACCAGGGCTCAAGAAGCCATCGTGGGGCCAGCTGGGTCCATCATTTCTGCAGTGTTTAGGGCTGAGGTCTGAAACAGAGCCAGAAGCTGAGAGGCAGTGGGAGCAGGCTGCAGGGCAGGGCAGGGAACAAAGCCCCAAGGTGCTCTTGGTAAGTGAGGGCAAGGTTTTTGCAGCACTCCCAGCTCCACAGCTCAGCTGGAGATGTGGTGTCACCCCAAAACACACCATGGAAGCAGCTCTAGGTAAGCAAAAGCCACATAAACTCTCACCCAGGCATCTCAGGATGTTTCCTTGGATGCCACCTCTACAAACGTGGAGAAGAAGCTGGGAGAGTCCACCTTTGCCCTGCCTGCTCCTGAGAGGTGAAGGGAAATGTTCAAATACTTAAGATGATTTCAGGGGAGTAAATCCTATTAGTTAAACATATGGCCTTATATTTTCCTAGTTTACCCACAGCTCGTATGCTGCATCCAATTAGGGAGCTATTTTTCATATTTTAGACATTAAATTGGATGGGTCTGTCTTGCCTGCTTGGTGAAACTGAGAATTGCCCAACCAAAATAAATCTTTTATGTGCAAGAATGACTCATTAGAATAATTTTGAATGGCACTCATTTAAATGTTTTTATTTAATGCAAATAAAGTTTTAGATCCAATTATAGTTTTTCATCCTTTTGCTCGAAATTTTTGGAAAATGCAACAGGTTTTAAATTTCATAGGAATGTAAAGCCCCCAAAATCAGGAGTGTGTATAGTTACATTTCTGTTTTATAGATCTCTGTTTTACTGATGTCAATTTAAATACAGCAGCAGTTTTAATGCTGTCAGTGCAATCTTCTCATGCCCAATTTGCTTCTAGATCAGTGAAGCTAAATGTGCTTTAAAATGCATGAATCTTTATTTACTTTTTATGACAATAGCCTGTTAGATCCAGTAGTGGTTTTGTAAGTGCATTGCCTCATTGTAATTAACTTTTATGAGTTCAGTTGAAAAGAAATATAAACTCACATGCTTTGCAGCAAACCAGAAATTGATACGAGGTAATGAGAAAACTGGAATTGTTATGTGTTAAAAGAAAGACCCTGTGATGATAAACTGTTCCAGCAGTAAATTTGGCGCTTCATAAAGGCACTAGGCAGATCATGGAGACACCAAATAAAATGAAGACAGGTAATGTGTTTCCCACAGACAGATTTAGCCTAATCTGAAAGGAAGAACAGCAGCAGCTCCAGGCCTGGAGCCATGTGTGAGACACACATCCAGAGTCCTCCTTGGGTGTGTTTCATCCCCATTCTTTTAAAATCAAGAGAAAGGATTTAACTAGAATTGCAAACATTTAATCTAGATTGAGTTAATTTTAGTCTGTGTCATTGTACATACAGATTTACCTGTCTGTTCCTCATCTGGAGAAAGACCTAATCAAAATGTTCACTGCCTCCCCAGCCCCCACTCAGAGCCTGGTGTGGTCCCAGCAGCTCAGTGAGCAGAGGAGCTGCCTGTACCTGACTGAAAGAGCAGCAACTCCCCTTCATATTTACCCTAACATTAGTGAAGTGGAAAATAAAATATTCTCCACTTAGAAGCATCATATTTGTGACCCAGGTTTTAAGGCACGTCTGTGATCACAGGTGAGCTGTGACAGACGAGTGCATCTCAATGGCTTCAGCCACTCTGCCCATCCTGAACACCCCATACCAGTCATTGCTTTTACTTCTGTTTCCTCTTGCCCACAAAGCCCTTGTTTTCCTTCCTAGAGGGTGACTGCAGCTGAATCTAGCAACACTTCCAGTCACCCCAGGACAACCAAATATCTGGGACATATTATCTCATGCTGAGAACTTGCTCTCTCTTGCTAACCTCGGCAGAGTGAAATTGGGCTGAGGAAACAGTCAGTGGAATGTGTTTCTCCGCACTTGTCAAGGAGCAGCTACAATTTCCAGGAATGGTCCCATTGCAGTCTGCTGTAAAGATTGACATAAGGCTCATTTTCCTGTGCTGGCTGCAGCTGCAGATAGCAGAGAACTTGAGGGACAACCCAGAACTGCAAGGCTGGCCAGCTGTGTTTCTGCTCTCTGTCTGGACTTAGCACTGGAAAGCTCTTTCATCCCTGTTCAGTGTGTTCTGTGTTCCCAGACCCATCCAGGCTGGCAATGATCTCTGGGGTCATCAAATCAAACCATTGACCTGACACTACCAGGGGCACCACCAAACCCTGTCCCTGAGCACCACATCCTCACATTTTCTGAATATGGGACATGAGTGATTCCATCACTTCCCTGGGCAGCCTTTTGCAATGCTTGACCTCCCTTTCAGTGAAGAAATTTTCTGTAAAATCCCATCTAAACCTCCCATGGCACAGCTTGAGGCCGTTTCCTCTCATCACTCAGGAAGTTTGGTGTTGGATGCAGATGGAAGCCTCATCTGCATTTTGCTGTCTGGTGTATTTGTGTACATCCTAACATATGTGGGGCTTTTACTGTCCTATGTTATGGGAAGCACTGTGTGAAAAGAAAGTAAGGTTTCTTTTTAGTGTATGGCAACTTTATGTGATCAATACAATAACATCATAATTTCTTGCCTTAAGGGCTCAACCCAAATGCTGGTGACATGCCAAGACCTCATCAATAGACTGCTGCATTTTTAGAAGAGATGCACGTGGTGAGCCTGCTCAGCATTTGTGCTCAAAAATATGGGGAAAATCCCATTATGCAAGCCAAAACATCTACAGACAGCTGCTTTCCACAGCATGGAAAGAAGTACAGAGAAGTGAGGTGAAATCTCTAAAAAGCACTTGAATATGTTGTAAGATAAATATCCCAGTGTAAGACATTAGTTTAAATTATGAATGTTTTCAGGATTGGGTCAATTAACTCAGAATTAACTTTTTTGTTCTACTTCCTTTCCCATCCGTCAGTTGAATTGATATCATTAAATTCTACTCAGCAAATTATGATTTTACTGTCTCTATCCAATCCACATGACATATTCCTTGAAATTCTGGTTCCAGACTTGTCTATTATTCATTAAAATATCTCCATAAGTTAGTTCACTTCCCAACAGTAAGGGTAGCAATAAGTTCCTATTTTGTGTTTTATCAGCACATGCTGGGAAACAGGCTCTGATGTGATTCATCTGCTTGCATGGAAATTAAATGAAAATTACATAGATGGAAGAGGGGCCCCGTGCCCATTGCTCTGCCTTGCACTATTTTGCACACTGCCTCATTGACAAAATACAATCTTTTCCTGAATGGACAATTTACAAGAGAAACAGAATGGATCTTTACTGGCTGTTCTGCCAAAATTTTCATTAAAGATGCTAATTGCATGAGGGGAATTTGTGCATGAGCCTGTCATGGAGCCTAGGCTGTGATTAAAAATACGTGCTGTATCAAAAATCTGGTTTCATGCATTAGTTTCAAATACATATTCTGTTTTTCCAGTCTCCCTGTTTTCTGGCTGTAATAAGTTTTCTTGCTGGAAAAGTTTACTATTCCTGCAGGCAGTCTGATAAGCACAGTGACAGCAGTGGGTTCAGTGAGTGAATCTCTCCTCCAAGACGCTGCCTTGCTTCCCGGATGAAAAAGGTTCAGGACTAGAAAGTTCAATGAGTAATATACAAACATGAAGTGTTCCTCTATCAGCTCTTAGGTGTGAGATTTGATGGGCAAGGCAGGGTGGTTGATAAGGCTCTGTTGATTCATGGTTGTTTTTTTGGGTGGTTTGATTTCCATTCCTGTTGACACATTGGCAGGAGCCTCAGTTCTCCAGCTGTGCTGGAGTTATCAGGACAGAGCAGTTGTTATTCTGACCAACACCTCTCCATCTTCTGATGTGCAATTTGTTTTGCAGTGTGTTTATTTTTGGTAAGTTTTGGGTGTTTCTCTTGTTTTTATAAACGTTTATTTCCATCCTCAATCAGAGGCAGCAGCTGTATGGAAAGGTCTTGGTGTTGCTGAGATATAGAAATTGTTTGACAGGCTCTTACCGTACCTATTTGGCACCCACTGGGATGCAGGAGACTGGAAATGCGTGTCTGACACCCATGAATATTGATGGCTGGTTCTGGGAGGCAGCAGAGCTCTGCCCTTCTGTCTGTGCATTTGTTCTGAATGGTAATTACTTCTCGCTCCACTATTTAAATTTTGGATTTGTTGGGGAAAACTTTGAATTTGCCAGTTGGACTTTTGTTGACTTCTTCTGACCAGTCAAATGAACAGAAAGAGAGAATTTTGACACAGGAGAGGCCAAGAGCAGTGAGTCTACTTTCTTGCTCAAATCTAGCTGGCTGTGTCCATCCAAGATGCACAGCAGCAGAACAAGGTTAATTGATTGATACAACACAGCAAGTTGATGTTGACAAGCATGAAAACAGGAAAAACAACTTTCAAGATGAAGTCCTTTAAATATTCCTTTCACACCTTACTTTCTCTACTTTCCATAACAGTTTTTCCAAGTTTTTCGAGTTCATGTTGGGATAGATGTATCTTGGGAGTAGCTGGTTATACTACAGCACTCATATTATTCATTTGAGTTCATGAAATTTAAGACAACACTTAGAATTTTAGAATCATAGAATATCCTGTAAATTGGAGAGGCCCCATGATGATGATTGAGTCCAGCTCCTGGCCCCACACAGGACACCCCAAAAATCCCACCACCTGCCTGAAAGTGTTGTCCAAATGCTCCTTGAGCTCTCTCAAGCTTGGGGCTGTGTTTACTTCCCTGGGCATCCCCTTCCAGTGCCCAGCCACCCTCTGGGTGAAGAATTTTTTCTTAATACACATCCTAACCCTCCCCTGACTCAGCTTCAGGCCATTTCCTTGGGTCCTATCACTGGTCACCAGAGAAGAGATCAGTGTCTGCCCCTCCTGAGGAAGCTGCAGACCCCAGCAGGGTCTGTCCTCAGTCTCCTCTTCTTGTGGCACCCAAAAATGTCCCCAGCACTCGAGGTGAGGCCACCCCAGTGAGAGCAGAGTGGGACAGTCCCCTCCCTTGACTGGCTGGTGCTGCTGTCCCTGATGAACAGCACCTATTTTATTATGTTTTGCTAGATTATTATGTTAACACATTATTTTATTATTGTAGTTATCACTGGGTTTGATTTGTAATCAAGTGCAAGATTACACTGTAATAATAGTATAACCATGATAATAAAATAATGTTGCACTTGATTACAAAGCAAAAACAAGCCTATCAAAACCCCCAATGGTATAACTTAACTAAATATAATTTCTTTAGTTTCCCTTACCACCTCATGAGACCACTATAATTTTCTGGGTAATAGTATTCTTTCTAATACATCAGTACACCCACGCTTCATTTATCCATGTTAAATTAAACTTCTACTTCATGTTAATGGAACTTACAATAGGCCTACAATTCCTGCAAAACTCAAAGGAGTACAACTGTACCCAGAGGGTGGTCACATGTTAAGTTTCACTTTCTCTGATGTTACCCACCAGGAATAGGGTCCACAATGCCAAAATGTTGTATGGGAAATGGGATCACTCGTTCTGCACTGCAGTTTTCAACACAAACCTTCTCAGGATTCAAAACTCTGTATTTGCACCATTTGTCAGAGAGAGACAGGCAGGATTGATGTTGCTGCCTGTTTGTTTTCTTTTTGGCTGAGGAATGCCACCTGGATTTCAGGATGTGAGGATGGAGGTACATGTGTTAGCTTAGTCTCAAGCGTTTCTAAACCTTTGGATCTGTAAGAAAAGCTGTGCTGAGTTGACTCTTATGTGTCCTCATGCAATGGTTTGACAAAAATTGGGCATTTTATAGGCTGTAAATGCTGCAGTAGGAAAACACCATAATCTCAGGTAAAATCACATTCCAACTTCAAATCTTTCATAGTAGACTCAGGGAAGTGAGCAGTTTTAATTAGTAACAAGTTGTGCACAAAATGTTTACAGCAGTGCAAATCCTTACCATTGTATTATGTGGTTTTACGAGTTGGATTGTCACACTAAATTCCAAATCTGTTGCTTGGAGTAAGGGGGTGATTTAAACTCATGTTTCATCAGGCTGGCTGGGGTGTAACAGCCCTGCTGGGAGGGCAGGGGGTGAGCAGGGTTGCAGGAGCCCTGTGCTTCCCAAGACAGACAATGCAGCTTCATTCATTCATGGGCAGCATTCCCAGACCCCTGCTTTCCCAGGGCTGCTTTGGGTGCTTGGATGCTTTCACCTGTCCTGTTCGTAGCACGGGGGCTTGGGACAAGCCAGCCTTCTCTGAGCATCCTATCCAGGTGGGAGGCTGATTCCCAGCTAGTCTGAATGGGAAATCTTACAGGAGGGCCAGGAGCTGAGTCTCTCACCTGTAGCACTGCCTGCTCCTGGGCTAGACAGAGTTATCCTGGCAGGTGCAGAGGGAGGTACTGACCCATGCCAGGGTGAGGGCTGCAGATCCTCTTCCCTGCAAAGCTTGATGCAGAGACATCCCCAGACTGTGATTCTGTCCATACTCCCCACTGGGGTGCTGGATTAAACACGAGCCTTTAATGTTGGTACTTTTTTCCACCACAGAAGTGGAGCAGGTTGCAGCAGGGGCTCTCTGCTCACACACTCGAGTCCTGTGTGTGTCTGGGCTGTCTGGGAAAGCCTCCTGTGCTGCTGAGACAAATGAGCTCCCTGGCAGGCTTATCAGCCAATAAAGCTTTCAGACCTAGTCTTCTTGTGGAAAATTATTTTCCAGGGCTGTGAAAGAAGTCTCCAGGGTTTCCATGGAGTGGCAAAATGAGGAAACATCTAAGAATTATGGGAAAACAGGGGAAGAAGTGGTGAAGGAGTGCTAGGTAACTGAGGTTAACTTCAGATTTTGAAACATTGTGCTGGAAGATAAAGGCTACTGAAATAATATTTTTCAAGTATTGTTCAAGATTTGAGAAGAGGTCAAGTAGTTAAATTATGTGGTCTATTTTTGCTGCACTTGTTTGCTTCCTCTCCTTTCTACATCTTATTCCTCAGTTAAAAGACAGTTATAAGCAAAATTCCCTAGGTTTTTGTCTGAGTCACACCACACATCAAGAACCCCAGTGGATAACTGTGCATTTCTGGGTGCAAACTGGGCACACTTGCATGGGCATACTTGCATGGTTCAGAAGGTTATTCCTACAGAGTATAGAACTGATCAGCAATACATGCATCTTCTAGATTGCTGTTAGAGTTCTTTAATTAAATGTCTGTCTCTTGTTTGCATACAGGATGAATTGTGCTCCACTCCTGTTTCAGGGAATGACTGTGATCCTTCATTGTGCTGCCTTTTAATTGGGGCAGGATGCACATGCACAGATTCCTAGGGATCACCTCTGCTAGAGAAGTGACACTTGCTCACATGCTCACACACTTCCTTGGGATTACTGCACCTGGAACAGTGTTCATTAGAAAATTATTCCCTTGAGAAAGCCCCTGAGGGTGCTGTTTGCTGTGTGCTGAACTCCACTCTGATGTTTCAGCTGTAATGAAAAGTGTCTCTTCTCGGTCAGCAGCAGTCTGGGCACAGGGCAGAAATCCTTTGCAGGTGGGAGATGTGCACCAAAGGTGTGCAGTGACAGCAGCACAGGAGATGGCACTCAAGGATGAGGGCCAGAATTTCTAGGCCTTCTGGCAACCCCCAAATAATTGCTTTTGGCAGTGGCTGCTGGGGAGCACTCTCCCACTGGCATTCCTACCTGAATAATCACCAAGAATCAGAGGTGCCCATTGCCGTGGAGGAAGCTAAACATGGAATGTGTTTTGAAAATCCTACTCTGAGAAACATCCAAAATGAAAATAATTATCTCCAAGCATGACCAAAATGTGGCTTATTTCCTTTGGCTGAAGAGTTTTCTTGCCAGTATCAGTCTCACCAACTGCTTTTGACCTCATCAGCCTCACACTGGCACGAAGTGCAGCCAGACCATTAACCCACTGTCCCTAATGGGAAAGCTGATTCACTGAACTCCTTCAACATCCCTAAATTCCCCAAAGCTCTTGAGTGTGGGTTGCACTTTGCTTTGGCACAGGGCTGGTGCAGGGCTGCACTGAACAGGGGCCAAAAGGAGGATCACATCAAGCAGCCTGCAGCAAGAGGGAGGCAAAATCACTGACACTTTTCAAACAGCAGATCTCACATCGTGCTTTATACCCCAGGATATAGGGAAAAAATACTAAGTGGACATGCCAGGTATAGCAGAGCAGACATCTGCATCTGTGTACTCAAAACCAACACTGCTGGTTTGCAGAATGTGATTTAGAGTGAGTATGTAAATTCTTATCAAATTTGTCATCTTCCTGGAAGATTTAGTAAAAATGTTGGCTAGTAAAAGATGACAGTTCTGTGTTCTCCGAATATGGAACCCTTTATATCCAAAGAATATTTTATCTCTTACTGAAATCAGGTATTTTATCATGATTCAGAGGCCAGTTTGTCCAGCTGCATTGTCAGGAGGGAGCCTGAGCTCAGAAAGAGGATTAATCCCATGTGGGCTCCCAGGCAGTTGTCAGCATAGCACAGACATCTGAACTGGCACTGGGTTATGCTGAAATAAAACCAATTACCTAAAAAAAAAATCCTCTCTATGGTTTTGTGTCCTCTCACTAGCCCCAGAGCCAGTCCTAGGACCGAGGCATAGTCTAAACTTGATTTGGTATTAGAAACTCTGGGTTCAAGCAGATGGCTTCTGCTCAGCACTCAGCTGTAATTGAATAATGCCACATCATTTTCAGCTCTGAATTTTAGTTCCCTCAAATGATCTGAAGGCTTTGGCAGCTACTTCTTGTGATAATGGATCTTTCTCAATTTCATCAAAACTGGGGAAAAACCACCTGTTACCAACACATGTTTGTGCACTTTGCTATGAGACAGATTTCTTGAAAATATTTATATTCTTATGTTTAGCAGGTATTCATGTGATGTCCATGTTTGCTCTTGGGCTCACTTTCCAGTGTGGTGTTCATTCAACTGTTGCTTTATTAGTTGTTTAAATAACAAGTGAAGGCTGATCTGTGTCCTGTATGGAGGAAATTGAAGGAGAGGACACTGTCCTGATGCTGTGCTGACATCCAGAACATCAGTAAATAGAAAATGTTTACTGCTATGAATATTTTATTAGACAGTGGTTGGTTTCAGTCAGATAAATCATTATAAAGAACATGTAGCTCATACGTGTGTGAAGAGATCATAGCTCTCTTGGAGTTAAAATGCTGTAAGGAACCCTTTATATGAACTTGCTGAAACAATTCAATTAATTGTACCATTGCTCCCTTAACTGCCCATATCACTCAATGCAAAAATTCCAGATGCAACTACAGATGCTTAAACTGTGAGCAGAGAACAGCATTGAGCCTAGAAATTTATCCTCTGGCTTCAAACACAATTTTAGCCTCCGCCAATAAATGAAAAAATCAATATAACACATGGATTTATGGAATGACAAATTGCACCAGAATAATTTTATATTTCCATATGAGAAGAGATGCTGACATTGGGATGAAGACAACATTTGCTACGTTTGCTTCTCAGCAAACATGCCATTTTATTAACAGGGCTGTGTTAAGTATAGTGTATGGAAAGCTGACTCCTCGCATTTAAAATATTACTTAAATAGTATTCAAGCAACCTTTCCCAAGCACAGATAATTATATCTGCTCTAGCTTTAATTTTCCTTCTTTCTTGCACATCCTGTCAAGACTGCAAGTCATTGCAATACTGAGTAGAAAGGAAAATCCAACAGTTATTTAAAATTCTTATAACAGCATAGTCAGTGCAATTGTTTAATTTGCAATAAAATGCAGTCACATCAATTAATCACTGTAACTTGTGAGACAAGAACCAAAATATTTTTGGCTGTTGGAATCCAGTTCAGCTCCTCTGGAGTTTCCCTCAGTGATGGGGGGGTTTGCGAAGGAGACCACACTGCCCCGTGCCCATTTCCTGCTTCTCCCTGCCCTAGGGCCACTTGTGCCGTGCTGACACCTCCAGGAGTTGAAAAACAAATAGCTCAGAGGAAATCCAAAGCTCAGGAACGGTGTCACAGCCCAGCTGGATATGATGAGTGGCACAGATCCAAATAAATCCTTTGTGAGGTGTTGCACTATGGCAAAGCAGCATCTTCTGCTCGCAGATGTTCAAGTGTGGGATGCCAGCAGTGATCCCTCCAAGGCTGTGCCTGGACTCGAGGTCACCTCCTTTTCTTGCCTGGTGGTCTCCTCCATTCTCTTGGCCATCCCATCACCTGAGAGCCCATCCTCTGCTCAGCACCTGTGGGGACACTCAAGCCTTTTTGAACTTGCAGCACTGGAGAACACAGTCCTTCTCCTAAAAGTCATCATCATTCTTTATGTGTAGATTATGTCCCTGTGCTTGGCTGTGCTAGAACATGAGCTATTTAAGAGATCCAGGTAGCCTTAGCACAGCCTTTTTTTCCTCTAGAAAAATGCAGACTAGAAACTTATTGGTAAACTTAATTTCTCATGTAACTTTGTGCCCAGGACTTCAATATGTTGGAAAAACATTGAATTCCACTCTATTGATGATAAAATCAAAAGGATTGGCAGTGCTACCCTTGAAACCAGCTGTTTCTTTAGCCAGGAGGCTGAATGTCCCTGAGCCCCTCTGGACATGCTGGTAAACACTGATGACTGTGAGGGATCAAGGAAGGCATTCTGTACTTCCTGGCCACAATGGAGATTTTCAGCACCCTCAGGTGGGTGACTCTCAGAGTGATATGGATGTTTCTGAGTCATTTGTCTATGTAAATCTGAGAAAAACAAACTAGCAGGAAAGAGATAACACAGCTCTACACCTCCTGATGTGGTATTTCAGACTAAGAAATACTTTACTTCCTAGATAAGAGAGAGAGAGAAGAGAATAATTTAAATTCTTTCATTCCCTTGGGAATAATGCAATGCAATAATGTTAAAACTGTATGTAATTGCTTTCTATTTTTGTAAAGCCTGTGGCAACTATGAAACTTTAAAGTGAGCACTGGAAAGTCTGGTTTGTACAAAATTCTTCAGTTGCATCAATGGTGCAGTGGGGGTAAAAAGCAGTGGGAAAGAGTAGGCTTTATTCTACAGCCCACACCAGTGGGTTTCCCTGGAATGTATGAAAGAATCTTCAAAAGCTGCAAAAGCCACCAGAAAATGACAGGTTTGGGGGATGCTCTGGGTTTCTGTTTGCATTGTCTGCTGCTGCTCTTGGTTACAGCAAGGAAACCCAAGCGAGCGCTGTCACTGCAGAGGGAACTCTGCTCGTTTTGGAATTCTCAGGGAATCATCTGAGGCACCTCCTGGATCTTTGCCACTGACCTTCCCTAGAGTCAGAGCACTGCACAGAGCAGTGGGTCAGGGTATGGCCTGCAGCAGATCTGTGGCAGCTGCAGGATGATCAAAAGGTTCTTCAAGCACGCACGGTGTTGCTGTTTTAACTGCTGGGAAATTGTGCTTTGTGCTGGGATTTATTCAAACCCCCGCCTTTTTTCATTCAATTCATTAAAGCGGTTAAAATTGAATTGTAAATACACTAAACATCAGAAGCCTAAAATGAGAAATATTACATGTATTTTAGTTGTTAGCCAAACCAGTGAACAATGTTAAAAGAGCCTTTTGAACACATAAGCATCTTTAACACTTACACTGCACCTGTTAGCTCTGTTTCTTTTATATAAATAATATATATAGTGTGCATATATGTATCTATGTGTAAAATATCATAATGAGACAAAATATACCCTTCTTCTTCCTGTGTCATTTTGAAGGCTGGTTTTTATCCTTTTATCCATCCCAATAGATACAAGGCACTGGCAAAACACAACAAATGTGTGCTGAAACCTTTCCTAAGCTCCTGTTCATGGCTGGAAAAGAAATGATTGAAGCAGATTGCTGCGAGTTACCCATGAAAAACTCTTGAAGATACAGAGATGAATTTTACATAATTCTTCACTTTATTGTGGTATAAGCGGGTATTTTGTTGCTGTTATTTCAGATTTGTCCTAGGTGTTACACCACATTTTCCCAGGAGATATCCAGGAGCAGATTTCATTGTAGAAGTACTGAATATGTACAAGAAACAGACATTTAAATTTTTTTTTTCCTGTACAGCCATTCCTCTACAATCTGGAGTAATTCTATTTTACCATTTGACATAATTAATTTTGTTTCCATTTGCTGTGTTTTGGATTAGTCAGTCATCTTCTGGTACAGTATCTGGTAGTTCTGACTCTCATGCACTGACCAGTACAATGCCCATAACAGTGCTAAGCAACACTTTTTACCCATATGCATGAAGCCTCTGACAAAAGTGACTCAGTCTCATAGCTGCCATCCTTCTTGATGGAAAACACAAAAAATGCAAGGAATTCTTATCTGACAGCAAATTAACTGCACACAGAGATGGTCTGTGGCTTTGCCAAAATGCCTTTGAGTTTATTTTTCTGCCAACAGCTTGTGCTCATCTCAGCTATTCAGTGACACACAGGAACTGTGGTTTGCTCTTTCATCCTGGGGCAGAGGATGAAATCCCACCCAGGGTCCATGACTCCTGGTTCAATATGAGTGTTTGTCCCATGTGTCCTGTGAGGAACCACAGCATCTCAGATTCCATGAGATGCTATTCAGTGCCGGATGCTGAAGCAATATTCTGCAGAAGTTTCCTTCCTGGATTTTTTACACAGTGGTTTTATCCTGACCAGAGCCAGAAGCTAACACTGATCACAAAGTAATATCACTGCAATAGTCTCCTATATTCTTTTCTCTGAGAAGTTGGCCAGTGTAAACTTCTACCACCCACAAAATATCCGGAGGCAAAAAATCTGCAGTTTGATTGCATGCTGGATAAAGAAATACCAACTTTTGTTCTGATCTGCTGCATTCATCTAATTCCCTTCAGCACTCTCCTATCTGCTCTACCAGCCAGTGCATCAAATAGATGATTTTAGGGGCTCAGATTAATTCAAGGTACAAAATTCAGAGTTTCTTACGAAGAATTTGGTTTTTTTTGCTTATGCAGGTGTTTAGCACTGTTTCATTCTTGGAGCCAAATTTGGACTGAGATGAATGTTTTCCATTGGAAATGCAATTACTACATCTTAGAGGTGCTGGGGTCCAAGAATTCGTTTCACTCAGTCATGTGCTCTTCACAGAGTAATTGCTATTCTTTGTAAATGAAATAAGAGAAAAAAGAACAAATTAGAGGAATGTTACCCTCTGTAATTAGAGTGTTTCTGAGGATAAAATTGTTTTAAAGGTGTAACATCGTTAGCAGGTTTTTTAAAAAAAATCTTTGTTTGCATCTTGGCACAGTCACAGGGCACATTTCCTATGTTTTGTACATTTATTCAAAACAGAATTAGAATAAAGCTGTTTTTCTTTTTTTACAAATTACTGGCTTTGTAGGCTGCGTGGGTGTTTTTCAAAGGCACGCACCATGCTTACTTAAAAATAATTACATTTTGAGATAGAATATATATTATGCCCTTCCTACCGAGCTACAGTGATGTGTTACAAGCTGCCACTCTACAAATTTCCAGAGTGACATTTTGTTATTGCAAAATCATTTTAGGAAACTTCCTGAGAAAGTAAAATGTCTACTCGTACAACTGGCTGTTCAGCTGGAAGCGTAATGCAGCCCCCTGGGACAGGAGAGACTAACAGGGTTTGGCATTGGGAGAACTCTCATCTCACCTTTATCTTCAAAAACATCCTGACAGTTTGCCTGGGCAGTAATTGTGGGCAGCAGAGCTTGGATCTGTCAGTGTCTGTGGTTCCTGCAGTGCCAGGCTGACAGCAGGTGATGTCCTCTCTCCTCTCCTCTCCTCTCCTCTCCTCTCCTCTCCTCTCCTCTCCTCTCCTCTCCTCTCCTCTCCTCTCCTCTCCTCTCCTCTCCTCTCCTCTCCTCTCCTCTCCTCTCCTCACATGATTTTGCTGCTGATGGGTTTTTGGTTGCGATGCTCTGCTCGTTCACATCAATAGCAGAAGTTGTTCCGGGGGGAATCAGCCACTGGAAGTGTTTGGAAAGCTTGAAGGAAGAAGTAAGAGAGGCTATTCATCATTCAATAATGCTGAGAAGGTGGTTGCTGTAGAAACCTCTTCCAGGTCTAGCAAATGTCAGGCATCACACTGTACCCGCTGCAGCAGCATGGAGAGGCTGGAGAGGCTCCCACGCACAGGAAGCCTGGAGGCCGCCTGTCTTTTTCTGGAGACACTGGAGGTTTCCTGGCCATCTGCCTGATGTGGGGAGTAGCCATCAATGTCACTGTTCCCCTCTGCAGAAGCTGCTGCACAGTCATGATCACGCTGCACAAGCTCCCAGGGACTGCTTCCTCCATCAGGGCACACTCAGAGCCTTTGTGCTCATGGCTCATCTCAGCCTGCAGCACAGAGCTGGCTCTGGCAACTCAGAGGAGACGTAGTGAGGGATAAAGTGTGCTGAATGTGTTTTAGTGTGGGTTGGCAGCAAAAGCCTGGGGCTGTACAGGGAGCACGGCTGCCACTTGTAGGATTTCTGACTTGCTCCTCCCCAGAGCATTCCCTGAGGGGTCATTAAACACCCAGCAAATCCAAGGTGTGCTGAGCTGCAGCTCTGAGCTCAGTTGCAGCTTGATGGCAATGATGTCCTCAGCTACTGCAAAGTGTGAAGGTGAGCAGGAGGCAGAGAATTTGATCGCAGTGTTATAAAGGGGCTGAGTCATATTTAATCAAGCTCTATTCATTTCTACAGCAGAGGTGCCTTTTAAAGTAAAGGTGCTCCAGCCACAAAGTGCTTTACTTAGTTCCCTTTGACAGGGAACTCTTAAATGCTTGCTGCTGTGGATTTCAGTCCACTCTCACTCCATTTAATAGACGTGGAGCAAACTCCCTGAAAGGAATGGCTTATCTCCCCTGAGCTGAGGTCTGGCTGTGTGGGTTTGGTGAGTATTTAGCACTTCATCTGTGAGTTTCCCACTGGTAAAATGAACTAATGTGTCCATCTCATTCTGCTGTGCTCTTTGAAAGGTTCCTGGGCTTCTCTGGGACATTTCATAATAATTTACTCTGGTTCAGTTAATCTCAGGTTTCTGCATGAAGGTATCCTGGGTCTCTCTTGGCTGGGTAATTTGTTTCAAACGATGATTTCTGAGACTAATGTTTCATCCTTTCCATTTGAGATCAGTAGGATGGAGCTGCACCATTCTTAATATAACATTGATTCTGCAGAGTGATGACTCTGATCCTTGGGGTGAACTTCAAGATTGCTTTAGATATCCATGTTCTGAATGAAGACACAAGAATATCTCATTATTCAACTATTATGAAGTCTCTCATGTTTTCAGCTGCTATAGATACTCTTGACTTGTTTTGATAAGAAGCCCAGAGCTTGGCAGGACATGTTATTGATCTCACACAATCCATTCTGGACATTGCCACGGGGGTATCATTCACAAATCAATTTTCTTTGAGCTTTGACTTAAATATCAGCAGCCTTGAGGATCTTCCTGGTCACTTTTATTCTCAAGCTGTGCTTCAGCACTGAGTGAAGAGTTTAATAAGTGCAGGCACCCAAATGAGCTGCGTGGCAGCTGCTGTTAGATGTGGCTATTGAGTTTGTTCTGTTTGCTAACATAGCTTCTGTAAAGAATAACACCCTGCTCTGTCTACCTTCAAAACAGTTTTTGAATTTCAGCCACTCAATCTCAGCTGCTCTGTAAGGGGGCAAGTGTTCCTTTGATATCAAGGCACAGTGCCTGGGGAGAAAAGGTGAGGTAGTGTCATTCAGCCATGTGTTAGACTGTGCACAAAAATTGTCTGCTGCCTTTCTCCTCAGCAGACAGAAACCGGGATGGACATGTCAAGGGAGTATTAGAAAGGATCTGAGTGAAGTTAATGCCACAAAGTGCTTCACAATCCATGAAAACAATGTGATGAGCAAGTTATAAAGGGATGTGATATTTGATTTTGTAAGGACATGGAAGAAAGGTTAAGAGTGGGGAACAGCGCTGAAATGGTCACTTGCAGGCACTGCCCTTTAGCTACTGCTCACAGAAACCAGATGTGTGGGAACTGGCTATGGGTTTATGGAGTGTCCAGAGCCAGGAACTGCCTGCAGAGAAGTCCCATGAGAGGCTTTTTGTCCACCCCTCATGCACATGCCCCTTACTGGTGTCACAGACCTAAAATACCCCAACGGTTTCTCAGAAATGATGGCCTAGCTTCCCAAATTATTTCCTTTCCTTTTTTTCCTTTCATTTCTTTTCTCTCTATGTTTCAGATTATGCTTGGCCTTTGCCTAAACAGTTGTGCCCTATATGGATTTCCCTAGATGTGCTCTTTTCAACTGCATCTATTATGCATCTCTGTGCCATCTCTCTTGATCGGTACGTAGCAATTCGCAATCCCATTGAGCACAGCCGCTTCAATTCCCGCACCAAGGCCATTATGAAAATTGCTGCAGTTTGGACCATATCCATAGGTAAGCAACGTGGCTCACCATCTTCGCTGTGTCTGAATGAATCATAGTGTTACTCCAATTTTCATTTAGGATTTTTTTTTTTTTTTTAAGAGGATACTCAAATTAATTTACCTGGCCTGCATGCCTGGCTGGAATAACTGGAAGTGGAAGCCTTTCCTTGCAGCTGGTCGGAGAGAGCAGAGGGAGCAGTCATTTTTCAGAGCATCACCCCTGTCCACGCTGAAGCACTGCTGCTGTGTCCTTATCAATATGCCAATACAGACGAGTGGTGCTGTAAAACTGCAGTGCAAACAAAGCAGAAAGCAGCATTAGCAGAGCTGGGGAGGGAGAAGCCGGGCAGCACAAACAGCACGGCTGCACTGCGGGCACTGCAGTTAAACCCTCCCAGTCCTGGGAATGGTTTAAGTGGAGCAGCACAGAGTTGAGGGCAGGCTATCAGCCAGGTATTTACTGCTCCTGCTCAGGTTTTATAGCTCTGTACTGCTCTCTGCCACAGCTGGATTGCTGCTTGTACTGAGCTAGCAAGTTTGAAATCGTAGTAACTGAGGAGTAGACATAACTGAAGACACGTTTGTGTTGCTTTTGATAAAACACAATAAATAAAGCAGCAGTAAAGTAAGGAAGAAAACACAAAATGATAGCGAGATGACTCTGTAATACTGAGAATGACGTGAAGAAAAACTTTTTTTTTGTGGAACTCTTTCAGTGTGCTTTAGAAAGGAGACATTTGGGGCAGGGGCAGAATTGTATGACCACTTCCGTCTGCTGTATTTCCTTTTATACTTGATTAAAGTGCAGACTTACAGAGATTTAACATTTAATTTCTATTTTATAAAGCAATTTTGGCTTTCAGTGCTGTACTGCAAGGAAAAGCATGTTCCAGGTATTTGAATTTCTCTTGAGTTTTTGCCTGCTTTGGAAGTGGAATGTGATTCTGGATGTCTGGGTGCTACAGGGACTGATTTTGAAGAAGCTTGCCTTGGGAAAAGGCTATGGGAAAAGCCAAAAAAAGATCAATTAGGGGAAAAATACTTTCTCTCCTCATGAATATAATGAGGATATCTTTTAGAAATAAATTCTCCTGTGTCACAGGCCTGCTACATTTTCCCTAGGTAATACAATACACAGTGAAATTTGATTTGGTTTAATCAATTCATTTAAGATTTTTAAAAATGATTATTATTTTAAACTCTCTGTTCTCTGTCTTTGGCATGGGAAAGAGACCTGCTGAATTCTGTACATAAGCAGTCACATAATAACAAGTTCACATGGGCTCAATTTGCACAGGCAGCTCAGAATCAGCTCAGAAGTTGTGCTCCACATTGCGTCGTAACAGAGAGGGAGCAACTGATATAAATCACATTGCAAAACCTGGGCAATAAGACTGTTCTGCTTCCATTTTTGGAGCTAACTTGCAGGTTTCTGCTTGTGCTGCCTCAGATGTTGCAGACATAGCCTTAGAAATTTTGGCTAGTGCTGATGGTGGCTGCCTGCACTAGTGCCTGGAGGATCAAGCTGTGGTTTGGACTCTGAGTCCAAGGGATAAAGTGAGTGCTTCATTCATGGTTCACTGGTTCAGCAGACTGGTAAGAAAATCTGGTGCCTGACCAAAGAGGTGTAAAGGCACAAGCCTGTCTCTTTGTGGAGCTGTTTGGTGGGGATTGGGCTCATGGTGATGGAAAACAGGCACATTGTGACCTCTGCTGTACCCAAGGCAGAATGTACCAGAGCAGGTGAGGTGGCTCTGTGCTGCTGTACAGTGCCAACACCTCCCCCCTACCCAGCTTTCTCAGGAGGTGCTTAACCACTCTGCATTTATGATAGGATATGAAACAGGTGAAATAATGAAGCTTACAAGACATTGCTTGGAAAGGAGATGGAGCAGCACTTTTGCACAAGCCACGTGGTTTGTGAGCCCTCCATAAGGCAGTGGATATTGCAGCTGCTCCCCAGCATACCAGAGTCTTTAGGAAGAAGCTGTGAGCAGCTCCTCAGTGGGATGTCTGCAGTGCAGAGCACTTTGGGGGCCTGCCCTGGGCAGCCCTTCCCTCCCCAGGCTGGAAGGGACATGTGGTGCAGCTGTACCTGTGTGCCCTCCTGTGTTAGTATCACAGCTGGGAGGGTGTGCAGCACACCTGGGCTTTGTTTATGTTCTCTTTGCTCTCTTTGATGCAGGCACAGCTGGCCCAGGAGAGTCTTTGCTTGCATCCCTTTTTCTGAAGGTACAGGCAGGATCAATACTCCCCAGACAGTCTGTTCAGGGCACTGAAATGCTGTTGGATTTCCACCCTCCCCAGTGCATGTGCTAGGGCTTTCCCCTTTACTCTAGCTTTCTCCAGAAGGTTGCAATAAATGGAGAAAGAAAAGTACTCTTGGTATGTATCTAGCTTATTTTAGCATAACTATTTGTACTTCATAAATGAATTTAGAAATGTGGCAGGCATGGGAGTAAACCGAGCATGGAATTAAAGAGAACTCACTCAAAGTGCATTGTTGTTGTTTTCTGGCTCTTAACCTCCTGTCACTTGGAAAGGTCTGGTGAAATCCTGTGCTAATTTCAAGAGGATGAAATAGGTTAAGTGAATTCATCCTCACTTTGGTGTTAAAGTATCACGAAAGAATTTGTGTGTTTCTGTTTGTGATTAAACCTCAAATTCAAAGCAGCACTTAAGTGCAGGCTGGTCAGTTTGCATTTCCTGAATCCTGCTTCAGATGAAGAGACTTCTAAATGCATTCCATTCAGTTTCTGAATCAGAATTCAAAATAAAAAGTAAAAAGCATGTAATTTATCTTAATTCAGTAGCTTTTGCATTCCATTTTTCTGAAATGTTAACTCTGACAGCAAAATATAAAAGAGGGTCTTTGCTCATTGAGCTACAAATTTGTCAAGTTGCACAAGACTGAACTTATGATTAGATTTTAAAGCAGGGGAACGTAAGAGTCCTCCTGTCTCTTGACAATTTCTTTGTGACTGGGTGTTTTCTAAAGCCCTCTTTGTTCCAGATTAAAATACATCACAGTCTGTTGTTCTGTGCTTTAGCAAACATAACGTGAGCAAGACTTTTGTCTTCAGTTAGAGAAAAAGAGTTTGCTGTGAAGGGCTGGGCTTGTAAAAATGAGTTTTGTGATAGATGGCACTGTGCTCAGGCTGGAAAAAAAACCACAGGCAACAGAAATATCCTCACAATTGAAAACGAAAATCAATTCTAGGTGTGAGCCTGCTGGCAGAATCTTGGCATTGTTTCAAGATTTCAGATTTTGTGTAGTTTCAAAGTTTTCACAAGTATCACAGGGGCTTGAGCATGTCACCAGACTCCCTCTGCCCTGCTGTGAGGAAGGTGGCCTTGGGCCACTGGCAGTGAGTGGAGGTCCCCATGCAGTGCTCAGCAGCAGGGATGAGGAACCAGTGAAGCCCTGGGTGCACACTGTGTCATACAGGAGAAGGTGTTAACTGGGTAATATTAAAACAAACAAAAGATCCCTTTGCAAATCTGAATGAAAGCATTTCATTGATGTGGAGGTACACACACATCACTTCTGATATGAAACATTTTAATTCTGAAGTTCCTTGTGACCCAAATATATGCCTGGAAGGGCTTTTCCTCTGCTTCTCAGAATGTTTAAGGTTTGGTCATTTGCTCTAGAGTGCTGGAATTACACATGCTACCAATTTTCCAGCTCACAGTTTTACATCCTCAAAAGCAGTGTAAATTCAATTTAGTTCACAAGTGATCTAGATAAGGCCACCATTTAAATCTTGCTCTGTGTGTCAGTGCCATAGGCAGATGTCACAAATTATGTTTGTGTGTCTGTGTGTGCATTTGAAAACATTTTCATTGTTTCTCTGACTCACTCATGATATTGTGATTTTGATTTCAAGTAGGTACCTGAGGTTTGTGTATACAATAAACCATTCAGGTTTAAAAATGAAATTTAAATCCCCATTTAACTTTCATAGTACTTCATTGTTTTATTGAGGAGATCTATTTATAGGAGTATGAAAGAGTATGAGAAGTATAAATGTGTGCTGCAAGGATCAGTAAACACTCATCTCAGATTAAGTGAACTTACATCCAACAGCTTTTTGTTTCTGCCCTGAGTGTTTGTCTCTCACAGGGGCTGAGCAGCCTCATGCAAGATGTCCTTCAAGAGCCTCCAGGTACCAGCTAAGCCTTCTCCTCCCACTGGAGTTAATCCTCAGTCTGAGGAATGTGCCTTGAGTGGCACCACTGATGAAAGAGGAATTGTGGTCTCCTGGGGCAGGGGGATGTGCTGAGGGCAGGCTGTGCTCACAGACAAAGGGGGTCTGGAATAGCTCTCAGAGCCTCCCTCAGCTCACAGTTTCAGAGCACATTTAGGGTTCTGGTTTGCATTTCTGCCCATCAGTGGTCTCTGGGATCAGGGGCTTTCTCAGCAAGGCCTTTCCATGGCTCCTGTGCTGGTGAGAGGTGTTTGCTCCTGGCACCCTTTGTTCCGTGCTGGGCTGTAGTTGCTCCTGAGGGATTATGCTTTGGGATAAGACCAAAACCCCAGGAATTTCTCTGCAGGCTTCAGGTTAGCACACAAATCTTTGGGTATATTACATGGCAAAAAAGGGCAAAAACACTACTAATGAAGAAAACAGCACGTGGAAGGTCAAAATGTATTACTGGGGTTTGTTTGTACCTTTCCCACCAAGCAGGCTGGCTCTGTGGCTCATCACTTGGAGACAAGGAAGCAGGGCTAAGACAACTGTTACTGGTGAAGCAAAGGATACAAGGCACCCTCCATCTCCTGGAAAAGCTTACAGATCCCTGACTATGAGCACTGCCTTGGCAGAAGGACAGTAGCAACATATATTGCTGAGAAAAATGGTTGCATACCTGTAAAGTCTAAGGGAGCTTAATATCTCTCCAGATTTGGGAGATTTAAAATACGCTGCATTCATGTATTTTAAATATTTTTTTGTCTTTTTATATTTGATACTGAATGTCTGGCACCGTATGTTTGACTAAAATTCTTCTCTGGTGAGCATGGGGGTCACAGTTGACTGGCCTGTAGGCAGAGGTGCTGGGGTGGTGGTGATCTGATAACCTCTGTTTGCCTCACCAGAGAGCAGAGCTGGCATTAGCATTGCAAGCTGGGCTGCAGGTTGTTTCTGGTGGAGCAGAAGAGCTGACTTCTGCTCATCAGACCTTCTCAGACCTGCCTTCTGGTCATGGGTGAGACAGAAACATTTGCTTTGTGACCTAGAGCAAAACACTAAGGTGTCATCTGCCCATTTCCCACTTGTCTGAGTTGTCTACAGAGTTATTTTATCTAAAGACATTTTTTGATGAGTGTTTGTTCCTTGATTCCCAAGAGGGTCATTGATCTCCCTAGCACAGTAGCAAGAGTTATCAAGGTGAGGAAGAACATATTGGCTGATAACAAGGTGGATTCATAGCAAGGGAACTACCTTGAGATTTCAGGTGATTTCAGGGTGCTTGGTTTGGTTTGATCTTGTAATTACATCTCAGTGAAAGGTTTTGCCTGGGACAGCAGCAGATGGTGAAGAATTTTGCACAAAAATTAGACTGACCATCCCACCAGATCTGCTCCCATGAGCAAGGGAGATGCTGATATTTGTGCCTGAGGTTCTGCTGCTGAGCATCAGTCCAGCCATCCCTGCTGGATTGCCCCGCCCTGGTAGCAGCTCTGGTGTGAGCAGGAGTCCCATCACCCTCCTTCAAATGCACACTTGGAAACACTGGGCAAACCAACAGAAGAGATTCAGCAAAATAGAAGGGCAGGTGGGAAAATAATTGATTTCTTCTGTTTTATACTGCCATTTGCTGGTTTTCCATGTGGGCTCAGGTTGCTCAGTGCTCTCCCAAGGTTTGAGTAAAGGCCAGCAGCTTGTCCAGGCACAGTCAGTAATGACTTCCATCTGTTTGCAGTTGTGCTTGCTGTGGGCAGGGAGATCCTTCAAAGTTCACTCCCCTTTTATCTTTGGCTTTAAACCAATACAAGGCTGGCACAGTTGTTTTATTGGAATGGTCAGATAAAACCAGACCTAATCCAGCCCTGAAGGGGCATTGCTACAATATTAGTACATGAAAGGCACTGTAGTTGGTCTGCTGAAATATGGGGGCAAGATGGAATTTTAGTGAGTTTGAGCACGTCAGAATCCCACATTCTTCAGTTTTCCTCTGAAGAGCTTTGGTTTCTGAACCCAGTGCCTTTTCCAGCCAGGAGGCTGCTGGCTGCTGTGGTTTGCTTCTCACTGTCTGAATCAGAGAAATGGGCAGGCACTTGGTGAGACATTTCAGTTAAGAAACCAAACAGATTTGTTGTAGTTTAAATATGAGGTTTATTTTTGCTTATGTTTGTTTAAATATGAGGTTAAAGATAGGAATTTGAACATGTAGTGTTCAGCAGTGTTCTTGGTTTTACAGTGGTGTGTTTGTGGCAGCCAGAGACTTGTTTGGCACACAGCTTTCTCTTTGCTTTTTTTCTTTTCAAATGTCTGTGAATGTCAGGAGGGTGGCAGTGAGGTCCAAAGCCACCTGCATCAGCAGAGCTCTTGCCATGGACACAGAAGACTTTGAATTCAGTGCTGACACCAGGAGAGGTCATCCCTGGCCTTCCCAAGCTCATGAATCTGCAGCAAAATGTGACCCCTGTTGTATTGAGCCCTAAGAATTCCACACATGGAAAGACAGAGTAAACCCATATCCAAGCCTGTTTTCTTTGGTTAGGTGGTTGTCCTTGGAGAAAATGTCTTCTCATAGAAGACTGGAAATTACTCCCTTTATTTAGTGTAAATAACCATCAAAGACACAGCTACTCAGTAATCTCTGTAATCTCTGTCAGTCTCATGGGCTTTCACTGAAGAAAACAAGGTATTAAACACAAAAACTATATTGTTTTTCATTTAAGTCTAAATATCTGTGAATGTCAATTTGGACTTTTGGGCCAACTTTTTCTCTAGTAAATGTTTTATAAATCAGTGTTTGTAGTCATTTGGGTTTTGTTTTATTAGTTTAGAATCTGTGAAGAGCATCACCTCAGCCCCATTTGGTGAACATTTCCACTGGCTTAAGGACATCTTTAAAGCTGGCAAGCAGCAGTTAGGACAACACTGGTAATTGGATTTGTAATCCTGATGATCTCTCTCTCTGTGGCTTCCTGCTGCTCTGTCAAATAGAAGCTAAAGGAGTGTATAGGAAGAAAAAAATCACGTTCACCTTCTGTGCTGTTGTGTAAAGAGATGTCCTGCCCAAGCTGCTGCCTGGCAGAAAGGTGCCCAGAGCTCCCAGAGTTGAGTCTAGCAGGGACTTGGTTCATGGCTTGCTGACTGGTGCTGGCTGCTTGTCTCTTCTTGCTGGGGCAAAACCAGCTGTGCCAGGCACTGCTCAGACTTCAAACAAGAGGGCCAAGTTTCCTCTGCAGAGTGCTGTGATGTGCAATAAGCTTGCAACACTTCAACTGTGCAAGTTTTGGGAGCTGCTCTGCCTCTTTTGGGGAATTTGCTGCCACCTTAGTTTGAAAGGGTTATTTGACACAACTGGAAAATGCCTCTGAGTCTGGAGACTTCAGCTCACTAAGTCAGCCTGATGTTTGTTGATGAAGAGTGTGTCAGGCAGACACGAAATGCTCTGCGCTGGGGCTCAGGGAGCTGCGCTGACGAGGGGCTGTGGGCAGCAGTCAGAGCCTCTTGCCTGGTTTGACACTCACCCTCCTTGCACTGCTGTGTTTGGTATTCTCTGACCAACTGACCTCAGCTCTTAAATTATGGACAGTTAAAACTGTACTGCTAGTGCTGTGGATTGCTTGAGTCAAGTGGAGCTGAGTGCCTTCTCCGTACTTGTTCAAACAGCAGGACTCAAGTCAGGCAGGCATCCATGAGCATCCATGTCCAGGAGTCTTGGGAGTGCTATGGGGTGATCAAGGAACCCCTGCTGAAACAAGGGCCAGCTGTGAGCTGTGGAAGCAGGTATTAGTGCATTTAGGATTAGGGCAGCAGCAATTTTGCAGTAATCCCCCACGAAGGAAGCCCCTCTGGGGTGTCTGAGACCTTCCACATTTCTCTCTGTGAGTTAGTCCCTGTTGCCCAAGGTATGTGCAGAATTAGTTCCCTTTCAGACTCGATTGTGCAGTGGATTGGTGATAAATCATCTATTAAAGAATGAGTTTCAAAGGAGAGGTGTGAGGTGAAAGCAGGCATTTGAGATGAGGGTAGTGCAGCCCCTTCAGCAGTGCTGAATCCAGCTGACAGCTGAATCAAAGTATGTTGCCAGCTTATCTGAGGGCATCTTTCTTCCTCCTGCTGATAATGGTGGGATTTTCCCAGACTGGAGGAAAGTGCAAATAAAGACTTAGTGCTCCCTTTCTTCTGTGCGTTCTCAGTTTGAAATTTCACTTTTGTTATGTGAGAGGTGAGGGACACTTTTGCATCTCAGCAGCTGCCCCCTCATTCCCTGTCATTAATGCTGAGCTATCTCATGCTCATGCAGAGTTTTAGGCTGCCATCAGTGCTCTTGATTTGTATATCCATAATATCCCAGAATTTGGTTATTCTTCCCAAATGTACTTTATGTGTGTTACGTAAATGTCAGTTTATGTGTGAAGATATCCCAAAACCTCATCTCATTTCCCTTGGCTGAAGTAATAACACCAATTTAAATGATGACTACTTCCTGAATGAACTTTCATTCATTGTGGAGTTTTATTTCAAAGGATGGGTGTTACAGAGGGCACTATAGCATAAAATTATACATGCAAATATAATCCCAGTGTAATGCCATTGACCTAATTCAGATTTCTTCGTGTAAAGAGTGCTCAGTTTAACTTCCACCATTTCCCAAATGTCTGTGGTTTGATGGAGCCAAGGCATTAGGATAATGTCTTTAATGATGGATTTATGGGATGGAGGTTATTTCAGTCACAGGGAATTGGCACAAGCAAGGTAACAGGTAACACATCAGAAAGGAGGTGGCTGCCTTGCCAAAGGTGAACTGATGAACATTGGCATGTAGAGGGAAAGAAGAGCAAATCCTGAAACTAGTATTTGAGCTAAGAAAACACATGCTACAGTCACAGAAGGCATTTATAGTCGTTAATTTTCAGAAGAAATTCCGTCACTTGTTTACTGCCAAATGGTAATTTTCTGGTAATGATAAATTGCAGATGAGTTCTCCAGAATCCTGGAAAACACTTAGCTGGAGTGGGAAAGACACCCTGGCTAATCTCTTTAGCATGTTATTCTTCCTGTTTAGAAACTCAGAGTCCCACAGGATTAGCACTGTGACCAGAGCTGTTCACAGCAGCTCCAAAAAAGCAATCCAGGCACAACAGTGGCCTCAGTGTTGGTTATCCCTCAGGTGGAGGAGCTCGAGGAGGGCATGGCCAGCCACAGATGTGTCCAAGGAGTGGAGCTCCATGACAGCCACATGGCCAGAGGGGAGCACAGAACTCATTCTGTAGCTCTCTAACTGCTCAGATGTGCAGGGTTGTTTTTTTTTTGTTTGTTTGTTTTTTTTTGTTTCTTTAAAAGGGCAAAAAGGAACTTGAAAAGAAATAAAGATAATCAAAGGTATAGAATGAGTTTGGCATTGAGGGAGAGAGAGTGAATAGAGTAGCATTCTTCAGCTCCAAAAGAGATGTCAGAGAGGAGAGATGATAACAGGTCTATAAAATCACTAAGAAGGTGGAGAAGGTCACCAGATAGTGATTATTCACTGTTTCTCACAGTGAAGGAAATTATCAGGCACCAAATTCAGATGAGCAAGAAACACTTTGTTCAGATGACAAACAAATTGAGGAACTGAATGCCATTGAGTATTGTGGAGTTAGAAATGAGATAAAGGGTTCATAAAATTTATCATGAAGATAAATATCTCAAAGGTTATTTTAAAAACGAGATCTGGATGCAAATTCTTGCTTTGGAATGCTTACAGCTGCCCCATTCTGTACTTGTTTTGAAGTTTGTGGCCCTAAACTTCTGGTACTTGCCAAAGACATGAGACAGGACTAGGTGAACCCATGATGCTCCAACTGGATATGACCCACCACATGTTCTTCTGTACACACAGGTTGTGGTATTCCAAAATATGTTGTTGCTTTTGGAGGGTTTTGTCTGTCTGGCGGGACTGAGCTTCACAGATCAAGAGATAAAGTTTGGATCTCAGTAGGTGTGAACAATATTTGAGTGGCATTTTGCAGAAAGCACTTTCTGTTTGCACTGAGATTGTCCACAAGGACCCCAGGATCCAGAACTTTGCTTCCATGTGTCTGTGATGCCATGGCAAAAGTGGCCATTTTTCTATAAGGATTATTTTAATTACTCTAAGAATCTTGCTTTTAAACCTTCACAGCTGTAGTTCTTTCGTATTTTGAAAATTTTTCTCTTTAAAATTTTCTCCTTTCTAACCTTTGTCACTGATTTCAAACCCCCTGCCCCCAGACTGGCAGGTATGGAGTGGTCAGCTGGAACACAGCAGAGTGGTGACTGCCTTTCCTAAATCCACAAATTCCAGTTAATGCTAGAGAAATAAGAGTTAGGCTGCATTCACTGAGTCAGCTGTGGAGCACAACAAAGCTGCTGCTGTTCCTGGGGGAGGGTGTCATACCCTGGAGCTGTGCTCCCAGGAGAGCTGCTGAATGTTTTCCCTTTCACCTGGAAGCAGTAACTTCTCTTCCAAACAGCTTTAGGCAGTGGGCTGAATGCATGCAGGACCTGCATCATCTCTGCTGCCTCTTTGGAGCCCCGTCTGTCCAGGTAACAGTCTCCTTTTTGGTTTCATTTTTCCAGGGATATCGATGCCTATTCCGGTCATTGGTTTGCAGGATGACTCCAGGGTGTTTGTAAATGGGACCTGCGTCCTTAACGACGAGAACTTCGTCCTCATTGGATCCTTCATGGCTTTCTTCATCCCCCTCATCATCATGGTGATCACGTACTGCCTGACTGTCCAGGTGCTGCAGAGACAGGCCACGGTGTTCATGTGCGGAGAGGTGCCCAAGCAGAGGAGGAGCAGCGTGAACTGCCTCAAGAAGGAGAACAACACAGAGAACATTTCAATGCTGCACAATCACGAGGGGGCATCCCACTTGAACTCCCCTGTAAATAAGGAGGCCGTGCTTTTCCGGAAAGGGACGATGCAGTCCATCAACAACGAGCGAAGAGCCTCCAAGGTCCTGGGCATCGTCTTCTTTTTGTTCCTCATCATGTGGTGCCCGTTTTTCATCACCAACGTCATGTCCGTCCTTTGCAAGGAAGCCTGCGATAAAGACCTGCTGAGTGAACTCCTGGACGTGTTTGTTTGGGTGGGGTACGTGTGCTCGGGGGTGAATCCCCTGGTGTACACCCTCTTCAACAAAACCTACCGCAGGGCTTTCTCCAATTACATCCGCTGCCACTACAGGCCCGGCAAAAAATCAGCGCTGCGGCAGAATCAGTGTCTGAATGTGGCTTCAACAGCTCTGTATGGGAAAGACCTGACTTTAACCAGCTATCGAAATGGCAATGAATTCAATAGCATGGAACTAGATGAAGCTGAAGAGGGCCTTGAGATGCAACCAGGGACTTCAGAGCTCTCCATAAACAGCTGTAATGTTGTAAGTGAAAGAGTGAGCTGTGTGTAAAAGTGACTCTCACAGACCTTTGCTACGGTGTGTCTGTAGCCAAAATCTATTGTGTAAAAATGTAAGTGTCGGTCAAAGGACAATGTAAATATTGCATTCTGAACAAAGCTTTCTTTTTTTTTAAAGAGAAGAAAAGAGTTGTCTTTCCAGTCCAGTACTTAAAATAATATATATTAATATACTGCAGTGAAGTTTAAGGTTCTATATTTACTGTTAATACTAGATCAGAAATATTAGTTACTTTGCATATGTCATGGACAAAATGTTTGAATTCTTCTTCCAGTGCATGAACAAAAACGCTGAATATTTATCTCAGGTGGAACTTGCTGGAGTCCAGAATGGCACGTTAATAGTTATATATCAAATACATGCTATTAGACTTGGTCAGTATAACTTTCTTTTTCAAGTTGACAGTAAATATATACTTTAAATCCTCACCCCTATTTGTGCCGTGTAAAGACTTTACAGAAACCTGGCAGAGAGACATCACAGCAGCGTAGTGGCCCTGCAGGCACCTGGCCAGACATGTCCTGTTATGCATAGTGGCTTCTGCCATACTGGGTTAATCTTGCACTTCAAGGGACCTTTCTTAGATTCTGGCTCCTTCTCCAACCCTGCTGTTTTCTTTCAGTTCCTCAGGAGGCTCTGGCACCCCTAAGGAAGGTAGGGAATGCAGTTCTGGTGTGGTTTTGCAGTCCTGGCTGGGATCACTTTCAGACTTGGAGAAGAAGCATGAGAAACAGAGTGATCCCCAGTTATCTATTTCAAACATTCAATAAATGGAAGGCCTAGGATTCATTAAAAGCCCTCTTTTGGTCTTGTAGATAACCATCGGCTCTGGGATGGAGCAGGCTGTGCTCAGGGTGGCCAGCACTGCCTGCACAGATTGCTGGAGGATCAGGGGCTTCCTGAAGAAGAGCACTGGCTTTGAAAGAGCCCAAATCTCTGCTCTTCTCCCTCCTCACATCTAGTTATTCTTTAGCTGGTTTGGCATTTGCTTTGCTTTTCCAGCACGGTGCTGGTGATGGAACACTGCCTTGGGCAGAGCAGAAGGGTCTCTGTGTGTGGTGCTGGCCAGGGCCGAGCTGTGAGGAGCAGGATGTGCCTCCCTGGGGAATGCTGGAGAGAGGTCCCTGCTCCTGTCTCAGGAGGGGGTGGCAGAGCTGAAAAGAGCACATGGTTGGAATAATTTGTTGGTGACATGGTTCTAAAGCAAATGGTGACCAGGGACAGCAGGGATGCAGATCTGGAGCTAGTCTGCATGGAGTAACTTTTAAATTTGATTTATTCCATTTTACTCCCTAAGTAAGTTATAGTATATCATATTAACACCACTTACATCTTTAATGAAAGCGTCCACATTGGGATTGAATGCAGTTTAAGTAATCTGCTTTTAATACACACCATGTATAATTTGAATTAATTTTCCTCCACATTCCTGTGTACACAAAGCCTCCAAGGCACTGTGTCTTTCTGGCACTGTGCCTCTGGGGTGATGCCTCTCACGCACATTTCCTTATTGTCTAATGCCAGATATCACCCATAAGGTTTTTATATCTTCATTAACTACTACACAGATGCTGCAGTGCCCATCTAACATGGATGCATTTAGCATCACTGACAGCCTCTGGCTAAGATAATTGTCAGAACAGAGAAGCTTACACTAGGCATGGATAAATCGCATTTTATTTACATGAATTGCTTGTACTCTAAGCTTGCTGTGTTCATTCCATTAAAATTAACTTGTAGAAGAACTGGAAAATTCTGCCAGTGCTTGAGGTGGCGTTGTGCTGTTGCACTGCTGTGTGCAGCAACAACCTTGCTGAGGCCACTACTAAAACACAAGATGGAGGTTGTATCTGCTGCTGGGTTGATCCCAGGCCGATGCATTGAAGCTGATGATCTTCTTTTCTCCCTCATCCCCTCCTGGGATAAACCCATAGTACTTACCTGCAGGCAGGTGAGGTATCCCAGTGCAGAGTGCAGCTCACTGCTTGCAGAAGGCAGCAGAGCTGCTCTGTGTGCCAGCCTGCAGATCCCACCATGGGCTGGAATGCCTGGGAACCACGTGCCTCTCCAAAAACAATCAGTAGGAAAAGAACTGGCCAGACACACAAACTTACACCTTCAGCGACTGCCCTTTACCCTGAGTCAGTTTTTATTATCTCAAACAACACAGAAAAATCAGAAAAATCACATTGCATTTTAAATTCTCTTTTTTTTCCCCTTCGAATGAATTCATAGCACATCTCTTCCAAACATGTATATGTGTGTACATATATATATACACACACGTGAGTTTGTACTTCTATATATACACACATATATATATATATATATTTAAGAACCAACCAGACTTTGAAAGCATTTAGCAATAAGCTGAATTACAGTAGCTTCTAGCACATGTGTAAGTCGTGTGAATAGTTCATTTTCCACAGCAACTTGAGCTCAGTGTAAGTGTTCACACAGGCATTGTCTTCGCATAGGAGCCTTCATGTCTCACCCTTGCCAGTTCTGTTGTATGGGCAAAAAGGGAACCTGCTATATTTGGATGTAAATAATGAGAATTGAACAGAGAATTTTCAGAATTTTTATAAGTGTTTTTAAAAAAATTCAGCGCCAGAACTGTAAATATGCCAACCTCAGCTGGACCCGTTCTGATGTCCATCTCCTGTTTGGATGAAGAGCCAAGGGGACTGCCTTACAGCCTGCGTTCCTCCCAGCCAGCAGGGAGAACATTCCTCTGAAGGGTTAAATACTGTCACGTACCCAACTTTCTTTGGGTCATTCACATCAGGGTTTTGTGATGCTGCTATTAATTTATTAAAGAAAGTTTGTTGGTTTAATCATTCTTCATAATTTTTTTTTTCATGGTCTATCAGAAAATAAATAAGTGAACATGCCCTCTCTTTCTTTCATCTGTCCCAAGTTAAAATAAGTCCTGACCAAAGACCCAAACCAACAACAAAAAATGAGGTTAAGGATGTATACTTGAAGTAATGGCCCACAGCTGCTGGATCACAGGAATTAGTGTCAGCAGATGTCCCAACACTCCTAACTCCAAAACTTGTTAAACGTGAAAGCAGTGATAGATTATCCTCCCTCTTCAAATTGCTCCCTCCAGGAACAATTGTTAAAATTTACATTTTTTAAACTATGTGAATTTGTCTGAAACTTAACCAAAGTCAGGTTGTCCCCACAGCTCCTTTGCTTCTCCTGAGATGTAGCCATTAACTGTGGTGGTGCCTCCAGGAGCCCTGCCTGGGGCTGTCTTGTGAGAACATCTTCTGGAAGCTTTGTGTGAGTCCTCAAATCCCAGCTCAGGTATGGTTTTGTCTCACAAACAGTGTCTGTGGCAGTGTTTTGTTTTGATTTGGACTGAAGAAGTGAAGATAATTCCTTAGAAATGGTTGGAGGCTGAGATGTGTTGGCTGCTGTGTTTCCCAAACCAGATGGAGCCGTGCAGGCAGGCTGCCATGGGACAGCACACACGCAGGGGCTCTGCCCCAGCACACAGAGCACCCCCTTTGACTGGCACTGGGCAATCTGCTCCTGGGGGCAGCCCAGGCCACAGCTGGCATCTTCCTGAGCTGTGGGGGCTTGCAGTCTCCCCTGCCTGAGGCCAGAAGCAAGGCTGGCCATGGTGTTCAGGCACAAACCCCTGTGGCTGGGCAGCCTGGTTTCTAGACCTGAGCCGGCTCATCTGCATCTGTTCCATGCTGTCTCACACAGCCAGGTCTGGGGTGTGGGATCAGCCATCATCCATGGTGGCTTTGGGGACCTATGTGTGCCTCATAGACTGCCCTTTGAGGAGAAGGCTGCTCCTCCTGTCCTGTGCTTGCTGGAGATTAGAGCAGCTACCCAGAGGCTGTAGCATTTGGAAGGTGACATGGTTCAGAGCCAATGCTGAGGAGCCCCAAGGCATCCCACCTGAGTACAACTCTTTATTGTCTGAATGACTGTGAGTCAATGGTTTTCATCTGAGTGATAATTTAAAGATGTAAACGTTAGGTGATGTGTGAGTAAGTGCTGTGAACAGTGTGGTTCTTGCTGTGTTCTCTGCAGAGACACTCATGTCAATCCTCAGAGCCTTTCTTCTGGAGAGCCCTGAGATGAGTTTCATCACTGGTGTGGAGGGTGCCTGGTGCTCTTCCCAGTCAGCATCCAAGGTGTTGGAGCCATGAGGGCCCTGGGTATGGAGAGACAAGTTCCAAAGAAGAAACATCTCTTAAGGAAGAAAACAAAACCACAAACAGCCCTTCAGAAAATATCGTTTAACGTGGAGCTACTGAAGGGTGTCTGATACTGTGGCAGACAAATTGTGCATTCCAAAAGCAGAACCCATCATGTGATAAAGGAGCAGATGTCTCTTGGATGGCTTTCCTCCCTGTGTCACAGCATCATTAGGACTGCTACACGCCAGGAACTGCACTTGGCTTTGTCTCCATTTCAGGGGCAGGAAAGGCACCAGAAGCTTTTTCCTAGGAAAAGGCACACAAAGACCAGCAGGCCTGGTGCAGGTGAAGCAGAAAGAGAAAGACAGATGTGTGCACACATCTGTGCACATGAACACATACATCCCAGAGAGCCACAGGAGATGCCATCACACTTTAGTCTCCCCTTGAAAAAATGGGAGTATCTGAAAAGCTGGGGAGGAAACTTGTGATGGGGAGATCAAATGTAACTGCTGGTGTCACTGTGAGATGGGGGCTGTTCCAGTCACAATGTGGTTTGTGGGGGTGCATGTATCAAAAAATATACTCTTGCTTTTTTCATTTTTAACCGTGAAGTTGTTATTATCTGTCCTGTCTCTGCCTCATTTTTTCTGTAATCTCAGGTTTTCTGCTTGTTTGCTTTTACACACACTGAAAACCTGTGCTCTGAAGCTGTCTGAAAACATCCCTGTGATGTGCCATTCCCTCTCAGCTGTGCAGGCGTGCTGCAATCCCAGAACAACACGGAGATGGAGAGGCTTCAGGTGGGGGATTTTAGATCTATACCAGACAGACAATCAATGCAATGAGGCACATTTGCTGATTAAAGAACTACACCAGAACATCTTGAATGAACAGTCAAGTGCGTGACCCACACACTGAAAAATTCTGCTTAAGCCTGTCCTAAATGCCAGGTTTTGCTGACAGCAGGAGGGTGTGTGGGTACGTGGGGAGGGAGTGTGGCAGCAGCAGGGTTTCTGCTCCGGGCAGATCTCCCACATGATCTCCAAGAGGGTGCTGGTTTCAGGACCAAGCACAGCCTGTCCCAGCACTCTCCCCAGTGGGATTCACTCCTCCCTTTGCTGAGCACTGCAGCCACAGAAAAGGTTACAGGAGCCCATCCTCCTGGGCCACAGCTCCAAGGATCTGTGGAGGGGCCTGGCAAGTGGGTGAGTGTCTGGTGGTGACACAGGCCAGATTCCTCTGCTTGCTCTGGGGTGGTGACAGCAAGAGAATTATACAGGCTGCTCACAGCAGGCAATGGGTGACAAATTATTGTGGAAAACCAAGACTCTGGAGCAATCCTTCTTCCATATTACATGTCTCATGAATGCTGTCTTGTGTTCTGCTTCCCCCAAAGCCAAAGGATCTCTTAGTAGATAAATGCAATTTCCCCAGCAGTTTCCTGGGACAATGGTGGCTGTTTTGTGACTCTAGTGGGTACCAACACTTAGGTGATTTGAAAAATGAATCATGCAGCACTACACAGGGGCATGTTCAATCCACTGTCCTGAATTTTCCTGTGCTTGAATTGGATAAATTGGATAAATGAATGTTTAGTTAAAATACAGACAAATTATCCAATGTTTATTTTTAATAGGATCTGATTGTGGCATTTTGAGTGATTTACATTTCTGATACACTACAAAAAAAATCTGTAAATTAGTGCCTGTTAGACCACTGCCTGGTTGCATTTGTTAAAACTGAGAGCAGCTTTACATCTGTGTGTGCTGCTGATTTTGGTGTCTCCTCCTGCAGAAGGACAGGTGAGGGATGCTCATCAAAGACACTGAAGATTTTGATCATGGTCCTTTTCCCTGACTGACAGCTACAACAGCTCTTCTGTGACATTTTGGGGAAGAAGATTTCTGTGCCTCTCCTACGGAGCCTGCATTTCCCAAAGATGCTGACATGGCTCAAAGCAACAGGTAAGTGCAAGTGCCCAGCAGGGATCTCAGCTGTGCTGGGGGTTCCTCCCCTGCAGGCACCAGTGGCTCCTGTCCCAGTGTCTCCAGAGAAGATCCAGAGGCTGCAGTGATTCACCAGTGAAGCCATGGCAAGGTCTGGCCCCCTCAGCCAAGTACTGACCCCCCTTCTTTTTGCAGCTCAGCCACAAGGCTGGAGCATGGGTGGGACAACCCTCAAGTGAGCATTTATTCTCTCTTGTACCTTCTCTAGGTGAACTGAAGACAAAACTGGCTGGATCCTGCTCCAGGCTGTCCCGTGATGGCATTTGGCAAAGTGCAGGAGGAGTGACAGATCTGCAGCACAGCAGGGGATGCAGCAGACCATGGTCAGCAGTGCTGGCTTTCCTTTGCTTTCCTTCTCTACCCACTGAGGGTAGATGAATGTGATTCCCTGTTGGGCTGTAGGTAGTTGAGACTTTTGCTTGAAAGAATAGGTGGGACTGTGTGTTGGGCCTGAGCACAGCCCTGGTGACAGGCAGGTGTGGGGACACAAGGCCAGGCAGGGCCTTCTATGAGCAGAGAGCAGAAACCTTGGCTTTTTCCTCCTAGCAGCCAAAGATGGGCAAAGAAAGCCCTCCATCAGGATATCAGGGAATGCTTGTTCTGACTGAGGAGAGAGAGGAGCTATTCAGGCTAGAGGAAGAAACTGATATACAGAAAGGGAGGAAATAAAGTAGGAATTAGAAGCAGGCTTCCAAAAGTGGGATATTCTGGGTCTGGGACTGCATTTCCTGGTGAGGCAGCAGTAACAGCAACTGAAATGCTTATTGAGGGCTCAGCTCTTGCATTCAGACAGGAATTTATCCCATAGGTACAGCAGGAGGGCCCAGGTCAGCCCGTTTGTCCTCAGCCTCTGGTCTGGCAGAGCTCAGGCACCGAGCCAGCCATCTGCACAGCAGCACCTCCCCAGAGACACGTCCCAAAGTGTGGGAGGAACAAACATCCTTAAGAGAGAATGCTATTTTTGGGCTGTGGTCCTTCCAAGTCCCAGCAAAGCCACGAAGAACGCCACAGTTTTGGAGGAAGGCAGGCGAGGCTGTGCCAGGTCAGTGCCTCTCCCACACGCAGGACAAGATGAAGTCAAGGCATGGCAAAGGCTGCGTGTTCCCAGCCCCGAGCCAGCCCCAAACTCTGTGAAGCAACATTTCACTTCATTCTCAGAAGCATCCAGAACCAACCAGCTTGGCTAGCCCAAGCCTGGCCGCCTGCAGTCACGTAAGTTGTTTTGTTTATACAACAGCATGTTCATGGACACTCGGTGTTACTGGAGATCGCCTGCTCAGGAGAGCCACAGCACTGAGCTAATGCCCTTTTGGGCTGCCTTCAGCTGGTGTGGCTCAGCAAACACTGGTGAGAAGCTTTCAGGGCTGAGCCTGCTTTGTGCTTGCACTGCCTGACTTTTTAAAAACGCTTTTCTTTTTTTGCTGTAGCCAGGGTAACTTCGTGCATTTTCTTCAGTAAAGTAAATTGTGCTGTTGGCCTTTTAAGCTCTCTGTTGTTAAAAGTGAACTTTGCTGAACCTGGCAGGCAACAAGGTTATTGTTTTCTCAGTGTGAGTGTTTCTAAATAAATTGGCATCATGGGCACAAACTTCTGGGCAGATACTAGCCAAGATCAATCTGAGAGTCTCAAAGGTTGGGACATATTTCCATTTGAACAGTTAAGAGCTGGAACATCATCAGATAAAAGGCAAGGACTATTCTCTTCTGGTCTCAATGCATCAGCTGGGGACCTCTTGGTGGGACAGTGACTCTCTGAGGCTCCCTGGGCAGCCCTGGCTCTGCAGTCAGACTCTGTAAGGGTGCAAAGGGTGTTTGGGTACCTAGAGGCAGGATGGGATCCTGTGTCTGCTGTCTCTTTCCTTCTCCTGTGCACATTTTCTGTAGCCATGTCATGGTGCACTCACCTACATGTTGGGCCACTGCCTGGTTGCATTTGTTAAAATTTAGGGCAACTTCACATCTGTGTGTGCTGCTGCTGTTTGTGCCTCCTGCAGAGGAGCTGTTGCTCTGGGTGCTTTAGCACACTGTTGGCATCTGTTTGCTGTTCCTTGTGTGCCATGGCCGTGCAGGGAGGGTGTTGGGGTGGGTGACAGCCAAGGGCAGCCTTGGAGGGAGGCTGTAATCCCTGGGAAGATCAGGCTCTGAGTGTTTGTTTGCTCTGTGTGTTTTCTCCATTACTGCATGAATTCCAGTGAAGTATTCTGACACCCTGCCTTTGTTTTTAAATCACAAAGATATCTAGATAAGTGAATTGCATTAAAGGAATGTTCCTTGGTTTATAAAATAAAACCCCTGATATTAAGTACTTTTTTTTCCCCAGATGAAAATAACTTCTCGAGTTGCTTGTGCTTTGGCAGCTGGGGACATCCAGACACACCAAAGGTGTGACATGCCTTTGTCACCTCCATTCACAGCTTCCCGGGCAAGGAAACAAAACCCATCTCTTGTGGATGATCGCTGATGGCCGTGGCTCAGATCCCCTCACTGCAGCTGCAGGAGCCTTTCACACCTTCCATCAAAGGCAAGGCAGTGCAACCTCATTTGGCCTCTCAGAGAAGTCAGAGGTGCAGTGCAGGCTGTCCTTACTGCCAGAGATGAGTGCACACACCCCTGGGGACCACAGCAGCTGCCACTGTGCTCATCCAGCCTCTCAGCTAAAGGAAGCTGCCACACTCACCTCTCCCTGGACTGAGACCCACTGACACACTGAGATTGGTTCCTGGGCAGACCCATCAAGAAAGGAAATATCATGTTTAATATTTTTTACTTAGTTTCCTTTTTTTTTTTACAATGAGTCTGATGGTCTAAGACTTGCTGAAATGGCATTTTATTTCCTGAATGCAGCAGTCCCATGTTGTGTCTGGATGCAAATCCACACAGGAGGCAAGCAGCCCAGCATGGCAGGGACATGAATCCTTGATTTTGGGCTAAGCCTTGTGGTGTCTGTCATTTTTCAGCTGGTTGTTTTATCTCTCTGTACTCTGGGAAGGGTATCTTGACACAGACAGTTTGCAGAGCCATTTCAGCTGTTCAGACAGCTCAGCCACAATATGTTGCCTCAAATTGTTCTGTCAAGCACATGCATCAGCTGTATTTGTTTGCCTTGAAGCTATGAAAACCAGAGACCCCCTGAGAAAATTTAGCTTCTACACAGAAATAAAGAGGTTGGCAATGGTCTCAAATGTACAAATGCCACACGAGGCAGTGAGCTGCAAACCTGCCATGGCCCGTGAAGTTTTTTAGATTTTAGATTATATCTTTAGCTACTGCAGTCCCAAAGCCTTGACATCAAGAAGCTGCAGCCAGAAGGGCTGTGTTGTCCTTGCCAGATCCAGGCACAGCCTGGAGCTGCAGTGGCTCAGGGATGGATGCTGAGATCCGTGGGGGCTCAGGACTGCAGGTGCCAGGGTGAGGCAGGGACACACAGCAGGGCACAGCCCCTGCTTGGCCAAGCCTCCAGGTTGGGCTGATGGAGCATTTCTGTCGGTGCTCAGTGGCAGGAGCACGGGGCAGAGCAGTGGCAGGGGCTGGTTTTGGCTGTCACATGCCCTGGGGGACCCAGCTGTGGTCAGTGGGGCAGCACTGGGCAGTGGTCACAGTGCCAGGAGGCTCAAGGTGATGCTACCCCTCGGTCACACCAGAGCCCAATGATGGAGCAAAGGTGTGCCACCTCTCTGCTCAGCAGTACAGAAAGAACAGGACTCCTGTTTCTCACGGTGACAGAGCCATTATCCCCTCTATTTAATTTTCGTGCACTAAATACCGAATTCTGGCGGCACCGATGCTGCACCTGCTTTCCACGTTCTCGGCTATCCAAGCACAGATGCTGACACCCAGTGGCCGTGGGATTCCTAGCGTCTGTACAAGATGGAGAATTTCAGCAGAAAATCTCAGCCGGTGGGATGCAACAGTCACCTTTGCATTCCCTCAAGTGCAAGAGGAGCAAAGAGTTCCTGAGAGATCACAGAATGGGTAAGTCTGGATGGGAACACTGGAGCTCATCTTGCTCAAACCCCTGTCAAGCAGGGTCCCCAAGTGCTCTGCAGTCAGGATTGTGTCCAGACAGCTTTTGAATATCTCCAGAGAAGACTCCACAACCTCTCTGTGCAGCCTGTTCCAGTGCTCTGTCTCCCTCACAATAAAGTTCCTCCTCATGTTCAGGTGGAAATTCCTGTGTTCCAGTGCAAGATGCCAGCCTTGCTTTGTGTCTTGCAGCCATTGGCAAGTTATAGTGGTTGAAACACTTGGATTGAGAGGCCAGTCAGAAAAATTTAAAAAATATGAGGATAGATATGAGGAAACAGAATGAAAACTGATTTTCAAGTTACTCTCTTGCTGGCAGCTTGAAAATATACTGCAGTGAGAGAAGAGGGGCGAGTTTTGAGTTTGGAGACCTTGGTGTTCATCTTCCCTGTTTTGCTACTTCCCAAATGCAGTTAGAATATGACAGACTAAATGGATTTTGCATTTCCCTGCAGCATGCACAGGATCGTGCTTTTGTATGTGTGACAAGTATTGACATTCTCTGGGGAGAGAAAAGCTGTGTAGGAAAAGTTGGGTTTATTCTTCAACAAATGGCTCTAAGACTTTATCAGTCAAAGACAGAAAGAAGATTCTAAACTCATGGGTATGCAAAGACAATGACATGTCTCACCAAACGTTGGAGCTTAGATGGTAAAAATCCATGGAACCCAAACATGAGCTGGGAACAATAAGAGCAGAGCATGCCAATGGAGGGATTTTTAAAGTGCTTTACTAAAAACATTAATTATGGACTACAGCAAATGAATTAAAACACTCTAATGAGACTACTGTGTGAAAGAAATACATTGGTGTAATTCTTTAAACACAGGATAAAAAATCCCTACTGAAATTCTAGCGAGGTTCAGGACGTTAGGAAAGTGAGTGGCCATCTCTTAGGGCTAAATTTTGCAAATGCTGCAGGTGTGATGATGTGAGAAAGTGGGTGGGAGGTGTTTTGCTGCAGCTGCAGTGAGGACCCTCTGCAGGGATGAGTTTGGGGAGCAGGGAGCCCTGCACTGGGGCCAAGCCCAGCTTCCCTCACCTAAATGCTCCCGTAAAGCTGCAGTGTACCGATACCATAAGTAGATGTACTTAATTTATCACTCTGTTACTAGGCAGGTTTCTAGGCAGGCTTCAGCCTAACTTTTACATTTTGTGGTTACTGAAATAGCTCTGATCTTTTTTGGGGTGAGTTCTAGCTGTGGAGGTACAGCAGCCTTTCCTTTGCTATCTCTTACTTGCACCCATGCACTTTAAATCTTCTTCCCTTACCTTTTTTTTTGGGCAAAAATAGACTAGAGGTGTTAGCCCAGTTTAATCCCATCCAGCAGGTTGGGGCTGCTGCAGTATTTGCCCCAGTCCAAATGCCTGTGCCCAGCACTCCCACCTGGTGAAGCAGGTGAGATCACACCAGATGTACCCAGGACAACAGGCTGGGCTCTGGCTGCCTGCCCTACTTTTCCCCTTGGGGACATTCACAGTGCATTCATGTGTTTTCAGTAGACATTTTAACTGCTTAAGAGGCTGGCAGAACATCAGAGGCCTGATGGCAGTTCTGAAAATCCATGCCCAGTGCATGCTCATGGGTTTTTTTCAAAGTAAAGCCATTCCAGGAGCCCCAGGAGACTGTAGAGGCAGAGCTTGTGTCTCAGCAGAATCACAACAACCAAGAAACTTCACTTCTGCTTCAATCTGTGCGTAGACCATTTTTTTCCTGGTTCTTTCCTCCTTAGGTTGCTCCCCAGATTGCATTGGGCTGTTGCCCATTTAGCAGTGGAAGCAGCTGATAGTGATTGAACAATTTTGCAGTTGGATGTGTAAGACAGCACTTGCTGTGTTGTTTTGTTCCTGATTGGATTAGTATGGCTCTTTACATAGCTGATTGACATAAACTTGATTTTCTCTCTGAGCTTCCACTGTTCATTAGAAATTCCCATTTTGAATAAATATACCTGCAAGAAAATATGTTTTCAGGGTTGTTCAGATGAAATGAAACCTCGCTAAACCCCTGTGTTTGCCTTGGTTAGTTCTTCAACCAAAAAACCCAGAATGGGCTTGGAAAAGGGTATCTCATCCAGTGACAATTTTTAAAAGTTTTTTTCTATCATCATCATAGGGAATAGTTTCTAAAAAATCAGTCAGCAAATTCATCTGCTGAATACATGGCATTGAGAAACATCAGGTGTGTTTCATTGAATTCTGGTGCCAATGTCCACTTCCTAGAGAAATTCCCACATCACATTTGCTGGAGTAACCCTCCCTTCTCCTCTGAATCATCTGTCCTTTGCAGTAGCTGTGGCCATGCCTCTTTATAGCAGAAGTTTCTCTCAAGGCCTCCCCACCTGAGCTTTTCAACAGATCAGGCATATCAGCTAATGAAATAAATAGCTCAGGTAGCTCCTGTCCAGCATTTAGATGCTCTCAGCAGGCTGAGTATTTGGGGACAGGTGAAAGCAAGGTGGGGCTGGATGCAGATGTTTTCATTGTGTAGCACTGTGTGTGAGGTGCTGCCCCTCAGTGTGTGTGCTGCTGACAGATTTCTGGAGAAAAAAGAAAAAAACCCAAACGAGCCCACAGAACAACGTGTTATCTTTATTCATGGCAGTTTTCACTGCCCCTTTTCTCTCCCTTGTCCTGTTATCAGAAACAGCTTTGCTTCAGAGTCAGTTTAGATCTCTTCCAGTTTTCCTGCAGTCATTTTAAGCCCCTCCAGTCTTTTGGGCCCGTTAAGGAGTGGGGTTGCAACAACCAGCTTCACAATTGGCAGCAGGCAGGGAAGATCCATCCGGGCTGCAGGAAGCTCCTTGGCCGTCCTTGGGATGGTGTTCCATGAGCAACCCACCAAACACAAGCAGTCCAGCAGGCACAGGCAGAGTTAGCATCCCACAGACACGTGCAATGGCTTTCCTGCTGGGGATCTGAAAGGCACACAGGCTGTTATTGCCAACACTGAGAGCTGAGGACATACTCCAGCATCCCTGTCACATCCCAGTGGCAATGCAGGCAGCATTTGCTTTCCACGGATTTCTCACTGGCATCCACACTTTGTTCGAATTTCACGAACCAAAACATTTGGAAGATGGATACAAAGCAATAATGAAGGAGTGTTTGTCTGGGACTCCACGCACTCGGCTACCAAACATCTCTGGGGACCACACAAAGGTATTTCTAGAGCCAGTTCTCTCTCATGAGTGATGCCTTAAAAGGCCTATTAGAAAAACTTCCTGCTTGCTTATGCTACACAGCCCTCAGGAAAAGATAATAGTTACCAGTACTGGGGGATCAGTTCTCTCCAAGTGACCCCTCAGACCTGAAGAAATTATCAACAGTAAAATCAGACAAATTCATCCACTGCATCTGCTTTCCCCTCGTGCTGTCAAGGACATGAATGTAAACAGCTGGGATGAGAGTGCCAAAAGAATGAGGATTTAGCCCATTAAAACGGCACTGCTTTAACACAGCTAGTACAAATCTCTGCTCTTGAGTGGTTTGGGGCATGATAATAGCTTTATTTATGCTGCTGTGCATGGAAATGACTGCTGCATTTAACAGAAGCAGTCTGAGCTCTTATGAGCAGTATTTGAGTCTCTGCAGTGAGTTTATGGGTTGCTGTAGGGGCATTTCATATCAGAAACAGACACACTCAGGAAGGTTGTTTACTGAAAATAACCTATTGTTTGGTGTCCAATCTTAGCATCTATTGATGTTTGGCCCTCAGACATTTAATGTGATGTTTCAGTTATAACTGCAGTTATAAATAGTTAGATACCAAGATAAAAGCACATTGCTTGGACAGGCTGCCTTGGTGCTTACCTTTTCTTGCACTGGCCAATCAACATAAATATTATGAGGCTAATTGACAAACTCAGGATGACTGGAATGATGATAAATAGCTGCTTGTCCTCTTTTCTGGACACTGCAAAGAAAAATGGCAGGAAGTAAGAAGATGGTAGAATGGATTGGGAATAGCTTGGGCTCAGATGCAAACTCATCGTGTCCACATTACCCTACACGATTTTATTTATTTATTTATTTATTTATTTGTTATGGGTGTATGTTACTGGGTGGGGTTACATCTTCCTTCAGGGTAAGGTATCTCCTGCACATAGATGCAGTCACTGCTGTGTGCCTCTCCCCTGCCTTCTGCACCTTGCAGCAGAGCCAGTGCACACGAGGACAGCCAGGGAGAGCCTGCAGGGTTCACAGGAGCGGATCTGTGGCTCAGGACAGCCAGGAGGACGCCCTGTGGACAGGCTGCAAGTACCCTGTGCCCCCTCTTGCAGAGCAGTCACTCCTGTGTCCCCGTGCAGCAGGGAAAGGTGCTGCTGCATTAATATTTTGGGGCTTTCCTGCTGAGTGCCCTGGAGATGCAAAGCTGTAGGAATGGCTGTGCTGGAGCAGGTTGAAGGTGTAGCTAAGCCAGCACCCCACCTCCAGTGCTGGACACCAGCAGATCCCCAGGGCAGCCATCAGCACCTCTACCCAAAAAGGTTTTACAAAGGATGTAAAAGAAGCACCGTTTACTTTGAGTCCCATACCAGAGAAGCAATCCTGTGTCCATTCACTCCAAAAGCCCTGGTCAGCACAAAAAATGTTTGTTCTCCCCCTGACACGAACACATGAAACGTGGCTTTGATTTGCTCTGGATATTGTTAAAGCAGTTTCCATTTGGGTCGACACAAACTGAGAAACAAAACAGAAAGAAGAAATGTCAAGGAATTACATGCCACCACCAGGATCTGTCTGATGTTCCTGGACACTGTCCAGGCTCTGTAAACCTTTGGATTATCTTTTGACAGTTTTAAATGATTTCATAATAGTTTTGTACAAGCTAATGCAAATAACATGACTATGAAGACAAATTTACTGAAAATACTTTCTGGGGGTGTCATCATGTATGTTGCCATTTATAGCTGTTTATTTATGGAATCTTTTTTTAATTACCTAAGAAGACTCATGAGTGGAATTAGGCAATTAAAAATCCCCAATGATGAATTAGTCCTTCTCATTTTTCTGTCCAAACTGCACTTGGATAATATACAAGGAAAAAGCACCATGCATAAAAGACATGTTCTGTCTGAGGCCACTTCTTTTGAGATATCAGAATTATCATTTCATTGGTCCAAGTTGTGCCACCCTTCTCAGGGAAACAAACCACAGCAGCCTTTAAATTTCCTCGATGACAGTTTTCTGAGATAACAGGCAGGATGTCCGAGGAAATGCTCACTGCGAGCCTCCTGCTGGGATCTGTTCCTGCTAAAGCAAAGCTGCAGCTGGAGGTCGCGGGGGTTAAGGAGGATCATGTGCGGTGCAGCCGCCGGTCAGCGATTGCCACGGGCAGCACCGGCCGGGGACGCGCACAGCCCGTGCCCGGGGTACCTCGCACCCTCCTGCAGCCCGAGCCTCCCACTGCCGGCTCGGGCAGGGCTCCCGCACCCCTTCCCTCCCCGGAGCACCGCGGCTGTGTCCCTACCGCCCAGGCAGCCGTGGCTTCTTCCCCCGCATCCTCTGCCACCTGCACCTCGTACTCCAGGCAGTGCGGCGGCACCCGCCCGCCCGGGGGGCTCCAGGCCACCCGCAGCTCCTCGGCTGCGGACACCGAAACCTCCAGCTGCTCCGGGGCCGAGGGCTTCGCTGCGAGGGGAAAGAAAGAGAGAAGGTCAAGCGGTGCACTCGGACAGCTCCTGCTGGAAAAGCCTCCGTTCATCACCGCCGGCCCGTGTCCCTTTTCCCCGCTGATGGGATTTCTGAGCTCTCCTGGCTCTCAGCCACGATGCTGGAGGAGCAAGATGTTACCGAGTCAGGAGGGTGGGTTGTGTATTTTAACTTGACTCAAGGCTGGACGGGTCCTTGCTCTGGGCAGCGGGGCAGGGCTCTTGGAGCAGGGGGGTGTGGGCGCTGTGCTCGGCTCGCTCCCCTCGCAGCCCCGGCCCCTGCAGTGACACTGCACAGCACTGCTGGCCCCACACCCCCTGCATCCCTGAGAAGGCTCTGCTTCGTGTCGGGTGCCCAAAGCCACACACGAAGCACGTGGCAGCACTCACTGAATTCTGAAATCCTGCTCATTAGCCCAGTGGCTGAGCTGGAGGAGTGGCTATTGATCCCTCTGGCATGTAGGCAAATGCACCAGCACGGTGAGTGCCCATGACGAACACTGAGCACATGGAATGTTTGCACATCATGCTGTGCTCTGCTCCCTTTCCCTCTCATGGGTTTGAAACCCATCTCTGCTCTGACAGCCCCCATCACACCTTGCACTCAGCTCACCCCAGACCTTAGTTTGGTTTGAAGGCCAATGCCTAAACATCTCCTCCTGTGCTCACAAGGAGTGGAGCAGTGGTTTCAGTTCCACCAGGAGTAAATGAAGTTATCTCTGTGATTGTGCTGGTAGAGCCAAAAAACCTCATAGCTGCTCTGCCTCGTGCCCAGCAGGACATTCATGTCCTGAGTTGTCCAGCTGCCAAATGCAGCACTTGGAGGCACCCACTGACCCTCCAGGGTTGTGCTGGGTGATGTTGCTTGCCTGGAAACTGAAGTCCTGCTTGGCACATGCCACAGCCCCTTCCCTGGGGGAAATGCACACGTTCCAACCACCCACCTGCTAAAGCACACATTTAATTGACACCCCTAATGCAGGGAGTGGGCCTGGGCTGTGTGGTGGCCACGTGGGTCCCCTGTTGCTTCCCTGCCCTCCTCACCGAGGTTGTGAAGGCGGAGGGTGGTGTACAGTGGCCGCAGCAGAGTGGCTGCTGCCGACCCATTGACACAGATGTTCAGATCCTGGTATTCTGCCTGGCTGAGGTTTTGCAGCACGCAGCCGACGTTTATCCCGCCATCCTGGATATAGTGATCACACTGCACCGCCTGCTCCAGCCCCTCGTACCTGGCAGGGTGTGGGGAAACAGACAGAGAAAAGGAGCCAAAGCAAGTTACTACTTAGTAAGACTTTTTTAAAAGATTGGTCCTAAGCCTTGAGTATTGCCCTTATCCCACCCTTTGTCCAAAGCACAGTCACCTGGACTCCTGCTGTGGCAAAAGAGTGGAGGAGAAAAAACCCAAATTAGCATGCACAGACAGCTTCCCAGGTTGGTTTTTAGGCTGTGCCAAGCTCTCCCCAAGCCCATTCCTGGAGCTGGGGAAGGATCTGGCCTCTACTCATGGAGACAGTCATCCTTCCCTGGGGCCCTTCCTGCACCATCAGCCACTGACTCCAGTTGCAGATGGTCCCCTCCCAAGCCAGAATGAAGTGGTTTTAGGCAGTGACGTGTGCCATGACTGTTCTGAGTGCTGCTGAGCTGCTCTGGCTGATTGCAGGTAGCTCCCATGGCTCTCCATGAGCACATGGAAACTCAGGGTGGGAGCTGGGAAGGGATTTGCTGGTTGTTACCTAATGTGCAACCACAACCCCATCCCTTCTGCCTTTGGGGGACACTCCCCAAAGCTGAGCTGCTGCTGCATCCTGGAAATACTGACTGGTGTTTCATATTACCTTTTAAAACTCCTGCTGGTTTATGCCCTCGAGGCAGGGCTGAATCTGGCCCCTGTGTTCCAGACCTAATGAAAGTCTCCCTGCACAGCACATTGTGTTTGGGGGAAAAAACTTCATGTTCTAGTACTATAAAAATTTGCTCACAGGGATCAAAGGATACTGTGGTGTCCACCCAATATTGTAATAAAATGGGACCCAGATCCAAATGCCTGTTTTTTTTGCAGGCAATTAAATAAAGGTTGAGTGTTTTTAGTGTTTATTTTCCTTTTAGGCATGAATCATGCATTTCCATGGTTTCCTTCAAGCAGACCTTTGCAGTTAGCAAAATGGTTTTGAATTGGTGCTTCTGCTTTGAAGAGTATTTCCAAGAGCTACACGGAACCTCTTTAAGATGCAGCTATGCTTTTCTCCACACAGGCCAGTGGCATGAAACCCAGCCTAAGTCATCCTTTCCATGATATCATAGGAGCTGAAGCACAAATACAGTATTTACTTTGTCCCAAACCACTAATTCTAGCTATGTTTTCCCCTCAGAACAGGATTTAGGCACCAGTTTAAAAGAAACAGCTGAGAAATATGCATTATTATTACTTTGTGGCAACATGTTGCTTGCATGAGATTTGCTGAAGCTGTGGAAATATATTTGAACACTAAAACTCTAAGCTGCTGAGAGGCTCCACTCTGTGTCTAGGGTTCACTGAGCTTGGCAGCCTCGTGCTAAATCCTGTCCTGTTGAGATATTTGTACTGTGGCTGTGGGAAATGTGCAGCCAGAACTACCCAGGTGTGCTCAGCAAAGAGAGAGCACAAGTCTTTATGGTGGACAACATGCAGAAAACACCTCCCAGGGATGAATAAAAGGAAAGGAGGAGGTGAGAAGCCATTTCCTGACAAAGATCAGCATGGGCCTGATTTTAAGAAAGAAAGGATTTGGTGTTTTCTTGCCAGATGCTATGTGTTGCTTTGGACATTATTTTGGCTGATTCTGGGTGAATTGGGCAACAGCACTGCCAGCCATAAAAGCATATTTACTGTGGCATTTTTGTACTCTGAGTGGTTCACTTGATTGCTGCCTGGATGTTTTCCTATTTTGTTGTTACATACCAATAATACAGCCCATAATGTACACCACGAGGTGAGAGGAGACCTGGCTGCCACGTGCACTTCAGGTATTCCCAGTCATGATAGATGCAGTGGAAATTCTGGACCTCTGATTCCAGTTTTCCTGTCAGATGAGAAGGAAATAAACACTATTTAAGAGTGTACCAGTCAGACCAAGTGAAAGTATAGTTTTATGCCTTTGAAAAACTGTGTGCTGCAGTTGAAAGATAGAAAAGGACAAGAAAGGAAAAGAAAGGAAAAGAAAGGAAAAAATGAAAAGAAAGGAAAAGAAATTAAAATAAAGGAAAAGAAATGAGAAGAAAGGTGAAGAAAAGAAATCAAAAGAAAGGAAAAGAAAGGGAAAAAAAAGGAAAAAAAAGGAAAAGAAAGGAAAATAAAGGAAAAGAAAGGAAAAGAAAGGAAAAGAAAGGAAAAGAAAGGAAAAGAAAGGCCAGTCAGCATTATTAGTTTTACTGCCAAGTGCTCTGTTTCTCATAAAAGCCAGTCCATCTCAGAGCTGAAAGATGCTTAACTGACCTCTTCATTCAGCAGTGGAGCCCTTGCAGGGCAGCTGAGCAGAGCTTGGCACAGGCAGAGGGAAACGAGCCCCAGGTACTCAGTAACCACAACCACAGCCTTTGGTAGCAGAGCTGCTCTGGTGTCTTACACCTCTGCAAGCCCTGCAATGATTTATCCACCCAGGAGCCCTCAAGCCAGCACTGGTTCATGCAACAGACTCATGCAAAGCACAGAACTGCCCCAGGTACCACAGGCTGCTCCTGACCTTGCAGTGGGACCTGAAAGGTTGCATAAATCCAGTCACTTTGCACCTCCACGCCGTCCGTGCACCGTCCTTTGAGCAGCGTCTGCAGCCTCACTTCAGCAGTCCTGCTGAGGTCAAATCCGACTCTGAATTTTAGCTTCCTAGTAAAAATAACCTGATTGAAAGACAGACTTTTTAAGCACCTCTTCTGTCGCTAAGTGGGCTGCAGAATTAGGTGCCCTTGCTCTTGCTCTGGCTGCCAATAGTCTCATTTGTGTGTTTTGTTGTCTCTTTTCACTTGCCCAATGCTCCTCCAGCACTAATTTACAGCTGCTGTGCCCAGCCTTGCTGGCTGTGAGTCCCTTCACCCCACAGGACACAGCAGTGACAAGGCAGAGCAGGCTGATCAATGGGAGTACCAGGAGCAAGGAGCACTGCGGACGACCTGAGGAGGATGCCACCACAAATCCAGATAAAAGGCATTTTTTTATGGTGTGAGATAATCAGAAACAGAAAGAACAATGGATCTTGTGAGGCTGGTTCCTCACAAGAGGGAAGCACAACCACACCCTGCAACGGTGGCCCAGCAGCCAGGCAGTGCAGCATGGGCTCACCCACCACTGTGTGCCACCAGGCTTGGCCTTTTGTGGGACTTTCTGAACCCCCCCTGAAGGTTTTCTATTTTTTTTTTTCCCTCAGACTTACTCCCCTTCACTTTATGCAAGAAAAACGAAGGTGACAAGGTTTACAACAAATGATGAGACAAAGTGTTGGGTTAGCCCACGTAGGACAGAGGTAACCTGCCATAAGATGCATCTGTGCCATAAAATGCATTTGTGTGCTGCAGTGGGAGCAGCAATGGCACAGCACAGACACAGCCCACAGTCAGGCTGTCCTCAGCACTCCCCAAGTCTGAGAGCTGTGTGGAGCCAGGTGTTTCTAATGGATATCAATGACATTTGTTTCTGCTGGTGTCCAGTGGATTTCCTTCAGCCTGACTGTTCTTCATGACCTTATCTGAGATCAAGATTTTGGCAAGGTGTCAGAGGTGATTCTGTTCTAGTCTGTACATCTGCCTCATATAAGGAACTTTTATTACTCATGGTTTCAGGAATTCTGGTGTGTTTTTTGAAACTGCGTATGTTTTTCTTTTGAGCTCCAGTTGAAATCATCCTGGAGGAATCTGCAGGGACACACGCTGAGCACAGCTGGGGGTGTGAGGTGCTTTGTGACCAGCATCACGCCAAGGAGCCCCTTTCCATGCCCTTGCAATTACAATCCATACCTGAAACTGGATTTTCCCCCTCTGCAGGCTCCCATGGGAAGGCTGAGCCTGAACCCATTTCTGTGGTGGCTGAGCACAACCTGGGCAGCCTTGGCTTTGCTGCCTGGGGTGGGTGAAGCAGAGGTCCTGTTCCAGCAAGGAGCTGGGCTCCACAGCACTGCCAGCCTGACTCATTGCTCCTTCTCTCTTCCTGGTCTCTTGAGATGACAGAGCTCTCTAGCACTCCTGCCTTAGGATTGTGCAAAAAATCCCGTTTTTCTTTCAGGATTCCAATCTGTATTTTTGGAGATCCTCAGCATATTTTTCACGTGTTCCAGCCCCCACTGCTGGGTTTCTCCTCTCCCCATTTCTTTTACCTCCCTAACCCTGCAGCAGCTTTCATCTTCTAAACACTCACAAAATATATTCCAACAACCCTTTCTGTGCTGTGCCTGCCACTGCCCTGCTACACATCAATGAGAGATGACTGACAATTTTATCACAGAGCTGAGTTAGAGTCAACCATATCTAAAAGAGAGAAGTAAATGATAATTAGAAACACACTTCTGCATAGAGGGAATTCAGAGCATTAGGATATTTAATGAAATTTAACTTTTATTTGTTCACCACTCTGCATCCTTAAGGATCTATTGTTTCCATTCAAACCCTGTAAGGATGCTTTAGAAAAGTGTAATTTTTCTTCCTTTTACAGTGAGGAATGTTATTAAATTATTTTGGGCAGCAAACGCCCAGCGCACTGACAGAAAGAACCCCTTCCCTGGCTGCTGCTGCTGCTGTTACATTTCAGAGCACATTCCCATTCAAACCACTGAAACAGTCTGGTTTTCCATGGAAAACTGGAACGGCTTTGGTTCCCCTCCTCCTTGAAATGCAAACATAAACCTGTGCAGGAAGTAAAGGCAGAACAATAGCCCTGGTTTGGGGTTTGGGAATATGAATTCCTGCCCTACCTGCCAGTCTCTATCCCCAGTGCTGCGATATTCAAACTTGTATTTCACTGAGCACTCGTTGAAGGTTTTCATAAGGGGTGGAGGCTCCCACTGCACATCCAGGGAGCCCAGGAGCCCAGGGTCCGTGATCCGAACGTCTCGTGGGGGAGCAACTGCATTAAAAACAGAGCAGAGGGTAAAACAGGGTGTCAGAGTGAAGGAAACAAACACGAAGCAGTCATGGAATTTGTCAGTGTGATGTGTTGATATGGTTTGTTGAGAGGCTGCATGTGCAGGGAGGTGCTGCTGGCTGCAGCCCTGGGTGTTTAATTCCCTCCTCTCAACACACACGCACAAGCTCTGCTCCTGCCCACCCCCCAAAAACCAGTTTCAGAGAAAACACTCGAGGATCATTGAAAAGGCACACAGAATGCCACTTTTGGACACTCTTTTTCAAGATGCTTTAAGCAAAACTGCTGTTCTGGGATGACCTTTCATGTCCTGTATTTGCTGACCTTCAACTCATGGTATTTAGCAACCTTCAGGACACTTACCTCTGCAAACATTGTGTTCAGCACATACAATAACACAGATGGAAGATCAAAGCATGCTGTCTGGGGGATTTATATTCCTTTACCATAACAGACACAAATCACCCATATTGCTTTAAAGATTCCTTTCAAGTCTATTAAAGATTATTGGGGGAAAAGAAAACAGGAATAAAAAGACAGAAAGCAGAGAATTAGAATAATTCTTATTTTAGACATCTATCAGCTATTCAAAATGTGCCTTTACAGTTGATCTGGTTTTTATTAAGATATTGTAATATATGCTGATATATGTCAATAAATAAGCAAGTATGGATGAATTCCATATTAAGATGTGTATGGAGCTGTCATTCACATGACAAAAGCTGTTTTGCTGCTGAGTTTTATTAGCTGAAACAAAGCCAATTTTTGATAAACTCTAAGGTAATTTTTCTCCACTGTATAGAGGTGAGAGTATGCATTTGGTTTCTACATACTCCTTACATTATAAACTATCTTTCACAGGAATTTGGAGCCTCTCTCCTGGCAGTGTCAGTCCAGCATTACCACCATTCTCCCTTTCAATCTGGCCTCCAAATCACCAGCTTCTATAGCACCTTTTTCATGTCTTCATCAGGATTTACACCATTTTTTTCCTTTTATCATTGTAATAAATCCCTTGTAAAAGCAGACCATTAGAATACTTTTCAGTGGAAGATGGTGACATAAATCCAGCTTTAACATGCTCCCTGGAAAGTTTGCAGGGTACAATGCTGGAGGATTTGTTTCTTTGACAGAAATTTTCCCAAATGAAGCACACTGAAGCAGCAGCTTGAAAATCCCACTTTTCCATGGGAGATTTGTTACTACATTAGATGGTGAAGTAGGAGATGTATTTAGGGTGGTACTGGAGCAAGTGCTTGGGAGGCTCCTCCTGAGTGGGTAAATTCTGAGCCTCTAGCAGTGCAAACAAGGAAGCAAAAAGCTGCCAGCCTTTGTCATGGGCCTGGTGATAAGCTATGAAGAGAGGATTAGATTGGTCAGAACTGGAATTTCTGACTGGATAGGAGAATGTTCTGATGTTTATTTACATCCTGAGCTTGAGCAAAACAGCACTATTTTTTCAAAACAATTGTAATTGTAAACAGCAATTCTTGCAAAATAAATTTTGACTGGATTTCAGAGGGAGCAGAAAAGCTTCTCTTTGGGATGGTGCTTGCATTCTGGGATTGGATTGTTTTTTAAATGTCAGCACTGCCTCTTGCAGTTTCTCACAATAACACATTACCAGTCTCACTCACATCACTCATACAGAACACAGGACTGGAAATGCTCTATTTCATCCTCGGTGTTGGTGGAAAGCTGCTCCTGGATGTTTCTTGGAAAAATCCAAACTAACAGCTTCTCCCCCTGATGTTTGTGGTGGTGAGTCAGGTAATGCTGAGCTGGCTGTGACACAGCCACAGCCCTCATGGCCACCCCTCCTGGCTGCTGGGCACTGCTTTGGTGACAAACCCCTGCTTGTCCCCAGCTGTCCCCCACCCCCTCTGTCCCCACCGAGCCCTCTGAGGTGCTGCAAGCAGCAGGTGGGGTTTGCAATCTTCCACCTTTTTTTTTTGCCAGTGGAAAAATGGCAGCCTGCCAGGTGTCCCCCTGCATGTCCCCCCTGTGTGCCTGCACTTCCCTGTGCTGCTCAGAGAGGTGGAGGTGACACTTTTGTTTTCTGGAACCCATTTCAAAGGCAGCAGGCTTTGCTCAGCGTGGCAGCAGGGGGTTGCTGGCAGCTTTCTGGGTGTGCTGGCTGGCAGGACAGGCAGACTCTCAGTGGCCTCCTGGGCAAGTTCTCACCTCTGCACCATGCACTGGCTCCAGCAGGGAGGGCCAGACCTGCTCACATCTCTCTGGGTGCACAGTGCCAGGTGCCCAAAGAGCCAGCAGGTGCAGTGCAGCAGAGAGGTGCTCGAGGGCTTGAAGCAAAGGGTGCTTGAGCCATGGCCATGAGTGATAACTTCAGAGCAGTGTTCTCTCAGAAGCATTATTCTCCCAGTACAAACAAGCCTTGTGTTTCTCACACCCAGCACAGTCTGTCTGGCTGGGACCATGCTCAGGAGCATTTATGCATCCAAGCAGAGTTTACATCTGATAACTCTCTACCAAACAAATATATCTGCTGTGCACCAAATTCACTCAGGAAAATAGCCACTAAACACATCCTATATCTAGACAATGGATTGCAAATCTAAACCAGCCACTCACCCAGCAATGCACACACACAGAAGGAAAGCTCTGGCTGAAGGACAAACTCCCCAGAGGGTCCAAGTTAACACAAAGCAGGCATTAGGCAGTGACCAAACAGCATGCAGGGTTTTACCTGAGGTGGGAGAGGAGAAGGCCAGCACCCAGCCCCACAGCAGAGCCACGGGGAGCCTCCAGGGAGCCATCAGAGGTCAGGGGTTCAGTGGTCAGAGGAGCAGTCCAGCAGCTCGGGTGCGAGGGGCTGCGGAGACACAGCGCAGTTCAAAGGCTTCAGCATCACCTCGGGGCCCTGGAATTCCCTCTGCAGGCTCAGCTCTAACAATAAGCGGGGTTTTATTTGTTTACCCAGGCTGATTAATCATTTCCCAGAGGACTCCTGTTTGTAACTTTTGGTGATGGCCACGCATGGCTTCCTTTGAAGAAGTTTCTGGCCAGCTGAGCACACTCTCCAGAAGTGTGTCAGAGCTTCAATCAGCAGCTGTCTGCCTCACATCTTCTGTGGAAAGTGATTCAAGCCCCTGCCACAGGAAGTGCCTTGGACCAGTGATATTTTCATTAAAATAACCAAAACCAGAATGCCTGAGCCTCGCCTTGTCCAATAAACAGACACATCTTATGCAACTATCACCACCTTTTGCCTGGGCTGTTTCAGGACTTGGTAGGAATGGTAGGAATGCTTCTGAGAATTCTTCTTAGTTGTCATGGCAATATTGGAAGGGGACAGATTTCTATTCCTGTGCAGCTCTGCTGGAGTGAAGATTGGGGACTGAGAGGGAGAGGAGCAGAGTTCCCAGGGAGGGGGCTGCCCCTTCCTTCAGATTTCATGCTGAAGGTGGGTAGAAATTACTGCCCACAGACAGCCCAGCTCAGCATGCTTCCCTATGCCAGAAAATACATGGATTCTGACAGGGTTTTAATTATTTTCATATAGACACAGGTGCAGGTATAGATTAGATAGAGATGGAGGATGAGAGAGATATACAGATTAGATATAGATACAGATCTAGGTATATAAACAGGTGTAGATACAGATATTAATCTTCCTGAAACCTTGAGGCCACTGCTTGAGCTTCACTTGAGTAAGAACTTGGCAGCCTCAATGTGAGCATGCAGTTCATCACTGAGATCTATTCAGAAAACAAACTCACTTTCTGTTGCCCACACAAGTTGGCTTAAGCAGGTGAAATCCCAGGTCAGACTCTGGCACAGCTGCTTCCTCCTCAGCACCCACAGCTACCATGCAGCAATGTGAAATTGGGGCTCTGCTGAATGAAGAACTTCAAGTCAGAGGGATCTTTAGAAATCTGAGGATTGCAGCCAACAAAAAAGCCCCATCACTGGAAAAAGTGTCTCAGAGGAGCCAGAGTAGGAGACAGGTTATGCTGGCCAGGGTATCTGTATGTGTTTAAAATAAACTAGAAATTCTAGCTGGCAACACATAGCAGCAACTAAAAATACACAACAATTTTAACAGCAAATTTTCAATTTAAATTAATATCAAATCCCCCCAGTCCATCACATAATTATAGTTATTACATCACACAAATCCATCACATAAGTATAGTTATTGCATAAGTATTATTATTACAGCAATAGCAGTAATTTTTCTGTTTCACTGTGAAACGAGAACGTGTAGGCAGAAGAAATTATGGGAGTTATTTCTTCGAGCCATCAAACACAGCACAGAACTAGAGTGAGTACAAACCTGGCTGTAGGCAGAGTCTGTGTTTCAGGAAGGTCCAAGGATGCAGTGACAAGGAGAGCAGCCTCACAGAGCTCTAACTCAGAGCTGGTGAGCAGCAGCATCCGAGGGCTGTGTGTGTGTGTGTGTGTTAGCACAGAAAGCTTCTTTCCATTTCCAGTACAGTTATTTGAATATATTCATATGATTTCACAAGGCAAGTAAAACTAAACAAAGGCTTTCACAGAGAGGTTTAAAACCATCAAAGTGCTCTTACCTGGACCTCTAAGTGCATGGGAGCCCATCTACCTCTGGAGTGTGGGGCTCCTCGGCAGCTTCATGGCTGCTCTGCTCAAAGCTTTGTACTTCACAGAAATCCTGTGGTTTTTAAAGACTCCTCTCTGCTCTCCCCAGGGATCAGATGTCACTTTGCAATGTGATGGCATTGGCCACACAGTCAGAGGCGTTACTGAGCACCAGAGGGAACACTGCTGGGATTTATGAGGTGCTGGTGTTAATGGTTGTTGTTATGTGCTCAAGTGGGTCAAAGGTATGTTTGAAATATTGAAGTCATTCATTAAGATGAGAACCAAATGGCAGAATCAGTGCAGGCTGTCTGCTGGCGGCTGTTGGAGCCCTTTGCAGAGGCGGTGACACACAGCTGTCCCCAGCAGCTGGCAGCCACAGCCCCACCACTCTCTGAGCCCCACGCATGGCCTGAGCCCACGTGGCTCCTGGGGGGTCCCAGGACCATCCCAGTGTGACCCACCACAGAGCCTTCCATCAGCTTGTGCCTCTGGAGCAAATCCAGCCTCTCCTGGCTCTTGGGGCTCTGCAGGAAATACAGTGAATTATCCCTCCCCTGGCCCCTCTGCTGTGGCCAGGCATCTCAGCCACCAGCCTTGTACAGCCTTGCCTGCCACCCTTTCCTCCATCCCTCCTTTCCTGTGTCACCCTGCAAGCCCTCCCTTGCCCCAGCCTGGAGAAATCTTTGCAAGCAGCAGGTGCTTCAGCCACACCTGGTTTACCCCAGGTGAGAAATCTATGGCCAAATACACCTTGCTGAAAAAGAATCTGAAGGTTCCTGCTGATCTCCTAAGGATCACTCAGGGTCGTGGCCAGTAATGAGCCAGCCATGGCTGCGTTGCCTCGTGGCCTGAAGGAGTTTGGCTGCAGCAAGGCCCCTCCAGGAGGGACAATGGGGATGTTTCAGGAGGAGCAGAGATGTGGTGCACGTGCCCTGACAAGCCATGGACTCTGGCTCAGGCTGACTCTTCCCATGGCCAAATTTAGGCATACTGAGAAAGAGTTCAGGCGTGCAAAGGACAAGAGAAATGGCATCAGGAACTTCTTCTTGAAAAGAAAAGTGTCCTCCAAGCACCTGTACAAGACTCATGGCATGGCTGTTTGATCTGAGGCCCCAATGAATGTGCTATCCCTTCCCAGTTGTAGGCAATGGGAATGTTTTGGAGCAGCAGAGGCAGGATCAGGCCCCTTTCCAGCTGCCAGGTGTGCTCTCCATTCCTCTGTGTGTGTGTAGGTAGACATGCACAAATGTTTAGTGCTAACACTGTCTCCTTGAGAGCCCTGGGAATCTGGGGGCAAGGGGGTTATGGGTGAGTTGTCACTTCATTGAAATTGCACACTGCTGGCTTCTCCTTCTTACTTCTTGCAAAGGATGGGGGGAAAAAGTCCCTTGCTGCTGGTAAATGTATGGCTCTGCTTTCAGAGTTATGCAAGATTAGAATTTAGCATTCATGTATTCCTGTTGTGTAAGCTATTTAAGCAGAAAAGGTCACACTGGACACATTGTTTGAAACAAATAAGGAACATTTGCCAGCAGAGTGAATGCCAGTTCCCAAACGCTAGAACAGAGTCAATTCCTGAGAAAATGAGGTTGGAAAAAAAATGCATATTTGGGGTTTGCAACAATAGGGCTCCACCACACATCCAGTAGCACTGGAGCCTGCGGGAAGGAGCAGAGAGTGCAGGTCTGTGCTGAGCAGTGCCTGCTGGCCCAGCTGCTCTGGCCACCTCCTGCCCAAAACAGCTCCCTTTGCGAGCTGCAGGTGCTTTTCTCCTCCTCTCCTTGTGCCATTGTGCTGGCACCTGCTGTTCCAGCCCCCAGGCTGGCCCTGGAGGAGCTCAGCTGAGCACAGACTGGAGAGGGTCCATGTCCCATCCCTGGGGAGGCACTGCCTGTGGCTGGGAGGGACATCAGTGACCCAGGGCACAGCTCTGCACAGGCCACATGCTCACACCTTGGCTGGTACCAAACCCCACTGACTGTAGCTGTGGGACGGGCAGGGACAATCCCTGCCTGAGCTGGACCAGAGCCTCAGGGGCTGGAGGTCAGGGCAGGGACAGGCAGGTGATTTGGGCATTATTAACTGTTCTGTAAATGGGATTAAGTTGCAAAAAATAATCCATCATAAGGTGATGACAAGCTCATGGAAGAAAACATAAATAAAACCAGATCAGCTTTGGCTCACCAGCAAGCCCTGCACACAACTGGGAGGGTGCCCTGCCAAAGCTCTGTGCACTGAGCCCAGCCTGGTGGCATCGCTGCTGGCTGGGCTGGGCCCCTCCCTGTGCCCCCTGTGCCCACCTGTCCTTGGAGGCCCCTGGAATCAGCAGCAAAACCCCCCTGAGCCCAGCAGCGAGCAAAGCCACAGGGATTGTTTCCCCTTTGATTGCCTGCCTTCCCTGATGCAGCAGTATTTGGAAGTTGACTCGTCTGGTTTGCTCATGAATGAGATTTTTTAGGAGTTGTCAGCTGGGTGACCAGCTCCTGGAGTCCCTGTGTGCTCAGGAACATCTCACAGGAGCTTCCTCCTCCTCCCAGAGCCTGGTCAGCTCCCAGAGCCTCCCAGCTGCTCTGTGGAGGCAGGATTAATAAAAGCACTAAAGCTGAGGGAATGCAGGCTTGTAAAGGTGCCACCAGGCTGAATAAGATTTCAAAGAGCCAAGAATCCCCTGAGCTGGGTTCTTGGACTATGACAGATATGCAGCTGCATGCAGAAATTAAAAAGCTCTTCTGTAAAAATCTGCTTCTGTTTGAGGAAATAAAGGAACAGCAGCATCATTGCTGAAATATTTCATTGCAAATGGCAAAGCAGTTGGCAAAGATCATTAATGGAGCTAAATATAAAAAATGGGCCAAATCCTTTTTGGTTAAACTATATTTGATATATTCATCCCATTTGTGCTAAATTGGCTCTCTCAAGCAATCCATTGTAAACCTAGGTTGAAATATTGGGATGTGATAGTTCAAAATAAAAGCTTTCAACTTTGCAACCTCCGTGTTTTGAAGTAGCTTCCTAATCAGCAGAATAAAAACTGAAAGGCTCCAGCTACGAACAGACCATTTGGTATGAAATAGCACATGCCATTTGATCCAAAAGGATAGCTCTGAAATTGCCAGTGGCATGGAAAATGGATGGCTTACAAAAGCCTCTTAACTGCCTCATGTTTCAGGGAAACCAGTCTCTCTTACAGAACTCGCATTAAACAAGCTCTGTCCAAGGCACAGGGGGGAAGGACTCGGTGATTCCAGGCAGAGCTGAGGCCTCCAGCACAGGGCTGTGGATTGCACTGGGAGGGGGATGTCACCAGAGAACAAGTGCTGGGACAAGGAGCACGGGGCATTAGAGGCAGGCCGAGTGTTGCATGAAAAGAAATCCCTTCTTTGCATTCATAAATTAAACACTTATGGCTGTTATGGGATTTCAGGAAATGATGGAAGGAATCCAGGCTCTCTAGCAATGGCCAGTGTCAATATTTATTTTTCTGGTGAATGGAGACCTCAGTTTTCCATATTTCTTTGCTGATGGCTGCTATCCTGGCTTAGACAGCATCTTTAGGAGGGACAGCAGCTGTTTGAATGCTCCTGTATCATGTGAGCAAACAAGGCAGCTGCCATGGAGCTGGCTCCTCTGAAATCTTTGCTTTCTGTAATCAGAAAGATCCATCTGTTCCCAGAAAGGCCCATCCAGCCCAAAGTGAAATGTCACACACTCCCTCTGCCTTTCAGAAGACTCCGTGGCACCCTCCCCACTGCCTATGAGGCACCACTTACACAAATCCATCATCAGTTTCCTGCAACTCCTGATGAAATGGCTTCTGTGTGGTGTGTCTGCTACCTTGGGAGCTCACCCTGACCCAAGTACCCACAGCCTGCTGGCTCCTGTCTTCACACTGAGTCATTTTTGCTCCTGGGGCAATTTTTTCCACAGCCTGCACATACCCTTTGCTCACACAAGGACTTGCTCTGACTTTCCCTCTGATTCAGCTGGGCTTAGGCTGGGGTTTAGCAGAGGCCATGAGAATAATTTAGTTCCTGTCATGGCACAGTGTCAGGTTTAATAAAGAACTTGGTGAGTGTACCCTGGAACACCAGTGCATGTGAAGCTTTTGTAGAAAAGGATTCCAAAGCAGGCTGAGGAATTAGGCAGTGCTGACTAATGTGTAGCAGCACCTGGGAATCAGCCTGCAGGAAAAAAGGGCTCCAGGGGCTGGGGCTGGGCAGGGCAGGATGGGGACATGCTGGGGACATTCTGGAAGGGGAATAGGAGCACAGCCTGGAATGCCAGGGCCCAAATTCTGCTGCTAAATGCACCAGGGCATTACAGAAAGAACTGAAGACACAAAGGTGGCAGAGCAACAACTTCAATGGGCCACCAACACAGAGGGAGAGGTAAAAGAAGGTAAAGGTTATCTACAGAACAGAAAGACTCTGCCACAGCTCCAGGAGTTTGGGGTGGACAAAGAGCCATTGTACCAGAGACAGAACTCTGCCTCGAGGCTGCTCTGGGCAGACCTGGCTGGTCCCAGCACCATCAGCACTGGGTGCAATGGGGTCCTGTGGCTGCAGTGGGCTCTGCCAGGGGATACAGACAGGGCCTTTCAGGGAAGAGCTGTGCATCCCTGCTCCCAGAAAGGTGCCATTTCCCCTGGTGCTCCTGTTCCTCCCTGCAAACTCGGGTCTGTGCTGCCCAGAGTCAGGGGGAGCTGCTGACCCCATGCAGGGAAGCCCAGGGCTGCTCCAGGACCATTTTCTGCTCTTCAGGCAAGAGCAGGCAGAAATAGCACCTGGTACCCAACAGACTGAGCTGTGAGCCCCGTGGGAGCAGAGAATACGAAGACATCCAAAGATAAATTGTTCTCAGCCTCACCATCTCCCTTTGCCTGTCCTGCAGGTTGGGCAGGAGCCAACCACAGCCTCGTGGGCACCAGACTCTGAGCAGGCAGGCATTCACTGAGAGTTAGAAAACACCCTCCATTCCTCCCACCAAATCCACCAGCCTGTGAGGGGGCAGTTGAATACAACTGGTCCCTCACCTGGCCCAGAGGCTGCCTTAGGAAAGACCAAAACCTTCCCACCACATGGCTTTGAGCCTGGCTTCAAAACTGAGTTTACCTGGAAAGGCAGAAATCTTAAATCTTGGTGCAAACTTGAACCCTGTCTGAGCTGCAGTCACTGGAACAAGCAGAGCAAGCTCCCAGGCTGGCTGCCACCCAGCTGCTGAAAACCTGAGAGCAGCACCATGCCAAGAGCCTGCTGCCTTTCCAGGAGAGCAGTTTTGTCACCAGAGTGACGTGACCAGTGGCAGCCAGGTGTTCAATGCTGGCTCAGCACTAAATCCTGGGAGGGGCTGGCACCTCACTGGGACTTTCCTGCCAGGGCCACGCTCAGCCTTTTGCCTGTGATGAGTGCCCAGGTCTCAGCCCAGCCTCCCTCCAGCACATCCTGCTCACAGGCAGAGGAACATCTCCACTGGCCACCTGCCCTCCCTTGTACCAATTTTATCCCAGCAGCATTTGCCCCAGAAGTAATTGCTTCTGTGGTAAAAGTAATTACCCCCAGTGGTAAGCACTTCCAATCTTGTTTTCAGGTTGCTCCAGAATTAGATAGACATATAAAAACCAGGTTGAGAGTTGTTATTAAAGTAGAAGCATGAAGTGGTGTCCCAGTAACTCTGAAAGCAAGGCTGGCAGCAGGGCAGCACCCTGCAGGCTGGCCCCAGAGTGCGGGTGGGGAAGGCAAGGATGGGCATTGCTGACATGCAGGGATCAGCTGCCTCTGATGGCTTTGGCAGCAAAGGGAGCCAGTGCTCCAGCTCAGCGTTCAGGCCATCTTAAATTCAGAATGACCTCCTGGCTTCTGCTTCTCTGCCTTGTCTTCTAAAAGTGATTTGTCCTTCACAAGCCTCCAAGCCCTTGAGATAAGCAAAATAAATCTCCCTTCCCTTCTCCTTTAAACTCCCTCCAATGTCTTTCATTAGGGAGTTTGCAGAGATGTTGGCAGAGGTGTTCTGGGGCAATCTCTGTGCAATGGGACTAATAAGTGAAAAAACTGATATTCTGTACAGTTGAACACTTTGACCTGGGCTGCCAGGGGAGCTGGCAATTCCTAGTCTCTTCATTTTTGCTTCCTGCCTTTGTCTCCAGTGGGGATGGAGCATTGCTGGTGCCATGGGCAGGGCAGGATCTGCCAGGGGTCAGATCACTCCCACAGCCACTGCTGGGGCCACAGGCAGGAAAAGGACATCCACAGGGACACCAGGACAGCCAGGCACCCCCGGGAGGCTGCCTGGGATAATTGATCCCTCCCAATAACAATGCAGCCAGGGAGCCCTGGAGGCACCTTGCAGCCAGGATCTAATCCTACCTTTGCTGCTGAGAGCAGGATCTGGCAACATCCAGAGGGATGGGCACAGGGTCAGTGCCTGAGCTGGGCAGCTGGCACATGCAGGAGAAAGGGCAAGGTCCAGGTCATCCTCACAGACTGGTCCTTGAACCCTGAGCTGCAACCCTGGGCATATGAAATAGAATTTTCCCTGGGGGCAGGAGGTTTTCCTGGAGTCTGAGGGGGCAGCAGTGCTGCTCTGCTCTCCTGTGCCTTCCCAGTCCAAACTGTGACCAGGGAACACCAATGCAAGCAGCAGCCCAAGCCTTTATGGCTCACATCAACAACTTACTGGTGCTGAAAGCTGCTTTGTGAAATGCTTTATTAAAAGTACAACTTTGGCCTGACAGTGGACACACTGAGAAGGAATTCTTAAAAAAAAAAAAAAAGGAAAAGAAAAGACAGTTCAAAAATGCTGAATGGATTTGTTCTTTTCAGATCTTTGACACCTCCCCCCAGGAGAGATGTGTTAGCCCAGAATAACTGCTCTGCCAGGACAGACAGTCCCTGCATTGTGTCTGCTGACAGCTCTTATCAGCAAGGCAATGCTGGATTAGGACAAGCCTTAAGACTGTTAATTATATTTAACATATTGTATTATATTTAACTATTTAAATCTTCCCCTTAAAGAAAAAATACAGGAAGATACTTAAGTTAGAAATGACCACAAGGAAGGATTTCAGAACAGCCAGAATGTGGCTTGAAAGGGATGAGACAAATGTTGGTGCAACAATGGTGTAAACACACACACACACACACATGTCTGAACATCTGCAATCTGAACATCACCCTGCACTCTGAGCAGATGCAATCAAAGTTATTTCACAAACACAAACACAGGTGCTACTTAAAAATAAAGAAGTGCTGGAAAACTCTTTCAAATTTATACAGAAATTATGGTATGCATAAATCCATATTTTGCACTACAACTGAACAGCTATGCTGAGTTTCAAACACACACACACACACAATAAAATTATAATATAAAGTAATAAAGTAATTACAACTTACCATCACACTTCGGGATTTTCCTTTAGCCAGGTAACGTATAAGACAAAATGTTTATTAGCTCTTGAAAAAAGAAAGAGTAAAATGGAAAAAAAAGTCCTGCATATGTTCCTGTTTCTGGAGAGTGAGCTTCAATCAGCTGCATCCGACCAGGCAGCCTGAGAGTGTTGTGTGTGTAGGATGCACGTGAAGAAATAGGGCAGGCACCGAGTGCTCACAGACGTCAGGCTCAGCCTCCCCTCCCAGCAGCACAGCTCTGCACGTGGGGGTTGTAGCAAACTGTGTGAGGGACTTTCCCATCCCAGGGTGAGATTTGATTGGGAGAACCTTGATCAGTGTGACCTGAAGAGCTCTGGTTTCTGAGCGAGCCCTGCCTGGCTGTGGGACACTGGGACAGCACAGGGACAGTGCCACAGGCACACCCCAGCAGGGAGGGCTCCTGCAGTCGGGCTCTGGGCTCGGGGTGGGGGCTCTGTGTCCAGCAGATGGGAAACCTTGGCAATCCTGGCTGGTCCCAGAGGTCGCAGGTCTCCCAGTCCCATCACCTGCAACGTGGTGGCTGCTGCAGCTCTGCACATCCTGTAACAGCATCAGCATCCCAGCTGGGCACAGGTATCCATAGGCTGGTGACTGCTGCAGTTCTGCACATCCTGGAATAACATCAGCATCCCAGCTGGGCACAGGTGTCCAGATGGCTGCTGGGCTTCTTCATTTATAGGGGAAAACCGCCCAAATACAAACACAAGTGTCGGAAAGTAAAACACTTTTTATGCCATGGGAAATTTTGTTCTTGGCTTCCTCTGGGTCCTTTCAAGTTGGATGGGGCTCCTTCATCAAAGAAAAACCTCGCTCCATTGTTATTTCCTGTGATACAGGCTTTGACCAAGGTCCTGACCAGATAATTGCAGCTTTCAGACAGCAACTCAGCTGATGAAAAAAACTGCCTCAAGCAGTTTCAGGCAGACGTGACACTGCTGGGATCCAGCTGATTCACTGAGACCTCACATCCTGAGCAAGATGCTGGCTTTCCAGCTATAAATCATTGTGCTGAAGGATGTGCTGGCAGGACTGCTCTCCAAGGCACAGCTGGTTGCTCTTCCCAGCAACTGGGAAGAGTTGCCAGTGAAATCAGGAAGAGGTTTGGTATCACCAGGTTTGTGGATGCTCTTACATAGGGTTTGTTCTGCAGCAGGAAATATGATTAGGAAATGTGATTAGGGAAAAGAGTGGACCAGCCTCTTGTGGTACACTGCGGTCCCTGTACAGCCCAGGAGCATGCACACATCAGGGAACAGTGAAAAGGGAAGCAGGGGAGGAGTAATCCAGGGGGGATGGATGAGCTGCTGTGCAGCTCTGCCCTCTGGAAGGCATTGCTGGCAGGATGCCCTGGTCCAGCAGCTGCTGCAGGGCTGTGGTCTGCAGGGGGGTGAAGCTGGGGCACCCAGACCCCGTCGAGAGGGTGGCCTGGCTAATCCCACCCAGCTGTGCTTGGAAAAGTGAGCTGTGCCTGCACTCTGGTAGTGGAAGAGACCAGTTCTGGTCAGAGCTTTCCCTGGGATCTTGGGGAGAGATGTTTTTGCCTGATAATTTACCAACAACTCACAGTACTGATAAAGACTTAGGTCAGTGTGACCAGACCTGGAGTTAACATTGCTCAAACCTCTACAAAAGCACAGCAAATTTCCAAAGCCAGAGCCCTGGGAGGGCCATTCCCATGTAAGTCTCCTGAGGATCCTTTTTACCAGAGGCTGTGTTGGGTTTTCCTTTCGGAGAAATTCACCAAGCACTGCATTTACCTTGGGTTAAAGGAATCCGAGGAGTTACATCTCTGCTGTGAATCAACACTTAGAAAACAAATCCAAGCTGGGATGGTTTAATTGCAAATCTGTTGCTGGTAAGAAAGAATGAGTGCTCCAGTTTCACCTTAAAGGCAGGGCTCTGACAGTTTAAAGACTGCTTTTGCATACAAAAATATTGGCTAACACCCTGACATCTAATGCTTGAGAAATACAGAGGTCCCACGGGTGCAGGCTCTTGTGGGTGTGCAGCATTAAGCCCAAAGATCACAATGTTATCTCCTAGTTGTTCCCTTTGCTGGTGTTACACTCTGTTCTTGGGGCTTGCCCTGTGTTAGAGGTGACTTTGTGGATGTGAATAATACTACTCACAAGATTTACAACAGGAAAAACAAATATTTCAACAGGCTTTAAGAAATATACCAATAAATCCTTCGTTAATATATGAATAAATTGCCACTTACAAGATGGATTTTAGCTGATGAGGGACGATTTGTCTTAATAGAGGAAAGAAAAATATTTATTTTAATGGAAGGATCTCAGTAGTTTGCCTGTTTTTGTGAAAGACATTCCTAAACCCTGTGGGTGCAGCAATCTGCACTCTTCTGAAATTGAGCTGTGCTCTCCTAAATTCCCCACAAGGTGACTGAGCAGTGACTTTACAATACATTTTTAATCCAACTGCTAGCCTTGAATCTTGGAGTTGCCTTCTTCTGAAGCATCTCCCAGTCCTACACCAGCTACCTCTGCAGAAAGCCCCTGGGAAGATGCCATGGGAACAGAGACACCCTGTGATGCTTTTTTGTGGAGTCCTACTGCACACTAAGCCCCTGGAGGCCTGAACTCCCTTGATCCATGCATTGACTCAGCCCAAAACAAATTACATGGCTCATTATAAACCAAATCATATCTAAATAAGCCCAGATATTGTCAGGAAAAGGACAAGCAGGGAAAGTCTCCACAGACATTCAGCCATTGAAGTGGTTATGGCTTTGCTGCTCCAGGGCATCACCTTTAGTTCCTGAGGCTGGGATTGCAGGCAGCAAAGGAGAGCTGGTGCTGCTGTCTCTGCTGGGGCAAGAGCTGGGTGCTGAGGAGAGGAGAGGAGAGGAGAGGAGAGGAGAGGAGAGGAGAGGAGAGGAGAGGAGAGGAGAGGAGAGGAGAGGAGAGGAGAGGAGAGGAGAGGAGAGGCCACTGCTCAGAACAAAAGGGACATTGCTCCAGTTCAAGCTAATGAGCCACAGCCGTGGCTTGTCTTCCAGTCCACAGCATCTGTCCTTCATTGGTTTCCTATTTCATAGTCTGAGCGTAGTAAGCATAAAATAAATATTCCTACACTTTTAGGTTTTATTTCTGTGAATGTCTGGCACAGAAAACATTCACCAGAGGTCAGAAATTTGTCCCCTGTGAGAAGGACTGGCCAACAGAACACAAGTTCTCCACTGTCCTCTTCTGGCTTGGTGGGAGGCAAGTAAACAAACTCCCCAGCCTTAATCCCTTTTGACAGCCCAATTTCAAATGCCTTATTTTGACCTGCAATTTGTTTCCTACAGTGTGTGAAAAATTTGTGGCCCACAGCAGCACTTCTTGTGGATGCTTTTCATAGAAGCCACAGTGCATGAACTGTCCACTCTGAACTGTGAGCCCAGCTAGAGAATCTGGTGTGGGGCAGGGTAAAAATGCTTTTGGATTCCTCCTCTGCTCCATCAAAATCACAGCATGCCTGAAAAATTAATCAGCAATTGAGATACATTTCATTTCAATCCAGCTGTTCATTTTGAAAATAGCAGAGCATATGATGCTCTTGCTTGAGAAGAAACATCCCGCCCTCTGTTCTGCCAGCTGACAGGAGTACCTGTGTGCTCCCTGGCTGTTTTCCTAGAGAAACCATGGGATTTGTCCCAAACCAGCATCCACAGCTGTCTAAAGCCTGCTGGCCAGGAAGCACTTCCTGAGGCACCACCCTGGGGAGCCCAGAGCCAGCAAGCAGGGCAGGACACTGCAGGTCAGAGCGGAGGCTGGAAGGGACTGCAGGAGATTGGCTGTTCCACCCTCCTGGCTGGGATGGCTCAAACACACCAACAGCTGGGCAGCTGGTTTAAAATCTAAGCAGAAGGTGTTTCAGCCCCGTAGGGGAGGCAGGTGTGGAGCTCACCTGGTTTGGTGAGGGCATAGAGGGATATAGCCACACTCAGTGACACTGCTGGGGGCTGCTGGAGAGCTGAAACTCCTTCAGGCAGCCCTGAGCACCACCCAGAGGGGTATTTTGAACTGCCACATCCTTTGCTTGGCTTTTTCACGTTTATTTATGAGCTTGGAAGGGTAACAGCTTCGGTGGCATCAAGTGTTTATTGGTATTAACAAGCTGCAACAGTGGCAAACAACAGAATGCTGTGTAGTTGTGGAGATCAGAGTGCAGGAACAGCTCTCTGGCCAAGAGAAAGGGGCTGCAGTGTCTGCAGGCAGAGCACAACCTGCACTCACAAGTGAACACTGCATTGATTCAAGGTGTAATATTGTCAAGCAGACGCAATCCGTCAGAAAGTGAAAAATACCTCCTGTTTTTACCATTGTTGAGTAAACTGTCAATTTAGACTTGAATTTGTTGTGGTTTTTAAAGAGACAATAATAAATTTAGTTTTAAAAAATTTGTATTTACAGAAACTGAATTTACCCTTCTGTGCTTTGGCTTTCTTGGTTTATGTGAAAGTCCAAGTGAGAAAAGCCAGATGGTGGCGAGGTTTCTTTCCCCATCTGTACCTGTGGGAAAAGAAGTGATAAGATCTGCTCTGTTTTATAGTTGTCTTCTAAGCACATTATGACAATGCTGAGTTTGCTTTTAGTCAAAACAGAACTCCTTGCAGTTTGTTGATATCTGAAAAGCCAAAAAATTTAACAAAAAATAAAAGAAAAAAGGAAAAAAAAAAAAAAAGGAAGGTACCCCAGGTTTGGGGGCACGTAAATCCTGAAAGAATTGAGTATTTTTCCTAAACAAAGTATTTGTTGTTTCAATGTATGCATCAAACACAACTCCCGAGTTTGCAATGAAAGTACTTTGAATAAAACGATGCAAGTTATCAAAAAGAGCACACATCAGAAGCAGTCTGTGTGATAAGGATGTTTCCAAGCCAGCAGCTGAAGTAAAAGTTGGCAATGGGAGTTTCAAAGTTCCCAAATAAGGCTCGATGATGCCATATACAGGTAATACTACAAAAACAGAGGATCAGGCCAGCATGGCAATAAAACTGAGTAATAAATTATGGTTCACTCACTGGGGAGGTCTATCTGCTACCTCTCTTTTGTAATCCTGTTTGCATATACAGGAGGAAGAAAACTTTGGGAATTTCCCTATCATTTCACCAGAAAAAAAAAATATAACCATCACTTAAACTGATATTCCTGGGAAATAGAAGTTTATGTTGCTTGAGCCAAAAATTACAAAATGATCAGTGTTGGCAGAAGCATCTCCGTTTCATCACTGTGTAAATGTCCTTACTGGAGAAAGAACAGAGTGCACTTACTATCTCAGTACACACTGGAAAGTGCAAGCTAGACACATCACCCAGTGGTTACTGGACAAGAGCTTTCACATAAACATTATTTGGAACTGAATTCAATGCTACTTATCTGTTTCTAAATTATACCCCTGAGAATTTTCAGAGATAATCCTGCTTTCTTTTGCTTCTGTTTGTTAGGGGCTGGAGAATACATGGAGTGTGGGATGGTTTGTCTAATTAAGTATTCCTCAGAAGTTCATGCACTTGGAAGCTTCTGCTGAGAAATACAGTGTTGGCTGTTGCTTTGCCTTCTTCTCTTTTTGAGAGCTGGAGATTTTGGAGATCAAAAGGGAGTGGATGAAACAAAGAACACGGCATCAGCTCATGAATTTATACCTATCTGCAATGTCATATTCTTATTAACACAAATTAACATTTACATTGAAGATATCAGTATTTCTCACTCAAGCTGCAAATATCTTTGGACTGCTGAAGAGTAGGAAATGTAGCTCTGACAGTTTCATGGAAGATAAAAATAGAAGCACGTCATTGTCTTGGTTTCAACAGGGACAGAGTTAAATTTCATCTTAGAATTGTATAATCATTCAGGTTGGAAAAGACTCCTGAGACCATTGAGCTCAACCATTAGCCCAGCACCATTGAGTTCACCATTGAACCCTTTCCCAGGTGCCACATCCACACAGCTTTTGCCCAGTTCCAGGCATGGTGACTCCACCACTGCCCTGGGCAGCCTGTTCAAATACATGACCACCCTTTCAGAGAAGAATTTTTTCCTGATATTCAATCTAAACCTCCCCTGGCAAAACTTAGGGCTGTTTCCTCTCATCCTGCCATTTGTTACCTGGGAGAAGGACCCAACCCCCACCAGGCTGCACCCTCCCTTCTGGGAGCTGCAGAGCCTCCTGGCCTCCTTTTCTCCAGGGTAAACAATCCTGGCTTCCTCAGCTGCTCCTCATCTCACTTGAACTTCGTGGAGTTCAGCTTGAACAGAGGCTTCTGAACGTGGTATCACTGCCCTTGAACATCCAAAAACCCTTTTCGTAAGAGGAAAGTTTTCTTCAGAGCTGAAAGCTGAACAACAAGACTCACAGAATATTTCAACTACAAACCCTTCACTGGTAACTGCAAAAAAAAGTTCCAGCTGTTGAGATGCTTTTGTGAAGGAATGGTGTTCACTTTCTTTGGAATGCTGTTCCTCAACTTCTGCTTTACAGATCCCAAATGTGCCCCATCAGAAAACAAAGAGCAGCTGGGTGTGTGCAGGTGCAGAAAGAAGTCTCACAGGGAAAAACATCTCTCAAAAGAGAGTATTTATTTCCAATATGCAGGTCTAAGACTAAAACTGTCTACATCTTTAAATAATCAAAAAAGAAATTAGGGTAAAATAAACTTGGTCAAATAAAACACTCTGTTAACCTGCATTTGAAGAACCAAACTTAACTACAGCTCCAGACCTGGCAGTTCTCTTTCCCTAATGCTGGATCAAGCAATTGATGACTGTAAACCACACAGAAGATTATCTCCGCTATTGCTCCCAGGGAACAGAAGGGAAGCAGATCACCTCTGTCAGGAGGAATTTCTGTTCTGGTTTAAGTTTATCATTAGCAAGACTCAAAAATCTCTGTTGTTTCAAATATATATGTGAGAAGACATTGGGTGGTTTTCACAGGAAGTGTGTAAATATGTAAAGACTGCTACAAGTGAAGGCATCTTGATCCTCACTTACTCTCACCAGGGTTGGTCAAAACCCAAATCCCAATGTACTTCATATGTGGATGTGCCCTATTTCCCTGAACCAGCTTTCCTTTCGTTTGTCAGAGGATGTGTTTCCTGACATATGAGGCAGGTCACTTATCTATCAAAATGACACCACACACATTTGAGAGAACATACAACAAATTCTCATTATTTACTACAAATATATAAACTGAAATGAAATCAAATTGAATAACTTGACTACATGAAAATTATGAAACAGTTTGTATTTTATACACAGCGTATGTACACTGGTTTTGGAAATGTGGGTTTTATCCATGCAAATTTAATACAAAACACTATTTACAAAAAAAAAAAAAAATACCAGTAAGAACATTTTTCAAAAGAAACATGTATGTTGGAAGCTCCAGCAATAATGGCAATCCTGAAAAAAGGCTTAATACAGTATAGTACAAGTAGACAATCTTCAGAAGTGTGAAAGATGCACTTTACAAGAACATGAAATGCAAAATCAATTGAAATGCACTATCAAAAATTTTGCAAGTATATACACAATTTGAGCATCTACTTTTAATGATCACTCTCCTGCTGTGCCCTCAGAACTACTTTTGCCACATCCCGCACACATTTACATGTTGACCATTTGGTTACATTGCATCTTCTGAGTTTTATAACCACAAGTTACGAAATAAAATAACTGAATACCAACTGAATGATAATTGTAAAGCAATCACATTTTCATTGTTCTAGACATTCCATAATAGTAAAAAGTATTCACATTACTCCCAACGTATTCCACCAAGCCCCCCCCTTTCTCACTACATCTGTGGATGCCCCTCCTGGGAATCTCAGCCTTGCCTTGCTGCTGGTGCCACAGCCAAGAGCAGCTGCAGCCAGGAATTCCCATGGCTGCAGGAGCTCTCCAGGTACCACATCCCTTCAGCAAACACAACTGCATCAACAGCTGCGTGTCACCAGCACAGTCCTGCACAGCTTCAGAATACATTTAATACTGAACAGTTACTGCAAGCTCCTGTGCTGGGTATGGCACAACCAAACCCTACACAAATACAGTAATTTGGGAAATATTTCACTGGTTCACTCATTTTAAAATGAAACAAAGCAAAAAAGTATCCTTGTGGCATTTCCAAATATTCTCTGTTTTACAATCTGCCTTTGTAAAGCTATGATGGAAGAAGTTACGTTTGCCTTATTTCACACAACTCTGAATGGAGTGAGGAAACCCTCCTTAGTGCCAAGAATTTATTTTAAATTACTGACTTTATGTTGTAACTGAGTTACAAAACTCTGGAGGGAAATTCTGGTCTCACTGAAGTCTTACAATCATACACTCATGTAGGTTGGAAAAGACTTTAAATTGAGCAAGTTCAACTGCAAGTTTAACACTGCCAAAATCAAAATTTTTCCAAAACAATTAAATTTGCTGTCAGTCTGAGCTATTCTTCTCCTTCAGAATTTCCTAAGATACTAGAGCAACCATGGAAAAAATTTTTGGTTTTTGCTTGTTTCAAGATTAGGATTCTAAAATGTAAAAAACACTCTGAAAATTCCTTTTTGAAAATGTAATTGGCTATTTATAATTTGAACTAAAAATGATTGATTAGATGTCATTTTATGAAAACCAGCATTCCTTCCCTAGAAACTAATCAGGCAGCTTGCAGCAATTTTGCTGCCCTTTGCCTCTCATGCTGAAAAAAAAATGGTCAAACCCAATGAGGGAACAAACACTTCATATAACCACAATTTAAAGGTAGTAAGTTGCCAAAATTGTACTATGTGAAATACTTAAAGACAAAGCAAAGGGCATTTTACTATGTAACAAACACGGGAGCCAGAACTGCTCCTGTGCAGTGGCAAGTTTAAACTAAAATTCAATTAATCACATATATTCCCTATTTAAGCAGTGAAGATTAGCAGGATATTCCTTCACAGGAAAAGAGAAATTTATCTCTGTATTTTACAAAACAAACCTGTACCATAATATTCCTCAGTAGAAGAGAGAGCTCACCTTTCCCTCTGTCTGTAAATGAATTACACGTGGCCCAGTGTTTTGCATATGGAACAAACCCAGCAATGCTATTTGCACTCCCTCCTGGAAGTGCACAAGGGCCACAGGAACCTGTTCAGAGCCACGGTGCAATTTTCAATCAGAAAAGTTCTGTAGTTCCCAGAGCAAAAGCTTCCTCTGCCTCACCACATCACCCACTGCTGGTGAAAGTTAAATATTGGTAAACATCTCTTATTGATTACTCTCAAAGTTATCACTTGGTGGTTTTGTTCAGGTTGCAGCATCTCTTAAAGAGCACAGAGGTGTTTCTGGCAGCAGCTGTCCTGCACAGGCCTCACTGGCACAAAGCCAGGGGATCACAGGTGGCACCTGCCAGGTCCCCTGCCCAGGCTGGGCACAGGCAGTGCTTGCTGCACCATCGGCCATGCTTCCTGCAGCACTGGGACACAGCTACCCAAACCAAACCAGCCCTGGGAACACAAAGATGACAAATTCCTTATTGTTCTAAGCTCTCCTGAAACTCCATACACCCAAGGATCCACATCCCTCAGCTACAAAACACGTCCTTCTTTCTCTGCTAAGAGGGAAGGCTTTTCCTGGTGAAGTCATTCAGCACAAAATCAACTCTGAGCACTTTCTGCTTGGACAGCTACACTTTGCCTTTCCCATTCTTGGTCTTAAAGACATTTTTTGAATTCCAAATTTGTGTCTGTTGGGGTATGTTTATTTGCTTTTGCTTTTCAAGCAGAGATCCTTTAACAGAAACACAGACATTAGCCTGACTTGGTGAAGGAAATGGGACATTTGATTTGCCAACATCAAACCACAGCTCCTGTCTGCAGGAACACTAAAAACTCCCAGAGGTTGCTTTCAGTTGAAATCAGTGGAATCAGCCTTTCAAACAAACATTTAAAGAATCAGCAGAAGGAAGAAGTGCCAGACCTTTGTTCTTCTCTTCAGTACCAACATGATACACAGAAATTCCATTTTAGTGAAAACAGATGTCTTAATTTTTGTTTGGATTTGGTTACAGATTTATGTCAAAATCTGAGGAAACTGCCACTAAGTGACGTGGTATTTGAAATAAAGTTTTTAGTGCAGTAAAAATCTAACAGTTGTCCTCACCTACAGTTTTATTGAGGTAACACACCTTCCCACCTCACTTCAATGTAATTTTTCCTACCACCTAAACACTGTTTGGCATATCAGAAAATTTTTATAAATCCATATAACATTTTACAACTTCATTTGAAATTGTAATCTTATCAGAGATTATTATTTTAGTCAAGAATCAAGACTAAAGTCTGCTAGTGTCAAACAAGTTTAAGCCATGTTTGCTATGGTCTCCAGCTCAGGTGTTCCACAAAACAAAAAGGTGAAAATCTACTGAAGTCAAGGCTAAAACTTGCCTTGACTTCAGTAAAGTCCAGGATTAAAAAAAAAAAAAAAATTCTTATGATTCATGTCAGTTATTTAATGTTTCAGGTCAATTTGTCCCTGTTCTTTGCTGATAGTTCTTGGTTAGATTTTGGAAGGCCTCCAGGTACAGGGGTCTGGATGGTTTCTGCATCCCCAGCAGTGCCCCAGAGAGCACTGGATTAGCAGTGCTGGAGAACAGATGTGAAGCATTTCTGAGATACTCTCTGGGAAGACACCACACTTCAAACAGTTATTTTACTGTCACTGCTTTAAGACCTCACCATATCTGGTACATTATTGCTCAAGTGAAAGACCAGTCATGTGAGACATGCTGCATCCAGTGACATAAAACACAGAAAAAATACACAAGGCCAGAAGCCCTGCCACTCTGCTGATTCGCTCTGTAATTCACAGCTCATGCCATGTTATTGCAGTTAACTCTTAAGTTTATTAGGAAAACTTAATGCAGCTTCCTAAAGCTTTTAATGTTGACTTTTCTTCACATCATAAGTGAAAACTGAACAAGTGCAAGAGAAACTGAGCAGACCTCTGATTTTAACTACCCTATCAGCTGTAGCAAGTACTAAGGAATGGCATCACATCCTAAACAAAATGGGAAAAGGATAATATCAAACATTGCAAATGTCTGGAGCAGGGATTCTGGAATCACAATAGTTCACCAATGCTACGGGAACAATTTCTAAAAAAAAATTAAAGAGGAAGAAATAAAGCGGCCCAGAGTGACCAAAAACGGGAATGCACTAGATCTGCAAATGAACAAAAATCAGGCAGATGCTGGGAATCAAAAGGAAAGGGAGAAAGGAGTAGAGCATGCAAATCTTGTACTGAGACAACAGCTATTTCCACAGGATGTCTGGAAATGAAAACTTAAAACGCAAATCTTTTTAGCATAATTTTTGAAATTGCTCTTAAAGAAACCACACTGGGTACAAGCCAATGTTAGCAAAGCTTTAGATTATTATTTGTAAAAGTAGTTAGAGATGAGAAGAAGATTCATCCAAGCACAGTGGATCTTTTCTTGGACTGCTCCTGGATTCAAGGGTACTTGAATCTTTGCCATGCTAGAAGGGAGGCTTTGGAAGAATCATGATTATCCTTCCCCATAAGCAAGAAGGCAGCCACGATAATTTCCAAGGAAAGGCAAAGCAAGACTCTTGCAAAACCGTGGGGAAGAACTTCAAAGTATTAAAGAAAAAAAAAAAGTTCATTTAGTAGTTTTCAGTTTAAAATGAGTATGTAAGTTTCATATCCAGTTTTCAACTACTAAGGAGAGTTTAAAAAACCCCTAAACAGCTGCCACGCTACATCAAGGGAATTCCTGATGTTTACATTGTGATGTAAATAGATTAGTTCAAGGAGGAAAAAAGTTACCTTAAGATCAGAAAACGTTTTTAAACATGACAATAAAATAGCAGTGGAGATGGGTATTCAGATAACTGAAGGTGACAATTTATAGTTTCATGGCTAACACTGAACTAGAACTTTGCTCTGGTAGTAGCAATACCAGTGAAATGAAAGACAAGGACTTACTCTTTTTGAATGGCTGGGTTCTTTAAATGTAGCAGGCAAGCATTTTGCTCAGTGAATCATAACTTTTTCATTAGTTTTTGCATGACTTTTCAGAGAGTGCCTTTAATGAAAACAGAGTCTGAAGTTATTAAAAAAACCATTAAGAAGAGATACAAGAACCAATTAGAGATAGATTTGAAATACGAGAATTCAAATGTCAAAGCAATCCAATTTCCTTAAACACATTTATCTAACCTAAGATCTATATCTAGGACTTTGCAAATTAATTTATACACCAGCCTCTCCGTAAGCTGTATTTTAAGACAACACTATATGAACAATAGTGGGTTTTAACTATTACATGTACACCAACTTGTTTCAATGGATTTTAAAATAAATGTTTTTTTTAAACTTATCATCAGAAAAAGGTTATTTTTCCTATCAGCTATCGCCTATAAGGGCTACAGAAGAAGGAATACACAATATTCCTCCCTCATTCTTTTATGAATTGTATTACACAGGGTCTTGACAAATTGGAAAGAACAGAATCAAATCTTGTCACATGCTTGGCAAACATTCCCTAAACTGAAAATAACTTGGCCTGAAATAGAAAATCTGTGGCAGTCAAAACATTTTTTTAATTGAGCTACCTATTAATGAAGAACAAACTAATACAAACAGATCTACTACCAAAATTATGATATTATTTGCAACTTGTTTAGAGAAGAACTCAACTGTGTATGAGGCTGTTCTCAGAACACCAAGAACGTGTGCAGAAGCAAACAAATACATGAACTCAGAAGTTTCAAAAAACCACCCCAGTGGAAATGTTTCGTTTTCACATTTATCAACCAATCTAATGTCTCAGCACAGTGACATTTGTACAAACTGACCTGTGTGCTAATGCCACACTCATGTCAATTACACAATAAATCCTGCGAACACTAAAAAGATAAGCACTGATACTTCCCAACTAAATTATGGATATACCTGTTGTAAAAATGTAATGTGAGATCAGGAGCAATATTACACAAAATCCTGAACATCACAGCGTAAACCTGAGATTTTGGCAGTTTTATCAAAATGTCCTAAATTACTCTGTATGAATCACTAGTCCTCATGTTTTATTCATCATGTGTATTTGTTTGTCCCAAACAAATAAAAGTAGACAACTTTGTTTTTGTCCAACAATACATTAAACCAAAAGTAATTAGGTATTATCAAATTAAATATCATAAATAAAAAGTATTTACAATATTTTCTAATTATTAGACAACAAATAACCAATTAAATTGTGCAACAAACTTAAAACACCCAACATCAAAAATGTGAAGTATTACTTAAATCTTCACATACTGGTTTTACAAAAAAACTATTATTAAAAAATTTCCATTTTATCTATTTTAAACAAAGAAATTTCAAAAATGTTTAAGACTATTAAGAGTTATCAATTACACAGGCACTTCACATGTAAACAATCTACAGTACAACTGAAAAAAAATATTTGGCACCAACCTAGAAGACTGGAAAAACTCAATAAACTGTGTCCTTTTCCCACTGTATCCTGTTCTGTGTAATCACCAGACACTCAGACTCAATACTGGCAATGTTAGAAGTGCGTAAGTTACAATCAGGAGTGCAAAAAACAAAGGATGCAAATATTAAGCTTTCAGAGAGTGAAAGGGGATTACAAGTGATCAGTTGCTCACATTTTTACCATCATACCATCGCTACATTTTTGTCTTATCTTTAAATCAAATGATTGACTCTAAAAATTAAAGTGACAGGGGGTGTGCTTTGTACTTTCAAAAATAATTCCAACAACATTTTCAATGTAAAAAAAGAAATCCAGCATTTAACTCTAACACTGAAATGTTAAATGGCAGCTTTTAACTTAACTAGAAAGAGAACCTGATGCTACTGCATTCTCTTTGTACATCCAATTACAAAAGAAAAAAAAAAAAGAATAGCTATGTTCTTTAACTGTGAACTGACTCCAAGGTTTGCACACACAGCTCCACAGTAAGGCTCTCTACAGCATCTGGACAGATTTTAGTTTTTGATGGCTTGGGTGTTCCTGTGTAGGAGGCTGCACTGCCTCAGAGCAATCCACATCAACAGAGCAAATGGGAAGCTGTCCAGCTGCCAAGGAGTCGTGTCACATGGAAGAAAGCTGAGATACTTTCAATGCAGGCAACTCAAGCAGAGCTTGAACTGTGAGGCCAACCTTCACCAGACCCCTTTCCTCCAGAATGTGATGAGGCAAGCAGAGTCTCTCCTGCAAAAGAACAAAGAACATTTAACCAGTTCCACGCCTTTGTCCCCAGGGTGGCTAACAAACGCATTGTCTGAAGCCACACACACGTCACAAAGACACTTCCAGAGAAAAAACCTTTGGCCTTACATTTCACATGTGGTTCTCTACAGTAACAGAATGGGCAGAAACTTATTACAGTTAAGATCTGTTTAAGTGTTAAACCATGACAATGTCAGAAGATACATAAAAGCCTGCTAAATTCATAAAGTAAAGGACTTTCTTTTCATAAGCAGTGTAAGAAAAACAAGCTGATGAGTGCTCAGTGGCCTTCTTCCCCCTTCCCCTGTTTTGTAGACTTATTATCAGTCTTTCCCTTGGGATAACTTAGGACTGTAACTATTGATAGACTCAATAATGAACCATTCTCCAAGAAAGTCATCACTCAGTCTCAAAATTCAGCACAAGCTGGACAATCTTCCCAACTGCCAGGTGGTGTTTCAAGTAACTCACGAGGTAAATTGCAGCATCTCTAGCTTTTGAATGACCTGTGGCTCCACATGAGACAGAAGCTATGGCAGAGCAGTAAACCAGCTTCTAAATCTATGAACTAATTTTCTTCTTGCACTAAAAAAGATCAAGGGAATTTTTTGTCTTACAATATGCAGGAAACGATTGAATTTTAAAGTTTTTTCCCCTCATAAAAGGAGGTAAGAGGATAAACTTGGGCAACACAAGCACAAGTAATGGGCTGCAACTACAGCCATGCTGAAAAAGATAGCCAATCATTCAGGCTACAGACTTCTGTAAGTGCAGGATATTTCCTGGGCAGACTGAATTTACGCCAAAGAGAGTTGCTAAACTCAAGACTTTCAAATAATAAAACATCTCCCTCTCAAGTCCGCTCCTTTGTTTAGATGACAATTTATTTTACAGAGGTCAGTGTTATTTTTACTATAAAGAACTGATGAAGTAGCTTCCTCAAGTTCACCCCATAGGCCTGAAATGGACTTTCTCTTCAGATCTTCAAGTTCTCTGGTCAGTGTCACTACTGTTCCCTGCATAAAGCTCCCCTAACCACCCAAACCCAGTATTTGCTGACATTTTCTGTGGTTATTAATAAATCAATAAAGCAATTAGTGTACCTGTGGAACGCCCAATTTTTTACAAGCATCAAGAAAGTTTTCAACATTTCTTCGGCACTTTGCCATGCTGAGTTTAGGCTGTGAAGACAGGATATTAGATCTTCATCAGACATTCATGAAGGGCTGGATATTTCTGATGTAAATTCACTTACAGTTACTAAAACACAAGATGTAATCTAGGAAGACTCAGTATGAGGAAAACAGCTTTTAAACTAAACTTTTGAGCCTCGTTTAATTCGTCTTCCAGAAAAACTGAAATGAGTAATGTAGCAAATTAATAGGGTAAACATGAGTCACGATGTTTTAGTACTGAAATTCAAAGTCTTGTTTTCATGTAAGATGTACCAAAAATGAGACAAATGACTTCTGCCTTACCACTGCTGGCGATGGGACGTGAATGCTGGCAACAGAACGCGGCCTGATGTGATTGGCTAAATGGCAAAGAACCACCCCATCCATCAACGCTGCTCCGATGTCATCTGGCAAAATTACCTTCAACCTGGACTCAAGATTCTAGGAAGAAGGCCATAAGCAAGTTACTGTCAACATTAGCTCATTTTTCATTTTAAATCCAGGGTACTTTAAGCATATAGGAACACTTTAATACTAAAGTGAAATAAACAGAATAAATTTACACTTTACCCAGTATAAACATCCTGTTCTCCTTATAGGCCCTGTATTCCTTTTGCTCGTATTGTTGTTGTTTTCTTGGGTTTTACGTTATTTTGTGGGGGTTTTTTTAAATTACTCAACAACATACACTGAGAAAGATATTCTGCCAACAGTGACCAGAATACACAGCTCTCAAGCCCACACAACGAACTCACTGCTTGTAACAGGAAAGCGCAGGATTTAAGGACAGATGTGTTATGCTGAGTATGTCATCAGTGCTTACTGGGCAGAATCTCTGAGTTGAAACCATACAGGATTTAGTGAGAAGGAGAAAAAGAAAAAGAAAGGAACACAGCTGTGGGAAAGGCTATTTCACTTGTCCAGATGACAGTTAAGCTGGGGTGGCCAAGGGCCCATTCTTGTGCGGCAAAACAGAGAAGGCAAACAATGATTTTTCCCACCCCAAAAATAAGACTTCAGTGCCCAGGAAGTGAAATACACAAAACAAACATCCTTCACAGAAATCACACCACAAATTAGCACTGCCCTGAAAAGCAGAGCAGCTATGATTCAGTTAACTCTAACTGTTAAATGCCTTGAGAACAGAAGTACACAAACACCAATTTACTGGAAATCTGAAATGTAGATCCCATTCAGAATTACGTAACTTACAGCAACTTTCTACACTCAAAAAGCATTCAGCTATTTAGGAAACAATAATCATTTTTCTTCAGATCTCAGGTCAAACAATAGCAAACACAAGCAGATTTATTGTCTCTCTAGGAAAATTCAAAACCTCAGAAAAAAAAAATTCATTTCACTTTGTTTTTCAGAAAGAAAAAAGACCCAACTAGTTCCCAATTGGTATTTTGGTTAGACCCAGCCTAGTACCAGTGTAGTCTGTTACATGGAATTCCTTACGAAGAAATACCACTACAGAGATGCCCTTGTACAACTGCAACAATTTGGAGGCCTTTAAAACAAAGGTTCAAATTGTGGTACAGAGCAAAATAAATGCACTGATGTCATACAGTGAATAATGGTACCTACATTGCGAAGTTGTCTGATTTGTTCCCTTTCTTCCCTTAAATGTTCCATTTTCCTCCTCATAGTAAACCCAGGATCCACTGCACCGTAGTCCTGGCGTGAGGCACGGCTGAAAGCTATCAAACATGAGGGAAGGCAGTCATCAGAACTCAGATCAAAAACATTTTTAAAAAACAAAAGATTTACAACTGAGGAAAAAACAGGAAAAAAAACTGCACAACTTTTAAGAACAAATATATTTAAGCATCCTGCTAGAAAAGATGTTGCCTATGAAACATCTCTCAAATAAAATGCAGAGATCATCTTACTTAAGTGTAAATAGATAATTAGAAAATATGAAAACAGAACTGATTTCAGTATTGAAGTGTCAGTTTGGGACATACAACTCCATCTGCACTTCTTCAAGAATCTCAATCTAGCTTTGAAAGTATCTGCATTGTGTTTTACTTTTAATCAAGCATAAAGTCTTTAAGCCATCAGACCTCAAGAAAAATTGTGCACTGTTTCCCTGTTCTTTGACAGTGACTAAATATGCACAAAAGGAAAGCAGTGGGAAAAAACAAACCCCCCCCCAAAAAAACAAACAAACCCCAAAAAACCCCCAAAAAACCAACAAAAAAAATCTAAACCAAACAACAACAAAAAACCAAAAACAAAACAACAACAACAAAAAAACCCCCAAAAAACCCAAAAAAACCACAAAAAAACAAAAAGAATTAAAAAACCCACCCAGCCAAACAAATCCAACACTGTGCAACTTGAGGAGCTTCCAATCATTTGTTTGCCAAAGCAGCTGTCTGTGCCTTTCCCAGTACTATGCAGTGATAAGTAAATGGAGTGAGCTGCTCTACTGTGACATCTGCTATGCTACAGCCTGGGAAAAAAACACACTATGGTAGAGAACAGCAGCTTACCTGACCTTGGTTTGAGACCAAATGGACCATGAGTGTTACTGTCTGTCCTTTCATAATCCTGTTAAAAGAGATGAAGTCAATTTTCTTCCACTCATTAAAAGAAATAACTTGTTCCCATCAAGATACTGTTTAAATTATTCTTGTCTAAGGAGTGTCCTTCTGCTTAACTGTAAAAGTCTTTTGTAGAGGACAATATAAAATAAACTGAATAAATGTAATCTTACTACATACAGATAAAACTGTCATAATGAGAAAGAAAACCAGCACCAGATTATCTAAAAATCTATTCCAAAATATTTCAAACTACTGCAAATCATTCTGTGAACAGAGTTTAAGCCAGCTGTAAGCAGATGCAAATATTCTCCCAACGCTTAGCACCAAAATATTTCTTAAGAAATATCTACTTCCAACTATGAAGACCAGGCTTTTCTCATTTCACCATCTAAAAAGAGAAATGCAGTCAATATTTTGGTATGTACATGAGATATCCTTATTTCGACCCATTTCCCTGTATTCTGGGGGATGTTTCAATTCTGCTCTCTCAGGCTCCTTACTGACATGAGCTGGAAATGTTAATAATGTTTGCTTTATTCTGAGCTAAGCAGTGCAGTGCTCTCACAGTGAGACTCCAAGGACAGCCACCCCTGAGTGAAGCCGGAAGGCTGCACCACAAAGGTGACACCCAGGATGATGAAGGATGAAACTCCGTGAGAAGTGTCAGCACCTTTGGGCTCTTGGTGATCTATAAAGTACTAAACCACAAACTTTAAATCCTCTCAGTGACTATGTGGCCTGAAGAACAGTCTGCCTTAGAAAGGCCTATCAAATATGGCAAATCTGATTTTTGTTTCAATAGTATTTTCATAAGCAAAGATAATGGAGACAAAGCAATGCACCTTTCCTCACACCGGTCAAAAAGAACTCTGGGGGAGATCAGAGTTGCAAAGGTAAAACAAGTTGCAGTATCTGACTCTAATTTCTAACTATCTTTGTATTTTTAGTATGATGAAGTACTTCTAACTGTCATTTCAAAGGAAACAGCTTTGTATCTGCATGAAAACCTGGTGACAGCAATGAACACAAAGAAATGACTGTTGAATGAAAAACAAACCCACAAACTTGTACCTCAGACGACACAGGAGACTGTGGGGACACATTAGTATTATCACTGTCTTGCTAAAAAGAAATCAAAGAGATGAAATTATAAAAATGAAAATGATGATTTAACAAGAAACATGACATCATGAAATACACGAGATGTGTAACATTTGTCAAGTATGCTACAAACTGGTAGCAACTGCATTTTAAAATATGTAAGGCGAGGAACCACTGTTCGGTGTTTATGTCAAATATTAGTTTTACATCACTTCTTGATTGGTGAATTAACTTTGCTATTACCAAAGCAAGCAAATGTCCTACTGCTCCCCACTAGCAATCATGATCTTTTTCTTTCAAATAAAGGAGTATAAGAGTTATTTCTGCTATGGCTTTGGAATGCAAAGTTAGTTTGTTCAAAAAAGACAAGTGAATAAATTTATTTCTTAATATTTCACACAATTACTACATCTCACCTCATCATTTTCATTTCCACTTGAGCTCTTTCTGGAAGACTTATACTGCAAAACACACACAATTATTACTTTAAAATGAAAGCATGGTTTTCATTTGAGCTAAATGGCTTGCTTTCACTCAGATGTTACTTATTACTGATGAAGCTGCTGAGAAAAAAAGTCATGTTACAGAAACAAAGGAGTAAAAAAGAAACAAACCAAGAAAGAACACGACGTTTCTAGGCTAGACAAGATCTTCATTAATTGAAGAGATAAGAGCATTTTAAAACTAACCACTTTTATAATGTGAACTCTGCATGTGACAGCTGATCCAAGTGAAAAGATCTTAACAACTGCTAACATGAAGCATTATTTCTTAGAAAAAATTATGCAACCTGTGGAAGTTCCTTTTATGTTTTTTATGTGACTAAGATTGCTTACACTTTAAGAGATTGACTTGACATTGTAAAAAATTAAATTAAAAAATAAAGGTTGCCTTTAAAACTTCAAAGTCTGATCACATCCCTTTATATATTTAAGACAATGCTTTTCCCACAGGTCTGTCTGATTGTTGTGTGCTGCCTTCATCACTGTCCCACTTTCCTGATAATGCTAAAAGTGGAGGAAATTAAGGAGGAATTGAAGGAAAAAAATTTACAAAAGTGGTATTTAAAAAAATAAATTTATTTCATTGTCTGTAGATCAAGTGTACTAAGAAATAGGAAAAGCCCCATGCAAATAGAATTCAAAAGATCATCACTACGAAAGTCTAAGTTTGTGGGGTGTATTGGCCAGGCTCCTCCTCTTCCTGACGTGACACAAACGCAGGCTAAGTCAGACATTAACGGTATTGTCACTGCTTTCTCACAACAGCACTGGTACCTATTTTTTTGCCTAGTTTGCCATGGAAGACTGGCTCTGTCTCAGTGGCTCATTGCCTTGTTTTTGCAAATGAAACTATGAATGACACAGTGTATTTTGTAACTGGTACAGGCTGTTTAATTCACTTTGGAGACCCATCTAGAGCTGTGTGTAATGTGATTTCAGGCATCTGCTTCCATCACAGAGCTCACAACTGACTGACATTTAAAGCCATGTTGGGAAGTTATGAGAAACTATTTCTGTATTGGTAGCACAGCTCTTTAACCAGGCAAACAAGTGAATACTGTTTTACTTAGAAGCTTCTCTCTCTCTCTCTCTCTTTCTCTTCCAATGCCACAGCAAACAATTAATTTCAGGATGAAAACCCTGGAAAGAGGATACAACCCCATTATCTCTTCAGGGAAAAAAAAAGGCTTTTGTGATCACAACAATGTATCTGAGCTGTATGGCATGCTGTGTTCTCCCAAGAATTTAATTTCCTTGAAGTTCCCTGGCATTTGACAAAGATGTTTGACAGCAAAGACCCAAGAAACTAATTTCGTAAGTGACAAATTTAATTTTAATTCTACCTAGCATTGCTCAGAACTCTCCTGTTTCTCTACATAGCCCAAAATAAATGTTACCCAATGCTGCTTCAACAGCCCGTCTGCTCTGCAGAAAGCAGACACTGGCACCTGCTGACTGAGGGTGCACACTACAGCAGCAAGGGAACACAGACAAAATTTCCCTTCTGAAATGCAAACTAATGCCATGAGATCCAAAAGGCATAAATCTTCTACCCTTATTAAAAAAAGCATCACCCACCCTCATTCCCCCCATTACCTTGAAATACTCTTTTCTAATTTGTTTACTTCTCCTTCTTTCTTCATTCTGCCAGATTACTGGCTGTGTTTCTGGCCAATGCTGCTCATCCACTGAATCCTTCAGGTTTTCAGGTGGCTGTAATTGTCAGAAAAATGTAAAATGTAAATATACCTCTTGTGTATTAGCACAAATTATTATGAACTATAGTTGTTAATTGTTTGCCTGTTAATTGTTCTCAATCTAGCTTTATGATCTGAAGGTTTAAGAGTCTTAATGGTGATTCTGGTAGAAACTACTTATTTCTTTTCAAATTCTAAAACGTTTCACAGAAGAAAAAAAACTATTAAATAAATCTTCAGAAAATGACACTTTTCTGCAGAGTCTAATTTTGTAGGTAGGTTAGGAAACCACCAAAGGCTGCCAGAAATACACCAGTTACAAATATGGTTAGCCACTAGCACATCTAATTTCACACTGTGAATACTCATCACTCAGAGGTAGGATGGCCACAACAAGACAGTTTGAGCATTTGTTGGCTGATCCTATCTAAAAGATTATACACCCCAACAAGCTGGAAGAGAAATCTGTCTTCCAAAGTATTACATTATGCAATATATACTGAGAGTGATTCTTAATAAATATATATGACTGTCTGCTTTATGACAACTGAAAGCAGACAAGCTGAATGGACTGTTTCCTAAGAGTACCACAACATTTCTGACTGTTTCTTCTTACAAGAATATGAGGGCATTTAAAGCAATTGTAGAGAACTAATAGATTAAAGTAACAAAAAGTACTCTCTACAGGTTAACTGAAATTTTATCATATCATGCAAGCTTCTCATTGAGGTATGGAAAACGAAAGGCCTACATAACTCAGTCCATCTGGAAGTTGTACCTAAAAACCAACCTGAACATTATGGTAAGGCAATACCTTTATATGGAAAGACAAACTAAACCCAAGAAAGTAAAATTTATGCCTCATTAGTGTCAAGACCTTAAAGCTGGTACCACATGCTATTAAAACAAGGGGCCTCCGTTACAAACAAGTCAAATTATCTTGAGGCGTAAGATCTTCAAAGAGTTTATATTTTCCATCACAATTAGGACACCTTCCAGAACTATGTGTCTAAGCAACCATATGAATGCATGAAAAATTTCTGCCATAGAGACAAAACCAAGGAAACAACAACAATAAAATCACTCAAATATAAAGCCACCACATTTATATTTGAATACTTACCTGCCAGCTGTATGGGGACACTGGGGAATTCACTTCATTTGTTGAGATACTAAAAAGTAAGATGAAAGGCGTTATGAAACACTAATTTTTTGTGTATTTTAAAACAAGTTACTGAAAAATGTAAAAAAAGGGAACACTTAAAATGTGGCTTCTCCACAGCACTACAGTATTTTTTGGCCCTCTGTATCAGGACATACCAGGACATCACAATGTGGCTTCAAAGTATGACCACTTAACTAAAATCTGAAAACAGATTTCACTCTCCTTCACCATAACTTGGCAATGGGTCTTGCACACCACAGTACTTTGTTCAGATAAAGCTTCTTTTCAAGTTTTTAGTTTGTTTTGGTTTTAAGTCTCAGAACTGCGTGTTTCATTAACAAAAAAGGAAAAGGCAAATTTAATTTTTCCTGGATTACCCTATAACAAAGAAGCCTAACAGAGCTGTACACTTGAATAGGTGACAGGAACTCAAAGAGAAGAACTTGTGGTAAGTAGGCAAGGCCTGGAAGGTTCCAAGTAACAGCTGCAGCATGATTCACACAACCACAGGACATGTGTGCAGCCAGCTCTGCAAAACCACACTTACCAATGAGAGGGGAGATAGCCAAAATAGGATGTGTCACACTGAGGGAGCTGTACTGGGTCAAGATGCTCCCCTGAGGAGCAGCTGAACTGCAGAGAGCCATTCCCACCCCACTGCTATCCAGCACCAACAGCAGGTACAGCTTCTCTCTCCAAGTTTCACAGCCAAACTGGGGTCTGGACATCTCCCAATTCCCTAAAGACAAGGCTTCGGGTATTTTTGATTATTGGTGGTTTCTGTTTTTTTTTTTTTTTTTTTTGGTTTTGTTTTATTTTGTGTATGGGCCTTGTGCTTTTTTTAATTCAAAGATAAAGCCTAACTACAGCTCCTGCAGACAGTGGATTCCTCAGTAAAACATGTTCCACAAACAATAAAGGTTCTGTAGGCTGAACTCCCAGCTCTTAGGAGCACAAAAGGATTGCCAAGGAGGAGAATTGAGATGCCTAAGCACAGCTCCAGTGCCACCTTGGGTAACACACGATCTAAAACATCTGCACAGCACCATCACCTATGGGAGGAGGTACAACCTTCCACACTGCAATTGGAGGTCTGAAACATAAATGAATGCTGCCATAATCAGCAGCATAATCAAGACCTACAAATTCATGCCTGGATGACATCAACTTTCCTACATGCTCAGAAGAATAATCTGAAACAAAGAAGCTCAGGACTAGATTACTCTTGTAGCTTCAGTTTCATCATGAGCTGAAAGCATTATGACAGAAGATGGCAGTAGTGACATAATAAACAAACATGAAACTAATAAAAGATTGAAAGCTGTGATACATTTAAGTATATCAATACCATTTTTCAGATTCCACTGGCTGCTTTGGCCTGTTCCTCGTGTTTACTGAAACTGAATGATTAAGAAGCCTAGAAAGAAAAAAAATACATATTTAAAAAAATTTCTTAGAATATATTACTTTCACTGCATCACATTTCCTGTAAATAAAAAAAGTTTTGAACATTAAGTGGTACTTTCCATAAAACTGTGTGTATACACACATGAAATCCAAATTAACAGTATCATTTCCAGCTCTTGAAGCATTGCAAGTTCTGTATTTTAAGGAAGCAAAACTTGGTATAATTCAAACCAAAATGAAGTCTCCTCTTATTTTTCTCCCTAAATAGGTAATATTTCAACTGATCTCACACCTGTGTAAAGTCATGCTGCTCTCAACACAAAAGGCCCCACTGTTCACTAAAACTAGAAGACAAAAGATAGTCAACCTAAAGCAGACTAGAAAGGATAGAGACAGACTGAGCACAAAAAAGTCAGTCAGGAGGGGCAGATGAGAAGGTGACTGAGTAAGAACCACTGCAAGTACAAAGGAAATGTAGGGGAAAAGGAGAAGTGGAAAATGGAGAAACACAAGCTAAGAACTAAATGAAAAACTGAATGCCAAAGTTAACCAGTGGAAATTCCATTTTTCTAACTGGTAAACAGTAAAAAAAGCCTAAACTTACAGAGATTCAGAAATGTGTTTTCATCTGGAGCAAACACATACCACGTGTGTGTGCACAGGAAGATGATATGAGCTATTATGGATATTTTAAGTGTTAAAAATCACAAATCTATCAGTAACACTTAAAAGTAAATGTTTTCAAGTAGGCATCATGTTGAATTGAAGCAACAAATTCTGAACTCTTGAAGGTAGCAATGTTACACTTCAACACTGACTTCATGTGCAGAATGTGATGGAAGTGTATTTACACAGAATTATATTGAGAACTAGACTGTATTAAGAATCAGAACACAACCAACTATTCAATGAAGAAAGTGAAACACTAGGCCCCTTTTTATATTTCACTATCATTACATAGTGCAGCATAGTCATTAACTTTAAATGATTGATGATTTTTCAATCAAACTTCTCTGATTACTGTGGTAACTTTGAGCTCAGTAATCTCATTTGCAGTATAAACCCCTTAATGTGTGACCCTCACTTTAATGGGATTATGAGAAGTTAAGCCTGTAAACCTGTAAATGCCTGTAAAAGTTAAAGCCTGTAAAAGTTAAGCCTGTAAATGCCTGCTGTACTCAGTCTGCAGCATCTGCTTCCTGTATTCTGCCTTCAGTTTTGAGGGGACATTCCAGAATTAATTTATACTACAGCCTAAAAAAAGTGTAACCAAAAAAAATATTCAGAGCATGGGTTATCAAACCAGAATATAAACGTGCTATTTTAGAGTCATCACTTTTAACAAAGAATCCCTATTTAAACTGGCTTTGGCTTCAACTGAAAGCAAGGAGAAATTCAGACTTTGAAGGAAGCAACGATTACAATTAAAAAAAAAATTAGACTCAGTTTGATGCAAAACTTCCACCAAAACTGACACTGTAGTGTAAATGCAATGATTGTACATAATACAGGCTATTCCTTTTTTAAACTTATATGAAATACAAGAAAAAACTATTCAAGCTAATTATAACATATGTACACACACACTATTCAGCTACTTTTCACCATTTCTGTGCAACAAGTATCTAATTAATGACTGACTTCATAATGAACGAAAATTATTTAAACGAAGTATATTTTTATACTTTCTAAAACAAAAGCAGTGTTTTTTGAAACTTCCTGCTTAAAAACTGAGGAATATTGATGGGGAAGTAACAGCAAGTTCAGTATCTGACATCTTGTGAGCCCAGTTATAGAAATCTCAATTTCCTGCGGAACAATGAACTTGAAAACTTTTAACTAAAGAAAATAGTGATGAAAATTAATTTGAATTTACTAAATTGCAGACAATTGGCAAAATAATTTGTTCAGCTGAAAGGGGGTTGGGGGGGAATTACTGCAGGCATGTTAATTACTATCCTCCAGGAAATACAATGCAAAGCAGAGTATGTAAAATGAAAATAGTAGGTCAAATTCAGAAGTTACACTCAAGTGTGCTGTTGATGGTCCAACAATTTCAGCAACTGTTGCCATTCATACTAGCACTCATTAAATGCAAACCTTTTATTGTACAGGTCAATTATGGAGCCAAATACAGGTGATGTGACTGACTCGTGAACAAAGGACACCTGTGCTAAAGTGCAATTAATTTCCTACTTATGATTCCTGCAAACCACACCAATTCTGTTGTTACAGAGGGAGCATACAAACTAATCCTCTGAAAGGGTTCTAAAACTCACACAGATTTTAAAATCTAAATTACTCAACACCACATGTTTATATATTCTACTTCTATATTATGCAAGCACAGCGTATACGGCAAAGTGCTTTACCAGACAAGACAAAAAGGTGATGGCAAGACCAACTATGAGATTGGAGAGTATTTTCTCAAGTTTCAGGATTTAAAGAGTGGAATCTCTTCTCAGCACTTATGCTTTCATATTTTGTGCAAACATAACAATGATTAATGGACACAAATGAAGTGAACAATAGTAATGTTATTTTAAGGTCAGCTATCTTCAAGTTTAGACAAGCAAGTACTACACCTTGAACTGCTAAAGGGTAAAGAGATACTAGAAATATTGTGCAGTGAGACAAAAGTGATTTATTTTCAATTCATTCCAGAGCAGTCCACTGGCTTCACATGTGGCCCTGCTTTGTGACTGAAGCTGTGCTCTTCTGGATTTAGACAGTTTTAGAAAATTGCTGCTGCCAGGTAAGAACCCAGACTTAATTTTGATGCAAATTCAAATTCATTGACTCATTTGGAACCAATGAGGATTATTTAATCTACCCTACTGTCTCTTGAAAAAGACAAGCAGTATCCAGACTAATTTACGGAGCTTCAGTTTAGAAGGTAAAAAAGTTTGAAATCACTTTATTCAACACCTACATGTCTGAGCATAGCCCACACTATACTCCAATTTTATGTAACTGGTGAGGTTTGCGTATTACAAATACTTCCACCATGGGCCAAATGCAAAACAAATTAACTCTGGTCATGCTAACTTGAAAATTATCACTTTAAAACCAAAGTATCAAACAAGCAACACAAAAACACCAAACAAACAAAACCCCAAAAAACTAAAAGCACCACTTTGTCTGAGGTACTATATCAGAGGTAATATACTTAAAGAAAAGTTTTTAGGTTTGGATTCCAAGAGCTCTTTGGAGAATTGCCTATCTAAATATTTTTCTTAATTATTATTTCATCCTAAAGAACAAAAAATGCATTGCAAACTATTTTTGGTAACAAAACATCTTAGGCTAACTCAGCCAATCCCTTTAACTCTGTTTTTGTTCAAGAAATGGCCAAGACCATTTCTTTTGTCCACATTTTAACTCTGGAAATCTGAGGCTCTACAAACCCTTTATACCTTGATGCACGTCCTGCCGCCCTGGTCCTCTGGAAGAGTTTTTCACTGAATGAAGTTCTATAGCTTAGTGGCCTTCGTCTGTATTCACATTTCATGCACACCAAAGCCAAAGACGGAAGAAGGAAGCAGGATAGGTTGATGGGAAAGGACAGGGAAGTCATTAGCATAGCAAGCAAAAGGAAAGGAGACTGCATAATATTACAAAAAACATACACTGAACAAACAGAAACATGATTAGTAAGGAATTATTTTGTGATGCTTAACTTCCCTGAGGATCCTGTTTACTGACCGAACGTATTTTCCACAAATAAACATAGAAGTATCTTCACTAAATACTAAGTATTATTCTTAATGTCAGTTAAAAAATACCATGGATTCAGAATCAGGGCTAAATTTTCTATGAGAGAAGATTTTGAGCTCATGTACCTAAAGATACATAAGCAAACTTTAAAATTTAAATGCTTAACTAGCTAAACTAAAGAAGGAAAACTTAAGAACTATTAAGATTGCACATCTGCATAATTCAAGACAAAGCAGAACAATTAGCAAGACCACTGCACTAAGACACAACAACATATGATGAGTAAAATTCAAGCTGCAGCACTTCAGAAGAGGAGTGGCTTGGTATTTCAAGTGATTAGATAACCAGGAAACATGCAATCAAACAAGACCTCCATGCAACATAAATAACCATCATATAAAAACCTAATATAAGAAAAATACCCTCATTCTCCCTTCATTAATACCAGGAAATTATGCATTCTTGGTCTTATTGGCAGTACTTTTGGTACTAAGAATACACTTGCATTAAGATTTCATTCTGATTTTTCCCTTCCCTGTGAACATAACCAATTCTTGAATGCAGGGCATGGAGTTCTAAGCAAAACCTGTTTTATCTTTCACTCATGCACATTACTGTTACTGTATTTACCTAATATAAAACGCTGGTGAATTTTTAAGACCCTGCAATTCATAGTATTGGGATCTCAGTTGCTCTGAGGGCTTCAAGTGTATTTCAACCTTCTTAAGAGCAAAGTGGCAGAGTCTCATAATTACACAGAAATTTGAAATAAAACAGTATTAAAGTTGGTATGAACTCATATCCATTACTGTGGGATACTAAATGAGTGTTATGAATTATTTTAGTTAATGAAATATTAATAACTACAACTTCCATCTCTCAGGAGAGCTTAGTCTTGAAGTACCTTGCAGCATTTACCTGCTTGGGAAAGGAAAAGTACAGAAAGTGTTCCTAGCCCAGCCTGGTCATATCTGTGTGACTGCAGACATCCCTTCCTGTTCCTCATTTTACACAGTTTCTAACTTGTTCTATTACATTCCTTTAATCTCCTGCTTGTTCCATGGCTCCTTTTCAAGAATTGTTCTGTTGAGATGCCCATAATGAAGCAGAGAAAGATTGGCACTTGAAATTATTTATTTTTATACATAGGTATTGTCATTTGACAGAGTAATGTCCAAACAAATTTCCCCTTCAGTCCACAGGATATTGTCTGATAGAAGTACCACCTAAATTAGCTTGTATCTGAATAGAAATAACCAGTCACAAACAAACTATGCAGGTTGTGTAATTCAGACAAGAAACACAGGACAGGTATCTTGACAGAGTCTGTCACTTCACTCTTCAGCAGCTGGACAAAACTGTTCTCAAGGTGTCAAAAGCTTTTGGGTATAAGAGAGGTTAAAGAATAAATTAATTGTAACACAAGTTATTTTAGCTAATATTGTAATACCTGTGTTTTTGTTCTTGCTGCAACAACTGAGCTGCTATTTTTCTCAAGTCAGTCACTTCTTTGAGTTCATCATCATCTTCAGCCAGCAGCTGTTCTTTCTGGAGCCTGAAAAATTAAACATTAGTGACCTGCCTGACTTTAGTGAAGCAAGACACAGAACTGGCTCATTATGGCAATAACTAAGCAGTGCTCCCTATAAGGTTATTCTCTGTCCAAGAGGAACACTCAGTGTTCAATACGAGAATTCTTTCCTCCATATGCAAGGAGCTTAAAAAAACCCCTCACTTTCACCTCTGCCACTACTAGTAAAACCTACCCCAAAAAATGAAGAAGATTTACCTTTTTTCATCTCCCCAGTCCTCATTTTGTTCTATTTTCTGGGATTTCTCAGGATGTTTTCCCCGTTCCTTGAACAAAATGAAAAAATAAATGTTAGAATTGAATCAAGGGGAAAAAAAGAAAAAAAATTATCAAGGCTACTGAACAGGGTTTTTTTTTGTCAATCTCTGGTACCTTGCCATAGGAGAGCAGGGGGCCAATCTGTGCATCTCCCTGCTCAGGAAGGGCTCCCTCCTCTGCATTGGGATCAATGTAGTCAAACGCCTCCTGGTCTAGGGAGGATTTATGAAGAACAGGAAAGATATTAAACAGTTCTCTCAACCAAATCTTATTCCTGAGAGAAATAAGTACTTATGAAAAATGTTAAATAAAGATATAACATAGAAATTCTGCCTTCTTAAGCTAGAAATAATAGTTTTTTTCCTTTCTCTCCAGCCTTTTCTGTTTGTGATTATTACACTGTTTTCTGAACTGATGAACATACAATACCAACACATGATCCTGTAATTTTGTGCCATTTTTTTACATTAGATTACCTAAGCAAAGTATCTCTGTTATCTAACATGACAAATGCACAACTGGTATTACCTTTCTGTGGATCTAGTTTACTTCCCATTATGTGATTGTCATTCCTTAATGTCTGTTCCCTTGTTGATTCTGACACCTGGGAGTGAAGGCTGATTGTATCATCATCAGATGGCTGCAAAGACACTCACAGTTAGTACAGAACTGACATGGAAATGATGTTATTATATGATTTCCAATATTCCCATCATATCATATTAATTAGAATCAACCTTAACCAGAAAAGTTAAAGAAATTTATAAATAAGTTGTGTCTGATAGGGAAGTCTAATGGTTTAAATTCAACTGTACAGATACTGAAAGAATATTAAATGCAACTTACGAAGGTATTTCTCAAATGACATAAAATACTAAGGAAAAACTTCGAAAAGCCCAGATATTACAAATTCAACAGCGAAAAAATACTCACTTCTGTAGTGGACAACCTTTTATCCCCATTATCACTTCCAATGCCAGAGTCTGGTCCATGATTTTTACTGGGATAAAAGTCCTCCATGCTACATTAAGAAAAACAACACAGAGAAAGTCCAACAAGAATGAAAGAAACAGTAGTTTCACTTTCCTGAAAGAAAATAAACATCCTTTTCAAAATCTGTTCTCTACACTCAAAACCCCCACTACTCACCTGTCTGTGAGTGGCTGGGAGGGGATTCGTTTACCTAATGATGGAAGATCCAAAGAATCAGGTTTTTTATCTATTCTGAGGCACGCCTGAATACTGAGGAATTTAAATATATGTACTTTGCCCTTTAAACATATCTGTTGGGAAACACAGGAACAAAAAGAAGTCTTTATTACACAGCATGTCAGCTGAGAATATACCCCAAGAAATACCTTCTGCACTACAATTGCAGCCACAACACCCCAAAAGGAGAAACACAGCTAAAACAATGAAAACTTGATTGGTATGACTTAGAACAGCTTCTTCTAAGATCCTAATGCAAATTTCTGTACTTGTGTGCTTTAATACTAACCTGTGCTGGTGGTATCTGCATTGGATTGTTATCCAAAACTATAACTTGTAAGTGACGTAACTTTCTGTAACAAATGGGGATTTCTGTAATTTTATTACAAGAAAAATCCAGCTTTACCAAGGGAAGGTCTCCTAATTCTGCATTGAGGAAAAAAAAAGTAAACAAAAAAAAGAGAATCAGTTATCTTCTTAGCACTTTACCTAATTTGCCTACATCAATGGAAAGAAGATGAGTAGCTCACCATCTGGCAACATATGGAGATTATTTCTTCTTATGTTCAATTCTCTAAGTGACTGCAATTTTCCTATTTGCTGGGGAAGAACTTGAAGTTCATTACAGCTAATATCCTAAGAAAGATATAATTAATAAATCAACTGAACATCTTAAATGAAATTACACAGAGGAATACTGCGATCAAAACTATTATAAAGCACACTACTAAAAGAAAAGAGATCCCAGCTATCTTGAATTTTCCACAGAGAAGATGTACCATAACAGATCTTGCTGGTTTTTAAAGTATCTACTGATTCCAGAAATTCAATTCAAGAAGTTGAATCAATGAATGATGAAATACTGGGTTTGAAATTAATACTGTAGACTAGCAATCAGGAGTTTCTGGTGTAGTTCCCAGATCTGTCAAAAACTTCTTGTGCTATTGCTGCCAATTGACTGGCATTCTGCTCCCCTTCTAAGAATTCTTTCTCCTTAATAAACCTTGAACCAACCCATAAAACTAAAAAATATACAGACAGCAATAGCAGGCTCACCAGCTTTTTGGATACAAGCACTAGAGGGTGACAAAGCTGCATCAAGTGAACACAGATTGCAGCTATTTCTGACACTAATTTAGTACTAATTTATGTAGACCAGAGTGATTAAACAATCACATAGAGCCTTTCTAGCCCTCTTATGTTCTAAACAGGTATATCACAGATAGTGGAATGAAACTCTGTCTACCATGCCCTTAATCATCACCAAGCATGCATTGTGGGTTTGGCAACCTTGAAAAATAAACCAAAAATACCAATAAAACACAGTAACTGAAATTCCGATTTTGTAGCTCTATATTCAATAAAATATTAATAATTTATTATACTGAAAAGACACTGTTTATAAGTTTACTTAGGACAAAGATTCACAGTTGTACTTACCAACTCCATTAGGTCTCTCAACTTTCCAATTTCTTCTGGAATGGAGACCAGCTTGTTATTACTGACAACCAGAACTTTCAGTGGAAGATCAAACAGGTATTTTGGCAACGTTGACAAAAGATTTCGACTTGAAAGAAAGAAAAAGGGATAAGCAAGGCTGGATTATAATCTTTTTTTAGCTCTCAGGGAGTCTGAGATGAATACTGTACAACATTTCACCCATCCCAGATGACTTTCTCCACCTATTACAATTTAATTTACAATGTCCATCACGAATTCCTTGTTGATACAGCCTATTTCAGGTGTGTGCATTTTTAGATCCCCATTTCACTTGATGAAATGAGGATGTACTCGGACAGAATCTAATACTAAAATGTACAGAGAAATCTGTTAGAAGAAATAATGTTTGACACTTGCTTTCATTCTGCTGAAGATAGTACCTTCAAGAGGAATCACCTGATCTGACAGTCTGCCAAACCAGAATTTTATATTAAGGCCATTGCTTCTCAGGTCATGTTGTTGTGTCCCTTCTGAGCTACCACAAAAAGCCTAAACATTTATTTATTTTGCTGAGTAGTAGTCTGGAAAGCAAGTCTTAATTAAAATGTATTTCTTCTGTGTATACAATTTTCCAGCTGCATGCATGGATACCTGCTTTGAAATACAGTTACCCACTACTTGATTTAAATCTATATTGAAAAAACTACACATATTCATGGACTTCTACTGCCAGAAACACATAAAATGTTTCTAGTAAGGTACATTTTAAAAAGTCATTGGAAAACAAGCTTGTTCAGATGTGGTATGAAAGCACATTCCTTTCACAAATAAAAGTAAAAAAATAAAAATCAGTAATTGCTGTTGATTTAGATAGAACCGGCGCTTTTTTGTCAAAAACATGCTTTTAAGTGCTGACACTTCGGTTCATACTACATTAAGAAAAGTACCAGAAGTTTTAGTGCTTAATTGATCTGTAGAGTACTGCTTTAATAATCTAAAAATCTTGGGGTTTTTTAATTTTTTCTCCATGACTGCAGTTTATAGAACTGCAAAAATCAACCAAAACCTATCCTTGCAATGTTACACCATAAAATGAAGGGAACTTCCTAACAGTATCTTTATAAAAGCAATGTATTCATGCTGTTAAATTCTAAGTGAACAATACAGACAAGTTATTCATATAGGTATGCATTAAGTCTCTTTTTATGTTGTATTTCAGGCAGGGATGCCAGGTTTTTTTGGATGAAGGCATGAGAAGCAAAAATACAACATGCAAGTAAACCTTTTTTGAACTGACTATGGAAACGTGGCAGTGAAGCAGTCATTCATGTTGCTTACATAGATTTCTTCTGGGTTTTTCAGGTTTTGGGTTTTTTCAGGAGCTGTCTGCTTTACTATGAAATGCACAGTATGTTTCTTCCACCATCTGAACTCCAACTTAGAATTTGAGATCATGTGGTTTTCTCCTGTAACAAAGCACCTGAGCTAGGAAGGCAGGATTTTAGCCTGTTCTCCAATGCTACAGCCCACACGTTCCTGCACTGTGAGAAGTCCTTGGAGAGGAGCACAGAAATGAGGACAAAGCACAGTTTGGCAAAGGATGGTCAGGAGAGTCGACTCTTGAAAGAGGAGTTAGAACTACACAGAACTTCTGTGTAAAGAAATGTGTTCAGCACCTCACACACCATCAAAAGGGAAATGGGCTGCTGCTGAAGAAAGGCCGTATTTCCTTCAGAAAATACTGCAGTTTTGCATCATATTAATCCTCTTTAAAACTGTGACAGAGCACGTTACTTACAAATTAGCACTGTAAGAACTGATATTTGCAGATTTTGAGACACAGTAGATTTGGTGGATTTAAATAGCTCTTAACTGAGAAAATGGTTTTGGATTTGATGCAGCCAGTATCAGACACTAGGAATATTGTGGAAAACAGGGTCAGGAGAGGTTTCTAGATTCCCTCTCCTTCCAGAGCTGGTATCTATCTTCTGTTCTTGTGAGAAAATCCAACCATAAGTTTTTCAAGTTTAAAAAGAGCAGTACAGCAGTGGATGTAATTAATGTGCAAAATGAGCAGGACTTTCTGGCCAGAGTAATTTACTCTCTTGATAGCAGCAATTTTTTATACCTGCAGTTTCTGAACACTATCTGTCTAAATAAAATCAGAAGCAAAGCAAATTCTGCAAAAACAATGACCTGATAAGAAAAATGCCAACTCTCCAAGGAGGTAAATTATATAAAGACCAAAACCAATCACCATTACTCACCTAATGTTAAGGTAGGTAAGCATTTGCAGGTTTTTAATAGATTCTGGAATGGATTTGATACAGTTGTGATACAAATTTAAAGTTTCCAGTGGTGCAAACAGCCAGACATCAGGAGGAATCTCAGTAAATCTGTTCTTTGAAAGATCTAGAAGCAAATGGAAAAAAATTTCCTTTTTTAGTCAAGACTTTCCCTGCAGTAAGAGAAGATAAAAGTACCCACTGTTATTCTTGTCATGCTCCTACAAATTAAGGTGTTGCAAGAAGTGTAAAATAATTCAGTTTTACCAGATGCTACTGCATATAATTAATACACAAAAGAGCCTTAAAATACTAAAAGATTATTGCTCAATATGCAATTACAACAGAAAGTAGAAGAATGACAGGAATTCAAAAATACATTTCCTACTACATAGTTACAGTTACAATGCCACTGAATATCAATTATGATTGTCCCTCTTCTGTCAAGTCTTTGTTCTGCGCAATTCTTGGGCTTCTTCCCCTTCAACCCTAGGCACAACAGTAAATCCAGGTACAAACCCAGTCAACATTATTTTTCCTGTTTGACAGCTACAGTGGAAGCCAAAGTCATTGTACAATGTATCTGCAATGTTAAAGCCAAGTTCCCAAAACACCCTTACACAGTAACTGACATTCTCCAGCTACACGTTTGTAACTCAGCTAAAAAGGGGATAGAGTTGTACAAACCAATGCCACAGGTATTTACCTATAAGAGTCAAGATGAAATTTAGCCTGGCCTAAAAGCAGAAGGAGGAGCTATCTTTGACCGTGGAAACACAATTCTTGAGCTAAAGTTATTCTGACAATGCATGACTGCATTATGTAAATCTGCATGCAGGAGTTAGGACAAAACAGTGCATTAGCAAAATGCACAGCACCTCTGACTACACAAAACCTTCAAAAGAACCAGAAAATACAAAAGAAACGTGACCCAAGAATCCTGGAAATTACCAGCTAAACTACGAAAATCTGTGTCATCAAAAGTCCACCCAACTACCTTGGAAGAAAGAGATATTTACTTGAGAACAACTGCCTACCCTTCTGAAAGTAACTCTGGTTCTCAATCCCAGACATTTCAATAGGATGTGGTTTCTCAGAAATGCTGAACAAACTCTTTTAACAGAGAAGTAATACAGATCCCTTGCTATTTCAGGCTTTAGTTCTCAGTTTTTAACACTCACATGGAATAACTGTTTCTGCTTAGCTCCCATCACATTACCACCGGAATGAACACACAGTTCGGCAAAAAGCCTAGAAAGGGGTTGGAAAATTGGCTCAAAGTCATTGCCAGGTTCAAAGAGAGCTCAACAACCTAAAGTTTAACTGGCAAACCAGCTACGAGCAGCATTTTTCTGGGGCAAAACTGGAATCAATACTGTTTAGATTCTTCATCACCAACCTGGCAGGTCAGGACAGAATGTGCCTTCAGGGAGTGCACAGACAGCATCCAGCCTGAGGGAGCAAAGAGGCAACTCAGGCTGGAGGGATGGGATGAGAGCCAGGAGCTCACCTGGCAGACACCCAGCTTGAATAAAGGCTCACCTGTGGCAGATCCCTGCTCACACCAGCATGAGCTGCAGGACAGGAGGGTCCAGGAAAGCTGTGCACAGAACACAACAGGCTGAATGCAGGACACCAGGGTGCTGAGCAGAGGGAATGGCCTCCACAGTGTGCTGCAGGTGACCAGCAAACTAAATGGACTGGTACAATGCAACATCACCTTCCTGTGGAGCTATTTTTGGCAGTAGCTCTAACTTTACTTGAAGTCTGTAATATGTAAAATTTTGTGTGCTATCTGGTTGTCACTCCATTATTTCTAAAAAACATTCTCAAGTTTAAGTACTACAAAGTCTTCCTACAGATCAGGGTATTCACTGTTGATGCTGAACTCTGCAAACTCTACCTGCAAGAGGCAGAAAAATACCTTCCTAGATTGAAGACATTCCTAATGAACCGTGAGAAGAACGGAATAAAGTTAACTAAAGCTGAACATCTGAACAAAACCTAAAAAGCTTATTAAAAAAATTAGTATGCTTGAGAAAGTTTTCACAACCAGTGAAGTTCATTTTCTGTTTTCCACTACATCAATTTTCAAAATGTTACAGAAAAGTGACAGCTTTCACAAGGAAGTTTTCTGCAAAACCCTTCTTAAACAAATGCTCTCTTGTTCTAATATTCAGCAGTGTGACACCTGCATGCAGAAGAGATGCCCAGTTTTATTGCCGGCACAGTTCTACAACCTCCACCACATGCTGACATCTTTGACACAAACCCATCCTGAAAAAAACAGCTTAAAGCCTCTTCCTGATTTGGTTTTATAAGCAGCTGGAAGGGTGACTGAAGGCTGGTACAAAGATCTAGTCCACAACAGAATCCCACCCTACTGCCACTGGTCCCAGGAGCAGGACTGGAGGCTGGACCTGAACGAGAAGGCTCAAGGGCGTCACCAAAATTTTGCTTCTGTATTTGCTTGCAGCCACATCTCAACCACACATCTTGGAAAGTCCCAGGTTAAAAAACAGCTTTGCTATTTCTTCTGCAGAAATAAAATCTAGAGGCAGGCCAGATAACAAGCAGAGCATGCACCAACTCTCTGCTCTGGATGAGTGGACCAGGGGTGTAATACTCCACAGGCAACATAAACCAGCTGTGGTTTCCAGCTGGAAACCTGACACAAATCACATCAGCACAGTCTGGCTGGAGCCCCTCAGTGCCCTTGTACAGAACCCACACAGCTGCACATCAAAATACACACCAAGGTCACAGCATTTGTGTATTACTGTAGAAACCACTTCTCTGGAGACACTGCCTTTGAAGACACTGCAGGGCAACGCTCATACTTTTTTACTATAAAATCCAGAAATCAAAACTGAATTAGGAAATGATACCCACCATCTCTCACTAATAAAATAGAAAAAGGTAAATAAAGAGGTGGGAGACAGCATGACTTCTATTCCAAGCAATTTTTCATTCTGTCATTGCAAAGCAGCAATAGAATAGCTCCATGGGTTGGTTCAGGTTTTTCTGAAGAGGAAGATTCAACTATCCATAGTTTTCCACCATATTCTCATATTGAATGTGCTTGCAGCGTTTTTAAAACAAGTAAGGCTATTTTTATCCGAAGAATGGTTTCTAGTCCAAAAATGTTTTCATAACAAGCAAGAAGTTTATGAGCTAGTATTGTCTATTATGGCAAATAAAATGTAGATGTGAAACGTATGCAATTTAGGTACTTCTTGAAGACTAATAACACAATGACTGATCAGGAAAATACAGTCTGAAGAAAGGAAGAAACTTTAGGAATATAGTGATCCTCTATAACAAGACAGCTTTCCTCTCATTTGAAATGAAAGCAGGCTGCCAGCACTTGAGAATGGCTTTGTAAGGGTTAATAGACTGGAGAAGCAAGGAAAGCTGCTAAATGCAGAATCACAGATGATTTAGGATGACAACTCCTCTGGAAGTGAGATTATAGGAATCCTTTGCTTAACCAGTTTAGACTGGAAAACTCTCAGTGGGAGTGTTATGTGAGGACTAAATAGAAGACACTCCCCATGCCCGCTCATGAATCACAGGGTACTTCAATGCACAATCTCTGCAGGAACAATGAAAGTGAGAAGTACACCATTACCAAGGCTAAATTTGAAAGAGGAACTAGAAAAATATGAAGAAGTCGGTTGCAGTTTGGTTTTTTTTAACAGAAAAAGTAAAGTCTTTAGTTACAATACAAGAGTGATTAAAAACAATAAATAGAAAGATCAAGAGGAAAGAATTTTAGGAAATCAGTCTGGAAGGGAAGCTATACTAAGTTATCTTGTGTATATTTAAGCCATGATCAAAAGGGAAAACAAAAAGCTCATGCTGTCAGGCTAGAGCAGTGTGCAGCAAGGTAGTTAAGCAGTATTAAGATCATATTTGCCTTGTTTTTGCACTTTTCCCTAAGGATGCAGCATTGCCTACCGTCAGAAACATGATGATACAACAGATTGGCCTTTTATTTAAGCCAGTACAATCCCTTTTATATTCACATATTACATACACTACATATTGAATTTGAAATACGAGGCTTAGCTAGGAAATTTACACTTGAACCTCTTGTTTTTTATAAAAATATGTTGCTGATCCAGGATATTGGTGTTAGACTTTTGGTCGCTCCAAAATGATATTAAGAAACTAGATCATAAAACCCCCACATTCCTCACCCCACAAACCCCAGAACTGCTCTCCTAACTCATCACAGATACAGATTTTCCTAGCCAGCTTTTCTAGCAATGCTTTAGCCCAAGCCAACCAAAGCCTAAGAACAGTTGTAACTGTATAATTAGTCCTTCAGAAGACAATGGATGCATAAAAAAAAGTGTTCGGACCTGATTCCAAAGATACTCTTTTAGTCAATCTGAACATAAATCTGAGGTCACCACACAGAACATGGCTAAAACTCATTTGTCTGTCAGCTGCAAGATGATTCTGGAGAAGAAAAAAGTAGCCTCAAACACTACAGAAACACCTGCATGTGGTATCTCCAGGAGGCACGAGCTGTCAGTGTCCACAAACCACTGACTGAAGCAAGCTTTGTTACACAAGCAGTGAAATTGGTTTGTCCATGCCAAGTGCCATTTCCTGAGGTTAGTTACAGCAGACAGATCTCTTCCTGCGCTTCTCAGTTTCTCAACAAATTGGAGAAGGAGCCTCAGGAGAAAGGAACCCTTAAGCTTCCCAAGCTCACCTCAAATGGGATGTCTCTCTAGTATCTCCCTCAAACTCTTCACATCCACTTGCAGTTTCACAGTTCCAATCTTAATGCATGACTAGTGCTGTTAAACACAAATGTTTTAAAATTTTCCCTTCAAAGGAAAAACAAATCTGGGTAATTAAGTAATAAATATCAGAACTCTTCAGACTTACTTACGTTGCAAAATGAAGTCCTGAACAATTAAAATACATCCAGATATAGAATGATTGCCCACACTGACATGAACAGCAACCATTTGCTAAGGAGACCAAAAATTTAGAACTTACTGGCAAAGAATGTTCAAGAATTACAGCAGCATAAATCCATAAATCCAAGTAACTGTGTATTTCACGTACAAATCAACATTTGCTCTTCAACATTAAGAGCTATGGTGAAGGACAACACAGAACAAACTGAGCACCCATCAGCTCTTGTGCACAGTAAGGAAATTGAGAATACCTGAGCCAAAACCCTGTAGCTCTCAGGAAACTGAACTGACCACAAATTGTCACAAGGAAAGCTATGTGCATTTAAAGTCTATTCTTAAAAGCTTATGTACCAATATTTACCTTGATTTTTATCTGTCCTGAATTTTCAAGTCAAGTAGAAGCAGTCTGTCTTCTGTTTAAAAAACAAAGAAACACTCCCAGGACTAGAGGTGGATACAAGCAGCTTTTACTTTTTTTCAACTGGGTGTTAGCATGGAATAGCTTTTGGTTTTGTGAAAAGGTATTACAAATAGGTATCAAAATGGTATTTGGACTGTAAATCCAACAACTGAAGAGCAAGGAAATACCTGCTTTATGCTTATCCCTGCCCCTAAGTTTTGTTACAGACTTGATCTGTGCAATTAAAATGATAAATAAAGAAGCTGTACACAACCACATAACTGAGGTGTCTCATCAAGTACAGAGGGAGGGTTGTACAGGCAATGAGAAACTCCATTTGACAGAATCTGAGTTTTTGGTTTTTCATTCCGTTCAGCTCTTCTGAAGAAAAACAAAATCCTTTTTAAAAATACACTGTTATTACTTAAGAGACCTCAATAAAAAACTAAACACCCTGTCAGACTGAACCATAGTTCTCTCACATGAAGGAAATGTTTCTGTAATTGGAATAGACCAATAGTTGTCTCACACTTCTGCTACCAGGGAGAGAGAACTGAGATCCAGCACACTGGCTCTGAAACCAAAGCAGCCTTAAGGAACCCACTATTCCAGCCCACCTGCACTAAGCCCAGCCTCCCAGTCTACACTGCATGCACCTACACTGAACAAGTCAAAATTGGCAGCTTGGTTCAAGCAATTCTTGTTTTTCATGTAAGCTGCCTCCACTCACCACATGTTGGTTTGTTCAGGTATGTGAGGTTCTTCCTAAAATCTGTACTAACAGAAAACTAAAACAGAAGCTCTGATCTAAAGGTTGGAACAACTGGGGGGCCTGCTGGTGCTGATCTCCTGCACGCCAGTGCTGTCCATACAAATCAGATTTGTTACTTGAGGTGCAATAAGCCAATAATTACACACTTGAGAGATGCACTCATTATTTATTTCAGAGTAGTGCAAGCCTGGGTGCTCAGGGGTATTCCACAAGTCACGCACACCAACTATCAAAACTTTTTACTATTTATACATTTTAGCAAAGAAAGGAATTAGTGTTCACTGGCTACAAGTTACATAATCCTCTTAATAGTCAGTATTCTATCTTCTCCTGGCTAATGACCTCTCTCACTTCTCACACCAATTAGCCCGTGTGCCCAGTCTCTCTTTGTCTGGGTCAGCGGGTTTCTTGGGTTGGTGGTCTGTTAGTGTTGTGATCTCTCCATGCTGAAATTACCTTTTATCCACTCAGAATTGATTCAGCAGAGATTCTGAGTTGGCTTTATAGATTTCATCCTTATATTGGGAGTTCTGCCAAGTGTCCTTGTGGCCCATAAATTCTGCACTCCCTGTGCCCGCTATCAGTGGTACACCCTTGTTCCCAAGCCTTGTTAACTGCCCCCCACATCTCAGATCACGGAAGCCTGTCAAGCCCTAAATCTTAACAAGGCAATTCTTAAAGCAGTCATTTGTTTTTCTAACACCTGGACACCACTTAGGGCTTTACCTGTTAGCTGCTACCTGTTTCACAGATTAAATTTCCCTCCTTGCCAAGTAGACTTGAAAGTACACAAAGATCAAACATCAAAGAACATCCTTTCTCAAGAAAATTTTACATATGCCACATTTTACAACATGAGGACAAACTCAAGATGAACTTCAGGGAATTCTTCACCATGTTGCAACATTAGGAAGATCCAGACATTTCCAACACAAGATAACACAGTTCTCCAGCTCTGGAGTGTGTTCAGCTGTTTCAGCACAGCATGATTTAAATGGAAAATAAAGAACACATCACCAGGATCACTCCTCAGTCTGGAACATGAAGGTGCAAATTCAAATACCGCAGCAAGAGGACATAAATCATTATTTCATGTCATAGATTATCTTCCTCTCCATTAGTGAAGGTGTCTTGGCTCCACAAATCTTTTGGAGTTTGAAGTGGTAAGCAGAAAATCCCACTGGAAGCTTCTTTTGTTTTGACACTTTAGTACTTAGTCTAGACTATAATTGTTAAAATGCTTTACTACCAGAAGGAGTGAAATGTATTTTCTTGACAAGTCAGCAAGACTTCTTAAGCTGGCACATTACAGCACAGGACATCTTCCTCCCACTTAAACTCACCATCATTTATCGGTTTAATTCTGACAATTTCATTTTTGGCTTTGAAATTTTTAATTCCAAATTTCTGTTTCACAGACAAGTAATATATGGGAACATAATCCTCACTGGATAATGAAGCAAAGCCTGAGTTTGTTAAGGAATACCTCAAATATGCACAAAATTCCTAAGGAAAGACTCTTACCCCAGCCTCTATATGCTCAGTAACACACATCCAAGCCTTTGTCCTGACAAACTTACAATCTAAATAACATGAGGCAGAGACAGAAGCTACAACCAACCTGCAGTAATCAGTGTTTACTACATGACTTATCTTTTGTGCAGATAAAATGGCTTGTCACTGGATAAAGTAAGCAGAAACATTTTTCAAGTAAGCTAAACTGCTGGAAGACAAAGAATGCTGGAAAATAAGGCAACGGCACTAAGATGAAAGCAGAAAAAACCCTGCAGGAACTGGGTAAACCAGCAGCCCATGAGCACTGAGGGAAGAGGGTCCAGAAACAACTCCAGCAGGCTCTCCTGAGAGCTGGAGGCCCCTGCTGTAGCAACTTCAGCATCTGCTCTTATTGGCTGGTGCCTCCTGTTGACTCTGTCTTGCTCCTGCCAGACCCCATGGCAGTGTTTAAGAATGGCCACAGCCACTTCCATTACCTTGAAAATAATTATGTGACATCTCTCATTACTGCATGTAGTGATTCGAAGCCAAGACTCTCAGAAACCTTTAAGTTCTAGATCAGCCTTCAACAGAACAGGTTCTTGTCACTACATCCTGCTCCCACCTATGGAAAGTGAGCAGTGGCAGGAGTGTCTGGTTTAATACCCAGATGGTCGGGGATTTGCTCCCTGTGCAGTTACACCTGCTGCTCAGCTGCCAACCCTGCCTCACTGAGGGCTCCTTTGAGCCTTTCAACTACACAAACGTTTTTTCAAAAGTCATACATTGACACTTAGGAACACATTTGTGATAATCATATCACCCAAGCAAAAAACTATTTTAGTTCTATAGCAGAGAAGAAGACCTCATTTTTTATTTTTGCCTGAAGTGTGCGACCTTCTCTAGACCTGCCAGCACATTTCCTAGCAAGTGGCAAACAATCCCAGGCTAATTGGAAGAATAATGAACATCAGACGGTTGGACAGCCACAGAAAAGCAGAGAACTCAGAAGGCTCTTCACACTGCCATGTACACTTTTATCACAAAAAAAAACCCCAAACAAAAAACCCCACACGTATCAAATAACTCCACATTTTCTGTGGAACTCCAGCCTTCAGCCCTGAATTTGTTACCTTTTTGCTAAGGACAGATTTCAGCATTAAATGCCAGCCTTGCTGGGAATATGAGTATGTACTTTTGAATCAGCTCCAACCAAGCAGCACAACTCAAAGGGGAAAACACAATTCACCAAAAAGAGTATCTCAAAAAGCAAAAGCTACTCCCTTTTTCTTTATCACACAAGGTTTTCCAATACAATTCACAATCTAAATTATTTACCCCCTCAACAAATAATTAGTAGCAAAGTACAAACATGTATCAAAGAAGTTCCCCAGTTGATCAAAGGCAGAAGTATTACAGAGGTTAAATGTTGGATATTACAAGGCACAAAAATAGTCAAGTCAATGGCAAATTTAATTTTGATGGATGGAAATGGTAAAAAGTAAAAAAAATTACACATTGCATGTTTTTAGGTCAGTATTTCAGATAATGCTATAACACTGAATTTATTGGGGTTTAAAAAATATTAAATAAAGATATAAGTAGTATTCTTTATAATAGAATCCTTTTAGGCAGGCAAATAGCAAAAATCAGCTCCTTTAATTCCAAGTCACTGAACTGAGACTTTTCCTAACTTGCCCATCACACCAAATATCCTTAACAAGGATCCTTATTACTGACCTTCAGCAAGAAAGCCTCAAGCACACACCGCTCATTTCCCTTTAGCCCCATAGGACAGGCTGTGAAAACACTGCAGAAAACTTCCATAACTGTTTATAAACTGCGTCACTTCCAGATTTTGCATCAGATGCATTTCAGAGGATAAACACTGGCCCTTCTCCCCCTTAAAGCACAGAATGTGAGTTCCTCTTTTTGTTCAAATCTGACGGAAATGCTCCTGGAGAACCACATTTTGTAATGTGTTTGATTTCCAGAATGTAATCGAGATTTAGGATATACGTCACATATGAATGTTAATTTTTTAGCTGAATATTGGATTTGTTGTTGCTCTTCAGTTACTGCCGTCCTCAATTTAATCAACATTGACTCCACCAACAGAAATAATTTTATTCAGAAAGGAAAATATAATTGGTTTAGGAGTGCATACTGTAGAGGCTGAACTGCATTATAAATTAACATTCTTATGCATTTCACACTCAATATTAAGCTTTGGTGGTTTAATCTGTAATCATGTGAATGACCACATGCCTTAGAAGGGCCAGAAATAGGATGTAAAAAAAGTGAAAGACATGCAAGCAACGGTGACAAGGGTATCTGTAACAATGCCATTCCAAGACTGGTACTGGCCATGGCAGGAGGGCTCACTCCCAAGTCATACTGGAATACACTGGAGTGACTCCTCAGCTAGGAAGAGGAAGCAGGTGGTTAGAAAGGAGTAATTTCAACATTCATCCATTTACAAGCAATCATTCACCTACTTCTAATTGCCTGGAGTTCCCTCAGAATTAAAAAGTGGGAATCGAAGCTGTTGTGACAAAGCCATAAACAAATAAGCCTGATGGCACCACTACACTTTTCTGGAGCTATCGGTCACGCACCTCTCGTTTTTACTAAATTCATTTTTTAAAAAGTGCTCACTGAAAAGGGGGCAAATTGCTAAAGGCACAGGTTGACTTTGGCTCCTGTGTTATACTGTCAGACTGAACTATCTTGAAAGAAATAAAACAGCAAACACATAACTCTTCAGCTAAGCAGACTGTGATTACACTGATGTGATAGACTCAATTACTTAACTGCCAGGGGGCCTAATGCTGCTCATACCGAGAGAAGCAAAATTACACATAAAATTACTGGAATATTCAAGATATCTCTTGGTATCTCAAGAACTATCATTTTTTTTTTCAAAAGTTCATTAAAAGCAGCACAAGAGCTGTTTGGGCAGCCAGAAGACAAATTCAGACAAATAATAAAATAAGGATTTCCTGGCCAAAGTGCTGCAAGGACAATTCACAGTTAAAAACAAAAAAAAACTAAAAAAAAAAAAAGAGCTAAATGGCCAGATATGGTCACTATGCTTTAGACAAATAATTTAAGATGCAAAAAGGATGCCTCAGTATTTGCAAATTAAGTATTGGCAAGCGATTATGTAAGCTAGATGCCAAATAAAATCCCAAGCTATTTTTGATAAATCAACAGAAGTTGTGCTTCAACATAGCTCTTGCTGACTTTACTGATATAAAGGGAGAATATTCTGGGTTTACAGTAACACTGCAGATCCTACTGCCTAAGGGCTGGTGATATGGAAAAGAAATTGTTTACATACACACTGGCCAAATATTTTAAAATATTTGTTTCAAGCACCACGGAATTGAATTTCATAGTCACTGACTCAAAACAGAAAGTGAAACTCTGCAAAGATTTCTGACCCAAGCCCACATCTCAGCCTCAGTCTAGAACCTTGCTCATGGGGATATTTGCATGTGAAACAGGGATAAGTGCTACAGAAACACCAATAACTTTGTGACTGTTGCCTCTGAGGCAGCTGCTAATTCTCCATCGAGCTCCACGCCACACTGACACTGTCAAGGATGTCCATGATTCACCAGCAGAACACCGTTTACCCACTTGACAAAAATTTCTACAGATCAAGTCAAAATAGAGACTACAGATCATTTGTTTACAAGCATCTTTTGAAAAATGTCTAAAATTTGTACTTCACCAGGATTCATTCATAAACCAGGACTACATTAAATCACAATTCTCCCGAGATGGTACTTATATAGACCCAGATTAACTGTTTCAATACAGGAATTTAGACCAGCAAGCAATAAAGCTATTTCTGTTAGAGACAGCCCTTAAAACATTTTCACACCATCATTCACAATAACAATTCAATCCTGATGGGAATGACAGGACTCTACTACATCCTAAACCAGAGAGACAAGATCACTGCAGACAGCTCTGACTCAAATGTTGAGATTCAAAATAAAGAGATTAAAACACCTACCAAAATGCACACAGCAATAAATAGAAGCAAACAGAAAGTACAGATCCTTGACCGACCAGCTTCAGGATACAGAAAGTCTTTTTAATAACAGATTGCCTCTATGCCTACAATGTTTCTTTCTTTCTGAATGCTTTGGTTATTGAATATCTACACAAAGCAGCGACCGACAATATTGCTAAATACATTTTTATGCTACTACGAGGAAAAGTCCAGCTTCCATTATTACAGGGAATCTCTTTTTATTTCCAGGTACCACCATGGACAGTCTCCCATTCCAAACAATATGCCAGCAATTCATAACCCATGGGGAAAGAAAAGCAACAAAACAAAACAAAACAAAAACCCCACAGCATTAATTCACTCAACATTTTTGAAAGCCACTACTACTTGTGAACAAAAGACCCTGGGCCTCTTGGTAATATTTTCGTCTAGCACATTATTCAAAATGATCCATTTTCAGCAACTACCCCAGCAGCAAAAAAACCCACAAACACATCGGGGATGAGCTACAATATGAGAGAACCTCCGTAGAAAATGTAGCTCTGTTTTCCAGGAACCGTATAGAAAAATGCCTCCATGTTTACTTCACCTAAAAGCCTGGGTAAGTGCAGGCCCACACTCACGATATCGAAGCATTTACCAACACAGTGAACACACCAAGCTCTCCGCACTCACTGCGGGATGCTCACACATCCCTCGCACTCGCACTTGGAACCATCTTCCTGCTGAGCTGGGATCGCGATACCCCAGGCGATACAGCTTTACTGCAAGGGATCCGACACCCTTCAAAGTACAACCCAACCACAACACGGAGCTCTCATTCCTCCGAGCGCGAACTCAAGCGCTCCCCTCACCCTGCACACCCTGATCCAGGCACACCAACTGCAATTCCCCATCCTTAAGGCACGAACAGACCGACACAGGGGACAAATGCCCGATTCCCTGGGACCGCCCCCCTTCCCTGCAGGCACACAGACCGCAGCACCTTCCCCTCGCACGCAGGGAGCCTTTCTCCGCCCCGCTCCCCGGCAGCCCGGGCACACCGACACGCCGGCTCCGCTCCCACCACCGAGGGGGACAGCGACTTCCACCCCCCGGCACACACCGAGCACCGCGGTGAGCTCGGACACGCACGGACGGGCGGTGCAGGGAATCCCTGTGCCCCCCATACACAAAAACACACAGCCCCGGGCCCTTCCATACTCACACACATCCCTGTGCTTTCGCTCACACAGAGCCGCTCGCCCCCCACCTCCCCGGGCCCCTCTGGACTCCGGCTCCTCTCGCCCACAGCAGGCTCAGCGTGTCCCGCTCACAGCCCACACCTGCACGGCACAACCGGCCCCCAGTGCGCCCAGCGGGGCAGCCCCGACACTGCAGCCCCACATCCTCCACACCCCGTCCCGCTGCCTGCACGGAGAGCCCCCCAAACGCGGAGCCTCCCCGCTCTGCCCCACTGCACTCACACAGCGGGGCCCCCGCTCCCACCCAGAGCGGCCGCTCCCGTGGCAGCCCTCGGCTGCCCCCGCAGCCCGACCCCGCCACCGCGGGGACCCCTCCGCTGCCTCCCCTCACGGCCCCGCACCCGCCACCGCCCGGCCCCGCCGGCCACCACAGCGGCTACGCGCCCCCCGCCCTCAGCGCCGGGCCCGCAGCGGCCCCGCAGGACGCCCGCGGCCCCGGCCCGCCACAGCCACGGCCCCCTCACCTGCTTGCGTCGTGTCGCTCAGGTCGCAGCCGCTGCCGGGGAAGTCGCGCAGCTTCCTCCCGCTCAGGCACAGGATGCCCGAGCTGCCCGCCTCCTCCAGGGCCCGCTCCAGGCTGCGCACCGTGTGCGACTGCGGCAGAGCTGCCGCGCCCCAGTGCGGCCCGGACGAGAAGGAGAGGGTGAGGTGCGCGGGGATCCCCAGCCCCGCCGCTCCGCTCCCGGCCGCCGTCCCGGTGCCGCTGCCGCTGCCGTTGTTGCCGCCGCCGCCCCCCTGCCCGGCCGCCATCTTGACCGGCCCCTCCACAACAACGGCCGGGGCCGCTGCGCAGGCGCCGCGGGGCCCGCAGGGGGCGCCGCGGGACGGGGCGGGGCTTCGCGGCGCCCTCGGCCGCGACAGCCAATCCGCGGCGGCGGCGGCGCTGAGGGGGCGGGGCTTCCCGAAGTGTTGTGTGCCGCTAGGGGGCGCTGCTGGGGCTGGGGGATCGGGATCGGGATCGGGATCGGGATCGGGATCGGGATCGGGATCGGGATCGGGATCGGGATAGGGATCGTATCAGGAGCGGGATCGGGATCGGAACCGGGAGCGGGCTCGGGAGCGGGATCGGGCTCGGGAGCGGGATCGGGATCGGGATCAGGATCAGGAGCGGGAGTGGGAGCGGACTTGGGACCGGGATCGGGAGTGGGACCGGGACCTTCTTGACACCGCGGGGATCACGGGAGCGGGGCGAGCTCGGGGGGCAGTGAGGGTCCCGCAGCCGGGACGGGAGCGGGCGCGGGGGCGCCGTTCGGGCGGGCGCGGCTGCGGGGAGCGCTCGCAGCCGAAGGAGCACGGGGAACATCGGCTCGGCAGCCCCTGCCCGGCCGCGGGGCCCGGCTCTGCCCGCTGCCCCGGCACCGCACGGCACCGGCCGCTCCTCGGGCCCGGAGCTCTCGTGCGCCGGGAGCATCAGAGCTTCCGTGGCCGGCACGGACTGCGGATCCCCGCGTGTGGCAGCGAGAAACACCCAGGAATCGTCCGTGCCAGAACAAAGGGAAGACAAGCGAGCGGCTCACCCTGAAGTGGGTGAAGGAACACTTAGAGAAGCCCCACAAACACCAATGCCCGTGGCTCAGAATGCAAAAGGCCAGTGGGGAGACATAAATCAGAAGCCCGTTGCAAGATCCGGGGCCCAGACACCTGAATAAAATGCTACGCGACTGCTGGGATATTGTATGGATGGATAACTGCCTCTCCTACCATGTAATCAGTCCTTGTTAGGTGCTGCATATTTATCTTCCAAAAATTGCTCTGGAGCTGTGATTAGGAAATGCTAAAGAAAGCCTCACAGACCCACATTTTAATGCAACTGCTGTGTGTTTGAGAAGCAGAATCTGCTTTTAAGCTTTGATCCTCATGAAGATCCTTGAATGCTTGAATTGGTTTGGGTTGGTTTTTTGTTTATTTTTGCATGCATATGTCATGCCTAATTTGGGGATGTAAGGGAAATTCCCACTACATGGGGTATGGAATTGACTGGCCTTCAGCCAGCAACACGTCACTGACAGACAGCTGAGCCATTATTGATCACAAAAAGATCAGCCCTGAAATGTGATGTGGGAGATGCCTGGGTGAAATTCAGCAGAGCCAATGAGCCAGGATCAGTGAGCAGGGAAAAGGGAAGAGCTCAGTCCTGCAGTGCAGCACTGTGTGGATTTGGGGATCACCTGTCCTGGCACACAGATTGCCCTTCCAGCAAAGAGCTCTGTGTGCAAAATGCGGCTGTGGGGGGAAAGGGGTCCCATTGTCACCTGCAAACACTGTGGCTGTCTGCTTCCTCTGACCTTAGCTGTGGATACTTGGGGGGTGCTGTGGGATTCAAGCTCACAGATTAATATCTGCCAATCAGTCTGGCTGGGCCAGAGATTCTGCTCTTGCCCTGAACAAGCTGATCATTCCCTGGATTCACAACAAGAAAATCAGGCAAACCTGTATAAACACTGCTGACTGCTGCCCTCGGTTGAGGTTCCAGCCAGAGGTGGTGGAGGGTGAATCAACTCAGACTGGTGTTGGGCCAAGTGTGTAGGATGATGTTGCCTGCAGACATGGAGCAGGAGGCACAGTGGCTCTGCAGCTGGCAGGAGTGAAGCAGAGCAGGGGCCAGGACCAGCTCCAGCATATAAATTCTACTAGACCTTAGAGATAGTTGCTCTGAGTTTCCAAAGCGTGTGGCTCGGCACACGGCCAGCCCAGAGATGCAGATTTGCTGTCTTCCCTCTCAGCCACATCACTCAGACACTCGCTGTTCAGAGCCCAAGTTAGACAGAGAAAGAGGTTCAGCTCTCTTTGTATGAAATAGACCTGACAAATTAAGAATTAAAGAATTAAAACATTTTTTTTGTCACCAGAGTTCTCAGGTATGAGGGGCCTTTTTATCTTGAACCAAATACTCACTGTACCTGCAGGTGCTCCTGCGAAAAGCAAGCCAAGCTTGCTCCGTCTGCTCAGACACATTCTCATATCTTCAAAGGAGCTGAAGTTTCCCATACAGTAGGCTGGAAGCAATGTCTGAAGCTTTTCCTAACAGCTCACCAAAAATTCCCAATCTGCAAACTGTCTTGAGAAAATTGCTGCTTACTCAGGCAAAAGCTTGAAATCTGATTGCTCGTTCCTCTGGTAGAGCAGATTTACCTGTGGGGGTCATTTATCACCTCCAATAGCTGCAGAACCAGAACAGATGTCTGGAATGCTAAAGTCTAATTACTTTTATTTATAATGGATTTCACAGCCTTTCAACATTTTTCCCCCATGCCCTCCTTTCTTTGTCATTTCACAAGCAAAACCAGAGTTACTAGTCTAGTGGCAGAAGGCTCCCCAAATCAACCTTCCTGGCACAATGAGCAGTAAGCCATAGCGGTGCCATCCCTCAGTCTCTCCTATAAAACAGAGATTGTTGCATTTTCTTATTTATTATGGAAGTTGAGTACAGGAAGAGGTGGAAATGCTCAGATGTTGTCTTGAGACTGCACAAGACAAGCATATTTTCTTGCAGCCATGCCAGACAGAGTCAAGTTTCAGGAGTTTGAAAATTTCTGAAAATCCCACACTTCCATGAAGAGCTTCCACTTTGAAATTCTTTGTGGTTACACATATCTGCTCCAGATGAGAAGAAGACTGATGAAGATACGACTTCAACAAATTTCATGTTAATGCCTCAAGGAATGAGATCTAGATCAGACTTTGATCTATCTAACTTTCAACATTGAATGCAAGATGTGGTTACTCACAGCGTTTGCAGTGAGGTAGCCCTTGGCACAGTTGGCCCAAGCCATGCTCAGAACAAGTGAGCAAGAGCTGTGTGCCCGTTCTGCTGCTCTGCCTGCGCTGTTGCACCTCTTCCCAGCCCTGCTCAGCATCATCACTCACACCCAGAGCTCCCCAGGGCACTGCCTTCTGCAGAGAGCCAGATGGGATTATCTGTAATGTTGGTGTGAAATTGGCTCTGACAGCGGGGACAGCAAGAGTGGAGTCCCTGGTTACCTTTGTCACTTTTTCTGTGTGCTGCAGGCTGTGTGCCTTGTCCAGCCTGTGGCATCGAAAGACATCAAAGCACAGTGACAAAGCTGAGGTGCTGCCCAGGGTGTGTGATACCCCCTCGACACCTCTGCCAGGCCACACAAGCTCTGGGCATCCATGGCCAAGCAACAGGGACTTTCCACAGCAGGGAGACCCCTGGAGCTTTCAGTGCTCCTGAGTTAAGGACTTGAGGTGAACACAGAGCAGGGCTTTGGCAGTCTAGATTGGCATTTGCTTAGAGAAATTAAATCCTCCTGAAATGTCAGTACTGACCTTTTTTGCATCCTTTAGAGACTTTCTTTTGCTTTAAGCAATTAAACATGAGAGCTTTCCTACTGCTCTTGCTGTGCTTCTTTATGAGTACACTCAGTTCTCCTCCATGGGTGAGACACTGAGGTAACACAGTCACTGTTCCTTCAACACTCCCATGATCCTGGTGCTGTCTCCTTGATGCCTCTTTAAATCCTTTGTGTTTACTTTGCTTATCAGCACATGCTCTATGTGTCATGGATATTGCTTTTCTTCTTTGAGACCTGCAGGTGTGTGCAGCTTCTCACAGGCAGTTAAAATAATCTCCTAATACCTGGATTCAAGATTCATACTCAAGTGGCACCATCTGGCCCATTTTGAAGCAAGCAAATCATACATATATCCCTACTTAGATCAAAAGGCAAATGCCACTCCATCTCTGCTAAAGGGCAGTCATTTATCTTAAACACCATTTTAAAGAGACAGAAATAGTGCAAAATACTCCAGCATCTGATGCTTGAATAGAAAAGAAGCAAGCAGGATTCTGTCTAGCTGCTTTGGGGAGCAGTATCTGTTCTTAACAGCCTTTTTGTACAGACCACAATGAGAGAGCAGATCCATTAATGAGAATATTCCTGACACCTTTCCCATTGGGAGCATCTGATTCATTGCACAGCTAGCAATGCTTCATTGAGCATGAGGAAACACATCTCTGAAGGCAGTGGAGAGGGGAGCACCTCTCCTTAAAGATACCATTTCAATCCCCACCTATTCACACTCCATGCAGTGGAAATACCCTCTTGTGGTGCTGCAGAGGCCTTTGCCCTTCGCTGATCATTTTGGTGTGATTTCAGAGAGGATTCTTCCTTTTACTCTGTTTTGAATAACTTGTTTGCTGTGCAGTAGCATACTTTCCTTGCTTGTTTCTTGAAGAGGTTAGAAACGCAGCCCTTTCAGTGAAGGTTTACTTTAACATTGAGAGATCCCTAAAAGCAGCATAAACTGAAACTACTCCTACACAACAACAAGCAGCACAGCCAAGGGTGGTGTATCTGTGGATCTCCATTTACTGGAATGTTGCTTGGCTGGTTACAGATTGCACTGAAGCTTCCAGCTCCCTGTCAATCCTGTACGTGTGCTTTTTTATGGGGTGACTGTGGGACATTCTGCATAGTCCAGAGGTACAGCTTATGGGTGTTGTAGCAGTGGCTTTGCTTGTGCCAGGCTGAGATGACAATTTTAATACACATACAGAGAGAGGGGGAGAAAAAGCCAACAACCCCTCTCTAAATAACTCACAGTTTTGCTCTATGCAGGCTGCACCTGCTAAATTTGTAAGAAGCAAAGCAGGGATTTTGTCATTATCCATGGCTGATCTTGTTTTACTTGAGCAGAACTCAGTGATGGACCTCAGCCACTTTATAGCATACAGTGGCTGAAGTATACACAGCAAACTTCTGCATAAAAACTCAATTATCATCATCAATGTAGTTCATTCTGGGAATGGCCAAAATAAAGAAAGATCGGTGTAACTGGAATTTTCTTCAGAAAGCCAGAAGTGTTTTGTTGCCTTCCATCTTCTCAAGATGATGATTTTCAAGTGGTAACATATGGTTGAAAAGCCATGTTCAGCATCTAACAATAAAACATAAGCTCTTTCTAGTGGTGGTTCACCAATTTTGGAGCAAGCTATTGCAGCTATACTGCTACCAGTGTTCCTCGTGAAGAACTGAGAATGATGGTCCTGGGTTCTCATAAATTAAAAGGCCTTAACATCCCCCTTGTGGGCAAAATACAGTGTCACCAAAGTCATCAGAGTTTGGGCCCATTAAATTAAGGGATTGTTTATGTTTTGAGCAATTCTTGGAGAAGCTGGAAAGATTCCATGCCCTCAGATGAAAAAATGTGTGCGTGCAGATTCCAAGCTTTTCCTTGACACATATTCCTACAGCCACCCAGGTTTAGTTCCCAAGAAAGAAAAAACCCAACGAAACATTTATCAGCAATTGAGTCATGTAGTTTTGGGTCCATTTCACTGAAAGTGAACAGGCATATATTTTGCAATTTTGTATTAAATAATTGTGATATGATGTACCCCTGGGAATAAAAGACAAAGTGACCAGTGTTAATTTTGAGATCACAGCGTAATATTTGTTACAACAATAAATCATGACAAGTAATTTAACATGCCAAATATTCACTAAATCTACTTAGAGACGAAGAAAACATTTCAGATAATACAAGTGTTTGACTGCTGGCATGTATTCCTTTCTCCCACTGAGTTTATTTTTGTTTAGTTTTAACAAAAAAACCTTCTAGGGCTCCTTGGGGTTTTCATTACATGACAAGAAGAGAATCTGATAAATTGAAAGGCCAAGTGCCCCAAAGCAGCACTTGGTCTTTTGGAACAAGTTGGTCCTGCCTGTGCCTAACAAGGGGAAGGAATACCTGGTGCCCTTGGCAGAGGTGCCCCAGCGCTCTTTGAGGGTTCGGTTTGATGGTTTGTTGCCACAGTATCAGTGAGTCAACACAAAACACTTCTAGAAGAAAGTGTAACATAAATAGTTTTTCCCCCTTTCTTCATTTCTTAGTTGCGAAAGTCACATTCCTGACATTCCTTTTTTAGGATGTGGGGGTCAAGTCTGCCTGCAGCCCTCTCCAGTGCAGGGGGTTTGTGCTTTAGAGGAGGTTCTGGCTCTTCAGGCCTTTTCAGCAACTCCAGCATGTGTCACCTACACTGTTGATGTGAGAAATTACTCAGGACTGAGATGATGGCAGGGCTTAGACATACTAAGCAAATGGGACACTTGCCAAGATGTTAAGAGGTCACAGACTGGCAGTTGAGAGATAAGAGCACATATCAGCTCATACTTCCCAGATGAAGAAATATGGTTTGGAAAGGTTTTATCACTGCCTTTAATGCTATGCACTTGAAGGAAAGCAGCTAATTAAACCTCTCAGCTGGTGAAGTGGAATTTGTTGTAAAAGCTGTGTTGTAGTTCCATGAAAAAAATGTCCTTTGAATATTTTAGAAGCTGCCATTTCTAAACTCTGCCTTTGTCTTCTTTGGCCTCAAGTGTTTGTTTCACTAAAAGTGATCAAACAGAAGCACTGCTGGAAATCTCTCAGCTGTTGCTCCCAGAGTTTCTGAAGATACAAGTATGCAAGATTTTACAGAAATCCAGAAAAGCTTTCATGACACCGACCCCACAGAGTGACCAGCTCCAGCTGCTGCTCCGTGTGGAAACCTGGGTCGTTCAGCTCACGGCTGGCCTTTACCCAAGGAGACTCCAGGCCCCTGCTGCAGTCCTTCCCTCGTGTCTCTGGACAGCCGCTGCTTTGCAGGACACTGCCTAGACCCTGCTCCAACACCCTCCTTAGCTGCTAGAAAATGACACTGCTGTAAACCTCTCCCAGTCCATTGCTAAAAGCTGGGCTTATATGGAAACTTCCAGCCCTTTCCCAGCAGCTACATCTTCCCTGGATACTTGGACTAAATTGCTAGGAAATCTCAAGGATTCTCTTTGGAGGAAGGCCCTTGAACCAGGGCAGCAATAGAGCCAGGGTTCCCCAGAGAACAGCAGAGCCCCCGGCACACCTTGAGTACCACAGAACATTGCAAAGAAGGTATCATAGCCCTGGCTCCTCAAATCTCACATCAATCTGCTTCTGTGGTCATTCTGCAGCGTCACTGCAAAAGACAGCAAAGGTTATTTGTTGCTCTATCAACACTGTTCTATTGTTTTCTTTCTTTCATGAAAGAACACCTCCCTAAACCAACACTTTCAGCAGCACTTGATCCTTCTAAGAGCTGTACACATACCAGGAGGCAATCCTTGCCCTGATTGATCTGTGTGTAGAAATTTCTCTCCCATTTGAAGTGTAAGGTGGGAAAAAAAAACAACTGTCTTGAAAACGCAAAACATGGAGACATTTTTCACTATTTATGTGGCTCCTACTATGTACGTGGTAAGAAAGTTTATTTCACAGCATTTATCATACAGAAACTTCAGAGAAATGCATGCTCCTCACTTGGTGCATGGCAGCCCTTTGGAAGATATTGATCTCCTATCTCTTTTTTATTATTTTCACCTGTCTTTAAAAGTAGAGGAAGATGGTTTAGCTCGCATTTTGTATTCAAACTATAGAATAGCTTCGGTGCCACAACCAATGTGACAGAGACTGAAAGATCCCCTGAAGAATCTGAGTTCTGCGAGTGATCGGGATGCTGCCCCAAGGCCAATCCCAAATGGGCGCTTCCTCCTCACGGCGCTCACAAATACGAGAACAGACTTCAAGCACGAATATGAGCCGAGGGTATGTTTGTAGAGTTGCCTTGTTTTTCTGGTGTCCAGAACGAAGCAAGGTCGTTCCGTCGTTCACATGGCTCAGCAATGACTGCGGGCTATTACGATACATCTGCTGCTGGCATAAACCCCGGAGGAGGAGGATTCGGGGGGAGAAGAGGAAGAGTGTCAGCGCAGAGGCTGGGGAAGGGTGCTTCAGGCAGAGAGAGAGGGGAGGCGCTGATGTTAAGGATCGCCGGGCAGGGTGCGGAGGGCAGAGAGCCAGGGCAGGGCTGAGCGCAGGCGGGGGAGCAGCGCTGGCTGCGGGCGGCGCAGGGGCCGCTCGGGGCGGGGAGAAGGGAGCGGGCACAGGGGCCGGGGCAGCCGGGGCGGGGAGAAGGGAGCGGGCACAGGGGCCGGGGCAGCCGGGGCGGGGAGAAGGGAGCCGGGCACAGGGGCCGGGGCAGCCGGGGCAGCCGGGGCGGGCGGGGGCCGGTGCGGGGCCGGCGCATTCCGGGCAGGCGCAGTGAGCGCACAGCGCTCCGGGCCCATGGAGGCGGCGGGGCCGCAGCCCGCACCGGGCCCCGCGGCGGGGCCGCAGCCGGGGGCCGAGGAGATCGACATGTCCCTCGGTAGGTGCGGGGCGCTGCCGGGCGGCGGGGCCGGGCCGGGGCGCTCGGGGGCTCCTGGCGGTCCCGGGCCGGGCCCGCGGGGGCTCCGTGCGGCCGGGGCAGCCGGGGGTGGGTGTGTGCGGGCCGGCTCGGGCCGGGCTCGGGCCGGGCGGGGGCCCCGCCGTGCGGGTGCCCCTGTCCGGGTGGCAGCGGCCGGCACGGGCGCAGGAGGTGCTCGGGGTCCCGGCCGCGGCGCTGGGCTGGCAGCAGCCCGGAGCTCAGCGGAGAGCGGCCGGGGGCTCACGCACAGCAGCCCCTGTGACACGGGAAGGGAGCCGTAGCCCCGCCGTGCTGCTATTTATAGCAGCTTGCTGCGATGCTCGCCATTCCTTTGGCACGGGGAATGTGCGCTGTGCATAAACAACCAACAGCCGCCCTGTCGTGAACTCCCGGGGCCTGGATTCTGACGCATGGATGAGAGATCTTGGTGGATTATCGTGTTGGCGTCTCTGCTGTGAAAGTTCGCCAGCACCTTTTATTATTGGGTCAGCTTCCTAACTGAAACCTTGTGTCATTTCTTCCCAGCGAAGAGCCATTTGTCAGGAACAGTGAACATTTTCCACTGCAAACTCAAACTGATCCCTTGGCTGATGCACCCTTATTTTAATGTCTCTATGTCCCTCTTTTTTTGTTTTATTTTTACCCCATAGTGTTGCACACCGTTTTTCTTATTGATGATGTGTGATGCTCCCGTTGCTTTTGCTCTCCCTTAGTGCTTCTCTTGGTCAGACCCTCTGTGGCCCAACTCCATATTCCATCCAGAATACACCTTATTCAGGGTAGAAGAGAGAACTGGAAAACAAGAGCCTTTTGGTGAAGAACTTTTCCCATCAGCTGTTTTTTCTGTGCTTTCAGATATATTTGTGCCTTACATGAGTTAGCAGTCACAAAAAAAAACCAGCAGGAGTTGCTCTAAAGCTGCCCTGATAGATCTAATTCTGCCTCGAGGGCATAGATGTACCATAAATGACCTCTCAGGATCCCCTTGCAGTCTTGTGTAGTGGTCCATTACATCGCTCTGTTAACCCCATCATGTTTACGGGCACAAAAGGCAGTGTAACAACTCATAGCCAAACAAAAAAGCCACTGAAAGGTGACAGATCTGAGCATTCAGCCCCTCTCATTTCGTCACTATGTGAACAGCCCACCCTTGGATGCGTGTGTCACCTCCCTGCAAAGATGCTTTCAAAATGCTTCAAAGCATCCTGTGCCCCAAATCACACGTGTCCCAAAGGCACACTTAGCTGAGACCATTAGCAAATTCATCCCAAGAACATGGCCCAGCATCTCCCAGCCTATTCTTTTCCTGGCAGATGTGAAAGAGAAATCACAAAAGCACCCTATTCTTACATCTGCTCTCATTTCTTTTCCTTGGGCTTTGTATTCATTTGGACGCAGGAGTTTCTTGATAGGAAATGACAGGGGGCCAGTGCTGGAGGTATGATAATTCATAGTAAGCACTGAAAGCTGATGGTACTTCTGTCCTTTGACTCCTGTGATACATTAAGGAGCTGCCTGGGAAAAGGCCTGTTTTGGACACTTCATTTCTTGCTAATTCGTTCAAGTTAAAACATTCTGCCTGCAGCTTCACGGATGTGCCTTTGTTATTTGCAAAGTATTTTCTGGAAGATTTGAGATTAAAGGAAGAAAATGTTGGAAAATATGAATTAATGTAGGGACATCCCTTTGCCATTCCTCTTCATCAGAACAGCTTGAATTAAGAAGATCCCAGTGACTGCAGACCAGCTGATCGAGAATGGAGCTGTTTCTTGATAGAGCTCTGCATCTGAAAGTACTTTGTGCATGATCCAAGTAGCTCAACAGCTGTCACATCCTCCCCCCTTTGACCACCTTTCCTACAGCCACTCAAGTCAGACCCTCTCAAAGAAGTTCTCTGCCCAGCACTGAGCTGGTGCCCCTGCAAAAACATCTTCCCTTAGGCTTGTGGGAAGGCTGCAGGATCAGATCCCTCGATGGATGTGGGTCTGAAATCTCTGCCCTGCCTGTGTTGGGGACGTGCTGGCTGGTGGCACATTTGTAAATCATTGCTGCACTCTAATCTCCAGCCCGCAGGAGCCCAGTAAATTGATCCTATACTTTCTAAGCTAAGCTTAATCTTTCATTGTCTGTCCAGCGTAGCTCACACAACAGCAAGCTCCGTGTTTACCGCGGACAATTGCAAGCACCCAAAGAGGGAATTGCTGTTGGTGGAAAGTGCAGTTTCTATGCATTTCTCCTCATTTCATTCTAGATGACATCATAAAGCGCCACAGGAAAGAGCAGACAGATGCCAGCGCCGCGGGCGACAGCAGAAGGCAGCAGGTCAAGAACAGGAGTTCAGCCTCTGGGTATGGGCGGCCCCGGTACCGAGCCTGGAAGCAGAGGAATTTGCAAGGTAGATGGGCACTTGGGACAGCAGAGGCCTGCCAGGCTGGAAAAAGCATTTTTGTGGCAAAATCCAGCTCTTAAATCCTTCTCTTATCTAATTTCTCTGTGCGTATAAGATGCGCTCAGGCCCTGATTAGCTTTTCTCCCCGTAACAATGGAATATCAGGGCCCTTTCAGAGCATAATTCATCCATTTCTCTCCCTTCCACTCTCTCATGAATTACTAATTTAAAGTGACTTAATATCTATTCTCTATTCCCCCTGGCTTTGCATATTTTAATTATTCCTCTTCCTAATCCTCGTTTTCCCCGAGCAGACTTAAATTATCCAAATTACCCCTTCTGTAACAGTATTTGATAGCTCAGTTATTGAAGCCAAATTGTCACTTTTGCCAAGCATGCTATTTTTATGGTGAGGTTTTTTATAATACTGAGTGATCACACCTTTGTTTTGTTTCACTGGTTTTTACCTACAAACCGAAGTTCCCTGCTGCATGAAATGCCACCTCTATGAACTTACTTTTTTTAATTAGTGCTAAGTCACTCCCTGAAGATTTTAGTGATATTTTGCAGAAATATCTTTGCAGTCTTATAGTGGAGTGCCAGTCACACATCAGGACAGTGGGATCTCTGGGAGCAATCCTGCTTTGTCTCTGCTCTGCCTCCCACCTTTGTGTTCTTGGTGTCCACCACACAGTGCCTTACTGAGGATTGTTCCAGTTCTGAACATAATGATGATAAATGCCCTTAGAAAATTGATTTTTCTGTCAAAACCCCCAGGCTTTGATTTTCTCCCACACTGCAGCAATTACTGCATCCAGAGGCAAATCCAATAAAATACTCGTTTCCCTATTCCTTAGATGGGGAAACTTCTCTGTTAATTTGTAAAATTATTTCTGCTAGCTTTCGTATTTTGTAGGTTTTCAGTGAGTCTGAATTGAGCCCTGCCGAGTGCAGAGACCCACCATGCTGTGTGGTGCTGATTGTCAGTAGCAATTTGGGGAAGCTCAGCATGACTGGGAATTTAGCCCACAATTCATCAGGGGCTCAGTTCACTTCGGTCCCTGCTGAAATGCAGTCCCTTCTGAGCTGAGATGTGATAACCATTATCAAAATGATGATCTGAGGAGCCCAGCACTGTAATGACAGAGGAGGGGGAAGGGAATTATGCTGATTAAACCAGCAAGCAAAGTGGTGTTAATCCCTCTTGGAATATGGCTTAAACCATCTCCCTAGTGGGGGAAAGATGATTTTTAATGATGAGAAATTTGAATTTCAAATCTCCTTTGAAAAAAGAGTCTGTCAGACATGGGAACTTGTGCCCAGACTGGACTGGCTGAGCAGAAGTGCCTTTTGGCCATCCCAGGTGTGCTCAGCACCAGGCTCTGAGCATGCACCCAGACATGGGATTTTGTGTGTGTGTGTGGGTTCTTCCCCAGCTGCTGACGCTGTGGGGTTTTATTGAAATGTTCTTACATTATTAAATATCTGCCAGACCTTTTGCAGAGATGAAGCCTCCCATGTGTCACACTTCAGGACACACATGACAGAGCAAGGCTGTGGTCCCCAGCTGGTGTGATGGGGTCCCCCTTGGAGGCTCTGTCATGTGTTATTTGTGTTGGGTGAGCTGTGCCTGAGTGCACTGCTGAGCACAGGCTCTCTAATAGGAACAGACTGACAGGGGCACGATTTTCTAGTGAGGACTGCCTTCTGCAGCAGTCCCTCTCACTGCCCTGATGGAATATCCAGGAAAGGCAGCTGAGCTCAGTCTCTTGTCCTCTCCAGGGTGGGGGAGAGCTGTGCAGCAAGGCTTGGTGGCCAGCGGGAGAGCAGCCCAGCAAACAGGCTAGAGATAGAGACAGGCCTAGGGTGAGAAACAAGACAGGGTGAAAACAAACTGGGGGAATAGAAGCAGGATCAAAAATCAAAGGGCCATTAAGTACAGCAAGTCCACATCTGGTCAAAAAGAAACAGTTTGCCAAAATGGAATGTTTATCAAGAGAGGAACATTTACACACCTGCACTTTTGCAGTGAGAGGGCATCATTTACAAAGGAAATAACAACTGGCCCCAGAGCTTGTGAACTGCTTTGTGTTTTTGTGCATGTTCCCAACCAGCACCTCTGGCTATGGGGCACGAAGCACCCCAACTTGGTGTTTGGGATCTGCTTCCCACGGGCCTGCCCTGGTGCCCTTTTGTTTTAGAGCCAGAGCAGCTCAAATCATCTTCAAGCATGTTCCAGTGTAAGCAGCTCTGGCTGGTGCTGGCTGGTGTTACACCCTGAGGCTGGAGCCTTCATTCTTTGTGACAGTGGTGGCCCCTCACAGCAGTGTCACTGCTGCCTCAGAACACTTCATTTCCAGCTGCTCCAAGTCAGTATAAATTGCTGTCACGTAGCAGTTGACGGTGTAAGATCAATACATGCAGCTCACCGCTCTGGTTTGTGTCAGTGAGGTTCTGCTGTGAGATCCAGGGTTTGAGTGCACTCCCACTGCCCTCTGCCATGCACAGCTTTGTGCCTGGTTTATGCACCCCCAAGGTGTGTGCACATCTCACTGGTGTAGCAGCAGTGGGGGGGAATGGGCTGAAAAGGGGGGCTGTATGCTCAAGTGACCTTGCAGCTGGGGATGGCAAAGTCTGAGGTAGCAGTGAAGGAAAACACTCATCTACTGCTGTTTACCTTCAATGTGCATTGAGAAGTAGAACATGTGGTAATAGATAATGGAGGGGTTTGGTAGACTTGGGGGCACCCTTGTGGACATGCTTGAGCTTCCTGCCTTGGTACAGAGATCAGAACACAGCGTGGTGGCAACTGTATGCAGGGAAACCCTTGATGAACTGGTGTGAAGGGCAGCCTGGTGATTCTGCAGCACTGGGCCAAGCTTAATGGGGCTGGTGACTGTGCCCAAGTGACTCTACTTAGGTGTTGCTTCAGAGGTCTGTTGGTTTGTGAGGTAACAGAAATGAATTCCTTCTTGACATTCCAGCTGTGAGTTTGTGATTGTTGTTGTTGTTGTGCCTGTGTCAGCTCACACAGTGACTCAGAAACTCTCTGTCTCATTACGGCGTCAGAATTTTATTATGTGGAGTAATTAGATTTGGAAGCACTGTGCCTCAGTCTGACAGGGCTTTCCTCTCGCTCAACACTTCAGCACTCTTCAAAATCATCAGCAGGCTTAGGGGAGAAGGTTAAATGCAAGACATACAGCGGGTGTGCGTGTTTCATGAAAGAGCAGCGGGAGGTGTCCTCTTCAATAAGAGAAGAAATGGTGTGTCAAGCTAAAAGAAAATAAAAGTATATGTATATATATATATAAAAATAAAAGTCATACTATAATGTGGACCCTCAGAGCTATTTCAGACTGCTGTGGGGTTGGCTTTGGGATGCTCAAGTCACGTGTATATCTGTATCTAAAGGCTTTTTCTGTTTCATAGTTAATTCATGGCAGTGTGAGCTCTGACAATAGATTGACAGGTCTCATGATGTGGGTGTTCCTGCCTTTACGAGGAATCAGAATTGTGAAAGGCTTTTCTCTTCTGTATTCTTTCACATCAAATAATGTGTATGTCAATCCTACATACAATAAGAATGCTAGAGAGACATTGTAAAAATTAATTATTTAATATGAATGAGCGTGACTCTTGCACCACTATTTGTGTAGATACTCCTGTATCACAGTAAGTTAACCTTGTAATCTATTTACAAAATTGTAGCCATAAATTGAATTTTGGAGGATGCTAAAATAAGCTTTTTTTGTAGGACCTAACCGTTTCAGAAGAGGGTTTGGGCAGCAGCAATTCAATCGGAGACAATTCCGGAATGCTTTGCCTGGTCGCAAGAGAAGAGCAGCTGCTGCATTCAATGGAGTGAGCCCTTTAAATCGCCAGGCATCGGCTCAGGAGGTAGGGGAATAAGGAAGGTACAGCTTTTCCCAAGTGTCATGTAGAAATCCGCTCAATTTTATGATCCTGGATCACCCCAAAGAACAATTTACATAAAAAACACCTTCCTTTATATGCCTGTGCATAACATTTGTATGCATAGGTGAGTACAGACATGCATGCATATGGAATAGCAATTTTCCACTTGGTTTTATAAGCTTCTGACTTAGCATAATTTTGCTGATCAGTTCCCATGGGTTTTGCAAAAAAAACCAATTTAAAAATTGGTCTTAAAAGGTTTAAAAATATTTCCATTAAAATTAATTCCACGGCATCTCATCTTAGTATTATCATTTAGAGGAGATGTGTTAAGATTCTTTGTTATTTGTTGTCCACCCAGAGCACTTTCCAATTTCCTGTGAAGTCAAAGGACAGACTTGGTGATTTGTCAAGTGACTCTATTCAGAGACATTCTTTCCACGAGAGACACTGATTGTGTGATTGCACTGTGACAGATAGAGGCAGCTGGGTTTTCCTGCACTGATGAAAATCAACTCAGTTAGGAGGTCATAGTTGTTCAGTAAGCTTTTTTAAAAAATGCAAGTGCTGAACAGGATGGCACATGTAGTGGATGCGTTGTAGGGGTATAAATAAAGCCCTATACTGAGCATGCAAGTGCAAGGAGTGAGGTTATTCCTGAAAAGAAAGACCAGGATGACTCAGATATTGAATGTGGCTGGTATTTACAGAAAGTAATAAGCAGTTGCTAGGAGGCATAAATCTACAGTAGCTTCCACTTTGCAGGAATAAACCAAGGGAGAAGAATATGGAAATACACCTCAGTTAGAGGGTACTAGCAGTGATGGTAATTGCCCCACAGAAATAAACAGACTGGAGCCTGGGGCAGTTTGTATTGGAACTGCAGGACAGGCACTGCTGAGGGGTCTTGTGGTGTGTTTCATGCTTCAGGGCGTGGTCCAGGCAATGCACGTGTCCAGACAAGAAAGAGCTGATGACCAAAAGGAAACCTGAGCAGGGCTATAATGTAAAAGGTTTCTGCGAGATTTGCTCTCCATGGACTGATTTTTTTTCTTTTTTTAATTTCTGCAGCATTAGAAGGAGCCATTCTTCCTGGCACTTGTAGTTCCCTGTCCAGGAAGCGAGGCACATACCCTGACTGATGGTTGACAGCAGTGTCAGCAGCAGTCAGCGGGAACAGGACCTTGTGTGCTGTTCCTTCCCTCTCTCCCTATTCTTGTACTGAGATTGTGCCACAGGTGACAACTGCTCAGGTCTCACTGCTCTTTCAGGGCAACAAGAAGAGCAGTGCTTTTGCCAAAAGCAGCAGTGGGCAGCAGGAAGAACAGCCACAGCCATCTCCAGGCCCCAAGAGATTCAGAGCAGATGCTGCCAGCATCCGCACCCCAGGGAGAAGGTAAAATCTGTATTTAAACCAAAATAACCAGGTTATTTTGCTTTTCAGTGGTTTTTACCTGTGCAGCTCATGGGGTTTTGCTTTCAGTATGTGCCAGCTGGGCAGGGCTACAGCCATGTGCTTGTGCAGCATGAGAAAAATACCCCTGGGTATGTCAGGATAGCACCTGGAAGGAAAACAACCTCATGTTTGTCATCAATATCGCCAGTATTAATCTGTCATTCTATTTCAGGAAGCACAGAAAATGTGACCTCTGTATTTTTATTAAACTTTGTCGCTTTAGGAAGCACTTTTGAAGGGTGAAATAGCATTTATTTTCATAAAGGCAGGAAATACAGATTCCAGCCATAAGGGATGGGCAGACACAGGGAGTCTGTCCCAGTGAGGGGCTGCAGGAGCAGACTGTGTCCCAGGAGCTGTGAGGAAGGCAGTGTGCCAGGTGCTGGGCACTGTCTTGGTGCCTGTCTCATCAAGATCATTATGTTCTCTGAGCTCAGAAGGAAGCTCCTTGCAATCCTTTCTCTGCTCTGAGCAGAACAGGGACTGAAAAGCATCGAGAGGTCCTTTCTGACCTGATTTTTTCCTGTGATTTTCCTCCCATGTTTTTTTTTACTTTTAATGAGCGAAGCTCAGAACACACAAGCTGTTGTCTCATTTGAGCAGAAAATCAAGTTCCTCTGAAATCCTTTGCTGGCAGAAAAACCTGTTGGGCTGAACTTGGTAACACACAACCTCATTTGCTTCTTACACTGCTTTTTAAGACCAGCTGGGGTTAGGTATTTTGGCATTAAACGTTAGGGGAGACCTGGCATCATCTTCACTTCTTTCTCTCTCTCCTTTACCAGCAGGCCTTTCCTGCTGAACAGGGGACCAGCGTTTCAGCAGAAGCGGGTGCAGCAGTGGTTCTCCAAAGCTCGCTTCCAGAGAGGGGTCAGTATTGAGACATTTCCTCTGCAGTCTGCTGTTAGTGACAAACCTTCACATTTTACCAGCCTTTGACAGTTGTGGCTTTGCTTCCAAAAGTAACTGGGGGAGAGAGGTGGATGACCTGAATGCTGGATGTATTGGTAGGAAAGTATTTGCAGGCAATTTTTAATGCAGCTTGGAATTCTGGCAGCTGGCAAGTAAATCCTGGGAGGGTGACAAAAACAAACCCTGCAGTTTATAGAGCAGCACAAGCAGGACAAGGTAAAGCCCCATACACATCGCTGCCAATGGGAAACCCCAAATCAGCATGTTTCTTGGCAACTTGCAGTGAAAGAGCTCTTCAGATACACCAAACAAAATCCTGGGAAAGGAATTCTTTTAAGTAATTGTTTTAAAATATATTTTACAGCAGATGGATTCTCAAGGAGAAGGGAAACCGCCAAGGATGAGAAGGTAATTGGTGAACAAAGGCACAATGCAAATATGACGAGCTCTTTCACGCTTGAGGCTGGATAAATCTCCCTGTCTTGGCAGGTGGCAAGTGAAACCCAGCCCGGGAGCAATTCTGACGGTTTCTGTGGTTAATCCCCAGGCGGGCCAGACCAGCTCGTAAGTAAATGAGGTGATTTGTTAGGGTGGGAGCCCTGCAAAAGCCATTGAAAATCCCTTTAGCATTATTGCAGCTTCACTTCTATAATGAGTGTGCGATGAATGGTTCAGACCCAAAATGGTTAGCAAATGATGTCTGGTTCCTTTTCCAGCATATCAGAAGGAGATAAAAATCTCCTGTATTTACCTGTAATTACATGGTAATCTGTAATTACTGTGCCCTCGTTTTTTATGCAGAGTGAGGAGAAGTGGAAGCACCATTGTGGGAAGAGGTGGCAGTCTGGTTGTGCTGGTTGTGGGATGCTGGGAGAAACAGTGTGCCCCAAAGGGGCACCTCGTGCTTGCTTTGTAAGAGGAGCTCAGAGGCTCAGGACCTGCCACCCAGCTGAGGGCAGAGAGAAGGGTGGGTGAGGGCACCGTGAATGTTCTGGGTGCACAGAGCACCCCTCAGTAGCCTGGATGTGACAGTCCCTGGTGCTGGAACTCTGTCTGCACGGCTGCTCTCCTGGCTGCCTTTCGGCTGTGCCGGGGGTCAGACACACCATGGGATGGATGGGGTGTGGGGGTGTGTCCTGTACTCGGTGCTGGTTTGCAGAGGATGGGCAGTGAGCTGCCTTAGCATCCTGAGTGACTGCAGCTCTGTGCTTTCCCCAGGCCTGGATACAAGCGCCCATTCCTGCGAAGCCAGAGACCCCCAGCACGGGTGGCCAAGCCCCAGCCCAAGGGGGTGCTGCTGAGATTCAACTTCCGCGCCATGGCCAACCAGGTAGAGGATTGTCGACGGGACAGGAGGCACCTGGCTCCCTGCAGCAGCCCTGCCACTGAGCTCTTAACGTCACACTCAGGTTTCTGGGGCTGCCAGCTGGGTTTATGTAACACAACCTGGGAGGAAAGTCCCATAGCTGTGTTGGCCAGGTTGCTCACAAAACTGAAGGCACTTGAGAAGACTGTTCAGCAACTACAGACTCAGCCCAGTTTTCCCCACTCTGATGGCCTGTCTTGGCCTGTCCGTGTGCTTGCTTGGAGCAGGGAGGTCCTACTGATGAGTAGTCCTGGCCAGAGGGGACTGTTTCACTGTCAGTGCTTCCCATTCCTCAGAGACACGTGGCACTTCTGGGCTTTGCTCGCTCTTTGCTTTGGTGCCCTTCTTGGTGTCACATTTTACACTGAAGTATGGTCCAAGAGCCCTGGGGCAGCTGAGAAATCCTGCTCCACCTTCTTCATGGCCGGCGTTTCTTGTCTGGACGGTTTGGTTTTACCTGATGCCTTGTGCTCAAATGCCATCTGCTTGCTCCTGTTCTTGCCGAGGATGCCCCGTGTCTTGGGGCTGGGAGCTGCTTGGAGGTTTTCCAGCCGCACACAGTCTGTCAAGCTCCCTGTCCCTGTGTGCTGAGTGGTTTAATTGACTAACCAGCTGTGAAACACCAGCCTGACTGATGGGCTCTAATCAATACCCTGCTACAAGTTTGGCTGTGCTTTGCCACAAGACAAGGGACTGACTCGCTCTCGCTTTCCCCTGCAGACCAGCCTGACGCTGGATGAGAGGTTCTCTGGTCTGAGGAATAAGAGGCGCTTTACAGCGGCCAGGAGCGCTGGACGGACGGTCACCATGCCTTAGGACTGCGTGCTCGTCACAGGGACTGCCTGTCACAGTCCAGGCTCCATGACAAGGGCTCAATAAAAGTCGCTAGATTCCCTTTGAGATAGCTGATTTGGCAATGTGCTGTCTCCTTCCTTACACACAGAGTGAATGAGTGATTGAGGGCAGGGATGAGGCAGGATGAGAGTTTGGGTCAGAGCACAGGGCAGGTGGGACATGGGCAGGGTGACGGAGGGGGATAAGCAGAGATGGATTCTCTAGGAGAGATCTGCTGGGAAGCTGTAGGGCTGGAACAAGCCCTGTCCCCCTGCCAGGGCACCCTGTGCTAAACAGGCTGACTCCTGCATGTGGGTGTACCATGGAGCCTTCCCTGCATTGTCCCATGGGTGGGACAGGGTTTGGGGATGCTGTGCCTGGCCACATGAGAGACAGAGGGAAGTGGGGATGCTCCAGCTGCCCACAATCCCCAGCATCCACCTAATTGCCTAGCTTGTTGTGCTTGCAGGCATCCCTGCCCAGAGGTTTGCAGTGTAAGACCCCTCCACCCTGAAAACGTGTTGCTTTGCCCTGACAGTGGGGCCTGAGCACCTTGCATTTCTCTGTGGATTGCTGTGCTGTTCTGACTGCTGCTGCTGGCCCAGCTGTGGGACGGGGTGAGATGTGCCATGCTGTGCTGCTGGAGTGACTGTCCTCAGCACGGGGCACGGACAGGCTACCCCAGCCCAGATCACATTTTCCAGTGCTGAGTAGTTCTGCATTAGAGTTTTTGTAGTTGCAGCTCCACCCATGCTCAAAGCAGCAGCATAACCAAACCAGCAGCAGCACTGTGATAAACATTGGCTGAGATGTTAATGAGCTGGGGTCAGACATTTGTTAATGAAGCCCTGCATCAACTCTGAGTAGCTGCTCCATTCTCCACCCACTGCTGGAACCCAGCACTGAACATGCTGGACACAGCCTGTTACTGGGCTCTACTATAGCTGTAAGTAGCTATACTTATAAAAGGAAATATTTGATAGACTGCTTTATATTTGACACCGAGCATCTTTAACCAGAGACTGGTTTTGCATTGGTTTTATAGGAATGTGTGAAATGTTGTTAGTTGATGAAGCAGTGATGTATGAGTCCAGTGCACTGAATAAAAAACTAACTTGTCAAATGTCACCTCTGGTTCTTTCCTTTCCTTCAACAGCTGTTAGGTGCAACTTCAGCTTCTCAGTGTGACACTGCATGGACTGATGCTTTGGGGGAAACTGGTCTCTGTTGGTGCCCACCTGCAGGCAGTTTACTGTTTTAAAAGCTGGCTCCAAAACTGTGAGGTTTTCAATAGGTATTTTGTAAAGTCTTTGCTGTGATCTCTTTTGGCTTGAATATTATTGGCAAAATTAGCAGAGCAGCCCTGGCTCGGAGTATGTTCAAAATCAAACAAATGCACCCCAATGCTCAGGGTAATGACCTTTGGAGGGGACATCACACCTTCATGCAAATAATCTGTATGTCATGGAATTGAGAAGTTGAACAAGAAACACTTTCACAAACGGCAGTGTTCCTGATTTGAGTTGCCTCCTCACTATAAATATGGACAGAAGATGGCAGACTTGCTAGAAAAACCTGAGCACTTCTTTAATCAGGTTGCAAAGGGATGGAGCCGTTCAGTCCTGAAAGAACAGCTGAGTGGAAAGCATACTCTTGCTGTTCAGAGCGCTCCCTGGTTGTATTCTCCAAAGAAATGTTTTTTAGCAATCTATACCTTACAATCTTTTAACCACTCCTTGGATTAAAATTGAGGGCTTAGGTTTTTTTTCCCCTACTTGAGTCCCTTGCATTGCTGGGTGACTTTCTATGTTGCAGGAGATAAAACAAGTAACCAAAACACATAACTACCATGCTAAAAACATACTGGGAGAGGGCACAGTGTGAGCTCACCCTAAACAGGCATGGAATACCCCTTCCTGCCACTGTACGAAACCCACAGAATAATTGTCTTCAAGAGAATTATCCCCGCTGTTGTGAACAGTGGGAGCTGCTGCCCAGGGCTTGGCTGTGTTTTGGGAAGGGTGTTGGTGTGACACGGCTCAGCTGCTTCCTGAGCCATCACCGGGGGCACACGCGTGTGACAGTTCCCGTGCACTGTCCTGTGCCGGACAGGTGACCCAGCAGCTACGCACCTGGGCAGTGGCAGCAGCTGCCTTTGGCTGAGCTCCCGTTGCCAAGAGGGCCCCGCTCCCGATCCCGATCCCGGTCCCGATCCCGATCCCGGTCCCGATCCCGATCCCGATCCCGATCCCGATCCCGATCCCGGTCCCGATCCCCCAGCCCCAGCAGCGCCCCCTAGCGGCACACAACACTTCGGGAAGCCCCGCCCCCTCAGCGCCGCCGCCGCCGCGGATTGGCTGTCGCGGCCGAGGGGCGCCGCGAAGCCCCGCCCCGTCCCGCGGCGCCCCCTGCGGGCCCCGCGGCGCCTGCGCAGCGGCCCCGGCCGTTGTTGTGGAGGGGCCGGTCAAGATGGCGGCCGGGCAGGGGGGCGGCGGCGGCAACAACGGCAGCGGCAGCGGCACCGGGACGGCGGCCGGGAGCGGAGCGGCGGGGCTGGGGATCCCCGCGCACCTCACGCTCTCCTTCTCGTCCGGGCCGCACTGGGGCGCGGCAGCTCTGCCGCAGTCGCACACGGTGCGCAGCCTGGAGCGGGCCCTGGAGGAGGCGGGCAGCTCGGGCATCCTGTGCCTGAGCGGGAGGAAGCTGCGCGACTTCCCCGGCAGCGGCTGCGACCTGAGCGACACGACGCAAGCAGGTGAGGGGGCCGTGGCTGTGGCGGGCCGGGGCCGCGGGCGTCCTGCGGGGCCGCTGCGGGCCCGGCGCTGAGGGCGGGGGGCGCGTAGCCGCTGTGGTGGCCGGCGGGGCCGGGCGGTGGCGGGTGCGGGGCCGTGAGGGGAGGCAGCGGAGGGGTCCCCGCGGTGGCGGGGTCGGGCTGCGGGGGCAGCCGAGGGCTGCCACGGGAGCGGCCGCTCTGGGTGGGAGCGGGGACCCCGCTGTGTGAGTGCAGTGGGGCAGAGCGGGGAGGCTCCGCGTTTGGGGGGCTCTCCGTGCAGGCAGCGGGACGGGGTGTGGAGGATGTGGGGCTGCAGTGTCGGGGCTGCCCCGCTGGGCGCACTGGGGGCCGGTTGTGCCGTGCAGGTGTGGGCTGTGAGCGGGACACGCTGAGCTGCGTGCCGGAGGTGCCCGGGGAGGTGGGGGGCGAGCGGCTCTGTGTGAGCGTGTGCGAAAGCACAGGGGTGTGTGTGAGTGTGGAAGGGCCCGGGGCTGTGTGTTTGTGTATGGGGGGCACAGGGCTGTGCGTGTCCGAGCTCACCGCGGGCTGCGGAGCTCGGTGTGTTCTGGGGGGTTGGTCGCTGTCCCCGTGTGTGCGGCTGCGCTTTCGATGAAAGGAGTCTTGGAGGCATGTTGTAAAAGGAAAACACTCTTTCTTGGGGTTGCCTTGTTGCGTGGGATTTCCCAGCACAGGCAGTTTATTTTCCTGACAGCATCTGGTTAATTTTCCGTTTCCCATTGCAGGGCACCTCAGAGCTGGCTACCGAGAAGCTCCTCCTTCGGTGAGTGGAAGGGAACCTTAGGTGTTCAGAATTGTGGAGTAAGTTGTGAGCTTGGCATGTTGCACTCGAGTGCCAGCCTGGTGGGCTGACAGAAAGTTCCTGTCAGTATCTTTGCAGCAGCAGAAGCAAAGGGATCCCCGGCTGTTTTCTCCTTTTCCCTTGAAGAACTTTTGAACAGCTGCAGGAGTGATTTTGCTGATGGAAGATCGCTTGCTGGTTTTAGCCATGGTGTATTATGTAATTCACAGCCATAAGTGGCAATGTCTACGTTAGCCTATTGTTAGTTTGAACACCTCAGAATGCTATTTCTCCTTAGTGCAGCTGGACGTGTAGCTGAGGATAAATAAGGCGATAAATGTGATACGACTTCCCGTCCCTCACACTGCTTTCTGTTCACAAAGCACAAATGCTGCATCAGGGCCTCCTCTGGCTCTGTCTGTCTCAGCAGAGCAGGAAGACAAGAAGGCTGGAAAGGAGGAAGAACAAAGTGAACTTCCCTCTGTTCTTGGAGACGATGGTGAACTTCCCACATTTCTTGAAGATGATGGTGAATTTCCCACCGTTCTGGAAGATGACAGCAAAGCTCCAGCAGTGTGGATCAAGGATGGCGAATGTCTCGAGGCATGGAACAAGGAGCAGGAACATCTCATGCGGTTGGAAGAGGAGCAGTAGAGATCTCGAGGTGTGGGAAGAGGAGGGCAAACATCCAGCGATGTGGGAAGAGGGCAGGGAACATCACGTGACCTGGGAAGAGCACTGTGAACATCCCACTGCTTGGGAAAAGGATGGTGAACCTCCCTCTGTGTGGGAAGAGGACAGTGAATCTCCCTCTGTTGAGACATCATGGGCTGAGCATTCTGACAGTAGCAGAGCCCTGCAGCCAGAGGGGAGAGGGGAGTGGTACCTGATGCAGCTGAGTGCGTCTGCTCTCTGTCTTGTCTGCCAGAGCCAGGTGCTGTGTGTGTGTCTGAGCATCAGCTGTACTCAGTGTTCCTCTGCAGCTGAATGTTACAGAGTTGTTTATTGTTCTTGCCCACCTGAGTACAAGGGGCTCAGAGCCCCAGAGAGGAGTGGGGCTGCATTTTCACTCTGCTGCAAGGCGGGATCTCCATCTTGGAGTGACTGCCTTTCCTGTTGTTTCTTTCAGGGAACACTGTGAGTGTAGGGGAGCCTGCCAAGAAATACACTGAAGTTGAGCCAGGTGGCCAAGGGTAAGTTTGAATCAGTGACTTCTACACAAGCAGGGGCCAGGTATTTTGCTGGAGGGCAGTGATATCTTTCAGAGCAGGACATGCTGGCTTGGTCTTTATCTCTAAAAATGTTAATGCATCAGCTGGAGACTGCCATTATTGAGGCCCAATTTATCTTAGTCCCAGGTTAGGCCAATAACTCTGTTAGCATTCTTTCCGTCCTGCATTTCATCTCCAAAGGATACTGCAAGACCTAATTAAGGAGAGATCTCAATTTTGGGTTTTAGTCCTGCCGCAAATTCATAGGGAGGGAGAGATAAATGAGAAGACATATGTCAAGAGCAAAGCTGTCTCTTAAACCCTACCGTTGTGTTTAGGTCTGGTGTCAGTGACAGCCTGTGGCAGTGATCATGTTAGTAATGTATGCTGCATGTTTGCTCTGTATGCAATCCCAAACAGTAGCAGTGGCACTTGAAATAATGACCAAACCCCTTCTCAGCTCAGGGCTTGGTTTCTCCATTGCTTTTATGCCCTGGAGAAGAGAGAGCCTCTTAAATGAACTGCCTGTCAGTATCCCTGCACTTCTGCTCTGTTCTTGTACTCTTTCATACTGTTGTTGTATTCTGTCTCTCTCTCTTTTGATTTTATTTGCTGTTCTCAACTTTGCCTTGAACCCTTTGCCTGGAGCTTGTCTGCACTGCACTCCTTGCTTGTCAAAGCAAAGTTGCTGGTGGCAGAACTCCTAACTGTCCTTTATTCGGTTATATATTCAGGTTGTTAATTTTTACCCTTCCATTTCTTGTTCTCTATCAGTGTCTGCAAGCCCTGAATTTCCTTCATCCGAACCTGGTGATCCACAGAGATCTGAAAAGCTCCGGTATCCATCTGGGAATGGATGGCACTGTCAGGTGCTCTGACTGCTGTCAAGGGTGGGTATCCTTGGTCAGGCACAGCGTTTCTGGGATGTGGGTGTGGCCCAGTGGCCCAGTTCCCCAAAAGTGGTGCAGGTGGGAGTGCCTGGACCCTGCTGCCAGCTGAGAGCAGCTGCAATGTGCAGAGCAGTCTGAAGAAGAGCAGGGTGTCAAGAATAGCTTTGTTTTGTATATATCCCTTCCAGAGGGGAGGGACTTAGAATCTAAAGCTTCAAATGAATAAATAAAAGCCACTGCCTGAAACCTAAGGGTATCTTTAAGGTTTGGCCAGTTGCATATTTCCTTGGCTTACAGCCCTGAGGACTTTAGCAGCTGGATTCAGTAGTGCATTCTCAGACTAGGAGCTGGGAATTCTTTTGCTTGGATTTTTAATTCCAGCTGACTCTGACAGTGGTTGATTTTGTCCTCAGCTGATTTTGGCTTCTGCTGGCCCCTAAGCAGGATCAATGGAGCTCCATGATGGGCACTGCTCACTGGATGGCCCCAGGAGTTGTGAGTGGTTCTCCTTATGGCCCCAAGGTTGACATGTGGTCCTTTGGGATAGTGACCCAGTAGTGGGTGGAAGGAGAACCTCCTTACTTCAAGCAAACTGTGTCCATGATAAGAGGCAGATGTCCAAGTGTTGGCATAGGCCTGTGTGCAGAGTGAGTTTGCACTGGGAGATGAGCTGCTGGATGTTTGTGCACATGGTGGAAGGGATTTCCCAGAAGACTCACTGAAATTGGCTGTCAGGGCAGGCGTGTTCGGATGCATCTGTGGCTCCATCAGGGTTCGGGTTTTATTGTTGGTCTAGAAAAATTATCTCTGAGCAGCATCTGTGCCCGGGAGGACAGTGTGTTGGAACCTGGGGCTCAGAACGTGTGGTTGCTGTGAGCAGCTGTGGGTGTGAAGGGAACTGGTGCAGTGCTGTGTTGGCTTTTCCCCAGGCTCGCTGTTGGATCAGGCAGAACGGGACCTGGAGCTGCAGGAGCCCAGGCGCCTTGGCTCTGCTGCGGGGCTTCCTCAGCGCAGCCTGGAGCTGGGCTTGGAACAGTGCTGCTGTGCCCGGGAGCTGCTGCAGGTGAGTGCAGGGCAAACAGCAGCGCAGAGCAGGCATTTGCTTGTTGGGCCCCTGTCCTGTAATCTGCAGTGTTGGTGCTTTTCAAATGGAGAGCAAGCAGAATCCTCCCTGGTTTGGGTTGGCAGGGGCCTTTCAAGGTCATCTGGACCAGGTGCCTGGCAGTGAGCAGGGCCATCTCCAAGCAGATCAGGTTGCTCAGAACCCTGCCTGACCTGAGCTTGAATCATTGCAGGGGTGAGGCATCTACCACATCTCTGGGCAACTTCTGTTACTCTGCTCTCCTTGTAAAAAAATTCTTCCTTACATGTAATCTGAGTCTACCTTGAGTTTAAAACCATTCTCCCTTGTCTTGTTGCAACAGAACCTGTAAGGAGCTTGGGTTTGGAAAGTAATGCCTCATTTCTTTGTTTTTTATCCTTTGGGCAGCATTCATTTTTATCATCAGGCAAGCCTCTCTCCAGCCTGACACCTCTGATCACTGCAGCAAAGCAGCTGAGGGAGCAGTGGAGACGTGGTACCAGAAGACAGTGTTTTGTTATGCTAGTTAGGATAGTTAGTTTGATATGGTAGTTAGGACAGCTAGTTTTTTATGCTAGCTAAGAGACCTAGTTATGGTAGTTAGGACAACTAGTTTGTTATGCTAGCTAAGACAACTAGTTTTTTGTGCTTGTTTTTTGAATAAAAGCTCTGTTAAACCTCAACTCTCTTGAAGTATCCCTTCCTTCTTACCCTGTGATTCAGCTGACCTGAGCAGTGTGAGGGGAGAGTGGGCCCAGCCATACCCAGAGCTGAGCCCCAGCAGAGCCCTGGCAGAGCCCAGAGCAGCCTCAGCATCTTCAGAGCCAGGCTGGAAGAGGGCCCTTGTAGCCTTCTCGAGTGCATCCAACTCTTCACGTTCACAAACTCTGAGTGGTGAAAGATGCCCCTGGTGCTGGAAGAGGGCAGAAGGGGCACGAGGAAAGCCTATCTGTTCCATGCAAGGGAAAACTGGCCAGTGGCGGGGAAAAGCCATGCCTTTTTCCCCTCCCAATTCGGCCCAAAACATGAATCATAAGGCAAGTCCAACAAGGGCAGGGGCGGAGCTCAGGCCGCTCCGTCCTTGCAAACCGAAGCGTCCTTCGCGCGGTTCTGAGCTCCCGGGCTCTGCTGCCCCTCGTGTGTTTTTTTTTCTGTCGTGCTGGCTCCCAGCAGCCCGGCCCAGCTCGGCACAGGGTGGGTGCTGGAGGCACCGGGACACGCGTTTGGTGGCCGCCTGCGAGCCAAGAGAAGCATCGATCTGAGCTCGCCGCCCGCCCCGTCCTCCTCTGCCTTCCTCCCTCCGGCCCCGCCACTCACCGGCGGTCCGACAGACGCTGCCGAAGCCGCCGCTCTCCAGTAGGGAACCCACTCGTACTCCTGCAGGGCCTCCTACGCATCTGTCAGCTCTCGGCTCGGCTCCAGGGACGGCTCCCGACCGCCCGGGGCCCGGCTTCTCTATCGGATGCCAGCGGCCGGGTTGCTGAGCGGCGCAGCTCGACCCGGGGAGGCGCGGGAGTCTCCGAGAGTGTGTGTTCCCCTGCAGCTGCGGTGAGCCAGGCGGAGCCCGGGGACAGTGGGACAGCTTCAGCCATTGAAGCTCGCCCGGCATCGCCGCAGCCGGAACGACCACAGCCGGGCGGAGTCGGGACCGCAGCGGGACGGCCCGGGGCGGGGAGGGAGCGGCGAGAGGGAGAGGGACCCCGGCAGGCGGACAGGAGGAGCAAGGGCTAGAGGAAGAGCGGGAGCGGGGCGGTGGAATCGCTGCTACCGCCAGAGCGCCGGGGCCGTCAGTGCGAGTGTCCGAGTGTCCTTTAGTCCGAGTGTCCGTCAGTCCGAGTGTCCGTTCCCCAGTGGCCGAGCCCCGGGGCCGCTGAGTTGAAAGGGGACCCGCCAGGCTCGTCCGTGCATCATTTATTCATCATTTGAACCTAATTAAAGACGCCGTGATTGATAAATGGACAAGGGATACCTCCCCCTTAGGTTTTTCACTATCTAATGAAGGGCTAGAATTTTAACTACCTAGTGGGGGCCTACACACGCTGATCTACACTTTGTTGAATGTAAAAATCCTTAACAATTTGTAAGAATTTTAACCGCGGCAATGCACAAACGTGCCAGGAGATGGCGAGTTATGACTGCACTGGGTACCTCACACTCGCCTCACAACTCCAGCGAGGCAGTCACCAGGAAAAACCAAACTACCATCGCTGGCATGGGGAAGGCACTTTTCCAAAAAGCATTTTATAAAATCTAATGTTCCTTTTCTCAAGATTGAAGATAGTTTTGGATCTATTCCGTTTCTCTGCCTTTAAACTAGGGTTCTCTGACACACGAGGGCTATTTTCCATAGTAGTTTCTTGTTTGTTTTAAAAAGCAACAATAAAAAAAAATTGTGACCAAAACTGAGATTCTGTTTCTTAAATATATGCTAAGTATTTTGGGAACTACTTATTAAAGTAAAAAGTAATGAACCTATGTTTATTGTTTCTTTTTGTGGGAGACACATCAGCCAAAAGCTGGAGACCAGTGATTGTGTTAAAGAGTAGGAATACAAGAACATTCCTACCTCTCCATTGCCATTTCCTGCCTGATTCTTGCCATTATTCTTGACAGTGGAGGAAATCTGTTCAGTTTTGGCCAATGATAACTCACTGGTAAAGTTCTTTTAGAGAGAAATTACCTATAAAAATGTAAGGTAATATAATTACTGAATAAAGGCAATTTTTATACATCTTGTAGAGCTTACATTTCAACAGAAAGTGGGCTACATTCTACACCTTGTTAAGCCAAGTCTTGATCAAAACACTTGAAGTCAGTTTAACAAACAATGTCAAGGCTGTTTATCAGACCAAAACTACTGAAAGGCAAGGCAGAGGAGAGCACATGCAAAAACTTGGAAGCAGCAAGTGTCCAGGTTATGAATCAAGAGCGAAACCCTGGTTACATTAACACCTCAGGGAATTCTGCCTCCAATTCCAGATCTCACGTGCGTGTAGTGTGAATGGCCTCTGTCAGCATTTATCCCTGCCCATGTTTGCTGCTTTCTCTGCAGTTCATCTTGTCTGTCAGGATTCATTCCATACGATGAGAAAGCCCCTCAAACTGCTGAGACCAAGCTCCTCCAGCAAGGAATGACATTTTCCACACTCTGTGAGTCTGAGTGACAGCCAGCATCACAGTACAGTGCATCTGTTCACGAGCATTTACATCGGTTATATCCAGCCCTTCATCTTTCAGCAACACTTACCTGAGTCAGTGACTGAACAGCCGTGCCAAGCCCCTGTGACAGTGACGAGCAGTGATAACCAGCCTGCTGACAGCCCTCCTCACGTGGATTCTGGGCTTGTTTAAAGAGCATCATGAGCAATACTGCACCTTCAACACAGCTCCATTGCTGCTGGCTTATCTGAGATAAACCTTGAAGGTCAGAGAAAACGTAGCTCTGTTTTTGAAATAATAGGGGTGTCTGTCTGGCTTTATTCCAGTCCATGATAAGTGTCAAATCAACTTCAACAGAACCAGGGTTTTATTAAGGGCTTAACTTCAAATGTCATAAAACATGAACTGCTGACAGGAAGTTGAGCTGGTGGTGGTCTGTCTTGCTTCCTGTGAAATGACAGGATAAATTAGGAGGGGCTGTGCTCTAAATTGCTGGAGAAGATAAAATTATTTACTTGTTCATCATTTGTCAACTCCCTGCTTCCTTGTATTCTGGTTTCTCCACAGCATGAAATGCTTCACTTCTGTTTGTGTACATACAATATATATTCACAGAAATCAGCAGACAGAGGCCTTTTTTCCCACAGAGACTTGAATAAGGTGCAGTTATATCTACATGTTTTATATTTAAAAATACTCCGTATTCTGCCCATTTCTGAATTATTCATTAATAGTTCTCTTTAGTTACAAGAAACAAAACCTTTATATTTCTGTACAGATAGCATTCCATTAACTGCAGTGACATTTAAGCCTTTTGCAATTAAAGACATTTAATCCCCAATGCTAAGAAGAAGTCTTTGGAGATCATTAATTTGAAAATTTGTTTACAACTTTTGAATAGGATCTGAGGACGCTAACTTCCAACCCTGAAAAAACCACCTCACTTTTTACTTAAATTAAACTTTCATGGACTTAAAATCCAATTTAAATATTCATGACAAATGCGCTCCTTATTTAGGGAGAAATGCATGCATTAGAAGGCATACTGATTAAACTCAATGTAGTTTTAATGGAAACAGGTAAACACTTGATTAGTGGCCAGTAAAATCTGTTTTAATTTACATAAAACCTCATCTTTTCTTTGAACCCAAGGTCTAGCTCATTTAACTTTATGTTGCTTGTCATAAATAATTTTAGTATTGTTATACCATTACTAGTGACTTTCAGCAGAATCTTATTCTGACACAGGGTTTATAACTTTAATGTTAAAAGAGAAGTTAAATACTAAAGGGTGAAGAAAAAAAATATTTTTCCCTACATATTTAATTTTTAAATTGTTCATCCCGAAGTGTCAGTAATTGTTTTCTTGAAGTTCTTGGTTCTGAAATGTCTCTTGCTTTATCAGCAAGCCTGGTTTAACACGTGAGATTTGCAGATAACAGACACCCAGTAATCATGAATTTAATATATTGCTCTCAGTCAGAGCCATGCAGCGAGTGAACAATGTCAGCCAGCGAGGAACCCACCCGTGTGTGTGTGAACACAGTGCCAGCCACGGTTGTCATTAACTTACTGCTTGTAGCAGAAATAACCTGACACCCCAAGAAAACGATTTGGCAAAAAGGAAATTCAAGCCAAGAAACACTTCAGTCATCACTCGAGGCTCCAGCAGAGCAGAGCTGACTTGGAAAACAGTTTGCTGTTGTTGTTTTTGTTTATTTGTTTTTAAACTGAGCGTTTGTGCAGTGGCATCTTTCAGTTTGGGACTCCGGATATATCAAACAGAACAATAAGTTTTAGCATCAGCTATGAAATTCTTATTTAATATGTAAGGTTCAAAATTCAGCAATGAGACAAATCTTCCATTTTGTCAGAAATCAATATCTAATTTACCTTAGCAGTACTTCAGAAGCAGAATTCATCGGAAGTTATCACTAAAGTGGGTATCTGTGCTAGCTCATTCACAACTTATAACTCAAAAATCTATTTTAAAGACGTTATGCAGTATAAAATATTACCCACAAATGAGCTTGTAACAACACTTGCCTTGAAACAGTAGGAATATTTTTCATTAGCAACTCTCATCTCAGAAAGATCATCTTGTCTATGCATTAATTCCACTGCTCTTTGTGCAAATAAATTTAAATCCTGTGTGCTCTGGGTAGTGAAGGACCAAGGCCTGGACAACAGGCCCCGAGCCAAAGCTGGCCTCTAGATGAACCTTCCAGCTAAATGTTATATATCTAGTTGCTCATTAATGAAGTATTGTTATATGTGTTTATTTATGGCAAAACGTGTTCACCTTTACCTAGAGACGGGATAGGGCCACATCTGGCCTAATTAGGGGGTGTAGGATCAAAGACAACTCCCTCGGATCCTCCTTGAGCCCTGGCCAGGCTTTGGGAGAAAGCTAGGCAGGAAAATGAAATTAGAAATGATGTCAGTTTGTTTGTTTAGCAGTGTAAAACTGGGCCACTGTCACAGCAAAGTGGGGGAGCCTCGTGGCCTGCAAAGGTGGAGGCACTGCAGGAGTTCCCAGGTGCTGGTGTGGCTCTCTGGTCCTGGGCTGTGACAGCTTTCCCCCATAGCTGATGTCTCTTGGACTTGGATGATGGATCTTCATGGGGGTGACTGGTGATGTATCTTTCTTAATCACTGCAGGCATTCTTTCATAGCAATGGTTAGCAGTGCTTAGCTTACCCCTTTGTCATTCTTTCCTCATGGTTAGGTGCCTTGCTTAGCTTATCCTTTTGTGACTCTTTGCAGTTTTACATCATAGTAAACGCCATTGTTCCTTAAGTTGGTGTCTGTGTCTGACTCTACCCACTGGCAAAACAATCAGGGAATGCATGCATTTTCCACTCAAAAGAAATGTTTCTGTTTGTTTCATTGTAGTGTGAAAATTTATTTTATTCATAAGGTTTATTACTCAGCAATCAGCATTTTAAAGATTGAATGATTTGTTATTTGTTGTTTTTTCACACATCCTAAAGTCATTTGACTGCATTTAACCAAACAAAAATCTATCAGGAGCTTCCAAATAGATGATCAACTATTTAGTAGATTTTTACTCTTACCTATCACCAGTTAATTCAAAAGTAAACCCCAATAATGCAATCTCAGTTAAAATAAAATAATCTTGACTCCCCAAATTAATTTTATCCATACCCGGAGAGGATTTTCTACATTTGATGCTTGGGTATGTTTTCTCTTGAAGATACAAAATCATAACCAGTACAAGCCACAAGGTGACACTTTAGGACTACTGGAAAGAGATTATCATCATGGCTAAATAATTTTGACACCAGAATCAACTGGGCCAATTATGAAGTACACAGCAAGTGTGAAATTGGTCTAGGTCTTTTCTGAAGGGGATTGATTGCTTGGCTGCAAAGAGGCAGGCAGCCAAGTGCTATATTGACCCACAAGAAGAAGAAGAAGAAAGGAACTCAGAAATTTTTTATTGAGGGGTCTGCTTTCCTGTTGTCAAAGCCATAAACCAGTTTTATTTATGGAGATGAAAAGCAAATCAGAACAGTGTGCATAACTTGAAGGTCTTGCATTTTCAAGGAGAGAACCCCCAAACTTGGCACTTAGAAGTGGCAATGTGAAATAAATGTGTGTGTAGCTGGAAATAAACTATACATTCAGCAAGTCTATAGATCACTGACACTTGTTTCAGCAGCTGTTCTCTAATATGCTGCAAGTGAAAGAAACTGAGAGGATATCATTTTACAATGTGCCCTGTGGACAGCTCTGCCACAAGCTGCACAATCAATAATGGGTTCTAACAGCAAAGTTGTTATTAGAAAATCCTTATTCAATACTAACCAGTCTTTCCATCCACCAATTCTTAGGAAATCTTTGATATAATTCGATTAAAACCCCAACCTTTCTATAACTAATAGTTCCATAAATACTGAGCACAAAAATATACATACTTCAAAACTCGGAAAAAATACCCACCTGAGAACACACTTGTGATTCTTTTTCATGTCTGTTAGAGACCTTTAAGTCATTTCCTGAAATTATGTTCTGCAAAGATGCCAGCATAGGCAAAATTTATACACTTGAAATAAGGTGCTCATGACATTCTACAAAGTGCCCCAGGCTCCTCAGGTGAGCAGGAGCTGGAGTTCCCCTGCCACTGCTCTGTCAAGTGATCCTGCAGCACAGTATTTGCTTGTCTTAGTTGAAAAAGCCAACTGAGGTATCTTATGTAGCTCCTTGAAGAAGAGATGGACATTATTTTCCTGTTCGTTTATATTTTGTTTTCTACCAACTTGATTGTCCTGCTGAGATAGGCAAAGCAATAAAAGGACTTAGGTTTTGAACATTATTCTACTGTGTTAGAAAGCACAGTGCAAATCTACCCCAATTATTTTTCCTAAAGTAACAGCACCTGTAAGGTGTGCAAAGTAAGAAGTCAAGAGGTCGCTTTTTAAAACTCTGAGCATTCATAAAAAAAACAAAAGTAAACATGACTAACAATAAATTTCTTGGATAAAAGTTTAAGAACGTAGCAATACCATTTATTTGTAAATCCATCAGAGATTTTAGAGAACTAATTTTTTTTAATATTAATTTTAGTGCATTCTTGTTTACTAGGAAAGTTTCCTTTCTCTACTGATGTTACTGTTTTCCATTCAGGAGCTCCTGGTTTTCTTTTTCCTCCCATTTCCTACAGGGAATAGGCTATCATGGCAGGCTTTTGTTTATTTGTTTATGTACCTTTGCATTATTAATAAGCCCTGGGAAGAGGGTTTGTTTCTTAAGCTCCCTCTGCTGGCTCTCCAGCAGCTGAAACACAACAGATGAAGGGTTTTTCACTTGCACTCCCTTTTCATTCGTGTTAGAGCTGGGAAACTGCAGATGCCAAAGTTAGCACCTCCTTCACAAAGGAAGTGCAGAGGACTTAGAACACTAATGGTAATCAAGAGGCTACTGGAACTAGGGACAGTATTATCATGTATAAAATGTTACCTGGGTAAGTCTGTACTTACTGCCTGCAACACTCAGCTGCAGGCAAGGCACCCACAAGCTGAGAAATGCATTTCCTTCCACCTTGCATTCTCACCTGCTTAGGATTTAAATACCAGTTGTGTTATTGACAGTCATAATTTGTCTTGTTCTCATATTAGGCAAAGCTTTTTCAATTATGAATATTTCACTCCCACCATTTCAAAATGTTACCATAGTGCACAATATATACTTTGAATATTTAGGTCTTCACTAAGACTTTATACAGACTTTGCAGTTTCTCAGATTGAAATGAGTACAGCTGTTCACAATTTGAGAGTGCATCTTTAGAGAATAATCACATTTTCAGTTGCTCATCTGCAAGCTTATTTTTACAGCTTGTGGCAAAATCTAACCTATGACCCCTTTTGGACTCTGCACCCTACAGTTATCAGAAACATAAGTCCCCAAATTTTCAAGCATTTTAGTTATTCACAGTCCCAATAAAATATAGGCACTGACCTGCCTTGAGATCTCCAGGAATATCCTTTGTCTATGATCTTTGAGTCAGATTCCCTCTAATTCAGGCACACCAGTTAAATGGTCATGAAAATGGTGACTTCATGGTGGGCATGAAGTTACATCAGGCTCAATGACAGAGGAGCTCCTACAAAGACTGAGTTTAACTTTTTTTTTCTCCCCAGTAATTCCAAAGGGAGGCTGACATGATTAGTCTTCCATTTTAGGTATCTCATCATACTGGGCCAATCTCATTCTACTTCTCTCTTTGGCAATGAGGAAATGAGGACTAATATCCTCTCTATTCATTCCCTGGTAGAATGCTGATGTAATTTCAAAAGGATCAGTATTTTACCTTAACATGTGCTTTGAAAGTACATTGTTCTTTTTGCTATGCTGTTTTTTATTAGCTGCTGGCTCTTTATTGCAATCTCAAAGGGTATAGAATTCCTTGTCTTCATCCCTGTAAGGTCTTCATCCTAATGCATGAAACACTTTTCTTGGTTTAAAAGCAAAGAAAAAATAAAGAAAAAATAACTTATTTTCCTCTGAATTCTGCTCCAGCTGTTCCACCAGGACTTCAAGGATATTACTTCCCCCCTGCTTCCCTCCAGGAAAACTTAAGAGTCTTTTAAAAACAAAATACAATCCTAGAATCTGCAAAGAAAAACCCCAAGAATACCATCTAACAGTCCTGTCGATTCACAGTTTCATCACCTGATTTATATTAGCTCTGCACCTGCACTGAAAGGATCTGGAATAATTCAAAGCATATTGTTGAAGCATGATAACTGAGGTATGACAAAAAAGCACCTTGAAGGTCTCTGCAAAAGCTAAGAAGGATTAAAGAGACAGAAATAAATAGGGATGTATAAGATGTTAAAATCCATAGGAAATAAAGAATGTGGTTATTTTGGTATTTGATTTATATTTCAGTTAAGTTCATCAAAAGGACTGCCCGAAGATTTATTCTCTTGAGGAAAAGAGAAACATTCCAAGTTTGTTTCTGTCCTCAGTAAATAATCTTTTAAGTCTTCTCTGAATATTCTTCCTCTCCAGGAATTTTAAGAAATGACAACACCCTCCCCAGCTGCTTTGCTAGAAGGATAAGGAACAGGCAGAGGGTTCATAGTGCTCTTTTCCTATTGTAGACAGAAATCCCATCTCTCAATTCTTCCCTGCATCTTTTCCCCTTCTCTTGAAGAGCTATTTATACACTGTAAGCTATTTATGGCTAAACTCATCATTGACCACAAGCAATGGAAGTTTTCCCATTTATTCAAAGAATGCCTAAAGGTTTAATTTGGGTGGCAAACTGCTTCCTTCAAGTGTGACAATCAGGTTTGGGCATCCAGTAAATGGGCTGCTCTTGTACTCAACTAATGCTATTTCCCAACCAGTTTCATGCAGTTCAATTTTTCATCAGATGACACTTGCACCTAAGAGGTTCTTATGGCTATGCCTGTATTTTGACTCAACCACAATATAAAGATATTTTTTAAATGGTAGTCAAAGTATTGTACAGATCATCACAGAAGGCAGGGATGCACTGGGAAGAGCAAGACAGCCTGAACCAGAAGTCTTCAGGGCCTTCTGACATTAAGAGCTCTGATCTTACTGCATTGCTTTTTAGAATTCCCACAACCCTGTTTTTAACCACAGTAAACAGTTGCTGAAGCCTTTATGAACCATATGTTCAGGATGGCAAATGCTCCACGCTAAGAAAAGCCATAAATTCATTTGCATTTTTCAGAACTCCACGATCAGTTCATTCTTCGCTATAAATTGTCAAATGTAAACGTCTCTTTCCAAGACTACAAATGGAATTTGTGTTTTATTGCACATTTCATGCCAATGCACAGCTTTGCATCACTTAAAGCACTGAGGTTAGGAGCACCTCGAGGTTCACTCTGGGCTGGAATCAGGAATGGTGGCTCAGGGCAATCTCAGATCAATGAATTTATAGATCTTTGTACTTCCACTAAAGCCCCCCTCTGTCATACACGTGTGAATGTCATTTTTTTTTTCCAGCAGAAACTCAACACTGAATTTCTTCCTGAACAAAGTTTTACACCTGTTTCACTGTTGTATTTAGAAATAATGAATATTGTTTCAAACTAAGAATGGGGAGTATTTGGCTTATCAGGATACTTATAACCATGCCCATAAGCATGGTGAATATTCATCAGTATCTTACACTATTTCAAAGGTAGCACATGAAGTTTAAGAGCCACTGCTACTGATGACCTCTTTGGTTTCACTTATATTTCCTATTTATGTTGTATGTTCCTTTTCTACTTATTCTGTAAACTCCTCAGACTAGATACAATCTCTTAATCCATCTGTACAGTGCCCAGCAGGCTGCAGATTAGTGCCCAAAGTAACAATAATGATGATTTCCAGTGGTTGCTATCCATCAGAAGCCATTTGAAGGCTTCCAGCAGAGGTCACAATTGCTCAGCAGCTCCCAGGAATGCTTTTCTGCACAGAAAACTCATTTCTGAAATCAAGGCTTGAAGATTTTACTGCATAACTGAGACTTTGCTGCAACCAAACGTGCATTAGATTATTTATTGGTAAGGAAAAAAAGATGTATCTAATTAATAATTGCCTCATATTTTGGGAACCTAATGAAATAGCTTTGGTCTCTTAGAAAAATAATTTGCCATAAAAGATGAAGTCTCTGAACTAAAGCAAACCATTTAATAGATTAACTGCATATCAGTAGTAATTTGCTTATGAAAAGGATACTTGTATTAGAGAGGATGGCTTTCATTTATGAAAAGTTAAGGGTTTCACTACTGACAATAAAATGTATTTATTATTTAAACTCTGGATTTTCCTATTTGCTAACAGCATTTTCTGGATTCCTCTATTATATCAGAGGCCTGCTTTGATTTATATGAAGTCAAATTATTCTCACTATTACTGGAAGAAAATGGTAATTATTTCTGCACCAGAAAAAAAGAAAAAGCCCCCAAAATTACAAATTGAAATCATGAAGAAAATGGCACCAGGCTTTTTTTAGAGTTAAAAAACCAAACCAAAACACTACAGACAAGGGGATTCTAGCTGAGTCAGTGAAAGTGTTGGATAAAGCAAGATGAGAAAGAAAAGCATCTGGTTGAAGACTAACAGGGAGTAAAATGGGGAATTAAAATGAAGGACAAAGAAAAGTGAAGTCACCTGAATTGAACTGATAGCGCAGTAAGTCATACAGATCATAGAGTATTTTCCTGCTAATTTATACCTGATTCTTAACCCTGGCAAAGGCTGTTGCTCACTAAAGATTGACCCATTCATGCAGCTGTTGTGTCAGTAGAGGCTTTGCTGTGTTTTTCCCCTCCATTGTCTGACCACCCCCCTTACCATCATTTCTCCTTTCTGTTCTCCTGCCTTTATCCTCTGGATAACTCCCTCACCCAATAGTTTCCACTCCAATTTACCTAGTGGCTTTGCAATTCCCATCTCGCCCTCTCCTGCTTTTAACAATCTGTTCAGTCCTTGAAACACATTTTTAAATTTTAGTTATGCACAATTCTAAAGAAAACAGCAATGTGGATATTTGTGTGTGTGACAGTCCCCATTAGAGAAGCAGAAGGAAGAAAGAGAGTGGGATACAGTTCTTGAGTGAAAGGTCACTAGAAAGTAATGAAAGCTATGGAACCTTCAAAAAAAATCCTGCCTCCCTGCATTTTATTTTCAAAACAGTTAAAGAATTGCAGTGAATGAAATGTGTAGAATAGCTAGGCAATGGAATTCATATCACCAAAGTTAATTCCTTTCTTCATGTCACCACTAAAAGGCAAGCTTCAATTTTAATCCTGGCCAGCAACAAAATGGTTTTGTTTTTGTTTTTGCTTTTTTCTTTTACATTTGCAAGGATGAGGAATAATTATGTGCATACCTGCCACAGCAAAGGTAAAGTATCTGCCAAGCTCTTTTTGATATTACAATACATTGGGGAAAAAATAAAGTCTAGCCACATTTTATTATGCATTTATTTATCAAGAATCTGTCATGCACACCTACCCTACCAGACTGCAGACTTGAAAGGTAAGAACAAAGCCTGTTTGTTTTGGATAAAGTAATCTGCAGAATAACTCTCTTGCTGTACTTAGCAAATGACTTGCATCCTCTGCAAGGGCAAGAAGGAAAAACAAATCATCAACTCGGAGAGAATGAGATTTATTTCATCGTTTTAAAGTTTCTTGAATGAAGTTTACAAAGTGATTCAGTCTACTATTATTTATTCAGTCCTCTCCCAAGGACTATCAGATATAATAAGCTGCATAAAACTGTTTGAATTTTCCTTCCATTTCCTTTATGGGTTGCTGGTTGAAGTATGTACAGAAACTTCACTTTTTTTTAGGTATTAATTCAATGAAAACAGAGGTAAGCCCAAATCAAACTAACTACTAACACGTTCCTGAGTCTATAAAATACTATTAAAAAATTTGAGGGAAAATGCTGAAAACCACCCTGGGATAAACAGCTCATGGACCAATGTCTAATTGCAATTTTCAGGACAGTTCTTGGAGCTGGATACTGAATACAACAGAACAGGCAAAATTCATCAAGTTTTGAACACCTCTATTCATTTTTATTTTATAGAGACCCTTATATCCATCTTGGAAAACTTCTACTATATCAAACCCGCTACACTGATGACTCTAATCTTTTATTGATATATGAATCAGAAAACCAGCCAAAACTTATTTGGAGCAGATGACAAATGTCACTGTACAGATCAGTCTTCATACTGTATGGCAGTCTTCATACCAGTCCTAAAAGCAACACAGAACTTGGAAGAAAACATTTCTACCACAAAATCTCTTTGGCTACTTCAAGAGCAACAGCATATACAACAAAAATATTAAAAAAAAATTATTACTTGCTAGAATTATTTTACATAATAATTGAAAAATATAGTTTTTCTTTGAAACTATGCTAATGCTAACTTCAAATGTTAATGTCTCAGTGTGATCAGTGGAGTGAAGACATGGGAGTCTTCACTGGAACATGGGGGTGTGCTCTGATGGTGCAACGGTGTTCTGACCAGAGAATGATGTGTAAGAATAGAATTTTGACAAAATCTCACATCTCCCTTGAGGTCTCCCTCTCCTTTTTGCTTCCCGCAGAAGTGCAGCTTAACAGCTCTTCAGGCGCTTATTGAGAAGCACAAGGTAGCCTCAGGCATGGAATGCCTCAGAATGAAGTTCTTAGCCTGCAGTACAAAGCTGGTTCTTTGAGGTGTGGGCCTGTACATCAGTTACTCTAGAAAAAGATAAATTCTGCTTTTTCTGCAAGTGCAAGATTCTATCTGTGAAGCAAGACCCAGGGAGATAGGTAATAATACCAAAACCAGACAGGGGAATGAGATTGCTCACACACTCCCCACTGACAGAATGCACCCACACCGGGTGAATTGGACAAGAGATTCTGGCCCAGTCTCTGAGAAGCTGTGTCTGAGGGAATCCAATTCTGGCCATGTTGAAAATGCTGCAATGTGGGTTCTCAAATTCAAGCAAGGAAAGAGTGCTCTATTTAGTAAGAACAGCAGCAGAGTGAGAGGAAACAACTGCACATTCACACATCAAGTAATTCAGTGATCTTTAGATGCAGAGATTTTGATCTAAAACAATATATGAAAATGAATGGATAGAATACGGGTGCTGCTTATTTCTAAAGCTTAGAAGGAGAAATCTTGCTCTCAGGTGACTCCAGGCATTACTGGCCCTGCTATTTTGAGCTGCTAAACAAAGCCCAACTGGGACAATATGAGACCTCAGTAGAAGCAAATTCTAAAACAAAAATCAGATGGAGAAGAAGAAAGAATAAACAAGTGCCTGCAGCAGTCTGGGCACAGAAAAAGAAAGAGTTACTAACATGACAGATCATTTTGCAGTGACTGCTTCTAGCAGCACATACCCTACAGAGGATGCCCATTCCCAGTGCATGGTCCTGTAGGATGTGAGATGGCACAAGGACTCCTAAAGCTCCCGGTGCACTGGGCATGGATAGCAAAGCACACAAATTCTTGGCACATTTTCTCCACAGAGCATGGTAGTATCACAAGACGGGATGAATCACGGAGTTTATAACAGCCTGAGACCAACCACCAGTGCTGAGATGCCTCAACCTCAGACAGAGCTTAACCTTCAAAGCAGAGGATCTGCTGGAAGCCAAGCAGCAGATTGTGCTCCTGCCCAGGGGAAGGTAACACCACACGGAGTCAGCTGTGTAGGAGCACCACCAGTGCGCTTTGCCCTGGAGCAGCAGGGCTGTGAAGGGAAATGTCCCCTGGGGAGTGGGACAGCAGCCACAGGGACTGTCTGGGAGCGAGGCCCTCACCCCTCTCTGCCTCTGGTGAGTGACTGTTGTTCTGCTGGATACTCCTGAGGGATCCTTCGGCTGGAACAGCCCAAGCTGCCAGCTGCCCTTGAGTGAGAGGGGCCCGTGTGTGTGAGAGAGCAGCTTTGGGCCATCCTTCCTGTCCAGTAACTGTGTGCTGGCACAGCAAACTGGGGACCTGGGAGGTGACATTGCAGCATCATCGTGGATACACTTTGTGAGTCTTGGCCATAGAATCTGGTTGTGATTTAAAGTTTGTCCAAGTCTGTTATCTGTGTGAAGCTGTTTTCCTGTACCTCCACGACATCAGTACATAGCTCATGGAGAGGATGACAAACCCCCTGTTTATTTATGTTATTCTGGCCTGAGAAACAATCCTGTGTGGCACTGAGGTGTAGCAAGAATTACTGAGTAACCCCTCTGGTAGACAGACTAGATAGCCATGATTGGCCAAATTGACTACCCAAGCCTGCTGTCTGAAAATATCTATTATTGGAACTCAGATGGAACTGAGGAGCTTATTTCTCATAAGGGATTAGAACTGCAAGTGCATCTGCAAGTGTATGTTTGTGAGGCAGGCTGAAAAAAGGCTTGTTACTCATTGCAAACAGAGGAATACAGCTGAGTGGAGGAAAAAGGATCATTTCATCCCAGTGCTAAAACCCACATTCCTATTGGCTTTTTCAAATGGTGACATCTAGTTTGATTTTTTAATTAAAAATGAAAAAGTTCATTTAAAATAGAAGATACATCACAGTAATTCAAGATGAAATGTTGAATATTTGCTTATAATCTTCACTTTTAGTTTAACATTCATTATCAATTATGGTGAACGTGATTGAGTGGATTATACTTTGAAGCCAAATAAATTCTACCCATTTCTTATGGTCAGAACTGGAGGCAGGATGAGGAGCTGAAACACTTAACCCTGAATGTTGTGTTTAAATACACTCTTGTTCAGTGATGTCAATACACATAAAATTTGATAAATTTTGGAAAAAAAAGAAAAATTAGTAAATGCGTATGTACATTCACACATGTGTCTCCTCTCCATCTATAGAGGTGCACAGACACACAAAGCCCCTCAGAGATGCTGGATGAAATACCAAAGCTCTGTGCTCAGTTCTCAGTCCAATCCCACCATTCCCAGCCATTGCTGCAGCCCTGGGTGTGAACATCAGCTGGCTGAACTGAACAGCAGTGTGCTCACAGGAGGAGCTGAAGAGATGAGGGCAATTATCTCTCTGCATGCACGCTCAGTTACGTGTCTGCCAAGGCTGGCTTTTGGGCTGCGTTTCTTCTATTTAATCTTTCCTGTTAAGGTTCAAATCAAGATCACCATCCAGATCAAGACAGGTAATGATAAATGGATAGCTGCAAGCATTACATGTAAAACTACTTTTTCAGATACAGAGACAAGGGAGAAAACTGTATCATTGATTGTCTGGGTAATGGATGATTATTTTAAGTTCATAGGAGGATTCTGGAACAGCATTTGTTTTAGTAGTGCCAAAACTATGGGTAAGCAAATTCTAAAACAAGTACATTCTTAGTAACAAATCTGCAATGAAGAGATACCTCAGTTCTGCAGAATGCAGTAAAGTGGAATGACCTGCTCATAAAATCCCTTTTAAGAGCTGACCCTAGAGCAAAAATATTATTTCAGTTTAAATTAAAAAAATAAGAAAGAGATAAGATAGACTTAAATGGACAGTTACATATTATTTCCACCTCCAATATCATGCTACAATTCTCTGCTGAAGAAAATATCTACCTATCTCAGGCTACCTATCCATCAGGCTGGAAACCCTGATAATCTCTTTATGAGGAAAGCTGAAGAGTGTATATGTAGCAAGGCTTAACAAGGCCATGGGTATAACAGAAGGGTATAAAGGTAGAGTGGTCCAGCTGCAGCAAGACACAGAACTAATGGAAATACTGCTCTGCAAAAAATTATCTTTATTAGACTGAAATCTTAAGAATATGTAAGCAATAAAAGGATTTGAGTTGTTCTTCATAAGTGTCCTCTTTATATTGTGGCCAAACAAAAGAAAGCTTTCCATTTTAGAAGCAGCTTTAACAATTCATATTTTTAACTGCATCAAAAGATAAAAATACAAGGAAAGAAAAACATTTTAAAAGAAACATTGCAAAACATGACATCACATAATGGAAGACCTTTTATTAATTTGAAAGATATAAACTTAAAAGCCAGAGGAAGCTTTTAACAGTTTCATTTAAAATATATATTTAGAATACTTCAGTCATGATTCCACCTGAATGCTAATATGAGATGAGGGCTAAAAGCTTGTACAAAAAGCTATGTTTACTAAATGGATACATTGATCACTGAACTTTACACAGCATTAAATTTTAATGACCTTCAGTGATTTGAGAAGCCTTAGTTGTTTATGTAAGAACTGTGAAAAAACCCATGGATTTACATTTACAGACTGCTTATCTCTTAGTAAATGACAACATTTTAAAGAGAAATCAAACAAAACCAGAAAAAAATGCCTCTGATGAACACTAATGGCCATCTTGTGTAAGGCAGTGAATGCATCAAAACCCGAGTGGTAAACTTTTCTGTCCTGCTCAGCTGAGAGGGAAGGAAGCAAAGCATACTTTTTAAAGGTATCTGTTGCTCTTACTCTTCATTTATAGCATAACTTGAAGGGCCTCATTGAGCCTCACTGGCTCAGCACCAAGAATTGAATAAACCAAGAGCACTAAAATGCTCCAAGCCTCTGACTGGGACTGAGCAATCACAGACAAAGCACATGGACAAAAGAGAATGTGAGGGCCACAACAGTCACAATTATTCCAATGACTAATCAAAGCCAACTCAGAGTTTGCTGTGGAGAAACGTGCGTTCTTGATTTTCATCAGGGTGAATATTCCAAGACTTTTCTAATTCAAAAGGTGGAACTCTTTTTCTGGCATAATTGGATATGTCCACATTCCCAATTCCCCCAAACCTCTCCCACAGCACTAATGAAGCAGCTTTTAAGCAGCTCACCTAGCATGGGAAGATGAAAACTAACTTTTTAGTCTGACTAATATATTGGAAAAAAAAAAATCCTACTTTGAATATTGCAGCATTGCAGAATATTTGTGCCATTCTGCTCCCCAGTTAATGTTGTTGCTTGCTTTGTTTCTGTACATCACTTACCCAGGTGACTTACACATGCATTTAATGTGCCATTTATTAATACCATTTAATGTGCCAGAACTCCCAGCTAATTATCTGACAAAGGCAGCTCGTGAAAAAAGTTGAATAACAAAGAAAAGTCAATAAATTATGTGGGGGTTTTTTGTGCTTTGTTTTTCAGTTGGTTGGGTTTTTGTTTGTTTGTTTGTTTGTTTTTTTAATTAGGAGCAGTGGACAGCCTAGACACCAAAATTTTCACTTCAGACAGTCCATACCTGGAGTGATTTTAGTTCTGCCCTCTGCTACCAACACCACCCTTAAGGCCACACTTTGGCCTTGTCCTTGCTGTTTCTTGGGTGTCCCATGCAGACTGAACAGAGCCAGCCACTTGTTCTGCCATCATCTGGGCCACACTTTGGGATGCTCCTGGGCTCTGGGCTGCAAATGGAAGAATCTGCTGTGACCAAATGTATTTTTGCAATGATATTGTGGCAGTGGAACTGCTTTCTTTGTCTTGAAGTCCCTCAGACTTTGAAAGAGTAAGACCTTTTTTTTACCTCAAAGACATTCTGCAAATTACAATTAAAATTACAGCTCTTGGAGGGATTGCAGGTTCCAACTGCACAGGCTTTTAAAACTACACTTCAGCAGGCTGCATTTAAAAGAAAACAAGTCTTTTCAAAAATGTAGATTTTTTTAATGTACTACAATGTAATAATTACTGTTTTTCAAAAGGTAAATTCAATATAACAATGAAAAAAATAATCCAGGGATTTAAATCCTTTTAGACAGCATATACAGAGAAAAGAATGAAGAGATAAATAAACAAGTAGCATTGTACATGAGTCATCTGATGTGGAAATACTTATTCAAATAAACAATTCACTGAATTCAAAGAGGCTTTTTGGGGAAAGTAATACTTTTTATGTTAACAAGGGTCCAGAGATTCCTACAGCTGATATATGGCATTTTGCAAACATTAGTGTGCCACTGTCACGGATTTTAATGAGGTCCACCCTCAGCAAAGCTGAATTAATGCTTTCTGAAAATGCTGTATACCCATATTTTTCTTTAATGTCCAATTTTATAATACTGGAGTGTTATCTATATTGCTACTATAGGTAATATTATGCAAATAAATATAAAAACTCAATGTGGAAATGAACAAGTCGTAATAGATTTTTTAAAAAAAGAAATATTTCAGTAAAATGAAGCAAGTTTCTAATGAAAATAGCAAAATAAAATGCTGATGTTTGGATTAGTTTTATAATTGGACTTTAAGGCAAATATTGCAATTACTGTTCCAACCTCATGCTGTGTTTTCTGGTGAAAAACTTCCCATCTTAAATATCCTTATTTAAAATCAATTCTTCTCATTGCCTCAAACAGAGGAGGAAATTGATCTACTTTAAAATCTATGCCCAAAATGCCTCCTTGCTAATATTTCTTCTTCTCTATTGGAAATATTAACTTTTTATTTAACCAGTAATGGAAGTTTAGATGTTACTTAAAAAAAATCCCCAAACTGTCAACTAAAATTCTTTGTCTCAGCTGACCTTACCCCAGAAGACACAACTGGAATGTGAAAGGTAGGCTTTCAAAACCTCTGAATGGGCATTTTTGAAATGTTTTGAAAGCCCTGAGTTGCAGAAGTGGAATGATAATTGCTATCACAGTATGGTGAATAAACAAAAGCAATTTGCAATTAATTCATTGGAAATAATCTGCAGTATTGCTCTTGCTGTGGAACTTTATCCTTGAGTAAATTTTTCGCAAGCAGAATAATGGAAGGTTGTACAAAGGCTGCGGAGGAAATGTGGCTCTAGGCTACAATCTGAGCCCTCAAGCATAGGCAAATCTTTTAAACACAGGTTCAAAGATTGACTGTTTAATGTCAATATACTTCTTAAAATTTCTTCTGTTGCACGAAATGGTAGGGCAACAAAGCTGAAAATTAGCTGCATATTTCTGGAATTATATTGCTTTTCCCACCACTGCACAAACCCCTCTTTTAATAAAACAGGGATTTTAGCTAAAAGTTCAGTGTGACATGAACTACCTCAAACTTCAGAGCTGCTCAAATCTAAATGTAGCTACTCTATTTTTAAAAAAACTATGACAAAAATAATAACTCTAGGAAGTCCATGAAAACATAACGCAGTACTCCTGACTATCTTTGCAATATTCCAATGAGATCTAGAGGTAGAAGAAAAAAACCACAAATTAAATGTTTGTAGTAGTGGATCACAAATTAGAATAATTTCCATGGCAACCCCTTTAGTCTTCTTTCAGGAAAGACTGCCAGCACGTTTTATTTGCTCCTTATTGAAAATGCAATCTGTTACATGCTACCACATCAATAATTTCTTCCATACATCGTGAAAAAAACCCCAAAACTCAAACCACAACCCCAAAACAAACCACTGTCTTCAATAAGCTGTCAAAGGTGCAAAAAAAGTCCAACAATTACACAAACCCATCATATATGACAACTAACTGCAGTTAATACGTTTACAAAGTCAGTGCGTATAGAGCACGTTCTGCTTTTTATTTGGAATTTTGTTTGGGGGAGTTGGATCATGTGCAAAAAGTGAGTAACGTAAGTTCCGGTAGAGCAGGTTTGGGAACTATTTTTCATTGCAGCAATTTAGAACACTATAAAGCTTTCTCCATCACCCAGATCAGAGCATATTTTGTCACTTAAGAGTGTCTTTCCTCCACATCCCGCTCATTGCTGCACGTCCCGGCCCGGCCCCCTCAGGCCCACCGGCCCCAAGCCCCGCCCACCCCACTTCAAGCCACGCCCACCCGCTCCAAGCCCCGCCCACCCCGCTCCAAGCCCTGCCAATCCCGGCCCGCCTTTCTCCGCTCCGCCCAATCACAGCCGCCCTTCCAATCGGCCCGCCAAGCCCCGCCCAGCCCCTCAGCCCGGCTCTCGTGAGGCGCAGCTGTCGCTCCCGCCACCGCCGCAGCCCCGGCAGGTTCCCGGGAAGGGCCGGCGGGGGCTCCCATTCACGCCCCCGCCGGGAGCTGTCCCGGGGGAAGGAGCGAGCGGCGGGCAGTGGCCGAGGTTGTCCCCCCGGAGCGGCGGCGGCGGGAGCGGGGCCTGAGGGGACAGCGGCGTTCGGGAGATGAGGGGGGTGGGAACGGGCGGGCCGCGATTGGCGGGGCCGGGCTCTGCCGCGGCAGGGATTGGCTGGGCCGGCGGGGCGGGGCGGGGCTGGCCGTGCGGGGCACTATAAATAGCGTCCGCGGTGGCTGTTTCTCTCAGTGTCCGGGGGGTGTGAGCGGGGGCGTGGTGTGGCTGCTCTGGAGTCCGGCAGCGCCGCTGAGCCGGCACCGGGGCCTCAGAGGGCGCTGGCCCGGGGTGGTGATGCCTGCCCGGCCTCCGGAGTGCCCTGGGGGGAGCGGCCATGACCCGCCTGCTCCGCCTTGCGGGGGAATAGGGCAGCGGCGGTCCCGGAGGCTGGTGCGGGTGAACCGGCCACTGCCCTGGGTGGGAGGCTCACTGAATGAGGGGGTCGGGATGTGGCCCCGCAGGGTTCCGGAGGTTAAAGTAGTACCAAAGATAAGGGCAATAAAGCCGTTTCACTTTATAATTACTTTGTTCTACTTGTATTTGCTACTACTACCACCTTATCATGTTATTTTAATGTTCTAGTTATTATTCTAACTATTATACTATGGCATTACTGTATTTTTATTATTTTTCACTCTGTTATGTGATACATGATGCCTATTAAATAAAGGTTGTAAGGCTGGAACAGCGATGTTCACCAATGTACAGCCCCTGGGTGTGGAGCTGAAATCAATCCCGCGGGGAAGGGGCTGCAGGAGCTGCTCTGGGTCTCCAGTCCCCACAGTGGTACCAGGCACAAGCCAGGAGTGCAGATCTCAGGGATGTTCAGAACCAGCCCCACGGGGTGACTGGCTGCTCCCACCAAAGCAGGGCTCCCCTTGGGCAGAGATGTAACTCTGAGATACTATATTGTAGAGATATTGATGCGATGACAGTGACTGATTTATGGCCTTGTCAACAGCCCCGAGGTGCAGTAAGAACCAGGAGCAGCTTTTGGCTGGAGGCAGTGGGAAGCTGAGGAGCTGGAGTTCAGGTAGCAGAGCTGGCAGAGACACAAAGACAGTAGGGCTGGGATAAAGATTGTGGGGTGGGAACCGAAACCTTGCAGAGCTGGAGCCATAAAGGAGATCCTTCACTGATAGCCAGTCACCTTTTCACCTGGTGGAGCTGGAGCTGAAACAGCAGAGCTGGCAGTGAAATAAAGCTTGTGGGGCTGGAGCTGCAATCACTGTAGGGCTGGGATAAAGACTTGAGCTGGGATAGGGCCTGTGGGGCTGGAGTTGAAATTTCTGTAGAGTTGGGAGAGCAGCTGTGGGGCTGGATAATGAAGAGCCTGGCCTGAGAATCAGGAACAGCTTTGCCTGGCAGTGGTGGGCAGATGCAGAGCTGGAGCTGAAACAGCTGAACTGGTAGTGAAATAAAGCTTGTGGGGCTGGATATGAAATCACTGTGGAACTGGGAGAACAACTGTGGGGCAAGAATATGGACAGAAGGGCTAGGGCTGAAATTATGTGCTAAGACAGACTCTGAAACAGAAATTATGGGGCAGGGATAGTGACTGGGTCTGGAGCTGAAATGTCACAGAGCTGGTGTTGAAATAAAGCTTGTGGGAGTGGGGCTGGAATCACTGTGGGACTGGGATAGAGACTGGAGCTGAAATCCTACTGTAGCAGTGGAGTGGAAATGCTGCAGAGCTGCTGGAGCCAAACTGAAGATCCTGCCCTGAGAACCTGGACCTGGTGTCTGTGGGAAGATGCAGAGCTGGAGCTGAAACAACAGAGCTGGCAGTGAAATAAAGCTTGTGGTGCTGGAGCTGAAATCACTGTGGTGCTGGTAGTGAGACAGGCTGGATGTGAAATTGCAGAAAGGGCTGGGATAGGGCCTGTAGGGGTGGAGCTGAAATTTCTGTAGCCTTGGAATAGAAACTGTGGGGCTGGAGCTGAAGTGTAGCAGAGCTGGAGCCATGAGGACTATCCTGCTGTGAGAATGTGGAGCAGCCTCGCCTGACAGGGTTGGAAAATGCAGAGCTGGAGCTGAAACAGCAGAGCTGGCAGTGAAATAAAGCTTGTGGGTCTGGAGCTGAAGTCACTGTAGGGCTGGGATAAAGACTCTGGAGCTGGGGTGGGTGTGCAAGGGAAGGGGAAACAAGGCAAGGGAGGTGTTGGTGATGCAGGGCAGGGAAGGTTAGGCAAGGCAAGGCAAGCAGGTGTGGGGAAGGAAAGAGGGGAAGGCAAGGAAGGGGCAGGGGAGGCCAGGAAAAACCAAGGGAGGGCTAGGCAAAGGGAGGCAGTTCAGGGGAGGGTTTGGAAAGGCAAGGGGCTGCTGAGAAAGGCAAGGCCTTCATTTATTGAATGCAGAGCGTTGTGCAGTGACAGGATGAGGAAGATTCAGAGGTACTTGATACATTCCTTGCCTCAGTCTTTAATTTCAGGGGCAGTTACCCTGAGGATACCCAGCCCCAGAGCTGGGACGTGGGGATGGGGAGTTGAGTGAAGCCCCTGTAATTGGGGGTGGTCACTGATGTGCTCTCTCAGGCACTCACATGTCTGTGGGCTCTGATGGGATCCACCCCAGAGCAATGAGGCAACTGGTGAGAGAATTTGCCAAACCACAGGTGTAAGATGAATGCAGGAATATATTCAATTTACATGCAAAGAAAATCTGAACTCCCCTTGTTACCTGCTGTTTTGGTATACAGGGTACTGAAAAATATCAGGACATGTGGAAATGTAATTATTAATGAGACTTTAATCTTACAGCCTACCTTGTAATAATGCATTCCTTAGGAATTTAAAGGAATTCACTAAAATTACAACTAAAATATTATCTTGCGTTCACAGTGATCAGAAGTCTAAGGTACAGTTTCTGGAGTATAATTGCCTGTTACACCAGCATAACAAAAGGATGTAAACAGTTTCAATTTCAGTATCCATGCCTACTGCTTGAAGTAAAAACTGTGCTAACTGATGTAGACATTGTCCCATTAGAAGGAGACATGAAAAACTTTGCTGATATCTTACAGCTGTACAATCTCTACCAGAACACCCAAAGGCAAGGCGTGCACTACTTTAAAACTACTAGTGACACAAAATCATGTTTCTGCTTAATGAAGAAAATAATATATGACTCATCCAGAATAATGGGAATATATTACAAATTCCAAAGCAAGAATTAATGCATCTCTGATCTCCAGATAATTATTTTTAATTAAAGCAAGTAAAGTGAGAGCAAATAGAGTTATAAGGGATAATTATTGAATGAGAAATATGCCAGTCAGATATTTCTGAGCACAATTACACGGGGATAAATTTGCCACATTGTGTTGCCTTTTATAAGATGTTGGAAAGAACCTTACCAGCACACATACAGACTCTAAAAAAAGGCCTTGAGAACTTTAAGTTCTTCCCAAATTACATTAATAATAGGAGTTTCTCAAATACACTGAGCAGCAAATAGAACTATTAATCTCAGGAGGTGACAGCATATATTTCACCCAAGATTTAGCAGTGAGAGAGAAAGGGCCACCTGGACTTGCTGTTCTAAGTGACCTTGCTGCTGCTCTGCACTTGGCTGTGGGAAAAGGGATTTCCCTTGAAATGCAGGGCTTTTCAGAAAAAAGTGCCTCCAGTTTTTTTTTAATAAGCAACCTCATAATAAGCAATCAGGTAAAGCAGCTCAGCTTTAGGCACAGCACATTACTGCTCTTCTCAGAGCAACACAGAGCTCATCATAAGGTGGCTAAATTAGAAATGTGGCAGCTTGACATCCTCGGAGTCAGAAGGGATTCCATAAAGGGGCTGTGTTATGGCAGGAAAAGGGGTCCAGGAGTTAAATTAACATTGTAACCCTGAGCCTCTGTAGTCACACTCATCCCAGTCATGCTGCCCTTTTCCCCAGAGAGGAAAAACACCATTTCTGCTGCAGTTCCTGTCAGCACCGAGCAACCTATGACATTATGGTCCATGAACAGGACACATTTCAGCTCATCTGCTGTTGCTTTTAATTAGTTTGTTGTACCAGTTTCAGCTTTTCCAACATTTCCCTATGCTTTAAGTACAAGCAGTGTATTAACAGGGGTACAAGAGGGTCAAGTAGTGTTAAGCTCTGCAAAACGAAACAGCAATTCATTCAGAGTAGCCAGAACTTGTCTTGGTCTGCTGCAAATACCCTACTCATAAATATTGTGTTAACACTTTCCACAAAACACTGCTAGGATTTCAAATGTGATTCTGTGTTACACTTAAATGATGTTTTGCTGTGTCATGGCCAGTCACAGGCAGCAACACTTTTAGCAAGCCTTCCTTAGAACACGGAGTTTGTTCCTCCCAAACCCCCTGCCCTGCAGTGAATCTCAGTTCTGATGTGCAGACTTCTAATTAGACTTCTAATTTCTAGCCAGTTCACACTTGTCATATTTTGGGCCTGCATTTTTCTCTAAATTCTCTTACATTCCCATCTACATTAAAGAATGACTATGTCTTTTGCCAAAACAAACCAACTTCTTTTTTTCTCCTCTTTAAAACAGGACAGTTTTCTTACTCTTGTAAAATCTCACAAACTCAGTTTCATGCTTTATTCATCATTGCTCAGCATGAGTGATTGGAACTTGCACAGTATCTCAGATTAGATCAGTCATTTTCTGGTAATGTTCAGCTGTAACTCACCTGCTGCTTAAACAGTAGCAATAAATTAATACAGGATATTTCACAGACTTCATTCCAGCTATGGGCTGGGTAGGAATGAATTGAGACTGACAACTCACATCCTGTATTGTAACTTCTTATATGGTAATTACTAATACCATAATAGCAGAACACTACACTCTTATTTCTGTTTGATGTAAAGAAGACACATTTTAGAATTATTTCTATACATCAATGACAGTGCTGTTATGAGACTTCCAACTGATGGGGACATTCTGTTCTCAGTAACAGCTGTGGAATTACTGAAGAAGACAAGAGCAGAATCTGTCCAGATAAACCTGTCTTGTGTTTTTGCTGCATGGTGCTGAAAAGGTTTTTTACTAAACAAATTTAAAGCAATCCATTAAATTAGTTGCACCATGAAATAAACAAATTATTTCATAAACGCTTAGGACTAGAACAGATCGGGGCATATTAAAAAAAATAAAAATGGAAAGGCAGTTGGAATATGTGGTTCAGCTGATGCCAAAATATTTCAGAGGTGGTATCTGTTCTGTTACTGGAAACATTTTTGGACAAAAAGAAAAATTTGCAGTGAATGTGCCAGCAGCCTGCCAAACCCAAATTACCCCTGGTTCATGGAGTGACTGCAATGGGAGTCAACAAGGGGATCTAATCCATACAACAGGGTGCTGCCCCTTAACTGAAGTTGATATTAGCTAACTAGGAATGAAAAGAACAATATAACACTTTCCTGCATGTTTGCCCTGGTTTGTGAAGTAAAAGCATGAAGCTGTTTGAGATGGAAGACCTCTTGCCTATGTGATGTATTATTCAATGCATACAGGGCTTGTCTCGGAATTAAATTGTGGGTGGAGGGTCAAAGTGAATAGAACATAAAATAGAGACACTTTAATGAATCACTGTAAAAATACAGTTTAACTTTATTCAAGGCACAGTGCATGAGACTGCTTTCTAAATTTCAATTTTTACTGGCTTCAAAAGGAGAAAATCACAGCAAGTACAAAGCCTGTGGTTCTCATACTAATGCGGAAACTGTGCTATTTTGGCTTGATGTAAAATGAGTGTAAATGTGCTCCTGAATATCTGCTACAGATTCTCTTTAAATGGAAATGTCAGCGAAGAGTTCAGGGATGAAGCAGGAGCAGCAACATTCAAAGCCCTAATGTGTTTGTAGAGAGCATAGGAATAATTCCTCTAGAACACAATAAAAGCCCCTCAAGGTTGAGTTAACAGAGGAATGTGAGTGAATCACACACCAGGAATAATTTGAAATGTGGCTTCTGTCTTAATTGTCACAAATGCAGAAGCAGGTATATTTGTGTCTATAATAGCTGCATTTCCTGTACAAACATCAGTTTGAAGCTCCATCTGTTGCCAAGGACCTTTTGAAAATGTAGGTTTCTTGCCTTGTTTTTATGAGTCAAACAATGTACATTGTTGGTTTAAGTCAATTACACACCGAAATGCTTCCAGGGTAAATGTTTACCCTTGTAAATTTAAGTTTTGTTTTCTCAAACAGTTGCTTTTATAAGCTGAAAATTCACTTTCCAAAGCATTTATACTAATGGACCTCAATACTTCAAGTAGGCACCAAATGCAAACAAATAGAAATTGAGCACAAGCAGTGTGTGTCTGTACTTTTTACAGACACAGTTATTTTGTACAATATTTTCAAAGGTCTAAGTAGGAATGACAAAAGAAATAGCCTAAGGTACACTATTTATTGCAGTTTTAAACTTAGCTGCTTCAGGAACATACACTGATTCCAGAAAATGTAGAGGCACATATATTCCAAAATACAAAAATGCAATCTATAAAAGCCTTCAAAAGATTAGTTAATGATCTGATTTTGGCCTCACTTGAAGATTGCACACTAGGTTAAAAGTGAATGAAAGCAACAGGTTATTTGGGGCTAATAGCAGTGAAACAGATGTTCTTAATCTCATTTAGCATTTCAGAAAATCACCTGAGTAGAGCACAAAACTTAGAATACTCCTATTCCTCACTGCCCAACCACATGCCCCATAATAACACCACTTTACTATCTATTGTTCCCATAATTATTATACTATAAATTTTTATTGTATGTTTTGGTATCCATTTTGTGCTCGTGGGATGGAGTCAGGAGTGAGGAGCCTGGGAAGCAGAGGAAGAGTGGAGGCAGCTGGAGATGGGAGAGCTGAGGGGAGCAGCACCGGGGCAGGATCAGTCCCAGAAAATGAGCTGAGAGCTGGCTGGGAGCAGCTGTGTGTGAGAGTGACTGTGAGGCTCTTGGTAAAATGATTAATTAGCTGATACCCTGTTAGGGAAGAAGCCTGGCTGCTGGAGCACTTGGATGTGGCTGAGGGCTAGTTCTGAGGAGATGGAGACACTGGGATTTGCTGCTGTTCTGAGCTGTTTCCAGATCTGTCTCATAGGAGTGCATAAGTGATGTAAACTAATTAATCTTATTTACCAGTGAAATGGTGTGGATAAATAAGTCCAACAACAGCGTTAGGCACGTCTGTATTTATTTTATCATCATCTAAATATTGTTAGTCTAAGGATTGTTGCTGCTAATTATTTTGTAATCATATCTGTGAAAGGAAACACTATGGAGGAATTATTTTCCGGAAGGTTTTGACAGAACAGGTTATGAAAACTGTAGAGGGAGGGCTTCTTTACAGCCAGACTGATTCTGCTGATGCACTGTGGTATTTTTGAGTCGCAGGCTGGGGGTGGAAGTGCTATGTCTACATTAAATGGTATTGAAGAACTTTTCCCTGCAGAATCCTCCTTGTTTTCTCCCTTTAATTACAGGAAAGAGCATTCTCTTCCTCATGGCTGGTTTATTTTCAAGTTTGTTCTGTTTTTTAACAAGTCAGGAAGGAACTTTCTAAGTCTTAACTTGTACTGGTATTTGCCATGTTATCCTGCTTGTGTCTGCAGAAATTGTGCATTTCTTTAATTGTGGAACTCCTTCGCCTGTGGCTGAGAAAATAACTGTGACTACACATCTATTAGAAACAAAACTTTTAATTTAAATAACCAGGCATCACACATGAAACCTATGCCACAAAGAGAACCTGTGTTTTTAGGCAAGTGTGTTTTCAGGTGCTCTCTGTGGTGCTGTTTGTGTGGTCACCTGCAGGTCATGGTAAGAGCAAAAAGCTAAGAGCCCTTTGTTGGTAGGGCTGATGATGGAATTCAGAGTACAGTGTTGTGCTTTGAATCATAACATGCTTTTTTGCAGAAAAAAAAATTAAATACTGAATGTAGCAAATTTCAGATTTAAAAAACTGTGTGTGTCTGAACAACAGCTTAAATATACCCATGGAAGGATTTCCCTAGAAAAGGAACCACCTGCATGTGCTCTCAGGTACCCCTCTAGATTTTTTAAATGCACCACACAAAGCAGTTGCCCTGCTTGTCATACACTACTTTTTTTTTATTTGACTAAGAGCTCTACATGTTGGTATTTCACTGGGAAGCTAAAAAGTTGTATGCAATGACTAAAAAAAGAAACCACAGAGCTCTTTCATGTGCTATGAGAATTAAAAAAAAAAAAATATAACCAGTCAGGTATCAGTTTGCATTTTTACCCATGACTGTTCAGCTTATTATTGTTGTTTAGTGTTTTGGGGATTTTTTTTTGGATAATACCTTGTCTCTGTTATTTCAAGTAACCTCCTTGCACTGCTAAAGGAAATAGACTTGACTGATACCTGACTTCAGCATCACCTTTTGAATCCCATAATCTTCTTCAATTACTCCTGCTGTGTCAGGTTATAAGTGGAGCTTGTCTGGCATTGGTATTGTGAGAAAAACCAAAACAACAACAAATCCCCTCCCTGTTGGCTTTTTTTTTTCAGCAGCATTGTTACTTTTTCTTTTCCTCCCCCATAATGTGCAGGAAGTGTGCTGGCAGTCCTTGTGAGAACTCCAGAATGGGGGTTCTGGGCTTTATGGATGGATTTTATGTTTTGATGGAATTTGCTAATATATGGGCAGATATTTCAGTGAGTATTTCTGACTCTGCTTACTGCAAGGCAGGGGTTTCATATCTGTCTGGAAAAAGTTTTGTTCCCTGAAGCGTCCTTGTCACTCCCTTGTTGTTCCATGTGCATTTATGAGATGCTAAACCAGACTTTGGGGAGTCTGAGTTGTTCTGTCTCTTGATCTCTGTTTTTGCCAGGACTATTAAGTGTAGTTTTTTATTCACCTGATGCCTTCCCAGGCTGCCAGGGGAAGCTGCCTCTTTCTATCAGAACCTGCCTCTTTTCCAAGCTTAGTAATATTTCAAGGGAGCCCTGAAATTTGCTGTTAATGCTGTTAACAAAATGAATATTTCATACCAAGATGAACACGGGTTCTGAGTCTAAAAGATCGTGTAGTACCAAACTTTAAATTAGGAAATGAAATATATTTAAATTATGTTGAAGAGGGCTCTGATTAACAGCCATTAGCATTAAACTTGGCATTTTATTAAAAACACATGACAAGCTCAGGAAGAAGTCTGTATCTTCCTAGGAGTATTTTTCTGTGTACATTTTTCTTCTCCTTTATGCAGTGACATGCTGAGCACATTACAGAGAGGTTTAGAAGTACCTGCACAGTCTTCCCAGTGCCAGGATGACAAACCTGCCACTCCCAGGGACTCTTCTGCCTGATGCAGCCAGAACTGGTTTTAAAATACATGAATTTTGTCATTCTGTGGCCAAGGTAGTGTACCATTTATGATGCACTCTCTGAATCCTATCCCTGTGCAACTCATCTTGTACTTTTCTTGCTTTAAGGAAATATAATTAAGTTTAGAGTAACCTATTGCCTCAGCATGTTCCTGTTTAGTAACTCTGGCCACAGAAATAGTGTGCAGCACCTCCTAAACCTTCTTGTCCTGTACCTAGACCCCAGTGAGGTAACATGGACTGTGATCTACCCTTTAACTGTGGCATGGCCCATGTTTTATTCATTTAGGATTTATGTTTTATGTTTACAAATACGCCATTTAAGGTAATGACCGTTAAAAGTATATGTGCCTTTGTGAAGTTACAGACAGGAAAATTAACATTCAAGAAAGAGAAAAATAATCTGCAATCTTTTGTTGCCAGGTTTACCCACATAGTGATTGTAAAATTTTATTTATGTGTTTTTAAGAAGTTGACAAATATGCTCCTTGGGTGAACTAAAAGTAATGAAACCTATTCCAGAGATATACACTGAAATGTTGCCTGGTTTTGCTAGTGGTGAGATAACTAAGCATTGAAACTAGAGGCAGCAAAGTAAATATTTCATATTCTAAGACATTAGGTGTCAAGTAGATAAATGAAAATTCAAATGAGACCTGCTAGCAGTGTGTCAACTTCAGAAAGTCCACAAACAATAGTAAGGTAGTGTTATTACTTTGGTTTTCTGTATGAAAAATAATATCCTTTGGAGAGCAACTTGATATTCACATGGCTGGCTCATGGTTGGGGCTATTAAATGGGAATTGGCCTAAGTGTTGGTGGAGGATGGCTGGTGAAAATGATTCTCCAAGTACATTTTGTTGTGGAATAAAATAAACAAAGCTCTGTATATGAACTGATCAGATTTGTTGGATATTCTTTAAAAGCAGTGCATTTTTAGGAACCACATCCCCAAACCAAAACACTTTCCTTTAGGATACATTGTAGGTATGAAAAGCTAGGTTGAATCTGTAAGTTGAAAACTTTATATTCTCATGAAGACCTCTGTGTGGTGTACAAATATAGCATACAGTATTTGACTGAACAGTAATAATCATAATAGCAAACCAGATTAAGCAGAAAACCCCTCAAAATGAAAGAACCAACAGAAATGTTATTGCACACGTACTTTATTTAAAGATTACTATCGTTATTTCTGTGGTATAAGTTTTACAGACAGAGCTTATTGCAGCACAGTCCCCTGCCCTGCCAAACAAAAAGATGCGAGCTTAATGCATTCTTTAGGAACAGCAGTTCTGTGCATCTTGATTTAGGAGGAGAAACTCATCTGTTTCCATGAATTATGGGGCTTTGAGCTGCTTCTTCAAAAATGTGGCTGCAAATAGAGCTGGCAGTTTATTGAGGGCAGAGTGGAGTTTCTGCTGGCTGGTGATAAGAAGAGCCTGGCAGCCCGGGCATCTGATAGAGGGAGGACAGACTGAATGTCAGCACCGTGATGTGAGCAATGGCAGCAAGTCACTGCAAGTAATGGTTTGCAGAAATTTCACTTGGTTGCTTCCAGTGTGGTTCATTTTCTGCCATCTGCTCCGAGACATGGAAACAATAAGATGAAACATGCAATTATCTGCATGCGTCATTTGCATAATGAGGATATAGATGCAGGTTGTCCTGTCTCACTCTTCAGCCTGGCCCAAACCAGGCTGTTTAACTTGTCAGTGACCTGTTAACACAATGTTAACACATGGCTTAAATATTAATCAAACCTAGAAATTCTGAGCTAAGAGTAAAGGGAGGGTAAAGAGGGGCATTTTCAAACGTGCCATATTAAATTTGTTTTGGGTTGAGGGAATAATCCACTGTCTAACAGCTTAATTTCCCATACTTAAAAAAAGTCGAGAACATCTAAAACGTGCACTGTGAGAGTGAGTTAAAACCATTTCCAGGAGCCATCAGAGGGGCAGAGATTTTGTCAGCAATCCCCTGCAGCATCAGCAGGGAGCAAAGCTCTGGGGGAAGCTAAAACTGCTCATCAGGATACCTGGGGATGTGAGAGGTGATGCAGCACAGGAGATCGGCCACTGCCAGCCAGGGAACACCTTCCCTGTGCCTCGGGGAGGATGCACTCATGGTCACGAGGTGTTTTTATTTTGCTTGCTTGTCTACTTGCTTAAAGAGGAAAAACTCCAAGAGAACTTTATCCTTAGTGGTTGTCTGAAAAAAATCACTTAAAGCCCCATGGTTGCAGTAGTGGAAGCAGGGAGTTGGAGAGGAGATGTTTTTAACCCTTCCCTGCCTTCTGCAGGCATCCCTGCACTGTCAGTTCGTTCTCACTGCCCCGGAGTGATGCTGAGTTTGAAATGCTGGCGCTGTAGCCAGTCGATTTAAAAAGAAAACACGTGGTTTTAGCATATTTTTGCTTGTTAATCTGTTCTGAAGTCAAGTGCTGGCAGGGCAGGGTGAGCGGGGGAGCAGCACCACACGGTGGCACTGACAGCTCGGCTGAGGCTGAGTTCCGACACTGCCGAGCATCAGATCTGGGCAGAGCTGAGCTGAAAAACTCCCTCTGAGCTGCCTGGGAAACACCTGAGCAGTGCAAAGGCACACACAGCCAGGGATGCGGGTGTGTGATGAGTGACTGCAGGATGGGAGATCCCAGCACATCCTCAGCTGAGGGTCGTGGAGCATCTGTAAAGGATGGGGAGCTGGGCTCCAGTCTCTCTGTTTGCTCTGCAGTAATGCCTTCTCCAATGATTTTGAAGATTAGGAAGAAAACCTTATATGTGACCATTATGTTTCCTTTTTCTCTCTCTTTTTTTTTTTTTTTTTTTTTTCTTGTAATGCTGCTTTTCTAAAAATGCTGATGAAAACAAAATGAAAAAAGAATATTTTGACTCAGTTTTGATTAAGAAGCTGATGGACAGAGTGTTCAGACCTGTATCCCCTTTGGTCACTCTCTGAGTTCAGGACTCAGTTACCATCACGCTTTCAGGCACATGGGGCACAATGTATTTGAATTGCTTTTTCTTATCATTTTATTTCATTTTACTGATTGGATTTTCCCTTACAAGTTCATGTGGGGAAGTAGAAAATAGCTTTGTATTCTTTAGTAATCTGATCTTATTTTCATCTCCAGCGTGCTTCCTTGTATTAGGATCAGAGAAGAGCTTACAACATAGCCAAGATGATCTCTTACTCTGTGATGGAATTGTTTGTGCTTGGCCTTTAAAAATGTTCCTTTAAATAGCTGCCAGCATCCTGGGACAGCTTGTTTCCAGTTCTCACTTACTGAGAACTGTTTTCCCGAAATGAAAATTATTTTTATTGCAGTATCTTTTTTTGTCAGTTTTTTAGTGGTGTATTTTGTTATTACTTCGTGCCTGTCATCCAAGTTACCATCCTCTTTGACACCCTAAAAGCAGGAACCTGTGGGATTCAAGAATCTGCAGATTAGTAGTGCTGAATTGCTCGTCCAACAGCTATAGACCCTGCTCAGTCAGGTTTTCTCATTCTAGGATCTGCTGTATACCCTCACCACTGTTTCTGTCTGGGACCTTTTCCTGTTTTATTCCTTAGTTGGTCATTTTCAACTGGTACCAGTCATTCTTTATAAGCTGGGTCTCAGAGTGAGCATAATCTCCTTTGAAATGCAGTTTTGTCTGTTCAGTCTGGAGAAGAGAGGGCTTTGGAGAGACCTTATTGTGGCCTTTGAGTATAGAAAAGGGGTTTATAAGAAAGAAAGGAATTGTTACCAGGACCTGACAGGAAAATGGGGTGAAAGAGGGTAGATTAATTTGGATATAGGGATGAAATTTTTATATGATGAGAGTGGGAAGACATGGACAAGGTTGCTCAGAGAAGCTGCAGCAGCCCCATCACTGGAAGTGTTCAAGACCAGGTTAGAGGGGCTTTGAGCAACCTGGGATTGTGAAAGGTGTTCCTGTCTGTGGCAAAGAGGCTGGAATGAAGAGGTTTTGAACTACAGTCTAAAAATTCCTTCCAACCCAAACCATTCTATGATATTGTTAATAGATCATAATATAGCAGAAGCGTCCATGCCATGCTAATCTGTGTTAGATCAGTTACCAAAATGTTTATTTCTTTTCAAATATCAGGTCTTATATATTTACTTGCTATGCACTAAGTGTAATGCATGTTTTAGGGAAAATATGCACACACATTTAGAAGATCTGCATATGTCAATGAAAAACCCCTCAAATCAACTGCTGCAGATCAGAGTTAGGGCTATAATGTATCTTGGGCTCTAAAGCAATATAAGGCTCTTTTCCTGAGCTTATGTTTTGAGTTGGAGAAAGAGTGAGTTCAGTAAAGGGTTCTGATTTATGTGGTGATCCCCCCTCACCTGTTGTGGAGTTTTTAGAAAATGTAAATTGTTTTGCTGACATGGAGAGACAGAAGGTTGTTTCCCATACAGAAAGGGAAGAAATCTGAGGAGAAAGATCTGCCCTTGCCTGGAACTACTTGGGAGAAATTCTTCTAAGTGATCCTCTGGCTTGGCTACACAGAGGGGAAAAGGACAAAATAATAGTGATGGTGTTGTTCTGAGCTAGATAAGATGCTGCAGTGGTCTTTCAGACCTGTGTGAGAATGGCACAGTCCTTCTTCAATGTGGCAGCCTCCAAGGGACCTCTCTGGCATTTTTCCTCTGTGTTTTCTTTTCTGAGGCATTCCTCAGAAGCTTGCAGGTATATACAGCTCTTGGATTTGGATTATGTTTGCTGTGAACTTGCAAATGTTAGAAAATACTTTTTCGTAAAACACAGAGGATGTTTCTAAACTGAACTGAGACATCCCAAATCCTTACAGCATTTCCTTACCATTCGTATAATCATGTTGTTTTCATGTGTCAGAGGAGGGAAATGTTACTCCAGAAAAACATTAATGTTCTGACAAGGCTTTTAAACCTGATAATTAATGAGGAAATTACTAGATATTCATGTCCTAGATACATTGTAGCTGAGCATCTTACAGACAGCAACATCTCAAAGCTGGTTAACCATTGTATGCTGATTTCTTTAGTGACAGGCATATTTTCAGACTTACACAGGAAAATGTATAAGACCCGTGTGATAAGAATTAATCAGAAAGCTGAAGATTTAGGGCTTAATTATGATTCTGTTCCAAAGCAACGGGCTGTGTGAACTGCTGGTACTAAACTGTACTGTGCAAACACTGCATACTGATGGAATTTGCTTGTCAACCCCAGTGGCATTTCTCTGCACTGAGCTTGTTGTTCTGTCACTCAAGTGCATCACGGGAAGAGATGAGTATCTCAAGGGAATGTGATCTGCATTTTTAAGAAGAAAGTCAACCTCAAAGGTGCCACAGAAGGACTAACACGGATTACTTTGCTCAAGAGATAGCTGGTTTATTGACTGTGAATTCTGCATGCTTCCTAGGTGGTGACACATGTTTAGTTGCTAAAACCTCAGCTGAATGTATCCATTTTTGTGTTTCATTGCTGGTGAAATGATTGGTAAAAGAGTGCAGTGTTATAGCACAGGAAACCATCACTAAATCCAAATGATTCTCAAAACTTACATAGCTGTTCCAATATTTGTTTCCTTTTTTTATGCTGCTCAAACTTTATATTTGTGCAAAATATTGTCCCACAGAAAGGGGACAACAAGACTCATGACAGGGATTTTAGCACAGTGTGTACAACAGCAAACTAGATTAAAACAGTCAAAATAAAGGAAGTAAGACTTGAGCAAACTTCTCCTCTGCTTACAAGTTAGAACACTAGATTATCCTCAGAATAAAGAAGAAAAGGCAAGTTGAGGTCAGGTTGTGACCATAATCATCAGTTCAGAGCTAAAAGTTGATGAGGTAAAATGATACAGCAGCTTCTCAATTTGGTGAGATAAATTCTTTTAAACTCCATTGGCATTAGAAGGACAAATGTGTGTCCTCGGGTGTGGGCTGCAGGGATGTAATCTGTCTTTTCAATGCACTTGATGATGAATACAAGCTTTTTTCTGGTTTTCTGCTAACAACTATTACTTGACCTTTGAAATGTACCTCAAGACTTTCTTCAATTATGTGTTTTCATGTTACACATTAGAGTTTCTAAAGAAGCAGCAGAGATGTTTTGCCTCTCAGCTATTTGTGCTGCAGAAGGGCAATTAAAGTGGGATTATTTATGGTGAAGTTTTGTACCTTTGCTTTAACAGATACAACAGTGCCTGATTTTGCTTCTCTCCAACTTTATGGGAGATTGTAATTGATTTTGCTATTGGGAACAAAACTGGGCCAGGCATTTTGAGCTGTAAATATCACTGGCATTTTGAAAATGGAAGTAGTGTTAAATTGCAGTGCTGACAATGGATTATCCCACATTAAGCAGGTTTCACTAAGTTTTATGTGTAGCCTAGTCATTATAATTCAAGATTTCTGTGTGTGTGGGAAGCCTAATATACTATGTTTTTTACATAGTCCTGTATAAATGTAAATGGAACTGTGGAACTCCCTTAATGCTTCAATAAATATGCCAAATGTCTGTAGCAACCTGCTGTTCACTGTGCCCAGATTGCTTCTTTGTAAGTAGGTATCAATCTTCAGTACTTGCTGCATTCAGCCTCTCCTGGTCCCTGATCAGGATCCATCTGTTCCACTGTATTTGGTACTGTGGGTTTTTATGATAGATATAGGCTTCAGAAATGTTCATCTCCAAGTGGTGCCTGATCCCTACTGGGTTGTATTTGTCAGCATAATAGTTTCAAATTGCAGAGAGATAAAGCCATGCACTTCCAGGTAAGAAGGTGTTTTGTTGCTTGGTACATTTACATGGGCAGGGTGGATTTTTTTTTTTTTTGTGACAATTTTTTTCTCAGTTATACCTTTATGAAGCTTAAAAACTCCCTCTTGTGTTTATTGTGAAGCTGAAATGTTTTTTCTCTGTGGATATTGAATATTGGAAGACAAGACTGAATGCATCCTGGGAAAATAATTTATTTGATTTTTAGGCATTGTATCTTTTTCTTTGGTCTCTAGTTTCTTCCTGAAGTGCTGGACAGTATCTGTTAAAATGTGAAGAGTGTGGGAAATCTAAACTGAGCACATGGATACGTAACCTTTGAGGATTTATTTGCAAATATGATCTTGCACAAATGAATTGTCGAAGCATCAGTTCAAATTTAGGAAACATTTTATAGGTGTGCAAGTGGGTAAACATACTGGTTCTGCTGGGAGCAGTTTTACAAATGTATTTGTGATGTACTGCCTGCACAGAAAGGCAGTTCTGTTCCTGTTTTGACGTGCTCACAGTAACAGAAGGCATTATCATCTGCAAATAGGGAAATGTGATGTGTGATTGGGAGTCCGACACTCAGCATCTGTGCCTTGAGCCGTGGTTCACAGACACTGAAGTCCATTAATGCACTGATGACATGGGAATGGCAGGGCTGCAGCTGCCTGGCAGTGGGTGGGGGTGTGGAACTCTCCATGAACGTGGGCATGCCCAAAGGGAACTCAGAAGCAGCCATGGGAAACAGAGCCTGAGGTTTGGCCTGGCACGAGAATGGTTTGCAGGTAGAGTTTTTGTTGGGGAAAATGGTATTGGGAATTATTGTGGTTTGAAATTTATTTTAAAAATGAAAAGAAGAAAAGGAATTTACATGGGTGCATTTGAATGCCAGGTTAGACACATGTCTAAATATTGAAGGATGCCAGAAGATAGCATTTAGTCCTTTAGATTAATATTAAATAACCTTAAACATTCACTTCATGCTCTGCATCATCATATACCTGGTCTGGGTATACTTAGCAACCCTGAGGCAAGAAATTTATCCTGAAGCTTTGTAATAAACTAAGTTTTCTCTTTCAATGAATTATGCAAATCAGCATAAAATTGAAATTCTAAATTGAATATATGCTTGCATATTTTAAATGTTTTCAGGTTAAAAATGAATATTTCATACTCCCATATCCCTTATAAATAACATCTAAGACTTGGTTAATAGGATACATAAAAGATCTGAAAGGCAGAGCAGGACTGGCATCTCAATGGGAGGGACCAGCCATGAATTCTGCAATTTCAGTGCTGCACAACTTCAGAGAGGTGGAGTTGTTTGCCTTTCACAAAGGGGAACTTCCTTTCCTGGCAAATGGCAAGGTCAGGGTCACTACAGACACACTGAGCAGAGCTGGACTTTTTGTCTGTTTGATTGGGAGCTCATTGCACCACTGATTAACTCTTTACTCAGGTGTTCAGCGTGGTGGGGCCGAGGAAAAGCAATAACTCTGCTGCCTTTGCTGGGGGACTGCGTGGGTGACACGTCCTGGACTGGCTGTGCTGTTCTCTTTGGGGTTCTTGGCTCACACAGGGCACTGCAACTGCTTTAAGGGCTCTGAACAATTATTCTCACTCTTATTTTTCTTACCAGTCACAAAATAATCTGAGTTTCTTCATCTCCTTCACCATAAAGTTCTGTTTCAGGGACTTAATATTTATTATAAATCTTAGTACACCACTGGCATTTGAAATAGCTGCTTCAGCTGATAGGTTCTGCTCTTGGGAAAATATTTCCATTTTTTAAAGTTTAGTCATAAACTTGGCATCTTTGTGGCTTTTTTGAATTTGCCAGAGTGGTAGCCTTATTTTAAAAAATGTTAGGAATCTTTCAATATCAAAATGTTAGCTTTTATTTCTAGGACAACACTAAATTCAGGAAGAAAGTATTTTGATGTACATTTTTAAGGCCTCTACAAACAGTTCGATTATCAAAAAAAAAGTAGAGATAACCAATGTTAAAAGCAGAGAGGGATGTAATTAGGACACAAAGAAAAGGAAAGCAAAACTTCAAGCCTCCCCCAAACTACAGGGCAGTTCTTTTCATACTTCCATTTTATTATCACTGTCTCTTCTACTTCATCTCACACTGAAAAAAGTTTTTATGTAAATTTTCAACCCCCCATCACAACTACACCCTTCGATGTAATAAATACATATAACACACAAAAAAGAATACAGAAAAATGATTTCTTTAGTGCTTTTGCTGTGATTCAGGTCAATATCTCCAATCCAAGCATGCACACAATATAGGCAAGCTGGAGGAATGCTCACTGGGACAGAAACTGCTTGACTTTTACCCCCCAGCACTGCTCAGATTCATCTCAGTCTCGACTTGCAGGTTTGACCCCTGTCTGCCACAACAGCACTTCTTGCACTTTCCTTTGAAGCATCTGGCTCTTAGGAGGAATAGGGTCCTGCCAAGTGTGCCAATCTAATGCTGCAATTCTTGCATCCCCTTTTATACTGGGAATAGTCAGTCTATAAATAACTTGGAAATTTTGTGTTGTTCTTAATACATGGTTAATCATATTATAAAAAAAAAAAACAAACCCAAAAAGCTAGTATGTGGAAATTAATTTTATTTACTAGATTTCCTGTGAAAGTAGAAGAGAAAACACAATTGCTTTTTTTCCCCTACCTAACAGCAAGCACTTATGACAACTGAATAGCTCTGTATCACACACTACTAAAGTATGATATCGATAAAGAAAATCAAGTATTTATTTCTGAGTAGCTGTATTTAAGAATGATTTTTCCAAAATTGCAGATACTCTGTATAGTGCCGTATAAAAACCAACTTTGAACGTGTTTTAATCCTGACATATCTCTAGAGGGAAAACGATAAAGAACCCATGAAAGATTATGCCTGAAATTCCCATGAGCTTTTATAGAAACCTGTAATAAGGTGAGCTGTGTGGGCTGAGTGCTTGGGTAAAGAATGCCTGAAATTTGCTTGAAACTTAGCATGGAATTCTCTTTTGATGCGGGGAATTTTCACTGACAGCACCTGGTAAAGCCACTGCACTTTGTGGTGGTGGCCTTAATTTTCCCTAGCATGAAAAGAGAGAGTCTTTCGTTTTCCTGAATACTTTGTGGGATTACAATTTTCCAAAGCAACAAACCTACTTTGTGCTGCATCCACTGCTCAGACAGGCCATCTATAATGTATGAACTGATTGTTTTTTTTCTCTGCCATTTCTACAGAAGCAGCTTTCTGAGCAGAAAGTTTGAAGCCAAATCATTTTCTGCTAAAGCCAACGAGTGTACTGGGATTTGAGCCTTCAAAATTTCAGTTTTGCTTTACTTAAAATATTTTAATTTATGGACATTTGTGGATGTTCAGCTCTTAGCTATCATGTAGCTATGTTTTAGAACCCCTTATGTTTAGAAGTCTCCAGGTCTGGGGCACCCAATACAGGTAATTATCCTGCTGGAATGAGTCCAGAGGAGCCACTCAGATGCTCAGAAGGGTGAAGAACCTCTGTGGTGAAGACAGGCTAAAAGTCAGTGTGGAGAAGAGAAGGCTCTGGAGAGACCTTAGAGAATTTTCCAGTTCCCAAATGGGCTACAACAGAGATGGAGAGGGACTTTGGACAAGGATAAGGGGGAATGGCCTTAAACTGAGGAAGAAAGGATTTAGATTAGATATTAGGACAAAATTTTTTTACTCTAAGGGTGGTGAAACACTGGAAAATGTTGCTCAGAAGGGTTGTGGGCTCCCCATTCCTGGCAGTGTTCAAGATCAGTGAACAGCCTGGTCTAGTGGAGGGTGCCCTTGCCCATGGTGGGGGATTGTAACTACATGTGGAGGCTGATCCCTTCCCACCCCAAACCTGCTGTGAGTCTGTGATTCTGCATAACTGCTCGACAGCTGTTTGCCCCCCAGCCTGTACTGATGGATTTTTCATCCTCAGCACAGGACTCTGCATTTGTCTTTGTTTCAGCAGGAGATTCCTGTCAGCCTGTAGCTGCAGCTTCTCGAGGTCACAGCTGATCAAGCACTCCTCCCAGTTTGTTCCTGTAGCCACATCTCAGGGTCTGACAGACCTCAGCCTACAGGAAAATCCTGCTCCAGTGGATTGATGTAGATCCCAGCTGCTGTGACCCTACAGTTTGTCTCAGTTGCAATGAATGCTCATTGTTCAAACCTTTGTGAGTTGCTGTTCCTCTGCAGAAACTGAGAAAATCCTGAGTTGCTTTCTTCAATTTCTTCTCGGTTCTGCTGATGCCAGGAGCTGTAGGGTGCCTCTCTTTCCCCTGACAGCCTGATTCAAAGATGCAGGGATGGTTATGAGGTTTTATGCTGCTTAGGGTGAGTGAGCTCACACCTACTGAAAACCCTCTAAGCTGCTTCCCTGCCCCTGCTCTTTTTCCTTGGGACCCACGAGGTGGGAGCAGCTGCTTTGGATGCCCAGTGTGATGCTGTGTGCTCAGCAGATATCATCATTTCTGGGTGTGAGTACACACCATTGGTGTCTGTGTGCCAGGCAATGGTCATCAAAGGGAAGTACAAACCACACTGCAGCTTCTGGTATCAGTGGGTTCATCAGTTTATCCACTCTAATATTTTTTCTTCAAACAGAAGTGAGAAAGAAAATCAGAACTTCTTCTGTGTGACTGAAAAGTCTTCATGCACCATTCAGATGAGCAATATGGTTACTGGATGTTAAGTCCTGCTCTTGCTGACTGAAACCACACAGCTGCCCTCCCTGGCCTAGTTTATTACATTTTAGCTCTTTTAATAACAGCTTTTTTATCTCTTGCATTCAGTGGTTAATGGTATTTGTACAAGAAAAATTGCTCCTTGGTCTTCAAAACAATTTTACAGTACTGTGCTCATCAACACTGCAAACCCAATGTGAGTCACTGTACTTAAAAGATACTGAGGTGGAGAAGTAAAACAAAAACAAATGGAAATTCAGAGTGGTAGAAGTGCACAATGTCTTTTTTAATAGCTCTGAGGGATGATGTGGTTATGTAGTAATGAAAAGTTACAGCTTCTCATTCTTTTTTATTTGAGACTGTGAAATTGCATCTGGAATTTCGGAGCAAAGAGTGGAGCACCTCCACATTGCAGAGACACCATATTAAACCTTCCCTCCATCTCAGTAGCCACTTTTTCTGTTATTTGGTAGTCTATACAACATATTATTAGATTCCCTTGGGGATTCAGGTGTGGCGTTCAGAGGAATTGAAGAATTTAGGTACTGATGCTCTAAGCTCCTTTGGAAAGCTTAGGTAACTCAGAGTTCAGCATTGAGAACTGGGTCATATGTTTTCCAAAATCTGTCTCAGTGCTCCATCATACCTAATACTATGGGCTTTGTAACCATATCACAGTGGTTCAAATTCAAAACTTGAATTCCTTCCAGAACCACATTTTTACTTTTTAGCAAAGGTTAAGACGGTTTTGTTTCCTACCTGATAGAAAACAGGAGCACTGAAGGAACTCAAGGGAATAAATACAGGGAATTTTCTTGTGTTTCTACAACTTAGAGTGCTGCAAAACAGTAAACAGGATTTCAGAGTTGCAGAGTAACAAGACCTAACCTGGCTCTGATTGACCAGGTCCTCATCTGGAAGGCTGCACTTAGTCTTGGGTTTAGTTCTGGGCCCTTCACTACAGGAAAAACATTGAGGGGCTGGAGCTTTTCCAGTGAGCAGAATGGAGCAGGGGAAGGGTCTGGAGCACCAGGAGGGGCTGAGGGAACTGGGGTGGCTGAGGGAACTGGCTGACCTGTGAAAAGGAGTCTCAGGGGGGACCTTCTCACTTCTACAGCTCCCCAAAAGGAGGGTGTAGCCAGGTGGGAGTTGGGCTTTTCTCCCCGGTACCAAGACCAGAGGACACTGCCCCAAAGTGCCCCAGGTGCTGAGGAATGCATTCAGTGCAGGTGGCTGGAAGTGTTCAGGAGCTGTATGGATGTGGCATTGGGGGATAGGGTTTAGTGGTGAACGTGGTGGTGCTGGGCTAATAGTTGGACTGGAATCATCGAGGTCTTTTCCAACCCTAAGAATTCTGTGATTCTGTGGCTCTGTACCAGCTTTCCTTTCAGATTGTGAGTAGTGATAGCCCCACAACAAAATCAGTTTTAAATTGAGGAATTTAAGAGGCAATATAGCACTCCATAGAAAGTAATTTAGACAGTCATCAAGAAAATAAGGGTTTCTAGGGGTTTCAAATTTTATTGTTCTTTAGTGCCTTTCCATTGGGCCATTTTTCACATCTGGTGTGAAATCCAGCTGAAGGCAATTTGAGTGATTACATTTGCCATTGTCTGTCATCTCAAAGGCCTCCCCTGCAGTCAGGATCTGTTGGCAGCTTCAGCTGAGGAACTGGTGGGTTAATGAGGGAGTCTGAAACACCTTCTGATCCAGACAGGTGGTATTCCCAAATCAGACAGGGCTGGCAGGACAGCACAGTGGAGCTCTAGCTGCCACTGCCTGCAGCTGGAATCCTTTGGTACCCAGAGCTGTCAGTACAGACCTGCTCATGGCCTCTGAGATCAGGATATAGAAAGGGAAGCAAGGACTTCAAAGCTGTGCTGTGCTCTGAGTTTTTATACGCAGCTTGAAGATCCCAGTATTTCTGAATATGCATGTGTTTTATCTAAACACCATATGGTTTTGCTGACCTATGCAATGTTGATATTTCTACCCTAATTTGATGTGTTTCTCTGTGCACTGCCTGGTTTAGTTCTAGGAAAATGGTTAGAGTGCTGCTGAGTCAGTGCAGCTGGGATAATGAGTCGACCTACTTTTCCTGTCTCATTGGGACATCCATGCATTATTGGAAGAAAAAATTAATTACTACAGATAATCCTCTCCACGGTAAAGTCAATGTGGAAAATCACTTCACCTATCACTATACTTGTCCCTAAACCCAGCCATAAAAGCAGCCTAAAGCAACAATACTAGGAACAGTACTAGCTGAGAAAAAGATTAAAGTAGTATTCATGTATAACAACTCTGCAGCCCAAGGTCATAAAACAAGTGCTCAAAGCATCAAAGTGTGGGCTGCAGCAAGGTACTTTTTGTAAACTTTGCAATGGAATGGTGAAGAAGTGGAAAGTCTTAATTCATGCAGCTTTTGATACAAGCTATTCACTTTTGAAATGAGCAAGGATCTATGCAAAAAAATCTTGATTCTTATCTGCAAGTCTTTTATGTGCTGGCTTTAAGGTAAAACACTGTGTTCTGTCATTCTGTGTGCAGAAGTGTTGCAACAGCTAGAATTTATTTCAGTAAAATAGGTCTGAAATCAGGGTGCTGGGACTTCCAGGTTCAGGAAGTTTTATACATTTAATTGCACATTGTACCCACCATACCTGATTGGCCAGGATTTACCACTTTATCTGAGAGTTTATCTGACTCTGTGGAGTTTTTTCAGCCAGGTAACTCACCTCTGGCAATGCTGGTAGGAGAGAGCACTAAGGCTTAGCACAGCTTGGTGATGGTGATAGACACCCCATAAATTTGGGGATTTCTATGCTGTGTGCCTGCTCAGATTCCTAAAATAGCCCTGGGAGAGCTGCCAGGTCCAGGGAGCAATGTCCAGTTTCATGCAGAGGTACAGGCTCAGGTCCTGGCAGCAGTGTGCTACCCAGTGTGCTACCCCAGGGGTAGTTGTGCCTCCAGGTCTAGAATGAGGCTTATGGCAGGGTCAGCTGAGCCATCCCAGCATGGTGCATCCTCACACAGTCATGAAATATCCATAACATGATCTGTGCAGAGAGATCCCTGCATCCTGAGTGTCCTCATCAGGCAAGGGAGCAAACCTGAGCTGGTGTGGAACATAGCCCTGTAGAGGAGATGACATCAAAATAAAGAAAAAAAAAAGTGGCCAAAGCACAAGAGTTTATCTGGAAATGTGGGCACAAAAATTACCTGGATGGGAGCCATTTCACTGCTGAATTCACCCTGGCACCCTGTTTTTCTAGAGCTCATAAAAGGGTATAAATTAACAATGCCAGCTGTCCGCATGGAGCACATTTCTGGTATTTGCTATGTAACAGTGTCTTTCCTACAAAGCCACTCAATTTTCTGTGCTGTGGGCAGAGCTCTGTGTTCCTGCCAGGCTACCAGAATATCTGAGAATATCTGCTCCTCTCCTGCCAGCAGAGTCTGGCAGTAAACCCAGTGTGCCTGGCACAGGGAGGTCAGTGCAGATTTCCTTCCCTGTGTGGAACAGGTTTGCCTGCTGCTCTGGATGCACCTGGGCCATGTACCCTCACTCTGGGATCTACATGGAAGAAGGAGGCTGCTGCTCATCCATTCTTTTTGCAGATGTAATTTCATGGGTTTTAGCAACCTAAACCTGGGTAGTTTACACCCATGTGCAGTGGTCCCAGAGTTACAGGTGTAGAGTGTTGAGATCCTTGTCCTTCCTGCTCATCCCATGATCTCTATGATGTGTGAGCTTTCCTCCTGAAAGGCTTTACCTGGCTGAGGAGTCAGAGCCTTCTCTATTCCCATCACTGATTCAATTTACCTGTTTTATCTGTGTTCTGCCCTCTCTCTGGTGGGAAAGGGGCAGATATATGTTTCTTTATCTCCAGGGACCCCTTAAGAGATGCTGCATTTCAACATCGAATATTAGAGTTGCAGAGATGGTTTATGTAGCAAAACAATAAACATTCGTGATTCTCTCTCACATGAGAAATAGGACAACCACACAATTTAAAATAAATCTTCAGCTAAATCTAGACATATGTAAAGTTGCTCAATATTATTAGTTTTTCTCTTCCACAGTCCAGTCATTTTCCTCATTCTCCTCTGAGATTTCTGCCTGCAATTTCTCTCTAAGCTCAGCATTAGATATTCTGTTTCAATGCAGTTCTGAAAATCGTGCATTTCTTTATTCTAACCCATGTTTCAGATGTACTGAAAACACACTCTTGGATGCTGCTTCTTCTGGAAGATTTAAGGATCTTATAAGTGAGCCCTCTTCCCATGCTAGGGTTGGACAAATTATGATGGGGAAGAAAACCACTTGCTATTCATGAGAGAGAACGTATTTCCAATTAAAATACGTGCATACAGTGAATAATTTTAGATTTCAGTATTCATTTTCTGTTGATTTCCATCCCCACCTGCCTCTCCCCCTTCCAACAGAACTGCTCTTGCAATCCTGGAGCTGTGAAACTGTGCTATTTAGTAGTATTTGGGAAATAAGGCTAATATTTTTGTTTGAATGCTGTTCAAGACTTCGCTTGGGCTGTGTGCTGGTGGATTAACATCATGACAGGAATGAGTGCACACATCAAGTGCATAAAAGAAGTGACAGGTAGATACACAGAAATTACATTTTGTGTTATCTGAATGTGAATGGTTCACATTGCCTGAAAGTGTTAATGAACCCTCACAGACCTTTCTGGGAAAAAGGTAACACTTTAAAAACACAGCCAGAATTCTGTGGAAGGAGAAGATTCTGAACTTGACCCAGGTGAGAGAAATTACTTGAAGTGACATTAGGTTCTTTGGGCCTGAGGGGTATTTTAATCCCATGAGGATTTAATCCATATTATGGATGCATATGGGGAAAGAAAAGATAATTTGGCTAATGAATGCTCATGGTGTGCTCTCCATGACTTTGGCTAAATTCAGTCACCCTTCATGAAGGCTAAATCTAATTAAGGTATGTTCTTCCCCTCATACTTTCACAGGTCTGTTTATATCTTTTAAGGTCAGTACAAGGTAAAATTATCCTGCTTGTATGTAAAATACTTGTACTTCCTGTCTATTCGTGCATTTGCAAGAGAAGCTCTCGTTTTCTTTGTTAGGTTTTGAACCTTGTCTTTATTTTTATGATTTTTTTTTCCTATTTGCATGTTTTTCAGCAATAGTTTGTATTTGGAAGCATTTGTATTTTCAAGGGCAACTGCAATGCAGTCTATTTAAATGCATTGCAAAGCAAAGCATGTTTGGCGTGATTGCAAAGAAAACACAGTCTAATTGTAAGATATTCCACTTATTTTTAATTGGAGTGCTGGCACTACAGCTATGGAGAAGTGTAACTGTGAGGTGCTCTGATGGGTGATGTGTCATTATATATACAATGAGTTTTCCTCAGTAAAGCCACATAGAACAGTTACTAAACAGCTAGAGAGGAATCACATCAGTAGTGGTTTCTGGGCACTGTAAGAGAGCATTTCCTCCTGAATTTTGTTACTTATGAGACTGATAATAGGAACATTAGACTTGGGTCTGATATGTGTTTACTGAAAATTATTGAAAATAACACAGAAGATTATTGAGATGGGAAGCTTTTCTTTGTTTGCCTTGATTGTTAAGAAGTGTTTATTATTTTGGTTCTTTCACATTTTTCCATGTGCATCCACTTTTCACTTGGGCTTTTTTTTTTCTCAGTTATGTTAAAATGGTCCTTTAGGTCTTTCAAGGGCAGTTCTACAAGGGAACAAAATAATGTTTAAAATCTCTCTAACCATCAAACTGTCCATTTGTCCAAACAAAAGGCCAATGTGTTACATTCTTTGATGCAGCAGCATTTTTAAACGTTTTCATAAAAAGACCTGCTTAGCTAATGAGATTTAAAAATAAGAATATAAGTATTTAAATAACCTGATCTTAAACTTTCCTACTCTAGATACATCTTATGCCCACTACACAGGAATTCCAGTCTCAGTAAAAGATGAGTTTATTGTGAAACTGAAGAAAACCTGTCATGTTTGCATGACAGGTCTGTTTGCAAAGCTATCAGGAATTTGATAGATTTATCACATCAGTTCTTGCAACTCATACTGCTACATGTATAAACCATAGTTCCAGTTATTAGAGCTAGTCTTACAGTAAAAAAATATTTGTGTTTTCCCTAGTTCTATTTGTATCTCACTAAGGAAGAAAAGCTTGTGGGGTCTTGTTTTCCTTCTGTCACAAACAACCATTGTATGTGCTCTCCATCCTGTGCCACCTTAGTCCTGCCTTGCCATGGAAAGGCTGTGGAAAGACTTTTTCTCCAGAGCTTTAGACATGTTCTTCTTACAGAAGCATTTATAAGGGAGTATTTCAGAAAAGGCCCCTGGACTCGTGAGTCTCTGCCTGGATACAAGCCTGTGTTCCTGATAGCTGAGATACTCAGAACAGTATTACTCAAAATCAGCTTCATCTGTTATTTAGGTATTGATGAGACCCAAATTTCTCCCCTGTATTTTAGTGGGCTGAGTGAAGAGTTAGAGCTTTTATGTTATGGAGACTGAGAGGCAGAAAAAAATGTGGTGCTCTTCTAGTGCTTTGTCAGGAATACAGAAATGATTTCCTGGGTAAGGAGAATCAATTGCATTGTCTGAAGCCCCACACTGAGTGACAGTGATTGTTCCAGAGCACACAGAACTGTGCAATTATCATTAATAATGTAGGGGATTAAACATTTTGCAATTGATCATACAGTCCCAGATCTTAAGGCTTTTATTTTATTACTTCAACAAGTTCCTAGTTTAAATTTGTCTTTAAAAATACTGACATTCACTTGTATGCACAGCTGGGCTGTGTAACAGCCTGCTCCTTTGACGTGCTTTGCCTCTCATTCCACTTGTTCATCACTTCTACCCCTTGCATGTTTCACCTTAAATTAACTCCCAGACTCCTGAGGGGTGGTAGTGAAACAGAACTTTTATTTAGATTTTTCAGCACCGTTCGGTAGATGTAAAGCATGAAAGGGCTGTGTGTGCCACCTGTGAAATGATGAGGCAGAATTTGACCAGGAAATACTTGATTTAAGTAGGAAGGAAGGACCTGTGAGTGAATCCAAAGAAATGTTGTGCTGTTTAACAGAGTGCTGCCCTCTGATGTGACTGAAGGTGTGAGTTGTGCACGTTTTCCTGTTCAGCAAAGCAACAGGACAATTGATGTGTTAGCTGCTGCAAGAGCTGATGTGATTTGCTGCCTGGAAGGAAAAATTTGAAGCACTAATTAAAGCTCCCTATTTTTCAGTCTTTTCAATAGCTTTATTTTTATAATATAAGCACGAATGGACTAAAAACTGAAAATGCTTATCTTGACTTTGTAGCTGGTGTCTTGTGGGAGATTTGAGATAATTTGAGAGTGTCTCTGATAATATCAACAGCTCTGCCAGCTGAAGATGAGGAAGGGTCTTGGCATGGAGTGGGGAGTTTAACCTCAGGTTACGTAGCAGCCCCTGGAATAGAAGCAAAGCTGCTTCTCCCAGTATCCTGGGATACTGGGAGAATCCATATTGCAATCCATATTGCTGCTGCTGCTCTTTGAAGGTGTTGACTATCACAGCCAAACTCTTCTTTTAGTTGTTTTCGGAAGAGGTGTTGCCTGGGAGTGATTGGTGTTTTTCAAACATGGAATATCTGAACGTGATTACTGCGTTTGTGCTCTTCTTGCTAGCGAGGAACTTCATCAGAATCAGCAAGTGTTTAGCATTCCACTGTTTCATAAATTGTTGGCAGGCACTCAGAGGTCTTGGAGTGCAACTGGGAAAATGGAAGGTGTTCAAGGACTAAGAGAAGAGCAAGGATAAGTGAGCTTGGCTGTGTGCTTGAAAATGCAGAGGAAATGCACAGGAAAGGGCCCTGGTGCCATATGGGGCTATAGCATGTAAGTATAACTGTGCTGAATTGCATTCCAGAATAAATAACCCACATCTGCTTCTTGGTGTTTGTAGTGCAGTGTGGCCACAGCTGCATCTAGATGTTTAGAATTCTGGTATTATTTTTAACTGACTGGAGCAATCTTTAAATTGGGTAAGTATATGAGCAGATTGAATGTACCAGTCCTATTTTACAAGGAAAATTGCTCTTCAGCTTAAAATTCTAGGGGTATGTACTAGGAGTACTTTACTAAATACTATTATAATTTATAAATCATAACAGTATCCTTTTGCTATAAAGTTTATATTAAAATCTGATTTGTATTTTCCTTCTGGAAACTCAGTGTAACTAGGCAATGCTACAATAGTTGGTTTCTGTTCACATTTTTCTCATTTTTATTTTTTTAGTGAAAAATGCTACCTAATCTAGACTACTCTCTTTATAATCCAAGCTGATTTTTCATTTTTTTCAGAGTATCATGTGAGGCAAATTAAATAATGAAAGGAACACCCAATCTGGCTGCTAAGGTCATGACTTTATAGAGTGCTTTCATTTGAACAATCAGAATTTATGCTGTATTTTAAGGAGCTTCTTGAGTCATATAGTTTGCAATTTAGATTAGTTTACCCCTGAATTTTCCTCCAAAGTTATATAATGTCTTCAATTACACAAAAAGCTGATAAGTAATTAACCCATTTTGAACACATAAAACCTCTAGGTGAAATGCAGTAATTTGTAAAGTACTTGTAATAAACCCTATACTACGCTAATGAAATGAAAATATCTCCTTTATATATTTAATCAGGGATTTTGTAATATACTTCTTTTCACTGCGTGCAGTTACTAATGGCAGAGGGGATTCCATTTTGCCACTTTTTATGGGTGTATATTTTGTTTTACATTCTGCAAACATGCTTTTCTTAGATGTTAATTTAAAAAATGCCTGAAAACTACAGGTGGATCAAGGATGAGGTGAATATCTGATGTAACTGTGGAGTGAGAAAGTACAAACTGTTTCTCATGGAATTCAAATGGGAATGCGGTCTGGGAGAAATGGATGTAGAGGCCCTTGAGAGGTGTCACAAAATGTGTGTGAAAAAGAAAAGTCATGGAGGGATTGTCACAGGATGGATTCTATAACCTTGATGGTTTAAATCTTCTAACTAGAAGACTGAGCACTCTGGTCTTTTTTCTTTTGTAATATTCTCTCAACTCTGTAAAAGTGACTTTTTTTTGAGTTGGAGCCAAAAACCAGCTGAGCAAAATATTTTGCTCCACTGCTGTCCTTAGAGCAGACACAATTCAAGTGCCTTTCAAAGCAGGAGCATCCTAATTACCTGGAGAAACTCTCAGCTGCTTGTAGGATTTCTTCTGCTGGACAGAAGCAGGCACAAAACCGCCCCTGTCCCCACTGCTGCAGCCCTGCTGTGCATAAGGGAGGTTATTTTCTATATCTAATTCTTTCAACCCCTGTCCTGTCTGGGTCCTCTGAATAATTTATTTCCCAACTTTAAATCTGTAAAACCATTTTGTGATGCTTTCCAGTTCTGTGATCACCTTGTCACTGGTCCCCCTGTTCCCAGCACTCCTGACACTTTTGGAAGGTGCAGCAGTGCAGCTTTTTGCTCAGCCCTGTGATGTGAGCTCCTATCACTGGCTCAGGATAATGGAAGGGCAATCACCTCCCATGCTTCCATCCTTCGGTGAATCCATTCTCATTCGGGTGGCTCTTTATTCCTGCTGTGAGCAGATTCCTCCCACACAATACTGAAGCTATTTGGGAGTGCTGTTCGTTTCATCAGCATTTCCTTTTTGTTGCCCATTTGGGTTCTGCAACTCTTCTTGCCTCTAAGTTCTTTTTTTTTTTTTTTAAGTTCTTTTATATTGCTCTTTCTGTTCAGAATGGGATGCACTTCTCAGTCCTCAGGAATACATTTCTCTTCTATTCTCCATTATTCCCCCCAAGCTCAGAATTTGATGCTGATTGCTTCAGCCTTAGTACTGCATTGTGCTTAAGCAGCTGCTCAGATTTAAGTATAAGAAGTTAAACTATTAAAATTTAAATGCTTTTCCCAATTCAGAATGGATGGTACCTTTTGCTTTTTCCTGAATGGGAGGCTAAAAGCCTCAATATTAATATAAATGGAATTAAATCTTTAGTGAATATTGAGCACACACCTATAAAATAACATTTTAATGCTTCCCTAAGTATGGGTATTTTACCCTGATTTTAAGTTCTTCCCAACAAGAAACGTATTCTTGTTTCTCTAATTAACTGCAGTTACTGGCTAGAAGAAAAGATATAGTGCTTTTACAGATAATTAGGGGGGGGTGTTTTGCTAGTTCACTTCTCTATTTTCTCATTAGACAGGCATCTATTCATCATTCTCAGATTCTGTAGACAAGATTTTTCTGCTGACTTTGTACAAGTGTAACTTATTCTTATACAGAGCTGGCAGCTAAAGCTTTGTTACAGCATTATTTTGTTGTTGGATGCTATTCCTGAACTGCTCTTGTTAGAGAAAGTGTTTACATATATTCACTTACCTGTCTCTTTAGTGATGGAAGTGAGCATTTGCAAAACAAGTGCCAGTACTGTAAAACTCATATTTAAAAGGTGATTTTAAGACAGTTTTATTGCACATAATTTTTATATACACTGAATATAGACAATTATTACTCCCCTCCCACCCAAATTTTTTTAATACTCTGCTTTACTTCCTTGAAAATATTTGTTTATGGACAGCAGAAAAATCAAAATAAGTTCCTACTACTGTGATAGAAATAATGAAAAATGCAAGTTGAAAAGCTCTCTCAAAATATTTCAGCTTGATTTGCTTTGAAAAGCTTGCTTGTCTGAGTAGAATGACTGAAAAAGGGTATTGTACAGGAAAAGCCCTGTTATGAATGCCTGAAATTTTTGAAGTTATTTTTGAATAGATTGATTCATATTCAGATTAGCTTCCTGCCAGATGGAGGGAATTTACAGTAAATCAGTTCTTGGCAGGAGAGAAATAAAAAACGAACAACATCTGCTTATTTATAAAAGTTGTCCTATTCTTCTTCTGTGTTGGTGGGGCACAAATTACCTACCCAGGGAAAGTTTTACGACCAGTAAGCTGTGGAATGTTGAAGCTCACAGGGATGAGAAGGCATTTGTGTTTACAAAGGAGGTTGACACCAGAGCTTGTTTACAGAATGTGCACAGCACCTTTGCACAACGCAGCCCCTGCTGCTCAGCATCTCTGTCTGAGCTTCTGTTCCAGCCCTGGGTCTTGCTGCAGGAAAAGCCTTGCAGTTGCCAGGAGTTATTTTATGCTGTGATCTTGCAGACGTGTCCCTGTAGGCAAACTCAAAGTCAAACATTCCACATCCACAGAGGAGGAAGGCTCATGAGTATGCAAAACCTTAATAGTCTCCTTTTGACCCATGCAAATCAAACTGTCCTGTGGTCCTGTGAATGTTGCTGTTCCCAAGTTCATACATTGCTGTATAAGTTGGATGTTGGAGTGCTCAGATATTAGGTCAATATATTTGACTGCTCCTTTGTAATGACCTTACTGTGATGGGTGTGCCTGAGTTTTTAATAAGCAGTTTGTTTACACTATTGACATGTTAATGTACATGTGCATAAAAAGAGAAAGCTCAGGCCTTCTCAGTGTCATCGATGTCCAAGTACTGGCTCAAAGCTGCTGCAGTCAGAGGTTAGGGGACTGAAGCAGGAGTTAACAGCATCCTTCTGGTGTGAAGAGCTCAGAGCATTCCTTCAGTAATTGCAGCTCATGATCAACAACAGCTCAAAGCCACAGGCAACGACAAGGCACAGTCATGATATTTCCCACACCTAATTTTATTTACCAAAAATACCATGCTGCTCTCTACCCAAATATTTCTAAGTAGAAATAGATGTAGAATTTTGTTGTTTAAGTTTAGGGATGAGACCTCCTTGGAATGTTGGTAATTTATTTCCTTTACCTCTCAAACCAGCAAATCCCCAAAGCAACACCTGGGCAGAGGGACAGAGTGGGGACAAAGGCACCATTGAAACTGGTCCATGCTCGAGGATCTCTGGTGGCTGTTCTCACATTTATCAGGGTGATCCCCACCTGCAAGGTCACTTGAGCACTTTAAAATCCTCAGCAGCCTCCTGCTTTCAGCCCATTTCTCCCAGCATGGCTCCCTCCCTTCTGTGTGCTCTGTTGGCCATGGACTGTGGGATCTGCTGGCTCTGAGTGGATCCTGGTGCTCCTCTGTTTTCCCCCAGCTCAGGAACCCCCTGTGTGCTGCAATCCCCTGCTCTGCAGTGGGTGCAGCTGCTCAGGAGCTGGTCACCTTGGTGAATGAAGTCACAGCTCCCATGCCTTTGTGACATTTACATGGAATGTAATCATCTATGGCAGATTTAAAATTGAAATTTTTTCTTCTCCTCTTCTTTGTGAAATTCTGTCATCCTGACCTAGAATGCCAGACATTTTGATTCCCCCCAGTTAAAAATCTAATTATGTCAGATATTTTATCAGCAAATCTACCAGGAGATATTATTGCTTTCTATTTTTCAGACACTGCCTGTCAAAGGACTTAGAATTAGCACTCTTGTCCTTGGCCAAAAAAATGCCAAGGTAATAATCTCAATGATGATAGCCAGAAATGGCTGATGAATGAAGCCTGAAGTAATACAGTCATTAGATTACATTTTCTCTTTTCTGAATGTATAATACTGCTGTTTCTTCTTAGGTAGTAGCAAAAACGTGCTAATGTAATTTGAAAATTACACTGGGAAAAATGCATATTTTCAAATAATTCCCACTTTGTGTTGGTGGTTGATATGCAGAAATTGTAGGTGTTCTACAAAATGATTGTGTTTTGGAGACTAAACTTGAACTTCTAAGTGAATTAAAAGATTAGGCCATGATTATTGTTTAACTTATTCTGTAAAATATATGTCTGTTAAGAAAGCAGCATTATAGAGTAGTCATTTAGTATGAAATTCAGTGGATTTAAAAAGGTATGACATAGCAGGGTTACAGCAAGAAAAGATCCTGGCTCTCAAAGGTGAAGGACAAAAGTTCTGTAAGTACTGAAGGATGGTGATAAATGAATAGAAAATGGAAATTGTTACTTTAGTTTTAAATTGCTCTGCAGGCTAAGATGCTGTGTCTTTTAAATACTTGGATAACAGGGGTGTTCCATATGCTATCTCTTGGCTGCTGGAGGGAAGTGGAGCTAAACAGGGTGCCCAGCATTGGCAGAATTGTGTCATCTGAAATAAAACCTGTTCTGCAATTTCTTCTTATAGATTTAAAGCCCAATCCTGCAAGATCCACACCTACAAACCTTGCAGCACCTCTCAAGGAGAATTTTTTACCTCTTAAAGAAGTTACCTGAGACTATTTCAAATATGTAGGTGTTAAAGGCAAGACCAGAAAGAGGCAGGCAATGCTTCTCCATCGTGTGTTGCATCTCCAGTCATCTCAGAGTTGCCAATATTATTCACATTTTATGGCAGTGAAACTGGGGGGAGTCAAATAAATATCCTGGAGCACACACTGCACCCAGAGATGCAAGAATGTGTCTGTTGAGTTCCAGTGTGTGGTTTGGGTTTTTTTTTACCTCTGTCTTATTTTCTTCCTGTTTTTCAGCCAGGTCTTGAACTCCTGCAAATCTATTGGCTTACAAGAAATGTGTTGAAACAATATCTACACTTAAATATTCCAGGTGATTGTTTCTGCCCTCCTTAGGGCCAAGAGAGTCCCAAGCAGTCAGAGCAATCAGCTGCTAAGCACATTTCCACTTTCACAGGGTGTAGTTATGAACACAAAAGAAAAGGGGAGGAAGCCAGGGACTTTCTGGGTAATAGGAATTGTAATTTTGTGTGTATTTCTGAACATTAGATCTTTGCTGAATAGCAAGGCACTGTAGGCTGTGCAGTAATTATTTAGTATTCTATCAGGGAACACAAAACACATCACTGACCTTGAGTATCTTAGCAATTGTATTCAAGAAAATGAAAATTCATTTATGCAAATAATAAAGGACAATAATTAGATAAAATATAATTTAATGCTTGGAAGATTTCCAAAAATTAATTTGAAGTTACTAATGGTGTAAAATGTCAATTGGTTTCCACAAATGTGTGTTTTCTTACAATTAATATTTAAGGAGTTCAATGTATATGTTGCATGTGGGAACTCAGATCTTCCTTCAGTAAAGTGCTGGAGCACATCAGCACTTCAATTAGAGAACATTACCTGAAAAATCTGTTAGGAATGTTTTATTATAAATTTTTGCAGTGGCAAAAGCAAGGGGCAAGGTTCTGCAGTCAAGTTTGCAGCTCTCTGGCCCTCTAACAACTCTTTCAAACATTGTTTGCTTCTTCAGACTCTCCCTCCTTGTATTTGAAAGAGAAATAATGATTCAAGCTGAGTAATTTTGGGGCATGATGAAAAATGGAACAAAGAAAGCTGCTTTTTCAGGGGCTTTAACAAAAGCTTTTATTTTTCAATGGCTGCTGAATCATGTTGCTGGGGATTGATTGGCAAACACTGGGAAGAATCCTTTGTTGTCCATTATTGACATTTAGGTTGGCTAGACATGGTTATGAACCTCTGCAATTTTGTTCTCAGTATGCAATAGTACATTATTAGACATTTCATAAGATAAGTGAAGGAACAGTTTTGAACCCTGAGCTTTCTCTACATATTTATTTATTCTCTGAAGTATCTTGGAGAAAATTTGACTTTAGGGGCATTAGGATGGGCAGTGAAATTTCAATGGAAGTTAAAATAATTCTCCATTCCAAATGCAATTTTCTTAGTGCATATTTAAAATAGACAATTAAAATGTTTAATTTTAAGATGGCCTGGCCCTGTGTTCAGCAGGAATGTTCTAACTAAAGGCAAAATCAGTCTATATTCCCTTCGAGGTTTTGTTTTCTTTTAAACAGTAAGTATCTGCATTCACTGGTGTTAGAGAAATCAAACCCTGAGGATAAAAAAATATTTATGCCTTCCTTGTGTAAATATATTGGAAAACTTTGAGTTCAATAAATGGCACTCTTTTCTTTCCTGCTTCTTTGTTCTTGTCCCTACACATTAATTGAGGGAATAAGCCATAAATGGATGTATAAATATATGGGATGCTTTTCAACAAGGTAATTTTTCATAATTTTACTTTCCTAATCTGACCTAAGAATGGGAATGTTTGCTCCACGTCTTTTGTCAGAAATTATATTTAAAATAAGAATCAAGTCAGCTGACTCTTTGCAGCCAAACTATTAATTGGCAATAATAGCAAAACAATATTTTGACCTTCCACAGCCCAAAAGTATGCTATTATTAATTAACATAAATTGATTATGTTTAGTAACAAGAGCAGAGTCAATAGTGCAAAACACTTTCCATTAATATTCATGTGAATGTTAAGTGTGCCTATTTCAGGTGTCTTTGTGATGCTTCCTGAGCTCTCTTACAGTGGCTGGGCTTTTGCCAGAGGAAATGCTCACAAGAAAAAAGACTCTTAGGACCACATCTTTTAGCCCTTAAGTTTGTTTGCCATCAGAAATTCCTGCAGGAATCTGTGAACACTCACATTTATCTAATTATGGAACCAGTGCCTGCTTGGAAAAGTTGATGTCTATTTTGAAAAAAAATGCCACACCACCACCTGTGGTAAAAGTCTTAAAATCAGATAGGGTGTGGATGTCAGAAACCAAAGGATCTCCCATTTCTGATGCCACCTGGGTCACTTTAAGTAAGGACATGCCTTTTTTCCATTTTTTGTTCTTTTCTGTGTGTCTCGCCAGCAGTAACAGCAGAGTGACTTAACCAAGAGAAAGAAAATACACTGCTAAAAGCAACAGAATCCTGATATTATAACCAAAAGCAATTGCTTTTGGCATAATTTGTAACTTAATTCATAAAAACTCTCAACTGCTCTTAACATTTTCAAGGGTTTCTGTAGCCATACCCAAGTTCCATTATTTTTTCTGCATCATCATGAACTAGACAAGTTTCATACTCCTTCTATTTCCATTCAGAATGTTTCATAGAATTTACTGATGGTTGGAAACCTATCATTTGATTACACAGGAGCATACCATGCCTCAAAGAGCTTAAACACATTAAAAACCTTTTAATGCTGTGGCAATCTCTGCTAACTTTACATCTTTGTATGGTGAAGCCTATTCATGTCCAGCAGTGGCTTTGCTTTCCTGGGGAATATTTTTATTACACATTAATATGGCAGTAGAATCTGAACTTTCAGGAATAACAGTGAGTCAGCTCTTTTAATAAAGCTGCTGTCCTTGCTGTCACTGTGCAGCCTTCAGCACCTGAACTCGGGCAGAAATCACCATGAACATAAGGGAAGGAACTGAAGGACAGTCCTGAGAAGGAGGTTGAGGCATTAACATCTGAGTCTCACAGTCCATTTACAGAGCAGCACCAGTCTTTCAACTGCAGTGAGGCTTCAGAGGTCTCAGAGAAACCAGTAAAACCTCAAAGGGCTGTTGGCATCATTTCTCCAGAATCTCCTAATGATGTGCCATTAGCTTGGAGAGCTCATAATTCCCTTTGAAAGAGAGTCTGGTGCAGCAATAAAACTTTTTTTTCCTGGTGGAAAAGATCTTTCCCACCGTATATTGAGTTCATTACTTGCTTTTAAGATAAACTTTGTGGAGTATAAGTGGAAGAGGTTGATTTATGCCCCACCTCTATCAGAGATGCAAAGAGCTTGTGCATCTGCACTCTGGAAACATTTGGAGCACCAGACAGTTTTGTTTTCTTTGTTATTGCTGTGTTACACGAGTATTGCAAACACATTGCCAGTAATAAAATGTTAAAAGCTTGCCAAAATCATTAGGTTCTATACACTTATTATTAAACTGAAGAAGTGCTGCATGTTTATCACCAGCTGCTTTTCCCAATGTGGTAATGCACTGGAGAGGCAGAGTGCTGAATTCAGTAAGTGTTCAAGAGATAATATCACTTGTCTTGTAAAGAATCACAGATTGGTAGAAATGTTTTCAATTCAATTATGGCTTCCAACCTCAATTACTTTGAGAGTTTTTCTTGCTAATTTGTGGAGATGCTCAGAGACAAATATTCTTTTATGTAATTATTTTTCATTCGATGAGAAACAGAGGAAGCAAACCCAATATGGTCCGTATTTTGTATGCATGAGCCAGGTGGTAAATACACATTACTCTCAGAATACCTGCTTACCCATGAGTTTAGGAACAGTTTATCTGTAATGACACTTCCAGACTAAGAAATTCTTTCCTCTGGATGAGTAGTTTGTAATCTTGCCAGAGTGCACCTTTGGGGACCAGCCCTTTCAGATGTGATGGCTCAGTGATGGCAGCACAGTTCCTGTGTCTCTAGGTAGAATAAGGAACAGCACAATTTCTACTTTACTGCTCATCCATCCAGGCCTTATGCAGCCACTGGATGATGAAGTTGCTCTGCTCATTTCCTGCCTCGCTGGAGAAAAATGATAAAGTGCAAGTTTTTAGCCTTTGCATATGCTGATACAGAAGGTGTTAGTGAGAAAACCTGGGGGAAAATGTTTTGTTTCAGCAATAACAGGAAGGAGTCTCTGTGTAGTTACATTTTGAGGGCCCTTCTCAGCCCATTTCTGAGTGGAGGTTGTTCTGTCTGTAATTAAATGGCATCTGGAGCTCCCTAGGGATGTCTGTGGATTCCTGTGCTTTTTCACTGGCCCTGGGATAGGAGCTCCTCTTTCCAAGACTGGCAGTGTTTCTGTACTTGCTGGTGAGGAGCATTCTGGAACATTAAGGCAGGTTCATGTGGAGAACAAATGATCTGGAGACAATGATACTGCTAGAGTTGTATCTTCAGAATCTGGATAAAATATTTTCATGATGGGTTAGCTAAGTTGTAAATATCAATAGTTTTCTATCTTTCTTTTTTATTTTTATACCTTTCAGCATTTTTTCTTTTCTTTTAAAATTGTTCTCCTTTTCATCTCCTTCTTTCTGTTTTTCTGATAGCATCTGCACTTTTCAGTGGAGTTTACCCTTTGGCTGAATTCTATGTGAAGTAACTAAGGGCAAAGTGTTCTCTAGGTTATCTGAACTAAAAATTGATAAAAATAAAATATGTGTTGGCAACATATTTTCTATTGGTAGAAGTTAGTTTAAAATGTGTTGAGCAAAATGAAAGAACCTTCAGTGATAGTCCTTTATGAATGAGTTGCTTTAAAAACCCAACCTCCCCCCGATAAAACAAAACCAACAAAAAACACCCCCCCAAAAAAAAAAAAAACACAGCTTTTTAAAACATTTTATACTTTCCCCCTCATCTAAAGTAATTAAAAAATTATAAAAAAAGGACAAAAAGACAACTTAGAGGAACTTTTCAAATAGATCATAGAATATAGTGGTGATTGTTTGGACAACATAGAATAAAAGATGAGTAAAGCATTCTGTCTTGCCAAAAGACTTTCCAGGTACTTTTCATATGCCTGGGAAGACAAATACCATCATTCCAAACTTCTTTTTTCTTCCCAGGTTTATATGCTGAGCTGGTGCCATTTGATCTGGGCTATCCCCTGGGTCAGTTGGGGTCAGCTGTCCTGGCTGTGTCCCCTCCCAGCTCCTTGGGCACCCCCAGCCTCTCCCTGGTGTGTGGGGAGCGGAGCTGAAAAGGCCTTGACTCTCTAACCCCTGCTCAGCAATAACAAAATCATCCCTGAATTATCAACACTGTTTTCACCACAATCCTAAACACAGCCCCAGACCAGCTATCATGAAGAAACTTAATTCTACCCCAGCTAAACCCACCACTATTTGGCTTCATAGGAATTTGACCAGAATCAATGAGAGAGTTCTTATGTCTCTGCCTCTTACAAAAGAGTAACTTTGGATCTCTCCTGATCTATTGAAGGGTCTTTCAATGGAATTAATAAAATTTCCATTTACAGGCATGAATTGGGTCAAAGCCCTCTCAAATGAGTATCTCATTTTTGAAGTCAGTAGGAGTTAAGTGCTGCTCGTCACTGCCCTCAGAAATAATTTCCATGGAATAAGTGTGTAGCCACAGTAGAGTGTCTGATATGCACCACAGGACCTATGTAATCATTTAATTCTTATGAGATGAAATGATCTTACTCAGAGGTTTTTAATTTATGTTCCTTGCTGGACCAGAAACAAGAGCACACCAACCTGACAAGTTCAACCTCTGAGTGGGAAATGTGGTTGGAAATTTCCCAGGCACAAATTATCCCACAAGCCGTGCTCTTTTGCCTTCTCTACAAGTCCTAACACTACAAATTACAAGCATCATTCTCAAATACATGAAATACCTGTAGCAGATTTGGTACCCACTACCCAAAACCTTGAAAAGGCAGTGTGTGATGTCTGTGTGATTTTTTGGCACTCGAGGTCCCCTCCTTATGCAGAGGAGCCTCTGCCCCTCACAGGGAAGACTCGTGGCTGTCACAGGTGGGGAGTTTTCAGGGTAGATGCTGCAGTGATCCTGCTCTGCATCCCACTTGCAGGAAACGAGAGCTTTGCTGCAGCTGTTAATGCCTCTGTGCTTCTCCAGCTTTGGAAGTCAATACTCAAGAGCCGTGGTGTGGATAAAGCATTATGGGACAAGTGGCTTATCACAGATATCATGAATAATGCACCTTGGCTTCGCTGAGGATATGCAATGGCACTGCTTACATTTTAAAGATATGTTTTTAAAACAGTGTATTCATAAACATAAAAGGTATTTCTCACCTCAGTGATAAAGACTACGCTGCTGCAATGCACATTTCTGACATAAACCATATTTCTGCAGTTGGATTTATTAGTGTGAAGAAAATTGCTCTTCTGAAAAAGTAATACAGACACATTATTACTGTTGCAGAAGGTGTTATTAATCCACACCCTGCCTCTCCACTTGCACAGACTGTTTATTATCTGCAAAAGGAACATGACTGTAGCTTTCTCTAACAAATCCTGGAAGCAGCTATTTTATCATGAGACTTCTGCTTGCTCTTTACTTTCATGGGGTGTTTTAATGTCTTGATGCAATTTTAAAAGGGGTTCACTTGTGGTACAAAAATGTATGTTGATAAAGATTTCAGTATTTTTTCTTCTAAACTTTCTTGATGGATTTAAAGAAAATAAACAAAACCATGTGAGAATGTTGTTGTGCATGGTAGAGAGTTGGAGGGGAAGAATTAATATTTGTAAGAGCTGCCAGAGAAATAGCTTTGAAATCTCAAACAGAGGCTTAGTGCAATCAAGAAATATAAAAAAATAAGAGGGAGCAGGAGCAATAACATGAGAAAATAATCCCATTTACCAGCTGGTTAGGAGAAACCATTCTGGGGTGGCCTGTTGAATAGAGATACTCCAAAAAAGGTCTGGTAATCCTTGTGTGTGAAACAGGAGATAGTGAAGCACCTCCTGTATTTCCTCTGCAGTCCTCTGCAAGTTCAGTAGCAGATTCCTGTCCTGAATCCCTTTCTCTGCAGGTGAACTAATTACACTTCCCAGAATGTGCTCAGCATTAGTGAGGTCCTCCTTGGGCAGCCTTTGTTTAAAATGCAAAGACCAGTGGAACCTGATGAGGTTCTGTCAAAATGCAGATTCCTGAGCAGTCAACAAAGTATTTGTGTTTTACTTGGGCATTAATTTCAGTCTTGTGCCTCCTTTAATTCAGCATGAGAAATGATTCTTATTGTCATGTCCTTTCTTGGTGTGAGGCAAATAACCCTGCATTTCTCTTTCACTTTCTTTGATAAGTGCAACTTTTTTGGTCCACCTTTTTTGCATCAGTTTTATTAATAATGAGGAAGAAATTGTTTAGGGTTCAGTTCTTCTAAAGGCATCTCTTGCTGCTTGTGGCTTTCTGTTTTCCAGTAGCCTGTGAGTGGCTCTTGCATTCACAGTCTTCCTTCATGATGCCACTGCCCAGACATGAACTCTGCCAGAACTTGCATTAAAATTAAGGGGGAGGTTAAGCTCAGGCTGTTGGGGGTGCAGCTGATCACATTTATTTACTGCAGCTGGGAGAGAATAATGCTCCACAGCTAAATTTTGCTAAGAGTAAAACAGACAGGATCAAAGTATTCCCAAACAAGACCCTAATGGATTTCTTTGAAGTGAAACTGTCTGAATTATTTATTTTTAGTCTTATGTGGCATAATTGGCTTAGAGAAGTAATGCTGTTTCTAGTTGTAATTAAAATAAGGTAACATTTTTAATATTAATAAATAGTTTCTCTATTACTATGACACAGTGATTAAATAGGGTGCAAACCTTATTAAGACTTGTTTTTGCTTGATAACAATGCATGGCTGTAATTGACTCTTGTTTGATCCAGCCCTTCTCTAAATTACAGAGAACAAAGCTATCAGATAAAAATGAAATAGCACAGAATGTATATTTCCCAATCCTTTTTGAAATGCAAATGTTACAAAACATATTTCTTACATGTTCTCGAGTTATGTTTGAAATTCGTGATGATTGCCCATCATTGCCTTCAGTTACAAGTCCACTTAGCAAAGATAACCTCTGTGTTATTCATACCATAATTGATAAATCTAATCCTTTCATTAAGATGAAGTGAAGCCTTCCCTAACAACCATAACAGTGCCACAGGATGTCTGAGGGAAAAACACAGTGCTTTTGACTCTTGTTTTGACTGTTATAATTTTAACAAAGACATACACAACAAATTAGTAACAAAAACACAAGTTGCCTTTTCCCTTCCCCAAAATGTTTTGTTTGTTGCATGGATCCGAGGTAAGAGTAAATGAAAATAGTCTCCAATGAAGTCAGTCAGCTGCTTCAATGTCAATAATTTTGTGTTTAGTTCAGAACATTTTTAAGAAATGACGCTCATTTAATTTTGATATGGCAGGAGGAATGCACTTCCTTCTGCCCTGCTGCAATATTTGGGAACACTCCCGTAGCTTGGGAAGCACCTGCATTGACATTTGCAGCTTTAATCTTTTTGTCTGTGTTTCTGTGCTTGTTGGGAAGCAGGTGCAGTGGGCAGCCAGGCTGAGCTGTGGTACCTGCTTGCCATGTTTGTCACAGCAGCTCTGAGCCACACAGGGGTGTTTGCAGTCCTTGCAGGGGAGAGCCTGGCTGACCTGGATGTGTTCTGCAGCTGGAAGGGAAAGCCCACAAGGGGTGAGTTTGATTTGACATTCCCTGAATGTATCAGTCAGGGAATTTCTATTGTAGAAAGGAGCCTGTGGGAATGTAAAGTTGGTGGTAGAAAGAGAAATGATCTGAACAGCAGATAGTTTATAGTGTGCCACACGTCTGCTAACCCAGCTGGACATATTCCGAACTCCAAAATTCCTGTCAAAAGAGAAAGAATGATCACATAGCAAACAGTATTATTATTATTATTATTATTATTGTTCTGACCAATTGTGTCATTTTTGCCAGAATCACATCCAGAATGTAAATAATAGTATTTACATAGCAGAGCAAAACACACAGACTACCTTAGAATAATGGAAGGTTAGCTGTTGGCCTTACTGAAGTGCTTTATATGTCCTAATGCCTAGTTTCCCTTTATTTTTTAATGGAAATTTTCCCCACTAATTTCTTATTTTGGTTCCTATGCTCTGAAGCTCCCAGCAAGGCTTCTCATTTTGTCCAAACTGTTAATATTGATAAGGTTGTGCAACTGCCCAGTGGCAGCCTCGTTTGGCGTCTGCTGGCGTCTGTCAATGTAAGAAACTCATTTTGCTGCTTGCATGTGAAAAATGCAGCCACTGAAATGTTTTCTATCTGCATGCCATTCCTCTCTTTACAGATACCATCAAATCACTTTGCTTCTCTGGAATTCTCAAGTATGTGTTACTCAGCTTTCCCCACCCAATCACCACTCTGTTTTTACCTCTGCAGTATCAGTTGTCTGTGTGATGCTTTGTTTTCTTAGAAGCTTTGGTATGAAAATGAGGGCTTTAATTCTTGCTCACTCCCCAGCACCTTCTGCTGGAAATGTGATCTTTTTGAAGGTTTGGGAAATAGAAAAGCACACATAATGATTTTTTTTAGCAGCTTAAACCAGCGTTTGCTTCTCAGTCTGCAGCTTCACATGGATTAGGTGGTAGATTTTCTAGATTAACTCCTGACCACTAAAGCACTTTTGTTCTCTCCCATGCTGTTGGGAGATTTATTGATTTAATTGAAGGTGTTCTTGAGTTTTTCAGCTGTACATATGTCTTTTCCTCCTTAAGCTGTTCACTTTACTCATTATTATCATCCTGTGGGCTATGACTGTTTTTTTTTCCCAGAGGTTATGAGCTAAAACAAAGGCTCAACTACTTTTCAAGAATCTACTTGTAATTAACTTGGCTTTAACTCACCCTTAACAATAGATCAATAACACCTATCCCTGCCACCTAGGGAACTTCCCTGGGGCTGTATACAGATTAGTCACCAGAATATGAAGGCAATTTAATTTAAAGAAAACAGAAATGGGTCATTTTAACAATGCAGTGGCATCTTTATGTCATGTTTACTTGGAAGCTTTGTATGACTGTGATATTTTTATTTTTCTCTCCTGCCAGTATTTCTGAAAATTAATAAAGCACAAGGTAATAAAACCAGTGAAGCATAAGGATGGTGTTACACCAGTGCAAGACTCTCTATCCTTGCTCTCTTTTTTCTGTGTTTTTCTAACAGTAATAGGGACATAGTAAAAAAAAAACCCACTGTTTTTGTTTTAGGCCAAATAGTGGAATTATTCAAAAGTTATTTGCTGTTCCTCAAAGTGATACTTCAGGTTATATAAAGGTTTGATAAACGTAATTCGGGATCTGTGGCAGCAGTCAAGAACACGTAGAAAAATACAGAGTTTGCTCACTGCTCTGCACAACATTTCAAATCATACTGCCTCATTTTGAAACTCCACATTTTTGTTCTTATTATAGAAATCCTTAGCAATTCGTAGTTAGGCAAAATTGCCAACTGTAATGATAAATAATAGCATATGGGGGTATGCAAATGCAACAAACACCCTTTCATTCCATATGCAGAATGATACAATTCCCATCATCTCCATTCCATTAGCATTGCAGATACAAAACTTGCTGTACTGCCAAGAGAGTTTACACGGCTTTGTTGAAATCAACAGAAAATGTGCAGCTGAAGTTTTAAGAAATCCTGAGTTTTTCTGCTCAAACATGCCTGTTGTTTCTTTTTCACCTTCCAAATGAGTCAGAGGAGGACAATTTGGATTACCATTACCAGAGCACTGTTTTCCCTGTAACTGTGGTTCAGTATGTGTCCGGTTTTATTTCAGACTGCAAAAACGTTTTTTAGAAATACCACCCTTTTTCCCCCAGTTGAAAAGAAAGCAGGGCAGAAACCTTTTTTTTTTTTTTTTCCTGTGGTGTATAATTATGAAAAAAAAAATAAAAATCTAATGGAACAGATTAGCTGAAGGCAATAACTGGGAGTGACACTTGCAAACCTTCCAAAGAATTCAAAATGGAAACTTCTGGCTAGCACTTCAGTTTTTTAAATTCCCATTGTTACAAAGAAATTTGAAAAAAAAAAAAAGTTCCCTTTGATGTAAATGTAGATTATTAATATGCTTTGCTAAAGAACAGAAGTGATTCAACAGGAAAATGTATTTACTTTTTGGAAACGTTTATGAAAGGAAAATTGATGTATAGAGAAATATATCAAAGTAGCCAATCAATAACAGTGAAATCACCTGCCAGAGAGCTTCTGGTGAATTCCTGCATGAGGTTTCCAACACTTTCCTCACTGTCTCTGCCCCACTGAGGGGCTGCTGCCCTCCCTGCAGAGCCCTGGGCTGCTTTGGCCCCTGGACACAGGTTTTGGGTTAAATCCTCACACAACAGCATGAGCTCTGACCCTGGGGATGGAGTGATGGAAAAGCACCTTAATCTCCTTTTTCCAGGTCCAGGAAGAGGGTTGGAAGGCAGCTGAAGACAGAATGATATTAATCTCTCAGACGTTCATTGTGTCTTATGTAACTGGGCTCACACTGTTAAATTCTTTGGCCGTGACACACAGCGTGAATTTCCATAATTTTGGAGTCCTCTGGATGTATCTGGATCTTTTCTGTGCGTGTGTGAAGTGGCTTGGAGGCTTCATTAGGGAATTTGGGATAAATGCTTTGTTTAAAAGGCTTAGCTGCAATGGGTTTTTCAGTGCCATATTGGTCTCTATTTAGAGAAAAACCTTCTGTAAATAAATGAGGATGAATTTCACAGATCATGCAGAATGTTCAAACAACCCAGGATCACCCTGGGCACTGTCAGTGCTGTGATACACAGGAAAAGCACAAGTATAAGTAAGTACTGATGCTCTCCCACACTACTTTTCCAACTGCTGTGTTTGCCTCAGGTCTGACTGACCCAGAAACAATGTGATGAGAAACCATGGATTTTTCCTCGATGAATTTTCTCAGTTGGCTCTTGAAGTCAAGTGAACATTTAGCTTCCTCAGCATTGTGCAGCACAACCTTTCCAGGCTAAAATGTATTTGATTGGAAGAATGTTTTTTTTTATGGCTGCCTGTCCCTCTGTGGTGTTTTTTTAATGCTGTATCACTTTACCCATCCTCAAGCCCTCTGCTACAGAGGCAGATTGAAGTGGTGACTACACCCTGTAGTTATAGAATATTTATTTTCTGTTAAGTTAGTTTGGATTGCTGGGTAAATACCATCTGGTTGTGGCAATTTGTTACTGTTCACTTGTTCTGAAAACTCTTCACATTAATATTCCTATTTGAGGCAAATCCTTCAGTGTGTTCTGTTGGAATAACCTTCTCAGGATGAGTAATTCCCAGATCTCCGTGGTGAACATGGCTGTGTCATTCATGAACTTTCATCTTATATTGTGATCATCAGATCCTTCTGCATGGCTGCTGGCAGGTTCCCTAATAATGTATTTTAAAGAAGTTTTATATTTAGTTTTCATGCCTTCTCCAGACTGTTGGTTTGTTTTATTGTGATATTACACAACTTGCTAGAATTTGTTTACTGTATGGAGAAGACTTCAGATTTTCATGGGGTTTCTATTAATTTGGAAATATTTCATGTACCATTGCGACTAATGGTGTCATATTTTTTCCCCTCAATTTTTTTCTTGGTAGTAGATATATATGCATTTGACCTCTCAAACATGCAGTTTTCAAATGCCTCCTAATACTTGAAAACAAGAAGGTAAAATCGATTCTCAGTGCTGCCTTCACAGGGACTAGAGCTGTACATTAACTCCTGATGTTTGCCCTATGCTGTTCACTCTATTATTTACTTTTTATGTGATATCTGAGGCTCCAGTCCAGCAACATTTGCATTTGCAACTAAAATTCCTTCCCTGTTGCCTGAGACTGATGTCACAAATATTGCCTTGGATATATCATGGTCAACAAGCTGATGAGTGCTTGCCATTGAGCCTCCCATCACCAGCTCTGAAGGCAGAAATGTATTTATAGCTGAGACCTGAATCTGATTCTATGAAAATGATCCAGGTTCCTTTAAACACTTTAAACTGTTTGGTTGCTCTGTTTATAATTCAGGTATATTTGGAAGAATAGCTTGAGGGATCATTCCATGCCAGCAGACTGGGGGATTATTAACCCCTCATGGAGGATTGTTTATAGACAGCTGAAGAATGGGCTGGGCTTGTAATTTTATACTCCAGACCAGCATGTGTGGCCATAAACTTGTCATTTAAAGAACTTTCACTGCTGTTGGAATTCTTCCATCTGGAAAATTAGATTAGTTTATGCTTGATATTCAAACGAAAGCCTCCTAAAGACACTTGTGCGGTTTTTTTTCATTGGGCTACAAGTGGTCCATAGACTGAAGCCAAGAGACAGAAGATGATTCCAGTTTCCACACCGCACTATAAAACTGTGTAACTCTCTTTAGAGTGGTGAGTTTGTCAACAAGGTTATTCCTGAATACTTTTAACAACTTTTTTGAAGACATCCCTGACAGCCAGAAAATTGTACACCATAGGGAAAAAAAAGCCTTAGATGATTTAATGTCAAGGACAGTATCCCACATATTTCTGAAGATGTCAGCAAGTAACTGGCTGCAAGTTTCTGTGAGGTTGCTGTGTTCCATACTGAGCATTAAAGTGGCTGCTAAGTGACAGCAATGGTTCTCTGTGCTGTTCATCAAAAAGGATTATGCAAGGCAGTGACACCTTTAGTGCAGTCAATGAAGTTTGTGAAAACATTACCTTGAAGAAACTGTTTTTCAGTGACCATTAGTGGTGCACTGAAAGTGGTTTGTGATTTGTTTTTGTTCAGGGAGTGAGGGATCCAGTGTCCAGGTTCAGTGACTCTTTGCTAAGAGGCACTTTGTCTCAAAGACAGTAGCAATAATTTGGAGAATGTCCTGGAAAGAGTTGCCAAAACTGTAAATTGAACTGTGGTCTGAGTGCTGAGCTGCTGCCAGCTCTGGGCACTCCTTGATGAAGATCAGTCACAGTTCTTGACTTTGCTTTCTCCAATGTCACATGGCTTAGCAGGAACAGGAGCCTGATGGGTGTGCAACATGGCTTAATAAGATAAGACCTTTTATTTTAAATAAAGGTTGGAAATCATTATTAACTGAAGAAATTATAGGTTTTTGCCAGTCTCTGTTTTACCATTGGGATATCATAATGTGTAAAGTCATCAGAAGTGTGAACTTTAGGAAATTACCCAGGGAGACATTTCAATAATATCATGGATGACATTCTTTAGAAGCTTGTGAGCTGATGATTAAACAGTCTCAAACTTTGAGTTTTATGTTGTTAGAATTTTTTCAGAAAGAACTGAGAATAATGAGACCTATCTGAAGAAGAACTCTTATTACAATATTACATATTTTGTAATTTTCTCCCAACATCTTTGATTTTATTGAAACATTTCTGTTTTGCTCAAACTGAATTAATTCATTTTTGAGAAACAGCTAAATTTCTGAAAGACAGAAATCAATTTCATATCCCAGATGTGCAACTTGGTACAAGTCAGTGTAAAAAATGGAACCACAGAACTTTCAGTGAATGAAAATTGACTTTTACTTCCTGTTCATGTGTTGTGAGGTGTTTTATGGTTGTCAGGCTGTACTTGGGTTATTCTGAGTTCTTTCTTTGGTGTTTAACTTATCAAACTGAGCTTTCAGGAGCATGTCAATAGCAAGCAGAGAACTGGGTGTATCTATCAAAAAGGAGATTTTTATTCAAGCAAAGTCTTCAGTGAAATGTGAGCACCATGGAGGAAAGTGGCTTCTGAATCTGCCAATGCCATTTTAATATTTTTACTTCAATGGTTTCTTCAAACCAAAGACAAAGTTATTGCTTAAAAAGTTTGTGTTCATAGTGCTAAAGGTTATTTGTTTCATTTGGAAAGGATCCAAAACCTGTTTTCTAAATGGCTGTTTTGCTCTGCACAACCTACTCCCCAGTATTTTAGCTTGAATTGGACTTGAGTTCAAATTAATGCCATTATATTTACTTTCAAAATGGAAAATATTTTCAAATGTAGCAAATTGTCAGAATCATAAAACCCAACACCTCACAATGGTTGGATATATCAGCTTGGAGACCACGACATATTTCTTGCACATGACCTCATACAACTATTTAAGGAACATACTCTAAAAGTTTATTAACTTGATAATGATTTAATAGTGGTGTTGTAAGAAATGGCAGTTAGGCTAAAAGCAAATTACAGACAGGCAGGGATACTAGCAGATTTTTTCTATCCTCTGGAATATATATTTTTTTTACCATACAATTTTTTCTGAAGTGGAGATGCTTTGCTTCACATGGAAGTTTGCCAACGTTGCTCCCACTTAAAAATAGGGAGATGCACTGCAATTTGGCAACTTTCTGACCTACTTTTTATGCTTTAGATAAATAATTTAACAGCTGGTAAATAAATGTATCTGTCCTGTTTACTGTGTCTTATAATGTAATACATTCTTATTATTCTTGGCTTTGTCTAAGCCAGACTGTATCCTGAGCTCCCTGCAATAATACTGCTGCTGCTGTATTCAGTCTGTGGAGGGGCACTAGAGCTGGAGTTAGAAAAACAGGACTTCCCATGTCAGCTCTGCCACTGGGTTACTATGGACAAGTCATTTTACCTCTTCAAGAATCTTCAGCCTTTGTCTGTCTTGGCACAAGAGCTGTATTTTATTCTGCTTTTAAATTTGGAATGTATTTTGACATATGTGATAAAGTAGGACATAATCTGTCTGAAAAGGGGCTAATGAGCTGATTGGAGTTAAAATAAATATCCCCACCTCGTTACAGGCATGAGTGGTGTAAGGGCTGCATCGAGTGTTCGAAGTGGGAAAAGCTTGACCATTCTGGGTTTGTTTGGGGCTGTGGGTTTTTTCCTTCTGTTTTGTTTTCTCCTTTTTAAATTATTTTTTCTTGGATTCATAGCAGTTCTTCTCTTATCACCCTTATCACAGCCCTTCGCTGTGTCTTATCCCCAGCTACAGGTTTTCAGCTCCTCACAGCTTGTTTTTAGGAGTCCTTCCCTTTCCAAATGAACCAGAATGAGCCTGCTCAGCTGGAGGGCCGTGGTGCAGTCCAAGTGAGCTAATCTGCCATCTGCACCTTCCCTGGTGAGAAGCTGTGGCTCCAGAATTGCTGGCAGAGCCCACGTGAGGCTCTGGGATCTGCTGCCCCACCTCGCTGCCTGCCTGCTCAGGGGCTGGAGCTGAGCACTCACAATTAGCTCCTCTTGGCTTTACTCTCCTCCTGCACAGATGTATCTCTTCACTAAACATGGCTTTAGTTTTACTTATTAATCAGTCATTTATTTTGGTGTATTCATTTCTTGGTCATTGGAATGTTTGACATGACGAAATAATTTTGTGTTCTTGCATCCTATATTGCCTGTTGTTACCAAGTCAGTTCTTTAAAGAATTGCTTACACTTAATAATAGCACTAAACAAATTAATGGATGAATTTTTTTGGGTAAAATTATAAAATACATTAGCAGTGTTCTAGAAAATAATTCCAATTGCAGTCCACACTGGGAAGACAGATCATTCCTGAAATATTACAAACAGTTGCAGTAAACTATTACAGTAAATATTATGTGTTCTTTACAGTTATTAAATATAATCTCTGAAAGTGTAAATAGATGTTATAGTTCTACAAAATCTCTGTTTTTCAGCTTACAGATTCATGTCTAAAAAAAACCCCATTCCCATTTAAGTGTTTCAGTAAAAGAATATAAGAAGAATTCAGCTACTTTTTCTTTGGCAACTAATTTATTACATGGCTAACCCAAATTAGTTTATGGTTTTGATTGACACAACTATAAGCAATACACCAAGAAGGGAAAGATTTTTGTAATTATTATCATGGTAAAGTAAATGATGTGAAATTGCAGTCAGCAAACAGGGTATTGTTCACACACTGTGCCCTTGAAAATAAATGCCAGATATATCTGAAACATATGAACAAATCTGAAAGCTAATATGGACCTGGTCCAGAGGCTACTGAAGCAAATGGAAAGATTCCCACTGACTCCAATGAGCTCTGGCTGAGGGCCAGTGAAAGGAACATTCAAGTTACCAAAGGGCCAAGCTGCCAAAATGCAATTGGAAATTTTTCTTGTCCCTTGCCAGGCTCCATGGGAGAGACATCAGCTGTCTGGATTCCTGCAGCAGAAAGCATATATTTGGGATGTCCATCTACTGCTGTACAGGCTATTTATAAGTACTGAGGGATCACAGCCTGGATGAGGTGGGAAGGAGCCACAGTGTGTCACCTGGTGCCACCTCCTGCTCCAGCAGGGTCATCCCAGAGCACAGGGCACAGGGTTGTGTCCAGACAATTCCTGAGTCTCTCCAGTGAGGGAGACTCCACACCCTCTCTGGGCAATCTGTCCCCCTGCTCAGTCACTGCACAGTAAATAAATTTTCTCATATTTAGATGGAATTTCCTGTGCATCACTTTCTTCCTGTTGCCTCTTGTCCTGTTTCTTGGCACCACCTTTTTGAGAGGCTTTTTTTACAGTGCCAAAAAGCCTGGCTGCCATTGTGCTGAAGGTTGGATGTGTTGAAAATTTAGTTTTCTTTCTGTGTGTCATAGCTCTGTCTCATTAGCTGTGTCCTGTGACAGTTATAATACCTGCAGGTGCTCATTATGAATAGGCCACAAACATGCACACCTTGCTGATGGAAATTCTACCTAGTTGGTGATAATCAGCTCTGTTTTGGAAGTCAGGTGGAAAGGTTTCCCATTTCATTGCTAGTTGCATTTCTTACTTGACCATCTGCCAGGTTTGGTGACTATTTTAGTGATAGCCTGTTTTGAAAAACATATTTTCTTGATATTAGGCAATATTTGAAGTAGTAGTTAATTTCTGGCAGCTTCTGTGCTGAAGACCTTTCCTGAGCATTCAGAACTGGGGCTTCTAGTAGTGGTTGTATAAAATGAACTCTTACTGAACCAATTTTTTGACTGGAATTGTACTTTTCAGTGAGCAATGCAACACTATGTTAAATATAAACTTTGTTTACCCTGAAGTGCAAATTCTGCTTGTTATGCTAAGTTATGCTAAACAGAGCTACATGGAGAACCCCTTATTTAAGTTAAACTCAGACAAAATGCCAATCTAGTTTTATTCAGTTTTTGTTCTTTCTTTCTCGTGTTTTTGCAAAATCCACACTATCATAATAAGATACATCACAGTGCAAACGTGTTTATTTCAGAACATGGAAGAAAACATAGGAAAATGGTTTCTTCAACCACAGTAGATGTAGTATAGCCATGGTAGGAATAAATAACAGTGATTTAATTAAAAACCTTTAGAATTACATTTTTAAATTATAGAGAGATTTTTATAATGTTTTGAGATGGTCTATTTGTATTTTTTTCTGGTGGGTTTCCTTGGGTATTGAATGGAGGGCTCAGTTCCTGTGTTTATCAGTCATGGAAATCCACAATTTACTTAGTAATATGCAGCTGTTTACAAATCCATGGATGACTCAAGGATCGCTCTTCCTTGTGGCCAACAATATCACATTGCTATGTTCTTTCCAGTTAAGTTGGAAAAGAAAATCTTTAAGACTTTGTTCCTGAATTCTTCCACCAGAGCAATCTCCAGCTGTTTGGTGTGGTGAAAAATCAAACCTGAATGCAATGCCAAGTACAGAAACTTGTGTGGAATATCATTATCTGAAAAATAAATAATAACTTAAGGTTTGCCTATTGCTTTGAAGTCAGAAATACCCACTTCACTTACGAAAAGCTTATTATAATTTATAGACAGGCGACATTAAATAAAACTGGGCCTTTTTTTGGTGTATGTGAATTGAGATTGATATATTGACACATCTGCACAACAGCCATCAGAGTGTTTTCTGCATGGCCTTAGAGAAATCATGATCAGGCTGGTGCTGGACCAAGAATGTGCTTCTGATGAACTGGGGTCCCTGTTTACCTGCAAATGCTGCAAACAAGAACACAGCAGCAATGGTGAGAGCAGAGGGAAGCAGGAACCTCAACCCTTTGCCTTTGTATGTATGAACAACTTTTATACTTATTCAAATCTTTGCTGTGCCCTAGGGCAGCCAGTTGAGTTGTACAACCATCAGGTATAATATACTGATAAAACTGGACCTGTCCTTGATTTTATTGCAAATTTTTATTGTCACACTTGTGCGCTGATTGGGTGCATGGTTTTATACTCAAGATACAAAATTTACTATGCTTTGCATATTCTATTTGTGAAATACATTCCTTTTTGGTCCACTGTAATACTTCACAGATTGAGCTATGTAGCCTGCTGGTTAAGCTACACAGCTTATTAGCAACAGTGAATGAATAAACAAGAATTTCATCAGCAATTGAGGGGTGCACGTTGCTTCCATTGCAATGCTAATTTTGTTTTGTAAACATAGTGCTTTTTCAAATTCACTTTTAATACTAAATATTCTTTCAGAGCATCTGTTGGGTTGGGAAGATTACACTTAAAAACAACTCAGGGAATTTAAGATGAAAATTTTGTGCTATCCTAAGTTTGAATAAAGCCAGTTATTCATTCATTTCTGAACAACTTGCCACTTTCTTGTATTTTTTGTGCAAATTGGTCTTTACTAGAATAAATGCACACTGCTAAAGATTTGTATGTTATCAATTAATGCAATTCTTTTCTTCTGCTGAAATTAGTTAATCATGGAACCAAGCTTAAGCATTATTGCCTTACTGAACTTGTAACAACACTACATTTTGACTGCTCCAATTAAGTTTAAATACATATTTCTAGTCTCTATGAAAATCCTTATTTCATTGTTCCCAGGTTTTAATCTTTTTTTTAAAAAAATAAATAATAACTGCAATTCAGCATGACTTTTCAGTAAATAGCTTTATAATTTCTTCTTCCAAATGTTCCTATTCCACAGTTGTTTTTTTTTTCTTTTATTGACCAGGTAAGATTCAAATGTGAAAAATTAAACAAGATAGTTAAAAGAAACTGAACATGGGTGTCAGAAAGTTGTTCCTTGACAAGTTTTCTGTTTTACTGAACCCTTTGCCCAATTAATTGTTTCAGTATCTGAGGCATCTCTAGATCCAGAGCGAAGCAGCTTTAATTCTTCTCTCCTTGTTAACAGTAAAATCTTTTATCTTTACTTGAAGAAAAGGGTTTCATTTTCTCCTTTCATTTTGTCACAGCTGGGTTAAGAGAGATGAGAGTGCATTTGTTCCTGTATTTTAGCAAAGCTGGGAATTCAGCTCTTCCTGGAATTGACACCACTGTGACTTAAGAACTTTCAGCACAAGAATATTGGTTACATTTGCAGCCTTATTTGTTAAAAATAGCTCATAAAAAAAGATGTATCTTGGTTTAGATGTTTTTAACACAGAGGCAGCAACACACCCTCCAAAATGGGATTTTACCTGTTAGAGCACTGTGGTTCTTGGGATGGATGAAAGCTAGCAAATGGCAGTACACTGAGAACATATTAGTAAGTTGATAAGAATGCTGATAAGCTCTGCTTCTTGCTCTTTCCCTGCCTCTTCTGCAGTCCAGTAATAATTCCGAGTGTGGAGTAGAAGGATTTTGACATTTGTATTATGGTCACTGTCAAGTTATTCCTCCCTCTCCCCTGAAAATGCAGCTTCAAGAAATCATTATGGTGAAGTAAAGAGGGCAGATCAGGCAGCTCTTGCTGTGCTTTCAGACAAACTCTTGCCATCTTCAGGCTGATTCATCTACTCTGACTTGCACTGCTTAAAAACCCACACAGGCCCTGGGTGACACAGAGAATACAAAATATGCTAAGGTTGCTTTCCCACTCCTTAGAGTTATTTTATCTATTTTGGCCTTGGTAAGGCAAATATAAAGTAATCTACCTGAGAAAAACAACTGCTTGAGATGCCAAGAGCAGAGGGTATTCTAGGGCATAGAAACTCTTGTTATCACATGCATAATTTCCACAGGAAACCTGAAGTTAAGCCTGGCTGTGTATTCAAGCACAGGATTTAATAAGACAGGTGCTTTCCTGCACTAGTTGGAAGCTGACATAGGCAGAAAGACACGAGACATTGTTTTCCTCAGATTATTGAGGTACAACATTTGCTATTCCTGTTTCTGATTTTGCACCACCACCAGACCTGCAATTACTACACTCAAAACCACCTGAAATGCTCTAGTGAATTCTAGTGTTTAAAAATATGTCAGCTTTTGTGTCAAATGTGAGGATTGAAGTTGTCATTTAAGCAACAGAAAAATGTCTCTGCTAATTGCACTTTTAAAGCAAAAGAAGTAACAGAATTAAGTTCACTCAGGTTTAAGGAAAAGATGTGATTTGATTCATATGACAACACATTGAGCTTGATATTAATACTTAATTTGACTAAGACTTAATCATACAGTCAAAGTTCACAGACCATTGAATGGATGGTTGAGAGGACAAATAGTTCAGCACAGTTCCTGCCACTTCTTGATTGTCAGGAGTTCTTGGTGACCTTATAAAAGGCTGAAAAGTCATTCTCATTTCAGGCTTTTTGGTAGCTAAAACCACTTGACAATACTGTGCCAGTTCCATTCTAAGAGGTCCAGGGATTTCCAGTGACAATAAATGAGCTGTCTTCCTGGTCTGAGTAAGTGTAAGATTTTGTGATGTTTCTGTACCCATCAGAGCACTACAGACTTTGCAATCATGCTGAGCTTTGAATGGGCAGTTACTGTGCTGTGTATTGATCTTGGAGTCAGGATTGGATGTTGTATGAAATCAATGCCTCATGTGCAGCAACAGCAAAACATTCAGGGATACCTGGATTAAAGTAGGATTTGATTTGTTTATGAAGTTTATGTCCATGTTTACTTCTGTTTTCTCTGAATCTTTTGAAGTAGGATTTCTCTGAGCACCCTGCAGGGGAGCACCTTTCCATCCTAATGGACTTTGGTGCAGGAAGAGTTCCTCTTAATTAGACCTTAACTCTCAGCTAAGAATTCACAAGATGGAATGCTACAGCGAGGCCAATGGAACTGTCCTTGCCTAGGAAAAGGACAGTTAATTTGCTGTGACTAATTGGAAAACATATTTGCATATTAATATGCAAAATGAAAGTGCAAGCTGTGGTTTTGCCAAGCAATGGAATCATGTAAAAGATTGATGTATATAAGATAGCATACTTGAACTCCACATTGCTTTGTATACCTTGTTCTATCAAAATGAGGAAAGTTGTTGAATTAGGGATGGGAAATGCCCACATTTATCAGCATAGAAAGTGAAAGGATGAACTGAGAAAGGGGGAGAGGTGGCCAAAAATAGGTAAATCCATAAAACTTATCTATTTCTGTGTTCAAATAGTCCAGTACTAAAGAAATGAACTATGAAAAGTACCCCTGTATAGCCAAACAACCCAGTCAATGCCATTATCTTTGCATCAAAAGGGGGATTTGAATTGCATCCATTCCTGGATTTCTGTACAGCATAGGTAGGCAGTGAGACACTGCAATCAGGATGTTTTAATAAAAAAACCTGAGGGATAGAGAAGACTTTCTTACAGTGTCCAGGCAGCATTTCCTTTCCTTCTGCACTGAGGCCTCTAGGAGTAGAAAGGTAGGAGATGCATTTGAGAAGCACATTTTGTAATCTGGTAAATCTGCTAATTTAGGTGTGGCTGAGACTCAGCTGAGATGAGCACAGTTAATGAAACAGTTTTATGAAGCTGAAAAACACTGTGACTTGCAATTTTCCTAAGCTCTTTTTAAGTAGGGAGAAAAGGAGATACTCCTGCACTTCTCATCTGGAACACTGAAATGACTTACTTGTCCAGAGATTCTCCTTGTTGTGGGAAAGGGGTAGGGATATGAAATCCTATTTGTTCTTTGAACTAATTCAGCAATATTTCCCTCCCACATGTTTTTGTTGGAGTAGGTTGCACCATTTGTTGCCCCTTGTCCCCAGGTGCTGTTTTCTCCAGTAACAGGTGGGGTTCTGTTTAAGCAGATGAAAATGATGCCATTCAGAGAGGCATCTGCAGGTGCAGAGACTGCCCCTAACCATTCATCTCCCTTCTGCTTTGATCTGCCTTGCTCCAGTCCCCTGATGTGTCTGTGGTTTCTGTGTCTTTGCTCTTCTGTACAGATGCTTATCTCCTTCACTTGTGTGCTTAATAGGAAATGGATTCTTGAGGTGGATGTTCCCACATGGAACCTTTCTTGTTCTCCCACGATCTCCTGTCTGCACCAGGAGCTGTCTGTTTTGAATCAAAGACTGGAATACACCACTCTGCTTTTCCTTCTCAGGCACCTGTCAATGTTGCTGTCAGCTCTAGGAACTTCCTCCTGTCTCTAATTCTGCCCACGTCTCTGAGTGACAGATCTGCCCCAGCTCTTCCAGCTGCTCCCATTCTCCACTGAGCTAATAACAATCTTCGACAGAGGAGGAAAGAAAACTCCTCAGACCCCAAGCCATTGGTGTTATTGCATGTTTTTCTGTAGCTTCAGAACACCTAATGGCAGCAGACTAATGCAAGTGCACTGTACTGCAAGAACTTGCAGAGCTTTTCCTTGGTGCCACATCTCTGTCCCCAGCACACACGTCCAGGCTGTCCCAGTGTCTGTGACCGTCTCACCTCTGCTGCCAGCAGCCATGCTGGTGCTGGTTTTCTCATTCAGATAACCTGAGAGGGGAAGGGATCGTAACTGAAAGAATGGTAATACACTAAAATATTAAATAAGAATGGTAATATGCTAAAATATTAAATAAAATATACAAAATATAAAAGAAAATGATGCTCTTCTCTCTTCTCTCATTCACAGACCCTCCCTGTTGAATTTGGAGATGTAATGATAGTCACTGCCTTCTCTCTGTGCTCTGTGCTAAAGGGCTCAGATTTCCCCCTCAAACATACAGGGTATTTTGAAAATATTGTGCAACCAAGCATCTATCCTTCAACGTTTATATAGTTATTCAATTCACCTGAAAAGTAACTTACCTATATTATTTATTTATGGTTATTTTTCATCACTAAAAGGGACTTGAAACAGGAAACTGCTAAGGCTAAACCACTGGTTTTTTCTGTATTACTTAATGAGTATTTAAGTCTTAAGCTGTTAAGCTTTGTTGTCTTTAGACATCGAGTTTGTATTTATATCATTAGATATAGATATATATTTGGTTTCATGAAGGCCAGCAAAAGTGGAATTGTCAAAGACTTGTTGGACATAATCCAAGAAAACATTTTCAGTGCTTTAATATACAATCTGTTCTTCCTGCAGTCACAAAATTCCTCTCTTTCTTCATCTATTTACTTCTTTATTAGCAACCTAGAATTGGATCAGCTCATACAAGATTATTCCTGCTCAGATCCTAATACTTTAGATAAATTTATGTCCATGAAAACTTGTAATTTTCCATGTTTTGATCAATGTGCACATTCTGAACCCATCCTTGCTAAAGCACCCTTTGCTGAAGAGCCTATGAGCTGGAAATTATTTCACTTTGAAAAACATCCAGTATATTATTAAAACCATTTCCTTTGTCATATCCCTACCCTGTTACTCACTGTTCTCTTCATAGGGGCTAATTAAACGTTATGCTGCTAATCACTGTTGATAGATACAAAGTACTGTAATGTCTCCTGGCTTTATGGATTATGCTAATGGCCATCTGCCTATTATTGATAATTTGTTCTTCAGTTACTGGAGGGGGAGGAAGGAGCTGTTTGGTTAACTGTAAAAGGGAGCTATTTGGTTTACGATGCATTCAGCTCTATCACCAGTTGTCTTTAGCTATTAAAGTTACTATGACTGCAAAGAATACATTTTCATCAAGGTCTGAATTTTCTCTAGTTATTTTATATGGAATTTGTATGTTCAGACAGCTGGAATACATCAGGAGTGATAAGAGCTTGATGGCAATGAGCTTATTAAGTACTCAATGTATTAATCCAAAGGTGGATAGATACATGATTAAATTTCTTACTGCAGTTGTCTAAAACGCTATTGACTATGAAGAGTAAAAGACCATGAAAAAAAATCTAACTAAATTCTGTAGCACGGAAATCTCTGACAAAATCTGTATGTATAGAGACTGCCTCAAATAACTGAGAATCTGAGCATACTCCATCAGCAGCTGGAAAATGTCAATTATAAAAATTTGGAAGCTCTGCTCAGAGAGGTAATGTGTACTCCTGTTTTCATGTAGTGTGATAGACAGGAGCAGATATTCTCCAGTATGAAACACATTGGATAACAGTCCTTTAGCAGCCTATTAAAATTTGCAAAGCCATCTCGGGTTGTACTGAAGTTTTACTCAGCTACTTTGACTGTTTTATTTCTCAACCAGAGCAGAGAACTCTGACACACAGTGAGAACAGAGGAAACCCTGATGCTGTCAGCAACAGAGTTAGCTGGAAAATATCCACATGAAAACACATGAAAACAGAGCTCCCTTTTCTGTAACACTTGTTATTGCTTCTTCATGAGCTACTGCAACATGAGGAAAAACTGAAATTAGAAATTTGGAATATTTTGGTGGAAATTTTAAATACAGCACAATAGAGTTTTTCAACAAAACTTTCCCTAGAACTATTTGGGAATCATTTCGACACTTTAAAAATTATGGAAATATTCTAAGCAGTAATCACATTAACGAACCTACGTGTTTGACTTTTCTTTCTTGAGGAACTATGGAAGTGTGAAGCTTTTGAGCAGATTAAATTTCACTTTCTTCCGAGACCTTAAGTTAATCTAGAAACACTCAGCGCTGAAAAAGGGAAGCCTTCCAAAAAGAGCTTGAAAATTCACTGAGGGAGACAGGATTGTTACGTGGAAGGGGATAGTCTGACTGATGGAATAGCAATTTTTGGCAAACACATTCAGTGTAACCACTGAATGTTCTGTAGCTGCTGCTGTTCATTTGACTTTACAAGCAGTGTGTGTGAATTACAGATATCAGTAACAACCTCAAGACTCCTTGCAGTAGCCAAAACTTCACAAAACCAAGAATTTGTATCAGGATGCCTGTCAGTGAAGGCCACTGAGGGTTCCCCCAGGCAATCTGAAGAAACTCAGCTTGAATTCTGCGAGTGCTTTGAAGAGCCACTGAAATGCTGTATCAGTAAACTGAAGCACTGAACAGTGCAGTTTTCTCTGAATACAGTCCTTATAAACCAGGAAAGCATGAATGGCCAGTTCTAGCACAAAATGAAAATATTGCCATGTATATAATCTGTTTCAAGGTGGGCAATATTCCCTCATGCAGCAGCAAAGCAGATTTCCTGTGCGTTTCTCACAAATTTGTACTTCCATTAATGAATTAGCCTCAAACTTTGCAGAGGTTCTACATGGATTTCCAGCCCCCGATGGCACTAACAAGCTCTTGAGGGTCTAATGAGCCACACCTAAAGCCAAATGACCCTCCAGCCCTTCTAACCCCACCCTCACTTTTGTCCCAGCATCCTTACTTAAACTCAGTCTTGAGCCTTTGGTCCTGCCTGAGCAGCCCGTGCAGGTGTTGGGTGTCAGCTTTGCCACCACCATGCCTGGCCTGGCTTCCCAGCTTTATTCCAGACCTGTCTCATCCCTCTGGACCTGCCTGGTGTTCCTAACCTAGGGATTGACTTGGTGGCTTGAACTCAGAGCTGCCTCATCACTGTGAAACTGCCATGACCCTGTTGGCCACCTCTGGCTTGCTTGGGTTGGACCCTCTGGTTTGGACCCTGTTGGATGGCCTGGATTATTCTCTTGACCCCTTGATTTTCCCCATCAGTTTCTTCATGGCTGGAAAGTAGAGTTGCCCTCTAATGGCATATTTCTCATTCCTGGTTTGTTCATGTTTTCAATTCTGTATTTTTCAGGACAGACCCTAGAAGCTGCCCCTTCATCCTATAATTGTTTTTTTATTTTCTTTTTTTAATGTGTTTTTTTAAAATTATGCTTAGTCCTATAGGTATCTTAGATTCCCTAGGTACATGAAGGTGGAGTATTGTAATTTTCAGTTATACCTCACATTTGTCTACTCTGGCTAAAGGCAAAAACACAGTCATCAGAGATTCCTCATGACTGATTACAGGTTTAGGTCCTAACAACACTCCTATTTGCTTCCCTCAGGATCACTCCTGAATCCAGCACACTGCTAGGACTTCCACAGAAGAAAAAATATTCTTTGGGCTAGTATTGTTATATCAAGCTGCCCATTTGAATACTACTCTTAAAACATTATTATCTGCTTCCAGAAACTGAAAAAAGCCAATAAATCAAGAGGCATTGTTTAATTTTGTTATTGAAAGAACTGGCACTTGAATTTATTTATTATTATTTTTGTCTTTTGAGTACTTTCCAGCTTATGGAATCCGATTTTCCTAAGCAGCTCATACTTTTTATAGGTGATATTTATTGTAGACCTGTTCTAGGAGGTGTTGAGTGACAATAGTGACAATAGTGTTGCAAAGGAGTCACTGACTCAACAGAGCTGGCACTGCTTTGCTGTTTGGCTGTGAGGAACAGATGGGAGGATGACGTGTACAAGAGGCACAAACCATGGTGCTGAATGCAGAGGCAAAAGGCAGTTGAGTATTCCAGTAATGGGTATTTGTATAGCCAGGAGAATGATGTTTGTGTGTCCAGCTCTTTACAGGAACTCTGGACAGACTAACAGGATGCCTATTCCTGAGTAAAATATCTCAGCATGGCACCTGTGCAGTTATAATAAAAAATTATATCTGGCTTCTCACAGCTCTGAGAACAGTTTCTAGATAGAGCTGCCAGTGGGGAGGAGGAAAACAGCTCCTAACTGGAATCCCACAGGAATAGCTTCAAGGAGGGAACTCCCTCCATTTGCTTCTTAGCTTGCAAACCTGGTTCACAGACTGCTTGTCTGCTGGGGTGGGGAATAGAGACACTCCTTTGAAAACATGTTCTGGATAGCACCAAAGAAACCAGCCCTGTGCTTGTGAAGAGGACCATTACCAGATGTGAAAGGCTTGAGAAAAAGTCACTTCTGTGGGTTTGTTATGAAAAATTGTAGGAGATTAATAAGGATAAGAATGATCAGAGAATGAGTGATCAGAGCAGCCAGGTTCTTGTGTGTTGACACCAGTGTTATGACCCTTTGTTATTAAATGCAACAGTCCTCTGAAAATAAGCCAAACTGCAAATCTTCCTTGTGAAGGTACCACACAGATGGGGCAGCTGCAGAACTACTCACTCTGTGTTTTCATGGGGGAAATAAAAAGGCACATTGTGCCTAGATGAATATTTTTAATTATTTATGTCTGAAGTGAGCTACATCTGTTTTTTATAGCAGTATAAGGAGTGTCAAATAAAAGACTGCAAAGTTTGCTGTCCCCTGTGCAGATGAGCATCCTAGGGGATTGGTTAAGGCAGTCAAGAGAAATTCAGTGCTTAAACTAAAGGAGAGTAACAGGAGAAGAGACGTGAAGGCATTGTAGATGGCAAATTGATCTTGACATTCAGCATCTTTTGTCCAAACCCAGTGCATTTCTTTGGATACTCATGAAGGGAAATAAATGTTGAGTAATTGACTTGAAAGCAATTTGTGCTGGGAATGATTTTTGTGAACTGTAGCTTTGAAAGGACCTCACAACTTGTCAAGGAACAAATAATGCTTTCACTGACCTGCTGGCAGTAGAGTTTAAAAGCAGTAAAATGAAGCAAACTGAGTGTTTTTAGCAATTTGTTGGTATAGTAACCCTATGACTTGTGTTTATCACAGAAAACAAGTTGTTGGCTTTTAAATGAGGCACCACTTCATATGACAGAAGTGTGGTTTTAGTGCAGTTAAGCCATAGGTTAAACAGTCATGGGTTGTTTAGCCTAATGAAAAAAAAAAATCCATGCATGCTGTTTTTAAGAGTGTGCTGCTGTCATGCCTAATTTCTGTGCCAGCCAGCATTGTCTGGGAGAAACAGCAGCTCAATGGAAGCACATCCCTCTGATTCACAGCTCTGTTCCATCCTGCAGTTTTTGTTCACAGTAATCTGCAAAAGAACCTGTTTGCCCTCTCTGGGGGTAACAGAAGGAAATAAATCTTGTCCTGCACATGGCAGATTTGACTGCAGTTCCACAGGGCAGCCTGTGCTAGTGAGGGAGTCTGCTTCCTTACTGCTGCTCAGAATATTTACTGTAAACCAGAGTGTCAGGATACCGTGGATTTTTATAAAGTCTTCCTTGGTGTTATAAAATGACCTTGGTGCCCTGGGCTTGTTTTCTGCTGTGGTCAGTGTAGGCTTGTGGCTATTTGGTTTGTGGTGCTGAGCTAGAGTCTTGCAAGCACAGCATTGAATTTTAGCAGGAGTTTCTGATGTCTGTGCTCCAGCTGAAGAGGAGCAAGGCTGCAGAAACTGCAAGGAATGTGATACTGGGGATGCTGAACAGAGGCATGTGGAGGTATTTTTTGTCATGGCCAGAGCACATATCTCAGTGTAGTTCTCAAGTTGATTACAGGACCGCCAGAAGATAAATTTATTTAACTGCTGTAAAGATTACACTACCAGTAAGTAATAAACTTACCAGGGAATGCTTATTTTGCTATGCCTTGTTTTGTAGCAAGGGCTGAGGAAAACGTGTGCAAACCCAGAGGATGTCAGAGTGAAAAATAACAGATGAATCCTTAGGTTGAAGTTTGCTGTGAGTGCAAGGCTGAGGTGTCCCACCTTTGCAGCAGTGAAACCTATTGATCCTAACAGGACACAGCACTTTGCCACAGTCAGCATAGCATTGCCAAATTCCTGGATTCTCCTGAAACAGAATGAGGGAGCAAACCACATTGTGCACATTCACACTGCAGTACTTTAGGAGGAGAGACCCCTCGTTTGGTAATCAAGAGAGACACAGCTGTGTTAAACAGTGCCTACCAGAAAAAGGAATTTTCCAAATACAGTTTGACAGCAGACGTGGAAGTCTGCCAAAGGTGTAAAGAATTCCCTGTGCAGTGTTAGTTACTTGGCCCTTTTTCCACACAGTCTCCTTCAGTTTAAGAAAAGTGTTTCAAATGTAATGTGATATTTTTTCCTTTATCACAATTTTTGTGTGTTAGCCCAAGCATATTTGTATGTGTTTAACTCTGATTTTGATGGGAATTTGATGCAGCATGAAGTGCAGGTGCTTTACTAAGCAATGACCTTAGGGAAAGTCCTGATCATCTCCCTCATCTGTAATCAGCCTGCTGATCCAAGAAAGGCAAAATTGGTGGAGAGGATGCAGAAACACTGGAAGAGAGCAGTGCTGGACCAAGGTGTCCAAGCCTGAGGGAGCAGCAGAGAGCCACCTCAGGAGCTGGAAGCAGCCTGTAGCAGCAAAATCCCCTAAATGCGGAGCTGGAGTATGAAAGAAGTTCATCACCAGTTTTATCTGATATCAGCAGAAACAGAGACTGAGAGAGCAAAGCCAGCTGTGCAGCTTCCTGAAGTTTTGGAATATGTGGCAATGACTGAAGATTTCCCTTCTCAGACGGGTGACCAAGCTGTCCATAAGCAGCAGGTCACTAAGTACGAGTGGTCTCAGCTGTTGTGTGCCTGTGGCAGCAGGGAATGCAGCCTTTTCATGACTGACTGCTGGACCTGAACCTTGAAAACACTTTAATAATGTACAGTTTTTCAGATTTCAATTAGAAATAGCTCTGGATTGGGCTTGCTCTAATAAAATATCTCACAGTTCATCCTCAGGTCACTTTTTTGAGTGGAGGACCATATCTTGGTCAATACTAATCTGTTAGCAGTGTATGAACAAAATTCAGTTAAGCTTTTCTTGCTGCTGTCCCTGATCAGAGGTTTTGCTGAGGTGTTGCAGCTGAAGGCTCCAGCAGAAAATTATGTCCCTTTCAGGTCCTGTGTTGGTACTTAATCTTTATTACTTTATCAGGAAATTGCATCACTTACCATGTTGGCTTTTTCAAAGATGAACAGTGTTAAAAGCTTTGGATGCAAACAGAAAATATAATGATGTCAGTAGGGTCTTAATTTCTAAGTAAGTCTACAGAAAGGAGAGGCTAATGCAATAAGTCTGTGTCTGACCTGCAATGACTTCCACTTTTAAATACCTTAAATACTGTTTTGTGCAAGGCAGCTGCATAAATCTTTGGGCAGAAAAGTGAAGAACAACCTGAAAACTACAGGGGGCATTTTAGGCAGGCTGAATGTAATCAGCTGAAATGGGATTTGACTGGGACACTGGAATTAATTAAAAAATTATGATGTGGGGGTTGAGTGACCAGAAATAGTGAGGATCCTGGGGGTGTCACAGAGGAGTGAGGGCAGGGCTGGCAGAGCACAGATCTCCACTGTGCAGGGAAACTAGCCCAGAACTGGCTCACAGGAGGAAGGGCAGTGTCCTGTCTGATTTGTGTTGAAGTGTGGCAGGTGTGACATGAGAAGTCGTTTTTGGACTGTTGTGAGAGTGATGCTTTTTCTGTCTGCTTCTTCTGCACCAGTAAAAGAGAACAACCCACACTGAAGCAGGAGATTTCCAGTAGATGAGAGGTGCATGACTGAAAATGAGAACACCTTCATTTCTCTTTATTGCTAGGCCTTGGGGAAAAAAGGTACTTAAACCTGGTGATTTACTTTGCCTGCCCAGAAAATAGGATAACAGCACTTTCTTATTAAAAACAATCTGAAGCTTAATTCCCTGCAAGGTGGTGTGATAGTTTAGAAGAAATATTTCTGAGATGTTAAGTAAACCAGTCCTGTTCAAGCTTGAATATCCTAGAGTCACAAGCTGTGGAGTGGTGGTGTCCACAGGGAGCTAAAGCACACACTGGGAAGCTGCTGCTGTATTCATTTCAATTTCTGGAAGCATTTGATGAGAAATCTACTGGTGAAATGGGAAAGAAGTAAAGTCCAGACCTCTAGAATGTCATTTTTCCTGAACTCAAAGTTGGAGAGAATGTTACAATCCATTCCTCTATCTGCCTCATTTTTTTAACCAACATTTCAGAGCTACAGTTAACTTCAGAAACAGGGATTTTTTTTTCTCATTTTCATTCTCCTTGTTGAAACATAGCTTGGTGAGAATAGAGGGGCCTGAAATTTGGTAAATCATACAAAAGTTTTAGAGTGATCCTATTTTTTTCTTCCAAAATTCCAGAGAAGGAAGCAGGAAAACAGACATTATAATTCCATTTGTCCTGTGATTCAAATATTTTGCAATTCCTTTGTTATAGTATAAATTTTAGAATCAGGGTTATGCAGGTTTTTTTATTCTTTCTGCATATGATTGGGCATGGCTCTGCCAGGGATTAAGGCATGGAATTAGTGCCTTGTTTCTCTTTTCTGCATGTGGATTCCAGGCTGTTTCTGTTTTGTTCAGAGCACTAGCTCAAAGGGATCTGCTCTGCTGCTTTTGCTGAGCACCAGCAGAGCCTGTCAGAGCAGCAGAACATCTCTGACATTCAATGCTTTAGTGGGCATGGCTCAAACAAGGCAAAAATTCATGCTTTTCTAGGGAGCTCCTTCATGTTAAAGCCAAAGAAGGGAATTTTATTTTTCCTTTGATCTGCCTCCTATAGGTAATGGATCACACATTCAGCAAAATAACATGGACCTCTTGCCTTTTGCAATGCATGTCAAATTTGTGGTTATGGTTGTACTATCACTCTGTTAATACAGCAAAGTTGATTAATTGCAAGTTAATATTAAAGCAAACTTAAATCCTCTCTGTAATGCAGCTTATCTGTTTTCTCTGTTAGCCTCAGGACCAAACCACCTGGCAGGTACTTATTGTGGCCTGAACTTGTACCATAACACTTATTATAATTTTCAAAATATCATTCCACCTAATCTTCTCTTGTGGTTTTCTGTTTTGTAATGAGATTTTGTCAGAATATCTACAGAAGAGCTTTTTTTCCTCCAACACCAATTCTTGCCGCTGTACAAGCTCAATCTGCTCCATGAACAATTGCTTCTAAATGCATCAAAGTGCTTTTAGCAGTTTCTTTGCTTATAACATTGAAATACAGGTGTTTGTATTTCCTATGTCCTCCTTGGAGAAGCATGATAATGTTTGGTTTAGAAAAGATCTGCTTGACTCAAATTTTTTTTTTAAACCACTGATTTTTTTTTCTTGAACTTTTGTTGTTTGATTTTAAAAAAGACTGTATCTTAAGAGGAGTGTGTAGTTGAGAAGTAACTTCTTCATCAGTAAGAATTTGAACCTAAATACAATCAGCTGTCAGCAATTAATAAAATGGTATTTTTTTCCTGTAAGATGTATTAACTGCACAGTGAATATGAAGCCAACAATCACTATGGCAGGTCTGATCAATCAGATAGAAATGAAATACAAAAAGGTCATGCAGGTTGCTCAGCTGAAGCACTGCTCTCTCCTATTGTAAATCAGTGAGGGTTGTGTCAGATTTGACATATGAGAATATGTCAGATGCACTTTTTTTGGCCTTGAAAAAAAAGGGAGAAATGAGGGTCTATAGAAAGTGCAGAGACAGGGGATTATGTGTGGGGAAATAGAAATCCTGGGGGTGGGATTGGTACTTTGTGTCTCCTACTGGGTTTATTCAAGCAGCTGAGCAGCTTGAGGCAATATGGAAGAAATAAAAGCTTGACAAAACATTGCTAAAATAGGTCTAGAGGAGCAGAGAAATTGGCAGGTGAATAGAGTAACCAGAGTGCCAGAAAGTGTTTCAAACCAAGTGTGTTTGTTTTTTGGTTTTCAAAACTGAGTGTCTTGAAGACACAAGATACAGGGCAGGTTGTTGTGCAGTTGCTGGGGGTAAGAGAAGGGAAAGATGAGCTGAGACTTTTTGTGAATAGCTTGTGTGGGAGAAAGTCAGCCCTCTGCTTGTGTGTCAGCCTGGAAATAAATCTCTGTTGGCAAAGATTTCTGTCCGTGCAGAATCAGAGGAAATAAAATTTCGTATCCCTTTTCATTAAAATCACTGTGAAAGCATTGTGAGACAAAAAAGGAGTATTAAAGAATGTAAAGTTTTAAAAAACGGTTGTTGAACTTTCTGTACACCTGGAAGATGCCCTTTTACCTGGACATTTCCAAGCTTAGTCCAGAGAAATGTCTACATAGAAAGAAAACCATGTCAAAACAAACAATCCATTATGTTTTCAATCTGTCCCTCCTATTCACCTCCCAGTAACAGCTATCCATGGACAGGCTGAGAGAGAAGCCATGAAATAGAACACAAAATAATACCCACAAGAGTATAGAAAATTATTTTCTGTAGGATTTGATGCTGTTTGGTTTCTGGGAAGTTGAGGTGAGTCTGAGCCTAAAGGATCTCACACATTTCTGTGCCCACTGGGAGGTACCAGAACCAGAGACTGAATTGCCTGCGACAATTTTGAGAATATTTTGAAATCTTCACAGGATTAAGGAATTTTTCAAATGCAAATGAGGCTTTATACTGAAACTTTATGAATCTTTATGAAAAGGAAACTGTTTCCCAAGATTTTAGTACTCCTGTCCCTAGACATTTGTGAATAGCAATATGAAGTGTTTTGAGATGACACCTATCATTTTATTTTGATAAATCTCCTGTGGTAAGTGCTCTGAAGTAGAGAGAAATACAGTAGTAAAGAACTGTTGATGGAAAACACAAGCAGCAGTGAGAGGATGGATGGACTGAAGTTGGAAACCAGGCTGGATAAATCTAAGGCAATTTAAAGGAATTAAGAGCACATAGTAAAATTGACAAATGAGTGATGGGAAAAACAGAAAAACAGGATTAGAGCTCAGCACTGGGAGAAGACATGGCATTGTGGATAACTGAGGATATGGAGTGTAATATGCCTGGTGAAGCATGGCACAAGGAGAGGCTTTGTTTCTGTGATTTGATCTCGGTGTTTATTAAGGCAGTGTAATTTGACAAACTGAATCAGAGCAAGGACAATAAACATAGAGCTGTGTGCAAGGGGCCAGACTGGAGGAGTACACAGAGTTGTTGAAATGCAGAAGCAGCCAGGAGTGCTGTAGTTCTCAAGGAAGAAACTCCCTGACATCTCAGGGACTCCTGACCCCAAAAGCTGCTGAGTCTGTGGTGGAGCCCTCCAGAAGAGCTGGTGGAGCCTGCAGGGCTCAGAACATGAAGGGAACTCCAAGGCAGCACTCCAAGGCTGAGCAGGGCTTGCAGAGGAACTCAGCTGAGAGTTCAGAGCAGCCACTGTAGCTTAGAGAAGGCAGCAAACTTTCAGGAATCCCTTTGGAATTGCAGGCTGGCTGATAATGTCCCCAGGTTTGCAGGGAAGAGCCTTCCTACAGAAAGGAAAGGTAACAGACCCCTGAGGGTATTGTTTTCCTCAGCCTCTCCAAGGACTCAGACTATTCTGAGCTTTCACCATTGGAGCTGGTAAAAATATGGCAAAAAATATGAGATATTCCTGATACTGCTGCAATGAAAGGCATGCTTTAAAAATTCAGGAGTCTGACATGAATAGAAGCAGATATCTGGACTGCTTGATTCCATGATCTATTTCAGACATACTTGACAGAGAGGCACACTATGAATGTTTTCAGGCTTTTCCCCTAATATTTTTTGATGCTGTCACCTTATTTATGTAGCTGAGGTTGGCAGCTCATATGTTTCCATGAAAATGCTATAGAAAGTGTCAGGAAAAAAATAGCATAATTCAGTTTAAAAAGGCAATTAATCAAGAGACTTGAATTAACTGGAAATGAGGCTTCTTTAGTTCCAGTGCTCAGGAGCTGTTTGTTCCCTACTAAATTTTAAAATATATGGCATTTTATGTTAAAAATGGAAGAAGACAAGGAAGACCACTCTGGACTGAAATTGGTCACCCCCCTGGGAAGCCTTTTGCCTTGGCAAATGCAAGGCAGCCAGAACAAAACAACTGCTGTCTGAATGAACCTGAGGTTACCCATGCTGGGTTAACAGAGACAGAGATATTCCCACTAGGACATGGTTGTTTTCCTTCTCAGCCTTCTCAGCAAGTCATGAACCTGAAAGAGAACTCCTAGGGAGGTCTCATTTCTCAGGCATTCTGCAATTGTCATCTTTTCACTTTTATATGTGCTGGAGAAGGGTTCTAAAGTAGAAGAAATTTGAAGAGCAGCTTTTGAAGTGCAAGGACAAATCAATCAATTAAAAGCTGTTATGAAGATAAGAGCAATGCTGCTTGCCTTTCATGGTATCTTTGTTCAGCACCTGAAAGTGAAAGGTTCAGATCTAACTCTAGTCTCAGGCACAGTAATTTGAATTTATAGTTGTTTGTGGCTTATCAGATGATGTGGAATCTGGCTATACATACCATTTGAAAGGAATTCACTGTGTTCTCAGCATAAAAATGTGTTTGGAGAAACTGCTTTTGTATTCCATGACAAAAAATGACTGTGCAACCAGCAATTAATTCCAATTTTGACAAATTGGTTTGATTTGTCCTTCTGAGGACATTAAAAGATGACCACTTAAGAACTTGGAAGCAAAGGATATGTTTCACTGCAAATAATCATTGAAGCAATAATGATAATTATTAAATTTCTAAGTTGCTGGAAAGTACAGTAAGCATAAATAAGTGAGTTGCATACTTTTAGTATCAGGATTTGCTGCCTTTACTATCATTACCTTTTAATAGTAATAATTGGAGAAGAAAAAACCAAAACCATACATGCATGAGTTCTGCTTTCTGTACTGACCCCCTTGGTTATTGCCAAGCATTTTCTGCACAGATTATAAAAGGAAAAAGTCCTAATTAGTTTAGTTTTTGCATATTTTAATGCCATAGGACATGTATTTAGTAAAGTTTAAAAATGGGTTTGAAGAACAACAGAAAAATAAGTGTTCATGGTCATATTTGTGAGAGTAACAAATAGGCACATACCTGTTTCTTTGAAGCTGAGAAACCTGGCAATTAATATGCAAAAAGGTTGTTTTTATTCAAAAAACCTTTAAGTCAGCTTCTAAGCAAATTCTAAAGTTGGAATACTTAATTTCCCAAGGGGCTTCACTTGCAAAAGCTCCATAAGAGCACAGTCTGCTCTGTTCTGAGAGCTCCTTTTCAGTGACATGCTTGCATGATACAGATGTTTGCACATGTGTATTTTGTGCAGCCAGCTGATTTGCACCATTTATTTCCCATTTTTGTGTCTGCTGGTGCTAATAGGTTTTTTTTACATCCCCAGCTTGCTGGTGAGCATTTCCATTTTTCTGAGGATGTCCTTCCAGAGCAGGTGGCTGTGAAATGTGGTGACCTGAAGCTACATCACTCATTGGGCGTGCTGGGGCCCTGAAAGGCAGCACATTTTGCGTGAGCATATCCCACACCCAGAGCTGTTCCTGCCAGGAAACTCATTTGCTGGAGTGTATGCTAAGAATGCAATCCCATCAGCACAAACTGGAGTAGATCCTCCTCATCTGAAAACTCAAATAAATCATTTTTATGTACTTCAGGTAGATAATTAATGGTTGATAAAGAGAATACCTCGTATTGGTATTCTGTGATTTTTTTTTTCAGCCCCAAGTGTTCTTGAGGGGATTCAGGATTTCTCAGCTGGAATTGGAAATATTCATTGTTCTTTGGGTTTTCTGTGGCAGTGATAGCTGTTTTTATTTTCACACTAGCCTACAGCAGGACATGCCCCGTGCAATATCACTGGGTGGATTTTCAGCTTCTGTCTGCTGTCATTTCAAAGAGCAGGGTGGGAGGGGAGTATATTAAATTTGAGTATGTGTGCCTATCAGATTAGCCAGGTTTGCCACTTGCCCTTAAACAGACAATATTCTGAGTTTGTGATGCCATCAGACACTTTCAATTCAAGCATCTTGTTCAATTGCCTCAAAAACCATGACATGAACAGGTTGAGAAAGAAATAGTGGTTTCTTAAATTCAACTGTCCCCAAAAGAAATTACCAAATGTAAGGCACCATAATTGAGGTGGTTCTTCAATCAGCAGCAAGATGATGCCCACAATTTCTTTGATCTGGTGCGATTTATCACATCAAGAGGGGATCTATCCAATTAGAAAACTATCAAGGGATTTTGCTGTTCCACGGGGATGAGAGGCAGAGGGGAGATGAGTCCTGTACATCACGCCTTAATTCTGCATTCTGAGAGTTCACACCTCGCAAAACAGTAACAGATTCTAGATAATAGAATTGTCATAGGCTTTATTTTAGGAATTGCTGGGTAATTGTGGATGGGTGTACACCATAACCCCTGCTCAGGAGAAGTCACTGCAATGTGATCCTTTCCCTGGCGTTACTGAGGAGGGGCATCCAAGCAGATCTTTCCCCTTGTGCAGTGCCTTAGGCTGCCCAAAGCCATGGAGGGATGATATCCAGGGAGAACAGCTGCATCCTTGTCACTACTGTACTACAGCAGACAATGATCAGGAAAGGTTTTAAACATACTGAAGTTTGCTTTTATTTTTCTTTTTTTTTTTTTTTTTGGGTCACTCCATTAAATTTGGTCTGTCTGGGGCTGCTAAAGGATTAGATCAAGAAGCAAATAAATATTAGAGAATAAAAGCATGTTAAAAAAGACATGAAGTACTTGAAATATTTTGCATTTTTAAGTCACTCTTAGGTTTTGGCCATAGTTTTTCCTGCTTTGAATGGCACAATGCCTGCATTTGAGCTGGTTCCCGTGTTTTGCTATCATCATTTTCTGGTCACAGAATTGTGAAATTATTTGTTATAGATGGATGTCTGGAGGCCAATCAGTTGCTCAAAACTGAGTTGACTTACCAATTTAAAAAAAATTTTACTTTCTTGATCCTGTTCTTGAGGCAAATGTAGAGTAGTTTCTGTACTTGTCATTTTCTCTAACAAAACAGTGGTAAAAACTTCCTCATTGGTACTGAAAACATTTAAAAAGTTACTAAGAACAGTTCTGTGTTTTTTTGTTTTTTAATTTTTTTGTCTTGTCCCTTCAAACTTGCATAATTATTATTCCTGTTTTTTTTTTCCTGTTCCCCTTAAGGTTCCTTGGCTCATGAACTACAGCTTATAAGAAGCAAGAAAATAGAAACTTTTTCTCCTGTTAAGAGTTTCCTGAGCCCTCACTTCTGCAGTAGTTGTAGAACAAGGGTTCTGCTTTTCCTGGTAGCAAGTGCTGTTTCAGTACTGATATTCTGAAATAAGGTAGTTATTCGTGGTGCCATACATGCAAAAATATATTCCCATATTCCACAGGCCCAACAAATGGCATATGAATGTGACTCCTGAGAATAAAATCATACTTTACATCCTTCTGAAGAAGTTCTTTTCTGATCTGACTTAGAAACAGCCCTGAGCTTATAATTGCTGGTTTAGGTTGGCTCATATAAAAATATATAGAAAAAGCAATCCAGGGCTCAAGGGAGTAGAGAAATAGCTAAAATAGAAGCCTGAGATTCAAAGAAAACTAGAGTGAGTAGTGGCTTTAGTTGTCTGCTTGTTGCAGAATATTATGAAACTCAGACAAATAGTATATTCAAATGAGAGTTATTTTATTAACCAGTCAAACCAATCCAAGCTCCACCAATATTAGAATACAGATCCATGGTGTCAAATGGAATTGGTTCTATCCAAATGACTCCAGAATTCCCAAGATTTTAGAAAGGGTAGCTCAGCTGCTCTGTGGGTTATTGTAAAAACAGGTTTTCAGTTGTACCTCCATATCTTTATCCACAGAACAGTGGAGTCCTATTTCATGGGAGTATCCAGTCATAGTTTAAAATAAATTTTTAAAGGCTTAGATTAGAAAAACTGCCTAGGGGAGAGTGCTCCATTCTTTTTTCTCTAGTTTGAATCTGGCTCTTCTGACTGTTTCCATGTATGTTTTTTTACTAGTGGTTCTCTGAATATTAATATTGGTAGAAATATAATGACAGAAATATCTGTTTAATAAAAATTCTTTTTCCAGTTCTTTTCTCTGCTATATATCCTAGTTATTTCTCTGCTAAGCTGCTTTTGCTTTCCCTCACTTGAATGTATTGGTTTAGTGGTAACTTGTTAATGAAGTTGAAGTGATTCAGTGAAATCAAGAGGAGAGAAAATGGCTTTATGAGGATTATTTATTTTTCACCTACTGAGGATGGATGTAGTCCCCAAGTTAGACTGAAGCCATTATTTCAATGATTTGCTACTTCCTGGTAGGATGATAGCCAACAGCAAAATCCAACCTAGGTTCAATCTTGTCTAAAGTAAATTTTTCTGGCAGTGCATTTAGATTGTACCTTAAACTCTATCCAGACACCTTGAACTGACAATTTGGTATCAAGTCCTTTTTAAGTGTGGGTAATCTCTGTGAACAGCATGGCAATATTCAGTCCTAGTCACTTTTAGTACTTCCTCCTCTGTAGAAAGGCAGAAATAAATTATTAGTTACAGCTACAAAGAAGAATGAACTAATTTTGGCCATGACTTCATATTCACAAGAGATAAGACAGAATTAATGCATTAGTACTTTCTTTTCTTTCTTTTCTTTTTCCTTTTCTTTCTTTTCTTTTTTCTTTTATTTCTTTTCTTCTTTTCTTTTCTTTTCTTTTCTTTTCTTTTCTTTTCTTTTCTTTTCTTTTCTTTTCTTTTCTTTTCTTTTCTTTTTTCTTTTCTTTTCTTTTTTTCCCTTTTCTTTTCTTCCTCTCCTCTCCTCTCCTCTCCTCTCCTCTCCTCTCCTCTCCTCTCCTCTCCTCTCCTCTCCTCTCCTCTCCTCTCCTCTCCTCTCCCTTTTCTTTTTTTCTTTTTTTAGTGAGTTCATCTTATACTCTTCATTTTGTCTTTCTGGTTTCAACTCTATCTGCACAGAACAGCACTTGGATGTGAGCTATATCTTAGAACAAATACCTATTTATGTTTATTTCTAATCCCTATCATGTGCAACTGAAGTGCAATTCATATAACAGCTCCCAGTTACAGATGTGACAGGAGAGGCACTGGAACATTTGTGATAGTGTGGGGAAAACTGCCTTTACATTTTTATTTTTTTTTTTCCTAACAGAATGCTTTTAAGTTTTTTTTTTTTTTCAGATTTCATTTTATTGAGAAATTGCCCACCCACACATCTCCTGCTAATGCCTTTCCTCCTGTGCAATACTTGGTTTAGTTGGTGCCATGTGTGGAGGATACTGATGTCTTCTGGTGCTGCTGCACCTGTTTTACAAAGAAGAGAACGATGATCTCTAGTGCTCTTCCTTTTTCCTTTTTAACGTAGATGTCAAGTTTTCCCCTTGGTTTTGCAGTGGTCCATCCATTTCCCTTCACCCCCTGTAAGGTTCAGAAGTTTTTGCCAGGTTATCACTTGCATCAGACAGCAGCTGGCAGGCTTGAGGTGCTCTCCCAAATGGGTACAGCAGGGCTGTGCCCAAAATGTGATAACTCTCTGCTCTGCTTGTTCTGCCTCTACAAAAATAACCCAGGTCTGCTCAGCCCAGGTGCCTTCAAGTGAGCTTTCCTTGGTAGTTAAGTGACAGAATAACACATTAGCATTTCAGTGAGGCACTTGGTGATTCATTTTCTTCTTGAAACTTCTTAATTTGCGTACATCATATTGTTCTTTTCCACTGAAATTACAATTGTGAAGAGACAGGAATTTATGTGTTTATTCATATTGTATTACATGCTTGGCTCTTTTTCTTCTATTTTCTTGATGTAATAAATGGTTTATTCACACAGTTCTGCTGATTTTTTTTTAATGTTCCAAGGTGCCTGAAAAATGATTCTGAATTTTGAGACTGTCATTTGAGATCTCCAATTCATTCCAGACCAGACAGTCTGAATTCTGAAAGTTTGAGTGCATTTCTGCATTCCCAAAACTGAGCTGCAGCACCTGTGTATGGCTTGGGAGGAGAAGTTTAAAGGGTTTAGAACAGAGACAAACCTGCTGCACACAGAGGATAAAAGGTTTTGACACAATTCCTCTTGAGCTCCCAGCTGCATCCACAGGCTTCAAGGGAGTTGCAGTGTTTTAACTGAGGCTGCTGCATAAATAGCAAAGGAATCTACAGCTGCTACAGGTTTATTTTGAGGGAGAGTTTTGTGCCTCTATAACACACAGGTGTAGCAACAATTGCACTTACTGATCCTCCCAATCCTCCTTCCCTTCATGTTCTTTCCCTACCCAAGTTCCAAGTTGTTTTTTGGGTTTTTCAGGCCCCTCCCACTGGAATAGATGATGCCAATTAACTTTATGAGCATTCCTAGGGGGATTTTGGATTTGTATTTTCCCCCCAGCTACCTTCCTAGACAGTGCTGTGAGCCAGTCTTCAAAGCTGCTGAAAGCCGAGAGCTCCTTGCAGAGCAGGGGAACAGCTGGGGAGTTTAGCACCCTTGGAAAGCACAGCTGAGTGTTTATCTCCCCTGTTTGATCAGTGGGCTCCTTCTGTCAGGATTACACTGATATTGACTGCTACCATTGCCTTGGCTCGGAACCAGCGTGACTCAATTAGCCAAATTTCTACTTCCCTGGATTTGCCTGCCTGCTTTCTTCTCTCTGCTTTCTCTGTAGATCAAACTGTTCTGAGCTAAAAAGCTGAGCTAGCTGAATCCCCACAGCAGTTTCATTCAGGATTTTGTTATGACTCACGGGACCTGATAAAATGGAAAACAAACAAATAAATGAGCTTTTCCTGAGATGCTATTCCCTGAGTGAGGTGCTTCACCTCTCACAAAGAAGGTGCAGAGATAAAGGAGAATTTAGGCTGATTATATCAAAATCTGAATTAGAGATAAAATATTTTATTCTGCTAGCCCTTCTCCTTCAAAGAAGCTGACTGACCTGCTTAAAGAGGATATCCTCATCTATAGAGTAAGGAGACCGAGTAACAAAATTTATTACTAAATAATAAATGGTGTGCTTTGTTTTTCAGCCATATTTGGGCTGTACATTTAGGGAGTTGTCCTTGCTATTCTAAGAAACAGATGCAAAACATCTGCAGAAAGCCTGTTTGAAATCTCTGCTTTAGTGTTGCTCCAGCCTCCTGCCTGTAGGATAGAGAGCACTCCTGGGGCTCACTGGCATCCTGCATTGCTCATTAAAGAGGAAGAGAACCTCCACAGCATCAAAATGCAATTTTTTGCCAACTTTGTGAAAAATGTGGATCAAAAATATGCCTGCTAAACCTTCTGGGGCTTCTTTCAGTGCAGAGCCCCATTGGGGCAGTCCAGCCTGCTGCTTCAGTGATGCTCAGGGTGCCAAAGGCAGCACAGCAGCTCCTCTGCCAGGTGTGGTGGGTATGAGCAGGCTGCCTGCTGTCCCAAAGATGCCTGGTTTTTTTTCCAGTTGTTCCTTGAACTGTCAGGAGGGATGAATTCTCTTATTTTTACTGGGTAAACAAACATGCAGCTTGGGATTGTAGCTAAAAGAGGAGGAAACCATAACCTGACCTGTGTTCTATATACCTTCCTCTAGAGGAAGCATAGCTTGTCCTCAGCTCTCACTGGAAATTCTGTTTTTGTTGTAGGAAATGGGCATTTTTACCTGTGTGAGCCTTTGGTAGGATGGAGGAGGAACTGCCGTCGTATTTTGCTCCTTACTTTTAAAACAGCTGGCCACATAATATACAAAGTTCTGCTACAAGAAGATGCATTTTTAAAAAAATAGCCAAATTTAGGAGTGGCCCATTGCAGGAATTGGCAAGGCTGCAAGAGCTGAAGTGCTGGGAAGACAGAACTGTGGAGAATCCTCTGTCCCTTGTAAAGGTAAAGAGGCTCTGCCTGGGAAAGGGGAGGTGGGCTGCTCCTGTCTGACCTCAAACATCACAAGCCCAAGCACTCCTGGTCTCCTGATCATCCCCTGCTGCTCCTGCCACAGCTAAAGCCCTCCTGTCACAGTGCCTCCTCTTTTCCTTTACATTTCCTCCTCCTCAGCATTTCAAGTGTCCTGCTGGGAGCATGAGCATGCCCATGTGGGATTCGCAAAGTAAAAGTGGGGAGGCTTTAGGGTCTCCAGACCCTCTGTAGGGTCAGGATCTGAACCTGAGCAGGCTTCACCACTGTCTTTTGTGGAATTACTCATCAGCAATGTATAAAAATACATATAAGGGAATTCATAAAAATTGAAGCTTTCTTCCTTATTTCACCCCACTGCCTCTTCTCCCCAGATTTAAGATGAAGAATCGGCAAAGAGAACGATGGTAGCCTCGGGCAAAGTGCTGTGGAGATGAGACTGGAAAGGAAGAAAAGAGAAAGCTGAGAACTTTCAGCACAGTCTGTCAGCCTTGGGCATGGAATGTGAACCTAACAGGACTGGAAAGACTTCACCAGTGACGAGTGATTGTGTTCTTCTCTGCAAACTTTCTGTAATATCTACTGCAAACTATGTTTTTATAGTTAAATAAGTATGTGAGGCAACTGAATGTGCATTCTGGAATCTCTTTGTTCATGCACTGCCTGTATTTTTTCACTCGCTGGGCAGGGTCAGCACTGCTGCTAAACAGTGGCTGTGTGGGAGCCACTGCAACACAACCCTTAGATATAATTTTCTCTTTAAAGAAACCTTGTATGCAGGCAAGCCTCAGGGTGAGCTGTGAAAGTTTGGGAAGTGGCTAAAGAAAGAAGTATTTCAGACTAAGGCCATAGTAATAAAATAATTATATCTGGTATTGATTGACTTAAACTGCTGACTAAAACTGTGCTGCATCAGAGTGCTGTGACAGCAGAATATCAAACTCCTGCCTTTAAAATAAGCCCACTTTGGAGCTTTTGGGCCATATTCATTGGTGTGTCACTTCTGCCTATACTGGTGTGAAATTAATTATAAGCAAGCATTTATTGCAATGTGGTAGAATAGGACAACTGTGTCTTCATTTATGACCATGCCAATGAGACTGCAAATAAAACCTAATTCTTCCCTGATGGAGATGTGCAGAAAATGCACTGGAAGTCTCTGGAGGAATTCTTACAGGTCTGAATGCATTAAAAAAGTGAGTTAGAGAATGCTGTTTGTTTTTTTTCCTTGGAGGTCATGCTGTGTAATTGCAATATGGTCCTTCTGGAAAGCTCCTGTGATCTGGTTACAGCACCTCTGCTGAGATCTCCTCTGCTTAAACAGTGTCTGACACAGTAAGAGGCTGAGAAAGTGGGGTAAGAAGTGCATGGCTAAGCAAAAGTAAAGAAATGGATAATTTTTCTTATCATATGATATCATGTGTTGACGATTTGCCCAGAGGCATGAGAAATAATTTTTTTAGTATCTAGGTCAGATGTCTGGTGTGCAAATGAGATTTTAAAGACTGTATATTTACTTTAGTGATATTGTGCAATATTAATTCATTGAACATTACTTGGGTACTGCTCAAGAGTAAAAAAGGCAAATAAAACACCATAAACTCATTGAAACATGAATATTCAATGGCTTCTTTTTACCTGAATATACTTGAAGAATCATAAATTCCTAAAAACAAGCACTCCCCCCAAATTACCCTCTAAATATTGTTACCTCTTCTTTCAAATCTATTCATTAGGTAACCTAGGAAGGATATAAATAAGCTGTTCTGCTTCATGGTGCTCACTTTCTGTTTCCTTGGACTTACAAGCAGTTTTACTGGAGCAGAGGAGGGAAAGCAGGAGGGAAACCTGTATTTTATACTGTGATAATGTGATCTGGTAGATTCTCAAATGCAATACAAATGCAAATCAGAAGCTCTTGAAACACTTTCAGCCACTTTTAGAATTTCATCAGGGAGAGCAACATAAAGAAACTTGCCCAGAGTCACTGCACTTATTAGGAAATGCCTCCGAAACCTCCCTGGTGAAATGCAAATGAGATTCATAAGTCAATACAGGAGATGCAACAGAACCAGCTCTGTGAAGATCAGCTTCCCAGAGACATCCTGACATGTCAGTGTTAACACTCCTCTTTTAACTTCTTGCATTATAAATTCACGAGCCTCAAATCTGTTGTCTGTCATGAATTTGTAAATTGAAACCATGACCTTTTTAACTTAAAGCAGCAAAACCCACACAAGAAAGCAAATCTTTATAGAGCGAGGAACAGGGATGTAGCACAGTGATGAAAATAAAAGTATGACATGGTTTTTCTTTTCCTTCCCTACTATAAACCCTGCTGTATTTTAAGCATAACTTTAGAAATTTTAGATTTTTTTTGTCTTGGTTTCCAACTTTCATGACTGTCAAGCATCCCAGGAGGTTGTGGCCAATAACTGGCACTCTGCTGCAGGCTCAAATAAAGTGTTAGCAAGGCTCTTACATGTCTCAGTCCCTTTCCTTAGCAAAGAGGCAGCAGCCTTTCTCTGCCCATCAAGATTTAACAGCCAAGATCAGGCTGAGCTGGTTATCAGAACAGCATTTTTGCTTTTGTTCCCAGGAAAACACACTGACCACAGCAGACAAACAGCAAAGCAGATGCAGGCTTCTCTCTGAAGTTTTATTTGAGATTAGTGCACATAATGTGTTTCTAGAATCTCTGTGAGCTGTTTACCTAATTATTTACTCTGATATGCATAGCTGAAGGAGGAGTAGAAAGGGATATATAATATACTACCAGATTTTTTTTTCCTACTGCAAGTACATTGTGGAAATAATGAGGTAAAAGGGTTTTCTTTCTGTCTTTGCCTTCTTGAGGTGAGATGAAAGGTGGTGGAAGATTTCTTTGTGAACCCTGTGTTCACCCTTTATGCCTGCAGTTAAGCACTAAATCTTGTGTAGTGGGTTGCAATATTTTCAATATCTTTCATGTAGTTAAGAAAGAGTAATGGTTATCTCATGCTTTCATCTGAAACCTTGTTGAAGAGAATTCAAGTTGTGGATATATTGTGGCTTGTAGATACTTCAGTGTTTTCCAGAATGGCTGCTGCACTTTTTCTTTAAACATGTTTTCCTTTCTATCTGCTTGCTGCTTTCACTTGACTTTAAACTGCAAATTTTTGGGATGCAAGTAGTGCATTTCTCTGTGCAGATGTGATCAGTACAGAAAGATCAATCTGTTGGCTTTGGGGCTCTGAGAAACAGCCAGCTTTAGCTGATAATTAGTAAAGCAAATAACAGTAGGAGTGGAGAGATGAAGCTCCAACACAATTGGGTTAAAGATGTGAGAATGAAAGAAAAGAGAATTAAACAGAGAAATGAAACCCATAGGCTGGGCAGGTGACCTTCTACCATGTGCTGTAGCAGTACACAGATGTTGAAATAATTGACATAGCTTACAGGAGAGTGAGACTAATGCAATGATTAAGCAAATCAGAACTCATGCTAGCCAGAGCCTGGATTGTTGTACATTATCTCACAGCCTTTCTGTGCTGCTGGCAGGGCTGCAGGATGGATGTGGAGAAAAGGCCATGGCCAGACTTATATTGGTTTAAATAACATAACATTTATTCCCTTGAGCTGTCTCAGCTCAGCTAATGCTGAGTTAATTTAATGTTGCTGTGGACACCCTGGTGTTCTGATCTTTGTTGCAGGTGACAAAAGTAATATCTTTAAATTATTTGGGAGAGTGAATGATTTCTGTGTGCTTTCATTTAGGTAAACTGTTTAAATACAAGTTAGCATCAAATATGGATATTTACCCCTTAGGTTCTCTTACAACATAATCTTTTGCTTCTTTTTATTCCCCTAAAGAAAATAGAAAGGGCACTTCATTGCTATTACTGTACATATTATGTATGAAATACCCAGATACACTGAATTAATCAAATGTAAGCCTCTGTTTCTGGAACCAAATATTTCCTGACTAAAGAAAAAGTCGTTTCAATAGATTTTGATAGGTAAAGTAGTATCTTTATCAAGGAGCTTTGAATATACAAGATTTCCTTTTAAAATAAGGTCATTCTGTGAGATTTTTTAGTTGAATAGGTTTTATTTTTCCTCTCCCAAAAGATTAGCTTAACTTGGACATTAGGATGGACTTTTTCTTGGCAGGGATGCACTTTTTCCTGATTACTAGTAGCAATTATGTAGTTTTGAGATGTATTCTGGAATTAAAGGACATTAAGCCCATCATGTATTCCATGATGTGTGTTGTTCAGTAGAGTGTAGCTTCTGGAACAATGTCACCTTGATTGCAAGTAATAGTTTGAAAATAAGATTTCTGAAGGTGCAGAAATTCATAAGGAAGACTAAGAAATCCTTGTGAAATCTGAGCCAAAGTGTGTATTTTAAAGGGTTTACAATTACAAATACAATTATTCTCATAGCACGTTTAATTTGATTTTTAGTTTTGGAGAGACCAGGTATATTTGGGTGATTTACTTTATGGGAAACAAATAAAGACACCTAAGAGGAAGTGCAGTACAATTTTGGAGGAAGCTTCAGCTTGAATCTCCTCCCAATCCTTCACCTTGTCTAACAGCAGACAAGCTGGAAAGCTTTGTACACATTTACCATAAGTGAATGTACACATTTTAAATTCCTTGTGGCACAAATCCTGTCTGCTTCTGTAAAATATTCTCCATAGCAGTGGGTCTGTGCTGTCCAGATACCAGCAGGGCCAGTAGAAGCAACAAGAAACCCCTCTTATTTTGGGTGAGAATCCATCAGGGGAATCTAATGGAAATGAGAAGGAATGAGGTGCCAGCAGAGAGCTTTTGATGAGTCACTGCTCCATGAGGAACCTGCCAAACCATCTCAAACTGTGGAGGAGAAGGAATAAAGAGCCCTTAGAGAGAAGGAGCAGAGCCACAACAGACTGGCTCTCCAAATAAACGCCATAAAACTGCAAAGATTCCTCCAAGTCAGGCAGGGAAGGGGATTTGTGCACCTGAGAGCTGCTGATCTGCTGTGTGGGAGAGAGATTGGCTGTTCCAGGGAAAGCAGAGCATCCCAGCTCCTTGGAGAGGCACAGAGAGGGAGTCATGCAGCTCTCTGGGCTTGTAGCATCCAACACAGGAGCAGAAACTGAGCCTCTCACTCCTGCTGGACAGTGCCGCATTTTCATAATTAATTCCACCCATGGAAAGAGCCCAAATCCTTTGGGCCTGTGAGAGCCAGAGCTGTGTGTACCCTGGTTAGCAAAGTTCTCATGAGGTTCTTCTGATTAAAAAGTTAATCAGAGAAGCCAGTGAGAAGCCAAGGCAAACATTGAAACTCTCCTTGTTGCAGGCCAGGTGCAGCACTTAAAAATTTCCCCAGGCTGCCCAAGGAGTGAGGGACCTTCCCACAGCCAAAAAGGATAGGTTTGTGCATCACAATGGCACAAGGACTAAAGATTTTCATCCACCCTCTTACCAATGGGCAGAATCTGAAGTAAAACAGATCTTGTAAGGAATTCTATTCCCTACTGACCATAGTGCTGCATGGAATTGGCCTCTGATTGCAGAATTAGGAACCAAAATTCACACAGAGTGACTTAGCAAATTTAAGAAAAATCATAATTTTTAGTTTGAATTTCCACAGAAGAACCTGATTATTCTTGATTAATTTAGATTTTTTTTTTTTTTTGGTTCAGTTTTTTAAGGGGGCTTTTTCTGGTCAGATTCAAGCTCCAAATATTAAAAGTACAAATGATTTTCCTTTCTGATTAAGAGTTTAAAGAAATCAGTTTTATGCATACATCAGTTCTTTAAAATATAACCTCAATAATAGTAAAGGTACAGTCTACACTTGAGGAAATCAATAATAGTAATTGAAGAACACTACATTTTTCTCTTCTCTGACATGCATGCATTCTAATTAAAAATGTATGGTTTTTATCCTATAGAAGAAGACTAATTGAAGGAGCTACTAATGTATGCATGATGTTTTATAAGGAGTTTTGTTTGGCAATGTAGTGTAGCAAGGGAGGGAAATGGACTCCCAAATGATGCTCAGTGAACAAAGTTCCGCAGTTCTAAGCACAAGGATGAACTAAGGGAATTTTTTAGCAGAGCACGTGTGGATAAAGGCTTTGATTTTTTATGGGGTGTGTGTGTTTCAGGGATGTTGGTTGTCCCCAAAACACTGGTCCAAACAAGGGACTGAAGGACTGTAGCTTCCTTGTGGATCTGATACAGCAGAGCTGCAGATTTTGACTCTCAGTTGGCTCAAATGTCTCATGTGCCAATGATTCTGTGATTCTGTGAGTCAGTGGAATGGATATGAGCATGTATCATTTGGACTTTCCTCTGAGCTCTCAGAATATTAGGAAGTCTCTGCTCATGAAACCCTTATTTCAGATGACTTTTAATGTTTCAAATAATAAACAAAAATAAAATCTGTCAGTGCTTTCTGACGCTGCCTTAGGGCAGTAGTTGTGTATGGGTTTGAAAAAGAACAAATAACAGATGATACACGTTGCTAAGAATTACTTGTTGAAATTCATTCCAACGCACAGGGATCCAGGAGCATCAACTGCAAAATCAAGCAAACTGGCTATTGAGTTGTAACAAAGCAAAACTTGAAAGCAAAGTGTTTGTCTGTTGGAAGCTGGACCTTGTGCAAGTGGGTGGCTTGGTGCAGAGTGAATAACTAATCAACAGAAGATTGAGGCTTTGAGGCTGTTTCCCTTTAGAGCTTTTCCTGTGTAAGCACTTATTGGCTGACCTCAAATAAAGCAAAGCATCCCTTTGAAATAACAGCTTACTTGGAGGGCATTTTATCCCCAGGTGACTGGTGTAATCACAAATGAATAAATCATGTATATATCATGTAGATTTGCTTGTACTGCAGTATTAAGAGTCTTTAAAAGCGTAAGAATGCTCTTCTTAGTGTGCAGGAAGGGCTGTGTGGGAGAGAAACTGAGGTGGTGAGGAACTAAAAAAGATGAGAAAGGACAGAATAATATGGCTGCTGGACACATGGGTGGAAAAATGATCATGCTCATAGCGTTATCATCTATCCCTGTCAGCAGCAGTGAGAAAATTACTTGTGCTTGCAGATGTAAAGACTCTGAATAAAGGAAAACAAAAATAAATAACATAAGTTTGGATGTGATGTCACCTGCTAGATTTTAGAGTGTCTTCTGCAACTTTTCCCAGGGAGTTTGTTTGCATTTATTTCAACTTTGGTGTCACTAAAAGCTAAACCTCAGTCTATGGGTTTCAAAGTACCTCGAGACAGAAATGTGTAATGCATTGTCAGGCAACACTGCTGTCCCCTCCACCTTTGCTTTGAGCTGAAAGTAACAGACAGGGAATAAAAAATGGAGAGAAGGAAACTATAGAATTGCTTAATGTAAGAAAGGACTTTTAGAAGAGTAAAAGGAAAAAAATGCGTGAGGGCTTGTTCTCTGAAAGACAACACCCTCAGCTTTCTTGGGAGCTTGCACACCTATGAGCAGAAAAACAGGAAACAATGCTTATGGACAAAAGAATCTGGAGTCAAGAGTCTGTTATTCCACAAATGGACAAAAGGGTTTGAGTGCTCATAAGCCAACATAATGTTTATATGGATTGTGAATTTGGGCACCAAGTTAAACAGCAAAATTATGCAAACCTTATTCTAAACCACTTCAGAAGCTCAAGGCAGACTTAAATAGTTCCATTACACTTGTCTTGGAGGGAAATAGAAGAATGAAACCCTAATCTAAGATCTGATCTTAGCCAAAATCATTGCATAACTACTGGGTTTAACATTTTTGAAGGCAGTTTGATTTTTTTTTTCCCTTTACATGACCTTTTATTTTTCAAGCAGTATGACTCTTCCTTTAGGAAAAAAATAAAGCCTGCAGCAATCTAGCTTTAGAAGCTGCTGTAAAGAATATAGTTGATCTGAAGAGTTTTCCTGAACTCTCTACATGATAGGTGACAAAACTGTGGATTATTATTCTGATTACACCTTACCCTGTCTGTGGAATTGTTTAGTGGCCTTCCTGCTTGGACTCACTGTGTCTCTACTGCATCCCCAAATATGATACTCGGCCTTAGCATACACTCAAACCTCTATAACTATTTAAGAGAAGCTATTAATCATCACTTTGAAATTTTTTCTACCTGTGAGCCTTCTGCCTCACTGAGCAGGGTGTAATCATGACAGTAAAACCAGCAGCACTAGAAACCTTTTGCTTTGGAACAATTTACTTCAAACAGGTATTTTAATGTTTTAACAGAGACACAAAAAGAGCCGAGTCTATTTGTAACTTTGTTTTCCAGAGCCAGCCTGTCATTGTGTTGAGCATTATGTAACGTTAGCAAAATAGAGGCAGTGCCTACACATCTTATGCTAGCTGCTGCACTTTACAGAAAAACAAATATCAGTTTACAAAAGCAAATATCTGCAGCACAAAGAGCAGAAGCTGTAATTCCCACTTTGCAGTGCTGGTAAATAGCAGCACAAATGTTCCAATGCCAGTGCTGGTGTGCTCCAGCACAAACAGCTCTGCAGGGCTGAAACAGAGCAGGGAATGCACCCCGCTGACCTGTGTGCTTCTGGGGTGCTACCACAGATAGCTGCAGCTACTCCCTGCTGCAGTCCAGCCTTCAGTGAGTTTCAAGTTTAGGAACCTCATTTTCTTACCTACTATTCTTTCATTGACTTTCCCCCACTTTTCTCTTTTTCTTTCTTTTTTTTTTTTTTTTTTTTTTTTTTCTTTTTTTTCCTTTTTTTATATTTTTTTTTAATTTTTTTTTAAATTTATTTATTTTTTTTAATGAGACTGTTGCCATCACCTTTTTCTCATGACTTTTTGTCTATTCTTACATTCTGCTAACTTTGGTGAATTTCACTTCATGTCTCTTGTCCTGTTGGTCATTATAATGTAAAACGTAACATTGCAGAAACATAAAATTGCAGAAAAAAGGGAAGGACTTTGAAGTTTTTTTCTTACCTTTTAATGTGCTCCCACTTCACATAACATAAAAGCAGGCAGAAATATTTCTACACCCAGTTGCTTTGTAGAGTTTGTTTGATCCTCAAGAGGGAAAAAAAAAAGCTTCTGTACTAGGTCCCCTTCTCCTTTTTAGGAAATGTAACAAGATTTTTCCAGGATAATCAAAAAATAGACACTTTCTAATAGATTGAACACAATCCTGAGGAGTCCAAACATCTTTTAAAAATAATATAGGGCAGAATGTAAAGATTAAGCATCAAAGTGAGCTACCTTGACTCTAATTTTCAGACTACCTTGCCTGTACTACTTCCTTTGAACATTATGAAGGTCCAACAAAACTTGGATCAGAACCTCCTACATTCCAATTTTTTGTGTCTTCTAATGCATATATACTTATATATGCATGCTGAGTCTTTTTATTAAGATAAGGAGTTAAAAAATTACATTGATCCTGTTTTTTTGCAGTGTGCTGGGGAGCAAAAGTAAAGGCATTTCTGCTGCTTCCTTCCACTCCCTGCATAAGAAAGATGGGTGAAGTTATAAAAAGGCTACGAATAATTTGATTAAGGATCTGAATTTAAGTATGGTCTAGGAGTGTGCTGTTATGAGTATTTAGGATCTGGGTTTTTATTATAGTGGTATGGTAGACTCTGTTTCAGGTTTCATTCCTTTACCCCCCTCCAAACTGGCAATGGGAATTGTTAGATTTCCTAGGATTTCTTATTCAGACTGGAAGTTTCACTGACTTTCGTGAACTGATCAATTTACCTGGAACTAACATAAAACCTTACTGGCACTGTAAGGCTCTTATTTGTATTTATCATTTAAAAATAAAAAGTAGAAGTGGTTTTGGGCCATGACCTCTTCCCTGGGGAGCTTGTTGCAGTCACCAATGACCTTCTGGGTGAAGAACTGATGCCTGAAGGATTTTTTGCTTTTTCTCTTAAATACCTTTTACACAGTTCCCTATATCCACAAGTATTTGCATGCATACTTGTGATGCTATGGGTGTGATACTTTAGCCTGGTTTTGTGGTGTCCAGTAGACACCAAACACCCCAGAACTGTAGAGTTAGGAGACCAAACACTCTGTTGTCATAAGCACTCAAGGTCCCCTGGCAGGACAGATTCTGTAAACTAGAAGTGAGCCCAGCCCAGCCCCTTATTGGGCCCTCTCGTTAGATATGCTAATGAGTAAGGGCTTTAATTGTGCACTCGATTGGGGGTGGGAGGGCACTGCCACGCTGTCACCTGGGAGAAGCCATGCATGGAATGGGATCCTATTAAAATATAGAGGCAAACGACCCCAACCCTCTAACCCTGTCTGAGCTTTTATTTCCTAAGACCAGGAAAAGACATCAGAACCTCTTCCTAATGTCCAACCTAAACCTGCCCTGACACAGCTTTATGCCCTTTCCTCAGGTCCTGTCACTGAGCGCCTGAGAGAAGACATCAGTGCCTGCTCCTCTGATTCCCCTCACGAGGAAGCTACGGGCTGTGGTGAGGTCTGTCTTCATCCTCCTCCAGACTGAATAACCCAAGTGACCTCACCCTTTCCTCTTATGGTCTCCTCTAGATCCTTCACTACCTTTGTAGCCTCGTTTGGACGCTCTCTAACAGCTTTCTATCCTCATATTTGGGCTCCAGGACTCGAGGTGAGGCTGCCCCAGTGAGAGCAGAGCTGGACAATCCCTCCCTTGGCGATGCTGTCCCTGTTCCCCCCAGGACAGGGATGTCCCTCCTGGCTGCCAGGACACTGCTGTGACTCCTGTCCAACCTCCACTGCCCAGGACACCCAGATCCCTTTCTGCAGCTGCTCCCCAGCCTCTCACTGCCCAGGCTGTCCCTGGATGTCACCTTTGGGAATGGATGTGTTGTGGAGCTGGAGATTATCCTGTCTTGGTAAATGCTTGAATTGGAAACACAGATACAGATATTTCAAGCAAACTTGTCAGTTTTATAATTGCTGTTAAATTCACAACTTAATGGACAGGAGTTCAATTTATATTTCATTATTGTGCTGTGATAATCTGAGTAATTCTTTTTCCTCTTACAGATATGCAACTTAATCTTTCTTAACTGTATTTGTCTTAATTCCATTACTTAGGTTCTCACAATAGCTGAGTTTTCAGGGAGCATTCTCTGGTGTACATTACTTGATAGTTTAGTTCCTTGTAACCTTTTATATTTTTTGCACTTTCAGGCACTATTTTATTGTGCCTTAAAATAAAAGCAAAGCTTAAAACCCATGATTTTCAGCCCGAGAGAATATTGAAATGAAGGCACCTATAAGAAGGATCTAATTACAACATACAAAAATAGAATGGTGTAAATCCTTCATTTTTAAAGAACTTTGTTTTGGATTGAAATTTAATCAAATTGCACTCTGAGTGTTTGAGTTCAAACAGAGAGGAAGGCTCAGAGTATTAACCCACATCCTATAAACCCTTTCTCCTGTGATGAGTCCTTCTTCACCTGAACAGCCTGACTGATGTCAGTGGCTCGAGAGCTCATCAGCCTCAAGTGATAGGGCACAATTCACAAGGAAATGAGCCTTTGCAGCCCTGGCAGACCACATTACACCTACATAATGTGCCTACATTATTCTTCTGTTCTCTGCATGACACAGGGAAAAGTTTCCATGGCCAGGGCAATGAGAGTGCAGGCTCTGGCTGTCTGGAAGGATTAAAAGCTGTGTTGCTTTGTCTGTGTGGGTGCCCAGGCTGGGAACAGGCGCAGTGAAAGGATCTGAATGGTCCCACCAGGTGTTTGACCACAAAATAGGAATGGGAGTGGTTTGGGGAACATCCACCGAGAAAAGCTCACAAACCCAATAAACTAACACCTAGGGAACAGGACTAACCCAGCTTTTCACAGTCCATCCAGAATCATTCCACTGGCAGACAGAAAAAGAGAGAGAGAAATGGGAAAAATGCAGATACGTGACAGAACAAGTCACAAATGCCAAGTATAAATAGGGACAGATTTGTTAAGAAGATGTTATTGATTCTTTTGCCTTTTCTTTCTGCTTTGACTGATACCTTCTATTCCCTCATACCACATGCAATTATTAATTTCTCATTTTTCATACAGTAATTTTCCCATTTTCTTTGGTACTTAAAGCATGACCCCTCAGGTTTCAGCCCAGTTTCCACTTCCGAAATGGCTTCTTCTGCCCTGCCATCAAGTAATGAGTTGAGTAAAACTGAGCAAATTGTGTGGAGCAGTAAGGAAATATCAATTGTGTGTTTTATTTTTCAGACATTACCTGAATCCTCTATGCATGTTGTTTGTCAATGTTCTGCATAAGGAATGAAAACAATCCAGGTAAAAAATCTGGTTGGAGGTTGCTTAATTCTGATGAGAGATGGGTGATAAAAACATGGAGCAAGAAAGCGGTGAAGATTAAATGAAAGAGTAGATTTAGGGGTGAATTCTGCAAATATATTTTATTCTTGTTCCTGCTTTTTGTTCTTTTGTTGAAATAAGTAATATGATACATTTAAACTTACTCTGAAGCTCCTATATGCAGAAGGTGCATTAGGGGTTGTTTTGCTCTCTTTTAATGTTATTTAATAAAAATACTCTTTTAAAGTGGAAAGTTCAATCTGAAATGTTTCAGAAATTTCCTTTTCCTGGATGTTCAGTGAAATCATTCAGTAAATTTACCTGAATTTAAATTTTTTCAAGTGTCAAATGCTCTTTATGTTCAAAAATTATATACAGTGTCCAAATACCCAAGTATAGTAAAATATGTAGTTAGAAAAACCAAATAATTTATAGCTAAGTGCAATCCTAGTGTTCATGCAATATTTCTAGTGTACTGGAACATTGTACAAATGCCTAAATGAGATGAATCACCCTGAAAAAACTGAACTGAAAAATTGCTTTAACCTTTTTGAAACAATGCATTTTGACATTTCCAAAATGAAACAAGAGCCAAGATTTCATGTAGACTTTTCCCACTGAAGCTGTCATAAAAATCAACAAGTTCTCATGACGCATTTTGAAGGAGAATACATTATATTGTCAAGCTAGAAAATGGTACTGCAGTTAATCAGTATTTTTGTTACTTGATTCTACTGCTAAAAAGATTTGGGGACTGAGAGCATGGGCCTTGCTTGTCCTTTAGTTGGTTTTTCCTTGGCATGTGTTTTTTGGAGCACTTTTTCACCTTTAGGAGTTGAAATTCTGAGGTCCAAGTCAACTTTACAGCAAGGATGACTGATCTGAGACAACTTCAGCTGGTCCCAACAACCACTGCCCCCCCAGAATGCAGTGGCATGATGGTTTTAAAGAGCAATTATACATCAGTCCTGTCAATTTTAAATCTTATCCATGATATTCCTCTTCTATGCAAAAGCATTTGGTCAGCAGGGGTTGCATGGACTAGAGAGGTGTTTTGAGAAGATAAGTGATCACCTTTTAATCTGAACTGTGAGTGTGTAGACACTGGTACTGCACTTCTCTCCACAGGTCCCCAGATGACTTTTCATGGAGGGAAATTGAATCTATTTATTTATTTATTTTAATAGTAAGGGAACTTGATAACAAATTTCCTTTTAAGAGATTTCTCTTTATGCCATTTGCAACCATGTGCAGATGTTCGAGTTACAATCAATAGTAACTTTCTCTCAACTCCTCTGTAAAAAATGATGCTGTAGCTGTTTCCCTCTGTCTTCCTTTTTTAAAAATCACAGCAACTTGCTTTTGCAGTCAGATACAAGTTTGACAGAACATCACTGAAATGGATTCTGTTCTCTGCTTTACTTGTCTAAAGCAGAAGTCCCTTCACTGCAACAAATGCAGTCACATGATGGCAAAAGCGGTGTTGGAGCAGATTCAGGCTGACAGAATAGAAAGCTGCTGATCTGCTAAATCCCAGGGTGGTGTTGAACAGAGGGGAGAATGACATGTGGCTTTTCAGAGCTAAACCTGGATAATAAATCTCATATTGGTTACATCTTGGCAGAGGAATGAAAGTGGTTACAGAGTGGGTGCTAATTGAACAGAGTGGCTGCTTTTCATCTCTGAAGAGATCAACTGCTATTTCACACACATGCATTTACTTCTGGTGACTTTGACTGAAATAATTTAAAGAATACATATTTTTTAAGACTTCCCACAAGATTTCATTATAGGTGTCCCAACAACAAAGCCAAAGCCCCCACCAGCTGTGTCATGTGTAATAAAGTGGCACACCAAGGAAGGCACTCTGGATCAGATCCAAAGCCCATTTTAATGAATTCAGCTTTTTTCTTTGACTTGTCCTAAGTCTCAGGTGCTCTTACTGAAGAAAGAACTTGAGAATACTTGCTATTGTACAGGATTTAAAATATGTCTTGTCTTTTTTTTTCTCATTTATTGTAAATTTTTCCAGTTATTTTAGATGTACCTATGACTCTCTTATTGAAGAAGGAGTTGTTGTAGGCTTGGAAAGGACAAGGTGGTAAACTTCCAAAAGGCAGATCAATGATGTGAATGATTTTTATTCAGAAACACACTTTTGGAACTGAGAGATGAATGATTTGGTGTGGGAACTATTCACAATAGACCTCAAACTATTCAAGATATGTAATTTTTAGACAAGGTATTACTGAAAAGGAAATTAAAGGTGGAAAATGATTCAGCTGTCTGCCAGTGATGATTTAAGTCAGAGGAAGGTGAATGGCAGTGTCACGCTCAGTCCTGTTTTATACAGTGATTGTGAACTGCAAAGGGAGTGGTGGGGTGGGAGAGCACCTCTGCACACAGCAGATTTGAGCTTTTTGTTGGAATTCTCCACTTGCTCCCTGCATGTGGATCTGTGAAAGGGTCATAGAACCTCGAGTGGAGAGAAGAGCCTTAAATATCACACGATAGAAAATCAAAGAGGTCAGTTGTTAAATTGATTCCTATTTACCAAACAGGTGTCTTGTCCCCCTAACCCTGCTTGTGCTGGTGGTTATGGGGGAGCAGCTGGGGCTGCCTTCCCGCTCAAAGCTGTGCTGTGAGATGAGAACAGTGAACTGCTGAGCTTTGACTGCAGTGAGTTTCTCTTACACACGTGCAGGTAGACAAACATTCTCCCACTTTCTGCTTAGATCTTCACTACTGATCTGCAATGCTGCTTCATTTGCTTGTAATGACCATTTGCTGCTGCACTGTCTTTTAAAATTCAGTTTGTGTGGTGAAAAATTGGGAGACAGGTGCACAAATGTCATCCAGGTACTTTTCTTCTATAGGAATTACGTTTCTGTCTTTTATGCGCTGTGGTGGAAACGTCTGCCATGAGCAGTTTTACTCAGGTATTTAACTTTGTAAAGGGATCAAGAATTACAATTGTAACAATGGTAATTTGCACTGGCATAGATTTGAAAACATTTCCTTAGGGTGTTATAAAATGATCACTTCTCTTTTGTCAATAAGGAAAATAAAGCATTGGAGAGACTGTAGGAATGGCCTAAGAGCCAACAGGAATCTGCTGCTCCAAAGAGCCAAAAGAGTTAATGTTCAAGAGCCTGGGTGAAATAAATTTTTATAACTCTGATGAAGTCATCTGTGTCCATTTCTACTGACTGAAAAGATAATATTGAACTCCAGAGTATTGATGCAAGCCCCAGTTCACTCTAATATTAACTACAATATTAACCATAATACAGCCCTCTCACACCTGTCTGTAAAATAACTAGCTTTAAAACTGCTCTCAAAGTTTTTGCTGAGTTCTTTTTTAAAATTTTGACAGAAGTAAGGACTCCTGATATTTGATATTTTCCTTTGGTGGCAAGCTAAGATATAGTAACCAAAGGAAGAAAAAAGTCATTAGGCCTGAAATTTTCGTTTAAATTATCAATCAAGGAACAAAAAGCAGGGTTTCTTAGATCCCATTTTCCTCTCCAGATGTGCTCCAATGTGGAGTGCCTATGCTGGACCGGTATTTGATCTTTGTTCTGCAGTAGATGCCATTGTCATAATTTCATTGCAGTATTCCCCTATCAATTACACTGTAGGCAACGTAAGGGTCTGCATGTAGGCCTGACTATGAAAGCTGGCTTGCTGGGGGAGAAAGAGGGGCTCCACACTTTTGGAATTTGTAAATAGGGATAATGGGCTCAGGTGCAGCTCATGCACTCTCAGCTCCTCTTAGAGAATGCCTGGTTTTACACATTTGACATATGTATGACATATATGCATACACAGTGCAAGGAAACATTCTCCACTTTGCAAAACATCTAGGAAAAAGCATCCTTTAATGCTGTGGCTGTGAGATTGATTAAATCTTTTCTAGAATCCATATTAATGAATGACTTGTCTCCATGGATGGCTGTGCTGGAAGATGGGAAAAGTTGTCACTTCTCCTGCTTGGCTGGTACTGTTCTATTATTGTTATTGCCTTGTAGTGCCACACTTTGCTTGGGATGAGGCATCATCTCTCCCAGCTTTGTAGTGCTGAGCCTCACTAAAGAGGAGACTGAAAACATTCAGGACTATGTTATGGCTGTTCCAATCCTTTTGTTGAGAGCCTCTGCTCTGCCACAGTCTGCTTCCTGCTTTCACACTTCTTACCCAGCTGGTTGCTTACCTTCCACTTTGGGGTATTTTCCAACAGTTATTGCTTTGTGGATGATAATTGATTTTGAGTTCTTTCAGGTACCAGTGCTCCCACAGCAGATGATGCAGACAGGTGAGCACACCTTTCCTGGACTCCCATCAGAGAACCACATAAAGAATTTCTCTGAGGAAGAAGAGTATATTGAAAACTTTACCTAGGGGGAAAAAAAAGAATGTTCTGGGTTTTTTGCCTGCTAGAAAACTTACAATCTGCTGTGTGAAATGAGTTTTGTTACACCCGTCTCTCTCAAACAGCTCAGTGCAGCAGGGGAGAACTCTCAGTGGTCAACCTGCCAGTGAAAATCCTCTTTCAGCTGCTGTCTCTCAGGTCTTCTTTCTTGCTGAAGTTCAAGGTTTATTTAAAAATCTCTGACCCTGCATCTGGGGCCTCTTTGCTCTGTGATAGCTTTTAGTAGCCTGGTCTCAGCCATAAGGAGCTGTTCAGGCAGTTTCTCCCTTTTTAATCTTTTATTAACAAGCAGTGAGCCTGACTTCCTCTGACCTTTCTGCTTCTTGCCTTTATTTATCTGCCAAACATCAGCCCAGCTCCCTCAGTGAGTCTTGGATATATTTTGAGGGATCCTGGGAAGAGCTAGTTGGGATAACTTTCTCTTTTGGATTCCTTCCTTGGAGCTTCTCTTATCTCAGGTCTTCAGAGGAATGCCTCAATACAGGTAAAACCCTTGAAGTTACAATTTATGGCTAGTGCATTTTGCCTTAATAATTCTGTCCATGGGACAGGGATTTTGTCTGTTTCCATTGGCTTCCTGCATTCTACACCTGCAGAAATGTTTGAGGTTTCTTAACTCATCACTCTGAAATGATGCTGTGATGAAGTATTGTTCCTCTGGGACTACTGGAGTACATTGTACCCCAAAGAACAGATTTTATAAGGCTTTGCCAGAACATGGAAGGGTTAAGCTGCAGGTCTGTCCTTGTCTCACTCAGCCCAGTGCTGATCAGCTCTCTCTGTGTAGCTGCAAATTTAATTACTTCACAAAGGCTTTGTTTTGACTCAGCCCTTTGCTCTCCTGTTCCCCTGATGTCAGCAGGGTCTTTGCTGTGCTGCTGGGAGCAGTCAGTCCCACTCCTGCTCGTGGGGCTCTGGCCATAGCCCAGAATTCAACAGCCCTCTCATCTGCAGCAGAGTGCTGACCTGGTTTGGGTTCTGGAGGCAGGGCTGGCAGGCAGAAATTGTAGCCATTCTCTCCCTGAGATGCAGCCACCAAATCATGCTCATTGTCCCTCAGCGCCACTTGGTAATTGTTGGAGAATAAATCCATTAGAAGACCTTTTGGATATGAGAATTATAATTTTGCAAAACAGCAATCTCTACAAGCATTACCCTTTAGCTACTGACAGCAAAGTTCAAAAATCTCATCATGTGCTGGTTTTGCAGCAGCTGATAAAGGTTAATAAAATGGAGGTTTAAAAGGCAGTGTTGCTAAATTTTTTATGCTCAGAAAGGATGATTCTCATTTTATTGGATTGTCTTAACCCACCCTTTCCATTCACATTCAAACTGCACGACTCTCAAATTCCTTCTTGCACTGCATGGAGCCATAAACTCCAGGCCTTGCTGCTGTCACAGCTGGCAGAGAGATTGCCCTGTCTGAAGTGAGCTGGTGTCTGTAAATATCATTGCAAGATAAGATTTGTGCTGTGGCCTCTGGAGAATGGCACATCTGCTTCACTGAATTATTGATGTCAATTCGGAATTGGATCCTATACAATATTTCTAGTGGGAATTCTGAACGCAGTGGAATATTCAGATTTTGTAGTTTACCTTTATTATGCTCCCGTGCTTCTGAACATACTAATCTATGGTATGAGGCAAAGATCTGTTGCAACAGAAAGGATTCTTTTAGAATTTTTTGACTGAAGTTGGCCCTGCTGTTTGGAGTTAGTGCAGGTTTCATGTCAGTTTGAGAGGTGTGTGCCTCCTGTCCTCTTTCTCATTACTAATGCACAATGACACAGGCTGTGTGCATTTTTACAGGTTGGTTTAAATTTACACATTCCTCAAGTGTGTACTTTGAGATTGTTCTGTGCTATTCCTGTAAAAAGTGAAAAGTAAATATCTTGAATTTGTGATACTACACTGAGTTCCACTGATTTAAGACAAAAATAATGAGTTGTTAAATTGGGCCGATTATATTTAAAATCGAGTCCCTTTTTTGGCTCTGCAGTTGCTAGAGATGAGCCTGATCTGAATCACTAATCCAGAGGCAGGTTCACAGCTGGTTTCCTCTGTTCTTATTGTGGGCCATACCTAAGCACCCAGGATATTTAGGATAACAGTACTGAGATTCCAGTTTTGGTTGCTTTGTTCATTGTATTCACAAAGGCTTCACATGTGAGATGAGACTGTAAATAAAAGGCTTTAAGCTTAAATCAATGATATAATCACAGAAGTGGTTGTTAATGCTGGCTTCATTGTTGATGAGACACATGAGACCATTTCATTTTTTTACATCAAGTTCAAGTTCTTGATTAATATTTGTGTTGGAACAGAATTAGGAGAGGAGTTGGATGGCTGTGGTACCTGTGCAGTTTGTGCACTATAATTATCACATTTTAATTACTCATGTTGCACACTCCATCCAAACCCATCAACTTCTCCTAAAGCAATGGCTCAGATCAAGAGTGGCTGATCTGCACTCTGAAAATCTGCAGGTGTCCTGCCTTTTATTAAGAAATACACTCTGGTCATTGTGTTGGAATGAACTATTTTTCACCCTGGGCTGAAATGATCAGGGCTTTTTCCAAAAAATAGGATTGGAGTGGGGCTGTGGACTGGATGAAGCAGCTCAGGTGTCAGAAGTGGTTTGACTGGCAATTTCAGTTCTCTAGAAATTTCCTAATATCACTTTGTTTTGTAGATTTTATGGTAAAACAACAACAACAAGAAGAAGGATTTCCATTGAATAATGACTTCCATCTGTGCCCTCTAAGGGTACTGAAGATGACTCACTGTGATGTTGTTATCATGCCCCATATAAGATGAGTGTAGAGATGGACAGAGACATTAAGCAACTTGCTCAGGGCTGTAAAGTGAACGAAAAATTCCTGAGAAAGCCTAATGTACTGATTTTTGACCTGCAGTCTTACCAGTAGACTTTATTGCTCTGATGTAGCTTTGACATAAATAAATTATTTTATCTATTCTATTTATTGTATTTTTAGATAAAACTTGAGGTACTGACTGAGCTTGACCAAATGGAGATGTTAATAAATACAGATGAAATTTTTAATATACATAAACTTGATATCTGTCTTATTCAGATTAAAATAAACAATAAACCTGTCAGATACTGTCATCAGTAGCACATGGGCTTTCAGGTATAATAGCAGCAAAATGTAATAATAATAATAAAATGCAGTCAAAGCACTCTGGCAATGAATCAATGCTCTTGCCCGTAACAATTTTCAAGAAAATTTACATTTTTAAGACCGATTCCTTTATTATTTAGGCCTGTTTGCAGCAACATAGGAGGAGCTGACATTTCAAATAATTGCTGCAGTAACAAACAATGGAAGCATTTATCACAATGTGCCAATTAATATTTGGAGGCCATTCAGCACATTTAATGAAGGCTGAAGATAATCACCCTTGTTGTGTATCCTACTGTCCTCTACATCCCTGTCCCAAATACTGTTTGATCTTTAAGATTTTTTTTCTTTAGTGTAATAGGTCTGATTTTACCAAACTTGGGGAGTTTTGATGCGTAATTGAGGGATCTGACTGTGCAGATCAGTTCAGGCTGGCAGATAAAGGTGCATACAATGAGCAAGTGTCAAAAGGGGGAAACTGTTACCACATCATTGTATAAAGTGAGTGATTGATGTTTTGGAATGATGGCACCTATACATGCTGCTTTTCCTGATGCTGTCGAGTTGAGTGTGATGCCTGAAGGATTTTTCTGCTTTTCTCCTGAATACTTCTTACACTGTTCCCTACATTCACAAGTATCAGCATGCACACTTGTGATGCTTTAGGTGATAGCTCAGCCCGGTTTCATGGTGTTTATAGGGCTGGGAGACCAAACACCCCTGAAACCACGGAGAGTTAGAGACCAAACACTCTGTTTGCATGAGCCCTCAAGGTCTCCTAGCAGGACAGATTCTGTAAACTAGAAGTGAGCCCACCCAGGCCCCTTCTTGGGCCCTCCTGGTAGATCTGCTAATGAGTAGAGTCTTTAATTGTACCCTCGATTGGGGGACGGGGCTTTGGCGCCGCGTTCTACCTGGACGGCAGAAGCCATGGAATGGGATCCTATTAAAATACCGAGGGAAACGACCCCAACCCTCTGACCCTGTCTGAGCCTTTATTTCCTAAGACCAGAAAAAAGCATCAAGTGCACAACTTAATGACATTTGAACCTTTCAATTTATAGTCTCACATCTCGTTTGTGTTTGCCACCAAAAGGATAATTTGTAAAGCAAATGTTCTGTTGATCTGAATTGGCAGAAGCATTTTTCAATCTGCCAATTTTTCTATTTAAATGAAAAAGAATTAAATTTATTAGCCTATAACTTTCTCTTTCCTTTAATGATGGTTTTATCATTCTATTTAGCATTTGTTCAGACAGTGGAGCAAGTTTTTAAGACCAGAAGAGTGAAACATTTACATTTGCTTTTAACCTGATGTCAACAAAACCTGTAGATTGGGTTGGTTTCTTTTGGTTATGGCTTGCCAGAGCAAGACTAGGACATTGGTGATACCACAGCAGGAATTTGTCTTGTTTCAGATCCATGGCAAAACCCAGCTGTGGCTGATCCAAGTAGGACTGGGCCTAACTGCATGTCTGAAATGAGGAGTAAAGGGGAGATAAACACATCTCTCTCCTGGATGTTGCTGTCAAGCCTTAACTGTGGTTGTTTATTTAAGCCTGACTTAAGTTATGGCTGACTGACAGCAAGTTCCAGGTGTTCCACTTTCTTTCCTGTGGCTTGTTTGTAGCCTCTCCACCTCTGTGGTTCCACTGAAGATCTACTGGTCCCTGGAGTGACACTGCCATGGATTTTCTTGTACCAGTGCATTACTGTTTGTCAAGAGTTGTTTGTAGCATAAATGTTTTTCTTTATGACTTTTTTCTGGCTCTAGACATCTTAATAGCACTGCTGCCGCAGTTAAAAAGAAGCAGAATGGAAATTTTGTTGAGAATAAGGCAGCCTAATAATAATAATATAATTTTGAATTAATTTCTCAGGGAAGAGCATGTTTTTTAATATTGCAAGATGTACAGTGTAATGCTAAGTATAAGTGGTGAAAAGATGTGTTTTTCTTGACTTTAATTGTTAATATTATTGAAAGAAAGCCAACAGATGCATCAAAGACTTTATCCAGAACTAAGACAGGTCCTGCAGAAAAGTACTTCTATATATGAAGATGCCATCCTTTTTGTTTTAAATGAAGTGTGAGAGATGTTTTGGGTCATTAATAATAATAATTCTGAGGAAACAAAGTCAATGGCAGAAGTATTAACATGTAGAAATGAAGAGGTGCTGAGTGCTCCTGAATGAGGATAGATTTTGCTGTCTCTTTCTTGCATCAGTATCTGCCTCCCACTGTGTGACAAACAGCTTATCAGCCTTTGCTCATGTAGACTCTCACCTGAACTTCTTTATTCCCAGAGGAAGCAATCAGTGAAATTGCACACACATTTCTGCTTCTCTTCCCTTCCATCTCCTATGATATTTTCATGGGTTTATGCTTCTGTATTTCTGCTTTGGACTGAGCTGATATACTGCTCAGGTTTTTCCAAATGCATTCAGACACTCCAAGCCATCTTTTTCAGTCATGCTTTGCAAGTCCCCACAGTGGATGAATTCCAGGCAATGTCTGCTTAGCACAGTGTCCAACTGCTCTTGCAAAGTCATCCAACAAGGCTTTCTGTGTCACTGACTTGATAAATGTCTCTGCCACTTCCCTGAAAACTTTCTTCTTCTTTCCAGTGATTTTTCTCCCTTCTGCCTTTCTCTAATGTGCAGATGATAAGCAAATGTTATAATATGAGGTTTTGTTTATGTATAATTAAATTAGAATTAACCTGTGGATTCTGAGGTGCTGAATTAAACTCAGCTCTGTTGAAAATAGTTATTATTCTAATGAAGTAAATTTAAATGGTGGTTGTATTCCATGTATTCCTGACAGAAGCCTGAATTTGATATGATAGCCAATCCAAACATGAATGACTGGCACTGATGGAGCAAATACAAGACAGAAGCAGGTCTGGTACAGATCCCTCTGGCTGTGACAGGGCTCCATCCACGATGCTGGTTTTTGTCATGTGATTGGAAGATGGATGAGACACTAAATGTTAATAAAACAATAGCAGAACCTTTGTAGACTGCAAAGAAGTGCAAACTTCAATTTGTCTTGGACATGAGGGTATTTCAAAAGCAATGTTTGAGATTTTTTTTAAAAGGATGAGAAAGCTGTAAATTTCAAAGTGGAATATGAGGTCTTGCTGAAAGGTAATCGTGGGTAACTGCAAACTCCTATAGGTAACCATGAATAAATCTGCACTAGAAGCAGGTTACACATTTCAGGTTTGTGGTATAACTCAAAAAACAGCCTGTTTTTGTTAGAAAGGATAAGAGAGGACATGTCCCTGTTTAAATTTTATTCTGTTGAATCTGAAACTCTCTGGAATACCTTGCTCCAGAAAGTCTAGCATTTAAATACATAAATCCATGGAGTTCTTTCAGAGAGGTTGCCTGACAACCAAAAGGCTGAGGCTGGTGCCCACAGGGGCTGTAAGAGAAGATTCTGTGCTGGCTCAGCTCCCTTTCCAGTGCTAGTGTTTGGATAAATAAAAACATTTATAGCCAGAAACATTATCACCCTAAAGAGACTCACAGTCAAATGCTGTGACTACAGCAATCACAATGACATGATAAAAAAGTACCAGAAGCTGCACTTTTCCAGTAAAATACCAGTTACAGCAACCTTATGCAGAAGATTCTGTTTTAAAGATTAGGATATGAATTTCTAGGAAATCACACCTTAAGTCAAACACTCAGAATTTTTTCATTTGTTTAGACTAACCCTTCACAAAGTTGTAAACAAACTATTAATATTTTCATATTTAACATTCAGTGTGGGAATACCCAACTTCAGAAACAGAGTGCATTCAAGAAACACACTGCAATTACACAGGTGGCAGGTTAACTCTGCTCTCCTGTGTTCTGTGCTATAGGCTCAGCCATTGAGAAATCTTTGGTTCTAAGCACTCAATTCACTAATAAAACAGCATAAATTCAGTATAATTTATTTTCAAAACATGACTATTTGGCGTAACTAATATTAAACACATTTCTGTGCTTAGAATAAATAACAGCCTATTTTTTTTTTTTTTTTTTTTTTTTTTTTTTTTTTTTTTTGTTACACATGGAGCCTGTCTCCTTTTGTCCAGGTAAATGTGTGACCCATCAAAGCAGTTTCTGGAGTTGCTTTTTATGAATTGTAGGTGTGAATGCCTATCAGATCTTAAGTCTTAAAGTTAGAGATGAAAGCTGTCCATAATTAAGTCATTATTTATTTAACCCATCTGCTCAGTCCTCCAAACTTGGGCTGAGCCGTTCATTTGAAACTTCTTTTAAAACAAGAAATAAAGGCTTCCCTTGAAGCAGAGCAATATATAACTGAATATTTTTATATAAACTCTCTTTCAATGTACTTTTCTCTGCCCCTGGGAAAAGAACATTATAATTTTCGATTTCTGAAAACCTTTGTGCATAGGTGCCCTGTGTCTCAATTAGTGTGACCATATAACCATGTCAAGAAATGGATAGGAAAAAATATCCTTAAAAAGTGGCAGTAGAAGGCAACACAGTGAGAAAAGGCTTTGTTCTATGGTTTTTGCATGAGATCTACACAGCTTCCTCTAAGTGCCTGTTTCCACCACATGAGGCACAGAATTGTGTTCCTGACTCAAGGGACTTGCTGAGGTGCACAAAACCCATAGGAAGAATCTGGGTCCTTGCACTCCTTTCTTTCAGGGCTCTGTGGCACAATGCTGGCTCATTTCTCCTGTCATTGGGTATGCAGGGTCAGTAAAAATGTTGCATGTATGCCTGGGAATTTCACTCCATTCCCCCATTTGCTGCCATCACTGAGAGAACACTCAGGCACTGTTCCCTCTCCCTGGAGGCTGCTGCATTCATTCATCCTGGAACACAGTTTTTTTCCCATTCCTGTTTGGTTATCAGCCTAAACTCCCAGGCTGCGGTAATGAAAAGTTATGGGGAGAAAAAGATGTGCGTAAAGAAGTGTAGGACTGGAGATTAAACTCCCTATTGTAATTCATGTTATGCTAATGAGGCACATAAGATCATTCAGAGCAGGGTAATGCAGTGATAATACCAAGAAACTGACATAATTTACTATGGGGAGCCTTTGCTTAATACATCATATTTCAGCAAGAAACTTAATAAAAGGGAGCTTAACACATAAATACCACCAAGAAACGTAGAAGAGAATGCAGTATTTGATCAGACTAATACACAAACACTGCTGTGAAACCTAATTTCCAACAAGTTATCCAAGAATCAGAATATACATATTGCTTATTGTTGCTGCTGAAGCAGTAGCTTAATAACTAAGGATACCAGGAGAGGCACAATAAGCATTTCCTATTATTTATATTCCCCAGTTGCCTATAATGACCACATAACTTAATATTTGATTGAATAGTCTGGATATGGAAGCTATTTCCCTTGCAAATTAATCCTAGCACTCAGCTGCAGTACAGCACCAAGTGTTACCATGGCACTGTCATCAGGCTTTTCCCATGACATTTTCCCCCCAGTTTTATTGATGTTTCCCTTTTAAAGCCATTCAGTTTCATTGACTAATAAATATATATTGTGTCATAATGTGTTTTGAATTCTGTTTCATCAAGAGTCAAAAAAAATCATCATTGTTGGCTTGTTATTTGTTATTATTAGCATTATGAGAGTGTTTAATATCTCTTAGAAAACATGCAGTGTCCATTTGAATGAGAGATTTCAACATATTGGCATGGTCCCTGAGGAAGTGTCTTTCAAAACTGTGGCAGAGAAAGGGTGGGAAAAGAAAGTGAAAAGACTTAATGAGAGGATAGTGACGTGATTTAAGAGTTGTGACTCTCTGGTTGGGGTCCGTATTTCTCCTCTGCCTTATGTCTGAGAGCCGTGACCTTGCTATAAATTAAATAACTCAGTAGCCTCAGCTGAACAGAATGTGGTCCACTGGCAATGTTAAACAACATTTTTTTGGCATGTAAGTATTAGGCATTTAGTAACATCTCCTTTAATTAGTTTTGAATGTTTGGTTCTGCTTCAGCTTTCACTTTGCCAGGGATTTCCTTTCTTCTTCCTATCCGTTTTTACTCAACACATGATTCTTCTCTGCTTTTCATTGTTTCCCCTTGGCACACTAATCAGGCTGCCAGACCATTCTGTCTCAGCTGGGCCAACATCCTTTTAGCTGCACTCCAATGCTTGGTCCTGTGTCTGTCTCAGTGCTCCTCAGATGCTTTGCTTTGGCTTTGTGTTGCACCATCTTCAAGAAACCTGTTTGACTATGGAGAAAAAGGCCTGCAAAGAGGCATCAATAAAGGGACAAAGATCAGGTACCCTGAGGAGGTAGAACATCAATAAAAAAGAAGGAATGAATGCCTCTGAGGAAGATAAAGCAGTGTGATTCACAGCTCTGGAGAATGCCAGGCAGGCATGAAATGTTTGTAAGGTAAATAATAGCCTAAGATCAAAAAAAGCAAACAAAAGCAGATGAAGCACAGTATCAAACAGAATTTAAATAAATCATTAGAAGAAAAACCTATTTCTTGAACCATAGGACACTAAACAGCATTTAATTAAAAATGTGTGTTTGATCTTCTCATATGATTAGTTTTGTATTACCCTGCCATTTATTTTGGTGATATTGGGGCCAAAGGGGCTGGTGTCCTGGGCTGAACAAGATTTAAATAACAGAACTTGTGCTGAGGTTAGTGAAAAAACTTTGATTTACTTCAGTGAAACCATCAGCTTGTCTATTCTTAGACCTGGAAAGCAATTTTTACTTGACACCTGCTGTTTTATCTCACTTTCTCTCTCACTTAATGTTGTAGCTGGCAAACACAGGGACTGGAGCTGTGCCTAATGCCCTGCTGGGGGAATCCTTGACCCCTTTTGCAGGCAGGGCTGCCTTTGGATGGACAGATAAAATCTAGTCCAGAGGACTGGCAAAAATAGTTGGAGAAAATCTTGGCCATTGTTCATCCTTCCTCAGGCTCCAGGAGGAGCAAAATTAAAGTAGCTCATATTAGTGAACAGCTGGAAAAATAACAGCTTAACACCTTTGATCTTCTCAGTAATATGTGGTGATTTTTTAAAAATAGAAGTATCTAGAGTAATTTTTTCACATTTTCTCTTCAGCTTGCATCTGAAATGGGCAGTATTAAGTAGGCCAAAGATCTTTACATAAGTCATTTTTTGCCCACATTAAAACAGAAGACTGTCAGCCTCATATTACCTACAGGATGCTCCTCATTTGTATTATCAAAACATTCAGATGATTTCTTAGGTTACAACTGCAGGAATTGCTTTTTATGTAGCAAATGTTTTACAAATATTGATAGGGTTTTAGCCCTAGGGCTTAGCTGGCATGTTATAGATGAGAGGAAAAAAGCAAGTAAAAGGAAAAATGTACTAATGTTTATTCTACAAAGTCAAATAAAATATTTAGTGATTGGTAAGACCCCTATAAATCACCACAGACTGTGTTTTCAGCAAGCTTCTGGAAATGAATCTGCTCTCCTGTTTAACATAGCCAGACCTGCCCAGAGCACTGGCCTGACATAAATCAGCTCTGCTCATACCCCAAGTGCTGTGAAATGCAAGTCTTGATTCTCAGATTGCCAGATCCCCTCCCTTAGGGAAGGGAGCTGAGTGCTGTGGAGAACATATTCCAAAAAACCAGAGCAGATCTGGTTTGTAAAACCCTTGGAGGAGAGAACAGCTCTTCTGTCATCAACCTTTCTGTGTGTTATCGAGTGTACGTGGTGCTGATGATATAAAAAATGTGGTGTTAGGTCCTCAGGGAGTCATGGGCATGTTTTATGGGTATTTTTATTAATTTAGTGCATAATTAAAAAAAAAGGCAGAAAAAGCCTAAATGTAGGTAAGCAACACTGGAACTCTTGAAACTGAAGACACTGTACTTCAAACTGCATTTTTATGATGCTGCTCCCATATTTTCATTTTCCTGTAGATTGTAAGCCACAGGCCTTGTCCCAGCCAGGAGTGACAGGAGGGAAAGGCCAAAAAGATTAAATTGCTTTCTGAATAGTAAAATCAGTCAGATGCCTCTGGGTATGATAGCAGTGCAATGCTACCTGACAGACAATATTCTTAGATTAAACACCATTTTTGTAACTGTAACCAAGTATCTGTTTCTCAGTTTCTCTAACACTTGCTCGAGGTACATTACCCATATAATTAAGCATGATTAAATGATAATTGCAATCTTTTTGTGAAGTAATTCCATGGCTGTTTGTCCTTTTCAGAAGGTACATGGCATTTATTTTGTACGTGTCAAGGAAAAGACTCTAAATGTTAAAGAAGTTGCTAAGGAATAATTGCCATAAATTTACAAAGGAATTAGGAGGTAACATATGCCTGAGATTGAATAAAGTACTATGCAAATTTCTGTCAAGATTCAATTGTATTTTCAAAATGGTGTTACTTTTGTATTATTTCTGAAAAAAAAAAAAGTCATGGCAAGTGGAAACATCTGTATTTGGTTATGGGTGATAAATTATTTAAGTAAGCTACCATGTTCTTTTATTTATAAAAGCTCTTCTGTCAGTGCTACAGAAACCCCTTTTTACACCTGATTCTGGAGGCACACAAAGGATGCACTGAGGCTCTTTTGCTTTGGTATTTCTCCTTTTGAATAAGGATAATACAGCAAGCAAAGGGTGAGAATGTCTGTACCACCCAGTGTCACTTTGTGTGTTAGAAAAAATCCTCATCAACACTGGCTTCATCTGCATTGACTTCTTAGTTTGGATCCAGGGTGCACCTGTGAAGTAAATTGTCCCAGCTGCTGCTGTGGAAGCTCCTGGCTGCTCTCTTGATGTGAGGTTTGGAGTGAAACTGTATCTAGTGCTTCCCAAAATCTCATTCCTTTCTGGAGGGCATTTCAAAGGAAAACATATTTCTTTTAAATCTGAGGGGAACAATCACAAAGTAATCTTAGAAGCAGAATTTCTGCTAAATAGATTTGGGTATTTATCATTGTGATTTATATTTTCTTTGGGATAAGGACATTTTTTGGGTAAAGAATTGTTTGTTTCCTCATTGGGAGCACCCTGCTCTCTGAAAGCAGTTTGTATTTAGGGACTCCTTATGCCTGATTTAAGAAGTATGTAAATATAGGCTTGATATTAATCTAATAATTTATTTTAATTTTATTAATTGTAAATAATTTTGGACATAGGGCTGAGACCTGGCATTGTTTGGCCTGGAAGAGTCTCACTGCAGATCTTATCAATGTAGATTTCTATTTTCTGTAAGGGAGAAGGGCTCAGGTTCCTCTCAGAGGTGCCCACTGCCAGGACAAGACTCAATGGGCACAGACTGAAACACATGAAATTCTTTACGAGGATGAGAAAACACTTCTTTTATTGAGAGGGAAGTCAAACACTGGAAGGAATTGGCAAGAGAAGCTTCAGTTTCCATCTGCCTACCAAATTATGCTTTGTGGTGTCTTGTTGCAAAACTCTCACTGAAAAATGGTGCAGAATGCACAGATTGGTGCCCTCTTTTTCTGTGTATTTCTTTTCAGGTTGTTTTTGCAATGAAGGAGGCTTATGCTCTTTTTTCTCTCCTGCTTCTGTCTATTGAAGTGACTTTTTCCTGTAAGAAAAAGTTTGCTTGGAAGGGATGTCAAAAGAATTTGCAGAAACCTGGAGGTGAGATATGCTGTGCACATCCTGCCACAGTCAAATGAAAAATTGCCACTCAGGTGCCTAAATCAACTAATTAATCCATACTACATTAATTATGATGATGAAAAGCTAATCATAGTTTATTGGCCTAAAAACAAATGCTAGTGAATAAGAGAGATTTTCAAGGCTGGCTGATGGCCTCAATCCAACATACTCCAAAAATCTGCTGGAGGTACCAGCAGAACTAAATGGTGACTGCAGGTAAGAACAAATCCATTAATATTTGGGGCCATTTTCAAAGGCAATGACAAAATTGTCAGCCTTCTCTTGGTAACTAAAGGTTGGGTTAGTCTTCACGAAACATTTGTGCAAGCTGTTGACCATTTCTGTCTCTGTGTGACATTTATGAGTTCCTCAAATATTCTTACAAACATGTATTTTTATAAGCATATTTCATAGAAGAAAAATTACAGTATTGGACAATGCACATTTGTCTGGAATATTTACAAATTTCAGTCTCTGATGAGCTGCATGTTTATAGCTTTAGACAAGAATGACAATGTTGTAGTGATTAAGAGAGATTTCTGTGTTGGTTTTGATTACTGTGGCAGCAAAGCATATCTACAAGTGACAGAGTCAAATGTATCTCAGCCAGAACAGAAGGGATGTTAAATCTGGGATGCCCCTGTTGGTTTCTCTCTCCTTCTTTCTGTTTATCTCAGCAAATGATAGTCCTGCAGAGACTAGTTTGGATCTAAAGCTTAACCTACATTCCCTTAACATCTGTTCCTAAGGAGTAAAAACATATGAATTTGTACATGCTGATTCATTTTCAAAGGGAGCCACTTCCCATGAAAAACGTTTCCACTGAAACATAACCCAGACACTCATTAAAAGACAGAAATGAATAAAACAAACCAGGCTGAGATAAAAAAAAAAAAAAAAATGAAAAAGAAGTAGTACAGGGATTTTCACAGTAAATTTTCTTTTCAAAGCCAGTGCAGGTAAACAAACACCAAGGTAACCAACATAATACATAAAACAGGAGCAGAGGAAATTCTTGAAAATTAAAACTCAAGTGGAAGAAACTGTGTGGAGAAGCATAGGATTTGTTGTGTGACAAACAAAAATAATAAACCAGGAAAGGAACAATAACAAAGTGCAAGTTCTGAAAATTGGAGCAATTCTATAGGAAGAGAGCATTGAAGTGATGGAAAATAATCAGCCTAAGGGCTTCAGAAAATCATCCTAGACTTCAATCTATTTGTAAATAATACTGACATACTTCATATAGGTAGTGACAAGAGTAGACAGGTTTACAAAGAAGCAAATTTGTCTAGTATAATAAAAATAAAAGCATTATCACAAATTTTCATCCTGAGACAATTTCAACTCTTGTGCTGCAGGGCATCAGAGCAATAACCCAGTGGTAGAGAATTGAGCCTAGGAACAAAATAGACATTATAATATATGCAAAACTGGGTATTCTATACCATTTGGGGTTATATCTTTGTTGTCACCATAATGTAGAAGCAAAAGGCAAATATTTGTACTTTTGTTTGTTTGAATTTTTGTCCAAAATCTTTGTACACAGAGGAGATCAACTCACGTCATCGGGGAGTTGGGGACTTGCTTTCTATTTCAGTTGAGGATGTGGTCTGTTTTTAAGAACTGCATTTTCCTTCACATCTGCTGCCTTTATGTTTGAGTTTCTGGTAGCTGGGAAGAGCTCTATCCCCACGTCACAGCTGGAGAGAGAGAGAGACAGTGTTCAAAGTTGCTTTCTTCCTTTGAATGTGAAAAGAAAATTACATCTCTGTGCCAAGTGGGAGGTGGAGAGCAGGCTGCAGAAGGGGCTGTGTTCTGCTGCTGTGGGGAGCAGTGTTAAGAGCCTCCAGATGCAGGGTGGAAGGGTTGAATATTGCAGAGACCCCTCAAGTGCCACACACTCACAGACACGGGGACAATGTGCTGCTGTATCCAGGACATCCATTAATGCATGCCACCTCTAAGCTTTCTTAGACTTTCTTGGCCTGGGAAGAAAGAAGGAATGGAGAGAAGGTGTTTTAACATTTGGTCTTATTTATTAACTTGCTCAGGTTTGATTGGTGATAAACTGATTTTCCCCAAAGAAAGCAGTGTTACCCATGTGGTGATTGCTGAGTGATCTCTTCCTGTCCTTATCTCAGCCCATGAGCCTTGTTTGTCTCTGCTGTGTCCCCATCCTGCTGAGGAGAGCCAGAGAGGCTCAGTGGGCACTTGGCATCCATCCCTGCTCACCCCACTTGACTCTTTTTTAGTGGGAGAATGACTTCCTTGATTTCCTGAGATGTCTCCCAACCAGAATTGTTGTGATTCTAAAACTGAAATCACTTTATGGAAAGGAAGTCTAAGTCTGTGAAAATTTAACTTGTCTGTTTTAAGTACTGGGCCACAGACTTTAATTCACTGGCTTTGTACCAGTGGAACTGCCTTAAATATCTTATTGCAAAAACAGTGTCAGAAAACAGACAATCTGGCATCTTTTCCAAACTTTTGGTTTGTCTCCAGGTCATTGAAGATGCATAACTAAAATGCAATTATACACAATTGTACCTGTTCAGACAGCCTGGGTCCACACAGACAGCAGAATTTTCTGTTTTCTGGAGTATTTCAGTTTCTTAAGGGCTGCTAAGGGTTCTGACAATGCATCTGACCTGCCCTGGATGCTGACACAGACAATATTTGCTGTAAGCAGCCAGAGACATTATCTTAATTCAAGTGAATTTCTCTTGGGCTTCTCAGTGATGCTCACTCAATATTTTTATTGGCAAGTTACTTTATTTACTCTATATGTATTTAATACTTCACCTTGTTTATGGAGGTATTTTTCAATGCCTTTTGGTAAAGCTCAACTTTTTCATAAATACATATAATTCCTCTTAAATTCCCACTTCTGTGATAAAATGAAAGTTTTGTTATGGAGCAGGGTCCTCATTCTTCTACATAACCTTGAGTAAATCTGTGGGGGAGGTTCTTCCCTAGTAAAATGAGAATATAATCCCTTTCTTCCTGAAAGTAATTCAGGTTTTCAGGTGAACACCCCATGAGAAATAGGCACAGTTTGTTATCAGAGTTCATGTTAGGGGAGATCTGTGCCCCTGTGCAGCACCAGGGCAGTCTGCTGATGCCACTCATTCATCTGGAAATGTGCTTCTGTTGGCTGGACCTTTCTCAAACGATGAATACTGTAAATAGAACTGGAACTGGAAACTCCTTGTTGATATCTCCTCTTCCTTCACCATTCTGTTTTCTCCTTCATTCACAGTGCTTGGGCAAGTGAATACAGCTTTGCATGTCTTCTCTAGCAGGCACAGAAGATACCAGCATTTTTCACTCTTTTGTAGATGCAAAATGTATCAATGGAACCTGAAATTTTATTTTTTTTTCCATTGTCTCTTTCTTCCTTTAAAATGTTCCCAGTAATTCCTTTTCTGGCCTTTTACTTTTGTCTAAGCAACATGAATACCCTGATTTTGCGTGTTAATTTATCCTGACATGTGGTTATTGCAGTAATATAATCCACTGAATCCCAGATATGATATATTTTTTTACCTAGTGTGATGCTATATTGGATGTCCAGTGAATTTATCCTCGTAGCTGCAAGTAGTGTAGTTCTTTGTCAAGCCTCTGTCTACTCCAATAAAAAAAATAATCAGCATGAAGATTCCTTCATTGTCTGGGAACTTATTTCTGTTCATGGAACTGCTTTTTACAGTGAAATTAATGGAATATTAAAGGTTGCTCCAGCTTCATGGCACATCAGTTGGATGAGCTAGTACATACTTATTAAGTTCATCTTGATATTTTACAAGCCGTTTCATGCCCTAATTCAAAGAATTTAGGATGCCTTTTCCCTATAGGAAGTGAGAAAAATATTACAATTTAGCAGTGAGTTATCTTAGGGTCAGCTTGTAGAAAACTAAATGAACTGGCAGTTGCAGTTGCCAACAGATGGCAGATAAAGTGACTAATACTGGAAGATCTGCTTTAAGGATTCTGTTCAGGTTTCCACTGTTCTGCAGATGGTTTGTGAAACCACCGACAGTTTCACTTAAAACAACAGTATTAATCAAAGTTACAAAGTCTTCTCTCTGAAATTTCTCCTCTTTTGGGTGCTGAGTAATAACAACAAAACATAAAACATTCTGCACCCTTTCTCCCTTTCCACCAGACTCCGTTATCTCTGCCATGTCCCAGGTTTGTCCTGCCTTGAGCTCTGCCTTTGGCTGTGTTTCCTGTGCTGCTGTGCTGGCTCACTGAGACACTGATTGCTCTCTCTTGCAATACTTTGTTTTTCACCCATATTCCTATTGCTGATTTCCTCTCCCACGTTTTTTGCTGGGTTTCTTTTGGCCACCACAAGTCTAACTGGGCAGATGTGGGGAGACCTCATTTCCTCCAGAAGTATTGCCCCTTTCTCTGTTCTCACCACAGATTATCCTGTTAGGAGTAGTTATTTATTCCTTCCTGCCCATTTGTGTTATCTGCAGTTTGTGTTGATCCTTAATTCCCTTCCATTTTTCTTCTCTTTGGAAACTCTTCTGTTGGTTATGCACTTGCCTGTTGATTTTAAGGTCTTATCCTTAAGTTTGTTAGAAAGTGTGTTTTACCATAAATAACAGAGAAACAAAAATATAGAATAATAGATAAGGCTGTCCTCTTAGGCAGCTAATTACACAGGTTCTCTAAAATCCAGTCCTTCCACCTCTTGTTCTGCTTTTCTAGAAATGCCTCAAAGTCCTGCCCATGCCTTTCAGACCTTCTCTCTATGCATCTATTTTACCCCTTCCCCATTAAAAATTTAAAAAAAGTAAAATTAAATCCTCTTTGTGCATATATTAATTTTTATTCTTAATTAAATTTATTTTTATAACAATTAAGTTGACACAAGTAGGCAAAACTTGTCTTTTTTTGGATAGAGGTTTTGCCTTAACATGGAAGTTCTTTTTGGCTCTTTCTTACCACACTGGAGGTAGCTGCTTATTAACAGGAGTGATTTCTTGTAGCTAAAATAAATACTCTGCTCCTGTCTGGTCACCTCCCAAACCATAATATTTTCAAAATACATGGGCAGGCTCTGAGTTTTGGCAGTCCCTGCTACTCACCCATAATGGACTATTAGATTGAAAGCTAAGCCAAGTAAATTTCCTCTCAGTTTAACTTTTCTTCTGGCAAATGCTTAATGTGTATGGTGTTTGCATTATGGCAATAAAGTCAAAATATTTGCTTAGGTTTAATGATTTATAGCAGCAGCTTATTTTGCATTTACTCAAAACACAATTCCTCACTGCAGAGAGAATAAAAGTGGAAATTCACCTACCTTTTCTGCTTTAGAGCTCGATAAAAGTGACATCTGTGAAAGCTCCATATGAAGAGTTTTTGAGATCTGAATGAGACTGAGAAATGTAAATGAAGGAGGATGAAAAGCAGCTCAGATGAAATGCAGTGAAAGAAGAGAAAGGAAAGTGAGAAAGTTAAAAAAAAGAGCAAACCTAAATGTGATTGAAACTGGCAAAGAGGAAGAAGGGAAGCCCATGAGAATTCATTCAGGATTAATTGCAGAAACTGTTAAAACCTGGAGGATGATTTTTGCAGCATGTCTTAATCTGTCAACAAAGTGGGGAGATGGCATAGGCAGCAGGAAGGAGGACCTGGGAAACTCAGGTAAAGGTTGAGCTGACATTAAAAGAGGAATTACCTGCAGGCTCAATCTGCTCCCTGTTCAGAATATCTGGAAGGACAGGATTTTTTTATTATTTAATTTTGAAGTGGGGGAGGCTGGATGCTTCAAGATCCTGGGTACTCCAAGGTGGAAATTCAGTTGAAAAAATACTTGGAGTGGATGAAAAAAAATTCCAAATGCAGTTTTATGACTTAGGAGACCAACACATGAAAATAAGATTAAAAGACACTAGCTAAATGTTCAACATTCCTTAATAGCTTGCAGAAGAAAAAGAGCATTCTCATCAGCTTTACAGAAAGTGAAGTTGAGCAGTCATTGCAATGTCCTGGCAGGAGCAGAGTGTGACAGGAACGTGCCCAGGGCTTGTTAGGAATGGGTGGCAGTGCTGATGCTTTCCACAGACATATAGAGAAGGAAGGGTTTGGGTCTAAACCGAAATTCAATAAATAGAAATTTAATAGATATTAACAGCTAATGTCCTCAGTGAGTGCAGTCAGGGTAAGCTGGGATTACACTGGGATTTCTTAAAAGAGAAGTTTGGCTCTTAAGTAAGGATGGACACTTCCTGTCCTTTGAGAAATAAGCAGGGAAACAACTGGAGGAGGCAATGCAAACATTAATTGTGTTGGTTTGCTTTATTCTTTCTAAACACTGATTTAAACAGTTACCCATAAAAGGGTTGTCAGGGCTAGAAAGACTCTTCTAAATGGCCAGTGCATGGAAACACAAAATACCCATGGCTGAAGTGGATAAATTCTGAAATATTGCCCTAGATTTGTGAACTAGAAGCAAAGTTTTCACAAATCCAAACAACTTGAAATGCAATTTTTGGCTAAACAAAGTTCATTCTGCTAAATGCCTGAATAGAAGGAGCCAAGGCAGAAACTTCCCCTCAGGACTGGTGTAGGTGGAAATAACTTAAACTGTGCAGCACATAATTGTGTTATGTGGGTGAATGTCTGAAACTGAGCTTTTGAAATTTCAAACAGATGCTACTTGCAAGCTGCAGTTGGTGAAAGCCACGTGTAGGTTGGGATAACACCTGGGCTAAACAAAAGTGCCTTGGCCTGAAGCCTCCAGGTAATGAAGAGGTGAAACACAAAACGGGCTGTTAGGACATTCATCACTTGTTGTGCTTCTGCTTTTGGCCTGGGTGGGACATTCAGGGGCTTGGATCTCAGGAAAGAAGGTGAAGATCTCAACTGGAGGAAAGATCTTGGAAGTGGGGGAGGATCCTGGACATCTGAGGGATTTGTGGAGGTGAATGCTGGAGGATGTCCAGGGACCTTGGCTGGTAATGCCAGAATTAGAAGCCTGGCAACTTCCTATTCCTAATACATTAAGTATTATGTATCCATGTAACTTTTCCTAATAATAAATAAAATACAAAGAGAAAATGTTTTCAAAATATGGATGTCCTGAAATATACTGACACCCTGAAGCACATTGCAAGGTGAAACCCAATAATTAATAACAGAAAACCAAGGACAAAGTCTTGATTTGGATAGATGGGGGTGTTTTTTATGTGGTTTGGATTTTTTTTTATTTAGCTCTATAGATGTGAATTTGAAAGGGGTGTGAAATAGTAGAGAATTGCTGGTGAAAACGTGGAGAATTTAAATGGAGAAACTAGCAATTGAACATAAGTCTTCTGGTAATAGGGGAAAAGTTGCTTGCAGTTCATCTTTGTGTTTGACAGGTCATGTTACCCAGGAGAAGCTTTTTGCTTCAGAGTATCTGTGGGTGGAATCATGTGGCTTGGAATTTGCTGCTGTAATCTTCTCCTCATCCATTTCCATGGTTTTGGGATATGCATGGACATGGAATAAATTAATATTCCTTTATCAGAGTTATTATTTTAATTTTGGAGAATTCAAGACAGGTTTTTAGAAAATGTAAACAAAGCAACAAAGGCTCAACCACAGTGTGAGATTTATGCTGCAAAAACATTCTGTGTGAGAGTAAATGAAGAACAGGAGGGGAAAGGAAGACCTTGTGCTGTTCTTATGAGTCACTACAGGGGGGACTGAATAGCTAATGAAATATTGCTAAAGTTTACTGATATATTAATAAATATTGTCAGTATATCAACAAAATACATTTTGATTTCCTTTGGGGGATAAAAATTTGTGTGTGAATCTGACCTTTTTCTCACTGCTGTTACTTTTTTAGCTTTGTAGCAGCAAAAAAGCAGAAAATGGTTGAACAACATACATGAGATGTTGCATTAATATGTGGATATGGTAGGCATTTGAAATAGATTAATGAGGAATTTACTGTGTACAAATAACATTTCACAAAGGGGTTTGTGTTTAGATTTGACCTTGTCTGTCTTTGTTCCTCGGCAGTAGAACACCCAGAAGGGTTTGAGCAATGAGTACAAATGTTGCTGCTGTCTTGTTCTTGCTGCCTGAGATTTGTTGCTAATGGCCTGACTCATTAGAACCCACCCCTACAAAGATGGACTCAGAAAGTCTGCAAAATAAAATAGGCTGCCAAAAGCTACCCAGGTGTAAATACATCAAAATACTAAGGACCAAATTGCAGCTATGGTTTGTTTTACCCACCTGCCTTTATATTTTCCCAAGGTCTCTTAAAGCTGATTTTGGAACATACTGAAATAATTTGAACTAAAATATTTATATCAAAGGATCTCTCTTATTTCCCACTAATTGACATTGCTGTGGTAACAGAGCTTTATATTTAATAAGAAGTGAACTCTGCTTTCCTAGATCTTCATTCTCTTTATTTTCTGTTAAACAGAGGATATTTCATGTATCCTTAGCACAACCTTTCCCCTTGTCAGAGAGCCAGGCTTCAACTCCCATCTCTGTAGGGATGTGTGTAGACGTAAGCCATCAAGGCAACAAAAATGTTTGGAATTGCAATCACCACGGCCTGACATAATTACAGAATTGTTAGGAAAATGGAGCTTTTTGGTAACTAAAGGTGCATATTTATTTGAAAATTCAAGACCCTTCTTTTAGGATGATATGCTTGGAAGTGGAAGGAACATGTGCTTGTTAATTTATAATGCCCTGACAGTTCTCTCTGTGGATTAGGCTCAGAATTGTCAGTCCGAGTCACAAGTAGAAGGTGGAATAAAGCTGATTTGCCTACAGAGGATCTGTAGGCATAAAGAGAGACTCCTGTGATCATTCAGGAGCTTAAAATTAGGTAAAGCATTAAACTAAATAAAAATTCTTTACACTGTGTGCTAGCCATCGTGAAATAAGAATCCAGGACCTCTTGCTGAGCAGCCTCTGCAGGAATCTGCTGAAAGGCACACACAGAGTGCAACAACCACTGAACAAGTCTCATTTTTCTTTTTTTTTTGTCAGATGAGGAGTTCATCCCCTTAAACTCTTAAAAAAGCACAAGGAATTAAATTACTGTTTTGCACCTGACATGCAGCCCCTCCTGCCTCTCTTGCAGTTAAGCTCTGGAAAAAATTTTCAGGTTCCTATCTAAGGGTGGTTTGTGTTTAAGTGCCAGTCTTCCCTGGAACCTTTAGGAAGAGAGAGCTTGGTAATAGGAAAAAAAAGAAGTTTGTTTGCTTGAATTAATTAAGGGGAAATGTGATTAATTTTTATGGCTGCAAATATGCTGTTAGAGCATGAGTGGTAGAAGATTCCTTGAAAAGTTCACACAGCATTGATGAGCCGTTGTACATTATGTAAAATAAATCTGAAAATCAGAGGGAAAGAAAGCATGAAAAAAAACCCTCACTAAACAAACTTTATTGGAAGAAGGGTTCAATTGCTTGAGACATTTAATATAGGGAGGTTTTGTGACCTGAATATGAAGAGTGAAGATGGCAAAATTGGAAAAAACACCAACTTGATAGTCAGTGAAACTTGCCCATTGAAATCAGAAGTGCAACACAGAAGAGCTGACATTGAGAGACACTCAGAGAAATTAAAATTGGAAAAAAACCCCCACAATGAACGAACCACTTAAGTGACAGCAATTATTGGTAGTCACTGGAATATTTCATGGAATGACATAGTAAAATCTTATTAATTTAAAGCCTGTAAGATGTTAATAAACTCACTATAAGTTCAGATTGGTTAAAACTTATAAATATGTGCTGCGAAAACATCAGAAACACGGTGATATTATTGTGTAAATATTTTCCAAGAAATATTTCAATGGGAAAAACCTTTCCCCTTCAATACTGAAAGTGAAACAGATTTTTCTTTTTTTTTTTAATGACAGATAACATAACCCCAAGTCTGTCTTCTAAGTGGGTAAGATTTCATGAGAGTTTACTTCAAAATATTGTCCCTTCTCAGAAATCAATGAAAACCTGTTCACATAACACTGTTAAAAAATTGAGATGTTGGGTCATTCTTTCTTCATTATTTTGTGGGGACAAGTAAATGAGAGAAGTGCATTATTACCCACGAGAATAATGTTTAAAGGACTAAAATATCCATAACATCTCTATTTCTGATTGGATGGAGAACACGGTACTACATGGCAGATGAGTGTGGGAAGGATGGTGCACCATTTGCAAGTGCTCTGCAGTAGAATGAAAGGAATTGGTATATTAAAAAAAACCACATTTAGTCAATTTAACTGACTATGTTTCCAAAGCTTGCAAATTGGGAGATTTTACATTGCAAACTCAAGAAGAGAGTCAGCAAAGCATTGTTCAGCCTTTAAGGATAATCTGTCACATGAATCAGGAAAGCCCTGCAGCAGATAATATTGCCATTTTTCCTTCTGACAGTACCAAAGTAGCTTATGAATTTCCCTGACCATTTCCTTAATCCTTCCCTGAAATCATTAACTCTCTGTAACATCCCAGTATGGTGCCTTAAAACAGAATATCTGGAAAAATATATAAGCTCACCATCTTGACACAGGCTCAGGAAAATAATTTTGAACCAGGCTGAGTTTCTTCACTGAGGTTTTTTTAAAATTCATTTGTTTTTCTTGTGATGGAAATGCTGCAAGTGAACGAATCAGGAAGGCATTGCCAAAGATTCCAAATTGCCCACCTTGCATTCACAAGAATAGGTTTGCAGAAGGCATTGGATGTGCGTAAATTTAGCCCCAAATAAAGGTTAAAACCCCCTATTGTCTATACAAGGTTTTAAAAGTATATTTAATCCAAAAGATTTTCTTATGGTTGCACACATGGAAAATTCTCTTTCTAGAACTTCAGGTGCTGAAAGGCAGAGACATCTTGGACTGAAACCCATCCAAAAGCCAAATCCAAAAGCCACTGTACTATTACCTCCTTTTTACCCACACAGAGCAAAGGAGTTGGAAGGTGGGAGGTGTGCTGTATTGAAATATCAGCAATCTGGAAGGACAGCTTTAGAACTTGAGCTCAAATTCATCAGTAGCTTTTTAACTTTCAGTAAGAGCTCCCAAGTGAAGGCTGTACCACAGAGCTTTATTCTGCAGCTGAATGGTTCACTGAGCACCTCATGCTGCTTCCTATGAGAAGGGAGGTGGGAAAGGGGGGTGGATTTTACCAGATTATCCCAATTAAGAGTTTATAGTTAATGTAGAGCTGAATGAAATATCACAGTAGAAATAGACAGGAATGGGATTTTCAGACTGTGTGAAAGAGCCCAAATCAGGCTGTGTCCAGCCCCTGTATTGTGCAAATGGGATGATAACAGCGTGGCTCTGTAACCCACAGTGTTACACAGCTGTTCTGGCCTCAGCCCTCCCCTGAAAATCTCCCCTTTTCTTTGGATTGTGCTTGGTATTGTTGAAAAAGACCTAAATCTATATTCCCTGCTTAGTAATTAACAATATTGCTGCAACACTTTGCCTTAGTTTAAGCACTGAGATTTTTTTTTTTGGCTTGATATCTGTGGGATTCAGCTGTATAAAATCCATTAGTATTGATAGTAATTGGAGGCTGTGTAAGTGGATCTCTTAATTATCTTTGACTTAATTTAAGCATAGAATCATGGAATATCCAGAGCCGGAGGTAACCTTACTCTCCCCTCTTCTGATGTAAATAATTACTTGGGGAAAAGAAGTAATAAACAGTAGATAAGAGCCTCTCTGTACTGATGAGTGCAGCAGGTGGTGGTATATTTTCATAATGGCCTGTTCAGGTTTCATATCCATAAACAGAACTTCAAATTACCAAACAAAATTTCATAACTTAATATAAGAAGGCTATCAACACCCACATTCAAATCATTAATTAGGTAGGGCTTGCTTTTCTTTACCTCTCTTAGCAGCATTGTTGCAAAGAATACACACCAAAAAGGGAAAAAAGAAAAAAAAAATGTGTAAGCAAACTCCATACAGTTACTATGGTTATCACAGTTTTAATGGAACCATTTGAAGGATATTTATCCTCGACATTTGGAAACTGAAGTTCAGTCAATTGTGCAGAAGGGAAAAAAAAGTATGCATTCATCCTGACTTAAAAGAATAATCTTCTGCTTCATTTTTTTTTACAACTATGCATAGCCATGAATTCCAATCTTGGGGTTTTTAAAAGAATTTATTTACCCATCCATGCTGCTTTTCAAAATAAACATGAAATTCATCATCAAAAAAACTATTTTGTTGCCCAAGTTTGTATTGCTGATAATGACAAAGAAAGAAAGAAAGAATCCCCACAGAACTCTAGAGAAGACAATTTCTCTAGCTCTGCTTTTCATTTAATGCTTCTTTAATAGGATGTAAGTTTTACAAAATGGGTTGTTTTTTACCGGTGATAAATCATCCTGGAAGTTCACAACCACTTATCCAAACTGCTATTAAGCTTCCTCCAATGCATCTGCAACCAAGAGCATCTGCATTTTATACATGTTGTTTACAGACGCCTCTACGAGAGCTCCCCGTTGAAAAACACTATATGCTGATCAGGCAGATGTTGCAGTATCAAATCCTTCATACATCAGAAGTCAGACTCAATTTCTGCAGGCCTGGAGAACCCCTGCAGCAATTACTGCAATTGCTGCATCAGTGTGGTAGTGATTGTAATAATTTAGTACATCACAGCACCAAAACCGGGTGTGTGTGATTGGGTCTGTGTGGCCAGATTTTGGTAGATTTGGGGAGCTTCTGTGAGAAGATGCCAGAGATAATCCCAATGTCTGACAGAGCCAATGCCAGCCAGCTCCAGGATGGACCTGCCCTGGTCAAGGCTGAGCCCAGCAATGCTGGCAGCTTCTCTGAGATGAAGTGTTTGGGAAGAAGGAATAACTACTGCACAACAGCAATAGCAGCCAGAGAAGAGAGGAGTCAGGGAAAACTGGGAGTGAAATTGAGCCTGGGAAGGAGGGAGGGGTGAGGGGGAGGTGTATTAAGATTTGTTTTCATTTCTTATTATCCTACTGTGATTAGATTGGTAATAAATTAAATTAATTTTTTTCCCAAGTTGATTTTCATGACAGTAGTTGGTGATTGCTCTCTCTGACCTTATCTCAACCCTTGAGCCTTTTCTATTAATTTTCTCTTCCCTGTCCAGATGAGGAGTGATAGAATGGCTTAGTGGGCACCTGGAGTCCAGCCAAGGTCAACTCCCCACAGTGAGAGGATAAGAAAAACATCACAATGGGAAATGTTCCCTGTCTGTGTAAGTAGGATGCTTCCAAGTTAATATTTTCTCTGTACTAGTGGTGTGGTCAAGGAAAGAGTTTATAGCCTGTAAAAAGGTTGTGGCAAAGAACATTCTCATTGGAATAACTGGGCCAGAGGGAGACAAAATTGGAAGACCTGAGAAGTTACAGTAGGAGAGTACCAATTGGCCAGAAAAATGTCTCAAAATCTGTAACAGAAGTTAAACTTCGGGTGCTCAAGACATTTGACATTTTTATTTCATGTGATGTTTGTGCAGTGACTTGGTGTCATACTGTGGGGTATTCATGGGTTATTAATAGATAATAATGTAACGAAGTCTAAAAATCTAAGCTGCTATGTATTGTCTCACAGTGGAAAATAGAGTAATTTTTATGTGTTCTTCATCATTTAGCATTGTCTATTAAAATTTAGGAGTAGACTGATAGGATTGTGTACTTTACACTCTCAGAGCACATTAATGATACTGCACAATTCCCCTTTGAATTGGATCCTCCACGATGTAATTTTCTTCACAGATGGAAAACTACTTGAGAGCATTTTGAAGGTGGTTCAGTGGAAGAGTGGGGAGAAGAAGCCTGTCTCTTCTTGAAAATCTGTATCTGCACATTCTGCCTCATGTTCTGGTTTGTATTCTCAATTCTTTCTCTTAAAATAACTATTTATTTGTGTAGTTCTGCCCAGGGGAGGTGTAGAGGGAATGGAAGCCAAATCCAAAGCTCCTGTCTTATGGACATCTATTTTAGAGAAGTCTATTCAGAATCTAAAACCAGTTAAATTTTTTTTCCTCTCTCATATCTGAAGATACTTCCAGACCTCAAATCTGCTAGAAACTGATTTCCACCACAGTTATTGTGGTGAGTTCATCTGCCTTTTGTTCTGGTGCAAAGATTGCCCTTTTTCTCCTGACTCTTTTTGCTGTCACTTACACTTCAGTGAGTGATCACAGCTCCTCTCAAGGTCCATCATGAACCAGCAAGTTGCTTGTCATGGCTTTTTACAGAGTGTGTATTTTCACTTTCAGTCCATGAAGGATTATTTAATTCCTTCAATACCAAGTTCTCCAACACGTGTGACTTTTGTTCCTTGCCAGCATTTTACAGTGGTCAGAGAATAGATCTGGAGAAAAAAACTAACTGGTGGGCTAATGACTGACCTTGGTTTTCACACATGGCCAGCAGACAGGAAGATGAAGTAACTGGTAAAAAAAACCCCAGAATTTCATTTCTCTTATAAGCAGCACACCAGTTTCTTCCACCATGGTGCCTGAGGCAAGACAAAGATAGGAGAGAGAAGACTAAATTAACTGTGGGTAGATCTTGGCAGGATTTTCTGAAGGACTTCTGGAATCCCTTCTCCTTCCCAAGCCCTGTCCTTCACATGTCTGCACTTCTGTTTGTGGGCTAGAGGATGAGTTTCTGCAAAAGAATTTTGTGGCAAGCACTGCAAGTCTTTTTTGGAGGGGCCCAGAGGTTGCAAACACAAAGCCAAGCCATCTTTATAGACTTGTAAAAAAAAAAATGTGGTTCCAGTTAATGCTGAGAAAGAACTTTCAGCATTTAAAGGAGTTCCATTGTCTTGTTTTAGTCAGCATCAGTGAGGTGTCTAAAGTCAGGTAAGCTCTCATGTTTCTCCAAGTACAAGCAGAAGTGTTGGGGCTCTGTACAAGTTCTACTGCTTGAAGGTTGCAGTGAATTTAGCTTATACCAAAAGCATTTAGATATTTGATTGATTTAACCCCTGAAAATAAATGTTAAAGTAATTTATATCTTTCATAAAAACTAGTTGGATGGTTAAAAGTTTGTCATTAGCTTATTAATTATTATATCCAGTAACGGGTTCTGCTGTGCTGAGGGGGATGCAGCCATGTGGTCTTTGTCTGGTTTGCTAAATGCTTCATTATTCCTCCCAGCTGGAGCTTTACTGTGCATGTGTTTGTTTTCTGTATTGCATTATAAAAAGAATATGCTGCTGTGGAGTTATGGCAGCGAGTGGGCAGCACACACACTTTATTTGTGACTCACTTTTGTCCAGAGACAAAATGTGTGGACAACAGATTCAGGCTGAATATATAATCTTCATTAACTTTTATTTGTAATAGATTTTCCTTGTGGTACATTGCAAGAGCAGAAGGTGAATACATCAGACCAGCATAAACCAGCTCCAAAATGAGTATTGCATTCATCTGTGCTCACCTGTGGCACATAACTCACGCAGTGTCTTGACAGGAGTATAAAAATCCATGATTTCACCACCTGTGTGTGAGGATTGTTTGCATGATGGACGGGGTGGAGATTTAGGCATGAGAGTTGTTTTTCAAAGGCTTTGGGGAAGCAAAGGTTACAAGTAGATACTGAGTTTTTCAAGTGGATCTGAAAAGGCTACATAAATAGCTTCCTCTGATTTCCCAGGAAACACAATGAGATCTTCACTAGTGTTTCTGTAGGACCAGAATTGCCTTTGTCCAAGGATGCTTGAATACTTTATGAAGTATGTCTCATGGTAATTAATGTGTAAATTCTACCCTGTCTCTGAAAATAAATGCTGATGACCTCGCTCTTCAATTACTGCAGAAATTTCTTGAGTCAGAGAGACCTAAATAATGTTACTCATTTTGTTTTTTCCCTTGTTTGCCTGTTGTAGAGCTCTCTTGCTTCTCTTTAGGGTAACATGAGTGTCACCTCTCTTCATTGCTGAAGCCAAATTAATTATGCAATATCTTCTAGAAAATCTGCAAAGCTTTGAGAAGCCCCTTCCTTCCCCACATAGCAGACCCTCTTTATCACCATAATTCCTGTTCTGGATGGTTTTTGAGTGTGTTTATCTTTCCCAAGGTTAAGGACAGACCCCAGGTGCCTGTGTGGAGCCTGGTCTAGATGAGGCTCTGCTCAAGTGGTGGAAGTCAGTTGTGGCAGGGCATGTGTTTGCAGCTGGAAAAGGGCTTTGTAAGGCTTCAGGGCTAGGTTCTGAGAAAAACTTGTTTCCATGGGAGCTGGTGGAAAAGCACAAAACCACAGACCTGTGCTGCAAAGCAGATGGGCTGCTGAGCATTCTTCCACTTGGAGCTTCTATGGGGCTTTGACACTTGGTACATGATACAATAATTCAGCCCCAAACTTGCAAATATGTGCAAGCCTATTATTCCAGTGACATTAATTACAAACATTAATTAGATGTTCCTGAGGGTAGCCAGAAGTACAAAAGACTGTGCTGATTTTGGCTGGGATGGAGTTAACTTTTTGGTATGGGGCTGAGTTTTGGATTTGTGTTGAAAACAGTGTTGATAATAGAGGGACGTTTTATTTACTGCAGAGCAGTGCTTGCACAGAGAAAAAGCCTTTCTGCCTCTCACAGTGCACCTCCATCGAGGAGGCTGGGGGCACAAAATGTTGAGAGGTGACAACAGCCAGGATAGCTGACCCCAAGTGACCCAAGAGATAGCTCAGATCATGTGGCCTCATGCTCAACATATAAAGGTGGGGGAAATAGAAGGAAGGTGGGGTGGGGGATGATTGGAGCGAAGGCATTTGCCTTCCTGAGTAACTCTTACACGTGATGGAACCCTGTTGAACACCTGCCTGCCCATGGGAAGTAATGAATTAATTGCTTGTTTTACTTTGCTTGAGTAAAAGGCTTTTGTTTCACCTATTAAACTGTCTTTGTCTCAAGTTTTCCTATTTTACCCTTTCAGTTCTCTGAGTGAGGGATTGGGAGAATGACTCTGTGGGGCTGAGTTGCCATGATAAAATCCTACATAGCTATGGATTAATGTGGTAGATTTACAGATCCCTGTCTGTTTGAGCACTGACAGTAAATCTCACAGGCAGTTGACCCGACAGCCACAAATATATCAGATAAAAGATTTACTGTAAATCAAAGTAACAATTTCACGTTTTGCAGTTGCTTAAGGCTGGTAACCCAACTGATAGACGTGGTGGAAATAGAAAAATGGGAATATCTGTCTGGGTTGCACTGTTGAGGAATACACCTGGTGCAGGTGAACAGTAGTAGGGAGAGCTCCTGGTTGAGCTCTGGGGTGGGGGAAAGAGTAGGAGCCCCTGGCAGGAGCCAGGAACTGCTGACACTTTGCAAAGCAAAGGACACCTGTGATGCTGGCCAGGTGAGCAATGTTCACACAGGACAGGAGCAGAGGGCTCAGCAGGAAAAGCCCAGAGTGTCTGGGAACATGGGGTGCCAGGGTGTAAGAGCCCAAGGATTCAGGATCCTCCCCTGGAGGCACCAGCTCGAGCTGGTTTTGTGTTGCTGTGCAGTGAATAAATTGCTTTAAGGATCCAGAGATCTGTCACTCAGCTATGGGAAACCTGAGGTCGAGCCCTTAAGGAAAATTTACAGAATTCAAACTGATCTCAGTTATTTCTGAGACTCAGTACTGTGCTGCAGTACTGGACTGAGTATCCTAAACTCCAGGTTTAATATGAAGTTGAAAAGGACACAATTTATTTAGCATGTGCTTTGCAATATATACACGTTTCACCCAATAAATCATTAAGGATGTCTAAGCTAAAAATAGCACTCTTTACATTATTTATGTATTTATGTTACTTATCTGGCAGGTGTTAAGAACTGTGACTTTAAGGTTAGTAGTCAGTGTTGCTGATGTGAAAGAATCCTCTGTATCAAAGGGCTGGACTATTATAATAGCCATGATTTGAGTGTCATGCTTGGTATAATTATATGTATCAGAAAATCAGTGTAGCTAATGTTTTGCCTTCAATTTAAAAGAAGTACTTTTGGTGAAATACAAATTGCACCCAGACTATTCTAGATGTAAATTAGTTTTGCTGGAACATGCACAAAGGATGAAATTCACTCTCAGATCTGTGGCTCCCTGATGGCTCATTGTATGTAGACATTAATACTAATAAAGGCCACAGTGACTGCTCTAGATCAGACACCCTCTGTGGTGGAAATCCAATCCTACAGAGGGCATGGTCCTGATCTTGGAAACTGCAGCATTTTGGTAACTTTTTATCTGACTCCAGCATGGATGTGACTAAACAAACTGTAATTTCTCAGAAGTGAGGATTTCTATGGTGATTATAACAAACAGGCTGGGAAGATGTGCCTTCTCTTTCAACAGGGTTCTGAGATGAAATGAATTTCAGAAATCCTGGAAAATGGAATATCCACTTAAAAGTTTTATAACTTTTTTTATATATGTATGAAACTTCTGAATTGGCATCCACAAGGCCTTTATTTTATTTCAGCCTTTATGGAAACCACATAAAATTTCTTATTAAAGTGGAATCAAAGCTTGATTTTTATTCTAAATTATATCCACACTAGGTAAACTGACACAGCAAGTGCTTGTGAATTTAAAAGCTTAACAAAAATATCATTAGCATGTCATTTGGCTTCTCCCCCAGAGCATCTTGCTAGAAGCAGACAGACAGGAGACAGAAGAGAAAAAGAAGCTTGAGGCTTCCTGAGCAAATATAGCCTTAATTTGGTATAGGTTGCTGTAAATATTCCATTAGAAGTGTTAGGGACTCTAAGAATAGTCTAGAATGCTACAAGCCCTAGGCTTGAAATAAAGGCATAAGATGTGAAACTGTTTGGTATGTGAATAATTTTTACTGCAGAGTCCAAGAAAGAGATGGCAATGTGTGACACCTTCAGTCATTCTCCAGTGCATTCATTTATTCTTATTACTCCAAGGAAGCAAAGGTGGAGAACAGCAGATAGGCAGGGCAGCATGCACAGAGAGGAGCCCTGCTGCTGCAGAGGATTTAAAATGCCACTGCAATGTATTGGCTGTGCTGCCTGCACTGCAGCATCTCTTTCAATCAGCAGTGCTGGGATCAGACTTCAAAAAAATACTCATGCAGAGAGCTGGAGATTTAACTTCCTACCTCTTAGGAAGATGGAGGGAGCAGGAAGCCTGTGACCCTTTTATTAAAGGGGGAACTCACAGATAACCATCCCTCAATGTAAGAAATTCTCTGTTGAGGGAGGCTGCTTCAAAAAGCACCTACAGTGTCAAGTATTGAATGTGTCATTCCCAGCTCCTGCTGAGGGTGTTTACACAACCTCATATCTCTGAAAGCAGCTTTAAGCACCTTTGCATTCCTCTCTTCTTGGGCCAGGAATGGGTTTATGCCTTGAAGGCTGCTCCCTCTTGGAGAGGCTGTCAGCATCTTTGAGGGACCCCTAAAGCAGCAAAGAAATTTGATCACTCAAACAGTAGTTTGGTCACTCTCCTGCATTCATATTTCTTAAGTTACTTGAAAAGAAACTGCAGTTAAGCACAGAAGTTTCTACAAGTGATCTAACCCAAACCAGCAGGTTGGTTATAAAAGATTTTCTCAAAATTGTAAGAAGTAGCCAAATTGTGCAAGTTTTCTTCCCCTAGAGGAGAATCTCTCCTGATAGTTGATGAAGAGAAATTTCCTTTAAGGTGAAAATGAGCTAAGTGGGGAAAGAAGCTTACAGAACTTAAAGGAAAACATATTACTCATTCTTTCTAATTTTCTGCAGTAACCTGGCTGCTTTTAATAAAAGTTTCTGAAACCATAATTCATCATAAGCTGGCTTATGGTACTAGCCTTGGTAGACTGAACCTGATTTTTCTAGGAGTGTGATTAATAATTTTACTTCTTCCTGTTCATGGTTTACCATAAGGTCAATCAATTCCTTAGTTTTTTCTCTAAGTTCACACTATATTGTATTAAAGATGTACATTTGCAATCACTTGTAATCCTTATGTTTTAAATCTCTAGTATAATATGTGTTTGGGCTCTTGTTCAAATGAAATGACTTAGAAAACCTGGAAGTGTTTAAATAATTTAAAATTGTCTAGCCCTGCAGTTGTTAAAAATTCTGATCACATCAAATTTGGGCACCTTATGAAAAATGCAACAGCATGGCAATTGTACTTTGTGTCCTGGTGGCTGACCTTCCTTTGCTAGTGCCTTTGTTAAACACAAATTAATTTCACCTGTAGGTAGGGAAGGATCAGAAATGCAACAGGTAGAAATCATCTGGTTTTTATTATGGGAAGGATTCCAGTGCAGGAGGGAGTTCTGTGCACAGCAACACAGTTTGCTGTTCTTTAACGTGTGCTTGGGGAATTCCAGCACTGTTCCCAGTTTGTGTCTTGTCAATTTGTTCTGATCATCTCTTTACCCCCTGATTTGGCACTTCCATGACAGTTTTGGCTAAACCCCACCAGAATTCACCAGCCTCTGCTAAAATATTGGAACTGCCTTTGCAGGCAATCTTTCAGTTACCAAGTGGCTTTAATTCAGACAAGTGTTTGTGTGCAGTCCTCTTGTGTTTGTAGTTAATATGGCTCTGAAGTATTTAAAGTTGGCTCTAAAGTATTTAAGTTTGGACTAGGTCAAATATGGAGCAAAGTGGGAACAGCAAAACAGGCAGACCCCTTACAGGTTCTATGTGTGACAATTACATTGGTTAGTTTAGAATAACAACTTTGTGAATAAAGGTGAAAAGGAGATAGAATATCAGAGCACAGTTGGTAGCACATTCATGTTTGTCATGATGTCGGTGTAGTTTGGTGATAAGATTTTCACTCTGTCTTGTTTTGAAATGAGGAAAAGAAAAAACTGCATATATTCATTTTTTTATTTATGAAAGATGCTCTTGATGTAAATTGCAATGGCTTTAGTGATCTCTGTCTCTCATCAGCATCACCACAGTGTATAATGTAATGATATTTTTAAGGCTCAATCATTTTTTCTATTTTTTCTTGCCACAATAAGGTCCATATCACCTCCTGCTGACAGTCTGAACATCTCACTGGCTGAATGAATAGGAAAATGGGAGTTATTAGTCATGGAAAAATAAAACCACCTGTAGTCCTTGCTTGAAGAAGCAATTACAATAATCTATTTCTATTGTCATAGTTTTGCTGGAAACATGAAAACAAATGGGGCTACTTGAAATTGAATAATGTTCTCAGTAATTTATGGCGACAGTTATTGTTATTACAAAGCCAATGCAGAGTAAGAAAAAATATATCAGCTAGAGATGGAATGGGTACTTTGCAAATAATTTATACAATATGAAAGTGACAGTTTTCACTGGTTTTGACCACCACAATTTTTTCCCCACATTCTATTTTGCTCCTAAGCACCATAGAAATCTCAAATTAACCATGTTGTTTATGCCATTGAAGATAATTTTGTATATGTATGTATATGTGTCTAGATATACATGCAGCCATATGTTAAAAGCCCCAGTTATTCAACAGATTATTATCTTTAATCAGCAAATCATCTCAGTGTTTTGCAGGGCTTTGCAGTCTTGAATATATTTTCAACACAGTGTTTATTTGCATTTCACCCCAGAATCCCTTTCAGGGAGATCAAAATTGCAAATTTCTCTGAATGCAGCTTCATTGTAGAATGTACTTTAAAATAATATTCCCAACTTGGCACGTGTTCAAATGCTTTACTTACTTGTTTTACATCAGACTGCTTAAAATAATAGTTTCTAAAAGTAAATTCTTACTTCTTTTTAAAGAGGGCTATACTTCTACATCTAAGGGAATGTAAGAGCAAAATTTGCTTAAAACTCCATCGAAACCTAACAGATATTGCAAGCTGCACCCCTTGATATTTCTATTAGAAGTGTGATGTTTTCAACATTTTTTAAAATGGAAAACAATTTGAAAACATTGATCCTCAGGTAACATTTGTGTTTCTGACAATACATGTTTTGCTGCATTCCCTTCTTGCTCAAATACAGTTCATGATGTTATGGTAAGCAATTTCCAAAACTGAAAATCTGCTGGCTGCTTGTCCTTGATGCCAGATGTGACATTTCAGATGTATTAAAGGCAAGACAAAAATGACTGCCCTGTTTTCATGGCTTCAGCAAAAGAATTTTAGCTGTACAGACATACTCAACACTTCAAAACCATTTGCATACTTTTTGGCCAGAGGACTGAAGATGTGGAGGAGCTGGATTAGTGTAATAAACCATTGTGCTCCAAGTTCCCAGTCAACAGTAAATTGTTTTATAAAAAATGAAGTGCAGTAAAAGAATGTTCAAGAGGAATGTGTTTCAGGAGATTCTGCTTCAGAGTCTTTAGAAAAGATTAAAGGACTCTGCTCTCTATGCTTTAAGGAGGAGATGTGTGTTTATGAAGACTAACAGAGCTCTGGGTGTGGGAGTGTACCTGGCTGCTCCTTATGTCCTGTGCCTGCTGCTCAGGCAACAGAAATGCAGAATTTGAGCTGTTTTGCTTTTTCTAGAGGCTTTAGCAGAGGTGCTTCTGAGACCTGCTGTTTTCTGGAGCCTTGCTGAGGCTGCAGCAGTGCAGGGGCACCTCAGACATTGCAAGGAGAGAACAGGGCTCCCTGCAGGTGGCTGAGACCCCTCCAGAGCCCTGTGTGCTGCCTGCCCACACTGCTGAGGAAATCACAAATCACTCACCACCCCCAAAACCTTGCCATGGTGTGTGTCAGCTGCTCTAGACCTGCTCCTGGACCTGTGGCACCAGGGAATGAGCCAGCTGATGCCTGAACCTGGCCCCAGCTGTGCCATGGGCACTACAGATGTCTCTGCTGTGCCCAATTGTTTTATAAGGTTCCTTAAAATGAGAAGGGAATAGCTGTGGAAGAGTGAAATACTCTTTCTCAAAACTGCACAAAATTACTGCAAGGAAACATGCTGCCCCTGCAGTTTTTCTGTTCTGTCATTAAATTCTGCTTATTGCTTCCACATCACAACACTGGGAATTCAGATCCCACATTTGGTAAAGAACGAGCCACGGGCTGTAACAGCCCAGGGAGGAGACACTGGGAACAGTTCTCTCAATAGGCAATTTTCTTCCATGTGTGTTGCATATACAGAGGCTTTCATTAACAAAACCCATTTCCTTATGGTTTCACAGCCATCTCTGATATTTTTAGCACTGAGTGGTTGGTAAAAGGTCCATAAAGGCTATTTTAGACTCCTGAAACTTGCAGCACTGTGCGTCTGATGTTTGTGAGGTAATGGCTGTAGCAAAGCATTCTAATATATCTGGAGATTTCTCCTTTGGGTTTTAACTGTTTTTATAATATGGTAACTAAGCAATAATGTCTGTAATGTCCATAATCCCTGGACATTGTTCCTTCAGCAGTGTATTACTGCAGCAAACATAACTGAAAGAAGTTGTGAGCAAATGCATGAGACCCTGAAGAAAACAGTCACATGAAAAGATTTAGTGAAAGGCAATTCCAAATGCCCTCTAATATGTGGGCAAAATATAAAAGTGCCCAAGCTGCATTTACTCTTTCCTGATTTAATAGGTTAATTCCATTTTGTTTGCTGACAAATGGGATTGGATATTCAAAACACCAGCAGCAATTTCGACAACTATTAATTTTGAGGTTCTGAAATAAAATAGCAAATGATCTAAGAATCATGACCTGAGGATATATGTACCTTTTCTGATTTGCTTTTACATGAACATTTATTACTAACAACCAAACATTTACTTTTAAATTAGTCATACAAGGAACTTTACAGGGTATTTGCTGTGGGAAGGTGTCATCACTACATTTACTGCAGTGCCAGTTATTTGCTTTCATGATGGAAGTTGCTTAATTTTTTTTCCATTTGGTTTCTATAGAGTGCTTTGCCTTACACTAAGTGCACCTTGGCCTGTGTAAGCATAAAGTCAGAAAAATGAATATTAAATTTATTTGGTGTGTTTATTCATTCTCTGTAAGTGCCTTTCCATCAGCTCACACCTAATAAAGGTAATGAAGTTGGTTTAGATGGGCAATAGCATTCTGTTCAAGGCACTGACATTTCTGATTCAAATCTTATTTTTAAGAAACTTGCTGCCCAGTGATCATTTGAACATGGGTTTGGTGCCTTGTTGTGTTCATTTTATGTTAATGCACAGTATTCTTTCTGATTTTCTAAAATCATGTCTTATTGCTCCTTCTAACCTGAAGACAGTGCAGCCTCTCTTTCCTCACTATGATCCTGATGTTGAACTGAGCAGGCTCTTGTGCAAACAATTGGAAAGCTCTAGGATTTTTGTTATTGCAGCTGGAGTTTTTAGTTTCTCTGGTCAAATGTTTTTGCAGAGCAGATGTAACAACCAGCCTCTTGCTGCTTGGTTACCAGCACAGCTACCCCTGCAGGTCTTCAATCAGACAGCCAGGTTATAATATTAATATGCATTAATACTGAAATGTAAATGAGAAACTGGTTCCTCTTGGCTTTACTGATGCTGTGGCTCCCAAAGCTTTCTCTTTTATTTAGCCACTAATGTATGTAAATGTAACAGATCCAGAGGGATTAGAATAAAATCTTTTTGTGGATCCTTCCTTCTCCTAGGGAATAAATAAACTCATGAACATTTCACACTAAATAAAAATGTTAGATTGCAAATTGCTGAGCTGGCACAAATCCTGTTGGATCAGTATGTTAAACACCATGTGCCTGAAATTGTGAAGTAAATTAATATTGGAGCATTAACAGAAAAAATTCAGTTATTCTGATGTCATGGATTGTTTCATCCCTGAAACCCGAGGGGAATCTAGAAATATCCCATCTTTTGAGAATGCAACTGCATGGGTTTAAGTATGTAAAATTGTGGTGTTGGGATAAACATGAAGATTTGAAAAAGGTGCCTGAGGTGGCTTAGATGCAATCTATAAGGAAGAAGTTGCTCCCATGTTTATGAATTTCATCACATAAAGAAATTTCTGCCCCTCTTTTCAAAACTGTAAAGATAAAAAATCTACCAGTTTGGGAGGCACCACAGCTTACTATCCCTTGCTCCTCAAAACATTTGCTTGGATATAGAAGATGCTGTGAGCTACTTTAATAAGAGCATTGGAAAGCCTCAGGAAAGCAACACCTTTCTTGCTTGACCCTCATTAATGATGATATGTAAGGTCCAGCCTACTGCCAGTAATTGCTCAGGCCTTAGAAACTCTAACTGGAAGCTTGTCTTGGAAAACCAACTCCTCTGCTTTTTAAATAAATTATGAACTTATTTGTTTATTTATTCACACTGTTACCTCTTTTTAACAGTGTAATAGCTACTAGGAGTAACTTTGATCTTAGCAGTTATCTGATTGCAAGATCTACTAATGTTTTTTTTATACTGAGAATTCACCACAGTTACAAGAAAATTAGATATACAGTGACTCTACTTAGTAAGAAATTATTCAACTTTAATGAAAGTGAAACGTTAGCTAGCTTTGATGAACTACTACTGCATATTGCATGTTGTTTTGCTTCATAAATAAATCCTTTTGCATTCATAGTTGTAAGTGAAAATTTCTGAAATACATATTCAGATAATTAACAATTAAAGATTTCCTTTTTCCTTTCTTCTCCTTAACAATATTTCAAACAAGAAGCCTTGGCAAAAAGAGATAAATATCAGTGCTCTAAGCCTGTAAAAACTCATGAACTTTCAGTTTTATCTACTATGAAAAAAGGAAGTCAAGATAAGGATTAAGTAAAGGACTTGGTCCAAATCCCATTGAGGTCCCTAGAAACACCTTTACAGAGAGCAGTGGGTTTGAATCAAATCTCTGCATGTCTGCATTAAAGTTTTAGGCTTCATCCTGTCAGCATGGTATTCCAATATATTCCAAACAAAATCTGCACTGGCAATGAAATGACCTCCAAAGCTATTTTATTTTCGTAAATCTATTTTTTTACTCAAGAAAATTCTGTGGCTTCAAAAAGATGGATGTTGGGTGCAGGCACAAATTTTATGTAAGATCATTCCACTCTTGAATTCCCCCAAACCAACTTTGCTTCATAAACTTCTTTTCACAGCCTCATGTATGAGTTTTACTTTTGGCTTAGAGATGAGTTTTTGCATATATTTGCTCTAAGTTCTATATGTGATCATATGGTTTTACCATATTTTTTTCCTTTTTTTCATTCTTCATTGAAAAATTACACTGAATGTGAGATTCCTACAGAATTTGTAGGAATTCCTGCATCCCTGTCTTAGCACAGGTCACAGCTTATTCTGAGTTTCATCAAGCAAAATGGGATGATCAGTGTGTGGTAGGAGAGCATTCTTGTATTTGGTAAACAGTTATATCTTATATTAGGTTACTACAGGCTCTTCCAACAGTGGTTGGAAAGATGCTATAAAATTGGTAATTCACCTTATGGGATTAATTTTGTGCCAGTTGGTTGGAATTATTTTTATCTAGATGTGTGTTGGTGCAGCTCTTCCTCTGTGTGGATCTGATCTGATGTCCTAAACACAGAAAATGAGAAGTAGAGGGGGAGCTGTTGGTGTTACTGCTTCCATTTCATCGACATATCTGAAAATCTTTCAGACTTTGTGAGGAAAAATGGATTAATTCAGTGGTTGTTTTTACCACATAGCATGTGATCTTTTGTATTAGGCCATTATTCCAAGTAAAACTGCGGTGAGGAGATTTGAAGACACAGATTAGAAGAGCTGGATGATTCTATTTGTTCTGTTCCACTTATCATGAACCAGATCTGGTTTTCTTACACTGTTATCAGTGTGTGATGTGTACCTTGAAATGCTTTGATGGAATCCAGGTGTAAAGCTCTGAGCAGCACTTGGTCGAGACTCGGCAGAGAAATGTCTACACAGCAGCAGCTGTTCAACAGCAGCTCTAGGACAGGTTTGCATTTCAGTGCCTGCTTTTCCCAGCCTGTAGAAAGGTTAATATATGTAATATGAAGATTAATGGCCCAGTGAATTATGCCCTTTGTGAAACTGTTTAAGGAACCTTAACAGGGAGATCAGTTTAACTTCACAGAGGCCCAAAAAGAGACACAAAATTTCAGAGGTCTCACTACTTTGTCTGGATGGGAAAGCCCAAATGTATGGGTTCAAATCCTGCTGTGCTGTGTAAGAGCTGCAGATTCTGCCTGACAAGGTAAACCAGCCAGAAACCCCCCTGATCAGCCTTGCAGTGAAAGGCTTTTGTTCTGTTCAGACCCACAGCTCCTGAACCTCAATCTGCAGCAGGAAGATTGATGCAAATCTTTGCTGTGCATGTTGGTATATTTGACTGATAATGAGCACTTTCAGAGTGTGCCAGTCTTTTATTTCTGTGGCACATCCTTTTTGTATGTCTGCTGTCCTTTGTAAATGTCTTTTGCCTTCCTGCTCAGTAGGGTGCCTATTCTCCTGTTGCAAATCAAGTTGACTTGACTAAACCCAAGTAGTACTGCACTTCCTATAATATTAGCCATTATTTTGTCTCCTCTGCTGCCTTCTCTTCCCTAGAACTGTTTTCTCAGTGTATAATTAGTATTTTTCTAGATTAATCAAGCAGTTATACTTTGCTCTGGCTCTGTTTGAGAGGAGGCTTTTGATGTGAGTGAGCTGTGTGCATGAATTATTGAAGAGGATTTCACTTGTTTCCTTTACCAGTGTGATTTGTAATGATGCTGCCTTTAGAGGGGTTTCACTCTTGCCACCTGAGTTGGTTTTGTTGTGCTTTAATAAATGCAAACTGAGCTATAAAGGCAGAATGTCATATCTTTTTTCAGTCCTTACTACAAACTATGTGAATCTTCCAGCTAACAAGAGCATCTGACCTCCCAGTTTTGTTTTTTTCTTAAGTAATCAAAACAAATTTGGCTTCTACTCCTTTTTTTTTTTTTCCTGGGAATAATATTTGCTAAGTACTATAAATAGTGCCTGTGAGATTAATTTTTCGCTGTGAGAAAAGGAAATTCTCCTTTTTAGAGGGATATTGTCATATTGAATTTATATTCTGCATCTAAATATTTTAAATATGAAAAGCAAGTTAGGAATGTAACACCAACTGTGAATTGAGGGTAGGCCTCTCCCTCTTTTTGAGTCATCCTGAAACAGGGTAAGGTATGTGAGATTGTGAGGACAACTTAAAATGGAGCTTCCAGACTCTTTTCCTTTGGGAAATTGTTTTTCACCTGGATAGGGTGATTAAATGCACGTCAGAGGTTTTGCAAGTAGTGTGTTGTGGTGTAAACCCCTGGCTCAAGATTCAGCTTAGCTCTGAATGTGGTGAGCTTTTAGATGTCTCAATTAGTTAGCAAGACAAAAGACAGATCTGAGTAAACACCATGTACTTGAGGAGACAAAAGCAAGAGCTATCCTGAGGTGCATTCTGAAAAATGTGCTGTGATACAGAACTCCCTCTCTCACCCATCATACAAAGTCTTAAACATCATTTTGCACCACAGTTATTTAAACATTCCCTTAAAAGCAAATTAAATTAAATGCTGAAAGGAGCTGATTGTGGTCAGATTATCATTTGTCGGGTCCTTGATTGTTCTTCAGATCAGTGTTACATCCTTCAATAGTAATTTATCCCTTGTTTTTCTACTTAGTCTGTCAGGATTGTTCTGCTATTACATTACAGGGAGTTACTTTGGGCTCTGGACTTACTTTTGCTTTGAGAGAACAAATTTAAGACTGATGTTTTCCCAAGATTGAAATTGCACCCAGTAATGAAGCCCAACTGCAATGTGACTCAGCTTCTGCCTGATTTCCACCTGCAACTCAATGCTGTTTAATTAGAGGCATAAGTGTCTGGAACTGCACCTGTGTGTGAATTACAGATGCAGATCCGTGTTTGCCTGCACAAGAGGAGGCAAACTGGTGAAATTACAGCATTTGAGCTCTGAGGCATATATACTGATGATATCTGGAGGATGTTTGGATTGCTCTTCCCAGTTCTCCAAGCAAAATATTTTACATTTATGAGCTTTGTGTGCTTCAAACTGGATTAAGATCCTGGATGGATACTTGTCCTTTAGAAAATTTCGACACCACTTTCACTTTTTTGTGTAGAGCAGGATATGCAGCAATGCCTTGACTCCAGCTGGTGTTATGTCCCCTTTTGCACATGTTCAGCCTGCACAAGCATAGAATCCAGATGATTTACAGAAGGCCAGATCAGACCATGAGTGCTCCTATGTGGTCTCATACTCCAAAATCTCTCCTTTTTCATTAATATCATGGGTCTGTCCTTTAGCTTTTTGGTCACTGTTTTACCTTTTGTAAAATCTTGAGATGTTCTTTTCAGCTTATGTTACGTGCAGATCTTCCTGAAGTCTTTTACACAGAATATACTCAAGCTGTGATGTGAGCAGCAAAGTGGGAAACAGCTCTTCCATAGATATTAGAATGAAAATGTTTGACTGCCTGCATGGCTTTGATGGTCATAAATTTAAATCCTTATGCAATTATAAATTCCTTCAAAGTTTGTCTCAGAATAGTTATAATGACAACAAGCATGCAAATATAGATAATTTGATTGCAAATAATAACACAGAGTAAACTAAGGCTTAATTTTGGGGTGTTTTCATTGCAGAGGAAAACCCCAGTTTAGCAATCCACTGATACTTGAGGTTCCTTTATAAAAATCTGGATTCACTGACGATCTCTGCCTGTTTCAAACACAGAAACCTGGCCTGATGTGACTGAAAGTTGGCAATATGATAATTTTGAACAGACTTGGAAAACAAATGGAAAATGTACAAATACTGTTCAAGTTGAAATATGTAACTGCTGATGTTTTTTCTGTCAACTTTTGAATCAGTGTCTCTCAGTAAGTGAATGACATGGCAAATGTTGATTCCATGGTGGCACTGTCTGTACACTTCTTAGTGCACCCAACAGGAATTTTTCATTTCATGCATCATTTATAATTTGCTGCAGTGACTGAGAAGTCTCTCTCTATGTGTGTGCATATATAAATATACATCTCTTTTTTTAAGACGAAGAAAATATGCCTTGTCAGCCTTCTCTAGGCTGTCAGACTTTTCCTGTCTGTGAAATTTGATGGCATAAATTGTATCAATGCAAGTTTCTACATGCACTTATCTCTGGAGGAGATGGGAAAGAACAGTAAAGCAGTTGATGAAACTTAGGCAGTTAATTATGAGAGATGTTAGAGCATTTCAATCACATCCCATCTGTTGCCCAACTGCATCCAGAATTAACTCAGACCTGAAAATGGAGAAGCCTTGAGAAAACTGAGGTCACGAGGACTGACACTGTTAACAAGGGTATCTCTATCTCTAGGGCTTTTCATGTGGTGTTCCATTGCTGCAGGACCAACTTGACAATTCTTTGCCATTAATATTTCAAAGAAGTTGGATGGTGGGCTCTTTCTGATTATGCTTTAGTTTGTTTATTAAATCACTGGTGTTTCAAACTCACTTGTTTGCTCGCTTTCTGTTCAAGTCATACGAGAAAGTGTCTCTGATCTATCTTTTATTGTGGCTGTTTCTATAATTCTTCAGACATGTTGGTGCATTTCAGAGGATTTTATCATTATTTGTACATTTGATAGGTAAATATGATAGATTTCTATACTTCTAAGTGGGTTTCTCCACTGAAATACAATTAATATGGGAAAAAAATGATCAAGTGACAAAAAATGGTGTTATATTCTCATTTAGGCTCCCCAGAATGTTCATTGAAAGAGCATTTGAAGGAGTTTGTTTCTTTGTATTTATTCTTTCAAAATTTAACAAAGTCCTAAAGTTTTAGTTGCATGTTAAAATCCATTGTAGTGTTTTCCATGAATTAAAATGAGCTATTTTATTAGTGAAAATAGTCCTTCATATTGACAGATATGAAAAAAAAAAGAATTCTTAAGGTGCAAAACTAGTCCATATCATGAAACACAGGCATTTCTCCAGCTGGTAAGTACAGATAAATATCTCTAAACAAGAAAAGACATCGATACAGGCAGGACTGGTGGCATGAATGACCAAGTTACACAGATCCAATGATATCTTTTGACTCCACATTGCTCTTGAGGTCTGTTGTGATGCCCTTGAGAGCCATAAAAGGAACAAAAAGGACACATTATCTTATCTTCTTGGTCTAATGATTGCTAAAGTTGTCTGTTTACAAGAAATTTTGTTTTTGAGGAAAACACCCTCAGGTGGTTTACTGATTTATACAAGATGAAGGGTCTCCTCAGGATTGTGTGTGGCCAGGTGCTTCTTTCTTTGATTCCCTACTCATCCTCCACCAGAAGATTTTTAATCAAGTATCTCCCTTTTTTCTGTTCTTGTTCACCAGGTTTGAGACGCCTTGACCCTTGTGGCTGCCTACCTTGGATTGCTCTCTGGAAATGCAGCCTTCTGAGCAAGTTTGATATCATTTACTGCATGAGCTGCTCTTTCATGCTCAATGTTTCTTCTTATCTGGCTGATATATTTGATGGTGTGTCCGTAAATCTGGATAGAAGCTGACCTGGGCACAGGTGATAGACCTGAGAGCTGAAGGGACACAAATGCCTTAAAGATCCTTTCCTGATCTGCTCTGGGTCAATCCCTCTGACACTGGAGCTGAAATACAGCTCTTCTCCAGTCCCCAAAGGGGTGCTGGAGCTACAGATTCCTGACATACAGGGCATTATATAATTTCTTTCTTTCTTTACTGTTTCTTCTGTACTGCCCTGAAAGAATGAAATCAAGACAGTAACTTTTACCCTTGCTGCCTGTGTTTGCCTCTCTCTTTTTTTCCCTTTCATTTTCTCATGCTGAGATAAGAAAAAAAGAGATCACTGAATATTCCAGTGTAGAAAGGGATGAAAACTTCCTTTTAGTCTATCTGGAAGAAAAAAAACCCCATTGACTACCATGCAAAAAAAGGCTTTGATCAGACACAAAGACAAAGAAAAGTCCTCAGGCATCTAGAAAATCCACCTTGAAACAGATCCACCTTCTCTTCATCAAGCCCTTCCCACCAGTCACAGTTTTGAGGGAGTGTGCAGCCATAAGCACAGCTTTTCTGTGGGCAAGCAAGTTTCTTTTTGCCAGTAGTAACACGTAACCCCACTCTTATCCCAAAGTTCTATTTTACTTCAGTTTTAGTAGGACAGAAAAAATGTATAGACAACATGTTCTAATCACTTCTACTTCATTATGGCTTTTGTTGAATGGCAAAGATAACTCATTTAATGTTTTACTCTCAAAAGAAAGTGTACTGTAATCAATATTTCAGATGTTTCAAACTTAGGAGAGTTATGGTTCTTGTTTAGAAAACATGAGGCAGCATTGGAGAAATTAAATTAAATTGCTCAGCGATTTAGCTTTTTTATAATGGCAGCAGAACAACTCATGCTTTAAAAGGTTCCATAAAGAGTGCTATGTTTTTCCAGCACGATTATAATTAAGGTTGATGGATTACTAGGGAGGAAAAGAATAGTGAATTTTCTGCATAATTTTTAGAGTTTGGATAGAAACTGAAAAACATTTAAACATTTACAGATGGACAAGGTAGGCCAGGCAGCTTTTTCCACTACATAAATCCTTCCTGACCTTTGAAAATAAATAAAAATAATCTAAGAATTTTTTATGTTGCTTTTCTCTGAACTTGAGATTGAGCCATCCATTTGCTTTAGCACACCTGTGACCTCTGGTACTGTCACTTGCTTGGGTGGGCTGTGTTTGAGGTTTTGCCTGCATCTTCACTTCTGTCTGGCAGGGGAAACCTCCTGTGCTGTTGTCATGGAGAGGTGTGGCTTTGGAGAACTGGCAGTAAGAATTCATTTATGCTCCCCACCATATTTATATTGGAAATTTCCCCAGTCAGGGGTAATTTTGAAGTGTGATCCCTCCCCTGTTGTTTCACAGTTATAAAGGAAAATACAGTAGTAAAAAGAATTTCCTCCATAACATTACCTAAATATAAAGGCCAGTTTTTATAGTGCTACAAATTTACTCAAAGTTTGTATGGATTTAGGTCAGTTTGACAGGATTCTCAAACATTCTTAAAAGATAAAGGTTTGGTCTTTTGAACCTGTACGTGGCAGGGAGAATTACTGCATGCACACATAGAGCAGTGTGTTTTCTGCCTCAGCTTCAGTTTGTTAGTGCTTTTGGCAGGAACAGAACTACTTCTGCTGTGTGCTTTAACTGTGCATTTTAAAGCATTTTGCTCTAGTTTCCAGTGAGTCCTCAAAAGCAAACAGTCTGACATCTGTGATGTTTTGCACATCTTGGAAGTTCTTTGTTTCCCCAGGTGATTTTCAGCTTCAGTTCTAAGGTATTAGCCACATATTCATGGCCAGGGCTATCCTTGAGGAAAGGGAAGCCCCATAATTTCCATTTATAAAGTGTATTTTTTTCTCCTCTTGGTTTTTCAGTAGTAAAACTGCTCTTGTATAAGGCTTTAGAGCTGGATTTGTAGGAAGAGACATTTATGTGATCTGGTATGACTGTAGTGCTGGTACAAGACTCTGAAGAGGGATATAAATAAAATATGTATAAACCTGCAGCATTTTAGTTTTTATGAATTATTCTGTTCCATTGTGCTTGGTTTTGTTAGGAATATTACAGATGAGAGAACCATAGAACTGCATGACTAAAAATACCTAAAAATGTTGTATCCACAGTGTAGGGAAATAGAAACACCTCACGGACATTTCTACTTAGCAAAGAGGAACTTAAGCCAGATATTGCTGACTATGTAGAACTACCAGGTACTTTCACCATTCTCTCTCCAATGATAAAGTCTGTTGTGACTTCTCAAGAATGCAGATACATGCATTGATTGTAATACATGCAATTGTCACCTTACACAATTAAACCAGCTGAGAATAGAAAGAGCTACAGAGTGGAAGATTTTATTCAGTATCTGCCTGTGCTATTGCTATGTTTTAGCAATGTGACTGTTTTAATTCATATGAGATGAGAGTGCTCTTCTATTTTGAAAAATTCATGAATCAAATTATGTGCATATTAAACAACTTTTAATAGCATTGACATCAGTGCAATTCATCATCTCCGAGTTCCATATGTGCCAATTCATCAAAACAACAATCTTGTCAGGTACTGTCCTAATAAATAATTATTTCTGCATCCAGCCCTCCTGAAGGGCTTGTGAGGTGCCCTGATGATTCATTAGTGCTAATGTTGGGTTAAACCTTTTGTGATCTTCAACAGAATTGTAGTTCATTGGGTGATTTCTAATTTTTTTTACCTTCATTAGAGTAAAATTTGCATATTTTGTTTCATTTATTACTGACAGAATGAAGGAGAATTACTTCTAGGATCATCTTGTGAGCACTTGTATGGCTAAATGTCATGGTATTCACCTGCAAATTCCTTTCTCTATAGTAAATATTTGATAGTAATTTTTTTGGAAAGATAGTTAAAATTTTTCTTACCTTGCTAGGTCAGCAGCATAGGATTTAGGAAATGGAGGTTCAAGTCTTACTGTCACTTTGAGACAGACACTTAAAATGCTGGTAAACAAACCCTTCCAACCAAAACCAGTCTATGATAATAAAGGACCTTAAATATAATTTAATTCCAACCCTGCTGGAATGGGGGTTTAATATGCTTTTTCATGAAATATCATTTTTCCAATGGAAAAAAATACTAAACTACTCTGATCACCTCTGTGTAATAAGCTGTGTGATGTGGTTTGGGGAAGACATGTAAATAAATAAAATATGAAAGAGATGCTCAGCTCCTAGTGAATTAGAATTAATTGGGCAAGCTAAGTATTTACTACTAGTTGGTGCTCCAATAAATTGAAGTATGGGTATATGAAATGTGCTTGAGAGTACTCATCAAACTGCAAGTGCTACCTTCAAATCCTGAAAAGCTGTGTGAGAGTGAACCATGTCCACACAACATATAGAACTACTCAAACAGCAACTTTATTTTGGTAGTCTTAAAAAACAGTTGCAATAATCTTAATATTTAAAAGAAATAGAGTATCTGGCTTCGCAATTTCGAGCAGAATAAAAATGTTTCCTTTCTATTCTGAATATTTTAAGGTTTATTTATTCTACAAGAGCACTAAAAGGAAATTCAGATAGGAAAGTGCTGCTTCATTTCACAAAACAAATATTTTATTTTTTAAGTATTGGAAAATTTTCCTTTTTTTCCTTTTGTTTCTAAACTTTGTGAATTTGACTGAAATGCCTGAAAGATGTTAATGTTGCCAAGAATGCATTTCCCTGAGTCAAACAGTGAGGAATCCCTGTGTGCCATTGGTACTGATGGCACTGCATTGGATCTTGGGTGGGTCCTTCACATCTCTAGGTGAACAATTAGCAATTAATTAACTCCTTGGCAAAGGACAGGCGTTAAGCAGCTCTTGTTTGTTGTGATGGGAGCGGTGCCTGGGAAGGGGCAGCTCCCACAGCCTCACAGCTCCTGCCCCTCTCATCAATTCCCTGGTTATCCACTGTTTTCCATGTCATCCATGGTCATCAACTCTTATCCATGGTCATCCATGGTTATCCACTGTCATCCGTGGTCATTCTTGGTTATCCACTGTTGTCCATGGTCATCCATGGTTATCCACTGTTATGCATGGTTATCCATTGGTTATCCAAAGTTATCCATTGTCATCCATGGTTATTCACTGGTAATCCACTGTTGTCCATGGTTATCCATTGGTTATCCACTGTTATCCATGGTCATCCATGGTTATCCATAGTCATCCATGGCTATCTGTGGTTATCCACTGTTATCCATGGTCATTCTTGGTCATCCGTGGTTATCCATTGTCATCCATGGTCATCAACCCTTATCCATGGTCATCCATGGTCATTCTTGGTCATCCATGGTCATCCATGGTTATCCATGGTTATCCATGGCCCTGCACTCGGAAGCAAAATCAGATTTCCTGCTGCAGTAATTGAGAAAACCCTGCAGCATGCAGAGCAGCACACAGGCAATTAAAACCATCTCCATCCAATTGCAGGTGACATTTTCGTGAGCTCAACAGCTTCTGGGCTTTGATTAGGAAATGACTACTGAAAAAAAAGAAAAAAAAGGTCATGTCATCTCAAAGTTCTCTTACAGATGTAGCACTTTTCAATGTGCATTTTTTTTTCAGCCTGCCTTAGTAATTATATGGCAGTTAACAAAGTTTTGTCATTTAGGACATTATTTGGGTAAGTGGTGGGGTACTTCTATTGGCATTCAAAGAAGATTCTGTTGTGGGGCTGTCTAGACTAAATAAATTAATGAATATAGATTTTTATGGACACCATATAAAGTGGACATTATATAAAGTATTTCTATGAAAAAAACCCAAATTTTGTATTTGTAAGTCCTACCCCTGTTCAAAAGACAGTGTTACTGAATGTTGATTTAGTTGCATGTAAAGTATAGCAAATCTCAAATATAAAAACAATATACACATAAATAAGTTGAAACAGGCACAAAGGGAGCCTTTCTCTGTTGCTCTGTGTGCATTTGTTAAAATCAGACTTGGCAATCAGTGATCACATTGATCAATAATGTGGAAGTGTGATGTTTTTCAGTAGTTGCAGCTTTATAAAAACTGGAAGCTTTTTCTGCTTCCTCCTCATCCAAATTCTGATTTAAGATCTGCCATGAGTAGCTCACAGGAACAATTGTTCCAAAGTTCTGAGCACAAGAGTATTGTTTCATTACCCCTTCCAGTTAAGAAATATTCCATCTCAAAGCCCTCTGCAACTGCTAATTATTCAACACATCTCTGGGAAGCAGTTTAGCACCATCCCAATTTACATCTGAGGCAGCAGACCCTGCTCAGATCTTGACTCTGAGATGCTCAGCAGAAATTCAAGTCAGATCCTCTGTGATTCTTCCCACCACAGGGGAGGCAGCTGTTGTCCCGCCTCCCAAAGCCAAAAATTAAATCAGGATAGGGATTTGAACTCTGGGCTTCTGCAAATGCTGTTTCTGTTCTCCAGCTCCTTGGCTATTCTGGTCTGGCACACACTCATAGAAGCTGCTCTAATTCAAATAAATAATTAAATATTAATTAGAGCAGAGGCAGGCAGCCACAGCCAAGCAGTTTGGTGTGAATAAATCCACATTTTCTTGTCCAGAAAATGTATGCCAAGTAGGAAGCTTTCTGTTGAATTAAAAAGCAGTCTGGTTACCTAAATATAAATTAAAACCAATATGAAATCCAAAAAAACCAAAACAACCAGGGACAAATAAAACGAGAGGAAAACAGTATTTGCAGTTCATTTCTGATCAGCTGTAAAGCACCTGAAACTTTGACTTTTAGGATTCTGTGCCCCTGATGTACATTTACAAAATCAAGGAGAAGGCAGTTTGAGAAGCAGCAAAATGCATGATAACCCACTGAAAAGGGAAGCAGCTGAGGAGCAGTATTGGAGGAATATTTGTGACTTTTCTGTAGTCCTTGTATGGTCCTTAAGCAAATTCTGGTGACTGCTTTTGGTAACTGACATCTTGAAGAAAGGGTAAATGAGAAAACAGACTTCTAGAAAAAAGGCAGTAAAAAGTATTTCTTTAAAACAAATTACTTGTTTAATCAAACTAATCTGCTTTGATGTCTTCTACTTGGATTTTTTGCTTTATTATTTTCTAGTTGTGTTCCAAAACAATGTGAGCTGTTCTGCAGTGTTAAGTTTTGCTGGGAGCAGGAGGTTTTGTCTGGAGAGGGAAATCCAGGGAGTATCCCAGCCCAGGCTCCGTTGCTGAGAGCTGACTCCTCTCTGAGCAGGAGGTGCTGAGTGCTCCCAGAGCATCCTGACAGAGCAGCAGCAGAGGGATCATTGGTGATACTCTGCCATCTACTCCTTGTAAAGCACCCATTCATCCTTTTCATGAGGAAAAGTAAGTCCGATTAATTTTCTGTTTTGCAAACAGTTTTAGAGCTGTCAGCCTCTTCTGTTTTGACATCTTAAACATCGGAGAGTTTTAGGATTTTGCTTGAAACTGGTTTTCATCTAGGAAGGTAAGGTGATTCTTACTTACAGAGTACAACAGAATATTATTAAATGAACACAAAATATTGGAACCAAACACTCCACATGAGGCAGCATAGGTTTCTATTTTTTCCTAATTTCAGCCTATGAAATATTTTTAACACTTTATATTTTCTCTCCACTCTTAGATAGGGGGTGAAGGGGTCAAGAAGCTTGAAACTTTCAAAAGTCAAGTAGTTTTCAGCTTATTTCAGAAGAGTAAGAGCTCCTTATTTGCTGATTAATTCAGCAGTGGGAACAGTCCAGGGTTCATCTCCTGTAACTTTGAACTGAATTGCCCATTTGAAGTACTTAGAGAGGGTGTTTTGGGATCCTGAACACTGATTTGCAGCCTTGGTGGAGTGTTTGAGGTCAGATGGGGCTGGTGCAGACTCTCCTTATCCTCTTCCTTAGCCAGTGGGGATGGAGGTAGCACTTTCAACTCCATCCTCTGTGGTACCAAACTGTCAAGGATGAGCTGAACTTCTTGTGGGATTGAGGATCCTGGGCCATTTCACTGTCACTAGATTTCTCAGTTGATCTGCAGCACAAACGAAAGATTGCAGTTGTTCTAGAGTTGTTTTTTTCTGCTTATTAATCCTGTGTACTTATAAGCTTACTTAAACTTCTGTGTATATCATAAAGTATTTCTTTAGTGTTTCTAAAGTATTCCAAACACTGCATGTGCTTAAAGCAGATGAGGTCTCAGACCTTTATACCATGGTGCCAGAGCAGTGCTTCATTTAGATGCTAAGCTATCTGAAAATGGAAATAATTCTCCATGTGCCTGGCTTAGCAATCCCAAGTTGTTTTACACCCCATTCAAAAAAGAAAGAGAAGATTATTGACTACTGAAGTTGCAGAAATCTCAGAAAAGATGCCTGTGTGAGAAAGTGTAACTTATCACAAAGGCTGCATATTTCTCCTCCTTGAATGCAAACACACATTCATGTTCTTCTGTGTCTCATTGCTGTATAACTTTTAAAATACCAGATAATGTGTTGTTTATTTTCCAACATAGCATTAAACACTTCCATTAGAGCTGGGCTAGCAGGGAAAACAGTGGTACTTTGTGCATTAATTTAACACTAAATTTTAAAAGTCCTGAATATTTACCTGGCTGATACTAAGAAGACAAATTTGGAATGGTTTATGGAAACAAATGGTGATAGCAAACAGTGGGTGTTTATAAAGTCTTTCCTGGAGACTAGGAAATTTCAGTTACTTCTTTTGTTGTAGGTTCATTTTGCAAACTTTGTTTTAACTTTTCTCATACCTGCTCCCTCTTTCACACACACACACACAGACATTCTTTTTACTCCATACTTCCCATAATAAACCCCATTACTGAACATCACTCCCAAAAAACCAACTTCAAAGTACTTGTTTCTGGCCAAATCTATATTTTCCTCAGGATCTGGCAAAACTTTTTTCTCTTTGTACAGCTTCTGTGATGAAGGTCTCAGCATCTCTGGTTCAGCTCATAGTCCTCTCTGAATAGATTTTGTAACAGAATCTGACCTTTTCAGCTTTAGAGTACAGTAGATTTGGGTGTCATGCTTTATCCTGGTACTGTAAAATCACCTACAGCAAACACACCTAACCTGGAAAGTAGCTTGGAGCTAGTCCAGAGGCAAACTGTGGAGTCTGGGCCTGTTCTTTCTGAGGACTGGCTTGTTTGTAAGCTCTTTGGTCCAATTTTGATTGTCCATTGGTATGATAACCGCTAATTTTTGGGGTTTATCCCAGAAAATGGGTGGTTTGGTGTTTTTTTCCCCTCTATTTGTGCAAGAGGATGTCATAATTTCATTGATTTAACACACCAAGTGTTCAGCTCACTCCCCTGAGTGTGATATAATAATCCTCCAAGACAAACAGGGATGTTCACCTCTGGGCAGATCCTCCATCATTTGTCCTATGGTGCCAGTCTCTCTGCAGTGATACCATCATTTAATTGCTGCTGTTTTCAGACAGGTAGGCTTTTAACAGCCCATGGGCTGCTGGCATGAATTTGGCATTTTGATTTAATTTATAGTTTCATCCTCCATGATTGGTCTTATCAACCCCTTGTCCTGTGGAGAGAAGAGAAATCTCTTCAGCTGAAGCTTTGATGGTCTTATTTGTCCAAATTTGCACTTCTGTCAGACTCTTGGCTGCAGCTCTATATTTCATATGGGAGGCTGTTATGATCCATTTAAATGCCTATGGGGATCTCAACAAGCTTTTTGAAAAGATTAATGACTTAGCTGTGGTTTTTATGATAGTGTTTCCAGAGAAATGCCTGCATACCTAATAAGGTTATTTCTACAAGCCAAAATTTGCATTGCTTGCCATAAAAGACAAATAGATAGAGTTTAACTACAAAACATCTGAAGGTTTACTGCCCATTTATGTCGTTTGGAGATCACTTTTGCAGAAGAGGAGGTAGACAAGTAAGGGAAAAGGGAAATAAGAAATGCAACAGCTTTGAAATGACAGCAGAAGAAGGATAGGGATGTGAGGAATTCTGTATTTTTGAAGCTTGTACCATATGGATAGATCTTTGTAAGGCTGTTATTGCCGACAGTCATGTTTTTATTTGGACATGACTCTTAATAGGAGTAATCTAAATTAGTGTTGGAGCTTGCATAACATTTACTCAAGATTTATGTGAGTGGTTATAAAAAGATTAACTGAATCATTAGCTAAATTGCGTTTCCTAATGAAATCACCAAACAGCAGGCTGGAAGGAGAGGTTATGTTTGTGCTTTTGTTAAACCTTTGACCTAGCAGAGTACAAGTTTTAAAGTGCATTTGAAACTTCTGTGTTAAACCATTTAATAAGTGTTTGTTAAACATTTATCAACCACCAGGAATCATCCACATGCCATGACTGTTTTTGGGTAAAATTTGACTAATATCTGTTTTGCTTTTCAAAATGTGCAGTGTTTGCCTGGCATAAATCATCTTCATTTATTGTGAAGTTGAGTGACCTGATGTGACAACACCTCCATTTATGAGTGGCACTTTGTTAAAAAGATCAGACTTGTGGTCCTTGCTTCCTCTAGATTTGTCTCTTTTGTGTTACATATTAGGAAAGCCAATAATTTAAATGAGATTTTTTCTTTTCCAATTGTGGTGAATAAGAGGTAGTTTCTCTTCTAGCACTCCTTTTAACCCATTCTACAGGTGTATTCCTGTAGGACTAGTAGGCAAACCTGAAAGTAGAAAATTGAAAATGTAACATAAAAGGAAACTTAATTTTAGACATTGTCATCGTGTATTTCCATCAGCTTAAGTCTGTGTAAATGCTAGTAAAATCTCTCCTCCTTAATGAGTATGTGTTAGAAAAAATGCCTGCATTTGCAAATAAATTCAGAAGAAGCAATCCTGATTATTCAGATATAAAACAGAGCAGAACATATGCATGATTCTGTGACATATCTTGCTTTTTTTTTTTTCTGAACAGACATTTATTTTTATAAAATATATAGTGACTTTTACTATAATCTCCTTGTTGCTTCACAAGAAGAATGGAGAAGTGATAATATTAGCTACTGAGGACAACTTCCAATATTTGCAGAGCAAATCTGTTTGGAACACACCACGTTGTTTGACTCTGGCTGCTATACATCTGTTGTTTGATTTGCTGATAGAAATGGTACAGAGAAGAGAATGGTACAGAGAAGAAAATTATGATAATGAGCTCTCTGGTGATGTTGCAAGCTGCTTTTCACAAATGCTGACTGTGCCTGGGTTAAGAGTTTGTCGGAGGATGAACAGACACACAGGCAGACAGATCTGCCTGGGGCAGGGAGGAGCTCTGGTGTCCTGTTTATTCTGCATCCTGCTCCAGCTCAGGGGCAGAAAGCATCTGTACAGCCACACAGCCTGCCCTAATGAACTAAAATACCTAAGTACAGACAAGTAAGTGTTGAAAAAGTACAGCCTGATGAGAAACTAGAACCAAGAGAGAGGAGAGGCTGTGACTCAGAGCCCTGGTCCCGGGGAGAATGCTAGAGAACCTGAGTTGTCAAAAAAACCTGTGCTGCTAAGCACAGAAGAAGAGATTTTCTTTGTTGCTGCAATTGAACTAAGCATCCTTAAAACAAGTACCCTGTGGACTGTTCATAACCCACCATAGTGGCTGTGGGAAGGCTACTAGTGTGGGAGAGATCCACCATTAAGCTAAACTTTACTCCGGGCGGCGGTTAATGGTGAAGCAAAAGACCCATAAAAACTGTATTTTTCTTACAAAAGATCCATAGTGTAAGCAAAAGAAACTTCTCTCCCTAAATAAACTAGAACAAGAGCTGTTTCTGAGGTGGTAAACTAACTAAAAGTCAAAGTGTTGTCTTTTGTATGTTGTCAGAGAGAATGAAATAGAGAGGTGGGGAAGGAGGGGTGGTCTGGGGAGTTTGTTCTGGTTTTTTTTTTCTTGAGTTTTTCTTTTTTTTCCCTTTGTCTTAAATATATTAATAAAACTTCTTTGTACTTTATAAAGTTTAAGCCTGCTTTACCTACTCCTAATCCTTATCTCACAACAAGCAATCAAATAAATTTAAGTAAGTGTGCTAACATTTAACCACAAACCTAAATAAGCGAACTAAAACCACGACAAGGTATTTGATTCAAGGCTTTGCACTGATAATTTTGGAAAGAATTGTTTATCAGAGATTGAGAGGGTGAAAGGTTTAAGCTCTGTGTTTGAGGCACAGTTAAGGTTCTGTTTCATGTTCTTGTGTCCTAGGTATTGCTGTAATACTAATCATGACAGATGGGAGATTTATAAACAGTAGAATATCTTCTTGCAACTTGAAAATGAAAAATAAAATATGGCCATGCTATTTTCTAAGCATTTTTGAGACCAGGAGAACGCTGAAGAAAATCAGCATTCAAGAAAAATATTTTAAGCTTGGGGAAGAGCAGTGCCTCATCAGGAAACAGGCCAACTCTCCTTTTCAACTTTTAATAGGATTGTGGAATTAAAGGAGACTTATTTCATTACCCATGTTCATCTTTCTTATCTGAATTTCTTTTTGCTCTTTTGCAAAGAAAGCTTTGACTCTTTTGGAATATTAACCTTGATTGTGCAGCAAGAGATATCTTTCACACTCTTAATTAATCATCAGGTGTGTACTTGAATCAAAAATGTTAATAAACAAGTTAGAAATACTACAGGATTTCTAATATTTCTTAGAAATGTTTATTTTATTATAAAGTTTTTCCTAAATGTGAGAATGAAAGGCTTGATGATTGACATGAAAGAAAGTTACCCTAAATCATGTGAAGATTTTCCTTTTTATTCCCAGACGACTGAGTCTTGCTTTTAGTAATGTCACAGAGAAATAATGCCATAATTGGACAAAGTTTATTTTCAATATGTTAGGCTTCAATTATCAATAACCACCCTGTGAGGCTTTCACAAGTACACACACATTTCTCCTAATTTGTTCCTTTGGTCTCATGCAAAGGGTAAATCTCCCTTCATGAGGGCATATTGCTGCTATTGATGCAGTCCTAGGGAGCTGCCCTTTGCCTTTCCAGCCACCTTCTTCAGTGAAACTTGTGTCAGAAAATTGCTCTGAAGTTTTCTGAAGGAAGAGTCAGTGAAAGAGCAGATAACAAATGCTAATGAGGTGTCTCTTGGGAGGCTTCCAGCCCTTCTTGGCTTTCACCTGCCCCTGAAGTCAGTGGGGTGAACACTGGGTTTGCAGGGCTCTGAAGGAGGGCTGACATTAAAGCTGCACCATTTGTGCCACCTGTGCTGGAAGTGTGTGCATCAGTCTCGTTCCCAAAATCCCATTTAATGGTGTAACTGCTTTTGCACAGAGGATGGCTCTGACTTCCCTTTTTCTTGCAGGATCTACTTGCTTCTTTTGAAATTTAAAATTGCTCAGTCTCAACTAAAAACTTGACCTTGCAAAACTTTACTAACACAAACAGTCTCAATTATTAAAGCAGCAAAATTATAAACATATGCAAGACTGACCTTTAAAAGAGGTTCTCTTGGCTATCGTAACTGAAGGAAAAAAATGTTTTCCCTTTTAATTTAGGTGCTAGATCTAACAAATAAGTTAAAGTATGAATGAATTGCTTTTCCTTTTCTGAAAAACAAAACTTAATTGTCCTACTTTGAAAATGTATTATTCTGAATATAAAGTGTTTGTTTCATGAAAAGTTTAGTAAAGCTATTTAATGCTGTAAAAACACTCACTGTGTGTCAGCAGCACCCACATTAACCCAGCAGACTGAAACTGCTCCATCCGTTGACTCAATGGGCTGTGAAATCCATTCTCTCCAGAAGCCTTGACACTCTAGACCTCAGTCTAGTGGATCCTCAGTGGATTGAGACTGCCATGATGAGTTACCAAGTGAATGACACTTTAATAAGACCTTTTTTAGGCCCTGACATGACAGATTTAGAGTATCAAAAAAACTGAATGAACTAATTTTTCAAGGTTCTTCAGTTTAATGTATATTCAATAGTTAAAGCAGTTAAATTTAGGGGTCATTTCAGTGCTGTCCAAGCTTCAAGTGAAATTTTCCAAAGAGCTTTATTTTTTTTTTTTTATTTATTTTCAACTTCTGAAGCTGGATCAGATTTTCAGTAGACATTTGGAGGACAGACATTCCTATTGCTCACTGTTAATGGCTAGAGCAGATTTTACATCCTCCACCCTTCTGTCAGCAGCTCCTGTCTCTGCAGGACTGGTGTGCAACCCCAGAATGATTGAATGGGTCCTATTCACACTTCAGAGTGTGCTTGTTTAATTGACACTGCTGGGTGAGGTGGTTTCAATGGCTGACCTTGGACTGTGGGACCAGGGAACAACGTGTGTCCCACTCTCTGATACACATTTCCTGTGGCTCTGGCTTTGTTTTTCCTTGTTGTTGCTTCACTCCCATTTGAAAGGGTTTGGAGAATTACCACTAGAAAGCTCTCCAGTTCTTTCTGCCTTCCTGCTGGGGTGGATGCTCTCTGCTGTAGTATAAAATTCATCCAGAGAATGTCATCTGAAAGCCAGGAAGACATCAAATCTTTCAAAAGCCAGGTTTTCAAATTTCAGCTTCAGGATCACTGAAGGCTTTAGGTTACAGGCTGGTAGGGTAGAAAAGGTTGAAAGTTTAAGTGGGGTGAGGCATCCTCTGTTGCACTGTGATTCTGATTGGGCATTCAAAATACATGGCAAGCTGCTGGCATAGGGAAGGGAGGGCAGATGTTAACTTGGATTTGTCTTTTTTCTCCTTCAGTCACTTGTTATCGTCTGGCTTTCATCTGTGTCTATTAGGATCACTCTGGCAAAGTTCTTGAGATCCCTGAAAAGAGCTGCTGGAGCAGAGAGCTCTTCCCACTCTTGCCAGGGTCTGTTTCTATGACTCTGAGTTTTGAATTGGAGCAGAGTCCTGTGTCAGGTCTTTTTGTGCAGCAGAGACAGCAAAGACCCCAATGGGCTCCAGTGCTGCACCTTCACATGCTGGCCAGAGCTCCTCTGACACCTCAGAACAGGCAAGAGTCAATGTCCATCTCTACACAGAGTCTTGGCTCTTTTTTTATAGAATTAAAAAGAATAATTTATATACTTAACTATTATATGGCTCCCAGAACCTTTTAATCCAGATATGACCATGATATGAAATGCTGCAGGGAGCTGGCCCTCAGAGATAATGAAACTCTGTGTTTTTGTGTTAATTGATGCAGCAGGAAAGTGGCCATTTGTACATATGCTTGCTGCTAACCTTCTACCCTGGGGGATAATAATTTATAATTAGGCCAACCAGTTTCTTGTCAATAAACAAGTTAGAGAACTTTTCCAAAGGATGCTGTGATTATGATGATTTTTCTGTGAGCCAAGTTTATCTATACACAGTTAAAAAATTATAAAAAAACTTTATGAGACAGATCAGATAAGTATCTCTAGAGAGAGACAAATGAGTCCTGATTGTTAACTTTTCTACAGCATCTCCATACCCATAGAGGCTACAGTTTTATAAAATGAAAAGTAGCAGATAAAGAAGCAGCTTGCAGTGGAGATTGAAGATTATTTTATTAATTTAAAAATTATAATGTCTTAAATTTTATCTCCTTAAAATTGAATGAATCAAACCATGATGCAATGAAGTATTAACAAGATTTCAATTAAACTTTGCCACAGTGTTCTTACTCAGTTATTCTTTTCGCTACCAGATAGGAGAAACCTCTCTTATAATACACCTGTAAATGTTGGACCCCAATTGCCATGTTATAATGTGATGATAATAAAATGCAAATTCTGAAAAAATATCTGTAATTAAGTATTTGTATGAGGCTCGATAACGGCTGCTCTAGTTTTATACAGCTTTAAATCTATATGGAAGTTATTTCTTAGCATTCATACTATTCTAACAGTAATTTGTATTTAGTATCATACTCTGTCTATTTTGATTATATTTTATAATAAGGTGCAGCAGGATTAGTTATCAGATGATTCTTAGTTTGCATAATGAGCTCCTTGAATTTCTGAATTTGGAAGCAATCATCCCAGAACCTTGTTTTTAAAAACACGTAGTCCCAAGTACCAGGAAATATGTAAAGGAAAATATTTCCTGGAATGTAGGGTAATTTGAAGTAGAATTTATGAATCACCTTCTTCAGCAGGTTCATGTGTTGGTTGTGAAAGAAATGAAATATTTGATGGATGGCATATAGTGATAAAAAATTCCAGAATGCCCGTTTTAAGTTGATCATCAAAGTGTTCACCTTTCCTGAAATCTTGCTTTAACCAACCAGTGTCCCTAATTCTATCCCTGTATGTTCATTACATTTTTTATTTTTATGTATAGACATATATAGGCACATATATATGTGTGTTACTTAGTACATGCTTTTGTACACTTAATTATATGATTATGTACACATTAAATTTCTCAGTGTATAATTAGCAGCATTGGAAATTTTTATGCAGAGTGATTTATCTGTTGTGTAATAGCCAAAGTTTAGACCCTGAGAATTTTCCACCTCTCTCCCTGAAGCCTGAGAAAGTTTCACCCAGCTCACTTGTTAATTAGAGTGCCATCTACCTCCTGAGGTAATTTATATAGGCTGGCAGTCATTCTAATACCCAGTATATCCCCACAGCTGCTGGATCTAAATCCCCTGCAAACAGCAGTGGTGACAATGAGTAAGCTTATGCAATGTACTTGTGTCATTTGCTACACAGTATAGTTAGCAGAAGAAAACCTTTAATTTTAAATCTATTATACTTGAAGATTTCATTGTTAAATGAACACTCTACCTCAAGGTCAGCTGCTGGTAGAATCTAACTTAATGTGAAATGCTCCCTGTTGTTTATTTGGGTTTAATTTTTATGTTTTCTTTTGGCATTATTATTCTATTTTTAGGAGCATAAGACATAGAATAGAACTATATTTATATACACACGCACACACACATATATAAAAACTATACTATAAAATATGTCCATGTGTATATTTTCATGTCTAAGGAGCCAGGCTTCTTAGACATCCTTACTATTGAATGTAAGGCACTTCAGCCCCTTATCACTTTGGATTCTGCCCTGTGTGATCAGTATTGATCTTTCATGTGCAATTTCAGGGTCAGTAAAACCCCTAAAATAAGGTCTACATAAACAAACATGCCTAAATCCCAATGTTTAAAATGCTTCAAATAAGTGCTACTTCTACAGTGGCTTCTGTAAAACTTGTATTTTGTCTGGATGATTGAAGTTTACCAAGTATTAACAAAATGTGACAATGCAATCCCACAGCTACTCCTGTTTATAATTCATGTGTTGAGGATCGTCTGCCCTGACCTTTACAGACAGCCCCATTCCTGTGAATGCTTCTTTTGCTAATCTCAGGGACCTTGATCAATGATTTCTGCAGAAGAAAATCACTGAAAATTTAGGGAGGAGTGAGACTTCACTGCTATTTCCCCTGTATTGCTATCTCAAGATCTCCTTGTCAGCCTCTGTGTAATAGGATGGGGAAAGGGTTTATTCTCCTGACTCATGTCCGGCAGATCCCTTTAAGTTTTCCCTGAGATATTGCCTTTCTTGCTCTGTTAAATCTCTAAGTCACTGATCCAACCTGATGGAACCAAATTTCCAGTGGAAAAGTACAGCTAGGAAAGACTCCCTTCTGAAAATCAAATCCTTGACTGTGCAAGGCGAATTCAAAAGATAAAATCTCTTGGTTAGTGCACTGCATTATGATTAGGAAAACTGAATTTCACTGGTCAGCTCTGGGCTCCTTTCAAAATATCTTTGGGTCAGACCCTTAAAATATATGTGAGTCTATTTTTTGTTTACACCAAGAGTTTATGCATGCAAGATGCAGATTCTTGGAACTATCTAGGTTTTTTTTTTTGTTTGTTTGTTTGTTTTTGTTTGGTTTTTTTTTTTGGTTTTTTTTTTTTGTTTGTTTGTTTTTTTGTTTATGATTTTGTTGTCCAGTAAATCAGAATAACAGGAGGTTATCCTAGAAATAATTCTGGTCATACCCTTGTAGAGGTGTTATCACCACAAGTATGTACAAATAGGAGAGATCAACATAGGAAGTCAGTCAGTCTGGGGAGGATGTGTGTAAGTGAGGCACCTTGACCAGGTTTCTCTGCTGAATGACAGGGAGCAAACCTATCTCTAATTATTTTAAACTGCTCAATTTGTTCACTCTCTTTAATTTAGAAGACAGCATGCAGTTGATGTGAATGTTTAAAGATTTCCAACTGGGTAGAAGATGGCCTTGAGATTTTTTAAAGAGGTCTCAGGGACAGTGGATACCTTTGAACACAATGCTACGAGAGGTTTCTAAAGTTTAAATAAACATCTAAGCTCAGGAGTTTATCATCCAAACTGAAGTTGCAAACTCCTCTGTATTCATTAGTGTTTTGTAGCTGTGTTTAGTCATCCAATGCTTGAATTAAGGATTTCTTGTCACAGTAGAAGCTTGCAGTCTGGGAACACGGTCCCGAGGAAGCGGAGCATGACTAAAACTCTGGCAGACAGATTATTGGCTGCTGGTGGCAGGAGGAAGTCTCTAAACTAAGAACCCTCAATAAATAGAGACAGCCTGTACATGACTGGGGCCAGGAGACTGAAAGCTTCTGAACCACAGCTGGTGGCAGGAGTTAAAGCCCAAGAGCTACTGCTGAATGTTTCTTTACTCAGACCATGGATTTTTGATCCTGACACACAGCAGCTGAAATAAATCCTGGAATAGGCAATCAGCTCATGATTGCATGCCTGCTGGAGATCTCAATCACATCTGTAGGAATCAGCCCATGCTGATGGATAGCTATATGCCCTCTCTGTGGGAGCTAAACCAGGGCGCCTTCAAATGACCTGCTTGAATCCCCTCCAAATCAGGGAGGAGAGTATTGGCAATGTCAGCGTTTGCCTGCTGATCTCTAGCAGCTTTTGAGGTGGTGCTGAAAGTAGTTCTGCCTCACTCAAAAAAAAAAGGAAATGGAGGCCTGGAGAAATCCTTTTGTGTCTGGTGTCTTGACTTACTGAGGAGGCATTTGGGAGAGCAGTGAGTGAAGGGAAGGAGGTTGCAAAAACTTTTGGCCGAACCAGTGCTGTGGAAACCTGAGGTTTCTGATACAGCCTGTAAAAGCAGATTTTAGCAATTTGTACAGATAAGCTGTTCCATTTGTACTGTAATGGTAGATGGGCAGCAAAATGCAAAAACTGCTAAATTTCAGGGCCAAACTCTCAACAGTTTTCTTGTCCTTCTGGGAGTTTTGAAACACTCCAATAAGAATCTTTTATTGTAGCTGACATAGGGCAACACAGGGTGGAAATTCTCCTTAGGCTTTTACGTGCAACCAAGATACACTGATTATAAAAACTGCAGTGAATCAGTCATCTTAATTAACCCTGAGCTGGCTCTCAGTCTGCAGGAATTGCAGGAACTGTGCTTTAGCCTCACCTTTCTCTAGGAAGATTCAGCCACTTCTCCTTCTCTTGCTTGCCATGGGCTCTGGAATATTGGGGCACAGACCACTCTGTTCCAGGCAATGTTGGCCTCAGCAAATTGATTCTGTGATCAATAGCAAGTGCCCATTACTTGTGAGAGGTTCACTGTTAGTCCTGACAGAAACCAGAAAGTAAAATATATTTCAGCTCCATACCCATAAAATGTTGCTGCTGACCTCCTGGTCTCACATGTAAGAAATCAATGCTGGCTTCATTAATTTGGAAATGATTGTGTTTTGCCATTTCCTGAAGTCCCTATGAAAGTTTTATGTCAAGAGAAGGTGGTGCTCTGCTTGTAATTGAATTCCTGGTGAATTATTTAATTCAAAGTATCTTAGAGTTAAGCAGTCCATAAACTGTATTTTCCAAACTGATCTTTCAACACAGAACAGATCTGTAGATTGCAGCACTTTCACGCTGCAATACAGATCTGTCTGCAAAACAAGTAATGGCACAGCCACTTGGACAAATGCATCTTTCCAGACATGCTGAAGGGAAATTGCATAGGGAATTGGACAACAAATATAGACAGAGAGCAATCTTTCTCATCATTACTAAGAGACACTTTCTGTGTTTTGTGATTTTAGTCAGATTGTGAGTCTGCATAATTAGGAAGAGATTTGCAAAGATATGAAATAACCAAAATAAATTAGGTGAAGGAACACAAATGGAAAAGCAACAGTCTTGATTTAAATAATAATTTTTTCTCATAATTTGGTTAATTTACTGAGGAAAATTACATGATAGACATATTATACCGATTTCTCATGTACTGGAATTTTTTCTTCTGGGATTTGCTAAATGTTTGTGTATTCCTGTCCTGCAGCATACAGAAATACTTAAGAACATGCTGCAGCACTGACATCTTTCCTGTTACTATTATTTATCATTTATATTGCAGTAACATCAGTTTCCTGTCCTCTGACACAGATGCAGGGAACGTTTCAAATCGAGCCTCTAACAAAAATATAGAATCCGAAGAGAATTTTATGAAAATCGAAGTGCTTTGTGGCAAATGAGATTTTACAACCACTTATTTTTGTTTAGCACCAGCCCTCTTTCTTCAGAAAACAAACCATATGGTTTTCAACTTGCAAGAAAGATGCAGACAGCCCCTGTTGTGGCAGATTGCCTCCAAAAAGTTGTCCTCGGGCTGGCTCAACATCTGTGCTAATCAGAGCCAGTCTCGGTTTACTCCATGGCGAGACATGTCCGGTTTAGTTGAGTTTGAACATTTGTCCAATTATCTCCTGTTTTTGTTTTTTCTGGGCTCAGACTCCACAGATTTATATGTGTGTCCTTGAGTCAGTCATTCCTGCTGCCCAGGCTATGCCAAAATAGCAGTTAAAGGTTGTTTTGCTGCATTAGAAAAAATTCCCAGTGGCACGGGAACGTGTTTGGCTGGGGGCACTCACGGAGCTGAGCAGACCCAGGGTGAGCCTGGAGAATCAAAATGCAAAGAAACAGGAAAGATCCTCGGCTGGTTTTGGCATTTGTGCTTTGTGTTCTTGGCAGACTTCTTTGGTGGGTTTTTTATTCCATAGTTCTTCCATTTTAGTTGTGTTTCACTGGCTCTTTTTTTGGTTTTTGGGTGAGTTTTGGTGTTATTATTGGCTTCTTTGTGTTTTTCTTCTGGGTGTTGCTGCAACGTTGAGAAGGATTTTTGCATTTTTAGTGTTTTTCTTATGCAGTATGGATTTGTTTTGCTTGCACTATGGCATTTTTTTTCATCATGGTGCTTTCTTTACATTTTTCTGCATTTTTGGCTTTTTTGGTGAAATCAGTTTGTAATTTTGTTTTTTATTTTTTACTTTTTTTGGTCTTTTTTCTGCAGTTTTGCCAATTATATAGAATTCTTTTCTTTTTCCTTTTTCACATTTGATTTCATGTGGGGGCTTTTTTTTTTTGGGAAGGCTTTTCTGCTAGAATTCTGGAGAGATGTTCACTATTATTTGTATTTCATTTTCTGTTTTTTAGAACTTATAGTTCTCCTTATTGCATTTTCTTTTCCTGTTAGAAAATATTTGGAATATTTAGAATATTTTTTCCCTTTTGAAATATATATATATATATAAATAAAATTCACTGCCACAGATCCCCAAAACCATCAGCTTCCTCACTGGGAAAGATTGTGGCCAGTGTGAACTTTGATGGCCTAAAGGGATAAAGGGACAGCCCTTGATGTCCAAGCTGCATTTCCACTGGGATGTCAGAATGCAGCCTAGGTTTCCAAATGTTAATTAAATGCCCAATGAACTAGAACAACTAAACAGCAGCTGAAGATGATGCAGGTTTATTCTCTTTTTTTCTCTTGCTATCTAAATGACAGATAGGAGCTGCAAGTCTCTAAGTGTATGTGATAACTAAATGACAATGTGAGAATTCCTTCTGTTGCAGAACAGTTGTCTACAAAAATTCACCCAAGATTTCATTGATTGCTTTGGAGAACTAGATGAACACATTAATAACACTGACATCACAGTTAGAATAATTTATGACCCACTGAGTTTAACCACTGGGTGTTGCATTCATGCCCTAGCAATTTATTTAATAATGTTTTCCCACCTTGAAACTTACTGTATCATCCCAAATCATCTGTTTGATATGGTTGTTTCAATTGCTCAGCCGGCTCTTGCTAGTGTAATTTAACATTTTCATTAGCTCAGTAAAAGAAAGAATTTAAAGACTTTAATGTTTCAAAGGCATGATGTGTGTCATGGTGGGAGTCAGGTAGGAATTACTATTGTTTAATGAATACTTTATGGATTCTGTAAAGTAATTACATAGTGTAATTAAATTATTTGAAATTCAGTTTCTAACTTTGTTTTCTGAATAGACTTAATCTGATCTTTGGGTAGGGAATAAGTTTCTTTCAGTTAAGCCCTCTGTAGGCAGAATAGAGAATATGTCATTTGCACATAGGTGGCTTGGGACTTCACAGGAAATAAAACCAGAGAGCTTCCTTGTTTTGATCTATTCTCTGTCTGATGGCTTGTGTTCAGCATGGGGAAGCTACATAATTGCTATCAACTACTCACTGAATTAGCTTATTTGAAATCTTTTCCAATAATTTGTTCTGCAGCTGTTAACAGTAGACTTTTAGGTGAAACAATGCTTGTGCTCAGTTTCTCAACAGGAGTTTCTGTTTGCCACAGCCATGCATGGAAATGCTCCTACAGACAATTCTGCACATATGGGGATTCATACATAAGCTAAATATTTGCAGAGGCTGCTCAGTTATCTCTTACTGAGGCAAACTGACGTGGAACTCAGTGACCACTTGGTTATTAATGTAGCAGTTCTGGTTTGGACACTTCTGGCTCTTTTTTCACTCTCTTTTTGGGAGAATTCAAGGTGAGACTTCAATAATTTAGATTCCCAAGCTTTTTGTTAATTTGCCTGGGAAAATAAGTAAATGACTTCTATCTTGGATTAAGTCTGAATTTTTTCTTTTAGCTAGCATGCCTTCCCAAGGACATCAGTTTTCTTTTGCAGTAACATCATTACAGTTCCTTAGAGGACCCTGTTCTGCCACAGACCACAGCCCGTGGCCCAGCAGGTCACACACGGAACTCTGCACTGGTTCTGTGACTGGCTTAAATGGTTATTAAAATTAACCAGCTCTGTATTACCATCTTTTAGGGTAAAAGAGAACTTTATTCAGGAAACTCAGAATAGAAGCTTAAGAAATTACATAATTGAAAGTCCCTTGGCACTGAATTAGAGCACGGGCACAGTTTTTGAGATGGAATTAAAAGTATGTTTCAATGTTTTAGAATTTCTCTCTTTTCCTGCATAGAATTGTGAGTCAGCTCTGAGTCCTCACTGTGCAAAGTGTCTGAACCTGAAGTCTTGGTTCAGGTCCATCCCCTTACTGTGCTTAGAAATAAATATAAAAGTTTTCATGACTTATTGAAACAGTTGGGAGGCCTGAGCAAGTAGTTAAACAGTCAAGGTCTGAGTATATCACAAAATGTCAGAGAATGAACTGTATTTCTGAAGGATGGAACCAGCAGCAGAGTGTGTGCACTCTCTGAGGAGCTGACCAGTTATTTACTGCAAAGCCTGCACCTTCACTTCCAGAAAAAGGAGTGCATTTAAAACACTTCAGTACAAACAGCCCAGCATTTTTGTGGAAAATTAAATAATCATGCTTCAAGGGAAGATGGCTTCTTACATTTTTTTACCTTTTTTTTTCCTTTAGGGGTTTTAAGTAGGCAGCCCAAATGAATATGTTCTCTAATTCAAGTCTTAAAAATGAGACTGTGCTCAAGATGGACCATAAGAGAATGCAACCTGCCAGCTTAATTAAGTTTCTGGAAAGCTTCTGGGCAAAATTAATATATGTGGATGAAAGCCAAAATCAGCCTGACTGAACAGATTTTAGCTAGCACACCACAACTCTGAGAAACACAGAGACCTTAAAGTATGCAGCCTAGCAATATTAATTACAGTGGTTAGAGAACCGTCTATCCTTTTTGTGGATGCCAATCTGCATTTATTGTTGTTTATGTCCAAGCCAATATGGTTATCAGAACAATCTTAGAGTTAAATTAAAAATTAGAAAATGATTTGCCATCATTTTCTCCTTCAAACTCTTATTAAACAGCAGTTGATGAAAATAGAAAGCTAGATTTACTCAAATAGCCTGAGTGTGAAACTGAGTTAGTTCATAATGCAATAAAGGCCTGTGATGTTAATGCCCTTTATGAACATGAACTCCTAACTTGGCCTTTATGTCTCACTAGAAAAGGATCTGTGCATTAAACACTCAGTCTTGTCAGCAGACACTGTTCCAGAATGCTTGGAGCCTCTACCAGCGCTTTGCGTAGGCTGCGTTCACTCTCCACAAACAGAAGAAAACACAGAATTTTCTGTTCTTCCATCCCTTAATTCGTCATGTCCATGCTTTGCCATGGTGATAGCTCTACTGCAGTCCTCTGTACTCCACTACTGTAATCTGCAGCATTAAAATAGAGGTAATGTGGCAAAGATGGGTCACAGAACCACAGAATCAGCTGAGCTGGAAGGGACCCACAAGGATTATCGAGTCCAACTCCTGGCCTTGCACAGGACAGCCCCAAAACTCACACCCTGTGCCCAAGAATACTGTCCAAATGCTTCTCGAGCTCTGCCAGGCTTGATGCTGTGATCAGTGCCCTGGGGAGCCTGTGTTTTAGCTCAGCCAAATCAGAGAGGTCATCCTGACGTCTTTGCTGAAACACAGCCCCCGCTGCCTGCAGAGGGAATCTCACCCCAGAGAGGAGGTCAGGATCAGAACACATTTATCTGTTGCATATTTCCAACATGCCCTTGGGCAGCTCTGGTGAGCAACCATGGGAAATGCACACACTGAAAATACAGGATTGCACTGCATTATATACACATGGTAATTCAGATTACCTGATTAACTGATGCCAATACACAAGAGGGACATTCTGGGGCTTTAATTGCCCCCTTGAAGGAAGGCAAACATTGCCAATCTCTCTCCCGTTCTGTGAAATGTTTCCTTTTCTGTGAAAAGGGCTTTCACAAAAGCTCTGCTTCTCAGTGTACAGTGGCCTAGGAATGCTCTGAAATGCTCCCTTGTTGGGATTGGTTTTACCAAGCCTCTCCTGGAAAAGTGAATACAGCTCTGAGTGACACCCCCGTGACATTTCCCCTGAGTATTTTTGATGATGAAAGTCACTTAGAAAATTTCACTTTGAAAACATCTTGGTACCAGAAATTACATTTTCTTCTGCTTTTCCTTTGAATTGTGGCTACCAGTAAGAACCTGGCATTCATCAAGTTGAAAACAGTAACAGATTGACCCAATTTTCTCCTGTCATCAGTAGGCTGTAATCTTTAAAATGTAACAACAGGAATGGCCTGCTCCTGACAATTCTGCCCTGTCACCCAGCAGTGGCAGAGCCTTGTCCAATTGAACCAGGTAGTTTCAAAACAACAGAAAACTGGAACCTGCTTTCCTATCTGATATAGTGCTTGCTTGGATTTTCTAACATGTTAGTAATGGGCTCTTAAGCACTCACTGTCTGACAAATGAACACAATAGAATCACAAAAATTTCCTTTCCTCACAACATTATGCTGAAAGTATGGGCCCAATTGACCACTCTGACAGTTCAGCAGATTTAGTGATGCCAAATTGTTCTGCTACTGACACAGAGAAATTTTGCTCAGATTTATAGCTGAACACTAAAAAGGCTTCAAATAGGTTTTGAAGCAACAAAGATATATTTTCCTTTCAAAGCCTTGTATCACCTTCTGGAGTACAAAGGTAATACTTGCACATCATGTCAGCTCCCTCTCGCTTTTTCTGGGCATTAGTGTATCAATTGTTATGAATAATATAGCAAGGATACCTGTTTCCAAAGAAGTTTATAACAAAACTCCTCCGGATTTCAAAAGGAAAGTCCTCTCCCTGGGCTCAGATCAACCAGCTATGGCAGTACCCTGCCTACAGAATTTACTAACACATGTACAAATATATGCCTACAGATACCAAACCCATGACATTACATAATAAAGTTAAAAAGGAGAGTCTGGTATTTTTATCTCATCATTTCTAATCGCATTTCATTAAGATTAATGGCACCTTATTTCCCTTGTTTTCATGTCACAGTTGGTTTTAAATCATGTCTATTATGTAGCCTGACAATTTTTCATGCAATTATCTTCCAGGAATTAGTATAACTAAGCAGTAAACTATTAGCAATTCTGTATAGAATTAAATGTAAAAATATGGTCTAAATCTGGTTGTTTAGATACTTATGATCTGAGATTATTTTAAAACCAAAAAGAATTTTGAATTTGGACTTTTCTCAGCATGCTGTATTTCTAAGGGGTTATTTTGATTAGTGAAGGTTATATGTGGAGTTTCATAAAAGCATACATAAAAATGTGTAGCCTCAAGACAAAAGAACAAATTAATTTCGACAAAATGGAATAATTTATCCCTGGGGTAAGTTGGTGGCAGTCAGCCAGTCACTGATTTGGACCATCATGTTTTGTATTGTTTACTGGGAAGTGGTTTTTCTGTGGAACTGGCTTGCTCCAGGCTGGCTGTGTGGAAGTGCCTGTGGGAGAACTGCTCTCTGCAGATTTTGAGGGTCGTGGTCCGTAATTCAACTCCAGTAATGTTCAGGATTACAGCTTTTGCATGGGAGATTTTACTAACTGGTTGAGACAGCTGTACTGTTCTTAATCCTTGTGCATATAAATGGATATAAATATTGGGGAATACATTCTGCAGGGAGAAATAAGCTTCAGGCACAACAGTCACAGTTATAAAGTATTAACAGTCTTCATAAGTGAAATGTTTCTCATTTTTTACGTACACTGTTTGCGTGTTCCATCTTCCTTTGAAGTCAGTTATGCCTTTGATTTAAATGAGAATCTATGGGACATTGACAATTTTAGTCAACATTTTTTCACATTTCCATTGCTTCATGCAAACAACTCCGAGCTTCCTACCCTTGGATCAAGGCTTTGAGCATCCCAGTAACTTTCCTACCTCTCCCCATCTCTTGGAAACATCATTTATGCTCAGTAGCTTACATGTAGTTGGGTGCATGCCTTTAAGGTCCATGTCTGAATTTTGGACAAAGTTTAGATTCCTGCCCCAGGAGATTGAAATGCTGAAATTCAGTAAAGCCAGACATTATTCTAAATGCACTTCCGAGGTGATGATAGAGCTCATATTGTTTCTCTGGAAAGCACTGATGATTCTACTCAGTCAGGAAAGATTAAATATTGCCTAATAGTTGTAAAGTTCTTTGAAGGTGAAATGTGCTATACAAATGATACATTATTTATAATAGTACTACAATATGCCTCAAGAAATAATCATGGAACTTAATAAGAAATTAATTTTCCCTAGATTTTTTTTTCAATATCCCATAAAAGTTAATAGAAAATTACAGTCCTGCACTCAGAGTCTAACATAATGATTCTAAAGACCTATAGGAAGGACATATTGCTCCCTTTAGAGAATCTTATATGAAACTTCCTATGGAATCTTACAAGTTTCATTTTTATTAAAGTCTGTAGGATTTAGTCTGGGTTTTTTTTGCTGCTCTTGTTTATTTATTTTTTTCACCACATAAAATGAGAGTTTATTAGTTCAGGAACATGTTTTTTATGTGCTTTCTGTAATTGCCAATCCAAAAATTAGAGGATTCTTATGCTCTACAGAACAGCAGCATTTAAAATCAGACTTCTAAAGAGAAAAGGTATATTTCATTTTACCTGTCATTTCTAGCAGATCAAGAGCTGTTACAATGTGTTTAAAATGCATTTACATGGGGTTAGTTAACATAAATTCTTTGTAGAAGCTTTGATGCCAGTGTTGCTAAGTGGCATTTTTCTAGTCAGCATTAGTCTCACCCATTTTCACAAAGCACAAAAGCAAATATAGCAATTTTATTTTATTTTTTTTCTGTAATCTCCATTTTTCTCTGTCCTCTCTTTTCGTATGTTTCTCTTTTATGATTCCTTGACTGTTTTTCTCCACTTCTCCTACTTATTAATATGAAAATATTTTATTAACAAGATGTAATATTGCAAAAACATTTTATTACATTTGGAAAAAATATTCAAGGCAGTAAAATACCATGTAGAAGATACTGTTTTAGCAAAGTTTCATCTACAGGACTGACTTAATGTTGATTTGCTCTGACAGAGCTTGCTTCTTTAACCAAAACAATCCCAAATTACATTAGAAATTCAAGGAGTTGGCTGAGTAGAATTAGGAGGAATTACTTTCCATTTCTTATGAAGTTGAGGGACTATTAAGCAGTACTTCATTAATTTCAGTTCTTTGTGAAAAGTCACCAGCCTTGAGACTATAGTCACAGCAAAGAATTTGAGAAGTACAAATACTCAGAATACCCTGTGGAGAGTTTCTGTACTTGGTTTTATGGAAGTGTGGGGGTCTGTCAATGTTTCTTTTGCCCAGCTTCAGAGAATTGAACTTCACCCTCAATAAGCACCACCCCAGAGCTGGGGTGCAGCAACAGCTCCCAAAGGCCTGAGAGGCGAGAAAAGCGAAAACAAAAATAGTCAGAGAAGCTTTCATTCAGATAAGAACGAGCTTTTGGAAATAAGGAAATTGCTGTGGAATTTACAGATTAAGGAATCCCAGGATTTGCCAGTCAGTACAAAGAGCCCTGTCTCCAAAAGGGAAGAATGAGCCTGTCCCAAAGCATTTCCAAAGGCACTTGGGCAGTAACGGAGTCCGGACACGCAGGGATGTGGAGGGAGCAGGGATCTGATGGGGCTGGGGTGAAGTGTGGGCTATGCTCAGTTTCTGGGCTTACCTAGAAACAAAAGTTAAAAAGATAAAAGCAGATATATTTAATGAAGGGCCTGCAGGTAAATTAAAGGCAGACTAAGCCTCCCCAAGGGGCTACACCCAAAATGGACAATGGTCATGAGTTTCTCAGGCAGAGATAAGTTTGGTTATTTGCATATCAGGGGTTAATTCTCCAATTACAGCTTCAGGTAATGAAGTCATATTCCCCCAGTTTGCTCTCCCCCAATTCACTTTTGTTTATATTTTTCGGGGTCTGAGGCTGTAGGGTGTCCTTGGATCTCAGGCCCAGAGGAATTGTTTTGTCTGACCAAAACGTGAAGACAGTTAACTACACTTCATATGGAGTTTAGATCTATGCATTAATGCAGTGCAGGATTTGAAAAATATAAAAGCTTAAATCTTAAGGCATCAGTGCAAGGCAGGCTCTGCCTGTGATAGAATGAGGCTGTGGGGGCACAGCAGTGAGCAAAAGGAATATCTGCATCCTCCTCTGGGTCTTGTCTGGGACAGGAGGGTCTAGTTCACAGGGGTTGGGCTGTTGGCTGGCTGGCAGTGGCCTCCAGCAGGGGCTCACAGGAAGACACCAGAAAGGGGCAGGAGTTGTGCAGGAAGGTCTGGAAGGAGCTCTGTGCCTTGGAGCTGGGCATGCAGGAGCAGCTTGTGGGAAGCATCCTCACACCCTGCTTTGTCCCCTCTCTGTGAGGAGGAGTATGGAGGAAAGAGCTTTCCTCTGACTGCTGAGTGAGGTCACAATATTAAATATCTTTACTAAGAAAAGATTTTCCAAAAAATTCTTTTTTTTGACTAGTCAGAATTATTATGTTCCCTGATCTTTCCCTGCTTCAGGCTAGTGGGCAGCTGAAATTCCTTCACAGATTTTAAACTCAAGGCAATAAAATAATTTTTTCTTTAGAGAAACAGCTCTTTGGCCTGCATTTCCTTTATTCTTTTGCTTTGACTTAAAGTTATGATTTTGCTTATAGTGTATTCCTACAATTCCTTCAGTCTTATTTAATCTCTTGTGTGTAATTTAGGAAAGTCTCTCACATGCAAATAATGTAACAAGTGCAAGACAAAACTTGACTTGTGCCATTATTGCAAGGGCTTGTCAGTCAAGAATTCTCGTGCTTTTTTTCTGAAAAACTGCACTACAACAACAATTTTGTAATTTTCAGCAGGGAGAGATTTTTCTTTACAGAAGCAGCTGGCAAACCAGATGGAACGTCTGTGTTTCTTGGTTTTTTTATTTTTCTTCTTGCTTTAACTAAGTTCTCTGCCATTAGAGTTGGTTCCTTTTCTAAGGAAAAAGATGTGGCTGTTGCATTCTCAGCATGAGATTTGAACATTTCCTCCTCTTTTAGAAATTCCTGCTGCGTTGTGGAGCTGCTGGGTCAATGCTGAGTTTGTTCACCTTTTGGAACAAATGCACACAGTGTTCCATGTGATACCAGGTGGTCACAAAGGTTGTGTGTAGGAAACAAATGGGAGTCAAATTCTGACTGAAGAATACTCCAAATTGCCCTTTTCTTTCAGAATGGGCTCCAAGTAAAGGAGCATGTCCCAAGCCTTTACCCGAAATAAAATTATTTCTCTCTTCTAATGATTTTGTGGCATAGAAGATGTGATCGGACTCATTCCATTTGGTTCCTTCAGCTCCCTAACAAAACAGAGGGAACTGCATTTCAAGAGTATGCCCTTGTTCGAATAGTTTCCACATTTTCCATCTTCAGAACTTGTGCACCATTCTCAGTCTGAGCCACAATTTAGAGTTTATATTTCTTTTTGATGGTACCAGTTGAGTCCTAAGCCCTTCATCTTCCCATCTGTGATATGTCAGTGGCAATTTGGAAAACAAAAGTGTGTTTATACACTTACCTTTCCTGGCAAAGTTAAATAGTACCAAAGTCTCAATATTGAGAATTTGTGTCTTATTTAGAGCTTCAGGTATTTCTGGATCTGGTATTTCTAACTTAGATTTGCTGAATCACTGTTTTCAATTTTAATGAGCCACATTTGTAAATGATAGAAATACCTCCACTCTCCTCCAGCCAACTCTAAAGTCAAACTGGGCAAATCTTCCTTCAGAATTTTAAAATTTGATAGAAGTGTAGAAAATGAGAAGTTACTGCTTGAATAATTTAAACTCTATTCTTCTATTGATAAAATTCTGCAGGAAGCTGACATTCCTGGTAGCCTTTCATTTAAGATGTTTTCCCTGTGGAACTCTATATCATGCAACCTGTGAGGACGTGATTTTGCTGGTTTTGGTTCAGCTTATATAATTTGTTCTTCATAGCAGGGGATAGCTCCTATAATTTTGAAGAAGTAATATAAAAGACTGTCCTCGCTTCACATCTTGCAGTTCAATTCAGCAGGGATTCTTTCAGAAGGTATTCACTCTTTGCCTGAGGCGTCAATCTTAAATCAATAAACTAATATTTATTGTATCCCAATAATTATCTTGGCTTTAATTATCATAAGCGTACAAATTCTCATGTACCTTCTCAAGCAACATTATCACCTTCTCTGGCCTTTTAATTGCTACCACGTTAAGTTGTATGTCAACCCTTATAAATTATTCCAAGATCTCCTCTTTTACTGATGGGTTCTTTTCTGACATCACCATGACACTGACACAAAAGAGCTACCTGTGCAGATGTGAATTCAGCTGTGATCGTCAGCAGATGGAGCAGGTGTGGTCAGGTTAGTGGCTGATTTTTGTCTCCATGAGAAGAGCTTTGGAAAATCCCTTTTTGTTGAACAGTTTTTGATTCCATCAAAAAGCTGCCATTTCTGGGTGATTAACCCAGTGAACAGACACGTGCTAGCATGGCTATGCAATGTGCTTTTTAAATGTGTGGCACTGTCTGTGGAGATCCTGCATTTCTGTAGGACAGAGCCACAGGTGAGACAAAACAGGAACATTTGGAAGGTCTCCAGTGTTCTGCATTTCCACACAGAATTGGATGTGAGGGGCAGCATGCTTTGAGCAGGGTGTGGAGCTGTCCTGCAACTCCTGAGATACTCCAGGGATGGTTCCTTCCCTCAAGGGAGCATTGCTTTTGGTCATTAACTCCTTAGCAGAAAACAATGCAAAAACTCATTCAACACCATCAAGGGCACTGCATATCCAGAGTCAGAGCATGATGCTTTTACGTGAACTTGGCAGAACTGAAACAAAACCTGCTCATTTACTGCTGGTTAACCTTGCAACCTTGCCCACTGCAGTCTGTATCCTCTCCCCTTTCACCAAGGCCATCAATGTTTTTGCTGCCTGGATGTATGCCAGGCTGTGTTCACTTTTCTTTTCTTATTTTTTAATTTTTGCTGTGGAAGGTGCAGATGGCAGGATATTTGTTTACCTTGACTGATTGAAGAGGGTGCAATATAACTTAGGGCTTTCAGTTTTGCTGTTTCAAAGGCAGAGAGCGAAACAGCAGAGATGCTGCTCTGCTAGTCAAGGCAACTTACCAAATTCCATCCGAAGATAAAAGAATCACTGACGTATTTGAGCAGAACAATATGTCTTGGCATTGCTCCTTGCCCCTTGTTTAAGAGCCAGATGGTAAATGTTCCTTTGCCAGGGTTCTATGTAGAAAACAGGCGAGTTCTTTTGCTAAGGAAATGGCAGGCATGTCAGAATCAATAGCCCTGGAAAGCTCACAGTGCGTGCCTCCTCCTGACAGATCGAGGGAAGCCGGGGAGGGCGGTGAGCTGGAGCAAGGCACTCACAGCGAGAGGTGATTTTGTTCTGCAAGCAGGGCAATTTCCTAACAACATATTACACACTTCTGCCTTCTGTTTAGTGCTCAGAAGGAGCTGCTGGAAAGTGGATCACAGTCCTTCACACGTCTGCGGAGTGTCTGCAGGCTCACGTGGCAGAGGCAGTTTGGCATTGCTGGCACCTGCCTGTGGGGATGCAGTGCAGCCTTTCCTGGGGCGCTGCTGCTGCTGCCTGCAAAGCTGCTGGTTGTTTCCATTATTTGTGGAGGTGTAATGGTCAGACCTATGGAGAGAGATGCAGCCATGCCTGTCTGAACTTGATGATTTTGACATGAGGTCAGCGGCTCTGCTGCATGTCAGGAAAAAAAGTGCCAAGGGCAGCCCGGCTAAAGGGAACTTCCCTCTTGTGTTGTACAAAAGGAAACACAGGAAAGGGGGAATAAACCAAAGTGTAGAGGCAGACTTGACATTTACTATGGCCAGAGGACAGCACTGCATTGGGAATTTTCTATGCTTTCACCACTAATATAAACACGTGATAGATTTACGTTGGCTCCAATTTGAAATTCAACCAACTTCTTGAAAAGAAATTACAGGGTCCCATAAAGCAGAAGGATAATGGATGGATATGGTTTACATGCTTGGAGGGAAATTGGAGAGTACTAAAATGTGATAAAGCATTGTGAAATGATTTACAGGACTGTTTTGGGGTGGGAATATTTTAAATCATTTGAGTTCTTATAGGATAATTAAACAGCTTACAGGACACGGTCTTTTCAGAGTGACTGGTCTGACTGCTATCCTCTATTACTGGATTTAGAAATATATTTAAACTCAGTTCTTGGCCATGAAGTACATTTTTAACAGCCTATTTAAATATGGAAGCAAATGAGGAGATATACTAGGTGCCAGGCTCTCAACCATCCTAGCCAGGGTTAGAAGTAAAAGAGACTTGCAAACAGGAGTGTGGAATTAATTTTAAAAGATTTACCAACTCAAGAAACTAGACAGAGGGATTTAATTAAAGTCAGAGGAGATGAGAGGTAGCTAGATTAATCTTGGAGGCTGGATTAGTTGATGAATGGAGCCCTTTTGTCTGTTCTTAGTTGATATTAATTTCTGGTGCTGTATTCATTTTTTATAGATTTATGCCAAGTATTTTAAAGAAATCTCACTGCTTCTGCTTGGTCTGGTTAAACACCTTTCATTTCACCTACTTTGTTTTTTAATATATTCTGTCGATGGTTGATTATTTTCATCTAAGTTACAGGATAACCTTACCAGTCCTTTACCTTAGATGACTTTTTTTCCAACAGAAAACCTTTTTAAAATCACTCACCAAATGCAGAATATCAAGCATCAAATATAAAAGCATGTCATCAAAAAAAAACCCCAAAACCCCAACCATATTAAAAATTCAAATAAGAAACCTAAGAAACCAATCACACAAGTACTTAAAAGAATATTCATTCACCTCAATGCTTCAGTATTAAGTGAACCATATAAAAAACTAGAAAAAAAGCTGCATTTAAATATTTGTTTGGAATCTAAAAAAATCCTCAGGAACCCAGAAACAAATCTCGAAAACAAACCCTGGATGTATCAAATGTGTTAATATTTCCTATGGAGTCAGGTGTCATTGTATGCCCTTGCCAATGCAATTCCATTTTCAGGAAAAAAATCTGTCTTTATTTCTTTCAGAAGTGGTTGTACCTATCCCTGATAGGCAACCATAAAGGTGTTATTTGACCACAGATTTCAAAAAACACATAGCTGTAGTAGGTTCTTTTATTTTGCACGCTTCTAATCCATGCTGAATCTATTTCAGCTCTGAAGCAGGATATGGACAATGGTAAAAATATTATTACATGAAAGAACTCAATTAATTAATTATGTCCAGAAGCTGTCAGGAAAAGAGAAAGAGACAAAGAACTGGGAACAAATCAGATCATAAGTTATGTGCTGCCTAAAGAAGCAGAAATGTTGTAAGTTAGAACCACGACTATGCCTCAAAGAGATTACTAACTAGTAATTCATATTAATTATTCTGTCCCTGTCAAGGTCCTTTAACAGTCTTTCTAAATATGCTCTATTTTCTTACAGACAATAATAATTTTGTAGTTTTTATTAGTACTTTCATTGCTTGTTAAGGACTTAACATCTAAGAATATTTTTTAATGGGATTTTTCCAGATGGTGCTCTAAATTTGTGCATCTTTATGTTCGATGTTGTCACAGTTAAGCAGAAGGCAAACACTGGTTTCTGAGACTGGTATGTTAATTTTTCAGCATTGCTATTTATATTTCAAACACAGTTAGACATGCAAAGCTTATGCTGACATGTGTGTGTGTATGCACACTAATTATTATAATTTCTTGAGGTCAAGTAGAGCTCATGTCAGTTTGGAGTGATATTTCCCATCCTTCTCCCATCTCTGGCTTTACCAGCGGGGTAAAACTAAAAGTAAGGTCAGGTTTCTGTTCAAACTAGCAACTCTTTACAGCACATAATTACATACATTGGAATATATTGCAAATTGAGTTTCCCTAATATTTCTAAATATTTTGTTGGTGGCACAGCATGGTCAAGAATGTAATTATTTTTTAGACTCCATTTCCAAACTTCTCAGTGACTGGCAGCAGTGAAATGCAATAAGTAGGAATAGGAATATTCTTCTCTTCCTGCCATTTGTTTCTTTCTCTTTACCACCTTTGCTCCATTAACTTTATGCTTATCAATGCCCAACAAAGGTTTTAAAGGATAAACATGTTGAATTTAGGGGAATATTGATAAGGTGTTAAGATAAGTAATGAATTGCATGTGGGAACTCCCACTCTGGCACTGGAGTGCAGTCAGAATGAACAGATTTTTCAGCTGGGACAGAGGCTGCAGCCTTAGAGATTCTCTGCTTCAACAGCTCCCAAAGTTCCTGCCATTTTCCCAAACCATCTGATTCCAGTGGGCATGTGAAGCACCACTTAACAAGACAGCCCACAGCCTCTGACTCCCATTTCATGCTTCAGGGTTTTGCCATTAGGTGCCCACTCAGAGAGCTCTGAGAGCTGCTCACTGGACGCTGATGGAGATGAGAGGATCTGTTAAGGGAGATTTCATTTAAACTCCCTGTGCTCTTCAGTGAGAACATTACATGACCCACTTGATTGCAAGTGATGGGAAATGTGCTACAACTGTGTTTATTTTATTTTGTTTTATTTTGTTTTATTTTTGGTGCTAGAAAGGGGTTAGCCATTAGGACTGGGATATTTCAGGGCACTCTGAGCTGCTGCTTTTAGGCAGCTCTGTGAGCTGTGAGGACTGTGCCTTCCTGTAGCAGTGTTGGTGTGTGTTTAATGGACAAGAATAGATGACAAGCAAGATTCAGCAACAGGCAAAAGGATTTTAGAGTAAATTATGGGAAAAAGTAACCTCTCCCCTGCCACGATACCTACTGTGCTTTACATGTGTCAGATAGAAGCAGCAGCCTTCAAAGCAAAGGAGAGGTTAAGGACAGTACTTAAAAAGCCTGACTGGATCTGTGTTTCTGGACTCAGGTAACTATCCAGGCAAAGAGCTTGTAATTTTAAAAGTAAATTTTTCAAAGTGTATTATATCTGCCTAGGAGATGAAGCCAGTTCTCTTGTCTGCCTTTAAATCTCTTTGCTCCTATTTCTGGCACCAGAAATTGTGCTTAATTGCCAGTGATGAAGTATGGCTGGCATCATTTTGCTTTTCATAAATGGATGATTCGGGTTCATTTTGTTCTGAGAATTGCCCTTCCTCAGCCATTGTGTTAAAGCTTGGAGAATGAGGTGATAAAAAGTGATATTAAACATCTTTTAAAATCCTTAAGACTGAGGTGAGAGGCAGTGCTGTGGAGACTCTGGTGTGAATGGATGGACTTGGAGAGACTTAGCCACAGCTTTGTAAATATGTAGTCAGAGAAAAGTTACTGCTTTACTTGTAAGAATCTACACTAGGAGAAGTCTGTACTCAGAAGAGGAAGCAGCTATTTTATGAATAAAAGTACTGCAAAAATCTTAAGGCTAATGCTCAAGAGCTGCTGTCACTGCTCAGAGTTATATATTAAACTTGAATATAAGACATAGAAAGAAAAAGTGTTCTTCTACCTTCTATCTTTGCATTTTCTGGGTCTGAAGCAGTAAATCTCAGCTTGAATAGATTCATTAAAGAGGAGAAAGAAAAAGACAGCAATATTCCTAGAGAATGCAGGGAATAAAAATTATTCTTCTCTAACTGATATATTTAGCTGCAACATTAATTTCTCTTACAATGTAAATCTGTGTGACAACTGCTTGGAACTTATTCTGAATTCTATCTTTTTAGTGGACTTTAGAGGCTATAAACCAACTTTTCAGAGAATTTGAGCCTCTGTACCCAGCAGAAACACAATCAGCGATCAAGGCTGGGCTCCAAGCTATTACTGAATACTACAATTAACGCTAGAAAACATTTTCCAGTATTTTAATCCATCCCTGTAGTCCAGGATGTCCTGGGAAACAAGGACAGGAACTTCACAGGCTGCAAGATGGATAGCAGAATATAGCCTACTAAATATTAATTAGTGTAGTAACAGTTCACTTTTCACTTTGCTACTTCAGGGCCTCATTTGCTGTGGCCTCACACAGAGAGAGGGATGTGGGCTGTGCATGATTCATTACAGATATTCATTTGCCCTGGCTATTGTCAAGGTGCCATTTGAATGTTGTATGTACACTGATCCCCTTTTAGTGTGTGTATTTTCTCTCTGCAGCTCTCTGTCCTTAAGGTGTGATTTTCAAACACATTTAGCCTCTCTGGTGTCTTCAGGAGCACAGAGGAAATGTGTTGTTGCTATCTCACATGAGGTGATAACTGCTATGAGATAATTTCCTAAATATCTGTACTTCATGTGAAATTGAGGCTCACTTACACCTAACAGAGCAGCTTTTATAGCATAAAGCTGTTAAAAATTGCACTGTCTAAACCCATGCTAACAAGAATATCACTGGTCATAATAAAGGCTGTAATTCTAATTCTAGGCAGGTATTTCACCGGGTTGCTTAAATATTCATTATGCATAGGCCTAAAATGCCAGTACATAGCCTTAAAATTTCACTACTTGGGCTTTCAAGGTTCTAATTAAAACAAGTATATGATGACATCTTGTCTTCCTATATTTAGTATATTCCTACACTGTATTTGCAGTGAACTGTTTCAGGCTATAAGAAAGGTGAAAGGTTCTTGTTGTTACCCAACAGCATTTTGTAAAATCTGCATTATTGCTGAATGAGGAATATGTAGCAGAATACATATTGCTTTCTTCCTTAGGCATGTTGTGCATTTCCTTCAGTAATTTCTTATTGTTATTTACTTTTAAAGCCACCTTAGCTTGGAAGAGAAGCACTGCGCTTAACTTTTGCTTGAAAAAATATGAAAGAAGGAAGAGAAAAAATAAATTTCTCACTGTTAGCTGTGTATTCTCTCTACATTGATGCAGAATGAGACAGGGATGGCAGAAAGAGAACGTACACATATGAAGCATCTTCTCCCTGCTAGGCAAAGTTTAGGGCTTTGTAGCATCACAAGGAACGTCACTGTCCTGACAGCAATTTGAAGATTTTCCTCTGGGATGACTGCATTTGAAAATGAACTCAAAGCATTGTAGACTTCACAAAGAGCCTCAGAGACTCATTCTATGACAGAGTAAGTCCCATTTGGCAGTCACAAACAACGTTTGTGGGATTTGAGGACCTGCCATACCATCCTGAGGGAGTAGTAAAGCTTCCAGGGAGTGGAGCAGGAAGGGAGGGTGAGGTAACATGTGAAGGACAGCACTGCCATGCTAAAAATCCATTCCAGAAAAACAAGCAAATAAAATTGCCTGAAAATGTTCTTTTCAACTGTTTGAAAACATTTGTCTTTTAATTACTTCAGACTTCATTATCTCAGCTAGCCTGTCATCCAGGCAGCTCCCAAGCTGTTTGGAGCATGTTCAATCCTGGCAGTGTGCAGTTGTTCCTCTCTTGGTTCTGAGGAGCTGCTCCAGGATGGGCCTTACAGGGCAGTCCTGGGCTAATTCAGCTGCAGGGAACAGGCTCTTCTCCTCTTGGGCTGCACTCTGCTGCAGTAAATGCTGGAAGCTTCTTTGGGTGTCTCTATCTCAGTGTGATTCCCATGTCCTTGCACACTGGATGCTCCTTTGGTCATAGCCAGAGCTGTCAGTCTATGTGAGGATGAATTAGTGTAAACTGTAGTAAACCACAGTCTTTTTCTATGTAATTAAAAAATATGTATTCCTGGACTTAGACCTTCAGATACTTTCAAAGAGTAGTCAGATATGTTTTGGTCTTTTTTTTATTAATACTTAGGGTGAGAGCTGAACTAGGATTTTGAACCACCTGAAAGCTGTTTAATGCCTATTGTCTCAAACCACTGCTGCTCCTTGCTGAACCCACCCAACAGAGCATCTCTGCTGGATTTGCACCCCTCGGGACAGATTTGGTCCCGAGAAGAAAGAGAGCAGAGAGACACAATTTATTGTAAGATGTCTGCAAGCAGTTACAGTGTGGTAGAGTTCTTCATCTGTGGCTATGCAGGTGATTTTCTGTGCCATGCATGGGTGCAATTCCCAACCCCTCCTGCTGTGTTCCCTCTTGTACTCATCCCTTGATGGGGAGGCTCCCAGGGCTGTGGTCAGAGGTGACACCCAGACTTCTGTGATTTGGTTTTGTAGAGTACAGCACACATTGCAGCACCTATTTAATAGTCCATGTATGACTTCAGGCAACAGAAACAAGTAATTTGTAGCTTTAAAAGGACAATCCTGGAGCAAGCCAAGCATTAGGAATCGAGCCCTACGACTTCTGCAGTACACAACAAAGTTCCATCAGGCAGAAGTGTTGGTCCCTGGTGCTGGGAGAGTTGTTAATGGAAATGTGCAACTCTGCTAAGAGCTGTTCCAATCTGTTAAAAATAATTCTTCCTATTTGAGAGACTTAATACAAATTTAGAGACCAACAGGACACTTCTGAGATTTTTTTTTCACACACTTATTTTGCTGTGAATACTTCATTCTTATGTCCAACTGTGAATTTTGTTACTGTTTAAATTTTCAGTCACATAAAAGCAATGTAAAATTAGCTTTTAATGAAAAATAATCATGGAACCTGAGTGAAGCACATAGCTAATAAAGTGACATTTTATACAGCTGATGATTTGCAAAAAAACCCCAACAGCTTGGGAGGATTAACTACCCACTCATCTCCATTGGGAAGTCCATTTCTGAACCTGTAAAGTAACACTGATTTAATATTTTTGTGCCCTTCTCCTTAACCACCCCTATTTTATTGTCCAGAGGATACCTTTGTTTTCTGTGCCTCAGTCTCAGCAGTCCCAGTGGCTGTAGGTATGTTTATATCATCCAAATCTGTCCAGTATCAATATTATAAGATGGAAATCCAGACACATGACAGAGCCTGTGCAATCAGTAGAGCTGATGACAGAACTAATGCACGCCACTGATCAGTGTATTCTGTGACTTTTTGACAAGACATTTATTCAATTTTAAGAGTCAGCACATATTTCCACCATCACGATTTAGCCATCAGTGGAGTGGTGATCAGCATTTACCCAGTTTGATTCCATTCCCAGTAAATTATGGGAAAAAAGGGCCAGGTTTGAATCTTACATGTGAGGTCAGGACCACACAGTTTCTATATTTAACTATGGAGAAATCCATCATGCCTCACTTCAGTCGAGGAAAACCAAACATGAGTAATGAGGAGGGATAATTGAGAAGTGAGCAAAAGTCATCAAAAATTCTACTCCAATCACTATTCCCAGAAGTCAGCATGGTCACGTAGAGGAAATGTGCCTTTGAGAAGGTGAATCACTCAGTCTCTGTATCAGTGCTGTCACTTGTCCACCAGGGGAGATGGCTGCTGAACATGAAAGAGATGGGTAATAAATGTATTAGTTGTTGTTATAAAGATTTGTGTAAGTACACAAATGGTTAAAATGGTTAAAATTATTGTTATTTGTCATTTTTCATTTAGATGCTGATGGAAACCCTCCTGTAAGGGTGAGATTCCCCTATGCTGCCCAAGGAGTTTTGCTGTCAGAGCATGCCCTGGGTGCCAGTTTTCTGAACAAGCTGAGACCCCCTAAAAATGGACTGAATGAACCCTGCTGTGATGTGAACAACAGGGCATAAGCTTGAGAGTCTCTTCCTGGGTGAGACCAAAAGAGGAAAGAGACCCTATTTTTCCTCTGTGTTCTGAGGATGGCAGGTGGAGAGATGTGTCTGAGTGACAGATAAGCACAAGCCTGGCTCTTCACCTGTCTCCTTTCTGAGTAGCAGAACTGCTTGACACTTAGTGATGGCTGATTTATTAACTGGGTTTGACCCGCATTTATTGAGTTAGCACAAGCAAAATAACATCTGCCAGCTTCTGCCACTGTCAATGAAAGTTAATGTTTTAATGTGGCTACCTGAACCACAAACATCCTAAATCTTTCCATTTCAAGAAGTGCCCACACCTGAAAATTAAACTATTCCTTATTATACATGGATTGTTCTGCCATTTTTATTTAAATATATTTATGTATAAATGTGATATCTAGTTCTATTTATAGTGTCTTTAAAAATATATATATATGTATGCAGCCTAGTACAGAATTGCAAAGCTGTTGATAGCAAGCAGTACAAATATTTACAATCCAAATGAGCAGGAAAAACATGTGCTGTTATGCTAACTTACCATTGGAAGCGTGTCATGCATGGCTGAACAACTGAGCATTAAAAGCTGAGAAAATGCTAAATGGTGCTGATTAAAAAAAAAAAAAAGAAAAGGTCCCTAAAGGCCAAGGACTCAAACAGATTTACTCCATGAAAAATGCAATCTGTTTTCAAACCCTTGTACAACAGCAGCCCTAATCTGTTAATCAGTAAGACTTAAATAACTATTTTTATTTATAACAGCACCCTAAATGTTTAAACCGTGTTCAGCCATATGGAAGCAGAGTGTTCGGAGACATCAGTCACTTCACATATTCCACATGGGAGAAGGACAGATCAGGGAACACCAGCCAAACACGGGATCATGGGGGAAGTGTTCGTGTGCATCACACGTGAAGCTAAATCAAGAGTTAGTTCTAGAGGAGGCACTGGACTGTGAGACAACAGCTCTGGATTTCATTCCCCTCTCTCCCAGCAGTATGACTAAGTTCTCTGATTTTCTGCAGTTTTCTTTCTTCCTAGTCCCTCTCTCTCCTGTAAAGAGGGTTTTTTCTGTAGCAAAGCCTGTTTGACACCGAGTGTGTGTGAGCTTTCCCAAGCCAAACTGAAACCACATCCCAGCAGGACTGTTGGTGCTACTGCATTTCTGTGTTACAGAAATTATCTTCTGCTGAAATACCACTGTCCTACCATTCCCAGTCCTAATGAAAACTCTGCAAGTTGGTGTTTAGTGAGTATCATTTGTAATCAAAATGAAAAATGAGTTTAGTTTGGAGTACTGCTGGTAAAACTAATTATTAATGGCCCCCCACAGGGACACTGAACGAAGGAAAGTTTTGGTAAATATTCCTGAATTAAGGTGGCATATCTGCAAACCACAGCTGGTAATAGGTAGCTGAGAGTTTCATAGATGTCCTGGATAAATAGCACAGGTCTTCTGTATGTGTTTATTCTGCTTGCCTAAACTGGTTTGCAAACCCTTACCCACTGTAGCAGAAAAGGGTGCATCTTAAACTACAATTAAGTTTCTCCTCCTATGTTTAGCAAATGAAGGTGAGAGGCAGCTGGGACCATTGCCTGCTCCCCAGGTTAAAAATAAATAAATATATTCAGTAAGAGGTTTTGACCTCTTAAGCCAAGAATGGGATTTTTTTTGTCCTTTCCCTCAATAATATTAAAATCTTCTTTTCTGGAACTGTGAAACAAGGCTGAAATAAAGGATGCATTCTATTATAATGTCATGTATTCTAATATGGAAATATTTAAAACATCTTTCTTTAGGTTTGGCAGAGGTTACCAGAGATATAATAAAATGAAAAGCATTTACTTGGAGACCAATCTCCTTTCTGAGCTCTAGGTAGGTTGTTTTTTTGGTTTTTTTTGTGAGTTTGACTGAAAAGAGAACTTCACAGGAGTAATTCCATATTTAGGTATTGAAAAATAAAATCCAATTCACATTCTCTACTCCATAACAGATGATTTATATGTTGTTGCATAGTACCACGATGCTCAGTTCCATGTTACAGTGCCATTACTTTTCCTCTACTGCCAAATACCAAGAAGATGTAACTCTGTCTGAACCTAGCTGAGGCTTTCTGGCATCCAGGGTCATGTTTCTCATGTGATAAATCCACCACTTTTACAGAGAGCCTGAGTAATGTTGCTGTAGCTCATTTCAAGTGTTTAAATATTTTATTTAAACTCAAACATACAAGGTAAAGAGGAAAAGCACAGGGATGGTGTGAGCTGAAGCACTGCATGTCAGAATGAAAAACAATAAGGAAAACAGAGCTCAGAAAGGTTAAGGTAAAGCTCAGCAACATATTACATGTTTTTCTTGTATACCACAATGTTTTCTCTAACTAGAAAAAGCTATGAGTAAACTTAAAGCAAATCCCTTGGGAAAATGCAGAGCTCAAATCACAAGAGATGGGAATGATCCTTTCTGTAATAAAAACGAAGGTGATTTTTATTTCATAATTCTTTTTCAATAAACAAAATGTCAGACCCATGAATGTCCCCTGTTGTGACATCAGGAAAGTCACCCCACTGGTACTGCAGATGGCCACAAAGAAAAATCAGAGAAAAATCAGAACTGGCCAAGATCTGTAAAACCACCTCTGCTTCTTTAAGTGAGCCACAGTGCCAATTCACTGACAAAAAATTCACACAAAGGCTAATCAACCCTTACTTTTCAGAATGTCTCCTTAGAGAAAAAGATGTATTTTTACTTTTGTTTGAATATTTTAAGGCAAAGTTGGCTTTTTCTTTTTTTCTCCCCCCCCGCCATGTTGAACAAATTGGTATTTTTCTGCTTACATGGCTTAAAATAATTAATTTGTGATGGGCCCCACATTCAGAAGTGTGTTGTATAGTCCAGCTGGTGTCACTGAACTCCAAATCTATTGCTATTGTGTTTATGACTGCTAACAGGTTATGGTTTAATTAGCAATGGCCTGTCATCTGCACAGTGTATAGGTGTGATGTGCCTGACTTTGCATGAAAATGCACTGAGGTTACTGCTGGATAAAGTAATTTCAAGTTCCACACCTTGGCCAGGGTAGATATGTTGTGTTATCAAGTTGTCAGAACTGTTAGATGGTTTCATTTATTTTCTTTGTGGTGTTTGAAAGTCATGCCTGCGTCTGCTGTTATGGCTTAGTTTCTGCATAGCTCTTTAATTTGTAGAGGTCTCATTGACAGCAAGAAAAATTAATACTGGAGCCAGTGGAATACATAATGCTTGTCTGCAAAATGGTGCCTCATCACATCCAAACAAAGTTGGGAAGGTGAGGGGAGGCATTATAATTCCCCAGGATAACTGGATTGCAGGATGCAAATGTTCATGGTTAAAATAAGAGCAGTGTTACCCTCAGTGCTACAATAAGGTTTCACATAAACTTTGTGTTAAAACTGTGCTCGTAGGAGGAATTTGGATGTATTTAGGGCATTATGCATGCGAGGTCTGTTTGATTAAGATTTAAATGTGTATGTGAGAACCTGATAAATGTGAGTCCCGTGTGACTGGAGGGAGTGAAGGACAGTATAAAAATGAAAAAGCAAAATAGATAAATACTGAAATGAATAATGTAGTACCTTGAAGAAGCCAAGAAAGTGAGGAAAAAGATATGAAATGTCTCTCAAAAGGGAATGGTGCTGTCGTATTTCTTTCAAGGCAGGGAAAAACAGGATTTGAAATTACAGCAATGATATTCAGCAAATGTTTGTTGGAATATTAAAATATTTGTATGAAACTAGTTTGGGTTGATTAAAAAGGTCTTTTAACAAACTCTTACATAAAGCTCTCCACAACCTGTTTGAATGGATGGGGAAACAGAGTCACTGAGTAAGAAGTTTGTCCATGACCCTTGAAAATATGAGAGAAAGAGCAGAAAGCCCAGGTACCTTTGCTTGCTTTGGCCTTTGCCTTTCAGAGAGCACATCCCTTCTTGCTTTGGATCCTGAAGTTCTGGCTGTATTGTTGACAGATCTGAATTTTTTTTTACTTTCTTCTGGGGCATGTAGTGATGGCTTCTGTTGGCAGCATGCCAGAATAATTGGATTAAGAAGGTGAACCACTTATTTTCCATTGAATAAATATTTCTAAAGCCTGCCCAAGGTATTGCTCCATCTGGTTCCACCTGGCATTTTGAAACACGTTTCATTTAACGTGTTTAGTAGAGATGTACAAACATAAAGCCAAAAGCAGCAGTGAGACTAAATGGGTATGTAATTCACACCTCTTTCTGCCATTTAGGCTGTGCCCTTCGGCTCAGAATTGATTTCAGTGTGGAGAATCTGAACTGTGCTCTGTGTGTGACAGTGCCTTGGGAAACCCAAACGTGGCTTGAAAATGTGCACATATCAAAACAATGTGGAAGTTACCTAAGAAGATTGAATCATGGGTTATTTTAAATTTTGTGCTTGTTTATTTACTTTAAAAAGCAACATAACTCACTGTATTCAAATCAGTTTCCCTTGAAGCCTTCATTCAGGAATAATATATATCTAAATTAAAAAAAAAATTGAACGATTTAATGATTTCATGGCTCTCCCACTTGGTTTATTTTCTTAAAGAAAAAAAAAAATTAAAAATCATTTGCTTCTGAGTTCCAAGAGTTTTAACTGGACACCATGGCCTATCTCTCTCTAGTACTAAATTACAGCTGCATATATATAATAAAATTATTTATCAGTGTTTGCATAGCACTTCTCATTCAGAAGGATCCAGAAGTACTCAATAACCTTGAAAAATTATAATACAAACGACACCAAGGCATACTTTCCCCATCATTGAAATGCAGGCAGGACTCTGCTCTTGACAGAGCAATCTCCTGCTCTGATATGGTGCATCCTGCATCCCTGTGTTATTGTGGGCTGCTCTGGGGAGGCCATGCACAGAATGGCAAATGAAGCATTGTACTTTGTGTGTTACTTTTTATGTGGGGCTGTTAAATATAAATATTGCAAAGCCATTTCTGTCATAAGCTTTCTATACTGTAATCATTTCCTCTGCTTGGATGGAATATTAAGTGTTTGGCTGGAAGTATTGTAGGTCACTTGCAGTGGCTGTTCAGTTAGACACAGACCTGACCTTCATCTGCTTAATTCCCTCCTTCAGCCACAAGCAAACGCTTGTGGAGATTAATGAGAATTGTCTGTCACCTTTCTCTGAAGTACTAAAGAATTAGTTTAAAAACTGAAATTATTTATGAGTTGCATTTAGAGTCTTTACATGAAGCATCTTCTCATTTTAGTAATTCTTAGAATTAGGAGTTCAGTGTGAACTTGAAATGTTCTTAATGCATATTTGAGTGGACCAATGAGACAGTGAATGTCATGTATTAGTTCCTGAGCAGATTCAGTGTGGGAGTTTGTCCATTGTCCTGAGAAGACAACAATCCAAATAGGGTGGACACTGAAGTAAATAAGTCAGCATTTAGCTAGGTTGCATTCAGATAATTTTTTTATACTTATGATAGCTTTAATTTTGTTTAGCACTTCCTCCTCCTTTGTTTCCATAACGTCTGTGAAATTGCAGAGTTAACTTTTCCTGTGCTCACTCCTAGGAAAAGTAATGCAGCAGAAATAAGACAGGCATCAATGACAGGCAGTGTCAACTCCTTCTTGCAGACATCAATCATCTCTTCCCAGCACCTCAGAGACAGCAGGCTTTGGGTGAGCAGTAGCACTTCATTATTTTCTTCACTTTCTGTGGCGTTTCCCTGGTTAAACAAGTCCAGGCAGAAACAACAGAGTCCAAGTGGACATTTGCACCCTTCCTGAGGGCTTGACCTGCCTCCTTGGTGAGCAACTTCTCTTTGGTAAGCTGAGCCCTGAGGGTTTATACATGGCAATACACAAGTGTAAAAATGAATGCAAGCTATGTCTGTGCTCTGAGGCACTTTGCATTTACCTGAGGGCTACAAAACCACATGTTCTATTGCAATTGCTCCCTGTGGGAGTTTTTCAGAAAGGTGCTGCATGTTTTGGATTTTCAGCATGTCCAGGTTTCACCAAACTGTCTGAGGCTTCATTTAGGCAAGGGTATTTCAGAATTCAGTTTTATGTATCTCACTAATGGTGTTAGAAATGCCTTTGGACCAGGGAAGTGTTATGGGACTCCCAGTTTTTGATTCAGTTCTTTGCTTTGCTGAATCACCCTGTCTGACCCTGGGCAAGTCTCCAAACCTCTCTGGGTAGGATTTATCCCACCTAACTTCTGATATTTAATGAGACACAGAGTAGTCATGCTGCTGCCTAAGGCTAGCATATAGTTAATGGACAAACGTGTGGCATTTCTACATAGCTGTACATAGATCTTCCCCTTGAATAAACAGAAAGCTTCAATCTTCTGTTCTCTACCTAAGGTAATCAGTTAGTTTGTCTATATTTAGGTGGGATGAAACCACTGAATTCTTTGCTTTTGCTGCTGTCTCTAAAATGAAGAGTGCTTGCCTTTTCTCCTCTTTTTTATCCTGGTTATTCTCTCAGACAAGTATTGTCTGCAACAATGCAGGTCTGTTCATATGCAGCCTTGATTTCCATTTTCTAAATTCAGTACTTGGGCCCTTTCATTGCTGTAATAATACAAATAATAACAGAAGCTCTCCCTGTTTCTGCTTTGCATCAGTCAGATTTCATTTCCTCTGCCAAACTATGGGGCTATCTAATTTGCATTAACACAGGGGCAGCTGTTAATGATTTTGGAATTAAATGGAGCACCTTATTTCCAGATTAAAGTTAATGCGTACCCCTGGCAGGACTCTGAGTGATAGGAATCTGTCCAGGAGGATGATTGGCATGTGCATTATGTGCAAGTGGTCCTGTTCAATGGGTGTTGCTTCCCTCCCAGTTAAGCAGCCTTCAGTCACTGTTCAAACTAAGCCTTTATTGCTGGTTCATTTTAATTCCTGTTACTGGGTGCTGAGTGTTGAGGGCTTTCAAAAAGTTCCTGAGAACATATTGCCTGCCTGTATACACTTTGTTCTTGTGCAAATTCATCAAATAAGTGAGGCAGGCTTACTCTAGAGTTCAGAAGTACACCCCCTTACCCCCCATCCCCCCCAGTTCTAGCTAGAGTTAGTTAGTGGTGTGTTTTTCAGAGTTCTTATTCCTGATTTATTTTTTCATTAACTCAGTTTTATTAGTTTTTTTTTCCTATCAATTTAAGTACAAGAGTCTCTGCAACTTGCCCACACTCTTATCACGCCTGAAAGCTCAAAAAACCAATAGGAATTTTCTGGTAACACAACAAAAGATCTCCTTTTCAAATGTCACCTTCCCCCAACAAATTGATCCAAACTATGTGATTCTAAATGTTTTGTTATTGCCACCGTGTGCTGTTTTTTCCTCCCAGTTTATACAAGGAGACTGTAATGCCATGGCTCTCTGAGGATGCAGAATGCAGAAAATGACCATGGTACCTGCAGTGTTTGTCTTCAGACCAGGCTGACTTCTAGTCAGTGTTGTCAGGAATAAATAATAGAGTGGCATTTTTGTAGACTGAGCCAAAAAGATTCTCTTATTTTAAGACAAAGCAGAATGACGGCTACTGCTCTCAGAAGAAAAGCTTAATCAAAGCTTAATTCCCTCTTATAATTAAGTCTTCAAAATTGATACATGACACATTCAAGCATGGCATTTTTAATTTAATTAATTTTCTAAGGACTGAAAGACTAGCTCTGATTAAAAAGTACAGTATGCTAAGCAAAACTTCCAGAACCATACCAAGAATTCTCTGCCTGTGATGCTGCAAGAGCCAAGCAGGTCCTGGAAGTGACAGCAGCACCACAGGAGGAACAAAATGTGACTTTAAGAATGCCAGGCTGGCTCCTCTCCCTGCATTTCCTTGAGAGCTGGGGCACAGGGCTCAAAGTTACATGAAAAAGGACAGGAATGAGACCTTGGATTGTTGCATCATCTTGAATTATCCCTATTTGAAAAGAGGTTCCCACTATTGTATCACTCTTGTGTAAGGCAGAATGGATCTCAGTGAAAATAGTTCCCAAGGAGGAATTTTGTTTACTCCTTTGGTTCTGATGCTTGCTGCCTTTATCCTTACGTCAGTTCAAACCATAAATTGAGTACTAAGTAAAAAAAAATCAAAGGTACAAATTATTTGATACAAATCTTATGTTCATATGCACTGTTCAGAAGTGTTGCTGTCTCGGTGTTTGTCTCCAGGAGTTCTCCACCTGCTCTCAAGCACTTTCCATCCCATCCCACAGCTTGGTTGGGTATTTTGATGCTTGTCACCTCATGAGGACAGTACAAAGAGAAGAGTGGTGGTGAGTGCATTAAACCAGGCTGTGATTTTGCATTTCCTGTGATGAGCTTTATAAAATTCAGTCCTCGAGACAATCAGGCAGTCTTTTGAATTGAATGGAGTCACAGTGAAACTGTTCCCGTCAGAAGGAGTCATTTGGAAACACCTTTAGCTCACCTATCCTCAGTTCAATAATCTTGTGCCTCTCAAGCGGGTGTCCCCATGTGGTAATGCCCAAAACAGGAAAGGACCAGATGTTGGAGTTGCTGCACTGAATTCAATAGAGCTAATGCACGCTTGTCATAAATGAAGTGTAGGGACAAACTGTTAGGGGTCATATTGTTACCATTTCTCCCTGTGTCAGCATTATCAAAGAAATTATTTCATCAGAAAATTTGAGAGAACAGGCAGCAGCTGGCTGAATGGATTCCTTTCTCCTAGATTCTGGAAAATTTCAAATATAGTTGTCTTTCTTTTGAGAACACTTGTAATATGTGGTGTTTCCTCGAACTGTAAGGTGGGTTTTCTTATACTTTTTTAGATGTAGAGATTTTGATTCACATATTGATGTAATATTTATATATGTTTTCATAATGCATTCCAGGAAAGGAATATACTGTGCCTAGAGCTCATTGAGAATAAGCATTCTTTGATGAACAGATATTAAGTGCATATTCTCACTGGAATTGCTTCACAAATGTCTATGGTAAAACCTGCACAATCATTTGAAAAGTTTCTGCTTAAGAACTAGACTGTGCAGGTTGGTACCAGTGCTGCAATGAACTAGAATGCTTTCCCAAAATGTTCTCTGGGTTGATTCATGCAGGTAGAGGTATAGTTTGTTCTTATATAAGGTAAACAAGAGCATTTGGGTTTCAATTTATTGGAAAGAACTAGAAAGAAGTAGAAATCCAGCATGAGGCGTGGGTTGTTCTTTACAAACCCACATACCTTTGAACACTTTTCTCACTTTTCTGATGCTTGTACTTCCATTTCTTCAGTTACAGACAATTGAGCATTTCTGCCAGCTTCCTTCAGAAGAGGTAATTTGTGTTCTGGTGCTACACCCTCTGAACAACAGCAGACTCTGTTAAATTGCTGGAAAAACATCTTTTGACTAAGTGATATTTTCCAGTTCTCCCTTTTGATTTAAGCTATCCATATTTTCAGGATGGCTGTGATGTGATAGCTCCCGAGTAAATCTATGTGTATTTGTGTTCTTGGAAACATTAGAATCAGTTTCAGATGGTAATCTGAGGAGAAAGTTTTGCAGAAAGGAATAAAACCACTCTCTCTTAAATCATATTTGCAGGTGACTGTCCTCAGGTCGAGGGCAAATGGAGATTTTATGTTTGCAATGTACAACTCTGTGTGCACCTGGCCTGATTCCTTGGAGGAGCATGACTTGGTGTAAACTGCTGGGCAGAATTAGGCATTTTTGTCATTGCCAGCACAGATGTTGTGTTGTGCTTGAAGGTTCTGCTGCTTCTGGTGAGTGAGAAGAGCTGCATATACCCTGTGGTCAGTCACAAGAAGTGAGGTTATGAACTGCTACACTTGTTATTGTCAGTTGCTACAATCCAGCTGATATTTATGAGGGAGAACCTCTCATTTCTATGTAGGCACCTCTTCCTAATCAGTTAACTCTTTTCACAGTAAATATCTTAGGATATATATTTTTTTGAGGCATCTGAGACCAATTCTATTAAAAATCAGAAGCAGAGGCTTGTTGTAATTATTTGATATTTAAAAACTGAATGCCAGCTTGGTGTCTTTTACTTGGTTTTGCTCACTTGAATGATGTGTAGCTCATAAGCTCTGTTGATGCTACCGGGAAACACAACTGGAGCAAAGCTTAGATTCTGAATCCCTGGTGCTAGCCCTGGTCTGTATTTTAAGACCTCTGGTGTCACAAAACAAGTGCCTGGAGATTTCCTTACTTTTGCCACTCCTGGGCCTGAGATCCTTTACTCACAGGGACACTGGCAGGTAAATATATGGTGTACAATTTTTTTTCTAATTTTCTAAGAGTTATCAATACTGTTGAAAGTTACAATAATGAACAGAGGCTGCCCCATCCCATCTCACCTAAGTGATATCTCTGCAAAGGGGTCTCTTTTATTTTTCCATCCTGAAGTAATTCTGATCCTCGCTGGCAGGATGCTTTTGCTTCCCTCCAGCACAGCAGCTCTGGGCCAGATCAGATCACGGCTGCCTGGACCAGGCTCTCTTGCTGAATGGCTGGGAATGCTCCATGGAGCAGAAAACAAATCCACTCTGGGTCTAATATCCACACCACCAGCACAGTGCAGCATGAAAGTGTTTAGTAATTCTGAGTTCATAATAAAGATGTGGCATAAATGAAGAATGCATTTAAATGCCGTTACATCTCAGGAATAGTAGTTTCATTACATGACACGTGTATCCCTCATAATTTGGTTCAGACCTGCACAAAAGAGCTCTTTTGCAGAGGTCCAGAAGAATTATCTCCAAGAGGCTTTAATTTGGAAGCAGCTTGAAAGGAATGAAGAAAGAAATACCTCTATAATATACTTTGAAATATGGCACCTCTCAATAGCTGAAACAATTATACTAGAACAATTAATAGAGGTTAAAATCAGGTACACTAACATGAAAGCAAAGCTCCATCAAAGAGAAGATAAAATATTGGCTATTTGCTGGGATTTGCTATGACAAAATGTATTTGGACAACAAAGATCATGAATGGCTTCTGGCATTTATAGAAATTACACTGAATGAATCAGCTGCTAATCCAGAGCTTGAGGCACTCTGCTTGTACAGATGACATTTTGAATAACTGACAGTCATGTTTAAACCACATGGACTGCAGTGCATTTCTTACGGAACCTTTTTCCAAGTATTTTGCTCACCTTGCAGTAATCCCCTGTCATTTTGAATATATCTCCATTTCACTGGGTCCCAGACAACCAAAACATTGATAAAACACTTCTAAATTATTATTTCTAAGCATTTCTGATGACTGTGAGAGTGTGAAATAAAAGCTCCTGAAAATGTATTTATGTACTCCACTGAGTTCTAATAATGCTGGGCAGCTCTGGCTTTTTAAATGTGTCACTACAGCTATTTGAAAGACTATTGTACTTGAACATGTGGAAGGTCAAGAGAGGAGAAGATGAAATCATTCCATAATAGAAATATCAATTGAAATAATAGACTTTTTTTGGAAGTTTATATCAGTACCAGTTTAACAGTAACTGCCCTTTCAGTTCATCTCAGCTATGACCTGCAAAATACAAATGCTGTCTGAACAGTCTAGAGATTATTTAATTTCTTCCAGTGGGAATTGGGGATATTTTTTTTTTAAAGAGGAACCTACAAAGATGGAGTTCAAATCTTATGGGCAAAAGGTTCCTTTCAAATTCCCAATTTCTGGAAAATAAAGTGAAATAATACTTTAGGATTTATTTAGGAAAAAAAGAAATAAACAAATAATACCTTCATTATTAATTACAAATATTCTTCAGAAAGAATTTTTATGTAGAAATTATTTTGTCTGATATAGAGGGAACAAACTGGGGGCCAGTCAATTCGTGCAGTGTTAATTTTGATATTTACTGTACATCTTAACAAGCAGACCATGAGCTTTCAGCTATTATTTCATGGGTTTGCCTTTGTAGATGTCAATTGAAATTATGATCACAGTGAATTTGGTGGTGAATCCACCAATGAGAGCAAAACATCACCCTGCATTTTGTCCAGGGAGTGAAAGGAGCCACTGCTGGGAGTGAGCACATCCAGGTCTTGTGGTGATCTTGGTCATTAATACACTGTCTCTGTGGAAGTTTTCTTCCTGTCTGACGAGCTTAGATAATGATGTTTTCTGTGAAAATAAGATTGTGGTTAATTATTAATAATGTTACACAGTGATAGTATCTCTTTCATACATGTTTTATTAGTAGTTTTTGAATTATGGTGTTCTTTGCTAAACCCACTTTTTTATACTTTTTGAATCACAGTTAAAAATTAAAAGAATAAAAAGATTTGCTTGAAAATGTTAGGATTATATAACATGTTCCTGATCCTTAGCACTTCTAAAACAGTTCAGTGAGAAAACTTTGAAGTAGGCTTGAAATATATTTTAAATTAAAAGTCTCTAAGTCAAAATGAGGTCAGTTGTGTGCTTACTGAACAGCATTTGTATGGATAAAAGACTAAGCAATCAAGGAAAATGCAGATTCTCTTTTGTAAATAATGAATTCTTTCATATTTCTAAATGTGTCTGTCTCCATTTTTTATATCTGAAAGACTGCATTTGTTTACATTGACAAAATAAATGTAATACAATCAGATTATAAAAATTACATGAAATATGGACTATTTATTAATTTTAAGTAATGTTACTTGAATGATCTAATATTTTGTCTAGTTTCAGATTAAACATATCTTGCTTGCTTATCACTTTTGTTTTGTACAAATACAGGTTAAATTATGAAGTTCTGTGCTCCCCCCCTAGACTGCAGAACAGATTTTGCTTTTACACTTTCAGTGCTCAGAAGGGCTCATTCCCCAGCTATAAAAAGCTGCCAGGCTTTTGTGGTTCTGACTTGGCTAAATACCACATCAAACAGCAGAGCACAGAAACCATGGCAAAGCTCTGTCTGTGAGTTCTCTCTCAGCTGCCTGGGCAGGAACTTTTCCTTCCATGCACCTTTCAGAACAGGCTGTAGTGATTCCACAGTCACCCAGGAGGCTTAAAACAGTTAATGGGAAAGAAAAACTTCCCTTTGGGTTGGGATAGCTTTCCCCCTCTTCTTTTGTCTGTGCAGAGTTACAGAGCTGAGTTGTTTGTTGTGTGTCTCCTTCTAGAAAACATAGAATTTTGCAGGGAGTACAACACTAAACCCACTTCCTCTCCCCTGCATTCTGGTGTGTATCTTGCTGAATCACAGCATTTTGTATCTCAGCTTTACTGAAAATTTCATGTAGCAGTTTATGGACTGTATTTTAATTTTGGTAATGTGAATAAGTTACCAATGAGCAGCTGGATTTCTGTCTTACTACAGAAAGGATAAACAGCATTAGGAGTGCCAGGGAACATAATTAATAGATTTCTTAAAACACACATCTGTGAAAATATTGGGTACAGTAGGGAGTAAAGCAGGATTTTGTTGGATGTAGAGAAATATTAAATTCCTTAAAGTTGGAATTTAAAAGTCAGTGATTCAGAATTTGACCTAAATCGAGTCAATACAAAAGTAGAATTATTTCATTGAAGCTAATGGGATTTTCCTGAATTCAAGTGCTGTAAATAAATTCAGTATTTCTAGGTAAGCAGTTAACTTGGAACCATCTTCTTAAAAAGAAAAAAAAAAACAATAAAAGAAGTCTGAAGCTTAACTTTGTACAGCAGTGCTACCTTTTCTCTTTCCAAAGCCCAGTGTAAATTGGCATCAGCTTTATACTTCAGGAGTGGACAGTAACACAGTCACACATGCCTCACTATCAGAGCTACCTATTCTGCAGGACAACAATCATCTTTATGACTCTATTGCTCTGTAATTTTTGAAATGTATTTATCTGCTTATCTCTTTAAAAGAATTTGAAATAATTTGCACCTTTTACAGATGCAGTTAAATCCAGTGTTTGTGTACAGATTTATTAGGATTACCTGTGTGGAACACAGGAAAAGCCAGGCATAGGGAGCTCAGTGTTTGTATGCTGCAGAAATTCGCCAGAATTAAAAAAAAAAAAAAAATATCCCCATAGAATTTATGAATTTATTTTGGCAACTTATTTTACAGCAGTTAATTATTTATATAAATGAGGCAGAATTATTGTGAAAAATCCAATAAAAAAGTTCAATTAAAAACCTAAATTATAAGTTTAATCAGAATCTTCAGCAGCATAAAACCTGATTTGCATATAGTCTCACTGAAAAATGCTTTCTGTAAGATGAATATTGCACTTTTGTGCAGTCTCAGCTCTATTAGTTATTTCTGCTGCATAAATGATCATATATCATTTTATCGATGGCAATTTTCTCTGCAGCTGCAGTTCCTGTAAAAAAGAATCAGTAGCTCTCCACCTTTATGCTGAGAATTCAGAAGGTTCCTCTTTTTTGTGTATAAGCAGCGTGTGAATCAACACAAATTAGAAAATCCAGGGTGTTCCAAGGGAAGGCTGTCCCTATCCATCCATTTCCTTTTTAGTTATACTGAATTGTTTGCCTGCCATCATAAAAATCACATTACTGCAGTAATAGCAAGTTTCAGGAAAGCTTTCTCATTATGAGCAAAAGTGCATAAATCTCAGAGTATCAACCGAAACAGAGAGCGAGTGGGGAGGTCGGGGTGTTCAGGGTAGCAAGGGAGACCTCAGGGGAACTGATGCCATTGACTGTGGAGGGAAACTGCCCTGGAAAACTCCACCTCACTGGGTGCCACTTTGATTAGAAAGAGAAATGAGGTCGTGCAAGAGAGAATTCAACCCCCAAATGATGGGATGGCACTGGATAAACTCTACAAGAAAACTGCTTTTAGCACAACAAGATAGTCAGAACAAGAATGTTGTGTGGATTGACGTCTTCAAATCTTGATGGTTTTGGTTTTTGGTTCTTTTTCATCTTCCTTCTTATGCAGTGTCCTCAAGCTTAATGTTTAGATCTCAGTTATGTAAATGTTACATTTATTGAGAGTGAGAATAGCGAGTCAATGGAGACCTTGTTACTCAGATGGCTGTACACAACTCTTTGGTTATATTTGTGATAGAAAAGTGATCTCTTTCAAAAAAGCATTTGACTGATAATGACTTGTGAACAAAATAAGCATAATGCAATAAGTGAAAAAGTACATCTGGATATTCATACTTATGTGAGAGGTTGCTTACTTCAGGATGAAATATTGCTCTAGAGTGGCTGTGTTTTTGTGTAGCAGAAACCCCCGGGTTCATTCTGCAAGGAGTCACCAAGGAACAGTGATCACTACAACTTCCATTTTGTGTACAGCCCCATGTTCCATCATTGCAATCATTCCACAGCTCCCATAGATAAGGTGCTGAGGAGGTGAGGGTGTATCACCCTCATCTCTTTTCATCTGGCAGCAATGCAGCAGGCTTGGTTGATGCACGTCTGTAATGAGGGCTATAAGACAGCACAGATATTTGGATCAAAGGGTAATCTCTCTCTTTTATGTAACTGCAGAGCCTCACATATCACTAGATTATTCTCTGCACTTGCTGTAAATAATTCCCCCCACCAGAGCAAAGCACTTTGCAACCATTGCCTCTAAATTATAAGATGATCTACACTACCTCCACCTCTGTGTAGTTCCCTGACCTAAGGCTGCTTATTTTCACTCAGCTCCAGCTTCAGATTTATGATCACAGGATTGCATTTTCTCCCAAGGGGACATTTTTCATATCAAACAGACTTTGTTTTTTATTCAACATTTCATCATCACCTATTTTTATTACTATACTCTGAAAAGTGTGGTAAAAAGATGAACTTATCTGTATTTATTCAATGAATAGCTTAGAGCTGTAACATGGCTGGGAGCAGGTGTAGTTTCCTCTGGAGGTGTTTCAAAGAGAACCATCCTGTCCAGGTTGTCTGTGTGCTCAGCTGCCTCTCCAGGTGACCTCTGACATGTCAGGTGGAAAATGGACACTCAGCCCCAGAATCTTTACAGCTGTGTTCATAAAGACACCTGAATGCTGTGATGTAGAATCTACAGGCATTTTACACCTTGGTATCTAAAGAAGTACTCAAGGTTGTGCATTGCCTTTTGATCCTGAGAGTCTTAACATTGCCAGTTGTAAGGAAAGGGGTTTGTTTTTCCCCATATTCAGAATACATCCACACATGATGGTCTAACTGGTGGAGGGGACAGCTGTATGTAAGTTCTGCTTCAATTTCATCATTCTTTTCAGCACAGAATCAGGTTGGACAATTTTAAAAGTTTGTCTTCATTTAGCTAATGCAATGAAATTTAATGTCATACAAATTACTCCTGAGCTTAGACATGCTTAAATTACTTACAAGCAGACTGATTTTATCTGCCAGTCAAGAATCCATTATAATTGGTAGTTTGTTCATATATTTTAGCAAATATCAGGTAGAATCAGAACTTCTTCCCTTCAGAGATTAGTTCAATCTCTCTTTGATATTTCTGATTGTAGAACTTTGTGTTGTTAGTTAGCATGCAAATTCACATTCCAGCCCTCTGTAGTCTGCCACTGAATTTTAATGGAGTCCAACTAATATTTCATGATAAATTACTAAAAGAATATAGGTATACAGGTAGGGAGAAAAAAAAAATCATAAACTTTTCATTCCTTAGCCTGTGTCCTGGTGTGAATTGTACAGAGTGGTGTGACTGGTTTTCCTGTCCCTTGTGCTATAGAGTAATGTATAAATCTGTCAAGAGAACACGTAGAAATATATTTTATGTGTTTTGGTTCAGTTTTCATGATCTAAAACCAGATTTCAGACACCACAGAATATTTACATGTAGGTGTCCATTCCACAAGCTAAAAGTGATCCATGCTCATATATATTAATTTCTGAAGATTTGGTGGGGAGGGACTGCAAAAGCTGCACACTAAACTTTAGACAAGATAGCACTGAGCTTGACTGAAAGGCTGCTGGAAAGTCTTCAGAGTAATTTCTAATAGGAAGGGAGAGACTGTAAAGAAAATTTCAGTTGCTTGTAAATAAAAATGGAAATAGTTCAAGGGCTGAATTTGACCCTAGCTCTTAGAAACTGACAGTAAATGAGGCCCAACCTCACTTGTGGTGTCTTATGAAGATATATTTTGTTGCAATTGTCAGTAATGAGAAGTGAAATGAAGTTTATTTTACCAAGTATTTTCTTTCCTTAAGATCTGTGCTAAAGCCTTAACATATATTCTTATGTGAGAGGATGCAAAGGATGTTCATAAATGTTCTCTCACTCTGAGAAGAGGAAGTCTTCAGGCTTCTTCCTCTGGTGTTCTAGATTTGACAATAAATTGAACTCAGATTCTTAAGGGTAAAATCATTGTGAATTTATTATTCTACTGCTAACTGCTGTCTGTCATGATTTATGACAGTTTCAAATGTTCTGTTTTGAACTTAAGTGGATTAGAGGAGAGGTGTTTGAACAGTCAGGATTTAAGTTTTCAAACACTGTCTTGTAATAATTTAACATTTTTCCCTTACAAGAAAGTCAAGGTTTTTTGCCTTAAAAATAAATTCTTCTAGAGGAAAAACCAGCATGTTTTGAAGATTTGCAATAAAACTGTTGGCTGTATATTTGTAGTGTTCTGTACAGTGGGCTTATGACTGGAACCATGCCATCCTTTTTTCCAAAGATATAAAGGCAGAATGCTCGTGTTTTCCAGATACTATTTTCCTCTTTTCCTACCTGCCTGTCTCTTTCTATATATGTGTATTTTAAGAACAGACTTTCAAAGGGGAAGGAGTGGGGAAAGGCAAAGAAGAATTGTCTGGAAGATATTCTCTCCTTTTTAGAATTAAGAGTTATGACCACAGCAACAAAAATGAGGAAGCAATTACTCACGTTTGCTTCTCTTCTGCGTTAAACCAGATGTGATTAAATAAACCCATTGTTTGGGCTTGTTTAAACAAGGGGAATAATCTGTCTTGATCAGCAAAAGATCCACCAGACCCAGCACTGGGAGGCTGTGGAGCCATTTGAGCATTCCCTGCCCCTGGTGATTTCTAGACCTCATGAGTTCCTGAGCTTTGGTGCTGGGCTGACAGGGAGGCATCACCTCCGGCTGCCATCCAGGTTTATGTACCAGCATCTCTACACGTCCTCTCTAGCAGCAGCTGTACAAGCATCTCTGTAACAGCAATATTGTGTTGCACAAGCATAGAGCCCAGCAGGTAATTTGTGCTTTTAATGAACCAGCAGAGATGGGAAGGGGGAGAAAATCCCTTCTGTCTGCACCACCTCTAAAAACTTTGTTCTGTGCTTTTTTAAAATGCCAAATGTCTCTCTGAGACCTCAGGAATTGCTTTAAAGCCATTGGCTTTTTGGTGTGAAAAATAAGTAAGCAGATAAAAACCCATTTTTTTATTTTTAGTTGACAAAATCTGTTAAAAAGCTGTGGTATATTTTGTAAGAAAATGAAAAGAAGGACTCACTGATTTGTTTTGGTCAGAAGTCTATGTCAGTAATCAACTCTCAGGGTCAGTTGAAGGTGTGAACAGAAAATAAACTCCTGTAACATAATAAAAATTCTGATTCTACCTTTCCCTGTAGCATTTACTGTCTCCCCTAATGGGAAGTCACAATTTACATGTATATTAAAAAAGAGTAATTTATCTCAACTTAGAAGTTTCTGTGCAACTAGGAACTACTCAGGAAAGCAGTCTTAAAAAATACCTTACTCTTAAATTTTTCAGGAAATTTACAGTATTATAGAATATGTTTTACCAACTGGAAGAATTTTTTTCTGTTGCTTTTTTTTTTTTAATCAGGAACAAGCAGATAAATTGGATTACTTTTGCAGGAATAACCAGCTAAATTGGATTAACCAGACGAACTGATAAAATCCTTTCACATTGCTACAATGCCCAGGGATTTTTTCCTGACATCTTTATTTCTATTAGCATCTTCTTCCTCATGGTTTAAGATGCTGAAATGTTTTTCAAATTGTGTTGTGAAGTGACAGCATATGGTAATTTGGATGGTATATGACCAAAGAGCTTGATGACCCTTGCTCTAGGATATGGGGAAAATGTAAGGGTCTGTTTCCCTTGATCCTCAATGTTTCCCACCCATCACAGGCATCCTTTAAGAATGCCATCCTTAAAGAATGTCAGCCAGCTCTTCCCTGTTTGCCCCTTGCTGTTCATCCTCCCCTCACCACCACAACAGGACTTGTTTTCCACCTCTGTCTGGTCCTGGAGCCCCAAAATTCCCCCTGTTTAAGATCTGCCCTTTTTTTGTTCTCTCTCCTGTTTAAGGAAATTCATTGCAGCTCAGCGAGACTCCAGTTGTCTCTTGGAGTTTTACATTCCTGGCCAGTGTGAGAAAGTTTCAAACCATTTGATGGTAAAACTTAGAGTGTGCCAGGTGCCTTGGGAAGGTACACAGGTGACAAACCACAGCTGACTCTGCTCCCAGTGAGAAGCACCATTAATTCAGTGGCTGCTGTATCAGGCTCTGAAGTTTGAACACTCTGCTTGTTAAGGGCACCAGTGACAGCCCCAGCACCCTCAGTGGTGCACACCTCCCTGAAGTGACTTTGAGAGTTGTTCCTGGGGAAGGCATGGAAAACAAGCCTGTCCTGGGTTTATTTGATTGTACTTGCTGTGATGTGACTGCAGGGGTAGGAAAAACTGGGAATGATAGCTCGGACTACACTGAAGTATAGTATTTTCCTGCTTCCATTTGAAATGTTGTGCAAAACTCAAAGATGCTGTTTAGAGAATATTAGCCCCTTTTGTTCATTCTTTGCTGTCTCAAAGGCATTTCTATAATCCATTCACCTTTGTGTTCACCCTCTACTTCACAGTTTTTCTGCAAGGATGGGCCCTTTCACAAAAAAACCTTTTCCACAATTCACTCTTATAACACAAGGTGAAAACTGATTTTCACAAATTCATATTCAACTCGTTCCTGGACTGAATTAAAACTATAGGACAGTGGATACATTTTAATGTTTGTCTCCATTTGTAGTAGTCTAATGGGATACATGAAAGTGTTTGAGGTGTGAAACCCATAGCAGGGTGTTGTGCTAAGGATGTGTTGCTCCTAGAACTATCTCAGCCACATGCCTGGACTGTTGGTTGTTTGGGGACTACAGCTTTTATCTGTGCTCTGTGACAGACTCATTATATTGCTATTTGTCTTTAAATAATGTTGAGAATTTAAACATAATTAAAACTTGGTTCACATTGTGAGCTACTCAACCATCTTTGTTACTCAGCTCTGGGCTCAGAGGATGGGATGTAGAATGTTGCCTGCAGCTTACATATAATTTCTTTTCTATAAGTTGAACCCTTAAGGAGCACAAAGCTTTTTTAGAAGAGTCTCAGTGGAAGCTGTTTGGCCAGAGGGATTTTTTCTCTGTCACATGTTACATCCTTCAATAGAAGTACAGAGCTGCCATTTCAATTTGTCTCATGTATATCTGTGTCTCCTGTAACTGTGCAGACTTGTCTCTTAAATCTGTTGGCACCAAGTGCCAGTCTAGAACAAAACCCACAAGCATGCTGTACAAGGAAAGATTAGGTAATAAGTAGTATGGGTAGGAAGTGGCCCAGATCTTCATGTTAGTTTTCATCAGAATAATTTACCTCCCAGTCTGCGTGGCCCAGTTTTTACTCAGTTATTACAGGCCTCTATTGGTTCTCCCTTCCACATTATCTTTCCTTTGTTCTTTATACCTTTTTTCATCCTCTTGTTTCTTTCCTTTGACATCACCTCTCACTCTCAGGTGCCTACAGATCCCCAGTTCCCCTTTGCCTCGCTGTGCTTGAAGTCAGCAATCACTGCATTAATGACATTGACACAGGACCCCAAGGAACACTGCATTTCTGACAGGACTGAACTGGGAGAAACTGCCAGCTCCCTTGAGGGCAGGGAGCCCTGCAGAGACACCTCGAGATCACCAGCTGGATGAAGTCTGATAAGGACAAGTGCCAGACTCTGCACCTGGCACATGGCAGCCCTGGTTGTGTTTGTAGCTGGGGAATGTTTTCATGCACGGCGGGGATTGTCGGACCTGTCCTGTCCAGGGCCAGGAGCTCAGCTCGATGATCCTGATGGGTCCTTTCCAACTCTATATTCTATGTGTCTGTGATTTCCTCCCAAGACAGGATTGGGGGGAAGGGAAAAGCACATTTTGCTGTAAAATCAACTTGTAAAACAGGTTGAGAAGCCAAATCTAGACAGATTTGGAGAAGACTGGAAAGCTACTGGGTGCTTTCCTTCCACATTGATCAATTGAGCAGGTGTTACTTGTTTAGAGGCACTTTACCCTTCTAATCTGCCTCTCTTTAAAATTCTAGATTTTAAAGTGTTTGTTGAAAATCAAGCTACAAACTTAGAAATTGGAAGATTCCTGCCATTACGCTCAAGTTGCCTTAAAGCTGGGTATTTAGTCTTTGCCAGCTGTCTTCAGCCACCTGTTTTTCTGTGAATATCCCACCCTTAGCTTGGTTCCCAGGGAAATGAAATGAGCTCTCCCTGCAACCAGGCTTTGATGTGAGCAAGGTAAGACTTAAACATAACTGGTAGGATTATATTTCCCATACTCTGAGATATAAGTTAGTGTTTTCCTCCCCAGCTTATTGACTCAAACCCAGTTTGATATCTGTTTCTGTGCATTGCATTGTTTACACTGTTTGCTGGCAGGTAATGGGATTATTTAGATAAAACAAGCAAATGTGTTTTATGCAAGTTTCCTGCCAGTATGGCCATGTACATATGACAGGTACTAGACACATGAATTTCTTTGGTGGAGATGAAAGGAAAAGCTGTACAAATAGTTTCTCTCACCAAGCAAAAGTGCAAAGCAAAATATTGCATTGCAGTATTTTAGAAACTTGTAGGAAATGTACTCTCGGAATGTTGTGGATTTGTCAATTTTTTGCTAAGGTAACTGACTTTGCTTTTGCTGAAACTCCTCAGGAGCCAGAGATGAAAATCCAGGTTATTTTCCATTTGCTCCTGCATGTTTTCATAGTCCAAATGTTAGATGCAATGTCAAGTCTGGGAGGGAACAAGTAGATATCCAGAATTTAAAGACAAATCCAATTGGCAATTTAAGAGACGTTGTTTGAGAAAACAATGACAAGGCTATCAGAGGCTGAGAATATATTGTTTTTATTTGCTAACAACTTTGTTTCAATCATTGCTTTATTAAGATGGAAATATAGAAGAAAGAAATGAGATAGGGAGTATTATGGGGGTTATGCTACAAGATTTTTGAGAGGAAAGAGACACAAATATAGTGATCATTTAGTTTACATAACCTGCTTAAGAAATGTGTCTCTGAAAAATCTGTGATTGGTGAAACAAGGAAGGAGGGTTGGGAGATTAATTAGGCAGGGGTTTTTATGTTCATTTTTTGATATTGAAAAAGTAATCTCAGGAAAATGAATGATTCCGTTAAAGAGGGACAAAGTAGGGGAAAAGAAATATGATGGCAAAGCAACATGCTTTTGCAGTACCTGCTGCAGCTGAATTGCTGTGAGGGGAAGCTCAGGCAGTCAGCAGGACCTGGAGGCACTGAGAGAGCACAAGCAGCAGAGAGAAGCACAGGAGAGAAGCAGGTATGAGTGTTCAGAGAGGTGTTTTCTAATTCTGATATCATTCACATCTGTTAATGGCAGAAACTGCTCCACAGGAGTCAGAGGAATCTCACAGTATAAAACTGGTGGGGGGTTTAGGGCTTTTGACTCCTGATTGAAAAGAAATGTCCTGACTGAAATCTAAAACCCCAGAATTGAATTTAAAGTGAAATGATGACTCACACTTGGAAATAGTACTGTGGATGCCTCAGGACTGGCTATACAATATTCTTTTCCTGATTATTGTGATGATGACCTGAAAGCTGCCGCAAAGCCATTGTGCAGCTTTGATAATTAATGAGGTTAAGCTTTAGGAGCTGTGCTGATTTTACTGATATTGGTTTATGATATGTGACAAAGCAGCAGCTGGGTCAGGGAGCCTCTGTGTAGAGCTGGAGCTGCTGTTTTCTGACATTCTTGGGGCTACCTGGGTAGCTGCTAGGGCACTCGGGTACGGCAAAAGGGGGAATTATCCCAGGCACATCTGTAGGCTACAGGACAACAGTCCATCTGGGAATTGAGGACATTCCTGTTCTCTAATGCCATCATTATTACAGTCCTGTCCTAGGTAATTTTTGTTGGAAGAAGTCGTGACAATTCTTATTCTTAGGCTGGCTGCCACTTCATATTATAGAAGGTTCTTGTAACCTTTATCTGAATGTTTTCAGCACCTCATCTGCTTGCAAAAGACTTTTGAAATTCAGTGAAGTGGAAGCCTTCAGGGTAATAAATGCTCACAAGTAGAATCACCTGGGAATGTTCTGTGAAAGATTTAGAGGTTTTCTGTTTGAAAATTGCTGAATCCCCTCAACTGAATCTTTCGTGATCCCAGATTTTGGACAGAGGAAGAATGAAAGACCTGGTCAAAATGAGAGATAGGAAAAGACATTCACAAAATGGCCATTATCAACAACGAAAAGGAGACAGAAAAATCATCTACCTGAGAACAGCCAGGCACCCAGCACTTAAAATACTTAGAATTCCTCATATGGGAGGCTCACATTTTAATTGCTGCTCTAGATTAATAGCCTGAACCTGTACTTTTAATGTCCTAGATGAATGCCACATCTGAGCTCTGGGGTTTGTAGTTATTCCTTCTCTCCTTCATTGGAAATGAGAATTTTATCTTTGACATACATGCATTTGTTAGCAGTCTGGAAACTCCTAGGCAGCTGCAGGTCTCTTTGCAGCCACAAAAACATTGGCAGAGCTGAAAGAGGAAGTTGGATCTCACCTGGCCTGCAGAAAAGTTTGGCCTCACAAAAAACGCACTGAATTACATAGACCTGAGGCATGTCATCTCAGCCAAAGCAATTTGAAATCAGTGTGATTCTAAAGCTGGAGTCACTGCAGGACTAGATGAGCCACAATTTGTAATGCATGTGGCGTGCTCAGCCCAGACTGGGTGGTCTATTTTCAGCACAAATAGCATAGTTCTTTCTGTGACAAGATGTTTCCAAAACAACTCATCTGAAAGACGAAGCTATTCTGTAACTCAAATTACAAGCAGGGAAAAGTCTGTCAGTTCATAAAAGGTGTAACTTCTAAACTCCAAATTATATGGCTCTTAAGGTGACTGAGTCTATTCCTTATTGATTCCAAAGTGTCCTCCTCTACAAATACTTTGATATTGACACTTTAGTGGTGTACCTCTGATAAAAAATGAAATGGACATTTCTGCAATTGCTCTTTTGCAGCAGGTAAAATCATTAATCACCTGCAGCACTCTCCCACTGCAGTATGCCTGGGGATAATAAACACCCGTTAGAAAACAACAGCAACAGCCCATTCTCTTCTGAGCTGTGTGGCTCCCAGTAATGAAAATGTTAGTCAATAGAGGATATTTTACCCCATTGAATTTCTTTTCTACTTGAGACGTGAATTTAATGGCAATGGGAAGTGTTCAGGTGATGGCTGTGTAAACTCACATGCTCTGTTATTTCGCTGTAGTCACACAAAAGTATTTTTGCTACTTTTGGTCTGTTGGACTACATAAATAAGTTTTTCATGCAGCTCCCACAGCTGGTCTGTCCTCAGAAAAAGACAAAGGAATATTGCTATGAGGAGAGGTCACTCTTGTCCATGGGGCAGAGAATTCAATCTTTCAAATTATCAAACAGCCAGAAAGGAAGATGAAAGAAAACTCACTATGATATTTATTTTTATAATTTAGTTTAATGTGGGAGTCACAGGTTCAAGCAAATACTCCAGAGTGATATTGATGCTTCCAAGAAATTTTCCCATGTAGTGTTTTATTTCTTCCTTTATAAAATGGAGGAAATGGCGTTTCCTTACTCTACAAAGACTGAAAAAATAATTACAACAGTGAAATACTTGAGGCTGAAGAGCAGCATATTCCTTCCATTATGAAAACTATTCGTCCCAAATTTATTCCATTTATACCCACTTTAGATTTATTAGATTTTATTATTATCAATACAGTTTGCACAAAACTACATGTAAGGCCCCTTAAATCCTTTCCAAATCAGATCCCGCATCCTCTGAACAGCACTCAGTGAAACAAAGGTCTAAGAGCAAAATAAACGAGAAAAATGTTGGCAAAATGTGACTACAAACATTTTCAAGCCAACTCCTATCTACAGTATGATGCTGATTGTTACAGTGTAAGTGAAACAGATATTCACAGCAGTAAAAAAAATGCTGATTATCAGCAGAGAGTTTGCATGTTACCCATGTATCTGTCTGTATTTAGCTCAAGTTCTGTGGGAAAGAAAACCCTTAACAAATGTTAACACATTTTCCTTCTGACCAGGGCATGTGGAGGCACAGCCAATTACACCAGGATCATCTGGAATTGTAAAGAGCTCCTTGACTGAGCTGCTTTCCCTTGTCTGTATCCTCCCAGTGCAGGTTGTTTTCTGGAAACCACAGAGCTACGAGGAAAAGTCTTCACATACAAACTCTCTTCATACTGACTGCTAAGTGATTTTCTCATTATCTCATTATCTAATAAAGCTCTCTCTTGCTATTGCCATTTAAATGGCTCACTGCAGACACATTTTAATATTTCAAATAATTTCATTTCCTTCTTTGTTTCTGTTAGAGGGCAGTGTTTTCCCTCTTTTCAGAAAATAATAGCAATACAGCTTTGTTGACACATCCAGTTGCCTTTAAAGGCCAGAATTTTGATGAAAGTTGGTGAATTCTTTTTGCAGTAGGAAGAAGTGCAGCTAAAGGAATTAAAAAAGAAAAAAAGTCAAACACAAAATATTAAAATACAGAAATTAAATGATAAATGGGTAATAAAAGTTATTTCCCTAAGTAAGTTTGGCTAGCAAAAACTGGATCTGGATGTCAGGTGCCACAGGAATCTTAGATGTTTGCAGCTGTAGCATTTGCCTCCTAAACTTGGATGAAGTGGAAATTGCCAGCCCCTGTGTTTGATGTGTGTCCATGGATTCACTTTGGGACATCAGTGTTGGTCAGTGGCTGCACAGCACTGGGCACTTTCTGGTTTTTTGGGGTCAGGAAATGGTTTCAGGAACACACTAACTACCTTTTTTTTTCTTCCCCCCATATATTTAAGAGGGTGAATTTACTCATTGAATCTTCCGTGTCTATAATTTTGTAGCAATAAATTCTGAGGCCTTAAAACTATATGTGAAGAGTTTATTTAGAGAAATTTATCTTTGGAAATTGTTCACCTTTTTGTGGATTCACTGAATAAATCTGAACTATGTATTTCTAATTGCTGGTCGAGTTAAAAAAATCAGAATAATGGTAATTTTGTTAGGAAATTCTAAAGGCCCAGGACTAAATTACAGTTTTCCATGCTCTTTACTTTGGAAAATTGATCCAAGGAATACTTTACAGTGATCTATGATTTGCTTTTCCTTTCATCTAAAAACTTTTAACATATTTGCTCGGAAAATAAAAAACATTAAACACACAGTATAAGACTGCATCTCAGGCAGAACTAATAATTTCTAAAAATTTTCATTTTACTATAGATATATTTCTGATAAAAATTATTACATTCTCCTACCAAAATGATATGTCTGGGTTGCCTGCTTCTTCTATTTTCTTTTGGCCTTTCTTTTTCACCCAGGAAAAAAAAAAGAGATCCAGATTAAACCTATAGTAGAAAGTAATCTTTTACTTCTACCTCCAAGTTCACTTAGCTATGGTGGAGAATATTAGCAAATTTCTTTCCTTGCCTATATTTATCCGGCCAGATTGTGTTGGTTAGAGCCTTTATTTTTGTCAGATTTTATTTTCTTTTAAAGATGTTCTGTCTCTAGAAGCAAAACCTCCAGTACAGCAAAGTATTTAAATTGTTTTGGGAGCTAAAATGCGAACTACAGGCAGATTTCAGCTGACATAAATCTTTTTTAGCTTCACAAAAGTGAAAGGTTAGGTTATTGCAACGAGGTACCCAGGCAAAGAAGGTTTTATAAGAGGAAAAGAAAGATTAATTGCTGCCAGCACATAATTTTGTATGTATAAGTTATTTGTCTAGGAGCTGTCCATCCTAACCCATTAGTTGATAAGAAGGTTACTCAGTTTAAGGATCAATAAGGTCTGCTAACAACATAAAGCTGTGCAGGGAATGTTCAGACAGGATCAGCAGTGCCACTTGTTAAGGCTCTGCCTGAACCCAAGCATCTTTGGGGAGGTGCTGGCAGCTCCTTGGGCTCATTTCTCATGGGGTACCAGCACCTGAGGAGCCCCTGGTGTGACTGCCATGGACCAGGGTGTGTGTGCAGGGAACAGGCACATCTTCCCAGGCAGAAATCACTCCCATCCCCTCCTAGTGGGTCCTGCTGAGATGGAGCTGACACCATTTGCTGGTGCAGGATCCTGCTCTCTGCAGGAGAGTGCTTTTTCCAGGACCCTGAGCACATTAACAAGTATTGACTGCCTGGAGCAGCCTCACCTGGGATCACCACCACATCCCTGCTGCTTTTCTCCTCTCCAGGAGCTGTAGCTGTGGCTCCTACTCCTTCCCTGAGCTCTGCAGTAGTCAACCCTGTTTCCTCCTGTCCCAACTTGCCAAATTGAGTTTCAGAATTTACCTTGGACTTGGTTTGTTATTGCATCTTGTCTGATGGTCACTGGCTGGCCACCACAGCACATCACTATCCACAGCCCAGCCCTGCCTGGATGCTGTGGCACTGCACCCTGACAGGTGAGACTGCAGCTTGGTGAACCTCAGCTCCTGGTCTGTCTGCCCTTGTGGAACAGCTGTTCCTGCTGTTTCTCCCTGATATGTCCATTAGCTGTTTCCCAATTGCATTTACAGTGGGAAGAAGAGAATGTCTCACAACCCTCGATGAGCATAAAGTGTTATCTTTGAACTGCAAAGTGCATGTCGGGTGCAAGTGGGTCTGTCACACTTGTACAAGAGTACTGCTTGAGTCTCTGCTGATTTACCACTTAAAATGAGCTTTCCACTTGCTACAGGATGCTTTGCTACTAAAGGTTAGGTGGTTGAGCAGTTAGATTCACTTTGGAAAACACAGGCTCCTCTGTTGACTCTGTTTCTGTTTGTTTGGAGTAAAACTACACAAAAAGTTTTCATCCACCCCATCAGAGAAGGAGGAATGGATCTTTGGGGGGTCCAGCAGAGAGAGGGTAGTGCTGAGGAATCCATTCAGTGCAGATGAATCCGTTCAGGCAGCAGCTGCAGGTGAGCTCTACCAGAGACAAGAGGCTGTGAATTGCTGACCCTCTGAATGACAAAAGGCACCTGTGGCTCAGCCAGGTGAAGGACACTCAGGAGCTGAGAACCTCAGACTTTCTTGTGCTTGAACTGTAAGGGGATAAAAGCCTAGGGTTTCCTGTTCAGGCTCCCTCCATGGGGACCCCAGCTTTGGCTGTTTTCTGTGTTACTGCACCAGGAATAAATTGTTTTATGGAATGAGACATCTGAGACTCAGCTATGGGAAACCTGGGGTGGATCTGGTGAGGAAGCCTGGTGTGGGTGTGGGGGACACACACAGGGACCCACTGGGACCCACTGGGTCACTGGAGCCATCCCTACAAAGGGGCTTCAGTCCCAACAGTGGCACTCTGGGGTGGTGTGAGTGTGGCTGCCACTCTCAGGAATGGTCAGACTGGGAAGTTTCCTTAACACAAAATTCCAAAATTTAATTACCAGGATAGAGGGGAAAAGAAGGGTTTTTGTTGAAATATATTGAAGTCAGGAGGGACTAAATGAGGATGAGAGATGGAGAGCAAATCCTACAACTACAGTCCAGAAATCTCTACAAAGAGAAGATGACAGCAGGAGGAAAGGGCTCTTGAAATGGAAGTGTTTGTGTGAGAACAAACTGTTATCACAAGAAGTTGTTGGACAACTGGTTATTGAAACGTGATAATTCTTGAAGCTGGAAACAGAGACTCAAGATGTGCCCTATTCTGGAAGCTGTCTTACAAACTTAGGCCATTTAACCTTCATTTCACTAACTCAGAATCTTACACTGAATTCATATTTGCTCTGCTTCAACAGAAAGGGTGTAAATTCACCTAATTTAGTTTTTGACTGTAAAATGTCTGGGAGAGTGGGAAATATGGACTTGAAGAAGCATAAGAAAACAAAAAAATATCTTTCAAAAGAGCCACAGGCACAAGTGAAATCTTATTAAGTTAGGAGTTCTGGGTTCTCATGGAACTCTCAAGGAACTTCAGCATTGTGTTCTGGCACACAGATGTTAAACCTGCTGTGTCCCCGTGAGAAACTGGACTGATAAACATTGACCTTTGTTGTTAATCTGGCATTTAGAAAACTCCAAGACTTTTAATACATGCTTAAATATTAAAATGCCTTAATTTACATATTTCATTTTTGCATCTTGGTTGTGAAGCTGTTACATTTAATGAGCTATTGACAGCTAGAGGAAAATTCAAAATTCAAATCTGGCCTCAATTGTCAGTGAACCCATGGCTGTTTCTTTTCTTCTTGGAGGATGATATAAACAGTAGGGGAAATTGTTATTGATAACAGATGTTTGCAAGACTGCAGGATAGGAGTTGGTTGCCTTGTTAGGTCTTGGCTGAGAAAATGTTGCTATTCATAAAATTGCTGACTTTTAGTAGGAGCTAGAATTGTCAGTGATTGATCTTCAGATTGCTTTCATTATGGGGCTTCCACATGGAAAGAACACTGTGTTTGGTTTCATTTTTTTGCCTTTTTGCCAAGGAAGGTCATTTATAAAGTTAGCTCATGAATAATAACCAAAATGGATTATGAAGATCAGAGAACTTCATCCTCAGAGTGGTTTAAGCTCAGGGAACACTGAAGATTGACATTAGGTAAATTCTCTGTGCAATTCTTCTAGACTATTTAAATGTCTTGCTTAATTTTTTTTCCCCAGCATTAAATCTCTCTGTCAGGACCTCTCCCATAAAAGAGTATCACTGAGGATGAGTTAGCCCTAGGAAAAAACCACATTTATTATCTGGATAAATATTTAGCATATTTCAAAAGAAGGATAATCTTTGCATGCTGGCAAAATGACTGTTCCCATCTGTTTGATCTCTTATAACTTTACAATTGCTACATTCCTTCACAATTTCTTAGGTATTAATACTCAGTTTTTTCAGAAGGTTTCAGGATACCTCATTGAATTTTTAATGGTTAGTTGAAATACAACTTTGTGAATTCTTCCTAGTCCATATATTTTATCACAATAAATTTATCTGTAGAAGACTAGAGAGAGTTTAATACAAATAACTGTGGTAGTATCCAGCTGAGTTAATTTCCCAGTGGTTTTATCAAGAGGAGTAGATCACATCAAAATTAATTACAAAGTCTTCTATAACTTATTTAGCAAAGCCTCTGCTTATTTGCAAATAACAATTGAGGTACTATCAATAACAGGACAACCTGAAGTCATTGAAAAAAACTAATTAAAAATTTGTTTACATTTAGTAACAGCAATTCAGATCAGAATTGCCTTCCCAAGTGATAATTCACTGTCAGGTTTCTTCTTTCACATGTTAGCTAAGGCATGCAATGGATGATTCAGGCTAATTCAAACTGCTTTTGAAATTCACCAGCAGCTGTAACCAGGGTAACCTTTAATTTTAATCTTAGTTCACTTGAAAGTCTTAATCTGTTTTTATCAATCCTTGTAGTGAACTCTTCCTTTATTCATCAAATATTCATTTAATCAATGAATCTTCTGTCCAAGGAACTGTCAGGTTACTGCAACACAGAGTGGTGCTGTCTCTAGATTGTAACTGTTGAGGCTTTTGAAATGTGTGTGTTGTTTCTAGTTAGTTTTTCATTCCATGCAAGCAAAGCAATTCATTATATTAGTTTGGTAATTGACTGAAAAAATGTATTTTCCCATCATCCAAGTATGGGAAAGTGAATGCCAGAAGTTGTAATTTTAGATTGGAGACTGAAGCACGATAACTGACACATTTAGAAATGCAAATGTTTCCCCTGCTCCTTCTCCCTGGTGGTGTGCTGAGCTGTGCAGGTGATTCCCTGTGTCAGCTCAGCTGAGGGATGGATGTGGCACACCAGGAGCACACCTTGGTGTGGGTCAGCACCGAATGCTGCAGCTGTGGGATTGATTGGGAGGAAATGTTCCTCATGTGAGCAATTCTGCCCCAAATTCTGGAGGCAGAGGTGTTGGTGTGCATAGGCAGGGACAGTGTCAGAACGCTACAGCTACTGTGGCCTGTGGGTTAAGATTGGAACAGAGAGGAATTATTTGCTAACCTTCATCAGGAAAGCTTGCATAGACACAGAGAATCTATCAAAAAGAGCCCTTCCTAGAATGAGTTGGTCATTTGGAGTAGCAGCAGTCTTCTGCCCCCAACTCTTAGTGGGGAGACTTGCCCATGAGCATCTTGAGAGGTGGATGTCAGTATTATTTAAGATGGAAAGTATATATATATATAATTTCACAGTATAGTTGATTAACTTCTGTTTTCAATGTTTATTTTTAGCTAAATGAAAAAAGCAGTAGTGATTACCCCAAGTAGTTACACTGCTCATGCATGATGGATATGCTATATAGAACACAGTTAATTTTCTTTCTAACTGCATATTGCACTTCCTGCAGTGTCAGTTATATTGAATGATAAAGTTAAACCCACTTTGGGATTTAATCTTTTCTATTAAAATTGTCAGCCACATGAAAGGGGAACCATCAGCATCAATAAAAACTGTACTGGTCCCAGCTGCTTGTTATTTATGTGCTCCTCTGGTCTATCACATATTGCTGAGCAGACTCTGCATAAAGTCACACATTCCCAAAGAACAAAGAGAGACTCCTCCTGCCAGGGCTATTAATTGAGTTCTACATAGTAGTCATCTAAATAGAACAGGAAGAGAGAAACAGTTATTGCAACATTTACACAGAACATATACTGCATTATTAGCTCTTTTCCCTTATTTCTAATCAACTGTTCTGGTTTATTTTAATTCAGACTAAATTACTTTTTTTTTTTTTTTTCTTTTTTTTTTTCCATAAAATAGAGCAGCTATTTTTTCTTCAGTTGCAGCCTGCAGTTTAAAGTCTATGCATTTGAAAGCTTTCATTGTTGATGGTGTAAAAGTCGAGAATGCAGCTCCCTGTGGGCTAATGTGTAAGACAGGAACAACTGAGTTTTTGGTTTTCATAAGTTCAAGGTCTAGAACTTCCAGTCATGGCTCTTCTAGGAGGACTGAAATGCTGACTCAAAGTCAGTTGTGTTGTTCTGGAGCATAATGGAAAGTGTGGAGACCAACACTCAGGCAACAGTGACCCCTCTGCAGGGACAATTAAATATATGCACACAGCCAAATGATGGCCTCACTTCTTAGGTGGTGATTGCTTAATCTCTTTCTTAGGTGAGGAACTTTCATGCTGTTCACAAACACCTGAATCCCCTCCTGCAGTAGAATCCATTTACCATTGTGCAAATATTCTGTATTAATTCTAGACCACACACAGATCTGAGTGACATCAGAATAAGACTGCAGTAACCCCAATTAATTTTAGGAGGCTTATTCCAGGTTTATCCTGCTCAGAGATAAAAATGTGTGTATTTATCTTTGAATTGCATGGCACAGACTATTATGATGAGGTGCATTGAGCTCCATTCTCAGCATAAATTAATTTGGGGCAGTCAGTGGAACAATATTGTTGCACACCAGATTGACAAGCTAGATGGTCTATTATCAGTTCAGTTAAGGAAAATAGTAATGTTAATGAATCTATTTTGTCCTATCACGGCTCCTGAAAAGGAAAGAAATTCTAACACCTATGGGTTTTTTGTGGGTTTTTTTTGTTTGTTTATTTTTTAATTGGTTTGTGAGCGCTGAGGATACTGGCATTTGTAGGAAAATTAAATTCTAACTGGTTGGGCAGCTTTTTGTTGGTAGGAGTTGGGTGCTTTCAACAGAACACGTTGACATTCCTTGAAAAAAATGGAGTCCTTTAAAATATTCATTTTATTGGTCTTGATCTATAAGTTTTTGGCAAGAAAAGTTCAGTGACAAAGTCTGATTCATCCTCCTGCATTCAAATCTGAGGCAGATCATTCACCTGTAAGGCTCTGTAAGGCTTTACTACTGCAGAGGCAATGACATCCAGCTGCAGTAGAAGGACATGCTTCTCTAGGAAGCCCTGTTGTGATACACATTGGCATAACTTCTGAAATAAAAACATATTTTGTGGAGGAAATTGTCAGAGTTTAGGTGAAAACACAATAATTTTCTTTTTCTTTCACCTCTGCGTTCATACGGCAACTGAAAGGGACCTGGATGATTTCTCCTTTCCCCAAGGTGTTTGCTGTGCCCTTCTCGTGTCATGGGAATGGCTTGGCAGCCTCACTTGGGTGACAAATCCCATTGCATGGGAAGGATTCACTGTGCACACCATGGAGAGCAGAATCAAGACACTCTGCAGTGCACAGTTCTGCCTGCTGGATGTGTCCTGCTTGGTCCTGTCTTCCCTTTTCAATCCAGTCAGGAAAACATCTTGTAAAATGCAGCAAACAACAAAAAAACTACTTGCAGTTTATGAAGGCAAATATCACAGCTTCATTTACTGTGCTGGGAGGCTTTTACATGAATGCTGATAGAATTGTGATTCCACTCATTCATTTTATTATTTTTTTCTAGATTTTTATATTTTCACCTATCTTTTATTTTGAATTTCATCATGTTTCATTGCTTGACTTTAGGTTGTGGAATGGATGTCTGTTCTGTTTTAGGCTTGGCAGAGTATTGCACAAAGTTATGAAGCTATTAGAGCTGTGTATTGTCTCATTTTAATAACAATATAGCTTTTAGTTCAGATAATTTTATTATTTCAATAAATGCTTTAAATGGAATTGGTGCCTTTTTGTCTGTGGATGCTGTTTCATGACCACTGAATAATCATCAGTTTTAGGAAAGGGAAAGGAAACTGCAATGCAGTACAGTATTCCTCTTCAGCTCTCTTTTTCATCAATTTGCTTATTTAATGATTGGAAATCCAATTGATGGTCAAGTATTTCTTCTGAAACCTTCAGAACCTTGTTGTTCAGGGACATTTAGGAAAGAATAGCATTTGACATTTTAATAAAGAAATTTGGCTTTATGCTGCAGTCAGTGTGTTTGTCTGGAAAACAACCAGCCATGAAAGGAAAATAATGAAGATTATTTTTTAAATGTCCCTTACCTTGAATCCAGTAACCAGAAGAATGATGTAGTTCAAAAGACCTAATTTGAGTATAAATTTGTAATTATGTCACTGAAAGCTTTAGCAGTTTTCTATTCAAATCCCCAGGGCCCAGTCTGCTCTCAGAATGATGTCATTGCTTTGCTATGCCTGAGCATTTCCAGTGCTGGAACAAATCTTGACTTCTGACCATTGGAGGAAGAAAATATGAAACCCAAAATACCACCTTGTTGCATTTATTGTAGTCTGATCATGTCCATGGCTCCAGATATTTTAATTTTTCAGTTTACAGAGGGAGATAGGCTTTAAAGACTGGGACAAGTTCAACAAATAGGTTTTGCTCAGGGAATATACTCTGGATCACACAAAGAAAACTCAGTTTTAAGCAAACTTGGTGACATTTAGTAAAGTTGACAAATTATGAAACAAAGCTCTTAACATCTGTTCCATCAAAAAGCATATCCTCATATATCAGAATGTCAATTAGCTCTTTTAGTTACGAAGATGATTTCCATAGGTTCAGAAAGCTTCCTGAGAGCACAGAAAATTTGCAGTAAGAGAGTCCTTTTAATGTGTTTTCAATTTGAATTTTTTTTAAGAGTAGCTGTTTAGAGAGTTTTTATTCAACATCTACATGGCTCACACTGATAATAATTTAGGTGTTGAAGCTCAAGACATTTATAACCCTGAAACTTAGATGATATAAATCTGAAGGGAGATCAGAGGGAGCCTGCTCCACTCAACATTTGCAGGTGTTTTGTAAATCATCACGTTAAAATGTGGGATTATGTTCAGCAAGCTTGAGACCTCATGTGTTTTTTGTGGTACTGCGGGAAGACAGGAGAAAGAGAAGATGGCTAATTTGTCTGAATTAATTGGCCTGATTTTAATAATTACTTGAATGATTTTAATAGTTAAGTATAGATCTTATCTTTTGACCTCAATGAGTTCAGTATTTTCAGAAGTTCCATGAATTTTCAGCAGAGATTTTTGATTTTGCTCGTTTAGTACATGGAAACCTGACATTTTATTTGCTACAGATTATTTTTAATGTCTTTTCTTTTCAGGCTGGGGGAATTACTGTAATTTTCACTGCCAGTCCTTAAATGCCTTACTGGTTCTTGGTGTGCAATGACAATCAGCTCCAGATCTGTGCTCGAAAGAGCCCTTACCTAGGTTAGAGTTCAGGGACTTGGAAAACAAATTTTCTTAAACTTCTGCTTAAAAATGAAACCAAGACTATGCATTCCATGAGTGTCAGACAAATCCACCTCACAATGCAGTTTTTTTTATGCACCTGGTAGCACAGTGTAGTGACCCTGAGGTTATTCTGCACTTTGTGTGTTTGCAAACCTTGTCACTGAGCGTACGCTTGTGTCAGACTTGTGAGAAAGCCAGTGAATTACAGTTGGCAAGCAATTCTTAACTTTGAATGCTCTTCAAGTTGCAGTTTTATTTTATTTTTGTTGATTTGGTGAAGTATTATAAAAATACTGCTTTTGAGGGGTTTTCTTGGGTTTTTTTTTCCCCCTATATGAGCAGATCCGTGAGCTTGATATGATCCTTTTTGTGAAACAGGAGTTTTGTCACAGTCTTTTCTGGAAGAACAGAAGGTGATGCTTGAGTTGAGTCTCTTTCAATCATCTTTCCAATTAATGAGAAAATGTTTCCAATTAAAATCAACATTTGATTAATTAGTAGTTGACTTATTAGGAAGGACACAAGAAAGTCAGGAGTGTTAGGATGCATTCAATGCAAACCAGGGGAGGAGAGTGTTACAGGAAAGAAACCACCAGTGCCTCAAAGGATGCTGGTTGTTTTTCTGCAGGACATCCTTCAGCAGCCTTTTCAAGTGGATTTGAACAAACTAATAAAGAAAACAGCTATAATTTGTAAGTACTTTGAGGTTAATAAAAGCACCCATCCTTTAGTATGAGCATTATGTGAGCATCTTGCAAACGGCAGATTATCACACCAAAATAAATGTCAAGGACATGTGCACATCCTCACACAATGTTTGAATAACAAATAGATTTGTTCAATTTTATTATTTCAAGAGATATATTTTCATTTTCTCTTCTGGTACAGCAGGGACAACATATCAGCCTTGAAAGTGGCACAGAGAAAGAAGTAGCACGTAGTTTTAGAAATTCTGAGTCCTGGAGATACTCTAATAAAATGGGTACAATATTGCTTTTCTTCGTTGGCCTTCATGTGGAAGTTGTAACATTCAAAAGAGTACGATAAGTACAATGCTCAGCAGAGTGATATTCCTCTTTCATAAAATGTGAAATTGGCCCCGCAGTATATTCATTCTTGCAGATGAATTGCATTTTTTGGTACCTGGTTTCTTGATCTTGAATCATAGAAAATCCTGAATTGGAAAGGATGCACAGGGATCACTGAAGTTCAACTTCTGGTCCTGCACAGGACATCCCCAAGAGTCACACCCTGTGCCCAGAGAATTGTCCAACAGCTCTATGAGCTCTGTCGGGCTCGTGCTGTGGCCACTGCCCTGGGGAGCCTGTTCCAATGCCTCACCATCCTCTGGGTGAAGAAGCTGTTCCAGGAATGCAACCTAAACCCCCCTGACACAACTGCAGCCATTCCCTCGGGTCCTGTCACTGTCACCACAGAGCAGGGATCAGTGCCTGCCCATCCTCTTCCCCTCCTGAGGAAGCTTCAGACCCCAATGAGGTCTCCTCTCTGTCTCCTCTTCAGCTGAAGAAGAAAAGTGACCCCAACTGCTTCTCATCTGGAGGAGCAAAATGGGGGCTTTCAAACAGCTTTATATCCTTCTGATATTGTGGTGCCCAAAGCTGTTGGGCAGCAGCAGAACCATTCAAAAACCTTCCATGAAGTTTATAATTTGCTTGTTTACATTTGCTACATCATCACAGTCTAAATGTTATTAATAGATGCATAACACAAAGAAGCTTTATGGTTTCTATTCCACCTGAAATATCAATGCAAAATGGCCTCAGCTCTAAGGGAAGCAAGTGATTGACTGCTTGGTTCCGGTTATTTAAATTAAAAATTTCAAGTAGAAGTAGCAAAGATTGTTGATATATTATCCAGAATTCAGAGGAAATCAATACAAGCCTTAATGGCCTTCCCCCACTGCTCTGTAGCTGCATTAGTCACATCTTGGAAGAGCACTTTGGCCATCAATCAAAGAAAAAAATCACTTTATTTTCACATTGTGAACTTCATGGCAGTTTGTGTGTAATCTTGGCAAGCTATTTCTGAAATTCTGCAAGAAAAAAGCAAGAGGGAAAAGTTTCTGAAAGGACAGTAGGCTTTAAAGAATATACAAGCAGTAATTCGGACACAAGATAAACTTTAAATAGCAAACTTTTATTCTTTTTGATGGTGGAATGATCTGGGTACAGTGACCATGCATATTTTTGTGTTGTACCAGGGCACCAGACATGAGAAGAGTTGTGCAATAAAAGCCATACTAGAGTAGACCAAGTAGAGCAGCTGCTCAATCTGAGAGATCCCTGTAGGATGCCATATAAATAAAATATCCCTAATTATAAAGAGGGTTTGTTTTAAAACAAACCTCTGCTCTAATTCATGGTTTACTGGTGACCATCCAGTCTTCTCTGTGATGTAAAGGCTCATCTTGGTTGGTTCTGATAGCACTGATGCATCCATCTATGGATTGGACTGGAAATATCTACCAAAACCTTGTTTTGTTTCTGAAAATGAGGGGAACCTATGCCAGGGAATGAGGTGGGGCAGGAGAGTCCTGGGGCACCAGTGTCTGCCACATGAACTCTTGAACTGTGCTCTCAAGTGGGCAGTGTTTTCCCTAGTCCAGTAGAGATGGAAAAACAAATAGGCTGGGACCCAGCAAGGGGATCTGATCGTCACATCAGTTTCTTTACAAAGTTATCCAGGAAAGCTTGGCAAGAAATTATAACTTTTATTCTAAAGATGTGCATGAAAACCACATTTAAAAGTTCTTCTGATCAGTGCCTGTTCATGTGAGCTAATTGTGGACTTCCGTTTTCTCAGAGAAAAGCAGGTGAAATAATTATATCTATTTGCCCAGAATAAAGTTTTTTCAGAAGGTTAAGTGAGGGATTAGGTTTAGGTAGAGGATGCTTAGTGATTTAAATACATCTTGAAAGCAGTTCAGTAGAATTAAGCTACTGGGATGTACAAAAGTATTTCAGTCTCATGTCCATCAAACAAAAGAGATGACTTGGCCTGAGTGACTTTTTCAAATATGGAACAAGGGGGAAAGTGCTGATGCTTTTTAATGCTCTCTTAGAAATCCCACCATGTCCAATGAGGTCTAGAAAAGATAACAATTGCTTCAAGAAGTACTTAACAGATTAATGTGGGGCTTGCTGATTGGTCTTCATGCCTGTGAGATGGTAGAGATACTGCAAAGGTTAAGAGGATACAAACTGTATTTAGACTGGAAATTCCACTTTGAGGATGGATTTATTTCTGTGCAGCTTCTCTGTAATCCTTGGTAGAGTGGCTTTCTAAATCTTGATATTTATCTTGGATATTAATGTAAGACAAATAAGCATGATAATAGAAGCCAAAGCTGTGTCTCCCATTATGGTTTTCTGTCCCTCACAGTGGGAGAATGATTGTAACCTGCTTACTCTGAAAATGAGTCCAACCCTCATAAATTGAGCCCTGACCTAAACATAACATGAAAAGAAGTGAAGTTGGACAAATGCGTTCTGAACAGCACCTGAAATATAATCAGGAGTGCATGTGTTAATTTCTCCTGCAGTTTGACACGGGACTATTTAGTACTTTTTGCATTAAAACATAAATGTGCAGAAAATAGACCTGTTAACAAACTAAAGTAGCATAATTTAATAAGACCACATCCCAAAACACGACAAAGCAGTGATTTTTGTGAACTAAGTATCCTCTCAGCATTGCATTATGGCAGAGTGATACTAATACGGACTGAAACTGGAGAGGAATGACCTTAATTAAATTCCCTCTTTAAATGCAGCATTTGGTTTGGCCATAAGTAGTAAGCTGAGGTTAGTGTCAAAATAACAAAGTTGCATTTATTTTGTTTTCTGCCGAGCCAAATAAAAGCTGCATGGGCAGGTTCCTCTCCCCCTTTCACTGAAGGGAACAAATTAGCCCTTTTCCTATCTGATGGAATGGTCACAAACCAGCAGGTTACTCTGAGATCAGATTAGAGATCTTATCTTTATTCCTGAGGGACAGATGACCTAAATTTGACTGCACAAAATCTTCAGTTTCTAATAACAGCAATGCTTTACCATCACAATCCAGACTCTCAATTTGACTGGGTGACTGTTTTTACCTTTTTACCAGTGCATGTCTCTTCTGCAACTGCAATGATACTTTTCATGGCTGTTTTAAAAAAAGAAAAGCTATGTTAGAGTAGTATTTTTCCCTTTGAAATTTCTTCTGTATTCTAGTCTGTCCTTGGTATTCAATTTTTTGTTGTCAAAGCTGTTAGGAAAATATGGATAAAGCATCATTCATGGTTAAAACCCAAGAAGTTGTTAGGGATAAATGTCTCACTCTGGTCATCAGATCACATAACAATGAGTACCTGCACCTTTACTGTACTGGTACTGAGTGCTTTAGCCTGTTTTAGGCAATTCTCATAACTGAACTCATGAATTGCCATAATCTCTCTGTACCACAGTAGTTGCCTTTCATAGCATTTGGTGCCCTCAGCATAAATTCTTTGGGGTCTTTTTTTGCGGTGTCTGAAGAGTATTTCATGCTGTGTTCTGCTGATACTGCAGCAAAAGAAATAATGGTATTATCTATTTCTTCCAGCATAATGAAAACTCCACTGGACTCAGTTTATTATGTCCCATATTGGAGTTAAGGATCTATATAATTCATTTTCTCTTCAACTTCATTCCAGCCAGCTTTTAATATGGTGTAAGAAAGGAAGGTTTCCCTATCTTCACCTGAGATACAGGTGAAATTCCAAAGAAATTTTGTATTGGTTACTATGATTAATGGCCACCCATTTGCAGTTCCTCTTTGCTCCAGTGACCTTCATCCATGATCTCTTTAACTTGCAGTGTAAAATACCACCATCTCACTTCTCCATTTATAAAACATATTAAAAATGCTATTTTTGAAATGTATATTTAAATTCAACAGATTAAAAAAAAAATCACAAAAGCTGTGCCTCTGCTGCCATTACAAAGGGATGGGTGCCACACCTACACCCTGTATCCTCATTTGCAAATTTTATTTATTTTCACTGTAGGCTTTAGTTGGATTATTTTGTAGTATGGAGTTTAATTATGAAAGAGCTGCAACTTGCCTATTTAGAAGATTTTCCTATTTTTTTTTTTTACATTCTTTCCCTTGTCATTTCACCTGCAGGAAGACTGCTTTGGAAAGGCAATTATTTCTTAAACTCATGATAGCAAGTAACACACTGAGACAAAGTCAATCAGTTATATACTGCAAACTGTGTGCCTGGATCGACTTAAAAAGCACAAAACAGTTCAATTATAATCACTTATACATGCCTTTCATGGCTGAGAGTTGTATTCCCTGTACATGGTAGCTTGGCATAAATAGTCGAAAGAAAACAATTTCATGTGATCTTACCTTCATCTTCAGAAATAATGCCACTTCTCTGCATTTCTTCTGCCACTTGTTATAGTTAAACTCTGTACTCCTGAGTGCTGCAAGTAAAAGGTTTATTGATTAGTACCAGTAAAATTTATGTATGGGCAATAAAAGCAGCCATATTTCATTCCCTTCCCCCTCACCCAGCAGATGCCAGTGAAAGTTTATTTGTTCAATGTTGAGAGATAAGTAAAATCACAATGAAAATCTCTAAGTAAGTCAAAAGATCTAATAAATGAGCAGTCAGTAGAGCTGTGAAAAATTGGGGGAGGCATGAAGAACATACACTGCCAAATTTAATTTCTTACGTCGTGAGACAAATCTCCCTGGGGTTATGATAGACCCAGAAGATGGGTGAACAAGAGAGATTCTCTCACAAGGCAGCTCAGAGCAGGGGCTGACTGAAAGATGATGGAAAATTATGACAAAAACATTCATGGATTTTTGTCCTGGTGATCTGGCCTGCATGATCCCCTCCTTACACGCTCTTCTGCCTTGCTAGGAGACCTGACAGCTTGTACACCTGAAAAAGTCACTGGTTCTGCCAAGCTGGATTCCTTGAACACGTTGTTATGGAGTGTAGCTTTCACTGATTTCAGAGAAGTCATGATCAAGTTGATACTTGTAATAGACACAGGGGGGAAAAGTGTGATCACTGTTTTCTCACCCTTAGTATGACATTTCAAGATGAATATTTCACAAGAATCTGAGTAAAACATTAGTCATTTTTCTCATTTGCATGGTGGTCTATAATTTGGAAGTGGAAGCTTTCCAAGCTACATGCTGTATAGGGTTCTGTGAACTAGGTAGAATTTTTCCAACTAAATTAACTCAATAAATTTGAAATAATTTGGAAGTTAAATCATGGAAGTTCTGTTGACAGAAAGCAGAGTGAGCCTTTTCAGTGTCTGACTTTGTAAAGCAGAGCTGACAGAGGATCCATTTGTGCTCAGCCTGCATGTCGTATTTCAGGATTAGGCAAATAATAATGGAAAGCCAAACTTAATTGATTATGATTTAATGCCCTGGGTGTGATGTGATATTTTTGTATTTAATTCACTGCCATCTGACTCACGAGTCAAATTTGACAGTGTTCTGGAAGCACTTGCAGTCCTTACTATCAGCCAGAAGGATGGCTCCAAACAGCTGGGGAAAAGGTGAGGCTCTTGGGGCCAGAGGAATATAGGAGGAATATAGGAATATAGTTGTGTGTTACAGAGGGTGTTTGGTGCTGATTGCCTCCTCAGAGTTTCTGGTCTTTATGTCCCACTAGTGAAGTGAAGCATTTCTGACAGAGAGTTTTCAGTGAGCCCCAGTTTGTGTTTCTGGACATCTTTTCTGCCTGCTGTGGATCATACTTTTTCTTCCTTTGCATGCTATTAAAAAACTGACCTCGTTGTGACTCTCACAAAGGGAAAAAAACCCAAAACAATTCAGAAAATAGATTCTGTCAATTTCTTAACATCTCTGCATCCTGGAGGCTGAAAGAACATTCCTCCAACTGTTCACAACTCCATAGCACAGATTTATTTGGCCTGAGTTTAGTGCTTTGACCTGGTAGATAACAACATATAAATATATTACAAATGAAAAATGTTGCACTTTCTTTTCAAGCATCATTTGGTATACCAGTATGAGAAACACCTCGAGAAACACATCATTAAGCTCAGTTTCCTGTGTCCAGATATTGAGTTAACCAAGTGAGGGCCAAAGTAGCATGTGAACTTCTCAAATGACCTTAATTTGAACTCTAAATGCATGGCAGGCTCAGAACATTCCAGGATAAGGCAGTCGACCAAGACTGTTCCTCTCCAGTGCAAGTGAATAGTCTGCAGATATTAAAAGTATATCAAGCAGTCCACTACTAATTCAGGAAGTCAGGTCAAGTTGAGAGCAATTCTGCTTTTGAACTGGTTGAGGCTGGAGATAAGCATTTTATACAGCTGTAATTGGAATATGAAACTTTAAGAAGTCAGTCATTGAGAGCTTCTGCCATGAATCAGGATTATTTCATGGACTTAAATCCTCTTTGAGCTTTTACCATAAGTGAATCTTGTGAGTTCATCTTCACATCAAGGTGTTCCATTCTTGCTCAGAAGAGTCCTTGTCCCTGTAAGTTACAGAAACAATTCAGGGACCTATACAAAGTCTCATTAGAAGTCCCCCAGCCCCAGTGGAGGTGTGAGTTGGATTGTTGGTTTCTCTGTGAGCTGGCTCAGGCTCTGTCCTGTGCTGATATGAGTTTGGTTATCAGCTTTTGACAAGTGTTCTACACAACATGTGCACACCTCCCATGAACCTATCATGGAAAAAGTGCAAATAGTGGCACTGTGGTTCCTTCCAGAATCACAGCTTTCTCTGAATGCTGGAAAATTCATCAAGACTTTTCCCATTGACCTCAAATGACTCTGAATTAAATGCAGACAGTTATGCTACATACAAAGCCATGCACTGGTCTGCTTATGAGTCCCTGTAGTTATAGCCTGATAGTGATTCTCTTCTATTCAGTGTTTATATCCTTTCCTTCCCACCTAGCTTAGTCATTCTAGAAGAAAAGAATTTTCTCCTGGCCTCTGTAACCTTTTTTCTCCTTTCTCATTGTGCTTTTCTGGGGTGACAAACAGCAAAAGTGTAAGTCACCTTTACTATCAAAGAATTAAGTGTCCCTTCATAGTTACCTGGGCCATGCCTTTCTGTAGTGTGAGTGCAGCCATTTGATATTCACACAAAAAAACCCCACTTTGATGTACTTAGGGTTGGATCAAGTGTTGTCTCATTAGCATTAAACAGCTATAATGGGAGAGAGATGAAAATAACTACAGAAACATGAGCAACAACAAAGATGAAAAGGAAGATGTGAGAATGGTACAAAAACATGGTTCCTTATTTGTAGGGTAAACTTGAAAGGTACCCTTTTCAACCTGCCTGGCTTATCATGTATTCAGAAATGGAAATTAATCAGCAGTTGTTTATAGCTGTGCAAATCTGGCACAGGGATTGGATATGATAGTTAGCAAGCAACCTGCAGATTTTAAGACTAAGCTGCAGCTCTTCCACAGAGATGCCTTTTCCCATTAATTCTTCTCCACAGTCTCAGTATCTGAGCTGTTCTCCTTGCTTTTTTCCCCTTGACTTTGATGTATGAACATATTATTCATTCTGGCTGCTCAGAGTCTAAAATATTATTCTTTTATATTTGGATCTGTTAAAATATTTTACACTTTGTGCGAATTTCTCTATTACAAAATTGTATTGATAATTTCAGATATTTTCTGAAATTTTATAAAATATAATGCTCGAAGTTTAAAGACAGATTCAAAGGAAAAATGCTCTAACAAAAGCTCAGTTCAGTCAATTAGATCTGGTTCATTGCAATTGTTTTTCAGTCAGTTTGTGTGTATCTTTGACTTGGTTCAGCTTCAGTTTGGTCCTGTTTTAAACCAGAAACTGATACCAGTCAATGTGATCCCATTCTCTCAAACATCCTAGCAGCAAGACTCAAAATTCACGTGTTCTTTACCACTTTGTAGATAGAAATGAGTTATGGTATCTCTTCCAGACTGGAGTTAATCTACAAGGTGTGAAAGCTGAAGGATTGGTTGTTGTTGTCCTATCCACTTACATCAATACAATTGGAGGTTTTTTCAGTGGAAGCATTTGTCTCTTCAGATTAGCATTAGATTATATTAGATTTTTTAAAATCCTTCGTTCTGAAGAGTTAGTGGAAACAAATCTCCTGCTGATTTCTAGTGGTTATTAATTTGCAGAATGATGGCAGAGATATAATCCAGTGGGATTATTTAAAAATTTCATCTGGAGCTGTTGCCATTTAGCTTTGACTCTGCCTGGTCTCAGCCAGATTCTGAGGTGCAGTCTCACTGTGATGAGAGCAAACACAAGGAACACAAATCAAGGGGACACTGCCCAACTGCTGCACCATTGGAAAGTCAGCAAGCAGAAGATGGGGTCTCTCTCTAACACCAGGCATGTATGGCAGGCTATTTTCTGTATTAGCCTCTGCCAGTCTGATCCAACTAAGATCCAGTCTGATCCATTAAGAACACTGGCAATCCTTCCTGTGACATTCAGAAGATTTGAGTCAGAACTCCGTGTTTTCATAATTTCTCTGCATTTGAGCACATTATTTTTATGATAATTAATAATTTAAATTGCTAGTTTAGACTGGTGCATATGTTATCTTAGGTAAAGATTGTTGTGTACTCCACTATAAATAATTCCTTCAGTTTAGTTAATTGGAGAGGTCTACCAGAGAGCTAGAAAATGAGTAAAAAATGCCTTTCTCATTGCTGTATTGAATGGTGCAGTAAATGACATTCTTGGCAGAAGTTCTTAAGCCCTCAACACTCATAACTATTGATCTGTTTTTGAAGCATGGAAATTCTGCTCTGGTGATGTTATGCACACAAAAACTTGTGTCATGATCTCTAAGCCATTATTTTGTTTTATTTGGTTTGTATAAATGTAATTTTCAGCTGTTCATGAAATTTTCTTCAGATAACATTGAATGCTTTAAACAAATTTCAGGAGTGTAAAGAGACAATGTCTAAGAAAAACATTCCACAGATAAATTTATTTGTACAGTATTACATCTGACTTGTCATGCTCATTTCCTTGAACTCATTTACTGCTGTTCTGGTGGGGTCTTTAATCATATGATTTTTCTCTAAATGAAAGAATACTTGTGATTTATATGCATGTTTGATATGCACAGCTGAAAGAAGCAGTGTGCTTGTTTACCTGGAGGACACACATCAACCACAGTGCTCTTGATCAGTGTCATGCACTCTCCCAAGGACACAAGCTTTGGGTCCACACAACAGACCTTGGCAAAGGATTTATTTTCCTCCCTGATTGTTCTGTCTCATTATTCTTTCCTTCATTCAGCTAAAAACATACTTCAAACACATATCTGGGTGTATAAGGGAGCTCATGCTGCTCTCCCAGACTATTCAGCTATAATATTATGAAGTTGAAGGATAATTGCAATGCCAGGAATTGGGGGTTATTTAAAATGTGAATGGGTAATGGCTTAGAAAAGCATCTCAAATCCATAATGGTAATTCACATAAATAACACTTTACTATTTCCTGTCTGTCATCCACTGTGAAGATTTGTGGCACCCTTTGATCAGGTGACTTGTCCTTGAAGTACAGTTAGGATTCCAGTGTGCAGCACCAACTGCTCTGCTGGCAGAATGAGTTCAGCAGCATCAGACACTCAGTGTGGCACTCACCAGGGGAGCCCAGGACAAAAGAGTTCCAGCCCTCGGGCAGAGCAACCTGCAGCCTGGCTTGTGTGAGGGTTATGAAAGGTTTTAATGCTTAAAAACTAATTCTGGTAGTGCTAATACTATTACTTAATTTGTTTTATGAAGCATTACAATGACCTGTGGTTACCTGATAGTCTTGCCAAAGTTGTCATCTCATTCTTTAGGAAGTTTCTTTATTTCCTCACCACTTAATTTTTATTCAAGTATTTTTTGCAAGTAACTTCTGATGTTAGTTCTGAATGTATTGTTCTCCCCAAATTTACTTTTTTATATAGATAGGCCTGTGTTATAAAAGTAAAAGTTGACTTATGATGCTGGTTGTTAGTGGGAAATTACTTGAAAAAATAATAACATAACAATTATATATCTATTGATAGAATATATAAATTAACCAGGTGATATGTGTTCAGCTTTTAGACTTCTGATTTTTGATGACCTAATAGTTTAAGGAAATGAATATCTCTTCCCCACTCATCAGTCAGGGAATGTCTACAGAAATTATTTAGGCCTACCATGTGGGTATAAATTTGTTTGAGTTTACTGATTTCATATTGAATAGTTGTCATCAGTTTTTGTGTAGGCCCTGATTATTCTATGGAGCAGCTGAACTCTGCAAATGACTTCACAGCTTTCATACTTTCATCATCCACAAGTTCCCTCTGGCTCAAATATCTGAGTTGCCTTTGTACGAAAATAAAGTTTGACAAAATACAACAAAATAAACTACAAAATAAACCCTGATTTTTGCTTCCCACATGGAAACAAAAGTAGCTTCAGCAAACATTTGGATCCAGGAAGCACTTCCTTTATCTGCAGTGCAGCCTTATCCTCAAAGTTTGTTCTGTTACTTTAGTTTTTCTGAAAGAGATTTTAGCCTGGTGACAAAGGTGACCAAGGGGCTGACCTTGAAGAAGCTCCTGCTGCTGCTTGTGTGGAACAGGGAATATTTGGAACACAAAGATTTTGAGTATTTGGATGCAAAGCAAGGATGAATGCAGTTTAAGAAGAGAATGCTACTCCCATAATGGAGACAGAACACTTTCATATTGTCATTTTAAAATGGAAATTTTTTGACCACATGAAATATTCTGCATGGATGCAGACTTTATGCCAAAGCACAAACACTTCAGCCAGGGCTATGCTGTGTTTTAGACTGAATGCAAGCTTCAGATTTTATTCTTCCATCCCTGTTTCATCAAAAACAAATGAGAAACAATCATCACGATATACTAGTACTGAAATAATTATCCTGTTACATGCAGTGCACTTTTATTATGGTACTAGCTCCAGTTTTTCTTTTGCATGATGAAGAAATAAAAATTGAGTAATGACTTCATGAATAAACTCTTATAAATGAAAAGAATTACAAATGCATGTAGATCAAAGATATCCTTCAGTTTATTCATTCAGTAAAACTTTACTTATTATGCTGATACAGATACATACTCTGCAGGGTCTAAATATCTGAGGAAATGCTTCTTTTTAAGCAAGTGTGACATAGATTTAGGTATTATGAATATGTTAAATCCCTCAACCTCATGTTCAGGTAATGAATAGATAATGGATGAGCTTCATGATCAATTTTGCTGGAAGCAAATAGATCCCTTTCTTAGCAGAAAAGTTTTTTTCTAAATAATCAGTTTTTCTGACAGACTTATAAACTTCCATTAATAAAATAAAATAGTAATATACTGATTTTATGCATTATAATTCTAGTCTTTTTATATGCTGAGGAAGGTGCTCCTGCTCAAAGGGCTGGAGCACCTCTCCTACAAAGATGACAGAGATAGTTGTTTGGCCTGGAGAAGAGAAAGCTCTGGGGAGACCTTAGAGGACCTTCCAGCACATAAAGGGGTCATAAAAAACAGAGAAAGTGACCTTTTCCACAGGCAGGTAGTGATAGGGCAAGGAGGAACAGTTTTAAACTAAAACCCAAGAGATTTTTATTAAATGTTAGAAATTCCTCCCTGTGAGGGCAGGGAGGTCCTGGCACAGGGTGCCCAGAGAAGCTGTGGCTGCTCCATTCCTGGAAATGTTCAAGGCCAGGTTGGATTGGGCTTGGAGCAACCTGGGACAGTGGAAGATCCCTGCCCATGGCAGGGGTGGAACAGGATGAGCTTCAAGGTCCTTTTGAACCCAAACCAGATAAAGATTGAACAGTTTCCCACATGAATTCAACACCTGCTTTCATAGGCCCTTCCCCAAAGAGCCTCCAGAGCAGAAAAGGGATGCTCTAACCATGCTCAGCCCCTGTGATGCTCATCACTGTCATTATCACCTCTTTGAGAGGAGGGTAACAGGGCTCCAAGTGTGTCAGTCTCCACGAAGGTACAATAGTTGCAAAATTACCAATGGATAGAAGTTATTTTCTTAAATCATAACATTTATTATTCATGTTACTCTTCATAGTGACTTCGACTCAAGTGACAATCTACCGGAATAATTTTCTGTGAAGATGAGATGTAATTTTGGCCATTTTTTACATGACAATTTCCTCCTTTAGTGATCATTGACAGTTGAATTGCTGAAATTTCTTAGTCTGAAGCAGTCAATGTCTGGGAAAAAATTTCAGGAGAAATGCAAGACTTCTGTTTTATAGGTAATTTTCTACATGACTAAGGGACAACAAAAGGTAGTTTTTTCCCTCTTTTGAGAGGCTAGCTCCATCACATTAATTTTATCATCCTAATACTGTTAATATTTAATAAGTGTTCTGGGAATTTAGAGCCTGGAGTATATCTTCTTTTAGCTAGATTTCATAGACATAGGGCAGTCTTCTTACTACCACAAATAAAACAATATATGGGTCTCGTTCTGCATTCATTCCAACAAAGATCCTACTGCCTTTATGGTATGGGTCCAGACTCTTTGTATGGTGTGTGTGTCAGGTGAATACCTGCAAAGTTTTTCAGTCAAAAGCTACATTAAATTTTCCTGGTGTGACTCAAGCTCACAAAAGGATGGAAATTCTCAGCTTTAAGCTTCTAAGACTTTGCTGCAAAAGCGTGACTTGAAGTTAGGTTACAGTGGTTCCCTGTTGTGCCTTGATCCTGCTCACAAATGTCTGTTTTTCTGTTGGTGCAGACAAAAGTTAAAGTGAAGTCTTTTTAAAAGTTAGGAGGGATAAAAGAATCCCCAAGCTCTTCTAGGCATATGAAAGCATAAAGGTCTGCTGTGACTGAGGTTTTGAGAATCAGAAAATTTCCTTTGTGTGTCAGTCTGGAAGTGGTAAATGGAGCTGAACAAGGGTAGCTCTGTCTTGAGGACACAAGAGCATTATGAAATGTAGTGTTGTCACCTTATGAAGAGCCACATAACCTGAGTGTCTGTGTGCCTATTAGAGCACCTCAGACAGTCCCTGTGCTAAAATGACTATCATTTGATCCTTCTACACTATCTTATGATTTCACCAGGCCTCATAATTTAGAAAAATCAGTTTGACTCTACGGATGGTTTTCCATCACCTTAAAGCTGTGCCTTTTCAAACACACTTAGGGAGGTATGGAGAGAGAAACATTTATCCTAGAAGGTAATGAGTCAGGGCACAGTGTCAGAGTCTGCTGTGCAAATTAGGAGACAGATGGATCAAGGCAAGTGAAAATGTAAGAATCAGTGTTGCACAGGCTTGGTAGCTACAATTATAGTGTGATGGAAGGAGCAAGTTCCTCACTTGGTAACTTTGCAAAAAACACAACTGTTCTTGTGTGTGTGTGAACTTTGCAGTGTTTTGCTTGAAGGCCTCTGTGTAATCCTGGGTAGTAGATCAAGCAGGTGATGCAGATAAATTGCAGGACTCTTCCCCTCTGGGATGGAATAAGTTCAGCAGTTGGTTAAGCACTCAGGTAACAGTAGCTTGTTCCTAGGGTCAGCCTATAAATATTTATAATTTCATGATTAGTTCAGAGGCAGTTGCTGTGGAGCCAATCAGTAGAAACTGATAAAGGGAAGAATTTTTAATATGACCCATTTAAGTGCAGCTCCTCCACCTCTACCACACTTAGGGGAAAGAATTTCTAATTCAGACATACTTCACCAGTTTGAAATAGTTATGCTGCTAAGGCCATGTCAGGAGTTCAGTGTGGCATCTAACCTAATAGAAAGTGATTCTGCAGATGTAGGATATATTAGATACTAGAATACAATGAAAATAATATAATAGGTAAGATACCTCACAGTTACTGAGTCAGTCTTCCTAACATTCAAGCAAAGTTAGAATTTAACTTTATTTTTACCTTTTCTTCCAATTTTCCTTTTGAGAACATATACTGTGAGCTTATAATTGTGCAAATAAAATGCACATTGACAACCCATGAGTCAAACTAAAGACATGCTTATTATATTGCACATGAAAACTAATTTTTAATAGATTGTTCATCAAGAGAGCAAAGTGACAACTGTGACTCAATCTTAAAAGCAGAAACAGGTAATACAGGAGAAAAACAACTAATGACAAGTGCAAGATGCTTTCATGCTGCTAGAAATTCCACTTACTCTTTTTTAAACCAGCCCTTCTGTTGGAAAGAAGAAATTGAGTATTTAGCTTTTAAGCTGATGCTTCTTTTCACATAGAAACAATCCATTGACTGGATTAGTTTAATTTAATTTAAATTAATTAATTGTTTTGATATAGATTATTTTCACATTCTAAAAGGGATTTGCATTGGCTTCTCTACCTAGAAGAATTTGTTTTAGTGTCATTTCATCCAGTTGACTTAAATTTCCTAAAGTGACTTGATGTATGACCTCCTAAAATTATTTTGGTTATCTGATGAAATTATTTTCTAATTTATACGTGGAAAAAAATTAGAGAATGGATTCTGATACCTGGGAAATGCTTTGGAGTCCCAGTGTGCTCCACCTATTGCATGGAAATTACAAGTGAGCTTGGCTGTGTCTTGCAAAATGCAAAATGTGACTAATCAAGCACCTTTTATTTTGTTTGCTTCTTCAACAAAATCCAGGGAATGAAAGTACAACTCTGTTGTTCATTAGCTTATTGAATGTGACCCTAAAAATCACTGTTTATATGCAAAGACAACCATAGTGAACCTTCTATTCTCTTCAGTAAAGCAATGAAGAGCCTGGGTTCAGCTCATTTGCATCAGTAACCTCAAGCATCATCAGATTTGTTTATGCACAATGGTACAGAAATCTTTCAAACTCAGCTGGAACACAGCTGCTATGGTGTTCATTGTTGCTGCTATTCAAATCTGATTGAGTCTTCCAAATCCTAAGTGTATAAACCACGTGCGTTGCTGGAGTTTGGGAATTCACCATTTTTCTCTGCTTACACTCCTGGTATTGAACCAGAGCCAGAGCATATATTGAGTTAATGTATAGTAATAAGTGATGCTGTTTTGTATTTCAAACTATATAAATACATCTAAACCAAACTTAAGATCATCACACCATGCCTCTATTTACCACTGTGATTGTTGCAAAATAAAGACAATTTCTGGAGGTGAAAATGTAATATCCTAAAAGATTTAATTGGTCAATATTTGTCAAATATCAGGATAATACATCAGTTTTGATGGGCCTTTAAAACATATTTTTTTCCTTTTACATATTTTTCCTTTTATAGAAGCTAAACCTTCTTGAAGTACATCATGAATTTACTTTAATGTGTTTGAATAGAAAGACAGTTTTCTGAGGCTCTGTCCAAGGTACTTTCCTAATCCACAAGTTTCACTGGAAAAATCCTGAGGATTTAGACATTAATTGAAGTTCTTCAGAATGAAACAGTGTGGTTGAATGCATTAATAAAAAGATCACTAAGTTATAAGAAAAATACTGTCAGTATGTCCTTTTTATAAAAGTACATTTTAGAGCTAGACAAAGATCACCTGCTGGCAAAGTCTGAAAGTTCTGTACAGAATCAGAAAAGAAGAAATAAATGTGACTTGTCTATTCATTTTTCCATCTGCTTGTGACACGTTCTTATATAAAGTTTAAGGGACAGATCTTGCACGTCCTTATGCAAGTAGTCTTCATTCAGAGAATTCCTTTGTGAGCCATTGGAGTTACTAATTTTAAGAGAGGCTATTTTGTCTTTAATATGAAAGGTTTTTCATAGCTGAAATATATTTGGAAGCAGGACAGGCTGAGAAATACTTTTACCTCATGGTAAAAATGGAGAGGCAAAATGAAAGGTTCTGGCTTGGTGACTTTGAGTACAGGAATAATGGCATTAAGAGGGCCAGGCATAAAGTATCACACCTGGACATACTCCTGGGAATGATGAAATTGAAAGTCAGTCTGCACAGATTAATGTGCATAACCTGTGATTTGTCTACAGAGAGCTTGATAAATGGAGTTTGAGAAATGATTTAGTTAATTTATTAATGCAAAAATTAAAAAAAAAACCAAAACCTTGATGACTTTGGAAGCCTTCTGTTTGCTGTGTATTAAGGTTAATTTAATTGTATTGGCATCAAGAATGAAAAGAAGATTGGCAAACCTAAATATAACATGGCTAATGAGACCCTCACAAATCTTTCATTGATAATCAGCCCAGAGAGAGATATTTAAGTAGGGGTCACAGCAAAACTTGTGGCCAGATCTTTTACCTGCTCCTTGACAATTCTGTGTTAGCAAATAATTACATTATGCAACCATGGAGTACAATACAAACATGGCTCAGCATATTTGTGGTTATATCTTTATCCTTAACATAGGAACATGTACTTTCTCCCAAAGCTCCTGATAAATATCTTAAAAACCCGAAATAAAAAGATTTTTAAACAAATGCATGTGGTAGAGCAAGATGGAGGCAAGAGAAGGCAGAAAGGAAAGAGGAAAGAAATTGATTTGTATGGATGCAAATTTTGGAAGATCTGCACCATGATATATTGGACTGTATTTGGTTTTCATTTCTGTGGACACTCCAGAAGTCAAGTTCTACTGCTCCCATTTCAAGCAGCCTGGATTAAAGACCTGGATTACCAACAATATTCTGAGGTCCAGTTATGATGAAACTAATCTCCCCAAAATATATCATCCTTAATCAGAAAAGACAAACTTGAGGTTTTCCTGTAATTGTAGCTTTTAGCTCTGATAGTTTTCTTTGTCTCCTCAGATAAAAAAGAGGGAACTTTTTTTTTTCTATAACAAGCTTGAAAATCAGTTGCCATTGTCCTGCTGTGTCTGGCAAAATGAGGTGTCCCTGAATGTACTTAGTGCTTCAAATTTCTCCTTCATGCATTTGAACCAGCTGACACCTTACCAAGTTCTGCTCCCAGCAGGGATTAAAACAGCTCCCAGGTCCCAAATCTTCACTGCAATCCTTCCACAACTGTAATATTTGCTGCACATTTCCCAGACATCAAGGGAAAGCCACATCCCAAAATCAGCTGTCAATGACACAGGAAAGGGAAGAGTAAGCCTGGTGCAGACAGTTGTTTTATTGCACTCAGCTTCTAGAAGATGCTTTTGGAAAAGTCTTTGTTATGTGGCCAGATGCTGACATTCCTCTTCCTAACTCCTTTAGTCTTTCTGAGCAACAATGAGCAAGTGCTTAAGGAGAAATGGCATCTTGAAATTTTATTTCTGTCTTGGCTTTTTAAAAGCCATTTCCCTCGTGTCTCCCATTGACTCGATTCATCCACTATTGTTATTTCTGAAACTGCACAGTTTGGCATCTAAGTAGAAAATACTTTTTCAACATTCCTTTGTTCATTAATGAGCCAATTAAACAATTTCCCTCTCCTTAGTAAAATACAGGAACATTGAGCTATCTACCTCTGCCTTTGTTGGGAGCTGCCCAGGATATGTTCGTGGTGTTTTATTTGTAACTCTTCTACAGCTGATAGTGCAATAAGACATTGTTATATTTTGCTTTATTAGTACACTAATCTGGCAGTTCTCAAGCATGATTCACACCATTTCCTCATGCCTGGTTAATAGATGTTTACAGCAGCAAGGCTTCATTTGCATTTTTCAAATCTGCCACATCACATACATACTATGGAGCCAACTTTCCAGCTAACTCAGGTTTTGTGCATCATCCCTCTGAATCTTTATGAAATGTTGGACTTTCCCTCTAGGCTTCCCTGGGTTTGTGTTTTGTGATCTGTCTGGTAAACAGGATTCCATGAGTGTCCTTGGGGTAGTGAAATGCCTCTCAGGGAGGGATCTCACTGAGGTTGGGTTGGTTCTGGCAGCCTGCAGCTGGGCCAGCAGCACAAAAACTCATGATATTTGTTCAACTCTGTTCACAGGCATCCTGACCTCACCAACTCTTTATTGCTCTTGGGAGATATAAACTCTTTCTAACTCAGTTAATTGAAGACAAAAAGGAATTAGGATGAAAACTTGTGGTGGCCAAGGGGTACTGGGTGTCTGGTGACCCTGTCATGAGGAGAGAGTCACAAAATAAGTATTCTTTCTTACTTCTCTGTAATAATGATGATAATTGTGCTGTTCTCTTCTATGATTTTAGGTCTCTTATCTAAGAAATCTATCTGTGAAATACTCTGTCCTTTACCAGACAGAAATCTCTTTTGATCAATTTATATTTTTATCAAAGATAGTTATTCTGGGGCAGGCTGTCTATCTTTTAATTAGCTGAAAAAACATCAAAGGTTTTGGATTCCATCCAGCATAGAACAAGGACATTCTGAAATCCCAGAGATTTTAGGAAGAAAACTGCATCAGTCCAAAGGAAAATTCATGGCCAAATGAACGTGCTGACTGAGGAGCAGCACTGGCTCCCCAGGAGGCCTGGAGAGGAGAGGAAGACATCTGAGGAGGAAGGATGATGTGAGTTAGAGCATAAATCCATCCCACAGCAGAAGTCTTGCCCAAGCAGTTGAGCTTCAAAGACTTTCCTGCAGATAACCTTCTAGTTCAGGCAGTGGCTGTGGAAAAATCCTGAGAGAAAGTTGAAAGAATATAATATTTTTCAGGAGTAGGAGGGTCAATAGCAGCTCTGACTCAACTGAGTATGTATTTTTATTTGTTTGTCAAAAATAGGCTCACGTAATGGTGACATTGATTTTGTGTCATTTTTTTTTTTGGTCTCCTGGCACTTTGGGCTCTAGGTCTCCAGACTGCAACTAAAATCCCATATATTTTTTCAGGAATTAGTAACTAGAGCTGCCTAAAAGGTGGTGGTTTGGAACATCTTAATTACTCTGAGAAAAATGTCATGGTCATAATTTAAATTATGTGCAAATAAAAAATCCTGTTAAAGGTGCAGGGAATATTGAATTAGTACCTCAGCTTAATAATGGACAGAGTCATTTAGATGGAAGTTTGAAAGCTGAGCAGGCACAGCTAATGGAATCAGTAAGCTGGGAGAAGATAACAAGGATCTTGTGGGAAATGTATACAATTTTCATTTCATTTGTTTTAGGTAGTAATTGGCCTAGAAATATGATACATATTGATTTAGCACTAATGATGATCAGAGACTGATGGAAGCAACAAAAAGCAAACAAAAACCCTAGCATTTATGAAGTTATTTAGAAATGAAAGTACATCTGCAAGAATTACTGAACGAGATCAGTTTTTCTGAGATTCATCAGTGCAGTTAAAACTGATGGGCTCAGACAGAGGCTGGAGGACACGCCTGTGTAGACAACATTTACAACTCAGTTGATAAGGCTGGGGCTTTTTATTTGTTTTAACAATCTTATCTCACAAAGGGAACTGTGAAAAAGATATAGGAGAAAAAGGCTTGTTTTGTTAGGGAATAGAAGGACCCCCACATTTCTCTGACTTAGTTCTTCAGCTGCAGTCTGATTTGATGTCCTGACTGATGCAAGGATTGAAGAGAGATCCAGTCTGATCTGCACTGATTCATGCTTGGAAACACTTTATGGAAAATGGGGCTACAAAGCCTGATCCAAAAGTCGCCAGAATAAACAGGAGCTAATGAGGTGTTTCAGTACATACCCACCCTTCTGCACTCACAGGCTCTGTGGAGTAAAGCACAGGATTACTGAGTGATTTTACTGTTTAGCATCTATTACTCTAAACAGTCATGAAGGGACATCAATACCATTATCCTAAGGAGGAGAATTCAGAAACCTTTTATTTGTGCATGGAAGATCTGGCATTTAATGGCTTGGAACGTTCTTGCTTGAAGCAGAACATATTTTATAGCACAGCACCATCCCCAAGCACTGCAGGCTTGTGGGGAGTGCTGATGCACAGGAGCTCACAGGGACCTGCAGGACACAGTGGCTGCTGTGCTACTTCCAGGTGCTTATTAAAAGTTTGAGAAAAGTAGTTTTGGTTACATTTTGTGGATTCAAAAAATATAATCAGCTATGGCACTGCACAGAGTATACGGATAAGAAATGACAAAACAGACTGTCATGTTAGGAATTTAAAAGGGACTCTCTTTCTACCCTCCCTTATTTCTGTTAAATACATATGCTTCATTTTAAAGACATCTTTGATGTCTCATGTGTTGTAAAGTTGTACAGGGATGCGCAACATCATGTTAGGATTGCCTTTCTCTGCGAATAGCAACCACAATCAAACATGTACATGGGATATTTGTTGCAGGGCAAGTGTCTTTGCTATGCCTCAATCCATTGCTGTGTATGCTTTTTATTTGTCTTTCATTGCACCTTCTTTCTGTCTCCATGAAGAAATGACAGATTGGTTTTAGAAGCTAAAATGAAGATAAAAGTTTGATTCAAGTGGGTTTATTTCTATTAGTTGTTAGCCAGGAGGAAAGGAAGAAGTTATAAAGCAGCCCTTGAAATTTTGGAAACTCATGTATAACTGGGCATGAAGAAAATCTGGCAGGAAAAAGTAAGAATAAAATTTTTAACTTTTTTTACTCTCTCTCTCTCTCTGCAGTATCAGGAGTTACAAGAAACTGTATTTTATTTGCGCCTTTAAAAAGAATAATCCCTCTTTGCTGGTACAGTTTTTTTCCCCACAAGCTTGCTCAGTTTCTGTTCTTATCTCACCATTCTCTTCCAGTACCACTTAAGTACAGCCCCAGGCCTAGAGCTCTATAAAGACACAACTCACGTGTTCTGTGAGATTGGCCTTTGCCATTTAGGAGCACTGGGGTGGTGGTGCTAAGGAAACAGTGAGATTTGCTCAGTTCATATCCACCAGTCTCTGAGGGAAGCTTCTCTTAAGCCAAGCAACCCAAAACAATTTTTGAAATGAACTTGCCATTTATTAGTTAAATAAAATGTCCTGTGTAGAGCTGTCACTGAGCTTTGTGAAACCCAAAGCAAGGCTGCTTGTGGTGGGGCAGGTTTTGTGTAAATGGGAATGGCAAGAATGTGCTCTAAGAGCACAGCCAGAAGAGAAGCAGGGATTTCTGTCATCCAAACCATCTCAGCACACCGGAAAAGGGTGACCCACTCAGGCTGTAGCATTGCCTGTTTCCCTGGGCTGACTGTGGAGTCTGGCTTCCCAGATCAGGTGTAGATATTTGCACTGTAGATGTCCAAAGCCATTCCTGCCCATGTCTGCAGGAATAATTGGATAAGCAGATCAGGCTTGCCCAGATACCATTCTAATTCTGTACTTATGGAAATGCTTTAGCTGGTAATTAGAGCTGACCCAGTTCACCTGGGAATGCTGTGAACAAAAAAGCTGCTCGTGTACATTATTGTGCTCAATTAGCCAAGCAAAGCCCTGCTGAGAATCGGGCTATTGTTTAGATTTTTTTTAGAGCCAAAAAGTACAGAAAGGGAGAGTTGACAGCTGAAGAACAGCAGGGGGATTGTAGCCCTCAGAATTCTTATTTGAGAGACACTTGCATAGGAAAACAGTCAGAACTATTCTAGGGAGTAGCCAAGGAATTTACCTTGCAGTTGGTTAAGGATGTAAGAGGAGCCCAAAGATCTTTCCCAATTATCAATAGAATTCTAGCTTCTGTTTTCCTTCTGTCTCCTCTGCTCTAAGTTGTAAGGCAATACCTTGTAGAACCCACTCTTGCATTTTTATTTACAGATTTCAGATCCAAACTGTTAACACTTCTAATTTAGGGTTTCTTTTGGATTTGGTTGTCTTAAGTCTACTGTTGTTTTCTAAGGAGGATGGTTCTTCTAGCTAATGATATTCTCATTTTCCGGGAGGACGCCAGGCAAGACTGGATCAGGACTTCTGTATCCAAGCTAAGACACCTCTTCCTGCTAGTGAGATATTTTGTTGAATGTAAAATTTGAGAACTGAGGCCTTTATTGATGTAACAGTGACTCTGTCCATGCTCCAAGAAAAAAAAGCCACCAGTAAAGAAAGGCACGAGTGCCTTCCAGAGCTGAAAATCATAGAATTGTAGAATAGTTTAGGTTGGAAGGGACCTTAAAGCTCCTTTAGTTCCAACCCCTCTGCAATGGGCAGGGCACCCTCCATTGGACCAGGTTGCTCAAAGATGGTACAAATCAGCTTGTTAGACTACATTTGTGTGTTTAAATGAGATATTTGAATCAATTATTGCAATCAACAGCATAGGGCAGACAGCTTTCACAAGCAGTAAAATAATTCAAATCTGATAGCTGGACACAGCAGATGACAGCATGTTTTCTGTCTTGATAGCAAGAGATTAACAATCTGTGGCTGCAGAAATGGCTGTAGGGTAAAGTGGATGATGCTGGCAGATTTAGGAGCTCGCAGTGTGGAGAGATGTGATTCACAGCTGGTCAGGACTGAGGGGAGTCAGGGAGTAGATCTTATGACCAGCTGTGGGTCCCTGAGGGCACACATGAAACAGTGTGAGTCATGTAAAAATTATGGACTGACAGTGGAAAGATGTTGTCTGATCCCATAAAATTCCTTCCTTAACCTGAGCACAATATTTCTCCTCTCTGTTCTCATCTAATGATGAAGTCTATGCTTTGGAATGTTACTTTTCCCATTTCTGATGACCTGTCACTCAGCCAAGTGCCATGATTAGAACACTACAGGTGTGTGTTGCAGTATAAAAGGCAGCTGATGCCCTATAGACAATCAGCTACAGTTTGCTGAAGCAAAACTCCAGGGTTCAGCACCAGAGAGCAGGGGACATGACCTCCTCTGAGTACCCACAAAGTGATGGGAAGGGGGATTGTCAGCAAAATGATCAGACTGCTGATGGAAGTGGCAAAATAGAAAACAAACCCTCCTGCCCTGTTGGTTTTTGGGGTTTTTTAATTAACTGTACTTTTGCCTCTGGCCTACATGTGGGTATTTTTGCTGTGTGTTTATGAAGTAAAATATCTCTGATAATAATCTGAAGTATTAATTTGTCTTTTCTACATGTTTAAATGTGCACATGATGTAATTTATAAATTCTAATCAAGAATGTATATCCTAGGGAAGTGTTCAAGTCAGATATATTCTAGATGTTTAATGGGACTTCTACTTATGACACTATAATACTGAACTTAAATAATACTTAAATATTAAAGAGAACAATTTTTGTATTCATCAAGAGTAAAAAGTTGTAAACAGTCATGGAAACATAGGGGAGACTTTACAGTACTTTATATATGCACTTGTGTGTATATAGATATCATGAACATTGAATTGCCCTGGAGATATTGCCTCAGAATTAAAAGGTTAAGGTCAGATTTTCTGATGCCAACACTTCTCAGATAATACCACTAAAGGATTGTTAGATTGGAAGTCTAGTAGTGGATAAGAATATAATGACTTTTTTCCTTCTGAATTTACTCCCTCTCTTTTATTTTCAGAGCATCAAGAGAGCAATTGTAGCACAAATCCAGGGGAGAAGAGGTCTGGTAAAGTGTTGGTTCTTTCTTCTCTCAAGGTTTCATACATATTTTTGTGAATGCTGTGTACATTTGTATAAAACCCCTAAGTTTACAAGTGATGTTAGAAACTGATTTTTGAATTTATGACAGTAAAAAACCAGTTTAGACAATCTGAGTAGTGTAAATGAGAATACAATGTTAAACAGCTGAGTGTTAGTTCATTCTGCTTTTTACTGTCATGCTGAATCTGGTTTTGAAATAAACAGAATCCCTTAATAAAGAATGTTCTTTCTACTTCATCTGGTAACATAGCTTACATACTGGAAATGTAACTAATTTGCCACTAAACTCTTCTTCCAATGTTCAGTCTGGAATAAAAATGATTGCTGCAATAAACAGAGCCAAAGTGGTTGTTGAGTTCTCCCTTTCCAGGCCTGGTGAAATATTGTTTCCACATTTGAAACAGAGGCATGTTTATGTTCTACCGTACTATTGGATTCATTTCATGAATAGATAGATTTCAATATTATTTACATAAGGCTCATCAATGCTACAAACATTTTAGTTTGTAAAAACGAGGAAAATATATTTTAAAAAAGGAGAGTAAAAAAATGTCTAGCTATTTCTTACCAAATCATTTGCAAAAAGGTGAAAACTGTTTCTAAGTTGTCATGCTGCTGGAAGCTTCAAAAAATAAAGTACATTTGTATATTTTGGACATATACTTGAAGGGGAGTCATAAACTATGCTTCGTTTATTTAAATTTGATCTTTTATAACTGTAATGTGAGTTGAGAGATTTTGTTTTGCAACAGCTTTCAGATATTTCTGTGTAAAAGAATGGATTTGTGTTTATGGAAATTAAAAGATATTTTTACACAGTGAAACTGAGCACCATCTTGTTCTTTAAATGGTTACATCATCAGAAGTCTATTTGGTTACATCATCAGACTCTTTTTCAGAGAATGTTAAATTGGCTGATTTGGTGCCCCTTAAGCCAAATATGAGATTAAATTCTTAACTGTATTCTGTTAAGAGACAAAAGCAATGAGATTCTAACATTTTTTTGGTATGTGTTAAAGCCAAATCTGGCCATCTCTTATCATGGAGAGGCTGAACACCTCTTGCACAAGGACTTAAGTAAGCACAGTAAAAGAAATTCTTGGAGGCAAAGCCCTGGGTCTTGCTCTGAGTCAAGGGCTTTCAATTCTCTTGGAAATCACAGCTGTGTCCTGAAAGAGCCCTGCATCACTTACTGCAGCAGGAGACTTTTGGTGCTGCAAAAAGGATCTGTGCCTGATGATTCATTTTTAAGCTTTAAACAAATCAATGAAATGTAAAATTCTCAAGACCTGTTCGGTCCCATGGAGAGAAAGGAAATGATGTTTCTGTCCTGCCTGCATGACTGTATTATCTTCTGATAATTGGCTTTTGGGCTCTGTAATAAAATAAAATTCTTTTCTGCTCTGTGCACAATCTGACTTTTTATAAGGAAGTGACAGCAGTGCAGAACGTAAAATGCAGTGGAAAAAAGAGCTGTGGAAGACAGTGCATGAACAACTATGGTGTGCTAGCAAAAGGAGCTTGGAAGAAACACCATGAGAAAGAAAATCAAAGCAAGGAGCTGCGTGCTTGGGTCCTGGTGATTGTCACATCACTCATGTGGGGAGTTTGCTTGGTTTCAAAGCTGGGTACAGCTCCAGGTTTCTGAAGAAATGCTTGGTGCCATCTTCATATCACTGCAAACTCTGAGATTTCTGCAGAGAAGTTCTTCAGGACTCATTTAATGAAAAGGAAAGTGTTTTCTTGTTTCTGTAAGTGCGTGAGACCAATGGCCAAGCAAGAAATGGCTGCTGATACTCACCCAGTGAAAAGTTACATCTTACACATTAACCCCTCTTTAGGAGATAGAGAAAGATACCTTCTCATGCATTTTAATAACATATAAAATACTCTTTGTCATGAGGTTCTTTGCCCATTGTTTTATAACAAAGAAAACACCTAAGATTTTCTTGACTTACATGTGACTCTGAGGGAAAACTGAAGGAAAAAAGTAATAGTACTTCTTTATTTTATATATTGGTGTTTGAAAATCAAATGTTCACATACAACTCTGAAAATCCAATCATCTGCAGTAGCTGGTTTTATTTGTTGGTTTTATTTTTCTCATTGGAAATGGGTGGGTTAGTACAGATTTTTCCAACTTTATCTCCTTATGGCATTCCCTGTAAAAATTGTATGTTCTGTTATTCATTTGCTATGCTTTTGTGATGGATTTTTTCAGATATATTAAATGCCTTGCATCACACAGATGTCATAAATATTGTGCTTTGTAATCTATCGTAGCAGGAAATAACAGATTATTTCTCAGTTGAAGAACCAGCTGTGCTCTGTATTAATACAAGACTTTCTTACATTCAAAAGGTAACTAACAGCAGCTGGAAACCATTTCTGGCAAGTTGATGAGAATTTAATAATTTTTCTCTCTCTCATCCCATCTCCACTGCAGTGCACATGTAGAATACAGTGCAGGAAGGTGATTCTTTCAGTATAATATTATAAACAAAGGTATATACACAGAAACATGAATTTCAAGTAGTGCAGTCAATGTATTTTTTATTTCACTCTTGAGTTATTGCTAAAAATGGTTTGGGCATCTTACTGAAACATGGAAATTTCATTGCTGGTGGCCCTCCACCCTGGTGTATGACCTGTCAGGGAGATGCTGAGCATCAGATTTTGGATCTTCCAGTAACGCTTCAGTACTCCCCTTAACAAGAAGATTTATATTAGTACAAATGGGTGAAACCCATATTTCAGAATATTCTTTAAACATATTATAGTATTTAATCCTTTAGTCTTGAGAGTTTAAAGGAGTATTTCCAAAGTATGCAGACACATTTTGTTCTTTTTTTTTTCTAATACAAGGATATTATTTGACAAAAAATACTCTGGAAACAATATAGAATGCATTTGATGTGTGTGTTTTTATGTGACATTGCTTATAGAAACGTAAAGAGAACCTGAAATTAAAGGACTTGTTTTTCAGTTGTCACATCATTCTTAAAATCACCACTTTGGGAGATAAGTCAGTGCTGATTCTGTGATTGTCTTGTGTGATTTATAGTAAAAGGAAATAATGCATCTGAAGTGAAGTCACTGGCAATCCCTTCCTCTCATGCAGGTTTAGCCCTAAATCAGTATGGTTTGATTTTTAAAGCATAGGTGTTTGCAGAATATGCGCTTGTTCTTGTGTCCTGTAGTTGTATAAGAATGGATTTACTTCAGTGCCACTTACTAAGATCAAAATAGTCTGTTTATTCTTATTTCTAAAATTAAGTAACAGTGCTTACAGTTGTTGCTGGAACAGGCAGGTGAGGAGTGTTTTAACTTAATCAAATAATGTCCTATATTGAAGTCTTGTTATTTCATCATAAAGGCTTTGTGTCCTTTCTGTCCTTGTCTTACACATTGATAGGTGACCTTGTTTTCCTGAAAGAAATAACTGATCTCTTTAGAGAGAGTTAACCTAGCCTCAAGTATATAATGTTCACATCCTTCAGGAAGACTCAGGTGAATATACACACACAAAAGAGATGCATTTCCAGGACAAAAGTATTTGCTGGTTACCACTGACATGCATCAGAAATTAGAAGAAAAACAGAGCTGAAAAACTGCCAGGCTTTGTCATGGTTCTGTGATACTTCTCTTCACACTTTGTTTTCTGTGGTCAACCGAGTTCATGAGAATCTTGGCTTTCATTTTCATTGAAATTGTTTCTGACCATTGTTTGGAGAAAGCCTTGAAAATCTGAATCAAGGACACCTAAGAGAATCAGAAAAATAGGAGGCAGGGAAGAAACTTTGCCAGCTTTTCTTCAAACAAACTTTCATGGCTTTAAGGCAGTATTATGATTTTTGCAGGGCACTGAATTAGATTTCTTTTAAAATCTTTGTGCTTGGAAGTGCTAAAAATAATATCCTGGGACATATTTAAACACATTCTGGGAATAAATCATGAGGGGATTCAAAGCTGTAACAACCAGTGGGCAGCTCTATTCAGGCTTTTTTGGTCTCCTGTGAGAATATCATCTTTTAAAATGCAACAGTAATTTTTTATACCATGCAAAAATACTGCCATGATTTTAACAATAATTGAGTGTGTATGTAGAATTCTTCTCCTGCTCAGTATCAGTTCACCTATCACACAGATATAGATCCAGGCTCTATCAGAAGTAATCTTTTCCTATGCAAAAAGTGTGACTTTGCTTAAATGACCTGAATGTAGAGATTTAAGTGCCCTGAAGTAATCAAGTTTCAGCAGCCAAACTTTGGCCTGAGGTTGATGGTGTTTTTTTATAGTTTATAGTGCTAAAAGGAACTGCTGGGATCCTTGTGGTGTGTTTGTTTTGGCAATTGTTACAGGGAGTTGTTCTTTCCCTTATTGAGGCTATCATGATTTATCTCACTAGAAACCAGCAGACTTGTACTAGCTGCAGTACAAATGAATGGAAAACCCAATATGTTGTTTGTCTTTGTAATTCATTATAATTTCACTTTGTGAGGACTTTTAGTAAATTCACATTGGAACTACCATTAATAAAACACTAATTCCCAGCTGTATGTGAGCCAAGTGATTATTGCAAGGTAAACACACAGCACAAAGAATATTGGAATAGCTGGAGACGCCCTTTCAGCTGAGGGATGGTTAACTGTAAACACACAATTTTCTGCAGATTTCAAGCATTCCATTCACGGGTGTTCAGAGTTATTTGGTGTCAAGTAATATTTTTAAGCATGAGACTGTGGGAGAAGAAAAGGGAGATGGAAAGGAACTGTGTGGTGTTGCAGTTTTACAGTTCTGTGCTTGCAGCATCTCTGAAACTGGGATCAAGTGAATCTTAGCTGTACTTCTAAACAATTCTTCAGTAACAGAGGGAATAGGCTTGAAATTTTCAAGATCAGAGTGGAATTATTAAGGGGTTGCTATAATGCCTGACTACTGAATGCTTTATCCCAAGGCATAAAATAAAATCTTCTCCAGTGTTTCCAAGCTGAGCAATCACACTGAAACAGCTTAGAAAAAGTATTTTTTAATGACTGAGGGAAGTTATTCATTGTGGATAAGAGCTGGAAAGCTGCACATTGTAATTCTAAAAGAAGCCAGATTTGTAGCAGGATAGAGATACTTGAGTTTGATTCTAGCTATGTTTTTTTCCAAGTAGACTATGGCTTTTACTAAATGGAAAGTTGTCTGCTGGCAAGAGGTGTCAGAACAGAATGGAATAATGCTTGTATTGGTTCAATGCACTCCAGAAATTTTGGATAAGTTAATTTGGAGAAAATAAGCTGTGTTCTCTTAAAAAACTTCGGTGTCTCTTGTAAGCCTAGAAAGTTCTCAGCCACCATATCCCATATACCTTCTTTTCCTATTCCACCCAGTTCCTTTCTAATAGGATTTCTTGATGAGAAGATGGCATGTATTCTCTAAGAGCTGCATAAATTTGCAAGGTGTGGTGGTTTTAGTTGTTTTTTTGGGTTTTTGGTTTTTGGTTTTTTTTTTATGATGTCTGCTGATAAAGCAGAGGTCCTTGATAAAAACTCTTTAAATGCAAAAACTCCAGCTCTCTGTTTTGTCCCATAGTTCATTTTGGATGCCTTGCTCATAATCAGCATTATGATTTCTCCACAGATTATTTTACTACAATATAGGGAGATTACCAGTACAGATGCATTTAATAGGATTTTGTTTGTTTCACAGAATGAATCTTCCAGAGGCCTGAGGCTCTTTAACATAATGCATTAACTACTCTTCACTGTATTAAACACCAGTAGAACACACACACCACTGTGAGGAGTTTTAATGAGATACCTGGTTTTCCTTTCCCTGTCTTGGACCATCTAATCCATTGTATGGATGTGTTTCACCACGTTTCCTTAGAGGTTCAGAACTTCTCTGTGAGTTTGCAATAGGAGGTCAGAGTGTTCCAGGGAGCACTCGGGGTGTTGAGGGGTGTGGCAGGACACGACCCCCCTCACCTCCTCCTCCTGTGTGTCACAGATAACGGGTGCATAAAGAGATAGCCCAAGGGCAGGAAGGCTCAGCAGGGGTCATCTCTGGAGCCAGAGGGCTTAAGCCTCAGCTGAGAGTTTACATCTTAGTCTGGAGAGCTGATGGAAGGAGAGCTAAAGGAAAAATTACTGACTTAAGACTCATGGTTTTACACTATAAAAGATAGAAGAGCTATCACTGAGGCAGAAGCCTCTCACACCCTGAAAGTGTTTGAAGTTTCTCCCTGAAGTCTGGACACAGTTTCGTGGTTACTTCTCTGGGGATTGAGGGAAAGGATCTCGATGTGTGCCCCACCTTCAACAATTGGATGGTAAAATATATTGAATCCTAAGCTTATACTATTTCTTCGCTAGCTGTAAATGAAAAAGGTACCATTGTTGTGCACTGTGTGTTATCTACTAGTAGTCTTTCTTTTTGTTTTATTCCTGTGTAGTATTGGTTTGCTTTTAAGTCTTATATCTGTTAGTCTCCCTGTCTATTAATAAATGTTTCATTTAATAATAGACAGAATCAGTCATCATTAAAAGAACTTATACATGAGAGTTGGTTTCGGGGTGCTGGTTACCTCAATAAGGTTACTACCTACTGCCAAGGTCTGGGCAGGAGGCAAGGACTGATTTTAACTCCCACATCCTTTCATGACAAGGGGACACAGAACAGTGGCCAAAGAAGTCAGGGCTCTGTCAGCTGTGGTTCCTAGGAGCTGCCCTGCACAGTGTAAGCACTGAGCACAGTGTGGGTGTGGGAAAATCAGGCAGCCCTAGATCAACAAGAGATTTCTGCACCTGACTGTAACACCCATGCTTGAATCAACGCTCATGCTTATCTATACCAAAGGCATGCCTCCTGTTAGCTGTGAAATCCCTGCTTTTCTAGGGAATTCTGGAATTGGCGTGGTCTGCACGCTGCTGAGCTGCTGAATGCTCTGCTGTACACAGAACACACCAAGGTAAACAGTGTGGGTGGGTTTACAGCAAGAGCTGATCTGGTGTTTTGGGGATACCATTACTGTCTGGAGCTTGAGGGTTTAGGATGCAGGAGCTAAAATCAGTGAGTCTCAATCTGACTTAATTGGACTGGTCAAATCATGGAGAGGGATGATGGTGTTTGTTGAAAACACAGCTTTTTAAGGGGAAAATAGTAACTTTTTTCACATGGAAATTTTACAGATATTTCTGGGGAGAAGATTCTGAGTGTAGGTACTGTTGGCTTCAGGAGATGAGGAAAGACTTGAGAAAGGAAGTTAGGAACAAAAATGTCAGAAAAACAGTGTACAGAGGAACTGTGAATCCAGTCCTAAGGAGAAATCAAAGCAGCCCATACTCAGGGACCCACCTGGCTCTGAAGAATGCAATAGTGTTTATGTATTACCTGATTAGATACAGTTACGGAAAGGAGTGAAAGGTGGAATTGAGGTCTTCCTGAACTGAAGTGTTTCAGTTTCAGACAATAAATGTGTTTATTAAATTTACTGTCAAAGGGAAAGACTAAAGGAGCAGACCATCTAAATACCTTTGTGTATTATTGTGTTTCTAGCTTTCTTCCCAGAAGCTGTTTTGCTCTTAGGAACCTCAGGAGGTCAAAACTCACTATTTACTCCTCCAGCTCATAAGGTTGACTTAAAACATAATGAGATTTTTTAAAAAAATAAAGAATTTTTATTGCTTTTTATTTGCCTTCTTATTTTTGAGCCTTTAGGTCTAACTATATGTTGAGGAACATTCATTAAATAAAAGCTGTGAAAACATCTTGGGCTAATGAATTCAGGAACCAGAGAAGCAGGTGCATGGCTTGGAAGGTGACTTTATTTAGCATAATGATTTCCTGAAGCTGATCACTTGTATATACTTATGGGAGTCCCAATGAACTCTGAAGAGCTGTGTTTCTTAGTTTTGATTTATATAATATGTGCCTACTGTTCATACTGAACATTTAACACTTTCTTGAAATGGTAATGTTCTAAGAGGCCTCAGCGGTCATTCACAGCTAGCTAGAACCACCAGTCCTCCTAAAAAATAGGTCATTTTGCTTCAAGAAATGAGGTGTTTTTGAAATCTGCTCTTTATCTGATACCCTAGTTGTGATGTGAAGTGCTATGATGAGCCCTCATATTATCCTCTTCTTGCAAGGAGCCTGCACTATTAATTCAGTGAATGATTCTATTTATAGTTCTTATCCCACTAAAATTAAGAAGCAAAGAATTCCTGTCAAAGTTTAATGAAGTCTTTTGGATATAATTAGACGTGTTCCCTCAGATAAGGACTGGCTGACCAGTTGGTTTAATCTTGTCCTTTTACCCTTATTTTAATTCCAGTGTGTGACTGAAAGCTGAAAGGCTGGAGGATCATTCTGAAGAGTGCCACCACCTCTTTCTCATAGGGGAAAAGGTCAAGCAGGAATGCAGCACAACAAACACCTTATTGCAGTAGCTCTGACAAAATCTTCATTGTGAGTCTCTTCAATCTCTGCAACCTCAATATAGGCACCAGTTACATCACAACTCCCTTGAGAGTCAGGAGGAGAAGCAAAGAGCTCTGTGTCACTTCATGGGCTTTAATTCTATTTGGAGAAATCTGGAATGTGGTTGGTGATGTGATGTGTTTGTGTGCACTGATGAGCTAAAACACTGGGTGGGAGGGACCTGGTGCTGTTGGAGCACTTTAAAAAATATTTCTGAAGATTTAACACAAAGTTATCAAATATGTCAATATATGAAAGTAACCTGATTTTGCATGTTATATCCTTCATGTCCTTGGTAGTGCTTAGGCTGTGCTGTCACTAATTATGGAATGAGCAAGTGGTGGCAGCCAGCTGGAGCAATGTTTGGGGCTGTGGTCCTTGTCACAGGTTAAATCCTGCCTCAAGGTGTGCAAGATCAGAGCAGGGCTCGTTTATTCTCTTGGCAATCTAATCTTCTATAAATGTTCTGCCTCTTCAGGGAGGGTGCTTCTGGGTTACTAAATATTTATCAATGCTAACGTCTTTTTAAAACCGTATCCTTATCTTTATTGTATAAAGATAACATTAACTAGCCTGGGGGAGAGGGACATGAGGGAACTGATTGTGTTCTTTTATTTCTCCCAAGACTCAAGCAGAAATTGTTTAAAATGTATTCCTAGCTCTTGCTGCTGCAGAGAGAACTTTTGGCCTCTTAAAAATGATATTTGGATGTGTAATTAAATTTGGTATAGCTACAATATTTTCCTGAAGTTTGCAAATTGTTCTTCCAGAACTTTGATGCAGATTATATGATATAGCTATTAAACATGGCTTATCTTTTGAATGGAATGCAAAGATTAATGACTCAAACTAAAATGATGCATTAGATGTGTGTGATGAGATGCAGTCTTGCAGTGATGTAGGAATTGGAACCAGAGAAGATGAAAATGTTAAAATGAGATTAATAGAGCCACATGCTGAAGTACAAAAAAAAAAAAAAAAAAAGCTACCCATTCTGTACAAGGGGAAGAAAATAAATGCTTGAAATAAATGTTTGTCTTGTATGTCTTGTACATATTAAATACACATATAGTAACTCTTCAGAACTGTCTGACTCTCAGTTGTAGTCTCTGTAGTAAGCCAGTCTGAAACTTGGACAAAAAAAATCTTCCTCGGAAAAGAAGAAACTCTACAGAGTCTTTTCTGTAGAGCATTCTAGAGAAATTTAAGGAGTGAATGTATATACAAATAAATTTTATTGGTAACAGATCTTAATCAGGTGCCAGGTGTGGTGTGTGGAAGGAATTTCTCCCCAGTCAGTTTGGTAAGGACTTGTGGGCTTTTATTTTGCTTTCCTGTACAGAATATGTTTCACCTGGGCAATTTGATCAGCAGATTTCTGTCCTTATGGAGGTTGGATGATCCCACCTGGGGGCTCTGCCTTGTCCCAGGAGCACTGGGAGCTGGTTCAGGAGCTGGGGCTTAGCCTCACTGTGTATGAACAGAACCATTCCTGGGGCCCAAACATCACTTGAGAGGTGCTGGGAGAGGCTTTTTTGTACTGACTCCACCACCTGAGCAGCTGTTGCCCTTATGGAAGTTCGCCTTCTTTAAAGATATGTGATTTCTTCCTCTCTGTGAGCAATGTATTGGTACAAATGCTCATAAACCCCACCAATATAGAAGATACTTTGTCTTACACATGAAGTATTTGGTTATTTAGTTGTGTGCTCTGCTCAGGTGAAAGGGTGGTATGGTTAATTTGGTTTTGTTTAAGGATAATTTACGGGAAAATAAACACTTCTTTTATCTTTGTTTTCATGTATAACTGACCTTCCTGGCAGGCCTATTTTGAATGGAAAAGCTGGATTAATTTCTAAGTTGGTTGAAAATGACATAAATTAGTCTAATGAAGTAAATTCATGCAGTAGATACAAATTAAGATGTTTTAATCCCTAGGTAAATCAGGTTGCAGACAGGGCTTCTGTCTCCCAGGAAGGAGTTCCATGATCTGTCATCACCTCTCTGCAGCTGTTTGCTAAAAGAGCTGTTTGCATGAATATTCTCTAAAACTCCTTAAATGTGTAGGTTTAAGCTGCTGAAACTGGTGGGCTGATTTAGCTCATTAGTTTCATGGCTAAATCTGAGACACTTTCACCAGCAGAATCTGCCAGAAGGTTACTTGAGTGTCCTGTCCACTGGAAAATACTGTCAAAAGGGTGACTGCTACAACTTCCACCAAATTACCTAGATCTGGAAGAGGGTATCTGTCTGCAAACTTTCTTTTAGTTTCCACTTCTGTTGGTAATTTTGATGTTTTATATATTTATATATAAAATAAATAAATATATATATATTTGTATTCAAAATGAGATCTTTTTAAGGAACATTTCCTTAAGTTGTCTTGAACATGGTTGCCTAAGGAGAGCCTAATTCATAAGTAATATATAATGGGATGTGATATAAGTGTTATGACTAAGGAAACATTAAAAAAACCTGCAATGGTAGTAGAGATGGTAAGTCTTGAAATATTTTTAAGTTTTGGCACAAAAGTAAGTGTTGTGGGATAGTACTGGCATGTTAGGACACTGTATGGTTTAGTAAATAATTTTTTTTTCACCTGAGGATTGAGACCTACTTTAGGGTTGTGGAGAGACCAGCAATTTGGTTCTGTTAAGATGTGGGAGTGAGTAAATACTTGCAGACAGTAATTACAGTCTGGTTTTGTTCCCCTGTGGAGGGGAAATGGAAGTGGTGATGGCAGGGGAGGAGGAGAGCTGGAGGGAATGGAAGGGTGGCAGGAAGACAGATGAGGCAGAAGGGGCTGCATTTCAAAAATGTTTGAAAAACTGTCATAAGTGGTTAGACAAAGTTTAATGTTAGATTGCAGTAGAGGAAAAGCAGCACAGGATAGCTGAGTGATTGATGACTCACTCAAGATTCAGTTAGGAAAAAAATCATTTTTAAATAAACTGTATAGCACTTGAGATCCTCTGATACTGAACTGCTTCAGGTACAGAGGAAATCCTGTGCTGGGCTCCAGTCTGGGATGAGACAGATCTGAAAACTTGGCAGCTGCTGGCAGTTTGTTTCTGGTTGAACCCTACTGGCCCAAACAATCATGTTATTCATGTATTCCTGTTCCAGCAAGTTGGATGTAGGCAGAAGGATGCCTTGGCCATCTGCACCCTCTGCTCTGAATGCAGCTTTTGCCTGACGGTTTCTTCTCAAGAAGAACTTAATAAAACCTGCAATAGATGAACCAGTGACTCAGAGTTGCACAGCTCAGCACACACTGTGCCTGTCTCACAAACAGTAGGGTGCCTTGGTCTGGGTTCGGTTTTAGGTCAATATCATTCACTGCTCTTAATAAAGAGCCTACAGTGGGACTTCTCCTTACAGGGTGATGATAGAACACATGGAATACTCTGAAACATTGTGAAAAACACCTGCATGCCAAGAGTGAGGGCATTGGACAAAGAATAAGAGAAAATAGCTGTTACAAAGGATTATAAACTAAGCAGAAAGGACTGGTAAAATGTTGAGGATGTCTCCATTTTACAGGTGAAGTTATGAAGCTTGCAGAGCTTGCTTAGAAATACACGGAATGCTGAGGGTCCTGCTGAGAACCAAAACGAGCTTGAGATGCAGCTTCTTTATCCTAGACATTGTGGAACCAGGCCATGATATATATCCAGATTACTTCAGAAAGCCACACCAAAGCTTTTTTTTCTACAGGAAATAACCTGTTTCCCATCTTGTGTAGTGAAGGTATTAAAGCTCATTAGAATTAATCAGAAATTTAAACGCTTCATCACTTAATCCCAGCGAGTGCCACCTCCAGAATGCAGGTTTCTGAATCTCACATTTCCTTGCAGTGACTTTCACAGAGCTGCCTTCAAGGTCTGTCATCAGAAAGGCTGAAGGATTCCTGTGGGACATCATGCAATCTAATAGGCAAACTGCTAAACTTCGTGAGCTTGCTTTTTCCAGAGCCTCTTCACAAAACCTCACCGAGGGTATCCCGGCTTCAGGAATGTGCAGCAGGGAAGGCACAGGTGGCAGCTTGCCATGGCAGTGTTGTGACAGGAGAGATGGGGACTCCAGCCAGAAGGAGGAGGCTGACTCATAAGCTGTTGGCATCACTGAAACATGTGAAGTTCTGCTGCACAGTTTTGGAGTTTGAGGTGTCTCTGGCTTTGCTTGATCCTAACAGAGATTGCTGCTGACTCATGGCTTTTAGTGGAGCTGGATTTTATCTGCCTTGGGGAAAGCAGGAGTTTATTCTTCCTGCATAAATTACATATGGCTTTTTTTCCAAAGGAAAGATTTCCTATTTTCTTATCTTTAAAACTCCAAAAAAAAAAAAGAAAAAAAAAATCAAACGCCCTGTTTGCACTGTGTGCAGATAATACAGGTATTTTACAGAAGATAAATGGGTTGACTTGTAAGTGGATATTCTCATTTGGGCTAGTTTAAATCTGACTTAAGCTTCCAGGGTCTACAAGTGTCACTGCCTCTTGAGATTAAATGCTCTAGAACTTTAACTGATTTGTCCAAGATCAAGTCTGTTAGTCCAGACTTGGCTCTCAGGTGTATTTATCATTTCAGGCTCAATAAAGCGCTTCTTTAAACACAGTTTATAAATGGTGGGATAGTTTCACTGTGTAACATGTTATAATTTGAACTCTGGCACAGGTAATGCAAAATCCTGGATCTGTTTCTTCCACAGGTTTAGAATTTTAACACATGATGGTTTGTCTAAAGGAGTAATGTGTGAACTAAATCTAAAAAAACCCAAACACAAGAAAACCCCAACAAGAGCTATTTATTTTCAAAGCTGCAGGAAGTAGAGATGGAAACAATATCTTATTGCTTGTACTCTCCTCCAGTGCCTTTTTAAAATTATTAATGGATTCTAGAAGTAAAATACATAGTTTTACTGCACAATAAATAACAAATTATTCTTCTTTACTTTACCATCCCGAGAGATTTTTTTTACACTGGCTAAATTTACCAAGAATAATAATATATATGGTCAAATGTATTTCTTTAGCAAAATGATTGTTCTGATTTGTATTTCAAGATATTTTTTGTTGTGCCCACATCCCCATCTCTGAAATCCTGAAGCTGCTATAATTATGAGAGGGTGTTGCCAGTGTTCGGAACCCTCCCCTCACTATTAATTCAGATAAGGAATTTGTGGATGCTGTAAGATCACACTGATTTAATGAAAATTTAAGTGCTGACCCATGCTGTTTTTGGTTCAGAACAACAATATTCTACAAAGAAACTATGGGACAGTCCTTAGATCTTGTTAACTTCTTAATGGCTGATTAGTTTCCCATATCTTCATGTATTCACCAGTCCAGAGAAGCACTTAAACTGATTTATAACTTCAAGCAATCAAGTAGTCTGGAGATGTTTTTCAAGCTCATAATTTCATGTGTAATTAAGATGAAATTAGCCTTAGGTTGGGTTCTTTGAAAATGTCCTTCAAGGAGAACAATAACCTGAGTCAACAGCAAAATAATCAATGTTGTTATGACAATAAGTCAGCATGTACCTGCTGTGGAGTGCTTGCCTTGCATCTGATGTTTTAAAAGCAAGAAACAAATACTTAAAATCTCTCACTGTTGATAGAATGGAAGTGAAGGAAAAATCCTTCAGACTTTTTCCAATGCTTTTGCAATGTTTTATAGAAGGAGAAAAGTGGGGGACGAGGTGGAGGGAGAGTATAATTTGAAGGCATTTGGTTTGTCATTTTCTGCGCGGTGTCTGCACGAGACACCTGAGACAGTTCCTCTGCAATCTTAAATGCCCAAAAGCCTTTTTTTCCTCACCTTTAAAAACAAACTCTGTCTTGATGTGTCTCATTCACAAAGACAGATGAAAATAGCTAAAGGGCAGCGAGCTTGCTTTGGGTGTTATACAGGGGAACCTGCTGTCAGTAATTATTACTCCAAATAATAATGGGAAAGGTAAAGCCTTCAACTCTGGATGTGAACAAGTACTGAATATTTACATCTGCTGGCTAAAGCTAACTGGAACTGTGGGTCTCTGCCCATGAATTGAGACAATTTGTGCTTGGAATAAATTTAGTAACAAATCACTCATTGACTTCAATGATGTAGGATGAAAGTCTAAAGTGGCAAGTAGCCATGACCTGTATGTAGGTTTGAAAAGAGAGGTAAATTAGGAATGTGGTTAAATAGAAATAAATAAATTGAGAAGGTCTAATAGTTGTTCTTCCTGAATGATTTTAGATATTTGTGCCAAGACTGCAAAAAATAATACTGCAGATTGGGTCCCTTGGGTGATTCTTAACCCTTTCCTCTGATTTTGTAATGAAAGGGGGAAAAACTGTTTGCCTATGAAGTGTTTAATGAACTGGCTCTGGTTCATCTGGTACTGGACGCCTTAGAAGTGATAGGACCCTTTGCACATGACAAACAGCAATTGAATTATCTTGCTGTGTGTTTTAAAAATGTTTTAGTGCCTATAAAGAGACATGAGCCTGCTCTTGACATCTTGGATTTGGTCAATATATTGTTCTGTTACAAAACCTGATGGAGACTTCCTGCCCCTCCAAATATGAGTTTTATCTTCAATTTTTGAATACAAATTTTTCTTTTTTTTCAGAGTTAATGGTTACTGTCCAACAAATTTTGGATGGTTTTATAAATAAAAATTGAACACGTTATTTTAAATAGTCTCATTAAGGCACAAATTTTTGCTTACATTAGCAGATGGGTTGGAGTAAGGAATTGTTTCAATATAAATGTTAAGCTCAATATCAGGATTTCAAAAACTATGAAAAACTAGTCAATGAAAGAAAAGTAATTTGGTGAATATTGCAAGGAAACAAGTAGATGTTCTGGATCTGCATACAGACCAATTAAAGTGATATTATGTATTTTGACTCCATTTTGATCAAGTCCTATTACTGCAGGAGTGTGGGATGCTATGACTTATTAATGCTTCTCCACCTATATTTTTGATGTATCTAAAGGCTGTGAATTTCAGAACTCTGCAGTGAGGCCAGAAATGAATGTTCTTTGACTTGGGTTTCCTTGTTTCCCCCCTACTGTTAATTTCCAGCACCATCCAACAGTAACAGCCTTTCTCCTAAGAAAAATGTTAATTAAAATCAATGATGTCCTCAATTAAGTTGTCAGATTACTTGAAGCAAGTATCTCAGTGTAAAAGAGAAGATGCTAATTAATACAATAAATTGTTTTAATTTCTGTCTCTTGAGCAGATCACCACACTCTTACCATTGTGCCTGGGATGGGAATTACTGGCAAACCACTGTTTGAACCCTATAAAGCATGCTAAATGAGCTCACTAAGAGACTTTATACTGAACCCAGAACTAAAGATTCATATTGTACATTACAGCTTTTCCCTGGCAGTGTAAGAAGCCCAGCCTCTTGTGAAGTGTTTCTTATTGGAAATGTTCAGTGTTTTCAGCCTGACATCCACTCTGCTTGTGCATGGGCTGCATTTACCTGCATTTGGTTATAGAAATAACAGAGAAAGTGTGCCTGCAGTCCTAAGAGCTCTTTGCACCAGAAGAAGTTCTGGTGTGCAAATCTTTTTTACCTGTGCTGAGCTAGAAATCCCACTTTATTATTCTGCTTTTGATTTCCTGCCTGGTTTGACAAACTTCCCTCAGCCAGTCAAAATTTCTGTGATAGGTGAGAATATCCTGGATCCTGCACATAACAGATTTGTGCCTTTGGGAGGTGTAACATGACCCTTCCTCTGCCTTTCAGATGAGTTAGGACAGTGCCCTGCTCTAAGTGTGCCAGATATTTCTACCTAAATAGCAGGGTTTAGATGGCAAAGTGCTCCTAGGTTCTGTACTTCTATTTTGCCATTACTGTCAGTTAAGAAGATGCTACTCTTCCATCATGGCATGCCAAGCAAAAACATGACTTCAACTGGGAAAGATAAGAGTTTGTGACTTTTGAGCTTGGGGGTTTTCCTTGAGGGCAGAAGGGGATGGGAGGCTGTTTATTTAAAGCAAGAGTTGTGCCATGGCAGTGGGGAAAGAGCCTGATTTTGGACAGCTCAGGATGTTACACAATTGAAAAAAGGAATATCAACATCAAAATACACTGCTGAGGTATTTTGATCCAAATATTACTTGAAATAATTTATCTGCTTCAGACCTTGTAAAGAAAGAAAAAGACGTTTATATAGGAGTTTTTTGGACATTTAAAGCAATCAATACGGGGTGAAATGTTGCAGCAACTGCATTGGCCATTGCATCTGAAAGTGTTTCCACTAAGGCTGGAATACACTGCCCTGTGGCCACTCTGTTCTGTGCAGTCTAAGGTGGTGGAGGAAAAGAAATCCACCTTCAAAAGCTGAAAATGCCAATGTGAGAGGTGTGTACAGCCCATTTCTTATATAAAATTAAAATGTCCTAGTTGCATAAAATGAAGTTGTTTAAATTCCATATTAGTATATCCCATATTTCAAAGTAAGCATCTGAGCTTGTGTTAATTACTGGGGGAACTTAGGGATCCAGCCAGAGCCCCAGCACACCCCAGCTCTGTGTCAGTGACAGTGTGAGCTCATCACGTGCTGCAGTTTGGTTTGGCCTCACTGACAGAATTGTGGGCACATTTCAAAGGCAGCTAAAATGGATAATTTTATCATTTGCTTATTTTAGCAGCTTCTCTTTCCAAATGTGCAGCACAACAGTAAAGTTCCAGTCGTTCTGACTTCATTGCATGAAAAATATCAATTATGTCATGACTGTGCTGGCTAAGCACAGGTATGTGCTTGGTGATTCACAGCACAAATCTGGGCTGTTCCACACGTTTGGTATCCCTGAAGTGTTTGGAGGGTGGGCACTGATTCCACCAAATCACTCAGTGAGCTTCAGACTTTGGTTTCTGATTTTCCTGGGTAGCCACCTGGCTGGTTATGAGGACAAAACTGCGCGACTAAATGAAGAGGCAGAATTATTCTTTGGCATTTCTGGCCTCTAATTGAGAAAGAAGATGAGCAGATGGAGTTTTGTGCAACTGCCACGAGCCAGCACCTCTGTTATAAATATTTTCACTCTGCTGGGATATAGAAGCTATATCTTCATTAATGATTTAATTGGAACACTTAAAGACTCCACCTGTAACTACTGGCTGCATGAAATGGAATATTCAACGTAAAGTAAATATATAGAAAGTGAAATCCTGAAGACAGCTTTTGAAATTAAAAGGAAGTCAAGGTGTTTAACATGTTTACTGCCTTAGCTTTGTGAAAAATGTCATCAAGACTGTGAGGTAACTCAGAGGGAAACACAATCCTATTTAGCCAAATTCACTGTTTCATAATTTTTTTGAAAGTTTGTGTAAAGTTCAACTAGCAGTTTAACTTTTGGCAATGTTTCATGCTGAATTTGCACTGACATATAAAAGTAAAGTGAAAGATGAGAAAATAAGTCTCCATTAGCTGTTTCCTCTTAGTGTTTTCATTCTAACTCTAAGCCTAAAAAATGGCATTTTCCTCTTCTGTACACTAACTCAATACTGTCATAAGATAGGTTTCAGTGAGAATAACTGCAGCATTTTTTAATAAAGATTGCTTTTAAAAAAAAACAAATTTAAAGATTCAAGTAATGAATAAAGGCTTTAGATGCTTTGATCTTCTAAACTGCTAATGCTGCTCAGCTTCTAACTTTAGGTGGAAACGTAATCCAAAGCACATATTGGGGTTTATTCAGTCTTTCCATTTTGGGCTGCATTTTGTGGATGCTGATCACAATAGTCTTAAACACATTGACAACCCTCATATCACAAAATTGCATTGTTTTGGGCAGTCCTGATACCACCAAAGCTCTTCCTGATGGACTTTGACATTTTCAGAAAAATAACATTTTCCATTCTGTTTGTGTGCTAAGTGAAAATTTAAACATTCAGATTGGAAATTCAGTATGGAATCAAAATATCTAAGAGTGCCTGTTTCTGCAGTACCAATGCTCAGTTTGTAGACATTTCTCTCCAAATACCCTATTTTTACTCACTTTTGATTTACTGAACTTTCATCTGCTTGGTCTAAACTTGCTTTTGTTTTGGAAAGTTCCATAACAAGCATCCAGCTAACTCCATAACTTACTGCATAAGAATGTGAGAAAAAGTGTATTTTCTGCTCTTCAGAATATGTTGGCACTTATTTTTTTGTGTTACATAAAACTAAAAGCCTCTCTTAAAGCATCAGGCTCAGCAGGAGGCAGGAGTATGAGTAATCTTTACTTTGCCTTGTTTGAGGCAATTGGGTTTGAAATAACAAAGCCATGCAAACCTGGCAATACCTGCTTGTGGGAGCCTGGCAATATGTTCATTTACTAGACATAAGAGAGAGAAACAAGCACAAAAATGCTGTCAATTTTTCTTAAGTGTTGGAGAGAAACTGAAATATTTTTCTTCATGGGGTTATTGACCATTTTAACTTGTATAAACTCCACTTCCATACTGTCTGCTTAAGATTATGTATGGAAATTTTAATTATTTAATATTTAAGAATTTTATTTAGTCTACCTCAGAGCTAGAGAATGATGTAACAAGCAGTACAGGCAGTGCATTTCTCAGCATGAGCTTGGGGTGGCTTCAGAGGGAGTGCTGAAAATATGTTAATGTGGGTAGAAGTGATGTATCTGTTAAGCACCTGCATTCATGTAATAATTCTTTCACTGAAAACTGCTGTGAATTCAGTGAAGCAAGACCTGGTAAGGAGAGATAATAACTTTCTTGTTCAGGAAGAGGTGAAAGATATGCCTCTAAGTATTTCTGAATGTGGCTGGAAAGAAGTAGGTCAGTAGGAGCTCTATAGCATCTCATCATATATAATTGCCTTTTACACACTTTGAAAAATCAGCTGAGCCCTTGCATGAGCTGCAGGATAAACCCAAAAGATTGGCTCACCATTGTGAACATGCAGATATTTCCTCTTTGCTGAGTCACATTCAGTCATGGAATAACTAGGAAATTTTGCTGGACATTGACCAGCCATCATTAGGGAAGGTTCTTAGCTTTCATTAACAAATCTTTAAATTATAAAGTAGTTATTAAACAACACTCACCTCTAATACTCCATAAAAGTAGAGAGGTTTTTTTTCTGTTTACTTTCACTCAAAAATTGCCATCTGGATCTCTCAGGTATGGTGAACTCATGTGTTTTGAAGTTCTGATGAGGCACTTGCTGAGGATCTTTATATCATTGGCAATGTACCTTAATGCACAGAACAAGACATCTGCTTACAGAGCTAAAATTGTATCTGCCAATTGTATCTTCAAGAATTGTATCTTCAAGACAAGAAGCAAAGGCATTAATGCTGGGAGATAACTGCATAATATTGCCTGACCAATCTCAGGCTTGCTCTGTATCTTTAGCAGGATGAGAATCATGGATCTTTTCAGTTTTTGTTGGGTTATTCCTAAAGTGTTTGTCCTACTAAAAATTTGGCTTCCTAAGACAGATTCTCTGGTACTATTAATAGTGTCATATTATCTGGCACTGCCTGGATATTGTTCTTTCAAGTGCCTTCTAGGGCTTGTATTTCTAGGAGATCAAACCTGTGGAGCTGGATCAGAAAGAACAGATGAGAAATGCAAAAAATGTGAACTTCAGTGTCACAAAAAACAAATGGAAAATAATAAAGACCCACAGCAAATTATTATGTTTCTGCAGTGAAACAAGAGCAGAAGCTCCTTCTAGTTTCCATAAACCTTAGTTTCCCAGCTTTTTATTTTTTCCTGACTTCCCTCTCTCTGAATACAGAGAAATCTGGGTTCTTACTACAGAGACATAAAAATGCCTGCTAGGTTAAATTTAGTGCCACATGCAGCTTTTTGTTCTTTTTCAAGCAACGTGCAGAACCAAACGTACTGGAAGTGGGTAGAGGTAGTCATGCAAAGAGACTGGCCCAATGTGTTACTCTTTGCTTGCTGTAATATCTTTTTTTGCTTCACAAGAAGATTTTGAACATCGTGAGTTATTTTTTTAAAATGGAAATAGGAAGAAAGGCATAAAAAGAGCTACTGAGAGAGACTGGAATTTACAACAGAGTTTTAGAGATTCAGCTAGCATTGCTGCAATAACAGTGTAAAGCAACTGTATATAATTTCTGCTTCCTGTGCTATGCTTCTATCATGATGCACAGAAATTGAATTGGGACACAAGCACTCAAGTAACAGCATGTCTGGACTGTGAACAATTGCCTATCTAGGCAAATCTGACTGCAAAGGAAGATGAATGACGCCTGGTAAAATGGGAAACTCAGTAATTCACAGAATAACCCAGTCAGAATAACTAAAAAGCTGAAAACCCTAAGGCAAAGAAAAAACCCAGAAGATGAACAACAAAGAAGTTTGGAGTGGGAAACATGAAAAGAATGGCTTTAATTTTGATTATTCGTCATCAGGTTTCAGTACCAAATATGATTTATTAATGCATACTGCACTAGGTGGAGAATAAAGCCAATAGGGAAGCAAATACTGCATGAGGATAAGTCTCAATCATGGTTTCAAGATAATCTGAATCCAGCAGGGCTTCCAGGTGGAGCATGTAGTGAAACTAGCTCAAAAGATAAAATCTGTTTGAGTGCCAAGCAAAAGATTCCCTAACAATTTTTGAGCATGTAATATCTCATTATAATATTTTCTAAATGGTCATTACTTCAAAGACCTCTGGGGATTGTGGTGATGTGTGTGTGCTGTCTCCTCTGATCCCAAAAAATGGAATTATCTTTATCTACTAGTGATTACCTAACTAGAATTTTGCAGTTGTTTGTGCAGTGCCTGTGTTGGAATGATGAAATATGTATCAGTTATTTACATAGACTCACAGAACCACACCACCTTTTTTTGCTGTCTGCAGACTGCAAGGAAGAGCTACAAAGAAAATAATCACAGCCTAATTTTTGGAGGTTATATTTAAGTGCTATCCTATAGATGGCAATATAGTGTAAAACTTAATTAAAAATCTTACTGCAAGAGATTCAGTGGCTGTTAAAAAGAAGAAATAGTTTTTCCCTTTTTACATTGTCTCCTTGTTTATTCCACTTGAGCATAGTGGATTATTTGAAATAGGGCAGTCTTTATGTAATAAAATGAGAGATTTGTGAAATAAAAAAAATATATAGTTTAAAAAATGATCTATTAAATATATTTCTTTCTGTGATCTAAAACAAGATAAAAATCCAATATTTTTTTCCCACTAGCCCATATGCCCTTGATGCCTGAAGGATTTTTCTGCTTTTCTTCTGAATATTTCTTACACTGTTCCCTACATTCACAAGTATCAGCATGCACACTTGTGATGCTTTAGGTGATAGCTCAGCCTGGTTTCATGGTGTTTATAGGGCCGGGAGACCAAACACCCCTGAAACCACGTAGAGTTAGAAGACCAAACACTCTGTTTTCATGAGCCCTCAAGGTCTCCTAGTAGGACAGATTTTGTAAACTAGAAGTGAGCCCACCCAGGCCCCTTACTGGGCCCTCCTGGTAGATCTGCTAATGAGTAGAGTCTTTAATTGTACACTCTACTGGGGGGACGGGGCTTTTGCGGCGTGTTCTACCTGGACGGCAGAAGCCATGGAATGGGATCCTATTAAAATACCGAGGGAAACGACCCCAACCCTCTGACCCTGTCTGAGCCTTTATTTCCTAAGACCAGAAAAAGGCATCATCCTCTAAAAATACACATTCAGGACAAAAATCCCATCAAAGCTGGACATATCTGATATCAAGTTCTGATTAAACCAGAGGCCCCAATGACTTCTAAAGTAGGTTCCTCATAGAAATTAGTATGGAAGTGATAATGTTGGGAGTAAAGACAAACCATTTCTGAACACTCTGAGCACACTTGGTGCTGAGGAGGTAGGACAGAGGCTGTAGGAGTCCACATGATCCTTGAAAGAAGCTTTGTATACACTGCTAGAAGTCTGATCTGAATGGCTAAAGAATTTCAAATGGAATATTTTTTGAGGGATTTCTTGCTACCTGTTGATTGCAGAAAGCTGAAAGATTGGATAAAAGCTTTCTGTAATACAAATGAAACTCTCTGAAACTTGAATACTTGAGGCTTTGATTGTGAATTCTCACCTTACAGCATCTCCCTTTTAAGGCAAAATGTGTTGGAACAAATGTTCATGAAGTCCTGTGGTACTTGTACTGCCTCTGTTTCCTTCCCTAGTTATTTTAAACATTTTTTGTCAGTCCTTTGCATTTTACTCTAAACTGTTTGGTGAAATAGTAGCCATTCAAGTTTCATTCTTAACGCATCTTAGATAAAATTTAAGTACCTTTCTGTAACATTCCCCATGAAAAACACCAACATGGTTGTCTTGGTATTTGTTAATCCCAGTTTAAAAGAATAAAAACAAACCAACACAACCAAAACCTCACCAAAGCCAAAAACTAACAGCCAAAATCAAACAATATATTTTGTCTTGTACTTACATGATTTTTTTAGAAGGCATATCATATCTCAGGAGAGAAAATGTCATTTAAGAAACGGTGAAACTAAATTTCTAAATGTTTCTCTAATTTTATGTGATTCTTTTATGTATTTGGAAATAATTTTATTAACTATTAAAATAATTCATGATTCAATAACATGCTCAGTGTAACTCATCCTGTCACTTGGTTCTTCTATAGACAGGAAAAACATGTTTAAACAGGTGGTCTCAAACAGCAAATGTCTGAAGAATTAAATGTATTCATTTCCTGTTGTCAAATCACCTGAGGTATAATTGAATTTCAAGTATAAGTTGAGACTTCATTAGGAAAGCTTCCTGAGAAGCTATTTATATAGGAAATTTAAAATTAATGACTTTTATGACACAGTCATCTTTTCCCCCCATGTTGCTGTTGTATATTTAGAGGTTCCTTGGCTGTGAGCAGTGGCAGCTGTCGTGGTTTAAACCCAGGTGGCCACTGAGTGCCACACAGCAGCCCCTGCAACCCTGGGGGGATGTGGAGGAGAATTGGGAAAACAGGAAAAGTCCTTGGGTTGAGATAAGAACAGTTTAATAGCTGAAATAAACCAAAACTATAGAATAGTAATAATAATTGTGATGAAAAGGGAGACAATGAAAAGAGAGAGAAAAAAGTAAATCCTAAGAAAGGCAAGAGATGCACAATTGCTCAGCATCCACTGAGCAAAGCCCAGCCTGTCACTGACCAGTTTACAGACTGGACATGGTGTTCTGAGGTGTGGAATATCCCTTTGGCCAGTCCAGGTCAGCTGTCCTGGCCATGCTCCCTCCTGGTGTCTCGTGCACCTGCTCCCTGCTGGAGATTGGGAACTCAAAAGTCCTTGATTGAGAGCAAGAACTGCTTAGCAACAACTAAACATCAGAGTGTTTTCAACATTATTGTCACCCTGAATCTACAACACAGCACTGTACCAACTACTAGGAAGAAAATTAATTCTATTACAGTTGAAACCAGGACAGCATTAAAAATTACCACATTTTTTCTGGCCCAAGATCCCAGCTATTGGTTGTCTAAAAGCTGCTGGTTTGTCATGGTGAACCAGTAGAACTGAACTGGCCAGGCTTACCCCCTGCTGCATTTAAAAGCAATTTTCCTTCAGAAGTTTAGAAGTATCTGAACTTAATGTATTCTTTTAGGGAGAAAGGAGGCAATCACAAAGGATGTGAATCTTGTGCAGAGACTTGAATGAACAGAAGTTAACCATGCAGGCTGGACTTTTGGGGAACAAAAAGGCAAAAGGGGTGACATTTCTGCCCTGAGTGACATATTTGAGAGAGGAAAGGGCTGTGTTAGGGTTTAGGATTTCCCTCCTCATTGAGCTAGATGAACAACAAAGACCCCTGATTTCTCCTTCTCCCCCATCCTCAGCACATATCATCAGTCTGTTTCCTTAAGTGATTTTTTTTTTCTCTATCTGTATGTTTGTTTTCTTTCTCTTTCTCCTTTTCTCATAAGTGTCATTCTCTAGTAGACAACAAATTCTGAGTAGCTCCCTTTCTCATTTCTTATTTGATTAGAATAGCTGTCTTCTATAGCGAAATACTGTGGAAATATCTACATCTGGAAATGTTGAAAAAACCCCTACCAAAAAACCCAAAAATAGATTGTAAATATGCAATAACACTGCCTTGCAATGTTAACCTTGACAATTAAATGAAAAATACTGAGAAAAGGAATACCTGATAGGAACTGTTCCATTTATTTTTATCGACTTTTGGTCAGGAAATGTTTACCCGTATAATTGCATTGAAGTATGTTGGGTATTTCATTTGAAGGTAAGCCAGATATGCAGATGTTAATCATGGTACCAAAAAGCAGCATATGGTTCCACACTGAGATGAAAATACCAAAATTCACTAAATACATGTTAAAACCTTCTGGAAACAACTGTTTTCTCTCTGAGTGCAGGAATGCTGGAGGGTTTTTTATTACAGAGCATATTAATGACAGTAGAATCAGGACTAAATAGCTTCCTTGATATTTTAAGCAACAACAATTCTAGGAATAGACACAAAAGGTCTGGTTTTAACATTAAATTTTATCCATCTCACTTGATCATCTTTGCTTTTTTATTTTTCCCCTGATACTTTTCAAATGACTCTTCCTTTATCCTCTGATCCCCTTCATGCTTTCATTCTGGCCCCAGCCCTTTTATCAATTTGTTACACTTCTGTGTCTATGAGTTCTGTTTTACTTCTTGTTCAAAGGACCCTCATTTTGATCTAGAAGGGAGGGAGGAGAATAAAGAGAGGTTTCCTTTCAGTTTTAAAAACTTACTGATAGGAGATCTGAGAGCTTCAAACAAACCTCTTTTACCATTCTTTGCAGTTAATTTTCTTCTGATCTCACATAGCAGTGATCTTCCTTTCCCTCCTTTTTTCTCCTCTCTGTGGATCTGTCAAATGGATGAAGAATTTGTCTTAACCCTTATCTGTTGTTCCTCCATTTTCCAAAAGGTTCCTCATTTATTGCTCCGAGGATGTGATGTGGTTAAACTGCAACAACCAAGAGCAAGCACTTTGTGTTTAACAGCCTTTTACTTTTGTTACACAAAGTTTCCCAAGGACTGGAGGAAGAAATAAGAATCATCTCTGTACCCTTTTTACTGTGAAATCCCAGTTTTTCTTCCTCCATCCCAATGATGTGTTTGGTCCTTCTCTTTCTGAAGAAACTCCTCTCATTCCACGGAGAATCTTGCACCCTGGGGGGGAGAGTCTTACACAATACCTGGAAAATTAACAAAAAGATGTGAGATAATGACAATGTTGCATTACTGTTTTTTTTTTTTTTGTTTGCTTGTTTGTTTGTCTTACTTTATTTTCCCCTCCTTCTCCACAGTCCTATTTGGATTTACTTCAAGGTACATTGCAAGAAAGTTTGAGAATATGTGTTTATATAAATATATACATCTGTGGATATAAGTTTCTGTGTGCACTGAGAGATCTGTCTAGTAAATTTGGTGGGCACAGCAACAATCAGTAAGGTCAGAAAGTTTAAATGTAGCCAGTTTACAGTTTCATAATTTCAGGAATTCAGATGTTACAAGTGATAAAATGTTCCATATTTTAAGTCTCAAATTGACAACAAACCACATGTGATTTAACAAGTGAGCCAGCCAGGTTAGTGTAGTGTATCTTTAAGACACAAATACTGAGGAGAAGAAGAAAATAACCTTTTTTTTCTCCCTGCACTTGCTATTTCTTTTCCCTTTAGAAGTCATTACAGCTAATTACCAACAAGGATTAGCTTTTTCAGTAGGTTATTCTTACAATGTGTCATTTTGAGCTAAACTCTGAACAAATGTAATCATCTAAAAAGAGAAAACAGAGTTTAATCAGCTAATAGTGAAAGAAACTTGATTACACAAAAGTAGCAAAGCATAAACCCCCTTGCATTTGCAACCCATAAAATATTAATTAAAATAATTAAGATTAAGGAGTAATGCCTGTAAAGATTTTTGTTTCCCACTCCACTTTTATTTTAGAAGTCTCTTGATTTGCTTTACTTGAAGAGACACTTGAACTGTGTCAATCACCCCCTGAACCAGTCTGAGATAATCTGGGCTCTGTTGTTCTCAGCTCCTGTGATAATACCTTGGAAGATACGATCTGGGACTTGGTTGCTTTCTCTCATTTTTGATTGTGCAGGGATTTTAGTGTTAATGCTGTGAGGAGATGAGAGCAGCACCAGGTGAGAAAAGAGATTTCCTGTGGATGAGGGCAGTGAGACAAATCCAATTATCTTAAAAAAAAACAACCAAAAAACCCTAGAAAAAGCCCCACAAACAAATCAAAACCAACCATAAAAAACATCTATCACCCCCATGAACCCCCCTAAACCCTCTTCACTCCTACATTGTTGCTCTCCCCACGTCACGGAAGAAACAAAAGGCAGATTTCCTGTAGAACAGAAAGAGAACCCAATTTATCCTCCTGGGAGAAAAAAGGCTTGTTAAAAAATGATAGCTGAGAAGCAGAAGTCAGAGAGAAGAGAAAGCCATGGGTAAAGGAGGGAACAGAATCAAGGCAGCTGAAGAGAGACAGGTCTTGGCAAAGTTTTCTGCTTTGCAGTGTGAATTGTGTGGTCTGTGATGGTGTTTTAGCGCCTGGGATGAGAGCAAGCCCCACCTGAGGCAGCTGCCACCAGCCAGGGGGTTCTGGGGAGCTGAGCAGGAAAAATCAGCACAGAATATACCCATGGCAAGGTCAAAGTGGTAAAAAGGAGATTTGAATTCTCCCTTTCATGGGTGTTTTCTGAATAATGTCTTTTTTTCTCAGGAAGATTTCTCCTCAGGAGTTTTAAGGATCATTATGGAGAGATTAACACAGATTTCACCTAAGTACACAGCAACAGAAAATAAAATGCTATAGTCAAGAAACATTGTTTTCATTATCTTCTAATACCTTATTGTACATGCATATTTTCTTTCCTGATAATTATATTATTTGCATTTTATTATTTCAGAGGAACACAACAAACTGCACAATATCCTATAAGTTCTGGAAGAGCAAAACTGAAGGAAAGGACAGCAAATATTTTAGAGTTATATAACAGGGGAAGGAAGAGAAGGAAATTGTGTGTTGTGTGATGTTTTGTAGGAGTTATGACACAGAAGCTCCTAGTAGATGACATAAAGTGATGGAGAAGTTTTCTTATTTTCTGTCTGTTGCCTCTTCTAATCCACTTTATTAAAAATCTCTTGAAGGTAAATACTTTATGTCTATAAATTTTGTTTAGTTCTCCACAGTTAAAAAAAAAAAGAGACAAACATTATCCAGATCCCTATTCTTCTATGCTCATTACCAAGACAATCCTAAAATAAGGAGAGTCTCTCCATTCAACTCCATTGGCATTTATTGAAACCCTTCCAATCAAATTTCATCACTTAGCTGTTCATATCAAAGAGCAAGAAATGATTAATTACAAGGTTATTGATAAATCATTTAATCTCTTTAATTTATAGAGACAAATATTGCACTGTTTCTGTATTAAGCTATTTATTTGTGGAAACACTGATGTGTTGATGAACTTTGCAGTGAATTTGTTTTCATACCCTAGCTAGCCATTACTCTTGAAGGTTGATTAAGAGCTGGTACTTTGTTAAATAGCAGCAGGTTTTCACAGACAGAAAATTAACTCTTAGGGGAGCAGAGCTCTGTTGCATATTTAAGCAACACTTAATATTCATTTCAGAACAACATCAAGAACAACAAGACACCAAATGTTTAATTTTCCTGGAAAGCAAACACAGAAATAATTAGGACTTAATATATTGCTGGTGTAAGTAGAGGAGCTCCTACTTAAAGACATAAAACCTTTTCGTTTCATACTTGAAAACAATTATTTATTTTTTTTAATTTTACTTGCATTATAGTTTTATACTTCACTGATACAACATGATATCCAGCAGATGTACTGAACCAGAAACACAACAGAGCTGGAGAATTAAGCTGCTCTCCCATTTTTTATATCTCTCTCTACATCCTCCCTTTAAAAGAAAATTATTTATTTATTTATTAAAATAATGGAATAGCCTTTGTCAAATCTGCATTTTTTTAATAAGTAAATCTTAAAGTTTAGATTACCATGCACAGAATTTTGCTCCCCCTCTCTCTTCGAACATTATTATTGATGTGAAATAGAAACTTTTAGTAGCCCCATACATTTTAATTCCAGCTACCCAAGCAGGCACAAGGTGAGATATTCCAGGGTTTTCTGTGGAGGGCTGATGGTCCTTGTGGGTCTTCTCCAGCTTAGGATATTCTATGAGTCAACCTTATGAAAAAAAATCATTGCAGGGATAAACAGATTTGGTTTTGATTTTTTTTTGTACCTCTTGTCCTGAATGTTGATACTTTTGCTTATTTCTCTATTTATTAGGCAGTTTATGCTCTTATTTCTAATAGTATATTATTGCTTAAGAGACAACTTTTATACTGGAGATGAACAGTGTGATTCTGATATCACTTGCAGAGAATCAGTGTAAATCAGTTTGGAATTAGGCTGTAGGGAAAGACCACTTGATCCTGTGGACTTAACCAGCTGCATTTTAGCTAATTAGTGTGTCCCCCTAAATGGGTTTAGGAACAAATTTCTGGCTGTCCCAGATGAGAAGCTATCACGGTGTCTTGCTTGGTATCACACTCTGCACCACTTTATTACAGGAACCTGTTCTATTTAGATGAACAGTGCATTGGTATTTATCTGAAAATTTAAGAGAAAACCTGTTTGTCTGATCTGAAAAGTGATTCTTTTAACTTATGATTTTTAAACATAAATGTTTGAACAAAGTGAGAGTTTTTTTGCCTCTTTGCTGTCTTTTCTCCTGTACACAGAGAGGGGCTCTGGCAGGTATCAGTGACCCCTTTCTGGCTGCAGTGGCTCAGCCCGTGATTTTCAGCATGTCAAAGGGAACACATCAACCATCCTATAACCTCTGGACTGCTGGAGTGCCTTCCCAGACAGGATTGTGCTCAGGGAAATGAAACCTCACAGGTTTTTTGATGCAGGAAAGGATTAGGGTTTTGTTCATGAAGGCTTTACTTCCTGATATCTGATTGTCTAGCCCAGGAACTAGTTTGAAATGAGATGAAATGGGCTTTGAAGAGAGTTACAGTCATGATAACCACACCCTAAAAAACCACTTCAGGTTAGCAGAAGTGAGTAGGTAAAAGTGCTTTCACCAGGTAGCAAGAAAAAAGCCATTTGTTTTTCTGTTTTGGAGGATGCTGCAGAGAGGACAGGTTGAGATTTGACTTTGTAACTTATGCTGTGAGGACAAAACATATAAATTTACACTTGCAAACTATGCTAACTTTATAATTTTGTGTATAGATTTACCTCTTCATGGAGGCTGATCATTCACTTGAAGTGCAATGAGCACCAGATAAACAGCTCAGATTCAGTTCTGCTCAAGCCCTCCTAATGGGATGAACAGGTGGAAAGGGCAAAGCCACCAGAGGAAGGAAAAGCAGAAATGCAGAAGCAAGCCCTAATAGACTCCCCATGGGTTTTCAAAACCTAAATCTGTTTAAACTCTCATTATCTTGGCCTGCTGAGGTCTTTTGGAGCCCAGGCCTGGGGTGAATACAGTGCTCATGTAGCTGGATAAGCTAACTGATGGTTGATCTATTCTTGGGTCACCCACAGGCTCTTTTCAGTTGATTTTTTTCCTAAATCTCTGCTGCTGTCAGTCATGTATGCCCTTGGAGATCAGGGACTTTTAAATTTACCAATACTGATCGTCCCTGCACAAGTTGTCAAAGGGACAAATCAAGAAGTGAAAAAATCTACAAAATCTCTATAGAAACTCAAACTATTTATTATTAACAAATATCTTAAGCAAGTTTACTTAAGGTGCTAAAAAAGACAACAAGCTCTAGCATTTTATTGATTGCAAAACGGAAAAAAAACAAAAACACCTTGGGCAATGCTAAACAGGAAGTTTTCACTAATGGTTAAAAAACTAATTTGCTGTAGTGCAATGCAATCTCTAAATCCCTATCCTCCTCTGGTGATTGATCATTTTCATCCCATGGCTGGCTGAACAATTACTGATCTTTTTAATTTGGCCAGCAGGATGCTTCCCGGCTGTATCTGGGGCTGTAAGACTTTGTAGCAGAACATATTACTGTGGCTCTGTAGATCAAAAAATACGTTACCTAACTCCCTGAACACAAGGCACCCAGGTTAAAAGTGCCATTAGAGAAAAGGATATTCCATGACAACAAACATGGGGAGTGCACATGCAATTTACCTGTCACATTCACCCTCCAACACACTCCAGTAACAGCATCTTGGCACAACATTTTAATGGAAAGAGATTTTAAAGTTGCACCCTAATCTGTGGCATTTTGCACTTTCACAATTATTTGATGTTTACTTTGCTTTTATCTCTCTCCCTGTCTTTCTGTTCATCTTTGGCAGTGAAAAGTAAAGAATGGCCAAGGCAGTGACCTTCTGAGCCTCACAAAAAATGATGTTAGATGCAGAAATATGTTTGTTTTACCCTTACATTGTAGTGCATGGAATTTTGCTTTAATGTTTCATACGCTGTGCCTTCATCATGCCCTCTGCAGCATCTCTAAAGGAATCTCTGCAGTTCTGCAAATTCCAAAGTTTTTTAAAGTTTCCTACTTGCTACAAACAGCTTAAGCTTGTGGATTTAGGGATTCCCTGTTTCAATGAGTGACTCTGAACACTCGTTCTAAGTTTTGTTCTGTTTCCAGATGAGCTGCCTTTGGCTTGGGGGTGTGGTTGTGTTGCTCACTGGGTCTTGCCTTTTCCCCTCTGCCCTGACAATCTGTCAGTTCTGTGTTGGTATCTCTATTTCTCTGTTTAGACCCTCTCTGGTTTCCTTTTTTAGAACTTAATTCAGCTTCTCATTTCCCTGTTCCATCTCACTTTATGCCAACTATTTTTTTGTTTACTGCAAGGCATAACAACATGATAAAATATATACAGTGGAATGTTTTCTGTATCTTACCCAGCTTGGGTTATGCTAATAATAATACTGAGCACATTTATACAATTTGAAATAATTGAACAGAGATTAATTAATTATTCAGCACAGAGGGGGTAAATGAAGGAAGAATTATCATTTGTTTTTAAAATAGAATGAAAACTGGAGTAAGTTGCTCAAGTTCTACAATGAGGTGGGGTAACAGTAGGTAGAGGTCTTTTTTGAGAAATCAAAATATTTAATAATGCTTTTTGAGACTCAGTGCATTTTAGTAGCTTCCTATATCAAGGTAGTCTTGGCAAATGTATTTTTCCTTACAGTATCAATGTTGTTTTAGTTGAGCACCTACGAAGCATGAATATTTTCTGTAATTAAACCTGTGAGCACTTAATGCAAAAATTACTGGATAGACTGGATTCACTTTGATGTGAAGGAAGTTTAGGCTATGCCAGCAAAGTCTGATTGTATAAATAGCAACATATAAATTGATTGATTCTAGTTTTTGCTTTCATTGTGTTGAAAACTATCAGCTTTATCATTCATTGCGGCAAAACCACAATGAATGTGGTTTGTTTTTTTTTAAATTTAATTTTTTTTTTTTTTTTTTTTTTTAAAAAAAGTAGTTCAGAAAAATCTAGCTATATTTAAATCCAGGGCATTGCTAAAAAAATAATGAAGGAAAAAAAGTTATTACACAGGGTTCTAAAGTAAAGCAAGCTGTTCTCCTTGTCTGTTTCCTGTGCTACTATTTCAGGACTGTAAAACACTTAATAAACTTTAAACAAAATTGCTTAATTTTACATGGACATGTAGGAAAAAGTACAGAGCTTTATGCAGACTTCTGCCTGAAGGCATAAAGCAGTACCTGGTATCCCCCAGAGCAGCTCTGAATTCTTCAAAGGTTATGGAGAACTATTCTACACCACTATTTTGCTGAAAAATAATGTTTTGGGCATCTCCCTAAATGTAGTAGCTTGTGAAATTACTAAAGCTGATTTTTTTTAAATCCACTTTGGATTCCATCCAGTTAATCCATTATATATAGTCTTGGTTTGTGTGAGTGTACATTGTATTTACTCCAGCCTGCCATTGAAGTACTAATTGAAAATATGTGTAGAAGTGGCTCCAGGACAGACTCATCCAGATCTCTGCTTCAAATGCCTTTCTGGTTGACAGCAAACTGTTGGTTACTGCACATACATGAAGTTTTGTGTTCATCTTTTTGTCTTCATCAACACCAACTTTCCCAGTTTACTCATGAGAGTGTCCTGAGGGACGGCATCAAGTGCAGAGCTAGAGTCAGGACAGATTGTCTCTAAAGCCTCCCCCTTATCTGCCAGACCCATTATCCTGTCATGAAAGGAAATTGGATCGTTTTGATGAGATTTGTTCCTGACAGATCCGTGTTAGCTGCTTTTTATCACGTTTACTATCGTGTAGGTGCTTTTAAATTGACTCTTAAGTGATTTGTCCTGGTATCTCTCTGAACATTGAAGTTAGACTGGCTGATCTGTAATTTTCTAGGCCCTTTCCCTCATTTTGGAAATACCCATGAAGTTTGCCCTTTACCAGTCCTTTAGAAACTTCTCTTTATATCTTCAACAAATTCTTGAAAATAAGCTTTAATGACTCACAGATTGCATTGGCTGCTTTCCTATGTACCCCTGGGTGAACTGGATCAAGTCCCTTCAACTTGGATGTCTTTAATTTATACAAATATTTTTCACAACTTCCTTTTTTTTTCTATTTTCTTTTTGTTTTTTATAGCACTGTGGTCTATTCATCATCAATTCTGCTCTAATTCTGCTCTAATGCACAGAATTATTTAAAGTAATGACTGATATACTCTTTTAGAGGTTTACACACATGTATTATAAAACATCCCATTGTACATGTACAGCACATTTTATTAATTTTATTAATGTTCATCCCATTTAAACTCTCAAGATGAGCTTTACAAGGCATTTGAATTATTTTCAAATCATACACTTACATGCAGGAACAAGGAAATTGCATTACTGGGGAAATTACAGTTACTGAAATCTGTCTGTGATCTAATAGCAGGTGACAATATATTTTAAGCAGGGATGCAAGTGAAGAGATGATAAACCCTCCATCCCCAAAACCTTTCCAGGACTAACTGAAAAATAAGTTTAATTCTGAGCAAATGGGTTTTTTAATCAAAATCCAATTTATTTTCAGTGTGTGATTCTGTCAGTTGTAAGGATGGATTCTTGAACTTAAGTAAAATGTTGACTTTTTGGATTTAAACTTTAGCTGTATCTTTATTGCGTGTGTTTTAAAAAAATTAACCAAGCAATATGTACAAGGATTTTATAATTTTGGGACAGTTTTTGCTTTTGAAGAACAAATAGTGGAAAGAGCTTTGCAATGTGTTTTCTTGTGGGATTTTTTTCCTTTGTTTTCTATACGTAGGAAGGATTTTTATCTCTGTGAGGGTCTTCAATTCAGATGCATTCTCTATTGCTCGATTTAGGCAAACCGTTTGTTACTATGGATTTTCAAAATTGCTCAATTTTCCAGGCTCGTGTAAGAACCTCTCCCTCCAACCCAAGCCAGTTTTTCAGCTTTTCTCATCCAGTATGCAATGCATCATTTCTCTTAATGGCAGCAAGGAGAGTGTGCAGTGTTCCTGAGTCCCAGAGATACTTTATGGAACAATCAAAATCCTCAAGGACAGTTTGTGTGCAGCCAATACTGACTCAGCAGAGTCCAAGGCATCTTTCAAAACCACATTATAATCACTGTTTATTCTGAGCACAATGGCTTCCAAAGGCAGCATAATTTGGGGAGAATGTCTATGGCTTTGTGGTGTTATCTAAAGCTTTCAAGACAGGTATGTAGCCTGGAATGTAGAATTCATGCATGAATTAAAGCCTCATTACTCTGGGAACAGACCTAAAAGTAATGCTTGTGTGTTCATAGGTGAAAGGTTCTTGCTCTGAAGCAGTGTAATTTTTTGAAAAATATTTCTTTATTGCAGCCCAGAAAGGCCCCTGCAAAGAGAAAGCAGTGGAAAGATCTCTTAGTCTTTCACTGGTAAAAAAACAGTGGCACATTGCCTAAGCTGCAGGAAGATTAATGATAATATTGCCAGCTTTAGCAGTAACAAGTTAGGAGGAAAATTCTCCCAAGTGTTTTGAAGGACTCTTTTGTGATTAGCAACTATTTCGATTAAAATGGAGAGACGAGCCACCACATTTCAGTGTCTCTAACACAATTTTGTATAAAAGTTCTGGATATTTTTCTGGAATCATACCTGACTGTGAATACTCATCTTGCCACTTTCCCCACATGCTTTGTGTGCTGCAACCTGACCCAGCAAAGGCCTTTGCTTAGCCTGAGCTCTCCGTGACAGAAACAACTCTGTTCATCTGGTACAACCCTTCAGCTTTTGTATTTCTAGCTGATTGTGTCAGGATGGGGTCTTCCTGAGAAAGCTGAATTGTTCTGCTTTGCACCGTGTTCTGGAACTTTGTAGGTTTGTTTTCATTAAATAAAACTAGGAAAAACCTGAATGTTTTGGTCTGCAAGTGGTGACTGGCTGGAGAAAGATGGGGTCCTGACTGGCTGTGGATGGGAGAGATGCAGATTTGTCTTGACTCAGAAAGATCTGGAATATGATATTTTGGCTGAGATACAGCAGGGTATTTAATTCACGTGATTCTAAATCATCCTAAGGAACCTGAACTTGGCGTTCACCCAGTCTAGGATATGTTTTGTCTTTTATAGTGTCTTTCACACATTTTTGCCTGGCAATCAATATGTGCTATTGAAACAGAAATATTGCAGCTCTGTCCCCACGCCAGAAATGGTTCTGTCAGTATTTTCTCCTTATTTGTCAGCAGTCCTGAATTCTGTTGGAGATCCTGGCTGATGAGATACTGCAGCCTGTGTCAGGCTGTGACTGCAGCCTGCTTTGAAAATTCACAAGTCTCACAGTCAGTTTTGAATGCTTAAATAGTGAGATAGAGACCTCTAAGATCTTGAGAATCCCAAAAGTTTAGGGGTGTGTTTGCTAAGAGAGGGAGAGAGTGAAAATCTGAATTCTTCTTTAAATAATAGCATGGTAGGCTAAAACATTTTTCATGTAAATGCTGATATTTAAATTTTTTATTTCATATTCTACTTAAAAGGGAGGCAGTACTTGCAAGCTGATAAGTGGTGCAGTTGTTTTAAGTGACATATCACTAAGGGCATTTTAAATTTCATATGCAGTGGTTTCCTTCCCTTTTTCAGATGGGGAAAGTGGCTGTCCATGGAAACACACTCTGGCATTCCATTTAATGTCTGTGTACGTCTACAGATCAATTCACTTATGTTCTGCATAGTGGGAGTGCAGATCCAACCTGCAGCACAGCAGATCTAAATAAAGGATATTTTCACCTTGCTTTTGGTTCAATGTGCTTCTGAAAATTGTGGCCTTGGCTCTCAATGTGTCATTATCTGCTTGCAGTTTGTTCAACTTATTCTCCCTGGAGGTAGAGCCCTTCACATTCACCCATTTACTCTCTGAAAAATGAGCAGAAAGTTTTTTGAATAACCTGAATAACCAGTTATCCCTCTGTAGTCCATTAGAGAATTCACTTTTCCCCAGAATTTCCAAGCTGTTCATTTCCAGGGTAGCAGTAGTCAAAATTACAGGTTTGCCTTGCCTTTTATATGCAAAATATAAGTTGTGTATCAAATCCACATGAAATAGTCATGGATGTCCTGAGTGTTAAGAGGAGTATTCAGGAGCCAGAAAATGTGAGGGGATTTGTTAATCAGGTTGTAAAGAATGAAAGTCTAAGAATGAGGATAGAAATAGAATTGCCTAAAACTCATATTTTTTTTTATTGCTCTCTTCTATTTTTATTAATTTTTTTTAAAATCCTTGAAACTTGGAGGAGCCATTTTGTGTTATCATTGTTCATGTTCAACACCGAGTCTTTTGTTTAACATTACATACTTAGAAAAAACAATTAGGTTAAATTCTTGTTGACATTATCTCCTTGTCAGCTCTGCTTTCACCTTTATCTTCTGCAAATCAGATGGAGCAGAAATAAATACTAATACAGTGAGACTAGTGGCATGTACTTGGTGTTTGTTGGTGGCTGCTATAAGCCATAAACATAGAGTTTCAGGAGCACATAGGATGAGAAAATAGAACCCTTCTCATAAGTCCATCCATCAAGATTGACCCTTTCCCTTTTTTTTTTTTTTTTTTAATGTTATTTGCTTTTTTAAAACTGGACACCAACTTTTACTGCAATATGAGAATTTGTGATATTAGATCCAATAATATATTTCTCTGTCTTGCCTTTACTGTTGTTTTTTATAAAATTAGAGTACTTTGTCAAAAAAAAAAAAATCCATGGAAGACAAAGAATGCACTTCAGTTCATGAAAATTTTGTTTTACATCAAGATAAAGAGAATGTTCAACCTTCTCAACTAATTAAAAGTTCTTGAATATGGAACATGAGTGACTGTAAGTGTTGGACTCATTCTGCCACACTGATTATGTGGAATATTGTTGGATAAGATGTCAGGAGACAGGGCTTGCTGTGCCTTTTTGTGAAGGATTATGGAGAGTAAAAAACTAGAATAAGATAATGTAATTTCAATTTTAGATATTGTGGTTATGTTACATTTTACAAATATATTTTTTTTTAATTGAAATGCCTATATTTAACACTCATTTTTATTCACAAAATATCCAGAAAGGATTAAGGTGTGGTTGCCTGGAGGAGCTCTCTTTTTGTACACCTCATTTCATTGCACAATTGTGCTGTTGGGACAGACAGGTCTTGGAATGATCCAGGGGTGTCACAAAAATATGGAAATGGCTTTGGATTTAATTTCTACACAACTTGTGATAGACATGAGCCCATGGGGGGAAAAAAAAGTGTTTTCTTATCCATAAGCTGCAAACATAAAATTTAATATTCTTAATATACCTAATATATCAATTATAATTTTTCATATATGCCACATAATGATATTTAACAGTTGTAAATTTCCCTTAGAACAAAGTTTCTAGGACATGTAACTCTGGAGAGCTCACAGTTCTTCCTGAAAATGGGAAAATTATTTTCATCTGGGCAGAGAGCAAAGGGGAGCAGCTTTTCAGCACCCATGGGTTTTCTAGCACATCCCTCTTGTATAAACATCTTGGAAGAGTTCCATATGCGAAGAGCAAGGATAAGAATTACTGACCAAACTCCACTGTGAAACTGCAAGCATTACCAAAGTGATTCAATGGTGTCTTTCTGAGTGAGGGAGAGAGTCATGTACCTGAAATTGTTTCAAATGAAGCCTCAGTTGTTCCCATCACCTCCATCCATTTACTTGTGTCGTTTTAGAAAGATCCTTAACCAAGAACTTTTCTGTTTGCCAAGCAACAAATTCATAGATAAAAATTAAGTGTCCTTAACCTCTTTGTCTTTATTTCCAACTCTATATCCATCAACAGCTTCAAGCTCTTTAAGAAGCAATTTGTATTCTTTTCAATCCCGTCATATTTTCAAAAGTGACTTAGGAGCCCCAGGGCAAGATTTTTCCTGTTTTGATTTCAAAGACAGACAAGTCTCTGAGCTTTTTGAAATTCTTGCTATATCTTCAGGTGAAAAAGAACTTGGGAAACATTAAATCTCTTTTTAAAAGTTAATGCAGGGAGCTGAAATCACTTGTTACATTTCTAAAATGAAGCAAAACTATCTTCTAATTAGCTCAGTCTGCCTATTAAGTATTTTCTCTCTTTGTATAGAAAACATTTCAGCAGCGTGGTAATTGAAAAATTAAAAAATAGAATTTAAATTATGAATGAGACTGTTAGGGAAGATATTTAAAATAGGAGACATTTAGTGAAATGTCGTTGAAAGTGCACTATAAACTGTGAAGGACTTCACAGAAATAATAATAATAGGACAAGTTTGTGTCAGGTGACAGAAGCCCAGAGGCAGGAGCTGATATATTATAAAAGACAGTATTTATGGCTCATTAGATAAAGTCACAATTCAACCCAATGTTCAAACAAACGATGCTGGTGGGGGAGAAGGCATTTAATTAATCAGGCAGACAATTAAGGGAAAAGCCAGATCTAAAGTTGACTGTGTAAAAGTTTGTTACTGGAAGCACTGGCTCCTTCCTATTCCAGCTGGAGAGGAGTGGGGTGTGTGAAAACCACGGGAAACACTGGCCTTTTATTGCAGAGCAGCAGGGGCAAAGGAACAGTCTCACAAAAACCTTTATTCTGCATTGTTTCCAGAACTTTCTGCCTCGAGTTCCATAGGCCCTGTAGGGCTGGGTGCTTCTTATTGCCGCACGTTTGTAAAATACCAACAGAAGAACTTCTTGTCTAAACAGAGAAGGTGTTCAAGGGGCCAAGGGGATGCAGCAGAGCACGGGCAGGGCTGTAAATGTGAGGCTGCAGAGAATCTCCTGCTACTTGTGTCAGCAAGGAGGATGCACTGCCTTGTCTGCCCTGTTCCATCCTCCCAGTGCCCTGGCTGCCCACCCAAAATTGATGCCTCCTTCGAACTTTGAGCCTTTGCCTGGGATGCTTAGTGTCTGCTCAGGAAAAGTGAGGGAAAGTGCATTGTTCCACATAGGAAATTCTGGGGAAAAAAAGCTGCTTTCTGGCTGCTGCACTTGATATCAAGTGTTCATTAATGCTGCAGCCTTGCTCTTTGTCAGGCCTGTCATGTTTGTGCTTATTGCTGAGGTTATTTTTGAACATTAATTGGCAGTTTAAGTAACCTTGTCCAATGCTCTTTTGCTGCTTCTTTTCCCTTGGTTGCTTTTCTCTTCTCATTCTCTACACTTCTAATAAATATTTCAAATTCAGTTGTTGCTTTTTATTGCACTTTGGTCACAGAAGACAGAGAGCTTGGCTTAATCTGCACTCTGGAATGTAGATAAGCCAAAAAAAAAAAAAAAAAAAAAGAGCAGAGAAATCCTGGGTCAATGATTTTGGGAATAATGACATAAATACAATACTGCAAAAAGTCTTCTATAACTAACTTCAGTCAGTCTGCAATGGTGAAGTTTGATTTCTTTGGCAATGCATTAATTTATTTTTGAAAAAAGCAATAGAATTATCAGAGGAGGAGGGAATTGTCATGTACTGGAAAAAGACAGTACAATGAGGATTACTTCCCTTTTTAACATGCTTTTTAAGATATGTTTAATACCTTTAAATAATTTTTGGCCTATAATCTCATTTATTGCACCTCAATGTAAAATATACACAAAAGATTCCTGTCCCAGGCAGAAACTGTGACTGTGTTTGGCTCTTGAGTAAATGAAGGACAGTCCCTCGTGTTTGAAAAATTCTGGAATATGTCACTAAGCTCATTCACTAAGTTGTCAGAAATGGTAATGAGATATGTATAAATGAAAATTATTAGTAATAATAATAGTAAAATTGATGGTTCAGTCTTCAGGAGGTACCTCAGTTTCAATGAGCTTACAGTGATACAGACATTTTTATTTTTTTTCCACCTTGTACACTCCACTACAGACATTTTAAGGCTTCAGAGGACCAGATGATTTTAAAATGGCATTGAGACTTTGATACTCCTGCTGCTTTTGTCCTGTGATGCTCTCTTCCATGGATAATTGGGGTGTGTTTGCTTTAGTCAGATTGCTTTGGTGAGGCTGGTGCTGGGGAGGTTAGTGATCATTTGTGATACGATAATTCAAGCTCTCTTAAATTTACATTTTAAAAATTCTCTGTGTCCCTGGTTCCAAACAGTCCAGAGGGAGTAGATGTAGTGGGAGAGATCGCCCCTGAGAAGATCTATAAATCAATTGAGCTGAACTCAAATTTTAACATGTTTTCTGTTATCCTGCTATGTGCTGTGCCACACTCACCTTGATCTTGCCTGTTCCACAAATCAAAACCTCTGCTGCCTGCATTTTTCTACACAAGCAGCACAACCCTCTACAGCCAGAGTAACACTTGATCTCTTCTGATGTGGAAGTGCTCTTCAATTCAGGCTTCCAATTTTCCCAAAAGTAGTTTTGTGAGTCAGTTCTCATCACACTGTTATGTGAATTGAATGAATAGAGAGAAAAGGGAAAAGAGACCCTGAGTCAGTGGTCTGGCTGCAGATGTAGGACTCTGATATCTTTGTGTTATAATGCAGGTCGTTTCCTAGGGATTATCTGATATTTGTCATATTCACATTCCAGAATGATCAGTTCTGAGTCAGCTGCAAGCACCTCATGGTGATAGGTTGCACAGACAGAATTTTCTTTCATGCTTTGATGAGCAGAGGAATCAAGGCACTACTTATGTGTGAGGCAGAAACTTTGATATTGCCCTGAATGGTCGCAGTAAGCTGCGAAAAGGAAGTTTGTGCTGTGAAATAGGAGGGAAACCCTCTGGATATCATCATTATCAGCTGTGTGTGATTGTATTGAGATCAATGCTGTAGGATAATGGAAAGTTTGATGCTGTACAATAATGTGTAAATAAAGTCAATATGCTGTGACATGAATGATGGCTCCGTGTCAGAGCTGTAACAGGGGAAATGATGAGGCTGCTTTGCATTGTGAACAAAGACTGTGAAAATGAAGGCAAAAGCTCCAAGTGTGAAAATAGAAAATAGTTTAAGCATAAGAGAAAAAATAGCAAGATAGAGTAAAAAAATAATTTTACTGCACAGGAGACATTTCAAAAATAATTGCTGCACTTCAGCAGCATGATTAATGAAACCCCAGTGTTCTGCAGAATAAGAAATGATGCTGGAATAACAGGAACTTATTTGACATATCATCATCTGAGACAATGCCATGAGTGCATTAATTATAGGACTACATAGATCCTCTATGGATATTTCCTATCTAAACCCTTTAACCTAGCTTGAAAGAAAATTTTATTTAAAGAGCATTTATCAAATTCTCCAAGAAAAAAAATACATAATTATTTTAAGAGAAGGCCTTTTGTATTCTCTAGGAGGCAAAAATCTGTGGAGTTATTTTTGGTTTGTTGTTGTTTGTTTGTTTTTCATGGGGGATGTTCTCCTTCATTTGGGGGGAGGTTCCTTGTTTTATTTTGTTTAGTTAGGTTCTTTTTGGTGGGGGGAGATTTCTTTTCCTTAAATGCTAACTGGAAAAATTTTTAAAAATGAGTTGATATTTTTCTATGCCTTCTGATAATATATCAGCACTGTAAGGAATAAAGATGACCATCTGTAGGTCCTCTAAAACCTCTAAACCTCTAAAACATTTAGAATGAAATATGATGTACTTGGGAATTTGTTAGGATGAGTTTGTAATCAGCCCCACACACAGAAGGATGGCTCTAGTCCTTCTATCTGTACTGTGTACTTCTGATCTCTGTTTAATCGTTGTTAAATTCTAATTTACCAGTAAATAACTTATTATTCAGACTTGAAATTCTCCTTTGCCACCTAAACAACACAACATGCTTTTATACAGAATCACTTAATTTTGTTTAGGATTTATTCCAATTCAGCTTTGGAGAAGGATGTTCATTAATCCAAACCCTCCCAACATAAAGAACTGTGCCTTGTTCTACAGAGTCACCACCTGAGTGTGCAGCTGCATTGCTAAATCATGGTAATGGGGTTGGAGAGCAGGAAGACTTTGTCAAACACTGGACAAATGATTTCTGTTTGCTTGCAATTGCAGCTCTGCCATGTTTTCCTCTTCATTTTCATTCTGATCTTAGCAAATTCTCAGGTTTAATATGTCACTGTCACCTGCAGTAGCAAGAATTCCTAGGCAGGGGTGCAAAATGTGGTAGAGACACTGCTGTAAACTGTCTTTTGAAAACATTGTGTGCAGGACAACCAAGTTATTTTTATTTCACAGTTTCTTTACTGATAGCTGCAATGATTTGATAACATAATTGAGGAAGAAAGAGTCAGCTTCAAATAATGTTAAACTTTTTTAGCTCCTGCTGAAAGAGAAAAGAACAGTGTGATGCCATGAAAAACAAAAAAGCCATAAGCAGCATTATGTCCTCCAAGAGGAAAAATTCACTCAAGGGTAGAAGTTTGAAGGCAGAAGTTTGAAGGCAGAAGTTTGAAGGTAGAAGTTTGAAGGTAGAAGTCTGCTGGTCTCTTGTGCTGAATTCCTGAAATGAGAGGCCAAGACGAGCAGAACACTCTGTTCATCAGTGTCTGGGAAAGCTCCTCTGTGATCCTTAACTAAAGAGTTTCTGAGTATTGAGCAGGTACTTGCAGAAAGCTGGATTCACATCACCCTCACACCCAAATAGGAGCTTCAGAGCATCACTTTTCTAGAGATATCCATAAAAAATTGGTTCAGGTGTAACTTCTTGTTCCTTGTCTGCCTGTAGAGATTGTAAGCTCTTTCTGCTTATATTTAGTCATTCCACAATGTTGTTTCCAGAGTAGAAATTCTCCAAATGGCAGATGTGGCCCACTAGGACAGCATGTCCTACAGGTATAAATCACTGCTGAGAATGATTTGAAATAGTTTACTCAAACTAAGTAGCCAAGTTACTTTACAAGGCTGCTCTAATGTAAATGTTTTCAGAGAAAGTTTGATTTTTTGTTTCCTTACTTGATGTGGTCAGACATATTGTGAAGTTAGCAGTTTTCTGACAGCCTTCATTTCCCAAGCAGTGGGAAAATCTTTCTATAGAAAGCTGTAACAGACTGAAAAATATAATCTTTTAGCTGATGTTTATTCAGTGCTGGAGATGTCTATTATAGGCAGCATTTTTTTTTCTGTAGAACTGCCATAAATCCTGTCTCGTATTTCTCTCTATTGTATGGTTGTCTGGTCTCTTAAGAAGACAATGCTAGTGAATATCAAAAATTCTCAAGTACATATTATCCCCTTCATTTTTTGATCCAAGCATTAATTGGAAGGGTGCTGAAAATACTTAACTGAGTGAATAAAACCAGTAGTTGAATACAATTTTACAGTTATTATGCTCTAACAATATCTTTCTTAAGCAACAAGGCATGAATTATAAAATAGTAATTTATAGCTAACATGGTTTAAGCATGAGGCCAAAAGCCAAGTGTCATCAACAGTGCCATGGGTGAATTATTACATCGTCATTCAAACTCGGAAGCTGCTTCTGTGATCATAATCTGAGTATTAACAAGAATGAAAAGCATATTCATCAATGCACTTAGTCTCTTTTTAAAGCATAATGTTCATGGAAATACGCATTCCATTACTCCACCTTGCAATATGGAAATAAAGGTAATTTTTATTCTGGAGATTAAATTACACAGTGCTTGAGGGATTTCTGTATTTCTGGAAATCATCATCTCACGTGGTTATTTTCCATTTAGACAAGGTTTGTCCAGCTATTTCAAATGGAATGAATGGGATGGAAATAGATTCAGAATTTGAACAAATATTAGAATTTGTGAGATGTAATTTTTAAATGTTAGTAGTGTCTCATTAGTAGGAATAAGATAGGCCCAAGGACAACAAAACAAGTTGTTCCTTCTTGCTTCTTTCTGCATCCTGATCTGGATTCTGTTCCCTCAGAGATGAATGAAAATCCAGCCATTCTCTCTGATTTAAGCAGTAGTGAGTCTACTGTGCATTTATTTACTCTATTCAAAGGTTCCAAACATTTTCCAAATGCTTCCAAAGAAGCTGAGATTCCTCCTGTTTGAAATTGGTGATAACTCAATCCTACAGCAGAAAGAACCTGAAAAATAAGTGTGGGAAATTTCTGTGACTTCTTTCTTTCCTACTTGGTACAGTAACTATCAGGTGTCAACTTCAAGCTGACCTGTGTTAAAACGAGGGTGTGTAGAGCAGAGATATTTAAAGCAACTAAAAGAAGATTAACTACAGAGCCTGGAAAATGTCAAGGGAAAAAGGTCTCGAGTGAATTCATGGCCTTACAGCATTTGATTTGGTCATTGGTGCATAGCATGTGGTTTAGCCAGATGCCACCATAGCTACTCACTGTTGATGTGCTCACAAAGAAGGTGTAAGAGGTCAAGCCATAGTGGTTCACAGAGGGCAGGGCAGATATCCTCTAACAAGAAGGAGTCTTCCCATTATGTAAATTAATAAAAACACCTGGTTTTAAAAGCAAAACATAGTGTCAGAATGAGGTAGATGTAAGGTGAAGCTGCCAGCTGATGTGGGAAAAAAATATTCCTTTATGGATTTTTCCTTTGTATCCTCTAAGGATTTGGTTTTTGGAGATTCATGTCTTAGCCACCCATATCTTTACATATATACCTACCTTAAAAAAGCACAAAATTGAAGTAAAATGGTATTTCTCTTCAGGAGTACAACAGCCATAAAGTTTGAGAGGATTAGAACTGTGGGGCTGATTTGGACTCTTTGACTTTGGTGTTTAAGGTCCCTCTCCCCTGCTCCCCACCACCTGCCCAGGATTTGCACACACTAAATTCCAGTCCACATGGATTTCAAAGGATCTGTATCAGTGCAAAGTTGTTCAGAGTGCATTGGAAACAGTGATAACTTGAGACAAAACCCCTCCAAATAAGCAAACAAGCCCACAAAACCAAAAAAAAAAAAAAGGCACAAAAGAAGAAAGAAGAAATTAGAACCAAAAATGATGGAAAGCAAATAAAACCCACTCAGAGCAGCACTTCAGACACTGCTATCTAATTAGCCTATCTTTTTATTCCTTCCCTTATTTTGGGCACTGCGGGTGTCGGTAGCTGGAGGTACAGCTGAACATCCAACTCTTTATTTTCTGCTTTGTTTTATATGTGGCAATTGGACAGACAGTCCCAAAGGGTTCCTTTTTATTATGGATTATTCCCAGTGAAAACCCTGGCTGTAAGCACTCTGTGACAGCAAGGTTATTGTAAAATGGCTTTTTTCCCCGTTTGAAGTAGAACTGTAATACTGAGAATAACTTTTATGAGGCCTTGTGGGAATCTTGTTCTTTATGAAACTCAGTGATTATGTTCAGAGGCTGGAATAAATGTTCCTGTGAACTTTTTAAAAATAAAAGAAAGGAGGGAAAAGGAAGGACAGCATTTGCAGCTCTAAGGGTCAGGTACCCTATTAGATGTAGTTTATCGAATTCCCTGGCCCAACTCTCACCCTGGAGTGAGGTTAGACATGCCAAGGGACTGCTTTGAAGAGCAGAGGATCTGGAGGGCAGGCAGTATTTTCATCAGTCCTCCCAGTCAAAGTGAAGGGGTTTGAAAGGGCTTGTCCAGTCTGGTGAATCAGCAAATGTTTATGGGACTGGTGCCACAGCCAGGGGTGCAGTCACTGGGGCCAAGGGACCAGGCTTCATGCTTGTGAAGGCACAGAAGTAGAAATTCTAAGGAACTCTGCTGCTTCTGAATATGGGATGAATTAGCTTCAGGAAGGTCTGTGGTCCCAAGTATTTTGAATGCATAAGGAAATCCAGATTCTCAGTTGGGCCCCCCGCAGCACTCATGAACTGCAGTTAAACATGGTCCTTCCATATTTATCCAACCTTTCCCTCAACTCCATCCACTTCCTCCCAGAACTGAATACTCATTCACAGTGACATACACTGAAATTCTGTTTCCCCTCTAGTGTTACACACCTGAGATCTGGATAAAGCCTTTTTGACAGTAATGGAGAATTGTCTCTGATGGTAGGTGAAACAAATCTGAATCTGAGTCCTTACTGCCCTCCCATCCCTGTGGTTCAACAGAAGTAGAATCCAGGTCAAATACTTCAGAAAATAAAGACATGGGTTATGTAAGAGCAAGGCAAGAAGGGCCTTTGAGAGGTTTGCAGGGAGGGTACAACAATTTCATTGTCATGCAGCTCATCAGCATCTGCCTGAATGAAATTTTACCCTTGTAGCCCCTCTCCATTGTGTATGAATGTATGAAAGCCCCCAGGAAGTGAAGGACAACATAAGGGTTAAAAGAAATCAAACATCTCAAACCCAAGTTTCATTTTCCATAGTGTTCACAAAGATTAATTGAAATACAATTCCAGAAAAAAACACGTGAGACCCCAGAAGTACCTTCAGAAAAATAAATGCAAAAATGTTTATTTATGGGAGGAAAGACTTTGTCTCCTGATTATGTAGCACATGTAAAAAAGTGCAAGGAAAAAGGTGGGAGATAAAAGGCCACTTGTACTGAAAATACTTTAAACTTATTGTTATGCTCACCTATTTTCTGACACTGGAGAAAAATAAAATATTTGCTGAGCTGAGGAACATCACTGAGTTCAGTGCTGAAAGAATATGCTGACGAGTCACAGAGTTTCAGGGCTGCAAAGGCAGGATGGCTAAACACCCAGTGGAGCATATTTTCAGAATACACAGTTATACATAGATTTCATTTTCATGGGAGATCTTGAAGAGGAGGGAAGGCAGACAGAGGAGAGAATGTTAATGCTATCGACCAGAACATTTAATGAGTTTTTTTTTTTATTTGATTTGAAGCATTTATTCTTTTCTTTTTCAATATAACACAAACAGTGGGGTAATAGCTATGTATGAAACTACTAACAGTAGTTAGAATTGGGCCAGGCCACCAGTAACTCATTTATGTGCTGAGAATCAATCATGGAGTCTCTCAAACCTGTTTTTCTCCTTACAGAAATTCTGATTTGCAAATTTTGTCATAAGAACAATCACTTCTTTCTTGTTTTATTTTAACAAGTCAGATAGCAAAGGAGTCACCAGCTTGAGAGTGCAGATAGCAATGCAGTTTGTGTTGTGCCCACGCTGGTGAATGCTGTTGCATTCATTTCTTCTAGGACTGACTCTCCCTGCTCACTCAGAGCACTTTTCCTGGCTGCAGCCTCAGTTATGTCCCATTGAAGTTGATGTATTTTAGTGTGACACTGAAATTTAAACATCTGCTTAAAAGTCTGAGGATCAATGTGTTTCAAGCCATCAACTCAGAGAGAGTGAAACCCTTAAATCGGAGAAAATTTCTTTGTCAGTTTGTTCACCGGATGTAAGACCAAGAATATGGATTTCATGGGTTATTTGCAGCATGTACTGCTAAACAGCTGGTGTTTGTGCCATGCATTAGCTGGGTAAGAGCAGCTCTCATCTGGAATTTGCTCTAACATGAGCTTTTGGAAGGGAAAATGTGCTTTACATTGTACTCATTAACACATAAGAAAGAGAACTTTGGCTATGACGCTTTGCAAGTGAGACACACAGAAGTCTGATCCTGTAGATTTTGATAGTGCTGGGATAAGGCAAAACTGTTCTCCACATCAGCTGCTGATAAACTCTGCGGCAGGCCTTGGGTGATGCATCATTGGTCACCCTCTGCATCCTCATATTTATGAGCTGATGAGACCCTAATTCATTGAGTCCTCAAGAGAGGGAGCCAGTGGTGCATAAAGTGACTGAATTCTGCTGCTTTCTGACAGCACCCATCTCATTAGTCTCCTCTGTTGTTGGAGGAAGCGAAAAGAAGCAGAGAAACAGTGAAGGTAGATCATAAACTATAAATTATTCGTCTGCTAGAAATAAAATGTTTGGTGTTCCAACACATGTGGCATATTTTTTGCACTTTTTCTAACAAATGTGGAAGTTTGCAGTGATGTATCTGCTTTCTTAAAAGGACTAGCACTTTGCAAGAATGAATCAGATGTGCATGGATTTCCTCAACAGCTAAGTCAGTGTATGAGACAGATTTTAGGTTCATGCTGTTTTAAAGGTGCCCCATGAGACAAGTGAGTTTCTGTGCATTTCTATAGAGCCTCTGAAGAGAATATTCCAATATTTTTGTTCATTGTTCATATTTTTTTCTTTATTATGCCTGTTTCTATATATATTTTATATAGATTATTTTTTAATGTAAATGCACTTGATTTTTTTTTTTAAATAGGGAAGTACCCATATAGAATTCTACAAAATTATGTATTTTTGCCATATGTGTGTCCCAGGATATTTGGAAATGCAAGTGAGCTTGGTATTCAAGGTGTGAACATGAGCTTGGTCTCAATAATAGCAACACATTTCTCTATTCTGCAGTGTGTAAACCTTTCCTGGAAACTCTTTGTTTCTATTCTCTTTGTTTCTTTTAACCTCTTTAGAGCAACAAATATTTGCAAAACTACCATCCCAATTGAAGCTAAAATATAGTGCAATTACTCCCTCTGCTTAGAGTGGGAATGAGATGTACAGCTATAGGTTATATTGAAATCATATGAAGAGAAATCTTTGGTATAAATGGGAATGTTGTTGGCCTTTGACCTCAATTTTGGGTTTGGAAATCACTTCCCTGTGAAGCATTGTAATTATTGCCGTACTTTGGGATTTCATTGAAAGGTTTTTAACAGCAATAATATTATCAGAAGGCTAAAATGTGTGCTTCATTAGAAATTCCATCCAGAGATCATGGCAGTTTGTGTTAAAAATGTGTTTTAATAATCTCTTCACCACAACAAGGAGTCTCTTTCATATGCTGCCACTAGCTAAAACAGCCTTTTTTCCACTCAGCTTTTAGCTGCTGTGTGATATAAATTTGTTGCTCATTTCCATTAGGAGCAAACGTAATATTTTGGCAAACTATTCTTACAATTGAAACAATTTTTTTTTTAATCACTTGAAGCATTTGATTTGCCAAAGGTTGTGTGCTTAGAATGACTTCACATTTTAATTAGAGCTGCAGCAATCTGTTAGCTAACACTGAACTCTGAATGAGCACGAGTCTCTGGGCATGTTTGGGAAAGCTCCTGAATTCGCCTAATGAGCTGTCGGAAAGGCTCCATCAACAGTGTCAAAAAACTCGTTTAAGGACCCTCCAGATGTATTCAAGAAGCTTGAGTGAGCAAGGGCTAATACAAAACGAGTGCCATTGGGCTAAATATTTCTGGAAAGGTCTTTTGCTCCTGTTATAGAGAGAATTAAAGGTCATGCTCGAACGTTTGCTTTGGAGGGGGAGTTTTTGAGATATGGGTTGTAAAACATAGCTATTAATAACTTCACTGCTGTCTCTGGGAAGGACAATGTGATTATCTCCTTCTTTGCCACAATACAAGGGCAGATAGGGCCTTTTCTGTTCTCCAGTAAGCACAGCACAGGGATTTGAAAAACCCAAGCTTCTTTGGGGGCTTCTTAGAAACAGAAAATCCACTGCAAGAAATAGAATTGTGATAGATGATAATTTTTTTAGTGGATTAGCAAGTCAGTGGAAATCTAATGCCCTCAGCATTTCCTTGGTGTCACACGTAGCATTCTGTAGGAGGAAGAGTCTTTTTGACAGTTTCTGCTCTGAAGGAGCTGAGAGGCACAAGGTGATGATCTCCTCACAGGTCACTGGCCTACAATTCACCTGGGAATTCACAGAGAGCCAATAAACCCCCTGCATTATTCACAGCACCAGGGTTATGGCACAGCATCCTTTTGGAGCTTACAAGGGATGTGGATGTCACTGTACAGGGTATTCTCAGGAATATGTGGCAGAGAAATCTGCTGATGGTAAGAGCCCTGTAAATCATTTAAACTAAAACTATTTGACCAGCTAATACCTTGAGTTAAAAAAATAGGCTTTTGTTCTGTAACCACATGTCAGTAGTCTCACTGCTGTCACTGATAGAAATAGTCCAAGTCTGTAAGAAGAAACAAATGTATAAATATTTAAAAGTGGAAGAGCAAGCACAGGAATATTTACTTCTGATCAGGCAGTGAATAAAATATCAGGTCCTTACAAGGCAAGATACAGGGACCAACGATATTCCAGAAAACCCCAAGCTACCAAATTCTAAGAAAATTTTAATTTTTTTTCTGCTTTATTATTGATGATTGAATCTTGGTCTGCAATAGAATGAGCAGTCAATTAGATATTCTTGATTTGAGGATTAAAAGATGGTTTGTATAATTACCTCATTTAGTTCTTGCTTTACTAGCTACAAATGCAACTTTTCCAAGGCACAAACTTAGTTTTACTTCTCACTAGCAACGTAGGACATTGTCAAAATTCCTTTAAAAATAAACTCCCAGTGTTATAGGCAGTTCTGAAACCAATACATTGTACTTAATGCTGAAAGGGAACACTGGATATTGCAAAATCATATGTATTGTGTGTTTTGCCAGTGTAGTTTCCTTAAATCTCACACAAACATTTTCCTTCTGGCTAATCTGCAATTTAAAAAGAAAAAAAAAAGCTGAGAGGGCAACAACTGGATGACCCAAGCTTTCTGAAAATAAACTAAAACTTCTTGTTGGGAATTACAGGGCTAAGTTTCCCTTTCCTTACAGAACTGAGGTGTAACAAGGGTCATCTCCAAATTTTTGGCAAATCTAAGGTAATCTGCATCCAAATTGTAATAAGTAATTGAGTAAGGGATGAAGCTGTACTACAAGCTACATGCATAAAAATTATCTATTTATTTTCTGAATGTACACTGCTTAATAATTCTTAATAAGAATTTAATTCACAGTAAAAATGAGCCTTTTTTCTTCACTCTTCCTAAATGAAAAGCACATATTTTTGTCTTATATTTAGCTGACACAGTTTACTCACGTGTTGGGAGCATTGCTTCAATTAGGCAGAAGAAATTAATGTTTCATTAAATGTCATCTACATATAAAATTATCTTCCCAAATCTGTAATTAATAAGTGCCTTCCTTTGAATTGAGAATGGGGGAATTTCAGTGGGCTACACGGTGGGATTTGATGAAAATCTGTTGTCAGCTGGTGATTATGCCCCTCTATCTGTGCCATAACTGCACAGAACTGAGAACTGAGATTCTTCATTCCTGTTACAGTTTCCAATTGTCTGCTCTGTGCACTGACAGTAAAGTGGATGCTCAGATACCCAGGCTGGCCAAGGAACTCTACACATATTTTGTATGCAAGTATGTACAGAAAAGAAGACATTTGTTACCTGATGTTTTATCCCTAAAATAAATAAAATCCGCCACAAAGAAATGCATGGGGCATTAATGGAACTTGTATGACTTAGATCAAAATGTTTCGTGCCACTGTCTCTGTCTGCTGTGTGAGAAAGAGGGTGAGAAGACTCCTAAAAGGCTTCAGAAGTGCCAAGAATATAACCTGAATGTAAAGGATAAACAAAAGTTATTGGTTGTTATCAGATGGATAGACTGGTTCCATGACCTGCCTATCCTTTTTGAGGAGGTGATTAGCACTCCCCGCTGGGAGTACATTGTTAAAATCGTTTCTTTCTCACTTTGAAAGGTGCCTGAATGTTGACATTCTTTGCTCTAAAAAGTATGACAGCCTCTAGCCTATAATTGCAGTTTGTGCAGGCCAGAAAAGTTTCCTATCTAATACAAATGGAAATCTAGACTAGGCAGTCAGGTAGATTAGTCTCCCACAAATCATATTGATCAATGCTTTATATTTAGAAGTAGCTTCTGTTTTGCTTTGTTGCTCTTTCCAGGAAGATGCAAGGATTTCTTTTTTCTTTGATTCATCACTGTCATTTAGATCAATGTGATGAATTACTTTAATTTCAATAAGTGTGTGTATTTGGACCTGTTGCAGAACACCAGAATACATAACTGTATTATTTCTGAAAATATCATCTCTACCACTGGAAAATGTTGCTGCCCTGCCTTACCCATTAGGGAAACCAATCTCAGAATTCTCTTTGATTCTCTGTTTACAACACCCACACATGCCTGTATACAAAATGGTAGGATGGAGATATTGAATTCCAATATAGAGCTGGGGATTTTGAGTGCAATTCTTTACTAGTGAGTGCAAAATACTGCATGCAGGAAAATTGAATGGCAGTCCCTTGGCCTCTTGATATCCTTTGGATACTCTGCTGTGCTCCATTTAGAATACACAGTGTTTCTAAAGTGTTTTCTGATTTTATTAATGAAGGTTTGTCAGCACTCGTGACGTGGCACTGATTAATCCTTGTCCACTTTCATCTTTTACACAGGAAAAAGGTATCATCCACTGACTTTAACAGCCTGACCCTCCCCTCAGGTATGAAATCCAAATTAAAATACCTTGATGGGTCACCTGGTACAGCTTCAGTGCCTGCAGCAGGTACAGAAACCCTACTGACAGAGATATCCCTATGCACTGGGATATCCAAAGCAAGATCTTAAAGATTTGAAGACAAAGAGCAAGAAAGAGGGAACATAATGTTAACAGTAAAAGAAATTAAAAGGATACTTGCCAACATTTCAACTATGATATGTTTTAAGGAAAATAAAGCCTGAATTCCTCTTTTCTCCATTCCTTTATCCTAAGTGGTGAGATATTCTCCTTGTAAAGCAATATCATTAAAAATATGTGGGGGATGGAGGTGGTGGTTTTTTTGCTTATTAATATAAAGACTGTGCAATAAGATGATATAAAACTGAAAACTGACTGCACTATGGGAGCACCTGTGCTGCACCACACTAAAGATCAGCCTAATTTAGCGTCCTGTCTCTGACACAGGAGCTAAAAGAAGGAATGTCAAGTAAAAGAAAGGAAAATACTGACCCAAAATTATTTAGGTACCAGCTCTCTATGCCTTAAATTCTGGCATGAGTGCCTATTGCTTTAAGGTTTTAATAGGGTTAAATAAGGGTTTAATAGGGTTAAACAAGGGTTTAAGAAGGTGATATTTGGTTTTCATTGTCTGTTTCAAGTGTTCATCTGAGAGTGTTCTGATAACCTTCATGGACTGATGAACACATCTGGCAGCAGTTCCTAAGGATCCTAATGGCTTCAATGAATGGGAACTGATAAAACAATCCCTACTTCAAACAGCTTTCTCCAAACTTCCTGACATTCAGCTGTAACTATTGTTTACCCATTTTAGGAAATTAGAGGGTATAATCTATGCTTCATTGCACTGTTGTTGCAGTTATTATTTTAAAGGCAGAGCAAATTAAGGTAATGAAGATCTTATCTCACTAACTGAATATCACTGAAAATTTCTTTGAGAGACAAAACTTTCTTGACAGAGTTGATCATCTCAAAAACAGATACAGAGTGTGACTATGCCTCTCAGTTATAAAGTCTTTAATATAATTTGATATGTTTTGTAGACATATGTTACATCACAGCATCTTCTGGTGTTACTGTGCCCATTTTTTAAACTTAAATTTCTTAGCACTGTATTCTCATTAAGTTAGTTATTGTATTATTTTGCATAACTTTTTTCACTTTCTTTCCCAGGTATCATTAAATTCTCTGGCTTTCCTCAGGCTAATGAGAGTCTCAGCCAGAACTGTCACACTTGAGTTTAATAAGCACAAGGGGAAGTCTTTATTCTGTGGTTTGTCTAGTCACTTTTTGAACTTAGGTAAAGTGTTGCTATCCACACCAATCTGCAGGCAATTAATAACAGCATTTAACTCCAGTAGGTGTGATTAAGTTCTGCCATTTCTTTACTTTAAACCTTCCATCTAACATCAGCTATTTCACATTATAACTTATGAAGACATCTATCATACACCTCTGCAGTTATTTCTTTTTCATGCTAGAAAGTCCTAGTCTGTTTTTCCTTTCTAGCCCTTTGATTGCAGGCAGATTGCTGGTCCATACACAACAGTTAGAAGGATTTTGTTTGATATTTTAATCCTTTTCTGAAATTGGGGCTTTGAGCACTACTGGGTAATTTTGGAGCTACAACGATTTCCTATTTCATGAGTCTTTCCCTGCCTGTGTGCTGTTAGGGTTCTCTTGTCTCTCAGTGTATTGGTTTTTTGCTTTTAATATTTATCACCATGCACATTTTCCTGCTATTTTGTCACCTGATTGCTCAGTATTTTGAGGTCCTCTTGCAGCATTTTTTCGGTCAGGCCTCCTTTTTCAGCCCACTGAAATATTTCAGTATCATCAGTGAGAACCCTTGCACCTTTATTTACCTGTTTTTCTGCATTCTTTGATAGTTTCTCCATGTCAAAAACGTGTTTGTTTAAACAATAGTCCTTTTTAAACCTTAGAAAACAAACACCAGTACTTGAGTTTCTGAAATAAAACCATTCCTGTCAAGATCAAACCCCTCTCTTGTTCCAGTATTCACATCATGGTTATACAACATTGGACAACATTTTCTGCGGGTTGTGTCCTCGTGTTTTCAAGACTTCCAGCTCTCACTCAGTTCAGCAACTACAGAATGAAAAAATGTGAAGCATTCATAAATGCAGCGCTAATTGTTGCCAATTCCTGACTGCTGCTGGGCTTGGAGGATAATTACTGCTTGGTGAGAATGGGAACTCTGCAGCCTGAATGCTGCAAGAGGCTGAGCTCTTTTCCTCCCATAAGACTTTGCTGATTACTCCACCTAAATTTTCTTTGTGTCTGGTACCGTGAAGTTAACAAATAACTTCAAAGTTTCTTGATTTCTGCTTCATAGTGCAAGAAAATGTGGTTAAATAGGTCCCAAATAAGTGGTGCTTACTACCTAAATGGAACATTTGAGCTGCCATCACTGAGGAATATTATTTCATTCTTTGCTGACAAGTCCAGCAAATTTTATTTGGCACTTTTTACTGTATGTAATATGTGGGCAACGTGTGCTGTGTTTATAAGAGATGCACCACAGGATATGAAGCATTGCCCACCATTAGAGCCTCCATCAGTCACATCTGACATGGCATAAATCAAATAGAACAAATTCCCATTTTTAGAATAAGAATTGTTTTGGCAAGTTACTGCACAAATATTGTGTTGGAAAATAATTAGAAATAGAGCAAGGATTTGAAATGACACACATAAAACTGCAACTAAAACTGACAATAAATGTCAATATAACAGTGTGCAGCCTATGTTCCTGCAGAAACCCTGATGTGACTTACAGTGAAGAAAATATAACAATAAATATAAATAGTGGAGTACAAACAAACCCACCAACATTTAGAGCCAATTTGGCAGATGACACTAAGTTAATGTTTCTTGTGTGTTGGTGTGTGGTGCACAACTAGGAATCTTCTCTTGTTAGTGTGGGGGTTCTCATGAATAAGTTAAAGAACTTTCTGTTTTCTAGATTTATCAGAAGACACCCTGTAGGTTTTAGCTGCATGTCACATATCAGATTGTGATAATTTTGGGAATTACTTTTTCTTCCAGCATCTCCAGCTAGGAAAGGATAACTACTGTTTATGTGATTCAGAGTGAAATGCTGTGTTCTCAGAGAACTATAAATGTTGAATCTTGTAGATGATGTCATTTGAGAAAAAAAAACCTGGTCAGTACCTATTAGTTATGAATGTCCATAGAAATATAAAATTTAGCTACTTAGCTGACTTTTTTTCCCATTCATGGTAAAAAAGTAATGGCTTTTTCAGATAGAGGAAAACTTTACCTTTCTTTTGCCAGTGCAGGTAGACATTCTTTATCTATAGTTAACAACAAATCAAAGTATTTCAGAATGAAGTTTAAATTTTCCTCATCTGTATTTTGTATGGAGCTAGCTGATCTTTTACATCCTCATGAATCTTCCCCCATCACAACCATTTGGATCAAGTGAATGCAATTCCATGTGAGTTACTGGTATTCCTGTAATTTTCCAAAGGCAGGGTCTCACTGTAATATTTGATCAGAGAGTAAATGACATCATTATTGAACAGTTTTCAGCTATTTGAGGACTGAAGGCTGAAGTTCAGTAAACTACAGATGCAGAATGGAAAATTTTGTGAATCAGCTTAGTTTTGGTGAGAGTGGTTTTGTATAAAAGGGTTTTGGAGAAGGATTTTTTACAAATGTAAATGGGTACAGCCACCACTGTAATCAGCCTATATGAAGAGTTCTCCTGTACAGATGCATAATTTTTGGGTATAAGACTAGGCTTCAAATAAGATTGGTATGTTTACTGTAAATTTAAGTAATATGGAAGTCATTTACATATTTATTGAGCTATTCATTAAAAAGTTGAAAGTGTGGAAGCATTGATAGCTGGCTTTTATTATTGCAATGCATTTATGCATCTAGAAGTCAAAATCAACAGGAATTTTTTGTAATGGAAATGACACTTAATGCCATACAAACACATTTATAGGTATAATTTAAAAAAAGGAAAATATGAACTGAAAATGTGCCGTGATGATAACGTTAAAATAAATGAAAAACACTTAAAAATCAATGTGATTTTATACACTGAAGTATTTTTATTACCAGTCACAGTTTTTTGATATCAAAATAGTAGTGGTAGCTAGTGCACACTTGTGAAAGAATGTTTTAAAAAACTTGTGAAATTCCAATACATCAAAACAGAATGGATGCTTAATTAAAAGAAAACAACTCCCCTCAAAAAAAACCAGTTCCTGGCATATCAGGTAATTAAGCCATTGATTTCAGGATTACAGGGAAAGATTCAATGCATGGCACCATGTATTAAAGTACATTATTAACTACATTTTTATGGTATTTACTATGTACAAAAATAAAATATTAGTGCATATGTAAAGACCTTAATATGTAGGTTTAGGATATAGATTAGGTGCAACTATATCTTCAGAAAGACCTATAATTGTGTGAAAATTCGAGTCTGGATTTTGAAAAAGTACTCACTAAAAGAAAACATGAAAGTTTTGACAGTTTTCAGAAAAGAAAAAAGCAGTTTCATTTTTGGTTTTAGATTTTTTAATCCTTTTTGAATTCTTGTCTTTGTTAATGTAAGGAGACAGTGGAATAAACATGCAGATCCACAATAACAGAGTTTGAGTTGGATCTCATCTTGGTTTATATGTTGACTTTTGGAGCAAATTTTTTCCTGCATTCTTCTGAAGCTGATAGAGTCCCAAGATTAATAATTGAAAACCATTAACAATAATAGTTGTAGGAGTGAAAGAAAAAATCCTTTGTGATCACAGCATGGTCCTACATAGATTGGCAGTCCAAAGAGGAGAAGAGATATTCAGATGCAAAAGAAACATGTAGTACCTTGAGTCTCTTACAAAATCAATTTAGTAATCAGATAATTGAGCCAAAAGATACAAGGAAGGAATAAGATTTTAAAAAGCTTGGCTTTCCCGTCTAAGTAGTGAAAGGACTTGGGGATATGCCCTTTCTGGAGATAAATTTAATTTGGTTGCAGGTAGATCGGTGCCTTCCTAAAATGATACAGTTCTCTTCCAGTAACTTGCACGAGAGCTCTCTCTATTTTTGGTTTTAGGGAAAAGCAGGACTAGTTAGAACCAAACAGACAAATGCTTTAAAATGTACTCTAGTGCCTTGCCTTACATAAAGAGAGTCACAGGTGCACAAAATAGAGCAACTTTCAGAGAAAAGTTGTTGAGCACTTTAAAGCAGCTGCATCATTAAAACGTCAGATTTTTCTGTGCTGGGAGACAGTGAATTTGAGAGTGACATCAAAGCTGGCAGGATAAATCTCTGGTTCCACAGGTTCTCTCATGCAATTACTAGAAGGACAAGATGTGAAAGTGGAGGAAGATGTGAAGGAATAAATATAGATGACATTGCAGAAGGTAATAGCAGCTGCAGCTGGGGGCAGAAGCAGAGAGTAATGATCTGGAATCTTTTGTAGAAATGGTTGCTTTCTACAGGTGTGTTCTTTAAGTGAGTTAACTAAGCAACTTTTTAGCAGGCATTATGACAAAGTGAGCTACAGCAATGCTCACGATTCTTTGTGTAAGCTGTGAGATGTTTCTTGTAGTGCTGTGTAACTATTAAATTACCTATGTGTTATCCTCTGAAAAAGCAACACAAGAAGCCACTCCAAGATATTTCTTGCTGTCCTCAGGTGAACTGCAGAGCCTGCAGGGAGCCTAAAGCCTGGAAGTTCAGGTGAACCACAGAAAAGGAGACTGCTATCACTTGAAAATCTGCAGAAACAAACCTCTTAAATTCAGAAAGCTGCAGGAAAGTGGGACCTGGATGTACCTGTTATGTTCCTTTCACACATCCTCCCATCTCCCCTCTCCTGCCACTGCTCTGGATACTTCAGAGGTCTAATGAGTAAAGTTGTCTGGCCCACAAAGAGTTTTTCTTAAGTCTCTGCAGTGCTTGTTATTGACATAACTTATGATTAAGGGCTAAAGTCATTGAGTTTCCTCTGCAAACCCAGGCTCTAAGTTAAATGGATACAGGAATAAGTGCACTGCTGTTCATGCTTCTGGACATGGAGTAAACATGTGAGGCCCCAAAATAAACTATACACCACCAGAGTGAGATTTGTTGGTGTTTATAAAGAAATAGGTATTCAAGTTCTCTTTCTATAATCCTCATTGAAGGCTTATGTAATAAACAGAAGAAAAAAAATATTCTTAAATTGAAAAACAAGGCTGAAAAGATCCAACCTGATAAATATTTCATGAAACCACACCCAGAATCAGGTATCCATGAGATAAAGGGCAAACATCAACAGCATGTTGAGCACATCTGTGCCCTGTTTGAACCATAAAAAAACCCTGAAGCTAAAGTTCCATAGGAAATTTTACAGAAAGGAAGGATTTGGCTGAAAGCCTGAATCTAGATTATGCCACAAGTTCCATTCAATATAATGAGCATTTAATTTATTGAGTCCACCTGCACAATAAAGCAAAAGCACTAGGTAATAAATTGAGTCTGAGTTCCCCTTTCACAAGGTTTAAATCCAACATGACACCACATTTTCTACTGTTTCCTTTATGGTCAAAAGGAAGAAACAAAGATTCAGCTGTTTATAAGAGACACCATAAGAAATTCCCCCTATTTTTTGTTGGTAAATTTTGATTCCTTTTTTTAAATCTGTAAATTAATTTAGCTGAATGATACCTTCATGTGTAGCAGGTAGGTAAATATTTGACGCCATAACAAAATCTGTGCTAAAATAATCCATGCATGTGCACTATCAGTGGCAGTTAAAAGAAAAATGAAGGACTAATTTTAAGCAAGTGAAAGATATTAGCATAAAATATGAAGAGGTTTGAGATTTTTTCCCCACCTGCTGATCTTACTTTTGTTTTATTCTTTACCATCAGTTGATGAATATGTTGGGGATTTAGTGGGTTTTGGCTTCATAGCAGAGTTGTGTTAAAATTGTAGGTTTTCTTCTCTATGTAACAAAATTGCCTTAATGGACTTTTATGTCTTCAAGCAGTACAGAGAGTGAGAACTCACTTGCCTTATAATGACAGTATAAAAGATTGCTGAAGTGGCTGCTTTTGATCTCAGACATGATCAGAGTAACTGATGTTGTGCTATTACGGTCATTGCAGATTTTGCCAAACTAGAGCCTTTGCCATAAGCCCAGTATGCCTTGACCCCATAAAATCCATCCACAGAGCAGCCTTTCCCATCTGAATCATGCCTCTGGTCACATCTGGTGCTTTGGTTGTTTCAAAAAACGACCTTATCTACATCTACAGTCAGGAGGAACGATTATATCAATGTCTCTAGCTATAATTACAAAGTAAATAACATCCAGTGGAATTTTTTAGCCTTTAATTCCTGATGTAAGATTCCTTCAGGTTGTTAATGAAGTCTTGTGTATCTGTATCTTGCTGAGATTTTAGGCAACACTTAAACAGCAGCATAGATTTTAATTGTAATGTAATCAATACCATAATTCAGTCTAGGGTAAGCCCACAGTGAGTTCTGCTGTGCAAAGCATTCTGTCCATCGGGTTTCTCTATATCCATATCTCATGGGGCATCCTAAGGAACCAATGGTAGCACAAAGATACTTTTTGAGTAGCTTGTCTAAAAAGAAAAGGAATCCAACTGTTTTGAAATATGGAGTAAAAGTGATTTTATCCCTTTTCTTATGCTCCTGTGCCAGCTGCCACTTCACAGAAATTCCATTGAAGAGCAGCACTGGGATGTGGTATTTTACACAGCACAGCAGGGTGCACTCTGCATCCCATGCCAAATGCATCCTGCAGCAGACAGAGTTTTAAAGGGTGTACCCATGAGGGACTGTTCAATGAATGCAGCTGAAGAGGCAAGTCTCATTCTGAAGATGCAGGGTGGGCTTGAACAGCTGCTGACATTAAGACAAGCAAGGCACAGCCTGGTTCTGCACAGAATGCACAATACAATGAGGAGGTGTAAGGGGTGGTGTCCATCCACAACAGTGCTCAACAAATAAGCTATTTCTTCAGCTACAGATAATCACTGACTTTGAAAAGGCTTCCAGAAGACTGGGGATGAAAAAGAAATAAAAATACTTGAAAAGTTCTGTTTGTCTCAAGGATTTTCAACGAGTGCAACTTTGCAGTGCAACTTTTCAAGGAGAGGACCACAAAATGCGCCTAAGTGAAGTGGTTGGCTGCACAGAGAATCCCAGATGTTTGCACTGTGCAACACCTTATCTGGTTTTTAAGATTTGGCACACATTCAACTTGGTAAATGCATGTTCATTGCTGCTGTTCTGCCTTTTCTCACTGGATCTGACAAGTAAATTTACATGAACATTCATATGCCTTTACCATTATGTGAAAGGAAGCAAAGTTGTGTGTGTTTATAAGAAATAGAATAAAGGAGGTAATAGCTGGGGGGAATATCAGAGGGGAAAAGCTTGGGAAATTTTGGTGAAGATCGATTGGAAGTTTGCAGTTGCTGGAATAAAACCCTCAATGTGGCTAACTGTGATGAAGAAAACCACTCTTCATAGGCATGCAAAGTATACAGTCAATTAGCACCCAATTAAGTGGTATAAAAGCATTGCTGTACAGGCAGTAAATAAGAGGGAGGAAGTTCTTATGCTTTTCCAGTGTAATAAGAATAACATTTTGCTTTTCATAATGCAGTGTTTTCCTCTCACATTATGGATAACCATATTCTAAATTGGAAAAGAATCTAGTTATATTTTGATTAGAAAATCATCAGAGTAACTTAAGGGCAATTATTTATAATTTTTCTTGCATTTGTCTAAATTATAAGAAGACCAAATGTTGTCCCTGTTTATTTTATTCAAATGAAATATTGCACTGTGTCAAATTTGTCACACCTGTTATTTTACTACAGCATTGTCCTTAATTGCTATCAGAGGTTCACAGAGAATTTTGAGTAATTAAAGAAATATAAATGTCTTTCTGAAGCTAAAGCAAGGTGATTGCCTTCATCTATCTTATCAGCAATGACTCTTATCCTACAGAATAAATATGTATATACATAAATATGTAAAATTTCTTTTCATTTTATTATTATTGAGAGGGGAAAATGAGTTAAGTGTCCAGTCATTGGATCCAAATAGAGATAGCCATTCTCTAACTCATTCATTAAGAGACATTTGGGCTTTCTAGATTAAAACAGTGAGGTATTCACTCCCAAACAATATTAACTGCTAACAGATCACACTTTTCTATGCCTATATTAATGATTTAAGCCAATATTTCACATAGAATAGTCAGGAAATAAGTAAGAACTTAAAAATTTCTGGAGTATTGAAATCATACTCTCTGGTAAACTTAGTGAGAGTAAATAAAGAGAACTACAGTAGAACTGAATCCTGTGAACTTCATGGCAAAAGAAAATGATAGTTTTCTTCAAGGAAAACAACCACTGCCTACTTTTGGTGACTTGGTTCTTTAGGGTAGTAAGGATACAGAAGTCTCCCTCTGTTGACCTGGGTCCAACTTTGCTTGGAATCAAAGAATAAAAAAATAAATATGGTTCATGAAAGAAGACCAAGAAAACAAATTAATTGCAGCAAATGTTTTTTAGTTATTTGGGAAAATTTCTATTCATGTGAGTGTAGAACAGACCATTAGGGATTTTATAGAAATTATGGAGATTTCAATTTACAGTGGGCATTTCCTTGGATAATGAACATTTAATTCTGAATAACGTAGTATTTCCTTGCAGGATAATATGGATAACACATTTGCTGTTATTAGTTTCTCTAGGACCTGCAGATACCTCTCCAGTTGTTTTACTTCTCTGTTCCCAATTTCAGCTTATAACAGAGGATGTCATTTCTATATACTAAGCTTTGTGACTAGACAGTGAGGACAGACCAGAGCAGGAATCCTCCCTGTTTGGTTTCTGAAGTAATTACTGAATTATTGTCCTCTTATTCATGTGTTCCTGGCTGCCAAGTTTAGGAATTTCCTCTTCTGTGAAATATGAGAGAGCAAAACACGCAAAACTCCAAGCCAAGGAGAACCTGCCAGTTCCTGAGATGACATTTTTGCATATCAGATTCTCCAGCAGACAGAGGACCTAATTTGAAAATCCATCTCATTGAAGACCCTGTGGAGCTGGAGTTGGGCTGGACCATTGGAGTCGCTGCATCTTCACTGCAGACTGTGATTCCTCTGAAATGCTGGCAGGAGCAATAGCAGCTTAGTTTATTAAATATTCTGTTGCCCTAGTAAAGAAGTTGTGTGCAATGTACTTGCCAGTTTTTGGCCTCTGTAAGGAAGATTCTATAAAAACAGTGGCAACCCTACCACCACCTACTTTCCAAGCCAGATTCCCTCTATAGAGAAAACACTCATTTGACACACTTTTCTTGCATATGAAGGATGGTGACTAAGATTTTGGAGGCGAAAAGTATTTGAATTTTTCTTCTTATTTGCCTCATAACCCAGATAAGGAGTCAGTTTGCAAGAATTTGAGTCAGTTCACAACATTTTTCCACCCTTATCAAGAACTATCTTTGGCAGGCTCTCCAGCCATTCAGTCATCAGTGCCAGCTGAATGTTCTCAGAGTTAGCATCACTCCAGCAGAATATTCTCTGTTTCCAAAGTTGCTGAAGCAAATGGGAACATTCACAGGGGTTTCAGTGGGAGCTGGATCATGTCCTTGCCCATCATCATGCACAGGCCTGATCTTTTCTGAGTGCTGCTGAAAACTCTGTCTTGTGAAAGAACCCCCACATGGGTGTGATGTCACTTGGGCTCATGAATCATGTGCTTAGCTGTTATCACTCTCCTCAGTGTGAAGAAGGCTGGTAATTATGAAGCTGAGTGCACAGCTAAAGATCTTTAAAGCAATATTTAAGTCTAGTCTCTTAAAGTAAACAGTAATGCAATGAAATGGGACTGCATGGCTTGAACAGACAGAAAGGTCTTTGCGTATCTTTCTAAAGAAATTCTGTTGCTGCTCCTGGCACATCTGCAGCAACTCTGAGCTTTGTAGATGTTTAATTTCAGCACTGACAATATGTTTTAAAAGGGGTGAGATTTTCTAACAATCATCTAAAATTTATTAAGAAGTGTGTTACAAGAGCCTTGCAGTCATTTCCCTCTCTGTGAGACCAAGTGTGTTTATGCAAAGTGTTCATAATGTCAGGCAAAAAGCACTGGTACAGAAAAGAAACAGAAAAGGCATTCCAGCACGTGACTGAATAAGAAAAATTGAATTTATTTCCACAGATGGTTGTTTCTCTCCCCTAATTAAACAAGAACTGAAGGAGAACTGTACTTTATTTCAGGCATTCTAGAAGATGCACAAAATTCAGTAGAACTAAAGGGTGTGTAGTTCTTTTGGACTGAAATGGTGGAGCAACTCATCATGACCTTGTGCCTCAGGCATCACAGGACACCCGCAGAGGAGATTTGCCTGAAAGTCTTAATTGAGTTCCAAACTTCTTAAAAACTATCCACCATCCTTCTCACCCAGAGTTTATTAGGGTGATTTGTTTCTTGTTTCTCTTTTGCATGCATTCCGCTGAGAGCAGAACTGGACGGGAAAGTTTTAAATTATATTAACTATTTTTTTTCTCACTGAGTGTTACTTTCAAGTACTGAACTTTTTGCAAAGTATTGGTTATCCTTCTGTCAGGTCAATCCATGCCTTAAAAAAAAAACCCAAAAAACAAAACAACAAAACCTAATAAAACTAACTATTAAAAAATAATGCAACTTGAATGATAGTAAATTTTAAAAATGTACCCTATTTTTATGTGAAATGTCCTGGTTTTCCCTTTATGAGCTTTGATATTTTAGTCATTCATGATTCCTCTGGTTTACTAATTTTTGAATTTCTTTGAACATGAAGTTCAAGGGATTGATCAAAAGAAACCACCAATATCTTGAGTATTTTGCATTTTATTTTCTTTCTTTTCTGGAATCTGCACTTCCAGAAGTTTGCTGGGACAAGGTCCATTTGTGTTGGAAGTATTACTGAAGTTTCATTTTATGCCCTGAAATTTTCCTGCATTTTAGAGGATCAAGTTCATTGCTGGGACTGTGAGTGTGGGTCATGAGATCTCCCAGCCAACCATTAAACAAGACATTACGAATTAGTGTTTTCCATCTTCGTTTCGATAAGTTAAAATCAATAAGAGTGATGTGTTTACTCTGGTGGAATGGAAATGTTCACATAAATCTCCAAGGCACTGATGTATGTCTGTGGAAATGTCAAAGGTTCAGTGCATCTTTCATTGCACAGGGTAGGCTTCTACAGAGCCTGGATAGATGACCTAAATAAAGATGTCTGGAATAAGATTTGCTTTTGGTCAAGGCTTCAGGAAACTCTGACCTGCGTTACAAGTTGCAAGATGAGGAAACTTTTGCCTCATTTGAGGAGCTGCCATATTGACATTATTTTATATGAGGAGAGGGAATAATAATGGGATAACATTTGCTGCTTTATATTCTCCCACAGCACACCATAATGTGCATTTAAAGAGAGCTCTTATTTAAAGCAAACCTTTATATAAAGGTTTCTACATAAACACTTGTCATTTCTGTGCTAAATTTGTAGTGTATTTACCACAAAGGTTTTCTCTTGGTCTTTGATAAACAATGTTTCTCCTAAAATTGTAGAACTCTTTTATAAACCTTTTGGAAATACAGAAAGGTTCCTAGGAATAGAAACTGAAAACAAACTGAATGCCACAAACAAACAATAAGCAAAAGCCCGGCAATTTTCAGGTACCTCACTAGAAGACATGGACTGGGTCCAGATAAGGTGTGGAGAACAAGTCTGATGAGGGAACTCAGATTATTCAGCCTGGAGAAAAGGAGGCTCGGAGGGATCCTCTTGCTCTCTACAGCTGCCTGAAGGGAGGCTGTAGCCAGGTGGGGATCAGTCTTTCCTCCCTAGGAAAAGTGATAGGACAAGAGGAAATTGCTTCAAGTAGCACAGGGGAGGTTTAGATTTGATATCAGAAAACCTCCTTCACTAGAGGGTGGTCAAGCACTGGAAGGCTGCCTGGGGCAGTGGTGGAGTCACTATCCCCAGAGATATTTAAAAGATGTGTGGATGTGGCCCTTCCCTGCATGATTTGGGGGTGGACTCGACAGTGCTGGCTTAGTGGTTGGACTCGATGATCTTAGAGGTCTTTTCCAGCCTAACTGATTCTGTCATTCCCTTTTTGAGTGAGAGAAAAAAAATGTACTCTTTTCTCCTTGACCTTTTCCTGCTTTTCTGGTACTAATCTATGAGTGCTCTTCCTGAACCATGAGTATTGATAACACATCTGTCCTGTTTTGATTCTCTGATGTCCAATACAGACCAAAGGATGCTGCACCATTTTCCGTACTGGGACATTAAGCCAAAGCTCATTGTTATACTCAGCTGTTTTTTGGGAGGATGAGGGGGGAATTTTCTGGGGTATAACCTGTCTGAAACATTTACCTTTTCTAACTTTCATCTAAATTGGTGGATGGAATTGGAAGGCAAAGGGGGACAAGATGGTAAGCAGAGGCAGTCAGGTGCACTGAGCATGGTTGTACAGATATTTCCTCCTTTGAGGAGGACTGTCTGAAAACTAATTTGCAGCTGCAGGCAAAATTCAGAAGCAGCAGGACTTATCTCAAATGTCTGTAAAAGAGTCAGTGGAGGAAGCCCACAAACCTGTTTGGTTCATTTTTAATGCCATTATCCTTAACTTAGTCTGTAAACTAGTCAGTTAGAGAAGGATTGGCCTTCACAGGGTTTGGCTACTGTGACCCAAATTCAGTGTTTTCCAAATGAAAGGAAGTGCACATATTCCCATGCAGTATTGTAATATCTTTGTTCAGAAAAATAATGTCTTTGTTTCCCGTGGAATGCTTCCTTTCTTCTGGGGAGCCTTGTTCCAGGGCAGATGACTAAAGGCCTACATGTTGGTTGATTTTTATGCACAATATTTAAGACAGCCTTTAGTTTGAGAAGACTGGGAAGAAAATTCTTGAGGGGAATTCTATTTTTTTCAGTTTTCAATTCATGTGCATTAGAATTACAACAAGCCATTGCATATTACATTGAAAAAGCTGTATCAGTGTAAGCATATTGTCCATTAAAAGCAAAAATTAAAGAAAATACATTTTTTTCCATGAAGTTCAGACCTTCCTTCTGCCCTGAAAGCTCCAAATTTGTTGCATACTCTGTATATTTTCCAATTGTCACCCCAAAAGAGCAATACTGGATTCCAGCCTTCATTCATTTCTTTAATCAATACTAAGTTAAGACAGGTTCAAATGTTTTTCTTACATTTTGGTTTCTGAAAAACATTGAATTTTGTTGGTTCTCAGAACAGAACTGTGCTGTAGGTGCTGGAGGGCAAGACTGAGCTTGCTTTAATTAATAGGCACTTTGGAATTATTAGAAAATTGTAGCAAAATCAGTCTACATGGTAATCTAAATCATATTTCAGAGCAATATCTCATTAGTTATATTGCACTCTAAAGGACTTTATAAAAGCAAAGTAGTGCACCTTTGTTGGCACTCTTTAATGTGTATATGTTTTCCCTAATTTTTCTATATTATGAAAATTGAAAACATGATAGTTCTATCTCAATTAATTTAAATTATATCTATCTACATTGAAAGGTCAGATGGCAAGGCGATTGCAGAATAACAGGAAATTAGGAGGGGAGAGTAGCTTAGCTGTGTCTCCTGGTAAAATAATCACAGAGATAGGTTATTTCATTATTTAATAGTGAACATCAGATTCTCTAGGTCCACAAGCAATGATTTAAGTATTGCTTAAGACTTGTGCTATTTCCATGCCATCTGTATCCATGTGAGTACTGGCCATGGAGATTGTTGAGTTAAATGTGACCTCTCTTGTCACCACTCACACACAACCCTGCATGCAGCTGTCCTGGTGAGACACCAGGGTCCACTGAGCTTTTTGTCATTTCCTTATTGATTCCCAACAGTCAGAATTCCTTTAGTAACATTAAAAATAACCTTTCTCTCCTCTTCCTTCCAGCTTCTAACACTAGATAAATCATTAGTCATTTCCTCACTCACAACAGAATAGGTTAATTGTTTAATGACCAAGAAATTTTAATTTAATAAAACCCATATACCAGAGAAACACAGCAATTTTCAGATTGCCTCTAATTGTCACATTTTTCTGTTAAACCTGTAGATGCTTGCAAATATCACACCATACTGATGCCTAGTTTCCATGGCACTTCACAGCAAATCTAAGTAAGAGAAGAAAAACACATTTAAGGAAGGAATTGCCTTTTACTAGCTGATGAGAAACAAATTTTGCTGTCTGAATAAACAATTTTTACTCATGGTAAACTGTATAAAACAAGAGTTCTTAAAAACTGTAAGCAGGTCTGGATAAGACCTGCCTTTCTACTCAGTATTGCTAATATTCCAGAGAATTCTGGGATCAGTGTAGGGAGCAGTTTTCCTGTCAGGCTATCAAAACATATTTCAGAGGAGTGAGAGAGAGGGAGTGGAAGTAAACTCTACCTGAGTAATGGCCATGATTGATGAAATGGCCAGCAACTAACTTAAGGTCAGATTCAGCTCTCAAGACACCACTTTAAGCTACTGTCAAAATTCTTGCTGCATCTCAGTTTTTGTCATGGTTCTACTCTGGGATTATGTGGAAACATCAGTTTTTCTTTAAAGATCCTAGCATATATACTTGGAAAAAACCCTGAAGGAATTAATCTTTAGAAGGTAAACCAAAGAAATAAAAGCAGGCTGCTTGATACTCTCGGTTAAAAATATGATATCTCATATTTTTTTGACACAGTTACAATATTGGTTTTACAACATCACCTAGTAAACTTGTAAGTCACTTTTCCACAGCAGTGGCAACACAATTTGTTCATTACTTTTTTTCCTTTTTTTCCCCCTTATTTATTTTTTTTTTCCCTCACCTGAGCAGGAGGAAAATGGGCAGAGAAAAGACAAAATAATTTCAATTTCATTTGTGAATGAAGCTGTTGTAGGAGTAGATCAAGTTGTGCCAATTGCTAGGAGCAGCAATTTACCAATTTATCTGGAAATAATCTATCCCTAGGAAGGAACATTCCTCTTTACCTGTAAATGCAGGGATGCTCACAACAAAGTAGGAATCCATTTTACAGGAACATGCTAGAACATATTTACTTCAAGTTAGATGGAATTGCCATGCAGGATAATGTACTAGAGTGTCCCTGGAATTCCTGTAATTACCTAAATTGCATTTTACATTGGGCAGCTGTTAAATCTGGGTGTGTAGAACACAGGAAAAAATTCTTCTTAGTGACAACTGTGTAAATTTGAGCAGCTCTGTAGATGCCATTCGAGTAACTCTGGATGTAAATTCTTATAGCTGCAAACAAACTTTGTCCAAAAATCTTTTTGACACTGTAGACTCATAACTTTCACTGGCAATAATAGGCAGTATTGTTTCTGGAAGAGATTTCTGTGAGTGATTTCTTTACTGGGTTTGAGAGGAAAGGAGAATGAATTGAGGTAATTTCCTTGCAGTATTCAGAGATCCTTCACTGGTGTGTTTCAGATGGATACTCTGTATGTACTTTTAAATGTATCTGGATGGGAGTTGGAAACACTGTGTTTCTTTACAATTTTATGCTTTGGAGACCGTATATTGTTGGGTTTGCCTCTAGGGTAATGTGTTAGGGTATTTTTTTTCCTTCATCCTTGAAGTTAGAAGAGTTCCCTGGAAGAATATACACTTGCATAAATTTTCTTTGTGATATCATTTCTCTTAAAATGGATTTAGCTGGCAGAGGCTGGAGGACAGTATAGGAAATGTTGTTAACCAGGAGTCAAGTCAGCATCTGAGCCTGGAATAACACATGACCTTGACTGCCACTTGCCTTTTTTCCTCTCTTTAGCATGTGGGCAATTTTGATAGTAAGATAATGGAGCTGTGCCTCTCTCACTGTATATAAATATAGCACCTGTTCCAATGAGGGCTGATTGCAGCTGAGCTCTCCAGGTGTTAATATAATTCAGATTTATAATATGTGCAAACCTGAATTTCCAAAAAATGTTCACTGTCCTGCAGTAAAGGTTTTGCTTCAGTTTATGACAGAAAATTCATTGATCCCAAAAGTTCCACAAATGTCACTCATTAAAAATTCCATATTTGGACCAAATCTTTTTCCTTTTCATAAGGTGGTGTTGTAAAGAATCTAATCAGCCCTGACTGACATGCTGTTGCTGATTTAGAATAATTTATATATCCCTTACAAGAATATTTATTTACGCTCTCACTTACTGTGAGAATTATATTCTCCAGAAGTTTTTAATAAAACATAGTGTGCTTCTTTTAGAGGGAGATTGATCATATCTGGATTTAAAGTATACAGTTGCACACCTATAAATAAAAAGAACATCTTCTTGTGTTCCTGGTGCACTCAACTTTGAGCTATTCCCTGGTAATGGTGTAGAATGTATAAAAAAATTGTGGAAATACACCTGAACAGTAAATGTGCTGTCACCAGATGCCCTTGCAGACAAATAGTTTTCATACAGGAGGCAGGAGATACTGAGGTGATATATATATATATATATATATATATATATATATATATATATATATATAGATACACATATAGGCTTATAGGAGGCTTTTGAAATGCATGTTGTTATAAGGAAAAATGCAGATGTCTGCTATGATAATATGATCAAATCCAGAAATCACTACAGCCTTTTTCAGTCTTCATTTTGCAGTTAATATAAGTCAAAGGTGTCATGAGAAAAGACTTTTGCAAGGCATATGAAATAAAATGGAAATCTGAATTTGCAGCTGAGCAGGATGGTGTGTGACAATTGCCATAGGAGTGAGTGATGGGGAAATAGAGAGCAGAGAGAAATGAATGGTCTTTTATAAGGGCTGACACTCTCAGAAAAGCTTTCCATTTGCCTAATGGTTGTTATTGCTGTCTGGCAGGTGTTGAAGGTATCCTGTACCACCTGAGAACCTGCCTCAGATGGACGAAATTAAGCCAGAGGTGTCACTGCTGAAAAGCCAACCATGCTGTTGATTGAATATTTTCAAATAGTTTTTTATACATAGGTTTTCTAGCTCCTACTTGATTGGGCTTTTGTATTTTCTTTTAACAAAGATTCTCTTTAGACAGTTTAGGTAAAGTTTTTTTCATAAAAACTACTTTTTGCTTTGCCTAAAATTAATAATACAGAGCATAATTTCATCCACGATGATTTGGGGTTTTGTTTTTCAGGTAAAGAATGCTAACATTTATCATAATTAGCTCTAGTTTAAATAGGCCTTTATTATAGTTTTCCTTATACAAGGTGGCTTTTGACCCAGGTGTAACAAGAGGCTGCCTACCAGGAAAGAAACACTTATGCAAGAAAAAGGCATCAGTGACAAGCCCTTTGCTGGTTTCTGGCTAAAGTTGACACACTGATTTGCAGGCTACATGCCAGCTTATGAAAAACTGGATTGAATTTTTTTTTTTTTTTAATGAAACAGCAACTGGAACTGACAGCTTTCTTCACGATAGCTTTAATCCATAGGTATTGTTACCTGAAAATGCAAAAGAGATATCACCATCAATAAACTGGTGAACAATATCCAATTCAGACAGCTTTTTACTCCCCCAAACATTCACTGTTATGTGCCTATGGATATCTGCCTGTCCTCTAGGTACGCCCCGTTTTTGAAGTACGAGGTTCTCTTTTGGTTTGATTTTCCCTTTCAGGAAGGAGAGATGAAGTTCCTTGACACCCCAGCCCCTCAGCAGGTCATTCTCTCAGCCTCACCTGTGAGCTTTGGTTACCTGTGTGTGCCCTGCCACAGCTGGCTGGCAGAGGGGACCAAGTGACACCAACCAGGGGCTCCTCAGGCAGGGACATGGGGATGCACTGGGAGCCACTCTGGTTCCTGAGCTGGCCATAACAGAACACAGACAAACCCCACAGCTCCTGGCCATAAATCTCCTGTTTGCCTCACAGAGTCTGCCCAGCTCCTGCTGGAATGTGTGGAAGGCTGTGTGCCTGCTGCTTTCCTTTCCCATCATTGTTTGCATTGTTAGAGCCCCCAAGAATTTCTTCACATAGGGAGATATTTTTGCTAAGTTCTTATTAAACCCTGAGTTTATCCCTGCTCATCTGAATTTACAGTCAAGGTCTGTGTTCCTCTGCACCATTGCACTGGGCACAATGTGCTTTGTAAATCTGATTCTTTTACTGTATTGATTCCCCGACTTCAAAGCTATTTTTTTTAAAAAAAATGCATTTATTTTTAAATTTTTCTTGCTTTCTGGTAATTAGTGTGAATGAACATCAGCATCCATCACCATTAGCAGTTCTTTCTCCAATTGAATTTAAACATGTTCTCCAAAATGCCTCAGCTCTTGGGACAGGAGCAGATATTACTGTCCCCAAAGTAATTTTTCACATACATCTGGTCCTTCACTTTCCTGACTTCCCCCCATTTTCCTACAAAGGTGGCTTTGCCAATGGTGTTTTACTCAGCTTGACATTGGTTGCAGCCTTTCCACTTGCTTTAAGTAGCTTTTGTTCCGGATCCCAAAGCAAGACAATGATGCATCTTGAGAGGAATGTTTAAGGTGAAATCAGTAATTTTGGGTAGAAATTCTGAGTTTGGGTAGAAATTGTGAGTTCTGAACCACAAAAAGAATGTCTTTCTAGTTCTGAGCCAGTGTTTATACAGTCTTAAGCTGAATTAATTCTATCCAGCATTCCTGTGTATGCAGTATAAACTCATAATGAGCTCTGAAAACAATTTAAGTAACTCTGTTTCTGAAGAGCAATTACACTTACAGGGTGAATGTTGTTTCTGAGTTACAGTTTACCTTTGCATTTGCTCTCCCACTGCCTCATTTTTCTCTAGAATAAGCCTTTCTCCTTCAAAACTAGACACATTTAGAGATTGTTCTTCATTAGCAGCTACACTCAGTGCCTGTGTGTTTCATCCACTTAGATCTGTAGCACCCATATTGACTCCAGTACGTAATTATGTGGGAGCTCTTTGTTGTCATTCTAGGAAATTCTTAATGATGAAAACTTGTTTTAATACTACAATTTTTATTATTAGATAGCCTGAGGCTTAGTCTAGGAAGTCAGGGTCTTGGATATAGCTTTGAAATTCAAATTCAATTTGAATTACATGCAGGAAATTAGAGAAATATATGAAAATCAGCCTTCTCTGGTGCCTTTTCAAGCAGTAGTTGAATAAGAATTAAGATATTGGGGCCCTTATTCTGAGCTTCTCTTGCAGTAGCCTCTAAATATTTCTGCCTCAAACTTGAAGTAAGCTTCCCTTTAGATCTGTTATTTTTAAACACTGATCTATTTTTCTGTAATAGTTTTAAGTTTAGTGAAAAGTACCTGATTTCTTTGACTTCTGTGGGTACACCCAAGAATGTCCCATCTAAGTAAATTTTTGACCTGCCAGTGTGGGTAAAAAAAACCCAAAACTCTTATTATTTAGTGGAAAGGATCAACAGATAAGTTTCACAATGCTTCATTTGCTTCAGTGTTTCAGGGTTATAGTTTGCAGAATTATGTTATAAATTTAGACAACAGTGAATACATTTTCTTGACTTGGAGCTTCAGTCTTAGGAAAAGGAAACAGATTTTTTTCTTGTTCAACAAGAGCAACACAAATTAACTTCTGCCATACTACACGGTGCAGTAAATGGGAGAGGTGTCAGAAAGACAGATTGGGGAAGAAAAGGAATATTTATTCCAAATGCATAGAGGGTCAAATGTGAGGTCTTCCTTTTCACAGAAGACTGTGCCTTCAGAAGCTGCTGTGTGTTAGTTCTGTTACACCTCAGTGCTCAGAGAACTCTACAAGTAGGGAAGGGACCTTTGTGGTGCCCTACAAGGACACTGCAAGTTTGTTAAATATGATGTTTAAGCAAGGGAGGAAACACAATTAATGGAAACAGGTACATTTGTGACATGCACAGCAAATCTTGGCCAACTTTCTTCTGAAAGGATTAACCTGACTTTCCCTCTACACTGCATTTTTACTTAGAAGTGGAAGCGACAGCTCTGCAGTGATTTGTCATGCAGATTTTTTTGACTGAACTTTAGCAAGAAGAGAAAATGTCTGAGTAGTTTATATTCTCTTTCTCATAAGTAATGCTAGGAAGAAATGCATTTTAAAGTTGGTTACTTTGTTATTTGTAAAATGGAAATGATTAAAAAACAAACGCCCATTATTTTAAAGAAATATTTTGTAAACATTTATGGAAGGAACAATTTTCCTCAGATTTTGAACTATGGTCCTTTAGGGAGAGGAAGGAAAGAGTAGAGAAAAGGATTAAAAATTTGGTTACAGACTATTTTTAGTGGAGTAATTTTTGGTAATTAAGGAAAGTAATTTAATTTCCAACTCAAGTCTCATAAATCAGCAAATCTGAGACTCCCATTATTCACAATGATTTTTCCAGCAGTAGAGCCATTGTGTAACTCCCTAAACAGATACAGGGCTGTTATAGGCACGGTGTGCTGCATCCTAAACTTTGTTAGGAAGTAGCAGAGAAAATCCTGCTCCTGTCCCACTGAAAAACAAAGATGTTCAGCACACTCAGGAGTGACTGATCTTGCTAAGAGTGGCAGTGGTGCTGTGAACATTTGGGAAGCAAAAACTGAGGGAAGGTAACTGAATTTGTGCTCCTATATTTTGCAATACAGCTGAATCTTCTCTGGAGAATATCATCATAATTTTCTGGTAGGGAAGAATGCTGATATTCTTCCAATTTTCACCTTTTTTTCCTGTAGTCTGCAGTCTGAAAAGCTCCACAACTTGTCTGATTTATATCAATCTGGACATTTTGATAACATACTGAAACGTGATGACAAATTCGATATATTAGGTGACATGTTGAGTTGGAGACAAACTAAGGACAAACAAACCAAAAATAATTTTCAGACTTTAACCTTATTTCCCTCTTAGATCCTGTGGAATGTGGTATAACTTGTTCTTGACTTCACTCTCGAGTTATCTGGGTATTTAAAGGAAATAAATGTGCTAGAAAATGAATCTTGCTACTTTCTTCACTGAAATCAGCTGGGTTTGGGCACTGGTCAGAAGACACCACTTGTCATGGTGTGTGTGAACCCAGAGGAAATGGGGATGGAGGGAAAGAAACAGCAGTGGCTTCTTCTACATAGGGCCAGATGGCACTTTTATTAAGAAATATTCTGAAATGTAGGAATGTTATTTGTATGAAAACCCTCTTAACTTTTTTTTTTGAGGTCATGCTGCCTTGTTCTTGTTTCCCTTTCATTTAGGAAGACTGGGGAATAATAAGCAGAACTGTTTCCTGGAATTTGTCCTCGCAATCCCAGAACCATTTTTACAGAGCAATTTAAAACCAAGATGGCAATGCACAGAGCCAGATTATAACTTGTTAAATGAGCTGGTACTCCGAGCAGTGCAGCCATGGCAACCAGGAGTAGGGTGGACACCAGGCCCCTGAACTTGGGCAGGGTTTGTGGCCTGCATTGACTCTGGTGCTGCCATAGCAACACTCCCATCTGCAGCAAAAACAGAGATTTAAAGCCGACACCAGCAAGACTCCATAAATTATAATTTTCAATTTCATAATAGGCACACTCTCAAAGATAGTGGGTGTCCAGCAGCCAGGAGAAGGAGGAAGATCTTTGTGGTTGGCTGCAGCATCCAGCAGATGCTAATTGTGCTGAAGACAGGGAGCTGAGCTGGTGTAGGTGTGCATGGAGGTGGTTTTGTCCAGACTAAACACACATTCTATTTTTGATGATGAATACTAGCTTTTCCTTGATGAAAAATGCTGCTCAGATTGGTTGTTCTCCTTGAATAGACTGTACTGAATATACTGACTTGACAGCACTATCTTGTGATGAGGTAAATATATCTGAAACCCTCAGGCTACAATTCTGCACTTGTAAACACAGGTGTTCATATATAGTTTGAAGAATGATAGGTTAAAATACAGTATAAGGAAAGTAAAAAAGTTTGGTTCTGTAGCTAAAATCCCAAGGCATAAGACTGGCTTATGATGGAGTTCATGAAGCCACAAAATTTTATCTGAAACAGACCTGGATTTCTCAGTAACCTGCTCAAAATCTCATGAACATTTCAAGAACAAATAATGTGATTGAAGCAGAAAATAGCCTCTAAGGAAAAGATTCATTCACACTTTTGAGTTCACAGGTGATAGAAATTGAAACCTGGGGTTTTGTTAATCTCACCTGGTGTATGGATTTCATTCATGAGGAGGTGGTGATGTGTCAGCAGCAGCCAGCCCATTCCCCCTCTGCAGCAGTGCTCTTGCACTCTGGTCTGGCTGGGAGTGATTCTCGTGGCCTCTCAGAGCTCAGGGTTTGCTGCAGTTCAGAGTTTGTCAGGATTTTCTTTTCCAGCCCCACTCTCTCATCACAGTATATCCCACCCTCTCTGCTAATGCATTCCTGGGGACACCCCAAAGTATTTAACACTCTGAATACAATACAACTTGAGTACCTTATGCTGATTTTTTTCCACCATGTTCACTAAATTCCAAATGCTTGAAGACTGGCCTTTATAATGGGGGTTCTAGGACAGAAAAATGTTTTATTATTAATATGTTTTGATATTTAATTATTGAAAGAGAGACTAAAATAGTATAACTTAACAAAAATATATCACACCTGACAGTTGTTCATTATTAAAGTATGAATGACCAGCTTGGAAAGTAAGTAGCATTTAAAAAAAATGTTATGTTCTGAGAAGTTAATTAAAATGCTGTTAAATTTAATTGAAGGAAAAAAGTAATATGAAACTCTGTGTTAAGAACTATTATGAAGTTTAGAGTAATGTGTGATCCTGGAGGACTGAGGGGCAAATTGACAATTATAAACCAAAATAGAATAATTAGGTTTTTATAATGGCAAATAATATGGCAGAGTTTCAAATTATCATCTGCTACTCCTTGCCAAGGATAGAAATGGTTAAGAAAAGTACCAAGGAATATTAAAGAATTTTTTTTTTTCTGTCAGCTTTCCTTCCTGTTCTAAGTAAACATTTTGTTTCCATGGTGGCTTTACTGCACATCCTATTGTTAATTCTTGCTCCAGCAATGTCCTTGTGCTGCTTTTAACCCTGCTCCTCTGTGCTGTGCAGTCTTGTTATTTGTACAGAACACAAGATGTGGAATCTTTTCATTTGTGCTCTTTTAGAAATGTTTTCAAGGGTGTTGAGCCACCACATCACATATTTAATCTTAAGTGGTGGCAGGAGCACACTGTTTGGTAGGGACTAAGGGAGAAAAATTAAACCTGCATGTTGTAGATGATCTCTGTTGTTTTGCAGAAGTATGGTTTAAAAAATGTTTCCACTTCTAGTCTTTATTCAGATATTCCACATTGCTATGTAAATATGCCTGGATTTCCTCAGTACATGGGGAATGAAGTTGCTATAATACATGTATTTATGCAATTTTAATTTTTGTTGCATTGATTTATTTCCACAATATTGCTGCTCTCTCTCTGCCGTGTCATTTTGCATCAAACCACTACAAAATGGTTCCCAGTAGCACAACAACACTGCTTCCTGCAGAGATCTAGAATTAGGAACTCTGAAAAATATGTTTATTTAAATTTTAAAAGATGACTCCCCTCAAATATATAGTTGTTTTTTTAATTTGAATAATGCATAAAGTATCTTCTCACCTCAAACATACCATTGGGTGATACTTATATGATCTTCAGTCCAGGACACACAGCTCACTTTCAATATGCTTTCCTTGTCAATTGAAAAGAGACATTTGTTTGCAAGTGATTCAGTTGCAATATTTTCACACTTAATTTTTAGCATAATTAGGTACAATCGTGGATCTGCGAATCTTTTATAGCTGGAGATAGTACAAGTTAGCCAAACTAATTAAGCTAAGAAATAGAGTTTAATATGCTTATTTAAAATAGAAATTGTGACCACTGCAGTGCCCTGTGGTACTTACAAATGTATGCTCTAATCTATATAAAAATCAGCAGTGGAGATGTTTTAACTGCTCACTGAATTTGTCTTCAGGAGTGTCCAAGGAACTTCTAAAAATATATTGTTTGAGACAAGAAATTTCTCTATTCACTTTCATGTATTGTTTTCCTTGGTAATGAAATCTATTATTTGGTCAAATTCTTGAATGATTCAACTCCAACAGAAACTTGGAGGAAACTGAATTCTGCCCTGAACATGGCAATGAGTTGAGATATGGTTGTGGGGGTAGCTTTTTGCCAAAGACTGTACTGTTATTACAATAAGATATATTTATCTATGAAGCAGAACCAGAAGTAATAGAAATGAAACCAGAATTTTATGCAAACTTACAAGGCATGGACTTTTTCCAGATGACACTATGATTTGTTCCCAGCCTACACTCAGATGAAATATGTAGTTAGCACTTGAGGAACAAATTTTAGAGCCTTTATTTTAATACAAGAACAAATGTTTATTTTTGTTAGTGTTTGTAATCTCCCTGTGTCTAGTGCTTTCCCAAAGTTAATCAGCTAAACCATAAGACGGATGTACGAAATCCTTCTTATTTTGTCATGCCTTTGCTGCAAACAATTGCTAGATAATTGTTACAAACAAAAATAAGGTTAGGTTTTTCCCAATGAGATTGCAACTCAGTCTTGTGAGTAGCATCAAAGATTAACATTAGGGTCAGTCTATATCTGTAGTAATTATCACACCATTTTTTCCTCTTTTCCTGTAATCTTCTCATGTTATTTTTTAATGTGGTTCTCCTCAAGTCAATTCAATTTCTCAGCAGACAAAATGCATGAAGCAATACTGAGTTACTTTGGATCTACTGAAACATAAACTGGAAAACTCAATTTTCAAGTCAGATTTTTGAATCAGAAGCACATGAGAAGAACAATAAATGAATTTTAAAATATCTTTATTTACCGAAACGTAATAAAATATACATCAAAAAGAAAAAAAAAGTGCCAAGTGGCTTTTTTTTGGTCAAGCATGTCCTAGCAGGGTGTGTTTTATCTGTGGCTAGAGAGAAGGATTAAAAGGCACACGGAGAAAACAAAAAATCCAAGGGGCAAATATAGGGAAGCTGCATGGGGCTCTCCTTGTCTTCTGTTGCAGATGAGGGTATGTTCTCCATGCCTGTCTTTCAATGCACCCTCTGAATGAGAAGCTCTTTTTGTACAGTGTTGCCTGAAAAGATTACCTTTACCCTGACTGTAAAATTATGAGAAGATTTGAGACAAGAAGTTGATTGTAGGGATAGGGCAAGCATCTTCCTGCAGGTAGTTTAATTTATACTCTATCACACCTGAAAACTCTTTTTCCTTTCTAGAATGTGCCTTTTTTCACTCACTGAGAAATGGAGCATTGCTGAAAACCAGTAGCATCCTCTAAAAAGGGTTTTGCCCCGCTAGTAAGGGATACAGGTTACTTTCCAACCCAGGTCCTTTATGGGTTTCACTGGACAATATTTGTCACTCTAAAGTTGTAGGAGGTGCAATTCAGGTGTTTCCTTCTTTGTATTGACTGCACACTGTGATCTTGCTCATCTACAGGGAAACAAGTTCTGAAGTTTTGCCCTAATTCTTTTTCTATCTGAAATTTTGGGCCATTAGCTCATCTTCTCAGGAAGGAATAAAGCATTTCCTCTATCCTTTATTCTTTTTTGTAGGGAGTGTGTTTTTTTGTAACTGGGAGTTCTTGTGGCTCATCCAGATACCCTGTAATGAAAAGAAATTATACCTGCTCAGTGCAAGACATATAAACACCCTGTGCTTAGCAAATATTGTCTTCTGGCAGGTCTGCCAGCAAGTTAACTTCAGTTTCTATGGTGGTCTTATTTCTGAAGTCAAGCAACTTTTGAGAAATAATTACTACTGCTCTTTTTCACCAGAAACAGTGGCAGCACACTCTTAATCCTTTCTTAGCTTTTACAGGTTTTGTGCAGTCTGTGAGTTAATTCATTCTCAAGTTTCAAACTCCCAGAGTAAGTCATGAACCTTTACCATGAAGATGATGGTTCTGCTGAGGAAATAGAGGCAGAATAAGTTACTGTGCCATGTTGAGGATGTGTGCATTAATCTGTTTGGTCTGTGCAAAGTGCCAACTAAATAGGTGCTGTAAACACTCGTGCACTGATGTGGATCCATTTCCACTGATTTAATATTGTACTTTGTCCAAAATGTCTTGTTTCTCAGAGGTTTCATATGAAAGCTTCCTGGGAGGTTAAAAGCTAAAAATGGCAGCAAAAATGCCATACTAAGGCTTAATGATTTCCCCATCATATTTCTGTCAGAAAAATGTTACTGAGTGCCTAGGAAAGTCCATTGCAAAGCAAAGTGTTTAAGAGATTGTGGCCAGCCACAAAGGTTAATGTCCAAGTTAAATAGTTGCTGAAAAGAGAAAAGTAGAGCAGCTTAATGGATTGGAAATTGGTTTTGGGGGGAAAAAAAGTAATCTTAAATGCAGCCTTGGAGAGAACTAGGTAATATGTGTTCAGTGAAAAGCTTGTTTCAGTAAAGTATGTGTGTGCTTGGAAAGTTCAGTTTAGAACAGATAAAAGTGCACAGAAAACACTGGAGAACATTTATGTGGTTGAGTGGATATTTTTATTCAGAGGATGTTGCAAAGCCCAGATAAATATATTCAGAGGGGAGCTTGCAGAGAAACTGCTTTGCAGTTATGAGACTGGGAACTGTCGTGATTCACAGAGTTCTTGGGGGAGGTATACAGACACATGCAGTTTCATAACATTTAAGCTAGGAATTGATAAGGAAAATCCTATTAATGTGCAGAGTCAGAGTAATCCTATTAATTATATAAGCACTAATCCAATTAGTTTCAAAGTCCTCAAGACATTCCACCAACATTTTCACCAACCTCCATAGCCCTGCCATGAGAGACCACTGATGCTCCATTTTTGCTTCCCAAGGGTGAGAAAGTCGGTACAGTTGAAATAGTGTTCTAAATGTTATAACCCACAAAACTTAAAATATTTATCTTAGTGTGGTCCAGTAGCATTAGTTGATTATCCATCCTGACCTGTTTTATCTTGTTCTTGTTAGTCTGCATGCTACACTGTTAATAAGTCAGCAGATACCAAAACAACCCACAGGTTCTTTTGATTCACCAATTTCTTTCCTATCTTAAATTCCTTCAGACTTAACAAGAATTAGGAAGGACAATAATTAGTAGGATTGCATGGTGCCATTTCTGATTGAGTTTGTTAATCAAAGGCACAGTACTGGAGAAGGGGGAAAAAGTAGGACTGATCCTCTGAGCTGACTTTTTTCCCAGATCTCCCAGTCACGTACTAAGGTGGAGAGGAGAAAGAAACCTCACACATGTGAGTGTTTGATATTGAGAATTTTGGAGCTTTCGAGTCCAAATGGATCTAGTATTGCTGGGGTGCATCAGTGATTCATTAATCTCATGTTGGTGTTTCCATGTGAGTCAGAGCACGTGTGTTCATCTGTCAGCAACTGAATTTTCAACTGGTTTCTTTCGCAGACTTCACCACATAGTGAAACATTTCTTGCTCTCCAGCAGGCCAGGAATTTGTCGCTCTTGTGTTTGATGTGACTAATAGTGTTCTTATCTTCCCCCAATGACAAGTCCATATGAATATTTTTCTGCTTTCTGAAGCTCTGTTTAATTTTGAGACGGTTTGTCTGAAATCAAGCTTTGAAATCACATTAAGAGGAAGGTGATAATTGCTTTGTTGCATGACAGAGCAGAGCACATTTTCTCTAATGATTCCTAGCTTTTCTCAGACTCAGGGATGTATTTAAGTAATGGTTCACATTCCAAGGTTGCTGTTGTTTGTTTGGCCATCTCTGTTTCTTCTTATATGAGCTGTAACAGTTGAAACTTTTATTTATGTGCCTTTCTCAGGAGCTGCTTCCTCAGGGTGACTCTTCTATGAGTGACCTGTGATTGTGGCTGAGAATTGTGTCATTTTTTGACAAGTTGAACATGTCCAGTGAGTGCAGCTATTCCTGCCTGTACAAGTGGCCTCACTCTGCTGTTTCCAAACACTGTGATATATCCCACTGCACTCTCTTTGAGGTTATTATTTATGCTTTAATAGTCACTGATACTCCTGAACCCTGTGAGAAATGCTTTAACTGCTGTACCTTTAGTCTCAATTGCTTTGATACAGGTATCTTTTATAGTGTCAATGACTTAGAGAAGTTTGTAGCTGCCCAGTGTCAATTTAACAGCTTCTTTTCCCTTGTCTCTTTCTCCTTGGACGGGCACATAATGTAAAAGCAACTCACAGGGTAAAAATTTTAGTTCTTGGCCTGATATATCAGTATACAGATGAATTCAAGCAGATGTTTACATTAACATTTAATTGAATTTATAACAGGCTACCACATGTTACATACATTAGTAATAAGCATTAACCAAAATAAAAGAAAACATTATGCATGGTCTCCAAGTAGCAACACGACATGAGGAAAAGATCCCACAGCTCTTGAAATTGTCACTGTTGGGATGAGAGATGCAAACCTACTGTACCTGTTCATGCTTTTTTTCCTTGCTGTTCCCAGTGGAAAGGGGATTTGGTCTGTCAAAGTTAACTTCTTGAGCCCGTCATAGGGAAATTGAAGCCTTGGCAAAATGAAGAATAATCAGTGAGTCTCAGTGTATTTTGGAGAACTCTACAGACAGGGCTGGGGCTGAAGCTGTCTGAATTTAACAGAAAATTTTCTGTTGGCATCACAAGGTTGTGGATGTCAAAAATTATCTTCTGTCATTCAAGAGATACACAGACTACCCTGAGTGAGGGTCCATGGTGATAACAGCAATAAAATAATTGTTTTCCTAAATAATTGAATATAGTATTTGTTTTTTTTTTGTGTATATTTAATAAACATAAAACAGTATAGCTGGAGAGGTCTATGAAACTTGAAGTATTTATTTCTCTGTTTCCCTTTTAAGCTATGACAAATATATTTTAATTTGTTTGTTTGCAACCTATATAATGATTCCCTATATTTCATATTCTTTGTGTCATCCATATATAATTTTGTGAAGTTCTTACACAAAAGTCAGTAAGATCCCTTAGGAATCTTCATGGAGTTCTGTTGTAGAGCAAATGTGTTATTTGTGTGTTGCCCAAATTTCAAAAAAAGCGGGAGAGTTATGGGTTAATTGCAATCCTCTGACATATTGCAAAAAAGCAAGAAGTGATGAAAATCTGCAAAGTGAGCCTTTGTTCTACAAAGCACGAGCCTTAGAAGTGAAAGGGAGTATATTAATAAGCCTGCAATAAAATTGCAAAGACACTGAAGATGCAACACAGCTAATCTTGTTTATTCAATTAATAGAAAGCTGAATATGAAACATATTCTAAGGCTTAGAAAATGAACATTTTATGGTCTTTGAATTGGGCAGCTGGAGAAATTATACTGTATAATGAGATACTTTGGGTAATTTTCTGGTTCTTGGTCTTACACCATACAGCTATTTCCTTAATAATCATACATAGATACAATGCAATCATATTGCTTATCTTTTCCTAGAGATGAGGTAATTCAGCTGCATTTCTGGGACTTCCAATTATGCCACTGGTATTGAAATTTAGATATGAGAGCTGATGGCTGGAAAAAGTACCTCTGCAACAGCAGTAGAAAAAAACAGAAGGAAAAATTAAATTATTTGCATTTTTCAATCCTGCAATGCCTACCAAGCTTCTTATTTTTAATTAAAAAAGACAAATCAACATCATTATATACCACTATTTGTCTTTTCAAGCAAAACAAATAAAATAGTCACAGCTACTATTTATATAATTAATTGAAGGCTGAAAATAAGGAGTAGTTTCAAAGAATGAAAGAAGTTACCAAGCATCAGAGAGAACGACAGGAGTAAGGAAAAAGGTCTAACATTTGTATTAGAAAGAAGAGTTCCTGGATGTAAAAGGGAACTGAAGTGAAAAGTGTTCCCCATATGTAACAACTTCAGTGAATTCAGGAGAGTTTAGGAAATAGAACTGCTGAATCAGTAAAAGCAATTTGTTACAGTCATTTTATTGATTCATCCTGAAGTTTTTTCTTCCTGCTGATAATTTGGTTTGAGGTAATTCCTCCTTACCCCCTGTGAGGAAAGGCAGTTTGAGGTTCTAGGAACTCCCTTTCTGTGATGCAGATGCCTTGACTCACCACCAAGAACTCAGCAGCTGCCAGCTCTTTGCTGTCATCCTGCCAAACGTGGATTCCTGGCTGAGGAGGAGAAGGGAACACTGTTCCTAGAATTCCCATTTTTTTTCCCTCCTATGCAGTGAAAAAAGCATGAAATCTTGATGGGTCTGAAAGGAGAGGTTTGATCTTCGTTCCCAGGTGAGCAATGAGCTGAGAGACTGCACACAGTGTAGCATCTGCAAAAGTAGCTGGGCAGATTTACCTGGGCTGGAACATTTCAGAGCTCTCCCCTGGGAGCTGTCTGAGATGTACAAGGGAGATGGTTATGTTACGCTGTGTGTTATGTTATGTGGGGGACTAAGAAAGCAAAACTTCCTTTAGAAATGCAATAATAGGATGATTCTAGGACATATTGCAGAGAGAAACAGGTGTGCACCCAGTGAAAAGGAGAAGCATTTTATTGCAATGGTTGATTTAATTTTCTAGTAAATTGACATTACCAAAAGAAACCATAAACCAACAAGAAATAAACTACCCAAAACTAAAATAAAAATAACCACCAGACTACAAGGGAGCAAATTATAGGCTCCCTCAAGACCTAGAAACTGTCACGTCAGTCACTGATGTGAAAGGGACAGGTTTGCTTGAAAGATTGATGCCATATTCCCATTCCAGCTGAGTTCCTCTTGCACAAAGCAGCTGTGCTCCTTCACTCAGGAGATTTCCCTGAATTGGTCTTTCCCCTGAAAAAAACTGCCAAAGTCAATCTTGTCAAGGAAATTACATACATATTTTTAATATAATTTAGATGCAAGTTAGTCCTGCATAATAGACACATACTATTTCTTCCAAACACTTAGCTGGGTTACTTTAGCTAGATGAAATAAAATAATCAAACCCAATCTGAACTTTTCAAGTCTGAGTGCTGGAGTTGTGTTTGTCCAGATCAATTGCTTGGGTTAAAGTTACAGTGAAGTACTCATTTGCTGTGCCACAGACTCATCTGTGCTGCTTTCAAGGCAAATTTAAATGTTTTATACTTATTATAAAATGCTGATCTTCTATTTCATTATAGATCCATTAACCCACCATGTTTAATGATTTAACAATAGAGATGTAATCTATTGCTACAAGTGCTGAGGCAGTGATTTTTTAGAAATCCTGAAGGCTTTGCTAAATGACCACTGAGTCTGTGTGCTGTTCACATCTGCATTTGCTGTGCAATTTCACAGTACATTAGCTGCATTCCTCAGGTATGCCATGCACCCATCCACACACTGCATGTTCAATCTGCATTGGCACTGAGGGCTGAACTCAGGACTTGTGGAACTTTTCAGCATGTATGGAATCCATGCATTTCAGTAAAAGGGTTTAAAATTTCGTTTTTGATCATAGGGTTCAGTATGAAAAGGAAAAGTAGATCTCGAGGAAGCTCATGTGACTGTATTGTCTGTTCTCTGAGCAGGGTGGACAGGCAGAAACACCAAAAATCCCTTGTTTTAAATTGGATATGTCTAGGGTTTATCCTGTCTATGATAGCATTGGGCAGCAATAACCTGATTCCCATGGTATTATGTGCTACAGAGGTATTTTATTGATTTTTCTTGGCAGTGCATTGTTCAGTTCAGTCCATTGCACCAGTGTCCTGGGTTAGACATGTCATGAAAATAGAAAATAGCTCTGGTGTTGAAATACCACAAATTTTAATTATCAGGGTAAGTCCAACAACAATTTTTCTTGCATTGGTGAAATCTGACTTGGTAGAGTTTTCTGGTGTAAAAAGCTTCAGTGATGGAGAGAACTTTTGCATTATCAGTGCACTTGCATCTCAGAAGAGACTAATATTCCAGCCCTGCTTCATTGTATTCTCATATTTATAACACCTATGATTTAGTTTCTATTTGTGTTATAATATATGTGTGGTTCTTAGGATGATGCGAACGATTTTCTTGAGCCTGAAAATACAGCTTGTAAACAAGCCAGATATTTTAATATTTGGTACTATTAAATGCATAATGAAGCTACCCAAATATACAATAAAAATTAATTTCATATGTTTTAAAAACATTGCATAGTAATACTTCACGGTGTATGGCATAGGAATTTCTCTATTCTAATTTATACAGCTGCTTCATTCCCAATAATTTTCTCATAATAAGTGGAATGATCATTTATCTAGAAATTTACTTCCTGTAGCTGGAGTGAGGAGTTGTTAGACTTTACTATGCTATTAGGCCAATTTTTTAAATTAAAATTATTATCTAGATGTGCCCATTATTTTCTGGCTTGACAATTACTAACCTTTGTGCAGATATACTGATGGTCCATAACAATATTTTTTTGCTTTAAAAAATAGATCTGTACAGCTGAACAGTAGTTTTGATGGGTTTCTTTCCCTCGTGTAAAAACAAAGCCAAAGAAAGCCCAGGATGATGGATTAGGTTATGGTCTCCTTACCTGAAAAGGAAAGATTTTCTAAACCCCTCACTGAGTATTATTTTATGAGATCTGCTGTCCCAAGCTCAGCACTGGACTCTGGGGAGTCCAGTACCAGAGTTATTGGGTTTGGAGATGTGTGGCTGGAGTCACAGCCAGGGGAGCCCAGCTCTAGAGGGCTCCTGCTGGGGCTGGGACTGGGACTGGGACTGGGACCGGGACTGGGGCCAAGACTGGGACTGGGGCTGGGACTGGGGCTGGGGCTGGAACTGGGGCTGGGTGCACTGGACTGAGCCCCACGATTCTTCCCTGCTTGGGCAGCAGCAGGGCTTGGTGCTGCTGGGGAAACCAGCACTGCTGGCTGTGGGAGAGGGATGGAGCTCCAGGAGTTCTGCTGCTGGGAAGGATAATCCCACGTGTCACTGTCACTGCTGGCAGCACATTCCCAACACCGTCCCAGGGAAGCTGAGGAGCAGGACTGGGTATTTTCTGATGAGGCCACATGCAGAAGGGGAGGCAGCCACAGGTGCCCTCCCTGGGACATTTGGGAGATATGGACACTGGAGTCCAAAAAGCAGGACAAGCTTTCTCTGTCCCCCTGCTGTGGGCATGGCGCTGGACAAGGCTGTGACCAAGGCAGTTAAAATGCATTTCCCTGAAGTGCAACAGCTCAGGAGGGTCTTGTCACACCCCCTCACTGTGAGATGCACCTCCTTCCTGGGGTCAGCCAGCTTCTCAAAGCCCTGCTCACTCTCAGACAGAGCTTTCTGGAGTTTGTGGCTGTAACGAGTACAATGCACACATTAAATTTGCCAGCTTCCATTTCCTTCTGCTCTCCCTTCCTGTGACCAAAACAATGTTACATCCTGGCACCATAATTTCCCACAAACTGGGGTTGATTTCACTGTTTCTGCTTGCTCTGACTTTGGCTGAACACCACAGTTCAGTTCACTGCGTTTATTGAGTAGTTTGATAACTACATTCCAAGAGTTTATTTTCCTTCCAAAGAGAAAAGCTGTTCATTTGATCATGACACTCAAACTGGTGAAAATTGCTGGATTCACTACTGTTTGTAGCAGCTGAAGCTATGACTCAGTGCTTGTACTTTTAAATGGTGTTTAGAAATACAGTTTATTTATAGCATTGACACAGAATGTCCATAAGGAGTAATTATCAAAAGGTAGTCTTCTTTTATCCTTCAGCTATATTACTGATATGAAATGTGTGTAAAATATTATCATTTAAAATCATATTTTACACAGAGTGTTATCTGATTGCCACCAAAAGGCTTTGCAGCAGTTTTTAATTTAGCCTTATGTATTTTTAACATGGCAGCTGGAGCACAGCATGCATATGGCATATTAATAGAGGAGACTTCTAGTCAGTTCTGTCTGTTCTTACAAAGGAAAAAGCAAGAAATAAGCAAAAATGTTTAAATTGCATGCTCTGGATAAAAGCAACAGACACTGCCTGGCAAACTGGGGCAGCGTGCAGGGATTATTTCATTATTCCATCTCTGATTTGTTTTTCAGGGGCTAGCTGGCTTTTTGTTTGTTTTCAATTAAACCACTGTAGTTTACATTGAGAGATCTATCATTTATCTATCAAACAGAAAGTTGGGCTTGAAATGCAGCCTCTCTGTAAACTCCATTTCCAGTTGCTCCTCACTTTGCAAACAAGAAGTCCTTTTGACTTGAAATGCCCTGCATTTGATCATAACATTTTGGTGCTTGTTTGTTTCTGCAAACCTGGGTTTATTCAGCCTTTTCGAAGGGAGTGTTTAAAAACAAGCATGTATTAACTGATCAAGAACATGGAAGTAAATGTGGGGTTTTTTTATTCTTTTATACTGGAAAAAAAGGAAAGAAAAGAAACAATGTAGAGAGATCACTAGTTTTAGAGCAAATAAGCTCACAGGCTTTAAAATAATACGTATTCAGTTCTCCCACTCTCATGATACTCTCAGTGGGATATTTCTGGTAGGCTTCTTTTCTCAAACTGAATTTTAAAATATATGGGGTTTATAGGTGATCTGGTACGTGGTATAGGTTTTTTGCAGCTATTTTGATGAGTAGAGTTGATCCAAAATGAGCTCTTAAAACTCAGCTTCATCAAAAATTATTGAACTTCAAAGAAGTGTTAAAGACAATACTAAAACCAGTATAAAGCTATGGGAAAAATAACTAAAATTCCTTCTCATTGCTCTTCTCTTTTTAAAGATAAAAAGGGAATGCTAATGGAAAATGCAAATAAAAGTCTTGATCAACAAGGAATTTAAATTTGGGACATGCAGGGTATGGTTTAATGAATAAATTTCAATTCTGGTCTAAATTTAACATCAATTTTCCTGTTAATTTTTAGTGTATCAAATAATGAAAAGAGTGATTTGCAGAATTTTTTTATTCAAAAAATTGTTATGGCCTTGAGAATCACCAGCACTTCCTTGTCTTGTGATTTCCTCCCAAATACACTCCTTTTTTACCATGCTGCAATTACATTTTCTTCAGTTGTTTGGCCTGTATTCGTCTGGTCTTGGGCAGCTGAGTCTGTTTAACTCCCTACAGGGGACCTGCATTATATTCCTGGCTTGGCACTAACAAACTGGCCAGCTTGACAAGTTTTTACTAGAAATAATGAACCTAAACTGTTTTTGTAAAGTGCCTTTGAAAATTCACATATGAAAAAAAATTGTTATATAGCATTAGGTATGATTTATTTTGGCTTGTAATAGAGTTCCTTTGCAGGACTGTGGTAAATCAGGGAAAGTCTGATTAAATGGATCTGTAGCACGACATCCTCTTTTCTTAAGCAAGCCAAGCTCCCAAAATGTAAATACATTAAATGTCACTCTCATTAAATACACATCATGGAACTGCTAAGGAGGATTAAGGAAGAGCAATAATCTTCGTCTTACTTTGAATAACTGCTAATGGTCAATGTGACCTGGACTCAATTTTTTTATTGAAGAAGGTAAGTAGAGAGAAAATTTTCCCTTTATGAGCTCAAGTTGCCTACCTTAAAGTTAATGACCTCTGAATCAACACTTGATGGTTTAGCACATAAGCAGCTGGGGCTGAGATGGAATTCTTTAAACACCTATTGACATTCTGGAGCTGTTCACGTCCTGACCTTTCATGACAGAATGAGTTCAGCCAGAACACCAGAGAATGTCAGAATCTGCTGCAGAAACTGACTGCAATTATGAGACTAGAAAAGGAAACAAAGGCCTTAGGCATTATTTTTAGATTGCAGAGTGGTGGGCAGATTATGGATACAGTGCTTAATGGTGAGGTGACATGCAGGTACCCTTTTAAAAGGTCACACCTGCCTGAGTTGGGAGTGGTTTTGTTTGCAGTGGTGGCAGAGTCTCTTACTGAAGTGGTTTCCATTTGTGATGGCAGGCATTGCCAGTGCAATATTCCTGGAACACAAAGATACTGGAAATACTATTTCTGGAAGCTGGATTGCTGTTTGGCAGACTTGATGGGGTGTTAAACAGGGCTCATAAAATTATGGTAATTTCCAGTCTGATTTCTTTACTGACTCTATATCAAGATTTTAAACTTGATCATCAGCTGGTGCCAGTTGTTTGTTAATGTAAACCCATTCAAGCTGAATCACCTTGTTTATGCTTTGCAACATGTCGTTTTATATAGATATTGCCATGTCATTTGATGCGCTCCTAGTAACGGCAAGAGTTTCTTCAAAAAATGAAATGAGGATGTGTTGACAACAATTCTCAAATATACAGATTCTCTGTTTTCTATTCTCCATACTGGGCCATCTGTAAGTCCTGGAGAAACTCAGTGAATGTGAATCAGAGTTTTTCATTGCCCTGTTTCAAAGAGGGTGATGCAACCATTTGTTGTCCATTGCTGTTCTTAGGAAATCAGAAAATCAAGTGAATCTTCTTGAACTTCAATGCCCCTTTTATTTGATTTGTGATCTGAGGGGAAAAAAAGCCTTATAAGAACTGTAAGAAATGTATCAGATGAATGTTGCATCCTTCACAATTTTTCAAGTCCTTTTGATCTTGGTGGTGGTTTAGCAACAATAGAAAATGATGGGGCTCTGACAGTAATTATGTAGGAATTTTTATATCAGGCATTGAGAAATGCATCCTCTTTGATTTACCTAATACTTGCACAGTGGATCTGATTAGAAGCTGATTTGTTTCTCTGGCAAGTTTAGGTGTTCTAGGACAGCTGGAGTTACTCCTGACAGGACCATCCCACCTTGTGTGCAGCTGCAGTGCCACAGAAGTCAGTTAAACAGAATTTTTCAGAATTGTTCTTGCAGAAGGGATCTTGCAAGAACAAGATTCACATACACAAAGTGATACCTCATTCTTTAACTTGCATCAAACGTATTTTGCACAGTGTCCCTCAAGGATCTGAAAGGCAAACCATGGCACAGCATCTTCCAGATGTTTCCAGACAGAACTGTCAGTCTCAGCAGTCATTCCACTGTCATGACTGAAAACTTCTTCAAACAAGCTGTAGGCACATGCAGGCTTTTATAATCTTTTGAATTTTTAAACAACATTGATTTAATATAATCAGCTAAAACAAATCCACAGTGCTACCCTAGTGATATGAATAATACCTGAATTTCAAAAATAGAATATGTTCAGAATAGCTGAAATATTTTATGTTTCTGATGGGCTTTGAATCATGTTATATTTATAGAACTAATCCATGAAAAAGTTAGGCTTCTGAATATTTTCCCTTTTTTTTCCTTAATAATTTGTGTTTCAGAATAAAAAGAAGTCTCTGCAGGCAAGGTACTTCTGGAGGATTATTTCACTGCTCAGGTGGCTGTAGACACTTGACCTTCAGTCCCATGTGACACATACCTGAAGAATAGACTTAATCCTCTAAAAATGCACTATTTGTTGTATGTAATGCTTTGAATATCACCTTCCTTCCTGCTTTTCACATCTTAAGAGTTGCATTTAACTCTTATTCTGCAGAAGGACAATATAATCACTATGCCTACTGGAATTATTGTTTGATACAGCAAATAGTGAGGATGGCCATTTTATGGCAAACAGAATGAAGGTAGAATAAGGCAAGGAACAAAGTTCTCAAGGTCAGAAGGAGAATCTCCTCTTCTGCTGCTTTCTGGTGCCAGAGGAACCAAAAGCACTTGAAGGCAGCTCCCTTCCCTGCCCCACTAATTTTGTGCAGACCAATCTGCCTCCTGGGAAAGAGTTTTGAGTGCATGTTCAGCCACAATGGGAAATCACGGAGTAATGTTAGGGTTGGGAGGCAAATGGCAGTGGGGATTTTCTAACTAGAAAGTTTGCATAGCAGATTTTTATTCACAGAGTCATTCTGTCTGCCTCTGTGTGACCCAAGTGCTGTATCTAGCCAGCTCAGGGGAGAGTAGATGTCACAGTTAAAGCTGAATTTCGGAGCCTGGAACACTCAGGCAGGGTATAATATTTGCTGAGGGACACTGGTGCTTTGATTACACGTCACAGGAGGGTTGTGCACACTGGCAGCCTGGAGGGTTGTGCCACACATCTTCTCCAAATGGGATCTATGTGCAAAGACTCTGTAAAGGGAAGGATGGCTCCCCAGCTGCCTCTGGACATTAGTTGATGGTTTTAAAGCACTCCTCCCCATCCTGAGAGCACCAGTGCAGAGCCATCTACCAAATCCTCTAGGACAGAAGAGTCTCTTTCTCTTTGGAGGCAAACCAGTGTGAAACCAAGTGAGCAGTGAGAAAAGCTGAATTCTCTGCTACGGCTTCATATCAAAGTGAGCAGGGTTTTTTCCCCTGTGTGTTTCTCCTGAGAAAAGTGTCTCATGCAGAATATTTTTGTTTTAAATCAAATGCTGAATTACTGCAGTGAACATCTAACCTGCACCACTTGTCAATGTCTAGAACAAGCACCAAAGAACTTTTTGGGATATTCATCATGCCTGTATTGCTGTCATCCACCTCCTGATACTGTAACCCACAGGCTCCCTATGTCCCTTTAGCCTCTACAAGACCAAACCAATTGCACTGAGGTATGACAATGCCAAATGATTATAGGGTAGCAAAACTTAGTGTAGTTTTAAGTCTGAAATGAGAGAAGGTTTTCTCGTGTACTGGATGGCTGCAGTGAACCACTTAGAAGCAAAGTAAAAAAAGGATTTTGTGTTGGTTTGTCTTTGGGATGAGGTGTTTAGAAGCACAACTGTCTTTGAAGCCAGCTACAAAGAGTTACCATTCAAAATGCTGCACTTAAAATTAATTTGCACTTAAATTACTGGCCCCCATTTGTCTCACTGTGGTCCAGGACTTTTTAGTTGGTGGCAGTGATTTCTCACCTCAGCTCATTGGTTAAACGTCCTTGCTCACATGTCAAACAGCAGCATACTCCTTAAGAGTCAAAATAAAATCTGTGAAGGGTTATAAAAGGGAAGTTTAAACAGGGATTCTAACTTTATAAAAGATTGCCTGCATATCCAGCACTTCACAGACAACTGAGTTCAGATTCCTGCCCTTTGGTGCAGGGGAATCCTGTAAGATGATGAGTTTGTTGCTAGTTGGTCTAAATATTCTCAGATTCTATCTAGAATTCTATCTATTATTTGCTGTCTTTACAACTGAAAAATGTTGTACGCAATACATGATTTTACAAAAATAAAGTCTCATTAAAAATAGCAGAGAGGTGTGGTATTGCAGCATTCTTGCACCTATTACTGCTACTTTATTAATGCATTTATAAAGAAAAAGATTAAATATTTATAAGGTTTATTCTGACTTGGTGTGCTGATATTAATCACACTGTCATGGGATAAGGTTGGAGCAGAAAGCACATGGATCTGTATTCATGCTGCTCTGAAATTCTAATTCACTCTACCCAATAACTTAATAAATATAACACATTGCATGTGAAAAACTGAAGTAGGAAAATATGGTGATTGAAAAAACAAGAAGCAGCAGTTTCACCACCAACGCTGTGGGGATGATGCTGGGATACTTCTATTCCTATAAAGATTGTTACTCACATTTATGCCTTCTTGCCATCACCTCTGTGTTTCTACAATATAAGTGATGCTACATATGACATCACTTCTTTTCTCTCTTTGCTATGCCCTAATACCAGTTCTAGCAAACTCTCAAGGTAAATTCTTGTGGCATTTGACTATTGAGATGCTGGAGGCTTTTGGCTTCATCCTGTACCTTGTATTTCCAAGCTCTCTGGTACCATCTTGTGTTTCCACTCTGGGGATCCCCCTTTGAAGTGTGGTGAGCATTTCATCAGTCTTGCTGAAATGCTGTGGCTCTGTGCAAAGATTCCCTGTGCTGCTTTAGAGGAGATGTGAGACTGATGCTCAGCTGGTGTAAATCAGTGCAGCTGCACTCACTCTGTCAGGACTCCACCAACTTGAACCAGATTAATATGTGGTCTCTTTTTAGACATTACTCTCCAAGCAATTGTGGAATTTGATTTTTTCTCTAAGTGCTACAGTTTTGCACATTGGTACTCACTGAGATTAAGACTCTTGTTAATAAGCAGCCTCAGTTCCTTCATAATGAATATCAATACAGATTTGTTATTGATTATCTCCTGTTTCTTACGAGTTCCTTACTTCACACCAAATGTGAGGTTCACAGTGCTGTATCTTGCCAGTGCCTTCATCAAAGCTCTATGGTAACTTTTTCATTTTCTGGAAATGATTTCAAATTCTGTTTTGGGGGGTATGAATAGTGCAAACTAAAAGTGGTGATTTAAAGAGCACTTCTTTGTTTGGACAAATAGCTGGTGCCAGATTGTTTTATGCTATAGAGTACCCAGAAAAAATTGCTTTTCTTACTCAGAATAATGTGGAGGATGTTACTGATAACCTCTTACCATTATGACTTTAGAGTTGTCAGTTTATGTCTTACTTTGTCAGAGACATTAAATTGTACTAGAAATTCAATTCTATGGTTAGTTGATGTCAAAATGCTGACTTTTCTAAACTGTCTAAAATCTGCACATTAATTCTTAAATTGCCCTGTAAATTACTGTGCCAGACAGAGGAACAGAGTTAAGGTTGGAGTTTGTTAGAACAAGAAGCTCCTTAAAAAAATTTCCTTTCAAATCACTATTTTTTACATTCTTTCAAACTTATTTGTACATCTCTAGGGATCAAATCATTTTTTCATCCTGTCTTCCACCTGATTCAGTTCTCTTGCTTGGTTTCAGTGCCAACTTTCCTAATATATTGGGCTGTTGTCATGACATCCCCTGGCTGAAGCCAGGCAAAACCGAGCTTTTTGCATATTGAGTTGGAAGAAGTTAACCCCAATTAGCTTAACAAGCATTTGTGCCTGAGCACGGGCTGTGGTGCAGCTGCCCCTGCTGCCGGGTGGTGGCTGCTAAATCAGAGCTGTCCCCAGCCCTGCTCGCTGCCTCAGGGCTCCTGCCAGTGTAATGCAGACGGTGGCAGGCCAGTGTACCCAATAAAGTAATCCCTTCCCGTGTGCATTTGAACAGCAAATTATGCCCATCATTCATTTGGAAAGCAAGGCAAGTTTTAAAGTGTGCTTTTCATCTCAGTTGAGATGTGGTTTAAAAACTAATCTACCTCGAATTAATGCTGTTCTGTAAGTGGAGTCTTTGGAGATTTTCCCCTCAGTTTTTAACTTTCCCTTTTAATATGCTTGTCAGAGATTCAGTAGAGTTTATTGCAGTGTTACACAGGCCCTGTCTCAGTGTTTGTCCCAAGTCTGCAGGATAATCCTGAGCAGGTCACTTGTGCTCCAGCAACCTGCCTGTTCCTTCTGTTAATGAGAGTACCAAAGACACTGCTGTAAGATCTGCAGAAAAGTGGAGTTTTATTTAAAAATTGAATGCTACACATCTCCTCCAATCTATCTGTATTGGATCTTTCCTTCTACACTCTGCTTTTTGTTTTTCTGTGTGCATGACACTGAATCTGAGAGGATGGCAAGGAGCTGTGAGCAGCTCCTGACAGGCAGCCACCAGTGCTGATCTGGGGTCCTGCCATGACTCAAGTCAATGGACTTAGGCAACCCCCTCTAAGCCAGAGGATCACACAGCAAAGGGGTATTAATTATTACCCTGAGAGCTTCTTACATTGTTTATCAAGCTTCATATCACTTATCTCCAGGAGAATCTGCAGTTTTTATAATGTCTGACTGACAAAACTAAGGATGTGCTCAAATGCTGTGTTGGCTCAATTCCCAAGTCCTCTTGTTAGTTTTGGACTCAAGTAAAGCTCATTACAGAGGGTTAACATTTGTCCCTCAATCTCTTGTTTATCTGTTTGTTCTTGTATTTCATTACAGTAAATATTCCTAGTAACACTGCCTTCTGATGAAATAATATTTGCTTCATGATTGTCTGAGAATAGCAAATGTGTTATGTATAATCACATTTGGGAGAACATAATTTGAGTTTAAGCAAGTTATTTTTCTCCCACGGCAGATGTATAATTCAATTAACATTAATGTTAAATCTAGATATCACTTTACCTCTGCTGCACCACACAGGTAATTACTTTCTGGTTAACTTAAATTTCTTTGTAGCTGCAGTGATGAAATTATTTTTAATTCACCTGGAGTACTAAGTCTCATTTGTAGAACTAGTAAATCCTGCATCTGCTTCTGTATAGTCTAGCATTGAACTGCTTATGAAAATGGTTTGATTCCCTCTACTATAAATGCTCTGTTTAAAAACAGTGTCAAAATGCATGGACTAAAACAGAGTCAAGGACTTATGACTCAAGATTGGAATCTATGAACATTTTTTTCTGCTCCTGAGTGAGATGTCTATAACTCCAAACACAAGGATTCTCACAGCAGTTTTGGGGTGCTACTCTCACTGGGCTAAGAATGAGTACAGGTGTCTGCATGTCCAGGCTGTTGAGCATCAGAACCCCCAGATATCAGTTTAAATCCAACAATTGGTCTTTATGGTATGTGCTGATTTTGACTGGGATACAGTTCATTTTCTTCAGAGTGGCTTGTATGGGGCTGTGGTTTGGATTTTTGTTGGAAATAGAGGTGCTAATGCAGAGATGTTTGTGACTTCTGAATGGTTCTTACCCAGAGCTAAAGCCTTTTTGGTTCCTCACCCACCTCAGAGAGAGACTGGGGGTGCCCAAGGAGCTGGGAGGGGACACAGCCAGGACAGCTGACCCCAACTGACCCAGGGGATATCCCAGACCATACAGTACCATGCTCAGCATAGAAATCTGGGGAGAAGGAGGAAGGAGGGGATGTTTGGAGTGATGGTGTTTGTCTTCCCAAGCCACTGTAACAGGTAATGGAGCTCTGCTGTCCTGGGGATGGCTGAGCACCTGCCTGCCATGGGAAGAGGGGAATGAACCCCATGTTTGTGTGTTCCACCATCTCTGACTGACCTGGAAGAGGTTTTGTACCTTTGTTATTAATGTCCACACTCTACATGAATTGACATGTCCTTGTACATTGGTTTAAACACGTTTTTCTTGGGCCCCTCTTTGCTGAAATAACTTGCTAGTCACATCTAATTCCGTCTGTTATTTCAATATAGCTCTTCTCAAAAGTTAGTTTTTAACTGACAAGATTTACTGGAGTGATATATTGATAAAAAGTCAGGGGTTCTGCCTGACTTATTTTGAATTTTTTTTTCTGGTATTCTCAGAAGTGCTTTCAAAATGGAGAGCTTCTTTTAAAATACCAATTGATATGTAAAAGCCACAAAATACACACTTCAAGGTACAAACCCAGTTTATTCTCTGATAAATGGCCCTTTGGGGAAAATCAATTGCACTGCCAGGAGATAGAGTTTAATCATGCCTTTTGAAAGGTCAGATGAAAATGAAAGGTCATACTCAAATTTATTCCTTCTCAGAGGAGGAATATTTTGTATCTAAAACTGTCTTTGACCACAGCTCTCTATATATGAGTGTACCTATACCTATATTTATGTTTATGTGTATATATTTATACACTACCACCCCCAACAAATGCCCTCTTCAATGCTTTCTGTCAAAGCCATGTCATCTTCAGCTACTCAGATTTATGATTAGTGACATATTGAAGGATATCTAGTTGTGTTCTTGTGGGGGCAAAACGGGATGACAGATCTGGCAGGAGCTCCTATTTTTGCCTTAAAACTACCTGAAATTCTCTTTGAGGAAGAGAAATAAGAATGAGGAGAGAGAATAACCTTGGGGCAGCTTTTTCATAGCAATTACAAATAATGCAAAATAAGTCCATTACCTAAGCCTAAAAGACATGGATTCATCTAAAATTGATTCTGAGAATCCTTATTTGCAACAACCCCACTCTTTATTTTCTGTGGAATGAAATTTTGGTATCTCTGTCCTTTACCATGTAACAGAACATAAGGTTGTTCTTAATTGTTGCTCTAGGGGTAGGTTTGCAGATTTACCTCTCAAATTTAATCTGTTCTTGCATGAAAAATGAAACCAAATGCTGAAAAATGAGGAATGTTCACTTTTGGCGGTGTAAAAATCTCAACATGAGAGGCTTGGGTTTAGCTTTTAAGGTCTCCAGCTTCATATTGCAGAGGATTTTCTTCAGTGCAGGCATGGCAAGTTGCTATTAAATGGTCTATTAAATAAGAAGTCAAATACTAACAACAGTAGTCGCCTGTGGCCCTGAATTTATGATTTCCTTAAAATCTATAGCACTGTGTAGGCTTTGATGAATGTTTACCACGCTCACTGCCCCTGGAAGTGAATCCATTGACAAATTTGTGCAGAATGGAGGGGAAAGTTGCCCAAATGTTGGCATTCCAGCTCTTGCAGATCTTCAGTCAAAACCCGTTTGTTTTTCTCTAGACTGCCAATTTCTTAAACGGAAGCAGCTTTGGAGAGTTTATACATTTTGTGCCTAAATTCTTTGTATGTTATTGATAGGACTTGCCCCTTGTTCACTGGCTTACCTTTGATAGTGGCTATCTCATCTGCTATGGACCTGTGCCAATCAAATTTATGCACTTTGCATTCAGTGCCAGTGGGACTGACACTAGGAGGCTAAAAAGTCTGTGCTTGAGTTTCTTTACAGAGTTAGTGTTTGGGCTCATGAAGGGAGTAGGCAGCATTTTAAAAATGGTGTAGGGTCTGTAAGCAAGGTGTGCCACTTGTGAATGTGGGGTTTGCAAGCTCAGCTTTTCTTGTGTGCATCCCTGTTACTATTCACCTGCACTGATCCCTAGACAGGAATGCAGAATTATTTAGATGCTGTTATCTGGCAGCGTTCTTCCCCTCCTGTGTCACTGTGCACCAATTAGGCTGCTGTAGGAAAGACCCCACAGAGCTGCCTGTCAAACTCCATCCCCCTGAGACCAGGGTGTGATGCTGTGACACTCTGGGAATGTGAGAGATCCTGCCCAGTGAAACCACTGAGCAGAATGCTAAATTTCAGTTCAAATGTTTAAATCCTAACAGCTTCAGTGGTAACTCCATGAGTTCTCAAACTTTGGAACAGGAAAGCTTCATCTTTTGGAGGAATCAGCAGACCTTGCCTCTCTCCCTTGACTCTGCAAATGGAAGCAAAGCTGGTGTGGTAGGAAGAAGAGATTCAGAGGGGAATGGAAGGCTGTTCTTTTATTGCTAGATTATTTTATTTAACATAAATATTCCCTGACTAATCAAGAAATGATTAAGGCATCCCAGATCACTGAAAACTTTTGTCATCATTATCATTTGTAGAATCAAACTGGATATAATTTTACAGAGATTTTTTTTCATCATACAAAAAGAAGCAATAAAGAACTCATCAACTAATCCAGCTAACACTTCATATTTCACTCCTAGACTGTTCTAGTAATCACTTATCATGCCATGCTTCATCCTCACGTAATCTAACCCCTGGGCAAAAAGAAATAATCTATTTCAGTTTTAAAATCCTCCTGAAAGTAAGTGAACTTGATCTAAAGAATGGTGAAAGAATTAAAAAGGCTTCCCTTAGCCTTGATGTGGGTTTTGGATTAAATCCTTTTTGGAGAAATAAAGTATTCATCTGATGAATAGGCTATATTTTTATAACATTGAACATAAGAACTGAAATAATTTAATAGTGATTCCTAAAGATCATCAAGGGTCAAGGTATTATTCAGAAGTTTTGCATAAAGGGACTGAGCAGTGTCTCTTTTTGTTGTTGTTGTTGTTGTTGTTGTTGTTGTTGTTGTTGTTGTTGTTATTGTTGTTGTTCTACCATTTTTTGCTTACTGCTTTGCTCTCTTGCAGCAGCAATTGGAAAAGCTGAATGAAAGGTAAGGGTGGGTATTAAAAGGTTGGCTGGAGGCCAAGATGAAACAATACAGCACTTTGGGGAAATAGTGAATGTTGGACACTCTAGATGTGCATTAACCACACAGGAGGAAACAGCTACAGATGTTGAGAGGTTAATTACTGTGAGTGAAACAAACCATCAAAGGTGGTGTTAAATTAGCCTACCTGACTGTGTCTTACGAGCAACTGAAACACTGACATGGACTGTGGAAAGTTAAGTTTATAATCAGTCTTGAGAAATGATATGCTAATTATCTTAATAGTTACATTTAACCCAATGAGATTAATTAGATAAATTTTAAAATTCAGTTTTATCATTCATTATCATCAAAAGTCACAGTTTTCCGAATAAAAATGTTAGTTGGTTAAAATGCAAGTTCCCCTTCCCCTGACCATTATGGGAACACATATCCTATTTCATGACAGAGGGACTCAGATCCAACCAGATCCATGAGATGTGGCAGAATCAATGTGCTCAGTTTCAGAGACATGATCCTGCGCTCTGTGACACAACTGACCCTGCAGACATCTTCCCATTAGCTTCTTCACACATCTACAGTCACATCAAGAACTAACATTTCTTGGGGGTGATTAGATCCAAATCCAGTCAGTGTCCTGTTTAAATCCCCATGGAGATTTCCTGGTGGAGATTCTCAGGGTACACCTAGTAAAGGATCACAGACAAGCTCCAGCTGCTCATTCTTAATTTACACCCTAAAGAAGAACAACTACCCTCCTTCCATATACTAATGTAGTGGCCAGAGGATTTGTGCAGGAAATGGGAGATCTGAATTGGTTTTCCTTGTCTGCCAGAAGGGTTTAAAGCCATGGCTTCTCAGGACAGAGCTATATTAAGTACAGTTTGTGTGATATTTTGAAAGAAAAATGTGCTCCTGTCATAGGGCAGGAAAGGAAGAGCTTCCAAGGAGTAGCTGTAATTTCTCACAGCACTGAGTAAAGGCTTCCCTCTCCTCTCTCTTACCCTCTGTGCAATCACTTCTGTCAAAAGCTTTTCTTGGTTTGCTAGAATGCAGCAGTTCCCAGCTCCTGGATTTTAGATGTTGTTGAAGGAGCTTTACTCTCTATATAAAAGATACCTCAGAGCCTAACAGGATTTACTACACCTCAGCCTAAGCACCTACAACAGAAATAAAACTGCAGCTAGCTCAGGTGACTTGAATGCATTACTAGACCTGCAACTAGTAGATTTGCAGCAACTAGTAAAGGAGGAAGTTTCCCACCAAAAGTGTCAGATTGCTGTGTACATGAAGCATACCCTAATGATTGCAAGGAGTTAATATGACCTGTGCATGCCAGACCATTTTTGATTCCAGCCCCAGCTCTCCCCAGCTGATTTTGCACCATGAGTGCTGGAAATGTCTGAACAAAGCTCCACTCCTGCTCTCTGTCCGTTCTGTAAGCCCTAGGAGTTGGCTGACCTTTCCCATGCATGGGTGGCAGGCACCCAGCTGTCCATCTCAGAGGTTTGTTTTATGTACCATGGGTAAATGCACACCCAGAGAATCTTCATCTCAGAGGATGAGTCTTTACTAACTGTTGTCTGAACAAACACTCAGCAAGGGCTGGAGATTTATAGCTGGACTGCTCTGCTGACTTCATCAGGGAAGAAGCATGAAACTCTTGCAAGCTGTAATCTATGTGCAGTAAAACCAAGGCACCAGGAATTACTTTGTTTTTTTTCAGAGTGTCATGAGCATGGGAACCTCTTTGATTGAAAGATTCAGGGTGCCTGAGATGGTCATGAAAAATAAAGCAGACTGGGAAACCACTTTTGAGATTCCAGTAGCAAAATGGGAATGTAACAAGAAGTCAGATTTTTCTTTGCCTAAATTGTAATTCCCCTGATAAATTCTTGGATTTTTACATGCAGGTCCTTTACCTCAGGTCATTGCATTCCTGCTGAGGGGAAGCACATACTATCTCAGTGTTGGTTAATGGAACTATGAGCTTTTTGAAGCATGAATAGCATTTGCTCTTATCTGGCTGAAGTGTACTGTTCAGACAGATTTTTCTTCTGGTTAACCATCCTCCAGTGAATAAAACACATTTTGACTTGTCTATATACTGTTTTATGTTAATAACTATTTAATCACTTTGTTGAAAATAACTCTGTAATACACCCCTCAAAGTTCTGTTTCCTGTCAGCCAGTGAAATCATCTAATTTTCTGATAATTTAAGATATTCCACCACACATATTTCCCCTTCATCAAGGTTTAATTCTGTTAGGCTCCATTTACATGTACCTAATCTGACTAATTAGACAGGATGTCCTAATAGTGAAACTTCAGCAGAACTCAGGGGATAATTTGGGTCTGAAAAAAGGCTGTTATATCTCAATTTGCAATTCATTAAAACACAGGAATTTTGAAATCTTGCTTAATATCCCCTTTTTATCTTTGCATCACATACAACAAAATTAATCAAAGAGGATTTTTTTGTGTCACTAAGTATAGTCTCTGTATTTACTTTTCCATGTCTTCAAGTCTTGCATCTTGTACATCCAATGGCACTGCCAAGATTGAGACACAGAGGTACCTCGGGGTTTTCATGATGAAGTGGTAAGAAATTAAGAACTGCTGGAAATCTGTGAAAGAAAATGCAACACAAGTGAAAAGCATGGCGAGATCAGGTTGCAGAAGTGTGATCCCACACGTGGGTGAGGTGAGGGAAAGGAGCTGTTAAATTTACTATCGTATTTTTGCCTGAACCAATAAAAGCAGCCTGTCTGTTCAAAGCAAGGCAGTCAGCACTGCAAAACCTGGTGAAACGTTTTCCTCAAGTGAGGCACTGCAGGATGAAGTCACCACTGTTTGTGGAGGAAGGTATGGAAAGGTTGGAAGTCATTTCAAGAGTACAGAGAAGGCTGCTCTCGTTAAATTCCCAGGCACTTGCGCTCAGTGCCCTTTGTGTGCTGTCAGTCCCTCATTGCCAGGAGGAATATTGGGATACCCAGCTCTGTGAGCTGGCCTGAGCAGCCATACAGGTACAGCTCATCTGTTTGTGACAATGTGAGAACAGGAGCTGGAAGAATAAAAGAACCATGTAGGAAAGGGATTTCACTTGAGCAGATAAGGATATAGCATTGCTGTGCTTCACTGCTCAGCCTGTAAAACATCTGTTAAGTTCCTCTGTTTTCTGTGCCCTTGTTGACATTCACAGAATTCTATTAGACAAGTGTATGCTAGAAAAATATTCCTTTCTGGTACTGTATACTTTAATTCAGTGCTTCCATTTGTTTTAGCAGCAGACATAATAGAATAATTTCTACTGTGATGTCCTCCAGTTGTCCTCTGTTGAAACCTAAGCTATTGTGCTGAGGGGCTGAATACAAAAGGCAATTTTCAGCTAGATACATCCCAATAAACCTTAGACAAAACTTATTTGCATGTACAATAGATGTTTTCCAGACTTGTAACCACAAAACTTAGTTGTATTTCAAAGTGGATAAATCAGTTATTTCTACTTTTTATGTACTGCTGCATGTGAATATCTCTAAGTAAAATGGAGACATCACTTCAGCCTTCAGTGTGCTGTGCATGTATCTCTGCCTTGGTGTGTGCTTGCATGTACATAAATGCACTCTCACTGTCTCTCTCCACCCCTGTAAGCACACACAATGTGATTGTTCAGCCTGTAAAGAAAGAAATGCCATTTTGATGTGTGCATTGATTTAATTTTGTTGTAACTGTCATTTGGTGCTCTTGGGTAATTTTGAAAATTAAAGTGAAAAGTTCATGACATTTTAAAATAGAATAAGGGAATTTTTAATTATTATTATTGGAGCAGGGAAAGATTGCTGAGCTGCTGCTACTTTTATTACAAAATGAAGGCCAAGTCATAAAAAGGTGTTGAATAGACAAGTCAGGAAATAGGGAGCCTTTTCTTTTCTAGAGCTGAGATGATACTGCCACATGATTGTTTCTCATTGCTGAGCTCTGTTCTCTCACCACATCAATAAAACAACTTCCTTTTAACAGGATTCCTGAAAGCAAGAAAGTGATTATTTGACAAAAATATATTTCTGTTTTCTAATTGTTTGCACAGCATATGTGTTTGTGTGTTTAGTTTGGTGTTTTTTTCACCTTTTGAAGGATCTATGGTGAAAGAGCCATTGTTTCTTTCAATGAGGAGAATCTGAGCAGAATAAATATCTTCATGTCTTTAAGAAAATGAAATAGCTTTGAAATCTCAGAATTTAAGTGGCACTGTGACACTGCAAGATCACATGTAGCTTCTGAAGGTACCAAGATAAAAGATAGAGCTGGGGCACTCCCTATGGTGAAAAGGAAGGGTACTTCTGCATCTGATGTGTAGAATAAGAGACTGGCCTCCTTGAGCAAAGTCTCAGCCAAAAGTGTAGTTTATACAGTACTTTGAATATTCTAGTGGCTTTCATGGATATAGAGTGGGTGAAAGAGAGGTGAGGAAAGAATGCAAAGACTTTCTTTTATTTGTTTCTTGTGTTGCAGCTTCCTGCTTTGAGCTTTCACCAGGATTAATACAACTAAACATGATCATTTTACTGCCTGGTTCTCCACGTGATTTTGTGTATGATCAGCCAAAGTTTTTGTCTTTCTTTTTATTCTTTAGCTTTGATCTTTTATAATCAAAACCAGAAAAGATAAGTGCATAGAAGATGCATTGCTCACAGGATCAGAAGTGTATGAAATTGGAAATAAGCCTTTAGCCAAGAGTTACTTCAAACAAATTGTGCATAGCAGGTAAAGCTGAGTCAAAAGAGGCTGCTGGAAAAGGGGAGTGCATGTGACCACATTTTGGATCCAAACCTTCACAAAAGCATGCTGGAAGAAATGCTGCCAGCCATGGAAATTGATACTCACAGAAAGCACAAATGCCACATAATTGGAGGAAAAATGTTTCCTGGACACAAATAGAAAATATAAACTGTAAAAGATGTATTGAATGAAGCATTCACTGTGGAGTAATTGTCCAGTGCTGCTGTGACTGCTGGTTGTCTTTGTAACTTCAGACTATTTCTGTTAAGCCTGCAGATAGATACAGACAATATCTATAGGGTTGGTAAGCTGGCTATCACATAAGATTTTCTCTGATGTGGACTAAATGTCAACAAGATAAGCACAGACAGTTTGTTTTCAGTTTCGATGTTTGATAAAGGCAACCAAATTAAGAAAGCAACCAACAGAGATGCAGCCAAAAGTTTTTCATCTTAGCTCAGAAAACATACAAAGTACAAAATTCAAAAGGGAGAAATATTTATGAATGTTTATGAAATGGCAAAGTCATGTTTTTGCTTCCTTGTTTTCACGGTATGTACTTCACGTGTCTCCATAAATTTGAGAATACAGAACAGATGACTTAAAGAGATTTGCACCAAAAGCTCTAGATTTATGCTTACCAATTGCTGAACCCAGCAGCACTGAAAGATTTGCTGTTGTAGTTTGACTTGAATGGTTATGTCAGCTCCCATCAATACAACTAATGCTTGTGCAGTGTGAGCTTCACCATGAATGAGAATGTAGAACATTGTTTATTGGGGCTATCTGAAAGCCATTGTTGTGGAGCAGGCAAGAAAAAGCAGCTGTTACCTCTCTTAGAGGACTTCTGTTACTCTGCAACCATGTAATTAAACAAGGAATTCCTCTGAATTTGCTTCCTGGAGCATAAGCAGTGACACAGAGGCAGAGGGGAATGGGGCAGGAATGGGGGAAGGAATGGGCAGGCACCTTGGCTCTGTCTCTGCCAGACCATTGACAATGAGAGATGAATAAAATCACCACTTTCTCAGCTGTTCTTCCCAGTAAAAAGCAGAGGCATTCATCAAGTGTGTGGCAGCTCCATCCTTTGGAAAAAGACACCTGAATGTGTTGGATATTTATGTTATCTGCTGAGTTCCATCCTAGTGCACACAGGTCAGATTAAAGTTGAAACCTAACCAGTATGGAATGAATATGAAATAGAATCAGAGAATGGTTTGGGTTTGAAGGGACCTCAAAGATCATCCAATCCCCCTGCCATGTACTGGGACACCTTCCTCTATCCCAGGTTGCTCTAAACCTCATCCTGTCCTTGGACACTTCCAGGAATGGGGCAGCCACAACTTCTCTTGGAAACATGTTCCAGTGCTTCAGCACCCTCACAGGAAAGAATTTCTTTCTAATATCTAATCTAACCCTGCCCTCTGAAGGTTTGAACCATCCCACCTTGTCCTGTCACTACTTGTTCTTTTAAACAATCTCTGTCCATCTTTCCTGCAGGTACTGGAGGCTGCAATTAGGTCACCCATGATCACCTTTATGGCCTCCTCTGGACTCGCTCCAGCAGCTCCATGTCCTTCCTGTGCTGGGGACCCCAGAGCTGGAGGCAGCAGTGCAGGTGGGGTCTCACCAGAGTGGAGAGAGGGGCAGAATCCCCTCCCTCCCTCCCTCCCCTGGTATTTTGCTGCAGCCCAGGACACACTTGGGAATTTCAGGGTAGTGAGTGCACATGGCTGGGTCATCTCCAGCCTCTCATCCACCAGCACTCCCATGTCTTTTTCTGCAGGGTTGCTCTTGATTTGCTCCTCTCCCAGCCCAGTTTTACTCTGCTAATCTGAGTTTAGTCTACTGCTCTGTCATATTTCCCCAGCCCCTGGTAATTAACATGGTTTGGTTTAGATTTTGGATATTCAGTATCCTTAAAAACCACACAGTAATTTTCTCTAGGTACTTGTTACGATCCATACAACAGGGATGAAACAGTGGCTCCAGCAAGCTGCCCTTGGACAGGAGCTGAGGTGAGACTGATGGATGTCTGTATGTCTGACCACCAGGGCCTGGACCCTGACAAAGGCTCTCAATTGCAGTGGGAACAGAGAGTATTTCAGAGCATGAAGACCTCTGTGAATTCGTATTAAGATATCATTTATCACTTTGTTAGTCACTGCTGAGCAAAATGAAAAGCCTAGCAACAAATTTTAACTGATCCCAAAAAGGCACAGATCCAGTTTTCCTCTGAAGTATTTTACTCCCTAGCAGAGTAGGCCTACTGATTCTTTACTGGCATTTGCCCAATTAGCATGCAGAAATTAACACTAATTAGAGAGCTACAGGAGCCTGATCTTGCTGTTGTTCACAGAGCAATCTCTATTCCATTTAAGCAATGCTACAAGGGGTTCATGTGGAGCTGGAACGGTGTCTCCCAGCTGCAGCAGTGTGCGAGTCAAAGGGAGCTGCTCTGTGTACAACACCTTGTTTTGTGAAACGTGCATTTTACTGGGCAAGCACATTGATGAATTTCCAGGGACTGATGCAATATTTGTAATGGATGGTGAATAATGTAACTTAGTGGAAAGAGCACTGAGTTGGATGATGGGACAGATCTGGATGCAGTCCAAAGTTCTGTCTCCAATATGCGTGGTGAACCCTAGGCAAGAGATCATGTCCCCCATATGTCTCAGTTTGCACGTGCCAACTTTTGCTTTTGAAGAGCTCAGAGAAGCATTTAACTACATAAGAAGTAGATATTTTGTATATTGGAATATGGCAAACACACGATGCTTTATACAGTTTGAGCTATGGACTTTTAATTTCCAGGAATTATGGGTTTGGTTTTTGGGGTTCTTTTATTTGTCTGTGGTTTGGGTTTGGGTTTAGTTGGGGGTTTTGGGGATTTTTGTGGGTTTCTTTTGTTGTATTTTGTATTTATTTTTTAAAATTTTGATGCCTAACATATAAAAATGCCATTTTTAAAAAAATCTTCAGCTTAGTATCAACTTAATTATGTATAGCTCCTATCCTAAAGATTTTTTTAAATTTTTCTTTCTATAAGTTGGAATGACCTAGTTTAATTAGAGGCAGAACTTAGAGAGAAAGCCTTTCTCAGAACAAAGTGATTAAATTATTTGGATTCCTCACATATGTTCTGCCCTTTAGAAGGAGTGTGTACTGTATTAATAAAAACCAGGATGCCAGAACATGCTGTAAAGACCTTTTCCTCTCCACAGACAAAGTCCTGCCTGAAAAAGTCTGAACCCACCATACAGCCAGGAAGTATGGTTTAGGTGTAATTATTTCAAGCTTAGTTGTTTTGTCAGAAAAAACCCCGTGATGTCCCTTGCCTTTAGAACATGCAGTGCCTTAATGCATTTACAAGTGCTGAAGAACATTCTGTGTTCCTCGGTGGTGCCAGTTTGTACCTGCTGCTTCTTCCCACCTGAGCAACAATAAATCAGTCATCTGAAATGTCACCAGTGGGTGGATCAGTAGGTGTTCCAGAAGAGTTCATGTCCTTGCAGGTGTGAGAACTGCAAAGGAAAGTTCCTCACTGGAGGAGTGGTTCAGCACTGGAACAGCTTGCTCAGGGACAGGGCACTTCACGTTCTGGTTTAGTGGGTGTGGCTCTTCAGCCAAAGGATGGACTTGGTGATCTTGAAGATCTTTTCCAGCCCGAAGGATCCCATGGCTCTTATTCCATATGCTTGCCCCATTCTTGACCTCTTTCCTTGCAGTTTCAGAGAGGCTGCTGGAGCGAGGGGATTGATCTGAGTTAGGCAGTGAGGGTGCTGTGCTCTGGGTGTGAGTGCAGGGCTGGTTACAGAGAGCCCTGTGCTGCTTTGAGAGCCCCCAGCCCCGTGTGCAGCTGTAAGTGTGACTGAGGTGACGAGCTGTGCTGAATTCAGTGGGCAGGGAGCCACCCTGGCACGGCTGTGCAGCCTCCAGGCTGAAGCTGGGTTGTGATCCACCAGACTGAGCACTGGCAGAGCCAGCCTTGGATTGCCTGCACCCTTTCATCTGCATTGCTTGTCTTTTGGCAGACTGGGGAGGACAGTAATGGATCAGCAACGCTTGGTGTGTTTTTGGGAGGTGCCTTTTCTGAGCATGATGCATGGGAAATGCTTATTTCCTCCATCTCCTCCTTTTCCAAATTAAAAAAAAAAAAAAAAAAAAAAAAAAAAGAAAAAAAAAGAAAAGAAAGAATGAGGTTCTGCATAATCCTGAAAACTCATGTAAATACACGAAGTACTTTGCTGTTTATCCATGAGGCATCTGATATGCCAGATCTATATAAAGATGAATTGTTATAACAGAAGGGTTGTTTATTATGATCTAAGGGAATAAATGGGATTAAAAATAAAGGTACAAATTAACATGTTATATGGTTGAAAAACGATGGGCATCTTTTGGCACATGAACCCTTCATCAGTTAGAATAGCTCTTGCTTTTTCAGATTTGGCAATAACTTTTGTGCCTGAAGATGTCTGTGTTTCTGTAATAATATCAGCTGGTCCAAGATGAAATCATAGTACGAGAATATTCAAAACTTTTAGTGCAGAATAAGCCTGTCTTTGCAGACATAATGACAGCTTGTTTCAGCTTGGATACAGCTGGCTTGGGTATTAGACTTCAAGGCTAAGCCAAACAAGTGTATTTTGAATACTGGGAATGGAATTTGTTAGTTTGGACTGCAGAATAAGTTAAGCCTAACTCACAGAAATTTTGCCTCTTTCCCCAGCTGCCTGGTGAAAGATAAACCAGTTCCATTCTGACCTGAAGAAAATGACAAGTTGTGCAGGTTTAGGTGAGCACTTCTCTCTTGAATCTGGAGGTATTCCAATCTGCATCAGCTGGGTTCAGCTGTGTTCTTATAAATTATTTTATGTTCAATTTTTCCGTTCACTGGATCCCTCACAGAAATGTTTTGTTTTATAGAAGTTTTCCAGAAACAAATGAAACACAAGCACCTGCATTTTCACCCACCCTTGATAGAGACAAGGCACATCATTTATGTGAACTGAACCTGTGCACTTCCCTTCTTCTGCACCCACTTGTGATCTGACAGAATGGCTGAAACCTGCTCATGACAGCACTGCCTGATTTTCCTGCATGTGGGTGAACAAATGGGTGTCATGGAACAGAACTGATGGGGCAATATCCTCCAAATTTCTTCATATGCATTGGATTGGTGTGAATTCATGTGATATCACAAAACAACACCCTGTGGATTGATCTAGGAGACATCACTGGGGGAAGTTCAGCCCTGTTTAATTCCACCAACTCCTGTGATATTTTCAACAAATGTGAATGTGAAAGGTCCAAGCCACACTTGCTTGTTTCTGGGATTTGGATCACTGATTGCTCTAGTCATGAGGTTTTTTTTCCCCTGTTAGAAAAGTTGCTTAGTTTGCAAAGTTGTCCTTGTTAAACAGAGAATATATGTGCATGAAATAGTTAATGAACACAAATAACTATCCAATGAAAGGATGGAAAAAGTGACTGCTTGTTTATCTGTAAAAAATTACTGTGGACAATTTTTCTCATGAAAATTCACCTTTCACATGAAGAATGAATTATTGGGATCACACTACCAGGAGTTTGACTGTTACAGAGTTTTCATGTGGATAGTGAAACTCTCAAATATAGGAGCTAAAGGCCTATAATTTTAGTGTTACATGGAATACCTGGTGACTTCCATGGTGAAGCAGAATGACTGGATTCATGGTACGGCTGTAGTGTGGAGAGGCTTATATTGAATCAAGGACGTGATGACATTCACAAGTCTACCAGTAGGGGCTACTATGCAGCTCATGGAATAAACAAATTAAGGAAGAATTAATAAACTGTCTCACAGAAAAGAGCATGTGGTGGAATCACCCCAAGGGACCTAAAAAGTGTTCCACCAGATGGACTACAGCAGAAACATCATCTGATCAGAAAAATGTAGGCTTTTCTGTACACCTATAAATGTGCATGAACTAGTCTGTCCTGGAATTTTTTTACATATTTCCCAGTATCTTGTTTAGGAAAATCCTTCCTGATACATTGCTGTTTCTGCACTTTCTTTTTTTCAAAGCTCACTGCTTTGGAAAGCTTAGGGAGAACTTCATTAATAGAGCACCTGCAGCAGAGGGAAAAAGAAAATTAACCAGAAAAAGTAGGCAGGCTTGGTGTTTTTTGTTTTGTTTGTTTTGTTCTTTCTCTGTGACTAAGGTCACTGTCAATTAAAATTGAATTTCTCAGATATAGATGTTGACATCCTTCAGACTTTATTTTCTCTTCCAAAGCTCTCTGGATAAAGAGTAGAGACTGACTGTAGTCTTCTTCAAGGCAGTCTAAGTGCTTTCCTCATGAGTCAAATCTCTGTCCAAAAACACACTGTAAAAACAACCCTCACTTCTTCTTGAGGTGGATTTCTAACATATTTGTTTTAATTGAAGTGTTTAAACTTGCAACCCCCTAATCTTTAAATGAATTCAACACTACACAAAACAAGTGCAGAAAATTGCATACCTATTCTTATGATTTAATTTGACTATGCTTAAGTTATTGGACTAAATGAGCTGAATTTAATCTAAACTTTTCAAGTCCCTGGAACTTGTGCTCAAAACATGAGAGTGTTTATCATGCATGATTGTTTTTCCTTTGTAGTGCTCTCCATTACCTCTTGTAGCATTCTGCTTTTTACACGGTCTAAATTCCCTTATAAGTATCAAAATTCATTTCAACACACCAGAGAAGCAGCAGTAAGAAATATGTGCTTGTCTTGTGATATACAAAGGCTTATACAAGTCTTACTTCTTTATAAAACATCAGTGAATTAAATAGAAGACCTTGGCGTGAAGAAAATAAGACAACCCAAACCCTTGTTGTTTCGAAGACTTTTGTGTTTGAAGGACTAAATTGTTGCTTCTACTCATAGATATTGAAAGCTCTTCTGTGCTGTCTGGCCCAGCAATCACCCATCTCTGAGCCCCCAGCTGACTGCATTTGGCTTCAAGCAGAGCAGCCCCTGGAGCTCTCCCCAAGAAGAAGGAGGTTGCTGGATCCTGCCCCAGGACAGCCCAGTTGCGTGCTGGTGATGCCATTTGGTTTTTGCCAGTTTTTTTCTTTTCTGTTTTCTGTATTCTTCACACACGGTAACTTTGTAGCCTATTGCATTAGTGACTGGTTTTCCCAGTACTTTTCCATGACCTTTCCCTAGGCAGAAAGACCAAATAAATTCCAGAGCTCCAAGCCCCGGGGGGTACAAGGCCCCTGTGCTGTCTTGGTTCTTCCTGGGAACCAAGGTTGAGAACAACTCTTGGAGATCCATTTCATGGACAGAGCACAGCCAGTTCTGAGGGGGGGACTCCAGAGAATGGGCTTGACCTGGGGGGAAATTGCATCACCACTTGTCCTCCTAATTGGTGCTTTTTGTCACTCACGCTAATTTCCTAAAACCTATAAAAATGTAGGGGTGGGCTTTTGTGGACATCTTTCCATAACTGCCCCTGAAGGCCTTCAAATAAAGATCTGCTCTTATATTACCTCCTCACTGAAGTTATCTCAAGTTTGATTTCCAGGTTGGGAAAAAGGCATCACTGGCTTGTGCAGAGCTCATAGAGCTGGGAAGGCACTGGGGTCTGAAGGCAGCAGGAGCTGCAGCCCCCTGCCAGCCTGCCAGTGAGGATCACTGCTCTGCCTTAATGCTTTGGGTTTAGTTTGGTTTGAAATACTTGAATGTTCAAGGAGACCCTGAACTTAATTTAACCAGACACCAGCCAGTGATTTATTTCTTCCAGAACATGAGATTATTGCTTGAAATTTGAAATGTTTGTGTGATTTTCATTTCTTCTTGACCTATGTAAAATCCCAGTCAGTCACCCAGAGGGGAAAAGTTCCTTTCCTAGTTAGAACTGCATGTTGACATCAATTAAGCAGGATGAGGACCTTTAACCAGACCACTGTGAAGGTGAATATAATGAATATTCAATACAATCTAACCTTGCAAGATGTGAGTGGGAAGACACTTAAAGAAACTGCAGTCAGCTGTGTCATCCATCATTTTTCAGATCAACATTGCATGGATCAGTTAAATTCATTGCTATTGTCTGTCCTATCTCTCAAAGTCTCCAGTCACAGATACCTACAGATAGATTGCACTCCTCCTGCAATAATTAGTTTTTCTTTTAAGGGCCATGTATTACCCTTCAGGTTTAAATTGCATGAGGATGTCTGCAATCCCTCTAATGATTGATATCAAGCTCCTCTCAGTTGCAGTGGGTTAATAAAGAGTAACATGAGCAAATATAAGCCATGGTTATAAACAGTGAGTGTATTACAAGCTCACCTTCAAGCAATCAACAGGGCACTAAGGAGAAAATATTCACTAGGCTGTGCCCTAAGCTGATCTAGGCAGCCTTTCCCTTATTTTACAGTTGTAATTTATTCTGCAAATTATGTGCTTTGGCTAACAAAAAGCAGTGTGAGAGAGGAGGGGAAGTGTCTGCCACGATTCCCTTGTGATCTCTTCTTGGATCTGTCTGCCAGAATGGCAAAGTGCAGACAGAGCACTGGCTCTTCTGCAAATGGGGAGATAAAGTGAGCATCTGCAGGATTTCCACTGACATTGATGTCACAAGTTGTGTGACAGAATTTAATCTGCCTTACAACAGATAATTCGAACTGTGAGACAATTTATAAGCTTCTGTGATGGCAGATAAGAAAGAGTTAATGGAACGACCACTTTTTCTGTGGAATGACCATTTTATCTCTCCACCTTCATTGCTTCTCTCACTGTGATTACAAAGCTAATTAGTGGCAGCTTTCCTAAAAGGCAGCAGCCCAGCCACAAAGGGACAGCCTGGCACCTGGCCAGAGAAGTATTTCAGGCAGGAGAAGAACAGAGCCACACATTGCCATGTTTCCCTGCGAGAGATGATGGGAGACAGAAGAATTAAGAGCAGCATTTGGCTGCCTGTCCCAGACCCCTCAGATTTGCCCCTGCTGAGAAACCCAGGTTTGGATTCTCTCCTTCTCCCCCAGGGGCGGAGGGAACAATCTCAACACGAAAGAATTAAACATCACATGGGAGAAAACCTGAAAACTGTGCATGGAACTGGAGGCTTCCGTGATTGATTCATTATTTTTAAACCCAGGATTAGGGAGGTCGCGGGGAGAGTGATGCTTTTTGGACGTGCAGGTGCTGCTGCAGGCACCAGGTGGCGGAACGGCCCCGGCTGCGGCTGCGGGGACTCCGGGATGCGATTCCACCCTTCCCATGGAATTCCGGCAGAGCGGAGGCATCCCGCGAGATGCCTCGCAACGAAACGCTCCGAAACGATTGTGGTGCCAACAATGCACTTAAAAAACTTAATTTTTTATAATATAACTTGAAGCATCCTTTCGTATCTCGCCACCTGGGCAGGACTAAAAGCCCGGAGAGCTGATCTGGAACATCACTGAGTTCTTACAGCTGAAGCTTTTTTGCAGCGTGGCCTCCTTGGTTCTTCATGGCAGAACGGAGTTGTGCAGTGGAACTGTTGGCAACGCTTGTGAATTGATTTTAAAAGTTACTTAAATAGATGCTGATAATAAATATCACAGGGTTATTCTCCAGTCTTGTGGTATATTTGCTGAAGTGAGAAATCCTTTCACATTATTGTCAGGATGCAGCTTTCCATGCAAAATCAATTCTGATGCTAACACTAGCATTTAGCTGATCTCAAAAGGCTGTTCCATTGTGTTTGTGAAGTCAGCCCCTTATTGCTTGTCTGTAGAAATTCATATACAATATGCTGAAACGTTTGCAGATAAATATCTCAGTGTACATCATTGCATCTCTTATTATGGAAATTGCTGTGATCATTTAGATGCAATAGATTTGGGACTCTCTAGTTAGCAACACAGTTTCTGTGGAATACATGAAAGAAAAATATTGATAGGTAAATTTGTTTCAGCAAAAGAAGAAGAATAGTAAAACCTAATAAAGCAAGGCTGTTCAATTAAAAAGTTAATAGTAAAGGAGACAGCTATTTATGGGAGAAAAAGAAAGCCACAAAATAAATTGAAGAAAATTTCAACAGTGGATGTTGACATACAAATTAAGTAATAAATGGGTTGAAAGGATTTTTGTTATTTATCTTGGTCTAAAGAAGCAAGTACATAATTGTAATTGACCACAGTTTAACCCATTTGCAGTTCACTGTTCAGTGAGTATTTTTGAGATAAGCAGTGCGAGTTGTAAAAGCAAAATGAGATAAATGTGACACGGCTTGCCTTAGTGGTATCTGAAGCATAAAATGTCTATCTTCAACCTATAACCCCTTAAAAATAGAGCTAATGTACGTGAACATGGTGCCATTCATTAGCATGTCAATGGTGATTCTCTAACAGGGTGCCATTAAATTACTGTGGTGATAATTGAGACATTAAAAAAAGACAGATGCTAGGTCTGCTTCTAGGCTCTTATAACCCTTTAGCAATTAAATTTCAGTGAGCTAGAATAACACAGCCAGAGCAAAAATTAACAATTGGGAATATTTTTCTGTAATATTCCCTATCTCTTACTGAATTATTATTTTTAAGGGTCCAAATTTTCAGTGCTTGCTTGATGTGATTTCAGTACTCTGAAATGGGCTGAAGGCTGGCCTGAAGGGGCTGCTCAGGATTCTCACAATGGGGATGAAAGGGACATGGATGGGAGAAGTTGTTAGAGGCTGTAGATTTAGTTTATTTTCTGCCTGCAAAGCATGGGATGGATGGCACATCTGGAGGACGTGCCAGGGCCAAACCTGCAGTGTCCAGAGAAGGCTCAGCTGAAAGCAAACAGGAGCAGAGTGAGAAGGAGAGGCAGCAGTGTGGGAGAGGGAACAGAGGCTCCAGTTTATGTCACTGTGGAGCAAAGGGATGGAGATTGCTGTGGTCCTGCTCCTGTCAGCCCTGCTGGCTGGCACAGTGACAGCCTGGCCTTGGTGCCACTCCTGTGGCTGACACAATAAAGGGGTCCCTGCTTGGGAAAAGCTGCTCCATCACATCCTGCACTTGTGGGACTGGGGCAGGACTGATGAACAAAAATCCCACAGCAAAAGCAAAACAAACAGATGTGAATCCCACTGACCCTCTGGAATCTGAATATTTTGTTTGAGAAATTTCTTTAAGCAAGTAAATTCATGCTTTCGCTATTCATTTACAGGGTTGTTTTTCTTTTCCACCTCTGGCCTTCCAAATTGTGACATAAAAATAAAATTTTTCTGTGTTAATTAACATCAAGGACAGGGGCTAGGAAGGACCAACTGAAACACCTTTTTTTCTCAGGCACTAATTGCCTTGTAATGAAGCATTTTGATACATTGACACAGAGCCACTGAATGCTGTAGAGCAAATATGGCATCATCAGGAGCACTGGCTGCAGCTGAAGCTGCCTGCTGTAGATGCTGCTGGCCCCAGGCATCTCTGTTGGCTTTCAAATTCTCTCCCAAATGGAAATCTAAATGCTGGGTATTTTGTTCAGGGCATTGAAAACCAAGCAGCACAGTGTGCAGTGCAGCACATCACTGTGTTCCTGAGACAGCTCCTCATGTAAATCCTCCTGTCAAACCTTGCAACTGTCAAACCTTGGGGCATAAATTGCAGTTTGTAGCAACCTTGCCTGTGTCTGAATGGCACAGAAAATTATAGTGAATGTCCTGTTTCCTTCTCAGTCCTGTTAGATTCTGGAGTACCAGCTGCACTTGCTGAGGTCTAAATTACGCATGGATAAACTTTTTGCTAACCTATGACCCTGCAGAATCTTGGGGATGGTAAATTCCAGGAACTTTCCAGGGAAGTGGACAGAGAAGGATTGAAGGAAAAGGCACCAAGTTCTCTTTTGCAATCCCCTTTCTTCCCAGGGAATGTAAATGCTGAAGTTAGCTTATTAGAGGCTTTGAATGCCATTGTGTGTGAGGGTTATTACCAGTTCTTACATTGGGAAAAGCTGGGTTTCTTTCCCTGCTCTGCAGTGGTTGTATTATCACACAAGGCACACTGAATAAAGCTGATATTTGTTGCAGTGGTCTGTTGGATGTCTGTCCAATGTGTTCTGATCTCTTCCAGTGTACCCAGTATTCCAAACTGCTCATAGCAGATTTTATGAAGAGCTGGCTGACAGCTGGGGGGTCTCTCTTGTAGCTAAATGAAATCTCAGGCCAAAAGATCAGCCACGTCCACAAGTTAGGAACTTCCAATTCATCACCAATAAATTGCAGTGTAAAAGATCTACCTGCAGAAGATGGTTCATACTAATGCAAATCATCTTTTTCTATGGGTTTCCTTTGAGGTTATGCCTATTTAGACCAACCAATATGAATAGTTGGCCTTATCTATAGAGCATTGACAGCATATGGTTATTAAAAAATTCATGTTGCTGTACTTTAAATCAGAGCGAGCATTAGCATCTCAAAAAGCATCATGGCATGGATTGAATTATCTGTAATAGCCTCAATATGGCAACACCTGGCTCTACAAGTGTCTGAAGTCAGAGCAGGCCATCTGTTAGTGGTCCAGTTGGATGCTTTCTAAGTACATCCTGCAAGAAAACAAGGACACTGGGGAATAAAGTTGGAGAGAGTCTGAGCAACCTGGACTCAGAATGCCCTGTAGGGAAGCAAAGGAGGAATGCATATTGCAAATAAGAGATCTCATTCTGTGTTTCAGTCTGCTGGGAAGGTTGGAGGCACTGTGAAGTTTTTAAATAAAAGCTAGATATAAACTTGGAGACAATCACCAGCTGTTCATTTCTCGTTTGGAGCATGTGGAGGAACAAAGGCACATTATAAACCAACAAAAGGTTTGAAACAGCATAGAGCAGCATCTGTGTGGCATGATTCCCACAACCACAGGGGCCTCTGTCTTTACAGATGAATTTCATAATGGTGATAAGAGACAACTACCTAATGTTACTGCCCAGAGTTAAAGATCTGTCCTTGTGCATGTCTGTACTAAGTCATGCTCTGCTCTGAACATATGTGGCTGTGTTCAGAGGATGTATGCAGCAGAGCTGTGCTGGGAGGAATGAGCCTTTACCCAGGCAATGCTGGCTGTAGATCCTCTAACATGTAAAAGCTGCTGCTTGTGGTGTTAAAGCTGAGCTCTAATGCCTTTGCCACGTTCTTGGGGATTGGCAGCACGGCCCCTGGCACACAACTGTGTGCAATTAACTCACTGTGCTGGCAAGAGAAGAGCCCAGAAAAGAATACAGAGCACCAAAATCCTTGAGGTCCTGGCTGGCTGTTCATACTGAAGCGATGGGCTTGCAGACACCACCTTTTCTCTTAAGGCAGAGGAGAGCAGAGGAAGGGTTGTGTGTGTACCCCACCTGGGCTGACCAGCTCTCTTGTTCAGGCTGTGTTTCCAAGGTGATCTCTTCCCCAGCCGTGCATTCCACATGGGAAGCACTCTGGTGCATTAACACAGCTTGTGTGAGACAGATTCCCTCAGCACAGACCCTGAGCAGAAGGGCAAGCCAGGATACTGCTGAGAGAGTCAGAAGCAGACATGCTGTCAGACCCCTGAGTGCAGGAAGGAAAGAGACTTTTTACAGAGAAGCTGTGATGTCACACAAAGCTGTTGTCTCCAGAGGTGGCACTGAAAGCTGCTTGCTCTAAGAGCAGGCCTGGAGGAGGTTTGCCCACTGAGGATATGAATAGAGGCTCTGGTTTCACTGTTTTCTCTTTGAGCTGGCAGGTCAGAGCTTTTGCTCTATTGGAAGGTTGTTTAATTTATGTTCTAACAAAACAGCAGAGATTTAGAGCTAGCTTTGTCAGCTTCTACCCCACCTGGCATCAGGAGGTGATTCAGCTCCTGTGTGTCACTTAGTGAGCAGCCTTTCCTTTTCTAGCAAGCTCAGCTCTGGAGAGCACTAATTTCTTTCCACGGAGAGCACTAATTTCTTTCCACAGAGAGCAGAACATAAGGGATATCTATCTCCCTGTCTGTAAGAGAGCAGGCTTGGAGGGGTGAGGCTGCTGCCCTTCCTGTCCTTGTGGCACTCCTGCTGGTTTCAGTTCCTCAAGTGATGGTACTGTGGCACATTGGATGGAAAGGGATTCTCTCTTATTGATGTTCTCAAATGCCCTTAATACCATAGGTAAAGGAAGGCCACCCTGAACAGGCTGTTTTCACATATTCTCTTCACATAAAATTAATTCAGTAACACCAATTTTATTATTTAGGAAAGGCTAAATTGCAAGTTGTCTACACATTAAGGTCTGTGTTCTTCATGTAAAAACTCCCCCCACCAGCACTTGAAAGGAATTTCAATCCTGCCTCTCCAGGTGTGAGCACATGCCCAAATTTGCCACGTGTACAGGGATAGCACAGTGAAACAGGAACATAAATGTTCTCAGTATGTGAATCCAGTTCTTTTTTCCTGGCTATAATTTGGATAAAAACCAGTAGAAATACTGCCTAGTGTATTAAATAATGGGAATAACATTGTCACACATGAACTTTCCAATTGCCTTGTTGAGGAGCACGTGGCCTCAGCAGCAGCACAGCAGGAGCAGCACGATCTGCTCAGGCTGCTCTGTCAAAAGTGAAACCAGCCTGACTGGGTGGAACTGAGAGCCTTTACACTGACAAATTTACTCAGTGTGTGCAATGCTGGATAATGATGATTAACTTGGTGCTTAGCTGAGATATCAACAGCAAAAGGGGAGAGATAAATGTGTGCCTTGTAATAAAAGGAGGAAAAACCCCACCTTTTTTTCCCTTACATTTTTATTGGCATCCATGCTGCTGTAATCCAAGCTCCTGAGCTTTACATTTGCATTTAGCAAAAGTTTCCAGGCCACCTCCTCTACTCTGAAATGTATCAATGAGGAGATATGTCCTGATGGCATCCCCTCCTCTGGAACACAGGAAGGGCTGAATGGCAGCTGTCTCTGCAGACAGAGCTCATCCTTGTACTGTGGAAGAGCCAAATGCTGATTACAGAGGTTTGGATTTGGCAGTGCCCCTTCCTGCAATCCCTGAACAGGATGTGTTCATGAGTAGAGACCTGTCATTCATTCCAATGTTTTCCCTTATTTGTTGCAGAGATCCCAACATTCACGTATGTTTACCAAATGTATAAAATTATACTGTTGTGATTCTGCATTGGAAACCATTTGCTCCTGTGAGAAAGAAAATGGAAATTACACAAAAAAGAAATGGCAGGACAGCTTAGAATTTATCTGTTCTGTTTTAACAGGGGATTGATCAGCACTTTAATTTTTACTCTAAAATATTTTTTGTGTCAGTCTTGTGATTTGAATGCTAATCTTACTCACTGAAAGATCCTGTTATGTTGTCTTGGTGTGGAATATAGCAGGCAAGTGCCTATATTGATTTTAATGAATATAAAAAATGCCAGGGCTTCAAAGCTTTCATTTCCACAGCTTTCATTATCTGCTCTCTATGGAACATGCAGATCTTTTTTGTGGTCTTTTTGGTGTCTTATATGAGAATTTAGTGACTTTCAGAATCTAATCAGAATATTTAGGTCATAGTTGATAGATTAATGCTTTTCTTCATGGTAAAGTATTTAGAAGAAGGAAATATTAAAGAAGGAATTTTAAATATAAGTGAAACTTGTGGATTCAGTTTTGGTCAAGAGTGTGCAACAAATATTTCTATGCAGGCTAGAGTTGATCTGCAAGTCTCCACAAAACGCATGAAAGCCATTTTTTGATTTGAATGTGCCTGGGGCTTCACATCAAGTGTATATCAGGCCTGAAAGTGCTTTTCTTTTGTGCAAGAAAGCCCAGAATCTGATGACAGGTTAGAGCTGTCCATCTACCATGATCTGTGCAGTCTGTCTTACCCAGCAATGGCAGCCTCTCTGTTCAAAGCAGTCACCTTGCCATGAAAAATTATAAATGCTTAGTGGGCCGTGAACAAATGGCACACAAGTCTTCCCAGCTGACAAACATGAAGGAGAACAGTTCCATGGAGAAGGTCTCCTGGACTGGTACAGCCCAACCATGTCTTTGCTCAAGCTTCATTTTTATGGGAAGCTGTCATGGGACCATGATAACCAAGTCATCTTCTGTGAAAACACTGCTGCTTTGGCTGCTGTTTGTCAAAGATCCGTTACAGGTGATAATGAAAAGCGCTGGCAGGATGTCAAATGTGTGTATAGTCACCCTGCCAGATCATGTGTGTGAAAATCACAAGGAAGCAAAACTGTTTTTCACACATGTCTTTCTCCATTTGACCTGCCTCTGGGTGGTTTGAGGAAAGAAACTCCTCTCTATTCAAGGCTATAGGTTATTTTAATAAAGAAAATATGGGTTTGCCCTTCCTAGTATTTATACTTTGAAATCAAAGTACAAATTTTAGATTATGTTAAGGGTGATTATCCCTTAAACCTGTGTTTTGTATTGTTCCGCACTTTATATTCTCATTTATGGTCTACTGAACATGTGCGTGCTGTTATCATTCCAGGCTAAGTGCAGTTCCACATCCTTAATGAAGCATTAATGTAGGAGGCAGTAAAGGATGCCTCCACTACTTGCTTAATTAGCTTTTTCTCTACCACCACTTCCCTGCTACTTCAGGCAGCTGTAACGTAGAAAATAGATCTATTGGCATTTTCATTACAATATTTCTGATAACTTGGGAAGAGCATCCTAATTTACTGCCTAGATGGACCCATACTCCACAGTGTGGGAGGATTGTCACTGCACTCCCAGCACACACAGGGACTGTGGTAACTTCATTTCACTCCCCACGAGTGCCAAGGTCATTATTTGGGAGCTGAGCTTGTTGCAATGAATGCCTAAGTGGGAATGAAGCTGGGTATCCAAGCTTGTCCCCTTTGATTTCAGTAATTGAGGTGAAAGTGAGCCCAGCCCCAGAGCACCTTGCTTTCTGGAGAGGAGGGGGTGAAATCCCCCAGCTGACTGGCACGGGCTTGCAGTGACTACAGATTTACTGATTCCATAGTGGAGATGAGAAGGCAGCTGCAGCCAGGGGCTGAAAGGAGCAGGAGTAGCAGGTTAATCTGCTGTGCTGAGAAGTGCTGCTGCTGGCTTGGAAGGGTCAGCAGAGCAGCACGAGGCTGCTCTGCCCCCCAGATTGCTGGAATGACAGCAGTCCTGAGCTATGGAGTGCAGCTGTTTGAGTGACAGCTGGAGATAGGGGAGCTGATCTCTGGCTGGGAGGAAGAGTCTGCTCTCCTGATAAAACAACCATAGCATGGCTCTGCTTACAGTGGGAGAAGGTTGAAAACACTGAAATAGAAGGAGTTATATGGTTTGGAAGCAGATTAAACATGCATTCCTATAAAAGTCAGGGCAATAAAGAGCAAAGGATCGTTTGTATATTTGGGTTTTCACGATGTTTGATGAGCGTTCACATTGTGGTAGTTTGTGGGTGGTTTCTTGTCCAAATGAATGGAAAAGGGACAGACAGGAAGGAAAATTAGGGAGTAAAATGTAGAGTAAGGCATTTCATGGTCCTCACACGAGATCACAACAGTTTCTTTTTCCTCTGTTTTGGTAAGATTGAAGAAGTCCATCATGAGTCTGCTGAAACTTATGCACTCTACAGAATTTCCTGCAGAATGTTTTTTTAAATGAAAGGGCAGAAGGAAGAGAACTGTAAGTAAATTACAATTTCTTGCTCATTCTTTCCCTCTAGTCTGTTAAAATCTGTTGTGCTCTCTGCAAAGAAAAATGCACTGAGTTGTATTCCAACTGGGACGAACACTGGCATGAATATATTCTGTAATTAATTGCTGTTCAGTCAGTGTCTGCTGGACAGAGCAAACACCAGGGCCTCAAACCCACCCTGGCTGGCTCTGAGTGGGCAGCTGCTCTTTTGTCAGCTCTGGCATAGATTGTACCTCATTGGGGGCTTCTTAATCACTGTTAATATCTTACAATATCCTGAGAGACAAATGTTATCTGAAGCTTGCTGGAATATTGTGCTGCCTTTTAATGACAGGCAAGAGACCCCCACATAGGAAATATGCATTTTGCTGCATCTGCTCTAGGTGAGGTTGAAATTGGAAGGTAACTTTAATGTTTATTTGTTTTGTGGTTTGTGCTTGGTTTTGTTGTTGTTGTTTTTCTGCTTTTGGTCCCTGTAGCTTTGCTAAGATGTAAGGAAAGGTTCTTCTGTAGGTGCTCAGTCTAAAATAACAATGTAGATACGGGGTTTTAATAAGAAGCAGGGGATTTATGCATATCCCTGTGTGTGTACTCACCTTGAAGGTTTAGTATTAAATATTTTATGTTTTCTATTCCTGTCTCTAGTGTATTTGAGTGTAGACTAGAGGCATGGTAATTATAGAAAACAGAACAAGTAACATATGCCAACAAGGCAGAGAACTTCAATAGGCTTCTGTAGCAACATAAAGGATAATGCTTAAATTTTCTGCAGAATAAAGTCAAGGACATAACCAATATTTCATTATCTATGTAGCCACTAATGGCTACAGTGACAATTAAAGATTATTCTTCATTACAGAATTTCATCAAGGCTGTACATGTTCAGTTAAAACAAGTACCTTCCTAAAATTTAAGTAGGTGCATTTTATTGATCCAGTCTAAGCAATCACACAGTCTCACTCATGCTGACAGTTATTTCATAATGTATACTAATTAGCAGTGTATTCAAATAACTGCAAGTCACTGGCTATAAATTAAAATGTGACTTGATAAACATGATTGTCCTTATGCATTATCTAGTGCTGTCAAGGAATCAGGATTTTACCTTTCTCCTTCTATTAATTAAAACCAAATGAGGATACAGGCGAAACAGGCTGCAGCCCTGTGCCACTGTCTATGTAAAGTGTTACCATCATTACTTCACTTTAATCTTTTAAGTACAAAATTTGTGGAACATGGGTACTTATTAACCTTGTTGGTGAAAGGAGGCTGGTTTTGAGATCCTTAAATATAGGGAAAAAGAATCCCCACTCTGAGGGGATGATGACAGTGCTCTCATCCACATGTTTCTATGTAAATCTAATACTGAAACAAGGTGAAATCTCCAGGAGTCATAAACTACTGGATAATCCACTCTACTCCCAATGGGAAATTAGGCTGGAGGCAAAGCTATCCTTTACCAAAGCCTATAGAAGCCAGCAGGAGATTTTCACCTGTTCCAGTGGGTTTTGGATTAGACCCAAGTATCTTTTGAAACCAATGCATGGTGTATGTTCTCTGTAAAATCCAACTGCTCCCAGGCAGTCTCCTCACTTTGGCTCTTTTTTGCTCACAGGCACATCCAGAGCCCACATCTCCCTGGCAGGGGTGGAGTCACCTGAGTGTTCTCTGCTCCTGGGCCACACATATCAGGGATTTTATCTTGCCTTTCTCTCCTCAGTACAGCAGCACAACAGGAGAGATAAAGCCAAGATTACCAACGTGCTTTGGGGCTGCATCATTCATTCCACACACTCATTCTTGCCACAATGAAAAAGAAAATACTTGGCTTAAGGGCCTGAGTGCTCACATCACCTAATTTGATGCTATTATTGTTTGACACTAATAGGCTGCTCTTACGAAGAGCATGTGAAGAACAACTTGAAAAAAAGCATTTTGTTAAGAATTGTGACGTATAAATGAATGAACAGCCTAGGTGAAATTTAGGTTCCACTCTTTCCCCTTGTCTTCAAGAAAGACATTATTCCACCTGCCTTCTTGTAGTTTCCCATCAAGCTTATCAAAGACAAGAAATTAGTAATATGAATAAAGTACCCTTCCATTTTCCACATTCCAGAGGAGATCTGAGATCAAGAAAACAATAACAAACTCTTAAGGGCAAAACCATATTTCTCATTTTTTTATGCAGGTTTCTCAGGCTTTGGTGGTGGAGGAGGAAGTGTCTGCTCTTTTGCTGTCATTTGCTTTATTCTCTACCCTGAGGAAAAATAAGGAAAATCTGGAAACCTGGAAACCTGGAGAGTTGCAGAGGGACAAAAAATTATGTTTTGGGCTATACTTTGAATGAGGAATGACAGAATCCTCAGTGTTGAAAATGATATTACTGCTACATTTCAGTTCTTTCAGATGCAGTCTAAAATTAATTAGGATTTCAAATGATATTATTTTTATTCCAAATTTATATCAGTATGCAAGTCCAATGCCTTTATCATATGTATTTCTATATCCCCTGAAGCTATGTTTCAATGGATATGTAGAATGTTGCATTCATTTTCCACTTTTTACCTCTACAAAACATACTTTTCCTCTGCATTAAAGTGCTGTGGTTTTTATAGGGGGTATGCCTCAGAAGTTGAATGTAAATATCTCTCTAGTAAAAAATCAATAATATTGATGTTTTGTATTTCTACTGTGTTAGTTTTTCCTATTTTAGAAATGTTTACAGGCAAACAGTAAATGTAAATACTTTAATATGCAGAACAGCTCTGTCTCAAATATTGCCTATATTTGTCATTATTCTAATATAAACAACATAAAGGTATTTATTACACAGACCTGCCCAGTAGTATTTTCTGTTTCATAAATAAATTATGCATAATACATTTTTCACTCTTGAAAAGGTAATTAAATACTACTTTCAAAGAAGAAAATAACTGATGTAGATAGAATAATAATTCAGTTTCCTTTCTCTTAATGAAATAGGATTGGAGATTTTGCATTTTTCTTTGTATGGCTTTTTTTCCTAGACTTCCAAACTTTCCATTAACTTTACATGTCTCCAGATAAATACTTTATTGCATCTATATAAGGAATACCACACCTACACGTAATCAGCAGTAGTACAAGAATTTCTTAAACAATTTATTTGAATTACCTGCTTTTGCTTTGTGGGAACATCTTTCTGTGAGGCTGAGAATTTTGCTGCAGGCTTCAGGACCAACTTTGCTATCCTTTCACCTTTACTTTTCTTAATAGATGACCCTTGGCAAAGCAGCTCTTATGGAACTTATTTTTTCACTGCTCCTTATATTCTATTGTAATATTCCATATTGGCTGGAGTGAAATAACTGTGTGCTTAATTTCCCTCTCTTTCTCTGCCTCCCACCTTTGTTGCCTTATTGTGCCTCTCTTATTGATGCCTTTTATTATTCCATCAAGTCTCCCAACTTATTCATAAGTCTCTAGAATGTCTCTTTTCAGTCTTCTCCAAGCACAAGAAAAAAGAACAAAACCAAGATAGTCCAAATTTTATGTTGCTCTTACCCAATGCTTTTACTTACCAGGGGACTTAAATTTGTGACAGAACCAGCAGCTCCCCCCATCCCCATCTCAAACATTCAAACAGAAATTAGCATTTCTTTTCTTGCTTTTTAATAACCTCACTTGCCTGAACACAAATCTTCTGCATCTGAATGTGTCCCCCTATCTTTGTGTCAAACGACTTATTGCCACTAGAATAAATTATGGGCTGAGCTAGACACCAGCAAAGAATACCCTTTTGTGGCACTTTTACTGCAGGAGATTTCTGGGCCTGAATGTGCTTCTGCCTCACGTCTCAACAGTGAGTTAGAGCTGGCACAGTCAGTTTTGTGTTGACCTAATCCACACCGAGATTAGTGAAAGCAAAAGTGATCAAAAGGCAAGCAGTGAAAATTGTGGTCGGGATCCATGAGAGAAGACCCCAGATTTTATTGGTTTTGCCCCTTCTCTGCTAAACTCAGCTCGATTCTGGCCCACCAAGGGCAGGTTTAAGTTAGCCTTGGCCTCCTAAAAAAGATCTGACTATGCAAAGCTGCCCACCAAGCTGCCCCTTGTGGAGGGGGATGGAGATGAACAAGGGCTGCTGGTTTGCACATGTCCATACTCCTGGTGGTTTTTAATAAATGAGATTAATCTCTTGCAAAGTGGTGGTGAGCAATGTCCTGGAGCTCTGGAGCTCTGATTTTGGCAATTGGGCACTATCATCCTTGGAGAGGAAATGGTGGCATAGGTGCTGTGTCTCTTTTCACCTGCCAGTTATGTAAACAACTTTCAGCCCTAGTTTAGCTGGATATTTTGGAGATGCAGCACTGACAAACAAGGCATTTTTTCCAGGGTAGAAACTCTCCTCCTATGTCTTAGGGTAGTTACCTGGGATTGTTCAGATTTTGCCTAATCTTAGTGCTTTATAATAAAGTAATCTGTAAAAGTCCTTGGACTTTGTGTAGCCCTATAGAAAACACTGAAACTGATTTCAGATTAAAGCACTGTTCAGTAGGAAATTATGTGAGAGAACTGAGGCACTTAAAGGATTCATTCATATTGAAAAAAATCTGATTGAAAAGAAAAATAATTCATCTGAGACCACTGATGGGCACTTTCCCTTTCTCACTAACCAATGTAGAATAAAAAAAATAATCAGCTTTCTTCAATCAGATGGAGAGTGATCCTTGATGCAATTGTGTTTTCACATTGTTGCTTGTGTAGTGGATTGGTACTGAATGAAGCTTAGCTCCCCAATAGCAATGTGGGAAATAGTAAAGACATAATTTTTTAAGGCTACATAAAAAGTACTTAAACCAGTATGGGCCTGGTTTAACTTCCAGCCCTACATTTGTTTTGGAAAAGAAAGCGGGAGGTAGAGGCAAGAAATATTTTTGTGAGAGAGATAATTGCCAGAGGAGCAGGTAGTGTTAGTTCCATAATCTGACCTTTTGGACATTACTCAAAGCCTGCAACACTCACTGGAAATATTCCCATAACCTTCCCTGAGCTGTAACCTGGATCAGGTCTGAGCCAGCAGGAGATGCTCAGAGCTCTGGACTAACCTGGCTCTGCACACCCCCCAGTCCTGCACCTGTAAAGAAATAAAAGAAAGCCCAGCAGAGTCACAGGAGGCTGCCTGGGGAGCCAGTGCTTGGCTGGTTTTGTACAAGCATTTGCTTTTTAAGGACTTGCACTCTGGAACCTGGGGAAAGGAACTGGGAGTTTGATTTGTTTGACAGCATTTCCAGCGTGTCCATCTCTATAATTCAACTTGATGTCTCAATCTGAACACGTTTTTTTATTCTTGGTGATTGGGAGAAAGCTGTCACCCAAGGTGCCTGCTAGGAATTTCCTAATTAACATGCTAATCAAGATTTGCCTCAAGGTGTTGCTTAGAATCATTAGTAATACAAAGAAATAGCTAACAGACGTGTGGCAGGACTGAAGAAAAGAATGTGTCCGGAGAATATTGTCTGCTTGTACCAAAACCATCAAGGAAGCGCAAATAACTAATTAATTAAACTGGGTTATAGTGAGTCACGAGGCCTCATGAAGTGTCCAGTCTTAATTAGTTAATATTGGATTGTGCTTTGAGGCAGGAGAGTGTCAAGCTCTGGAGAGAGCCCTGGGATGGTGCCTTAGGTAGGGGAGAAATTTTGGAAACTCTCTTGTGACAAAGGAAAGGGGTTTGGGAGTGGGGCTCTGCAGGGCTCTGGGTTGTGCTGCCTGCAGAGAGCTCTGAGAGCTTCAGCTCAGCTGCTCCCTGCTGGCACTCGGAGCCAGATCGTCCAAGGTCGGTGTCCTCATCAGCATCCCTGTAGCATAATGTGGATAAATAAATGAGCATTTTTCACTCAGCTAGAGACTAGTTCTTATTGCAGCTGTGTTTTATCACTGCTGCTATCATGTCCCTCCAGGCAGGGCTGTGCAGCGAGGCTTTTCACACTGGGTGTGAGTTCTGTGTTTAAACAGCACTGTCAGGTTAGTGTAGAGGAATTCCCTCTGGAGGAGGCCAGAGAACCCACAGCTCAAAATCCAGGTTCCTCTACAGTATCACGAGATATTTACCTAAACAACAGGGCTCTGGAATGAGCCAGCTCCACAGATGGCAGCAGGCAGGCAACCAGAAGCACTGGCACTTCCTTCCATGGAGTTACAAATAGTTTGTAATGTTTTCCACATGTTAGCATAGGAGGCACCTTAGAAACGTGAGTGATAAATGGCAGCACCACAAATTATTTCTGTTATAAGGAAGAGCCTTTGCAGGCAATAATTCTGGCACCTGTATCTATTAGCAACAGATTAGTGGGAAGCTTGAAAACAAGACAGGGTGGCATAATAAGGTTAATGATCTCACCATGCACCTAAATGCAATCATCTGGGTGGAATTTACATTCTAATTGACTTTGTGAGAAATCCTTTGGTTGGTCACTGAGGGCTTGTGGGGAGTATAGCTTTTTTTCTTTGTTACCTGGAAAAGAATTAGGGATTAATGTTGAATTTAGCTTGTTCAGAGTTATGACAACAGAATTTGGAAGATGTTGAGAGTCTCTTAGGGAAGGCAGTCAGCTGCCACTTAGGGTTTAAGGCTAAATTTGCTCTCAGTTTTTCACAATACAAATCTGACCACATTGTAAAGTATTGAGGTCTTTCTTGTGGTAGTATGCTGGACTACAAGGTTTTGTTATAAGTACTAGTTTGTGTTAAAAAATGGTGTGGAATGAAATATTTTTTTAAATCCAAAGTAGTCTCTTATAACAAAGCTGTTTGACCTGTACTATTTAAGTTATAAAATCTGACTTGCTAGTCAACCATTATGCCGGTGTAGTTTTCTGAGATTTTGATACGTGTTCAGTGACCAGTAACATATGTGGACATTAACAGATGTTTAAATGTTCTCACTGTTAGGGCCTATTGCAGTTTAAGTAGAATATCACAATCCTTTAGATAAAAACCCTGCGCATTAAAGCTGTATTTATGTGGTTTTCTTTGCTGCGCACCTCGTTTCTCATATCACCAGGAGGTGACAGGCTGCAGCAATCAGTGCACACAAGGGGACTGTGCACAGCCTTGGAAACACAATTGCTTTGTTCTTGGCCTGTACTTAACTGTTTTTCAGTGTAACAGCAGGGGTTTATATTTTGATGATTTGCCTAAGAAATATAAAAAGGAAGTTACAGACTCAATGTCTGTGGAACTATGTGGCTGTTAAAGATGTCTGACAAATTATAACAATTTGTTGGGAAAGAAGTGGTAATGACACAAACTCGTTTTACTAGCCTGTGTTTGAGTAGCAGTGGGTCACCAAGGTCATGGACATTTTGCCTTATCAGATCATTGTTTAGGGAAATAAGCAATAATGGCTGTAAATTGCATGTGTGTGGATCAGGGGAGGAGAAGGTGGGCAGTTATGGATGAAATTATTTTGTATCCTGTGGCCTGTCTTTGCTTGTCAGCACTGGCAGGTCTTTAATCAAAATTTCATCATTCATAGGAGACCAACAGCTTCTGTACTTTTAATTCAGTTGTCCTTGCTGTTTCTGGGAATATGTCTCAAACCAAGGCTGGTAGAAATCAGGATCAACAGCAGTTCTGTAGTTGCACAAAACACTGAAAGGAGTTTGATGTCACTGAAGTGGTATTGCAGAATATGGAAATCTCTTGATTAAGAGCATGAGCAAGCAGTTTGGAATTGTTTTTAACTTTAATAAATACAAACACAGAAAAATTACTTGCAGCCAACTATATTATCTGTTGACAGACTACTGGCTTTATAAGCTCACTGACCTGGGTTCATCACTGTGTGTTTTATTGTGTGTTTTTCTATAAATACCATTATATATGCCAAAACATGAAAACTACTTTTTACTGAATTTAAAATGACTTTCAGAATTATCTGGATATTTGGGAGGTTTTTGTTTATACTTGTGATATTTGGGGTACTTTACAAAGCCCCAGTACTCTGGATAAATGAGTATTTTCCCTTTAATCTTGCTTTCTGTATAAGATTTTAAAACTTTAGGAGACTTTACTAGAGAATGTAATATTTTAACATATTTCCTGATTGGAAAATTATAATTATTTCAGTTTTAATATAGATTATTTGAATATGGTTTGTCTTTCATTTAAATTTTTCTATTTGAGTGATCTCATTTTTATTCAAAATCTTTGAAATTTTCCAGACATGATTCAACCAAATATATTTTGTCATATTCTTCCAGTGTCTGCCTAGTTTCATTACTTTGCAAAATAGTTATTGCAGAATCACTTTTCTTTTCAGCAGAAGTAATCTGTGAATTATTTGTGGACAGGAAAGAACTTTCTCAAAACTACTCCAGTATTTAAGATGATATCTCTTGCTGTTCACATAGAAAGAAATATAGTTCCATAAAATCAGGACTATTGCAGGAATCTCCATACTAAGCAGGGAAAGGGAAAGTATGGATTATTTGTAGGTGTTATTTCAACTTTAGTGCATCTAACCAAACAGTAATCTTCCCTAAATTACAGCCAGGCAGTTTGTCCAGCACCACTGGGTGAAATTACTTATGTCTACCAAGGTCATTACCTTTTCTTGTTATCTTAGGTGGTGAGAACCATGTGTTAGCTCCTTTCCCAATTTATTGAGTTTTCCCCTTGTAGAAAGATGTAATGCCAGTGTGCTTACCCTGACTGGATACATTTATATGTATGTATTTTTATGCTCCAGGTGACTAGGACTGCTGAAGCATTATTTCTCCAGTAAATCTTGAAAACCCAGATTGAGAAGAGTGTATTACTACTCTGAGACCTCTATCATTGTTAGACTTACCTTGTTGACTGCAGCTGCTCAGACCTGCATTATTTTGTATCTCTATTTTAACATCACTTGGATTAACAGAGGATTGGAAGATCACTAGCAGCATATTTGTTATTTGCTTTCCAAAAGATTGCTGGCCCAGCTGTTTTTCACTTGCATGCTTGGTTACAATATGTGAACTGCAAAAGACTGCCTAATGTCTCAAGTGCACAAATTAAAACAACAGCACATGATACACCAAACCTTATCTGCAGTTGTTCAAAATACATCACTGTTGTATTGTGTGACATTTTAAAGCTCAGTTGTTGCCAGTTTATCTCCAGATATGATGCTTTGGATATTATACTTCCTGCAGTTAAATGAAAAATCCAAAATCCCATGCACAGGGTGGGGTGAGAGGAGTAATATTTCTATTTTGAAATCTTGATTGATACCAAAGATTCATTGTGCTTTATAAAAATTTTAAAAGTCCATCATCCTTTACCTATTTGCATTGCTCATTGTCTTGCTTCTTTTTCAATTTGCAGTCCTAGCAAGTGCCAAGTAAGGGTATTGCATCTGTAGTTAATATGAATAATTACTGAACTGCCAAGACTGATCTTGGAATCTCTATGAATGAGCTGCAAGAGTTGATAATCCTCTTTTGTTTTAATTAATTACAGGAAAATAATCTGCTAGTCTCTTCAGTTGTTTTCAAAGTCAAAAAAAAAAGCAACAGGGTCTAATTTCAGTTAAATCTTAAAAGGCTAAAACCCTCCATCAAATCAAAAAACAACCTGAAAAGAACTCTTGATACAAATATTCCCAGTATTTAATATTTGCCTACAAACAGAAATTTAATTTAAATAAACTATACAGACTTAAAACATAACTTGCAGCTTACTTGCTTAGTGTCTGAGTTCCTTTGGGGAATCTATTGTGTTTTAGGGTGACTTGTTACAAGGTTCTCCCTTCTCCCTCAACCCCCCAGGGCAATCAGCCCTTTTTGTAGTTGTTTCCTGTTCATCTTGGAAATGCTCTGTTGAAGCTGCTGCATTGTTAATGAAAACTCGCTGTGTAGTGCCCAAGATACTCTCCTTTGAAAAAGGAAATTAAATTTTAAAAGCTTAATTAAGATAATGCTGAAGATCTGGTTTACCTACAAACAAATGGTATCAGAGTTAAGGGAATGGATGTCGTGCCAAAGAGATTCCAAGACAGACATCTTTCAGCTGATCTGGTGCTGGTTTATTTGTAAGCAATTGTGTAGCTTTCTTAATTATTTCTCATCACTAGTGAGATAGCAGATAATTTAATTTGTGATATTGCTGACAGAGAGGCTTCCTCATTACCACCAAGTTAATTTGTGCTATTAAATGTGTCTGTTACCTTCCCACTCAAATTATGAGCCATTGTGGGATGTGTCCTGTTGCAGAGCAGCTCATTCCATGAACACTTGCTAATTACAGAACTACAGTGCAGCCTGTGTTTAAAACATTTAAATTTCAGAGAGTTCTGAGGACCCAGTATGAATTAAGAAATTGCTGGGTGAACTTCACTTATGGGATTTTTGATCAGTAGCCACAGTTCCACTAGGACTCCTCTTGGGATGTGGTCTGGTGTGTACACACTGATATGGTATTAGTGGTTTGTTTATGAAGTGAATCCTGCCTTGTGTCATAGCAGGAGACATCTCATTTTAGACTTATAATAAGAAATTCAGGCCTTGCTCCAGGCACTCATCTTTAACTTCCCAACAGATGAATGCCTCAGTCTGAGAAGTCAATTAAGCTTCGTGACAGTTCCACTGGTTCTTCACCTGTTGATTACAAAAACAGGGCTGTCTGACAGCTACCTGATAAATCTCCTGTATTCTGAGGGACTGAAGAGCCCAAACTTATTTTACTCATTAAAATAACATAGAAAATATAAAGATTATTTCTCTTTTTTTGAGATAGTGTTCAAATACAAACTATATTTTACCTTTAAAGTATTGGTTTGTAATAAAAATATTGTTTGTTCTGTTCCTACAGTATAGCTGAAGGCTTATAAATAGCATTAAGAGGTGGGACAAAAGAAATTTAGGGTATTTGAAACCACTTACCAAGAACCAAAAACAAAAGTAAGAAGCACATGGTTATAATAAAGAGTGTAGTGTTCATGTGAATGGATATTCAGGTTTTGTTAACTGCCAGACTGGAACAGGACTCATAATTATGACCTCTTCTTTTTCCAGTCAGATTTTCAAGTGTAATTTTATAGAACAGAAGAAAACACAAGTGAATGGGGGAAAAGAAGGATGGCAAGAAGAAACATTTTTTGTCTTTAATACCTGTACTCTGTGTTGAATTTAAGCTTGGAAATGTTTAGGGCTTCATTCTCTTCTTGCCAAGGCTTGGGGTCTGTTCTCTGATCTGATCTCTGTTTCAACACACCCTTTAGGGGGAGTTAGTCATAAAACAGATCCCTGAAATAGAAGTAGTGGTGGGAGGGGATAGTTGAGCCTACTACAGCAAGAAAGGAAGAGCTTAAGTTAAAAATATGAAAGATGCAAGCCATTTCTGTGCCACCTCTGAGGTCTGTGAACAGACCTGTCTTTGTGGAAGCAGATGCAGCTCTGGGAAGTGGAGTGGGAAAGCCCCCGTAGGGCTCTCATTGTTGCACATTACACATCTCATCTGTGCCTGTGTCAGTCAGACAGGGAGGTTTCTTGAGGGAATATGTCAGAGTGACATTCAGTGACAACACCTGGAAATATAGCTCCTTATTAATGGTAGGCAAATCTCACAGGGCTGCCTCCTTTCCCTGCCTTTTCTCAGCCAAGTGAGGCAGGAATCCTCCCTGAAAGTGGTCACAAATAGGAGTCTAAGTCTCCTTATACTGAGAAATGTTCCATGTCAATGTGTCTTAGCCAGATAAACAGTATCAAGCAGAATTAACTTTAACATGAGGGAATACTGCAGTCTCTTGTAGGAAATCAATGCAGGCTCTGAAGTTTCTACTCACAAAGGCCCTGTGTTCACTGAACACAACTCTGCTCCATTGGACATATTGCTTTCTGTGGGGAAAGCCAAGGTTCCAGACCCTATTAAGCCTTAAGTCTCTAGTGAAATGAGTATTCCCCCTGGAAGAAAAATCAACATTTTCCCTTGCTTGCTTTTTTTATTCAGGCTAAATTTAAAGTCACAATTCATTTTTCTGTCTCTCAATCACTCTTCTGGAGTCAAAACAATCTCTCAGTTGTAAATGTTTGGCTCTAACAGACTGCAGCAGATGTGTTTCCTGATTAAAATATCTCCAAATTCATCCCTTTAGGTGCAGGAGCACACAGAGCAACACGAAACATCCAATGCTGGAGCTCAAGGGCAAGAAGAGTGGGATGTGAGTCACCATCCACGGCTGTCTGAGGCTGTGCATGGATGGCAGGCAGTGGATGTATGGAGGGAACAGTTTGCATGTCCCAGCAGTGACTCAGGCAGGATCTCCCTGTGCCTGAGTGTTTGCATGCACACACAGAATTCCCTGCAGGTTCTCTGCAGCAGCCTGGCTTTCAGTGGTGCTCACTCTCAGCACAACCTTTAACTCAAGGGTGCCTATGATCAGATTCTCCAGTAGAGTCTCTGGTTCTCCTTCCAGCAGCTGCTGTTCAGTTTTGCCCCTGTCCCTGGACAGCTGAGCATGTGGGTCCCACCCAGGCACTCCTCCAGCACCCACTCCTGCTCTTCACCCACTGCACCTTTGGCCTGGAGATGCTTTCAGTGACAATCACCTTCATTCCTGGAGATTTATGCACGAAGGGATCAGATTTTGGTTTGTGAGTGATAGGTCTTGCTAGCTCCCTGCACCCCCCTGTAGCCAAATCCCCTGTGGCAAACAGGAATGGTTTTTTATATTAACGAAAGAGCATGCCCTCTTGAACTTGTGGTTACAAAATACTATTGATATTTTTCTTTGTTTGCAAGTTTTGGAGGCTAGGGAAGAATTTCTCCTGCAAGTTAGACTGACAGGAGGCTCTGTGGACTCTTTCACTTTAGGTTAATTAACTGGGGGCTCTGGGTAGGGTTAAAGCATGGCATGCCTGGCTGTTATTTATTTCCAGCTCTTGGCTGGTATGACATCAAGCTGAGGGTCAGAAAACGACCACTTCCACAAGTGTAAGTCCTTTATCCTATTTGGCATCTTAAATAAGAAAAAGAAACCTGAGGTTCTTCCACCCATAGCTTTCAGGACACACATGGCCCTTCCCAAGAAAGATTTCACTTGGTAGGGGCAGCCAGCCTAGACAGTTTGGTATTTGGCAAACACCATGCAAAACAAAGGAAGCAGGGTTTTAGCCATCTCACTCAAATATTTGTACTTTTCATTCTGAAGTATATGCATTTGTCTAATTCTCTGCAATCCACTCTTCTCTGCTTTATACATTACTCAATTATTTGTATACGTTCCAATTTACCTTTAAAAGTCAGTATTTTTCTGCCATTCAAAAATGCTCAATTAAGAATTTTCATTTGAAGAATGCATGTGGCAGTTTTCCTGCCCTCTCTTCAAATGACTTATAACCAAAAGCAAAGTGAACCCCACATTTGAGTGTACCATTCTTCATTTTCAAGTTGACCAGACCATATTAAATCTTTGCAAAGGCTTGTGCTAGAAAAGCTTTTTCACTGGAGTATTTGGGAAATGTAAACAAAAAGAAGTATGAAAAAAGCAAATTGATATTCACATGACATTTTAAAATGTATTCTGCAGGCTCTCTGCTGAGATTAATTTTTTTTCTGTTACATCAATGGTATACAAAAGAAACTAAAGTAACGCCTGACACTAGATCAGATGTTTTTATGCCTAGCTACTCTTGCAGGTCTTGTGGGCAGATTTTTCCACTTTTACTGGTTTCAACTAGATTCTCTTAGAGTGGAGAAATGCCAGGTGACCAGGAGCAGGAGAGATGGCTCTTTATATTTTTTCCCCTGGAGTTTTTAGTATGAGTAATGACAAAGAAGATGGCAGCTGATACAATTTAGAACTTTTAATCCTAATGCACTTTCAGCTCAGTCTGGAATTGAAGGCAAGAAGACAGAGGCTTTTCACGTGTGGGGAACCTGCCTGAACATGGGCAGAATGGGAACCAGTAATATTCTTTCTCTCCCTTTGGTTGAGTTGTAGGAGATTCAAGTTTAAATTAAGTTTGGCTTGTTTATATCTTGATCCTGCCTTGTGCTTAAGCACTTTGAGATGAATATTGAGGGAGACAGTGAGAAGACACAGCTCAGCAGAACTGATGTATATATAGACACAGTCAGGGACCATTATGACAGAACTGAGCTATTTAGTAGCTCTCTTCTCTTTCACACTGTGTGCAGCCCTGGCATTTGATGACAGATGTCCCACAGGTGGAAATTAACTCCCATGAACCAGAAGTATGTAGGAACATTTTTGATCTCTGGGATTACCAGTTATGCAGGTATCAGTGTGTTTTACATAAACAAATCTGTTCCATGAGAAGATGTTGCCCATGCATGTTTATAGTTGGCTGATGGGGAAAAACATGTAACTTTACAGATCATTTGCTGAATGTCATCTGCAACACCTGGAAATAGGCTTAATTTTCTCAACCTTTATCCCTTCCCTAAATTTAAGATCAAACGTGAAATATCTGTTGATGTTTGCTCTCTGAGCTTGACTTTCCCTGTCTATAGCTCTGCAAGTGTCCCCTCCAACCAGGCAGGAGCACCACTGTGGGCCAATCCAGGACACCACTCCTGACATCAGCATCGATGTGCTTTTAGCTCCTGCTGTCAAGTGAAAACAAATTACCTTGATTTTTTTGGTTTGTTTTGGTTTTTTTTAATGGCAATTCCACTTACCCAGAGGTAAGTGAGATGAGAAATGTCATGTTGTTTTCACTTGCATGTTGTTGTTTGTCATTTTAAAATCCATAGTCAGATGACAGCTGAGACCCCATGAGGCAAGCATTTGCACCATTTTTGTAGTGTTCTGCCACTGCTTTCTTCTTCTGGCTTTTTAATAAAGGATAAATTTAAGGCAAAAAGTAAAGTCATTTGTAAACCCTTAATGCCCTTACCTGAAAAGAAAATGTTTCTGTAGAGCCTTAGTAAACCCAGGCTTAACAGAAGACTCTGAAGGAAGATATCTAGCTCTGCTTCAATAAAAAGAAACTCAAACAAGAATATAAATATATTGATGATGAAGATACTGATTGTTATAGTGGCTCTAATAAGTAGGAAGATTTAGCTGGGATGCTTGAGGTGTCTTGGCAGAACTGTGTGACTGACATCGCTCACATTTAATTTGAGATCTGCTGCCTTGTGTTTCAGCAAGAGAATACAAGGAGCAAGGAAAACAATGTTTGTGCCATTTTATGATCACAACAGTCCTGTGGAGTACATAATCCATGCCCTGCTGGGAGTGAGCAAAGCAGATTTATAAAGGAAGTTTTACTTTTCATTAGCCAATTTTCAGGACCCTGGTGGAGTTAATGACAGAATTCAGAGCCCATTGATCTCTGTGCAAGGAGAGTTAAGGGCTATGAACATAAGTGAGGAAGGCACCATGGAAAGCCTGCTTAGCCAGGAGGATGTGAAAAGAAGATGAAGAAAGACGAGGATCATCCAAGGGACTTTAGGAATACCTTGTGAATTCCTTTTCCTGAAGGCAAGCCATTGTCAAGACAAAACAGTTGGCAAGCACAACATAATAACACTTTAGGAGAACCTGGTTAGTCTTAAACAGGACCAGCTCTACCCTGAACCCAGAATGTTCAGAGAAAAGGCACTTTGAATCATTGGAATACTCACACATCTGGGCAGAGTCCAATTTGAAGAGTTTTAAAAGAAGCAGAGATTTAGCTGCAGGATTTTCTAGTAGCAATGTGCCCTGTGGCAGCTAAAAGAGACATGAAAGTCCAGATTCTCTTCAGGGTTACTTAAAAGGAAGCTCTGCTGCAAAGAAAGGAGAGACAGAACAGCTTCAGGAGATATCTTATTCTTGTAGGAGCATGAAGTTGGCAGGGTCAGGGAGTGCTGTTTGTGGTATCAGCCTTGGCCTTGTTGCCAGTGTTGGTTCTTTGAGTATCATGGAGCTTGAGGGCTCACGATCTCTGAGAGGTCTCTCACTTAAAGGGAGGTGCTGGAGAGCTCAAAGGGGCTCACTCAGGACTGTTTATGGGGTCACAAGGTGATTGACTTTGGTTATGGGTAGGTTTCCATCCTGGCCATAGCCCATGGCAGTAACTGGGCTGTAACAGCAGCACTGCTCCACTCGGGCTGTGATTCAGCTCCATGGCTCACCAGGGCTGCAGAAGATAATTGCTGCAGGCTGGTCTTGTTTGGGCCTTGCTGTTCCTGTTTGCTCCCATCTGTACCATTCACGAGCTCCTGCTAAGTTCCAGAAGAGCCTCACAGCTTAAGTGGTGTGGTCAAGGGACACTTCACCTCTCAGATGGCTCAGACAAGGTTTCTCAGGAGCTTCTGAGATTGCAGCCAAGCCCAAGGATGGGGTGGGGTGAGGGGGGAATACACCACCACACTCCTACAATGTTACAGCAAAATTAGTTTCCCTGTTTCTTATATGACAATTAAGAACAGCCACTCTGCTCTGCTACACTCTGTTGCCTGGAGAACCCAGCAAATGGCAGGAGTGCAGCATTATTTATGTAGAAGTGGACTGCCAGTGTTGAGGAATGCTGAAGACCCTAATCCTAGGAATTAAAATGACAGCTAATGACCTATGAGTGAAAAGAATGTGGCATTATCCCCCAAGATATAAGCTACATTTATGCATTGGTTTATTATTTATGATGCATCTGTCATATGCACTTGAGAAATTACACATCAGGATCCATAATAGTCTTACAGAATATTTCATAACCTGTGGCTGCTAAATTGATAACTTTGGGTTCCTTACTGACTCAGCTTTTCTTGCACACCCCATCCCGTCATTTTACTCACCAATTCTTTGGAAATAAGGAGAATTTTGTCTCTTAAAATTACGTTTTTGAAAGACCATGTAGTCTCTGATTCATCTAATCAAAGCAAGGTACTTATTTTTCCTCTTGTGCCTCATTTAGGCATTCCTTGTCAAACACCAACTCCAAGCCTAAGTGACTGCTGGCCTGGGAGCTCTGTTTCTTTTATGGATTCTGCCAAACTCTGGCATGCAGCCCAGAAGGAGCTTAAAGCAAACTTATCTCATTTCCACTGAGGTCTAATAGGTGTGGGAATTCCCCTGAGGTAGTCCAGAAGTAATTTTCTCATCAGTTGTCAATGGTCCCAATCCACATGGCACAGATAATTTAAGCATCTCAAAAGGGTAGCTTTAATTTAACAGCAGCTCAGGCTGGGTCCATGACCTTGAACAGAAAATTCAGGGTTTTTCCCTGGTTTGTGGAACTCTGCTGTATTTTATTGACCTCCTGTTCATCTTATATTGTCTAACAAAAGTAGTCACTCCCATAGGAGATACATATGAGGTATTTGAATTCTTGCAGTAATGTTACTGATGGAGGCCAGTTTTGCATGTTTAAAATAACTCTGTCATTGCACTGAGTTTGGCTGAGAGGATTTGTACCATCGTCAAATAAAAAAATTAATATTTTTTATACTATCTTCAGCTTTTCCTGCCAAATGACAAATGTAGACATTGAAGGCTACTGAGAGAAGAACTTTCAGAGAAAAGGATGTGTATCATATGTTTGTAGGTGATATCTCTGGAATAATATTTAGGATCAGGTGACATTTTTGCTGTGTACTTTGCCTCTAGCCAGGTTTAGTTGCAATATTCAGTTTTGTAACTGAACAAAGGAACAGGGAAAGGAAAACCAAAGCCAACCAAGTTGGCTGGAAACTGATTTGTTCATTTGTTGGCTTTTGCTTTTTTTGGGAAAGTTCTTTTTTGGGAAGGTAGGGGGAGAATATGGTCTTAAAACGATTTTTTGCTTTGAGACACTTCAAACTGTTTTGTAAATGATGCATAGGAAGCAAAAGATTTTGAACAGGGATTTTTTTTTAACAAAACTGTGAAAACATGAATGCAATTTGATAATTTGGGATTGGAAGAAATGTCCTGAGCTTCAGTGAAAATTACAATAAAGGGTAAATGCACTTATTGGGAACTGGAATAGTACCATGTCCTTACTGAACCGATTCCAGGGTAAGACCAGGTAGGGCTAGATGTGTGGAAGGAATATTTTATAGCAGCATCAAGACCACTTTTATTTTAAGCAAAGGAATCATTGAGTAAGCAGCACTTACATGCAAAACACTGACAGAGCAGCACAGTGTTTTCATTAAATCTCTTCTCATTCTATGTCCTAAATATAGTCCTTATCATATTTTTTTCCTTTTGTGTTTGACTTGTTAGAGGTTTTGGTTTTATAAGAGAAAGGCAAAAAATAGTAGGCCTTTTAAAAACACTCTAAGTTGCTATTTGCTACAAGAGAAAGTCTATACAGAACACACAGTAATGTGGAAGGGTGGGAAGGATTTTACTGGAATTTAGTTCTCCTTCCCTGAGTAATGCTACAACCTCAAACCTGTAAACGCCTTCTTGCCTCTCAGCACTGCCATGAATCTTCCCCCTCTGAGATCATAAATGTTGACTTTCATACCTTTATGTTCTGGCAAGTGAGTACCATAAAACTCATGTGTTTTGTAGGTTCTGCTCTAATTTTTGTATTTTAAGATCCACAGGCAAGTATTTTCAAACAGGAGCATTTGACCGTCTTGGGGGACTGAGAAGGAAAAGAATAAATTAATTTCTTTTAAGATAGAGCTTGTCTTGTATCTAGAATGTGTCACTGGTGCTACCTGTGAGACCAAACATCCAAAGTCTGCTTGGGCAGGTGGTTGTGGCAACTGGACTGGATTAGTAGCAGCATGGACTCACCATAGCAAAGCCTAATTCTGCTGGAAGATGTAAACATCCTTGCTTCAATTCAAGCTAGGAGTTCAGGTCCAATAAATCTCAAATGTTTCTGATGTTCAGGATGGTATATTTTTGATTGGTAAATTCAGATTTTCAAGAAATAAATGCTTTTTATTAAAAGAGTCAAGAAATAAAATTTGCTTTTCCTTAGCTAATTCCTGCCCCAATGATGTGCATAAATCAGACTCTGCAGAAGTGAACAATGATTTCTCTACAGGATCTTACAGGAAAGAAAACCTGCCACCTGGGAAAAGGGTTTTGCATTTATTTCAGTACCTTCATCTGTGTTTCCTCAAAATTTTAAATTGTGCTGCCTTTGATTTGAAAACATTCTGGTGAACTTTCAGTTTATAAAAACTTTCTCATCTGCCTCAATATTTTTTCTCCTGCTCATTTTGGAGTGAAGCAATTTTTTTCTAGACTATGACGTATGTCACACAGGTAAAAAGTAGTCATACTGATTTCTTGTTTCTAAGTTTCAATGGGGTTTTTTGGTTTGGATTGGGTTTTTTTAAGTTACCTTGATGCAGCAGAGCTCAAAGGTGAGTATAAGAGGGGGTAGGGAGACAAACTGAACAGGGTAGGATATTTAAAGGCTCATTTCTGATACTGACTGCTGTGGTTTGGATTGATTAAGGGTTAACAGAACGAAGTCAGTCCACAACTACACTAAGAGTGATTATATGACAGAGTAATTCACTAAGATGTTTTAAGGCAATTTATTTATAAAGCATTTGCATGTTAAAGGCAATTGTTCTCCTTTAAACTAAGTTTGCATTAAGCTGCTAACTAAGTTTCAGGAATGATGTATTGAGTGGGCTAAGCTTCTGTAAGTTCCAGTATCCTGCTTCATGAATAAAACTGTCAGAGTAAAGCAACCAATAACTCTCTGTCTTGACATTATATTCAGTATAACAAATAAATCTTTAGGATCTCAACAGACCTGGCAACTTCATTAACAGTTACGCCTGAAGCAGAGAATGAAAGAAAATCAATTCATGGAGTCTGATATTTTAGGGTTTACAGAAGAGAGGGGTTAGTGGACTGCTGATGAACCTTCTGTGCTTGAGCTCAATCGTCCTCCTAGAGAGGGGAACAAAAATTGTAAGAGAAAACTCCCATCCAAGAAAGGAAAAATGCTTGAAACAAGGGAGAGGGTACAAATTAATTATAATTGGAAAAAGAAACTAAAGCCTGTGAATCCTAATTCAATTTCACAAGAAATATCTATTTCCTGTAAAGCTTCTAAAGGAAGTTGACCCCAATCTGCCAAAACCACCTTCACCGTCTCGGGACCTGGTGTTTGTACCTGAATAGACTGATTCCACAGGGCTTTAAATTTTTTTATTTTATTTCAAAAATGTTTCCTAATTCTGCTTCCAATGACCATGTTACAGTTGACCTCAGATGAAATATAAGCCAATATTATAATATTCTGATTCTGTTCATTGAAAAATCAATGAATGTATCTGATTTGACAGAAAGTATCATCCGAAAAATGGTTATTGAGAAAGTTTCTGTGAATTTTAAAATTATTTCCACTTAAAGAGTCCAATATATATGCCTGGAGCTTTAAAATCACAAATAATCTTTAGGGATGGGGACTAATCTGAAGCATAACAATTAGGTAAAAGATGAATCTATTGACTAGCTAAGTTATGCATGTATATGCATAACTCCACTATTTTAATTCCTTTAAATCATAAGGAATAGAGAAATATGTTATCTGTCCTATCAAAATAATAAATTGGTTACAAATTAACTGAATTAAATCTCACTTGGTTTCCTGTTACGTAGGATGCAATTTACATAATAAAGAAGATCTTTTTAGCCTCCTGAATATCGAACCAGATTTAGGGTGAGGAATACTTGAAAATCTTCATATTGTGCATCAGTTCTGGGCACTTTCTCTCTTACCTGGGATTCCATGCTGGCTTTATTGGGAAATTTGTTCTGGGGAAGTTCTTGCAGGCCTACAAGTTCATGCTATATTTTCATGCAGTAAAATTGTACACATTTATACTTAATGATATTTCCAGATTGGAAAGGGTTATAGATAAAAGGTCAGGGCATAGGATATTAGCAAATTAATAAATAGACCAGGATGGCAGAAAGGGAAATGCAATGAAAGCAAGTGTTCAATTCGTATGCAGTCAGTAGCAGTGATCATTTTTCTCCATCTGCCTGAAATATTTTATTGCGTACTCACCCTTTCTCTTTTTCACCATAGTTCATCATAGCTTTGCAGTAGACAGATGCATCTGCTCAAGCAGCTTTCTGAAGAGATCATACCTTGTGATATAATGCTAAAGACTGCTGCAGCTCGTTAGGCAATTTCCTGCAGTAAGAGATCATGCTCTAATGCCAGTCTCTGTGTACATACAGGATCTGAAGGATCACTTTAAGCCAAGGATCTTTGTCATGTCAGTTGGAATGAGCAGTCGAGACAGATTTCACTGTGAACTGAAGTGCACCTGAGGGAGGATGTGTGGGCAGAATAGAGGAGAGAAGCTCTTATCTTTCTTTGTTATGGGCCCAGTGGTAACAATCTGAGCCCAGGTTTCCCTTGTGCTCTTGGGACACAAGAAGAGTCAGGGCTGTTTCTCCAGAAAAAGACCTTGGAAAACATTAATCCTACTCCTGGAGAACTTCCACTCATAAAAGCTAGAAAAGCAGTGTGGAGGAGCTAGGAAATCTCTTGATTTCATCAAGTAATCAGTTCTATATTTTCCAACTGATGTGTGTAATCAGGCTAAAGTCCAGTAGGACAAGTTTTCTGAAGCTGCTTTCCATACTTCTGACAGGATCAAGAGAAACTTAAACTCTTTTTAATATTACAATATAACTAATTTATAACAGATAATTGGTTCCAACCATTTCCTACTAATGTTGAGCACTGTGAGCTGCTTGCTTGTTAATTATCCATATGAAGGATACAATGTGGAGCATTTATATTCTGTAGAATAATTCACCTACCTCAGTCCATAGAGACACAAATTAATGGCTTCTGACCAACTGTGAATTATTACTGTGGAGTTGTTGCTGATAATCATCATTTGTTTAATTGCTGCTTCATGGTACAACAGAAAAATATTGATTGTGGAAGATTTGGTGCTTTGGGCAAGGAAACTTTTGAAGCCCAGTGTTTTCCTTGACATGTAAACCTTTTGGTTGGATTTTCTAGGATCTAATCCTACTGGGTATGCTCTGACCCTTTTATTCTATGCCATCTATCCTGTACCTGGTTGCTGATATCCATGAAACTTGTGTTAAATTCTCTGAATTCACTGTCTTTAGTCAAATTTGGTTAAAATCAACCAGTAGGCTTCTAAGTTACTAAGGGGAAATTGAGATACTGAGAATGTAAATATTTTGGTCAGGAATAGCTGTGTGCTCATGTGCTGTATGGCTTTAGAGTGCCAATTGAGCTCTGATTTTCACTGGTGAGAGAGAACAGCACTGTCAGGTCACCAGTGATCCCACTGCCTTATTATTTCTGCAGCTCTTGTGGCTCCACTGGGTGCACTGCCTGTGATTTCCATTCAAAGCATGGTGATAAAAGTTGTGTCCAGCCCCAGGTGGATGATAAACACCCACTCAGCATCATGAGAGTACATGCTACCTTATTCTCCACCAAAACATCCTGCACCATTGAGGTGCCAAAAAACTTGCCCTTGACTTCAGCAGGAGAGCTCTGGGCAGTCTGTGTTTATTGAAAGTTGAGTGCAAGAAGATGCAGTGAGGCAGGCCTGGGGCACAAGGCAGGGGGTGATTCCTGCAGGACAGGGCAGCAGGAGCTGTGAGGGAGGTGAGCAGCTGGCAGGATGTGCTGTGGCTGCTGTGCAGAGCTCTGGCAGGGGCCATGGCCTCAGCCAAGGTGCTGCCCTGGCAGTGGCACAGCGAGCTCCAGCTCCTGCCCCTCCTGCCTTGTTTCCCTTCCATTCTCCTCCCATGGCCTGAAGGAATGGTACTTCATGCTTGGAGCATCTCACTCGAGCTGCTGCCCATCGCACTGAGGGGTCTGGCACCAGCCCTGAGCCCAGAGGAAACGCAATGGGGTATTTTCCCATGAAGAGTCACTCACTGCTCTTCAAACACTTCTGCTCTCTCCTGCTTTTAACTGCTGCAATCCTTTTAGTTTAACATGTCCTTCCCTGTATAAATGGCATTTAGGAAATGATTTCTGTCTTCTCCACCTATAAACCATGCTGAAGTTTCTTCGGTTTGTTGCCACATAAATGAGAAAAAAGTTGTTTGTATGCCAGGAAACAAAAAATACCAATCTATTGTCTCTTCCTTTTTATATGGCTACTTTGGTCTGAAGATACTGTCACCTTTGAGCTATCAGTTTGCCAAAAGCAGATTTTACTGCACCTCTGAAGTTAAAAAGCAATGAAACAAAAAGACATTTCAGATTTTAATCCATATTTTTCATGCATTTTTTTGTTCCTCTGTGACCTCTCACTCCCCAATAAGAACTCCAGAGCTTAGTGAACTTTCTTCCAGACTACATTTATATGTATATCTAATCTATCTCTATCTCTATCTATATCATCTATATCTATATCTATCTATATCTATAATCTATATCTAGACATGTAATCTGATCATCATACTTACAGAGCCCTAACTTCAGTGAGTCTCCAGGCTGGGCCACACTGGCAAATACCCTTCTATTTACAATAAAAGCACATTCCTGTAAACACCATGTTTGCATGAAGCTGCAGTATAATGCATTTTCTGTACTGTAGAGAACTCAAAAGATTTTCATGTTTTTTTCTAAATATTCAACTCTTCACATTTCCAGGGCTGCAGCCCTTCTCAAGGTTTGTGGTAGGAGGGGAAAGAGGGATTGAGGTCATTCAATTTAGATCCTGCTGTTGCCATTTAGATAGACTAGGGCAAACCAATACCTTGACCTTGAATGAAAAGTTCTTAAACATGCCTGTGATATTTTGGTTATGCCTTTATATATTCCAGACACTTTCCTGTCAGGCAGAAAAGTTAGATTAAAATTATATTAATATTTGAAGTTCATCTTTAGTGGAATCTGCACAGGCACAGACACAATTGTCCACTGTCTAGCAAATCAAACAGTATCTTCTCATCCTCAAGAATGTTCTTAAAATCATTGTTCCGTATATTTTCTGTGCTTTGTTGGATTAAGACAAAGTACTCAGCACACTTAAGTACTCAGTGCTGCCCTGGGGAATTTCTTCATGAAGGATGTCAAATACTTGTGTGTCATGAACTTGCTGAAAAATCATCATCATGGTGTTGTGGGTCCCTTCCTTATGGGTAGGTTTATCTCAATGAATGTCTCTGTACTGTCATTTTAATACCTTTCTCATTACCATCACTCACTTGTTCAATGCAAAAAAATGATTTTTTTCTGCTGTCTGAGTGATAGGGTTATCTAAATTGATGTCTTCCTTGGTTTAGCATTTCAATTCATAATGCTTTGAGAAAAACAATTTGTTTCCAATTACACCATAAATTAATGCTCTATATTAGTTTCTAGTGGATTTATTTCAGTCAAAAATTTTTTAATGGGAGCTGGGCATTTATTTGTCCTCCTGGGTCTGTGAAAACCTTTCCCTGATATCACCTACCTTTGTAATGCCCTCAGAATAATATGGATAAGATTTTCAACAGTAGTGGGATGACCATCAATTTCCATTCATTTAAATTTTTTCCTTCTTACTTGCTTTGATGCTTTAAAGTCATATTTTCATGATTGTTGTGAGAGCAGTATTGACCAATCACCCCCCCCTAGTGTCTGGGATTGCTCCACCTCCCCCAGTTTCCTTCTGCTGTAACATTTTTACCTTGAGCTACTTGAGCTTTTTGGAAATGCAGTATTTCAGTGGAAATAATGGCATTCATGAATGCAATTATTCATTATAACAGGAATCCCTTTGCTGCTCTCCAGCTGAGTTTGATAGTTATCACCATTACAGATTGACACAAATATTCAGCAATTCTTTTATTTTTAAAATGGCAATTAATTTTTTTAAATTTGTATTTGATTAACCATGAACTGCTAGTTATGTTGAATTTGTTTCTGAATTCTTATGATATTTTTGGTCAGTTGCAGAAAAGGCATTATACTGTCATTTAAATGGTTTGTTTTAACAGTAAATTATTCTGTACAGATAGATTTAATTAGATGAAAAAAAGATTATTCTGGGTTCAAAATCAGCATTAACATATGAGATATATCTAGGTGTTATTTAGTAACTTAAACATTTTCAGTGCTCAGTAATTCCATGCTATAATAAAAGAGATGATTTATCAAAATCTACTGCATGATCAATTTATAACAACAAAATAGATGACTTTATTTGCCTGGCTTCAGTACTATTGAATTATCCATGTGGAATGGTGTAACTGTGTAAACTGAACTCTTCAGATGAGGTATCTACTGAAAAATATTAATATTACTCACCACTCTTCCCAGTTCTACATAAAGGTGTCAGTTCAAGAAAGTATAGAAATTTTAATGGGAAATTATAAATTATTTGGGGCCTAACTGAAGGCCTGGAGGTCACTGTGGCTCTGTTCTTGACATATTTTCCAAACTTCAGTCACAACAGGTGAGATTTCCAAAGGTGTTTGAGTGATAAAGGACAGGAGTGTGAAAGTGCTCATACTGCAGTTCACAGTCTGGAAGTCTGGGGACAAACAAGCATCTGTTGCAGGAGGTGGAGTGGATGTCCCAGAGAAAAATTCCCTGGATTTCTGCTGTGTTTTGTGACCTCTCAAGCATGTGCTACTTAGAGAGAGCTGTCTTTCCTCTGCTTTCCTCTAACAAGTGCTGTGTTTGTATTGAAATGGAAAAGTAGAAACCTCATAAAATGTGCAAGTAAATAAATAACAAAAAGAAATGCTAAAAAAAGTTTTTACTCTTAACATGTCATAAACTCTACGTTATAATCTGTATTACAGGAGCAGCTCATGAATGATGCATTTTGACTTCACTGATCTGTTGAGAGAAATTTACTCTTTCTGACAGGGTAGAGGATGTGGATGCAAAACTGCTCTGTCCAAATATATTCTATCCCATTGACTGGGGATCCCATGAAGCTGAGCATGATACACATTTGTAGGTAATGTACAGCTGGATGTACAAAGTTGTCTGAGAAGGTCACTGAAGGTCATGGAAGCTGGATGTTTAACCAGGGCCTGGGATTGTAATTCCTAGTAAATGCCTGGATGTGTTGTGATGTGTTGTTAGTATTTAGACTTGTGCAACACAGGGGAATAGATGCTTGAACAGACTTAGAATGAGCTCAGGTTGAAACCAAAAATTACACTGCCACATTAGGTGGGTTGTGAAGAAAAACCAGCTTCAAGTTCTGATTTTATACTAGCTTGACTTGTCTGCATGGTGCTTGATCATCTAGAAATGCCTAAATTTGGAAGAGTAATTCTGATAATACCAGTGGATTATGATCTTCTTTTTTCTCCTGTCACCAAAATAAATGCATGACATAATAATTCGAATGACAGGAAAAGGAGAGGAGCATAAAATCAGAATCTGGGTAGTTTTGCTGGCAATGGTTCTTGGCTTTGGTTGGGAGCTGTAGCACATTATATATAAGCTCCTTGTTATTGATTAAAGTTCAGCTAAAACTGAAGAAAACGGATGCAGAAGCCCACTCTCATATGTATCTATTCTGGGAATGGGTTTTACAGTGTGTGCTTATAAAAATCTATCTACTCCTTGCCCCAAAGGCAGGAAGTTGTTGTAAATCTTCAATTTACAGATCATGCAGGGAGTGATTAAGCATGTGTATTTTGTGATAGGTATAAATTAAAAATAAATGTCAGTGACACAGAAAGCACTTCCCTGAATGTTTTTGTAGATACATGATTGCCTTTTTCAGCTGAAAAAAAAAAAATGTAGATATCTAGAAAAAACTCTTGTACTTTGTGGATATTTACAACTTCTCATACAAGATTCTTGTAACACCTGAAGACAGATAAATCTAATAAACAAAGTTAACAACATTGGTGTGAACCCCCTGAAATTTGTTATATTCAACCCTCATGAAATACTTTTTTTGCCAAGCATGAATGCTCACACGATGCACTATTTTTAGACAATATCTGGGTGCCATATGAATACCTGAATTTGAATTTGAACAAAGGTAGTCATGCTCTAACACTCACATCTGCTGCTCAGTGCTTGTTATTTAGTGCTCTCAGTATTCCTGCCGAGGATGTTTCCGGCATCTGTTTGGAGAGCAGAAGAAAGAGGAGTTGCTTGGGTTAGCTGACAAATCACAGTGAATAACAGCTACCAGGCAGTCAAAGAGAGCAGTTTGGAACTCCTCAGGAGGGCTGAAATGTATTCATCAAACCTTTACCTTTATCACTGGCTATAACAGGAATGCCTGTTTGCCAGAGTTACACGATAGCAAGGGTTATATTCCCTTATTGATCCATTAGCAACCTCCCCCACCATGATATTATCAATTCCCTACTACAAGGGTTTAGATTAACATAAATCAAGACTCCCAAACCTTTTGCTGTTGAATTTATACATCTCTATATTTTCAGGTTTATCTACAACTCAAGTGATTTTTCTGTCTTAAAACAGGAAATCAGGAACAAAAACAGAAACATAATCTAAGACTTCTGATTCTGCTTCTCCAGATCTAAGTAGTTTTGGTGTCTATTTTAAAACCTGTAAAATAAATTGGTACATTAGAGGGGGATATTAAACTCAAATAATTGCCAGATTGTCATGACATTACAATCTCATTTAGTACATAAATATAACTTTTAAAATAAGGACTTCAAAAAGCATTAATATGTAGTTTTTCATATGTTGACTTATATTTTTCCTTTTTAGTCCTTTTTATCTCTTAAAAGCCTTCAGTAATAGTTTTTAGTAAGAGACAGCAGCTCTGTACTGCCTGGAACATCTTTAATGATTTGGTTTGATTGCAGGGAAAATAGAGAACACAGTAACTGGGCAGATTGCTTGGATGCTGAAAAAACACCAAGTTTCCTATTAGAGTAATAAATACAATGTGATATTTCCTGGGTATCTGGATCTTGGTAGAGGTTAACTCCCTATCAGTATTTAACTATTTCCCATGTAATAAAATTAGGGGCCCTCAGAGTTAAATATTTATGCCTACATCTGCTGAAAAAAGCACAAAATCTAAAAAGGTGTGTAAATCCTCAGCTGCTGGGGCAAAGTGTCAGTGTACAAGTAGTAAAAATGTCCCTACCATACTGTTTTCCATGCAAAGCCTGGACCATTTAAAAATTTCCCTAATCTAATTATAGCCTTCCTTAAGCTGTTACATATGTGCACAATAATATAAAGGGTTATAGACAGGTTGTTTCTTTCCCACTTTTCCCTTCATCTGTTGTGAAATCAGATAGCCAGGTACCTATTTCACTTGCAAATGATTGTGAAAAATGTGTGATCTGGACTTTGTTAAATTATTAACTCCCAAGAAAAGTAGCTGACCAAGAAATCACATCTATTCTCCTTCACCTATGAAATGTTTTGGCTCAGCTGCAAGGAATATGTCAGAATAATTACTGAAGGAGAGAGAAAAACAAATTACTTTCATTGAATTGCCATGAATCCTTTTTAAAATAAGGTGCAATTGACTATGGCATTATTTATTTTCAAGTCTTGTAATTGTTCCATTGTCATGGAAGCTTATCAGAAGGACCAAAGCTGAGTATTGGTATAAAATGAACCTGGCTTATGTTAAATCCCCAATGAGCCAGTCTGTTTGTGACAGATATCACTGCCAGCTAAATGGCCATCCACAAATCCTAAGTCTCATAAAACAGAAACAAAACAACAAAAAAGGCTTGTTTAGTTTTCAGTCAGAGAACTGAGTTTATATATGAGCAAGAGATTCTTCCTGCTGGGATTTTCCAGAACTCTTGCTCTAACTTCATATTGTCAAAGCCAACAGGACTGACTGGAGTAGCAAGCTGAGTAAGGTTTTACCTCTCAGAAAAATCTGTCTCATTCTCCTGGGTGAGAAGAAAGAGATTCTTTTTTTTCTTATATGAATTTTGTGGAACATGTGTCAGTGCAAGATTCTATAATTCCTGCTGTCTTCAGTTAAAATTTTCTAGATTATCAGAAACTTCTAGAATTGAGTCAATGCCTTTCGATTTGTTCTTGTTTTGGCTAGTTAGATTTTTTACTTAAAAATCTAGTCCATAAATTGTTCTTAGCAGGTGTGCTAGTGATGAACTAAAATAAGGCTCAAAAAACACTAGAAAAATAGAATTAGACCAAAAAATTTAAATTAAAAAAGGGAAGCACTTGTTTCATAGTTAACTTTGAATACATTTTGGCTAAAGTTTTGAAGAGGCTACAGACAAGGCTGAGACATATTGGCTGTTCAGCTGCTGTTTTTCAAAGAGCCTCCCCCCTGTGCTTCCCCTGCCAGCCCCATCAGTGGAAGATTTTGTACTTGGATGTTTTTAATGCCACTGCAATGCAATGCCTTGTCCTCTCTTATTTTAGCCATGGTTGCCAACTGCAGCAAGCTGTTTGTTGCTTTCGACATATGAAATAAACAGGCCTTACAGATAAGGGGGATGGTATCAAATTCTTTTAGATAGTAACTTATGCCCAGTTTGAACCGTGGTCTTCAAGGCTGAAATGTTGGATGAGGGCTCTGCAGTTGCAGCAGTGCCTGGTCACTTCTCTTGCAACTGGGAGATGATTTTTAATGATGTTTGTAAATTTGGAGGTGAGAGCAAAAGTTGTCTAATGCAAAGATATTGCAAAACTAGTGTCTTATCCCCTGTGCTTTTCTCCTGTTGATCCTACAGCAGGTCTCTGCAGGGAGGAACACAGATGTTTCTCTGCCTTTTGATCTCTGCAGAGCTTCACTGTGTTCATCTCTTTTACTCCATGGGAAATGTTTGGAATGTTGAGGGTAGAGAAGGGAAGACAGTCTTATTTCTCATGATGTACATAAAAATGAAATTAAAGATGGGACTGTGACACAGGTAGTCTAGAAACAGTGACAGCCCATGAAAATATCCTTAATCACTGTAGTCTCTAATTACTGGGGGGGGAGGGAGATGTTAGCAGATTTTGACAAAAAAAATGCTCTGAATCTAATTTTTACCTTTAGTTTCATTTTACCATCCATGTTAGGATTAACCTATTCACATTTCAGGCTAACTCCCTGTCTGTTTCCACAGATGGAAACATGGCAAACCATGCCCAAACACCCATGTGTACAGGACAGACTCGAGTGTGCTCAGTTTTCCCAGGAGCTGACTGAGAGCCCACAGCCACGAGAAAGGGTCAGTGTGTGTGTTCAGCAGCACAAAGCCAGAGAGAGGCACTGCCATGTGTTCCCTCAAGCAGGGAGGAATCAGGCATAACCTCACAAGATTTCCTTTCTCTGTACACTGCCTGGGGAAACCCAGAAGTTACAAAACCATCTGGCTTTAAGCCTGCTCCAAAATCCTTTGTAGTTTAACTGGAAAGGTCATTGCTCTACCTAGGTCACCTCATTCTCGTTGAGATTTGCAGAGGTACAGCCAGCTCAGAGATGTGCAGAACACCAAGGTCCATCACAAACAAACCTATCTTACCAGCAGCTTTACTAAAAGAGAATTTTTAAAGTGTCCTTCTGAAGGGCCCTCCAAGGATGATGATGTTGCTGGAGGCTGGATAACTGTGGAAGGTGTGACCATTTCTGCTCTGCTCAGCAGTCATTTGACAGCATTCCTTTGTGGACACTGACCTGTTCTCCTTCCTTTTGTCTAAGAGTCAACGTGGAACTGTAAAAACTCAGTCAGGGGAAGAAAGTGGCTGCGTTCTGTTGTTATTTAAAGCAGGAGTGTTTTGTAATGACAAGCAATTAAAGGGATGGTGCTTGCTGAACATGACACATCGCCTGGTAATGTCACTGCACATAATAGAGGCAGGGTTCCAGGAGATGTGTGATGGCTTCTGATCTGCCAGGAGGCAGGTTAGGCAGAAATTAACTTGTGTCTAATCTGATCTGTGGGCTCTTTCAGGTGACTATCAATGCAAGAGTGGACTGAAGGATGCTTGTTTTGCAGGCAGGTGAAGGAAGGTAACTAATTTGCCATATTCAAGCCAGAGATAGCAAATTTGTTTTTCTCTTGAAACTGCTTTCAAGTAAGATTTGTAAATGCTGAACTTTGCCTTGAAAGGCTGAAAAATAGAACAGAAAAAAAAAATACTTGAACAGTTGCATACACTCGGTTATCACATAAGAGACATTAAGGCCACATCTTAACAAAAATCAGCATAGCTGAACAACTTTTACTGCAGTCTCATTGCTCTGTTTAAATTCCAGATTCTTATATATATATACACATATTTCAAAATCACTTTGACAGACTATAATGTTTCAGCTTTCAAATTTATTTAATAGACAGTTTTTAGCTAGTGAAACAGAGGGAAATACAACCATATGTTTAATTGCTACTTTTTATGAAGAAAATATGATATATCAATGAAGATGTTTCCATGTATTCATTCTGTCCCAGGCTGTTTGATGTATTTCAGTCTTTTAGGTGTTTTGTTTCTTTGCTTGTTTACTCTTTCAAATTTATTATTTAAAACCTGCTCTAATGATTGTAGAAATGTTTCTTTCAATTGTAAAGGTGGAAGCAATAATTTTGGTTTAGTCTGTAGATACAAATTTTGTAAAAATGTTTTAATGAACCATAAAATTAATTCAGCTGTTTTTTGTGGCTTTTTATAATTCTAAGGAAAGGTGTTGATACTTTGGAATTTAGCATGTTATATTGTTATTTTTAGTCTAGTCATTGCAACATTTTGTAGTGATTAATACCCTGACATCTCAATATACAAGCAGCTACATATTATGTTGAAAGTAACTGAGGATTTTTTCATTGCCAAGTGAGAAGTGGAGGACAAAAATAACTTGAATGGGGAAATATCTAGAAAAGAGAAAATGAGAATAGAATTACGTTTTTAATAAGCAGCAATTTCAAGTTTTAATACATAACATAAACACTCATAAAAGAATTTTCATTTTAAGAGTGTCTGAGTTTTAATTTGGCAGTGTGGCTAGCATTGACTTGACAGTATTTAACAGGAAAATCTGATGGTCTGGATACTTCAGATCAAGTGCATGTTCTCTAGGACTGTTGAAATAATTTAGTTTGGTGTTTAAGACTCTCAACTAATATTTGGATAGAATATTATCTTGTTTCAGAAGTGGCCTTATGTAATTCAATAGGACCATTACTGGAGCAAGATGTTCCCATAGCTGAAGGGTAATCACACAATTATCAGCTCCTTCCTCTAAAATTAAGATCTAATTATGTATTTCCTTTACTTGAACATTCTTGTTTACAGGGTTCAGTTCCTGATTTTTAACATGCAAGAGGGAAAGCGGCTGAAATTTTATATGGGACTGAAGACATTTCTTTTGGTAGCAAAATCTCTATAAAAAGTTTTATAAAAATAAAAAGTATCTTTTCAGAGCCTAGATATTAATGTACATTGAGAAACTTGCCTGCTTTTGCACCTGCAAATTATCATTGAGTGTGTGTGGCACAATCAGAATAAGTGCCAATTACTGTTAACTCCTGCAGTGGAAAAATTCTCTTGTTACGTCAAGGGGAAGAGACAGACCACCCTGCTTCTCTAGAACACTGAAGGTTATTAGTGGCTGATGGCTTTCAGTACCCACTGTGATCATTAACAGTGTCAAATATCTGTCAGCTGCAGGAGGCAAAGAAGCTGCAAAAAATGACACTGATCATTTTGGAGAAATTATTGCAGAGAGCTGGATGGTCTCAGGACCACTGGGGTTTGCTGAGATCTCAAACCACTCTGGAATTGCAAAATTTGCTGCTTCTTTTTTTGAAGTCTTATATTTTCTCGTTGTGTCCTTGTGAAAGTAATGTTCCCCCCTTTATTAGCAGTCCACACTAAACCTAAACAAATAGTCATAGGGAAGGTTTGGAATTTTCTTCATACCATCTTGTTGCCAGGCTTCCTGTAAAATTCTGAATTTTAGAAGTAGAAGTTTATTTTCTGCTAGTGGCCAGTTAAGCTGTCTTCCTCTGAAAGGAAGCATAGTGGGCAGTGCTTGTTGTTAGATCTGTATATGCTCTGAACTTTATAGAAGTATAATTACACATTTTTAATTGATTAAACCTGTTTGGTAAAGAAACAGAAATGGTAAAGAAAGAGGGAAGTGGCAAAAATGGGACACAATTTATGAATTAAATAACTATTCCATTGAAACTCATGTACATAAGTCGCAGAATCCTTTCCAGAGCTTCTTTACACAATTATACTTTTCATCAAATCATTCTTAGCTGAGATTTTTCTTTTGTTCCCTGCCAGGGCACTACTTCTGGCTTATGCAGAGATCTTGAACACTTCACAGCTGTCATAGTGTCATGATGTGTGTCCGTTTGATTCAGAACAAGCCTGATTTCTGAAGTAAGATGCAGGTTGTATGTGTGAGATTAACAACCACCTTTTAAAAGGTCAAGAGACCTTTTATCCCATCTAAGCACACTTTACAGAAGATGATACACTATCCTCCTTTACTGTACCTCTGTACCCATCAGCAAAAGGAAAAGGCTGTTCAGTTCTTCCTCTGGTACATTTGTCATGATCTTCTCCCCAGATCTATTCAAAAAGGTTTTCACTTCTTCCTCTTCCCTCTGTTCAGTTCATAATTCCATTCATTCATTTGGCATTAATTTGCCATTAGAATTCTTTTCTGGCCCATTCTGTTCTTTTTTCCCACTTCCCTGAATAGAATGCAAGCCCCCAAAACCTGTTTAGCTAGGACATGAGTAGACTTGGGAAACAATGTTTAAAAATGTATTAGGTCATGCATTTCAACAGACTTGTTTTAAGAATCATTACAGGATTATTGTACACCTTTTAAAATGTAGAATGTGTCTGTACTGAAACAGCTTAAGGGTAGGAAGTCCTACATGCAGTGCCCCAAATCACTCTAAAATCTCCATGCAGGTGTAGTTTAAGCACATGCTGTGCAGTTTCACCAGCCTTCTGCAGGCACCTCTAAGGTGCTGCGGGACCTCTGACCCAACTAGAATCCACATTGTCAGGGTTAATGAGGCACTCAGCCCAAGATAATAAGCTCTGCTGGGAAGCAGGAGATTACTGAGGTTCAGAGCCTTGCTAGAAGCCTGTTGCTGCTGGTCAGCTGAAAGGAGGGGCAGAGCACATCTGCTCAGTGTGCACAGAGAACACCCTCACGGCTGGATGAAAGCACCATGTATTTAATGTTTCTGGGAAACTTGCAGACATGGTAACAAGGACTTTAATTCTTGGGGTTTTTTTTAATAGTTTGAAATATGCTAAACACATTCATCTGTCTATTAACATAGCAGTGAAGTCTGTTATGCCTGTCATCGAGGAGGAGCTATTTTCTGTCTTGGCATTCCTCTCATTTTGCAATGGGTTTTGGTTGCACGCCAGTCCAAAGCCATGTGTTGTAGTTGTCAGGCATGACATCCCCCCATCAGTCAGGGATGCTGAGTGAGTAGTGAACCATGTTCTCTTTGGTTTCTCCCCCCTAAAGGCAGAGTAGCTCTTCTGGTTTTAGTCGAGTTACTTTTGATGTGTATGTGGGTGAATACAGGCAAAGCTGAGGATAATCGAGTTGTTCCATTTAACTGAATTCCCAAATCACATCTTTACTTTCAGCTCTTGTTTCTGTTTTTTTTCTTTTTTTTTTCTGTATTCATGCATTTTGGGGGAAAGAAAAAGGACAAGAAAATGAAAAAAAAAAATCCAGAAAATATCACAGCAACACAAGGATTAAATCTGGAAGCTTAATCACTGTGTTTCTTTCAATACTAAAAAGTTGTGCTATGATCTTAACTGTGAGTGAAAACTGTAATAAATCTCTCTGATCAGTAGGTGCAAGTGCTATACTATGTAAATTGCTTTGAGAACTGAAAGGAGGGGCAGAGAACCAAAATGGATGTGCTCAGTGTGCACAGAGAACACACTCAGAGTTGGATGAAAGCATCATGTATTAAAAACTGATTGAAAGGCCACAGTTCTTTTCATCAGGCTACTCAGTCCACAGACTATGGAAGTTGAAACCCTTCTGGGACACACAACTGGGGAGAAGAAGCTCTTTAAGAAGATTTACATGTTGAAAAAAGCAAAATTTAAATAGTCATCAATGACTATTCTTTTAGAGTAGTTCTGGTAAAGGGAATAACCCTAAGACACATCCTTCTGGTGTGGACATTCCAGATTAGAATCTCCAAACCATTGAATCATCTAGGTTCGAAAAAACCTTTAAGATTGCCAAATACGATTTGAAATGTAACTCTGCCAAGCCTCTGCTAAGCCACGTCCCCAAGAGCAACATCTACATGTCTTTTAAATACCTCCAGGGATGGTGACTCACTTCCCTGGGCAGATTGCTCCCTTGCTTGACAACAGTTTCCATGAAGAAATATTCCTAACATCCACTTTGGCACAACTTGAGGCCATTGCCTCTCCTTCTGTTGCTTGTTACTTGGGAGAAGAGTCTGACCCCCAGCTGGCTGCTCCCTCCTGTCAGGGAGTTGTGGAGGACTCCCTGAGCCTCTTTTCCTCCAGGCCAACCCAGCTCCCTCAGCTGCTCCCCATCAGCCTGGTGCTCCAGACCCTTCCCCAGCTCCGTTCCCTTCTCTGGACATGCTCCAGCCCCTCAGTGTCTCGTTGTGAGGGGCCCTGAGCTGGACACGGGATCTGAGGAGTGGCCTCAGCAGTGCCCAGTCAGGGGACAGTCACTGCCCTGGTCCTGCTGCCACACCATGGCTGGGACAGGCCAGGTGCCAGTGGCCTCCTGCCCACCTGGGCACACCTGGCTCATGTTCAGGAGCTGTTGACCAGCACCCCCAGGGCCTTTGCAGCCCCTCTGCCCCAGCCTGGAGCTGCAGGGGTTGTTGTGACCCAGGGACAGGACCTGGCACTGGGCCTGGCTGACCCTCACACAATTGGCCTCAGCCCATGGGCCCAGCCTGTCCAGACCCCTCTGCAGAGCCTTCCTGCCCTCCAGCAGATCAACATAATATTGACCACACACTTACTGAAGGTGCACCTGATCCCCTCTTCCAGACCATTGATAAAGACATTAAACAGAGCTGGCCTGCAGCACATCACTTCTGATCAGCCCCAGCTGGATGTAACTCCACTCACCACCATCCTTTGGGCCTGGACATCCAGAAGCAGAATATCTGTGCTGTCAAACATCAAATACCTGTGAGAGTTCAATGTGGTCTCTTTGCTGCTTCACACGTGCTCAGGTAATTAGGAAACTTTCATCATCCTGCTGGACTTGTAAGTTGAACTGGATAAGACATGTTTCTAGGAGACTGGAAACACATGGCCCTTTGTCTGTAGCTCCTCAGCTATTCAGAGTTCTTACTGTATTTTTGTATTTACTGTATTTTGTCTCTCCCAGGGGTAACTCGTGCTGGCTGGTCTTTATTGTCCAGTTTGTTTCTGTCCACCATGTGATGATTTCTCTAGAGAAATTTTTCTCTCCCGTTGTCTTTTAGTTTATTTCTCTATATAATTTTGTTTAAATTTTACGCTCTCTGTTTCTTGCTCTGTTGCAACATGAAGTTATAATTCTCCCTCCTGCACATTCTGTAGCAGTAGCTCTGCTGAGTTCCATTTGATTGGTGAGACAAAATCATTTGCACATCTGTATTTCTTAAAAATTCCTTTTGTCAGTTTTGAACCAGGATGAGTGGATTCTTGGCCAAGAATACGGCCAATAAAGTCATGTTCTATTTTGCAAATCAGTAAATTCCTGTTCCTTAAGAGGTATCTTGGCTTGCAAATCCATTGCGAATTCACCTACATGTTATCATTTGATTATATCTGGAGTAAGTAGTGATTTCCTCCTGCTGCTCGTCAAGGTGTAGACATTCCAGGTTGTATTTAATAACACAGCTTCCTAGGGTGACCTCTTTTCTGCATGAATGTTGGCTCTGACCTTCATTTTGTTGAGCTCAGTTCATTACATATTCTTTCTGCCTGCCTCTGCACTCTCTAGGGAACACTCTCATTTCAGTGCACAAGGGGTTTCACTGCTGATGAAAATCCCTAAGCATCACAATTAAAATTTACTCTGCTGTGCTCAGTCTACGAGGAAGAACAATGTATATTGCAGTTAGTAATTTAGATCTCATTAAAACCAACTTGAATTATTTATTTCCACATCAAGTTAAAGTCATTTATGTGCATGTATTAAATTTATGTCTCAAAGGTTAAGCAAAATGAGCCATATTCTACCATTAGTCTCACTGGAGCCATGGACACCTGATTCAATATAACTTAGCAATAATACGGCTTCAAAGTAAAGAAAACTTGTGTTTCTTTCTTCAGATAGTCAGAACAAGCTTGTGTCACCTTTGCAGAAAAGCAAGACTTACTCCATTGTTGACTATCTCAATTTCCTTATGCTGTTTGGCCACTTCCTATATTCAAAATATGTTTTAGAGTCTTCTCTTAGAAAATCTATTATGTCTGTTTCTTGCATCATTCTGACTAGAACTGAATGAGTTTTAAAAATAAGTTTAATTAGGATGAGTAAATATATGTTCCACCTGTGATGTAGAGAAATGATACAGAGGAATTATCTGTGTTTATTTGGGTAAACCTGAATAATCATTTGTGATTCAGTTGTCTCTGATGTAAATATTTCTGTATTACTGCAAATTCTTCCATATCTCTGTACATATCTCTCTGTCATTCACTCTTCCTCTCAGCTGAAAACAGTTCTCTGAATTAAGGGCAGGTTAGAAATGGTAGAGGTCCAACCCATCTCAATTTACATCTCACCAGCTGACAGTCCACAAAAGCTGCAGTGAAAGCAGCTGTCCCTGCCTTCTGAGTCATTTCTGTGGAGCATCTGTACAAGGCCTCTCTGATACTGAGAGGGAAGGCATAATGTTCCTTTAAGATAACACTCCCCATTCCTTCCCTGGCCCAAAAAAGGAGCCTGAACTTGTCCCCACTCACAGAAACTCGGGCAAGGATCTACCCCACTGCCATTTCCTGAGGTGTCCCACTGGGCATTGCTGCAGCAGCAAGGGATGTGATGTTCAATCCAGCATTTATCCCTCCCTTAGGAGGGATTTACCCCTCCCTCCCATGAGTCAAATCTCCATCTCTGTCTCACAATTATTCTTGGCATCAGTGGTGATCCCTCATCCATTTGGCTTCAAATCTCTCCATGTCCAGCAGCCTCAATACCTGTAGCTTTTATCAGCTGTGTTTCTCCTCTGTTATAGGTACTCTGTAGTTTTGACTGGAAAATTGAGCAAATTCAATGTTTTTAAAAGGAAGATCCTTTCTTTATCACAAGGAATGAGGGTATTCTGCATATTTTTGTTTAATGTAAGTAATTTCTTTTTAAAAAGTAGAATTAGAATTAAATTAGAATTACAATTAGAATGGGAATTGAATTCATCAAGTTGAGCTTTAAATAAAATTAATAATGGTAATGGTAAACTGTAACAAAAGTGAGATGTGTGTCTCGAGAGTCTTAATTCAGTACAATATTAACCCATTTTTTTTCTTACTATAACTTCAGTTCTTTATAGGAACTTTGCATTTAAATTGAATTTTTCCTTACAGACATCCAAAAGATATTATGTTTGTGAAATGTACACAAAAAGTGTGCTTAGTTTCTTAGCATTTGAAACCCTTTGACCAAATCAATAAATATCTTCCCTTAGGTGGACTTTCAGAAGCCTTTGAATCAGGCTTTAAGCCAGGATTCTAAAACTCTCAGTGTATACAAAGTTAATGAGGCTCAATGCTGGTAGAAGTACCAGGAAGAAAAACATTGGGTTTCCCATGTTGCAATTAGAGTTTTCATTCTGGACCAATGAAAGTATTAGAAGACTTGAAGATAAATATATCCAGTGAATAAATTTCAAACTGTGACCTTGACAAGATACAGTTTTTTGAAATCTTGAACATTATGAAATCTGAAAGTCAAATCTCTAGTTTCTTAAGTTCAGTAAGTGGGGGTTATCCCTGAAATATCATGTGCAGGCAATTTATTTTCTAATTTATTAACATAATTTAAAGTTTTAAATACATTCATTTATGTTCAATCATCAGCAACTCATATTTTTTTATTTTAGAGCTTTTCCTTTGATGTTAAAAACATACTAGGGTGTAAATCACAGTGTTGTAAATTTTTAACTACAGAAATACTAACACAAAATTTTTAAGAGGCAGAGTATGTTACTGTTATTGTAGTAAGGAATTTTGTAATACTGTTGATGCTTTCCTACTTCTAGGTTGCAACTTGGAAAAGCTGGAACTGGTATAACAGCATTGAATTATGTGAAGTAGCTTTCTGTAAAAGAGTCATTGTGTGATTAAGAATGGCATTTAATTCTTATTTATATTTTATGGTTATTTATATATGCCATTATAAGAATGGCATATAATTCTTATGGTTGGTAGAATCTTACAAGGCAGAGAAGTTCTGCTGCTGAAGGAGCAAAAGACGAAGCATCATTTGTGAAATAAATGGTGTCTTGCAGGTTACTCACACATGGAGAAACCATGCAAAGAAGCAGAGATTAAGGGAGGCATTTTTCATATAAGAAAGGATGAAAAAGTATTCTGTGTGTACAAGCCAAAAAGAGCACTTTGTTGGTTAAATAATGGCCGTAGGGTGGGGGGTGTGAATGTAACAGAATGCAGCATTCACATCTGAATGGTTAATAAAAATAACTCTCAAGATTTTTCTTTGTTTTAGGCCCATTTCTAAGAATGTACACCTGTCTTTAAAAGTGGATCAATGTTTTATCATCAAAAGGTAAAGTGATGACCTCAAAGACATTAATAGCATGATACATGTTCCCAGGATATGTAGTATCCTTGTCGTGGAAAGTAGCAAACAATTTAGATTTAACTTAAGAAATAGTATGTGTATGGTAATTTTTCTGAAATAATGAGACAGGAATTTTCTACATTTCTGTGCAGATCTGACTGAATTCCCAGTGGCATCTCTTCTGGTCAGCTTTTCCCATTGTGCTCTGCAGTGAAAAGGATCTAAGGCATGCTGAGTTCAGGAAGAATCTTTTGTGTGTGCATTTGTGATTTATAATAACCTTGGACACTTTGGGAAGTATTACAGAGAAGGAAAATTTTAAAGAAAATGAAATCTAAACGACTGTAAAGTAATACTCTTTTAAAAATCTCACTGTGAGGATAAGTGACTAAAAGGACCATGATGCTCAATTATGAATATTTTATTCCTGTGTAGTGTAAGATCTTTCAGATGAAATGCATCACATTAGTGAAAAACCCAAACACCTCATTCATTAAAAGATAACTGCATCATGAAAGACAGGAAACAGCCTCTTGAAAGTGCTTGGCAATGCACAGAAAGCACTTTTACTTAATTCAATTTGAAACTCAAGCATTGTAAAATCACCAAGCTACATTTTCCTTATTGGCATAATTTATGAAACAGAATTTCTGGAACTGCAGTTGTTTGCTTAGTTTCCATTTTCTCCCCTATTCTCAGTAAAACAATCATGTTCGTCCCTAGAAGCAGTGAAGAAAAAAAGAACTCTTTTTCCACAGCAGCTTACAAAGTGTATTTAACTCAGATTTCCTGCACATTAATACCCTTTAGGTACTTCAAATGCTTTCTGTTGGTGTATGAAAGTGTTCATACTGGAATTTTCTCACTTTTGAGTAATTGAGAGCAATATCTTCTAATGATATTAGAACCACAATGCAATAAAATATAAAAGGATGCTGTCACTAGCTGATTCAGTCACATTTTTCACATCAAATTTTAACACCAGGGACTGTGAAAGGTGTAATATTATGGTCTGCAATTCTTATAAATTGGCGAGCATGGATCAGGCCTAGCAGGAGCCTCAGAGCCATCTGGCTGGAGCTTGAGATCTCTCTCCAGAGAGCAAACCAAGTGTCAGAGTGCATCTTTCTGTTAGTTGGAGTGAAGCAGCTATAACCTACTATTTCAAGGCTTGTGGTTTGGAAATAACCACAGTGAACCTGCAGAGAACTCCATGATTTGAAACTCAGGATTATTCCCCCTGTAGCCACGCTGACATGGAAGGGATCCGTGGGCAGAACCAAGCCCTTAGCTCTGAGATGTGCAACCATCACCAGCTGCATTTTTGCAGAGCTTCACTGGAGGATGTTAGGAAGCTGTGTGGAGTGGTAAGAGGATCATCACAGAAATGGAGAGTCATTGTTACTCTCAGTAGCAACAACTTAAACTTTGCAGTAACCTTTACCCATGGAAAGTCTCTTTGTAATTAGTGGAAGATCTTTTGTCAGCGGGAAGCTGGGTAATGGATACTGAGCCTTTCTTGGCTGAAGAGATAATGAAATACCTCTGAGGATACAGGACTGGATCTGAGGATGCAGAGCTGCAGAAAAGTGTAATTAATAGAGGAAATTTCATTCTTTGTAGCACAAAGATGGTCATCTTTGAAGAGGATATTACAGACCTTGCTTATTCTGGTATTCCCAAAATAGCCTGAGCTCCCATGGTAAAATTCCTACTGTGGATAAGGCAACATGAGACTTGTACTTTACTATTTCTATGAAAGCACAATAAATCTAACCACCAAGGCAACAACCAGACCAGCATGAGACAGAGGAATGCCACAGATGTGTGACAGCAGAGCACTGGTAAGTTCTGTATAATATTCACAATCCAGTTGTCAGTCTAAAAAGTCATTAATAACAACAGTAGTAAATAAAGGGACAGAAGAATCTCTTTAAAGAGAAGGCTGCTGAAACCTTTTGCAGCTGAGTGGTTTCCAGGCCAGATAGATCAGTCAGATTCTGGCAGAAGGCTCTTTCCCCACCGTGTTGGCTTTGAGTGGTGTCCATGGCAGAATCTTTTACATTTCTTTTAGAAATGGTAGCAAAGGAATTTGGTGAGTGGTTGTGTTTGACTTTCCATTCCTACCAGCTGTAGTTTTTCCAGAGGATGTCTCAGAGGATCCCCCACAAACCATGGCCTGAATTCCTTGCCATCATCATGTGGTGTCCAGTGCTTCATTGCCACACTCATGCTTCACTTCCTGGGACCCCCTGAGTAGGGTAAGGAATTTCTGTGAAGACAGGGTGAAATCCTAAGCACACAGGTTCCACAAGGGAGGTCAATTCTTCTGTCATTTCTTTTAGCCTTCAAAGTAAATTAGAATGCACAAACAGCTGGTGCGCACCTGCTCCTGGGTTTAGGTCCTACTTGCCTCATATCTTCAGCTCAGAAGGCTTTCACTTCTGTATATTCTTTAAATGTTACTTTTCAGTATTTTCTAAACCAATTTGGCTTTTATTCTTTTGGTGTTATACGTGGGATATATATGCTTTTTAAAAATTGTTTGTTTACCAGAAAAAAGAGGCTGAAGAGGAAAAAGATAAGAAATTTAAAATATTCTGTATGCCTTATTTATACAAATTAGAAGTGTATGGATATTATATGTATGAAATCTAGAGCTGCTGAGAAATTGAAATTTCTGTCCCAAGAGAATTTTCAACATTTTATCTTTGAGTAAGATGATAAACAAAATATTGTTATGGCTTTTAGAATAAAATCTTAAAAAATCCTAACTTAAGAAACATTTGTAGGAAAATATTTGATAAAAATTATAAGGAGTGTCAATATACTGGTTTTATATAAAACATTTTTAAAATTATACGTGAGAAATTAACTGTAGTGGGTTTCAGCCTGTGATTCTTTTTATTATTGCCTTTTAGATCAAACTTCATTACTGTTCCTTAAATAAAACATAAGTAAATTATAAACAGCTGGAAGGGTTGTGCTCTCCAGGAAGGAATCTGAGATTTAATATATAAAATCATTTATGGTGTAAGTCGTGGATTCCTCATACAGTTTGTATAAAATGACTTAAATTAGCCTTGGTAGACCACTGGTAGACTGTGAAATCACATTTTTTTGTGACGATTGGATAGTAAACTAGTTCATACATTCTTTACTGCTTGCAGGAAAATATAAGTGAACAACATAAAAGAGGAAGGCACCTATAGAAAAGCCTATAGGTGCACATGATGAGGCTGGAATAAACTAATATATTGCACAAAGTCTTCATTGCATTCCAAAGGTGAATAAAAGGATCAGTGGCTATATGAATATTAAATGTTGGCATTTTGTACAACATCCAGAGAGAGTGTGGCACAAACAACCAGCAATCAGATGTAAAACATCCCTGTGGGTAGGTTTTCTTTTTAGGGATGAGAAATAAGACTTACAGCTCAATAGACCCAAGGTACTGCTGCAGGAATATTGGACTTACTTACACATTATGAGCTATGACAAATAAATAAAATAATAGAGATCAATTACAACAGAAAGGAATTGAAGCACAAATGCCAAAAAATAGTGTACTTGTCTGTTCAGACTGAGACTCATTCATCTACAGCCTGACATATTCTGATTGTTTTTCAGATGTTAAGAACAGTGATTCTCCTTGAGTAGAAGCAAAGATTCACATTCTTCTTCTGGAGAACAGGTTGGATGCTCAGGCCTGAAATCTCTTCAAGCACACACTTTAAATTACATCTGTTCAATGGTTTCTGTAAACATATACATAATATTGACAGAGAAAATATTTACCCTGAGATATTCTTACTTAGATGTGGTCTTTGTGTTTTAATTTCAGGCATTATGTTTATTCTTAATTAACTTAAATTGTCTTAAACAGCTTAAACTTAAACAGTCAGATTAGTTATTATGTGTGAAGACAGCAGGATGATGACAAGAGTCCAGAATATGATAAACTGGGAGCATATATCTGCCTTTTACATCAGAAGGAAACATTTAACCCCTTTCTTAATTTTACTCTGAGTTGTCTCCAGCTACAAGATTTTTTTTCAGGCTGTTTTTATTACAGAGGACTGCCATAAATTAGTACCAGGCACCTGAGAATTCATGGAGAGGTGTGTTTATAAAATGTCTTTTTTATTTATTCTTTTAATAGAAAGCCTCATCACTTATTGATAAGTTTGAGTCAGGTTTTTGGGGTTTTTTTTATGTTTGACAACTTCTCTGAATTAGAAACTTATTTTCTGTCTTCAAAACCAACGATAAAATACTGTTGGTGCATGTGTCAAGAGGCATCTTTTTTGGAGCTGTGTTTGTCCTGTGTGCTCCGTGCCTGAGTTCAGAATCTCTGTGCCTGTGCAAATTTAGCAAGTGCCAGTTAAGGGTTTAGCTCAGTCGATGTCATTGCTTTCTCCCTCAATGGGAAGCCAACCTCTGAGGCTCTGAACATCTGCTGCCGTGCAGCACAATGACAGTGCTGGTGTCTGCGTAGCTCTGGTGCTGGAACTGGGGACAGCTCCATCCTCGTTTAGCATATGGCAACATGTGTTCTCATCACTCATTTATCTGCTAATCTGTGCCTGCATCTGAATCCTAATGAGGGGGAGAGAGTGGTGAGTGCAAACCTGCCCTTGGATACGGAGAGTTCCTTGCAATCATCGCACACAAGGTTAGACAAAGAGCAGCTGGAATGAGTTGCTCCCAAAAGTCCACATTGCACACTTAGTACTAATTTCTGCAGGTAACTGGAAATCTTCTAACATTTCTAGCTGCCAGTTTCTGTGGACAGGTCTGGTTCTGCCACTATAAGGGGCATGTTTAAGTGACTGGTAGCAGCCAGGATTATGTCCATGAAACATTGACTGGAAGCTCTCAATAGAATGAACTTTGTATCGGAAAAACCCACTGGAATTTACTTTAGTAATGGGAAAGGAACAGTGTTCTTTCTTTGGTAAATACTTAAACCTGTATAGAAACAGATGAAAGCTTTACTGGTAATTGTTCCCAGTTGATGATGAGATGATGGATGAAACCAGAACATCCTCTTCAAATATTTTATCTGAGTTGTTATGACTGAAAAATAAATATGAGATACTCACAAAGTTAAATTGTTTTGAGGTTATAGGACAACACTAATGGCTCTTCACATTGCTTTGCTTTTTCCTTTCAAGACTGAACAGTGTGTACACTTTTGTGTATTTCTATAAATTGATGTGGTTGAAATAGTATAAACATTTGCCATAATATAATTGACTGTATCTCACTGGAGCTCATGTTTGGGTACTCTGCTAGATGCTAAATTGGAAGAAATGTGGAAGTGGTCCAGAACTTGAAAAGAGCTGTAATCTGTACCCCATTGCAATTTTTAATTTTATTTTTTTTTTTTGTAATCAGGACATATGTTTGAATAAATGTCAACAGACCTGATACAAGATTTCCATCAGGTGTGCATCAAGATCTAGTCCTAAGAGAACAATCCAGCTCCTGCTAGAATGGATAGCAAGCTTTCCATCACCATTAATTATTTCTGGATTGGACCCTAAACTGTTTCCAAGTGTGCTCATCTAAAGTTCTACAGAGAACACTTTTATTAGAAAAAGGCATACCTGCACAGGTGATGTCAACCTTTGTGTGAAAGATCACCCAGTGGGAATAAAAAATTAATACATAACTTGTTGCAATATTGCATTTTCTTCTGCTGCTGCTTGACTGGGGAACACACTCAAGTTATGTGCTTTCCTTTTGATCACGGACACTATTCCTGCATTAAATCAATTGCTGTTCCTTTGTACATACTCCATGACATTGAAGTTTGCTCCTCAAACTATTCCAATGTTTAATGCTTAAATTAGTCTGCTCTGTTTAAATGACACTTTTGGCTTTGTACTCAGGAAATGATTTTGCAGTAAAAATGAAGGACAGCAGAACAACCAAGGTCTCTCAACTCCAGAAGATTCCTGAGACAACCCTGATTTTTAATATAGTAGTTTTTTTTATACATTTATACCTGGATTTTTTTTGATATTTCTGGTGGTAATTCTGGTATTTCAGAAGATGATTTCCCAAAGAAGAGTAAGTTTTAGAGTACTGTATGAAATTCAAGTAATCAGTTTGAATAGACTTAGGGCAGCAAAGATTTGTAAAGAAAAGTTCACAGAAAGGTGATGCCTTGGGGAAGGAAGTTACCACATGTGTTTTCTTGGTGGCAGCTCTGGTTAAAAATGTGCTCTGGCTTCAGCCTCTTCTCAGTGATCCATCAGCTGCGATATCATATGGAACCTGTTGCTGAATAGGAATTTGACCTGAGTTTGTAAAGACCAACCATTTTTTTTTTTAAATTTCTGTTGTCCCAGGACAAACAGGAAGTGGAATAGAGGTAAGAATTGGTATTTAAAGATGTAGGGAAGGGGAACTGTGTGTGTTAAAACAAAAGACCTTAGGATAAATAACCACATTGAATTTTGCAATTTTTTTTTCCTGTTTGCTCATTACATGGGTGTCCATTTTCCATTTGAAAGGATTTTTAAGGAGATCAAGGTTTCATGTGTCAGTTCCACAGGACAAAGAGTAGCTGCCACGTGTTATAAGTGAAGGTGGCTGCTGGAGTCCAGAGTGCCTTGGTCTCATTTTGCACAGCCGTGCTCTCTTAGGAAAGCATAAATTGAAGCTGCAAAAGAAGCAGGTTCTGGAAACTCTAACATAGAAGAGCACTTTAAGTTAGCCAAGTCTTTCAATGCTGCCAGAGGAGGAAATCCCATCCCCACTTGTTCATTCCAGCCATCACTTTTTGTTTACACAAGTGTGATCCATGTAGTAATGTAAAAACCCCAGAGTCTTGGAACCGATGTATATTTATTTTGCCAGGTGAGTTGTGACTGGGATCAGCTACCTGAACATTTCTTCTGGCTGAAGTGAAGGGATGGTTTTGAGTGTAAGGAGGGCTTTGAGCAGCAGCATTGGTCTACAACCGCTTTCAGTGCTCAGAGAACTGTGAATGCACTTCTCAAGGAAAGACTGGCAGCTTGCTTTAAAAACAGGAAGCAAATGGAGAAAAGTTTACCTTAGCCTGGAATTTGGTCTCCCTATATCTCTTGCATTTGTAAATCAGTGCTACACAGATTAGTGCATGCATCACCAAGCCCACAAAGAAGATATAAGAGTGTTCTCTCTCTGCCAAGCTCTGAGTTTTGTGCTACTTCCATTAACTGAGTTAAAAATACAGCCCAAAGCATGAATCCAGGATAAATAGCAGATGCAGAGAGTAAGAGATGTGCTCCAGTCTGTCTTTAATCTGGACATGTGTGCTTTCATGACTCTTTCCCAGCTTGTTTGTGTTAACCTGATTTTATATCACACACAGCTCCTTTTCGTGCTTTGCCCACCGAAGTTCCCTCTGGGGCAGCCTGTCCCTGCCCGTGTGTGAGAGCACAGTCTGTGCATTAGGATTTGTCTGCAGTTCCTGCATCTGCCTGGGACTATTTCCTTTGTTCACTCCTTGAAATTGGGGATACATTGAAAGGGATGGGAACAATGTGGAATCACGTCTTCAGTTTGCATCCTTGTATCATACACAGTGAAGGCAGTGAAGACAAAGCAGATTAACCTGTTTTCCTGGTTCTCACATTTTTCAGTCATCTGCAATTAAAGAATGCTAATCTGATGGGGCAAGTAGTCAGCTCCAGGGGCACATTTCCAATTTCTCTCACCTCATTATATTACTGCAAGGGGAAAGCAGTCAAATTCTTTTCATACTATTATATATTTCAAAGAATAACATTCTTGCCTGGGCTGAGACTTTGTCTGACAAGTTTCAGTGCCTTTTGAGTTTTTTATGCTTGAGCTACAAACCAAGGGAGGGAATAAAGGATTTTCATAATAGAAATGCTCTCACACCACATTAATTGTACCAGCATGAACTGTGGAGCTACAATCAAGGTTGTTTTAATTTGACTAAAAATGAATAGATTACTGTGAATCAATTGCAATCTAATAAGGGTCTTATTGTAAAACCTACTGATAAGATGGAGTGGAATTGTTCTGAACTGTGCTTCTGGGAGTGAGATTTCAAAAGAACTTAATGCTGCCTTTTCTAAACCTTTGATCAGTGATACCAATGGAAATATAGGCACACCTATCTCCCAGTGTCTCCACTTTTCATTAAACTGTTGCCAGATTATTACAAAAAGAGAGTTCTCTTCCTTAACGCTTTAGTCTGAGGGGAACTGAGCTGCTCCTGGGTAGACTTGTGTTCTCCTTTTGTCTGCACAGGAAGCTGAGGGTGCTTAGCAATTCACAGAATTTGGCTCTTGAGCACAGAAATAGAGGCAAGTAGATTGTTAAAATGTCTAAAACAGGAGAGATTCATCCCAGTCTTAAGCAGTTGTTTTCAGGTGGGCTCTAAAACCAGCCCATCTCTGCATTGTCCCAAAATATTATGTAAATAATTGTGTTTTGACTAAATGCCTCATTTTTTTTTCATTCCTAAAATTAAGAAGTAATAAGAATCACAATACATTTTAGTGAAAATACTTGTACTCAGATTATTGGTAATCTGAGTCCTGAATTGTTTCTTGATTTCCATGGTAAAAGACCACATGCTGAAGGTTGAGTCACAAGTAACCAAACCTTGTCTGTGTGTTCAGTCTTCCCCCAGAAAGAATCCAGTATAAACTTTATAAACTCACACCTGATCATAAAAAAAGTAAAACACATTTGAATTTCCAGGGATCATTCTGTTATCCCACTTTTTTTATTAATGCTTCTACTTAAGAGTTCAAAATTTCAATTTCATGACTAGCAATATGAAATCTGCTTTCCTAGTACTTTAGACACACATTTTGACAGCTTTTCTGTGTTGCTGAATGTATTGATTCTGAAAGTTTCTTAAGTGGATGTTTGACTAAGCATTTGTGCCATCAAAGCTATATTTGTTATTTGCTATTTTGAAGCAAAAAAATTCAAATGGAAAGCAAATTGGCATGTATAAAAGTATCAGGGATATTCATAGATAGAATTAATAATGGTGACAGCATCTGAAAGCATTTTAACTTCTACTTGCAGATGTTAACCAACTTTTGACTGTCAGAGTTCAGGCAAAGAAATGTATGAGTTGTCTTGATTAGTTTCCCTTTGCTGTCGCATATTTTTTCTGCCTTCTTTTGAAGGATCCAGTACTGGAATCTCTCAGATGAAAAGTATTGGACTGTATGCAAGATAGTTTATACCAGGATGGCAGATCCTGTGATCCTAGAGGCTTTTTCTAATTTGCAATTCTCACATATATTTTTTTTCCCCAAGACTCAGTCACACTGCCAAGGAGAAGAAATAACTCTCTGTGATTTAGCCAACCAAATATGTCAGAAATCATGAAAAATGACTGGTCCTATAGTCAGTGATCAAAGTAAAGGAAAGAGAAGGAAAATTATATACCCAGACTATCTGGCAAACACTTATTGATAGAAATGCATATGTTGAATTTAGGAACATTTTATGAATGATTCATAAACAGGATAATGGTAGATTTTGCAGCAAGTAGAAGCAGTAGCAAATAAGTTTAAAAACCTTGAAAAAACAATGTTTGATAGTCCCAGAATAATCGCTTAACTAAGCTCTATGGTTCAAATTATTAATCACTTAATTCAGACAATCATATTCATCTGAATTGTTTTGAACTAATTGTAGATTTATTATCTACACAGTGAGGCAGGATGGCACAGTAAGGAACAGGATTTTCTTCTCTTCACCTCTGCTTAGAAATATTCAGTTATGTTTTGCTCAGATATTTTGTCATTTCCGACTTCTGATCCTAATCAGAGCCAATACAATAAAAGGTACAAGAAAATGCAGTCAAATTTAGATTTAGTTACAACTTAGCCAACTAAAGACTGGAAAATGTTCTATTTTAAATTAACATGCTTGCTTATCTCCTGTCTTTAACATCCTTCAATGACAGATTTTGGTGTCATTTACTACCAGAGTTGTTTCTGTTTTAGCTCTGTGGTTTAACCCTGTTTCAAGCTGAGCACATTCATTAGTGGTCACAGAGCTGGAGTCAGTGTCGTTCCTCCCAGCAGCTCTGGAGGTATTCCACACTTCCTAGCTCTGGGAATACTGCACCTGATACTGCCATGATACCTCCCTTGCTCTGGGAAAAGCTTGTCATTCCAGATCTCTGCTGATTATGGCAGAGTACCAGGTTGTTTAAGAAGATGATCATGGAATGTTGGCTTTTTCTTCATAATTTATTTATTTATTCTTTATCCATAATATAGCTGCTCATTCCAAGCACTTCTTACTCATTGAGAAAGCTCCATCATTCACAGATGCTATATAAATTTTAATTTTCTCCTGTAAATGTTATGTGATATCTCTCAATTACCTCTTTGGTCTAAGGCTTTAGGAATTAGATCAGCCTCATTAAAGTAGAACAAAGTAATTTCAAAGTAAACGGAATGTTTTGTGCTGAGCAACCGAAAAAAAAGATACATTAATCTAAAACTGCCATTTTCATATTGATCAGCCAGGCTTTCTTTCCTTGAAATGCTCTGTAATGAATTTCCATTCAAATTAGACATGGACATAACCACTGCTTGCAGCTCTTAATGGGCAACAGTGTTTCATGTCAGAGCTCGACCTTGACACTTGCATCTAGCTTTGTGTTCCAGCTCCCCAACAATCTTACGTTCAAGGATATTGAAAGTTTAGCCCCTTCTAGGGGCCTCTTTCATGTTAATGATAAGAATTTAAATGCATTCCTGAACACATGTGTAAGTCCATGGGAGCAGAATAGATTCTGCTTTAAATGTGGACATTATTAAAGCTGATCACATATTAGTGTTTTATTGAATAAAGATGGACTGAACTGTTGCTTAGATATTTCCTGAGTCAGTGATTGGGGTTGGTCCATTACTGTGCAAGGCCATCTGTGAGTTTTAGATGTGAATCTGAAGCCTGTGAATCTTTGGGACAGAACAGATATGTGTTGTGGGCTTTAAGATTCAAAGTGAAAACTTTAGAATAATGTTGTTAACACTGTTTGCAAAATAACTGCAGGGGCTATATATTCTGTCTAGTCCAGATGGATAAAATCTCTAAGGGACATTTGTTTTTATGGCTACTAACTTATTATTTTAACGCCTAACTTCTATGAGGCAAACTCATTATTTTTAGCAGTTTTTTACTATCTCTTAAATGCAGTGAAAGGCAAAAGAGGACCACAAATCTGTTATATTTAAAGTCGGTGAACCAAATTTCAACAATTACCATAGACCTTGTGCATTTCCTAAATAAAAATAAGGGTAACTGTCTCTTGACCAAGGCTTTTACCCTCTGAATAAAGCTCAGACATTATAGTGAAGGCTTTGTCTCTATTATTGACTCAGTGATGGTTGGTGATAGTGTTCCATCAGGCTGTGTTTGATCACAAATCAGTGTGATTTGCTCTGAGTTCAGCCCAATACTTGCAGTGTAGTCTGTGTTTTAGAGCTGTTAAAAAAATCTGAAGACAGACAGAGAACCATAAGAACAGGATTGATGTGACCTCAGGAGGTCACTGGTTTCCTTTACTGATCCCAGACAGATTCAGCTTTACCTGAATAATATTTGACAGCCATTTGTCCAACCTATTTTGAAAATAGCCTGGTGATGCTCAGTCCCCATCTTCTCTCAACAGTTGTGTTCTAGCTCTTAATTCTCTTGCCATGTTTTTAATATATAGGATAAATCTCCTTTGTAGTAACTTAAATCCATTACTTACTGTCCTGGAGAGCACATTGGTGCTTTCCTTTCTTTGCCAGACTCTTGATGATCTCAGCTTTCATTTGAAGTAAATACTCACTTCCCCCTTTGGTCTTCTTTCAGCTAAAAAAGAGCCTTACTTTCCAGCTTTCTTCATAGGTTTTATTGGAAATGTCCTGGGGTTTGCTCCTTTTTGGACTTCAGTTGATCCAGCCCTAATGTTGTGCCCAAATCTGGCATAGTACTCCAGCTGAGCCTTACTGATGTTGCAGACTTCAGGTATTGTACGTGCAACATTCCTACACACATCTCCTGGTAGGTTATGGCCCTGTGGACACTGTTCCATTTTTGGTCCATTAATTCTCAGATCAGCTTCTGTAGGACCATTTCTATTATTCTGCATTGTAGCTGTGTGTCATCTTGTGGCACACATTAAATTGCTTATTATTTTATAGATTCTATCCTTTCAGATTCCATTCCTGTCCTCTGTGGAAAAAGATGTTTGCTAATGTCTTAACAATTTGATGGGTGACGGTTTGGATGTTAATGTCATTACCAGGCCCAGACAGCTCAGCTCCTGAAATAGAAAGGGTCTGCACAAGCCTGAACTTCTGAACTTTGGGGGGAAATGCCAGGTTCAAGGGGGGATATGTGGTAGGCATTTCAGGAAGGCTGGACCTTCCTAGTGCCTCAGTCAATGGGAAAGGGAAGAGGAATTTAGGATAAAAGGAGGCTGCACCCTCCAAATCCAAGAGAGGGAAAAGCCCTCAGGCTTGTGCCCCTGTGCACTCTCTCCCTTTATTCAAATAAAGTTGAAAGACTCCTCCTCGTTTTTGGACATAACCCCCTGGTGTTTTTGGATCTTCCTGACACCTCTAAAGTGCTTGTCATCCCTCTCTAAATGTTATAACCTTTATATTAAAGTGTTTTCTCTTCTGCCATCTAAACCACCAATAATGAACCTTGGTGTCTAGAGTACAGGATGGATTTAGGATGGCAGAGCTCTACCAATGACAAACTTAAACTAGCTCTTTGTGGGATCCAGTTTGCTTCTAAAGAAGTTCATTCATTCCATTTTTATTATTTACTTGTTGAGTGGAAGTGTTCAGTGCTCTGAGAACTGGCATGTCCTGGTAAGTCTCATGTCACAATGCAGATGAGAGGAATGACACATTTTGAGCTGACCAGAATGGAAATATTCCTATTCCTTATGAATTTGGAAGAGACCTTGGAGGTTTAGCAGGGCAATATTGAGTGAAAAACAGGTGGGCCTGAACATGAACAATTGGGTTTCTCAGATCTGTTAATATTAGAAGAACATATTGATAATTTGTGACCCAATTCTGTTGTGGAACCAATCCACAACTCCACTGTCTGCTTGCATGTGCAGCACAGACATTATAATGTCTTCTCAATATTTTAAAAATGTATCTTTTAATCCTTTCAAATTTTCTCTTTCACATCTTGATACAGGATTCCTTGGAAAACTAAAAGGATTTTTTTGTTTCATAAATAATTTGCACAATGTCACAAAGATGCAGTTTAAAAGAAGTTCATAGCACTTTATGTTGAATAATATGAAGGAGGGGCTTTTCTCTATTAATTTTGAGCAGAACTTTGTCCCAAAAAAATTTCATTTTCAGTTTGCTAAAAATTGAAAAATATATATTTGGGGAGATTTGAATCTTTCTGTCCAAATCAAATTTCTCATGTTTGCCTCCTATAGAATGTTTTTGTAAATGAACACTCTTTAATTTTCAAACAATGTTTAGGTGGATTTTATTTGCTATACAGAAGGATAATATTCAGATTTTTTTTTTACTATTTTATTAATCTTTGTTCCAAAATATTAAAAGTCTAAAAATATTTTATATTCTTATGTAAACCATGTGAACCAGGACATTTACATCCTTTTAAATAGACCACGATAATATGAATGAAGAATACTGCAAGTAATTATGAATATACATTTCTGGAAAGTTGTACCAGAGTGATGTTTCAGATAAAGTTTTATTAAAACTGAAAAAAAGCCATTTAATCATTTCCTCACAAATGTTTGGTACCGAGCACCGCTGAAGCTGTTTCAGCAATTTGTTGTGAAACAGCACTAAATGGGAAAGCAAACCAATATGAACCCAAGGAATCCTCTTAGGGAAATTTCTGTTTGGGTGGCAAAAAAGGGTTTGATAAATTTACTTTATCATTCCAAAGAAATTACCTAGTTCAACATCATTTGAAGTCCAACGTAATTAGATCTTGAGTAATGTGTAACTGATTGTATTTGTAGTGCAAACAAAACCCAACTGTGGCTGTGTAGATCAGAATATTGATGATTTCATATGGAAAAATAGATTAGAGACACAGATGGCTTAAGAGCCCATGCTGACACTACAGCTTTCTGAAACTTTACAGCTGCTAGGAGTATAAGCTTGCAGTTTTGCAACTGCTGAAATGTGACCAATATGGGACACTGGATTTCTGCTAATTTTGGGATGGTGTAAAGGCATCTATAAACCAGAGAGCCTGTAGCTTGTGTAGATACCAGAAAAGGAGGAAAAGGGTCAGTTTTTTTGTTCCTTGACGTCAGCACTGTGCTCACTCTTTGCTGAGGACAGCACTGTGCAAAATGCCACTATTTATTCCATACCAGCTCTGAGCTGCTTAATCCTTAATCTCTGGGTTGATGATTTTTTGTCATAAACTCTCAAAACCAGGAATAAATGTCAGAATATTTTTATATTTGCATTCCTGTGAAAATATTTCCTCTGCATGCTCATCTCAGATTTTGACATTAAATGTGCCTCCAGGGCTCAGAGATATGTCCAGACTGAATTCACTTGACAGCTGGATCATAAATGAAAGACAATCTTGATGTTTAGCATCATAAACATGTTGATGGGCATTAGCTGATTACTATCAGATTAATTCAGTGTACCAACCCTCCTTTCTTTACTGTGCTGTGCAAGTCCTTTATTAAAAAGTGTAACAGGGAAAAGAAAGATTCTTTTAGACAACATTTGCAGGTTCAGGTTCAACTACTACTGAAAGAAATGCAACCAATCAATACGTGAATGTATTAAAGAACAGCTGGGATCCTACCTGCTTAAGTATTTATCACCCACTGGCATGGTGCATGGGATTTTGTAAGGCTGTCAAGTAAGAGGTTAAATATGTGATGAATTTTTATTTCAGGAAGAGGTAGAGGAAACAAATACAGTGGAAATTTAATTAGCTGAATGGAATTATACATTTTTAAAATGGTTTTGGCAAAGTACAGTGGAATCGGAAATGAACTGACTTATGTAAGCTCAAAACTGATGGACCTGCTCTGACTTTATACTAAGAAAGTTTCCTTTGGAGGGGTATTTAGTTCTTTAGGAAATAAAAAAAAAGACAGTTAAAAAGTATTTGAAACTGCAGAGCAGGGTAGTCCTGGTGATCATTTGGACTCCGAGAGAAATCTCAAGATTGAGCTTTGTGTTAAGCAGAAGAGATTAGTCTTCATCAATAGTTATTTAACTGTAAGATTGGAAGGCTTTAGAGGAGATGACATGCTTCAAAGAACTTCGTAAAATGTGAGTTGGTTTGAAAAAGGTAGCTTTTTAGTAAATAATTAATCTATCTTATTAAATGACTAATATTTCCACAAACAGATCATTCTTTAATCTATTTAATATAAGCACAGAGGAAACTAATGTCTGGGACTTGGAGCTAGTAAAATTGAAATAAAGAAATTGAAATAAAGAGAACTTATATAAGTGTATATAATTAATTATTATTTCCATTTGAATTATTAGTTGACTCTGCCACATACTGCCTTTCATCAGCCCTACCTGCCATTCTATGAGGAAGGCTCTCAGTCACAAACTAATGTGAGGCTCCAAAGATCCTTTACACAACAGGAGAAAAATAAATTGTTCTGGTACTTATTTTTAAGTGCTGTTTTAGAAAGTTGGGACCATGTATTCTGAAAAATCATCTGTGCTCACACAATAAATTTGACACAAGAAACACCTTAAATTCCTCTTGGCTCTTCAAATATCTGGTATTGGATATTCAGAGCTGCCAGATTCTGGAAATTCTGAATACAAAAAATTTGCTCGGTCAAAATGGCTATCTTTAGTTTTAAGGTAAACTTCCATACAGCAGCTTCTAGAAAGATCATATATTTTAACTTATTGTTTTGTTATGTAAACCAGATTGATTTCCAGCACTGTGGAGTTCAGAGGATGTTGCTGGCACGGTAATAAGGCCCAGTTCAGTCAACTGAATCTTGCTGGTTTCTGGGTTGAGCTGGCCAAACACTTATCAAGAGAAGTGCTTTGTTGAGATTCTCATCTGGTTTTGTTGTTTCAGACTTCAGTTTTTGCTCATAACTCTATGGAAACATTTTGAATCCTGAGAATGTGAAATGCAGCCATCCCTGTGTTGTGTTCCAGTGCAGCCACATCTTCTGTAATAATGGGCACTGCCCAAAAAGGTCAGTCCAAACAGAGCCAAATCAGCTGTCTGGCTCACCCTGTATTCCCAGACAAAATCCTTAATTCCTGTAATTTTCTGCCAGTGTGGTGACACCAGCCCTCTGGGTAAGAGCTGCAGGAGATCAATGTTCAGCTGGGTCAGGTCAATAAGGTCAGTTTTAGGTCATCTCTGCTGCTGCAGCATCACAAGAGGCTTGAGGGTCTGTCCCAGCATCATAACACAATTGCTCTTCCATTAGAGCCGCCTTCTGAAAAAGACTTAGTGATTGCTTCCTTTCTTCACTGCTCTTTTCCCTTTCCTCCCCCTGACAGATTACTTGCCCTAGCAGTTTATACAATCCTCAGTCTTGCTTAACACTTTCCAGCTGAAATGTTCAAAACTCCCAGATTTCACAGGCTCAAGTATTCAAGTATTTTATGCTTTTTTGCTAAATGAATGAACTGCAAATATGAACTACTTCTGTTGACATTTACAAGGTATGGCATTTGGTTCTGGGACACTTGTAAGTAAAGGATTTTGATGAAAGCAATTACAGTGGTCTTTCTTAACTGTTTTTGAATTCAAGATTTATCCATGCGTGCTGGTTTTGACTGGCATTGGGTTAATTTACTTCACAGTAGCTTGTGGGATGTTTCAGTGTAGTTTCAGTGTTGGAGTTTCAGTGTAACTAAAACAATCTTGGCTTTAGCTGTCACTGGGCAGAGCTTAGCCAGAGCCAAGGCCTTTCCTGCTCCTCACCCACCCCACCAGTGAGAGGCACTGGGAGGGGACACAGCCAGGACAGCTGACCCCAACTGACCCAAAGGATATTCCAGACTCAATGGATCATGCTCAGCATATAAAGCTGGGGAGAAGGAGGAAGGAGGGACATTCAGAGAGATGATGTTTGTCCTCCCAAGTCACTGTCTTGTGTGATGGAGCCCTGCTGTCCCAAAAATGCCTGAACACCCATTTGCCCATGGGAAGTAGTGGATTTGCTCCTCTTTTGCCTTGCTCACACACCCAGCTTCTGCTTTACCTATTAAACTGTCTTTGTCTCAACCCACCAGTTTTCTCACTTTTGCAGTTCTGATTTGCTTCCCCGTCCCACTGTGGGGGAGTGAGTGGCTGAGAGGGGCCCAGCTGCCTCCCAGGGTAACCTGCAATAACTTGTCCTTAGGTATCTCTGAAAACCAGTTATTTTCTATATCTTCTTCTGTTAAAAAGCCTGAAGACAGCTGATAGTCTAACCATTCATCTTTTGGTTGTCTGTAGAGTTATAGCAATATAGATGGCATAATTCAGATCAAAAAAATCTATAAGTATTTGACCTTACATGATATCATGTTAAAAAAAAAACCCTAAACGTGCTTAATTGAATAATATTTCATTCTCTTGCCTTTTCAACCAATATTCCTTAAAAAGCTGGCTCATGCACACAGATGCTTAAAGGTGCATTTCTAGTCTGCAGGGGATTTTAGAATGACACTGTATGTTCTTCTGTGCCAAAAATATTTCTCTGGTGAAGTTCTTTCCCATTTGCCAGGAAAGGTGAAACCATATTCAACATGAAAGTTAAATTTATTTTTCATTTATCTTTCCTTTTGAAGTTGTCCAAAGTGTCCAGAAAGATTCAGTGGAAAAAAAAAAATCTTGATAAAGGCCTAGTAAAAAATACCAGCAGGATGGGGTCATGTATATACTAATATTTGCTGTGAAAGGCAGGGGGGAGAGAAGGATAAAATGTGACAATTCTTGGGAGCAAAACAAGCCACAAAACAAATGCAAATGAAGAAAAGGCTTGATCTAATTTATCTGATGACCTTTAATTTTTTAATATGTTATATGTCTATGGAATGTGCCTGGCTATTGATCTGTCCACTGAGCAAGTGGTATACGCATTATTTATTAATTTCCACTTTCTTTTATGTTTCTAGGAATTCAGATCTTCGGAAGAAAAAAAATTACTCTCCATCTCCATAGCAAAGTGATAAGTAATCAATAAGTATTTTGGGGATGGATTTTTTTTTGGCAACTTAACTGAAATAAATTTCATCCTTAAACCTTTAATTTCTTTCTACAAGGAAAAACAATGCTGAAATACCTAAGATGAGAGACCATCCTGGAAGAGTGAGAAAGAGTGTGCAAAAAATAACTACACCCAGATGAATCCATTGTGCCCTGTTTGGCATAAAGCATAGGAGAAGCACAAAGAAGATATCAATATTTTGCTTCTGCTTTTTTGAAATAAATAAAATCCCAGAGAAATAAAACTTGTATTTGGGTGGTGGTTTTTGAGTTTCTGTTTTCCTTCACTTAAATTGTTCTTTTCATCAAAGTATTTGCATTTTTCAGGTGTAAAGCCCAGGTGCCCTCGTTCATGTTAAACTGGAGGGTTGAGTGGTTCTGTCTGTCCTTCATATTTGTCAATGCAGGAAAGGCAACACTCACTCTGCTTTGTAGTGCTGGGAGAGAAGGGTGGATTTCTTTACCTCAGGGCCTGGCTGCTGGAAAATTAAAAGGCTGTTGTAGCCTAACATAGATAAAGAGACACCAAAAGGAGAGATTTATTCCCTGGTTTTATTTTCTTGGCATCTAGGTCTTATCTAGAGATGTACTCTGTAGGAGAAAATAATAGTAGTATTAATTGCATGCTTTACTAATGAGTGTGTCGACAACTGCAACCACCATGGAGAGCTCCACTCACAACACCCAGGGTCAGGCTTGTTAGCACACAGTGTTCAAAAGTGCCTGGGAGAGCTTCTGAAGGAAAACAACTCATCAGCTGCACAGGAATTTGCAAGGTCTTTCTCCCAAGCACAGGGGGAAGCACAGGAACAAGCACTGAGGTGTTTTTCTGACTGTGCTGTCATGGGCAGGGGGTGCTGGTGTTGGGATGGAGGGAGCAAAGAGGCAGGAGGTGCCAGGTCAGAGATATCTCAGAGAGATAAAGCAACATTTTCACTGCTGTTGTGGAGGGACCACATCAGCTGCTCTAAGTGTCCAAACTGTCCCTGACAGTCCTTCCTGCACTGCATTATTCTAGTTTTGTTAGGTTTTGTCACTGTATTGAAGTAGGTATTTCCTGACAACCTCAGGGCTTCCAGCAAGGCTCTGCCTGATGTTCTTCATGTTCCCAAACATTCATACTAGAGAGGAAGAGAGAAAAACTGCAGACAACCCTGCTTCGCAGACAAAAAATTTGCATTTAGTGACAGGAGTTGGTTTGTAAAGCTGCAGAGGGTCATACAGGAGCATATCAGTGATGTTCACACAGGCTGCTGCTTGTATCCAACAACCAACAGCACAGCACTGAGAGGTGTTTTATTCAAAATGATTCATTGGAAACTTGGAACCAGCTGTATGGGGAGAGCTGTGGCTACAATTACTGTATTACAAACACTTAAAACACATCTTCTTGCTTAAAAAGCTTTTTATCCTTCAGGCTAGACAGTTTAATAAACCAAACAATAAACCAAAGTCAAACCTAAACACAGGAAGGGTATTCACATGTAGAGATATTTCCTGGTGCAGGAAATTTCTGTAATCCATAATTTTGGTAATGTTCTTGCAAAAATTATTTTTCACAGATTATTTTTTTTATTTTTCTTGGTCAGTGCTGTAATTCCTTGGAGCCTTTGCAGCTGTGGATGTTGCAGAGAACTTCTAAAACTAAGACAACCTCAGAGCAAGTTGGTGGAAGAAAGTTCAAAGAGTAGCACGTAGGGTGACATTCCCTGTGTTACATCTCACTTAATGAAGCCTGCAAACGCAGTCAGAAGGAACTTTTAAATTAGATTTCATAATTTTGCTTAGAACCTGAAATCAACTTACCTCCACAGAAATCAACAATCCTGTAACCACAGTAGTACAGAGCCTGGGAGTGGGTGAAAATGTGTAGGCGGAAGCAGAACATAATTTTATTCTGCTTTCTTGGTGCTGGTAATGTCATAAACATCCTGCCATTCTGATATTATTGTGTTAATGTTAAAATATTTGGTTGATGCAAATAGGAGTCGAGATGTAATATTCTTTATATGGCATTGCCCAGAGCAAAGTAAGAACACCATGACAACAAGTAGCCTGCAAGCTGTCATGTTATTTGTGTTCAGCTTGCAGAACAGCTTATAAAAAGCCATCAGCTGACAGTCATCCTGAACGTCAATAGTAATTGAGAGAGAAAGAATAGAAGAATAACAAATGGTGAACACGATAAAAGCCAAAAAAGGTACAATAAAACACCCTAGGAACAATACTTTTTCCATACACTTTGAGTTTTCTTAAATGACAGTCATTTATTAAACAATACAGCTCCTCGAGTAAAACTCTTGAATGCAGCCACTTTAGCCTTCAGACATCACCACTCCCCCTACAGAGAACTTTACTAATAAAAGGTGACAGCACACGAGAAACCTTTCTAAAATTTTACTGAACAAAACTATCAAACATTTATTAAATTGACAAAGATGACTACAGGGATATGAAGAAATTTCTTCCGAAGGTACATATATTACATAGAAAAAATATCTGAAGAACAACAGACTCTGTGAACAGTAACAGCATTTAAGGATATTGCCCACAGTGCTGTCAGTATGCTTATGGATATATATCTTGTGATTAAGCTTCACAGTAGTTATTAATCTATTTTTCTTTATTGTAAAGTCATCTTTCATTGTTTAGGATTTTGGACTAAGCTTATTGTTGGTTTTCCATGTCCACAAGTAGTAAGTGACTATAAAGGGACGAATCTTTTTGTACTGGTGAACACGATCCCACAGGTCACTGTCCTAGGGAAATTCAGTTCTGGGAAAAAAACAAGGAGCAGGAGTCCACATTTTACAGGCTGCCTTAGTTTCAGTGGGAGAAAAATGAGTGGGAATTGATCCTTTAGTTGTCGCCATTCACTTGAAATGCAAAGTATTTGAAATTGTAACCAGGTGTTTTGAAATCTGAATTTTTACACACGATTATTCTTTTCTAGATGAAGCAAAAATAAAAATGATGATATAAAGCTAAAAAGACCTACAATTGGCATTTCTGGCTGTCCCAGATTTTTCTGTGTCCTTTGACACCTAACATATCAGGGAATGCAAAGATAAACTACTGCTAGTGCAGATGCAAAGCAGTATTTTAGCACTTACCTGTGGAAAAATCAAATTTGTCAGAGAGAAAGCAGGGCACTGGTAACACACATTGCTGATTTCCTTGAATGACACGTGGGATCTAATAAACTCCTCTTGCAGTGTGCTGCACCACTTTTCAAATACCAGGGAGCTGAAAACCTAAGCTTGTAGTTGGCTTCATTAATGAGGTACCCCAGTAAAAGTATGAGCAGCTCTGCTGACAGGCCATCTGTCTGCTGTCAGCCAGTAATCGATAGCCTGGCCCTCCACTGCATCAGCTCCACAGAAACTTCTTGAAGAATTCAGTGGGCAATCCCTAGAAAGTAAATTGCTTAATTGTGCCTGTCTTAGCTGCCACTGTAAGAAATTAACATCTCAATTTTCTTGAGGTGTTAAGAGAACAAATGAAAAAACAAACAAAAAAAAAAAGAAGCCAGCCCAAGAAAAACAATCTAACCAAAAATACATCAATACATTATTCATGCTAGGGAAAGAGAGAGGTAGTGATGGAAAAAGTAAATGAACATATCATCAAGGGGAAGTTTCCTGGGTTTGCACCTAAACCTCTGCTTCTGAAGTCCACAGCATTCCCTCTTAAGACTTTTCCAAAATAGAAATTGTAGATCATCTCAGGAAATACAGCTTCAAATGCGCAGTGCCATTGATGAAATTATGATTCAGTGAGGAAAAGAAAAATTTTATTACTTCAGTACATGCTTTTTGTCATATGTGAGTTTAGATGAGGGTTAACAGGAATTAATGACCCAAATATTAAGGGATTTCAAAAGAATGAAAGCTGAGTATGTTCAAACAGAGGAAGAAGCTGAACCTACACTGCATGGTGTTGGATAAGAGCTCTAAAGTTAAGGTTACCACAGAAGAGGATTGTCCTCCTGACATGAGGTTTGTGCCATATTTTAGAAAGGAGACAAGGCCTTTTCTTCCAGGACATTCCAGCTGTGCATCCCTGCAGGTGATGGCTTCCTGAGACTCTGATTAACTTTTCACACTGGAGAAGAGTAGCAGCATTTCCTTGTTCTCTAGGTAAGCCAGTCTACTGCCTTTAAATGCCTTTAGAATAAGATTTCACTGCAAGGCCCAGACAGCTCAAGTCAGCTGTGAGAGCATTCCTATACCTATTGAGCACTGCTGAGCTGCACTGTGCAGGACAGGGACCAGAAATTAGGATTTCATTTACACTGCATTGCTGAACTTGTCCATGCCACAGCCACGAGCAGGAACTGCCAGTGCCTGTCTGGCCATCTCACAGCACAATAGAGGGGAAATCATTTGGGCCACCAGCACTGGGATCTCTTATAGCTGCAAAGAACAGTCTGGCCTTTGTGTCTCTCATCTCCCAAAAATTTCACCTGAAATAAAATCAGTTTCATAGAATTTAATTTATCTGCTGCAGAACTATAAACAGCTGAGTCAAACCTGCTGGCATTTGCAATATGAACGTTGATCCAATTATTGAGACTGACAGCTGCTAGAGCCTTGCTGTAATAATAAAATAATGACTTACCCAGGGCTTTTTGAGAGCACCTTTCATTCCAGGCCATCCTCAAGTGTGCTGTGAACCCATACACAAGCTATAAATAGGAAGCACTTCACCCACCCGTGACAGGCAGCCACCTACGGATGAATCACTGAGCCTCCTCACAGCTCCCATCATCGGGACCCAGCAGAGCAGCACTCACAGGAAACAAGGATGGCAGAGTGCTGATCCTCAGCTCCCTCATGCCTGCTTCTCTGCACACTTATTCAGGCCCTACATCAAAGGAAAGAAGTTTGCAATTTTTTTTTTTTCTCTTTCATTATGCAACTGCCAGGCTAATACTCAATCATTTATTATTAACAAACAAAAAACAAACCCACCCAGGAGAATATCTCCTGATCACATTTGCTCAGGTCGTAAAGTTTCATCAGCACTACTGTTAGTTTATGTATATGGCCGCATCATTAATATAGCTCATAGCTATTGATGATTTTGCGTATTAATTTGATAAGAAATGTTTTATAACACAGACAAAAATAAAACCAGAAAACTCCTCTCTGTCACCAGTGCCATCTCCAGAACTGTTGCTTTGACTTCTGCCGTCTCACCCCACTTAGCCTGTGAAATATTAATCCTGTTGTGCTGTGGCATTTGTCAGCCTGGAGAGGGTACTTCTCCACTGCAATTACATTTGTGTCCCAAAGAAATAACGTCAGCTGGGAGAGTGAAGAAGAGCCCTGCCTGTGCTGTGCTGACAGTGGCTGGAGTGATGCTCCTGACTCTGCTCAGCCCCAGCACATCCCCAGCACCTTCACTCAGCAGGGGCCAGAGACACACAACTTGTCATCCTGCAGGAATCCTACTGAACGCCAGAGTCATCACTAACAAGAGATTTATATTTTTTAAAACATGAAACAAGATTATATTCCATGTGGGAGCTGCAAAAAACCTTGTGGAAGCAGCCTAGCTTTAACTTTAAAAATCAAGTGCTTTACTAAAGAGATCTTTTAAACCTTGCAGGATTTTTACAAGCTACTGCCTTTTTTTTCCAGTTTTTCAGCACAGAGAAAGAGTCTCTTACATTTTTAATAGAAAAGGAAACCAAGAACAGGTTGAAAGTATATGCTGAGCACTGGGAACAGCTGCAATTCAACCCTTCTTTAGGCATATGCTGGCTCAAAGAGAGCTCATAATTTTCAAAGTGTTTTTTCAGAAGAAACTGTTGCTGTTGGAGTCAAAAGACTGTTATTTAGATGTGTTTGGGGATTTTTCTCTAGTTCTGAAATTCAGCTTAATTTTCAGTGACTAAAAATGCTACATTTGAAAAAAGAAAAAGACATGATCAGCTGCTGAACACTTTCCACTGCTTTCATCTAGCACTGCCCCATCTTGCAAACTATTCTTACTATTCTTATGTCATTATTTGCATTCATTTAGGATTTGGAGTGAGTCAAGGAAGCAAACTGAGCTCAGTGTCTGCTGGGTTAGCAACACTCATATTTAGACTTGGTTAAGAATTGAGTTTAGAGACTCAGAATTTATTCTCCAGTTCACAGTGCTGACATTTCTATGGCAAAACTCTGTTGCAGTAATGAACCTCCATGAAGAGTTTTCATGAATGTACACAGAGAGAATCTGATAGATCTTTTGGTCAAAAGAAGTAGGATATAGATGTTTCCTACCCAACTCCTAAAATTCAGGAAAGACGTTTGCATGCACACATCCACGCCTCCACGATGCACTTTAGTCATTAATCTGCTTTAACTGGTGATTTTGTTGTATGGATTGCTGTTTAGAGGAAATGGCACAAATTAGTTTTGATTGAGATTCATGAAGTTGGTGTGTACTGATGGATATTCCCCTGTCTAATGAGTGCCGTGCCAAACCTTTCTTACAGTAAAATCTAGGAGATGGCAGACACACACACACACACACTGACAGCTGATGTTGTGTAGGATGCCTCAGTTGGAAATTGTGCCAAAATTGCAGATCTAACACAGTAAGGTGTAAAATCACAGGCCGTGACTTTATGTCTCACTTTCCTCACAGCTTTTTTTTGTTCTAATTCAACTTCTTCCACGGCTTGCAGTAAAATATTGTAGTTTATTTCAAGTATGATCATTCCTAAGTTGGCAATCACCACTGTGATCACATGAGACAGTATAAATTCTTATAACAATAGCCATAATGATTTAGAATAAGGTAGAGAATAAGGTAGGTTTCACATTTACATGATTGCTTAAATACTTTTATGATGCTGTATAGTAATTTCATTCCTTTTTATTTCCATTCTGTTTTGGCAAAATTAAAGTATATGCATTTTCAAAGTGCTATTAAACACAAAGGAATAGGAGATTCATTTTGAGTTTATATTCTATCAATAGCCATATTTGCATCTGGCAAGAGTTCTGACTTTAACTTAGTGTTTGTTCACTACCTGTATTTTAATAGCTCCTCTGGGGTTCTGCTAGGGAGACAGAGAAAACAATGTGTGTTCCATATTACAGATCTTTAATGGAGTATAAATTGTTCATGGAGTTATATAATGTTAGAAAAAGTCATAATGAGTTTCTTGCAGAAATATATTTCACAGTAAACCACATCTTTAAATTTTACATAGTTATGCTTTTGTTATTATTTTAATAATAATGATTAGTTAATCGTAAAGTTTTGAAAATCTGTGTTGCAGTTGTGTGTTCTAAACCAAAGAAAACCAGTGGAGATGATTCCTTTTGATGATAAACACTGACTGCTCAGCGTTGACAGCATCTCAGAATTTTCTGCCAAGACAGTTAAGCTGCTGGCTCAACTAGAGCTTTAGTTTTGAGCCTTTGGACAGATAAACACATAATCTTGGACCCATGAAAGATCTGAGTAGCTAAAACTAAAATGTTGACTTTCAAACCTACCATTTTCATCTTGCTCTGGATTAACAGAATTCCTCCAGGCACAAGAGACTCCCAAAGGTGCATCTGACCCACTCGGTCGCAAAGTCATTGGTTCTCCCAGGCCCTGTGAGCAAAGAATTAATTTGGTATAAAGAGTGGAACAGCTTTGGAAGTGAGAAAGGGGAATCTCATTGGAAATATCTCCTGCCTTGATGTACAGGCACACTTGTCTGGCCTTCTTTCCCTCATTTTCTGTTAGAAGACACGAAGCCAAGCGAGTTTCCTGGCCTGAAAGAAGAGCATTACTGTGTCTCCTGACTGGATGGATGCACCATCCTCCAGTCCAAATTACAGGTCCATATAACATATTTCTTCTCAACTGCTTTGGCTTCACTGCCTGGTTACTCTCAGATGTAGACTTTCCAAGGTTAAGTTATGCAAAGATGAGCTTATATCTTGGCATTGTCTTCTGTCTCTCTTTGTACTCATTTTCAAAATGAGAAGACTATTTCTTCATTTTATAGGGCACGTGGAATGCCAAATAAACATGGAACTGGGAGGAGATGCTCTGAGGAGGTCTCAGTGGACTCAGAATATCCAACCTCCTCCTCATGAAGCAAATCTCCATCAAAGCTCTGGCAAACCTGGCTATGAGTCCTCCACTTCTCAACTCACTATTTCTAATCCACGGCAATGACTTCTGACACCCTGGAAGCGCTGGAAAACTGGTAATAATTATGGTAATTATATTGATTTATTTTCTTTTTAGAAAGGTCTGCTCAAATTCATACTCCTTCTCAAAAGTTATTAATAGTAAACTATCATTTTTAAAAAAAATATTTGCTTCCATGGGAAACTCAAAGCTCTACTTCTATCCTGAAATAAAAACTTGTTCAAAATTTCTTAAATTCCCATGAAACAAAATTGAACTTCAGCCAGTTTTGATCTAAACAGTAAAGCCTTTTCCAGCATCAGAGTCTAATTTTAAGGAGCTATTAAAATACTGAAGCCTTGTTGTGATAAATATCAGCCTGTAGAGGGAATTTCAGTGGCAAAATTTTAATCTATCTTATAGAAATGCTCACAAGGTCATAGAAATTCTACTATAAATAGAAACACTAACAGCCTACCTCAGCTTTTATTTAACCTCAAGGTCCTTAAGGGTTTTTGTGCCAAACAGCCTTATAGCAACAAACACTTGATTTTGCAAAATTGCTTCAAAATCAAGACACAATGAAATAACCCCAAACATCCATGAACTGATTTAAAGGCCAGTATATCTCCACATTCTGCAGTTATCTCCTTCTGAATTACAGTGCCTCATTTAAATTTTAATGAAAAAGAACACTGAAGGTGAATTAATTAAAAGGAAAAGATTTCTGTTTACAGCCCTGATCACTGATGTTGACTTGGCCATTTAAAATAATTCCCTTTTTGTCCTTGCTTAGCCATTTGAACCCATTAGAATTACTTTAATTATCTATTAATTTAGAATAAAATATAGAACAGTACTTAGGCACCTACATTGTCACCTATGCAGGCAGGATGAGTAAAATGAGTAAAAAAATTCTGCTTAGACTGACAGGATGAAAGTTTCCCCAGATTCTCAGCCTTATGCTGCTGTGCATGTCCAGAAGTGCTGCCTCAGTATTCGTCTTCCACACAAAGCTTCTCAAGATTTCCAGGCTGAGGCATCAATTTTTCAGTTTAAAGTCATTACTCATTGTCCTATCACTCCATGCCCTTGTGAACGGTCCCTCTCCAGCTCTCCTGTAGCCCCTTTAGGTACTGAAAGGCTGCTCTAAGATTTCCTCAGAACCCTTTCATCTCCAGGCTGAACAACCCAACTCAGTCTCTTCACAGGAGAGGTGCTCCAGTCCTCCGAGCATCTTCATGGCTCTCCTTTGGACTTGCTCAACAGATCCCTGTCCTTCCTACATTGGGGTCCCCAGAGCTTCCAAGGCTCTGGATGAACAAGACTATTCTTAGGAGAGCGCTTAGTCAAGGACTTGTGTGCAACAAATTGTTTGGGTGTTCCTCTTGGCAGTATAAACACAGCACTGAGCTGATATTTTTGGGACAATCTGTATTCACAAGGACATATTACAAAGAACTTCAGTAAGATATTGCTCCTTTCCCACTTGGAGAATGGATGGACTTTGAAGCTTAAAAGACCATGGAATAATTTTTTGTGGTTGTTTTAATCTATACCTAATATTTAAAATAATGACCTGGAGAATGAGCAGAAAGGGATTTGTGTTGTGTGTGCAGAACTGTGTATTTGTGTTACAATGTAAGACGTAACCAAAAGCATGTAATCTATTACCATCTCCATAAGCTGTTAAAACAGGAGGAGCAGTGTTCTTTATCTCTTCCATGACTCTTCCCTCATAACTCCCTCTGGTGATATCTTCCATTAATGGACCAACAAGTCTCACTGCATGACTTATAAAACGACATCCTGTCATTGTGAATACCCCGCCCAGGAGGAGGAACCAAGCATTCCTACCTGGATATAATCTGAGCTTTGGAACACCAGGAGCAGCACTACCCACTGGATTCCCAGAGGAGAAGAGCTCCATAACCACCACTGAACCTCCAGAACAGGACCAGACTTCACTACAGGATCACCTCTTTGACAGAACCACATCCATCACTCCAAGGGGACTGCAGCCACCATTTAATTGGGCTGCTACCACCACCCTGACCAACAGTGTCAGGTCATATCCTGACTGTGAGTTTAAACCAGTGCTTCAGTATTATTGCCTTTATCTTAATTTTCCTACTAAATTGTAATTCTGACTTAGGATCTCCCGCTGGTTTGCTTTAAAACTAGTACATATTTAAACACACTTTAGCCAGTATTAGGATGTACTGCAGACTCCATGCAGCATTTGACATTCTGTATGTCATAATTGCCCTATGTAGACTTCTGTGCCAGTTGTCATTGTTCCTTGGTGGCATAAATGCATGTATTCCAGCATATTTAACTTCTGATATTTATCCCATTAATTTCTTAATTCTTATTTATTTACATTGGACCCGAATGTGTATATAAATAGTTATCCTTTTAATTATGGCAGCTTTCTAAGGCACCACATATTAAACAGTTGTTCACTCAAAAGGCAAGGGAGAGAATCTGGGTTTGCATTGTGTGTAGAGCCTTCTGGCCCTGAGTATTAAATTCCAGTATAATGAGGACCTTGTGCTGGCTGTATAGCAGACAGGGATTCAGTTTATTCTGCCAGAGATCTGGCAGCAATGTAAGACTGAGCAGCAGCTGCCAAAAATTACTTGATATTGTGTAAGCCCTTGTGCTGTACAGTTTGAGAGTTGAAAGGGTTCATGTGCAAGAGCAGAATCTGCAAATGAAACGTATACAGTAGAGCAACAGTTGTAATAACCATCTGCTGTGTATCCCCTCCTCTCCCTTTGTGCCTGCATGGCATAAAACATGGCGAGTCCATATGAGCACTTTGGTATTAATGACATGGTGAGAAGCATTTTTTGTTCACTATATGATATTTTTGTCTGTGGAAAGGAAGAAATGTTATTTGAGCCCCAAGGAAGAAGAAGTTGGGGTTAGGCCCTGCAACAGTTGGCGATTTCCACTGGGCCTCCTCATTTTAGTTTTTTTTAATTCTAAAATGGATCTGAAAGTGTTGAAAGACATTTTGGGGAAGCTGAGTGGAAGGAGTGGTTTAGAACAGATTTCACTTTAATATCTGAATAACAGCAATGAAGGGTCTTTTCAAAATTACACCAAAGATGATCTCAACATTCTTTAACTGAAGAAAAAGTTCCATTTACTTTTAAGCCTTTTCCTGTGTAGTTCCTGTTATCTTTGAATAGAAGTGGATCTAATTAGCTGCTCTTAGAGAAGTACTTGACAAAATGATTGCTTATGTACCCTGTTCACTTATTCAACCTTTCTCCAGAAAACAAGGCATAGGTCATTTTAACAAAGTTCTGTAATATTATGGGTTTAACCTCTCTGCAGTGTACGCTATGAGTTTCAGGAATTTTGTGAACATGAAAGCACAAGCTTGATTAATTCTGTATTTACTCTTCAAGATGGTTAGCCTGATTAGAAGACAGCCTAAGAAACCAAGACGGTATTTTAAAATGAAATTTAAATAATTTTTGTGCCCTGACAATTCTTTTCCCCTTGAATCATCTCAAGAGGATAAAATGGAGGGTGACAGCACTGAGGGAAATTAAACAGATGAAGACAATTTGTAGACAAATTGCAGACATGCTAATCTTGTTAATTTACAGTAAAACCTAACACTTATCCAGACCTCTGCCACGACAAAAAGCAACAAAAGGGAGGCATTTCTAATTTCTCAAGTGCACTTCAGATTAAATTATGTTCTGCTACATTCACTGAGGAATTCTATTAATGCCCATTTGCAATTGCAATCCTTGGGTCAAATTTGGCTCTGTTTTTTTTTTTCTGGTGAGATTAGATCATTGTGTTAGTTTATTTGCTTGTGCTTCTTCCCATCCTCTGTCAATTGCTCTCTTTCTCCCAAATGTTGCCAGTACCATAATCATCATCATTATACAAATTATGCAGAAGGACCCTGTGCTTGCATATTCTTGCCATCTTGAGCTCCATTAGAGTGAAACAATATCAAAACAAATCTCACTCATTGCTTTCTGACAAGTACACACAATCTAAACTAGTCCTTGTGAGCCATGGTGGCAGCAAGAATTTGTAGGTAAGTGGTATAGAATATATATCACCTAATTTTAGCTCTCCAGAATGAAATATCTTGTTCCAGCTACTCATCTGGATTCACTTGAAAGTCGACAGACAGTCTAGCACCTCCAGAGTGTGATTCTTCTCTGGGATTTTAGACATCTGTCTTGGGCTGAGATGTACCAACCACACCATTTCACCATTTCAAAGTTTCACCATTTCAAAGTTTCGCTATTTCAAAGGCATCTGGTCACAGATGAGACCTCACTCCAGGATTCCAGGCTGGTGAGAGCTGTGCAAAGACAAGTGTCTGTGTCTGATATTCTTCCTACCAGGAGTCACAAGGGCGTGCAGTTTTGTGCCATTTTAAAGGTGCTATTGTCACCACACACATATGGGTAAACTAATCAGCCTTTCTCAAACGTCACAGAAAACTGTTTGGGGTCTGACAGACTACTCACACCAACAGGGGCTCATCCTGATAGGATCCAAACACAGGACTCCAGGGAACATCCACCAGGATTGTGTCATATTCCACCCTGTTTTAAAATCATCACTATGCAAACTGTGCAGAACAGGTTCGTACAAAGATGAGTTACACATCCTGACTCAGGGACTCCTTGTGGTCCATGGGATTCTGTTACCTAAAGACAACAGACAGCCATTTAAGGCCTTCAGCAAAAGCAGAAAAATTATATACTCTCTGAGTTTCTCCAATGCAAAACAAGAGTCAAACCAAGAAAAAACATTTCCCATTTGTTTTAGTAGGTAGCACACAGCTGCAGTTAAGTCTTTGGCATTGGTAATTCTTAGACATTTACCATCATATACTGTCCAAGGGGAAAAAAAGTCATTTTCTTTTAATGAGCACTCAGAATTTTTGCTAGCTGCCAACAGTATTATTTTAACAGGCTGTTGGAACAGAGGGTGAGAATGGACTGCACTTGTGTAGGAAGTCATTAATTGTTCAGACCATATCTTGTTGTGGATTTCTGTATGTAACGTGAAAGTAATTTTGAGCAGTGACTTAGAATAATTACCACAGTGAAGAACTATTTTGCACAATTTATTACTGAAGCACAGATTTAGTATTGGAGAAGAATGACAAATGAATAAACATGCAGTTGAAGTACTATGAATTGGTGAAGTGGATTAGCATTAAATAAATTTGAAATCAAGACTAACAAATATAAACCTCCTTAGAGCCAGAATAGAAATGTAATGTAGCCATTCTCAAGTAAGGCTGAGGATTAAATGATGAAATATTTGACAGAAGTTAATGAGCCATCATCATAAGCAATAGGGTGTTAAAGTGAAAAAGGGGAATTGCTATGAAACACATTTTTTTTCTGATTAATTTTTAGATTTTTCTGAGTACATTTTTTCCCACATGCATATGAATCCTGAACTACTACTTTCTTGCCAATTTGAAGCTGCAGCTAATGGCTTGTGACCATATAATGAGTTGTAATATTTAACTTGGATTCTGTGATCCCAAATGTACTTAAAAGTTTTGATATTTTTGTTCTACATGTGGCAGTGCAAGGAAAATATCCTCCTAGTCACACAGAGCTACAAAAATATTCATTATTTTGAGATACAAAATTCATACCACCACTCTTTCTCTTTTCCTGCTCTGTGGGAAGGAAAACAGAGATTGCACTCACAGATTTCTCATAAGCCCGGCACACTCAGTTCTCAGCAGGGAATGAGCACCTGAAAACTTTCCTACAAAGGCAGAGCAGTGTGGTGGTTGGAAGGGTGACCCAGGTGACCTGCCTGCTTCTGATTATGTCTTTTATGCCAGACTGGCTGAAGCCACCGAGGAAAAGCTGTTTCAAAGGCCATCATCATTGATTTCTCACTGCTGCTGCTGAGGTCAATGAGTTAGTGTTATCATGATTCTAACCCATAAATATCGATGTGGAAACTCTCATTGACTCCAGCATAAGTGAGGACAGGGCAATACTCTTGGAAATCCCATCTGCTGCATTGCAGTTTGCTGCTCCACAAAAACAGGCAATGACTCTGCATGATGTATTATGAAGGCTGAAATACTGGTACTTCAAAGGGAGCTTAATTAGTTCAGATAGGTCATAGGCCCTCAGAAAGTACCAGTTGTTTCTAAGGTTTTATTCCCTACTGATGCCATTTTTTCCCCAACTGACAGATGGAAAATGTGCTTGCAGTGACCTTGTTTGGATTTTTTTAATCATTTGCAGAGAAGTCAGAAACACGAGCAACAAATTCTTTCAGTAATTTGAAAAACGTACATCCTTCTAGCTAAGCAATCTAAGCCATCACCTGATTTTGAAGTAAGTTCCTATTAATAAGCTATACTATCTATAAAAAATTATCATCAGGAAATCTGCTTTGAGATTCCTACAGAGCAAAAGATTAAACATTCTATCAAATGTTTTTATTTTTTCCTGTGGTTGTAAACTTTTTTCAGTAGTGTCCTGAATTCAGGACACAACTAGAAAGAATTATTATTGCTATTTCTTTGTGAAAGTGAAGACTATTTATTTTCTGATTTGTTCTCAGTTCAAGACAAGTTTTTCTTGATTTTGTTAGTTCTTAACTACCACTGTTTTTCTTGCACTATGAGAGGTGGAACAGAACACACCCACCCATACCTGTCAATCCAACAAAACAGAGAACTTCATTCTTTATTAAAAGATGGCAACAATCAATAAGAAATTAAAGAACATAGCTATAAATTATTCATGACAGTAAATCCCAATAAGTGAAGTATGCCACATGATGCTGAACATTAAAAATTTGCATTGCTTGCCATATCCAGATCAATATAAAAGAGATTGTTAAATTGAGATCAGGGAAAACAGCAAACATGGAAAAAATCAAAAGTGAACCACAACCGAAAATCCATAAATCTGTCAGTCATAAATAATTAAGGTGAACAACCTTTCCTTTTGTAGAATATACAATACCTTTAGAGAGCAGCATTTGTTTGGATAAAATTTCAAAACTTACACTATGCAGCTCTCTTGGTTTGAATTTTTATTTATTAGCAGCACTAGTTGTTCAGTACATTGCAATCAGACCAAATCTCAGAACCACACTTTTAGCTGATGTAAACCTATTAAACTCCATTAAAACTGTTGGTGATGTAATATCCTAATCTCCCTAAATCTGGCCAGTACATTTGATCAGAAAGGAAACAGTAAGCAAACACTTGAACAATACTTTGCTCCCCCCTACACTCTGCTGAAGTTGATGGAAATTCTCTCACCTGCTTTGGACCAAGCCTGTTGTGATTTTGTTTTCATACTCAGAAATTTACAGAACATAGGTCTACAACTAAATACAGAAAAAAATCAGTCATGAACTTTCTTCAACCTATCCTGCAAACATTTAATACAATAGGCTGGGTGAATGATCACTGGACTTTTTTCACTAGTGGGGAGTTTATGGGGTTCTACAGCCCAAAAGAATGACACCAAATTGCTCCTGAACATTAACTTCACACCTTCGAGCATTGATATTCTGAATATATGGTGACAGAACAGATTCTGGTTCCTCCAGGAAGACAAGGAAAATGTAATTATAGTTGCAGCAATGCAGATCTCTCACGTCACAGCCTCTCGTGGCATCTGATGATGCCAGTGACGTGTTCAGTCCCAGCTCAGGCACAGGCAGTGGGGCTGAGCTCTGGCTGACAGATGCACCACATAATTCCAAGGGCCTGCTGCACATCTCTGAGTGATCCCAAACAGGCAAACAGCCAAGACACTGCACATTATCTCCCTGGGAGAAATCTGTTGTCTTGTCAGCACAACAAATGTGTTAAGCATCATTAGCAAGATTCTTAATTACCTATTTTGAATTAAGTAGTGGCACATGCTATTTACAGCTGCGGAAGAAAAAACTGGTAATTTCTGGGCAGACAAAGAATTATGCTTATGAAATTACTCCAGCACTGGAGCCAAGGTAAAAGTAGATGTAAATATATTATAAATTGAATTCAAATTCTGCAATTGATAATATTTTCTATCTTGGAGAGTAATGAAAATTCACACTGAATTTTCTGAAACAACCGTTTGAACTGAAGGAAAGAGACACCCAATTCCTTCTGAAATGGATGGGAATGCGGCTTGCAGTGCCCAGAGGCAGATTTTGAGAACTTTATCCTTGATCTTTTTTGATGCAATGGGTTCTGTTCTAGTCAAGGGCAGTAATGGAAAGCTGTTTCCTTTGCATTCTGACATCAATGCCTAAACTGCTTCTGTCAATGCAGAGTGACCAAACACATATGTTTATTCCAGTACATGCAGATTCCTCTTCCTCTTAACACTTTTGTCCAACCTGGTTTATTTTCTGCTTAAACACCCAATTTAATAACAGATTGCATTATATGCAAAAAGCCACTTATGCATTTAACATACCAGTATTGTTTCTTAGCATGGTGCAGACCTCAGATGTATCATTAACAATCACCTTCACATTACTGAATATAAAAAAATATTTCTGCATTTCAGCTTCAGGACAGGAAAAGTAAATTTTCAGCAGTATATTGTAAAGATACATTTGTTTCTAATGAAATCATCTTGCTCCATTAAACCTACAAATACACTGGATAAATGTGAGACTATTTGCATTTTTTATGATTTTTTTATTTGGGGTTTCTGCTTAGATGGGGTATTTTCTGTTTCCTCTATTTCATCTGTTCTGTACATGCAAATTGAAGAGACCACAAAAATGAAAACCTGACTATGGTCAAGCTCATGTTTTACAGTAGACTTTCTAAATGGACAATTTCCAGCTTTGTTCTCATAAACATAAAATGCATTGACTTAAAATACCATCATCATACAAACATGTTTTTGCACTAATACCAAGGTGATCAGTTTAACACCCACTGTCATCCTCAGAGATTTGGCTATTCATGCCAGGTACAAGTGAGAGATAACTCTCAAATTCTTCTAGTTTCTATTCAAATCCTCACAGTGCACCTGTTTCTGCTAGAATGGAATTAATGTTCTCACAGCAATGGCAATAAAGGTCCTAACCTGGGACCAAATGTCAGTGTGGCCTTTGCTAGAAAGTTATGATCTGACAGCAATTTCTCCACCCACTAGTAAGAAACAAGCTCTCTTTGATGTTATGGGTTTTTGGAGAAGGCACATTTCAAATTGCCTCATCTTATGTCTAGTCTTAGTATCATCATCATCATCATCATCATCATCATCATCATCATCTTCCATTTTACTTTAGTCCAGTTATTAAACTGTTCTTATTTCAACCCATGTGTTTTCTTTTGTTTTCCAGTTCTCCTCCCCATCCAGCCAGGGTGGGGTTGGAGGTGGGTGTATGAGAGAGCAGTTGTGTGAGTTTTAGTTGCCTACTGAGGTTAAACAGTGATAGCCACTACTGACAAAGCTTAGATGCTACTTTTATTGTATGTGTTTAGTTGAGTGAGGTTTCACTGCACTCAGGAAGTGCTCACAACCAGAATGAGTCCATTTTCATCAAAGATCTGCAGAAAACAGACTGCAAGGTGGAGCTGCAAAAAAAGATTAAGTTAAGATCTTCAGGAAAATACAGTGTTGAGGGAAGTTTAAAAATATTAAAGTTTAAGTGTGAAATATTAGGTCAGGTTATAAATACTGTGCCATGCTCAGGAAAGTTTCCTTGAGAAATGGGAAAATATTGAACAGGTTGGGGGTGTTTACATAAGCATCATCATCAAAATCATCACCAGATCTGCAGAGGGTTTTTTGCCAGCAACATCTCCCTCTGTTCCTTCAGTTGGCAGGACCATAACTTTCAAATTATTGCATAATCTTAGACAGATTACTTCAGATAAGGCCTTTCAGACAGTGATGGTGACACAGAGCTCATCATGAGGTCAGGATTCAGCAGGAAATGTAATGTATCTCTTGAAGATGGATGGATAATGGCAAGGAGCAGTAACAGAAGCATGGAGAAAAAAAAAGAAAGATGTTCCAGATTGCCTGCTGAATCTGAATGACATTCCATTTTGTGAGGAATACAGGAGGAGCTATGTGTTCTCCCAACCAAACAACATGTTTCACCAGCAGGTGCTGGACTGTCAAATGCATGAGCCTCTTCAGCTGGCAGAATACCCTGATGAAATCAACTTATTTACAGCCCTGGATTTTTAATGAACTGTTTCCTCAATTCCATTGCAAGAATGATCAGTGTACCATAGGAATTTTGTCAAAAGCACACCAGAATGAGAGAAGAGAATGAGACAGCAGCACTGCTGTGCTTTATGAGATCCTGGATGTCACTGTCCTTAAGAGTAGGCCCTAAGAAGAATATGTTAGGAGAAGGTTAATTAATCACCCCCTCTGTTATTTTGGACTCTGTCAGAATTCTCAGCATTCCCATTCAGCAATGGGACAGGGATGCTTCAGGTTTTTACCTTTCTGGTTTTTTTCTCCCTCATATACGAAGTAAAATGGCAATTGGGTGGTGGGGACTGCACAAGGTTTTACAGCTCAGCACGTGGCTTGAGCTAGTCCAGGTAAATCAAAGGCAAGGACAGTTGGGTCTGGTGGCTGCAGCTGTAGAAACAGCCAGGTTTGAGCATTTGTATTAACTTATATTGGGGTAGGGGCCACCTGCCTGTGGCAGTTTCTCTCTGCTGTGCTGTGATTTATTGTGACAGGAGCCAGGGTTAGTGTTATCTCACCCTGCTGCTGGAACAATGATTATGTGCTCTACCTTGACATTACTTGCTGCAGTGCTCCCTCTCCCTCCAAGAGAGTCGGTGTTTGCAGGGTTTCTGTGTTTCTGTAGGAACTTTGCCAGCATCTGGCAGGTGAGCCCTGCAACCTGTACCTCTGCATCATGAAAAAGCCAACCACAAAACCACCATGGGCCAACAGAAAGATCAGAACACTGGTCCTCTTTTCCTGGCTGAAATACCATGTCTACTCATACAAACAGTAATAAAATACTCTCCAAACACACAGGAAAAAAAACCCACAACAACAAAACAAACCAACCTGTACAGTTTCAGAATTACTCCAGGAGGAGACAAAACCAGTCTTAGAACTACACCTTGCCTTGCTCCTGCTTTGCTGCTGCAGGACACTATTAAAGTTCTGGCAAATAAAAATTCTGTCCTCTCTTGTCCAGGCAGGAGAAGGTGGTGCCAGCCCTGGGAGAAAGACACAGACCAAAGGCATGGAGAATAAAAGCCCCAACTCCTGCACCTCACACAGCTCATCTGATGGTGAGGGATAAATCCTTCCTACCTTTATTCACCCTTGTAGGCTTGACAATCACAGCCTCACTACCCATGATCAACCACATTGTGATCAAAGCTACATATATAAAACCTTTCTATAAAACCTGGATGGGAGGGGGGTTGGATTTTCTTTGTTTTGTTTGTAAATCTAGACATCTATTTCTTTTACTAAATTTGACCTTACCAGGAAACACATCACAGTCCTCTTACACTTGGCAAAGAGAATTCATTATCCCACTACTACTATTAATCAATGTTTCTGGGCATTTATTGACAAGCAGAAGCACAAAGCAGGAATGGTCCTAACGTCCTAGTGATGTAACAGGAACAATAAAAAACTGAGCAAATAAATGTGAAGAGTGCCATGTTTTGGTAAAATCAAGAGACACAGTGCAGGGAATTTTAACAGCAAATACCTTCTAAGACTGCTTGTTTATTTTTTTTCATCACTGGCAGTTATATTACCTGATAGGATTTCTTGAAAATTCTAATTGAAGATGTTCTGATTTATTTATAAATATGTAATGGCACAAAAATTTGCAAGTTAATTTTTAAAAATAAATTAGACTATAAGGGTTACATAATGGAGGGAAGCAGCGAACATCTGTGGCATCATGGTGCCACCTAAAAACACTGTTTGGGGGATTTGCTGCCTACAGACACCTGTGTAACAATGATGCCAAAGCCCACCTGTTTCCTTAACTTTCACAGATGACCAGAATCAGTAACCCTGATTCTGAAATATAGCTCATTTATTTAGACATATACATTCTATCTAACTAGTCAATAAAAAAATCTATTATATATAAAATAAAATTTTGACACAGGCTTTTGAATACTGAAACTTTAGCCCATCTAGTTGCTGAGTTTAGCATGGAAGAATTATTAAAATTTGGATTTGAAAAAAATAAATCCCTGAACTTACTTTCCTGTTCTTTAGGCACCATCAACCAACCTTTTGCACACATAGTTAGAATGACTAAAGTCATTACCAGCCAGGTATTTGTTATTACCTTAGTGAGGAAAAAAAAAAACTCAACCAAAAGAAGAGCTCTGTTTATTTAAGAGAGTCCTGTTACCTCTGCCTGCCCTGGAGGTGACTTTGGTCTAATTTAGGTGACTTAGAAGAGAAAGCAATGAGCACCACACACACACAATCCTGTCGGGTACTTCAAGTGTGGAACCAAAATTGCTGGCCAAAAAAGTGCAGCTGGAGGTGACTTCTAAAGCTTTAATAGCTGCATCCAGAGGAGAATGTCTGGCTTCAATCACATAATGGTGCTACCCAAAGGGATCCAATATATTCTCATGTTTATGCATAACCTGTTTGGAGTTGCCTAATTTTGTCTGTCAGTAGCTTTTTGGTTTCCATCTTGTAAATATGAAGCACATATATCTAGAAGTAACTATGTCTAATTTTATTTTTCTTCACATTAAAGGTTACACTTAATATATATTATTCAAGAACATTTATAAATTTTTCTGCTACCTTTGAATAACATGCAATTCCCCAACAATAAAAATGCAATGGAACTATGAATTACAATTAATTGTGCTTAGACTGTTCTTTTATTTATCAGAAATACTTTTTAAAAACATTTCTGCAGTAGCCTATATATTTTATTCAGTTGTGAATTCTGTTTTGCTGATGCATTTCCATATTTTGCTTCATGTTTAATGATTTACTATTTTTTTTTCACTTTAAGTGCATAAATGAAACCTGGGTTCTTTATATTTATTTATATTTCACTGCTGTAGATCTCTGATTTTATTAGTATTAAATTTAAAGGTGTAATGTTATGATTCCTCCCTTTCATGACTAATAAGAGAAATAGAAAATGCATCAGATTATATAAAAAACCAAAATATTTTGTGGAAAAAACCTTTCTTAATGATGACTAAACTTGTCTTGGAATGCTTGTTTTTGGGATGTAATTGATATTACAAAAGTAGACATCATGTATGAAAATACAATTTAAATTATACCCAGTGGTTACAGTCCATATCAAGTTCTAAGAGCTAATTTCTAATATCACTTTAAACTTTATATTCAATTTGCAATGCCTGTTTCTCCACTGGCAAAGAATCATGTGAACCAGAACGTGAGCTGGAGTAAATCAGCAAAGCCTCACTGAAAGCTGTAAATACAACAGCTTCCACCAGCTAATGAGCAACACCACTTTTGCAGAGAACACTGTGTTGTACCAACATCTATTTTCTCTACACAGCTCTGGGCAATATCTTCTGACAGAAACACACAAACCCCATGACTTTTATGTAACAGAAAACTTCTGACAATCCTGGTGTAGTTACAGGTACCAAATGTTCCTGCCCAGCTGATGGACTCCACCAGCAATGCTGAAGAGAAGATTCTCAGAATCAAACTTTCTCACCTCCCAGGTTTTATTTTTAAGCTGTCATAAGCTGGTTTAGAAGTTGTTTTATCTGAAAAGTTGTTTCATCTGAAAAGAGGTGCTGGCTGCATAACTGTAACCTCTGACCATCTCCCATGCGTTTTATGTAGGCACCTTCCTAAGCATTATCTAATGCACAGGTCTAGAGCACAGGTCTCCAGTCCTTCATTCCAAACCAATGTTTCTACAAACTGAGGGCATGGCAAACCTCGTTAGACACCTGCTAAATAAAGAACCAGACCCACTGATTTCAGGGGATCTCTCCTCACGTGCCAAGGCAGGCAGACACTCCAGGTTTTGCCTCAGTAGGGACCCAACTGGGACAGAGAGTCACAGCAATACCAGCACTGCTGCTAATGAAGCACTTTTCCAATGAATAAATTGAAGATTCTCCTCTTCAGGAAGGTTAATCTAGCACCTTTCATAAGCACAGTACTCATTAATATGTATCTTGCATTTCTAAAACCTTGTCTCCAGCTAAAAAACAACCCCTCTTACACATAGTGATTATAGCTATAGCTATTCATATTTCCTTTTTATCTTCCCCACTTCCTGGGGTCTTAAACATGAACAAAATTACTGCATTGCATTTGTGCATCCATAAGTGGCAATAAACCTTTTTAAATATAAACACCACTGTGGATTTCAATCTTTTGAGAGAAAATATGACAGGAAAACTTTGGAACCCAGCATATTTTTCAGTAGTTTGTATAAACATATAATTTATTTTTCATTCTCTGTTTTTGTCACAGTTTTTGTCAGTCCAACAAGGCACTGAAGCTCAGGCTCAACTTTAAATTTGTGCCTATTCTTGTTGCCTTCACTGAGACTTAGCAAGAACCCAGGCAGAGTCCCAGAATGGGAGTCTCTGGGATGTGGGAGGTTTAGGAACTGCATAAAAAGAGCTTGTGGTGACACCTGTCCTCAATATCCTACCAGAAGGTCACCATAAATCAACTTACTACAGAAACTGATTTCAGACAGAAAGGAAATGAAATTGCACTGAGTACAGTGGGTATTTTAAAGTAGTCTCTTGGGATGGAAGTTTGCCTGTTGGCAATGCTGTAGTTGTGGATATTACAAATGAAACATTCTGATTGTGAAGGCTTTGGCACTAGTAGGACTATCCTTGATACCAGGTAGAGGAGCAAGGAAGGGAGGGAACCTTCCCACTATCATCTTGTTAACATTCCTGACAAGTGCACTAAGGACACTGCAAAAGCACCGTGCTGCTAATGCTGCCATGTGAGCAATAAGACATGCCAAATTCCAAGAAACACCTCCCTCAGGGGAGCAACAGAAAGCTGTTTACAATAGATCAGAAACTCCTGTCTGAGATTTATCAGCGACTGTCACAGGTGAGAAGTGTTTACTAACAAAGCCAGAACAAGTGACAGAGAAGGTGATGACTCCTTCAGGATGCTCAGCCTTTGGAATAATTCATCTTTTAGCAGCAGCTGTGGCAAGTCCCAAACTGGAGCTTTCAGCAGGCAGCTTGGGCACAGCAAAAGCATTTCCTTCCCTGGGCAGATCTAATCTAGCCCAACTGTATCTGCAGCTGCCCTGAGGCAGTCAGGGAAATGGAAAATGAATCAGAGTGGATCTGATTCTGACTTCCATGAGAGCACTGCAGAGATTCATTTCCCTCTATTTGATTTGACTAGATGAGATTAGAAGAAGTTCTTTACTGTGAGGGTGGTGAGGCCCTGGCACAGGCTGCCCAGAGAAGCTGTGGATACCCTTGGAAGTGTCCAAGGCCAGGATGGATGGGGCTCCAAGGAGCACCCTGGACCAGTGAAGGTGTCCCTGCCCTTGGCAGAGAGGGTGGAACAAGGTGATCTTTAAGGTCTCTTCCAAGCCAATCCATCTTGGAATGAAACTCTGGGGCACCACTTTCCTTAATTGCCTGAGAAAACCAGAAGCTTTGCCTACCTAAGGCTCTATATCAGCTGTATCATACAACCAACAGAAATACCATTTTTCTAGTCTGCTCTCACCGTTCATAAATTTTACTCCAAGAATTGAGTGAAAATTGCAGTTGGTAACTAATGAAGGAGAACTGAGAAGTCCCTAAAAGAAGCCGGGAATTTTTGATAGATATCTCATTATGGTATATTTTGACTGCTCAACCACCTGCTCTTTTTTTAAATAAACCCTTCATTCCAGGTTTGCTGCAGTACATCACAATTTTTTTGAGATTCCAGAGAGTGTTTCCTTCTGCTTTTGGAGCATCTTTCAGGCCCTGACAAGTATCTTCCAGGAAAGCTGACTGCAAGTGCACTTGTCTTCTTAAATTAAACACCCACTGCCATTTGCAAGCAGATTTCTTTAGAGACAACCAAAGCATGCAGACCTCAGCCCCTCCTTTCTTTAGGCCTCTAGCAGCCAGAAACGTGTCACATTTTTATAGCTCCCATCACATATTTGCATCAATCTCAATACAATAAACCTTGTCTCCTCACCACACCAACATACACTGCTCATTACAAAAATTAACAGGTCCATGAGCAGGAGGGGGGATCATTATCAGCTCTGATGGATGGGTAGCAGCTCTGTTCTGCACCTTCCTTGTTTGCTGATACCCTGTGCCAGGAACTACATCATAAAGATTCACCTCCTTTCTTTCCTGTGTCCACATATTAAGTTTTCCACCTTAAAGTCCATTATAACATAAATATTCATCAAAAGCAGGCTAAAGGAAGACAGGATAAGAATAGTAGGTGACTACATCAAAAGGTTTTTCCAAAGAAACTGGTTTTTATTCATATATATTTTTCAATTATTGCGATCAATATGGGTCTTTTCTTGTGGCCTAGATCACAGAGCCTTAGCAATGCAGACAATAACCCTCCCTTTCTCACACACTGAGTCCCCTGTTCTGTCTGCAAGCTCTTTAGGAAATAGGTGACCTTTACTAAATGGCTTTAAAAAGAACCAAAATTGCTCTCTAATCTCCGTTGCTGTTTATGAGCTCTGGTCTAAGTAGTGTTAGATAAAAAACTACCTGTGTTTTCACACCTGCATCTTTACACTGGAGTCATTAAGAAGTTTCTCAGCAGCACCTACATATAAAAGGCTTAAAACACAATTCCATTGAAACTCCTCTAGGTATCTTGAGGTTACAATAGGCTGTGATAACCAGCAGTGTGCAAATGGTAGCCTGCAGCCATAACAAAAGGCTTGCTTGATTTCTCTATTCAAGAGGTGGGAGAGTGAAGCAATAAATATGCAATGTGCTTTCCTCTGTGGAAAAGAAAGCGCAAAACCACAACAAACAGGAACAGACAAAACATTTGGAGATAACACTACTAAAATAGAGACAAGTTGCAGCCTGAGGGCATTAACCTGTCTTCCCTTAAACTTCTGCTGTGTAGAATCATTGCCTACAGGACCTCTGTTTTGCTGAACTTTTTAGCATCCAATGATCATTAGATGGACCACATCCAAACAAATGATGACCAAATGAACTTTTATCCTTTCTTCCACCTTCTCTTTCCCTGCACCATAAATGAAACCAACTTCCATCATCCATCCTTTATAAACATATCGCTTTCCTCTCCATGTAATTTATCTATTGCATCCAGGATTTTCTTATTTGTTCTTTTTTTTTTTTTTTCTAAGTTTTGAAGAGCTTTTCAAGAGGAAGAGGCAAAGGAACAAAAACAGACATTTGAGAGAGCAATAATAAAACTGGGTGGCAGCTGGAAAAAAGTAATCACATGAATTAGGCAAAATTTATAGGTACTGAAAGAGAACGTGACTCCACTGACACCAATCTAAGAAATGTGTGCAGATATGCATTTTTCTCTTATATTGCCATTCACAGCAGCAGCACTGCTAAAGGAATCTCCTGACTTTCCACTAACACAGTGCAATCCTGTTTCTCTCATTCTACCAAATACATTTATATCTAAATCATAGAATTCATTGCTTTATATTTCACTTTCTGACACATAGTCATGGCTGATTCCCAGAGTTACTTCTTCTCTCAGCAAAAACCATATTAATATCCCTGCAAGTGAATATCTAGTGAATTTATTATAAGAGGAAATGGTTAGACGCATACAAACCTCAGAGCAATTTAATCCATGCATCAAAATACTTACAGTGCTGAATAAATTGAAAATGGGAAGTGTGATACAGATCTGTGTTTGGAGTAGAAGCAAAGAAAGTCACTCGAGTAGTTTTGCTACCACAAATTAAAGTACTTAAGATTTCTTAATTCAAAGCTATAAAAAATTCCTTCCTGTGGGCACTGCAGAGCGGTAAATTTTTTATAATTATAATAAACAGCTTGAAGTTCTATCAAATCAGATTTCATTTAGGGTTCTTTTGTCATTAGGTTTTTTTCCCCAATCAAATTAGAAATGCAGTGCATTGGAGGGAAGACAACATGTTGAGGCTTCAGTGAAGCAGCAGAGAGATGCAAAAATCTTAGTGCAGAAATGGGATGGGCTATTGGTATCAGCCATCCTGAAGCAATATATAATTTATTCCTTTTGGAAATATTTAGAATTTCCAGTTAATCACAGAATCCAAAGCGTGATCTGCTAGGATTGAGTTTAATACATAAATGAGGAAAAATACATTACAAGGTTTAAAACCTGAAACTTCCATGGTTGAAATAGTTTTACCTTTCTGAAAAAAGCCCCAAGCACAATCCAGCTGAATGACTGCTCATTGTGACTTTCTGAGACTCCACTAAGAGCAGCTTAAATGTGCTTTTTTATTTTTTCTTTCAATGAGTCAGAAATTGTCCTTTCCATAACCTGAGGCAGCATTTACTGCTCTTCTAGGTGCCCCAGCATTGTTATCAGTCCAGATATTATGGTGCCCAAATGCCATGTCATCTAGTAGGGGAGCTGTCAGCACTGTGAAGTTTGGGGTTTTATTTTTACTGTAGTAAATTAGTGTTTCACAACCAGGCAAATCCTGAAGCAGGGGGTGTGGCAGCACGCAGGTAATTCAGTCTCAGAAATCCCAGGTCAGCACAGGAGTCTGGTACCAGCAGAGCCAGTCCCACCCCACACCTGTGCTTTAATCAGGGACTAAGGGAGAAGGAGACTTCTGCTGTTTGCTCAGCACCCACCCCACTGCTGTCCCAGAACCCAAACCTTTGCAGTAACTCAGTGGCAGAAGTGTCACCCAGGGGTGGAGCTCCTGTGCTGGGCTGCCTGGTGACATTACAGGTGACATTACATGGGCACTGCACATCTACAAGGGTCACTATGCAGATCTGCCCATTTCAGAGAAAACTGATGTCCATGTGTCTTCAGGTTGCTGTAACACAGCAGATTAGTAACAATTACAATAATTAGATAATACAGCCCTATTTTCAGAGGAGTGCTGCCACTATCTTTAAAGATAGCTGCTTGATATTTGCAAGTACTTAAAGCACTTTGAGGATTGGAGTCTCAGTGCAGATCCACACAGCTCTTTGAAAAGTGGACAAACTGATGCTGAGCTCTCTGGATCCCTGATGAGACCTAAGTTCTTTTAAAAATTTGATGCCAGATGAAAAACTGTTTTTTTGTAAGAAAGCTCTATTGGCAAACAAGCAGGAAAAAAAAAAAAAAGAAAAAGTACAAAGTACAAAGTACATGTACAGTACAAGTACATCCTCCTGTCCGTCTTCCCAGTTTCTCCCAGAAAACCTGAGCAATTTCTCTGTGCTCTGAGGTAACACAGCCTCATCTTAATGCAGGAATGTGAATACAGCAATGGAAATAATGGGGGTACGTCTAGATAAACATTCTGGATCTGTATCCGTTCTTTGTGGGTATTTTTAGCTAGTGAAAAACTATTCAACCATGTTCAAAGCAGCAGTTAATTTTGTGTCTTCTGTTATTTTTTTTTTTTAAATGCAACACATTTGCATAGCATCTTGAATTCTTCTGGGCTTTGGTATACAATTTGCTCCCCTCCACTCTAAATGCCTTATTGTTTTGATGCCTTTTTCTGGTCTTAGGAAATAAAGGCTCAGACAGGGTCAGAGGGTTGGGGGTTGTTTCCCTCGGTATTTTAATAGGATCCCATTCCATGGCTTCTGCCGTCCAGGTAGAACACGCCGCAAAAGCCCCGTCCCCCCAGTCGAGTGTACAATTAAAGACTCTACACATTAGCAGATCTACCAGGAGGGCCCAATAAGGGGCCTGGGTGGGCTAACTTCTAGTTTAAAAAATCTGTCCTACTGGGAGACCTTGAGGGCTCACGAAAACAGGGTGTTTGGTCTCTAACTCTACGTGTTTTCAGGGGTGTTTAGTCTACTGGCCTGCTGAACACCATGAAACCAGGCTAAACTATCACCTAAAGCATCACAAGTATGCATGCTAATACCTGTGAATGTAGGGAACAGTATAAGAAATATTCAGAAGAAAAGCAGAAAAATCCTTCAGGCATCAGTTTGCTTTTAGTTGTTATCTTTTTTTTTTTTTTTTTTAAGTCAGAAGCAGAAAAATTCTTGATGGTTACAATTGATATTCTGTTACCCTTACATTGATTCTTTAGCTTTTGCATTCTTGCAGAGCTGTTACAGCGTACAAGCGAAAGTGGATTTACTGGTGACAAGAGCAAACCATGTTCAAGTTATAGTGAAGCATTTTTCTGAAGAGTTTCCCATTCAAGCAACACCAAAGGTTTCACAGAGCTGCTGAACCTGTGCAGAGTTGCCAGACTGCAGTTGTGGCATTGTCTCCGCTCAGGACTCTGGGGTGAGCTGGGGAGACATGAGGGTGTTAAAGTTTATGCTGAGGGTTAAACACTGGATAATTTCTGTGACTGCTTAAATACATGATGCTAGTGAGCTCACATTCCCATGAAATCATAAGACAGTCTCAGCATCTGAACCAGTCCAGGCACAGCTTCCAACCTCCAGCTGTTTTATTCTCTAGTACTTTTAAGATTTCCACATCTACATATGATTTTGTGTCAAGCAATTATTAAAATTATTCCCATTAAAAAGGTGCCATATAAATCGGTTTCACTATTGCCAGTGTTAAAAAGAATGAGTTGTAATTTCTTCCCTGAGGAGAATTTAATGCACATGAGAAATACAGCTTCCCTGAATATGGCTTGAAAATTTATAAGGACTGGAAAGCTTTTGTCCAAGTATCTTATATTTACAACAGTTGCCCACTGTGATTAGCACATACCAGATCTACAGCCCTGGCAAGGCTGCTTTGCTCATTTCTTAGATGACATAAACCATCACTAACATGTGATTTAACATTCTTTATCTCAGTCCATTCCTGTGAAGTCAAACCTAATAGTCACCCTGCCTAAAATGTACCCTGACACACGGACAGAGGGGCTTTAGTCTCCTATGGTGGTGCACTGACAGTCTAAAGGATGAGGAAAATTAAAAACCAAAATACTGATCCATTTCTGTTCTTGCATTTATGCAACTCAGGGTGTGTATGCTGTGAGTGTGTTGTATTTCTTGGTATATATGAATATTTAAACCAGAATAATTGCCTTTGTATGCAGAGGGCTTAGTACCTGGAATTCAAATGAGAAAGCAAAATCCATTCCCATTCCATTTATTAGGTGATGAAATTGTATTGAATAATGTCAATTCTTCTTCTCTCTCTTAATTTCAAATAACATGCTCTGTTTTAAAAGGGTAAAGAAGTTTCAAACAGAACTGGTACCCACTATTGAGCAAATGGAGGGCAACAAAGTGAGTGGGCTTGAGATGCTGGCTAACTGGAGTAGAGTTTTCAGCTCTTGGCCTTCTCAACAAATATGTAAAAAGGATTTTGACAACACTTGTACTGAAAAATGTCTCTTTATGTGCAAATATAAACTTGCCAAAGAAAATATCAATGTGTAAATGGGAACATGCAAATTTCCCAGTTACACAAGGAAAAAACCAGACTTTTCTTTTTTTGCACACCCAGAAAGTGTGCATTCCTAGCAATGAAGAATGAATTTGAAGTGCAGAAACAAAACCATCTGATTACAAAGCACAGAGGATTAACACTTATTGGCAATCAGCTGGGAGGACAGAATTCATTCTCACTTTCTCGGTTCACAACAGTGAGAAATAGACCTGCAAAAAAATCAAAGCCTATATTGATGATGTTCAGAAAAAGAGATAATTTTATTAAAGCAAATAACTGTAAGTAGCCATGGGATTTTCAGCAACGTACAAAAGAAGCATTACATTTTTTGAACTATGTTTTTCAGCTTCTCTCCCAACACTTTCATCAAAAATCTCACCTCAATCTGCAAGAATTTTTTGCTCACTGGCTGTACTTTTAAATGACCAGCAATCAAGATGGTTAAGCTACATTACAAATCTAGCCTTCTGGTTATGGATTTTTAATTACTCTCAATTACTCCTTCTCTTTTTTGATCCCTTATTACTTGTTTTTGCCAAACACGATCCCAATCCAACAGCCATTCAACTCAGCAGGAGCCATTCCATTAATGAAGTTTTGATCTGTAACAGCTTCTTTCATTTGCATTACAGACTATCAGGATCAAATCACAGCTGAATGATGTGGTAAAGCAAATTGACTCATGAACAGAGTAAAATCTGGCTTCCAGATAACTCCTGTCCTATTACCACCCCCATCCCATCTCCCTCGATAATTCCCATTTCCCCACAGCACTATCCCAGTGCTTCTGCCCTGCACATTCCCAGTACCCCTGCTCTTATTCTCCTCTCCCACAGCAGCTCCCTCTGGTCCCCAGGCCCTTCCCCTGCTCCATTACACATCAGAGCAGCCATCCTGTCATGCTGATTGCTCTGCCCTGTGCTGTGCAGGCTGAAAGGCCGTAGGTTATATGGCTGCTATAAACTCAGCTGAGAGCAAGGGAGTACTCCCTGTTTATCTCTCACTAAAGGCTCTTTGCCATGTAGGTAGCTGTCAGTTTTAACAGAATATGCAGGAACTTAACACCTTCCAGATCTCTCTGTGCTATCAAATTAGTGGATATTTGCAAATTTGGTTGGAGTTTGCTAAAAAAATATCAAAAGCTGCTAGGAAGTAAATGACTCACAGATGGACAATGTCATCACGAGTTGTGTTTCCTTAAAAAGCCAGACTAAATGTTCCCAGAAGAAGGTTACAGTCTTATAAAATCACAGACCAGGTATGAATGATAGTGCACTGGCAGCCAAATCATCCATTTTCAAGAATGGGGTCATAAAAGAAGAGTTCGTTTGCTCAGGAGAAGTAATTCTGATGTGCGTTTGCAGTAGAGTGCGTAAAGCTCTCAAGGTTACTGAATCTGCAGTGAGGGAAGACTTGTTTCCAGCTCCCAGGCTGCAGGTCATTGCAATCCCAAACAAGTGAGCACTGTTAAAGAGTTTATCCTGTTGATTCTAGAGTTTAGCTTGAAACAGAACAGAAAATCTCAACTACCCTTGAATTTTTTACCTGGGAACTGAACTGAACATCACTATGTAGGCTTATGTCTTTGCAAGGCTGAATTGCACTCTGAAATTTGAAATGCTCAGCTTTAGGGGGAGTAATTTCCATTTTATTTTAACCACAAAGTTTACTTCTCCCCTTCTGCTTTTGTATCAGAAGAAAGTGAGCTTTGCTCACCAAGAGAGCTCATGCAGAATGTCAAACCATTGTCTAACTGCACATTCAACTGATGTTTACATCTGCAAGTTCCACTGGAGAAATAAACACACTGAGCACAACATTGCCATCAGTTAAAATACCAAGCTGCCTCTTCACAAGACAGGCTGTGCATAGCTAAGCATCAAAATATGTTCCCGGTACTGTTATTATTATTATATGACCAAAGAGTCTTCACATTTTAATGATGCTATCTTCTAGAGGGATGATAATAATTTAACCTGCTTCAGTGGAGACAATAAAAATTCGTGTACTTTTACACATCTCCCTGCTGTCAATACTGGATTTTTTCCACATCCTTTTTTCTTTATGTGGAATGAATAACCATCCACCGAACACAAATATCAACTAACAAGCGGAGATAACCCCATCGAAAAATGGTTATTGTAAGATCCTTGACTTTTCCCTCTCTGTCCTTCAAACAAAAACTCTTAAAAGTTAACAAACTGAATTTTCTTTTTGACAGAAACACCAAACAATGCTTGAAACGCTGCCCACATCTGTGAAACTATATCTAATCAAATTCACGCCTGCATTGGTTGCCTGGGTAACAATCAGACAGTTGCTCCTATAAACAAACTGCAAACAGCAGAAGGAAATGTGCTCTAACTGGAAGCATCTACTTCTCTCAGCCTGAGCCTTGTTAGGTTAAGAAATAATCATACATAATATGATCTTATTCACGAGGCAGTGGATGAATGGAGGAGGGATATTATAGACTGATTGGTGCACTATGAGGATAAGAAAGACATAGGAAAGGTTGTGAGCAAATGAGCATAAAAGCCCAGCTCCATTTTTATCATTCTCTCCTTTTCTTCTCCCTAAGAAGCACAGCATGGCATTTGGATGTAACTATATGTCCCTGCATAAAAGGGTGATTCATTACTTCTTTTTCAGCACATAGTTGAAGTTATTGTCTGCGTTTTCCCCTCGCAGCACAGGCCCCCAATTGATGGGCTCCGTGTCAGGCTCCTCCTCATGCCACACAGAAGAGATGGCTCTTAGGGATGTATAGAGATGTGATAGGCACTGCAAAGGCCGTCGTTTCCACAGCAACGGGGATCATGCAGGAGCTCTGAGCCAAACTTCATCTCCACCCCATTCCTCCCCCCTTAATCTGACCACACAGGTTTCCTTCTTCAGGCTCACCACAGGCGCTTCCGGGGGAATCCAGCCACATTTGGACGGGTGAATGTCCCTCACACACTGAAATGTGGGAGTTGTATAGACAAGTGTTGGCTTCAGGGCTCTCATGATTTTCAAACAAATCAAGTTTGTAAGCCTCAAGCATTCAAAAATTATGTTTTAATAACTAAGATTTACTTATATAAAATCTGGAGATTTGACTAATGAGCATCTTTGCATGAGGTTTAATTTGACTTCTGGGTTTTAAAACTTAAGCCCCTTTTCATACTAATGTTAGCTTGAAAGTTAGACAGGTGGTTTTTTTGTGGTGTTGGTTTAAACTAATAAAATGTAAGCTGCTTACAAAGTAAGTCTAACCCAGGACCAAAAGGATCTAAACAATCATTATGACAATATTCATAGTGGCATGCTATAAATTAGGCATATTGCTGCTGTCCTGTAACAGCGCTTTAAAAAAGGAAATAAAATAGAATTGTAAAAGGGCTGCTCCTTATTGAAATCTGAATCAATTACCTGTTTAAAGGAAGTACTGCAGAGGAACAAACTTGTACTGCAGATTTCCCACACTGCTATGTACAGGCCAAAGCCCCTAAATAGTGCCTTACATCATGGGTTTCAAGTTGGTGGGTGTAACTGCAAAACTGAAATCATTCCTAAAAAACAAATATAAAGATGTCAAGCTCACTTTCTGGCCTCACAAGCAGAACTAACAGAAACAAAAGTAATGTGGAAAGGTTCATCAGCAGGATGGTTACTTGCTTTGCTAGCAAATAAGCCTATTGCATCAGCAAGGATCAAATGCTGGCTGCTCCTTCTGGCCAGTTTTTCCACCAGATTCACAGCCCTATTTATTCTGGGGAGTTTGCTTTGCCCTTAAGCAGCAGGAGCCACCCAATACACAATGCTGGACTGGCTATGTGGCACAGATTAACAGAAACCAGCTGTGAAATAAATGCTTTATTCATCTTTACACTTGTCACGTTTGTGTGGTAGAGATTCTGTACAAAAAGGCCTCACCTCTGTGCATGGGTTTGCAGGCATGTGTGCACACGTGCCTTCTCACCTCACCTAGTGCAATCAGCTGGCAGGGAGCTCCCAAATTCCCTTAAACCTTCTGGAATTCCAAATCAAAGAGAGTTACTGACCATAGGATGTTTAAATTTGACCATACAGGGGGACTTTCTTAAAGGTTGGCAAAGGAAAGCTTCTTGCTCCCTCAAGCTTTGAAACAAGTCTGTGACTGGGCTCTGGAGGAAATGGGGAATTTTTGTTTTCTGGTACCTTAGTTTAAAATATTTTTTTAAGGTCATGTCACGCTTTCAATCAAGAGAAACTGTCCAACAACACCCCATCTTTTCCCTCTTTCTCAGACCACAGTCTACTTATGTGTACATTAATCAGATTGTAGCATAGCGTGCCCAGGACCGGACCAGGAGCAAGGCTCATCTCCTGCAGATCCTGCCAGCACTGCCCTTCCAGCTACTGCAGCTCCAGCTTCGAACAAATGTCCTGGAGCAGTTGACTCCAGTGGCTGCTGATATTTCCATATTGAAACAGATACCGAGGAAAACACGTGAGGGAAGGTTGTGGACATGAGCAAGGAAATAAAGAACGTGCCATAAAAGTAAGAACAGCCCTCAAGCCCCCAGTATTAGAGCATCCACCATATCTGCCTCTGCTGGCCTTACCTAGAGGGATTTGCTAAGTAGATGAAGAAACTGTCATATGTACTTCAGAAATCAGTAACATACTGAAGTATTGGAATTTTTAAGGAATATTTTTTGTTGTCTGTTTTTTTTATTCCAACTCTGGAAAAATTGTGGGCAATCTTCAATTTCATAAAAATTTTCCCTACAGGCTTTTACATACATATCAACCTGGAACATATTATCTGTTTTTCAGCACTGAAAAATGAGATTCTTCCCAGTGGTTTAGCAATAAACACTTAGAAATTATTCTAAGTTTATTGCAAAGGAAAACACTTCAATGTTTAGTGTAGTTTGAAAAACATTTTCTTCCTAAGAAATATATTTTTTATTTCTTCCCTGCCCCCATAGTATGGTTTTCCAGCTCTAGAAAAAAGCCAACAGGTCATGATGATACTGATGGCTCCTTGTGAAAGCATCAGGAAAATGAAAGTTGTTTTCATGAGAGACCTGGGCTTTTGTGTTTGTATGTCTTTACTTATTGCTGAGACATTTTATAGAGTGTGTTTCTAAACCTATCTTGAAACTGAATGGTTAAAATGAATGAATGAATGAATGAATGAATGAATGAATGAATGAATGAATAAGACGTTAACCTAGGAAGTAGAAACTGAGGCAGAGTATATTTCTGAAGTAATACAGAAAGAAACAGATGCCAGTAGAGACCTAGAACTCCTCATTGTGTCTGAGAAGAAAAAAATTCTCAACAGATTAGAGCTAAATGAAAGACACCTTTAGGAAGCTGCCTTATGTAAGGAATTGTGTTAAAATAACATCAATAAGGAGATACAATACAAATAAAGGATAAAAGGCATGATATGTACACATTAAGTTTTGCTTTAAAAATAGTATTTTTGTGGGACAGTTTATTACTTGCACTTACAATAAGGAACCCTGGGAGATTTAGTACGATAATAATTTTTTTAAACCAATTAACTCATTACCTGATATAATATTCTCTATGAAGACAAGCTTATGTCAGCAATTTGTTGCCCCCCTCACAGCTCACTTTAAATATGAATTTGGGCCACCAAAGTCTACCATGGCCATCAGAGCCACAAACCCACAGCCATCCCCCTCTATTATAGTCACAACTGAAAGCAGAACTTACTACAGAACACTATTTCATAAAGGTGGAAGAGCATTACTTTTGCTTTTTATCTCCTGCACAGACGTCCCAGGGAGAATTCACAGTCTGTACTTCCCATTTCTGGAAACAACGCACTTTACTCTGTAAACACTGGTCATATGCATCACTTAGGTATCCGTGGTTACATAGATGTAAAGAGCTCTTGAATTACATCCTACTTGTTTTCCAGCTTTTGTGCCTGTGAGGGTTGTTGCAGCAGCAAAAACCGTGGGTCTGAACCAGAGTCTACCATGGCTGACAAGGAGTTGACATTAAATACAAATCTGAATATCTGAATAAATTAGGCAGCTGGTACAACCCCAGTTGGTCTTAATTTATATGCAGAGGAAGCAAGGAAAGAGGAGAGAAGAAGGCAGTAGAGAGTACAAAGGATTTTCCAATCCCACATCATCTTTCCATGGTATCAAGAGGAAAAACCTGTTACTTGTTCTTCCAGCACACTGCACTTTCATGTACACCAGTGCCACTGCAGAGCCTGGATCCACTAGGAAAGGTCATCATGGGGCTACTCAGGTCAGTGGAGCTCTGCTGGCCCCAGCAGATGCAGGAGAGGCTACCAGAGGGTCTCCATGCTAAGCCTACCTTTCTACCCTTAGAGTGAAGCAGGGCTTGGAGCATCCTCAGCTTCTTTGCCAGGGGGCATTCCCCAAGACACATCCAGTGCAATCCAGGAAGATGCCCACTGCTGCCCTTTAAGTGGTTACAAAGAATGAAGGAGAGACTGGCATTCCACAGATACCCTCTGCTTTTATTTGGTTAAATAAAGGAACTTCACCATTCATGTACCAGAGTTAATTACCCAAAGAGAATTAAATGCCCTTCAAGAAGCTGAAACTTACTGTTTTTACAGAGGTTAATGCATGCAGTGGCTCATTCCAAGCTGTGTTGTTCTAAAAATGAAGGTGATCTGTGTTCTGCCACCACATTTCCAAAATTGCTATTTAGTCTTGGATCAGAGAAGAGCCTGACGACACCTTGCTGTAAAAATAAAATGATAGATTCGGGTCTGCATTTTACAGTCCCACAACACTGATCTTTGATATTTCTTAGGCAAACTTTCTGTTTGAGGTTTGGAGATGGTTTTATTGTTTTTTCTCTCCTAGAAGAGGTTTGCTGCACATATTCAACCTCTGAAATCTCTTGTGCACTGCCTGTCATACTATTTTTCAAAACCAGCATTTGATCTTGTGAAATAAATATTATGAATAATTCATGAGAAAGACATTTTAAAGCCCAAATTCCACCCTTCCCTTCCTCCTCCTACTTTTTCATTTGGCATTAAAGCTATTATAAACAGGCACATTTTGGTAACAAGCTAGACTGCCTGTGGATAGCAGGAGTGTCATCAGTTGGAGAAGCAAAACCACGCACGGAAAAAAAACCCTCTTAAATATAACACTGGAACAATAAATACTGCCAAGACAATATTGATTCAGCATACTCTTGAATTATGTTAAAGCTTTTAATTCCATGCTCTCTCACTCTTTTTCCTTAAGACCATATTACATTAAGTCATACACCTTTCTGAGACCTTATACTAGAGCATTGAAACTGCCAGCATTAGCCATATTCTCAGGTTTGTGAATAAAAAACAACTTTAAAAATGCATCTCCACTAATCTGTGTTCCTAATTTAGTAATTTGTTTCATTAATATATTGTATAAGCCATTATTTAATACTTTTAAAAAGCACGTGACATACTGGAAAACCTTCAACTTACCTCATTGTTTCATGAGTGACAGACAGTAGTCATAATTTTATACCAAATTCTAACATATTAACATCAGTTTTCAGAACCTTTTAATCCCACAGCATGGCTGGCTGCTCTTTAATAAAAGGGAGTGGTTTTAAGGATCCATGAACAGTTTGTGTCTCCACCTGCGCATCAGAAATGCCATCAGTAGAGGAGCACAGTTCTGTTTCCAGCACAGGCTGGGCAGAAAAAGGGCAGAAAAAGAGCCCTGCTCACTGCACACAACCCAGGCACAGCTGTTTGTTGGTGAAAAATGGGGGAAAACTGATATTCCTTGATTCTGCTCCTTGTAGGTATCTGAGATGGCAGGGATGACTAGCTGGGGTGACACTCCTTGCAGAGAGGCTTGTGCTCTCCCCTAGTCAATCTCCACATCTACAGATTCCCAGAGAGCTCAGAAACATCTGGTGGCCTGGAACCATTTAACTCTGCCCCTCGCTTGCTTTGGAGTCCACCTTTCATGAGGATTCCTGCTCTTACAGCTCTCCTGAAGTCATGGAAGAACATCAGGATAAATTAGCCCATCTGTTTTCATCTGGCAGGCATTCAGCAAGACACAGTTTAGCAAAGTGCTTAAATAAATGCTTCACCTTAAGCTTGCTATTGAGGACCTCAGAAAGTGCTTTCCTGGATTAAGAACTACTGGAAAATGAAGGAGGTGTTCATTGTCTGCAACACCATCAGAGGCCTCACAACAGAGGGGGAACTGCTTTGAGGGTTTGCCAAGATCTGTATGTGTGGGATGGGACACAGTCAGTGGAGATGGTGGCCATGTGTGACCACAGAACAGGACACAGACTGGCATGGAGCTGTCACATGCCATCTTCATGAAAATAGGAAAAACACGGGGAGGATTGCACAGCACTGCTTTTTTGCAGTGTTTAAGCTCTACTGGCTTGTCTTGGGCTATCTCACCCTCCAGATATTAGATTGGCACAATTCCCAGGGAAACACAGAGGTGAAGACTTGAATTCCCAGGGATGCAGAGACAGCTGTGCTGCCCATGGGTGCAAGGGCACAGGGACAGTGCCCTGTGCTAATACCTCAACCCTCACACTGCTCTGTGCTCCCTCAGCCATGGGAGGTAGAAGCAAGCAGCTCAAATTTTGTGTGATGATGGGTGTAGTGAAGATCCAGGTGGCAGCATCTCTACAGGTTCATAATAACTCTCCCTTTGCAATACAAATACTGCCTGCAGGTGTTTATTCCTGCCTTTTTACAAACTAAAACGAGTCAAAACGTTTGCACATGACTAATCTCTTCATAATGCATTTTACCTCCTGCAAACTGCTTATAAATATAATTGTTTTTCAAAAGACTGAGAAATCTGCCAGATCTTTATATATAGGTCCTTGTGGATGACACAATCCATCACCCTTCCAGTAAAGAACTATACAAAATGAAATATTTAATAGGTGATAAATTAAATATTAACGGCCAATGCATCACAGACATCTCCAAATGTTTACATGAGTATATAAGTTAGAGTGTTTATTTTAGTAGCAGCTCAGTCTGCTCCCACCTATCTTGCTTGCTAACTGCTCCATAGGCCTCTAAGCAACCCCATGGCCTCAAAGTCACCTTTAAGCAAGAATTCCAACTCCAGAATTTCAAACCCAAGTTGTTTCAATTCTTCTTTCAGCATCCCTCAAACACCCCCCTACCTTACCATGGGCTTCTTGGCTTTCCTTGTCTGTCTCCATTACCCACACTGAGTTTTTACTGTAGTTAGAGGTTATGGTGGCACAAATGGAAATAATTTACCTCTGCTTTCATTCACACCAGAACAAACCCAGCATCTTCCTCTGCTGGGGAATCTGCAGAAGTTCTGTGGGAAGTTTTGAGCTGGTAAAGAAGGGGAGGCTGAGGAGGCTGCTCAGGCAGGTTGAAAGTGCTGTGTAAAGAGCAGAGCATCCTGCTGGGGTAATTAGAGAGCTCCTACCGGATTTATTCCGAGATCAAGGGCCTAAACTTATTTACTTATTTAACTCCCATATCTTTGAAAAGCTGCAGACTTACAATACCAGACTGCGGGAGGAAAAGTACTTAGGCGGCTTGAGAGGGGAATTTTGAAAAAGTCAAAATTTTCCTCCCCAAAATTAGTTTGCTAACAAACAGTATGAGGTTGCCTGGGACAGATGCTGTCTCTCATGGAAATCAGTGGGGTTTTAGATCCTGCAATTATTTCTCAACACCTGAAAAAGATCCCCATTTTGGAAGTTCACACAAATTTTTCCACTGACTTCTCTTGAACAAGACAAAACCTAAAAAGAATGTAAAGTTTCCATTTTTAATCCCCTTCAAAATAGCTCAGGCTTGTATGATGGAAGTAGCTGTGAGAGGTAATTGCTGCACAGTGGCCCAGTTACTCACATACTTCAAAACAACCCAAAACTCCCACCTGCTATGAGGGAAGGGCTTAAAAGGTATGTGTTATGAAACAGATAGAAGCATCATTTCAGACCTATGTAAGTGTCAGTTTAGTTTTCTTTATTCCTACTACATTAACCTAAATGTGGCTGTTACCTATTACTGGTGTTTTTTTGTGTGTGGTTGGTTGGTTGTTTTTCTTTTTAACTTGAAGCTCCTGTTTCAGATTAATAAAAGCCTCCAAACTCTATAGGAAACTGAATTTTGGAAGATTTGTGTAGTGCAACTAATGCCATAAAGCCCTGTCCCAATGTTCATGGGGTCTCTAGAGACCTGCTGTAGTGTTAATATGCCTTAACATGGCCTGTAAAAGTTACAGACATGGAGAAATACCCTTTACAGAAAGGATTTTCTTTGTTTTCCTTGGGTTTTTCTTTTTTTTTTTTTTTTTTACAAGAAACCTCTCATTATGAAGATCAACTATGAAATGTTCCACATAGTTTGAGTTGAGTTGGAGTCTCCTTGTGATAAGTCCAAGTAACAGAAACCCTTCTTCACCCTTAATTACAGTAGCAGTGTTGGGTGGTGCTGCATTAAACTGACCTTTGGCTTTATGTTAGCTGTACTAAATAAATAAAAAAACCACAATTTCCCAGTAACAAACACAAGCATATCTTATCATTCACAGTGTGAAGTTGTTACTACAGTGCCATCTTCAGTGCATTACATAAAGTGGAGTTTTCCTGTAGAGGATTTTCTCTTTGCTCCTTATGGGCTGGAAATGGATTAATAGAACTTCAACTGCAGAGAGGAATGAGTAAAGAAAATGTGAAAGCCTTCTCTCTTTGTTAAAAAGAGAGTGTTGTTATTAAGAAAATAAACTATTGTACCAGAAGCATATGGAACTATTAGGCAACCTGAATCTGGCCACCACAATGGGTTTTGAAGTGAAAACTGGTTGTCTTCATTATGGCCAGCAACACTCAGAATTACCACACGGAAATGCAATTTCGCACGTGCACATGCATTATGTGCAGCACCAAACCATTAGAAGTGTTACTGCAAGTTTGACTGTATGCTATTTACAGACAGGGAAAAACATGTAACTCCACACATCTGACAGAGAACCTGGGCTAGCTGTACCGTGGGGCAAATTTCATTTGGTCAAACAAGATCTTCTTAGAGTCTCTAGAGTTAAGACTGGAGCCAGCAATGAAGATTACTTCTCCTATTGCAAAAGGGACTAGCCCACGTATTGAATAGCACACAGCCAAGGAGAGCCTTACATTCTTGATTACAGAGCTCCTGTGTTACTTTGCTTCCTTGCAATATCAAAACAAGGATGTTACTGAGCCCTGCTGCAGCCTTGTTTGTGGCCCGAGCCAAAGATGCTCTGGTCCGGGGCACAGGTGTGCTCCAGAGGGTAAAGGAGAAGGCATTTTGGCAAAGGTCACAGCCATGCTTCTGATGTCTCTGAGCATAACTAGTTCATGATAGCTCTAGTTCTAGCCCAGAAAATGCCTGCAGAGTGGGTATGAATTCATGTTGTTGCTTCAGCCCTGTCTGGCACTGAGAGGCGCTGGGGCAAACTGACCTCGTCCACATATAATGGCAAAGGGAATACTTGTGTGGAGAAAGGAAACAGGAGCTGAGGCCAATTCCACATCTCAGTCCCACAGCTTGTCAGCATAGCAAAAACAGCCAAAGGTGCCAATGTTACTGGAAAATATGAGTGATTTTATTATTATAATGCAGATGTTCTTTTGGGAGGGAATGAATTTGCTTGTCATTTTCAGGCTTATGTATTTTCCCGCAGATGGCTCAGAGTTGTATTGCTCAGAGTTGTACAGAGTAAACAGGTCTATTTAACAGTTAAAGCAGAAAAGTCTACAGAGAGGAAAACACAGCTTATCCACTTTCAGTGATATTTCTCAATCTGAACAATAGAGCACAGTACAATGGTACTTCCCTTTGGAAATGGATTGTATGCTGATAATACTCATCATTTGCATGCTGCTTTCATTTTGAAAGCACATTACAAATGTATAGGAATCCTTAGCAACACTTTACAACGTATAATCCTTACTATCTTTGCTGTCATAAGTGGTATAAATTTCTTGACAAAGCTACACAGAGAGAATGCATCACACTGTAGTTTTGTTGACCAACACATCAAAATCATAAAATCATGCTCATGGCATAGCTCCAATAGCTGAGTTGAAACTCCAGATTCTAGGGGAAGCTACTTAAAAGATAAAACCTCTTATGGCATCCATAGCTTATATTCTTGAGAAAGGATTACAGAATAGGGGCCTTGTTTGTTGGCAGAAACCCAGTTCTCCCAAATTAAACTCTGAATATCTCACCTGTTCTTTCTGAATATTTCACTTTGCTACGGCAAAAGTCATTTACATTGGACAAAAAGAAATCTTAAATCTAGGTTATTCGTGATGTTGTTGCTCTTTATTTTCATCTTAAAAAACCATGAGGATTAAAAGCAAAGCTTTTTTCCAAGACATTTGGACCCAATTTCCTGATCACATTTGTAAAACCACTGATTTACGGAACTGATTGTAGAAGTAAAGATCTTCATAAGTATAAAACAGTGCAATGACATGGCAATATTTAAGAAGGAAATTATATGAACCCCAATTATTTTAAAATGCTAACCCCATCCAAAATAACCACCCCTTGCATGACATTTGTACTCTTGTTGCTAAACAACTTCATCAAACTGCAGGAAAAACTCAACAGGAGCTTGAAGTTTGGTCCTGAAGAACACCTGCTGATGTAACTTCCATTAAAGCAAACAGAGAGGGAACATTCAAAACCTTGCACTTACTTTCTACCTCACAAAAGGCAGAAAGACATTGAGGATGAATTTTTCCAACTAAATTGTGCCCTGAGCTGCACACGTAAGTCCCTTGGCACCCAGGGGCATTTTCTAACCCAAGAATGGAAGTTGGAAAGTTGCATGCTAAAAATATAAACACAACTGCTTTCTTCATCTCTCTCTTAGTAAAATACTTTTATAGTATATATTTTAACCAACAATGTGATCATTCTTTAAAATACCTGTATTTTTCTTTTTTCAGTATGGAAAAATTAAAATTCAGCCCATTTTGCTTTTCAGGAAAAAAAAAGGAAAGAAGAAAAAAAGGGAAGTTATTCTCCTACCCTTCTCCACAAAACTATTTTTGGGTATAAGCAAACACAGACTGCACATACACGTGACAAGTGACCTGGAGCCTTATTTGCAGTGTACAGACATGAAGAATACCCTGCTGAGAAGGACTCACAGGGCCTATGAAATCCTGCCAGGGAGCAAGAAAATCTGCCGTATGGTACATCCTTTCCTGCAGTTTCTTGCAGTGAAGAGCTCAAAATCTGTAAAAACATGCTGCCCTTTGTGACTCTGCTCATTGAGATGTACATTCTGCACAGTGTCTCCTATTCAGATGTGAGCACTAATGTAGCACAGGAAGAGAGCCTCTACCAAAGCCACTGCTCAGCAAATACTGGGCACAGACTGACCCTCACACCCAAACAGCCCCCAGTATCCACAAGAACGTATCCTCATCCTAGTTAAAAGCATCCCTGAGAAATCTGTATCACATCTGCTTTAACCCGAGTAATTTGCCCAAGACTTTTCAGTGAACAGTGACACCACAGCCTGGTTTGGGTAATGGGTGCAGATGTCTGCAGGATTTAGCCACAGTCTGTCAGGATTCAATTGACTGAATCACATTTACTCCACACTGCAGAACTCACAGTCATAGAAAGCCACGACTGTCCAGCTTCAAAAGCCCAGCAAGAAACTTCCCAACAGAAGCTTAAACCATTTCCTACATTTCTGTTTTGGATCATACACCATCTGACGTGACTCAGAAACCATCCAGGACAGGCTCTTAGCTCGCCTTTTTTAGCTGTTTTCCAGGAACTGACAAATCCCACTCTTCTGCCTCTTTGGAAACTGCCATCAACCCAAGCCTAGAAACACCTTCAGCTGTAAAGGACTGGCTCACTGAAGGTGAAGTGAGAGCATGGAGTGGGAGGATGCTCTGGAAGGTCAGTGTGCACACATTTCCAGGAAATAACACAAAATTAAACCACGAAGTGAAATCCTTGTGGATGAGGGAAACTTAGGAATATCCTTCGTTACTCTATCTTTACAAAATGACAACTAAACCATTTAGAGATCATGTTCTGTTTTCTGGTTAAAGACCAAAGAGAAGTGAGGTATTACTTGTTATCCATCAGAGTTGTGCTACACTGTGTTAAGCCTTCACATACACATGTACAAAAAATTCAGATTTAGTAACAACTAGGACGTTTTTTCTTCTCTGATCTTTATTTGTGCTTTTGAGGAATTATTTATGGAATTATTATTTAGGGAATGAAAATTCAATATAACTCAGTATCTATCTGTTACCAGTGACTGCTATTTTAAAAATAACATCTACTGCTTTCAGACCATAAATGAATTATCTCAAGTATTGCTAGTGAATACAAATATAATTAGCAGTAAAACAAAGATATTTGCAATAAACTCCCTACTTAATGAAAAACAAGAGCAGCAAAACTTTGCTCCATTATAGGGAGAAAGTAAACTGTATTGTCAAGAAAGCATTTGTATTTTATGTGAGATCTACCCCAAGTGAATGTGAAAACCAGCAAATTTATATAGTTTTGTACCCATAGTACAGCTCTGGGATACCCACAGCTCTTGAATCATTGTACATCAAACAGACACAGGACTGCACTTAGTCTGTGCTCTCCCTACAGTCATTGGAAAATAGTAATAGCTTTACCACACAAATCAACAGAGTATAAAGCAAGATCATATTACATTTCAAGTCAAAAATTACTTATTTTTATTTCAGTTATGGACAGATCTAGTATTGTCTACTTTTTCTGTTCACTAGGGTAAGGCGGATTTGACTCCATCAAAGTCTGTTCAGTCAGTCTGGATTTACATTGGTAAATGTCTGAGAAGAGTTTGTCCCTGAGAAACAATATTCCTATTTTTGTTTTCCAACACAGTATCAATCATAATACATAATGATGAGTGAATTAAAATTGGAAATAAAGACCAATAACAACAAAACATATTAACAGAAAACCCTCAAGCTCCTCTGCATTCAGGGAAACAGTGCACACTTATTATCAAAACATGAATAATTAATTCTTGGTTCTTGAGTTTTTCTTTAGAAAGAAATTATATGAAATATTTTACGTAGGCCTTTCTCAACTAACACTGTGGGTTTGTTCCTAGTGTTACACTTCAACTAGAAGTGAAAAAAACGTGTATCAAGTCCCGATTTTCCACTCCATATCCCATTCTGATTCTCATTCACTGCCATGATAATGCATGTTAAACCCTGCACAACAGGGAATGTTTAATCTAAATGTAATTCTGTTCCTGCTCTTCTCCCTTGCCATAAAGATTTTTATGAGGCTTTGTAAACCATTTTAACTACAAAATATAAATTTGGAAGTTAAACTACCTAAAGATGTCTTTGCAAGTTTCAGTTATAAAACTAACCTAACCAAATGAAATGGTAGATGGATTGTTTTTTTTCTCCTTCTGGTAAGGACAAATTAACTTTTTTTTCCTCTGAAAAATTGTTATAGAAAATGACTAATAAGTAGAGAGCAGAATCAAAGCAAATGCCCCTAACATTACGTAATTCTTCCCCTAAGCACTTCTGGGTTGAAGAACTGAGAATCCAACTAAAAACTAAATTCTGCTTGTACTAGTAATGGAAAAAAAAATCACTGACTTTGGAGGAATTATTTGCATAACAGGGATAAGGAAGATTTTGCTGGACAACAGAAGATGCGAAAAACTTTCTGAAATACAACAAATTGTTGAGGTTGTTAGAAAACACTACTGCATAATGGCTTCACAGATTCTTTCTCATCCATATACATACAATCCAAAAGAGAATATCACAGGCACTTAACAAAGTCTAGTTTCAGAAATACAATAGTACCAAACAATTTTATTAATATTTCGTACAAATTTTGAAGTCAACACTGACTGGTTATTTTGATGTTGATGAAGGCAAACAAAATTAATAAACAATTGGTTTCTGTGTTGTACATTGGACTGGATGTCTTAAGGAACTCTCTTAATTATAAACTAACCTAAAATAGTAATGATCAAAACAGGGTAAAGCCAATACATTTTGTTTTCTTTACTTTATTTCAAAATAGAGTGATTATAAATACATTCTTGTTATAGTTCCTTCCTAACTCTTTGGATGCAACCAAAAAAAAAAGTCTCACTGTGCTCATTTCATACAATATCAACATACAAATCATGCAAAAGATATTATAGATATTATACCACCATCAAGTTCTGGATGTTTTTTCTTGATTCTGAAACATTTGTTAACATTATTCACAAGGCCATGCCTTTATAATTTATATCATCATTATGGCTTTAAAAAAAAAAAAGCATTTAAAAAAGATATTTATACTAGATTGCTGCATTATTGTCAATCTTGAACACTAAATGCAAAACATAAATCACCTGCTCTTGTGTTCTTGCACCGTGGTATTTGCTTTCTGATAAAATTGCACAATTGTTTTTCTTTCCCAAGGAAACGATTACACTTTATTGATTTCATTTAAAAATGGAAACGTCTTTATAATACAATGGAGACAACAGATTATGTTAACACCTTCACTGATTTAGTTTATGTCTATGGGTCTTAACAGCCATTTTACAAGCATGGCCACTCAAACCAATATAATGAACAGACAGACCTGTTAAGCCACACCCAAGAGTCACCTTCTCAGAAAGACTGACCAGAGATTTGAATGGACATCACACTAAAACTGCTGTGCAGACACATACACTGTTTCAAAATGTGGAGAAAATAAACTTGACACTAAGGTTGCCATTCAAAGTAACAATTTCACAAAAAAATAGTGTTTTGCCAGCTTCTGCATTCTTCACTCACACTATTATGCCTACATATTGCACCATACATTGTAAAACACTTAGGGACAATTTCTACAGGAAGGTCCAGATTGTGCAACCTTTACTGATGCTGGTGAACCTACACTCAACTGCATAACCCCAGCAGAGTCACTGGGCTCTATGGATTATATACAATGGTTCTGAGCTGGATTGTTTTGAAGTCAATGACAAAACTCTAGCTAAGCCCCACTCTTGGGCAGGTGTCTAATAATTACCTCATGAATACTACCTCTGCACATGATTTAGGTTGAGTTGAAATGATTTACTGGAATTGGGGTCTCAGTGATTAGGAAAGTCTGACACCATGTAATAGTACAGCATAATGATTCAGTTCTTCTTCTTTTGATCAGCAAATAGAAGACACCACTCCATAAACCAAAAAAACCTCAAACAAAGGAAAAGAAAAACACAGAAAGAACGCCCCCAGAGAACCTTACAACACAAAGTAAAAGTAAAAAAACCTACCCTAATTTTTTTTTAGCTGAGGAAGGTATGATCATTTATCATTGTTCTTCTGACTCAGAGCAACACACGTCATAAGCACATCAGTTTTACCATCACTCAGAAGTATTTTCTTACTTGCTATTTGTAATATTTTTAGCACATTTCTCTCAGGAGGATCACACGGGACATGCCAGTGACAATGCACTGAGTGTTCCAGCCACCCTCTGGTTTGGCAAATCCCACTGAACTTGGACACATCCTGGAGGCCACAGAGCACTGTGCAGAGCACACCCAGGGACCTGTCATCCTCAGCCTCCTGAAGGAGCCAGCAGAGTCCACCTGGTCAGTGCATCATGGACACTCCTTAAACCACAGACAATACCCTCACACGTCCTCATCCAATCCTTAGCCATGCATTGCATCATTGGTCAGCCAGGAACTTTTTCTGCCAGAACTGCATATGTACGCACTATCCGTGTCCTCAAAATCCCTATGACATTCTGAATTATGTTAATTATTGTGCATGGATAGATGCAGCTTTTTCAAAGAAACAGCCATTAATTTATTTCTCGTAATTTTATTATCTGAAGTCATGTATGTACTTTGCAGTATGGAGAAAAATAATAAAATCACCCTCTTTCTAAGGCAAAAGAGCATAAACAAATGTCTGAAAGTAGAGAAGCATTTTGTTTGCTTTCTCTTAAATAAAGAAGCAGTGCCTTTTTTTTTTTTTTTTTTTTTTGGTCTATTTTGATAAAAATATACTGCAGGCTGTTTGCCAAGTATCATTCCAGAATAAAAATTTCAACTCAGTGTCATAAAGCCCTGAAATTAGAGGTTTATATTGGAAATAGCTGACACAGCCTTCTTCACAGTATTATTATTGAGTCTTGCTCTAATTTTTGCTAGCTTCAAATTCATGAAAAACGTTCATGTTGATATCCTACTACCTTAATTGACTTATGTATTGATTATAAAATGCAGGGAGGGGTAAAGGTTCTGAAAGCAAAACAGATAAGAAGGTTTTATCCAAAGCTCATCAAGTCAAAGAAATTTTGTTAATCTCATGGCATAGATTTGCTGTATGTATTTGCTTTACCAATATATCTCCATTCTCATGCCAAAGTACCATCTATCAGTGAGATACAATGGGGATTTTCCATTCTCCTACCTTTTTTCCTGGCTGTTCAGATTCAGCTTTCACAAAGGCAAGCTAGCTTTCACTCCCTAGTTACGAGCTACAGGGTCCTCTGAACTGAGACCACTATATCCATTTCGCATTGTGGTTTTAGACAGGATTTGTCATACTGCTCACTGTTCTGATTAGATTTTGCTGACTAACAGCAGCCAGAGAGATAATAAGAACAGAAAACTTCTGCATGTACAATAAAAATATTCCCCTCAGCATGAATTCCTGTAAATATTTGTAGTGAAAAGTATTCAGATTAAGCTGTAGAGACCTGAAAAGCAAGAAAACTGATGGCAAATACTGCCTGAGACACAATACTAAAAAACTAATAGATCTATTTTAAATACACCATTGGTAACAAATCTGAAATAAGATAATATGCTGATCTCACAAGAATAGTACAGAACAATTTTATTATTATTATAATTATTATTATTTTATCTGATCACTTAATTCTGGATGATGCTATACATTACATCCCCGGTTGCTGTTTGGTATAGTGTTCTGGTTTTATTTCTACTGAATGATTAATGCATTGTGATCAGGAAAACAAGTCAGGCATATTAAATACATATTAAGGAGTACATAATTTTTCCTATGTAGTATACAAAGTATTTCATAAATATGAATTATATTACAAAAATAATTTCTGCTACGCTCACACAGTAAGCACTTTGACAATTTTGGACAACCTGTTGGGGTTGCAAGAGTTTCACATAACTGAGAAGGAACTCTAGTTTTAATTGGAGATGAGTCTTAGAACAGATTCTGCATAAATATCAAATATTTTCTTCAGATGTCACGAGTACTGCAGAAGTCGGGTTGAACTATTTTCTTTCTTTCTTTCTTTGTTTTTTTTTGTTTTTTAATTTTCTGTATAGACATGTATGCTTCAAGTGGTCAGATTTATTTCATAGGTATGTAATGCATGGTATATTTTAAACAAATATTTGCACAATTTAACATTATAATTCCAGTGGTTTCAAGATGCAGCCCATAAATGTAACCAATTTACACATACTATTGAATGTTCTCTCTTTGCATGCTTGTTACTTTCCAGATAAGCTTTAAACAGTGCCATTAGAACACCACAAATCAAAGGATTACTCCAGTTCCACCAACTTAAATCCACGTGCAGGATGAAGGACCCAGCTGTAGTACAAATATCAGTACCAGGTGTCTTGTGTTTGTTCTAACAAATCACAAGGAGACGATGGTTTGCATTTAAGATACAAAACATATATGCCTCTTGAGGTTAAATTCAGTGTAACGTGTATAAAGCATCCCTTTGGCAATAGAGTTTGCAGTATCCCTACAGGATTCCACAGGGCATGAGCTTTATGGAGTAAAATCTATTAAGGAAATTCTCCTCTACTGGACAAATCATACGCAGCTACAGTTAATCAGACACCCTTGGATACACCTGCCTCTATGCCTATCAATATAATATAGTATTTGGAAGTTAAAAGTCAACAAAAGGCACTTTCATCATTAAATAAATGTCCTCTGTAGGCAATAAGATTGTATGACCTATATTTTATTCAAAGCTGTTTGTTCTTCAAGGACTTGTAGGTAGTCAGGTGAACCTTGAAGTTTAGCTTTTAGTTCAAAATATTCACTTTTTCTTTGTTCTACTACAATTTTACTATGATTACCACCTATTAGAGATTTCTTGGTTTTTTTGTCTTGCAGTTTCTCTGGGTAACGTATTTCAAAGCCACTGACCCCTATGCTGTTGTATTCTTTTTTACTTTCAAGAAAATTTTGAATAAATACATTGGAATCCCTTCCAGGGAATAACTCATCCAGTTCATCGATTGTGCTAAGTCTTTTCCTGGTATCCACATGCAACAAATCTTTCTCCTTGTCATTCATATTTCTCAGAATGACTTTTTGCCCTGGTGGGTCTGCAAACGTGAAGCCTGTTTCAGACTCTTTCAAGCCACAGGTATGACTTTTGCTCATCTGCTCAATGGTTTGAGGAATGAAGGCCTCTGCACCCAGTCCATCTTTTTTGTTTGACTTGTGATCGTGCTTTCTTAGCTGCAGTTGCATAGAACTGCACTCTTGGTTTCCAATCCCTTCATGCTTTACAGTTGGTTTTTTGTTGCGCCGAAGCACAAAAACAAGAAGACAAAAAGCAACAAACACCGTTAAAATCAGCACAACCAATATGCTTAGGATTAGGATGGACAATGGAACTGGGCCACCAGGAGGACTCCGGACTGGTCCCGGTGGTGTTGTAAAAATAACAGCGGGCACGGGACTAGTGAACAGAGCAGATGGCTTGTTTAAAAGTTTAGGACAGAGAATCTCATTTTTCAGAGACTTAAGTTCTATGTTAGCAAACTGCACAGGTGTTTCACATTTCAATTCCTTCACCACAATACCGTCATTTAGCTTTTCAAGCCACAGTTTTAAAGCAACTAAATCACAAGTGCAGTCCCATGGATTACCTTCCAAATCTATTTGCGTAAGAGATTTTAGCTGATCAAGAACACCACTTACAGGTAAATACATGAAGTGATTGTTCCTCAGATTCAGTCTAGCAAGTGGTGCACCAGCAAAAATATACGCTGGCAAGCTTCGCAGAAGATTGTTGTTCAGGTAGAGCAACTGCAAGTTTGGCATCAAGTCAAAGGTGCCTGCTAGGATTTCTTTGATAACATTGTATTCCAAATACAGATACTGCAAGTTGTGGAGGCCAGCAAACATTTCTGGGCTCAGACGCTCTATCTGATTGCCATTGAGATACAATCTCCGTAAATTTGTAAGGTTGCGGAAAACGTCTCCTTTGATCACTGAAATCCGATTGCTACCTAAATGTAGCAAATCCAGCCCCTCAAACTCAGCGAAATCTGTAGTATCCACATCCTTAATATAATTGCCATTTACATGCAGTTTCTTGGCATTTAAAGGTTTTGGTACGAGTTCAGCCATTGACTCTATATTTCTTTCTTGGCAATTTACACTTAATCCCAAATCTGAAGGATGAGTTTTGCAAACACAAGGGACGGGACAAGGAGTTAAAGGAGGCACCCTGGTCTGGTAAGATACGATCTGACTGAGATTGCGATTGGACAGTGCTTTGCCTGCTACTATCCCCGAGATCTTCGAAGGATTTGTAGTCTTTGGCGGCTTTGTGACTAATCTGTGCACTGATGTTTGGGTGGTGTGGCCATTGGGCGTGCTGTAACCGGGCTCCAGCTGCGAGGGAGGCAGGATGCGCACGTCAAAATCACTCCCTGTCCCCATGGAGCACAGCTCCTGCTTATTGGTTTCTTTCAGCAGCCTTCCATACAAGTCACTGGGTGTCTCACAGATAGCCTCTCCAATGTAGATGTTGTAGGGCATGTTCTCCAGCCACGCTTTCAAAGGCAACAAATCACAAGTACAATTCCAGGGGTTGTCTTCCAGCTGCAATTCAACAATTCGCCCAATGTGTTCCAGAACTCCAATGTATGGAAGCTTCTGTATTCGATTCCCCCGTATATCCAGATGGGTTAGAGAAGCAAATCGAAAAATATTATCGGGAAGGAATGAAATCAGATTGTCATTAAGTATCAGGACTTTCAGCTTGTGAAGCTTATTGAAGGCTCCCCGTTCAATAAACTTGATTAAATTGTAGTCAGCTTGGAGATACTCCAAGTTCTCTATGCCAAGGAAAGTGTCAGCCCGGAGAATCTTTAATTCGTTGTTGTTCAAGTGCAACTGTTTTAATGCACTAAGACCCATAAAGGCCCCTCCCTCAATGTTCTGTAACTTATTATTACCCAGTTGCAAGGACACTGCATGTGTAAAATTAAGAAAGGAATTTGGATATAGAATAATTAGCAGGTTGTTTTGAAAGTTGAGGTGGTAAAAATTAGACCATGGTGGTTTAAGCTGATTTGGTCTGTAGACTGCAACCTTCTCACAGTTGACATAGAGTACATTCTCAACTGACACACAGGAGCAAACATTGCAAATTTCCACAGATATATCAGCATCTGCAGTTGTAGAAGAAACTGGAGATGACAGAACCAGAAAGAGCCACAGAATCATCTTCTTATGATCAGCAAGCAACCTTAGGCTCCTGAACAAAGATAAAGAATCTAAAGAAGAAAGAAGGAAAGAAAAAAGAAAATGTTTTTCAGTTGACATTGTTCCAAAACATCATTTGGGTTAAAAACTGTATACCACTGAGCTACTGTACCTGCCAAGGATTACAGATAAACTACAAAAACTGAATTTAAAATAGCATGAAAGATTTCAACAACCAAACAAATGCACAGGAGCTGGGATGATTTCAAACACGGAATGTAAATTTCTGTAGACAAACACAAATAACTCTCAGGTCTGTCAAATGTATTTCTCTCTCTTGTACATGCCAAGCATGCATAACTAACGAAGTAAAACAACCAAAGGAGATTCCAATTTTATGCATATTTACTCCCCTCAGTTGTGCACTGCTCATATGTTGCTGTGCATTTCAGGGATATTAAACACAAATGCTGATGTTATGCATGCCCAAACGTCTGGGCTGGGATAGCACAATATAGAAAGGATGGAGATGCTGTCACAAAAAGCAATGCCAATGCTCAGTATATGTATCTAAAGCAGCAACACATACAGATATATCACTATGATAAAGATATTCACCCAATGGCTACATAGGCATGCACACATATTGTTTCTGTCACTTCTGATACCTAGTTTAAATAAGTAGGTGGTAAACTGACTGCAGAAATGCAACTATCCACAAAACAAGATCAGCTCTGGGTGACCAATGGAAGCACACAGACATGGAAGAAGCATGCACAAGCATAGAGCCCCATCCCCAGGAATAACAATACACTGACTTGCAGGGCAAAACAAAGTCACAATTCGCCAGCCTGACACTATTGAAACCTGAGAACTATTTTTTTTTTCCTAAAACATTATGCAATTTGCTCTTATTCCTGCATTGATAAGAACCCTTTGCATATAGTCAGGCCAGCTGAGCTGCCATTTTTTACGCAAAAGAACTCGAGACACAGCCTTTCCTCTGAGTTATAAGGTAGCTTTTTTTCCCTTTTATAAACAAATCAGTCAATAATCAATACATTGCACACACACACACAAACACACATTCCATCTTCCCATTACCCCTATTTCCCAACTTGTCCCTTTCATTTCCTGCTCTGGGAAGCCACTGAGTTGGCAGGAGGGAGCCAGAATGAAAAGTGGAGAAAGCAGGAGCCAGCTGTAGGGAGGAGAACCGAGCTGGAGGGAGACACAAGGGGACGATGTGTCGGGGGACCTGGAAGGGAGGGGAGAGGAGGGATGAGGGAAGACCGCAGGACCGAAGGACAAGACGGAGAGGGAAAGCACACAGGAGACAAGGAAGGATGAGAGGAAGGGATGGACGAAGGGGTCAAGGAGGCCGCTTCTCGGGAGAAGGGGGAAGCGGAACAGCGGCTGCCGATGTCCGCAGGCTCCCGACCCCGGCCGTGGCGAGCGCGCCCCCAGGGGCGGACCAGTGCCCCCGCTCCCCCGCCGCTCCATCTCCCTCCCCTGGCAGGCGCCGTCCTCCCGTATCCCTGCCTCGCCCACGCTCGAGTCCCCTCTTCTTCCTCAGCCGCGGGGCCCCGGCCGGTGCCGAGCGGGCAGGCTGCGGGCGCTGCGCGGGGCTGGAGCGGGGCGAAGAGCCCGACCAGCAGTGCCGGCACTACCGCAATTTTTTGCCGCATCCGGCTCGGCTGGTGCCGGCTCCCCTCTGCCGTGGGCGCCCCGTCGCCCTCTGGCTCCCGGCGGAGGAGGGAGGCAGGGGCACGGGCGCGCTCGCCCGGCTCGCCCATCCCGGCCGGGAGCGGGCACGGCGCGGCGGAGCAGCCCCGCATCCCCTCCGCCGTCCCTTCGCAACGAGGCACGACCGCGCTCCCCGCCGCTGAACGCAGCAACCCCCCCGCCCCGGTACCTTTGCAAAGTCCAGCCCGCAGCAGATCCACACACCCCCTTGCCAGCCCCACCGCGCAGATCCTGCCCCCCCGTCCCTCCCACACCTCCACCGGCTTCTCCGGGCCGCCCGGCCCCAGTCCCTCCGCTCGCCCGCTCTCCCGGGAAGGATGGGAGAGGGCAGCGCTGCGCCTGGTGCCGCTGGCCAGGGCTCCGGCAGGCGGCCGGCTGCGGGGAGAGGCGAGCGCGATGGCAGAGCGGCTCCGGCAGGAAGCCACTGTCGCCTCGTCGTGCGCACCCCCGCCCCCCCCACCCCACCCCTCGCCGTCTTTAAAACAGCACCAGTAATTATTAAAGCAATGAAAACAAAACCTCCGGAATAATTAAAAGAAATTAAAACGATAACGTAGGGGCGGCCCCGCCGTGCCCCCACCCCCGCCCGCACTCACACGCCCGGCGGGCGCCCGCCGCCCTCGGTGATGCTCCCGGCGGCTCCGCGGCCAGCCCGGCTCCTTCCCTACCTCGGCGCCCGGGGTCTCCGCGGCTCCGCTCGGCTGCGCTCCGCCGCTCTCCCCGCGAGGTCTGGGCTCCGGCGGCTCCGCACACGCAGCGGGCGGCGGGGGCAGCCGGGCACCCGCCGGGGCGAGCACCCCCGGCCGCGCGGAGCGAGGGCAAGCCCGGCGCTGCGGAACCCCGCGGGCTCCGCCGCATGCAGCAGCCGCCCGGCTGAGCCCTGCCCCGCCGCCGCGGTCCCCCGCACACATGCGGGGAGAGGATCCCTCTGCACACGGGCACCCGCTCCCATCGCACTGCTCTCGCCCACCCCCTGCACGCAGGAGCCCCCTCCCCTTCGCCACACGCACACCCACACACACACACACACACATGCACGCACGCACCGAGCGCCGCTCCGGCGGGGAGGGAGACGCCGCTCCGGGGGAGCAATCCCGGCGCATCGCCACGGCCGGAGCCTCTCCCGCAGCCCGGAGGCGCCGCGCCGCCGGTACCTTTCCCGGGGAGCCGTCGCGCTGCGCCCCCGCGGAGCCCAGGCGGGGCGTGCGGGGCGGGAGGAGCCCCCCGGGGCGGCGGGAGCGGCGGGGCCGCGCCGGGAGCATCGGGGCTGCCATGGGCGGGCAAGGCAGCCACAAGTGCAGCCCGCGGGCGGGACGGGGCCAGCGCGGTCCCTGTGCCCGGGGAGCCGCAGGGCAACGCGGCTGCGAGAGCCGAGCCGGGGAAGGAAAGAGAAGGCAAGAAAGGACTCCCCCCTCTCTTTTCTGGCGATCTCCCCTCCCGGCTTGAAACAAAAGTAGAGGTGGAAACTGAGTGGGCAGGATGGTAACATTTGCTGCATTTAATGTGAATTGCAATTATGGAGCGAAATCGCTGCGAGGAGACATTCCCGACCGGTTCTTAAGACAACGCAGCTATTTGTCTATCTCGTTCTTTGTGGTTAGGTGAAATTCCTTCTCTGCTTAGGTAACAGCTGCAGTCTGATGGAAAAAAATCCTCAAATGTTATGCACTGGTGCTAAACAGATTCTGCTAATTAACAACTCCTATTGACTCTACCTTTCATAGTACACTTTAAAATGGTAATGAATACCCCCAAACAAGGTGACATCTCATTCCAAAGCAGAAGAGTCAGTTAACCAAATGAAATCTTGCAAGGGGAGTTCAACTGCTTGTCCTTTACCGTGAATGCTAACGTGATCCAGCTAGAAAACTGCTTATGTGCTGTACACATGCCGGTTGTGAGTGCTAGTTCTGGGCAATAAACGCCAGGGAAAGGAAAACAGCAACTGCTTTCTTCATTTACTGAAATGAAATAAAAAGCTTGCTCCAAAGGCTGGCTGCATCTAATTGAAATAATTGCAGAATGTTATTTTGCATTATGCGGTTAGACTGATACCTGAAAACAAATGCAGCTGAGACATCAATAATTTGCATATCACAACAGAACTGAAAGTGATCTGTGATTAATATTCAGCCAATTAAAAACTGAAGTCTTTAAAATGTAAACTCTCTTAATTATTGAACCATTAACAAAGTACTGTACACATAAAAGGGGATGTGTGTATATAAAGGGCCCAGTTTAGAAAGATTTGCATGTAGCAGTTTAGAAAGATTTGCATGTAGTTTAAGCTGAATTTTTGAAACACTATTCAGATAAACTAATGAATTAGAGAGCAAAGGTCTAGAATAAAATTCATTTAGGAAAATAGCTGGTTTATAACTATTTTAGCAGCAGGCACAGAAATGCAGGTGTAAAGATCAAGATGCCAGTTTTGTTTAATCAGCAACCTTATATGGGTGTTAAACTAATTCCTTGTTTATTTAGTAGGTGAAAGAGCATATTGACAGTTTCAAAGAGATCACTACTCCCACCACATTCAAACAACTACTTAGAGACTGAATTAAATGTCAAATAGGAAGCATAATAAAATATTGTATTTTAACCAAATAAACAATGAAATTAATAAGCATTTGAGAACTGAAATTACATTGTAAGTAAATAATACTTGATGTTTCTATTATAAGTGGCTATTACCAGTGGCATATGCTTATGGTGTTGTAGAACTTCCTTACGGAGAAGGAAACTTAGTTATGCAGCACAATCTCATCATTAGGGTTTCAGTATGTAATATATTTTTATTTCCAATTTATAATCACTAAAAAAAAGTTCTCCTCCAAATCTTAAGTGGTTTCTAAGCTACTTGCCCTAGCCTACATCATGTCAAACTCACTGATATTTAGGTCTACATGTCAGGACCACAGTTCAAAGTAAACTGAGGGAATTTTTAGAGTATAACATAAGCACAAGCTAAGGTCAAGACTAGGATCCAAGATGATGATGTGCTTCAGGAATAAAACACTTTAAAGGGTTGCATCCTAGAATCACTTGGTTGCACTCATTTTCTGAGATCCAGCTTGAGGTTCTATCACTATCAGGAGAAATTTTCTGCATAGGCTGATGGTAGATAGAAATTGGAAGACAGCAGAGCCAGACAGGGCAAGTTGGAGTACCTGGTCTGGTTCCCTGAAGTTTACAAGATTACTTCAGGCTACACACCATGCCCATTTAATGTCATCTCTAACCTTTTCTTAAATTTCCTACTGTGATGGAACCTCATTCATCTCCTTTGATTTTTTCCCCCTGTCTGTTGTTTGCCACAGCAGCATGTATTTTTTCCTTCTTCAGTTTAGCAAAAGGACAGCAAAAGCTAACAGGCAGACAGATTCATAACAGGATTTTCTGCAGAGAGAAGTATCTGAAGAAAAGGTAGAAATGTGAGATATGCTACTTCCCATCCAAGCAGACACACTCAGGGTGCCATTCAGTATCATATCAACAATTAACTTGTTGACAATGTCATTATCATATCTGAGTAGAAGGTCTTGGGAGAGAAAGGTACTTTTTACTCCTGGCTACTGGCATTTATCATTAAATCTGCTCAGAAATTAAAGAAGCCTGTTTATATTTTGTTTTCTTTCACATTTTTGTGAGATCTTCTAAGCAATACTTTTCTTTTAAACACACAGACGTGCTTGGTCACCTACCTCTCCCAATTTAATTCTAGGCTGATGCATGAACTTGAGACTGAAACCGAGCTTTATGTGTGTTCAAAGTCTGACAGGAGAAAAAGCTTCCTGTAACAGAGTCATCAAAATGCAGAGGCCAGCTGAGATGCTGAGTCTACTGCTCACAGCAGGAAACCTTGGAGAGCATCTTCCTCAAGCCACTCTGCACACATGCAAATGGGGCTGCAGCTGAAGGCAAGGGCAGTTCTGTGCAATAACTTCCTTTGTTTTCTCATCCACAGTAATTTCTGAGTGAGAAATGAACTGACAGGAAACAGGAGCTGAACATCCTACTCATTCCTGAGCACTTACAAGTACAGTTGAAGATGCAGTACCTGAAATCAGGCTGTCTGTGTGCACATAAGTGGCAGAGAAGAAGAGTCTTCCACACATTTGCCATCATCCTTTATAACACAAATCCTTCATGTTACCTAAGGATTTGTGTGCATCCTAAATGCTTTTTCCGCAGGCACTGCATTGCACTTTTCTGCTCTCTCTCCAGTCTCTCTGTTGTCATCCTGAAAATCAAATATGGGTTAGTCCTCAGCAGTGAGAACTAACCAAAGATACCTATGACCCACACACCCCTGGCTCTTGAAATCAGAAGGCCAAGATAAGAAATTGCAATTCCTGTGAGCAGCAGAGGAACATTCTTTTCTTGGTCATGTGCCTACATCTCTACTGGCCAGCAGTTAGCAAGCCTTGTGTATCCAGATGATAAAAACACATCTGGCAGAGAAGCGGTGTGCACACATATGTATTTGGGTTATTCTGTTTGAAAAGGTTCATGTCAGGAGTAAAAAATTCTTATAAAAGGTCTCCGAAATGAATGTGAATCTGTTTGGATGAGACTCTATAATTTTATATAAACACTCCACGTTACACCTTCCTTTCCCCAAAGAATGGTAAAAAAAGCCCTAAAGTTAATATTTTGGCCCTTCACACAGGGCCCAGGTAAAGAATAAACTGTTTTGTTTGAACATGTGGGAAGCTGGTTAACAAGTTTTTGAATAGAAAAGCAAAGGTTTATATGGGCTTTGTCTGTTGTTGGGGTTTCCATGGTTAAGCAATTTCAGTTTAACAGGTCTACAACAAGTTCCTGCTTTCATATAGATCAGTAAAAACAGCCATACTCAGCAAACAACATCCAACACAGCAGAATACAGAAATGACTGTGCAGTCTTCTAATAAGGCTTCAACTAATAGGTCATAGCCTTTCGAGGAGGAGAAAATCCCCAAAAAACAACCAATAAGTCCATCCAATGTCCACATCTTGTCTATATTTTGCCAGACTGTCAGCCAGAAGAGGGGGAGGAAAAGCATCCTTGAAAACTCTGCATGTACTCGAGTGAGTCCCAGCATGTACATCCTTTTAAAGCCACAGTTTGATAGGGAACACTGCAAGTCTGCAATAGACCAAAGTCAGAAGCACTGTGAGAAAGCACTGTGCTAAATAAAGTGGAAGATATATGTCTCTGCCTGTTTCTGTATGATTTCCACCTAACTTCCTCCATTTTATCCAGGACCCCTCCTCAATATGCAACAAGTAGGCCATCATCTGCATCCAGGAAAACTGAGGAATCACTGAAGTGCATGCATCCCTTCAACAGAGATTGCCAGGGGTTTTTAATTCCATCTTTTGCTATTCATTTGCAATGAGTCATGGTCTTGAATTCTTGATCAAGCAGTCATGATGCTGGTAAGGGTTTTCTCACCAATTCTCTCTGTGAACTTAGCCCGTGGGCTTGTCCAGCTCCATAACTCTGTGCTTGCCAGCTTTCTGTAACTGTGCTGTCAGAGCACAGTGGGTAGGCATTTAATTTCCCGAAGTTGCAAGATGTCCCGTGCCTCACTTGTTTTCTTTCTCTGTACTCATTTACTCAAGGGTTGCTCACACTCCAGCTCAGTGTCAGAGGCTAAAGCCAAGCTTGGCCTGTTCTCTTGACTCCTGGAACAACCAAAAATGTGAAATCAGTAGACAAAGGACATTTAGAGAAATGATGGGTGAAGAACTTACGTGGGACATTTTTCTATAAGGTTTTATGGTATAAGATTAAATGCAAAACCTACAAACAACTGCTCTTGTCCTGCCCACCTCATGTGGAAACTGCTCACTAAATGATTTCTCAAGATGAGAAATATATTTAAAATAAGGATCCTGTGCTAGAAAACTCTGACATTATTGAATACACCAAATCATGAAATAACACTTCATTCTCCCTGAGCAGACAGCCTATTAACCGAATAAAAGAACTGCAGAGAAAATGTAAAGAACTTTGACTGTGCTTAGGGATGTTAGAGGATAAGAAGGAAAGAGGTGCCTTAAGAAGGGGAGGAAATGTATTGTGTTACAAGACTTGTTTCTTTGTTTGCTCCTAATAACTTTGTCTTCAACAGTGGAGCAAGGGAAATCTTTTATGCCATGAATACCATGCCTGCTGTGCTTCCAGTCAGGACTGGGTGGGTGGAGGTCACTTGACATTAACTCAGATTATGAATTTAGAACATTCTAATTTAAATCCTCACTCCTTCATGTTTTCCTTACACATGAGAGTGTTTCCTATCGCCTTCTGGAATTCCACAGACCTAAGTGGAGCTTCTCACATGTGTAAAGGTCGATGGAATAACTCCTTCATGAAGCTACCTGCAAGCAGAAAGGTCTCTTACTTTATTTCTTGGAGAGTTGAAGAATAAAACTTACAAGAAAGAAAATAAAAGAGTTGCCATTCAATCTTTAGAATGAAAAATAAAGATTCTGATTTTGCTGAAATTTAAGCTGGTCCTGTCTGTTTTATGAAGAGTGTCAAGCTGTGACCTCGTGGAATGGGTAATAAGCACAGAGCAACTTACCAGCTACTCCTGTCTCTCATCACACTGGAAAATTCACTCCCCAGCTACTGCACTGCCTGTGCTCATCAGCTGAAGGACCACTGGGAAGAATTAATAGGCATCTGCAGAAGAAACCATGTGCTTTAGACTTGTTGCTTGATTTAGGGAAAAAGTTACACCAAGGGGGAAACATCTGAAGCAAAATTAAGTTGTTGCATGGGTTTGCTCATTGCTCTACTTTAATCTGTCTTTGCTTCTGGGGTTTCTTTTGCAGCTGGCCTAATTTCCTCTACTTTTGCATTTTCTATTAATTTCAATTAAAGCCTCCATAGGCTCATGAGCTAACAGAGCTTTCTATTATTGTTTTTAAAAAAACGGGCCAATACTGGATTTCCTGTTGCCTCTAGACTACTGCAAATGAATGTAGGAGTGTGGTCTTTCAAGAAAGAAACTGCGGCCACTTCAGTAACTAAGTTGTGACTTCTTTTAACCTAATGATTAAAGACCAGTGCTGAACTGGTGTAAAGCGTCTTCAGGGAAGGGATGCTGAACCTGTAGTTGAAAAAGAGATGTTTGCTTCTAACAACAAACATTTTGACACTGTGTCAAAATGATCATGGATTAATAGAATAAGCTGCATTGTAAGGGACCCACAAGGATCATCAAAGACCAACTTGTGGCCCTTCACAGGAGAACCCCAAGAATCACACCATGTGCTTTCCAAATGCTTCTTGAGCTCTGGCAGGCTGGTGCTCTGTCCACTACCCTGGGGAGCCTGTTCCAGTGTCCAAACACCCTCTGGATGAAGGATCTTCTCCTGATATCCAACCTAAATCTTCCATGACATCTCTTCCCAGGAAAGGTTGTATTTGAGATGGGTGTCTCACCCTCTTTACAAATTTCAGCCCCATCTGGGTGAAGGGAGGGATGTCCTCTCATTACCTGTCTGCCTCATGTAATTGTCTCTCAGGCATGAGCAGTCAGTCCAGAAGTTTAACCAACCTCCCAAACAAATCTGAAACCACCATGCTCCAAATGTAAATGGAAATGAATTTTATTAAAAAAGTGATTAATAAATCAATAAAAATATTCAGATATCCACATATCAGTCAAGTTAGCCAGAAGCAGTGCAGAAGGTAGAAAAAACTGAAATGCTGTAACAAGAGGAGCCTTGCAGGGGTTGTGGCAAATAGCTGAAGAGCAGGTTTGAGAGACTGGAGAGAGCAGCAGAGGGATGGTTTTAGGAGGCTTGTACAGAGTTTGGGAGGCTGGCTAGGAGTGCATGAGTAATATCCAGAGACACCTTTATCCACTAATGGAACTGACAGAAGCTGACAATTATGACAACGGTAATGAACCTGTCTTATCTATTTTAAGACACCTTGTATGAAGAATTCAGAGAGAAAGAAAAAGAAGATTATTCTTTGGTTGGTTAAAATACCATGACTTCAAGGGATTCCCTTTCTGTTAGCTTTGCATGGAAAATATACAAAAGCACCATAATTGCAGAACATTTAAATAGGTCATTTAAAATAGATCCTACAAAGTGAGAGAAAAAAAGTCCACCTCACTTTAAAGTAACTTTTTTTAACAACAAAAAATGAGGACTTCCTTTTATATTCTTATTCTTCTATTATCTTCCATACCTTAGAAGGCCGAGAAAGCCCAAAGATTTTCTTTAGATAGCCTGTAGATTTACTTTCTAAGGCAGCTTTGCCTTGAGATTAGCCCAAGTGTGATGTATTCTTGATGTTTACAGATGCCAAGGGATCCAAGACATCTCATTTTCCCCCTTTCCAGTTTGTTCTGAAAACATGCTGTATTGACTTCATGCCTTTTTCTTATGCTTTTTTTTGGTACTGTTTCTCTCAAAGATCATTGCTTGTACTGAAGGAAACTTTCATTGGGATTTCAGTGGATGTTATTTTATTTTCTTGATAGCATTCCTGCTAGTAACACTGTGATTTTCATTGAGGTTGTGAAGTAATTTTTGGACAAAGTCAAGATGTAATGCATCTTTTAGTGAAGCCAGTCAGACTAAGCTTCCTTTAAAATAAAGGGGTTTGATGCTTTTCTATTTTAGTATGTAAATTTTTTCAGTGTGTGATGTCTTTCAAAAATAACTTCCATGTACAAGTCAGCATTAGCTCACACTCCAGGTTCAAAAACCAGTTACCTAACACCACCAAATGCTATTCTAGCACTGTTTCCTTCCTCAGGTTGTAACTTGTTAGTGTTGGCAGGTGCACATTGACATATAATAGAAGCTGAAAAGGTCTTTATCTGTGTCCCTTTGGCCCTATAAATCGGATTTATGGCTGGCAGGCCAGTATGGGTACATGCATCCAATGGTCCAAGTTTCAGCTGAGGTCAGTGGTCAGTGGCACTGGGGCTGCCAGTCACCTTCTGGTTTAGCATCTAATTTTTCTGGAACTGCTTGCCAGCATTTTAATAGCATTTCTCTACCTGAACCCAAACATGGTTGGGCATTCAAAAGTGCAGTTTGGAAGCCAGTCTATAAAACAATGAAGTCAAACTCATGCTGCTTGGTCAGATTGTTTATTATCCAGTTTTGGGAAGTAGCCACTCACGTTATTGTTCTGCTTAGTGCATGCCTTGAGTCCATCTCATATTAATATCCATTTATGTTTGTGTTCTCATGTTTGTTTCCTAAATAATAGAAAAAGAATACTTCAGTTCTAGAGATTCACTGAGTAGGTGTTAGGATGGGGACATTCTTGAACCTTCCAAACCCAGTTTTATTATTGCAGTCAGAGCTGAGGATCAGTATTCCCCAAGGGCATCATAGAGGCCAACAGCTGAATCTTGTGGCCTTTATTCTGTCAACTTTTGTCAGCTCTGGATTTCTTTCAAGAAGTGACATCTCTATCATATGAAAAATCCCTGCCCAACATTTAATCATTTTTTGTATTTCCCTGATGACTTGATTTTTAATTAAGTATATTTAAAAGAAATGTTATTTTTGAAAAGCTAATTCTCAACAATACCTAATGCTAAGCAGAGCTGATAATCCTAAAGTTGAAATGTCAGATATGAAGTACAGGAGAACAGAGTATGGAAATCTACCCCAAAACATTTATCCTGGGACTAGTACATTGCAGTGGCATCACTAGACAGTTCTCTGAAAAAGAACATTAAAGATGAGGTTTTCAGATTCTTTCTCCAGATTAAGCCATAACAAAGCTACCACATATGAATGGATAAATCTAACCTTTTCCTGGCTTTATAAATTCTAAAAACTTCCTGCATCTAAAAGGAATTGAGAAAGCAAATGGATACACATAAATTGGAACAAGCTAGCAAACCAAATTCAGAAAACACTTTGACAGTTTTGCATCTGCATTTGCAGAAAATCATTAACATTTGAAAGTTAGCCAAAGTTCATAGGTGGAATTTAAATTTTAGAAAACATTTCCACTTCCTCTGACAATAAATATTACACATGATATAACATTAATCTCAGTTGATAATGTTCCTTATAACACATTTTATGAATCATCACACTTCTCTGTTTTTAACACCCCATCACTTGTCAGAAGGAAAAACTGAGGAACAGAGAATGAGCCTATTTTTTAAAATCAGGAGTAAGGGCCTCCTTAATGCAATGGTCTTTGGGGCAGACTCTGATCTCTGAGGGTCTCTAGTTGCTGAACTTTTATTCAAGTAATAAAAATTAGGTATGTGGGGGTTTTTGCAGTAATTGCCTTATTTGTATAAATAAACAAGGATATGGTGGTGTAATCTGATGAAGGATTTCAGCTTTCAAATCCCTATCAATGCTTTGTTTAAGCCACAGTTCCTGCAATGTCTGCCTTTGTACTGGTCTGACTGGAAATGTCACATCACTTTCTCTTGCGAGCTTCTTTGGGTATTTCAATTGACAAAGAACAGGACCTTTAATCCTCTCTTTTTCCAAACAATTTGTAAATCAGAACCATCAAACCACATGTGCAGTGAGAGAACGTGGCCTGTGGTTTTAAGGACGTTGTGGTTCAGTGCATCTCTGAAGTGCTTTGAGCTTACATGTCCTGTGATTTTATTTCAACACCTCCCCTGTATTCTCTCCAGTTTCTCAAGAGTGAGGCAGCAAATACAGACACACAGAAGAGCACCTGATAAGGCCATTTGTTAAGTGAAATTCTCATCTCCATTACAATCTTGCAGCTTCCTATCATTATGTCTAGGTTAATCAAAGATAATTACAGAGCCCCAGTGAAGCTGGCAGAGATCTATTTGGATGCACAGCAGAAGCCCATGTTGATATACACCAAGACTAGTTATACATCCTTTGGCATAATTATTATCCCTGCAATGGATGGTGACAAAATCAGGGTCTGAGAAAGGGCAAGCAGTGATTTTTTTGGTGAGTTATTGTTTGCTTAATGGCTCCTTAAAAATGCTAAGTTTTTCACACTGCAGAAATTAGCCTGCCCTTGTACTTTGTAGTGAAATAATATTACAACAATCTGGAAAATGCACTTGTCTGCAAACCGTGGTGGGTGTCTGCATGTCACCACCCAGGGGTGGCCCTGAGACTCCCTGTGACACAAATGTGGTGATGAGCAGTGGATGTGCATTGCCAGAGTACAGAGCCAGCTTGTACAGTCCCTGTGCAGGGCATCCAGGTGGGCAGGAGGTGATGGGGAGAGGAAGCTCCTGGTACATTTTGCTCCTGGTGCAGGCAGAGCTGTTCCAGTTTTACATATGCTGAATTCCTTACCCTGACACTTGAACACCACAGCAGAAGAACCCAAACTGAGCTCTTAGATCTGAGGCAATGAAAGCTCTGTCTCTACTTTCAGCAGCTTGGGTCTGCTCCTCATTTTTGTACAGGATCAGCCAACACAGGTACATGACCTAGGATTGTGTCCTAATGTGCCTTAAGCTCCTTCTGACTGCAGGAAATACTTAATATTAGCAACGCATTTCACATCTCTCTTCCAGCTCCCCTTTAAATCTCACTAAGTCTTCTTGGTGTTATGTTTTCAGTTGTGGAGTTTTTGTTTGTTTGCTTATGGGCTTGTTTAAGAGAAGAAGAGAGAACTATATGTACAAGAACCAGTCTGGAAAAACCAAAAATCTCTTGGTTAAAATTGGAGTCTACAGTACCAGTGTGGACCACAGATACAACTAATGCAACGCTGTGCTATTTGTAAACACCTTCTCACTGCCTGCAAAAATGGAACAGAACATACCAGACTGCCAAGGGCCAGGGAAGAGCATTATCTGCAAGTACTTCATCCTGTCACCTCTGAGAAATGGAGGAGTTGTGCTGGGAGTCAACTGAAGTGGATACAAATATCTGTCTTTTCCATCTGAAGAGCCTTCAGTGCTGTTCCAGGTTTGATTGTCATTAGCCTAATGCTATTCTCTGCTTTGCACAGAAACTGGAGTTGAAGGTCTGGAAAATCTCTGGAAGAGATGTTGTGAATTTGGGACACAAATTGTTTCCCAGTTTAAGATTCCAATCACACATTTCAGGTTGGACTCAGAAAGTGAATGTGCTCATGTCACAATTACGTGAGTAAATCTGCTTTTAGCAGCCACCTGTATTTGGGATCCTAGGCCTTTTCAGCAGCCCATACTCCACAATCCCTGGAAGGCCTTGAACAACATGCCAGCACTCATGGACAGCTGGGCTCAAACCCTGAGTGAGTCAGATCTATCCTAAAACCTTGTTTAGAGTGTAAGAACAGGATAAGCTGCTTGTATAAGTATACGAAAAGTATTTATGAGCATTAACCTCTGACCCAAAATGCTCTGGTAAGGTTTTTACTCTTAAACGTGCCTCTTTTGGAAATACACCTTAAGTGTTTGATTATTGTCTATTTAATTCATATATTAATTCCCATGAAGGAATATGCACTGTTTACTGTGGAAATCTCTACTTTCATTTTCTCTGATGGAGCAGCAGCTGGATCAAACCCTTACTTTGTTTTATCAAGGAAAGAGAATTTATTCATTGTTGAAAAGGGTCTTCTGCAGTTTCACGAAGGAAGCATATTTTTGGCTATTTTCATTGTTTCTTCTCCTAGAGCTGGCAAACTGAGGAATGCATAAAGCATCAGTGTTTTCTAAAGAGCTTTTTTTTATGCATTGTGCGTTATGTTTCAACTATTCTGAGTCTAGGATAAGGTGGTAGCATTTCTATGTATTAATCACTCAAGTTATCAAACCAAATGACTGATTTGCCAAGACTGCTAACACTGCTTCTAAGCTGCTCTAAAAAAATTAAGAGCTTTTCAAATAGCACTATTATAGTTAATTAGATAGGAACTTGTAAGAAGGCAGCAATGAAATTAAAATAATAGCTTGGTAGCTTGGTCTAACATACTCAAAAGTCCAGATGTTAATAGCTGATTGGGAGGAGCTCTGAATTACACTGAAGCAAGTTCCAGAATTGGCTTCTTGTTATTCAGCAGGCAATCTGTATGCAATATTTAACAAATCAGGCATTTGATGAATAATTGTTGACAGATCCTGTCTGCTTCACTGCTTTTCACAGAACTGCATCAGTGAGACTAGACACAGCATATGTCTAAGAGGTTCCACAACTTTTTTGCCATTTTGTATATACTCAGTTTCTGAAATCCACCAAAGAGCTGTTAATATTGTCCCTTCTACAGAATCGATAGTTAACAGGTGTGGAAAACCCAGTAATCTGCTAAAGAGCTACCTGGTATTGCTGTATGGAACGGTTAGAAGAGCTCCCCATTTGATTTAAGAGTATATGTCAAAACTTGGCTCTCAGCAAAACCAAATTAATGATCATCTGAAAGAATGCAGCACACGTGATGTAAATGGAAGTAGAAACTACCCCTATTAATAAGAAGGGAGAAAAGCTACTATTTGCAGCTTAGTCTATTTGTAATTTTTCATTCATGAACACAATGAGCAGCCTATTTTTCAAGAGTGCAGCCTTTAGATATTGTTCAGTGCTTGGTAACTTTTTGTGGATCTATCTGATAAGAACCTACTTATCTTCTATTTGCTCAGATCTCTCAGAATGTCCTCAGTCAGGAATTGGGCTCTAGGACAGAAAACAACTCGGTTCTGTCACAGATTGATGGCCCTGCAGCTAATGGACTTTAAATTGCAGGGACCTTTTGGCAGATAAATAACAGACCATGGCAGGAGCAGAACAGGAACTGTGGCTAAGGCAGCAGGGGAAGGCAGGCTCTGCTCAAGTCAGTTTTTAAGCAGGGACTGTCTGGTTCTACAAACTAAACCAAGCAATCCTTGGCCCCACAGTGCTTGTTGTGAGTTAGGCATTTGCCCTTGAAAGAGCTTGGAGATCCAGCACAGGGATTTTAGTTTTTTTGCAGGTTTGCTTGGATCCAAGGCCTTGTCTTTACTGTGGAATAGAACACAGAAAACATTCCACCCTTCCTGTAAGAGTAAAGATAGCACTGCCCATGAGCTGAGTGGCAGGGGCTACCCTTGCTGCTAGCCAAGGGAAGAGCTGGCCTGACTCTGGGTGGGTGCCTTGTTCCTGTCCTAAGTGAATCAAGTGAATGTTTTACAGCTTAAAGTCATGGAAAAGGCATACAACACACAGCTGCATGGCACTTCTTCAGTTTTCACTTCAAATTCTTCTGAATTAGGAGCAAATCACCCGGATCAGTTTAGCAAATTGGGCTACTTTGCTCTGTTTACACTGCAATTTGCTTTGTAGTGAGATTAATTTGATAATTTTCATTAGGAATGTGAGAATTTCAGTGAGTAAAACTGCAGTGTCCTTGTTTCTCACAGGCCAATCTGTCCTTCATTCAACAATAGTTTAAGCCAAAGGAAGCCCAGATGTGCTCGTTTGGCATCTCAGAGTTCAGTGGGATGACAGAGCTGGGCCAGTGAACTGCAAAAGAAGCACTTTCCTCCCTACTCCAGGTTTTTAAGGATGCTTTCCATAGAGCACAAGAGCTCTCAATCCCCAGGCACAAGAAATCAGGCAAGGAAGGGAAGAGAATGACATGGCTGAGCAGGAAACTGCTGGTCAAACTAAGGACAAAGAAGAAATGCACAGGCAGTGGAAGCAGAATCAGGTAGCCTGGGAAGAGTGTGGGGACACTTTCTGGATGTGTAGGAATGGGGTGCAGAAAGCCAAGGCATGGATTAACCACGGACAAAGTATGAGCAGAGGATCAGATTTCAATTTATGGTTTAGCCATTTAGTGGAGCTGGCCAGCATTTAGAGGGAACAGAGAAATCCATGTGTGTGTTTGTGATACTGCAGAGAGGGTGTATTAAATGCTATGGTATGGCAATTCATCTCTTTTTTTAAACCTAATTTATGGACAGATTGCACAGAAATATGCCTTAAAATTGTTATTATCTATTAATAGGCAGGCAATACTGATTTTGTCTCTATTCCAAAACTGGATTAAAACATAAGCTACAGGAATGTTCTTAATCATTCAGACTTTCTCTAAATATAAGTTGTGACTGATCTTTACTGGCATGTGAAATATTATAATTAACATACCATGATAAAAATGGTACATTTTCCACCGTGGGAAATTGTTCTCTATTAATAAGCCAAGCAAGTGAATATCTACTACATATTACCACCAGCATAATTCAAAATAATACACTCCAGGGAAATATATGCTTGGATTCCACTGGTGCTGCTGTCTGGCACACTCCCAGTAGGGTTGTTGCTGTGTATCAGGAGGGAAGAAGTGTCAAACCCACCAATACTCCTGACATGCAGCTTGCTGTGCTGGGTCATATTTGTACACCATAATTGATTTTCCTCCTACCAGTGGAGAAAAGACAGGTCCATGTTCTATTCTGAGTACAGGTCTTTATCCACGAGATGGCACTCTGCTTGCCACTGCAGTGCTAGGCAGGACTGAACTACTACAGGAGAAAATGAACCCAGCTGTAGAATACAGAAAAATATTTATATTTATCCTTAATTTATTCAAATAAAATTTAATTTCTCATCATTTTCATAGCTATGTATTTCATCTATATAAGACTCACCTTATAACGAAGTAAAAGGGATATTTTTCTTCAGTGTCACTGCAGATACATTTACATATCCACATTTTGCCCAAAGCTGTGCATTCACATTCGTTGTTGATTGGGCACAATTTCCACATAAAACCACAAATGTTACAGGCTGACTCAGAAGTTGCTGAAACTTCACAAAACTTTCAGCAGAGCTGGCAACTTGCACAGTTTAATAACAATCAGAGGTAGCTGGATGTCACATTAGTCTGGGTTGAAAGAAAAAAAATTTGGGTTTTTTTTTTAATGTAAGGTGAGATATTACAGAAGTCTCTACAAAACCCAGCAAAGAAAATGTCATAAAATGACTCAAGGACACTGGTGACATCATGTGCCCATTGAATCAGAGGTACACAAGGCAAACTTAGAACCATTGCTACAGCAGTTTTCTTTAAAGCAGTAACACACAATGTGATGGACTGCCCTAATCAATAATTGTAAGCCTAATTTGTGCAGCAAGAAGAAAAGGGACCCTTTTAAAAAGTGTCTAATCCTGACTACTTTGTAATATAATAGGTAAATATACATGTGTGTGTTTGTATAAAATAAAGTATTTTCTGCTACATTTGGGAGAGTTTACTCAAAAGATCAGCCACTATAAACCTAGACCTGTTATAAAAAACCTCAGAAAACTGTGATCCCTGGGCAAGGAGTGTTCTTGCCAGGTTCCAGGGGCACCCAGTGATTCCTGAGCAGCTCAGCCAGGCAGCTGTGCAGGAGCAGCCAGCAGAGGGCTGGGCAGTGGGCAGGTGTTGGTCTGTCAGGAATGACAATTGTTGCCAGGGTAAAATGCCCCGTTGTGATTTCCTGGAGGAAGGTGCCTCAGCAGAGCTGCTCGTGGCACAGCCTGTGCCCGGAGGGTGGGGAGGGACCCCCAAACCCCTCAGTTTGCCCAGGCTGAGCAGCTCAGCAGCACAGACCTGGCTGGACAGGGTTCCAGTGTTGAGGAACAGGATGGTGTTGAGGGGCTGGGTGGGGTTCTGAGATGGGAGTTGCAGGGCAGGAGGGATGGGGCTGAGAGCTGGGATGGAGGGAGACACCAAAACAGCCAACCCCCTGCACACTGTGACATTTCCACTGCTGACAGAGCTGCTGTCAGGGCGTCTCTCCAGGCTTTGGCACAGAGAAGATGTCAAAGCAAAGGGCTCATTGCCCCCTGTGTGGATGCCCTGGTGCTCTCTGTACCACAGCTCACCATTTACAGAGCTCAGCACTGCAGTGATGGGCACATCTCTACCTGTACCTGAGCTCAAAGCAGAGAACAGGTTTCTCAGGGGGAAGAAAAATGTCAGGAACTGTGAGTTGTTGCTCAGGCAGCAGATTAAAGTGTTGCTGCTGCTGAGCATAAGCTGGGAGCAGGTACAGGCTGTGCAAAACATGGATGCACCCTAAATATCACAGTTCTAAAAGGGGCTTCGTTCTCTGAGCAGAAGCACGGTAGAGCTAAAGAATATCTGCAGTGTGATCTAGAGGAGACAACCATTCACTGCAATGCTAAATACCCATGGGTTACCCACACTTCTTGAACTTATTTAAGCCTTTGATGTGGGTGTTTGTGTTTGTTTGTGGGGGTATTTTTGTGTCTGTGTGTATGGAGGTCACCCACACAATGCATAAAAGCAAAGAGGAAGCAGGGAGACATTAGGAGCAGGTGTGAACATAATAAAGACAGAAATATTCTTATTTTCCAGGAACCAATCTTTATATCTCTTATCAATTGCTTCTGTATCTATTTAACTGACAATTGATACACATGAGCCTCTTCTGGAGATGGAAAGAAGATATTTACAGCTGAAGAAGGGGATATGAGGGTAAGCAGAGAAGTAATGTGGAGGGGAAGTTTCAGGTGTGGAGCACTGAAATAAGGGCTGCCCTCAAAGCATTGCAAAGACACATGAGACAGGAACATCAGTGTGAGGATCTTGGGGCTAGAGGTTGTCCTTTTTTTGTTTTTCTCTTGGTCAGCTATTGACAGGTGATAAACCCTTGCCAAATAGCAGCCAGACTGGTTCAATAGATGTGAAGCAGGAGGGTTTCTCACACCAAGATTAAACAATGAGAGCTGGGGGGAAATCACCACTGTGTCATCTGAGCTACAGCCGAGCCTAAAGCCAAGACACAGTCTGGAAAAGAAGAACCAGTGTTTTTTCTCCCCACAGTGGCAGGGAGGTCCCAGCAGCTCTCTCAGGTCCCTCTGTGGCAGGAGCAGCTGTACCCACACAAGGCTGACCCAGTCAGTGAGAACAGCAGCATAAATATAAACTAGAATAAATATAAACTAGGTTATGCAGCTCACATGTGTTTAGAATAAACTGACTTTCAGAATTATGCTGATGTAATTCCTTTTTCACAATTGCTGTAAAAGAGCTAACCCACACATTTAACACCTTCAGGTGTACCCTAAACTTCCTCTGCATTGCTCCCTAATATTCTAGGAAAAGCCCAGACTTGTTTAAGCCTCACAGACTGAGGCTTGTGCTCTGAAAGCTTTTCAGCATCCATTTCCAGTTCAATGGTTTTTTTGAGTCAAAAGTCAAATTTTCTTTCAAAGAACTGTCTGATGTATGGTTTAAACAAATCCTGCTAACCAAGCATTGCTCCCTAATGGCTGAGATTAGGCACAAAGAGCAATTTTTTCTATGGAGATTCCAATTCCTCAAGACTTTGTAGTTTTCTTCCTCCCACTCTGTTCCAACTTTGACTTCTAGAGTCCAATGTCACACTGAGTTCTGGTTTAGCTTGTGGCAAGGGATATTTTTTGTTTAATTTTAGCCTGCTACATTTGTGTCTTCTAAAAGAAACGAAATTCAGAAGTGGTTGGAAGAAAGAGTACGAGAACCTGACTTCAGCTGGGAACTGGAAATCACTCAATATTCTTGTTAAATTGTTTTCCAACTTTTTTCTTCCATGCTAGTCTGCATAGGAACCAATAAAGTATCCTAGAAGAGCCCCTGTAATCCCAAACCTACCCTCTCTTCCACAATAATAATAAAAAAGAAAAACTTTTGCTTTTTATATCCAGTAGCTTACATTCTATTCCTTCCCTGGAGGTACCATGGAAGTTTGCACTGGAGTATAATATTTTGCATCTTTGCTTTTCTCGATATTTTTCTCTGCTGCTTACAGACAATTATAAGACAAAATTCTTCCAAGCAGGTTGAACTCAAATGTTCTGTGCCTTGAACTCTGACTTCACTCTGTGCTGAAAATGTTGTATATTCTCAACTTGTGGCTTCAGAACACTCCTTGTTTTCTACTTGCTCTACAGAGCTCCTGCTGCAATTCTGGTGGACTAGCTGTCAGAGGCATATACTTTGTTTGATATTTTAATTCTAATGAGGGTCTCAAAATTAGAACAAGCCCTTTCTAGTGACAGTGAGTGATGACTCACCATATAAAAGAGTCTCCTAGACAGATAATTATTTGGGCATGTATTTCAGCAGATCATCCGTTAGGTGTCTCAGAGGAAGAGATTATTTTTTTATCAACAGGAAAGACAAGACAGTAAGTTAAATTACCTTGTAGGCAATACTGACTCAGGAGGGGTAATGGGAAGTTATTTGAGAGCTACACATATGTTCTGGCTAAATCTGGCCCTGCTTATTTAGTGTGTGGCATTTGAAGCTTGCTAATTGTCAAGATTTCCTAAAGCATTTTTCTGTCTGACACGATCCACAAGACCTGACTTGAGTAATTGTTGCTTAAGGGATGAATGGTGTCAGCAGTGATTGTGATCTGACATTGTCACTCCAAACCCCACCTTTGGAAGAATTATGGAATTTGCAAGCTCAAAGGGACTAGAGGATGACCTGGCCTAGGCTGCCATCAATCTTTGTTACAAACTCTGTTAACAAAGCAGCCTAAATAGATCTTGAATGTATTTCTATTTCTTTTTATTCACCCTGAAAGAAAACATCACAGGCTGAAGGAAACTCATGATGCTTTTGAGGTCCTTGAAGAGACAGACTTCAAACTGTTGGATTAAAATTGTAGCCTGAGTGACTTGACCATCAGAGTGACCTTATTCCATTCAGATGAGCTCTTTGTAACGCTGCCCAGGGGGTTGGCTTTTCACAGGGAGTCAAACTGTACCTGCTGTAGGAGCTCAGGGCCCCACCCCCTCCAGCAGCACTCAGGGGTGTTTACCTGGGGGACTCTGGAGGCTGCTGAGGAGAATTTATGATACCTTGAGCTGGGAAGGTACAGTCCAAAATGTGAGGAGGTGTTAATGCATACAGCATGAGGATTTCTCATCCAAGGCAAGCATTTTGTGTTTTTCAAATCCCTGATGAAAATTTCCTCTTTCCCCAGGATGCTTAGGAAGTATTATCCTCTTTAATCTTGTATCCATATTATCTTACCTTTGTGTCTTTTCCCAGTATTAATCTTGCTAAAGAAGTCTTGGAGGTCAGGTATCATATCTCAACCTCAGTTATAATTAAAATATTTATAATTGCTGCTGCATCAAGTTGCTGCATCAATTATTTCCCCTCGCCCCTGAACTTGTGCTCTGTCAGCTCCTCCACAGAGCATTTTCCTAGAGACCAGCGTTGTAAAATGAACCATTGAGAACAACCATGAGATGCAACAGGAGAGAAGGAAAAATGGCAGTTCAATGTGAAAAGAATGAACAACTGTTCCTCTTCAGCTGTGCTGAGCAAATGCTGCTGTTCTGACAAGAAGTTAGGGGATGGTTTTCAGGTGATGTGTGTAGCATCCAGGGTAAATGATGGCTTTAGAGCTGAAACATCACATATTCCCTAATCACCTCATCCCTGGATCTTCTTAGAATTACTACCTTGTTGTAATTTTTATGTTAAAAAATTCATAAACACTCTTTATAGGGAACTAAATCCATTAGATAGGGCTCTTTATATTTGGAAAAATGACTGTACCCTTTTTTAAAAAGGAAAATAATGGAGAACTTCATACAAATGTGAAAATTAATGACATTTCTTATGCAGTCTTTGATACAGAATGACTCTGTCTGGGTTAATTTGACTTAATTTTGAATGCTTGCTTGATCCCATATTTTCAATTTCTTTATCTAGTATTCACATATTTTCCCAACTATTTTTTTAAGCAAGAAGTCTTGCTTAGGCTAAAATAGCTTCATGAAATAGCTCACATTTGAAAATAAAAACACATTTCTTTTCAAAGACAATGTCAATAATTGGAGCAATTATGTAACAGGCAATACTGGTATGTGCAGACAGCTATCACAGATAAAACCCAGGAGCTTCACTGCAAAAAATTCACTTTGCACTGTGAGATAAAAGACAACCACACTGATGTATTAGGAATGGCTGAGAAAAAGGAGGAAAAACATGTAGCAGTGCAGTCCCTAAATACAACAGTTAGATTGGTGCAGATGCCATCTGTGATGTTTGGTGTACACAGAAATGCAGTGTGTAAGGATCCAACCTACAATAAAACAGATGAAACCTGGTTTTAAAATCTCAGGCTAGTGGTTCTGTTAGAGACCTGACCCAGCTCTCCAAGACAGATTGAGCAGGTCCTACATCTTTACTGATGCCTTTTTCTGGTCTTAGGAAATAAAGGCTCAGACAGGGTTAGAGGGTTGGGGGTCGTTTCCCTCGGTATTTTAATAAGATCCCATTCCATGGCTTCTGCCGTCCAGGTGGAACACACTGCAAAAGCCCCGTCCCCCCAGTAGAGTGTACAATTAAAGACTCTACACATTAGCAGATCTACCAGGAGGGCCCAATAAGGGGCCTGGGTGGGCTAACTTCTAGTTTACAAAATCTGTCCTACTGGGAGACCTTGAGGGCTCACGAAAACAGAGTGTTTGGTCTCTAACTCTACGTGGTTCCAGGGGTGTTTGGTCTCCCGGCCCTATAAACACCATGAAACCAGGCTAAACTATCACCTAAAGCATCACAAGTGTGCATGCTGATACTTGTGAATGTAGGGAACAGTGTAAGAAATATTCAGGAGAAAAGCAGAAAAAATCCTTCAGGCATCATTACCTTGACATGTTTGCATGATGGTCACTGTTGGATTACTGGGGCATTGCTGAAAGCACTGTGGATAGCAAACACAGCAGTTGCCACTGAGCAAATAAGCAACCCTTTTCAAGCCATAATGTCCTATTTATGGTTCTCTTACAAGAATTGAGTTACCTAGCTATGCACATTCTTGTTTAAAAAAACCAAACTAAACTTACACACACACAAAAAACTGTGTTCTCATGGAACCAGCTTTTTCATGTACTTTTAAAAACCAATATGTTACTGCTTTTCTGTTTTTATTTGTATTGTAAAATATCAATACATATTTCTATTTCCCCCTCGGCCGTGGCTATATTCTGGGTCTAGATTTAATTTCTGTGGAAAGTAATTTCCATTTTCTTTTATTTATGTAGATTTAGTTTAGTGTTTGTACTCGATGTATGCAGCCATGAATCTTCAGTTGCTACAGCTAAAACCAGCAAAGTACATTATCATTTGTCCATCTTCATGTTGGAGAAAGAAATGTAAACAGCCTTTTCCTCTAGGATTTAAACAATGAAAAAAGTTGCACAGAATTGCTATTAAAGCATAAATCCAGAGTGAGAGTAGCAGCAATAACTACCAGTTTCCTAATGTAATGATTTTCATATCCCTTTCAAAAGTGCTTGAAAACCCACAGGATTTGTCTGAATATAGATGGGTTGACTATTATGTGAGTTTAGTGCTTGATCCAGGCTGACTCTTTGTCAGTCATGATTCAAAAAAAATGGTATAATGGTCTGCTTGCCTAAAATCAGATGTATCATTTGGATGTTCAAATCTCTTCTTAAGAAGAACCCTTGAAAGGAGTTGTCAGTGTTAATAGCAAAATGAGATTATAAAGAGTAAAAATACCACATCACACAAAACCAAACTATTTTTAGCAAGAGCAAAAACCTAAATAAAGAAAGGCTGTTCTATGTTTCCAGATTTGGAAATTTTTATCAAAATACAGAAACTGAGAATTTTTATGAGTGAATTAAAAGTGTCATTACAATAGGATAGGACATATTATTTCAGTTGGAAGGAGCTTGGCAAAAACCTTTAAGTCAAGTCCAACTGCCTGACTATTTGGGGTTGACCAAAAGCTGAACCATGTTGTTAATGGCATTGTCCAAATGCCTCTTAAACACTGACAGCCTTGGGGCATCAACCACCTCTCTAGGAAGCTGTACCAGTGTTCAAACACCTCCCTCTCTGTAGAGAAATCCTTCCCAATGCCCAGCCTGAACCTCCCCTGGAACAACTCTGAATCATTCCCATGCATCCTAGCACTGGACACCAGGGAGAAGAGATTTAATTCAACCAAAGAAAGATCACATGAAATTATTATGACTTGGCAGTTGAATTTAGTCTAAAAGATCATTCTAACTTAGCAAGAGAATTTAAGCAATCAGGTTCTTCCAACTCATTTCTATACCTTTTATGTGTCTTGTATTTATGATATAGGTTACTATAAAAGAAATGTAGAACTGTTGCAAAATTAGAAACAGAAGATAAAAATAATTCAGTGCTGTACCTGACAAACCACAAGACTTGTTTGCATCACTTTAGTTCAGCTGTTCTGTAATATTCCAGACAACATTTGCATCTTAATGCTTAACTGGATGACCATGAAGCCAAAGCTGAACAATTCATTTCTTGTATTTCTTTTCATTTAACTTCATTGACACTTCACTTATCCTTGCAAAACATACTCTGAAACCATGCCAGAAATGGAAGAGGAAAATGCCAATGTAATCAGCCACCAGAAAGGCATTTGGACACAGTGTGAAAATGTCCTTGAGCCTAAATAGAAGCACATCAATAAGTGTGCAGATGACAAGAGATACAGGACTTGGTGAACACTGTATTATTTTCCTGCAGTAAGCAAAAAAATTTTTAAAGATGTATAGTGAGAAAAAAATTAAACAAAAGAAATAAGAAAAATAAAAAAGAAAACGATAGGATAATCAAGAAAGAAATACTACACATTTCAAGAAATGTTGACCATTATTTGTGGTCTTTATTGTGCTACCAGGTATTGTGAAGACATCCCCACTAGAATACTCACAAATTATCAAAATGTTGTGGGAGGAGCATATTCCCTGCTAGAATTGAAAAATTTTTCACAGAAATTCAATGTGAAAATGAAGGAGGTTTAAATCTCACAATGATCCTCAAGCATGTGAAGCAGTGGGCTGAGAAATTAATCTCTCTGCCCTAACACACTACAGCCCCACTCCTGCTGCCTGGGAACTCAGTGGGAATTTCAGATAGAGTCAAGAGAAAGCAAGGCTGGGAATCCTCCTGAATACAAAGGATTAAATTCTCAATTCCATGAAGTTTGGTTTTTGAAGGAAATTTTTCACATACAGTTCTCATGTGTTCACCCAACCTTCGGCTTGACGTCACAGATGACGATTGTTTTGTAACAAACTGATGATAATTTTAATTGAATAAAATAAGTAACATTTTAAATGAGATAAAATGTGTTCAGCAATCCCATAAAAAAACCAAAATTTCCTCTCTAATTTGTTTTGCTGAAAGCCTAGTGCATTAACACCTGTTAGAAGCAAATGTACTAACAGGAGTTCTAAAAATAAAAAATAAAAATAAAACCCACATTAAATTGGCACAACAATTGCCTATTTTATCAATGTGAAGCAGTTCTGCATAATGCAAATTTTAAGAGAGACAATCTTTCCAAAAGGCTGTATCATGTAATGCAGTGTACATTTTCCATAATTTCCCCCTATGTGCTCTTATATACACACCTGGTAAAACTTCCTTAATAAAATTAAAAATCTTTGCTATCTGGGAAGCCTTAACAACTTATTTTAAAGTAGCTGGGGGATAATTTGGTGATAACAACAGCTGAGCAGTATGAAGAACTAATTATGTTAAACAAATCTCTCGCTTCTTGACACTGTAACAGATATGCAGTATAGAGGATAAGAAGGAAGAAGTGATAAAAACTGGGTTTTTTTCATTATTGATATCTTAAAACAAATAGTAGGAAATGTATTTGGATGAAATTACCATTCTGTAAGTGTACAAGGAAAAGAAAATAACTGTAGACTCATGGAGTTATTTAGACTGGAATAAGCCTTAAGAGTTATCAAATCTAACCATTAACCCAGCACTGCCCAGTCCACCACTAAAACATGTCCCTAAGCACCATGTCTACACATATTTATTTTAAAATCTATATTTAAAAATCTGCTATCAATCAAAACTCCCTTGGTTTGCGGGCTGTCAATTTTAAAATGGTCCTTTGTGTTAAGATTTGAGTGACGTATGCTATAAAAAGAATCCCTTACATCAATTTTACTGTGTTTATTTCTGTCCAGAATTACTCTTACATAAGTGAGACTTGTTTCTTACGTCAGCTGTCTAAAGCAATGGAAATAAAACAGCTCTCATAATGATTGGCTTTCTCCTGGCATCCTAAGGAAATCACATTTTGTGATGTGATAATGGACCAGACAGAAGTCGCTGTCATCTCAAACAGCAGATTCTTGTTTTCTTCCACTTGGAATGAACCACAAATTTGGCAGCCTTGCTCAAGTGGGGAGGTCAAGAGAGGGTACCCGAAAAGTGATGGGTTTTGGTCTGCACAGGACAGAAATTCAACAGAAATGTGCAGCTCTTTACTGCTGTGCATTGGTGAAAGATGTAGAGTTATTGCAACATGTGAATGGGCAAAATAAAATATAATTTGTTGCAACAAGATCTCTCCCTGTGTTTGAAACAGGATATACTGTACTCCAACAGCAATGGCTGAATTTATAATCTCTGTGTCTGTGATTTTCAGAATCATTGACAAAACTTTAATTTCACAATAGTTTTCCAGAATATCATGCTAGAGTTTTTTATAAAGACAGAACCAATGAATGAAAATGACATGGCTGGGACATTCTCCAAAGTGAATTTAATGCAGCTGCTCATTATAAAAGTCTTTTTAGCAACTGAGTGAGATTTATGGCATTTGCTAGATCTTGAAGAATAATATCAACAAGCATGGGTTAAACACAGTAAAATCCACAGTGTTTTGATCTGAAATGAATAAATACTTCCAGTCCAATATTTAGATTTCCTTTGTATTCTGAACTTTGAGTCTCAACCTCAAAGTAAACACAGGGGATGTAAAACCTTTTCAAATGAAACCAAAAAAGATTTCCTCCACTTTCGGACGAATTGCCAAAATGTGGACAGTTGCCTGGTTTTTTTCTCATTCAAGCTCTTAGGGGAACTGTGTGCTCTAGAATGACAACATATGGGAACTTTTCACCTATGTATTGTAAAACAAAATTCTTCTTTGGTACAGATTATTTTCAGATAACAGAATATTAGTTAGTGTGAACTCTTTGGAGATAATTCATGCATTGATTTTTCCCAACAATTTTATGCTGCCTTATTGAGATTTTTTTATGCAGATACATTCAGTACTGCAGTTATTTATATTTTAGGCAGTATATATATATTAGGCAGTAGAAAAATTAATAATTTACAGCTTAATGCAAAGTGAGTAAACTTTCTATCATGTGGCTGGATCTTGTTTGCTCCATCTTCAGCTATCAAACTTCTTACTCTATTCCACTGTGTCTTAATTAGTGGTTTACAGCCACCAAGTGACTAATCACAGATTGATAGAATAAGGGTTGAAACAGTCAAATCAAATGAAGCTTATGTTAAAATGTGAGATATAAGCTCAGCAGGCACATTCAGAACCTGGATGCTATGATAATAGGCCTGGCTGTCTTTCCCTGAAACTCACATCAAACACATTTGATAATATTGAACATTCCCACAGCAATACAGAACAAGCCACATCATATTTTTCAGTGTATGCAAAAGTTAAGGGGAAAACCTGGATTGTTGGTTTGGATCTGTAGTCACCAAGTAACTTGTCTTGCTCAGTCTTCCCTAGACTAGAATTATCTAACTCTGAACAAACTCAAACTTATGGAGGGTTTGTATAGAAAGCGGTTGACTGTCACTTTCATTAATGACAGAAAATATTTCAAAGGTGGGCAACATTCACATTTGTTGGAAGTTCCAGTGTTCACCCGGGGTTGTCCAAATGATCTCGATGTCTACAAACAAAATTTTTTTGAGTTTGGAGAACATCTTTGGAATTTTCTCAGAATAGACAGTTTTCCTATGACTTTCCTCCTGTTTTACGCTCAAGACCAAGCCACACCTTTCATGTGGAGAATTAGACTTGTTTTTAAAGATAGTGGAAACCTGAGGACGTTTTAAGATCTTTTTCTTAATAAAGTAAAATTTATGGAGGGTGGATGCCAATTTGCATGTTAGTCTGTGCCTACAACACAACCCTTACATCCCTCATCCACCCTCACCTAGATCTGGCAGAGATACAGAGGTCTCCTGGCTTAAACTCCTATACGGGAATTGCAGCTCACAGCAGCAGTAGGACCCAAACCACCCTGCAGTCAGGATAAGTTATTTTTTTAACTTGCTCTTCCCCTCCCCAGGCATCCTGGAGTTAGCAGGGAGCCTCTCAGCACCAGCCTGGCCTGTGATCAGCAGGCTCCCTGCATAAGGGAGGGTGGGCAGGGAGGTGTGGGTTAGAGAATATGCTTGTCAAGGGAAAAAACTTGAAAAGAATGTGGTTACAAGAATCCTGGAAGAGAGCTGCTTTATTATGATAAGAGAAAGTAGTAAGTGAATCAGTGAGAAATCAGATTTTATTAGTTCACTAAGAAGCTTGCCTGTTTCTACAAGCTGATTTGCTCTGTGAAGCAAACTGTGAGCTGTCACAGCAGTGAGTGACAGTGTGCGCATCAAAGGGACACTGCTGGACATTTTCACACCACTCCACAACTCAAGCACATGTATCAGTGCAAATGCACAAATCAGTCAGACCTCATCTCTCACAGATCCCAGGATTTGCTCTGTCACTGGCCTTTTTATCCCCTTTTCTGAGTGCATTTCCAATAGCTTCACACGCTTTGCAGACCACAGTCAAGACGTTTCTTCTTCGCCTGCAGATTGTGATGCCAAAGGCCATGAGAGATCTTCAGTCTGTCTGTCTCACTCTGTCCAACTTCTTGTAACAAAACTGGCAGTTCAGCAGCTTTTTGGGGCCCCCATGGCCTCTGAAACTGGGAAGATTTTTCCTCAAATAAATGGATTTACAGCATTTAGTTGCTACACCTCTTAGATATCCAAATTACCTATGGTAAACTGAGGTATTTTGACAGCTGATCTGCTACACTATGGATTCAGCCAGTGCTGAACTGCTGTTATGCCTAAGCCTTTCAGGATTGGGCTGAGGAATTTGCTTGAATTGATAATGTAATCATTAGCCTGTGGGGATTTCTGGATTTCTTGTTGTTTTTTTTTCTTGAGAATCATCCACAGTGAAAAGTGCTTGATATTATTATACAAACATAAAATAAGACCTCAAATTTGCATTTCATTCCTGTGATCTCTTATCTTTAGAGAAGGATTAAAAGCTAAGCCTCTTTACCAAAATCACCGAACATATTAATTATACACCATATAAATAATTTAATTGCACACAGAGAATAGACTTTCTGAAAGTTTCATACATACTTCTCTTTATATGATGGAAATTATTGTAAACTAGAGCAATTTTTCTCTTAATACTTTTCATGGTTAAAATCTATCCTGCTTAACTGTAATTTCTAATTTGGTAACAGACAACAAAAATTGCTTATGTTCACAATGCACAGTAAAGGCAAAGTCTGTTAAAGGTCAAGAACAGCAGAGAGGTTGTGATCTTTATGTGCCTCTTGTTGTCAGATAAGGTCAGACCATCAGCTGTTTAACTCTGACTCTACTAAAAGGAATGTGGCTTCATCCACCTGCCAGCACTGGGGCTTGCTCACAGGATTACCTGGGTCACCATAGAAAACTTCACAAGAAAATCTTGCCCCCTTCAAGTCTTGCACCCCTTGAAAACAGCATCAGTATATCCTCAAATACCTGGAGAAATGTGTTAAAGATGTCAGAGCTGGGGGAGGAGAAGGAGATGCATGTACAAATCTCAAGGTGGGTAAACTCTGTCAGACTATTATTGCATAAGAATCTATCTTGAGATTTATGTGTTCCTATTTCCTGTATTTTTGTTCTTTTATTTTTGCAGACTCAAATCACTGTAATTTAAAGAAAAAGTTGCTCCAAAGGGTATCTTGGTATGAGGAGTGGAAAGAAGAACCCTGCATATTTATAAGACCACGACTGGAAATTCCATTATACATTAATTAACTGATACACACTGCCTACTTAAGCCTCAAAGAAGTTTCATTACTCACTTAGGGTCACCTCTCTGGTAGAACATCTTCTTATTTACCTGTCTCAGCAGAGATTTATAAGCCTGACTGTAACATTTGTCCTTGAGGTTTCCTTTCCCCCAGTCTGTGTTAGATGACTTTTCCCTGGCGTGCAAGTCTCCCACAGTCATTGTCACTGGAAGGAGGTGGAAGAAAGGAGACAGCTGACAGTTAAAGATGCTGGGACAGATTCTTCTCCAGATTACGCCAATTTTACAGAAGCACACTGCTGCTGACCTCAGTGCAGTTCATTGCAGCTATTGACTTTAGTGCTACTGACTCCAGCAGGCCCAGTTTAGAGTATGGGGAGGTTAAAGTGAGGGCAGATAGATTATTCTGTGAGAGAGCAGAACCCAACTGTTAACTCATCTATGAAGTGGATACTATAGATATTTACATAGGGGCTTTGGCTGCCATGAGCAAATTCCTTTCGTGTTTCCAAACAGAGACTGTTAGGTTCTTACTCAACCCCAAAGTTACAATTTCCACTCTGAAACTTGCCCAAAATTACTCAAGGCAAGAGACATGTAGACATGAAAATAAACAATTTTTTGATTAGTCAGTGCAAATTATAAGAACTTAGAATCCTATACCTAAGTGCTTTTATGCTCATGCTGGGTTTGTGGTTGGACAAGCACAATAGACACCAAAGGGCAAATTGTCCTTTGACAATAAAGGGCAACATGCACTCAAATAGAAAAGCATATTGATGTATATTCATATAAGTAAATTAGTACAAAGATTACTGTTTTCCTTTTCTCTTGAGAAGTCTCCTGGTCTTTGCAGATGCAGGTATTAAATTTTCTTCTGTGAATGTCTAATAAGTTCATAAGGAAGGGCCATGACAGGTCAAAGAATAAGATGGAAGCTGTCCATGAGCCAGTCCCAAAGCTGTGTGTCATCTCAACTGAGATAGAGGGTCATAGTTCTACCCACTTGAAAGACAATTTTTAATTTTTAGCACAAAGAGAAGTTACACTTCTGGCTGTATTAAATCTCAGCTATGCATATTTTGAAAGATATTTGGCAGTTTCAATCAAAACACTTATTTCCTGGCCCTGAATAAAGTGCAATAGCTGTGTAGTACTGAACAGCTGTTGAGTTTTATAAAAAAATGGATGATAGCTGTCTATATAAACACATCTTCTCTTTCATTGGTTACTGAAATTGGGATGTAAATGTAATATTTGTAATCAATAAACAGCAATTTCCCAATTTTTATTATCCCATTCATCCCTATGTCCTTGTCAAAAATGTGAAGATAATCCATCCTTTCGCCAAAGATCAGAAAAAATTAAAATAAAAAAAAGAACTGCCACTAGGAGTAGAGGTGCTAAAAATCACAGGAAAATGAGATCCTCAAAATATAACAATGATAATAAATTTTTCCTTTTACAAGACGTTTGTAAAGGATGTATTCTCATTGTAATTTTTACAAGTGTAACTCTCAGTCTCTTCAAGGTCCTCTAGTGATCATAAAATTATTTTCCTTCATGTCATTTTGAATGATTTCCTATCTAGTTTATTGTTAATGCCTGCACAGAAGTGTGAAGTATGGGCTTATGATTTCTCTCTATAAAAATGTAATGGATCTTCTCCTAGTAACAATTCTCTCCAGTAATGGCTTAGTGTGGCTGCTGCATTCCTGTAAGACCATATCCATAAAGCTTAAGCACACCTGATTTTGTATTCTGGTGCTTTGCATAGTACACAAAAGAATAAATACAAATCTGCTTATCATGCAATATACACAGGATCTAATCCAAATCAATAGACTTCAGACAGAGGGAGATAAAGTTTTTATCGTATTCTTTCAGGCCATTCAGTTTCCTACTAGATGCCCATGAATTAAGAAAGCTATTTTCTTCATAGTACCTTCCATGTCAAACAAAAGCCTGTAATTCTAAACAACTCTGTGCATAGTGATTTTCCCCTTCATTCTTTGTAAGAATTATATTGTTCTATTTTTTGTATTGCTATGATTTTTAAAAGTGATACTGGTTTGAAAATTAGGTTGCCCATTTACTGGTGAGCTGTTTCAGTAATATTAGTGTCATTTGCATGAACAGCACTTCATCAGTCAATAAAAAGACCTCTATGGATTTTTTATCTGTTTTCATTCCAGATATTTTGTGCAACAGAGCAAAGAAAGATAAAAATGGTTACACTGGGTAAGACCAGTTATCCATCTGATACCAGTGTTCTGCCTGTGAGATAATTTTACAATGGCTTCAATGTAAACATTTTTTGGTTCATGCTTCCTGAACTGCTAAGATAGGACTGAGTACTCCTACCACAATAAACTTCAGAACTTCTGGGAGACAACTGGAGCTGAGCCACCAGGTATAAGACAGAGCAAGAATAGATCCTTCACTCTTCTCACATACGAAAAATCATTTCCATTCATGGCCTGCAGAACTTTTTTGCCCAAGTCAGCAAGAGCAGTATATTGGAAGGAAAATAATACTGAGCATATCATAAAATATTATTTTGTAGTTATGTTTTTATAAGCACTTAAAAGGCAGTAAAGTGTTTGAGATCCATCTCATCTTTCTAGAAGAAAAAATATCAGAACAATTTTTTTTTTTTTCTCAGGCTACATAATAATATTCAAAGCTTAAAATAGAATGAAGAGTGATGTGGCTTTACAGCACATATAAAGTCTTTACAGCAGTGTGGATGGAGGGAATGTGATGGCATCTTCCTGCCAGTTTTCCATGAACAATTTGGTCTCATGGAGGCGGCACCTCAAGGGAAGATGAAAAGCAGACATGGGCCATTAAACAATCCCTTTTCATACCACCTGTGCCTGCTATGAAGAGCCCTCTGTTTGCAGTCATGCAAGGGTTAAAAGCAGCACAGATAAGGTCAAAGGATATCCAGAGTTGAGTGAAGTACTTGGAGAACTTGAGGTATAGGTTTTGGAAGTTCCAGTGCAATAAGAAGACAAAGCCAACAGCAACATACAAAACATCACTTTCTTAGCAAAAGTACTGCCAAATTTCTCCCTACTTTTTCTCTCCTAAATGAGTATCTTTTCCTCACCAAGAGGCTTCACTCTCAGTCTAATAACCATGAGCTCATCTAAGCAGAGGGTGTTGATTTCTATGTTCTTGTACAACAATGTGATGAATATAATGAGTGTTACTGAGTAACTGGAAGAAAATTCCTTTGATAGGAAGCTCAAAGCTGGGATTCAATCAAAAATTTTACTGTTGATATTTCAGTGACTGAGTAATATTTACAGAATTGCACCGTTGGAAAACTGATGGCCTTAACATTTTAAGCATTCATCTCACTGCACTGCACTAGCTGATTATTTTTTTTTTGAGAGTACATTTTTTTCCTCATTGTTTATTAGAGTGTCCCTACCATAGACAAGCAAAATCAATGAGCCTTTAGATTAGAATTGAAAAAATGGAAATGAGAGGTGTGATAAAAGGCCAAATTTTAACAATATGCCTGCAGCTGTAGAAGTTAGTGGTTTTAGATTAGAGGCAATCCACATGTCACAGCTCTGTATTCACTTTCAATGCCAGGATAGAAATCACACATTTAGTCACCCATGACAAACCGTACAGTTAGTTCTATTCTTATTTCTATCTTTTTTCTCCTCTCTATAAGAGATAAGATGCCATCAAATGGGCTAGGGCTGCAATTATTTTAGTAAGTGGAGTCCAATGTTGATCCCAATGCACTTTTAAAATCTGGCAAGTTCAGAGTTTTTATTATTGCTTTTGCTTCGTAAATCTCTTTCCTACTCGTGCTTTGCTGTGGGGATAGGATCCTATTAGCTATGATTCAGTGAAATTTTCCAGAATACAATAACACTGAACTGTCTCGTTCAATAACTGCATCCAGTTTATTCTGGGATAATGAAAATGTCTTTTATGATTCATTACAACTTTCCTTTGTTCTTTATATGATATCAAACCATTAGATGGAAATTATCTGAAGCTATTGCCTGCCAGCAACTTGGAGATTGCTGAGAAGAGGCAAGAAATCTAATGTACATCCTGTATGATGAGTGTCTGAAACTATTCCTATGTAACTCTGCCAGCATGAGATTATTAAAATACAAAGTAATTAATGTTTATGACTTAAATTCAGCAACATGAAATCTCACTGATGAGAGTAGGCCTCATAAACAGAGAAGCAACTGCACTGAGTTAGAGGAGCTGATTTTTTCCAGAAAGGTCTATTAAGTCATGTCAGTCAATTCACAGAGTCAGATGTCACTAAAATTTAGTGGCAATTTTCCACTTAAGTATTATTTAGTGGAACATGTACTTCCTAAAAAGATTTTCTTTTCTTATTTTTGTAAGATGATAAAACATTACAAATATCAAATTAATTAAGAACTGATTAGTTCCCAAGACTAGTGGGATGAGACTTTGGAATAACTTGAATTAAAATATTTAAATTTCTCAAACTAAACCAAAAATTCTCGATCTGTGCATTCTTATGGTACCAGAATTTCTCATATATTTGTAATCTGGGTTAATGTCTCTATTCAGTTGAGGGTCAGGCTTCTCTCTGCTCATGCAGAACATGCTTTGCTCTTTGCTGTTTCACAGGCATTGCACGTGCTGGTGATCTCTGCTGGACTGGCATCCACTGGGATTGTATCCCTTCTTTGGGAACACCTGTGGTAATATGTCAGTGATTTTGAGGCACAGTGTAGCTTAATATGATGTGCAGCAAAGTCAAAAACTTCCCTGACAACGGAGCAGCCACAAAGAATTTGCAGATAAATAGTCTTACCAAGGCTGCATGGGTCAAATTCCCTTGGGAGTGAGTATTGAATTCCTATTTGTTACCTTGAAAAGTGCAGTATTTAAAGTATTTCAAAAGCTGTTAAACACAAATAAGATTTTTCTGCTGTACTTTGGGGGTGTACTATGCGTTGCTTTCAAAACCTGATTTTGTTAAGGAACTGTAACATTTCATGATGAGGACCTTAGAAAAGAATTAGACTTTTGAGTGAGTTGACTGCACATGTAGCACTTCTGATTCTAACAAGAATCAAAGAAAAGTGTGCTGTGGAGACAGAGGTTTTGCTGAAACCAGTAGCAGAGTTCTTTTCTATTTTAGTGGAGTCAGGATTTCACCTTGTGTTTTTATTGCCTCTTTTCTAAACACAGTCTGGAAAACTATGGTAAATAATTGTTGTAACTGCCAGGAAGAAAAGTAAAGTGGGCACTAAACATGAGAGCACACATATTCTTCAAAATGGCCCTTGCACATAAAAATGTGTAATAAAATCTCTTGGAAGTGCTCAACAGTGCAAATGAACGTGATTCATTTTTCATAAGCAGTGAGAACCAAGGAAGAAGAGAATTCAGGCATTAGGCTGAAACAAAGAAAATATTTTATAAAAGAATTCTCACAGTGATTCTTTTCAAACATTCTTTTGGAACTTGGTCTTGCACTCTTTATATAGAAGAAAATCTCAGTGATCTCAACAGAAGCTTGACAGTGGAATGCAGGACTGAGATCTGGAGTGGTGAACCCAAAATAATCAAAGCTTCATCCTCTAAGCTTAGTCAAAACTCCTCAGATGTTCAAAAGCCAAATGTCAGCAATGTGACCAATAAATCTTCATTTTGCCACGCAGGCATCCAGATTTTCAAGTATCTCACCAGGCATCCCATGACTACTTGTAAAATGAAGTATAAGACTTCACACTTCCATTTCTGCGATAACGAAGATTCCAAACTCATGTTTCAGCCCCGGCTGTGCTGCTCCATTGGGAACACACATGTCTTGTTCTTGGTACTGCTTTGATTTGGACTAATTGGGCCCATCCCTTACGTCATCTGGTTCCAGCAGAGGGCTGAGATAATAAATGTACAGATGTCTTTGTGAGTGTCATCTCACGAGGTAATGGTGATTTTTACATATGCCAAATATTAATAGTACCCAAGAAAACATTACTAAAGGTATCTCCCTCCCATCTAAATCTGCCATACAAAATCCAGGTCTTGCAGAAAGAAGATCCTGTGCCATCATTTTAGAGAAGGTCCATATCCATGACCAGGGAAGATGTTTTAAGATGTTCTTGTGGTGGTGAGAAGATCTAAATTCCATATTCCAGGTGGTAGGACAGACCAGTATCTTGAAATGATTCACAGTTTTGACAAACATTTGCATTTTTCCCTTTTAGTTTTGTCATATGCATATTAATAGCAGACACTGGATACCACAGCTTCTGCTGCTGGAGATAACAACTCCTCAAGGTATTCTGAAAGCACCAGTAAGTTTATTTTGTAGTTTGGGGGTTTGGGAGCTTTTGTTTGTTTGTTTTGTTGCCTTTGTTTGTTTCTTTGTTTCAAATAAATTATGGAGGCATATGCAATCTTCTAAGGACAGGATGAGAAAGTACTCAGCAGAGCAACATTTCTCCCTGTCCATAGGCAAAATAAAGCACAAACACAGCAACACAAATGCAGTGTGCTATGAAATGAACCATGTAATGGCTGTGAATAGAATGTGTGTGTGAATGAGATGGCTGGCAATTGGTTGTAGAAATGAGTAAATCTAACCTGGTTCAACCCTGTATGACTGATGTAACACAATGCTAAGCCAGGCAGGTTAACACTTAATTGCCAGGTTACAAAACTGAGAAATTAAAATGCCAGGGAGGGTTTCATTTTAGTTGTTTTGACAGCTGCTCTCCTTTGTGACTAGAAAACAAGCCATAGAAAAACAACACACTTCGTGATGTGTCAGATACAAGACTGTGTGATATATCTTACACGTGGATGTGAAAGTAATCTGTGTTGATAAGTGGTCCTAAATCAATTCTGTTGGCACATTCAACTTGCATGCAGTGTTTGAAAAAAATATGCTAAATTCTGATGAAATGCCTGGTGAATATTTATCCTTTGTGACCACAGAGAATCAGGGTGTCATTTTTCTAGTTATTGGGGGAGGGGTGGTGTTTAAAAAAAAGCAAAACACCTCTAAGCCATCATAAGGCTCATAAAATATATGTACTTGATCTTCTAGAAATAAAACATTTCCCTCCAAGAAACACAGAAATCTACATTCTCTATCCAGATTTTGGGTAATGGATGCAACCTTATCTAACCTCACTGCTTCTCCTGAGAGTTTGATTGATCTGTGTTTTGTTATAGAATGATTTCTCTACTACATCTGAAAGATGTCAGTACTGCATGAAGTCAAAATAAGGAGACCTCTTTCAAAATCCTTTGCAGCTGCACTGTAAATATCTCACCTCTCAGGTTCTTCCCCTGAAATCAGTATGGCTTTTCTGGGGGTAAGACACTGCTCACCATAAGCAGATGTTCATGAGCACGAAGAGAGGAGAAAGAAGTAGTATTTTGAATTGAATATATATTAGATTTCATTTATAGGTGTCAGAATCAAGACTACTCTGAAATACTGTTAGAAAACCACAATCCAAAACACACAGAGGTTCTTTCTGTGGCTCTGTCCTCCATAAAAATGCATAAATGGAAGAATGGGAAAGTAGGAGGTATCATATAAGCCCTCTCTAAAACTGCACAGCCTGAGGTTATATTCTCTGCAGCCCTGCATTGCAAGTGGAAATATAATGAGTAGGATAAGGAGTTTTATATCACAAGGTGACCATTTCAAATCAAGTCCAGCTTTGCAGACCACGACCCAAATGCACTATGATCTAAAGATATTTTATACTGGGTGTTCATTTATAAAACTTCTGCTTGCTGGCACTATATCCGTGCTATACTAATGCAGCAGCACAGATTGAAGTGTGTGAAAAATTGCTCCCAGTGATCCCACTGGAAAAGTGTAAGGCATTACACCCACAGCTGATGGCCTGAAGGGCTGAAGCAACACAGATCATCACACATTGTTCAAACAGAAAAACTCTCACAAATTTGAAAGAGAAAAATGGTGGGGAGAAAAAGTCTTTGAGATATTTAGATATTACAAGTGAAACTTCTATGAATCTTTACAGAAAAAAAACACTACAAGAAATTATGAGCCATGGGCTTTTCTGCAATGATCTTGCTTACAGTGTCTTTTATATTCATTGCATTCTGCTTCCACATCAATGTACAGGAACAAGCAATGTATCATGTTTTACTGTGTCTTATTGTGCCAGCACTATGAAATGTAAGAAAACTGAATGAAGGGCATTGTCAAATGTATTTTTGTGATACAAATTCGTGGGTTTCACAAAATATTGCAGTCTGCTAGACTTAAACAGCTACATGTAACAAATGGAGTTTTAATTTAAAAAGAGGCTGAAAAATCTGTGCACAGATAATGACTGTGAGGGAGCATTTAAGATATTGTCTTGTTAAGGGACATGTTTCCTCACCTCGAGGATCCACTCTCCTACTGAGCCTGTTGTCTCTGAGGTTGCCTGCAAGGCAGAAGGTCAGCATCATTTCCTTGATGTGTTGTTCTTCCTTCCCCAAAAGAACACGCTGAAGGATTTAGCACCACAGGAATGACCAGACTTTTTACACTGTGGGGCACTCAAGCACATCAAGCCCTTTAGGAAACCCTCTAATTGGGCTTCCTACCTGCAAGGCTCTAACTCTAGACCGTAACTTGCAAGCAAAGCCATCAGGAATGGACTCCTAGCCACAGAGAATCGTGCTTATCAAGCTCCATGAGGCTTTAAATTATTATTTAGGAGCTAAATAAAAAAGATTGGAACTCATTTTAAAGAAAACCAACTAGAAAAAGGAGGAAATTTGCATCAAGGTCTGTTTCAGGAAAGGAGAACATCCTGATTATCCATCCAAGAGGTTCAGGGCTTCTTTCAGATGCTCAACCTATCCAATGTTATATGTATGGCATCGCTTATAACCCTTATAAATGTTTATTAATGTCCTCTGATTAATTTCTATCCTTCCCCAGTCAATTGGACTTCTCAGCTTTGGATTGGGTAGGTTTTCTATGAAACTATAAAGCAACATATTATATTAGAGAGAAGTGTATAATTGGTTCTCTGAATCTCTTGGGTGGAGAAGAGATGATGGCAATTGTAAAGCTTTTTCCAATGATGCTGCTAATTCTGTTTAACTAAAAACAATAAAATTTTTTATAACAATAAAAGAAAAACTAATTAATTAGCACTAAAAAAGCACTTCTTTTTTGGGAGAAAAAGCTTAAGAGATAAAGGCCTTGTGAAATAAAGAAATCATCAAATAATCACAGATGGAATTGATCACCCAGTTGCACAGATAGTTATATAGGCAGTGTTATTGAAAGAAAAGCCACAGTACAGAAATGGTTCTTTAGACTGTGGCATTGCAGTTGTTTGGGTGCTGTGGCAAAGTTTCTTATGAAGGTAAAACCATAGTTTTGTAACACATGGTAATGGTGAACCATATTTACTGTTTTTTTCTGGTGTTTTCCTCCTTGATCCTATTGTTTCATGCTCACTGAGTATTCACTTTTTCTTTCACCAGTTCACTGCTCCATTTTTTAACCTTTCGAACAGTCAGTGAACAGTATCTAGAAGAGAACTTCTAAACACTGTTTTTTGCCTTTCCAAATTCAAATACTCATATCCACACTAATCAAGTGGGTTGTCAAGCAGTCTGTCTGTTCCATTTGTGACACTGGACATCCAAGGACATCCAAGCTCAGAGCCAGAGCAAGTCATGTGGCAGGACGGGAGGGAGATTATCAAATCTTGTCATCTATAGAAGACCTGGAGCACAAGGTAAATGAAGGAGATGTTCAGCTGTGAGGGGCAGGTAGTCCTGAAATAGTGATCAGAAAAAAAATAAAGAGAAGGAAAAAAACCCACAGCAAACCTCTGCTTATCAGGCAGCAAATTTGAGGACAGCTGACAAAAATCCAGGTATTTTTACTACTGCATGCAGCTTGGGTCTAAGGTGGGTAAGAGATGTTATGGAACATGCAAGGACATGAAACATTTTGACTGGCCTGTGCCATGAGCAACTGGATTGTTCTGGTGTGACTGCAAAAAGTACACTTTTTATATATGTATTATACATATATGTGTGTGTGTGTTTTTATATATCTCTGCAATATAGGAAACAGTGCAGTTAGAAGATACCCAAGTTAATACTGTATGAGCTAGTCTGGGTAATGAGAGCTGCATAGCCATGACAAAGTGGAGATCAGGAAGATTAATTTAACCTGACCTTGGCAAGGACTCCCAGTATCCAAGACAGCTCATTTAAAACCCAGATATGGCTACAGCACACTTGAGTCTGCAGTGTAGACACTTTTTCTGATGTTGCTTTAATGAAGGACAGAAAATGGAATTGTTATTGAACTTCGTTAATTGCACAGTGGCAGATTCTCCATCTTACAGAAGCTGCAGTCCAGAATTAGACAAGTCAGTGTTAGTTTACACATATATCCATGTTTTAGAATTTTAAAATTTATTTATTTCTTATTTTTTAAATTCCATCTCTAAGCTAATCTGTTCTTTCCAGCAATTCCCTGTTACTCATCACATGTTTGCATTCCATCAGGAAGCACTGATTCATTCTCTCAGACTAGGAGCACGCCATAGGAGGGAAAAAGTGAAGAAGAATCACTTTGCAGCTGATGGTACCTGTTCTGAAAATCAGAGCAAATATAAAGATGAGAGTTCAAATACATGAAAGAAGCTGAGTGCATAACTACAATAACACTCCTCAAGAGTCCTGCTGAATTTGCAATGATCTGTGTACCTAAGATTTTCTTTCATTTAGTTTCCCTGCAGGGTCTGATCCAGACCCAGTCAAGCCCTCAGCCCTTAAGAGAGTGATGCTTCACAAATGGCTCAGTAGCCATTCAAAGCAAACCAGAAAAAGAGGATTTGCATGTACATAGGTGTACATAAGTATGGGTACAAACATGCCCACACACACATCACTCAAATGATTATTTATTCAGAAAGGGGAGAAAATGTTTCTAAGCTTCATATTGCCAGAAGGTCACAAAATCACCAAGGGTGTGCTGGTGCAGAATGCAGGTCTTGTCTCCCGGTCAGCTCCAGGATATCATCTTTTTTCACCAGTTCTAGCCAGCGAGTCTCAGCTGTTTTGGCAAACAGGAGAGCTCCAAGGCTTACCAGGGCATAACCCCAGGTCCTGTCTCTTGGTGGCTGTCTCTGCTAACCACAAAGGCTTTTTGCAAAGGTAACCACAGCATCGTGGTGCCAGCTGTAATATTAAAAAAGTTAGGAGCTTAGCTAAGCCTTTAAAAGCTCTAATGTGAGTGTTTAAGTGCAGAAAAGGATCTTAGATGGTAAATGCATCATCAAACACAAGCACTGGAAGGGATGCTGAAGTGACTCACTCAGAGCTGTGGATCTCTTTCCAAGAAGCACCCACGTGCAGTGGTGCCAATTCCCACAGTAGACCAAGCTGCCTCTTTGAACTGAAGAAGAGATCTGTGGAAGGAGCAGAATTATTACTTCCATGTCTGTTTGAGCAATTACACCTCTTGGCTTAAGATATCACTAAGCAGAGAGTACAATAGTAGAAAACCCAACAACATAATTACTAATTCAGATTAATTAATTAGGCTCCACGACTGCACGGTGTTGGTGTCAAGTACTTTCTATCATCAAATTTCAAAAGAACTTCTGTCTTGTTTCTGTACAAGAATGAGGAAATTCAAACAGCCTAAGTATTTCACACTGCTTATAATTAAAAACTTCATGTGTTTGGCATGAAATCACTTTAGCAAAGGAGGCCAACTGTGCATTGGCTCTACAGCCAGTGTGCCCCCCTTTCATGCTAACAGTAAACATGGAGCAGCACTACTTTGGACAAAAAGTGTTCCCAGCATGCTTGTGTTAGTCATGGAACCTTGTCAATGAAATCCTGCAGCATTAATATTGAAAGCACAATGTGAAATATTCATCAAGGTTGACCCCCATCTATTTTTTTTTTTTTTTTTTTTTTGGAGTAGCCAAATTCTGGGAAGGAAGGAGTAAAGTGGTCTACCTGACTGGTGGTATCAGAGTGATACTCTGCATGAGAAAAAAAAATAAAAGGTTGAAATCTCTGTGGGAATTAAATGATGTTGTAATGAAGATGCACTGTAATATGAAAGAATCAGCCTGATGGAGCTCTCATTTAATTTAAGCAGCACAGGACAAATTCTGCTCTCAATTACATCAATCCAATACTAATTACATTAATAGGACAAAGCAGAACTTAACTCTTTATCCCTTTTGGAAGAAAAAATATCAATCGTAGGAGGAAAAAACCCTACAACTGTGCAGCATATTATTTTTGTTAAATAAGAGGTTTGAAATCAAGCCTCAGCTGGCCTCAGGAGACTGTGGCACTTAAATGCCAGTCCCTGCAATGGAGTTTCTGGGTCTTGGAGCTCCTGATTTAGTGGTTCTGGAACAAGAACGACTGCATGTCTTTTCACCTCAGCGACCACAAACACACACCCACAAACTGTTCTGCTGTCCAGCAGCATCAGTTGAAAACCTGCATTTTGCCCAAAATGAAGATAGGAATATTTTCATTGACCTCAGGAAAGGCATCTTTCCAGATTTTTGGTTTATTTTTTACAGTGCCTGAGACAAGTTTCCACCAAAGTCACATAAGCTGCAAATCTCAGTAGCTCTGTATTCTTAACTGGAGTAATAGTTAGGGATTCCTTAGTTACTTGTCTAATTTGGGTTCAAACACACCTCATTCTAGGTCTCTAGCCAAAATTTCCATCTCTACCGTGCCACGCATTTCCTCTGTTTCAGCCTTTAAAAGCAACTTCAGTAGTTATAACAACTACCTGCTAATACAATTGCAGCCATCCACTTTTGCTTAAGGCAGCTGCTGGAGTACTACTTTTTTTCCTCTCCTTGTTCATCATTAATTACAAAACTCTATTTCTATAGGCTAAATCATTCCTAATAGCACTGAGCCAAGGTCCATTCAATCTGCAGAGCTGTGTGCAGCCATTTGATTATTTTCACTGGTGCAATTATTTTCATTCATCTACACTGTGAGCCAAGGTTAAGGTCAATAGTATACAATTTGATTCTACTCCAGCTTAATAAGGTCAAATGCATAATGGTTTTCTGGTATATTATCATAAATTCATTTTCCACGATGAAGTTAAACTGATTAGGACAATGCAGCACACCAGTTTTGCACACTTTGCTCATATCTAAAATCAGTTTGTGGAGTCAAGTTACAAGTTTGGGCTGTACTGTTGGTGTGTTCATACCCACCACACATTCTCAGAGAGGGAATCTAGGCTTGAGTTATAGGTTACAAACTATTTTCAGCACAATCACACTTCAGTTCAAAAAGGAAGGTGTTGTTTTATGACATCAAATCAGTAAAATTAAGCAAACCATGGCACAGCCACTGCCTTAATCCAATGGAATTGCATCCCATAATATCTTTTAATTACAAAGATTCACGATTTTTCTTTGTGGACTCTAGCTCTAAAGAATGCAGCTTTCTTTAAATATTTATTATGGAGTAAAAGGTAGAGTTTTTATGATATTAGCTTCTTTTTTTTTTTGGGGGTGGGGGAGGAACTGAAACTTGGTTGTTTTAGCAATTAAAAGAACACCAGTACCAGAGTTTGAAAAGCAATACTTTAACAATATGTTCTTTTACTCTGAAGGCAATGCCCTGAACATGTGATTTGGAAAAAGTTAGTGGGATGACTCCTCACATATTCCCCATTGTCACCTCAACTGATCCATAATGACTTGAAGTCAGTGTGGTGTCAGAGAACTGGATCTCATGGCAATGTCATTGGCTTGAAATACAAGTGTCAAAAACTCCTCAAATATTAAAAAAAGAAGGACATAATTACACACAATTCTGTGTCATGCAAGTGAAAATCCCCTCTTCATCTTGTCTCTTAAATGAGTCAGTGATGAGCTACCACAGTGAACCATCCAGAAATAGCTGTGGCTCCATCAACATGGGTGTTGAATTCATATTTAACTTTAATATTTAGACTGTATTAATACAAGAAAATTTTGTCAAATTCTCCTTTTCCTTAATCAGGATACTGCTAATAATACTGATAACATTGCCTTTATATCTGTTTCTTATAGTCTATGGATAAAAATTTTGGATTTTTAGAAAGACATATATCCAAGCTGCATAACTACAATTTTCAGGACAAAAAAAAAAAAACTATCAGACTAAGTATATTATTTTAAAAATATAACCATTGCTTGGGAGACAAGTATGTTCATTGGATTTTTAACATTTTAGTATTAATACTTAAGACATTAAAATATTAAACACCATGGGCTTCATGTGAAATGTCATACAGCTTCATTAGGAAAATAGAAAAACCTGATCTTGCAGAATGCTGGGGAACATTAAGATTCAAAGTGCACAGTCCCACAAAATAAATCAGAATTAGTAAACCTTTTCTATCCTCCTAGAGTGAAGGGATATTTTTTTCATACAAATGTTCATGCAGCTTTAATATGGCATTTTTTGATTTTTGACTCTTGAGGGCCTGCATTACATTCCACTCACCTTTTCAATTCTTTTTACAAAAAATCAAATAATATGAAAGAATACTCCCCACCCCAATCCAGAGGCAGTTTCCAGGTTTTCAGAATATATAGTGAAGTTTCACAGGAACAAAAGGCTAGAAAGTATTCTGCATGGGTAGCCATGCAAGGAACATGATTGCAGACTGGTTTTATGAGCTTTTTCTCAAAAGTTTATGTTCTTTCAAAGTAGATTTTCTGCCTCTCCTTTGGTTAGTCTCTGCTAGAAAGTCTTATATACCTATAAGAAATGAAGAGCTGGAGTTGCTGACATAGCCAAAGGATATTCTATATATTTAGATTCTGCCCAAGTTGCTCCTCTAGGCTTCCTTAGCCACAATGTTCATGCCACTAAGGGAGCAACTTGCTCTAAACAGTAAAGCAGAGAAACTGAAAAAACTTGAAACAGCAGAGAATTTTTATGAAATCTGAAAAACAAGTGCACACCAAACAGGATAACCTTTCCCAGCCCACCCATTTGATGAGAAATATCTGGACTTTGAAGAGACTAAGTGACAAGAAAGGGCCTCCTCTTTTTAAAGCAAGCACAATTTCCAAAATTCCTTTCACATTGATTTCCCAGCATAAGGCATAACTACTTGACTTGTTTTAACACTTCATACTTTAGATGACAAATGTGTGTGTTTCCACAGTGAGAAAAGACAAAATTACCATCATGAGAACCTGAATCAGTAGAAAATATCTAAGATTATCCAGGCTACAGAAGCCCAGAAGGATGTTTGTGCCAAATCCGATGATATCTGCTTTGGACAGATCCTGGATTTTTTAGCATGCAGCAATGACAAGCAAAAATTTGGGCTGCATTGCAATATAGAAAAGTAGAGAGAGAATATACTGCAGTGATGCTTTTTTAAAACCTTGGGAAATAATTACTGTCCCAATTTACTTGCCAAAAAGAGAGAAAAGCTCCACAACTTGTGTCGAGGGTTGATAATAACATACAAGTAGCTCTGACAGGACTGACTCCACCTTTATCTAGGGGTCAGCTTTGTGTCCCACATTCAGCAAATTCTGATGTTCTGTTTCCTGGCACTTAACTAGCCTCAATTCAATAGACCTCTACTTCCATGATAAATTACAACACTCTTTAAATGGAAATACATCAGCAGACAGCACCATAATAGATAAAAATATGACAGGGACATAGTGTAATTTTCTCAAGACATGATATTGTCTTAAATCAGATCTTCTATTCTCCTTTCCCAAGAGACTCTTAAACAATTTGATGATTATTTTCTTTCCAGAAGCATATGGTAATACTGGTTGCTAATATAGCTTTGGTCATATTTGTGGGAAATTAACATACTAATTACAAGGATAGTCTTAAAGAAACAATACGTGCTGTTAATTGCCATGGTTGTTTCTCCTGCTTTTATTTAAATGACAAAAAAATGGTAAATAAATTGCACTGAAAATGTGCTGCTGAATGCAAACTATTTTTAAGGTAAGCCTGGAAAATTAAAGATAATCAAGAACAAAATTGAATAAGGACATATTCTCAAGACACAAACTGTTACGAAGTTTGATGCTGATGCTCAAAGATGCAAGACTGAGAGCAGATCCTTCTGTTGACTTTTATAGCAAGGTAAAAAAAGGAAAGAGGGCCTGAAATCAGTCTGCAAAGCATTCTAGGGCAGGCAGCATTGCACATGAGGCTGGGTGGCAAACAGGCAGCTGGAAGGTGGCTGAGCACCGTCCTGGGAGCCGCCAGTGGGAGCGACTCACACTGGGAAGCACCAGGAGATGCAGGGGTGTGATGGAGCAGAACAAACTGCACATCACAAACTTCAGCAGCCCTCCTGAGGTGCCCACTCAAACATGTTAACAGGCAAAGGCATAGGTTTCCACAAGCAGGTGTTTTTCTTTTTGCCAGCGATGTATTATGGTCAGCAAAAGGGGTCCTTCAACAAAGCTGTTCCAAAGTTATGTCAGTAAGACACAGAGCAAGATCTTGTGGGTTCTTTCCTTTCCTCTCTTTCTCTGGTTATTTCCCAGCAGGGACCATGGGGCAATGTAGGTTTTTCTTGGCAGGGACCACACTCAGGAAAGCACACCCTGTCCCCAGTTAGTAGCTGCGGGATTTCAGAAAGGGGCATTTTCTTGTGATAAATCACTGCAGCACGATGCAGAGAGCGTTTCCCCTGAGCTGGGGGTGCTGTGCAGAGCCCTGCCCTTCACTGGGGATGTGCCTGCCCAAGGAGCGCTGATACAGGGGTGCTTTACACAGGGTATGGAATGTGAGGACAGCAAGTTACACTTCAGTGTATTTCAGCATACCCAAAGCACACAGATATAAAAGGGTCTTTGAACAGGATTCCTTCACAGGAAAGACAATGCCTTTCTTCAACAGAAAGTTCAGAGATTTTACTTGGATTACACTATAATTATCCCTAAAGGTAGTTTTTTTATGTCTGTTCCCTCTGAGCAAACACGACTCAGGGCAAACCCTGCTGGCCTTGTACAAAAGTCACTGACGTCACCAGCACTAAAGCTATGAGTAAAATATGTGGGATTGAGCCTACTGTCAACTGGAGTTAAGTGCTATCCACTAAAGGCATGACGAGTACTCTAATTATAAGATTTTTTTTTACAGGTGGTTTTATGTACACTGTCATAAGACTTGGCAGACAAAAAGGGAAGAAGTCACTGCCAACAATATATTTATATATTTTACAAAAGATCACTCTGTTCTTTACCATTGTAATATAGGATTGACCTTTTTTTTTTTTTAATGCTTCCTGCATTTAATTTTTTACCTTTTCTGGAGAAGATTGTATCAATGCTTAATTTCATGTGAACTGGGTGCCCTAATGTTTTTATTCCATATGTTCCCAACTTCTAATTAACTCTGTGCTTGTTATGGCAAAATTAATTCTTTCCTATAGATTTCAACTGTCTGAATTTTACCAACTTACTTATCTTTAAGCTAATTACTTATTGCTGGCAAAAATAAATTTACAATATAAGAAAGAAAGAAACAAGAATAAATGCAGGGATGGTCAGGTTGATTCTGAATTGGTACTGCAATCAGCAGTGGTGCCTGGAGTTCAGCAGTTAATTCCTTTTTGACTGGGCTACTCTGCACAGTGTATGACATGGTTAGGCATCTGCACTCAGCTTCCAGGCCAATTATTTTCAGCTTTCATATCTCTACAAAACCTATGTTCTCTTCTCATGCTTTCTATCCTTCATGGTTCAATGCAATAGAGTTTGATGGTTCTTAGCTATTGCTTATAATTATACTCTGAGCTGGATGCTCTCCAGCAGGAATTAATTGCCTACATATGATTGAGGAATGGGACCTTTCCTGCATGTAGGAAGATATATGCTTAATTTCAAATAAAATATTTTAATCAAAGTGGTTATGGAAATACCCTACAATGCATGTAGGTCGCAATGGAACTGCATTTTCTAAGAGAAAAATTTCCTATTAAGAAAACCCAGACAAATTCCAAAAATGAAGATCATATTCAGATTCCAACAAGCACAATCACTTTAAGTAGATCCTCCATAAATGAGATTGCTTGTAGGGTCTTTTAAAAGCTAATTGGAGGTAGAAGGAAAAAAAAAAATCTGATCTTCATATCATTCTCTAAAAGTCATCCACAGTTTATTTTACGGATCAGTTGTAAGAAAACTTTCCTTTCAAAACTCTTCTCAAGAAATAAAATTAAAAAACAGATACAACTTTTACAGGTCTGCTATTTACCATAGAAGTTCTGATTAAAGCTGAGTAAACCCACAGGGTAAAGGAGCCTCCTTTTCTAAATAGCATCAACTAAATCCTGCAGGCTCACTGAGAACCTGATCAACCTTAAGTAAAGCAACAAGCATGTGGTGCTTATGGAGAGAGAGAGCAGCAGCTGCATATGTACAGCTGTTCCTCAGTGCCAAACAGGTGTTTCCACTTCTATTTGCTGCTTGACATTTGCTTCCCCCTGTTTTTACTCTCCTCCTCTCTTACAAAACATTACCCTTGCAGTACATGTTGGATGGGCCACAGGGGGACTATCTGACAAAGAGCAGGTTTGTGTTTGGTGGAGAGGGGAATGCAGCCTGGGAATGTGCACAGGTCTTTGCACAGGCTGCACAGAGCAGGCTGAGGCAGCCCAGCTTAAGCTCATAGGCTTCTGCTCAGTGTGGAGAATGGGAGACATGGAAGACCAACTCCTGGAGCAGCCCCAGGGAGCTGCTGGATCAGAGCTTTTGTAGTGACCAACAGCTCTCCTTCCCCTCTAAAATCCTGTCTGCAGTCTCATTGTTAATGCACTTGCCTGGCACTCTGGACTGGCCTTAACACCACATCAACATTTTCTGGGGTGCTCGAGTAGGAGTTTGCAGCGACTTGCATAAATTTTGTAAACATCTAAAGGTACAACTCAGCATCAGGTGATGTGAAAAAAATCAATAGTCATTATCATCCTGAAAATCAAAATCAAGAAAATCCAAGCCTTGTCTCCTTAAATATACTGGAATCACCCTGGGATCTTACCTAGGCCTGTCACACACACTGGAATGTAGAACAAGGAGATTTGCCTCTATCTGTGAGTCACAGACCTCATTACCAAGAAGAGATGGTCACCCCAAGTGCACTGAGTAAAACCCAGCCCAGTACCAGGGCTAATTGTACAACCCCACAGAGAGCAGTGGCAAATGATGACATGAGCTATGAGCAGGCATTTTGGTCCTAAAGGACATAAATACTGCTAATGATTCCCTTGTTTCATGCCCTGGGGTGGGATGTTTGTGGGACACATAATCTGTCTCATGCTGCACTCAAGTTCTGAATGCTTCTTTCTAGGCAGGCAGGTGCTGCCATGGCAAACATCACACCATCATTTATCTCACTCAATATCTTTGCTTACTTTCTGCCCCACAGCTCCAGGAAGGGTAGGCAGCCAAATGCATGTGTTTACCTCCTAATCTATTTATTTTACCTCTCATACACTTTGAGGTTTTGGCAACACTTCATATCACTCTCTTTATCCAGGGCCTAATCCAAAGAATATGGTTGCTGTAGAGCCTTGTTACTTTGCTTGTTCTTAATCTACGCTTAAAAATACAATCTGCACGGTCACCTTCTCCTCAGATTGCCTCCAAAGGCTGCTTAAGGGTGACTTATCTTTCCTGAGACCTTGTGGGCTGTCTTTAATGATTAGTCCCTGCCCTTCCAAATTCCATTCTCATATTTTCACAGTGTTTACACAATCCTGAGCCACACTGTATGTGAGTTTTCAGCTAGGTTTCAAAATTACTGAGTATCATTTTTTTTCTTTAGGAATTACAATAACAAATAATCACCATATTCCATGTTTAAAGTCTACAGTCAAAACAGCAATCTGCTGCTAATACATTGTCTGCCTACTGTAGTCTACTTTTTGTGTTCCAGAGATTCAGCAGTAACAGGCATTGGCATTCAGTTCCAAACTCCATCCCCTTTCCTCTTAATATTTCTTTGGTATGAGGAAGAAACTGCTTTTTTTTTTTTTTTTTCTTCATCAAGGACATTTGAAAAAAATATTTAATTTCCCTATTATTACCACATCTTGTCTATGTAGGAAGTGATGTGCCCCAGTGTGAGTGGCCTCAGTGGGAGGAGTGCAGAAGACAGTAAAGAAAGGGGAACTGCACCCAGAATCCACACCAGGGAAAAATGGGAGGTGAGAAATATTTCCCATTGTGAAGTGAGTTTCATAAAGGTGAGCCAGCCCACCATGCATGCCCATGTTCTCTCATTTTCATAAAGTTTTCTATTTTAAGTGGGATAGAAATTAATAAGTTTTGAACTTTCCCCATACTGCTTACATTATGAAAGGTGATTTCACTCTACAATTAGAGACAATCTGACATTAGAGGTGTCTGTGGAAAAAAATACCCTTAGTATACTTTGTTCCATTTCCAGATAGGGAGCATGACATCCCATTGTGTTCCATAAGCCAGGCTTTTTAGTGAGACCATATATTTTATGACACATTTAAAACAATCCCTCTTTTCTGTCTAAAATCCCAGTGGCATCCCAGGCTACAACCGTCACAATGCATAAGCTAAGAAAATGCAGCATACATCTGTTTTGATTCACTTAGAAAGTGTCCTGTGCCATTTTGATATAATGAATCATTTCCATTTAGGTTGAATCATTGCAGAACATTTTGTTAACACTGACATTTCCCAGGAAGAATTTTTTTTTTCTTTTAACTAGACACAGTTACCTAGCAAGCTCAACCCAATAACATAATCCTGTGCAGGTAAAGAACAGAGCCATCCAGACTCACACGCATAATAAAATCAATACCACAGCTTTTAAACAGAAGTAAATTCACTCTTTGACCTTTCTTTTCTCAGGTTGTATTTTTCTGGATTTTTTTTTTTAAATATGGAATGGAACAAAATGGAAAATAAAAAGGAGATAAATACTGGTTTGATGTTGAACACATAAATGTCCTTTTAATGAAATAATTATAAGCAAAAAGGCTTGATGAATTGTTCTTTGTTAACCACACAACACAAATTCAATAAAATTCATTTATATAGTAATGATGGATATATTAAAAATTTTTATTAAATTCTATTCTCATCATAAAGACAAAAGTTCTTAATCAGATCATTACTGAAAGGGGGCAACTCCACAAAATGAAAGTTCTTAACTTCTTATGGTGTGGTTATCAAAATAAAGCCCTTCAGCAGAAAGTGTGCAAGTGGAATGATTTTTAATTATATTTTGATTGAAATACTCAAAGCCAGGTGGTTAAAATTAGTTTTACTAATTTTACTACCACTTCATATATAAAGGAATGGAATATAACCATACATAAAGGGTTCTAAACAAAGGCATTTCTTACGACAAATTCTGGGAACCTATGATTTTCAGATGCTCCAATCAAATCTGAGGAACCTTAGCATTTTAGGGTTCTAAGCATCTTATTTATGTTCCTTAAACACATAGATGGTGTCCACTGTTCATCTGGGCACTTAACTTTGAATTTCTGCCTTTCATCCTGATTTTGTTGAGGGTGGATTCTGTCACTTTTATTAAGCCCCTTTTGAGTTCAGCAGCAAACAATATTTTGCCTGCCAGCTTAAAGGTCATAACCCATCTAATGTGAATAATCAACAGACTCAGTCACCTTCCACTGGCATGAAATATGTCAGAGCTGTAAATCTGCTGTGCCAGGTTCTGCACTGCACAATGAGTGAGGTGACTCTTTTGACTTCAGTGCATGAGTGACTGTGATGTGCAGGACAGCTGTGAGAAGGACTGGTCAGAACAGGCCCTTCAGAACCCGTGGCAAGGAATAATCAAATGATATCAGTGCCAGCATGAGGTCTGAACTTCTTGTTCAACAACGCCTCTCACGAGGGTATTAACATTGTTCATATAAAGATTAATGTTTGGGGCAAGCATTAAGCAGACAAAGGCCTATTAGTGCCCAAGGGTTTGTGCCAGCAATAGAGACATCTACATAAGTGACTCTGAAATTGGCCTTGAATTGTCCTCCAAGTCAAGCTTCTGATGCTCCAGGGCCGGAGATTCCATCTCTTATTCCAGCTCTAAGAATCAGAAATCTTTTCTTACTAACACAAAACCCTTCGTTGAAGATGAAATTCAGCTCTCATAGTGGACGTGAAATCATGATGAAATTGCAGGATAATCTTCAGAGCATTCAAGATAGCATTCCAATGTATTAATATTCTAGAAACTTGAATCAACTTTCACCTTTTTCCAGTAAAAAAAATACTTAAAAAGTGCTTTGCTCCAAAACTCAGTAATTTTGGTGCAATAATGTTTCATTTATGTGTCATGGAGCCTGAATCAAGGTCTGCTGTCCAGCTCTGAGTTCTTGCCTTCTGGTTTCTTAGACTTTTATGAGCATTTTGAGGTTACAAGGTATGAAATTGAGGCCTTTAGCTGGAGAACTGATGAAGAAAACTTTTACAGAGCAGGATGCTGAGATGCTCACATGATAATAAAGAATAAGAAGATACCAAATAATCAATGTGTATTTCTTGTTTCAGTCTCAGAAAAATTGGATAATCTACCCTGTGACTTAGCTCAGAGGTAACAAGGCCAGGAAGAAATACCTCTCTCGAGTATTGGTATCCTGTGTGTGAGAGCAGACACAAACTTTGTGACACTGGGCAAAATGGGTGTCAGATAAAACAGCCAAATATAGAACATCAAAATACACACAATCAAATAATACTGTAATGCTCTCTCAAGGCTTCTCACATCCAACAGTGCCATGTAAATCCCATTTTGTCAAATTTAAAGTGGATTTTTGACTAGAAGGAATGCAGAAAATACATGTTATGTTTTTTAAGAGCAAAGATTAACAATAAACCTCAATAACTCTGGGAAAAGCTGTTCCTGCTTTCATGCTCTTTGATTTGTGCATATGCACAATAACAGGGGGACTTAAGGTGTAACTCTTATTGCAGTTCTGGGAGTTTGGTGTGACTGGCTGCTTTGTGATGGGACTGTAACCAGGAGGGTTTAAGTGCTTGAAATAGTTACATTTTCATGGGAACAAAAATACTTGAACAGAAGACCACCTTGAAGGGAAATTCTTCACACTAGTTCCACTTCACTCTGCTAATTAATATGATTTTTCTTTTTTTAATAATGACCTGTTTTATGTTGTTGTTTGGGGTTTTGTATACGAATCTGTTCTAACACATCGCTGCAGGTCTTAATTAATGAATGAAAAGAACAAAATTAATTTTAATATCTAGATTGAAACAGTATGCTAATACTTTTTTATTATTATTTAGTGCTGAGTTGCATATTATTGAGTAGTGCAGCTAAAGGTTTCTCCAAAAAGGCAGTGGACTGAAATGCAGAGTGCTGAATGCACTTTTTAAAAGTGATCTGGAAAAACAAAGGATCCAAAAATCAGCAAAGAATAGTTGGGAAGGAATTTTACATGATTAGAGAAGTTCTTCCTAGTATGTCTTTGTTCTTCCCGGGCCTGAGGAAAATCTTTTCCATAAAGACAGCACAAGAAGGGCTCTCTACTTATGAACTAAATCCAGAAGGAATGCAGGAACTGGAGAGGGAGCAGTTCCATGTCTGTTATCCTGTGTGGCACTGAAATGAAGCAAGGGGAGTTTTTTAGCTCATATTTAATATACCAAGTTATCTTTCTACAGTGACAGAAAATTGACCTGGCTGAGAGTGCTGTGGGTACTGAGGAAATTCTCAAGTAGAGTCCCTTCAATGCCCATAAGAGTTTTATCTGATTTGCTGTTGGGACAGGCCTAGAACAATTAAGAGATGAAGCAATGCCACGTTCAAAGTTATCCAGAACTACTTTTGAGCCTAAGTAAAGTTAACTATATTTATTTAGCAGCTGGACTATGAATTTGCTGGGCTAGGAAGAGGTGAGGTGCAACAAATGGGATGCAATAATTCAGTAAACAACACAGCTGAAGCATTTTCCTTTCATTACAAGGGAATTGCACCACGTCTCCTGTCAGATGCTACATCTGAACTAAAGGACAGGATACTAAATGTTCTAACACAAAAGATCAATAGATCATGCTCCAAATTTAATCTGCATCTGTCTGTACGTCTTTTACATCTCTTTCGTCCTACAGACTTCAGCAGTGTCTCTGTATGAATGAAGGAATAATGCTACTGCTCATTCAATCTCCACTGATTTAAACAGATCTTTCGTGTGAGGACAAAAGGTATTTGTGTTTGCAAACTATACAGCATGGTAAAGGTTTAGTTTACATTTTTCCCATCATGTAATATTAATCTAACAGGAAGAAGACAAAAGCCTTACCTGTGCAACACAGTTTTATACAATTATTAGTGAAATAATTTCTTTTAACAGATATTTTCTTGAAACAGATAATAAAAGCCTATGGATGAAAAATAAAATCCCATGGGCTGAATCAAAAATCTTAAAGGAAATCTTTTTATTTTCCTAAGGAATACTTGGGCATAAATATTTTTATGTGGAATTTCTAGGAAAATGAGCATTTAATAAGGATTATAGCTTGCTGAAAAATTATAAATGGCAATCAACTCCCTTCTGTCTGACCACATCTAAATTGAAGTAGTTATGGTCTATGGAGTAAAAAAAAGTTATGCAAAACCTAAATCACTGAAATCACATTCTTCCATAATATTGCTAAGCCAATAAAGCTTCTTTTAAAACAGAGTAAAAAGCTGCACAAAGTCACAACTTGATTTCAAACTTTTATCTGCCTTTTTCTCCTTCTTTTTGTACTGGGGAATAAGATTTGTTCAGCTGCCAATGTAGAAATGGTAGAGAGGAAACACAGACTGAGCATTTCAAAACCTGCAAAATAGTCACAGGATGCAGTAGCATTTACTGTCTTATCTTGAAAGATGCCAAATTTGTGCAAACACCAGACCTTGAAAAGCAATCTTCCAACATTAGAGGCTTAAATTTCCTAGTTCAAACAACCTTTCCCACCAGAGTGAACTGATTGCATTTTTCTCTACTGAACCTCACATATCTTTATCCTACTTATTATCCCACCCTACAAGAAAAACTGTTTCTCAAGAACTTTGCTACAGCCATGTTAGATGAGGAATTTATTCATTTTCTCCTGTACATAAATGTAGATTTCCTCATTTATCCACTCTTAATTTGCTCTTGTGGACTCTGTTCACCTGGATGTCCTGCCTTCAGTTCATGCTTATAAATGGACAGTTCCTTACATAATTTAAATATTTCATCTTTAGGAGGTAGTGGTTCTCTTTGGCCTTTTCTCAGTGAAATAAGATTGATTCTTTATTTACAATAGAATTTTTTCACCTAGGTATTGGTCTCAATTACAGACTCCCCTCCTTAACTCTGTACAAATTTCCTTCCTACTAAGGGATTGGAAAATAATCTAATTATTTTATTGAAGATTTTAGCTAAAAAACTCAAATAATAAGGAGAAAGAAAGAGAAGGAAACCTGAAGTACTTCTGTGCTTTTCTTAATGTTGTGCTTGATCTCTGAGTTACCAAGCTTATCCCAAAACTGAAGTTAAACTAATAGATCACTAACTTTCTCTTGTATTGCTGCTTGTCTTTCTTGCATATTAGAACTGCTGTGGCCTCTTTCTAGTCTCTAGGGCATTTATCTCCTTTTATTAACAGATGTAATAAAACTGTCCATTGTCCCTTTTTTATTTCACTTGTTCATACCCTTAGTTCTTTTAGAGAACAGGACATTTCCTTTGTTCCCATTGCCTGAATGTTTTCCTTGCACTTTTTTTTTTTTTTTTTTTTTTGAGCTTTCTATCAATTTAAGAACCATTTCAAATGTTATTTTTATGATCCTTAATTCCTGCCTCTCTGTCAGTATATATCTCACTTCTGATTTAATCCTATTAATGCCAAGAGAAAACCCATGCAGAACTTGTCATTTCAGATTATTGGAATTAAATCACTTCTAAGTGCATAAGTGCAACCCAAGGACTGTATTGAACCCACACACACAACATTCCTTCTAATGCACAAACAGAAAAACTGAAGAATAACTTTACAGATAGGAAGTAGAATAAGCTGATAATTCAGAGACATATACTAGAGATGAATGAATGAACCAAGTTATTCCATAATATCTTAAAATATCAATTCTCTTTTTTTATAGTGCAACGTATCTACACAACCGTTTCCCCCCTCCCTCCTTGTTTGAAGAGCCTTTCAGTAAATTCTGACATTGGGCTGTGGAGGAATGAACCAATTTCCAACAAGGAATGCATTTTACCAATTAACAAACTGACTATATTTTCAGGACTCAGAGTAATTTTCTTCCACAATGCCCCATTTGGAGCACACAATGGTCATCGATGCAGAATTCAAAATAGGAAGCAATAAATGGCTCCATAGCTGCTTGGGCACTGAAATGCAGCTGAGTGATTTGATAAAATCAATAGTAATTTACTGCAAGTGTGTGTCAGTGCTATGGACATTGCTCGTTTTGCATAACTGAGAAAAGTGAGGACACATGCCAAGGAGAAAAAGAAGAGATAAAATCAACATTTGATTCCCTGAAGAGATTTTACAAGAGATCCTGGGATTTTTATGGCAATGTTCATGAGTTTTTCACTATTGATGTCCCATCAAGAAAAGCTTTCCAGCATATTTTCTGTGAGAAGGGGCTGTGCATGTGGGTTCACTGATCCTCGTGTGCATTCCTCCAGTGTGGTTGGAATCATTTGGCTCTGCACTGATCAGCTCTGGCTCTGAGGCTGGGCAAGGGCTCCAGCTGCATGTTTTGGTTACTGATATGTGAATGTGGTTTCCCTGTGCAGCACAGTGGGAACCTCCTGCAGCCAAACATTCAAAGCAGCTGAATTTCAGTGCCTTATTTGGCTCACCAGGAGATTGAGTCAGTTACTGCAGGTTCAAGCTAAGCACAAACCAGCAAGATGTCAATCAAGAAATAGGAATACCATGACTGTACAGAGTTAATACCAGTGTGTGTTGGCTCCCCAAACCCCAACATCAGCAGTAGAGCTTGAGTGCTGTTGAGAAAAATCACACTAGTCCGAAACTGGGTGATATCAAGACCAAAATCCCAGAAAAAAGGCAGAAATAAGATCCAAGCCAGCTTCCCATCCTATGGCGTCCTTGGAGAGATGCCAGTTTCTCTGCCCGAGATGGCCCTGACAAGTTAAGCTTAATACAATTCTTATAGGGAATGCTGCAGGAAATAGAGCCCCCTAAAACTAGGTGCAAACCTCAGAGAGCCTTTCTGCTGTCCTAGTGCTGCTACCTGCCTCCGTTTCCAAGATGAGGCTGTCACAGGCAGTGTGACACTCCAGTGTCTCTCCAGGCTTACTTAGCATCCTGAAATCAGCTGCCTGGCAGCTAAAGAGCTACTTGTTCACCTTTATTTGCAAATTGACAGGTGTTGGGAGCCTGCCATTTTACTACAGGGAGGTCAGACAAAGGTGCAGCTATGCTGTTTTTTTTTTTCTTCCAGGATATCTAGGATAATGAAATAGCTAAGGAAAAAAAAAACCAGTAATTCTCAAGTCTGTATTTAGATTACAAATAAAAAAGTTCTAAATCACTTTTTTTTTCTTCTGTAGTTATGTAGACTTGTTTCTAATTTTGCAGATGAGTAAATTATATTTTGGAATAAATAAATCACATTATTTTCTCTAAGATTATTAAATACTCAAGTCATATCACATAAGACAGAGTGTAAATCCTATTGATCTTCCAGAAGGAAAAAGTTCAGAGAGGCTCTCATCTGCAGGTGAGACAAGTCTGAAGGGAGAGTGTTTGTCTTCCACTGGCCTGTGGTGGGTCAGATGATCTGAAAAGCTCCAACCTTCTCCCCAGCACGTTGCTGCATTCAGCTGAGTCAGGGAATGGCTCAGACTGATGCTCCTCAGCTATTGCAGTGTACAACCAACAGGGCTATTTTAAGCAGCTTGCTTTGACAGCTGAAGGCAGAGTTTAACTTACCTCATGCTGCAGCAGGAGTGCTGGTGCTGCTTTGCTGGCCAGGATGCAATGGAGGGCAGCCACAAATCACTGAGAAGCCAAACTGCCACAGCCATTTCCTCAGCCACTGGCAGAGCACATCCTCCACTGAATTTCACTTGTCAGCTGGGCAGTCACCCATTCACATCCCTTCACTTATCTCCTGGAAAAAGAGATTTTTCTTGTCTCCCCAGCTGAAGGAGCAAGGCAAAGACTGAGTCTCCAGTATTTTGCTTCCACAGCTGACGAGTTCATCATACTTCCCCAAAGAGTTCAAGCCATTTGTGCATCACCAGAAGAGAAAAACAATAAACAGTTCAAAACCTGCCAGCATGTTTCCAAACTATTAACTGAGCAGTTATTCAAACCCACTTGAGTCACTTACAAAATAAAACGTCTCCTCACTGTGGTACCCAAGCAGAATAAAAGCAATTTAAGCTTTCCAGTAGGAACAAAGGGTTAATAAAGAAATGCAGTGTAGAAAGTGCTGTTAGCCTACAAGTACATACCTCCCCTGTCTACCATGGGTAAATGACGCCTAATTATGCCTTTGCTGTTTTCCAGAGTATTTCTCTTTCATTTATCATTTTTGAGCTGCCAAAAGCAAGGAATCAAGCTGTGAGCTTCTTGTCTTTCTGCTTGGGCTGCCAGAATGGGGCATTAGGTGCCTCTTGGCAGTTGCCTCAGTTCCTGTTGTTACAGGATGAGAAAAAACATCAATACTACTTCCCACCTACACAATAAACCTCTCCCACTGCTTACTCCCTTCCTCCTTCATTATGATTGCTAATGCCACATCCCACACCTCCATCTTCCCCCCCAGTTTTGCCTGGAATACTAAATTCAATTTGCTTGACGTTGGATTTTCCAACTAGAGGCTTTAGTCATATTAAACACAAAGGCACTGCACAGGTGCTGGAACTGCCCACAGGTGGAGAAAGCCAAGGGAGCTGGGGAATGAAGAACATCTGCATGGGCCGCACAGCCATGTCCTGAGCGGAATGGTCATCCCAGATGAAACCCAGTAAGGTGACCCAAGGGATGAAACTCTCTCCAGAACATCAGAAAAATGAAAAGAGATTATTGCCTAAAGGGATATAGGATTTATGGAATGCTGGGAGGAAGGCAGTTTTTAATGGAGCAGAGAGAAATGGGATTATACAAAATTTCCTACAAAATGTTTTGAGTAAGGGACACAGAACTGGAAAGGAAGAAATTAAACCAGAATGGATACATTTCTAATAAAAAGTTAAATATCCTTGAATAAAAGTTATATTGACAAGCAAGAGTTAGAAATGTGGCTATATACCCCAACACTGTATTCATGTTTCATAAAAGATGAATTCCATGGCAGTGAAGCTCTACAGAAAGGATCCTGTCTAGAGCTTAATGTGGCTGCAACAGCCACATCTCTACCACCTGAATTAATTATGTTCTTTAATGGTGCCTTTTTGGGACACTTTATCCATTGTAAAGTGAGAAATTCAAGAAGTGAAAGTTAAGAAGTGTACTGCAGTATAGAGACCAGAGGTAGAAATTCAGATAGGACTGAAATGGAATGACTTCAAATGCTTCCACATTCATCTCCAAAGATTTAAGAATGAGTGGGAGGAAGGAAATTGAATATTACCTGTTTTTCTGGAAAGGCTGAAATCTGAGAAACCCCTACGTGAAGACTGAGGAGTTTCTAAGTAGATTTTGGACATTATTAATTTTGCAGAGGTCAGGGAGTCCCTTCTTTTTTGAATTAAGATTGCATTTGAAGAGAAATCTGCAGTGGCAGCTGATCTGGCAATTACCTTCCTGATTACCTATAAGAATATCTAAATGATATGTCTCTATCTCCCATGATTGCTCCAAAGAGTAGAACAAGCTTGTTTCAAGGTGAGAAAATTTGATCTTTTCCTGATAAGAGATGTAAAGAGGGAGAAAGATTTGAAATGGAATGAAAAACATGAAACATGAAATTGGTTAGGGAAATATGCTTGAAGACAGCCCCAAGGGACTGAGAATGAGCTCCTCCGAATAAATCACCAGCACTATAAAGCCTGCTCCCTATAGCAAAATGACTTTTAAGATGAGTAGTAAAATGAAAAGATTGAGTGGTATTGGGGTGTAACTTACCTTAACTATCATTTAGCTAAAGTCAATATCTTGAATATCACCTTATACAACTATTTCTAAAAGTTTTTAATCACTTCCATGCTTGATGGAAAGGAGCAGAATGGTGATCTCTGTACAGAGAGCTGCTGTCAGAAATGGTAGCTGGAAGGCTGCATTAACAGAAACCACTGTTCCTTGATGACCATCTATTCTTCCTTCCCCTCAGCATTGTGAGAAAGGTACTTTAGATTCATAGATGTGGCAGCTAAAGGAGCAATTACCATCATCTACTCCAACTTCATGCCTCCCACAGGCCAAAGAACATCACCCAGGAGTTCTTACTTTGTGCTCATAATTGTCGAGCTATAATGTCTTTTAGAACGCTATCTACTTTTGAATTAAAGACTTCAAATCATCATGAGTCATCCAAAGAAACTAAATTAAAAGTTGGACTTTATAATGTCCTTTAATATATTTTTCATTCAGTCCATTTGTGGGCAAGAGTGCCATTAGCTTGAGGTACAGCTGTAGCCAGAGTAGTGACAGAGGATTTATGTTCAAAGAAGTTACTCAAAACATTTGACAATTTCATGGGCACTCAGTGTAAAGAATGCCCTCTGGTAGTACATGAGTACATCTATTTAAATCAGAAAACAATTTTTTGCTGAACTATGACTGACATTTTTTGGAAAATTGGTCCTATACGTCTTCCTTATATGTTTTACATATGGATATAAACTGGGAAGATATTGTTCTGTTTCTTTTAGAATATATTCTGGAAATATTTCTGGTAGCTGTTGAGAGCTCTGCTTCTGATTTCTCTGGAAACATTACAAATACTTGTATTAATTTTCCTGTCTGTTGGAGAGGTATCATGAGATTTACCATGCAGAGATAAGAATGTACTTATTTTTCAATGACTGCTAAATAATCTGCTATTTTAATTAGAGATATTGGCAATGTAATAATACTGTGTACCAATTTCAATGTGGAAACTTCATATTCACTTGTCTTCACTAATATATACTCTATTAAAACACTGGATTAACTAAATAAATCTAAATGCTTATTTTTAAAATTGAACAGCCATTAAAGATCAGCCTATAACCACAACTTGTTTCATTATATATTCAGCGTTCAAATCTGTCTAGACTTTGAAAAGCTCCACACCTGAGCTCCTACTGAAACCTTGTAAACATTTTTCGTCTGTCAAAAAGTTTTGCTAATGTAGGGAAACAATGACACTGATGCCATTAACATCAGCTCATTCCTGACAAGAAGCTTTTATTAAGCATATCTTATTTAAAAAGCAGCTTCATTGATCACAGTCATTGGGGGGAAAAAAGCTAAATCATCAAAATGTAATTTTCTTTTCCATTATTAAGAATAAGCTCTACTGCAAAGAATACCCACTATAACTTTACTTCTTATTTAAAATGAAACCTGTTTTTACTTCTTTTCAATGAGAAATAATATACTCCCCTATGGACATTTATATTTAAATCTCTTAAAATGATTTTTGAACTTTATCTCCCTTTTTTTTTGCCAATAATCTCAAGAGTCAACACTTTCATAATCCCAGTACTGAGAAAATTCATAAGAAGCTCAGAAAGTAGTGCTTGATCTGTAAGTCCATTAGTGTATGCACAAATGCATGCTTGTGCACAGGGAGCTACTTCAAACCCTCGCTTTCCAGCACAGCCCCAGTATTCACCAAATCATGCAACAGAAAGGAATGAATGCCATACCAAGCACAATGAGTTCAAGCTGCAAGAGTTTAAAGACTTATATACTCTTAAAATAAAGCACAAGCCAATGTGTTTTGCTTGAAAAAGCCCTTTAATAGAAAGAAAAATAAGTAGGAATAATATTTTTAGATCCTGGGCTGAAGTCTGTTGATGTTCATGTCAATATAGGATTCATACTGACTTCATCAGGCCTTACCGCAGGCCCATGCTTTTTATCTTGGAGTCTCCAAGTAACATGTCTAAATAGATCTTTAACACGGCCAATTTTGGGTGATAATCAAAAGAATAAGCCCTGTGATGCTTCAGGTAAACTGAAGTGATCCAAATGTCCCTGGGAGAGTTTTCAGATTTCTGCTTGCCATAAACCTCCCTCAGCACAGCTGGAACAGCCCTGGGATCACACGAGACATCCAGGTTTTAGTCCTCATAAAGGAAAGCCCATGGTCTGAAGGCTGGATGCATGTTGTAGGTGGCCCTGGTGCATAATGCTCCCTCCCACACCCTCAGGAGAGCTCAAGTAATAAAAAATGCTCTCGGCTGCCAGACATTAACCATGTGCTTCACCTGCTGTGACTCATCCACTGGAATCTCCAATGTGAAAGATGCACTTCAAATGTTGGGCTATTGATTCTCTCCCTCCCTCCCGAGAGATACTCTCAGCTCACTGATATTCATAAATAATAAAGGAATTTCAGATAAACTGCAGTGAAAAGTGGATACCTTACAGATGAAAGTGAAAAGATAAAACACATGGGAAAAGAAAAGCCCAAACTCTTTATTTAAATATTTGCAATGTGCTTTATTTTGTCAGGCTCTCAGGAAAGAGGGTGATTTGCATTTATAGCTATGCTGAGGTCTTCTCTTGGGTTAGACAATTAGATGTCCACCTCAAGAATACATTACAATAGGCACAGCTATTCCTTAGATCAGAGGCTGTGAAATGAAAATCTGGCTTTCAGATGTCTGGGTTACCAGACACTGACAGAGTAATAGGATTGTTTTGCATCTTTTAAACTAATAAATCATTTAACACACATCTTAGGAACCTAACCAGTTCTGCACACATCTGATTGTGCAAATTTATGGTATCATCCTCTTTAAACTGAAAAAAAACATTTGTTAGACATTCCATGTACCAGACTGAGAGGCCTAACTACACTATCATCATTTGCTCCTTGCAGTCGAGAATTATATTTTAACCAGTAAATTAATGGCATATATCTCAAATTTTGAGATTGCCAGCCTGGATTTTACCATATTTTTCTTCCAGACAGAAAGAAACAGAGAAGATAAAGTTTTAGCAAGATTCTTATCTCAAGAAGCTTTTGCACCAGCTCAGTTCCATTCTGTTTAAGAGTGGTAATCCTCATGTGGCCCTTTGTGAATGCTAGAATCAGGCCATTTGTTTAAAAGCATTGCTTTGTAATTAGGTAGTCACACACATGTAGCTAAAAACAAGACCATAATACCCTATGCTGAAACGTATAATTGAAGCTAGGACTGGGTCACGCATTCAAAAGCTGCCTTTTGTCTTTTATACCATTATTTTTAGACTTTTTTGGTATGCAAATACACAGATGTGCCTATACTGTTGTACTTTGCTGAGTGTGTTATGTCAGATTAAACAAGCGCTGAATCTTTTTAATTACAACGCTTAGAAGGAAATTGTAAAGCATGTTGCCACACAGTTAATATGTGGGTTTAAAGGTTATATTTACCCTGATGGGAGGAACTGGCTTGGTTGTCAAGAGCCATATTTTATTTTGAGGCAAAAAGGGTGATGCAAACCCTGACCTGACGGTTTTGGCAAGTTTGTGACAGTGACAGGAGCACCACAGCACCTGAATTCCTCCATACACCCAGGCTCCAGCCTCCCTCCTAATGCTGCAAACCTAAAGGTATTTGAATGACAAGCTTGGGAAGAGTTTTCTTTTAGCTTGGCCCTGTATAATTTGCTTAATAACACAGGCATTGGGATTTCCACTTGATGCTATTTGCATATAGAAATGCTCCCAAAATTCATCTGAATTGACAGATAATGGAGGCTTCAGCAATGAACATAATTCAATGAAAGAATTACTTAAAAGAGATTTCTTTACTTTTGCCTTTTGTACTCATTTCTTTTAGAATATCAATATTTTTAGATGCTTTTTTTTTTCCTTTTTCTTGAGAAACAAGTGAACAGATAATTGCAGTCTGTTTTATAAATTCAAAATATTTCTATTGGCTTCATAGAGGCTTCAGATCTATTTTTGATATTTTGTAAAAATAGAATTCAATGAGTTTCAGTGGAAATTACACATGAGAAGAAGTGAAAATTAGATCAGGGTGTGGCCTTGGCCTATTTAAAGAAGGTGCTTCTTAAGAGCAGTTCTTTTAAGAGAAAGCTTCAGACAAATACCAAACCCCGCTCAGTTCTAACCTTTTGTTTCCAAAATCCTTTGAGGTGATTCTCCTGTTTCTTCCAGGGTCTGCCTCCATCTATATTCTCCCTTTTATTCTGTATTTTCTGCATCATTTTTTCTGCTTTGCCACATAAGATCTCGTACTGCTGTTAGCTCATTCTTTCTTGACATGTACTAGCTGAAAGTAGCCTCCCTCTTTCCTTCCACCTCATTGACTCTCTAACCCATTCCTAAACATATCCTTGCCTTCTCCCCTGTCTGAGGTTCTTAATTCTCTTTGTCCCACTAATATTAATTTTTTAACTCCATCATTTACTCTTTATAGCCACTCTGTAGAGCACTCCAGGACACAGCTATATAAAAATAAATAATATAATAAATATAGGCATGCCTTCCACTGCTTGGATGTGAAACTCTTCGAAGCCAGCTGGAGCTGTCCCTAAATGATGATTTTGGGCCCACACACACAAACAAATCCTCCTGCTTTTACTCAGTCTCCATGGGACAGGGTTATTTTGCATTGTAGCTCCCTTTCTGTGAGCATTTTGGTACTTGTAAAATCAGCCACTGAACATGAATGCATACAGGGTCTTGGCTAATTTTAGTAAATTACTTTTCTTACTGGCTATCGTTTCATGCTGAGGTTTCTTTAACATGAATTTTTGAATCCAGCTCTTCTATGTTCAATTTAAATTAGATATTTGGTCATAACTGTTTCTGGGAAATGTGCCTCTGTGTTAAAGTTTAATGACTTTAGGCTGGGGAAGAGTGGGATGAGTTGACTGGAGTTCTAATGAGTATTTCCTCGGTAATGTAAGTGCCAAAAAACAAATCCAAATTCATAAAGAATGCTGGTTCCCCTCTGCTTGAGGTAATATGAAAATGTGTTAGTTATCAAAATGTATTTGCAGATGGAATTGTTTTGGAATAAGAGGAAACAGAGGGAAAATATTACGAAACCATGTGCACCCTATTCTCTTTTATGACATGATTCCTTTAAATCAAAGATGCTGGGAGCTTATGTGGGTGTGTGGCTTTCAAAAGATCTCTTTATGTCACTGAAAGGTTGCCAACTGTTCTGTTAGGCTGGGGAAGGAGAGACAGTGTGACACCTCTTCCAAATAAAATGTGTTTAATCGATCTGGGCCACTGACTGCGTTCTGGTCTTCCCAGGGTGCGAGACTTCGCTCAGAACATACACACATTAAAGAGCTGCTACTTTATGGTTGCTCCTATCTGCTGCCACAAAAATTAAATATCTTTGGTTTAGATTACTTGCAGTCAAATCATGTAGCAGTCTGGCTGACTGGCAAATGTTTTTCCACACCTGTTACACACCTACAGCAAGAGAAATGGTGATGGTGCCAAGGCGAGTAGTGAAGATCTTTCTAAGTGACACAGAAGTTACACATTCACAGTTATTATCAGCTCCTTTTCCTCAAGGAGAAGGCCGAGTCTTTCACTTAGGGATTAAACAAGGCTTTATTTAAAACCAGTGAAAAGTAAATATCCAACCCCTGCCTTGCTATTTCCAGGGGATTTGAGCAGCAGACTGTAAATGACACTAAATGACATCTTAAGGGGGCAGAACTGTTATTAAATATATGCTGTGGAAGGAAAGTCTCTTCTGTTTCAATGAAAAATTTGAAGGAGTCTATTTACTCAATCAAATGGCATTATTAGTAAAACAGCCAAGGGAAATTAAATGCAAGTCCTTTTAAAAAATTACTTTTCATGGAAACTTACATTAGAAACGGGCTTACTTTGTGTTCAGTGAAGGAGCATTTTTTTTGTCAGCTGAGAAGCACTTGTTTATGGCAGCAATAAACTGCCATCCCAGACTGCTTACCAAAAGGGACAAAAATCAGCTCCAGGAAGGACAATAAGAGGAACTAATTTACACTCTTCCCCTAAGCTAAAAGTAGCAAGGAAGGAGCTGGGGCTGAGTCACAGCTCCTTTTCTGGCTGTGGAGGTGGTCCAGCCCTGGGCACGGAGCAGTGCTGTGCTCCAGTGGCTGTCTCACACAGCAGCATCCTGCCTGCTCCCCAGGAGCTGCTGCCTCGCAGGACTCTTTCAATAAAAAGAAATATTGTCAAAACAATGTAATAATCAACTTTGTCAGCTTAATCAGCATAATTTGAAGGGCTTCCTTTAGTGTTTTTTAAGCGCTGGTCATTTAAATTAGAACTGTAAGATGGAATTTTATAAGAAAGAGTGTGCAAACAATGATGTCTTGATTGGATGTGCTGCCGAATCCACATAAGGGCACATGAGGCTCTTTTTCTGCTCTTACCATACATACAAGATGTGGTAATTTATAAATAAAGCCTTATTATGGTTTGAAAGCCCAGGAAAGAGATTAGCCATCAAGAAATTAAGCAATTTTACTTTCTGAAGCCTGTAATTTGGGGGCGAGCAGAAGATTCTTTTTAGAATGATTAAAAGAGTAACGAAAAAGATGTCTCAAAGCATCTTCTAGATATTGCTCTCTATGGTAGCTTTAGCTGTCAATGCTAGTATTTGCTTGGAAGCAAATTATAGTCATATTAATTAAGTCAAACTTCAAAGTACCACAATCATTTTAGTGCTGTGGTGCATATAAGAATTTTAATAGAAGGACTGAGCATTTCTTAAATAGAATAAAATATGAAAGGACCTGCAGGCTTCACACATCGCTGCAGTCCTTAGCTACATGTCCTGCTATTCCCTCCCAGTCCTTGTCCCCACCACTCTCCTCTCTTTAGTCACTTCACTAAAGGTCATATTAACCAAGTGCACACAGGTTTTTGAGCTAAGGTGAAGAAAAACAAGATGTTTTTCTTTATAAATGCGCTTTTCTTTCATGAAGAAAGAGCACTGTTTGGCACAACACAGCTCAGGAAGGTGGGTGTCTTCATTTTTTAGTTCCTGTTTATGTGAACAACACAGTAAGGAGACAATAAAAAAGGGAGCACTAAGGTATGTGAAAAGAAGAGGATAACAAAAACACAATTTGGGATAAGCCTACGCTTATCTTTTAGTTACAACTCTTCATTGAATATATTAGAAAGATACAAGGTGAAGAGTGTCTGTCTTGTCAGGAAATTTTACTCAGCCTCCTTCCTAATGAATCCATGTGGGCTTTTTATTGTTCTTATTGTTCTTATTGATTCTATTCTGAGTCTCAGTTCAGATGGAGAGACAACGTTCATTTTTATTTAATGCTAGAACTTCCTGATCTGTTAAAAAAAGGCCAAAGCACAGATTTAAATGTAGCTGTTCAAATTCACTGCTGTTTTCCTGGATTTTGGGGGGCAACTTCTGCTTACACAATGTCCATAGTGCTCACAGAATCTTAATAATTTTATTTTCTTCTACTTTTCATATACACAGCACTCACTAAAGTCTTTTGCTACAGCCTTATAGGTATCACAATTAAAAGCTGAATTACCATTGCTAATTCTGTAGGATTGATGTAATAGAGGAGGATGTGGGTATATTCTCTGATGTTGATACATCTGTCAATCACTTCAGCTATCTTCTCCAGCCCATCAAGCTCTTAAAACAACAGGGAAAGGGGGATTTAAAATGGTTACCTCCCAAATATCCCATCTGGTCAGGTTCAGAATTTAGTTTCTACCACATAACTCCATTTTAAATCTCTGTCGCTTTTTTTTTTTTTTTTTCTGGGTGTTAACAACTTCAAATTCAAGACTGTCAAAGTAATAAAGCAACTTTCTGGTTTTAATAATTTGCACTGAACAATAAATTTCTGTAGCACCTGGATAGCATATTTGTCTGCAAAGGGGTTTCCACAGTCAGAATTTACAGTCCCTTTGCAAGTGTATTTCTAGCTGGCACTTGAAGTAAAAAAAATAAAAAAAAAGTGGCAGTGAAGCTGAAAAGGTATCAAACAATTGAAGTGATGGAAATGTAATTTTTCTAGTATTTTTAATGCCAAAAGACAGCATTTGGCAGGAAAAAAATCAAAAGAAAAAACCCGAAACCAAACAGACTCTCAAGCAACAAATAAAGATTCTATGAACTAAATTTGAACATTAGTAACACAATTAGAAATATGAAAACAATCAGTAACTCTCTTCCTGAAGAAAACCCAATGAAAGTATTCTGCCATTAATAGCTGATTAGTTGTCCTTGTGTTTTCAACACTTTGTAAAGAGATCATGAAGTCAAGGTTGGGGTAGGAAAAATGGAGAGAAATAAGTGGAAAAAATGCTAGCCCACAGTATGAAGATTTTTTCCTTTAATATTGCAATAATTAAATGACTATGGTTTTTGGATGACTGACAGAGTAAATGAGAACAAAAGCTTCTCACACAGTTTGGGTACCAAGTGAACCTCTGGTGATCATCTGGCCTGACCACTCGAAACAAAGGACCCTGAAGTTTGATTCATGTTGAAATGCAGTGAGGCTGTTGATGATCCTGAACCACTGATATTTGATATTCCCTGGGATGGGAATGCACAGCCTCTCTGGGAGATGCATTTCACCCTTGTAAAAGATCTTCCCCTGTTACAGCCTGTGGCTGCTCTCTGTCCTCTCTCTGGCTCTAACTCCTCAGACTCCAACCTGAACAAGCCCAGCCATTCCAGACTGTCCTTGTTCAGGATATGCTGCCTCCCCCAGGACACACACTGGCCCGTGCTGGACTCGTCCCCTTTGGTCACCAATTCCTTGGGCTGGGAAGCCCCAGCCCAGGCACTGTATCAGATGCAGGTTCCCAAGGGCTGAACAGAGGAGAGTAAGCCCTTGCTTCGCTCACCTGGCTGCCTTCTAATAAATGGAGCCAGAATGCAGTTAACCTTCACGCCACAGAGGCATGCTGCTGATAATGTCAGGATTATATTGGAGGATAAGCAGTAAAATGAAAATTTAATTTTACCATTATCCACAGTATTGTTAGGATCTGGAATTTAGGCCAGCTCGCTACCCAAGGACAAATTTTCAAGCTGGTGATGTACATGGAAGCAAAATATTAGTATTGTCTGTTCAGTGTAGGACTGGCAACAAAGAAAATTCACATTTTGTAATTCTAGACCATCTTCCTACAATAATAGGAAGGACAATCCCTCTTCTAGGCCCAGAAGGCTAATCCTGACCGATTTGGAGCATCCTGTGGGATACTGAGCTCCCTCTACTCCCACAGACTGAAAATCTTACAGAATAAAAATATTGGAAGACCTGCCTTTGATCACCAAATTTGAGATTTTAGTCCCAGAAGGAATAATTTCCCTTTCTCATTTTGTCTTCTTTGAGCTTATTACAGGGCCCTTTCCTTCAAATTCCTTGTTTGGGAAGATATGATGTTTAGAAATACTTCTGATTGCTTCTAGAATTCAAGATAAAAGATCTGGTCTGGAGAGGAGTTTGTTGGTTTTGTTTTGCAAGCAAGAGAAGTCATTCAAACCCATTTTAATAGCTGCTTTCTTTCTATCTGCTTACAATATGTTCATCTGTTACACAGACTTGAATCACAAATGTGCCAAGTGTGTAGTGGAATAGCTAGATGAAGCACACACTGGGGGAATGGCAGAATCAATGTGCTTAAGCTGTTCTTAATCCTCTCTTGTGCGTAGGAGACCTGCATGTGCTGCTATTCCATGCACAGACACAGGGGCTGATGTGATTTATGCAGGTCTGGTTATGCAGCCAAGCCTTCATTCAAAGAGACTCGGAAGCCATCAGAAGGGAAGGGGGAGAGGCAAAAGAGAAATCGTGGTAATTATTTTTGCTGTCTGAAATTCAAGAGAGGCATCTATTAACAGCATAATATATGGAGCAGTCAGGAAAGAAAAAAGATGTCAGCATTTTTATGTTTCTGCTAAAAATGTGCCTGAGACTTTCTTGTCTGCAACAGCGACAGACTTAAATCAATGCCTGCAATGTTTAGGATCCTTTTGGAGTGGCAACCAGAGGCAGGTGACCAAATGTACCTAATCTTAAACCCTTTGTGGGTGCTGCTCCGTCTCTCCAAACCAGCCACCCCTCTTTTTCCAGGCACACAGAGCAGTGTCCTACTGCTCCCCTATTTTGATGACCTCCCTGTGAGCCTTTCCCCTGCTGTCAGAGTGCAGGTGCATGACAGGATGGACAGGGCACATCCAGGTCAGCGTGGAACTGAGAACTCAAGGACTCCCTTTCAACAAGGCAAGTATTTTATTTTAATTCACAGCTTCTCTGGGACTGCTTTTTCATTCCAGTGCCAGCTCAAAAAAAGAATAGTTCTTGAGCCATAAATGCTCAGAAACCTTGTAAAAAAGCCCCACATAGTCAGGAAAATGTGCCAAATGTTGAACACATGCATGCCTACCTCTCAAAACTGGGTGACCCAGACACTTCCCAAGTGCTCAGTTGAACTAACAGCATAAAGTTCCATTCTAAATATGACTCTCCCTAACTGGCACTTCTTTGCCTGCTATATCTGCCCTTCTTGCAACTGTCCATGATATGCAGCAAAGAGATGATGTCAGGAGCAGGCAGTGCAGTGAGGACATCCAAACAGGTGTGAATGTCCTCCACTCAAATTCAGGCAGAACTAGAGAATAGGACAGGTCCCCTTCCTTTTATTTCTTCATCTTTTCCTTACAATTCTCACTGTTTTCCCTCTGTTACCTTCACAGAAAATAGTTATGGCCATAGTGATAATTTGTGGCCCAGATTTCAGGAAAACTTCTGATTTGAGGCTGAAGCAACCAAATGGGTTGAAGAAAGGTGTGAAGTTGAACTGACCCCATCAATCTCTCTGAAGAACAGGAATACCATAATCCTGGATCTAACTCAATTCCCATTAGAAAAGGGATGACTTGGAGCTGTGATTTAAAATAAAGGTAGCATTTAGTGTTATTGAGATACGAGAGGATAAACAGAAAACCAGAAGGATTTTAAAATGTCATGGTCTACAAAAGAATGGACACCTTATAGCTTTGTCATGATCATGAGAGACAGTGGATTGTGTCCTTTGCATAACAGTTTCAGATTTCATTGCCTAAGAAAATTGTAAAAAACAGGCCTTCAAGGACCAATTGCAGTTCTATCAAATCATTATAGAGGCTTTGCAATACACTATTACAAAATCAGTAGTTGTGCAAGAAACAATCACAAAATAGCCAAACTGCATCTTCATAACATTTCTGTTTGTGTCAGCATTCATTTAGGAAGTCTTTAATCTGTATATCCATAGGTGCAGAAGGAATATGAAATACTAGTATTTCATATTTAAATTAACTGCTATGCCTGTGATATATTTTCCCTCAGACATTGTGCTTGCTTTCAAATACAAGAAGACAAGAAACCAATGATGGGAAATTCTACTTGGAAAGGGAAGGGTCCTTTGTATCAGAGTACTGCAGTGAGCATCTGACACCAAATACTGTATTTCTGCTGATGCCTGAGTTTCAAAAAAAGGAACAAACTTACTCTGTTCATTAGACAGGAGCAACAATTTTAAAATGGGTGCCCATGAGGCTTGTTGCAGAAAAGACAGATTCTTCTGCTCACCCTTGGAGATGCATAACCCTTCTACCAGTTTAAACCAGAAGGGTGCAATTGATTAATCACTTCTGAAAATCTTGGCGTTTATTTTTAGTCAGTGCAAGAAGAGCCCCTGATTGTGACAAAATCCCATACCACAGCCTCCCTCTCAGAGTAAATTATGGACAAGGTTATAAACCAGCAAAAATAGAGGTTCATAATGGAGAGGATGACAGAATTTTAATTACACAGGGCATGAAGAACAATGCTGTAATAAAATTAGTGGGGGGAAAAAAGTGTCATTTAGTCTATTATGTGCCTGAAGATTTCACTACAGATGAACCAATGTGCTTGGTTATATTTGCTCAGAAATCAATTGTCTTAGAACTCTTAATGCTGAGAGTGCTTCGTGCCTTAAATTCATATGTGAATTTTGATTGATCAAGATTTGGGGTGCCTCTGTGAGAGAGGTAAAGGCAGTGAATATTGCCAATTCACAGCCATGCAGTTTGTTTTGGTAAGTCTGATGGAGTCAAGGCTCAGAATGGAAGCTGCATTTGGACACTGCAGTTAAATTAACTGATTCTTTGTAACCCACACACTTGGGTTAACTTGGTCAAAGCAATATTAAGACATTCACTTGGGACACGTTACATTAAGAAAGTTCTGAGGTAATATTAGAAGAGCTCTTTCTACATGGGTGAGGTGTTAGTTTTTTCCTCTGTGAAAAGAAAGAGAAGGTCCCAACAGAAATTTTTAGGGTTGTACATGAAATATGCAGATCACATTAAATACATGGGAATTTTTAGGCTTTAAAGACAACAGATAAGGGCCAGCTGGTCTACATTGGCTGTTTTGACTCTGTTACTCTGCAGGCTCCAAGGTGTTCAATTCCCTCCGTTATGAAATCGAAAAACTCTGTAAATAACATTTATCATTAGTCAGAGGTGTGTAATTTCCATTGACACATGCGTTTCCTCTGTGTGTGTATGTATGATTGCAGGGTGATGGAGAGCCATATTTTAACACTTAGTCACAGATAACGATAAAACTCCTCTCAAGTTTAATCACTCTCTTTTCAACAGAGTCTAAGTGCAGGACAAAATATTGCTCACTGTGAATTATTGGGTTGAAAGGGATACCAACGCCTCAGCTGTATGGTTTCTGTCTGCTTTCTTAAAAAGTGCTTTTCCTGACAACAGAGAATGACAGTTATAGGGTGGTACCACTAATTCATTGTTTCTATGAAGCCAGAGTCTAAACCTGTGTTTGAACCAGGTGGAGACCACACGGTCAGAGCCTCAGGCTTCCAAAGTGGAAAAATCTCCAAGTTCTTTATTAGGCACTGACAGGGAGAGCAGAGGGATGAATTGACCTTCTGCTATGGAAGGTTCTAACCCTACCTGTAGTTTTATTGCTTGGTAAGACTGCAAGGGCCTTCATGTGTCTGCAAGAGAAGGTTTCAGTGAAGTGTCTTTGCAGGCATTTGAGGAGGAATCATTTTCTGGAGATATTGTTTACCAACAGCTCCTCCTTCAGATACTTATGAGCCTTTCTTTACTTCCTTTGAACCAAATAATTTGTTTTTGCTTGCAAGTGAAGAGCCATTCTACTAAAAGCAAATAATTTCTATGTGTCTTTTCAAATGATCTTCAAAACATCAAGCACAGTCATGGATGCCTGAAGACAGAATAGTATCTTCATAAAAATGCAAATTATTCCAATCATAATAGCAATCAGAGCCACAGAGAGCAAGGGATTTCTCAATTATAGCTCTTGTGTGGCACTCAACATTCCCACTGAGACACAGCAGAGGAAAATACAACAGTTTAAATAATACTGATGTCCATTACCTTTATAATTCCTTATGGCATGAATATTATTTAAAGACTTTGAAATAAATATACCTCATAGAAAATAGCATAAATTATAACTTTTGATTACAGCTCATATAAATACACTTTGACATATTTTATACCAAAATTTTACAAGACAAACACAGACATTGAAAATTACCACAATCACTGTATGACAACTAGGTTGCAACCTTGATTGCTCATGCAATAAGGTAAATAATGACCACAATTGTTCAAGGCATACAAAATAACAGCTCAAAATCACTCACTTCTTGCTCTTTGGACAAGCAACCTAGAACCGCTATCATTAAAGATAATAAATATTAACTACCTCACTATAAATACCTTGTCTCAAGTCTGGATCTTGTTTGTGCATACCCTAGTCCCACATGCATTCTACTGCTGGCAGTTTTACTCCATCTCTGCATTTTCCTGGGCAAACCCAAAATATACTAGTTGAGCAAATAATATGTTGTAGGGCTCTTTGGATGCTGTTTACAAAGGCTAAACTCTTCAGAGTCTGTCTGTAAACAATTCTTTTGTTCTCTTGCAGACTTTGGGAATTTTGAATATTGGAAAACAAAGTGTTAGCATGGTCTCCTCACACTTTGGGGTGCACAAGAGCAGTTATTAAGGTCAAGAGGTTGGCAGAACTGAGAGAACTAGAAAGGTTCAGCTGTAACTAGAGGGAGCAGAGTTTATTTTTCTAAAGCACTGCATGTCTCAGAGAGATTTCTCTCTGTATTTTGAAGATAGGTCTTTAATCCGAAGGACTGCCATGCTGCTTTGGCATCGTTTCAGAATCAGTGGTTGTGCAGCAGGGGGAAATACTGAGTATACATTAAACAGATTATTATTATTATTAAAAATACTGTGTTGCCTGCTTACATTTTAATGCACCATCATGCAAAGTTCTTTCCTTCACACAACCTGGGGACTGCAGCCTCCCCTCAATAAGCCTCACTCTGTTCTCTTAAACACAGGATGTGCCACAAAATCCATGAGCTGCCAAGAAAGCAGCAAGGTGCCTGTGTACCTGTGCTCTAGGGGCTGGCTGCCAGAGAAATCCCATGGCAAACCCCAGGAGAATGGGCATTTCCTGGGAAACCACCAGCTAGAGAGTTTGTAGCAGCACCAGCTTCCCTTTGCCCTTGTTCCCTACCCACATCACCCTCCCTTCTCAGTGCTGGGACATGCTTTGCTGTCAGACACATCAGCACTGACAGAGCCCAGGAATTCTGTGTTGCTGCCAGGTCATTGTGAGTAGCTGAGAACTGTGATCCACTTCATCCCATGGTGACTTCAGGGCCTGCTCTGGTGGCCCTTTGCTTTGTACTAGAATATATTAGAATACTGTCTGCACTCAGTGTCCTAAAAACCACTGGTGGTGGTTTTCAAAGAAGTGAAATCCATCTATTGGAAGGAAAACAACATTCCTAGAAAATATAATTGCAGCTCAGGCTGCCAGAAGAACAGCTAATATTCAGCATCTAAATGTTAATATTAATTGTTGTTAAAGTTGCAATAAGTAAATTGCAGCATTTCAATGTGTCTTTCATGAAAGCTGTGGGAATTGCTGTAAGGGCTTTTTTCCTAATTTCAGAACATTGTGTTTCTCACAGCTGGCCCATGCCTCCCATTTGCAGGGCAGTAGGAAAAGGAGAAGGGAGAAAATATGTTCTTGTTAGAAAGGGATATCTTTACCTATCTTTACCTTTCAGACAAAACAGAAAAATATTGGTTGTATTTTGGAAGACATAATGTGAAACAGGAAAAAGACATTAATTCTGTAGTGTCCCTAAACAATTATTCTACTTATTTTTTTTTTTTCTTTCTTGGCCTGTTTATTTTTTATTTATTTCCTTCTGTAAGTCAGAAGGTCATAAATCAGGAGATTTTATTGCTGCATCTTTCTCAGACTTACCTGTCCATTTGCTGCCAGCTCTTTCACTCTGTTCTACAGATCTCTGCAACAAATATTTCCCTTGGTCCTCTATTTGGTCTCTTCCAGTACACTAGAACTGTCTTTTTTACTGAAAAAGAAAAATATTTAACAATGAGAGACTGAGAAAAACAATTCATACTGGTTTCTTTATAACCTCAATAACTCCAAGGTCTCTTTACCAACTCCCATGTGATTTTTCCATTACTTTTTTGTTCTGTGGAACATCACATATGTTGTCAATGTATATGAATTACAGAAGGCTTAGAGGTGTAAGAGCTGACATTGTTTTATATGTCCTTTTTTTTGCCCCCCACTGGACTAGAATTTCAACCATGGAAAGGTCTGGTGTATGGAAAATATGGAGGAACCAAAGGGTGGAAAAAAGTGGACTGGAAATGATGAAGTAAGGGCAGCTTCTTTTTGGAACATAATCTTCAGAAAAAATAAGCTTGTAATTTTAAACTGGCTGATTTTAATTTTCTTATTAATAGAATGGTATATGGGGTTTTTGTAATCATATTTTGCCTGGTATAAAAACAAGTTTCCCTCCAAAAGAGATATTGCAGAGTGATGACTGAGGAGGATCATGAAGAGCCTGTGCATGACACAAATGGAAAGGAATAAAATGTGTCTATGTTGAGAACACAGCATTGTAAGATCTATTGTACTTAAATGTGAATTACATGGATCACAATATTTTCATAATTTACAGACATCTATATCAACATACATGCAGGTTTTTTTTTTAAATATAACTAAAGAAAAGCTTTTTTGTTTTTTTTCTTTTCTTCCAGCAGAAGTTTCAGCAAAGTACATCTTTTTTAAGTGGATGAGATTTATGCTTCTTTTCATTTTCTGTGCACAGCCTTTAAAAATGAGTAAAGATTCAGAAAATTTTTGGCAGAATTTGTCATGCACAATTCCCAGACCAGTTCTACATTTGGAAGCACAAGCCAGTATCCAGAAGCCTGATGATCCTGGCCAACATGGCCCCAAGCCTAATCTCTGTTCGTCAGTCTTTCTTTAGCCTGAAATCTTCATTACAAAAAAACCCCAAAAAACCAAAACACACAAAAAAAAAAAAAAGAAAAAGCAACCCCCCCCCACAAAAAACCCAAAAAAACCCAAAAACCAACCAAACAAACAAAAAACCAAAAAAAACCAAAAAAACCTATCAACAACAACAAAATAAACCAAAATTGAACAAAACCGACACAGTCTTTGGAAAGCTATAGCAAAATCTGCTCAGGAGTTGTCACAAGATCCCCAGTCCCCTGGCTGCAGTTTGAGTTTTATGCCCATTTTCCCCTCCTATGGGTATGAGCATCTCATGCCCTGGGGGCTGCATGCATGGAATGGAATTCACAATCTGCTCCAAGAGGAAATGCAGTCTGTTCATCACCATGTGCAAGGCACTAAAATCCTGCCCAGAAGTTTTCCTCGCATTGGTAATGCTTACACTCCCCATTTTATGTCCAGACACCTTTTTCTTCCTGGCATCCATTTTCTTTGATTATTCATGGAATGATTTGTTTTACAAGGCCTGAACACAGCATCTGTGCAGTGTTTCACACAGGGTGCACAAGATGATACACAGACCATGAGACCTGGGCACTTCTATTGGCAGAACTTATCATTTGAATTATTTTATTATTTTATTAGTTATTTTATATTTGAATATATGTTAGGCATATGAATATGAATATACTATAATTCAGTCAGCAATGAAAGAAAAATTCTTAGGGATAAGGATAGAATAAATGTCAGGTGTTCAATGAAATTGGGAAAAGGAAAGAGGAAAGAAAATGAGGAAGAATATATTTGCAGTGATTCTTTGGGATTTAAAAAGGTACCTAAGTATATATAAGAGGGTATGTGACATGAATATTTATTATATAGCAGTATTTAAAACTTAAATTGTCAATAATAATCAAGGAAATTTGGTACTCTCAGGTGTTCTATAAAGGGATTGCTGCAAACATTCTCTTCTGAGTCTTAACTATGATCAAACCCATTCCTTACATATTTAATAGGGAAAAATAAAGACTTTTACTAAACACATCTAATCTGTTTGAACTACTTTAAAATGGTATTCCTCATTATACAAAACCAATTTTTATCATTGAGAGATTCTACTAAGAGTGTGTATGATCTTTCTTCCCCCAGAATATTGACAATATTATTTTTAGCTGAATATTACAAAAATAAAGATTTTTTTCTTTTTTTAGGATTATATCAGTAAAATCCCACTAGAGAACATTTCTGCTAATGATGACCATGTCCACACATGAATCACAGACACGTCAGATGAAGAATAAATATACCAAAGTCACAATGACATGTCCTGGCAGCTCAACACCCGCTGAGCTGTTGGCAAGTGGTGGCACAAAGTGATCCTTCCCTGCAGGAATGAGTGCTACTGCCGTGGATGCTGCAGTTCCACTGGCTCCACAAGTTCAGACCACCTGGCACCACCATATTTATATGTTTAGGAGTTTGAGTCAATAGCAGCATATGGATCCAATTGCCTAGTACAAAGCTGCTGAAAAAATTACAGAAATACTCATCAGCAAGGAATGAATGGCCCAAACCCTCAAAATAGATTGCAGGAAAAAAAACCATTGTAAAAAGCCCTCTTAACCTTAAGCCTTCGTATGTGGGAATGTCATTATCCACTTACAAAGGCAGGAGTACCACAAGTCTAAAATCCTAAACATTCCCTCCACATGGTATTGTGTTTTAAACTCTACTAACATTCACAGAGAGTTACTTTTATTAGGAAAAATTATCCCTGAGAAACGTAGTGGCAGTCTCAAGTACCTGGTACATTTTAGAGCATTAAGGAGCTTGCAAATTTTTAGACACACTGTTGTGGTTTTCTCCTCAGGGTTATTATGCTGAAATAATGGAACAGCCTCTTGCCTAAAAACCTGGAAAGTCCTACATGACAAAAGGTTTACATTTCAATTACCAGCTTCATTTACCCATAGGAAGCAAACATTTGAATATCAAATTTTATAGTGTGCTTCCAAGCGCGGGTGGAAACTTTTTGAAAAAACACAGTGTCAGAAATATTTACTGTCTAAAGTGTGTCGAGATTCAAACATCTCTTTTTTTTTTCTTTTTTCTTCCTTAGGTTTTGAGGAAAAACACATGTCTATATGCCTTTGTGGCAATTTCCAGAGAGGTTTGATGATCAGATGTTTTCTCTGCTTGATTATCAGCCTGTCAATGCAACATATCATCATGATGGCTTGCTGAAAATCATGGTAGGTGCTTCCAGACCAGCCCAAAGGATGCCAAAACATTTGTTTCCATGGTAAACTGCAGTAGTTTTGCTCTTTGAATGATCAGACAAGAGAGAATCTTCATATTGTCCTTTCCAATTAAAAGGAAATAGATTATATATGTCAATAAAGCATCAGCATTCACAAGTGTTCACAGTTATTTCAAGAGTACATTTTAGAAGGTGGTTTGGGTGTGGGGAAAGAGGTAATTCAAAAGCAAACGGCCAAATTTTGTTCTATACTGAAATAGTCATACTTCCCTATATAATGTTACTGTATAGTCAGAGATGACAGTGGACAAAATTGCTGAATTTCCAGCTGCTAAGAATCCTGCAGGATTGCCTTAGTCCTTGGAAAGATGAAAACATGGGATCTTTAAGGCTTTAGGAAATTATCCAAGTAATTTTGGAGGGCCAGAGTCAAGAAGATCAGCATCTCCAGCAATGCCTCAGGATCCTGTTGTGTTTGATAATGCTGAGTTGCAGCATATTATGAAGTATGCTTTGCACAAATGGGGACAAATTACATTTTCTAGCCCTCAGTGGCTAGTCTGGCACATATTTTATGGTAGTTTTGGCTACAGTATCCTGAGAGACACGTGGAAAGAACTGTTAAATCAAATGGAAATATTTCAGTCATTGTTCTGGCCTGGAAAAGCAAAATTGTTATTGTTTCTATGATGCACAGAATTTCACAATATCCTTGGAGTTATCCCTTCATGATTTCACAGGCCCCTCAAGAATCCCAAGTGAATGTTTGACTGTGAGAGTCTGACTTACTCTTTCAGCAGTACATGTCATAGAGAGGCTTTAGACAGCACAGATTCTTAATATCAGTAGTCCCAAGGCATAGTTTCTATCCTCTGGGGAAAAAATAAATCTCCATTTCACTACTGAAATACCCTTTCCAGAATCCAGTCAAATTGAAAGAAGAGTTTAAAGTCATGACTTAACTAGAGCCTTCTAAAAGCAAATCCAGAGTGCAGCAGGTTGTGAGTTTCAGGTAAGAAATTAAATTTTAGAAAAAAAGAAATTGTGAGTAAGATTTTAGCTGAAAAAATTCAAAAGGATGAAATTTATTTTTATGATTTTTGGTTCAGATTTAATTTTAAAGGCAGCTAGGCTTGCTGGAGTGCTGGAAATTAGCTTAGAATCTAAAGGTGTTGGAATAGCATATTTTAAGTCCCTGATCTGAAGTTAAATGCCAGGGTCTCAGACACATAATTTCCCTAAATGGATGCAAACGAATGCACTCACATTATTTCACCATGTGAGCATCTTGCCCTGTAACTTAATGGACTGTTTAACTTCTGAGTTTCGTCTGCCCATAAACACATAAATGATCATAACCTGATCTGTAACAAACTGCTAGCTCTGATCAGCAAAATTTAATAACAATATCTTCTTCTGGGAAAAATGACCATAAAATCTAACTCCTGTGTATTCTTTTCCAGGGCTACAGCTCCCACTAACTCTTACCTGGCTTAAAGAAAAATTTTCATCTCATATGGCCAGTGTCATTTCCTACTCCAAAACAGCAATTTGTATCCATATTTATATGTGAGCGTTGCAAATTCACAGGAACTTGCCAAGTGCAGTAAGCTGAATTCAAATTAAAATAAATTGCTACAGAAGTGCAGCATTCAGGTTAGATATAAATAGTCCTGTAGCATTATTAATAGATGTTGAGTTGTCTGGTTTTTAGTTTCCCAACTGCATTTCTCTCAAATGTTGGTAAAATGCAGGTGAAGTGCCCTTTTTGAAAGAATGAGGTCTTTGTTCTGTAAAATTGGGCATTTTTGGGGATAAATGACTGAGGGAATAATGCACACTAATCCATCTGCAAGAGTCTGATTCCAGACCTATTGAAATTAAGCTTTAGGTACAACTCTGTATTCTGTTAGTAGATTGTTTACCAGTTTAGTCCCTTTATCATTCCAGACTGTGAGATGCAGAGTGGGGAGATTTCCATACCATTCTCACTCAGGATAAAAGCAAAACTCCATGAAAAATCCGGTGAAAAGTCAAGAGATGAAGACATTCCACAGGCTGCAGCAATAATGTCTGAAACAAGAGAATGACACAGGAATGGCACATTTCACATCCTAAATGGCTTTTCTAGGCTGCTGGCCCCTCTAAGAACATTAGGCAAAATCATTTGCAAGTTCTGTTGGGCATACACAAAGATTTTTGAGGGCACTATATTTAAGAGAACAGTCATGAAGAGAAGTCCAACTTAAAAAGAAGCTCAAATCAGCTCACCACAAATCACCCGTCAAGGTTTGATTTTGTGAAAAGCTTTTGCCACACCCAAGAATGTTTTTATCTAAGGCCTGATAGGGAAATGGTATTTCTTAAAAGAAAAATAGTTGTCAGAAGTTACTCATGGCCCCAGCTGAGAGAGGTCTCTGGGACACATAAACGTTTGTTTTGAGCAAGAAAATCACCTCAAGTTTATCTCAAGAGCTTAATGCCTTGTAATGTTGTGTGATAAAACTCTTTACAACCTAATCTGCAAGTTGAAACGATCCCTTTTTATTATTAGATAAAGTAAAAGTTTGTGATGACAACTGAACTGTGTCTGGGAAAGGAGTAACACAATTTATATGCAGCTTCTAACCAGCACTGACACTCTGAGCATGAGTGGCCCAGACAGAACTTCACAGGTTCCATTATGCAAAACATTAAATTGTGTCCCGGTTCAAAGCAATGCAGCAAGCCAAACTTCTATGACTATAAAATTTCAGAACACACTTTTTAGAGCAGAAGACTTTAAAAGAAAAGGTAATATAAGAAGGTAACAAAAAATAAGCTTTACTTAATTTCTAACATGTGTCCAAAGCATAATTAGCTATTTCATTTCTTGATCAACCCTTTTCCCTGGTGTTATTTTTCCCAGAAAATCCTTACATGCCCTATTCATGTTTAAATAAAGCATTGGAAGGAAAGGTCTCTATTTCTAGGTGTGGGATCCTCAGTTTACAGACTGATCTCCACCCAAAAGCACTCTTGGACTCTGGGGTATTCTGAGATGGGCTTGGAGAGCTGGTCCTCTGGACACCCCACCCACAGACAAAATAAAAATAGATTTGTTTTGGTTTTTTTTTTTTTTTGTTGTTTGCTCTCTGATTTTGAAAATTATACTACAGTCTGACAACATTCTGTAACCTTATGCAGTTAATGACTGGAAATTTCTTTATTTCAGGCTGAGATTTCAATGTTCTGACATGACTCCCAGAGTGATATTCTGGGCTTTAACATCATGGAGTAGATTCAGGGTGGGAAATGATGTTCTGTACAGCTTAAAAATGTTTATTGCTGCATAGGGAGATGAGTGTAGGTGGGGTAGACTGTAAGTTTTCTCTTGGCCCTTATTTTCAGTGACCTATAAAGCAGCTGATGATGCGTGGGAATCCCTGTTGAAGAACATTGGTAACACCTTCATACCTTAACAGGAATATTCTGCTATAACAAATATGCCAAAGGGAATTATTTTGTATAAATAGCAGCCATCAAGTCTTCATTACCACACAAGCATGATGCAAACAGCTCACACCTGACACAATATCACAACTCCAGAAAACATTAGGGAAGAAGAAGGTGAAATAATCAGGTTAGTTATTCATTATAGTGTGAAATTAGACCCCCAAACTCTAAGCTTGCAAGGAATGGCATGAATAAGTTCACTCCTAAGAATAGTCCCAAGGAAATCAGTGAAATCACTGTACATATTTCTACCCAGAAGGTATGCAAGCATTTCCAGGCCCAAAGCTATATTAGTCACAGTGCTGAAGTGAAAAATAGGTCACAAGAAGTGGAAGCGTTTCTGCCAGCATTGGCATCATGGGGATTCCCCCACACACTGAATGATTATTGTACCTGTGGGATCTGCTCTATTCCCCAACAAGAGACCAGGCCTGACTCTGCTGAAGATACAGAACCTAGAAATGACTGAATAGCTCAAAGAAGATTCTTTTCCATTCTACTTCATTAATCAATCTGGAGGAGCCCTAAACCCGTTCAGTACCTGTCCCCACAGTGCCACACAACTGCAGGAGCCTGAGGGACAGGCAGATAACAAGTGACACTCCATTTGTGTGATCACAACTACCTAAAGTCTATGTATTTGCCTGCAGTATTCTTTCTCTATTTCTGTTTTTTATAGACAGGGCTTTTTCCAAGAAAATGACTACAAGACGTGCATTTCTTCATGGTCTATAACCCCATAACTAATGCTGAAGAGGTTATGGCCTGTGAGCTTCCGTCAGCAGCCTCTTCTAGTGTCTCACCACTTTGCAGGATGCTGAGTATTATGGCATCTGTCAAAAATCTTTTATGCAAGGTGCTTGGCAACATCGTGTGGGGCACTTTTACCTTGCTGTGGCACTTTCATTGCAGCCTTTGCTGTAAATTGGCATCATCAAGGTCACACTGGGAAAGACTTCACAATAACTGTGGAAGGATTGCAGGGTTCTTTTGGTTTTGGGTTTTGTTTTTCCTCCAGTAGTTTGCAGCTAGTGAGCATATGCTGCCAAAGCAACAAAACCAGGTGAGCAAAACAAATTAACACATTTAGTGAGCTTGGCAAATGGCAAATTCTTTGTTCATTTTAGTGTTTTGATACAGGCTGTTGGTTGACATGCTTTAATGTGAATGTTTCATTTTCTGTACATTAATCTGTAAATTTATAAGCAAACATACACTGAAGAAACTATTTCATTTTATTTGAGTTCAAGGTCTTATCTGAAAGACATGTACAAAAAAATTAGAATTTTTTAAAGATATGTACTAAAAAAATTAGAACTGGAAACATAAAGATCAACATGAATTGTCATAGCTAAAGGTGCTCACACATTGAGCATGTCGAAGAACATGCAGGTAAAACAATGCAAGCCAGATAAATCACAAAGACTGATGGACTGCCGACTTAAAAAATACTGTGATGCAGTTTTGGGCCCTGAAAGTTATTTTTAGAATACAAATGGAAGTGTTGTTCAGTTGAGAAAAGAGTAAACATCTAAGAGCTGTATTAAATGTTTTGAAGAAATATTCTTTTCCTTTATGCCTCAAGGAGTTTTGGAGTTGTTTTGCCATGAAAGAAGATCCCCAAGTGTGATCAAGATGTTAGGAAATTATTATGTTGCTTTCTGTCAGCTCGCAATAAGGCACCAAATTAAAGATGAAGTTTAAATGAAAAGGTCACAACTCACAGTTTAATTTCATATAAAAATGAAAAGAAGCTGTCCAGTGACTGAAACCTCTGAGATGGCACTGGGCAAAGGGAGGCAAGTCAAATAGAGAGATATTTAATTTAGGATATAATAGGGACTCATAACCAGTGAGAGCCTTCAAAAGATTAGAGGAGCAGCGATTTGTGTATTAATGTCAGCCCTAGCTAGCTTATTTCACCTGTGCTACTTTGCCACTTCGATTCTGCAGACCTTCTTAAGCCCTCCCCTTTTTGGAACCCTTTCCCCTTTTGGAAACCCTCTTTCAACAGAGAAGAGGAGATGGCTTCAAAAGAAACACAATAACTGACAAGAAATATGAGATGAACTTTCATACATAGATATGGACACAAAATGCCCATCTAAGATAGGTTCCCCCTCTTGCTCCCTACCCTTCTTATCTATTATCTTTTAGGTCTGCAATGCTTCTCTTTGCTGGATATGCTTCTACTGAAACACATCAACAAGATGTGTTTCGACAAGAAAGATCCACTGAATTCAAGAACTGTTCAACATACAGCTGAAAACAAGCCAGGTTTCTATTTAATAAAAATATGAGAATAAAACCTACCTATTTTGACCTTTGCCCATTTCACTATATGTTCTTGAAGTACCTAAAATACTGCTTTTTACGCTTGAAATTGCTGCTGCTGAACTACCACTACAGAGCTTTATCTATGGGGTGATTAACCTCATCTCCCATTTTGCACTCCAGACAGAAAAAATCAAATTGGGATTACTTACAAATGGATCTTTGGAGCCTCTCTGTACAAAACCTTCCCAAAGTGCTGTGGAAAGTATAATATTTATTTCAAACTATGCTGCTTTGAAAAACAATCACATGTTTTTTTCACACTTTTCCTTTGAAATTGTAGACATAAGCCACAGATCACTGACAAAGGAAGAAGCTGTGTGCAGAGCAGCTGGATATCAAATATCACAGCTGGAGAAAGAGGAATAAAAAGAAGACAACAAATTCAGAATATTTCTTTCCTATTCTATCTCTTCTGCTGGACAGAGCCCTTCACAGTTATGACTACTTGAGACCTAAAATAATTAAAAGTTCATATTTTACTTTCTGCCTCAGGCATCTGTGTCTCCTGTTTACAGAAATTGATATAAATGGGGTATCAGTGACTTGCCTGACTGGAATAAACATGCTTGAGTACAGATATCTGTGCAGAATATGCAGAGAAATTTGAGAAAGAAGCAGATGGCTTGCAATTTTCTCCTTTTTATTTCTTGCTCTATCAGCACTAACAAGACTCAAGACATTGTTCCCAAGCCTAAAGGTTTGTAAGTCTGGGTGCTATTCTTTGTAACTTTCTAATAGGACTTTTCCAGAAGGGAACACTAAATTGATGCCACTTCAGTGCCCCTACTGATCACTGGAGAAGAGGATATTTAAGACAAAGAGCAGGAAATTAATTTGCTAAGGTTTAATTTATAAATCCACCAACTGTGACATTCAATCATCAACTTGTTCTGCACAGGTGATGCAGGTACAGAGGAACAGCCACCCCTCCATCCCCCCATTAGAACAGAGGGTCCTGTGAGCAGCACACCCCATCAGCCCACTGCTGCTGAGCAATTTCCTTGCTGTTTGATTTTATTAACAACTTTCTCCTGGAGGAAGCTGAAGGTTTCTCTGTTCCCACCTATAAAATTACGGAGAAAAAAACATCATTATTCACTCTGTCCCAGTGGAAATGTGTAATTGAGATGATTTTGGACAATATGTATCTCAGCTAAAGAACTGTGTTACATGAATTAATGTCTCCTTTTTATATTTTATATGGTTCTCACCTCAGGTTTAATGAAGGGGCTCCCCATTCACCACAGCATGCACTGTGAAAACTACACACTCCATGCACATCTAGGATAATTGGTATTTACAGTGTTCTTCACAGACCTATCATCACCCTAAATGTCTTTTTGATACTCCCCACCCATGTCAGTTGAAGACCTGCCACTTAGGAAGCTTGTCCTGATTTTTTAGGTTTCCAGTTTTGTCCAGTGTAGGAGCCAAACTGTCTGTCCTTACAGCCAGAGCTCAGATGTGGTGGGACCTTGTCATTAGAATTCCATGTTTGTGAGAAGAAACATTCCCACTGGAAATTCCCACGAGCAGTTTTTGAATTTGGGAAGTTGGGCTCTGTAGAGAAAATTCTAGGAAGCATTTACGTTGTCCATTCTTTTTTTTTATTCTTTTTTTTGTGTTCTCCCCCAAAATTCATGTTTGTTGCTATAGGAGTTTTTTATTCCACACTATTAAAATACTGTCAAGTGAAATTGAAGCCATTTGGCTTAAATTCCTACTCAAAATAATGCAGGTCCCCAGGTAGAATAATGCTCATTGAGCTACTCCTGCAATACAACTGATACCCTGTTTGCCAATAATTTCACAAGTGGACATGAGCCATACTTAACAAAGCTCAGATGGATCTCTTGTAGGAATTCAAAGCCCAGCGAATACAAGACAAAAAAGAGTAAAATTAAAGACAAAAAAAAAAAATGCACAGAAAAGGAGAAGAGATGAGATATGCTTCAAGATAGAGCAAGTGTGCAGGTTCTTCTTGACCTTTGATTTCCACAAAGAGGAATTCAGGAGGTGAGGTGACTTTCTGTGAATAGATCAAATACCCTGGAGATATAGAGGCAGAGAGAAAAAGGTTATAGTCTCCTTCTTATAAATAATTGATTCAGCTGATGATCAAGTAATGTACAAGAAGTTTAGTGGAGAGAAAGAAAGAGACGGTTTATTATGCAGTAGATACAAGAGGCCACCATTAAATTTCCATCTGTAGTGCATAAATTTGGAGGGGCATATGTGAACACAAGGTTTAGTTGGTGAATTTTGTGAACTCTGGAAGCCCATGTGTTCAGAAGTTGCTACATCCTCTGCCAAGCAGATGTGCTTATTGCACAACAGAATTTGGATGTGTGGAAAGATCCTCAATTTCTAAAAGCATTAACATCAAGAATAAGCTGCTGTTGGAAATATGGGGGTCAGGCTGGCCATAGGCAAGACCAAATTAATGCCCTGGCCAGATCATAATCCAGAAAACTTGATCCTGCTCCTTCCTTAATCAAATGTGTGATGAAAAATGGAATCTCCCCCTCTTCTTCCAGCAGTCACCCTTGGCCAGCAAACAGCTCACTATGCATGTGGCACCTGTCCCTTTTTTTTGCAATTTCTTCCTTTTCTTATATATATATATATATATATATTTAATAATTAGAGGAAAAGTTGCCATAGTGATTAATTGCAGAGGAAGTAATGTATTAAAATGGTCAATATCAAAGGTATTTCTCTCAGACACAATACAGTGGTGTATTAATCACAGAGATTGGAATAAAGTTCCTTTATGGATTCATTATGGACATGAATTAAAAACATCCTTAATTTGTCTCCACAAAAGCTCTGCAGAGCTTCCAGTGTTTCTAGAATTTGAATTATTGCCACAACTGGTCTCATGGAAAAGCCTCAGAAAAGATTTTTTTTAGTGCTGTAAGAGATACTGTTTTTCATCTTATTTGTGTATAAAATGTAAATGCTACTGCACTTTATCTAGTAAAGTTACATCAATACGGATTAAATGGATTAAGTCTTAGAACTCTGTATTTATTTCTATATTTCACTTAATTACATTATTCCTTGAGACCAGAATTCCTATCCAGTTTTCTCACCAAATCAGCTACACGTTAAATGTCACATATTTCAAACCTGCTGGGTACTGCTTTTCTTATTCAGTTTCTGCTGCTGGATCAATCACCCTCACTAAAAATCCGTGAAACAAATAAATAGTTCAAGTGTGAATCCCCTGAAGAGCAGGGCAGTGTTTACTTGTAACTCATTTACTCAATCCAGAGAGTGTGTGCTGCAAATCAAAGACAGCAGCAGATACGAAGGTGTCCCTTTCTTACCTAAACTGATTGTTCTAATAGGAGGGCTGATGTAAAGGAAAATTAGCCTGCTCATACAGCAGATGGGAACATCTTCTTGATGCTTTTCTAAATGTTTGTGAGTTAAATGTATTGTTCCACTTAGTTTAGGAGCACCCATCTGTAATTACACCTCTAATATTTTAAATTAGTGTGACCTCACATAAATAGGTCTGTAGCATCTTGCATAAATCGATGTTAATTGAATGTTGTTGGTATCTTATTAGATAGCATTTGTACTAGGATTAGGAAAGAGGCCACACATTTACTTATCTAAATTCCTTTTCACAGCTGAATCTTAATTTTTCCCTCCTCCCCCATCTTTATTGCTCTTTCAAGAGGAATGCAGGATTTTGCTTCACAGTGAAGATCTAAGAGGCTACAAGCTGAAGAAGGATGCTTGAAGGATGATTTAATTGTAAAGTGTTTCATTTAGAGTCTACTCAAGTTTCCAGCTGTGAAATTGCAAGATCCTTGTATGCCAGTATTCACAGCAGTATCTTAAGTTTACCTAAGACTTCTGAAAAATTGCCAATTGTTCCAAAATTTGTTAGGCCAGAACTCAAGAAGACTTTTCATCAGTATTTTATTTTCCACCTGTTATAGTTCTCTGTGCACATTTACAACTTCCTTCTGCCATCAAGAAGGCTGTAGGGTTTTGTTTTTGCTGTAATGAAAATTGAGATTGTCTCATAATACAAAGAGCCTGAGAGAAGAGCTTCGAGAAAAGCCATCAAAGATGAGATGAAAAACTTATTTCAATATAGCAGCAACAGAGCAGACACGATTTTCCTGCACTGTGGAGCAAGGAAGGCACACAGAAGATCCTAGAGAGAATTTAAAAAACACAGATTACTTTATATTTTCCCCCCATGAATATAAGCAATTCCAACAGCTTTCCTCACTGACACAGCTTAATATGACTTTATTTGGATAAAATACCCACATTGAGCAGAATGCTAAGAGCACCATTAAGCTGCCACATCTGTAATCTTAATGCATGTTTGAACGATTTTATGTCTAGAACTTGCATGTTTCATTCTTGAAAACAAGTAACTGTCATCCCAATGCATATTGCCATTTTTTAGAATGAATGTAATTTGATCTTATTCCATGACTATAAAAGCCCTGTGTTTATCCACCACATACCCACCACCGCCTCTGATGTAACTGCACCTACACAATGACAAGCTCCTTGGTCTGCAAAGACATGTCTGGAGGGGATGTGACAGAAATCTCTCAAATCCACAATGAGAATGGAGAAGGGGATGTGGGACTGATCATTCACTCCCCAGAGCCATAGGGTATGAGAAAAGCCAGCAAAGCTGGCTTGGTGTGAAGCACACAACAAATAGCAGCTGTTCCCCTTCTTTGTAGGTGGTTAACTGATGGATAATGAAGAAACAGAAACCACACCAGGTTCAAGAATTCTGTTAACACCAAATTGCTGGAAATGAGAAGTATTAGGAGATGACAACTCTGTTCTGACACTCTTCCTGAGGCCTCTCCTCAAAGCTTTTGCCAGAGATGAGATGCTGAGCCACAAAGTTCTTTATTCTGACACCTTGTGGGATCAAGACAAGATGTTTTCTTATTTAGACACAAATCTCTAAACTGTTCTGCAAAAAAAGATCTGCATGGACACAGGTCCAAGAACACCTCACTGAGAAGGGTTTACACCTCTTGCCACTCCCTGCAGCATCTTTGCCTACAAAACTGAGCCTCAGCTTCGTCTCCAGGTGTGGGAAATGGGAACATTTGTCTCCCATAGCTGTAAGCAGTGGTGATGCAGCCCCAAGCACAGCTGCCAGACTGGGACAAATCCAGCTTTCCCTGAAGGTCAGCTCAGCTCTGCTCTGCCTGAGCTGAGCTTGTTCCTGGCTCCACAAGGTTCAAGATTTTAAAAGTCAACCAGCATAACACTTAAGTAAGCAGATTTAAGTGTTCCTGCTAGAAAAGCTAAGCAGCAAGGTAAGGCAGCCAGGGGTGCAAGAGGCTCACCTCATATGGAATTTGCCAAAAGACAGTGCACCTCTGTGAGTGAGCAGCATCAGCTGGAAGGACACGAGCTCCTGGGTTTCGGAAAAGCTTTTAACAACTGATCTTAAAATGCCCCATAGAGAAAAAGATTTGAAGTGTTTCCAGATAAATACAAATATTTTGAGTTTCTTTTAAATTGACATATTTGATATTTATAAATTAAAAACAATTTGGTTGTCCAATTAAAACAGAAAAATTGCTTTGTTCTGCCATGTTGAACCAGAACACTGACTGCATTTTTTTTGTTTGTTGCTGTTGTCAAAGTGCGTTTCTCAAGCATTAAGGTAGCAAAGTCTAATTTGTCTGCTTGCACAAAAGATTTGATCAGAAAGTTTTTGACCAGTTTTATGTGTTCCATTCTTCTACTTTTCACATTATTCCAACTGGAATGTGGTGGCTGAAATTGTATCAAACAACAATTCATGGACCCATTAATGGAGAAAGCTGCAGAGCTCAGCTCACTCTGATTTACAGCCATCCAGCTGATGGCTAAAATGTACAATTGCCAAAAAACTTGTTTTCATTTTCTACTCTAGAAGACAGTAATTTAAAATCTTGTCTTTAAAAAAGCCAGGTAACAAAAATGCATGTGTGTGTCAGAATACAGTGATCTATTAAAAAATCCATGCTTGCTAATGAGATTTTTTTGCTATCTGGAAAAGGGAATATATTTTTGACTGGTAATCATGCCATGTGAATTTTAGTCCTCTATATAAAGATTTATATGCAATTCTGAATATTATTAACCTGTTGCAAAGGCAAGCTGTCAGACGCTAGAGAGCACCAGATTAAAGTTACCTGCACAGCAGCCTCATTACATATGCAATGTAATTCTGCTTTTCATAGAAATACATATTTTCTCCCTCTGTCTTAGTAAAGGCAATGGCTGGAACATGTTCAGAGGAAATTACATTACGTCTGTGTAGGGGAACATAACTGGTGGTGTGTCTCTTGATGTGGACATTGAAATTTGCAAAGCAACACAATCAGAGCCCTGACGTCTCTAAAATTGGCAGATATTTCTGTGTGAAAGCAGGAGAAATAATGAAACTGCCTTCTTGTACTGGTGCTGTGGGTCTCTGTTCTGGCAAATGCCTGCAGAGGTGGAGATGAGCTGAGGCTTAATTGAGTCAAACGATGCAGTGTGACCTGGCAGATCTAGATAAGCAGTAAGGTTTCCTTCATCTTTTCTCATCCTTTCTTAGATGACCCCAGGAACCCACAACAAGTGGTTCAAGCTCCTCAGGCTTCCCAGAGCTGTTTACTAGAGGAAAATTACTATTCAAAAACTCAGGTATGCCTTCATTAATTTTTTCTTACAAACTTTGCCAAAAAAAAACTAGGCATGGGATATATGTTTCTATGAATGCTTACTTACATATTTAACAAAAAAACCCACAATAAACAAACAAAAACCACCCACAAAACAACAACAACAAAGCAACACACACACACACACACAAAACCAAAACCAAATTTTCTGAAGCACTTGTACAGATTTTGGAATATGAACAAGAAGATGAAGACCATGACAATCTATCACAAAATTAATTGAAATGTTTTGTATAATCCTTAAACCCAAAGATCTAAATATTAAAAACAAATTAAGAAAATATTTTCCAGAGCATAATTCCTACTATTTCTCAGGCCTAAATTTTATCTGGAGAAGCACCTACATAGGGCTCTGGAAAAGCATCAGGAAAAGAGGAGACCAGGAAAAGAGGGGATGCAAAATATGTGGCAGAGTTTGTATTCAGAGTGAAGAAAAAGAAGCCCTGCAAGCAGTCTGCAAATCAGAGCAATTTACTATTTTGTCCTAGAATCCAAATGCTACAGGTGTTCTGAGTAAAGAAAGATGGTAAGAGGTGTTTCAAGGGATACTGTAAAACTGAGCAAGTATTAATGACAGACTGTGGATTGGGTTGGGCTTTTGTTGTTGTTGTTGTTTTACTGTATTATTTCCAACATTTATATAGTTTCTCTCACATTTGGGGCATCTACCTGGCAGCCACAGGTTGTACCCCCCACCCTTTCCCCTTTATAACTGTTCCAAATTCCATGTACTGCCTGTTTATTCCTGTCCCTTTATTTCCTGCTGCCACAACCTTCAAGCCCAACCTTTTCAGTGGAAGTCTCTGGGCTGTTTACACAGCACTGAGCCCAGTGACTGTCAATAGCTGAGAACAGACCTCACTGGCACTGGAGCAACAGGAAACAAAAGGACCTGTCCCCATGTCCTGCTTGTTTACTGTTCTATTTACTCTGGCTTTTCCAAATGAATGAGATTTCACAGTCCACATTATGAACTCAGAAGCCAAAGTTAACTCAGAAAGTTTGATATGTTACTATCAAGCAATACATCATAATTCTTTTCTAAGCTGCATGTTTAATATTCAATGCTGAATAGAAATCCTTTGGAGGAATGAAATAGCAGCAGAAGAAGAATTACATGGAATAGCCAATATTCTTCCAAGCTTGCAAAGAAAACTCTTTAAAGCAAGCTTCCAAAATGTCTCCTAAATAAAATGTTAGTAATTCAAAGAAAATAAGGTAAGAAGATATAACACAGCTCTGCTTCAGCTGATTCAGAAGGAGATGTAAAGAATAGCTAGTAGTAAGAGGAAGAGATAGAGCTGCCTTAGGAATTTAGAGTAAATTTGCCACCATCCTGGAATTAGTGTGTAGAAACATGGGCATAAGCATTTAGAAACTAACATGTTAAGCTACAGTGCCAACAGCTGTTCTCAAAGTGCTGCAATAAAAGGTGCCCCCTGGTAAGTGCTCCATTTTCTGACCTTTAAGATGAGCTAGGCACAGACTGTTTTTATTACAAATTATTTTTTCTTTTTTTTTTTTTAGTTCTTGCTCTTCTAGAGGCACAGAGCCTTGAAAGAGAAAAGCAGGAGTTCTGTCCATGCACCAGCAAGCTCAGAAAGCCCCTTGTGTGCATTGTCATATCCTGCTGCTGGGGTTGTGGATAACACATGGCATGGTGTTAAGGGAACAAACTGTATTTCCCCCAGCCCTTCATTGTAAAAGCATACCAGAACCATTCAGGGGGAACACCAGCAATGAAAATTAGAAACTCCATTAGTCATAATCCTGTGTAGGTTGCTTTTATTTAGAAAGTTCAGGTCCATGAATTGTTGACAATTATTTCGGTGTAAATATTTTAATTTATTTTCTTTTTCTTCCACAAGACATTCCTCTTCTCTTGCAAGGCAACCCCATCAGCAGGAAGACTGACGTTGTCTTTGGCACCTAAAATCACCTGAATGCTTAAATAGTTAAAAACACCAAAATAAATTCATTGGGGGCAGAAGAACTGTCACTAACTGTTATTAGCAATAAATTTTTATTCCCAGGTATGTAAAACATGCATTGTCCTCTGCAACCCAGTTTCCATAGGTATAAAAAGGAGATAATTTTCCTTATATCATGGAACTGTTGTGATAAACAGTAAATACTATAAATATAACAGTATATAAATTCAGTTTCATAAACAGGCATAAAAGTGTCTAATGTAGGAAGAGAATAGTGTTAATTTCTGCAAGAAACAGCTCTTTGGGTAACTGAGATGAACTGAGATCCCATCTTTCCTCTGTTCTCTGTCCTCTTCAGAGCCAAGGCTGGAATCTGTCTGGCTTTCACTGAAAGAAACACAAATTCTAAGCAGATTCAAAGGAAGAAGACAATAGGAGGCCAGTGAACCTTTTCAGGAGGTTGAAACAGTGGGCAAAGACAAAAACCTGGGCTCTTCAGCAGACTGCTGGAAACACAGCAAAAACGATTTAGTATTCTTAAGTGGCTTTTTTAATTTAAAAATCAAGTACCAGTGTCAGAGCTAACAAATAAATATCATCTAAATAGCAATTACTTCAATCTGCATTACAAGAGTGGAAGCTGATGGTTCAGACTGCTACTGTACAGTGCAGACACTCTTCAGTTCCATTTGATATTACTCAAACAAAATCCAATTTTCAAGTGCTAAAACACTTACTAACATAACATATTTAAGACTATTTTCTCTTCTGTTTTAAAATGAGAGAAGTGAAAGGGGTAACATAGTCCTGCCACTTCGACATATTAAGGGAAACAATGTTACTCCCTACAAAAGTAAATATAAAACTAATTCTTCAAACTGCCTTATCACATGGCTTCTCAATGACCAGCAAGAAAGGCTTGCAACACCCTAGTATCTGCAAAGATTAATATATTCATGATGTATATTTTTGTTTGCAGATTCCAGCATTCTTCTCTCCAGTATTAGTGCCTTTGAGCTGTTACTATACTCAGAGTTTCAAGGTTAAAGAACTGAGAATACACCCATTTCCTAATATTGCAATGGACATTTTCAGTATTTTTTTAATCTGGTGAGGAATCTCCCAATACATTTTTGCCTCATGTTTCCTTTCATTAAAGAGCTTATTCAGAGACACAGTGTTTTCTTCCCCAAAACTCACAGTGAGCGCTTCTGGTTAAATTCTGCTTAAATCAAACATGGGTCAGAAATTAATTTTCTCCCATTTTTACATGCACATACAAACTCGTCCTTTATTTCAGAAGCTACAAACAAGGTATTTAAAAGGCAAATTGGGTACTGTCATGGCTTTTTTCCCCACCTATAACTCAAATTTTAAATAGCCAGACTACCACAAGGCTAAATTCCTTCATAAATATCGTATGACTTAACCAATGGAGGAAATTTTTCTGTGTTAACCAACTTACACAGTGGAACTCTGATTTACTTTTTTTTCTCTCAAAATGACACAAACTGTGTGGTTTGCAGTGAGTATACTTCATGGCTTCGTAGCCTCATGATAATTTTTCTTTGATTTCACAGCACTAATATCAGTTTGACACTATAGATTAAATTTTTTTGTCCCCCTTCTCCTTCTAAGTTCTCCAAGGAACCCATTTCCTTCTCATCTTTCTCCACAGCAGAACTTAAATTGACTGCAATGGAAGAAGTCAACACTTCAGCCTAATGTTGGTTCTTAAAACATACAAAGCCTAATCATGACTGAATTGAAGGATCTAAACATTCAATTATATCCTAAGTAATTCTCTGGGAAGTATCTCTGGTATCCAGCAAAAGACTTGTTTATATCAGAGCACTGTGAAATTTGGATGTTGGCCAGAGATTTCAGGCTAAGGACCAGACCCATTAGGATTCAAGTCCTTAAATAATAGGGAAATTTTCAGAGTTTAATCCTGATGTGCAGCACAGAGCATGGATTTCATCATCCCTGGGCTGTTTATCTGGGCTGTGGATTGATCAGGCCAAGGAAATATTCATTGATTCACACTGCCTCTGGTGCTTATCAGATCCCATCACCTCTAAAGCAGGGTGCCTCCCTGGGCAAATGAAGTCAGATTAGGGGTAAACAAAGCACATGAAAAGAAAAAGCACCAAGAGCAGTCTGGATTAACTTTATAATATATCACTGATAAGTAATTGATCCTAATAAGAAAGTTACTCTGAAGGAGTTAGGACTTTGGGCACTCTCCCTAAGTGTGTGCAATATCAGTAGAGAGAAAGGCAAATTCCAAGAAAGTAATTAGTTGGAAACAAGATCCTACTGAGATCAGTGGAAATTGCATGTCCAAATGCATTTAAGAGTCTTAAGCTACAACTTTAACTTCTGAATCACAAGAAATAACAAGATATTTCCAAGATATTTCACGTTAACAATTAATTTCTCAGCATATTTATTATTCAGGACACTCGAATGCTTTTTCATCCATAAACAAGTCACATTTTCCTAATTAACCGCAGCTACTTCTCCAAATCTTGTATTTAATGAACACTAGCCTCTTTCAAACATCGATAAAAGATTAATGTTTTGACAAGCATAAGCCATAGATATGTCAAAATGAAGAATGTGCTGTATTTCCACTTTTTTGCTTCATTTCTTGCTAAGCACTTCAGAGTTTATGAATAAATAAACTGGAAAATCGAGTAACTTGCTCTAGTGCAAGATACACCTATGAATAACCTGTTTGTATTAAAATCACTACTTTAAATTGAACAATTGCCATGCTCTGTTTCATTGTCATGTATGAACAAGATCTGTAACAACTTGACAGCACATCTGAGTGCAAACAATAGATATAGCTTTAATTGAAATATTAAAAATACAGACCTCTCACAAAATCAGCTTTGTAACTTGGAACCATGTCAATGACATATTATATCACTGGGATAAAAATGGGCCAGCATTTAAGTGGCTTTCATTCTCACAGCAGCTATATTTCTTACAGTCTTCAAGAAATTCCCCTCCCCATCACAGAGAAGTTGATTCAAGTCCTGAAGCTGAAACACTCATAGGAGATAAGGAATGATGTACTTAAAATCCGAAAAAGTAATAGTCTGGAGTATTTTATATACTCAGGGGTGCTCAGATTTTCTACCAGTAAAAAAAAAGAAAACAAAGCTCAAATGAGTTTGGTTTTCATCTTCCTCTAACAATTTTCCCACTGTTGGATAAGGGTGAGAGAAATTCAGTTTTAAGTAAGGCCGAATGAGAGAATTGAGAATCATTAAGATTGGAAAAGGCCTCAAAGATCATTGAGTCCAACCATCAACCCAACACTGCCAAGTCCACCACTAAACCATGTTCCTAAACAAGACCTTTACAAATATTTTGAGCACTTCCAGGCACCATGACATCACTGCTTCCCTGGGCAGCCTGTCCCAATGCTTGGCCATCCTTTCAGTGATGATTTTTTTCCTAATACAACATCTAAACCTCCCTTACAGTATTTATTAAAATATTTATTAGCCCTGCGTTTATGGTCTCATCTAAAAGAAAGAGAAGTGGGCACCTGATTTACCTGTTACCCAAAGACTCTGAATGTAAAATACATAACCTGTGACCTTACACTCTACTTCAGTAATATCTAAAATTTCTCAGAGTTGCTCTTATAACGCTGAAGCCCAAGACTGAAGTGTGTCCAATGCCTCTCAGTAACTCTCCAGCAACGGAGTGTTTGTATCCCACTTCAGTCAGAACAAAGCCCAAAGCACTAACTTCCACATTTATGGGTCTGCCATGAGGACACCAACCCCTCGAATCTGAGCAAAGCCTTATCCAACAGCAGTTAACACATTGTTGTTTGTAGATTGAAAAAGAAATTTTCTCTGTAATCAAGTTTGCTCTCTGCTAAGCCTCACTTGACAGGCTCAATAATGGAGGAGATGCCTAAAGGTCATGGTGTGGTTTTCTTAGGCATTAATTTTACTTTCAGAATCAAAGGGATGCTCATCTCTAGATCTTTGAACAAACATTGAATATAACTTTAATCTCTACTTCGATTTCATAGTGAGTAAGATAGATCAAAGTCTCCCAGCTGGTTTTTTTCACATTTCCTAGATGCCAGCTAACAAATCATGAGAAACTTTAAACTATCTGGAATAACTTCTGTACCTCAAAATGCTCAGTTTCTAGAACAAGTCATAGGTCTGGTTGGGAGGGACAGGTTTTCTTGAAGTATCTCACAAATTTGCAGTGACTGATCTAGAAAGTCCACAATACTAATCTCCTCTTGAGTCTCCTGGTAAGCATAACTCAAATTAGGACACCAGACTTTAGTGCTTTTGTACCACTTCAGGCAGATAAAAACCCCACTGGCTGAGACTCAGAGATTTCAGTAGACATTATCTTAGTTACTTATGGGGGAGGGAAAAACATAAATAGTTTGGAATAGAGCCAAGAGAGTGCATTTTCCAAGATAGTGAATTTTGAAAGCCTCTAATAAATATCTTAATGAAGTGATATTCCTGCCAATCAGAGGTATTTTTTTTTCTTTGATGTTTTTATTAATATGAAGAGGTCCTCTACACTTTATATAGCCCCAAAGGATGAACCATGTTGAAAGGTTATGATCAGAAGTAGATTTTCATATCATACAGGCATGGAAATTATGTCAAATTTCAGATATCTTTCCTTAATACAGATTATATATCTTGGTTTTATTTCTAAAATCTTGTTTTCTAGTTAACTACTTAAATTAATAGGCACAAAAAAGTACTTTTCATTTTTTCATGGCTGCTGATAAGTTCCTTGTATGGGCAAGAGCCAGGCTGAGGAGTCAAATCTGTTGGTAATTCCCAGCAAAAAAGCAAAAGTTATCCTAGGTATCTGTGGTCCAGTCCACTTCAAAGTGTTCTTTATAAAAAGAACTTAAAATTAGACCTAAAAGATTGCAGACACCAAATTTTAGCGTGGGATTCATATCACCCAACTTTAGACTTCTGGGATGTAACCATCTATGTCTGATCTATATATAATCTCCCTTTTTAGATAATGGAAAGAAAAAGCACTTCTAAAACATTTTTTTTTCTGAACTATTTTAGAAATCCATCTTTAGATGAGATAAAACCTCCCTGGAAGTGCCCACTCCTACTCTACCCCTCTGACAGGAGCTGCGATGACTGCCTTAGATGTAGGCATGTCAACATGGGTATCTAAAAGCCAGCACAAACTCTTTTATCCAGGAAACACTGGTACAAGATTTTGGCTATAGCACAACAGCAGTTATTCACTGAAATAGCAGCAGCAGCTAGAACAGATACTGGCAGTGTTTGCACAATTACAGCAATGATTGCAGAGATCCCAGCCTTTTCAATTTCAAAGAACCCACAAACCTGCAAACTAGCAATAGATCCCACACACACACACACGTAGATAGATAGATAGATAGATAGATAGATAGATAGATAGATAGATATATGCCTATACCTATAAGCCTATATCTGCCTATGCAGAGATGGGGAGCGAGTGCACATGGTTAAAACTCTCTTGGCAACATTTTATGCAAGTTACACAAGTCATAAACCCCTGCATCTGCCATTCTCACAGAAATATATATGTCAGATGGTCCTTCTAACAGTGAAAGAAATGTTTCAGGAAAGCATATGGAGCAACAATAAAGGAGCATTTTAAATTTCATTATAATAGTAGTGTAGTATAATTACACTTAAAACAATCGTGATGTGAAGGAAGAAAACCTTGAAAAAAGAGTCACTAGAAGCAGTTCATAAGGGAAGAGTGAAAGCTTTTCAGCCTAATTTGGCTGAAAGGAAACTGGATTTAAAAATGCATTTAAATATCAGCTTAGGTGCTGAGCATTAGGGCACCCAAGTCTTTTCATAACCTGAGCCTAAACAACGGATTTAGAAATTATTCAATTAATTAATTTCCAACAGTGCTTCTCAGTACACTGTGTTCTGTAATGGAAGCACAGACTGTTTCATTTGAAAAGAACTCAAAAAGAAGTGAAAGAGTATTTAGAGCTAAGGAAACCTACCACACAAGAAAAGTGTCTTCTTTTCAAATTATTAGTGAACAAGAAACATAAAATTAAACCTATTTAGAGCAAACACCACTAGTTCAGGGCATTTCATTCAGCTGGATTTCACAGGGAACCATCAACAATTCAGTACAATTATGTGGTAAACACAAATAAGCCAGAACAGACATTTTTCTTCCTCTGTTTTGCAATCTCTTCAAATACGAATTAAACAATGGGACAATGGTCTAGAAAGGCTTATTTTTTATATTTGAATGTTACAAAGAAAATATTCAGATCCCTATTTCTAAAAAGACAGATGAAAATCTAGGGAATAAGCAAGTTTTTAAGGAGCATTACTAAATTTTCAAAATGTAATTTGTTTAAAAGATTCAGGCTTATATCCCAGAGGGAATCTATTCTGTCCCAGGTTTGGTATAACTTAAATTCCTATCCTGAAAAATCACTCAAATATAGCCATGTTTGCTAGAATTTTTCCCTCATCTCAGAATAGCTGATGGAATGGGATTTATGGAAGGCCTAGTCCTAATCCCACTTTTTTCAATACAAGGAGCCATTTGCTTGACAAAAATAATGTCATTATTAAATGACTAAAGTGTCAGAAAGGCAGAGATAAAAGGAAGAAACAAGTTTTCCTCAGTTCATGCTTACCTTTCTGAGAGACAAACACACAAACCAGCATTTAAAGAACTGGAGACTGAGGAAAGAGAAGAGGCTCTGGGTACCAGGATCCCTACAGACAATTTGGACAGATGTTGTAGGGTTCAGAGGAGTCCAAGGCTGCACTGGCTCCATCATTTATTCCTGCACACTATTGACCTCTTGGAGCCTGATTGCAAGCCTTAGGAATTGTCCATTTGTCCCACAGAAATACATTTCTTCAGGAAATCATTGCCTTTCACTTTTATGCAGGTCAGACACCATATCAACTGCACAAACTGATTTCTAACCTATCAGGCACTTATTTTGTTTTTTGTATATCAATACATGTATAATTACTGTTGGTTGAAGACTTTATTATATAAGCTTTAGAGGGTACCAGATATCTAAACTGTGTCTTTTAATTAAAAGAATCATGTATGATAATCACTTAATCTATTCTAAGCTTCCTGAGATAACAGTCAGGTTTACCTAATCCATATAACTGTCATGTGTTTAATTAACTGATGGTTAATAGGGATTTCTAAAACAGATTAAATCAATAGCATTAAGCAAAAAGACAGATTTCTAATGAGACTCATTGATTTGGTGGTTGATTTTTAATGATTCCAGAATGAGCAAGCAGTGTCTTATAGAAGAGAATTACATCTCAACAGAGCTTTATTACCTTGTTTGAGGAGTGCTATATGCTGCTTTCAGGAAGGAATAATTCATTTGCAGAAGTGCCTCACTGTTTTAATGTGTGACAGTTAAGAATATCATTAACATAGAAATGGTATAAAAACCCAGGAAAATACCTCACTAAGGCTGCTCTTTTAGTTAAGGCATCAAACAAGAGGCTTCAGTCCCACAATCCTGAGCACAAGAATGTCCAAGATGAGGGGACCTTCTGAAGTGACCAGGGAACAGCAAAACTGGGTTCCTAACCCTGTAAATGCCAGGGATCATGGTAATCACACAGCAAACCTGCTCCAATGGACACAGCAGCTTCTACATTTTTGTATCAACTTGTAAATTGACTTTAAACAAGTAGCTGCACCCCTTTGGGATTCCATTCTTCACCTAACACTCATTCTCATAGTCAAATACCTATGATATCTCAGGCTCAATTCCCCACTTGATATTAATTGTCAAATTTATACCCTTCTTTCACAACCAAAAAAATTTCACTCTGTGATGGCTTCACCTTTTCCTGTACAGTCCCTAAGTGAGTTGTATACTGACATTCTCATCTCTACTGTATTCAGCCTTTTATTTTCTTAAGAATCCAAGACTTACTCCTGGCATTTTAAGTTAGAAAAAGCCACTGCCAATCTTGTAATTTACTGATTACTTCTCCTAACTTTCGCCTTGATCCTCCTTACAAAATGACATTATTTAGTTTCAAAACACTTTCTAAAATTCTTTCTCAGGGTGTCACCCCCAAATCCACCTTTTTTTTCCCAGACCAACCTGTCTGAATTCTTTTGCTTTGTAATGGTGTAGAACTTAATATAACGTTTCCTTCATAAGGTAAATAAAAATGGTGAAATCACAGCAAGAGTATTTATATCTATATACATTTGATCTATGATCTAAAATATCTCCAACATTTTCCAAACAAATTCTTTAAGCAGAACTCAAGATACTTTTGCCAGATAAGAATTAGACAGACTTTTTTTTTTTTTTAAACTCATATCTAAGCTTTAGAATCATCGTTACAAAGTGATGAGTAAGTGAAAAACTAAATAGAACCTGGTCCAGCTTCTCACATGACCTTGTGAGTAGATCTGCCATTTTTCCTCTTATTATGTAGGGAAGGAAGAGAGCAAAAATAATTTCACAGTGCTAACACTTGAAAAGTGGTGACCAAATTCAACTTGAAAATGCTTGACCTCAGACCTGTAACAGCCACCAGCACAGAAAGCAGGGAAATGCTGCATTTGATAAGTTGCTCTTAGACTTGGGGTGAAGCACAAAAGATCTACAGCAGCTGAGGTTATCAGATACACAGGATAAAGGCATGGTTAAACTTCCTGACAAATTCCAGCACCAGCAGTTGCACTCTGAGTTTTTAAACGTCCCACTGCTACTTCAAGTAGCTATTGCACCTCTCAGTTGCCTTTCTGGAGTCCTATTGTGCACCATTAAAGAATTACCACCTCAGCAACAGTGCACAAAGTGTGGACTGAAATGATTTCTACACCTTGCATGAAAATCATGCAAGTCCTGGACTTCTGTAAATGGTTTCCAATACAAGTTGACCTATGGCAAGTCTAAACATTGGCTAACCAGGAATATCCTTTTAGGAAAGTAATAAAATACTTTAAAAGCCCTTTCAGGTCACACCATGAGTTGCTACTGCAGAAACATTTTTCATCTACAAAGAACTCCAGTACGAAAAACGAACAAAAGCACTGACAAAAATAGAAGCAGCAAAAGTTGAGAAACGTAAATACATCCAGCAGCAAATGGCTCAGCTTTTGCTGGCTAATCAAAGCCCTGTGAGCTTCAGCATGAGTGTGGTCAATGACAAGCCTATTTGGCCAGGACACTCAAAACATCTCAAAAGACAATGCTGTTCCATTTCATTTACACTTATTTGCTATTCAACAAACCTTCCATTTCTCTGGTTTAAGGATTTTGTATAATGCAGAAGTTTTCCTGGAGTGTGTAGAAGGGACACGATTAGATTTATTTTTTTAATCCCAGAGTCAAATGCTAACCAGTCATGAGTTCAAACAGTTGTTAAGATAATATATGTTCTTTTCTGTCCTTAATTCTCTCATTTCTCTACTATGTCTTGTTATAACAAACAACAATTACCATGTTTTACTTTTATCTGATTTTATGATAAAAGAAGATATATTGTACCATTTTTCATGGTGTATATCTTCAGCAGGAAAAGATCTTATTTTGGGACATAGACTTTTACTGAGATTAATTCCCACAATTAATCTCAATGAATTATATGTTTAATTAGATGCCTATTAATGTTTTATGCCTACAATGAATCATAGAGCTAACTTGAGGAAACCAGAAATGCACTGAATTAAAATAAACGGTTGTTTAAATTGGTATTGTGCATAAATATCAGTAATGAACCAAAAACGTGTTTTTATGCAGGCAATAATGTTCCCTGAGAAACACATTAGGAAATGTCCTTTTAGAGGTATTTGTCACTCCAAACCCTTGTAAAACATGTATTTACTGCAGATGAACCTTTTTAAGCTCCTAATGTTTCCTTTTTCTCCCCTTTGAATTCCCCACTTATGCCAAAGAAGCAATTTAAGCATTTCTAGATGTGCTCTATGGGAATACAGTGAAAATGCCTGCTGTCCTCTCCCCTGTCCTACGATCCACATCTGCTCTTCAGCTTTCATTGGGCATCACAGCCAGGGCTAAACCATGAGACAGGTCAACAAGAGAAGCCAGAACAATTATTGGAGACCCTGACTAGCCCACCATTGACTACACAGAAGGAACAAGTCTGACAAAACCTGGAGACACCTGAACCAGTACTTTGCAGTTTACACTCATGGGTTTCATGAGACTGTTTGCTTTTTCTCGATGTTATTGTCCTAAAGTTGAAATTTTCTGCAGAATTATCACATTTATCAGGCTGGTTTTAATAGTAAAACCCTCGTATTTCAGGCCAGGAAAGCAAAGCTCTTGACACTATACATTAAAAAATAATGCCACACGTCTGACTGCTTTGGCAATGGTCTTAGCACACCAGCTGCTTGCCTCTCCCCCTGCAGATAGAGCTAAACTCATTTTCTGCTACTAGAGGGAAGAGTACTAAGTTTAGCTCCACTAATTGCATTTTAGTCACAAGAATATAGCCCCACACCCCACTTGGAAGGTTTCAAAATCTTTATCATAGCATAAATCTTTCCCTTGGAGAATAGGAAAGAAATTTAAAATACTGTCTCTAATTTCTGCTCACTCCAAGAAGAAAGACATATAGACTAGTATTACCACTTTGAATTTATGGTTTAGATTTAATTCCTCTTGCAGAAAACTGAGCCTATGCACCATGATTTAAGGAATGGAAGTCTTTCCTTTTGTTTCTCCATTGTAACCCTTAGATCTTAATTAATTGCAAAAAGGTATATTTTTCCTATGTTTCCCATTACTTTTCGTCAGACTGGGACCCACAGCTGGTTTTTTTTTATTTTCATAGGTTATCACAACTTTGTATTTGATTTTAATTCATCTTGTGCATTAGAAATATGCACTGATAGCATTTTTAGTTAAATTCAATTAAATTAGGTTTACACTGAATATTTCTAATTTTCTGTCCTGCTGGTGTCCAGACGATGAGCTCATTATACATTTATAAATGTTCTTAATTCTTACATTGTGTATTCTCTACTAAATTTGAAGCCAAAGCAGCCGTAGTAAATAATTCAATATTAGAACCTCAATAAAGGCAAAATTATTTCTTCACATTTTTTAAAAGAATACAAACCCTGTACAAATTCCATGAAAATCTACTTTGACCACTGCATTACTGGAACTTGAAGAATGCTAGAGCAGTTCTGATTTACAGAGGTATTTCTCAAGAGTGCTGTCTAGGTCTGTCATATGGGTGATATGTTTTAGAAATATGCATAGTAAAATTTTGAGGTGAAATTTATCCTCTTAGCATCCTCCCTAAAACTGAAAGTAACAAAATAGAAGAAATTAAATTTAAAAAAAAAAAGAAACAAAAAAAAATCTAAGTGTGACCAGTCTGCAAGCTTTGCTTTAATATTATTAACAGGATATATGAAGTGTGCTGATTAGGACAATATTTTTCCTCCTACGTGGAAGACAGAATGCCAGAAATACAACAAGTGTAAGAAACAGCTTGGCAGAAGCTGTTGGCATTTCAAGAGTACTTGTGGGGGAGAGGAATTTGATAGCTAGATTACAGAAAATAAAGTGACTTTCCACCTAGTGAATGTGCCATTGTCAGGGTTTAATCCCAGATGGCAGTGAAGCACCAGGTGCTGAGATCACTCCACCACCTCTGCTGCCCTGTGGGGTGGGAACCAGAAAGAAAAGGTAAAGATCTCATGGGTTGAGGTAAGGACAGTTTAATAACTGAAACAAAATAGAATATATTCATAATATTATTACTAATAGTCATAAAAAGGAGGGAGAAGTATAAACCCCAAGAGAAAGAAGTGATGCACTGTACAACTGCTCAGCACCCACTGAATGAAGCCCAGCCTGTGCCCAACCAGGAGTCGCTGCCCCCCAGCCTGTTCCCCCAGTTTATAGACTGGGCATGATGTCCCATGGTCTGGGAGATCCCTTTGGCCAGTCTGGGTCACCTGTCCTGGCCATGCTCTCTCCTGGCTTTCTTGCCAGAGCAAGGGAACTGAAAAGTCCTTGACTCCTAGGCAACATCTAAACATCAGTGTGTTATCAACATTATCCTCATGCTCAATCCAAATGGCAGCACTGTACAAGACATGAAGAAAATTAACTCTGTCCCAGCCCAAATCAACCCTACCAACTGGTAATAAAATCCAACCAGTATAGGTACTTTTGTGTATGTTATAAATGTGCAGTAGGTTCATACTGGTGAAGTCAATGGATCTCCTGGCCTTCTAATAAGGTCTTATAATTTGGAAATCAAATTTATTTTTAAAATCAACAGGAATGCTTGTTTTGGAAATCCATGGGGACAGGAAATACGTCAGAACTCAGTCTTAACATCTAGACAATTAAAAGCTTAATTTTTCAAACCTTCTTCTACTGAATATACACAAACAAAATGAATTTCCGAATTTTCTCAAAGTGTTCATATTATGAGTTTCTTCCTCCTACTCTACTCATTACGAGAAGCAAAGCTCTTGCTCTTCTAAAACCAAGTAATAATATGTTTTTTCTTCTATTAGCTAATTCCCTCACTCACAGTCAGTGAGTGATCCAAGTTCAGATCCCACCAACAGCAGCTCTGCTGTTGACTTCATCATAGCCAAGGCTGTGGTCTCAAGGAATATTAAGAATCTGAATGCTAAGTGCTGTCATTGATGCTCTTCCCAGTACTGGAATAGATTGACTTTGATTCTATGCAGAATGCAAAAATCTCCCCACTATAGTCACTGGCCCACATAGAGCTGCTGCATTAATAGCTTTTTTCATATGAAGTGGATTACAAAAGAAAGAAAATTGTCTACAAACTTATCATCAGTATCTGAATGTAGTGAATTATATTTTCATAAGGGAAGTCCATTAGATCTGAGATGTGGTATATTGTAAAGCAAAGCAGCAGGACTCTGCAATATAGACAAATTATAATAGCAAAGGTTGGGCTAAAGAGTAGAAACTTTAACCCAAGCTGGACCAAAAAGACATGTTAAATTTAAATTAAGATTAAGTGGAAGATTGGGATCAGATAGTATTTGATTTAGCTGGAAGGAAGCAAGGTATTTTAAGAACATTTAATAAAATCCAAGAAAAATCAAACTTCTGAGGTGTGGTGAGAAAAATGCATTATGATGACCTGGATGGAGAGGGCTCATTTACTACCAAAGTGCACAAGCAATAAGCCTGTCCATTTAAAAAGTAACAAAATTTTACTTTTGATGCCCTTAAGGACAATATTCATCAGTTCTTGCTTTGGAGATATTTCAAGGGAAGAACAAAACTCTCTCATTTCATAGGTATGATTCATTTAAATGATGTCTTTTAAAACTGTATCACAAAGTGAGCTACAAATGATAACACTCTCCAGAGCTGGACCACTGACTGCCTGCTTGGGGACACATAAAGCAACTTGCAGAGCACAGCTGCTAATTATGTTTTTAATTTGTTCCTTCTTGCTTATTAGAGGATTGGTTTTTTTAAACACAGGCAAAAATAAGGGAAAGAGGGTTTATTATAGAGTGCTAGAGACAACCAACAAAAATAATCTGCCTGCAGATTTTTATATCCTGTTTGCTCTAACATTAGAAGATTCGTAATTTCTTTGCACTCTAAACACTAACCTTAACTGTAAGATAAGTAAAATTCAAAGTAATTGCAACAGTGTTATGGTGTCTGATTAAAACTTTTGGTACCTAGAAATAAAACAGAGTGTTGATTACCTTGTTTTGAGCTGAGTACCTGCATAATCAATACCCAAGGCTCTTTGTTGAACTTGTATTTTGTATAACACAGATATTACTTGACTTTAACCTGTTTTTCGTTTTGTTAGTGGATTTTTTTTCTCTAAAACCACATAGATTTCACTCTGAAATGCAAAAAACTGTTTGGTAAACATTCCAAATTCTTTGTCATACCCGTGTTTCTCTTTAGGGATGCCTACGTCTGGAATCTGATTTAATTAACATAGCATATATCTGATTATATTAAATCATGAATGATTAAAATCCAAACATCAGACATAAATTTTTGTTAACTTTATGTGTTTACATTACATCAGAAGCAGTGCTCTGCTGTAGTCTCAGTGGGCTCTCAAAGGCAGGAGCTGGCTGGCTGCCCATCTCCCCACACAGATCCAGGACATTCTGGGCCCTGTAGCTAAAGAGTTTCATCAAAGGGAAGGGAAGGGCTTGGTTCTGTACAAGGAAAAAAGAGAATGGCTTCAGCTGGAACAAAGTTTCACTGCAAAGCCCCTATCCTGCATAGATTCAATTGATACTTATGCATAAACAAGTAGTTGCTCATATGCATTTCCCCCAGAAGTCAATTTGCTTAAAACGCTGAAGATCGCATTGAGGTTTAGTAGCAATTCCTGCCTGAAAGTCCAAGTTTATAATCAACAAAAAGAGAAATCAGCCCATCCCAATATCCAACAGGTGATTTACACAGCAGCCAGACCAACTCATGCCACTCTGGTGTGGTGACACTCATATTTTGCAATATTTTACCTCCACTCACTGCTTGCTCTCAATATAGCTTAGCACAGATGCCTCACACCATAAATAATTTCAGCCTTCCTGAATGCAGATAACACACAGCACAGATACACGGTGACATTTCATTTTAGGATGCATTTAAGTAATTCAGAAACTTACAACATAAAACTGGAAACATGAAAGCAGTTTTCTCTTTCTAAAAGGGATGTATCCTGGTATGTGGCAAAGGAAAGCAAAACACTTTGCTGGACAGAACAGTATTATAAGATCTTCATGCTAATATTTAAAGAGCACATGGATTGAGACTAGAAAAAAGGAAATTTTGTGAGAAACAACTAATTATAATTTAAAAAAGCATGTATGCTAGCTAACCATCTGTCACCAAGGGTACAAATTTACCTGCTATTAATTTTGGAGATAAACAGAGAGCTGAAATACCAGATTGCACAACTCAGAACAAAATCACTCGCATGCAAAAGGGAGGTGTACGGCCTACAGCATTTAATTCAATGTCTTTCACATAGCTTCAGGGTCAGGAAATTAAAACTGTTCCATAGTTTGCTAGGAATAGGTGTGTCATACACACATGTACAGCTACCTAATGTTTTGATTATCAGCTTGTAACATTTTGTAAGGTAACATTTTAGCCTGATGTTGACCAGCACCTTTGACCACAACTGCTGTGTGCTGGTTACAAGAGATCAGATGGAGCAGCAGAAGTACAGGAGGATCAACAGATAAGGATCTTTGTTTAAACTGATCTTAGTTCCAAGTCTGTAAGGAAATTAACTCAAATCATTCCAGACTAACTGAAAATCAGGATCCACCATATACAGCAAGTTCGTTCTTCTGATGTATTTTCAATCAAATCCAAAAATCAGGCTGACAATATGTCAACAATGTCTTTAAATCCTAACATCAGCTCTACTGAGGAAAGCACACTGCCTTTTACAGCTTTGAGCAAACTCCAGCTCACACTCCTCTGCTGATGCATCCTACCTGGTGTGTGCCCCTTAGAATAGAGTTATCTACTTCTCCATCTGCATGTAGGATAATATTTAAAGCAAAGATTTGGTGGGAGGTGAAAACAAAAAAGCATCAGGAGATTAGCTGAGAAGAGAGCAGGTAAAGCTCTTTCTGCCAAGAGCTGGTATATAATTTACTACCTGTGAACATGCAGAGAAGCCATACAGAAAAATGTACGTGAATAACTGCAATTTTGATTGCATTTTTGTACTGTAGATCTTAAGTTCCTAGGTCCATTAATTTGAAATAAGAAAGTTGCCTAGTTATCAGTGACATTTAAATTCAAAGGAACCTGCAGTGAGGGTGAATGTCTTAGGTGGGACTAGAGAGTTTAACCTATGAATTCACAGTCAGTTGCCTTATTTGTGTTGCTTCAAGTTCTGGGTTTTTCATTTCATAATTCCTTGGATTAGATTATCAAAAGCATCATTTTAATACTCACTTCACACAGCAAAGTGCACTATGAGTAATATCAGAGGCCATTTTGTGCTCTCTAGATATTTATATATACACATTTATATTCCTGAAGACTGTCAAATCTATTTTTCTTTAGTCATAAAAATTCAGCTGTTGTATGTCTGCTTGGTTCCAGATGGATAGGAAGTAACTGAATCACTGGATATTGATTTCTAAGTATTTGGAGTATTACAATGAATAAAATTCTTTTTCTTTACAGAAGTCAGTGTTACACAACCAAAACCAAAAGTATCTTTGCTCAATCTGCAAAATGTTCTATTAAATACAGTGATTTTTTTCAGGTGCAACAAAAATATCAGAAGGTTTTTTTTTTTAGTTTAAATTAAGTGTATTTTGACTAACACAGTACAAGTTATCTGATTTCACATTTCCTTTTTTCCACCACCTTTTCCCACCGTGTTTATTTTTCTTCCACCCTTGCTGTAGGAAAATACCTGAAACTTCCACAGTGAGATGACAGACTGGATTCTATGCTAGGAAAGAGGAAACATCACTTTCAGCCCTATCCAGCACTGCCACAAGACCTGTATCCTTAGCTCTCCAAGAGTTATCTAAGTAGCTTACAGCTCTGTTAGTCCAGAAATAGAAATCAGGAGGATACCCAGTAAAATCACTTGCACAGCTAAGATAAAAATTCAGCTTAGTCTCATGAAAATTCCAGTGAGGGTGGGAAATGCTACTACAGCAATCTATGCAAGGAGAAAAATGAGAACACGGGGGGAAAAGATAATTTTTCTAAAAGAGGTGCAGATTGTAATGCTGTGCTGCTTCTGATTGCCAGAGTGAGCCAGCTGGAAGTGGTGGTTGTGATCCTGTGCATCCCTGAGGAGTGGTATAATATACTCATACAAAAGAACAATATCCTTTGGGAGATCTGTGTATGATACCCACACACAGGAAAGTCAAGAAACTTTAGAGAGGCTTTTTCAGTTTATAAGATAGTTTGGAAAACATTAAAATTTTGAGCTCTAATATTTTATGCATAATGCTTTGCACAGGGACAGCAAACCATTTTACAAGGGGCCTGAATCAGCAAAAATATTCTCACAATTTCTCAGCACTTCAATGACACAGATTCCCTGTGTCAAAGTCTGTTCTCATTTATGAGGATATAAATATAGAGCAACTCTTCTTTGGAGGAGGTGGTGACAGTTTATAAGCTTCATTTCGAGAGGTTCCTTGCAAATTAGTCTAAAACCATTGTATAAATAATGCATTCCTCATTTCTCTGCTTAGTGTATTAATAGAAGAGGATTTCCTGAATGGTAAAAGAATTGCTGTCTGTAGGACTCACATAACTGCACCAAACAACAGCAGAACTGTTACAGTGTGACGTTTCCATGCATTACAAATGTGGTTTATTTCTGACTTCAGAAGATAACACGGTGTTGGCCCTGGATATAAATGGGAAAAACATGAGTTTTTAATTCCTGCATGATGACCCATGTTTCAGTCACACTTTCACTGGACTTACAACTTATCAATGAGTTGGTTAGCCAGGAGTTAGCAGACTGCAATTACTGTGTGAATGGCCTTCTGCTGTCTTATGGCCCAGCAGTGGCTACAAGCCATGGACTGAATAACATTTTTGAGGAAATTCTATGAACTTCAGAGCATCTGAATGATCAATCTCTCACACACATGCAAACACCCACACACTGTCTGTCTCTATTTTTTATCTTGAAAATGAAATGTCAATAAGACATTACTTTTAGCTATTTTTTTTTACGTTCACGGTAGAGTGGTACTAACAGATGATCTCGACATTTCCTATGAGATATTCTTGGCTTCAATAAACATGCACCATCAGGTACCAGCCAGAGTTTTCATTCCTTGAATACCTTGAATTTCATGGCACAACCACCACACTGGACAATTTCAGGTTTTTTTAGCTTGGAATACTGGAATCTAGCCCTTTTGAGCCAGGAAAAATGGGTTTGCATTGGGAAGATTTTATGGTCTAGCCTTAATTTTGAGAACTGCTGTTGGTTCCAGTGAATTAGAGAATGAAGATCTGTTTGGGTGACTTGTGAGAATCTATCTATATTTATCCAAACATTATCATGTTTCTGTAAGGGTCATCCCTTCACAAACATTGGCCCCCTACTGTCCACACCTCATTAGTCCAACCTTGCTCTGAAAACACCAAGAGGAAGTGTTCTTTGAAAAGCTCTTTTGCAGGGAGCTTGTTTCTAGCAAAAATGTTGCTGCTATTAGGTGTTTGAACTTTTTTTTTATAATACTCTAGATTTTGAAATGCAGAGTTCTTTTAAAATGCCATCAGCTTACCTGCCCAGCTGAATCCAGAGGCTCTTCTCCTCTGTGAGAAGTCAAAAAAGGTCAACTGCCTTTGAAGATGCTGGAGGCAAGATCAAAGGCATCTGGAATTAAGCCAGTTCTCAAGTGCGGCACTACTTAACAAAATCAAGTGTACTGCTTATTCTCAGTGTTTGCCTCTCTACAACTGCAGGACTGAGCATTGCTTTGGAATCCACTGGAACTTGAAAATTATTCCTAACCCTAGGGAAACCCAGACATCCTCAAATCATCCCAGCTCCCAGTGTTACAACACTGTAACTCCATCATGCAAGAATCAGGACTTCAGAGCACGAATGTCTAAAGAGTCATTTATATTTTACCTCTGATTTTTAAGACAGAGAACAGTCCTTAGCTTCATCCCCTGGGAGGATTTCAGCCCTCCAAAGCTCCTTCATAGTCCTCATGTTTACCTTCGTATCTTTAAATCTTTTTCATTCAACCCAAAGAGCATGTATTGGCTCCAGAGGAAGCACCAGGAGAGTCTGTTTTCTGTGTGTGATAGGGCTGCCTATTGAGAATAAAACAGGGTATGCCCATATCCTCGTGTCAGCCACGTGGAGGTCTGGGCACAGCATTCTAGGGAGAAGCAGTGCAGGAGGAACTGCACTGGTTCACCCTTTTAGGACTTTTAGGAAGAGTGATGCAGCCAGAGTGAATCCTGATACCTGTGCTCCTGATACCTGTCTGGAGCCCTGCCTTGATGGCTGAGGTGGGATGCATCACATCAGCCATACACAGGCTCTGTGGAGCAAAGACAGCTCCCAAATGGGTTTTAATCCATGTATATCTCCTGTCTACTCCCCACTGGCATGGACAGCTCTCTAAAGTTTATCTCCACCCAGAAGAATTATTTTCTCACTCAAAATAATAGACTTCAAAGCACATATTGGACAAAAGCAAATAATTCTGTAATAATTCCCTTTGAAAATATGACAGATGAACAGAGCATCCCAGGCTGCGTAATTACGTCTTCCTCCTTCTTTCATGATGTTTTCCATATTACATATAATTGAAAATAAGTGGTCTGATCATTTCTGAGCCATGCTGCTCAAAGTTATATTGATTATCAATAATATTAAGGTTCATTTATTACATTATTTCTAGCACAGGTGCCCAGATTGGAAGGCATTGTTACTCTTCTTTAAGCATCTCAGCTGTTTAAAATTGGATGAGCTTGTTACTTTCATGAATGAAAAAAGTTTTCCAATTTTATTTTTTCAGCATTTCTCTTTTTTTGTCTTACCTACTTAAATATTTGTTTCTATTTCACAATGTTCATCTCTCAGTCCAATACACATTAATTTCACTAAACCATGCAGTAAAACAGTTCAGTGTTATGCTAAGCCACCCAAGGTAGCTTAATAGAACTGCCAATGTGACTATTTTAGAATGCAAGATGGTTTGTTTCAAGCAAAAGGGGTAAAAATCCAGGGTGGTGTGCTCTGCACACTGGATTATAAAGAAGTTTGATGAGAGATAATTTTAGACTGTAAGGCCTTACAAGTAACTCACACATTTCAGGTGACCTTATTTGATTTTTTTTTTTTTAATGACAGCTTTTCTTAGAGTAAATATTTTTCCCTTGTAATAATAGATATCTTGCATTAAATGTAGTTTATAAGAAATCAGCAAAACAATTCCATTTAATTGTTTGGTTGTTTCCTAAGTAAAAGTAGAGTAAGGAACAAGAAAGGTTCATTTAATGCTACATATTGTCTATTAACTTTACAAGAGGACAAGCTGTGAACATGCATCAGAGTGGTCATGTGCAGTATTAGGGAAACATGCAGCCATTAATAAAGAATGTACAGAGCACTGAGGGTAAAATAAACCTGGGATTTCTTCTGGGCTGTCACTTCCCAAAAATCATGGCTTTTCTTCTGATAATGGCTCCCCTACAAGATAATCATGCCTTTATTACTGATGTATTTAATTTTCCTTGCACCTCTAGTGTGTTCAAACTGCAGAGATCTCACTGGCTCTGGGTTTCAAGGCCATGGATGCAGGTCAGGGACTGACCCTTACCAACTTTCCCTTCACTGAAAAGGCAAAGCAAGGCAGCACAGCAGAGCCTTCCCCCCAGATACCATCCCCAGTCACCTTGGGAGCTTTAGAAAAGACCACAAACTCAAAGTTTCTTTATTCTAGGCAGTCTGTGGTATCCACTCTGAAATTATGCAAGAAAATGTATCTACAGGTGAGCTGAAATGCAGACTCTCACAGTTTGATATTTCTCAAGTGTTGATTTTTTAGGAACAGCAATTTTAGACAGAGAGCATTAATAACTTTGATATTTATTTAACATTTGGCTAATAAATAACAATCTTTTTTCACAGGGATTAAAAATATTAGAAAATAACTCATTGTGGTTTTCCTACAGAATTAAACTCAGAGTGCCAGACTCCATCATTTCTAATCTTTCCAAAATATGTATTAAGGTTATTCACTTAAGTCTACTGCACATGGCTAACATTAAGGGAAAAGTCTCTCTTGAAAAGACTTCAAAAATTTTTAAATTTTATCAGAATAGCCAAAACACATGTTCTAAGTTTATGAACATTTTTGCCTCAAGCAACAAAGTGAGAAGATCAGTCAAGAAATTACTTTTATACTTACTTGATTTTAAAATTTCATATTTGATTGAAACTTTTAGCACAGGAGCTGATGTAAGATTGGATAGGCACATATTCTGAATAAGATCTCAGGTGAAAAATAAGTATTTATGGGAAATACAGCAAATTGTCAAGTCTCTCAAAGGAGCAGCTCAGCAGACACATTTCCTTTCTCCTTCACATGTGCATCTCATACACCTTGCTTATCCCTTAACTGAGTTCTGCTCTGACACATCAGAGTAGTTTTGACAGTAACATAATTTAATTTTTCACATGCAAATGGTTCATCTGAAATCACTGGAGGCTCACATGGCTGTAAAACTAGAACTGGTCACTCGTTCTGGTCACTCTTAGGGCATTCCCAAGGAACTCTTAGTTGAGTTAGGAAGATTTTCTTTAGTGTTTTTAATATTCCTTTGACATCTCTTTGACTGACAATCACAGTAAAAAATGGGACACCAACATATATCAGTATATGTCAAAAATGTATTGTAAATGTATTGTACTTGCTAAGGGAAGGGAGGCAATGATAAAATGAGCTGTGTAGGTGAATTGAACTGTTCCAGGGAGATAAAAAAGAGAACATGGTCACAACAGATGGAATTAGAAATGGTCATAAAAAGAAGAACCATGCAGGAAGAGGAGGAAAATTTCAAAACTAACAACTGAAAGGTTTTTTCCCACCTGATTTCTTACTATTTTTTTTCTATGGGAACATAAAGAACGAAGACCTTAGTATGACTAAAAAGTAGATCTTTGCTATAAATCTCTGATCAACATGCTATAAAATACACAGTTTTGTGGAAGAAGAATAAAGTCTCAAAACAAAAATGACATGAGGTAACTACAAGATGCAGGATGAAACAGAAGCTAAGGGAAGTGGAAGTCTGACATTCATGAGAACAGTGAACTGCTCCCGAGTTCCCAGGCTTTGGTGGCAGCCAGTGTCAGAGCCATGATTTACTTCACCTGCATTTCAGATTGGTAGAAGCTTCACATGATTGGTGAAGCTTCCCATGTCGTGGGATTAAGTGTGTTTCAGCATCTGTTTTCTGGGATTTCCCAAATTTCTGTCACATCAACCCATCTCCTACTAATCTCTCGGTCAGCATCAATTTCTGCATGATAAAAGTCTACCCTCTGGTGTAAGTTTTACATTTTTCCTTGCCTGACATGAAGGTAATTCACTTTCTTCAATGCTAAAATGGTAATCCAAAATATTTATCTCAGAGTGATTTATAAAACATTGTTATGGATGCTATGATTTGTGGTACAGTACTGCTGGTGTGGTGCCCAGAAATTAGGGTTCAGTTATGCTATAACATGCACAAACACAGCAAGACAGGATCCCTACTGACAGAGAAAATATCAGTTTTAAGGCAGCCTTGAGACTTCATTAATGCAGACAAATGCCCTGAGAATCAGTGATAGGACATATCTTACAAATGAAAAGTATAATTCAAATAATAATATAACCAAAGGAAGATATTTAATAAACTAATTAAGGGTAATGTAAGAGCCATGCAAGACTTTTCTCTTTTGCAGCACAAAAAGCTTCTTCCTATGCCATTTCCATAAGTCTTACTGCAGCATTTTGAACACTGTATTTCATCTTGGGCTTCATTCAAGGTGTTTTGTGAAAGTATATTCCTCTAGAAAGACTGTTTTACATTTTATGCCTTTTATTCTTCCAGAAGAGCTAATCAATGTTTATTATGAACCTTTGGAGTATGCAAATAAACAGAATTAGATTCTCATTTCCTCTCCTTTGGAATACACATTTCTAAACTACCTAAAGACAGACTTGTAAGGATTTTTCTTTTTTACATCCCCAGTGAGGTTTGTCAGGGTTTCCATGTGATCAGTTAGCTCTGCATCAGTGTTAAGGCCCATTCCCTTTCCAGAAGCTGAGCTGTAAGGACAGTACCCTCACTGCCAAAGTAGTGACATTCTGCAGGGTCTTCTTAAAAAACAACATATGCACCCATGAGGGCAATGTGGGATTTAGGAGCCCAGCAAACTTCCAGATGAGCACAGCTGAGGGGATCTATCAGTATGCAAGGAGCAGCAGTGCAGCACTGACTGCAGAGAGCAGGGTGTCCCTACCTGGAGGGAGGAAGGTGAGAGCAGCACTGTGTGCCTCATTCCCTGGGTGGGCTCAGGAAGCAGCTGCTGGCCTGCACTGATGCAATCTCAGCCCTGAATCCAATGTTAGTTTTATTTATACAGCTGCTGTGCCTCTTTCCCTCCTCTCTGCCTTGTTCTTTTTTTCTTCTTTTAATAGAGAAGAAATCTTGTTACTGAATTGTCAGCAGCGTGTCTGCTTGGGAGAACGTCTGCCTCCAAGTTCTTCGTCTTTTCTTCTCCAATAGAACCAATCTTACTGGGGAGGAATTGAGTTTCTCTGGCAATTAGTGGTATTTGAAACATCCTCAAATTTTAATTAATAATACACCACTGCTTTGTAGACAGGCATAGTTTTGAGATGAAGATGCAGAGGGCTGCTAATTTCTAAATAGTTGATTGGTTTCTTAGACCCTGCTTGTCCCCAGAGTAGCACACACTGTAACAGATCTACACTGAAATCTTCAACCAGAAAAATAAATAATAATAAAACCCCTCCAAAACCCTAATAAAAAACCCCTTCACAATAGCAAATCTAAGTGTATGCCAGTGATTTCTAACCTTGCTACAGGGAAAAATTAAAATATATTATAGGTATGATGTGCCAGTCTTTGGTTCATTCACATTTGAATTCAGACAAATTGAGAATGAATTGCTTATATTTTTACCATAGTACCTTGCTCATAGATACAATACAAAAATTCATTTAAAAAATATTTGTATTATGGGAACTATAACTCTTCATCACTATGCAGTAAGTTTCCAGTCATATTAATTATGTACCCAAGGTAATAATATACTTGGTGCAACTTTTTGTTCAGTCAACAGTGTCTTGTAAGTAGCATATGCACTGTAAAAACAGGCTCCAAGAGGACTTCTACAAACTCAGTTCCCTGTTTTTATGGAGATTTATCAATATGAGCCCACTTTAGCTCTAGGCACAGAACACGGAAAAACCCTCTGTGCTGCAAGGGCTTTGGGGTTACAAAGTCAAGCACACATGAGTTAGGAAATGCTGTCCCCAAAGTGGCCAGCATAACCTCATTTTGACTTTCTTTTGCTTGGGTATTCAGAAACAGCAGTGCTGAGGGCCACAGAAAAGCCCATGAGGACATGGAGGATCCTGGACTCACTCTAAGGTTTGAGCAAGGCTCAGTAAATAAAATCTGAAGAGATCTGGCTCCGGGTGGCCTGGGACATCCAGCCTGCTGGAGGCTCCTGCCAAGCCTTTTCCCCAGAGCAGATGATGCTGCTCAGGGGTGAGCATTGCTCAATTAAGCACAGAGGCCTCTCCTTGCTCCTGCCCTGGCTCTGAGACCAGGCTGGTGCCTCTGGAGGATGGGGAGCACAGATGGGGACAGGCTGCATCTGCCAGGGCCACTGCCCTCCCTGCTGCCCCAGCACCGAGGGACACAGGGCAGCCTGGCTCTCCAGTATGGCAGGGACTCAGCAGTGACAGCTCAGCTCAGCCTGGCTCTCCAGGATGGCAGGGACTCACCTGTGACAGCCCAGCTCAGCCTGGCTCTCCAGGATGGCAGGGACTCAGCAGTGACAGCCCAGCTCAGCCTGGCTCTCCAGGATGGCAGGGACTCACCTGTGACAGCCCAGCTCAGCCTGGCTCTCCAGGATGGCAGGGACTCACCTGTGACAGCCCAGCTCAGCCTGGCTCTCCAGCATGGCACAGACTCAGGAGTGACAGTCCAGCTCAGCCTGGCTCCCCAGGATGGCAGGGACTCAGCTGTGACAGTCCAGCTCCCTGCCACAGCACGGATGTCACAAGAGACCGCGTTTGGCAGAAGCTGCTGCCAGGGAAAAGTGGCCAAGGAGTAACCAAGCATGGAAGTTGCTACACTGGGGATGTGAAGTGTGACACAGGACATAGCTGAGTGCCAGGATCTTGATCCAGCATCAAAACAACTCAGTGTGAATTATCCTGAAGTTTGTGATCAGAGTAATTCATGCTTAAACTCTATGGTTTCTACTCCCTCTCCTCCATTCTCAGCTTTCTGCTTTATTCCATTCTAGTTTCTCTATCCAGCTACTGCCTTGTGATCAGATTCCTCGTAATTCATGCTTAAACTCTATGGTTTCTACTCCCTCTCCTCCATTCTCAGCTTTCTGCTTTATTCCATTCTAGTTTCTCTATCCAGCTACTGCCTGGATGATTCTCTGATCTGTGGTTTCTAGGTACAGCTATTCTCTCTCACCAGCCTTCAGTTTTACTATCTTCCACACAACCAAGTCTCTTTCCATTATTTTCTCCCACTGACACCTCATTTCACATTACATAAAGCAGGGGAACCTTGTCCCCTGCTCCTGGTGCTTTGGGCTGGAACAAGGTCTGTGTAGTCTGCTTGAACACTAGTATGTACCAATTGTACTAGAATCATACTTCAACAAAATTAAACAATTTTTCTCCTCTAATGAAGACAGGGGAAGGTACCTCTCAGCCATCAGAGGAATACTTTAGCTAAGTTTCTAGTGCCTACTTAAATATATAGGTCCTAACTGGTCTCAATCTGTATATCCAAGGAGCAGAAAAACATATTTTCTGCTAAATTCATTCCCAGAAATAGCTGAATCATTCTGGTTGACACAGAAAAAATACAGCCTTGGGCAGATACCTGACAATGCAATTTTTGTACTGAGTGACAAGTTTAAAAAAGGTAAGAAATGCTGATAACAAGTTCTTGTGATGGGATGCATTGGACAGAGACACATATGAGCTTTGCTAACAATATTAACAGACTATACCAACAGAATTATTTATTGCAGAGCAGAAGATTTTTCAGATATCAGCAACTTGCAAAGACTGTCCTCTACCTAAATATCCATCAGCCCTAAGACTACAGAGTCAACATAACCTGAGCCCTCGGTTTGTATGGGTGATTCTCTCCATGAAGGCAGCAATAAAGCCACAAAGTACTTCCATTTCCCAAGTAACTTACCTTATGACATTTTCCTTATAACATCTCTTATAATTATCAACTCCTCATTTCAAAACATTACCTAAGGGCAAGGACAAATGGAAAAAGAAAGAAGAAATATGTGCTGACTTTGATGTTGTTGTCCCTCTGGTTCCCACTAATATTTTGGAGGAAAACATCTTTGAAAACTAGGCAGAGAGAAAGAGTGAGAAAGGCACACAGAGAGGAAAGCTCATATTCCAAAGGAGCCAGAAGGCACCAGATAAAAGCTGATAAAAAGTAGGTCAGCTAATGATTCACAGCATCCAGTGCTCACAGAACCCAGCTAACAACAGCAGGGAACATGCAAATGCAGAAGATAATGTCAAGTTCTTCAATACAGAGGAAATGGATATAATGGAAACAATTGGGTCTGCCCACATCTGGATATGGAAACTGCAGACATTTAGAGTGGAGCTCCACTGATGATACTTATTTAGCATCCACTGGAAACTCAAAAGTCTACGTTTGAACACCCATCTCTGCTGGATACTGAGACTGATGATGTGAGGACCGTGAATACTCATGTTTTCTATTAAAGGGTTTTTTATTTTATTTACCCCGTCCCCCCACCCCCCCACCCCCCCCCCCTTTTTTTTTCCTGACATCACTCAGGGCTATCCAATTGGGGCAAAGCTCTCAAAAATAAAAAAATAATTTGGTAACATCAGCTTTAACAATAACAAATCTCAGATAACTGTTGGATGGCTTATCAATCTGACACGACAAAAGTTCACCCAATCATGGAAACAACTTCTTTGGAAGTTAGATAGTCAATGCAGAAAACAGAGGACAAGGAGAAAGGTAACTCATTAGGTGAAGATCCATTATGTGTTTATAGGCACCCTTAAAACTGCTGACAAAGCCTTCCACAGGGGAAAAACATGCACATTTATAAATGAAGCCTCTTGCAGCCTCTTTCTACAATGAGCTTATTAAGAAGCTTGTGTTACCTAACAGGAATGCACAGCAATTTCAGTGTGGGACTCCAGTGTTAGAAAGTGAAATCTCATCAGCATAAACAAAGGTGGCCTGAAAGTACAGAATTCCTCAGACTTGCCAGCCAGCGATGCTGGCGCACAAGCTCATGGATATTCTTCCCCTTCACTTTTTGTGACTGTGTAATAACCCTGCGACAACTGCTTAGAACCAAAAAGGGAGAAATTTATTTATCTTTTAACATCCTTTGCCAGCCTGAAAGCAGGAGAGCCAGCTCCCTGTGCCTTGCAAAGGCTGCATGGACCATGAGCTGGGATCTGCAGCAGCACGGATTGCAGAGCTCTTTTTGCACAGAGAATGAAGCCTGTGACATTTATTGCTGTAACAGCCCTTCTGTGCCAAATCAGTCACTCTATTTTTCAGACAGAGTGTATATTTATATGAATTACAATCAGCTCTCCAGGAATAAAGAGGTTTCATCAGAAAACCCGCTACCATTTATTTGTAATTCCAGGATACCAAGCCCTAATCAACTCTGGGTCAGAGGCTTCATCTTTTGTGAAGTGACATCAGTTGACAACGGCTGAAAACTTGGCCTGTTATCTCAGAGGTCAATGTTCCTAAAATAATTGTCATGTTTCAAAAAATGTGAATTTATGGTCAGTTTTTTTTGACAGATTCTATAAACAAAAATAAAAGCCCTAAAATAGAGCTCAGACCTAGTTGGTTTATATAATAAAATCCAGGCACTAAATCTCTAACAGCTTAAAAAAACCCTGATCTAAAAGGTTGTTATTTTAACAAAATATATGATAAAAATTTAATGCTAATCCTGTTGAAATTGTATTCAGAAGATAAAAGGAGTACTTTAAAACCCACATATTCACTTTTCCTTTTGAATTATTTACACACAAACAAACAATTTACTTTTTTTAAAAGAACAAAAGTCCTCAAAAGAAAAAAATATAATTAAGTATTATGTTCTTATCATTTTAATTGATGCCCCTCAAAGGTTTAAATTTATTTGGCAAGAAAAAAGTTTCAATTGTTCATTCCAATTCAGGACCAAGAATATTATAAAATTTATTGGGAAATTAAAAATTAATTTTGTGCCAAGATCTATTTAACTTAAGGTTATTGGGATATTCTTTTTGAATATTTATTCCCTGAGGATTCACTGTCCCAGATTGATTCTTATTAATTAATCTTCACTGATTTCACTGTGCAATTTTCAAAGGAGAATTTGATTTTTATTTCTTTAAAATGTCTGCATTTGCCATTAATATTTCTGAGCCCTTAGATTAACTTTATTTTCTTAAAAATGGCTACCCTAAAAGAGGAGGCCAAAACCCCAACCCTCTGGCAAAACATGCTTTTTATTCCTGCATAGAGGAAAGACACCTTAGTTCAGAATTCTGTATTCACAGCAAATGACAATCTAATCTTTGCTTAGGATGTGACTAAAATAAATATTATAATAGAACATATTGATGTATTTTTTTTATCAGTACAACTTTTTAAAATCATGATTAATAGAAATTTCAGCTGGAAGAATGTGTTTTATTTTCTTCTTTCGATCAGAGATGCTGTTTTCTCAAAATCCTTTTCAAAGAGCTGAGCGTGAGATCCCTGTGACATGAGCAATAACTCTTTGCTACACATCAGCTTTACATCAGGGCATCACATTTTGCTCAGAAATCTGTAACACACATCCATGGGCCCCTCAGTCTCAGCGAGTGAGGCTGCACATCACTCCTGGGAGCCCTTCCTGAGCCCCGATTTGCTCGACCCCGGTCACGTCTGGGCGTTGTTGGCAGCTGGAGAGCAGTGGCTCTGCTCCCCTTTGGCCACTGCTGCCAAAGCCAGCAGGGAGCTGACAGCCCCTGCAGCACTCAGAGGATGCTGAGGTGGTTAAACTCTAACCTGGCCCTGAGAGGAGGGTGTTGCTTTCACCAGGGTAGGAGTGTTGACTGACACATTGCATGGGACAGGTATCAGTGTCTGGCCAGGAGATCTCATTGCCGTGGCAAAGGAACATTCCAAAAGCCAGGATCTTTTAGAAATCAGCTTGCTGGCAAAGCCTCAGCAATTGCTGTGGCCATTACATATCGAGTTTGTCATCCTGTGACAGTTCATTAGCTGGGCTAATTGTGCTGTGTCAGCTAAGGCAGGTGGCCAAGTCACCTTTCCTCCCTCACCCCAGAGAGAGCAGCCTCTCCTCTGAGGGATGGATGCTGCAGCTGGGGAGAAAGCAAAAGCTCAGCAAAGCACCATGGCTTGTCCCCTCCCTCCTTCCCAGAGAGCTCACAGGATACATCATTGTTTTGTGCACATTTCAAGAGTTTATTCCCTTACAGTGAACAGGTCTGTACCTTTTAAAGTTGCAAAGGTAGTAGTGCTGTTTTCTGATTGCTCAAGAAATATGAACAGCTTTGTAATGATCCTTCTTAACATAAAGAAATAAAAACCACATTCATGCTAGTCCAAGTACATCAATAAGAAATATGAATTTTAATTTGTTTAACAAGTGAACAGACAAGGAAGATGCTGCATAAGCATGCACAGCTCCCCACTATAATTCAGATGTTTCATCTAGGCTATAGTGAATTACTTTGATCTGGGTATTTCTGCTGCATTAAATCCCTGGTCTGAACTATTAATTGTGTTAATTTAAGAGCTGTTTATAGATATACAGAAATCTCATGAAAAGATTCTGTTTGTTTGATGGTTTAATTTTTCAGGATTACAACCTCAGGAAATCAGACTGATAGTTATATCCATCTGCTGGTTTTACTGTGTTTGCTGCTGCAGCACTATCAAACAGAAATACAATGCTATGAATTCCCTTTGATTCACACCTACCTTACAGTTCCTTTACAAAAATATGCAGATGATAGTTCAATTTCAATCCATTGTAAACATTTGACAAATTGTTGATTGCCCAGACTAAAATTCAGATAGTGATGTCACATCAGTTTCATTTGTACTTTATACCTGAAAAGAAAAAACCAAAACTATGTATTTTTACATGTGTGTTTTTTACTGACACTGTGTGTTCATCACAAGCTTTTGCTTTATAAGAGAGGACAGAAGCAGAACTGAAATGAATGACAAATGCTCTAACTCACACATGTTCAACACCATCTTTCCATGCCTCTGCTTCTACAACCTGAAAATCCATTCAGTGCAAGAAAAAACAGAGGAACAAGGAAGATAAGACTCCTGAGGAATACTGAGTCTCAGGATCAAAGTAAAAACAGAGGTTGAATGCAGAAAATGTGCCAGTCTACATCTATTTGGTAAGCAAACAAAAATTAACATCCAATAGCACTACTCCAGAAAAAGTACTTATGATCCCGCTAGTTTCATCTTTAAAATGAAACAGTAGTTACTGTATCAGACAGCAAAAAGATGAAAAAGCCCTGCAGAAAAAGATACAGAAATAGGAAATAATAAAACAGCATTAAAACACTTGAAATTGTATTCCTTTGCAGTTTAAACCACTGTGCATCCACTAGAAGGCAACTGCTAAATACTGTTTGTGCTTTAAGAAAATCAAATTGCTCAGTTTTCACTAAACTTTTCCAGTTTTGCAGAAAAAAAAAGCTCTGGTCTTCTATGGATGTACCTTGGAGCTACAGCAGAATGATTAATGGATAATATTAGTACAGTTATTGGCTTAGATCTACAAAACACTGTGCAATTCCTAATATGTGATAAGTGTAACCAATTTATGTTATGTTCAAATACACTCAGAGAATCAGGGAGTTCTCAGCATCTTATTGGAAAAATCATGCAAGTGTTATAGAAACAAGTCCAGAAAACTGGAAAGTAAAACAGGTGACTTTGGTTAAACTCTATCAAAAATTGTCTGCAAAATAAGATCTTGAGCCCACCTGTGTAGATGAACTGTAGCTATAGAAGACTTAAAAAACATCTATTATTCATTTAATTCAGCATATTAATAAAGGAACTTAGAGGTTTCAGGTATAATGTATAAACACTAGGAATTATGCACTCTGCACTCTTGGGGAAGGAGGGTTTATTTGCTTTGTTTTTAACAGTGCTGACAGAAGGCATGGCACTATTACAGTCACATTTGGTAAGGATGCAGGTTTCCTTCCTCTTTATTCAAGGTCAGTGCTCTAACCTTCAATTTTCTATACACTTTAACCTTTCAACTCTTCAACAAAACTGCAAGCAAGCTGGAAATACAAAGTCCTTATTAGAAAAAGTAGGTCAACATCACATTTCCTTCATCAAAACTGTCAAAAACATAATCTCTCTTCCCCCATCCCCAGACCACAGACAGGCAGAAATTGGGAGAAGAGAAGAATCACTCTGTACACAGCCTATTTATGGTATTCCCTGGTTTAGTGTCCCTGCTGTAGGTGGGATTTTGGACAAGATGGGCTAAAAGAACAATTCTTGTAAAGGCTTTCTTGAGGGTCACACTCCTACATTTATAGCATCAGTAAAAGTCACTTTCCTCTCTGCCTTTCTCAGCCACACGCTCAAAAAGGGTTGAGGGTCAAACAAACAAATATCTTATTCTATAATCCCAATATTCAGGCACAACCAGCAAAATTATCTCAAGAATTGCTGCTATTCACTGCATGCTACTATTATTGGAATGTCTATCCAGAATGCAGCAGACAGTTTTCAGCAGGAAATTTACTTGTGACTTGGAGCAGGCGGAAGCTGTGAACGCTTTTGTCCTGACACTGAGGCCAAGCTCTGCTGGGAGAGTGGTGACTGAGCTGGGCTTGCTGCCACATTAGGGGAAGTCACAAAAACTCTCAGAATTTCAGAGGCTTTATACCTTTACCTCCAAAATTACTGTGTGGAGACATCAAATACGTGCAACCTGTGATTCTCCTGATCCACACACCTACTTGGGAGTTAGATCATGAAATAATTACGTATCCACAAATTAAACAAATCGGATTTGCAGAACCAAGTGTTGAGCTGTACACTTCCCCATGCATTAAACCACCATCACATATGTTGACTTCTCAAGTGTAAATGGAAATAAAGTATCCCAACAAATGCATACATGAATTGTCTTATTGAACTTGATTAGTCTCCACCATAACTGCAGAACAGAAGGAATTAAACAAGACCTGGAGTTTCTCCCAATTGTTCCAGAGGGGAAAAAAATTAATTCCCCAGTTCTTTTCTCTTGCTACATGGAACTTTGAATGTTGCATATTCTGGGACAGCTATAAGGCAGTGTGAGCAGGAGTAACTTGTGCCCTAGGCTTTCAGGGGTCCAGCAGTAAACCACAGACAAATTATACATCATGTGTTCATCGCAGAGGAATTGGTCTAAATGACCTTTAAAATCCCTTCCAACAAAAACTAGCCTTTAATTCTATGATTCGTGTTAATATCAAAGCTTTTCCAGCCAGCATTTTGGACTAAAGTGGTCTGTGCAGTCCTCAGAGAAAGCAGAAGGTTCCTCATTTTGCCCAGGTCCAATATTTGCATCTCAATAGGGGTGTGTGTACTTGGCATTTAGATATAATTTTGTATATTCAAGTCTGAAACATCAAGCCATTTTTATTCTTGTTCTTTCAATTTTTTATTTTTTAATTGTGAGACCAGCCAGCATTCACGAACTGTTTTTATAAGAACAGCTAGAGGCAGCTTTCCACAGTGGCCCTGGTTCTGACCAGCTCTGTTGGTGCTGCTGCATCAAAGAACCACAAAGAACCAAAGAACACTTCCATTGAGTCCTGGGCTGCTGGGTGCTGAGGGAAAGCACCATGCTTGAAATCAGGCAGGTATTGCTGCCATCTGAACTCTTTGGTATGAGGCTACCCCTGACATCAGCACAGCGCTGACCTAAAATTTCCTGGCTTCATCTTCCTGGCCCCTCATGCAGTCCATCCTTTGCATTCTTTACAGTGTGAGTTCCTTAAACTATTTGGAGGCATATGGCTTCAGCTCCTATTCATATTTTCACAGTCAGTCACTTTTCATTCTGGTAACCTTGCCAAAAGCAGATTTTGTCAGGTGAAGTAATTTCCATCACATTAGAGAGATTATCTTAGCTGATGTGAGCTGTACACAAGAGGCTCAAACAAGCACTGGTTGGCTTGTCTGACAAATGTAGGCTTAAATCCTTTCCTTCAGCTGGGTACAGGAGCAAAAGAGTGCCAGCTACTCACAGAACATGCAATGAGGCAATCAATTAAATCAAACACAGCTTGGGGCAGAATAAAGACACTGAAAGGTTAATAATATTTTTTTTTTTTTGTACTATGTGATGTATAAATCAAACTCTCAGTTAAATTTCAGAGAGAGGAATTTTTTTTTCTGTAATGGCTTATGAAAATGTGTTGTATGACTGACTTGCTTTCAGTGACAATGGTGTCACAGCAGATCCAGCCTCTCTTATTTGAAAATGCAAACGTTCTCTTGAACAGCATCTCTGAAGTCAACGTCACCAAACAGCAAGAAAACAAAGCTAAAAAACTCCCCACTGCCTCCACTTATTCTCTTCCAGTCTCTTCCCAGGTTTCAAAATATGAAAGAATAGAAGATACAATATCTGACTTTAGTGTCACTCTATCTATCAGCTAAAACAATATGAATCAGGACATTTATTTTGAAAGCACCATTCCTGGACTGTGGCAGTATCTGCTGTCTATTGATCTCATTTGAAAACATGAAGTGTCCTAAAGTATTCTGGCATCAGTAATAAAAATCCACTGTGTGGGCAATAATATATGAAACCACATAAAGGCACCTCCCGTTCAGTCTTGATTTTACAGGAATTTCAATCTAATATCCAGTTACAATTAAATCTTGCTCATTTTACAACCCTGGCTGTCAAAACATGCTAAATTTGCCATTTCATAAGGTTCTGAAATTAATCCAGGTGAGACTCAGTAGTCAAATTGGTTTTGCATTGTGATTTTATGTTTGTGCAATCTCCAAACTCGTCAGAACTCAGTGTCCTTGAAATTCATTGTGCTGAAATCAAAGTTAGGGGGAATTCAGAATCACCTTAGAGTTTTGCACAGCTCTGTCCTTTGCATATCTTTTTTATATAGACTCAAGTAAGCTACAAGTTTCAAATTTTTGCACAATATTTCTTTAGCCAGTATTATAAAAAGAAAATAAAAGAGTGGGTAATTTTTTGCTTTTGTTTGCTTATGTTCATCTGTGATTCTTTCAGCTTGGCCAAGTGATATACAAGGCAGCCACTCAAGCATTTCTCAGCTCCTAGACAGTGCTATAGGAGGATTAAGGGTTTAAGAACTGAATTTAACAAAGCACACATGACAATCTTCTGTGGGCAGCTGACTCCTATAAGCTGCTTCTATCACTTCCAATACTGCCATGTGGTGACCAGGTGGAAAAATTGGCTGGCCCCACAGGGAGACAGCCTCAGGCTGAATCCTGGCATGTGTCTGTGCTGCTTTTTGGGAAATGGCCATTACTGGCATTGTCCAGCTGGCACAGGAGGCTCCATCAGCTGGATGCTCACCTGGGATCAGTGTTTTGCTCTGGACAGGAGCCTGATGTTTCTTCCATTCCTGTCATTACAATCAGACCTCCCTACTCAAGCACTGTATGAAGTTGGTGCCTGGAAATTAAGCTGTTCATCCTAAATATTTCCATATCTAAGGCATCTTTTTGCCTTGTTCTAGAGAATCATTTGCTTGCCATCAGCCACAATCCCAAGGAAAAAGCTGTCTGACCAGGTACATGGAGTGATAAAGGGGAAAGGCTACTTCTACTTTCTTATCTTTCATACCTGAGGCAGGAGTGACAATTAGGGCACTTTGCTTTGGGAATTTTGGTAAATAAATGTCTCCAAACAAAAAAGTTGAAACCCATATTTGGAACATCTTCTTGTGGCCCACTGAAAAACTATTCATAAAAATCCTTCTTTGGCACAAAAAAAAAGAGGTGTTACTTTATTTCTCTAAATTTCATATTTTTTTTAAAAAAATCATTTTCATATCCTAACATAGCTACTACATAGTTACAACTTTGCTTTGCTAAATGCACCTGGACCCTAAGGGGGCAGCTGTGCCACAATCAAATCACCAAAACAATATACTAGGGACATATATTTTTGTGGTTTCATGATACTTCCGTTTTTATCTTCTATCTCATTTTCAGTTTTTTCTTTTTATTTTCTGAATTCAGAGCAGCTGATGCAACTATTTAATTCTTTCCTATGCATCTATTCCATAGGGATTTTCAGGGCATATAAGCAATTAGCTGTGCTGCTTATGAATGGTTATTTCTTATTTGGAAGAGGTTTCTACCCACAATTTATTCCAAGCCATTTGTCATACGCTTGCCCTCATGATTATGTAATTGCAGTATGCTAATGCCTTCTTGTTCTACAGACTAACAATATTTCCCACCTTTTGCTCCTAAATCATGCTTATGACCATCACTTAAAGGGAATGGTATTTTTAATGAGAAAACCTACTATTCTTTAATTGCTACAACTATGATAATTATATTAAATGTGTCTAAATGAAGACAATAAGTGTTTGGGAGGTAAATACGCCATCATATTTACAGCAGTTTTACTCCAGGAATGGGTTAAAGATGTGATTCATATCTTGTACATATTGGAATCCAAATCTCTGGCCAGATTTGCATTTTTGTAAAATACATCCAAACACAAACAGGATGAACACGCTTCAAATGGAAGGAGAAGCCATTTTAAGTAGCTCTGAATCCCTCTATTTTTCCTCCCTTACTGGCATGCCACCTTCTGAATCTTAATCTCTGACTACTGCACAGTTGTTTCCTCTGGCAGTGGCTGTAGCTGTTGGGAATTAAGGCTCTGATCCTTCAAAGAATTACATGTATATAAATGGCCAGTCTGTGCTACAGCAGGGTAAGGTGGTCTGCAAAGTTAAACCTTTGCAAGGGTTTTCAGGCTTGGGGTGTGAACCCTGACAGCAAATACTCAACATGTCCAGCAGTGCTGGCTTTAGGGATTTATTGTGTTGGTGCAGAGAATCCTGCCAGGTTCCACCAACCCTCCACCTCCTGCCTTCCACTCCACAGCCACAATCACCACTGCAGCTCCCAGGGCAGGGGGCTGCTTTTGCATCAGAGTCCTGTTAGGGCTGGTAAAGAAAGGAGAAGGCTGAATGTGGAAATCAGCCCTCACTTTCCATAAGTTAATGAGGAAGGCTCAAGAACAGCCAGATTTCTATTAATCACACAAACTCACATTACACATCTGCTGCACTGCAGAAAACCAGAAGAGAACTGGTTTGTAAAATGTCCATGGGTAGGGGAGAGGTCTTCATTCCCAATTCACCTTCCGTAGTGTAGCACACAGCTGAGATGGAAAAACTGATCATTTTAGGGAAAAATGAACACTTTTTTCTGCAAAAAGATGGTAAGAAGCCGCCCACAACTGAAGTGGTACCCCTGGTCATGTACTGATAACTCAGGAACCCCTTTGGCTCCTACAAGCAGGGCCTGAATCAGGTCAGAGACTTGGGTGGCTTGGAAAATCTAGGGATTGCCACCAAAGCTGGAACAGAGACAGGGAATTACATTGTTCATGCTCCAGAGAGGCATTGCTCATGGGGCTTGCTCAGAACACCCTTTCCACAAGGCTGACCCACATACGGGCCCTATACATTCATGCTGTTATTGTATGTTCAATTTTGCTTTTTAATAGTGGAACACAAGTGTCTACAGGAGTGTGTCTTCACACATGAAGGACTTTTGCTGTTTAACATGAATTACCCCCTATGCTGGGCATTGATTACTGCATCACAACAGCACATGAGGACATGACCTTGTGAGGACAGTCAGTTCTGAATGGAAGGTTTCTGAAGGCACTTTTTGTACTAAAAATTTACTGTAGTTTAGTTTTTTCTGTCTCCCACCAATGTACCCAACCAAGTCTTAGTGATTACAATGCATTCTCCCACTTTACTCCACAGAATTTTTTCTAGCATAACCTTAGCTGGAACTATTCCTCCTTCCCCCAACTTTTATTCCTAATTTAATTTTCACACTTGGCTGATCTCCCTGCGCATTTGTGTATTACCAAGAATTTCTCAACTATTCTCATATGAACTGGTTTTATTACATTTTTGCATCTTTTCATATTTTTTAAAGCAGATACCGCTGCAGCATAGGAAAGGGACTATAAAGTCTGCAAACTGCAATTCAAATTTAGAATGAAAGGTTTTCAGTTCTTTTCAGATGTATACTGTGGGCTTTTGCCTTATAGCAAGTCCATCAATTAACTTTTTCATTTTAGATGCTGCTCCCTGCTCCTGGGCACTTCCCACATGAACAGCTCAGAGATGGGACCCCCCAGCAGTGCCCACCAGGCTGTGGAACAAATCCTGACTCATGACTGGGGTTCACCAGCCGCACTTTTCTTCCCACACATGTTCTTCCTTTACTTTTATTGAGAAATTATTTTTTAGTTATTTCTCCTAAACGTGAATATGCACATAGAACATACTTGGGACGCCTTACGGCATGGTGGGAAAAGATGTAGAAGTGCAATCTATGTATCTGGGGCTCCCCTTGAACCCTGAGTCCTCTCCTGCCCTCATCCATTCCTTGAGATAACAAGTGCTGCTGACATATGTTCATTCTCCTGTCCCACCTAAAAAGGGCATACATTGCATTTCTAAGGATCCATCTCGTTCTTTTCCTCAATAAAACTGCAGAGACTCAGGCTGGATCTTATTTAAATCTTATCTTTCACAACAGCCTGAGTGATTACTTAATTGTTTGCACCTGTTATTTGAGAGCTCCTGTCTCATTCTGTTAATTAGCTATATTTAAAGCTCCATGAAGTTAGTGGTTTTTTTGGTTTTTTTTTTTTTTTTCCAAGGGATTTAAAGCAATTGTCCAATAGAGAGTTCACATAATTTTGGTCCCTCTTTCCAAATGTGTTGAATGCTATTTGATTTTGCATTCTTGTCAGACTCATGTGTTCTTAACATTTTGTAGTGGGCATGGAAACACCTAATTTTACCCAGGGGTTGTTGGAATAATTATTTTTCTCTGTTTACACAAATCTTTTAAAGGTTAATAATTATATATATTGTGTTGCCCTTCAGATTTATATCAGACCCAGACTTCCTAACAGATTAAATAGCAGTTGTTGACCTTTAGTTTGATGCACCAATTTGATGACTTGAGAAATCCTGATACAACTTATTTTTGTTTGAGATGGGAGACTCTGCTTCAGTGTGCAAACTCCAGTTTGAGCTTACATCTTCACTGTCTTCTACCTTCCTATTGATACCCCATGCTAAACAAAAGAATATCTCTCCATTTTTATTATGGTTTATTTCAGGTCTAAGACTGCCAAGAAAGAGCTAAGGGTAAAGCATATTTAAATTCTGATATTTTAGAAGAGGGACTTAAAAACAACTGGCTTGAGGGGAAATGTAGCTACAGTGAGGCTGCTCTCTGAATCTTTCCATAAAATGAGGTTTACAATAGGCAGGTTTCTCACCCCTTCTCAGCCCTTTTATGGCAGAAGACCAGAACAGAAGAGAGCAGAAAGTTGACTGTAAAAGAAACTATGCAAGAAAGAAGGAAAGGAAAAACCTCAGCTCTTATGAAAAGGTGCTGCAGGCAAAAAAAAAAAAAAAAAAAAAAAAAGAGAAAAGTACTTTGTTTTGTCTGACTTTTTCTAGATAAAGCAAAGCATAAATCAGCTTTTGAAATCTTTACAAAGCCAATATGGCTATGATTTCCCATGTTGTATCCTTAATGAATAGTAGTACATAGAACAGATTGCTCAAACAATTGGAGCTTTAGCAAAAGCTTTATGATTCCTGATTTCATCACTGCTCAGGAAAATAGTTAGACACATACATAAGCCCCATAGCACCTTTTAATTGGGCTCTAATTCAACTCCTTGTTTAAGTGCTATTCTGAAAGAAGGATTCTATGGGAAGAACCAAGGATCTGGAAACAACAATGGTCTAAAGATTAGTATTCTGCCCACTAAGCACATTGAGCAAACCTTTGTTCTAGCAGTGAGCAGCACTTTTTTGTGCTTGTTAGGAAATATATCACATCTTAAAACCTTTTAATAATAAGTCCAAATAGAGATACTGTCATGACAGGTTACCTTTACCCTCCCAATCCTCACAGAACATTCTCTGAACCCTGCATATATGTAAATAATTCACAGAAGATGTGTCAACAGGCAGTAGAAGACACATGACATTTTTATGGCATACTGCAAATAGCATCCTGTGGCAACATGTAAGTGCAGAAACACTCAACACCTTTGCTCTCTTCACGAGTGAAAGACATCTCTGAAATCTGTATGTTTTTCTCTGCTCTTTAGTCCCAAGCCTGTGGCTACGTGAGAGGAATCTGGGCTGGGATTATTTAGTGCAGCATTCGTGCAATGGTTGAGGAGACCTCAGCTACTGTGGCATTTAATCTCTTTCTGGAAAATATTTAACAAATGCAGCAGATTGCCTTCCTGTGAACGGAAAACAAAGATTTATTTCTTCCATGGAATTGGTAGGTAACACTTTTCAAAGCTGAATAGCTTTGAAAACCTTTTTGTGAAATGGGCCTGCAAGCTCTGTACATGCATAGACACTGCACAGACTCTGAGATGCCATCACAACAATTCCTTTCATGTTTAATAAACCTATCTAATCATGGGTGGCAAAAGCATTTTTAATGGTTTCTAAAATTCACTTTAAAGAATGTAAAACTAGACATTTTTGAAGTTTTTGCTCTTCTACCTTCTATTAATGCGTGCAATTTCCTTGCTGTGTCTTAAAAGATGCAATAAAGAGACTGTAAACCCTTAAAGGGTTGTTCTTCACAACATAAAATGCAGAAATTGAGATACAAGACTGCTGTCCAAAACTCATGACTTTTCTCTTGTTCAGAACAAGTGGCAACACTAACCAGTAATAAAAAGAAAGAAAATATAAAGACCAAAGAAAATGGAAATATGACCCATTCTAGATAGCAAATGATACGCCTCTCAAATTTTAAAGCACTCTTAAAACTGTTTCCATGGGAACAGAAATTTGGCATAGTTATGAAAACTGTTGGGAGGCAGCTTCTACCAAGGCAGATGGATAATGTGTAACAAGGGAGTCTAAGAAGGGAGGTAGGAAGTACAAACCCTTAAACCTTGATAATGGGGCCAAATGGGCTTAATCACAGGGCACACCTCCAAAAAATGTCATCACCACTGCTAACAGTGACAATACCTTCAAAACCAGGGGGAATCACTCCTGACTAGGTGGAATATAAAAGGCTGCATACACCTTTCAGCAGTGCTGTTTTGGGTACAGAGAAAAAAAAAAGATTGAATGGCTGTGGCCAGCAAATGTGGGAATTAATGCTAGGTTGTTTAAGGGGAAGAAAATATTTGAAATGTTTGGCTCCAAAATGTATGCAGCTAGTAATTCCAAAGAGGCTCCTGGATGGCTCCAGCCTGAAAAACTGAATTTTCCATTAAGATTTTTAGGGTAGAACAGAGGTAGGGAAAGTTTCCAAGAGAACACAAGCTCTATAAAATACTTCTGTCATCCCACAGTACAAATCAAAAACCTATTCCCTAAAACATATTGCACTGGACAGCTGAAACCAAGCCATCTTTTGTCATTAATCAGTTTATTAATTTTATTTCTCCACCCTGAATCCCTCTCAACTTCTACAGTCTTTGAGCACCTTATCATGGCTAACATTCACATGAAGACCTTGTCTGGAATCATTTCCTGCCCACACCAGAGAGCTCTTCATTAGTGCCTCAACCTACTGCGTGTTAAAGCTGGAATCCTTTTTCTAGTAGCAATGGAAATATAATTTAAATTCAGGCAACAAAAGAAAATACTATGACTACAATGCTGGAGGAAGATTTCTTCCTGATTCCAATAGTAACCAGGAAGTCACATGAAGATTTATTACATGCCTAGTTTGTTGATAATAATTGTAAGAAACCCAGAGACACACGTGGCCACCATGGGGTTCCCAAACTGGGAAAAGCCATCAGTCCTGATTCTCTGATGCTCAGTCACACTCACTTTTATGGATGGGAAGTAACACACAACAAATCTCAATATTTTTTTCAGGTCTGTTCCACATTTACATAACAGATGTAAAGCGATCCGATGATGTTAGGTCAGAAAATAATAAAAAGTCTCTGAAAACATTTGAACAAAATCTGTAGACACATGATGCTATATTTAACACTGAAAGGTTGCTGTGATAATGATAATAGTGGAAATCTTGCAAGTTCTAGTAGTGTGAAAAAAAATTGCACTAAGTCAAGTATTTCTTTTGGAAGAACCAACACAAAAATGCTGCACAACAGTAAACACTTAAGGCTCTAACACAGCACATACCTAGATAACATTATGTGGCTGCTGAATGAGCAATATTTCACATCCAGAATAAGAATTACAGGAATAAAGATTGCACCACATCAAATATTATCTTTGATCTAAACAGAACCTGAAAATTACATTAAGCTCTTGTGCTTCCTTCATCCTGGTAGCATCTGAGGGATCACCCTCATTACCTACAAGAGGATTTTGCCCACTTCTCTGAGTACCAGGATTATAAAGGTTCCCTTTTGAGTTCTGAAAGTCTTGTATCCATCATCAACATTTCATAATGAAAATTCAGTTCAAACTTTAGTCATAATGAGAGTACTATCTCTCCATAACATTGTCATTTATTTTGACTGACATTTCATTTAGGATTCAAACTAGCTGCTGCTTGTCATGTCAGATAATTGTATTTTTCTTCAGCCACCTGAGCACAATTATCTCAGGGAAAAAAAAAAAAAAAAAAAACAACAAAACAATATAGAAGTCCAAAAGCCATCAACCTTCCATGTGTCCCAGAAAAACAGCACAGGGCATGAAAACACAGGTTGTGTTATATCTCAAATGCCTTTATTTATTATGCATAAAGAAGTCTGGACTCTTGTCAGATTAGACAGAATAAGACCTTGCTGAATGAAATCTACTTGGGGCATGTCAGAAATCAGGCAGGCAATTTTATATGCAGCTACTTTGTTTATGATCCAGTATGAAAAAATTAAGAAAAAGAAAAAAGAGGTGTGGATCAATAATGGCCCTTCATAATCTCTCTGATAGTCTAATCCAAATTACTCCCAGATGAGGAATAATTTAACTTTTGAGGACTGGACTCTTGGCGAATGACATTTCTACCACTCTTAGAAAAAGGGCAGCTATCCTTAGCCCTAAATCAAAAGGTCTTTTCAACCAACTGGAAAAACTTTCCTGTTCTTTATGTTTCATGGCAGTTTAGGCTGGCTGCTTTGCTTTATTAACTTGATAAATAACTGCTGAAAATTTTGGCATTTTTTTCAATGCAAGGAAATAATAGAGGCCGGACACATGAAGAAGGACGATTGTCTGTATCCAGATAATGCAACACCTCACATTTTAGGACTTTTCCTACTAAAATAAAATCCACATCCATAGTCTGGCTCTGGGAACTGTGAATTTTTCAATGAAACTTCAACAAAAGAGATATTTACAAATCCTCTTTCTTAAACCTAACAGCCTACCTTGGGCTGCATGCAGGCGCTGCTCAGGATCCTGACTCCAAAATCCTCTCTCCAGAAGAATAATTTTCCTAAAACTGCTCTTTGTTTGCTTGTTTTGTTTAAGGAGTAGAAGGATCAATCCTTTTATTTTCAAGCAGAGCTGGAATCAGTAGAAATGCCTGTGATTATCTTCCACTAAGCATCTTTCTGGATGGAGCACTGAGTCAGGGGGTGGGAATTGAGGTCTCTTTTCCTCCTCAGCTTGAAGGAATCTACATTTTCCTCTCTTCAGTGCCAGAAGAATTCCCTAATCATCCCATGTGTACATGGATGCAGCAAGACAGCTCTGTCTGGTTGAGCAGTACATGGTTACCATCTGCTGACAAGAAGCACAGTCCTCATGTGTGGTTTGTTCCTCCAGCCACGACCTCTTCTTTCCTGGCTTCCCCTCCAGAGCTCCCATGGCTCTGTGAAATTCTAAAAAGCAGGGGAGGAAGAGAAATGAGCCATGAGATTCTCCACTCTTTCTTTAGGAAAAAAATAAAACAATGGGAGATCTAACATATGTGGCCAAAGTGTGTGTTGGGTATAAGCCATAAGTTTGTTCCAAATTTGGGTTTCACCAAGGATATGTGGTCCTTTGGCTGTTTCACAAAATTACTGCTGAAATCTTAAATGAGAGTTGGAATGTGACTGCAGAGCAAATTTTCAAAATAACTGTTGTTGTGTCAGGTAAAACTAAATGTCTGGCATCAATTTGAAATGGAGATCAGGTTCCTGACTCTCACAGGCAGTTTTAAAATCTTTTCCCAATATGATCTATAGCACCAGCTCACAGACCCAAACTGGAGACGTAATTAGTTTTAGGTGACACATGCTCCATTACAATCACTTTCAGAAAAATAAAATGTGGTGCAACCTTTCAAGGTAACACAAAGAAAATGTTTCACAATCACTTTTTAAAGAATGCTGTAAAAAACCATGATCTCAGCTGGCTTAAACTGGCAGAAGCAGAGGCAATGCAGTTGTGCTGATTGACAGCACCTGAGCACCATGTCTTGGATATTAAATTTTAGTGGTAGTTGTTAGACAGATAAAGAGAAAATAAAAATCCCAATAAAATACATATTTTCAAAACATAACCAATTGATATTAGAATATAATTTATTTTGTGCATGTCCTGCATATTGTGGTTACAAACCAGGTCAGGTGTATTCATTATACAGAGCTAGATGTGTGGAAAAACCTAAAGGCATGCTTGGGAAGGAGTTGGGGTTTTTTTTTAAGCTATCATTAGGTTTTGAAGAATCCACATTTTATTTTCTTGCATCCTTTTTCAGCAGAATCATTTATAAATGCCATCAAGTTACCAGACCATATTACTTTGTCTTTTTGATAATGAAAGCACAACACGCTGGGAAATACCCGATAGCAGATTAGCTCTTAGGGTTGGTGATTATACCACTAGCAAAAAACCCCTACATATTAATTAAAATTATTGAAAGAATCTCTAAATCATGTGTTACTGAATGCAATATCCTGTGCTGTTTACAGCCTTCAAACACGACCACCCAGGCAGGAATCATATGTTTTCAGATAATCACTGCAGAAAATTCTAAAGAGCCCCTGATGCTTTTTGGAGTATACTGGCAGCTACAGACCTGTGAAAAAAAAAAAAAAAAAAACAAAACCAAAACCAAAAAACCCATGACAACACTCCTAGTTGAATTCTCAGTTCTTATATTAACCTCCCTACCTCCCTGTTTCACAAAATTGAGCCCCTTGGGTCAAAGCCCAGCACAGATGCCTGGGACTGCAGGGAGCTTCTTGCTTGTGCATTGCTGAGAGCTCCTCAGATACAGCACAATGTGGAGAGGACAGAGAGGGAGGCAGGAAGAATGAAAGAAAGGAAAAAAGGAAGGAAGAAAAGAAAAAATTACACACACTAGATAAAAACTCTGTGTTTGCTAAGGTTGAAGCAATTTAAATTGATTACACATCAGGTAGGGATGTCTGTAAAATTCACAATTCCAAACAAACATGGATAAAATAGTTTGTAGTAAATCCAACTGGGAAATTAGCAATCGACCACTTGCTGGTCTATAAAATCAGTTTAATATGGACTACAATAAGTGAACACTCTCAATAACTAAACCTAGGTAGTAGAGGGCTCATCTTCAGGCCTATGTATTTATATTTGATAATGAATTTCAGTAATCTTTCTTTAGTTGAAACCTCCAGTGACCTGCAAGATTTCTGTAATATATTTCTGCCTTAACAACAGTGCTTGGGATTTAATTTGCATTTTTTAATAATTTATTTTTCCCAAACTGTACCTGTAAAATTTTAAGCTGAAGAAAGGAATGAAGGCACAGAATGGTTGGTTTATGAGAGAAAAAACATACTGTCTTCTATGAGCACAAAAAGGCTGCCCTGCTCCTGCTGCCCACCCTGGCAAGGCTGCCAGCACAGCCCAGTGTGACAGCATGCTGTGAGCTGTACCCAGCTGAGAGGGTGAGACAGCAGCCTGCCATCCCCTGGAGAATAATGAATACTGTCCTGATAAATATATCCAGGCATATGCTGCTTTCTGAAAAACAGGGAAGAGGAATGCCTGTAAGAAAGGCTTTGTTATTGTTGGTTTTAATATTTTTAATGCCACAGTCTTCCAGGCAGGCTGCATTATCTCAGCAGGATCACTAAGAGAACTGATATCACTAGTGACTCTCATATTCTAGCTAAAAAGAATGAGATTCAGCTGCACTCACAGAAAAACAAACCCAGAAAGCCAATCACAAAGAAAACTCCTACATGTGATGTTATGGTTCCTGTGAGACCACCTGGCAAAGGAAAATGGAGAGCAAGGAATGCACCACTTCATCAAATACTCATTGCATATTGACATAGGGGAAAGTCTCTCTAAACAGGTAGCTATTCAATGATACCAAACTATGCAGACATTCTCCAGTGCTGGAAAGTGTTTGCCTCATCCCTCTTCATGATTGTTCTTATTTATTGTAAGGCTGTATTCCTATCAGGGTTAAGCTTCGTAGTACTGCTAAAGATGAACCTAAAATAAAGTAAAATGAGAATTTAATGCCAGAGCTTTGAAGGATCTTGACCACATCCACAGACACATGGGGCTTTACTGGTCTGTAACCTTCTTTTCTGGAGAGCTTAATGCAAAGTGTAGGATCAAGGGCCACACAAATCCAGCCTGTCAGTGTTTCCCTATCAGAAGTGATGATAATAGATCTAATATTAATAATACTGGTAGATAATGGGATGGCCCAGCCTGTTATCAGCCTGGAGCCCTCTTTCAAATCTTATCCTGCTGGGCTGCTGCAATATTTTCCCTACTTTACAGATATAGAAACATCTGATACAGAAGTCCAAAGATATGACAAGCCAAAAGTCAATTCAGAGGAAAGGAGGGAAAGAACCCAAAAAACCCAAACCCCCACAAAAACCCAAAAAAAACCCCCAAAAAAACCCCAAAAAACCAACAAAACAAAAAATCACCAAACCAACCAAACAAAAAACCCCAAAACAAAACACCAACCACTCAACCACCTTTGGAACAAGCTGATTTCTCAAACATGCACCCACAAATCAAGTCTAAGTTCACACCAAAGGCTTAGAGTCTCTAGAATAATTCAAGTTTCTCTGACCTAGACACTCTGAGCAATTTTCCCCAAGAATGAATCTGCTCTGCACTGGACAGGGGTCTCTGGGAAAAGCAGCCCCACACTACCAGCAGGTACAGGATCCATGAAGCTGCAGCTCTCGCTGTGGGCACGGCTGGGGTCAGGCTGGGGAGGGGTCAGGCACCCTGGGGTGTAGAGTGCAGCATCCTGATGGTGTTTCCTTTGTAGGCAATCCAGAGTGCAGCATCCTGATGGTGTTTCCTTTATGGAGAACCCAGAGTGCAGCATTCTGACAGAGTTTCCATTATGGGAAATCCATCCAAGCTCTACCCCCCTTCTACAGACTTGGGTTTTGTCACCTGGGCTGAGGTGGAAATCCAGTTCAGATACTGGTTCTCAACCCAAAGTCTACAAACTGTCTTCCCACTCTGCGCTATAAAAGTTTAACCTTGTATCAAATTCGATGCAAAACCTCCTAGAATAAAACTTAAAAAAAAAAAAAAACCCTTAAAATTTGAAGGACTTTCTTAGTTACTAAATTAAAATGGAATAATTTCAGAAATAAGGCAAAATTAGTCTTCTCTACTCTTTGTAGTTTGGCTTTAGGTCCTTTTTCCAGTCTGATCCATCTGCTCTCACGAGAAAGAGGATTGATTTGCACAACTCTAGTTTGATATCAGTACACACTTTACTTTCTAACAATTAACAATACTTTTCTTTTTAGCTTTGTATATTAGCACACATATCTTCTTCAATTAAACAGCCTTTTATTTTAAATGAGAGCACTGGTTCCCACTGAGCTCTGGAAGAATCTGAGCTCAGTGTCCAAAAGCTTAAAATATGACATTTCTGCCAAGTGGAAAGGGAAGCTGTTTTTTCCACCTTGGTAAAAGCTTCAGGTACCTATTATAAGGTATCTACAGCTATAAATTTGACTTAGGAGCAGCTTGTTAAAACCAGAGAAGGATATTCTTCAACTATTTTTCAGTCTGGAGGCAGTTCAGTGGAAGAGAAAGATCCATCAGCTCAGCTGCTGCCTGCTGCCTTCAGAAGAAATTCTGAAATGATTCTTCCAAACAAAAAAACACCAACTTTCCCAAGAGATCTGCTGCTTCAGCTGAAGGAGTTGAGAATTCCTCTCCCAAACACAAAACCCAAAATCAAACAGGGAGGAGCTTCCCATTTCATCCTTTTCTTAACCAGAAAAGTCAGAGCAGAAAAATCCCAATCTGATGCTCTTTCTTGGTTTTTCCTGGAATGACATTTTTCTGCTGCATATTCTGCTGCACTGATTACATTGAAACTGTTTATATTGCAGTTAAAAAAGTATGACAAACGTGGATATTTTTCGGCTGATTGTTCGGGCAGTAATAAAATCCTTTTGACAAAGATTGTGTTGGGGCAAAAAAAATTAAAATGGTCTTCCTGCCAGTCTCATATCCAGTCAAAGATAACCATTGGAGAACAAGAATTGAATGGCAAGGGCGTAACAGATAATTAGTGTTTTCTAGTTCATTACTGTGTATTTGTAACACAAATATATGTATCTTCAACAGGGCTCACACTTATTATTCTTTTTAGTAGCATTATCATTATTAATAATTTCATAATAACAAAAAGTTATTACTGTCCCTTATCAGACTGCCCTTACCTGCCTTTATATGCAGCAGCTTTGATAGAATATTCTGGTCCCAGTATAACAGAATATTTTGACATGAGACTTCAGTTTTTGGAAACTATTTTTTTGAATGAAGTGGGATTGAAATTCCAGAAAAACAAGTTCTTCAAGAAATTCCTGCAGTTTTGCAGCATTTTATTTCTTTTACAGAATATGGCATCTAGACTAAGTGTAGGACTTTGTGTATGAAGCCACGACAGATTTGGAAATCAGCAGTGCCATCCTTACAGCACCACAGCCACTTTACCAATTTTTCCTCTGTCAAACAAAATCATTGGAGATTGGATCAATAGTTCCATACCTGCTTACTAAAAGCTGTAGGACAGATATGCTTATCTACACACTCCTCTAATAATACTGTAAATATATTCTGTTGTTCTTGGAAACATTTTTGAAACGGCATTCAATAGGACCAAGGAATCCTATCAATTACTGAAGTGATAGTATAAAACTAGCAGTAGATAAATTAATTCTTCTAATTAATTACCATGTAATGAAATGCAGATAGGAGATTGGAATCAGAGTCAAGAGACAGCTGTGGATTAAAGGTCTGTTAAGATTATTCTGTACTTGGCCCATCCACTCTGCAACCTCTGCACCTCCATAGCTGCAATCTCCAGAGGTGCTTAACATGCACATAAATGCATCCTCAGTCTCCTTCTGGAGCTGCATGCAGACTTTTGGAAAGATGATGGAATAAGTGAAGAACTCTTTTCTCCATATGCAGCACAGCTGATGTGGATCCATAGGAAGCTCTGATTGCAATGGACAAATGGGACAACACCCATAGCAAGCATCTGAAACATTCTGCACATAAACCATTGCCTCTAATGGGCACAGCTTTGGTCCCTGGCAAAAGCCCTTCTTACAGGATGCCTTTCACATATTTTTGTCCTATACCCACTGCTAGAACATTCTACATCAATGTCACCAAATTATTTCCAAATTATGTTTCCAATTAGAAAATTCTTAAAAATTGTGTTTTGTTTTGGTTTAACTTTCAAAGAATTGATAGACGTAGAAGACAGACATAAAAAAAAATCTGAGAAGCCAATGTCCCATGTCCCTCATTCCCTTCTGCTTCTCTTGCCTTGAAAACAAAAAAGTGTTAAAAACACTTTACAATAGAATTTTTTTTCATGTCACATGAGACCCCTAAAAGGGAGGGAAAGAAAACCATAATTTTCCTCCTTCATTTTCCACATAATGTAGCTAGATACTCATTTTGGTTTAAATGCTGCACCTACTAAGGAGGTATTTTATATCAAGGGAACAAGGAAATAAAAAAGACCTTACCTCTTCAAAGGTATTATATATATTATATATTATATATATATAATATATTTCAAAAGTATATTAATGTAAATATTTCTGCCATATATTATAATGGGCATAAGCAAAATAAAGAGGACAGGCACAAAAACCAGTAAAGCAGAGCATATATCTACCCAGAGATATATCTGATATAATACCTGATATTGGAAGAATACAGCTCTAGACCAGCACTGAAATTGATTGAGTGATGTTATCTGAAACCAGGATTAGCAAAAGGGGAAAGAAAATGAGGATATATAGGGGAATGACCCATAATATCTATCTTGTGGGTCGCCATTCCCATCAATCATCTCTGCTATGATTACACATTGCTGGAGAGAAATTGGGCTGAAATGTTAATGATCTCATGATTTACATTCTGCCAGAATCCTTTCACTTTCCTGTGCAGCCTCAGAAATAGCTCACAAGCTCCAGAGTTCAGAAAAAGCAGGATGAGGGGAAATCACAACCATATTTCATAACTCAGGTCGTTACTGTTTGTTCCTGTAGCAGCAGCAAAAGAGGCTTCCTCTGCTGAGCACACCATAATAACTGCTAAAATGTTTCAAAGACTTCAAATGTCTTGGGGTCATCATTTCAGTTCCTTCCAGAATATAAAAACTGCCACAGTAGTAGTCAAGTTTTGGAGGGGTTGGTTGTTTGGTTTTGTTTGTTTTTTTAAAGAAAAAAAAACCCAAACAAACAACCCAACAAAAAAACCCCAAAACCAAAAACCAGCATAAAAGTTGTCTTACAAGGAAAATTTTAAGTTTAGCCAATCCGATTAATTTTAGGTTGAAAAACAGAACTATGTTATTTTTCATTCTAGTTAAACAAGATATTCAATTATTTCTAATTACCAGTTAACCCTGACTCCAAGAACTGTTGAACTACCACCAGAGCTGTTCAAATTTGCCAAAAAAGCCTCTACTAGGGCAGCTTCTCTCTGGGAACACACACTCCTTCACGCTGAATTTTTTTGCAATCTGTGTCAACTGCTAAAATTCAATTTTGAAAAAAAAAATCTTAAAAAACCAACCAAACCAAAACATTTAAAATATCAGATTGTTTCTTTTTTTCCTTGCTGAAAGGAGTCAACTATTTCCTATCATAACAATATCTTGGGATATGCTCCATGTCCCAACATCCCCATATGTGAGACAATAGTTTTGCTGTTGAACAAGGGAAGCTTGTTCAGTGTGCTAATTAGAGGAACAGTTGTTTTGTGTAGTATATTTTATACCTGGAATAATTTTTATGAATATTTGAAAAAGGAATCTCCAGTAGTTTTTTTTCTTCTGAAAGTGTCATCTTGGGATACAGAGAAGCACCTTAGGAAGGTGAGCACAATAATGACAAAGTGAGAAAGATGGATTGGAGAAAGGCATTGGAGAGACAGAACAAAGAAAAAGAGGGATGAGGAGAAGGCCAGGGAACATCACAAGAGGAAAAGCAGCATGGGGGAAAACTGCAGCACAAAGTGCATAAAGGAGAATGAAAGAACAAACAACAGAATATACTGAGGAACTTAAAATTGAATTAAAATACAGAATAATGAGGAAAGAAGAGAATATCAACATCTAGAGAAGGGCTAGGGTTTAAAACTAGAGATAGGAAAGAATAATGGAAGATATTTTGTAAGTTCTCTCTTCTACCTTTCCTCACTTGGGATGGGAATATAATTGTCTTAGAACTCCTGATAACCCAGCACGACCTGTACCCCTCACCATCACTGAAGAATCCCTATTAAATATGTGTTCTAATAAATTTTACTATCTTCTAAAACAACATTGCTTCTTATATCTCATAAATGTCTCAGGCCAGCAGCTGGTCAAGACTAATTTCCCACAGATGCTGAAAATATTTTCCCACTTTAACTTCCTTCTCCTCCCCCTTTTCTTCTTCACTGCAACAAATGAAGCCACTGAACCCAAAAATAATGTTCCACATTTGGAGAGCAGTTGGTCAGAGGCTCTTTACCATGAGGGAAAATAAAATGAACAAAGTTTCTGTGTGCAGCCGGGAGGAAGTCAAATAGAAAGCACGTGTCTTTGCCACTTCTTGAAAGGAAGGCAGAAAATATACTTGAGCCTTTTTAGGTGGCTCTAATACCACGTGCAAAATATAGAAATTAAAACCTAGTTGTACATTTTGATCAGACACAGATTCTCAGCTCAGTCTTTGTTAAAGAAGAAAGTCTACAAAACACTGGGATGCCTTTGATATATTTAAATAAATACCAAAACAAAGAAATTAGTAAGATTTATTCTAGAAGTAGGATTTGTGTTGAAGCGAGGAAAACAAAAACAAAAGAAAAAAACCCCAAGAACTGAACAAACAAAAAAAGCAGCCAATCTAAAATCATATACAAGAATGAATCACCTGCTTTTATTAAAAACAAAATTTGCCCCACTAAAAATACTCTTTCACATTGACTAATCAACATTTTCCAACAAAACTACACACTAGAAAATAAATAGAAATAATGGCAAGGCATTTTACATTCCCAATGTGTCTGTAATTACCTAAGTGTTCATAATTTTCCTTCTTATAATTTCACACACGTTATTCTGCATGTCCCTGTGAAATCTTAATTTAACTTCTACTCCATGTTCAGTGGATTGGTAAATGCATACAACTGTGTATACAAAGCAGAGACACCACTTTCCATGTACATACAAAATGCTTGGAGGCCTGTGAAAGTGTATAAAAGAAATGGCAATAATCAGAGTTACTGCATACTTGCCTTTACTTAAAAACAGTTTTATAAATTAAAAATTAGATATCTTCAAATAACTAGTGTTCAAAATAGCTAGCAGTAGCATTTGGAGCATGGAAGAAGTGGGTGTAACTTGCTATTAGATCACTTCATAATTGTTTACCTGCAAAAAATGACAGCATGGGACAAGACTGAATTAATCACTGTCTTTTAAATTAGGATTTATTATCCTTTTAAACTCACCTGAGGAAGAGTGTGTTTTAAGTGTAACTGACTTATTATTAGACAAATCAATAGCCTTTTGTTTCACCCTCATTTTCCTTTCAACTTGAATACACAGGCACCTGTCTAATACTGAAATTCCATAGTGAAACCAGCCTAGGTGGAGACAAGTGAAAATGCAGCAGAAGGTTTTAGAAAACTGGCCAATAAATATATCTGTACTCAGGAAATGCATTTGGCCAGGCTTTTAGGCAGCTAATTATTTGTGCTATAATTGCATTAGGGGATTGCCCTAGTTCACACTGTGAGAGCAGGAGTGGTGATTCTGCAGGTCTGAGCTGCTTTCTGGAGCAGTAGCAGGAATAACCTGCTTTTGATGTCCTTTACTTACATCCACCTACTCCAAACCACGCAGGTCTTGCTAATTAATAAGTTGATCAATGTCCACTGAGTGGAAAAAATTCTCTCTCATATTCCCACAAAACTGAGCTGTAAAAACACAATTCTTGGTATAAAGTGAAGGTGTCAATCACATGAACACACAACTTCTGAAAGGAAATGAGTCACCACGCAGGAAAATCTACCGAAATGGGCAATTAATGGAAAACTCTTGAAGGGTTTGATCACTGCTGGTTGCAGCCTGTGCCTAACTGTGCTGGCAGTTTCTCCCCAGGAATGTGGAGCAGAAAGGGAAGGAAGGGAGCAAGGGGAAGCATGAGGTCAGGCGAGCTGATTTAAACTGCATCTTCAGAAAAGACACAGAGATGACTCATTTCTAGGTGTCAACACAACATGATGCCACTGAGCTGTTTTCTCAGCAGCAAACAGCCCTGATGGCTGTGTGGGGAACAGAAACCTTTGCAGCAAGGACCTGTGAGCAGGCATGGGGAGGCAGGTGCTGTACACAGAAATGTGTGATGGAGAGATTTCCATGATCTGCACATCCCTGTATGATGCTCCCACGACCCTGAACAAAACATTGTTTTATCAGTCATTTATCATAAAAGAAATAGATGTAATGCGATGGTATTAACTATGGTTGCCAAATAACCCAAGCTGAAGAAAAAAAGGTGATTTCTGTACACCCAGTGCAGACTTCCAGGATTCTGTGCAGTGGTGCCTATTCTGCCCAAGGTCATGTTTCAACTAGAATTTAGTAACACACCATTTGCTAAAATGCATAATAAGAAGCAAATGCTCACTGGACTGGAATACATTAGACTTCACAAAGTATCTGATTCAGTTTACCCATAACAAAGATTAAACATTGTTTTAGTTTTACATTATTTAAAGTTATTCCAGTGTCTTACACTCATCAGATGCAGTTGTTAACCTACTACAAACTTGTCTCAACATCAACCCAAGCAGAACTTTGCAGCAAAAGGTGGCCTCTTGTGGAAGTATTTACAATGAATACAAACAAGAACATTTGCATTTATGTCAGTACAACCCATGAATTGACAACTTGCAGGTCACCAGCAAGGCAATGCAAAGACTGTCAGAGCAAAGACAAGAAGAGTCATAGAGTTAAATATTCTTTTTATTTTCCTCTAAATGTTTGCTTTCTCAGTGGTCAGGCAAGTTCATGAAGGTGGTGATAGGGGTCTCTTTCCCTGCCTGCCCGTGGCAGAAGTCAGCAGGGAGGAGTGACTAAGCTGATCTCACAACAGGCAGCACAGCAGATATTATGAAAAAAGATCCTGTAAGCAATGAGAAACTGCTGAGCACTTGACTCTTTTCTACTTTGATTTGAATTATGCAACCTGGGCTGAATTCAGTAAACCATGTATTCACTCCTTGCAATGAATGCACATTTAGGAATGGATTCAGAGCTCACAGAAATGAGTTCAGTGTCTCTCAGGGTCTGTTTTACCTGTGTTGCAGTAAGGAATATAAAGATGCAGTATCATCTTCCTGTAAGGAAATAGACCTCCTCCATCTGAAAAAATTACACTGCTAAAAATATGCTTGGGGTACCACCCTTTTATAGTTGTTATCACAACTCTGCAAGGAATAAAAATTAGCCAGTACGTAAGTTTTCAGAAACATTTTAAAAACTACTGAAACATTTTCTGCAAAATTTTAAATGGACAAACAATCAGGCATTGAAGAAGTTCATAGCAAACAAATTCACAAATGTGCATAAATTGGACTGGCTCAAATTTTCTGTGGAATTAGATGACTGCTAACCATGATTCTTTTTCATGACACTATATTCAGTGAAATTACTTGTAAAATTATTAATATTACCTTTATCTTTCTTGAAATGCTTGTGTGACAATTTCCTAACTATGGTTCCAGCTATTACCCTTCAAAGAGATTTTATTTGATTACTCTGACACAAAGGTAAGCTGGCAGTGATTTCCCCTCTGCCAGGACTTTAATAAGGGTGTGCAGCAAGAGGAGCAAATCTGTGTGAGCTCATTCCACCTACCCCTTAACTCCAGGGATTATCTCTCCACAGAGACAATGGCAATTTTGGGAGTGTTGGGATTTGCTCCTTTCTCACTGTGGTCAGGGGAGATTACCAGAGAATGGAAGTGCTTGGAGCAAAAACAACGACCAGAAAAATCTTCTCTCCCACTCAGTGGTTTAAACAAAAGCATTGGCCCTCCTTTGGTCTTTTTATATAACACCACCAAGCTCTGGTTGAGACCCATGGCTGAATAAAAGTGGTTCTGTGTTAATGTAGTGTCTGAAACTAACACCCAGCAGTGATACTGGGTTGTTCCTGGGAAACATTTCATTGTTTTATCTGCCAAATGCTCACTGTCTGCTGTTCAGTCCATCCAGCTCAAGACTGTCAAGCTATAAACCTGACAACTTAGGGAATTCTCCACAGGGGCTGATGTTAATTTGAGACAAACTTCATTACTGCCTTTGAGGTAAAGGAGCACAGAGAACTGCTTAGAAACCCCCCAAAAACCCATGGAGGTTCTTGATCCTACAGAACACAGCTCAGTAACAATCCACAAGGACAGACGGAAGGCTCTTCTGTTGCTCAACAAAATTCTGAGGAAGCAGCCTGCCCACATTTTTGTTTCAGAGTTTGGAGAATGCAGCAAATAGAGCTTCCCATGTGTCAGCCTCCCAGATACATCTCCTGAGTTACATTATTAAATTAAATGCACTGAGAATAGCAGTGATCTTTAAGTATTCTGGTTTCTACAAAAGTAAGACTTAACCATGCCAGCTGTCTACTCATTCTATTAGTAGCTTTTGCATCTAATAAAACTGATAACAATTTTATTAGATTTATTTTAGGTAATCTGTAACTCATGGACTGCAACTAAATTTTTGTCCCTGAACTCAGTTCACAGCACAAGGTCATAAAGAAAAATTTATGATAAAAGGAATTGAAGACAAATGCAAGATCAATTATTGTAATTTTATACTGCAAATACTTGGTTAAGCCTTCTTGCTGTCTTTCATATCTCCCTCCTCCTGCAACTCTTTCCTAATGTTGTCTTAGTGTTTATCTTCTGTTGCTAAAAGGAAATTTTGCTACTAACAACAAGAAATTGAAAAATAATTAACACTTTATATTTTGCAACCTTCATGATTCCCTTCACATTGCAACCCACTGCTCCTGAGGTGCAGCTGTAATACTGCCAAACTTTGTGATAGAAATTAATATTATAGAAAAAAAAAAAGAAGGGAGCATGGTTAGGTGATGCATGGCACAGAAATCATTTGACAAGAACCTTATAAATCCTTTAATTTTACTCCTTGCTATAAAACAACAGTGTCAGTAATATTTCTTGAATCATTTAGCCTCTATTGTAACATAACCAGCTGACTAAAATAATGATCCTGAAAATACTACGCCATTTTTCTTTCTTCTTTATTGTATTCAAGGGTACTGTGTCATGCTCCAGAATAATTTTAATAATCTTACATTTTTTGAGTTAATTGTTAAAACACTTATTTCTACTTCTAAATAAGGAACCTAGAGAGGCAGGCTATAAGCAGCAATTAAGCCAGCTCTGGGTGAAGCCCAGGTAGTACAGGGGTGATATGCAGTGGTAGATATTTCAGGGCACAGCAGGATTAGAGTGACAGAAATCCAGAATCAACAGGAAAGATCCTAACTGACACAGGATTACTGGCCCAGTCAGAGAAGGATTGTTTACTGGTTTAACTGCTGGATGTATAATTTCTATAATTAGAGTCTGATCAGCTAAGCAACATTGCAATGCAGCTTCAACACCCTAAAGAAATTTTAGACAGGCTATTAAAGAATGATTTATGAAGCAGGCTTTTGTTCAACCAAGTGATTAGAATTTAATAGTGTTGCCTACTAAGTGTTGAGCTGGACATAACCAAGCCAAGGAACAATAAACAAGATGAAAAAAAAATAGAAAAAAAAAAGATAAAAGCATTTCAATATTTTCTGTGCCACAGCGAAAAAGAGCAGCATCGTGTTAAAGTAACCAAAAAAATTCAGCCTTCCATTTTAGGCAATATCTCACCTAAAATGCTGTGCTGAACTGATGATAGATTATTTATTTGAAAAAAAAATAAGAGCTGCAGAATGATGCCTAGCAAAAGCTCATCTTGGTTTCTGTGGGTTGAAGAAAGGCAGAAGGAATACCTAAAAATAGTGGGAAAGGGAAACACTTCAAATGTTATACTTTAGGAGAACTTATTTTTAAAAGTTTTGGAAAAAAAAAGACAAGGGAAACAGGGGAAAAATATTTGTGGCATCTTAGAATTGATGGTATCTTTTTTGCCTCCCTAAACAGACTTTCTTACTAAGTGTCATCCTGTCAATTGTCAGACAATTCTGAGACCTGATTCCCATTAACTTTAATGAGAGTCAGGTTGTGTTTGCAGGACATTTGACCATTAGTACACATTTCTGCTGGAAAGAAAACTGTCTTATTCATCCAGCCCCTCATAACAATGGATGACAGCAAGCCCATTTACTGCATTTCTGATGGTGTTTCAAAACAACTTTGCACTTAATAAAAGGGAAGTGATGGGTGTGGAAGGAATATAAACTCCACAGAAAGAGGCCTTGCTCACTAGCAGATGGATTTCAAACACACATCTTAGTTGAAAAACAATGTGCACAATTGCAAATTAACACCTACTACACCCACTTGCAGAATTATGGGATGTTTTCAGAGAGCTGGATGTGTAGGAAAGTAATCAGCAATATGCCAAGAAACAAATCAACCACTGAGGTTTGTGCAGAAGCTTTGGGAACAGTCCCACTGAATCCCACCAAGAAGCTCTTCACAATGATGAACAGGTACTTGGATCACTCCAACACTTGTACAATAAAGTTCCTGGAGTGCCAGGAAAACAAAACAAAACACTCCCAAAAATCAAACCACCGGCAAAAAGAAAGCAAGCAAACAACCAACAACAAAGAAACCCAGCAAAAACCCCCAAAAGATACACACAGTATGTAGGCAGCATTGGGAAATTCTGGACATAATTAGGGAAGAGCTGTCTCTACAATCTTCTGAGATACTACACCATGTGGTTCATCCTAGCAATTGTCTTGATTTCCTGCTCTCATGATCCTCTCATTTCTTGTGCAAGACAAAGGAAGGATTGAACATGATTAGCCAAGCTGGGCTAAGAAAATTATTCTGCACTTCATAAAATTGCTTGAAAATGGGTGTGAGGGGAGGAAAGAGAAGTTGGCAATATTTGTGCTGGCAGAGATCAATGAAGTATGACATTTGTGATGTGAAGATGCATGAACACTGCACAGGAAAATAGAAACTTGATAAGATGACCTTGATAGATGTGTTGGACAGAATTAGAGATGTAAAGGGCAATTTGAGAGAAACAGAGAGATGATGTTATTAAGAAAGTCAAAGTTGTATAAAAGGGATCTGTATCCAAACTAAAGAGGAAAGAGCATCTGAATAAAGAAGAGTTATAAAATAAACAGTTGTGATGGTCAGACACACTGGAGACTTGAAGAAAAGGAAGGAGGGATCGTGGTTTGAAACTTTTACAGCACTTAAGGTAATTTGATTGATAGAAAGAAAAAAATAGTGTACTGTGGCCCAATTTCAAGAATGCCTGTGGAAAATACAGCTGATTCATGAGGAGAGGAAGCTGGAGAAGTGAGGGGAATCGAACAGAAACCAACAAGGAGAGAAAATGAGCCAGATAAAACAGTACTTGTAAAATCTGTATTACACCAATAAGCAAAACCAGATCCATGTTTCTCCATGCCTAAGGCAGGTTGCTGTCCCAGAGGGCTGAGCCCAGCCTGTCAGCTCCTGTAGGAATCACAGTGGGATACAACTGAAGGCTAATCCTCACTCTATTGTTTGATGCTCAGGCAATCTTGTACTTTATACCCAGAACATTTCCAGGAGGAAATGTACAACACAGTGCTCAAAGTATGGCAGGTTCTCTGTAGGGAAGAAGGGATTCTATATTCAGGTAACTAAACTTGACAGTAGCACAGAAGGAAATTAATAAAGTCTTTTTAAGGGTGGTAACAACTTAATCTGCTATCGTGACTCCAAGTGTGCAGGTGAAAAATGTTGGTAACAACCTTCAGGGAACTTAAAGCCATGGACTGATCATAGAACCCTTCCATGAACTGCCTTTTGGAAGCTGGAATTTATTGATGACTTTGTAGGTAGCAATGTAATTTTTCACCCAGCACAACTGCATGTTAAATATAACCATGTAACTTATTATTTCCTGTCTTTTTTATTTCATCAGCATCAAATGAAATACAATTACTCCTCTTCTGGGAGCCTTTGAATATCTCTTAACATAATTTAAAATTTTGTTTTAACCAAAACAGGCCACTGTGCCTATGCACACTAAGTTCTAATCTAGGTTCATGAACTAGGGGCATATTTCCTGGCACAATAAGCTGATACACAAATCTTTGCTGTAGTCATAGGAATTAGGAGATGATAGATGCCTCAGATCTACTTGTGTGACTACCCATTCTACTGTAACAGGTTTCTCTTTCAGGTAGGGATGCTGAGGGAAGCAACATGACAAGGAGAGGTTCCTCTGTAAAACTCCTTTGAAAACATTAACCTGAGTTTTCATTATCTCTGTTGTTTCCCTGGTCTGAGTGGGAAACAGAGCTTCAGTTGCAGGGTTGCTTTCATTTATATTTTCCTTAGTGACCACTTCTAGTGCAAGGAAAGACTCCATATAAAGCCTCTATGAACAAACAACAAAATGAAATAAAGGACTTGCTTTTGTTCAAAAACACCAAGTAAAACCACTTTGAGTTGTATTTATAGAGATAAGGATTGCAGGCTTCTCTAGAAATCATGTGAATTATACAGGTGACAGACTGCACTAAGACCACTTGGTCTCCATTATGTCTTAAAACAATAGGCCATAAAAACACAAGTTTCATTTTGAAAAGTGTTAATTTTCTGAAACAAAAATATGGAATAGAATAAAATTCAAATAATGAATGATATTATGTACAATAATAAACACAGAAGACTAAATATTTATCTTCTGTGCAAGAAGGAGAAAATTTGGAAAGTACAGTAGCACCTTGCAACCCTTTAAGAGTAGCTGAGATGGGCAGCATTAGGTTTGTTTTCTGGTGTTGCTGCAGCAATCCTTGAACATTCCCAGCAGTGCCATGACAGGGCCAGAGAGAATTTTTAATGACTGTACAACCAGAAATGTTTTGCATGATCTACATCCTAATTGCTCCTGTTCCCAAAGAACAGAACATCAAGTTTTACAATACACAGCAGGGGACTAAAGACTCTCTTTAGAAAACTTATGATGTAAATATAGGACAACAAGGACTTTGAAACTCATTCATACAATTGCCTTTCACAGCAACACTTCTGCTTCAGTTGCAAGAATACTCATTTACAGAACTAAATTGGTATGTTTCCCTTTGCACCATCTTTCCCTTAGTTAAAGATTTTGCCTCAAAAATCTTGGAGTTTTATATAGCTTCTTGTTGCATGTGATAATCCTGACACAACAAAATCCCTCTTGTGGGTTTCATTGAGTTTCAATAAAGCCTGTTAACATTAATCCAGTTCCTCCTGTTCCGGGTTGGAATGTTATTATTTTTAGACTAGTTTGTCAAATCTTTTTAGATAGATAATATAAATTTATTACTTCATTATATCTATAGCCAACCTTATTTTGGCTGCATTAATTCCTTCAAAGTCAAATCTTGCTTTGTTTATGAGATTATTGGTATTGATTTCAGAGGCTTAAAACAGAAAAATACCTGCACTTAATGGAACAATTGTACCAATCCCACTCTGTCCACGGAGATATATAAATTGTAAAGACATCTTCCCTCACTCCCACACCCTGCCTTTCCCCTCCTCCCCACTTTGGTAACTGAATTAGCTGTGCTGTTCTTCAGATAAGTGCTTGTTTTTCAAATAACTGCTTAGTCTCTGACCCTTCCTCAAGGCTGATTTTATCTTTCTTTTTTTCTTAATTTGTCTCAAGCTGAACTTTACCTGACCTCACATCTACAGTGATTGAAGCCTTTATAAACTGGGTATGATGTCTAATTTTGTCTTGCTTTACAGGGTTTCTTCCTGCAAAGGATACTGAAATGAAAGTCACAAGCCTGACACATTATCTTCCAGACCAGTAGCTTGCTGGATGTGATTCTGAATGCTTGCTGGGATGCAAGAGCAAGCAGCAGCTGAGATGCAATATCCCCAGATACAAATAAATCCCTGTGTTTTATCCATGATCCCAGTGGACAGGGAGTGAGCACTGTGTAGTCCCCTTCAACTTTATGCAGATGCAACTGGCCAGAAAGTTTGAAAAACCTTTGTCTTCCCACCAAAGTCTAAAAACACTTCTATTACCCATTCAAAGCTGCAGATGCAGTGGAGCAACAGGAGGCAGAATGTGACACAGACAGGAAATAGGAAGGATTGAGAATATGGATATCCCCAGTCATGCTGAGAATCTAGAAATAGCCAGGAAGTATTTCTAGCTGACCATCCAAAGTGACTCACCAAAACATCATCCCCAACATCTGTTTTTCATTTTAAAGCACCACTTTGAACTGAAAACTATCATTGATTTTAAAATAATTTATTTGAATTCCACATGGTCTATTTCTTGTCCATTAGCAAGAGGACAAAACTAAAAAATATGAAAAATAAAATTAAAATTTTGTTTTGATGCAGTAAGTCTACCTGATGAAAAGAAAGGGATTTTTTTCTAGTAGTTCTTGAACACTCCTAGAAGGCAGGATGCCATTTAAAGTTTTGGATCACTTCCTTTACAATTAGATTTTTGCTTTGTTTTTTTCCTCTGAGATCTTTTATTAGCTATTTTATGTTAGGTGTCTTCGAAGATATCTCAAATCATGAACTGAAAAGAAAAATGTGTTCATGATGTCAAAGGACAAATGAAAGACTACATCATTTATCACACTATCATTAACAGGAGCACGGAATCATCTGGAAGTTTATTTCTCTTGTAGGATCACTGAGAGGTCCATTAAAGGTAATGCACCAGGCCTGATTTTTCTGGAGTGTAAAAACTTTGATCCAGAATGAAAAGCACACACAGTATCTGCCACTCTAAAAGATAATGGTAGGCATTCAATTAATAAAGTGCCAGATTCCACTGGCTTGGCTGAAGAAAACAGTGAAGAAAAGGCAGGGAAAGGCAGGGAGGAGATTTCCTAAGAATGAGCTGAACAACAGAGTATATATTAAAAAAAATAAAATAGGAGAATGAGGTCATTGAAAGGACTGGCCACCATTTCAAAATGCACAAAGCTGGGTAAAATCACTTGCACACTCTCACAAATGTACCTGCTCTTGCATTCTGTGTGGAACTTAATATTCCAGAGGTGCTTATCTCAATCCTGCACCATTCCACAGAGCTCACCTGTGGTACAAACTGTAGACAAATGCACTGCTCCTTTTTTTTAATGATAAAGCCTACATTACCTGAAAGAGGAATCCAGTCAAGGATGTCAATTTTTAAATTTTTAGAATGGTCTTTCATGGGGAAAAATGCAATTCCCATTTCTACTTCCTGCTGGAGTCTCTTTCAACAGATGAAAAGGAGAACTGTGTGTATTCCTCGAGCGGGCTCTAATTCAGTTACATAACCTAATTATGTTTCCCAGCAATATACTCTCTGAAATACTGAAACAAGGTTTCAAGCAATATTTCACAAGGATCTAGATTTAATATGCATTAGCTGAACCAAATTAATTTACTGCTAAGTGTAAAATAACAAACTCCAGTGTAAAATAATTAATCCTGTACTTATCTTAAAATATAGACATTATTTATCCTGGATTTAACAGTGCAGTAATTCCATGCTAATAAAATATACAGTAACTCGCTTGCTTTAACTATAATTTTAAATACCCGTTAAGATGGTCTTTAACAACATCAGAACGTCTCTCAAAAATAATATGTATTTATAATAAAATGAATCACTAAAAAATAGGAGAAAATAAAAACAAACTACCATATTGAAAACTCCAGTGACATACTCCTTAAAGTCTTGCTTTTCCGTTTTGTTTAGAAATATTTTTTAGCAGAAGTTACCAGTTTTCAAATAGGATTACACCAGCAACACTTGGTTGGAGACTCACTTTAGTTCATAAGCCTTTTGCTGAATCAAAATTTTTGTTTCCATGCAATAAGCCTACTTAAGAATTCCCATTTCTGAGTCTGCCATCTTGAAGGTTCTATGAAGGTTCTTAACTAACATGACATTTAACCTGAAGAGTTGAATTTACAGAATATTTTCCAGTCCATTTTGAAGGGTTTCACTGATGTCTTCACTAAAAATAAATCATCTCCTACAAACTTGTTTCTTCTTTATGCCCACAAAAACAGACATGTTAATCTTCAAGGTAGTTTGGCATAGAGAATGTTAAGTAAGATATTTTTATAGGAACATTTTTCATCTTATGAGATTTAAACATATAGTGCAAAACTGGCAAGTACTATTTTCTTTTGTACTGAATGTAAAAAAATACCAAAATCCAAATTCTTCAGTTCCTGGCTCAGCATTCCAGAGTCAGAGGATGACCATGTTTTCTCAAGGCTGTGGCATCTTTTTTTACAATAAAATGAAGGTGTCACTAAACTTGCTGATGTGGCTTGGCTTCACTAATCAAAGGCACTTCAAACTGGAACTCACAATATTCTGATGGGAAAGTAGATTATTTGTAAAGCCATAGACAAAAATTTTCTGCCACTATCCAGGAGAACTACAGTCTATCTGGAACTTCAAGAGACCAGAAGGGAACCATCCTTTGTGTTGACCCAGCTCCAGAATTTGTTTAACATGACACGAGCTCCAAGTACCAAATGATTGGCATGGCCCTGGCTGCTCAGCAGCACAGCAGCTGTTTGATTCAGGTCAGCCTTACTCAAATAAAATAATAGTTTAGATTAAAACATGTTTGTGATCCGGGCTTTTGCAATTAGGAAAGGGAAAAAGCCAGCAAAGGCTCAAGAGTGAACAAAGTATGGGGGAGGGGGCAAGAAAGAGAACTGAGGTCTCAATACTGATATAGAAAAGTAGAAAAAATTGGACTGAGACAAACCAGAAGTGATAAGCTGCAGTTCCAGGCAATGGGCCAAACCTAAAGCACTCCACAACTGTAGGAAAAGAAACCTACTGCAAATCCTCTGGGAGACTGGGAAGTAGAAAAAGGTTTTGAAGCTGGCCAAGATCTGATTACAATATATAAAAAAAAAATAAATGTCTGAGTGCTTGTTTAAGGCATGTAGATTTAAGTCCTCAGGTAGCAACCCTTATTCATACCTGCAAAACCTGAATTTACTCCAGACTGTGGGATGCCAGTCTATGCAAAGAGCCAAGTCACAGCTTCCCTCAACAACAGCTTCTATTTTCCTTTTATAAAAGTTGTTTTATTTGGTCTCTAAGAAAGATCACTGACCACAGCAGCAATAGGAAAATAAGCAAACAAACACTGACTTGCACTGCTTGTCCACTTATACTAGTGGTATAAACCCACAGGATCTCACTAGGGATGAACAAGGTTTGTATTTAACAGCAGTACAGAAAACATGCTCATTTCCTCATGTCTGTGAGGGAAAGGGCTTAAATTCAATTGTATTTACAAGGATAACCAGTCTAACAACTGCTTGAGCTCCAGGAATACTTTGTTTAGGATGAGTCAATGTTAAGTACACTGGAGACAAACACACAATACAATTCCTTTTTTTCAGTGCTTGTTGCATTAAAGGCTGTTTGGAGTTATCAGGTCTTACCCAGAGTTGTACATAACTGCTACCTAAGAACATGTCAGTAACTGCTCATCTACAACTCCTGTTCCTGGTGAAGGGTTTCGGTACTTAGCAGAAAATCGAGTTTCTCAATCAGTCAGCAGAGCTGCTGCAATGCTGACTCTCCAGCAGGAACCAAAGGTGGTTGCATGGCTATAATCAGAAAGCTGTGAGTAAAATCCTGGCTCCAGCCACACTGAACAGTGATTAGTTACACTGATCTTGAGTGGATTCTTTCCCTCCTGGTGTTGTATCAGCATCATGACAACTCTTACTTATTTCAGAGTCACAAAGCAGACTATTGGCTTTCACTTCTGCTGTAAAAACTGAGTTTAGAATCTCTCAGAGCAAACTAGAAGTCTGTTTCCTGTCTTAGTAGCCACAAAACATTTGCTAAGAAGGTGTGTAACTATTGAAAGAGTGACACACTGGCATCAAAGCATTAATGCCTACAATGCACTTAATGACATCAAAAAGAAAAATACAAGTGCTATAAAAAGTCCACTATCCACATTCTATTTTGATGCAATTACACTACACTGGGACAATCTCACAGACCTCAACATGATCTCCACATTTTGTGTTTGGTAATATTGGATAGGAGTGCCAGAATTTTCAGAGTTATGGTTTAGTTCCTCACTATTTTGTTTCTGCACTCTTCAGAACCTTTGTTTTCTCCTTCAGTCTAAATATTGGTTTTGAAGGTTAGGGACTGCAATTTGGGAAACTAATCTAATTATTATTATATCTAAGTACACAAGGTCATTAACCCAAATAAAGTAGCCAGAGTAAGAAAATCATTTAGCAGTTTTTTTTATGTATGCCACATTTAGAGGCACCTACAAAAAGATTTCTTTTTTTGTTCTTTTACGTACTATTTACAGTTATAGATAATAATTACTCATCAGAGGGAATGAACTTGTACTTTCCATCTGCCTTCACCAGGGCCAGCTACACAATTAACACACCTGATTCTTACACTGTTGACAGCATTTTAAACAAAGATTTTCTCTTTACATTCACATTGGCCTTATATATTCCTGCATAATATCAGAGTCCACTTCAATGTTCTACAATGATTTTCTTAAACAGAATAGAAAAATTCAAAAAGGAGCCATCAAAACTAGCTTGTTGCTAATTTCAACTGCTAAGCATTCAGTCAGCTTATTCTTGTCAAAGCCAGACAATCATACTGTCCATAAATAGTCTGCATTTCAGCTTGCCCTGAAATCTACTCTATTGTTACACCTGCATGTAAATATTTAAAACCAAAGACAGATATAGGCTTGCTCTTGGTCATTATGCAAATTTTTCCATTGCTAATTAGGATGCATATAAAGAAAATATTTTTAAATTATTATTTGTATGAAACAAGATTAATAACGGACGTTTAAAACTCATCAGATTTCTATGTCATCATTATGGCCAAGCAATTTTCTGTGCAAGATGCACCATACATTCATTCTTACCCAGACCTCATTGAAGTGCTATAAATAATCAAAAAATAAAGCTATCAAAATCATGATGAGCTTCAACATAAAAGGCTTAAATCTGACCAATGAGTTATGCACAATGAATAATGCAAACAGCTCTATTCATATGCACAGTACTGTATAAAATTTAATTTAGGAATTTAAGTATTTGCCTCTTGTGTGACTTTTCTGCCTCTAATTTAATACAATTTCCTTTCTCAGAGAAATTATCACAGTACATTTTGACATCTGTTCTTCAAAGAATTATAGGGATGGTTCTTAAAAAATATACTTCAGAGTATTTTATATAAACCTGCTCATTTCTATCAGACTCCACAATAATAATTTCAAGTTATGAGGTATTTCTTTTCATTTCATTCATATTCATTAACAGTGGGCAGATATCAGAAATATGTGGGTGGCTGAAGGGAGCTCCAAAATTGAGAATTAATATCTACTATAAATTGCTACAGGGAACAGAAATGGAAAAAGCAGAAGCACTCTTTAAACCAAATAACTTTTAGGGGAGGAAAGAGCTTCTAGACATCTTTGAGCTGACTGTCCATTTTAGAAAATTTCCTAATTCAGCCTTCAGTACTAAGGATGGAAAGAAATGCTAAAAGAAACAAAGCATGTCAAAACCAGTTTTAGCAACTGTTAATTCTAATCACTAATAATAGTCATCAGTGTTTCATAAAGCACTTTACAACCAAAATATTTATTTTGCTACCGTTTGGTAAAAAGATACAAAAATTAAGACAGACAAACAGAAAATAAAGCCTATTTCCTTGTGAGCTGCCCCTAAGATATGTGTTTATGTCTCACTAATGGTAGCACTTCAAAAGGTGAAAATCAAAACTCAAGAGCAAGTAGGAAACATTATCCAAAGAAAAATCAAAACATTCATAAACTGCTGCTGAAAAATGGGGGGAAAGTGTCTGGCAAATCAAACAGAAACAAAAGAAAGAATTTATTGCATTGTTCACTACCTGTAATATGAGGTAGCAGATGTGAAAGGCAGCAATTTGAAACACCAATGTATTAAAAAGCTGGTTTAGGAGCTGCAATGTAATATCATCTCCTATCAATACATCTGAGAGAAATGTCTTCTGCAAGACAATTCTGCAGCCAAAACATATTTGCTGGCATTGCTTATTACATTTATGTTCTATTTATTAAATGAGCAATTGTTATTTGTGTTTACACAACTACAAACACTTCCAACTCTTTCAAAGGTAAACTCCAAAAAGAACATCACCTGCAGTGGAAGCCTTTGCAGTTCACAATCCATCCTTCTCAGTAAGCTTGTTTCATTTGACAGTAGCTGTTCTGAGGGTTACATGTCCAGGAGAATAAACATTTTCTAAATCAAATCCTGAAACATGTTTATGAAATTACCTCAGCTCCTCAGGGGAGGAATCAGGCTTTTTTCCCCCAAAAGAACAGCTGTATTTTCAAGCATGCCATTGTACTTCACTTGCAAAGAGACCATCTTGCAATGATCAAGGGAAAACTCTCAGTACTGTGAGAAAATTTTGCTGTATCATAAAGTTTTCTGTCAAGTCTAAAACCATCATGATCTCAGAGAATACCTTCATTCTACATGAGTCTCTTATCACCACTCTATTTTCTGAATATCCTGTCAGACTCTATACAATAGAGATTCAGTGACCTCTTCAGTAAAATCCTGATAAAGACTCATTAATATATTTACCAGATATCAAAACTGCTCTTATTCTAGAAAGCAAATCAATCCTATTCACTCAGAAATAGGAATATCATCCATAGACAATGAAAAACTTCTGACATAATAACAGCAATTAATGATACAGTAACAGATACTTCAAATGTCATTAAAGCATTACAAATTTAGAGTAACCAGATTATACACTAAGCAACCCCTGAGCAGGGATATTTCTGCTTAAGGATAAATGGGTAATGATCCAAAAATTACAGAGATAGTTTGCAATAATTGACTTTTTAACATACAAGAAACCGGAGAGGCACAAAGATCCTCTACAAAACCAAATGCCTGCAATATGTTAAAGCAGTTCTATTTATACATGACATTTTGGGGAGGAGTATTCAAAATATGCCTCAGTAGGTACACAGTCCAGTTCAGCATATTTATCAAACTCCCACTCAACATTATTTCAGTGAGACACCAAAGGGCCACGTGCTGCATTCAAGGCCAAGTCCTGCAAAATGCTGAGAACCAGAAAAGATGTTCTTCCAGATTCAGAAGGAATCAAGTGAAAAGTAGGCAGTGTTTTATTTTTTTTTGTATTTTTCCCTTGTAAGTACATGCTCAGTCCTGCAAGACTCAAGGGGAAGCTGCCAAAAGGAGAATATTAAATGCCAAGTTTTATCATTATATGAGTACCTGTGCCCAAGGATCCCTCTCTCTGCTGGGTAACATTCCTGCTCCAGAGCAAGGGGCTCTCTCTTCTCTGTGGCAAACTAAGTGATCTCACTCATGAGATTTTGTTGAAACCAAAGGAAAATATTTGCATATCCTGCAATAAAATTAGAAAAGACACCATTTTCTGAACAAGCACTTAAATGAAAGAAATGAACCTGATCCACATCTAACTGAGGAATGCTTTCATGACCAAATGCAGCCACACCAGACTGCACTTGGGGAACAGGCAAAATGGTCCAAGTTTTACTTTGGTTTTGTAAATCTAAATCACTACAAAGTGCTTTAATCAAATGGAAACAGAACTGCACAATAGAATTCCTGGATAAGAGATGTAGACATAGTTTTCAATGGTAGTTTGTGAAGCAGAAAATAAATATTTTAAAAAAATTAAAATTAAAAAATCTATCTTAAACAGGACACTTCATGTGCCTATGTATGTCCTCCTATGAAATTAAATATTGATCTCATAGCTTTTTTTTATCTTCCTTCAAGCTCCACAGCATGAGTTAGCAAATAATAATTGACAATATATTTGAAAATCAGTCTAAAATGGGTATGATTTTCCCTTTCATTAATTATAGTAATGCCTGAAGGATTTTTGTGCTTTTCTCCTGAATATTTCTTACACTGTTCCCTACATTCACAAGTATCAGCATGCATACTTGTGATGCTTTAGGTGATAGTTTAGCCTGGTTTCATGGTGTTTATAGGGCCGGGAGACTAAACACCCCTGAAACCACGTAGAGTTAGGAGACCAAACACCCTGTTTTCGTGAGCCCTCAAGGTCTCCTAGTAGGACAGATTTTTTAAACTAGAAGTTAGCCCACCCAGGCCCCTTATTGGGCCCTCCTGGTAGATATGCTAATGTGTAGAGTCTTTAATTGTACACTCGACTGGGGGGACGGGGCTTTTGCGGCGTGTTCTACCTGGACGGCAGAAGCCATGGAATGGGATCCTATTAAAATACCGAGGGAAACGACCCCAACCCTCTGACCCTGTCTGAGCCTTTATTTCCTAAGACCAGAAAAAGGCATCAATAGCCTTATATAGTTTTATCATATGAATATTTCAGGGATTTGTTGGTTTTTAAAGGCTTCCCCTCCCTCTGCTCTGTTCTTCTTCATGTTGTAGTTTTCCTTCCAAGTGTATATCTTCATGATGCAGAGGATTGCTCTGGAGATGCAGTATCAGGAAACTACCTGACACAGAAGATTAATGTAGAAGTCTGCTTGAACTGTTATTGCATACCAAACAGAGCTCCCTGCCCTCCTTTCACCACTAATTCCAAGGCAGAAAACTCTTTTACTCATGGGCAATTTTAATCTTCATGTAAATGTCTCCTTTTGCTTTCCTTCAAGTGAGCTGCCTCAGTAGGTTTTGCTTGGATTCTTATGGTAACTGTCTTTCCACTCTTCATTCATTTTCATACATTTTCCTCTAGCCACTTATTTTAATTTCACTTGATATTTCATTTTTTTCTGACCTAATTTTCATGGAACAAAGGGCTCCCAGATAGACAAGGGAGAAATAACAACTACAAAATCCTAGAACAGAAAGCACTTAGACTCGTATCCCATTTGCCATGGTATTGTATTTATCAACAGAAAAAAGTAAAATCCTGATCATGCTGGAATAGAAAATAGTTTATGTAAATTCCTTAATAAAATCATGTCAATATTAGAATATCAACCTTGTGAAAAGAACATTGTTTCACTTCTAAATGTTGGGTCAGGAAAATTCCCTTTTAATCAATTATTTTTACTCTTAACCTGTTTTGCATGTATCCAAAACCTATTCTTTCAATTCACATTAAGTTTCTTCTCATTCAGATATATTTATTTTTCTCATTATTAAATTTGTTTTGGTTAATACTTGACATCAGAGAGCTCCAGACAAAACTAAAATAATCTTAGTGAATGAAGAACTACAACAAGCTTCTCCTAGTTATTTTATTCTGATCTAGATACATGTGTGCCTAAAGAGAAAATTGAATCCCCTTAGTTTGCTCATATCTTTTCGTTTCTCAATGTCATGATAAAATAAGTAATATCCATTAAAAAAAGTAGCAAACATATTTAAATTAACTATATGAAAGATGTTACCTTCAACCAAAGATGTCTCAAGTTAAATTTTGGAGAGTATTATGCTTGATACACTGCAAAGTTACTGTTGGTATAGTTACTATTGACATTCTCTATCCCCATCAAGTGGAGATCTGTAATGTTTTATGTGTCCCAGGACAATCTCCTACAATTTTTATTTCTTTTTTACCAAATAACCTTGGAATCAGAGCTGTCTCAGGTGAGGGATTAGCCCCTACTTTATTAGAATACTCATACCCCACTCATGGCAACAGAGCTGCAAATCTTGTCCATAGCCAAGTGTCCCAAAGTGATTACCTGGCCTAGTTACAAACTCTGCTCCTCATTAGTCTCCTAGTATGATCACCCTTTAATCTCTAATCTAATTAATTTATTTTATGGCCCTGGTTTATCAGTCTCAGATCTTCTCAAATCTCATTTCAGACTGTGTAAAATGTAAATTTCTAGGCTTCCCTAAGCAGACCACTTATCCATCATAAACATAGGAGTTTTTTTCCCTGTTTTTATACTCTAAATTCTACTCCCTGGTATTTTGAGTGATTTTCTTCCTTTATTGTGTTCTCATATGTATTAATTTAAATTAGCCACAGCATCATTTATCTGTTACTGTACTTATATAACTGTAGTTCACATCTTTGGCTCTCTAATATTTCAATCAAGAATATCCTAAATTTTATCTATAGAAAGCCACATTAATTTCAAATTGCTAATAAAAGTAGTGACTGAGATAGACTGTTTCTGTTAAAGAGCAAGCTCTTACATTCCTAGGAAAACAATGCAGCTGACAATCAGAAGTATTTTCGCTGAGTCAATCTCGATCCTCTAAAAAGACATTGCTCTAATGGAACACAGAGTAGCAACAGCCCCTCATCTTCTCCTTCCCTCAGTCAGAGCATTCACACACAAGTTTTCCAGAGTCAGAAACCTGGGTTTAAGGTCTAAAGGAGACAGTTTAAAATCCTACTTGAGGAGCAGAGCTGCTGGCAGTCACCACGAGCAGCTCTGCCCTGGTCAGCAGCCACAGCACAGCTGTCCTTTCCACTGGGATCTGCCCTCCCAGATCTCCTACTGCTCTAAGCCAAAGGAGACACTGCAGGATGCTCAAAAAATGTGGGCCAGACAGGAAAAACTTGGAAAAGAAGGACATGACACACCCACACAAGTCCCATGAGACATTTTGGTTCCTCCTCTTTTGGCAGGCACTGATTAGATTCAGACAGATCCATAATGAAATGCTTCTTGATTTGCTTCAATGAATTGTTTCACTTTATAAGATGTTACCCAAAATGCAGGATATTGTTTACAGCTCATCAAGAGGAAAAACAAGGAATTTCAGTTTTACCCTAGTGTGGCCTCACTTTCCACTGGGGGAATAGGAAGTAAAAAAAAATTCTGGTACTAACTCTTTCAATATCATTATTGTACAATGCATATCAATTTAATGTTAAAAGTACATTCCAGATACAAGTGCTTAAGTATCAGTGATGAAGATTAAGCTTTATGTGTAAGACTACTCCATCATTCTCCCAAATTTGTTGACATTTTTCACACTATTCAATTTAAACACACAGATCCAATTTTGCTGGAGAAGAGAGTAAGGATCCAACCCAGCTTTCAACTCAGATTTTTGTCTAAGTCTTATATTTGATATTCTTTTAAATCCCAGATCTTAAAATCATATAACTAAAACAGAATGCCATATCTTGCTTCTGATTTAAAAAAAGTTCAATCATAAGGAAAAATCTTGGGACTGTGAATCATTATTAAAATAAAATAATTTTTACAAGTTGATTTTGATTTTTAGATCAGTTATCACCTTTATATGAAGCAGTTAACACTGATAATATTACTGTGCAAAGAAGAAAAACCTTTTTCAAAAAAGTTGCTATATAAAGCATTTTTTAGCTTACTCTGATCAAGAGACTGAAAAGAACTCCACTCAAAAAGAAGCCTTATGAAGCACTGACAATACAGAAAATCCTCCTTTTTTGATATATACATGTATGATACCTATATTCAAATAAAATTCTCCAGCATCCTTTATACTATGACAGTTATTGACTTGTTTTCTTCCTTTCTTTGAGATGATATGTCTGAAATGAAGCAGGCATTTCCTGGCTTCTCTTCCAATTATTTCCAATACTAAAAAACCCTGTTAATCTATTGAGCTATTTCATGAACAATCTTCACTGAAATAAATAATTTTTATTGCCATCTTAGAAGAGATTCTTAGGGAAAAGAAATGTACCTTTTTTCTTAACTGAATTAGAATATACCTTCCATTTACCTGTCTTTATGCAGTAAAAAGAAGTGACCTTCTGTTCTTTGCAAAACACACCTGTGCAGAAATGTAAAGATTATTCCATTAGACACCGGAACACACCTGAGAGCTCCATTCTCTTGACCTCTGGGCTAGTAAATCCATACAGTGTGCCTACATGTCTTATACTATTAGTATAAGCCACTATATTTGTATATTTTCCTGTTGAAATAAACACTTTGAGCTGTACTTAAGAATTGGAGCTATATTCTGTGCTTATCAGATTTAAATTCAAAGTGCTTGCTAAGAGCTTGACAGGTTGGGAACTTGTAAGATCTGCAGAATTTGAAAATGCAGTGCTTTGACAGACAGAATTCCTCTTAATACTCTTTGCAGATACTGTTTCTTATCAGAAAAACAAACACAAAAAGCCTCTCGAACAAGAGCTTGTCAAATATGTGACCCCCAGCATGCACAGTGACAAAACAATGTGAGAGACATGAGTCCAACAGCTACTCCAATCAGAGCTGTGAGCCAAGTGATCATTTACCTCTCACAGAAAGTATTTTGCACATTTACCTTGCACTCCACCCCTTGCCAAATTCACACAGGTAGCATTTCTTCAGTAGTAAGGTTTTTTCAGTACTAAGGTATTAAAAAGTGGTTCATCCAGACAGAGCTCCCCTTCCTCTGGACATGGTAATAAAAGATCTCAGAAGGAAAGCACCAACAATAACTTACACAAAATCTCTGCCCTGAGACAGGAGATGAGAAACTCAGCTAAGATTCAAAAGGATCAACATGGGGAACTTGTCCCACACAAGAAAAAAGATTAATGAGTGGAGATTGCACACCTTGCAAAGAAGCTACCCCTGCAAATTATGCTTCCTTTGAAGGGTGTACTGACTCTTTTTGTGCTATCCATGCAAAAACCAGAAGCCAAAGTTTCTGGTATTGAAATGGCTTTACAAGTGCTGTAGAAATCATGCATTAATCTTAATGTTGCTGGATATTTAAGGAGAAGTAACTGGCCCTTCTAAAGGATGATTGCCTTGTAAATTAAGACCAACAGAGCCAGGAATTTATTCTGAGAAGATTAGATCCAAATAGCTGACTGTTTAATGAGGCTTAGGCAAGCAATAAAGAAAGCATTAAAGGAGTTGTAGCTTTCCTTTTTTGACAAAGCACAAAATTATGACACCAAAAGTAGATATACTCCTTTTGAAAGTCAAAATACCCTAGATCTTGAAGGTATGACATTCCCTAATTTTATGCTTTCCAAAGTAAGCTGCCCAAAGGGAATAGGTATTTTCAGTTCTGTTCTCTTTAAGCAGAATTCTAACACATGAACCATGTGGTGTTGTTAATGAATCTGCCTTTTTTTCCAGAGCTCTACTTCTCTTTAATCAACTAATATTAAGAACAACAAAAGTTGCTCTTTTTATACAGTTGGCTATAGTTTAGTTCTCAGGCATTCAGTTTTGAAGAGTGCACAGTGTTAACCTGCCACACTTGATGAGACTAAATTTCTACAAGCTTCAAAGGAAAAAAATTAAGTAATGACAATACTTTGGGGTCCAGTAAAGTCACTGGCTAATGTTATATCTCATATTAGCACTGAGCAGAAGAACTGCTGGCAGTATGGTTACTCATCTTCATATTTTCCCATTAACATCTACCATATGCCTAGAGTATCTATTTAACACAAAACCATAATTATTTTACCTAATTAACTGATACATTAAATCAAAGGCCGGCTCTGCAAAGGAAGTTAAACCATACCAATTATGGCTCCTGATGCGTATTTTCAGTCTTACAATTGTCAATGGAGTTTCTCTGACTATGATTAATGCAAACTGATTAACTTCCTTTTTATAGCTTTAATCTTCCTAAAATGTGTAAATATATTCTAGTATTACCAGAAGGTCTTGAAATTACAGCTGAGGGAATTCATTTTTTTTGTTTATTTACTGAAGGCAGTCACCATCAGCTCAACCCCACCAATGTTTTATAACCCCCCAAACTGTCCATGTGATGTAAAAAATAAAAGCAGAAACAAACCCGAAAAATCTCAGTCTCTCATTGGTCTTCTATTTTTCAGGCTTACCTTACAGAACAATACTTAACCTTAGAGTCTTTCCATGACCTGCAGTTTTAATGCTTGCCCAGCAGTATAAATAAAATGGTTATAATTCCAAAGAACCCCATCTGGATTTACTGTATTATTGCAAATGGTTAATGTCCCTTTGACCTCTCTAAATGCACATTGTGTCAACTGGCTGCTCCTTAATGAGCTATTTTAATCAAAATGCACACATGTGCAGTGATTAATTACAAGGGCTAAGGAGAAAATTGTTTAACTTTATCAGTTACTTCCTTGCTCAGTTGTGTATCACACTGAGTCACTGGTTTTATTCCCTCTAATGCTATTTCTCCTTGCTCTTCAAGTTTTAAACAAAGTGACTGTTTTAAAAGAGCAGATTCCAGTTCTGTTAGAGTTTGATTCATTTTCAGCGTGATCATCAGTATAGTTGGTTTCCCTTTGCTTGTCTGTCATCTTTGATACCCTTTTTCTCCATCGTCCTACCAGCATGTCTGTTAGAGGATAGGAGGAAATTTTGGAATTCAACCAGAGGAAACTGTCATACAAGAGATAAAAGCTTATTTCAGCCTCCCACAAATTCAGTGCCAAATTCCAGCATTCCTTTCATTGATGAGTTAGCCAAATCTTGGCCATCACTAAGTAAAGAGAATAGTGATGTGTCCAGCCTCCCAGTATCTGTACCAACTGCTTTGGTAAAACACAGGTGAGGACTTCATTTTGCTACTATACCTCTATGAACGTTCTGTAAAAGTACAGTGTGTAAATGGCAAGCACTCTCCCTGGACCTCTTCTAAAGTAGAGCTTTAGAATCAAAACCTACTCTGTCTTAAGCTGCATCAATGCTGTAATTACTGTATCATTTTTATAGCTAGTCCAAGATGAAACTGAAATGAGAGATGATGAGAAAAAAAGAAAATATTAGTCTGTGGCATTTGCTGGCTTATTTAAATTGAAATGTCACATGAAATAATTTAATTTTGACAGTGTTTAAGAGATTCAAAGCAACATTTCCAGATTCACATGCCAAACCATGTTTCTGTGGGAAAGCTTTTTCCTTTCCGCTTGCTATCTTGCTTGCTTGGCTCCTGGCAGCTCACCTGGTGGGCTGAAAGCCTGTGGATGACCTGGAAGACTGAGCAGGAGCTCCTGACACCAACAGCTCCTAGGCAGCCTGCCAGGTGAGCAGCTTCAAACCAAAACATCATTTTCTTTCCCAGAGAGTTTCAAAACATGTGGGCATCTCACAGAAAATACATTTGGAAACACAACCTTCCACAAAACAGAATTACTTTTCTCCATGCAACTCTGCCTAGTATATTTTTTTGTTTCAATGAGAATTCACTAAATATTTCAAAACTACTGAGTTTGCTCTTTCCCATTCAATGCTCTTCAAGTTCAAAGAGGTACCACAACAAATTCATATTTCAAGTGTTGTCCTTGCAAAGGAGAGCATATTTGTCTGGGATTACAAACCAGTAGTTATTTTACTTTGTTGTGGCATGTGCTTAATAAATATGAATAACATATTAACTTAATTGCAGGTTTCTCCAGAGGCATTGTGAGGCATACTGAAATATATGCCAATTCAAAAGGTAGTCACTGCTCTTGCAGGTATAGAGAAGACTACTACAGCAGTTACTAGGCTATATTTGCCTCTCAGAACACTGCAAATTAGAAGCAAATATGCTGAAATGTGCAAAGCTAACCAACAGAAACATGCATTTAAAAAAAAAAAATAGCTGGTTGAAAGGTCCCAAATTAAATGTTTTAAAGAAAACAGTGTATACCTAAACATTTGTCAGCTAAAGGCCCCAGATAAACTTCTCACTTAAAATATGTTTCACTAATAAATTTTTGTATAATTCATTTTCAATTTCTTTCAGGTTAAATCACAATTACCCTAAGAGATATTCAGGTGTGATCAATAAGACAATCACTGCTCAGCACCATTGGGCAACCAGAACAGTTGTGTCAAGGCCAACAGGCAAATAACTCATGCCCCAATGCTGAGTGTTCTGCAAAGTACTGAGCACAAGCACATTGCTCCTGTAGCACAGAAATTATTCCACAAGTAGGAAATTTCCAACTATTCACCTGAAGAGAAGTCAGGAAGAAACTCTACATTGAATGAGACACCATACAAGCCCTGGGGCGCCTAACCCACTTTCTTACTTTAAAAGTAAGCTAAGCACATCACTCAACAAGGCAAATATCGTGAGTTCCACGACTTTCCTTCAAAAGAATCTGCAACTCTCTATTCTTAGAATTTTAAGCCTTTTAAAATACATAAGTAGCTCTCACAGTGCTGGTATTAGGGCCAGGTTTGCAAAGTAGTTTAGCTCTTATTTTCACCGCTAAATAAATTGGCAGATTATCATGTAGGCTCAGGTTGTTGTTATTAAGCATTTTCAGAGAAGGAGACAGAGCACAGATGTTTTGAACACAGTTTGACCCTTTAGTTTTCTCTCTAAAGAATTCTGGAATTCAGATTCCAGTTCTAGGCTCCACTTAATGAAATCATTAAGCCTTAAGGTCCTAAAAACCTCATCCTTGAGAGAAAGAATGTCAACAACCCCACACTTACAGGAAATGGGACAGAGACCACTCTAAGCTGACTTCATCTGGTTATGTTACAGGAGCTACCCTAGGCCTGTGCATTATGATCTTGCCTACAATGCACCTTTCTCCCTTCAAGGCTTGGACTTTGACAATAATTCCTCTGGGATCCTGGTTTGAGGGGATCCCTCCACCCATAAACAGAAAAAAATAGAAAAAAACAGCAGAAAATGTTCAAAATGCAAATAGAAATTCTGACCAACAGCAACTGCAAACAATTTGTGGTATGGCATGTGTTTCAGCATTAAAGTTATTCTTAATTAAAAAAAAAAATAAGGTATAGCAGTGTGACAAAAACACTGAACAATGAAAACCTTTGGCTTTGCACAATGAGCTGTTAAAATAGGAGAGGGACCAAGAGGAGGAGAATAGGGAATTATGTAATGCAGGTTGCTGAAGAATGGGACATTAGAATAAGAAACTAAAATACTATAATTTGGACAATATTCTTCTTTCCCTTCATCTCCCTATGCTGTGCACTCCTGTGCTTTATAATTATAGACTGAGCCCATGGCTTTTTATTGCCAAATTCAATTCTTTGGGTTTGGGATTTCTGCCCAAACTTGGCATTTTTCCAGCTGCTGACATGCTCTGCAGTGAGAGGTGGCATAGAGAGCGCATTTGTTTGTCCCCAGTTCAATTCATAAGATATGTGCTAGAGGACTTTTTTTCAGGTCATGATACATCTCCCTGATTCAATGGCAACTGACAGCTTCCACAAGGAGAATTGCAGGAATGGTTTTCTGGCTTTCTAGAGTAAACCATTCCTGAGCAGTGCTTTTCATTAGCTATTTTATTAACAGATTGCTACCATTGATATAGTGGGGCACACGGCCACAGAGGAGAGGAATAAGTTGACAAGCATTACTGATGAAAAACCAAACTTGTTTCCCTTTCAACAATTTCATTCAAATTGTTTTAAATCTTTTCTCTCTAGAAATGGTTATAACTGGCAATTAAATACACTTTGATCATACTTAAGTTAAAATATGCATTGTCAAGTAGCCTGGAGATTACACTTGCTCACATTCAGAAATTGTATTAAACTAATGATTACTCATTACAGAAGTAATCATGTAAAGGTATAAACAAACAGAACTATGCAAGCATAACAACACTGTAGTATTTTAATATTTTATTAAATGCAAATTGCATGGATACAAACATAGCAACCCTTATTTCATTACCTTTGTTCTGTAATTTTGGTACTAAATATATTCCAAGAAGTGCTGCTCAAATGAAGCCCATTTATGAAATGTTGGCCACTTCACCAGTTTGCTGCTTAGTTTCTCAACTACTCCTTAGTAGAACAATTTAAAATGGGTCTTATTTAAAACTTTCAAATTTGATGCCATGAGTTTGCTTGGTTCTAACTGGTTTTAATTTTTAAAAAAATCTCACTTGATATTTAACTAGAATCTTTTATCAAATAAGTACATCAATGTACAAGATGTATCTGAAGGATGCCTTTGGTTTTCAGATTTTGGTTGGATTAGACAAAAAAATATTGCAAGAGTCCTATTCTGGAAAGTCTAGAGATCAATTGTACAGCTTTCAGAGACCTAAAGCAACAGGACCAGGAATCCTCCACACTCATGCAGAGAGATGTTGGGAAATGTGCAGAATATCAAGAATTAGTGAGAAAACTCAGTTGCCCAAATCCTCCATTTCTCCTTGCAGCGTTAACCATAAGGTCCCCTGCACAGCAAAGTCTTCAGGATTTTCCGAAATCATTAGTGACAAATACTTTGTGGGAAGCCAAATTGCTCCAGCTTGCTCATTCAGCTAAAATTAGAAATTATCAAGATTAGCCTCTGGACAGTTCACTTGTCCCTCAGCTGAAGGTTTGTTGGAAGCTGCAGAGCTGTAGTGTGTCTTCCCCAAGCCATGATGGTGATGTAACCATGTACTGACTCCATTAGAATTTAATTAATGGTTGATATCCCTTAATACATCACCCAATGAAAATGGAGCTCTGAAACATCCCCTTTAAGATTATAACCTCACAGATTGATTTTCAAAGGTCACAGATTTTTTAAAAATCAATATAGCTTGCAAGACAGCATAAGTCTAGCATCTAGAGAGAAGAACCCAGAATAGTAACCATCAGAAATCAGCCATGAGTCAAGTATTAGCCCATGAGTCAGCAAATCAGATACTGAAAATGATGCATTTTCTAAAGCAGAGCTCTGGAGAAGGTAGTGAGTGATCCTGCACAGGCTTTGAACACACACGGCTTTCACTACCTTAAAGAAGGATCTTTGCTAAAGAAGATTTAAAGTATTACACGCTAATAAACATAATGCTAAAGAACTGAGTCCCTCAGCAGTCCAGAAAGGAATATTGTAACCCCTGAAGAATTTAAATCTCATTTAAATGGTGAAAGTGAGGTAGGAGGCCCTAAAGCCCTAATCAGATGCATTAAAACGGAAAGAAAATATCAGACATGGGAAATTATTGTAATTAAAATTTGAACACATACAAACACAACAACTCCAACATTACTAAATGGAAATCAAACAACAGTACTTGGTGTTAAGGGACTGAATAATAAGCCACCCTTTAATCACCCCCATCTGTTCTTGTAAGTGCATACTTTGCAAAGTGCTATATTAATTCCAGGCATTAGAGAGTTAAGTATCCCACAGAGGATGCCTTACACCAGAAGAAAAAGACTCTACTTTAATAAACAAATAAATTTATTAAAACAATCCATTTTCTTTTTTAAATTTGCTCTATTCATTGGAAGTCCACAGACTGGGGAAGAATGCATGAAAAAATTTTCTTTCTTTTAAAATGATATTTTAGACTTCTGCTTTCCTTAAAATCTATGTTTTTCACAAGTTTGACCTCATTTCATCAGCTCTCAGAAATAAAAATCATTAGTATTAACAAAATAGGGAAGTCAAAGTAGCACTTGAAACAGCTTATCTTCTGCATTTACTTTTAAGTGCACAACAGCTGCTACTTACGGCTTATTTTCTAGATCAAAATGTTTCCCAGTTCCTCTGTAATAGGCTAGCAACTTTAGGGTCAAGTTGTTTCTCATTTTCTTTTCTTACTTTCATATTTCTGTAACAATCTTTAAAGCTCTCCCACATAGCAGCTTTAAAGTGTCCTCTCTTGGCACCCCTTTGGAAGCTCAGCTATAGGAGCAGCAGCTATCAGGCAATGGGTGCAGCTGGATCATAGAAAGGCACACCCTGTTGTACCTTGAGCTTTCTCCATTTATTTATCCCCTCCCATTGCTGCCACTTGGCTCATGATGACAAAGTGCTCCATTTTCTCAGTCCTAATGACTCAGTTTTCCCACATAAAGACACGATGCTTTTGAGTTCATGTGAACAAGTCTTTTTTGTTAATTAAATCGCAAAATTTACATGTGGTATAACAGCTGAGAAAAAGAGAAGTTAAAGTGTAGAGAGTCTGCTACGCAAACATATTTGTCATAGAAATTTCCTTGGTCCTTTCCAAGTTCCAGCCTCGAATTCTCCTGATAGAGCCATCTCTTTGCCATGTCAACACATCTATCAGCTTTCCACAGATGTGACGGATCTTCAGCCTATTCTGTGCTGCTTTAGGAAACCTTGCTGGGAAGAAAATGTTTGCTTCTGAGACAGGTTTAGTCTTGCACCCTCCTGGTGCCTGCCTCTTTACATTTGATTCAAAGAGCAGCCAACAAAAACCACCAGCAGTGCTCGACTTTAATGGCTGTTTACTACTGAAGAGTGGAAATAAAAACGCTCTCGCTGTTGTTGCAGCCTCGGATACCGCACAGGCTGTTTTACATGATCTGCCAACACCAGTAGGATTATGTGATAATTCTTCAGTCTTACAATTTTGTGCATTTCTTTCATTAAGCAATGACTTTTCTGATAATATCTGTCAGCCAAACTCCTTGATTTCCACAGGACTGCACTTGACAGATTGCCACATCCCTACTACTTCAGACCAAGTAAGAAAAATGGCTTTTCAGTGCTGGCATCCAGTCTCCTTTTCTGACTGAGAACAGAATGAGCACTTTTAGCTGTAGTTGATATCCCTGGCCAAGTGTCATCAATCCACTGAAACAGAAGTTCCTTTCAAGTCTTCTGGATGTTTAAAGAACAGAAAGAAACTTTTCTATTATGTTCATCTTTCCCCTCAAGTAACAATCTCAGCTTCGAGGCAATAAACAAATCTGAAATACATCTTTGCACCAAGGATGGAGTAGTTTAGCTGCCTTTTTTCTTTTAAATCACAACCACAGTTCTTAGCAACTCCATGATTAATTAGCAGAAAGTTTTTCAAGTTACAAAAAGGCATTTGAATACTGCTAAAACTTTACATATGCTATTTCCCTTTTTTGACAAAACCCACAGAGAAGGGATAAAAAACATCTTTTAAGCTTAGTTTGCAGCCTATCTAGAGCCAAAATCCAATTGTTTTCCCCCCTAAAAAATTACAACATTGTTTCGGGAACATCTTTATATTTTTCTGGAAGCACTGTTTGCAGAGATATCTAGGATCCTGACACTTTAATTTGGATTTGGTAGATCTCAACAGTCTGGGTACATAGTATGACTCATTTATATTTCCACTATGCTTTACATAAACTCTGTGTATAATCTTCAAAATAAGCCACAGATGATGATCTATACTGCAACAATACAGCCCAGAGTTTCCAACAGAAAGAGTTCTAGCTCTCAAGAAGTTTGTAAGTTTTGCCAATCATCCATGAGTGTTTGAGTCTTACCTGGACCCAAAGAAAATACTGTGAGTGAATATCCATGAGTGAATATCCACCCATAATTCAGATGCATATTATTCCCCTCAGATGCAGAATTCTAAAAATTGAATTGTGATCAAAAGGCTCAGAAATAGGTACTGGGACATAACAGGAAATTCAAATTCAAATACAGGCTGGGTGGAGAATGGATTTGGAACAGCCCTGAGAGGGGATTCTGGTGGTTGAGAGGCTGGACATGAGTCAATAATGAGCTCTCAGCACAGAAAGCCTCAGCTGCATCAAAAGCAGCAGGCCAGGGGAGGAGATTCTGCCCCTCCTCTCTGTTCTCATGAGCTCCCACCTGCAGTGCTGCATCCAGCTCTGGGGTCCTCAGCTCAGGAAGGACATGAACCCCCAGAGGGGGCCACAAAGATGCTCAAAGGGCTGGAGCATCTTTGATACGGAGACAGGCTGAGAGATGTGGTTGTTCAGCCTGGAGAAGAAAATCCTCTGGGAAGACCTTAGAGCACCTTCCAGTACGTAGAGGGACTCCAGGAGAGCTGGTGAGGGACATTTCACAAGGGAGTGGAGCAGCTTAGGGGAATGACTTTAAATTGAAAAAAGGTAGGTTTATGTTAGATGTGAGGAAAAAGTAAATTACTATTTCCTTCTCTGGAAAAGGCTATGGATATCTGGAAAAAGGAAATTAAGAAACTAAAGATGATATAAATATAGCTAGAAATTAAGGCCTCTTGTATTATGAGAAACACACTGATGAATAAAAGCTCTGAGTTCAGTATTGATGCTAACTCTAGCTTCTAATAGAAACCTTTATTCATGGAGCAACAGGAAGCACTTTACAGACAGTCATGAGACACTCCAAATGAAATAGATTTGGACTCTCTGAAGAGTACATGATACATGAACTCCAAAGCCAAATCTCAAATTCTGAGAAAGCCAAGAGCTAAACTAATATTATTGAAAATAGCATTGAACAATAGTACTTTTTCTCCACTAACATATAACTATACATATAACTCAACGATTTTTTGTGATCACTATGTCCTGATCCTCCTTTCAAGAACACTTGGACATTAAAAACTGGTTTTTCTGGCCACCACTATTAACTCACTATCCGTTACCAAGAAAAACACATGGTAATTTTGGCTTTGGAGGGAGGATATAGAAAACTTATCATTTTCATACAAGGCAAGCATTCAAGTACAGAAAAAATAAGTTGTCTAGTACTAGTCTGTTGTCAAGCTACAGAAGCCTTGAACTAACGACAAATTTCAAATTAAGAAAGTACTCTCACTCTTTGAAGCTGCAGACAATTGTTTCAAATGGAATGGGAATGAGTTATACAATAGTCACCCAACATCTGCTTCAAAGCCTTCATTTCTTCTTATTTATACGAGAAGAGAATAAAATACTCACTGTCTCAACAAATAACATCTGCTGCAAGTTTCTTAGTACACAAAGCAATTGTAGAAACTTTCAGCAATTCATTCTGATGGGACAGTTGAACAGGCAGTAAGAATGGGCTGTTCTACTCCAGAATAAACACTTCAGTAGTACAATATCCTGTAAATCCGAGATTACTGACTTCTTATGCTACATGTGGGAACTAAGGCTGTCATACTGTCAGTATCTCTTTTATTTTCTTAACATATTATATTGAGAGTCCATTATGAAACTAGAGTGCAAATATCATGTTTCAGGCTGCCATAGCACATCATCTTTTGGAGTCTTCTTTATTATTCAATACCATGATGTAACTGTATTTCAGACAATAATCCCCAACAACTTCTACTAAAGAGAGGCATATAATTCATAACAACACATAAAAAAATTAGATGGAGATTTGCTAATTATGACAAAGTGAGTTGATTCATGGCAGCTTGGACATGAAAAATCTATGCACAGCTTAATAAGACTCTTGTCTTTCTAATTGTCAAGATGAAGAACATTCTTCCTTTCTGAGAAATGCTCTGGACATGAAGTATGGGTATTTGAGAAAACTCAAAACATTTTGTGGCTTATACATCCCCTTTTCCAAGAATCCTGATTTGTATCCCACATATATCACTGATATTTTTCCCCCTTCTTGATTTTTATCTGGCTGAAGTGATGTAACTAGAAGAGATTGCATTAGCTGTGCTGGCATCTCTGAGCAGGAGCCAAACATTTCCATAGCAACTTAATACTGCTACACTGCCTTGGTAACCAATTTAAGATAATTATTTATGGTGTTTACCTGCACTAATGTTCCAGGGCTGAATATTTTAGGAGACTATCATTCTTAAATGTATTTGCTAGTTTCATGAAAATAAATCAATTTATGAATAGGTACATTTTTATGGTTTTGTGTAATATCTAATAAAACTCCTTCCCAGATACACATTTCAGTGTCTTCAGTCTGTAAATGTCCTCAAACTGACTAAAATCATCAAGAAACCAAAGCCAAACTGTCAAACAGAACAGATTTGTAAGAAGTGAAAAAAAAAGATAAACCATTTTTGTTAATGACCAAGATTTAAAGGAATATTAAAATAATTATATTTTCACAAAATGCTTGAGATTATTTTCCTTGCGCAAAAGTCTGACTCAAAAATCTCAAGACTCTGATTAATTAATCTTAATTGCATATAAGCCATATCTAACTTTTAATCAGAGGTAATAATAAATTAATCAACACAACAGATTCAGTGTTTTGAACCTCAAACCTGTTGTTCTAGTGGCTGCATTCAAGACAACTTCAATCTGTATGCTACCACCTATTACCATACCACAGGTTAAATTGTAAATTGAAATTAAAGGCTCATCCTCTCCATATTCCATGACAGAGGTTGTTTGGATTTTTTATTTCAAAAAATACTTCCCTCTTAATAAATTACAGTAAGCAGAAAATTATTAGACCTTATTTAATTTTGAGTATTCTGCTTCTTTGGGTTTGAATTGTAAGTGACCTAAGAAAAAAACATAGTAACAAAAAGAAAACAAAGCACAAACCCGATGTATGAGATGTATAAGGCCACTTAAGACATAATGTGACTGCAAGAACAGGAACTGTGCTAATGAGCATTTCCAAGACTGCATAAAACAGTTTAAAAAGCCCCTTTTTAGATCATGGAAATATAGAATGGTTAGGATTGGAAGGGAACTTAATCATCTAGGTCCAACCACCCTGCTATGGACAGAGATGCCACTCGCTGTTCAGGTTGCTCAAGGCACTCCCAAGCTGGTCTTGAACACATCCAGGAATGAGGCATCTACATTTTTGATGAGGCAGAGTGTCCTGTTGAGTTGGTTTTAAGGTTACAAACAATTAGTATGAAATTTTACTGCCATAAACCAGTAGTTGTACAGGTCTCATTTTTCTAATAGCTCAGTGTTATCTGTCTGCATTGAAGTGCTTGAGAGACAGTGAGCACATATGTTCATAACTGCAGACATCCAGTGCCTTGAAAAGTGCCAGAAAACACCACTGTGCCAAGATAGCAATCACTTAATGACATCGATTTCTTGTAAAACATTCCACACTAGGGGAACAGCAGTTATTTTTTTCACTGTCTGTTGAAAGCAGGGAACAGAGGTCTCAAAGAGTAGTGGAAGCAAAAGAATTCGATACCTAAAGTTCTTGTCTGAAGGTACATTGTAGACATTGTAATTGTGTGGTCCCTTTTTGTGTGATCAAAGTACCTGAGCCACCAGTTCAATACGAGGATATCCAGCAATAAGCAACGTGTCAGCTTTTCAGCTCCTGAAAGAGAAGATTCAAAGTTTGATGGCAAGCTCTCTGAAAGCGAGCTGCCTGGCAGAGCTCCCTGAAATAAGAGAGAGGAATGCTGGAAAGAAAAGTCTTCTTCAAGCTGGTCCCTGGAAGTGCCTGCAGTGGCAGGAGGCTGGCAGAAGGACAGACAGAAACATGTGAGGAACAGACAGACATGGAGTGAAAGATAAAGAAGCAGGAACATAACAACGCAAAGTCTTGAAGGCAGGAATCGGGAATATGATTTAAGGATGAATGAGGAAGTTCTGATAAACTGTTTAATCCAAAACCCATTAAGGACAATGCAAAGACTTTGAAAATGGTTTGATATGAGGCTTGTAATCTTAAATGACTGCATTTAGAATCACTGCTTGTCCAGCGCAACAAAACCCAGCGAGCACTCCTTAAAAAGTGACTTCATAAAACCTCTCCTAAGACGAAGATGCCACTGCTGCTTTGAAGATACAGTCATTAAAGGATGAAGCATGTGAACAGTCAGTATGACTTCTCTGAAGTTTAACTATAATCTCCTTATTATTTTTTACTGAGTTTTTGAATCTTCTCTGTTGAAAACAGAAAGCAAAACAGAGGCAAACAGCTTAATCTAGAAATTACCTGTAGACTAACTTTAGTCTCAGCTCTTTTTTGTGTATGTATGAGCATGATCATGACCAATTCTAACAGCATTTAAGCTTTTTTGCTGTTTCATTTCCTGAACAAACACTGAAATGCAGTGTAATTTTCCTCCCTTACATTACCTACTTTTTACAGCTGCTTGTCAGCAAGTGAAAAATACACATTTACTTTTGAAATTTCACTGTTCAGTTCAGAATATTTAGGAGATGTTCCTGTAAGGGAAAAATTCCTCTACCATAGGCTAAATTTTATTTTAAAAAATATCTTTATTGAAGCAAAGTGATGTTTTTGTGATTAAAGAAAAAGTCAATGATATTAACATAAAACAAGTTCAGTATAAGTTAATTCTGAAACAAACTCAAATATGTGCACAAGTCCATTCAAATACACTCATGCACAATGACTTGACTGAGGTATTAGACACTGAATGAGGCACTCCTGTCCCAGTGCAGAAAATTCATTCTCATTTCTATGGAAGGGTTCTGCACAGAAACAAGGATGAAAAGTGATGTGTTTGTATTAACAGCAGACATTCAATTTTAGAAATCTTTGTTCTCCTTATAAAAAGATACAGGTTATGTGCTCTAAAGTATAGCAAATGTTCAGTAGTGGTTTTGTTTTATTTTTTTGTTTGTTTGTTTTTTTTTTTACTTTGATTTTGAATAATTGTGTAAAACAAGACTGCAATGTTTGGGAAATGACAAATAAAAAAATTCAGTTTAAGAGCATGAGGCACCAGTAAAGAAAGGATATTTGTAGAAGCATTATCCTTGGATGTATGGAAGACAAGAAAATATAGCACAGCTCTCAGATGTTTTGCCTGGCTATAGACTGGGGAGTCCAGACCAAGATCATTTCCAAGGGGACATTTTTTGTACTGTCTCATGGTGCTTGACTCTACAGATGAATACAATCCAATCACTGAGCAGTTCCAGGAATGGTGCCAACCTTTTATGAAGAAGTGTTTCAGTCAATCATTCAGTCCCACAAAATGGGCACTTATTTTATATATTTAATGACCTAATAGGAGCCAGATTGTTCGTGTATTTACAAGTCCAAATAGAAGTCAATGCCTGGGAGTAAAAAAAATAAAAGGTCCCAAATAGATTTCAGTTGAAAATTATTATGTAGGGCATGATCCAGCTAAAACTAAGTTTTAATCTTTCAAATATTTCTTTGTACAAAAACAGTGGAGAGGTTTGGTGTCTTTTGGATGTTTTTATTAGTTTGCTTTTTGGTTTCCTTTGGTTTTGTCTTTTCTGTGGGCTTCTTTTTGTTTGGTTGTTTTGTTTTTGTTTGTTTTTTTTAAGCAGGAATTACGGAATGAGTTGCTCTTTCTTGAAGAAACATATACAAAGATATACATTCTTTCTCCTGATGCTTCAAAGATCTCTCTGCTCTGATATCACTTCCAAAATTATGCCTTGGTAGTCAAAGAAGAGTTGCCTGTGAAAGTACTAAACACTTCTAAAACATGTTAAATGCTTTGGTAAATGTCTTGATGGAACCACAGCCCTGATCATGTGAATCAAACTTGTGAGCCCTAAAGGCAGCAGAGATACACCTGAATTTGTGATACATCAAGACAAACAGAATTATCAGCACAGAATCTAATGGGAAGAAGCAGAATTGAAACTACTCAAGCTCAAATTTTTGGAAGAGATGTAGGAAAATACCTACAAGCTTTGCTCAGAGCCTCATGTGGAAAAATGTTTAGAACAATAAAATAATGAGTCCAAAACAAGTCACACACATCAGTACAGACTCAGCTGGAATCATCAGGTGTCAAATCAGTACTTCATTCCTCTTAATTTAAAACACTTCAGATTCTTCCCTGATGGCCAAAAGCTACAATGGTCACCTATAGCAAAGGCTATCTTTCAACTTTCTGCCAGAAATCATTACTGAAATGAAGAAAGGGGGACACCTAGGGTTGTGTTTAATGAAGGACAGCAACCCGAAAAGGTTGTTCTGTTGAATACTGAAAATTCCCCATAAAACTGTAAAGCTCATGAAAGGATTGACTATAGCCTGTTTAAGTGTACTGTCTGGATATTAATTACTACTTCTTTCATCTAATCATGGAAGTAAAGTGGCTAATCCTGATGGTGATAGGTGGACAAGAGCAGCCAAAGTGAACAGAGAATGCAAGAGTTTTCTATGCAAAAATGACAATAATTCTCCCACAAATAAAACAAAAATATGCCAACTCAGAACAAGCTTTGAAACCTTGTACTCTTACATGTCAAATGGCTGCAACTCCTCCTTCAGTAAACCCATTGTGCAAAGGACCAAAGCACTACTAAGGTAACAAAATCAAAGAGTGAAAATGCCACTCTTTGGGGAAGCTGAGTGTTGGTAGCATCACCCCTGTTCCCAGATAAACATTGCAATCTACACTGATGTGCAACAATGATGTACTCTGAGTACAGTGCCACACTCTATAAACAAATGTTTTTCCAGATGACAGATACAATGGTCTCATCTGAGCAACTGATTTCAGGCACACACAAGCAGAAAACAGAATAATGGTGTTTGTCCAATTCTTTATGGCAAGGGTGAGAAATACGTTGATGCTTTTTGCACTTATATTTGACTAGTCAAAACTATGTATTACTCCATGGAGCAAAGAAGCCCTGAAACAAACCCCTAAAACAAAGACCCTGCATACATAAATAGCCTAAAACTCTGTCTGCTGTGGCATTTTTTCTGTACGAGCTACAGCATTAAGCTTAAAGTGTAAATCCATAGGCAGAAATGGAAAAGAAATAATTGCCAGCTTTTGAAGCTGATCTCACATTTCTCAGCTTTATAAAGAAAAAATGTCTAAATATTTATCATGTCCCAAACCACTAACAAGAATGTGAGTATTACCACATTTCCATAGTTTCCTTAAATTATCATCTTATTAGCCAGGAACCATCATTATTTACACTACAAAAGCAGCAGTTTCCCAAAGTCCTTATTTGGGTCTGTGTTAAATGCTCCATCATCACAGACCTCACATCCTGAAGAAAAAGATACAGATCCACACTACTGAAGCTCGAAATCTCATAAAAACCCATCTATATTAAACTTTACTTGTTGCAACAGTCCCACTGAAAAAGAATAGGTCTACATTTGTGCATAAAACTGACCACTTCCCTAAATATTTTTAGGGATGAGAAAGTCACATTGTTCCGTGTTCATAATTTCATTGTTTGCATTAAGACACATGGAAAAGGGACATGGAACACAATTTGGAAACGGAATAACATACCCATATTTAAAACAAACACAAACAAAAATTCTGATTCCATAATTTAAATATTTGATTATCTTATTAGGACAAGGTAATATTGGCATTGTTCATGGTAAGCCATCCAAGGAGACAAAGAATCCCTTAAGTCTTCATCAAGGCAAAGCCTAATGCAGTTAATAATATTATTTAATATACTGCAGAAGTGCTCTTTTACCATCTTTATTTATGATTAGCAAGAAAATAAACTTTTGCAAGTGTTGATTCCTTCCTTAACATGTCTGTTTGGTTTTTTCTATAACTCTTTAAATAATGACCCTATCGCTTTCAAGGTTATGGCTGCTAAAACCAGAAGGGTCTGAAACTCTCCTTCTTTCAGCTAAAATCTAATTGCAAAACAAGTTATCTGGAAAAGAAAAAAGAAAAGTACAAAGAAATCTCAAGTTAATTTCCAATAGTCCTGCAATAATCTCCAAACTATTGATCAAAGGGTTCATGTCTGTTAAGGAAACCTTCCTGTCTGGCCCTCCAGGTGCCACATTGGCTCCACCCCAGGCTGTCCCTTCCAGTGGAGGCTCCAGTGACCAGATGGATCCCCATGGGTTCCCTCCACACCCCACACTCACAGCCAGACCAGGCTTCCTCACCAGATCCACCCCAGGTTCCCCACAGTAGAGTCCCAGACCTTTGGATCCTTTAAGTATTTTTACTTAGGAGAGCCCAGGTTAACCTTGAATTCGCCGGGCAGGTTTCACCTTGTGAGCCATTGGCTGCTTTGGGAATAGCTCCTCTCCAACTCTTCCACTGGGTCACTTGGCTTTATATGAATAAATATTAATTGCAGCAGAGACAAACAGAGTTTTTCCACAGCCTGCATGAACACTACAACCACTGAACTGTAAAATCAGTGCTTCTCTGCCGCTCTTTAGAACAATGGATATTTAACCATTCAGTGAATGAAAGAAATTAAGACACAGAAAGGAACCATCTCAGTACCCCAGTAATTAGGTCTTTGACTGAGAACAGTCAGCACCTGACAGTGATGGAGAGCTTCAGTTTTCTGTCTTAGAGCAGCAGAACAAAGCAACACCCAAACTCTGGTCACACACCAAATACCATTGAGTACTCAGTACTAAAGAAGGTGCCATTCCTCAGCTCCCTTCTCACCTGGGTTGAATTGGACCTTTACTCTTGAAGCAAACTACAAAGGAGCCAGGACAATAATCTCCTCTGAAAACCATCTTCTAGACAGTCTAGTTTAATTTCCCTGCATTGAATTCCATAAAAGCCATTGGAAAACAGTTTTCAGAAACAACTCTTGCCTTTCTCATCCTTGCAATGATGCAGAACATATTTATATTTGTGGAATTTTATTTTCCTTCAATCTGATAAAAATTCCATAATGGAATTAAAAAGGACCAAGCTTTAAGCTCAGAATTACATGGCATTTAGATGCAAAAGAATGCATTTAAAGAGTCAAAGAATGTATGGAATGACACACTCATTTTTGCTTGCTTTGTTATAGCAGAGAATTCCTCATTTAGATATGCTGCATGAAAAATAGATCTTCTGCTCCTAGTAAAATTAAATGTTACTGATGCATGCATTTTTCCTGAAGTCTATTTTTGACAGACATCTATTACATTGAATCATTCTGGGTTTTATCAAGCTTTACACAACTAAATGTTGACAATAGAAGGAACATTTTTGATAAATATTTCTAGGCAAGACTAGACTGTGGGGGCAGAAATCACTCAGTCATTAAATGAATCCAGTTAACCTTGTACAGCTGCTCTAGTTCTTTAAAAATTATTAGGATAAGAGATCAGGAAGGTTGTGTAAGTGAATAAGTCTATATAGCAAGCCTGATTTATTATTTCATGATAACTATCATATTACAATTGTACTGGCTGCACAAAATTAATGAAATATAAAAATAAAATCCACATTTAACCTTGGAAAAAACCATGAAGTTCACTGACCTGTCCCTGCAGGCAACCACCAAGTTGGGGTAGGCTGCTTTTGCTGCTTTCAACGGCTGGTCAAGCCCGATCTAAATTAAAGAGGAATATGAAACACAGAGGAATAATTTATGTACAGTAAGGAATGTGAATGCTGTACCAATGCTTTCACCTAAATAGCAACATCAACCCAGAAGAGTCAGCTACAGCTTTGAATAAGTGCATTTAATGGAAAAAAAGTTATTTCTCTGAACCACACATATCTTGAGTTAACCAGCACCTGTCTCCACTACTAACTGTCCACACATGAACCAAAAACAGGAACTGTATTTACAGTTGCACACATTAATGCAATAAAAGAAGGTACAAAGGTATAAAAGTGAAATAACTTCACTGCAGCTGCCAGAAGTCCAGGTAACTCTTGTTGCTTGTACAAAAAACTGAACAAGAAAGGAATAGACCTTGTATTTTTCCCTTACTCTCCAGCCTGAATTTACCACGCTTTCAAATCACAAGGAGGTTTAAAGTTCAGCAGAAATCGTGAATGGTGCAAAACACAAAATTCTGCAGTCACCAAAATGCTTTAAAATATTTTCTTCCCAGTTCTGCTATTAAAATATGTGTTCATTATATAAATACCACATATGCAAAGATGGCACACTGTTTAATGAAGAGAGCAGCAGCCCATGGAGATGGGGAAATAGATGTCTTTGCAGAAAGGTTACAAAACAAACCCTTTCCTGAAAACCCATTTATTTGCTGGAACAAGTAAACAGAATTCTTATGACTGCCAGGTAATGTATTTCCAGATGCATGCCAAAATCAGACTCCACCTAACTGGAATATTTTACAGTCTTCTGAAAGAAGATCTTTAGAACTGCAACCAAAATCCGTAAGATTTTCCAGCATACTCATTGCTTGTTCTGCCTCCTGAGCCATGAAATTCCTGAGTGTTTGTGTTATCACAGAACTCGTGCATTGTTCCACTCCAGTGAGGCACGAACTGGAATCCAGCCCATCACTACCAGCAAAAGCAACAGGCCACAAAATCACTCCAATATTTAGAAATTCATTTGTCTCATTACTATTCACGAATGCGACAAAGTGGTTAAAAAATGAAATTAAAACATAAAGTGCCAGAGAACAGTAGCCCAAACAACTTTAGCTTTTTGTGACTGGCAATTATAATGCAGACAATCCATGCAAACACTGCCTTTGGCAGCGTTACAGAGCAACTCTTTAAAAGCATTAAATGGCTTAAGAGACAAGAGACAGCAAAGAGGCAGGAGGCACTGGAAAGCAAGATCGTGTTCCTCATAAAATAGTGTCAGTTCCATCTCAAAAACAGCTCGGCATGAGCTCACCCACATGACAATTTGCACCTCAGCAAGAGGCAGCTTACATAAAAAGGAATGACTACAGCTTATTTGGGCAGAGGTAATGTATATTTAGCTATGAGCATTTAAAAGTAACTCAAATTTGATTTTGCTCAGATCAATGCTTAGCATGGGAGGAACTCTGTACAGAGCATTATCTGCAGGATGAGAAAATAGAGATTCTTTCTTTGCTACCTTTCACCTGCAAGGAGCTCTACCCCATTCATGGCTCTGCCATTCACTAGGTGTAGAGTTCGTGGGCACAGTATCTGCCAGAAGATAAATCCAGAACAAGCGCTCTCATAAAAATAGTGATGTAGAAAAACTTCTTGAAACTGATCTCTCCCTTCCTACCCAAGAATTTTTTTTGTGTTGGGGCAGTGAACAGGTTTGTTCAGGTTCATTGCTGTAAAAATATAAAGATATAAAGATATACAAATAAACCAAGCTCCAGAATTCAATAAAGACAGGAGATTTTACTCATCTCAGATTCTTCCAACCCCCCACAGAACTCATTTGTTTCATCATTATTCTGTTGCACTCAATGCAACCATTAAGGAGGTAGCAGAATGGGAGGGGGGCCCTGAGAGAACAGCCTTGAATCTTTTAGTTTTTTTGTCCCAAACTTCTTTTATCCAATATGAGCTTGATTAATGTCCACTCCAAAAAAACTTTCTGTCCCATGTCTACTATATTTCTTTCAGATCCTTGAACTGATCATCATCAGGAACACAATTTTCTTGTTGTTCTTTGATGTGAACACAATTAATTCTGCATCCACAAGAAGTTAGGAAGGTGATAATACTCAGAAGAAACCGAATCCTAAATAACTTTGATCAGCTATGCCTGTTAAGTAAATGTTTGCAGATGGGGAAACAGGAAAATTGCTAGACCAAAGGAACAAAAGGAATAATGTATGAGTCTCACTTGGGATATGCATTAGAAAAAAATTCAATAAGGTTGCCACCTTTTCTAAAATATTTCAGAAGGGCACTGGATCAGCAGAGATATTTTTAAAATGTTCATGTTGGCTGCTCACTCCACAGTGCAGAGACAAAATGCTCCCATGCAAGGGATTATGCAAACAATTCAGGAAGTGGATAAGAAAAACCCTAAAAAAACCCCAAAAAGGGATTGCTATTCAGTCAGTGCTGTGGTTTGTATGTCAGACACACCTATTCCATTCAGCTGTTGAAGGACAGGAAGCTGACAGGGGTTGTGGGCTGGTGTCTCTCCAGTGACAGCAGCACCCCAAACCTCCAGACACCCCCAGCACTGATCACACCCCTACACAAACCTGGATCCTCTTCTAACACAAAAAGACAAACACTGTCACAGCAAGTTTTTGTGTTAGACCTACAGAGATTCTGTGAGTCAAAAATTCAGCTTACATATGGTCCCTAGTTTCAAATGATACATACATAAATATTAATCTTCTATTGTAGAATAAAATTTTTAAATCAAACTACATGGGGACTATATGTTCAGTCTATCAGGAAAAAAAACTTATTAAATTGTCATTTTAAACTAATTTATACACTGCATTATATTCAGTGTACTTCAGAAAAGTACATTCATAACTTCACTTACAGTGAAACTAAGTTCTCTTTAGGAATAAATTTACACTTACAGTAGCACATTAAGAGCAAAGTTAAGTTACAGTAGTGAGACTTCAGATGAAATATCATCTCTAGGTTTTCCATTTGTAAAATAATGCATTACTATTTCTCTTGTAAGTTCTTCCCAAAGGGTAAATTACTAACAGAAGAATTGGCATTGGAAACAAGAAAAAATACTGTAAAGTCTATTAATTCACTCAAGCACAAAAATTGAATATATTTAGATGTATAGATATTTCCTAAAAACCTGGAAACAGTACAAGCAAACTCTTATTCTTTGAAAGAAAAGAAGTAGTTTTGGAAAAGATTTAGCAAATACAATTATGTCTCAGTTGAAATATAATTAATCTCCTTCAGCACAGTCTTATGGAAGATAACTCTTGCTGAACATGTCCATTTTCTTTCCTGGGTATGTTTACAGATATAATTAATATTATATCACATTTAGATAGACCAATTGCATCAAGTGGGGTAAATACCTGGCTGAGTAGCACACATCAGTCTTGTTTGTAAAGATACATGAATACAAAGGTTTATTTCTATTTGAAGATACTGCTCTGAATAATTTAAAAATATCTTACTGCAAAAAAAAATTGAATCTAAATTCCATCTACAATCATGAAAACAGTATTTGCTAATGAGAGTTTTCTGCAAGCATATTAAATTAAATAGTCATTTCTAGAGAAAAATATCTTCCAAATTGGAATGGAAGCTTTGAAATCCCCAAAATGAAATCAGAATTAAGTTTAAATCCTCTAAGTCCCAGGTGTATAATCTAAGGTCAGACCACCTTTCTCAAGTAAATGATGGTTTATGAGATTGATATTTGCCAGACTTGGTGGGCCACCAGAGGACACTGCCAGAGAGGCAGCAAATTACACCAAACCCACAGTTTTGAAGAATTGAATTGTTTTGATACAATGGAAAGGTTTTCCTAACTTGTACGTTTATAATCTGTAAGTCACAACTATGCCCAAGACATCTTCTATACACTAAAATTTTTATTATCCAATGTTTTTCTTCAGAAATACCTAGTAAAGGATGATTAAACAGCAATATACCCTAGCTATGAGTAAACTCTAAAGAGAGACAGCAGGAGTTTTAGCAACACACAATTAAGCTACTTCTGTTTCCTACTCTGCTGACTGTCCCCTATCTACTTCTTCCTTTGTGACCATAAGCAGATATGAGTGATAAAAGGGAGAATTCTCCAGCACATAAAATCCTACAGGCCTGATTACACAGATCTAAACTGTGAGAGCTTTAATTTAAATGGGAATAATGCAGAACCCATAGTCTCTGGCTGGACAATAAGCCAGTTTTTCCAAATGAGCCTAAAGTCAGGTTTTTTGCACTTTTTGTCCAGGATTCATTTAGGAATTTTGCATTCCTGTGCTTATGTACTGATGAGTACCACAGATGACTACTACTAGAAAGCCAACAAGATGGGCAAGAGAAAGGCCAAACAATTCTGCTGAAAGATGAAAAATAAGCAATTGCACTCTACAACATCAAATTTATATTACATAAATGTGACACTAGAAAGAAGCATTGAAAATCCTCATAATAAAACAGCACATGGATTCACATGAGTACAGTGTAAATTCTGTATTGAATATTTAAAATGGGAAGTTACTCATAAATAATACACTAACTGTTCTGGATATATTAGTAACAAAAACCAAAAGCCAAACTTGAGGGAGATTTAATGTTACAACATTTGGTGCACTCAATTTCATTTTTGAGAGAGCTGGAAAAGACAGCTCAGAGCTCCCCACCACCTTTACTCATCTTGGCACACAACAGCAGGTACAAGTCAGATTTCACAGGGCTAAAGAGACAAATTTTGCTTCTACATTAGTGAAATGAGATTGGCTTCCTCCACTTTCTTTCACCCTTTTAAAAAGGATCACACCTAGAGTATAAATAGTGTTATAATAACAACTCAAATACTGAAATGGCACAGAGGTTCATGATTTTAGTTGTGGAGAGGTGTTTCATTCAAGGACATTTCACTAGAAATATTAACAGACCAAATTCTGCCAGCCACAGTATATTTCAATAATATTGGTAACTGAAGGCATGATTTAACAGAATGTTAAAGGTAAGCAAAGTCTACCGTCTGAAGCTTCTTTTTTAAAATTAAATTTGAAGTGAAAAAGGTACGTCATGTTTTGATTTGCATTTAAATAATTACAGTCAGCATCATTATTAATTATAATGTTTTATGGTCAAAACACTCATTTTGTTCACAGTTGCATCCATTTTCACTACTCTGGAATTATTTCATATTGCAGAGTTGTTAATGTTTGCTCTTCTGAGACGTGGCAAATGCAGTAGAAGTTCAATAAATTATTTACATTTTTAAAGACCAAAAGCTTATTAACATTTGCCTGGAAGAGTACATCCGTGCTCTGCTCTGAAGCTGAAAATGTAAATTAGCATCTTCTGGCCTGATTCTCTTCTTATTCTGTCGGTGTTGTTCTCACTTAGAATGGTCTGAATGAGATAAATCAAGCCCAGGGTACAGAAATATATCCAAGAATAATTCCCTAACACCTCCAGAGCTCTGCACTGAACTTGGATTTGTCAGTTGCTGCAAAAGCAGAACACTGCAGACACTCACAACATCAATATCAAGAAAAAAACCTCAATAACAGAAATTCCTACTTCGGGATTTCAAAGTGTAGAGGTAGCCTATATACAATGGACCTCTTTGGCTTTATTGGCAACACAGGGGGCACATGAGGCATACAGAACAGAAAGATGGACCTGCTGATCCTGAAGCTCCTCCTACTCTGAAGAAAGCAACAAACACACTGCTGAAATTTTTGAGGCTTTATCAGTAGTAAATGAATGTAACTGATCTAACGTTCAAAATGTAAGCTGAGAGACCCAGCAGCAAAATAGAAATATCTACACTTATTGTAAGAGGTGAGTCTTGCCATATTCTGCCAATTTTCTCATAAAATGCAAGCAAGGGTCTGTGTGGACAGTATGGACGAGGCACCTGTGTAGGTGAAGACTCTTGACTGGAGCAAATAAGGAGGAAAAGAAATTGGTAATAAGGAGTAGGGTAGAGAAGAGTGAAAAAGGGGAAAATTACAAATAAAAAGTGTAGGGAGACAAAACAGTTTGTTGTTTCCAAGCCAGTTCCTGTTCAGTATCTGAATTCCATCACCCCATAGCTGAAGAGCTCTTCCTGGATGGAATGTAACAGGAGGAAGACAGGACTCCTGCTGCTGAACTCTTTATTGTTTTTTGTTTCTAATCCTCATTACAGCAACAAAACACACAACAATACCTTGTATGATGCAGGAAATTCCCCCCTCCCTTCTTATCACTATTTTAGACTAATAGCTTCAAGCTGATTTATTTTCTTTGGATCAAATATTATTGTGCTGCACAAAGTTCAATGAGCTATAGAATGCCCCAGAAGAATACAGTATTACATGAATATGACAAAGTAATCTCATCTTCTCTCTATACAAAAGGGGGAATAATTTCCTGTTGACAGGAAAATATTTTACTAAACCAGAGGCACCAGACAGCAGCCTTTCATGGAGAATGGGACTGGGGAAAACAGTTTAATAATCAGCAGTTTATATGTCCTGACAAGTGCTGTGTACAGCAAGCATTGAAGATGATTTATAGTCAGGAGTTACAAAGAGAATAAAGGCTTGAAATGACAGTGAAAACCAGCAGAGCTTCTGGTCATTGTCATCATGACAAAGTGGGTTTTTTTTTTTTTGTTTGGTTTTTCTTTTTATTACGAGAGGGATAGTGATTTCAACCTAAAAGCACTTGCTACCCTGTCATACTGTTCAGCCTGACCAGGCTTCCTCAAAAGAGTGCACACAATGCAGATCAGATCATCTCAATAAAGAAAAACTATTGCATGACCTTTCTGGAAAGAGGAGACAAGTAATTCATTTCACTGCAGCAGTGTTAGCAAAAGGCTGCCAGAGGAGCACACGGCTTTCTCTTCCCAAGTGCCACTACCTGGGGCCTGCATAAACAGCAGGGAGCCAGCCCAGGATAAGCCTGTCTGTCAACATTTAACCTGGACAAAAAAAGGCAGTTCAGCACTGGTAGACAGAAAAAAGAGATATCTTCTCTGATGTGTTTCCTGGGAAGGGGAATCTTTGCGAGGATAATCTGCAACACCAAAATGCATGATGAGATCTGTTTGCTCTGCTCAAGGGGGTGACTCACTCCTTCAGAAATTTTCAAAGGCTGAGAGTCCCTAATTTCCAAAGATGGATATGAGTACAAAGTGGCAAATTGACTTTTTTATTAATATCTCAAAAAAACAGTTGGTCTGGCAAAGGAACCTGAGCCTTGTGTAGTAGAGCTTCACTCCAAGCAGGTTTTCCCTGCTCTCCAGGGATTAGGGCAACATAACTTGGATTGCCTAAATGTCACCCCCTCTTCTCCTCAAATCTTCCAGTAGGGAAATACAAAAAGCCTTTAAATCTCTCATCACTCACTGGCTAAATGTCTGAACACGGGCATGCTGATATTATATCACAGCACTTTGCCCTAGGGCCACTCTCAGCTCACTGTTTATGCAGGGTCTGCTGGGAACATCATTCAAAAAAGGCTGTTCAGAAATGAATATATCATTGTAGAGTGTGCACAAATCCAGTGATGCGTGTACATTGCACTCTAAAAAAGACAGGATATTGAAATAACTTTCATGCACATGGTACATTATATACTAATGAGATTATTTTGGGATGCAGATGATAGCAATATGCCAGCAGAGGAATTTCATAAGTGCTCAGAACAGAGCTCTTAGACTTAATACTTTGCACTTAAGGTAATCTATAAGCAGTACCTTCAAAAACAGAATAGGACCTTAGCTCAGAGTCCTTAAGAAGAAAGCTGCTTTCCTCAGTTCAGTCTTGAAATAACTGAGCACTGAAACAAGTGCTTTAATCTCAAGTGCTAAAAGTAATTGGGACTTCCCCTTGTTGACTTGGAGTCATCCCTATAACCTGACACGCCATGACCTCTGAACTCAGGCTGGAGAATCACTCCAGGGTAGAAAAAGAATTTGCTTCATTATCTCTGTTCTGCACTGGAGATAGTATAACTTTACATCATCTTGAGCATGGCTAATATTGTTGTACAGTCTCTCAAAAACTGTGCTCTGGTTAATATGAATTTATGAATATTGCCAGATTTTGGGGTTAGGATCTAAATGTACAACAGTAGTCAGCAATGATAAAGAGATGGAATTTTTTGACCATTTGAATGAAAGCAAGGCCCAGAATGGTGTAAGGCAGTTTTACAATTACAACAAAATGCTTTCCTTTTTTTTGGCATATTTAATTTTATTATTAATAAGATTTAATACATCACATCACCTAAGGTATCAGTAACAACAATTTAGAAACTCCTTTCTCCAGGCTGAGCTTCATCAGCTGCTCCTCTGACTTGTGCTGCATTCCCTTCTCTGGGCACACTCCAGCCCTTCAATGTCTTTCTTGCCATGAGAAGCTCAAAATTGAACACAGGATTCAGGTAGTGAATCCTCAGCAGTGCCCAGTCAGGGGACAGTCACTGCCCTGGTCCTGCTGCCACACCATGGCTGGGACAGGCCAGGTGCCAGTGGCCTCCTGCCCACCTGGGCACACCTGGCTCATGTTCAGGAGCTGTTGACCAGCACCCCCAGGGCCTTTGCAGCCCCTCTGCCCCAGCCTGGAGCTGCAGGGGTTGTTGTGACCCAGGGACAGGACTTTGCATGGCTGAGAAAAACATCCGTGCAGTCTATTTTGAGTATTAACAATAAAAGTTTGTATTCCATCTATTTTCAGACAAAATATTTTCCTTGAGTAAAAAAGCCCAAATATCCTCCTTAAAGGCATTTTAATACTAGAAACTCATTCCATACTGAATAGGAATGAGTTACAAAAAAAAAAAAAAAAAAAAGAGTAAAAGTAACACCAAAATACTCTGTGAAGAGTGCTTTCAGTCAGTGTATTCCCAGGTCTGCAATAGGTTGAGACAAATCATGCAACACTTCTCTACAACATTCAGCAAGAAGTGTTACAGAAAACAAGAAACCATAGTGGTAAAATTAACAAAACATTGAAGAAAGATTTATCAGACTTCTTTTGTATTAAATGTTCATTTATAAGTGGTTAGATGATTAACAGATGTTTTAAGTATTCTTGTTTCTTTTATGAATAGCACACTGCATATACATTTAGAAGAAAGTCTGGAGGAGTTAGTGATTTATGAGATTAAGCTGCAGACACAGTTTATGTAATTAATGACCTGTGTGCCTTATTGGGAGATACTATTTATTATTAATATCTCCTAATCACAGATTAAACACTTCAAATAGCACCTTATTATAAGGTATGGCAGATATATATTCCTGTTTAAGAGTCTGATGGTGGAATTGCAATATCATTGAGCACTCAATTATTTATTAAGATTTGTCAACCCACAGTTTAGCAACAGAGCAGCTACAAATAATACACTGAAATATCCCTAGTGCCTTACACAGTAACTGGACAAATCCAGACCTACAAATACACTTTTAGTTCTTGGAAGTATGTGTTGGACATACCTTGTGACACCTCAGTATGGCAGAAAACTTTGCAGGAGGCTCTAAGTGGCAAAAATAAATGAGTGAGCTGAGTTATTAGGTGACATTGTCTAGGATTAGGTACTAGCAATAAAAAAGTACTTACTTTCTTCAAAACAAGTGCTAGTCCCACAGGCAAATCAAATACATCTTCAAAAAGACAAAAGTCTGAGTACTTTCAAAGGCATTGTTACTACAGCTGTGATAATCTAATAAAATATGAGTTCCTGGCTCCTCCTTCAGATATAATGTAAAAACACAAACTTGGAAGTTAAAGCTCAAAATATGTATGCTGCATTTAATCACAATTTAAGCCATTAGACCATCTCTTTTTCACAGTAAGTTTTTCCATGTTCCACAAGCAATAAATTACTTTTCCTCCTATTTCCCATTAGAGAAGGAGAGTGCCTTGAAATACCTTTCCACACCGAGGTGGCCCTTCTGCTCCACAGCTTGTACACTCAGCTAGTTTAACTAGATACATTGACCAGTCAAACCAAAACCAGCTCTCATTTTTCATTTAACTTTGAAGTTTTGCTCCCATTCTCTCCAGTATGGTGTGTTTAATTTGGTGCAGAAGTTAGATACAGCCCAAGAAATTATTTAGATTGTCCACAAGCTAAATAAAAAAAAAGCCAAAGACAACTGCCCTCAAAAATAGGTGAAAAAAACCAGCAAATGGCAAGGATTAATATTTTCAGACATGAAGGAAAAGAGTTACAGAGAACAGTGTTAAAATTTTAAAAATTCTAAAGGACAAAAAAGCAGACAAAAAAATTTGCCAATCACATAAATGATAAAAAGGAGGGGTTTTTAAAAATAAATTAATTAATTCTGCCCCTAACTGCTTTTACATATTGCAGAATATGCCATCTGGCACACCCAAGCAATCCTTCACACCGTTGGATTTTATGCTAAGTAAACATTTGGAATGTAATAACTCCAACTGAATGTTGGCTCTTCCACATGAGGAGGAGGCCTGGAAACATTAATAAGTGGCAGCAATAACAAGCTTCACCACAGCTGTTTAACTGCATTTTATATGAGCATAATTAAACTCATCTCCAGGAGATATTTTACTTTATACAGTGGATCCAAGGCCTTATCTTTATTAAGGAAAACCACTATGGCAATATAGAATTTTGAGTGAAATCATAGCAGAATTGTCATAATATTAAAGGCGTTTCCATTTCCGAGCATCCAAGAGCCACTGGGAGTTACACTCACACTTTCTTTTGGTTTTGAGTTCATGACAATGTCAGAACTTCCTAAGTTAACAGAGGAGACCTGAAAAACAAATTCCCTAGTATGTATCTTCCCCAAAAAGAAATATGTCAGCTAGCAGACAAGCATCCTACTGTTTTAAACCGTATTTACTATGTGGTTCATAATGGGACATACTCACCACAGCTTCCAAATGTTCAGTGGGATATCTGCCATGCAAATAACCAATTTCAATTATTCCATTTAATCACAACTTGAATTTGGTTTCTTCTTGTATCATTTAACATTATTTTGGTCAACAAACACCTTTCTGTCTACCCTACACTACCTTTACATGTCCTCCAGGTTGGTAATTCCAAAGGTGTTATTCCTTTAAAATGCTCATTAAAATAATCAAATGGCTGTCCTGTCTTAGGAAGGGTGAAAGGTCAGGCAGAACATTAAAATTTTAGTATTATCTAATATTTTCAACTACGGTGATTAATTTAAATATGAATAAGTGGAAGGAAAAAATTACATTATTCTCTAGTGTGTACCTTGCCACAGGTAAATTTTTATTTCTGTCCAAGAGCAACATGTTATGCTTGCAAATTTAATCTCTGAATCCATTCCTCTCCACTCCAAACTGCAAATGCCCTACTACAATTAATTTGTAGAGATATGCACTAAAAGTCCTGGATCTTTACGCAACATGAAAAACTTTTGCTAGGGGCCTAAAAGGAATATTTTAATGAAGAGAAGTACGATACACTATTTGATACTTCAAATGAAGGTTTTAGAAATTAAAGAGTTTCTGTTAGCAAGACAAGGATTCAAGTCTCATGCAGTTACTGGTGATATGCCGTTAGTCAATCCAATAACAGCTTTAAGTCGATATCCTGAAAAATGGAACAATAATCCAAAGCAAACCTTTCCTCATAACACTTTAACTTGAAGAATGGTTTAAAGTTACTCCCTTGAACAAAGCCTGCTTTAAAATACATGTGTGCTTAGGAAAAAAATTGCTTATTAACAATTTTCCTAAGTTGTTACAGGGTCAGTTTATAGACCCAATAAAGCAATAGCACAACATTAACAATCAACAAGTCAGAATGGAAAGGTTTGTTTGGGACATTATTGTTATGATGGATCTGTAGGTATAACTAAATAAATTAAGGCTTTCATAACCATGAAATCCATCAGAGACAGCATAATGAAGAATGAGAGTCCATATCATGAAAAAATGGAGATGCAACACTACTTCAATTTCTAAATTTGTAGCAGGTCTTGTTTCCTTCCAAATACAATAGTATTAAGCAGATGAGAACCAGAGGGCAAAAAGGTCACTGTAACTGATTTCTGTAATACTCCAGAACATTTGTAGGAGAACAAAATAGTGCAGACATTATAAGTTATACAAAATGACATTTTTGAACTCAAAATGGGCTAAAAATCTTTGCTGAGGTCATCTAGTCATTAATAAGACAGTATGCCACAATCAAATGTCTGGATCAATGTAATTGCACTGAGATGAAAGGAAATTTTCCCATTAAGAATCTCACTATAAATTACACAAGCCCCCTTCTCTTATTTCCCCTGGAGTCAACAGCAAATATTCATCAGCTTCAGTGGGATTGCTGATGGCCCTAAATGATCCTTGAATGTACATCGCAGGGCACCTAATTTTTCTTTTATTCTGATGAGACCTCACAGACACGTAATTGGAGGTAGGATACCCTTCTTTAAATAAGGAATCTGGAATGAAGACATTTCCCTTTATCACCAACCTTTTCAAAAGAAAATTAACACCACCTCAGCTCACCTTATTATTGGTTAGTTGCTTAGCTTTGCTGGAGCTTGGTGTATGGTAGAGATAGATCATATACCTCCACAACTTCTCTAGGCAACCCATTCCAGTGCCTTCCCACCCTTACAATAAAGAATTTCTTCCCAATATCCAATCTAAGCCCACCTTGCTTTAGTTTGAAGGCATTCCCCCATGTCTATCACCTCACGCCCTTGTAAAATGTCCCTCCCCAGCTGTCTTGGTGACCCTTTATGTACTGGAAGATGCTATGAAGTCTCCCTGAAGACTTTTCCAGGCTGAACAACCCCAGCTCTCCCAGTCTGTCTTCATACGAGAGGTACTCCAGCCCATTGATCATCTTCATGGCTTCCTCTGGAGCTGCTCCAACAAGGCCATATCCCTGTGTTGGGGACCCCAAGTGGGGTCTCACAAGAGCAGAGTAAAGAGGGAGAATCCTGAGACCTTCTACTCAGTCTTTTTGAGGCTGCCTGGGATATATTTGGCTTTCTGGGCTGCCAGGGCACATGGTTGGGCTATGTCCAGCCTCTCATCCAGAAACACCCCAAATTCCTCCTCCTTAGGGCTGCTCTCCATATATTCTCTGCCTGTGCCCATGAAGGTCAGTTCCCTTGAGTTTTGTTTCTTGATATTTGGGTTTAAGGTAAATCCTTTCTGATAAGACATGTAGGAAAGATCAGAACAGATTTCTAATAAAAATCAATTCTGCTTGTGAAACCTTAATCTGTGCAGAGCTTAGCACTCCATCAAATCACACATCAGCATAAAAGGAGAAATAAACCCCCAAAACAGTTAGAGGCAACGCATTCCCTTATCTCATTTCCACTCTTTTTTTGTATACACATGCTGAATAATCCATTATACCCATTATCAAATCATCAACAATAGGACAGTACAACAGCAACTTGGATTTACAGTACAGTTTAAATCTAAACTGCTTGGGGCAGAATCTAACAGGATGATGTGGCAAGAGCTAGCAGAAATTTAACATTAAAAAAAATAGAAAAAAATGCTTTGAGAACAAACACTCGGCATGTTCCTCTTCAAAGTTTTCCACCCAAGTCCAAATACTCTGAAGGTGGGACTGAGAATAAATAGGGGTTAAAAAGGCCCCCAAACCCATTTAAATGGTTTCAGTCTTCTGCAGTTGAGGGTGGGTGGAGGACAATATTATAAATATTGAAAAAGCAATTTTTGAAGTTTTCCGGCAGCAATCATTTAAGCTGCTATTGCAAGAGATAGCAAACAGGAAATGTATGTATTTTTTAATTTCTCATTTCACTTTCAAAGAAGCATTTAGTGGAGACATGAATATGGATCCAACCTGTAATTCTGAATACCTGTTTATGCTTAACCTTTTGAATACTCAGGCTTTACATAATCTTTATCACACTTTGCCAGTATCCTTGCATTTATGTCCTTGGAATGTAGAAGTTCAGACTGAAGCTTATTCAAAACCTGTAACTATCTGAATGAGGACTTGGAAAGGGAGGACTGGGTGGAAGAAATTAATTGAGACTTTTTTTTTTTGCAAATATAGTCAACGAAAGAAAAAACCCCACCCAATATTCTTTCACTTCTAAGATTAAGTATTTTGTTTTGATTTTTTTCCTGCCAACTAATTTGCCCACAGTTTGGGGGGGAAACATACTAAAATACCATATATACCAAATATCTCTGAGACTGTGCTCCAAATATGATTTTTTTGCAATGTTAACACTCCTAATAAATAAGTACACAAAGTGTGTTCAAAGTAGTTTTCCCCCCTTCATCCACTTGTGTGTTCAGATTGCTGATTGATACAGTACAAAGGAGAAATGTAATTTCATTGGCTGGTTGTTTGGTTTTTTTTTTGTGAGCAGACGATTCTTCAGATTTACCTTTAAAATGAATATAAATTCATCCTGCAAACAGCATCATTTAAAAGTATAACTACAATGCAGAACGCCATTTTCAAAATATTACATGCACAGAACAATAGTTTTTATCTACGGAAGTGTTGAGCCTGGCTGTCTGAATAACAACTAACACAAAGCAGAAGGAAAACACAGGGGAACATCATGGCACAGTCATCAACAAAGCCTTGTTGCAGGATTTCCCTTTGAATCAAGCTGGCAGCTGTGTGGGATAAGCTGCCTTCCTTCTCTCCTCCAGCTCTGCCTTGCAAAGGCTTGGTGTGCAGTGGTTTGCAGCTCATTCACAGCCTTCTGGAGGTGGAGGACTGGTCCAGCTCAGCCTGGGAAGGAGACGAGTTCACCCCATGGAGAACAGGACAACTCCTTGTTAGAGAGCTCTGGAGCATTTCCAGATGGTACACGAGCAGGTGCACAGCCCACTAAAGCCATCTTTTGCAAGGGAAGTATTTTTAGAGAACACTGTGCTAAAGTTTGTAAAGGACTCTAATTTGCTATACCCAGTGCAAATAAGGAAGAGAATTGACTGGAAAACAAAGTCAGGTTTGGTAACTCTGACCAGGGAAAAGTTATTTTTACATATTTGCTAAACACCACTACAGTTTGGAAAACCTGATGGTCCACAGCTATGAGCCATAAAATTTAAACAAATTTATACCATACGGAAGTAGGCCTATCCTTCACACAATTCCAGCACCATGGACAGCACATCCACAGCAATTCCGCCCAAATTCACTGAGCAGATTCTGAACCAGCTCTGGGTCATTGTACCCCATCGATTCTCTACTACTCCAAAACTGCTCCTTCCTCCCTCTATCCAGTTTATACCTCTAAGTGTGTATGCCAGCTCTCATTATCTTAGACAGAGAAATGCAACTGGCATTGATTCCTAACTTCTGTCCAGTATGTTCAACTAATTCCAAGACAAATCATCCTTAATCTCTTCAAAACCTAAGACAGGAACTACAAATGAAAGCAACTTGCAGGAGGTAAACTGAGGCAACATTTACCCATTTTTGAATGTTTTCAAAATGCCTTCTTAAATAAATCAGAAGTAATTCAAAACATAGATGATTATTGGTGTAAGGACTACTTATAGAGAAACAAAATAATGAAGTTGCAAACACATCTGGTTTCTCATCCATGCTCTTCTATTGGAAATTTACTACATATCTGCAATACTGGTGGAGAATAGGGTCATTTCTTGTTCAAAAACACATCTTGCAGACATTTACCATTTGTGGTAGAAATTTACCATTTCCATTCACATTAATTTCTCTGCAGCAGAAAGAATACAAACAAATTAATTTCAATAAGCACTCTCTACAGAACAATCCATTCATTTCCACAATCTCCATTTTCATGAATTCAGTGCAGTTATATATAAAACTTCAATTACAGAAGTAACACAATGAAATTATTTGGCCTAAGTTACGTCTTTTAGCATTTCAGTCTATAAACTATCTATTTCACTACTTTTATTCAGAATTTTCTAGCCTCTGCTTCCCACCTTGCTATTTTAACAAAAGCCTCTTAATGAAGTAAATTTTTATGTGTTCCTGAGATTCTCAATACATTATCTTATAAATAAAATAACTAATTTAAATAGCCTGAGAACATGTTCTACAGAAATTAATTCCTGGGGTAATGTACAATTTATATGGCAAGAAGGCAAAACATAATCTTGTGCCACTATGTATTAATTTAGAGGAAGCTACTTGATTAAGACTTTTAAGATTCCACAGCTGCAAAACAGGAACAGTGCCTCTTTTACAAAGGTCTTTCAGTTACAATACATATGCTATGCACAAGGTAAAAAAATAAAGCTAAATTATAATACAGTAATTAAATTTATTTCTTTCAAATTACTACTCAATTACTTCAAATGAAAATTCCATTGAAAAGCACCAAGATTAAAGAACAGACCATATCGAAACCATTCATTAGAAATGGTAGTCAGGCATAAGAGTGGTTATAGCTTCAAAGGTAAAGGAAGCATGATTCAAGTACTGAAGTTTAAAAAACTCCTGACACAATAATTTGCAGCAGCAGCGGCCTTGGAATGTGTTGTGAAATCATCAACAAGTACTTTGCCAACACACACAGTAACTGCACATTACAAAAATGAACATTCATCACAGAGCTCTTTTCTGTTTTCACAGCTATATAATAAATGTGCTTAAACTATCCAAGTTCATCTCTGAAGTACTAAGGCTCAGAATTCAGCTTCAGGAAAAATTATACAGATAAACCATGTGTACCAGTCAGCTACAATTGCACACTCATCTGGGTCATGCAGCACCAACTCTACTTTTGGACATTTCATTACTTCTTAAAACATCATCCCAGTGTATTGAGGAAAAAGAATTCCTCTGTGCAGCTCTCACTTGGAGAGTACAAAAACCAAAGCATTACCTCAAAACTAGCAAGGTCATTGTCCTGCACAACACACATACTTTAATAGCAATGGACTGCAAGGTTTAATCTGGTATATGTTATCTTAAAGGGGCTCCAGCAAAAATACTCTATTTCAGGAATTTTGTTGCTGTTGTCATTTTTTAAATCATTCAAAGGCAGGCCCCAGCAGTTAAACACATAGACTCAGGCTCCTTCTCTTTGTGGTACAATATCAGGGAACTACTACATAAATAAACCTTAGAGATCATGTCCTAACTTTAACTACTCAGGGAGTCTCTAGAAGGATGAAAAGAAAATGTCAGTGCACTTAGGTCTGAAACTGGTAAAACTACCTTATCTACCCTGGAAACAGACATCAGCTGGGCCAGATTGGAGCCCAGTGGGGAATGAAGTGTTTTCAGGTAGAGCAAATGATGCAATCAAGGATGTCCAGGGGTTCCAATCGCCCAGCCTGGTGCTTGCCTGACAGTCTGTGACAGGATAAACTCCACTCTTCCTGTTATACTGTGTCTATCTTGGTTGTTCATAACACACCGGCAGGAGGAATTTGGTGTGTTGTCCCTGGGGTTGGTGAGGGACTGTGGGAACGTTCTTCCTCATGCTGGGGAGTGCTGCCTAACACTTTTATCCCTGCCTAACTTCCTTCAACAGAGGAGCACAACAAAACACATGAAAGGATATAAATTTAATTGGTAGAATCTGGTAACCTTGCCTAAGTGAATTTTCCACAGTAAACCTCCTAACTTTCAGCTAGAGGAACCAGTCCATCATATCAGACATACTAACTTTAGTATAGAATCCTGTTTTGTAGAAGGCAAGGTGTCTGCTTTTCAAAATGTACATAGTCATGCCAAACGTCTGAAGATCAAACTCCATTTAGTGTTTCAAATTATGTATTTTAAATAGAATGAGGTGTTCATTAAACACCCCCACAGTTTTACATCTGTACTATTAAGAAACAAAATCATTTTGCCTCACAAGACATTAGCCTTGAATATTTTATTAATAGTGATTTTGTAATTAAGCAAATCAAAATTCAAGCTGTGAGAAACTGAATTTTCCTCACGTTTTGCAGTCTACTATAAGCAACAAGGACAAAGAAAAGCAAGGAAGACTTTATTTTAACTGAACATTTCACAAAGATGACAAGGGGCAATTCCTCACCTTCTGGATGTGTTTCTCCACGTTGTCATAGTCCAAACACAGAAATCTTTCATGCTCCAAAGTCTTGAACCCTGTCCACCAGTTTACATCTTCATACAAAGTTTATCATGTCAAAGATTAAGTTACTGTCATGCTTCTACTTTCTTTTAAGGGAAAATATATCATGCATATCTCAGTGACTGCCATGAGCACTGTATTCAAAATGTGCATTGAAAAGGACAGAGACCAGCTATGTAAAATGTCAGCTCAAAATGGAATTTATGAGTATGTGGATGAGAGGAGATTTAACAGGAAGTTTTACAACCCCAGCTGTAATGGTTATTGCCATGGAGAGCTGTAACAAACCCAAGGCTCACAGGTGACATCCCAGCTCTGGTTGATAGGGCTCCTCGCTTCTAGGGAGATGAACTGACCTGTGAAAAAAAGCTGGAAGATCTGTTAAGAAAAATAACTGAACAAACACACTTTAAAAGGACCTTTGCAGTCTTCACTCTGTCATTTTCAGTTACCTTGCCCGCAGCTGCTAATTTTGAAGCCTGCTTATTTCATGGAAAGCTGTCCATCAGTGCCAGCTTCCAGAACAGCTGAGATTCACACCTTTAAAGGTCTGTGATGTAAGATGAGCTTTATGGAACTTTAGGTTGTTTGGTAAAAAATTTGCCAGGAAAAGTTCTGTTCTCCTTGTGCCAGGAATAAAGTTGCTGATTGTGCTAAAATGATTAGATTAATGGTCAGATTGCACACTCTAATTAAGCACAAGCTCACAATAAGAAAAAGCCAATTCTATTTAGATATCGGAGAGAAGTTCCTGACTACTAAAACTTAATCTGGGAACTGTTTTCACCAATAGTATTATTGACTATTCCAGTCAATACTAAAATATCCTTCTTACCAGTTGCTTTAGCCACCTGATCTCCTCACAGAATCACGGACTACATCACTGTAATTATCCACTAAGCTGCATGCTTTAAGCATACCAACTAAAACCTGCAAATATACAGGTGCACAGATTTAATTTGTTCTGATTACTGCCTACATTTTTCCCTGACAAACTAATCCTCCACCATTAAGCCTAAACCCATATTTCTGACAAATTTTATTTCCTATATGCCTGCACTCCCCAAGCCCTAGATGATGGGTTTGATACAGCTCCTTCTGTCATGCATCACCTTTGCAAAATTACTAATCAAGTTTTCGCTCTCATTATTCCTCCTGATGAATCGTATCTTCCATCAAGCCACAGGGACATAAAGAGGAAAATGATAGCCAGGTTAAAATAAAAGAACACTCTTAAAAAATGCTTGTTTATTCCTATATCTTACTAAAAAAAATCTTTATAGGAGTCTCTGGCTTAGATATTTAGTTGCAGTATCAGTCAGAAGTTAAATGTTCCATGGGATAAAGACCATGCCTTCATTCATTAAGGAAGTGCAGACCTTGAGTTCATCCAACCATTAAAAGAGTCAATGAGGTAATTTACTAATCAATTAGACATCAGAGAGCTCTAATGCTGGTCTGTACTAAACTACAGTACAGATGTACCTCAGACTTAGTTAAACAATTACCTGAAAATTCCTCCTTCTCCGAGTGAGCATTAGGACAAGTGACTGACAAAGTATTAATTATGGCTTCTAAGCCATTATTTTATCCTTCACAAACACACAAAAAAATCACAGTAAACCTAACCAATCAGGAGAGCAGAAGGAAGGAAGAGCAGAAAGGACAGACAGGACACAAAGAGTATAACACAGCTAAACAAATGTACAATGAAAAGCACTGTTATCCACATATTTTTTTCAATTTATTGTTATACACATTCACTGTATTCTGATCTCAAATCACACACTATCTGGGATATGTTATTAACTACTTTCTAAGAGCTTTTTCTTCTCCCTCTTATTTGAAGGGAGTTTTTAGTTTCACACAAACTTTTCAAAGTAGCGAAGAATAAAATCCTTTATCTGTGAGAAATGATTGCTAATACAACTAGTTTAAAATGATGCAAAAACGACACAATTATGAACAAAAGAGCTATTGTATATTGCCATTGAACACTGTGCATTTAGCCTTACAACCACTCAGATTTAGGATTAAAATCACATATGTGAAAATGCAGAACAATGTCATTAATATCCTCTAAGAAGGAAGTGAAATATCATCATCGTTTCCTAAGAAATTGTCCCATCTTCCCTCATTTAAACACCTGCAGCCAAACCTGAAGAGTGCCTTCTACCACTGCTCAAGAGCACATGCAGAGTTATGTCTGTCTCTAAAACAGGGAGTGTGCAGAACAGACCATCTTCCTGACATGCTGTCATGATTTCACTTTCTCTAGATTACATAATTAATTTATCCTTTCTGCTGCATTTCTCCTGTCTATTTTTAACGATTATTGCTTTTCCTGTGGAGAAAGGGAAATTTATAAGAAAAAAAAAACCACAAAAACAAAAACAAAAAAGAAACCAAAAAAACAAACAACTAAACAAACCAAGACAGGAAAAAAATAATTCTGAGGAATTTTATCTGCACTTCATAGAAAATAGGGATATATTTGTATGGATATTCATCTTCATCTATCACCCAAAGGCCAAGAATCCAAAGCACCTCTGTAAGCACAGGTAATAAATGTGTTGTCTGGAACAGCACAGGTGGCACTGAGGCTCTGAATCCTCTCCAATATGCAGTAGAGAACCTCCAGATTGACACATTTGCATCCAATTTGCTGCTATTGCTCCAAGTTTTACTTCAAAGTTCAAAAGGAACTTTTGAACTTCAGGAAGACAGCAGTCTCTGGTAATAGCAGGATACTTTTGTATGTGACCAAAATGAAAGATAAAAACTAGCAAAGCATCTTGCATTGCATTTTGGGTCCTGCACGATTCTGACAATTACAAGAAAATTTAATTTACAATCCCCAGTATTGTCAAGACATAAAATGCTTCTACAGTTTCCATCAGGAAATAATTGTGTTAAAGCCAAGAAACAAAATGAATTTTTAGATCGTGAAAGAAAATGCCATGTGTGAAGGAATAATATTATGTTCTAAATCAACTAATATCTTTATAGAAGGGAGTTTATGAAGAAAAACAGACAATGCTGTTACTAGTGATTAAATCTTACTTCTCCTGTCTAAGTAATACACTTTAGGTTGAACAGATTCTAGTTACAGCCAAGCTTGATAAAGAGGCCTTACATATATTATGTCAGTGGTGTCTTTATTTCACATTATCAGCCTTGAATGAAAGGAATTCTCGACATAAAGTAGAAGCTGGGTCATGGTAAGGATGGCATGTTTTCCTGCACTCCTCTCAGAAACCTGTTGGACAACTCACATATTCTTAAACAGAGATTTGAAAAGAGCATAGGTGTGTTTAATTTTTCAGGTATTTCTGTCTCCAATATATGACCAGCAGTGGCAGGGCCTAAGTAGAAAAATAGCCAAAATCATTGCAAACTGTGCATGTCACAGCCCTGAGGGACTGACAGAACCCTTTCTGGGAGAATGGAACATATGGCAAAGTCCTAAAAACATGTCAATTTGTTTAAATGTTATGAATTACACCTTGACTAAAGTGGCTCCTAATTCCTCTACAGCATCTGTCAACAGACCACACATATTTCAGCAGTTTCTTGACATTAAAATTAAACATTTCAAAACAGAACTGAATTGAAAATGGAACTGAATTGTTCTGTGGCCTGTCTATCCAACCCACTGAGCAATTCCGAACAGCTGCAGAAAAGCACCATGAAACTTTCTGCAGTGAGGAAAGGAGAAGCTTTCCACTCTGTATTAGATAAGGATTTGGAAGATTTTACACTTATTGGTGACTCTGTGGCTCCAACAAGAGAAATTATACACGAACAGGGCTATTTTGCATAAGTACAGCATTTTGTGTGTGATGTCTGATGCATCCTGACAGTGTATGATTTACTGCCTGTGACTGCTGGCCAATCCATGGACACCTGACAGTCTAGACTTCCAAGTACCAGGAAAAGCCACCAAAAGCTATGAAAATGTAGCGTAAATGACATCTTGCATGTGTTCTCTATGGGACACAGTATTTAGTAGTAAAATATGTGAAATCTCATTTTACAGCAGACTGTCTGGATGCATTGACTGTGACTGCTGGATCCAGCCAGCCTTGGAGGACCCTCTCCTGTCATGGCTGGGGACAGCAGTGTTTCCAGCCACTGGCCAGGATGTTTCCATCTCTTCCAGTAATTCACAATAAAGGCATGTTATTGAAGCAGTTTAAAAGTGCTTTTATTGCTGTGTGACTTGTTCCTCAGAGACACAGAGGATTATAGCCAATGTGGCATCTTTTACAAAATGTACTGTACTGATTCCCTCTGCAACCTGCCCTTGAAAAGTAGCTGCAGTTTGCTGGAAACTCTTCCTAGAATCCGCTAGAGGGGCAGCATTTGTCTTTGTTAAATTAACATGAAATCAAATCAAGCCAAATCCCAACCAGCTCTGTCTGCCAAGGAATTTCAGAGGCCTGGCATCTCCAGGAGAATCCAAATGGGCTGCAATGATGGCACAGCTCTGACTGGAACCCAAGCAAATCCCAAGTAAGTTTTATAGCAATGAGGATGTGTGGACGAGAAAGTCAGAACTGAAGAAGAAACCCAGATTGTCACTCTTCAGGTCACAGGCAGCAGTCCCATAGAATGACACAAACTGAAATTACATATTTTCCACAGAGAATCCTCACAGATGTCAGGAAATGGATTGCACAAAGATCAGTAGAGAAATGCAGCTCTTCCTAATTGCCAGCCTTGAGATAAAAACTGACTTATCTGAAGCCTCACTTTTCCCTCCTTTGTTGCATCTCTTCCTTTTGCTATATTATTTTTTCGTTATAATTCCATTTTCTTTGTTTTATTTTGCTTTTCCATTGACTCCCTGAGTTCTCAGCCCAGTTGATTCACCTCATTAAAAATATCAACATATAAACAGCTAACATGGAGCCAGGTACACCATTACTGTGATTTCACTATTCTCTCATTGTCAGTGTGGGACATGATCATTCCCAGTGAGGTTATTCTTTATGTGATTGCATACTAAATAAAGATGTAATGGCTTCATTTTATAGGATTTTCTATCCATGTCTTTCCTATGGCTTTTTTTTGTTGTTGTTGTTTTTGGTTTTTTTTTAATGTTAAAGGAAGTTTAAATTATGCCTGACTAACTAAATATGCAAAACACACGTACTTTGCAATGGTTCTGCATTTGACACTCTTAAAACATTATAAGTATTAAAATACAAATTTAGATTATTATGGCTATGGATTTTAAAACTGGCTACTACAATTATTCCTTTGATGCCACCCCAAGGTACCATACTGAAAGTACTTTATAGCATTTAATTTCTCTAGTAACTATCACATCAGCCATATAACTTATGAAAACAGTACTCATAGAAACATGATGATGCAGATTTCTCCAGCTCCAGGAGCTTCTCCTGTCCCTGCTGGATGATTTACAGTGATTGCATGCAACAAGCAGAAAGCAGGATTAACTTTCCAGCTTGCCTAACGTAAGCCATAGCAAAAAGCAGAAAACCACGCTGGCTCCTGAGCACGTCCATTAGAGTTTACAGCTGGAACTGGTGATGGATGCTGGTGTCTTGAAAAATAACAAGGCCAGAAAACTGGATTCCCAGAGCTCCAGCAGAGGTAGTTTATTACCTGACTCTGACATAAAGAAAAGGAATTACAGACTAAACAAAACATATTTTTAAACCTGCTGTAGAATAAATGCGTTTAATCCAGCCCCGCATTACTCTGGAATAGGGTCAGGATATTAATTAGATTCCTTCCAGTTTCTCAGTGGCCAATAAAGGATACATTAACTGGGTTCCATCAAATATACTTCTTATGGATTCAGTCATATTCTCACTGCTTTGTCATTCTGTTCACAGTCTCACACTGATTTTGTTATGGACAGCTCAAGAGGAAAATAAAACTAAACTCCATGAAATGTATGGATCTCTGACTGCTGCAAATACTCTGTTCTGCTTATTCTTCAAAATTCATTGTCACAATTTATCATAACATTTAATTTGATCCATCTCTTTTTTTTTTTTTTTTGGTTTTTTTTTGGTTTTTTTTCTATTTAACTGCTGAGTTACTGGTAATTTGGATACTTTGTATGAATTTTACTTTACAAGTATCAGATTTGCATAGTAACACATGCATTGAAAATACCTCAGAATATCACACACTACACTGATGGGAAACAAAAAATCTGTTGCTTCCATATGCAGTGCTCTTACACAGCTGTATCATTTTGCATTCTGGCAGGGACAAGCAAATTCTCCTGCATCATCTTGATTTTGACAGTGGACAGTTTAAACTTTGAAATACAAGTCTGAAATTCTGCATCTTAGAAAGTCAGCATCACTAATTCACCCTTTCAACTACTGCAAACCCAAAGCCCATTTGAAGGTGTGCAACTGAGTGTTATGTGGATTTTTTTCTTACTTTCTTCCTAAAGAATAAAATATTTTATTCTTCCGAAAGAATAAAATTACTTCCAAAATTACTTGCAGCAGAATATTTTTATTTAAAAATTAACCACCTGTAATTATTAATTATATTTCACAGGAAAGCAGCTGTTCTCTTGAGTTTGCTTTGAGTCATCCTGTAAAGTTGTGCTCTTTTATTAGTTTTCTTTATTAATACAATTCTCCATGTCTACTACAACTAGTTAGAACTTATTAGATAACATTCCTTTAGCTGAGGTGTTTAAAATTACTTCTTCAATTTTTTTATTCTGTGTTTATATGGTCCCACATTCTATTTTTGTTTATTTTAATTGCAAGTTTCCTTATTTGTTCTCTCAATCTCTGATGCTCAAGCTAAACATAGAATCCTGTTCCAGCATCTAAAAATCCTAACTTTGATTAAAGATTCTTCATCCTCCTAAATTATTCTGTATGTGTACAGAGCCTTAGTCTTACATTTTCAGGAGCAGCTCCAGTTTATGTTCTGTGTCTGTATGGTTCTGTACAATGTGGGCTACAGAGCAGAAAGTTGTGTTTCTGTCCTTCCCTGAAATTTACTATATCTCATAATAAAGGCAAAGGCTTTGAATGGAGCCCGTGCCCTGATGTTCAGGGGATCCAAAGAGGTAAATCTTGCAGATTCACAAAAATTCTGCAGTGCCTTATTTATGCCATTTTATGATGAAGGCCTTGAACTAGCAAAGTTCTTAAGGACATGCCTAATTTTTAATTCAATGGAAGCATTCATCTGTTTGAAATGCTGAAACACTTTGTTGAATTATGACCCAAAGAAAGTGAAAAAACAATGAAAAAGAAGAAGCAGTAAAATTTCCTTATGCAGTAAATATTCAATGCCAGTTTCGAGAAGCTGCAATCACCACGGGCTGCAGGAGCACTCGGATTTGCTCATGCTGATGGGGACACAAATCAGACTCCCCTTCCTTCTCTTCCCCAAGGCCATGCATCTCTGTCCCTCCCTCTGCACATCTCTATATTGTGAGACACCTGTGCTTCATTCACCTGCTCCCCTCTGAAACTCCTGGGAAAACTGTGCTGAAGGATCCAAGGTGACATCCTGGCCCCCTTGCCACACTTCAGAGAAAATCATCATCAAACAGGAAAATGTTGCTGTAACATTCTAATTAGGACATCTGGCCAGGTAAAGAGGAGTTCCCAGGTAGCTTTCCTAAACAAACAGCCATACACAAAACTATTCTCTAGACTCCCTGGATGTTGTGCCATTCTCCCACAGAAAATCTCCATGAACTCCACCTTTACCTGTGATCCTCTCTCATTTCTTTAGTTTTCTACAGCCATTTGAAGCTCTTCCATTTATCAAAATATTTTACTAGTGTTTAATATAAATACACGTGATCTTACCTCCTTAATCTTGATTCTGGCTTTCATTTTGAGTCACCTACTTTATTCTGATGTGTCACTTTAGATTAATTTGTTATGCTAAGTACTTGCCAAATAAATAATGAGCTTTCAAATGAGTCCATATGTAATAAGGTAAGGATTTAATTATTCCTAACATTATTAGCATTTTACTACTGTGTCAGGGTCATGGCTGAAAATATGATAGACACTTCTAGGATTGCCAAGAGCTCAGTCTCTCACTTGTGAACTATTATTACTGCTAAGACATCTGATGGTTTGTAATAATGACAAAGAAGGGGCAATTCTTTTCAGCAATCCACAGAAGCAGACATTCTCTGTTTTAGTACCAAGCTTAAATCACTATGAAGTTCCTTCCTACTGCTGAAAACTATTACTTTGGAGAGGAAAAGGAGAATCCAAAATATAAGATTACATAAAGAGAGGGGTTTTTCCTTTCCTTCTTTTTTATCAATAAATGCTTTTGAGTTAATTTTGTTTCCTATGTGCCAATAACTTGCATGACAGCCACGGAGGCATTTGGGGCTCCACTGAGCTGAAGATTCTTTGTGAATTAAAGGTGGTCTCGTGTACAATCTGCAGATTGACAGACCAGGAGGCAATGAGGAACAGATGCACAAAAGGATGAGGTGACACCATGCCACTGCCAGAGGTATGTGGGAAAGAGATCCATGCATCCTGCTCTCCAACCCCTAAAAGGTGCCTTTGCAGCTGTGAATATCAACATCTGGGCCAAGGCAGTTTGATGTGTGTCCTTATGCACTTTTCAAAATGTAGCCTGTCTCCTGTGATTGTGTCAGATCTTAAAATACATGACTTCTCACAAATTCCTTTGGGAATTCTCTCAACACCACTGTTAAAATGTTTCTTGAGCTAAACATACGCAGTTCTAAGGATTTGATTTTTTTTCCCTCAGTTTTTCTGTAGCCATTTTGCTGACAAAATGAACTGGAGGTTTTGAGAGTACAAGGTTGAAAAAAAATCTGTCACTTACAGACATTTCAGAATTTACATCTATAATTACACAGTCAGCTCTGCTTATTCTGCCTGCACCATTAGGAATGGACAGTTGGAAGCAGCCACTTGGAGCCCAGTCCTTTTTCAAACCCTTAAAGTAAACAACAATCTAGCACAATCAATATCTACATGTCCTTGCATAATGCCAGGCAGAAAGAATTTTCAACACCTTGGACGATCCTGAGAAATGAATGTCCAAAACACACAGGTGCCACAAGAGAGCAGGAAGCTTGAGGGAATCACTAGCATTCCAGGTCCTAGAAGCAGGAAGGAATCCATTAATGATTTTGAGACCACACTGCCAAGATTACCCACTGTCAAGTGCCCATCTGCTTCTAGAAATTTGGAATCTGGAAACTCAAAGCACATGTCCTGCAGAGTGGCACAGCTCCAGCCCTAATGTGTGAGTAAACACCTGCACCTGCAGACACCCTGGGCCTAAAGGAGGTGACAAATCTCTCACTGAAGCCCTTGTATAAACTCTGGAGCTGAACTCCAACATGTGGCCAAGGCAGCAGTGAGGCACAGCCCTGCTCCAGGGCTCTACTCCCAGCTGGAATAGAGGCATAAAGAGTATTTCCCAATAGTCCAATATCAGTGCTTACTCATGAAACATGGTGATAATGGTTCTAACAGATAAAAGAATTCTCCTCAAATATTTCTGAGAGGTTGTTCTTTTTGGCTCTTTTATAAACCATTGCTAACCATGCCAAATAAACCAACAAAAAGCCATATTAAATTACAGGATTTTCATTCTTTATCTTGGTGCTGTGGAGTTGTGTTGTAAAGGGCACTGTTGACAAAACCTAGTGAGGGGGTTGACCCTGGCTGGATGCCAAGCGCCCACCAAAGATTCTCTATCGCTCTCCTCCTCAGCTGGATGAGGGAAAGAAAATATAATGAAAGGAAGGTTGAAATAAGGGGAGGGAAAGACCACTTATCAATTACAGGCACAGGCAAAACAGACTCAGTTTGGGGAAATTAGTATAATTTATTAGCAGTCAAATGCAGATAGGGAATGAGAAATAAAACCAAATCCTATAAGATCTTACAGCCACCCCTCCCTTCTTCAGGGGCTTAAAGTAATTTCCAGTTTCTCCACCTTCCTTCCCCCATGAGGTGCAGGGGAACAGGAAATGGGGGCTTGCAATCTGTTCTTTACAGATTCTCTGTGCTGCTGCTTCCTCCTCAGGGGGAGGGCTCTCACACTATTCCCTAGATGTTTTTTTACTTCTCCTCTCTTTTCCAAGAGTTCTGTTTGCTTAGATGGATTGTGTTCAGAGGTTTGAGTGGTGACAAAACAGAATTATACTTGCAAATTTCCCCTCACCGGTAGCTGCCTACATGCAGCCCCAGCCAGGATGCAGCCCTTGGCAATAACAGCCTGACAGCAAGGGAATGATATTTCCATTTGCAGTAAAAGAGTTAATGGGAAAAATCCATGTTCAGGGCAATCATTTGAGGTCAAAGACCATGAAATGATTTGGGGGCCAAAGTCGATTTCTGTGTAGGAAAAAAAGTATCATTTCTCGTGCAATTTCAAAAGATCATACTTGGTGTTTTTCAGAAAACCTTAAAAAGGTGGAGTATAACTAATTTCAATGCATTAATTAATGAGAAAACTAAATCTTCAAGTTAGTTTGGTAAGTATAATTATACTTCATTCAGTCATTTCTTTCTATTAGCCATTTTACACTGCTCTAGTAATTATAGCCAAGGACATTTGCATGTGGGTTGGCAGTGGAAGTTTCTCTTTGCAGAAGGTTTGTCACATTATAAGTGGACTTTAGAGAAATGGATGTGATGTGGTTGTTAGTGACTGAACTTAACCTAGAAAAGTTACAAGGAACAAATTAATTACTTCAATATTCATAGATGTGTCCGAGCAAGAAATAATTACAGTGTGACATGGGTGAGCAAATAAAATATAAAACGTAGGAGAAGCCTTGGTAAATACAAATAGGAGATTTTGATCACTCAGAACTAGACTGGAATACATTAAAGAAGATATAATGTGGGTTTGGTATGAGATTGCTTTGGAGCTACATGGGTTATGTGTGAGTGCTTAGCATTAAGACCAGAGTATTATTTTCATGTCTGGGAAGCAGTACAGAAAAATGTAGGAACTATAAAAAGGCAGTGAAAAAGCTGAAGAACAGTTATTTCAGTCTCAGTATGGGTCAATCTCTCAGGCTCTTGCTTAATTTTAGTCAGTCCTTACTCATGCAAATCTCCCACTAACTTCAAGAAATTTCACCTGAACTGAAGCAAAACCAGTAGAAAGTGCTGGTCAAAGATTTTTTTATCCTTTCTGGCAAAATGTGTGATACATTGCTGTGTGGGAAGAAGACACAGAACTGAAGGGTTTAAAAATCCACAGTGCACAAAACACCTTTCAATCAAATCAGCTGTTCTTTCAGAGATAGTGTCTAAAATGGTGGGGTAAGACAGAAAAAAAGAGGCAGGAATTTCTTTCCATAATAAGCTCTCAAGTAGATATTACCAGTCAAAACATAAAAGGTCTAGAAAGCTCACACTTTATTTATTACCATTAGCAACACATCTATAATGTAAAAAATAATAATTCCAACTGGAATTCTCAGAAGAGAACCCATGAATGTCATCAGAGACACTTAGCATGAGATGGAAAAGTCACATTAAGGAACACACTAAAATGAGCTTAACATGGGTGAAAAAAACCAACTAAAACCAAAAAAGCAAAAACCAAATAAAAATAGAAAGAGAGAAAGAGAGAGAGAGAGAGAGAGAGAGAAAGAAAGAAAGAAAGAAAGAAAGAAAAAGAAAGAAAGAGAAAGAAAGAAAGAAAAGGAAAAGGAAAAGGAAAAGGAAAAGGAAAAGGAAAAGGAAAAGGAAAAGGAAAAGGAAAAGGAAAAGGAAAAGGAAAAGGAAAAGGAAAAGAAAAAAGAAATCACACTTCATTTTCTCACTCTCATGTGATAAAATCAGCCCAAAAACCACCCGGGGTGAAAATCTCAGTGTCAGCCCCTCTGGCTGTGGGGCAGCAGCTTCACTCAGACTCAGCACCTGAGAAACCAACAACTCAACAGCACTGGAGAGGAGGGAGAGGAATTGGGAGTGAAGCCCAGGAAGAAGAGAGGGGTGGGAGCGAGATGTTCTAAGACTTTTTTTTTGTTTTAAGTTGTTATTATGATATGCTGATGTGGCTGGTAATAAATTAAATTAATATCTCCCAGTCAGCTCTGTGTTTTTTCTGATAATTGAGGAGTGATCTCCCTGTCCTTGGCTCAACCCACAAGCTCCTCATGGCATTTTTCTCCTCCTGTCCAGCTGAGGAAAGGGAGTGATAGAGTGGCTTTGGTGGGCACCTGGCATCCAGCCAAAGTGAGCCCATCACACTGATCCAGGGATTTGTGACAGCACAAAACTAACCCTCAACAGACAGGAAAAATCATTTTCTCCCTGTTTCTAGATTAAATGACTTTTGATGTGATTGGTCTCTATTTGACTTAAGGAGGAATTTACAATGGTATTTCTGGTGTCTTCATTGCTAGGAGGCAAAAGCTTGAATAGTTTTTCTGCCCTAAGATAATCTATTTCTTTTTAATATTAGAAAAATTAAATCACATGAGGTGTATATTGAAGTCAGAAGGCATTAGTCTAAGAGATACATTCTGACTTCAGGAGGTCAGAAATTTTTTTCATCAGTTTTTTTCATCAGTTTGACAGTAAACAAACTGGTTAATAGTTGAGGCCAAATTTTAGAGAAGTTGGGATGTTACTTTTAATTAATATACCTGATTTATTTGCCCAAATAAATATCCTGCATGATATAATGCACTAGTTATTTATTTCTCGATGTCTGGGAACCAAAACAAGTCTTGGAGGTCACTTACGCTTGGAGGTTTTGTTCTGTCATTATACACTCATAAAAGTTAATAGTCCTTGCTGCCTGCCTGAGTTCAACATTAAATTCTAAGATGAGTTAAGAGAATGTGTTAATTACTGTTCATTACTGTAGGAGTTCATGTGAAGCTACTTGGAAATTACATTCAACAGAGATGATGGAGAATATGCTGTGTTGGGGGTTTTTTTGGGGGGGAGTGGCATTAAGAGAGAAGATCAGAGGGCCAGTAAAAGCTGAGCTGTCAAAAGTGAAACTTTTTGGCAGTATCTGTCTTGTTTGATGAAAATTTAATGGGAAAAGATTTCTTAGTCTCAAATGGGGACTGATTTCTCTCATTTTGCCAGGACGATAAAGTCACTTCTTGAGGTAGAGTGACTCACTGCAGTATGAGAGATTTTTGGTTGAATACCTCTGCTTGATTTGTGCTAGGTGTGGAATCTCTGCCAATTTTGCTCTCTGCTGAAAGTACATGCAATCAGCAGCAGGTTTGGGGCCATTCTGTCAAGTGTTATTTCTCTCTGAAGTTTTCATTAAAATACTTCAGAAGGATCTGTGTTTTTACAAACAAAGATAGATTTTTAAAAGATTGCAAGGATTTAAAGTCTTTAAAAGGGCTGGTTTCAAACCTGAGCAGGAGATGGATTTCCTACCTCCATTTTTTTCCTAAAAAACCCCAGTATTAATATTCAATTTTAACAGTTTCTAGTCACCATCTCTCCATCTTTTTCTCTATGTATGAAAAAGGTCTGACTTGAAGGTCTGGCAGTTTTTGTGATTAGATCTTTAGACATATCTCTGTGTGGTGAGAGAAAATGTGCAACCGGAGCCTGAATGTTTTAAACAAAACATATTTCTTCAGATTATTTCTACATTTTACATCAAATAGTTGCTGGCTGCCTTATGGAGTAATTTTTTGTGCATGAAGAATTCTGTTGGTTTTCAGCTTCACAGGTCAACTGAAAATGCTCTTTCAAAATAGGAATCAAATCTGATGGAGGTACCTAAGCTCCTCCTTCATGTCTTTTTTAGGATATGGTTTCAAACTATTTCTGTATAATTTGTGCCACAGGAAGAGAGGCAGGAGGGCAGGATGTGTATGCCACCTCCATCTAACAAACTGTGGACAAAAATTGCCTGGTCTGCCCTTACACCAAACACCATCCCTGAAACTATCCCTGTATTCCTCAGCCTTGTACACAAACTGAACCAATGCTGTGTTTATTCTCTTTAATCCTGATTTTCTCTTTAATAGAGGTCTTTCCTTTAGCCCAGTTCACAGTGTAAGAATAGGTCTGAACAAGCACTGGTTCTGGTTTAATTTTCAAAGTAATTTACCAGCAGGTTCATGGGTAAAAGGGGGCAGATCTGTTGGGCTGGTTTGAGTTCTAGTAAAGAAACTTTAATTATCCCATCTGAAGGACATTAAGTTTTCTCCATTCAACACTTTTTCCAGTTTTGATAATGTCTGTTATAAGGTAACCAGGGATATTTTATTTGTCTATAATATTACTCTTCCAGAGCACAGGAACAGTGGTGGATACTTCAGAGAAAGATATAATATTTGAAGAAAGCAAAATTAAGTTATCAGCCTGCTTGAATACATGATCACTGGGAGTGGCTCTGGGAACATCCCCAACTCTTGAAATCTACAGCCTGTTGAAATCCTGATATCAGCAGTGCTGGGGCTGAAACTTTCATTGGCTTTATGGCCCTTGAGAGAGACCTGCCAATAAAGGAACCTGAACTCAGATTCACCTACTGGCTTCTAGAAATCAGACAAAGTCAGACAATATCAATTTATTGTAATATCTGTATGCAAATTAAATGAGATAGTATAAAACCAGTTAGATAATACACTTTAAAAGGTACTTTAGTGGAGATGGCAGTGTTTAGAAGGAGAAAGACTCTCCAGAAATATGTAATTTCTTTTTCTTTTTTTTTTTTTTTATTAAATTAATTTTCCCACATGACAGTCCTCATAGACTACCTGGGGAATTAAAAGATCTGAAATAATGTTATCTTTTAACTAAGAATAAAGGAAAACAAAGAAGAAGCATAATTATGAGCTAACCATTAGAAAGTTCTTAGTGCTAATATGCAGCAGAGGTCAGAATACTCATGATTTATAATCGACATCAAGAGAATAGGAGGCTGCTAAGAAGGGCTCCTCTTCAGAGAAGTGAGAGAATGCTGCACAGATAATAGCATTTCCTTCATCCTGATGACTTTGTCAGTGAATACAATAAGCTGATTCATTAGACAGACCTATTCAATATAAATCCACTTAATATTAATACCTAAAAGGTTTAAACCATTTTAGTGATCATCTCACACAGAGCTATTGTTAAAAGAGAGAACTGTTGGCCCTGTCTCACATTCAGGCAGAGCTCAGGAACATGAAAACCATGGACAGATGACTTTAACTCTTATGAAAGAGTGTGATGGGACAATAGAAGTGTCTGAGTCTTCCTCACTGTCAAAAACCCTTCTATACCACTGCAAGTGATCAGAGAGGCTGTCAAAGGCACAGCCAAGCCTGCTCTGAAGGTTTGATGGCAGGATAGAGTCAGCTGCCTCAATGTTGGCTTGTGATAGAGTTCTGGGAGAACAAACCATCAGAGAGCCCTCACTCTCTGTTTCCTGTATGTGATGTCAGGAGTTTGATGCCAAAATTGGAAGGGAAATCCACAAGGATGCTCAAGGCCCCTCTGTGTCACCCTGCAGCCCCTTCCCCTCAATCCCGTCCTCTGTGTCACCCTCAGCCCCAGCCCCTCTTTGTCACCCTCAGTCGCCCTCCCCTCAGCCCAAAAATTGAAGCAAAATCCCGCAAAAATTTCACACCAAAATTGACACCAAAAATGCTTAAGAGACCCCAGAATCCCCTCAGAGACCCCCCGGGCTCACGGGGCCGGAACGTCGCGATAGTGCTGCTGATCCCGGGAGTAAACTCGGCTCGGGTAAACCGGGGAGTAAACTAGGCTCGGGTAAACCGGGGAGTAAACTCGGCTCGGGTAAACCGGGGAGTAAACTCGGCTCGGGTAAACCGGGAGTAAACTCGGCTCGGGTAAACCGGGGAGTAAACTAGGCTCGGGTAAACCGGGAGTAAACTCGGCTCGGGTAAACCGGGGAGTAAACTCGGCTCGGGTAAACCGCGGAGTAAACTCGGCTCGGGTAAACCGAGGAGTAAACTCGGCTCGGGTAAACCGGGGAGTAAACTCGGGGGAGTAAAGGCGGCAGGGAGTAAACCGGGGAGTAAACTCGGCTCGGGTAAACCGGGGAAAAACTAGTAAAGGCTCGGGTAAACCGGGGAGAGCTCGGGTAAACCGGGGAGTAAACTCGGCTCGGGTAAACCGGGGAGTAAACTCGGCTCGGGTAAACTCGGCTCGGGTAAACCGGGGAGTAAACTTGGCTCGGGTAAACCGGGGAGTAAACTCGGCTCGGGTAAACCGGGAGTAAACTCGGCTCGGGTAAACCGGGGAGTAAACTAGGCTCGGGTAAACCGGGGAGTAAACTAGGCTCGGGTAAACCGGGGAGTAAACTCGGCTCGGGTGTGACCCCCCCTCACCCCCCCCCCCCAGAGTGACAGGGGATGGACAGTGACCAATGAATGACCCCCCCCAAAGTCACACGGGGGGTCCCGGTCACTCCCCTCTCCCACCCCCAGCCCCCCAACTCGCTGCGGGGCCGGGGGGCTCTGGAAGGGGCCCGACCCTGTCAGCGATGATGGATATGAGTAGGGGGGGGGTTCTGGGAATTTTTTGGGGATTTTTAGGGATTTTTTTTTTTTGGGGGGGTTTTTTGGGGGGTTTTTTTGGGTTGTTTTGTGGGTTTTTTGGTGAATTTTGGGGGGGATTTTTTGGGAAATTTTGGGAATTTTTGGGGGATTTTTGGGGAATAGTTTGGGAATTTTATTTGGATTTTTTGGTGGTTTCTTTGGGAATTTTTTGGGGTTTTTTTGGAAATTTTCGGAAGTTATTCAGGAATTTTTTGCAGTTTTTTGGTGATTTTTTGGGAATTGTTTTGGGTTTTTTTGTGATTTTTTGGGTAGTTTTTGGGGGCACTGGGAGGGCCCCGACCCCGTCTGCGACGACGGATGTGAGTTGGGGGGGGGGTTCGCAAATTTTTTGGTAATTTTTGGAGGATTATTTGGCATCCTTTAGAGATCCCCAGCCATGGCCTGTTCAGCTTCTGCATGGATGGGGGCAGGAGCAGGGAGCTGGAACCTCCCCATGTTCCACTTGCAGAAACCCTTGCAGCTTTAGGAGTAAACAGTGTTAATCTTCTTACCAAACAGGGCACACAGAGATATAACACTTGCTAGAGTATATAGAGGTTATAAAGATGTAAAAATATATATTTCTACATTGTGTTGCAGTGTAATGGAGCAATTACAGTGGATAACCTCTCTGAATTAAAGTCTCTGTTAGGGCTAAAAGGCAGTGTCTGTTAGATCTTTAACAGAAAATAGGAACGTTTTGAATTTGTGGTGGATTGACCTTGGCTGGACACCAGGTATCCACCAAAGCTGCTCTCATTCTCCCCTCTTCAACTGGACAAGGGAGAGAAAATACAATGAAAAGCTCAAGGGTTGAGATAGACAGGGGGAGAACACTCAACAGTTACTGTCATGGGAAAAGTAGATTTGACTTGTGTAAATAAATTGAATTTATTACCAATGAAATCAGACTACAGTAATGAGAAATAAAATCAAATATTAAAAATACCTTCCCTACAACCCTCTCTTCTTCTCAGCCTTGAGTTTACTTCTGATTTCTCTACCTCTTTCGCCCAGGGTGCACAGGGAAAGAGAAAATGGGGCCTGTGGTCAGTCCACCACACATTTTTACATTTTCTGTTGCTTTTCTTTGCTAATGGTCAGGTTTCGGATTATCTACACACAAGATCTTCAGTGGTGAAAGCTGCAAGAGACTGTACAGTAATTATCTATGAAATTGCTGGCTGTGAAATTTTTGTCTCTGAAATGCTGACATTTTTGGCAACAGCAGGACACTTTCAATGAAATAATACTGGGACAGGTAAAAATTCTATGCAAAGACTCCCTTTGTATAATGACTTGATTGCTACCAAATCCCCAGTGAATGAGTATTTTGGGTTAGTCAAATGCCCAGGGTTTTGTAGTTAAAGAACTACATGCATGCAAAAGATTATGGATAATTGATTGTTTATTAACAAATAAAATTAGATCTGGGAAATGGAGAAGAAATAGAAATATTCTGAACAGAAGCCAGCCAGGGCTGCAGTATAAGAATATCTTTGTGTCCAGCAGGTTTCATTCCTTGAAGTCTGGGAACTTTAGGGTTCAAAAGCCTGATTCAAAGATGAACAGAATATTTATTAAATGCTTCTGTGACAGTGGAAAAGACTGCAAAATTCTCCAAGTACCAAAAGATGGAAGTGAGAAAATACCTGACAGCATGCTTAGAAAACTCAGTGTGGCTCAACTTAAGTGTCACAGAGAGGATTTCCCTCAGTGGTATCCAGTGACAGGACAAGACACAGAAATCTACTTAAACATAAGAGAAAAAATTTGTCTGCCATGAGATGTGCCCAAAGATAAGAAGAACAAGTTTTGGCATGGCAAAACAGAAGGATGACCTTTGAACCTGGAACAGTTCCTTGCCATTTTTCACAGAATCACAGAATTAATGAGGCTTTTAGAAATCTTAAGAATGACCTTTGGTTACATTAAAGTGTTCCAGCAAGAAATATTTGCAAGTTATAAAAGTCAAATAGTGCCATTGGGAAGAGGAAGGAGAAAGGACAGTATGTGGCTCTGGCAAGGCAAAAGAAAGGTTTTTTCTAGACTGGAAAGATAACACTTGTTTGATGAATGTCAATATTATTAAATATGTGACAAAAAACCAACTAATGTGCAATTGTAACTAGTCCTGGTTCAGTAAATGATCTCTTTAGTGACAATTGTATATGTTGTGGGAAGTTTGGACCCTGGTGGTCACAGGGCCCAAACATCCTGAAGAAGTCATATTTTCCTCTGTATGTTTAACTGATTTGCAATGATTGATTCTAGAGAACTATCATTATTTCTTTTTGCATTGTAATTAACCTTCTTGAAAGGCTAATTCCTTCTTTAAATGAATTATAACACGTTGAATCAATGCAGAATTTCATAGAAACAGAGTGTATTTGACAATACACGGAGAAAAGAGCTCATAAAGTCACACTCACTCTTATTGTACTTGTGCAGATTGAAGGTGCCTGCTAGACATGATAGCCTGGCAAAGTCCCTTTAGGAGCAGACTTGTTGATCTTGTTAATCCTGTTGGCATTTTGAAAAATATGTCTACTCCTGTGAATAATATTTAAAAATATTTCTATATGAGAAACACCTGCATATTATAAAATCCCTACAAAATGTCCTACTTTAAAAAAAATTTGTATAGATATTTTTAACTTAAAATTATAGCTTTTCTTTGGGAATACTTTTAAAGAAATAGCTATAGTATTCTCTATGTTAAAACTAGAGAGTTTTTAACAATCATGCATTGATTCCTCAATAGTACCTTTGCAGTACTTTGCTGCTGAAACACACCATTAACATCTTCAGGATCACTGACATAAAGTTCAAGCTGTAAGGAATAAAATCTCTTTTTTTTTTCCCCAAAGACTTCAGGATAAGTGCTGCAATGCAGTGGTCTCCTCCACTTTGTGGTATAAATTGTGCCTAACTACTGTAATTTTTTTCCTCAGTTTGAAATTTATCAAGTCTCAAATCCATGTAAGAATGTGCTATATGGGGAAAAGAAAACACATGTAAAGCAGTGGCACTGAGATTCATACACTGCTTATCACCTTCTGTTTTCTTCTCTTTCATGTCTAAATATATTAAGGTCGTTACTTAATTGGAGGGCACAGAATTATTAAGTCATTAGCACAAACATCAAGCACTCATGAGTGTTGAAACCCTTTTGTGTCTCCAAGCACAAAAGCATCTTTTTTCCCCCCTCTAACTTGAAAAAGAGGTGTCAGACTGTTAGTAGAAATACCGAAGTAAATAGGTAGTAAGATTATTAGGATGCATACAGATTCTCTGCCAGAAGAAAAGTTGTGCAAACTTGCAAAATTGTGCTAAATCGTTGTGCAATAGCTGAATGCCAAACAGAGGTAAAAGGCAGAAAATCATAGATTGTTCCATTAAAGAAATTATAACACACTCAACTCAAATTCTTTACTGCCAGCACCAGGTACTTCACAATTTCCCTAGGCTATATGGGAGACATGAATGATGGGTTTGAGATAGTGTGATAGCTGATGATTCTGAAGACTTCTCTGTTTTCCTCCCAGAGGAGATTTTACATCTCTCAACTCACAATTGCAATGAACCCTCCAGAACTAGGGATTCACTACTATCTCTTTGATCCTTCTCCTAAAATTTTTTTTTTTTGTTTTGTTATACTCAGAAAGGTTTCTGCTGCTCACCCTCATGAGAAAGAAATGCAATTAGACCTGGCTGAAGGCTTGGCACTGTCTAGAAAGCAGCACAGGTCAGATGCTGACTCCCACTTTTGCAGTGCACTAGAAGTAGATTACATATTTCATTTTAAAGGTTGTTCAAAAACCTACTGTATTCTACCTCTCGAAGCTTCCAGCTGCAGTATTGTCCTGGCAGTGGAAACAACTGTCATTCCCTGCTATTTTTTTTTTTTTTTTTAGAGTATTTAATTTTATCTCCCATGCTTAGGGGCTCTCCATCAAAATCCAGAGGTGACCTAAAGCAGATTGTACATAACCAAGTATACACAGCATGCTGGACAAGATCTTTGTTCAGTCAGTCATGCACTTCATTTTCTGCAGTGTAGTTAAATACAAGGGACCAGATGACAAAAGGTGTTCCTGTGATACTGAGCTCAGCTCACACTGATGTTCCTTCCTGCAGTGATACCCTCCTCAGTTTAAGCATCTGAGTCTTACAATTTCCTTTGACAAACAGATCGTCTCTAAGTGGGTTTAGACAGATTTTGTGAAGATTCTTTTCAGTCTAACTGAAAATATTTCAGATTTTATACAACTTTAATTATACAGCATTTTTATTCATTTTTTGCCTTATGGCTACTATTTTTCTGCAGAAATTTTAAAACCCAGCTACTTCAGGGCAGAATTCTTGGACTTCTCTTAACTTTCAACTTGTGTTTGGGTCAGCAAATGCCAAGCATGCACTTGCTGCTGAATCCAAAACAATTTGAGGCATGAAAAACTTTAGCAAAATATATTTAGAAAGTCTTTAGAAATGCTGTTTCAAACCAAGTTAGTTTTTATCTGTGCAATATTGCAGAAATACCCTGTTATTACTGCTTCCAAATTGGTTTTAACATTTTTCAGTTGAGTCAATGCATATGCCCAAGCAGAAGGCCTGTCTTTTTTCACCAAATGAAGTGCTAACTACTTCAATAGAATTTTTGAATCCACATTATTAACAGAAACTGGATGTAATTACAGCACTAAAATACTGTAGACCATGGTCAGGTTTTCCAAAAAATTACTATAACAAGCTTTAGGGCAGGGAGGGACAAGTGAGAAAGCTAATTTAATCCAAATGTGGTAGATTAAGGGCAAAATGATTTTACAACCTCATCCCAAATGCACTTTTACTGGAGCATTCAAATGCTTAAAAGGTTTCTTTTTTATTATTTTATAATAAAAAGTGTTTGGATATTTTTTCTGCAGCTGCATTACCATGGATGGCTCTTCATGGCTAGGAGAAATTATGAAGTTGCCCTTACAACCTCATTTACTATCAATGAATATTTGTAGGTGTATAAAAAAGGCATTTTTTATGCATTGAAAAATGGATTTCTTCATATTATTTCTGTGCTACTCTGTTTTATGTTTTTATTAGATATAGTTAGTAGCAAAGTAATCACATGAATCACTATAAAATATTAGAATTTATTCTGAAATCTGATAGTATAAATGAAGTTTTCAGCTTCAGCTTTGAGACTGTATATATTACTTATTAGCAATAAAGAATATGAAAGGGTCTCAGTAAGGAGAGAGGAGATATGATTAGGGAAATGGCACTGGAGATTGATTATCCTTCTAATACCTGTTATTGATGTATTTAGATGCCTTAACTTTTAGAAAGATATCTCTTGCAATTTCCCTATGGATAAGAGTCTACTATGAAGAAACTTTACCCTAAAAAGGTTGTTCCACAAAAGTGCTCCATAAATAACTGGATTTGTAAATTCTCTGAACCACCAGATGAACATAATATGCATGAACCTGCTGGTTTCCTTCTGACCACTTAAAACGCTGTCGGAGAACATAAATTTCCCAGTGAGTCTCAGAGTTCCCTGTGTGGAGCCAACAGAATGATCAGGAATCACATCATCTTGAAAATGGATTGGCTTCTTCTAACTGCAGGTGAAAAGGTTGCTCTTACAGGAAACATTTTCAGACACCAATTTGTTCAATGAAAGTCACCTTCTGAGCTCTAGCTTAGCTGAATGTAAAGCTGATCTGACTATCAACTCAGCCCTGCTCTGAGTACCTCCAGGAGTGTTTTTCTGTGATTTTATGTGTGTATGTTACATTCAGCTCCTCTTTTTCTTAATTTTTTTTCCTAGTTTTATTTAAGTATATTGGTCCCTGTACAATTTGTTAATTGTACATCTATTTCCTGGTCAGATTTTCCAGGAAATGGCACCTCTTTCTTCTGAAGACCCTTTTTGCAGCATTAAACAATTATTCTAATAAAGACTGCACCCATACAGGCTCTTTTGTATCTTCCCAGGTGCAGAAACATGATTCAGCCAAATAGTGAAGGACAAAATGTAATTACATATTCCTACCTTCATTTTTGTTTCTCTAAATTAATTTCTGGCAATGTCTAAAGCATGAAGGAGTCAGTCTGTCCATCCTGGGTGCTCAATAGCCATTTTCTGCCATGTTGGCTGACAGGAAATTTATTAAATTTGAGGTATGACGAGTCTAAATCCTTATTGCTTGAGTTAGGGAACCAGATTCTTTGACTTAGCTTTGTGACAGACTTGTATACATTAATATCAGATTAAAAATCCCAAACATAGAAACAGCTCAAACATAGTAATTGCATTCAATGCATGAGTAATACCATTCACATTAAATTTATTTGTCCTCAGGGGTTTGGGAGGTTGAATGCCTTGTTTTAATTGCAATAGATAATACAGTTTATTTATCTTCTGTTAAAACATCAAACAAATGTATTTTTCCCCCATATTGCTATCTTTCAAATGGTCAAAATAAACGCTTGTGTAGAAATGTAACTAGCTCAGAGGATTTACAAACCTAGGAGCCAATACTGCTTTTAATGCACATTAACCAGAAATCTTCTTACACTGTCTGCACATCCTAGCAAAAGCTGACTATATTTACAACCCCTCAGCAAAAATTTAAACAATGGCACTGAGTTTAACAAAACTCAGCACCTTTGCAAGGATTAAATTTGCTATTTAAAATTTAAAGCAAATAATTTAAAGCCTCTGATATATTGAACCATTTAAAAATAAATAATTCCCTTTTTATAAAGTTTCAGTACAATGCAGCTCAGAGTAAAATATATATTTTTAATAGATTTGTCAGAAGATATGAATCTAAACAAAGTTCCTGTCCAAGGAACAGAAAGAGAAAGTTAATAATAAATCTGATTAGTTAAACTCTAAGTGATTGGGTAGAAGAGAATTGGTTTCAGTCCCAGGGGTGCTCAAATGAAGAGGGAGACAGTAAAGGTTCCCTGTGTCGAAACACAGAAGGCAGTTATATAAATTCAGGGGATTACAATATTGTATTTTATGTAACAACATATTTTTTTCCCCCAAATGAGTCGCCAGAGGTGAAATTGGTTAATCTAAGTATTCTAAGAGTCAGAGGGGATCCATTGTTAAAAGCAATTGTTTCTGCTACTCTGCCTGTGTGTATAGTCAAATATATTTATCAAAATGAACCTTAGTGGCACAACTATGTATGTCTCTTTCCTTTCATTTATGTCAGCAGCACTAGGAATATCAGTATTTTTTATTTTCCTCCTCACCAGTAAAACTGTTCAAAAAACTTCTTGCAGGACACTTTTTGTAAACAATCTTTTAGCCTTTATCATCAGTCACAGTCTTCATCAGTAATCCCATAATGTTCCAGCACACTAAAATATCTAAAGTCTTTTTTTTTCCCCATGGTGCTACTAATTTACATTGCTTTGACAGATGGTATGATCTGGGCTGAGAAATAAATGGAAGAAAAGAATATAGTTTCTTTCCTGTGCTGGTAGTTACAAAACCCAAGGGGTGAAACATAGGTAAAATCTGGGAAAGGCAAGGAGAAGATAAGAAGGGACAAAGTGTGGAAAATAAATAAAGAGAAGTCTGCTTGGATAAAGTATTCTGTGTAGAGACCAAAAGAATCATAATGAGCTTTAGAGGCAAATCAGATAAATTTCTCCCTTATTTGGGATACCTGTCTTCCAGGAGGGGGGCAGATAAAGGTAAAAATGCCCTCATTGTGATGTATTTTCATGGGTGGAAATACTTAAGGTAAAAATAACAGGTGAGGATTTATTTATTTGCTTTGAGTTTTGAGGTTTAGGTTGCCATTTGTTGGTGGGTTTTTTTTTTCAGTGTTTGTTTGAATTAGTTTGGGGGTTTTTTTGGGTTTTTTTTTTAAATTATTAACATATGAATTACTGTCAGAACTGACTTTTCAAAGTTGTTTTTATATAATTTAAAAATTAATTTTATTCACCGTTCAAGTAATGTTTATATTTAACTAGAATTTAAATGAAATATATATATTTATTATGCTTTCTCACAGGCTAGTCAGAGCTTAAAAAGTGTTTTTGCAAAAAATTATCGTACCATATACATTGAGTTTAAGCTGGATGAACTTTTCCCTAAATATTCAAATTTATGAAATTGAGAGTTTATTCCTTCTTTACTAGATTTCTATTCCCAATTCCTTCTTATTTGACTTCTCATTCATATCTTCCATTCTTGAAAGCCTGATCAAAACCCCATGAAATCTATTGGAGTATTAGTTGTGAGAAATATATGCAAGAAACTATTCTTCTACTCTGTTCCAGCTGTGTATTTCTCATGCTTATTTCCTCTTCAGGTCTGAGTATTTAATAGGATTTCTGTCTATTTGCTATGCTGCTTTTCCCAGCATTTCTTATTTTCTTTCCTGGCTTCTGTTCAGACTCCAAACCCCCAGCCATTCAACACCTTTTCCTCGAATAATTACAAGGGTCCAGAACTCCTGCATGCTAAATTACATTTCACTCAGGCTGTCTTTCTGGAAACAGGAGAAGAGGAAGAAAAAAGCTTTAGTGTCTCTCCTGAAATTCAATTTGAAAAATAAAACATGTGCTGCCAATAGCTGTTCTGCACCCTCAGAACTGTGTGCATATTCAGGCAGGTATTTGATGTGAGCATCAGAGTCATTCTCCCCTGCACATATTATCATTCCACTGCTCCTAAAAATATTCTTGCATTTTTCATTATTTCTTCTGGTGCTGTGAAAAGGGTTGGTTCAGGAACATTAATCAAGTTCCCAGATACATGAAGTAATTATTTTTAGTCCTATGATGCTTTTCTCATTCCTCTTCCCTAATAATAATCTTACTCTAGCTACCCCTGATCAGTGAGTGAGACCAAAATCTGCTACTGTTTGTTGTGGCTCCATTCCCTGTTGTCCAAGGTAGCCTGTGTCAGCATGTGCTTTGGGCAGCGCTGGTGTTTATATTGTTCTGTGGGATTTCTTGGCTTCCAAAATAAATTGCTGCCCATAAACTTTGGGGTCAATTCACTTTCATGGTTAAACATCACCTATTGGTCATAAGTGACAGTTCTCTTTTTCTTGATCTCACACACATAGGGAGGAATGGAGGTAAAAGTGTACAGAAATAAATAGTAGCAGAGAGAAATCAAAGAAATCTTTCACCATCTTTTGTTATTAGAGAAATTTGGGCCTATTATTTTTAGGTTAGTCATATTTCTGATGGACTGGAGTGTAAAATGGCAGCAGTGCTTCTTCAAAGGTCCTCTTGCATGAAATCCTGGGTGATGATGCCAGAATATAAGACTGGCATCCTTTTTGTTGTAAACACCTGGTGCTCCCACAACCCTTCCTTAACAATAGTTGTCAAGCTGTGTGAGCCCATTTAACTGCTTTGCCTTTTCCAGCTAAAGAAAAATCCTTATTAGTTGCCTATTTTTGTGTCATATGTGTATTACAAACACAGCTGTTAGAATTCATGCTCAATAGGGTTCTTTGTCCATCTATGTCATGGTTTACTCTTTCTGTATGTGAGTTCACACCTCACATTTCATTCTCTTTGGCAAATTGGTAGAACATGCTGGCTTTAAAGGAGAAAGTGAAAACTGTGCAAAACACTGAGCTCAAAATAACAACAATTAAACAGAAGTAATTTCTGGTTGCCGTTAATGAAGAAAATGAGATTTTTTATTAGAAGAACTTACCTTTAGTTAATAGAACAACCACTTCTCAGTAAATATCTTTTAATAGGGAATACTCAGTGCTATCAATAGCATGTAATTGTTGAATAAGATTTCTGTAATGGATTGTTATCTCTTAAGGTTGGTTGGTTGCTTGGTTCTTCTCTGATACACTTTGAATTCTGTAAAATGACACTTGGCAAAATCACTCTGATAGGAAAAAAAAAAAATGATACAATTTAATAAAAGCATGTGTCTTCCAAGAAAGATGAAGGCCATTAGCCCCTACAATAAGGTGGTTACGCCAAATTCCTTGAGTTTAAGGCTCAGATGATTTTTTGTCCAAAGATGCCCAAGGAGCCAATAGCAGTCTGAGGAATGAAGTCTGAAGGCAAAGCCCTAACTTCTAATCCACCTTTTCCTTAGAGTTCTGTTGAGGTACCAGCAGCTGAATTCATATCCACAAATTATAACTGAGAACATCATCAGCTTTTCCTGCAGAATGTTTGCTTATAAATGTCTGTGATGTGATTCTTACTGGGTGCTAGGCTGCATCTTTGGCATATTCTTTGTAAAAAGTAAACAAACCTTGCATCCTCAGTAAGATCATTCCACCTGGGGGAGAATAATGTGACATTTTGCTGTGCTTTATTGAGCGTTCAAAAAGTGGCTGTGAGTTTGTCCTTTGCATAGGTTCACAGGAGAGAAAAGGCATTGCTCTGAGCCTCTGAAGTCTCTCAGTAGCACAGTGCTGTTAGATCAAAAGTTAATTCTTAGCCCTGCAACCTTTTTGCTTACATTACACAATGAAAGTATCTGAAGAGACATGGCTGAAATGCCTAGATGGGTTTTCCCCTCTTATCATATGTCTCCTTATACATTTAATTAAAATACTCTATCACTGTTCTGACATAAATGCTGGCTTGTGATACAGCCTTTGCTTTGCAATACACAACATTTCATTTGTCAATTGGTAATAACTAAAGGTATTCTCTACAAATTTCATAACAAAAAATACAATGAACTGCATATCACCTCTATCTTCAGATTACCCTTTCAATCAACTACTTTTGAGAAGTAAAGTCACAAGGACAGGTTTTCTGTTTCAAATCCCTAATTCTGACACAGGTTCTACATCTGTGACTTTAAGTTTAGGAGAAGAGGGCAGAAGGGGTGGGAAGCACAAAATGGGCAAAAACTACGTAGCAGTCCTCCAACAAATAAATAGGGAACAAAGTCTTGGGTAGCAATGTTTAAAAGCAGGTGATCCAGCTTATAGTGGCCAATAACAACGTGAAGGAGAGGTACCTTCTTGCTGACATTACTTAGTGCTTGATTCTGACCCTGACTCTTTCCTTTGGAATAAGTAAAATCCCAGGATATCACAGGCTGAGCACAAGCAGTTTTTGTCATGTGGAATCTTCTTACCAGGGGAATCCTTGGTAGACTTTTGAGACCTGCACATTTTTAATATTTACAGAAGGGGATATTGGATTTGAAACAAAATACTGGATTGCTTAGATTTCATTATGCCTGCATAAATATTCTGGAATTTTAGAAAAATGGCATCTCAAGCTATGCTAAACTCTGACAATATTTGGTCTAAATAAATACTAAAAAAACCCCAAAAAACCAAACACCAGAAACAAACAATAAATCTAAATATTGCTGGAATAGTGTTTATTCAACAGTATCTTGTGTGTTACTTTTAAATGTTGAACCAGGGCCAAAAAATATAAAACTGGTTTTTACTCCCTATAATACTACTAATTAATGGAAACTGTGATGCATCTGTTACTAACCTGTTCTATAAAGGTGGTGCAGCTGTTCCTGCTCATGTGAACCTTTTGGGAAGGTTCATGGTAGATCATGGTAGAAATGTTTGGCAAGACTGAAGATTATCCACTCACAAAATCATGCCACTGAAGAGACAATATAATGGAGTAAACTTTCAGGGAAAAAACAGATGCTGAAAATGTGTTGATATGTTGCAATTTGTGATGTGGCCAAGAAGATTTAAAAAAAAAAATTAGTTCCTGTCTTAAATTCTGAACCTTCAATGAATTTGTTTTATTTGCAGAGATGAAGTTCTTCAGGTTAGATGATGTCAGGTTGCTTCTACCAAATGCCAAAGCTGGAACTCTTAAGTAGATTTTATAGATTTTTAACAAGCCCTGCAGGCCTCCCATCTCAGTCAATAAGGATGGGATCTATGGTGATATATAGTGAGTTACAGAGCCTAGGCAAGGAGAATTACATTTTAAAATCAGATCTTCCCAGAAGATTTCTACAATTGATTATTTAAAACTTTGTTATCTTCCTATATATAAAAAAAGCTATCCTACTGGCTGCACTCAGGAGTTATTACCTTCAAAACACACTTTCAAAGGCAGAATAGTTTTGGGTTTTTCTTAATTTTTTTGAAAGATCAACTGTTTTTTCCCTTTTAAAAATCTTTCAGAAACATTCCGCATTAAAAGCGTTGGAAAATTTCTTCCAGTAGAATTCAGAGAAGGCTGTTTAATGATTTTATTGTGCTTCTGTAATCTGCATGGTGTTAGTAAAAAGTGATAGAGCGAAAAATGAGGAACCTCAGCTGTGCACTGGGCAATCTGTAAATGGAAATAGAACTGAGATTGGGATGGAGCACCAGTGCTCATCTACTTGCAACAGCCGTAGAGAGCCCAAGCTGCTCTTGTACCTCTCTGTATGGCAAACCCAGATCTGGTAAGAAAGTTTCAATTTCTCAGTGGTTTTGTGCTTCACTTGTAGAGCCCAGAGCAACTGCTCTCTACTCAGATATTGCTGGTTTTTTACTGTGTGTGTCTATGGAATTGATCTGCCTTTTGAATAGCAAACCCTTTTTTTTTTTTTTTTTTTTTTTTTTTTTTTTTTTTTTTTTTTTTTTTTATAGAATTATAGAATATCCTGAGCTGGAAGGGACTCACAAGGACCACCAAGGTCCAACTCCTGGCCCTGCTCTGAACAACCTCCAGAATCCCAGCCTGTGCCTGAGAGCATTATCCAAAGGCTCCTTGAATTTTTGTTGTGTTCCAGTTTCCAACCACCCTCTGGGTGAAAAACCTTTTCCTAATATCCAACCTAAACCTCCCTGATACAGCTTCATGCCGTTTTAGTTCATACAGACTTCCTACAGAGAAAAATAAACATTCTGAAGCTCATTCCTAAAAATCAGATCTTTAAAATTTTCTTTCAAGAATATTCATTCTTACCAACACTGTTCTTCATGCAGAAGGAATTTGCTTCTCTGGTCTCTTTCCTTACCTAATATTGGGAAGATCTGAAGATTCAAATCTTTTTTCCAAGCAATATTGCACCTCCAAATGTATTCTTAGCCTGAAGTGTTGAGAAATGGTAATTTTGGCCATGCCAAAATGCTCACTGAAGTCACCAGAAATTTTTCTGCATTTTCAGATTCAAAGTGTTTTGTGCCAAACTAAATCCAAGATTAAATGCCACACTAGTATTTTCAGAAGATTTGAGTGATGGAGGTTGACAATGTACCTGTATTAAACATGTATTGTATACTGGGACTGTGTGAAAATAGTGTAAATATTAATATAACCTATAGTGAAGTATAAAGACAAAGTAAAAACTTGACTTAGGCCATGATCAAAACCAGTCTTTTCACCTAAATGATTGTTTCCTCATTGTAATACTGAGTTCCCTCATTTCACCATTAAGCTATAGCACATGTGGCAGTGACCTGCACAACCAAGGTTTACTGTGAATTTAACACACCTTTCTGGGACATATCATCTTTGCTGTGGTAACTCTAATTCCACAGATGATGTAAAATGTGGAATAATTAATATCTGGTCTTTGCTGGTAATGATAAAGCATATATTGCTACAAACGATGGATATACAAGGATGTGAATAGATGATTTCTCACTATTCTTGCCAAAGCCTTTATAAAGAGGCTGAGGCTGAGGATATCTTTCACTCAGCCAAAAAAGATGACTGCACTCTGGTTGGTGAGGTTGTGGTCATCCTTGCGATAGCTTGTTTAAAGCAATCATAATTTTATGTGAAGTTGTCTGCAAGGGCAATGAAATACTTAAAAAGAATCTTCAGGAGTCTGCTGTGCTTGGACTGCTGTTTACTTTGTCCTCCCTTCTGAGTGGGCTGGTAGAATAAATATGGAGGTTTGTTAATTCATTGCAGTAGTTCTTGTGCAGAGAGTACATCTCTCATCAGTGCTACTAAACTCATTTTCAAACCTCTGCACCATGGCTAAGCACATAATAGGTATTGCCCTTGCCCAGAGCTTTCTACTGCCTCTTTGGGATACTTGGAATATAAATGTACTGAATGAAAACTGATACTTAATATTTAAGATCCTTTAAAGAAAGGAGCTACAAGAATGTTAAGCATCATTATTAAGCAATAACAACGGAGTTGCAGGCCATTAACCCAGTCAGTCATTAATCCCAGAGAAGTCTTGTATGCTGAACTTCTACTGTTAATGTTTTAAGCACAGTACAAAGCAAAGAATCAATCTCCCAGGTATATTGATTCCTTAGTGGGTGCTGCTGCTCTTGTTGTTGTGCTTGCTATAATTAAGGTGAATATTATGTGGTCTGTTCTCACTGCAGCATTAGTGACAGTGAGTAAAGGAGGGAAAGAAATTCTTCCTAAGTGTTAAATCATAATATGAGGAATATCTGAAGTCCCTATGCTCTAAGGAAAGCTATGTGCAATGAGTCTCTCTCTCCAAATATGGGGTCCTGGGCAAAGTATCAAAGAAGTTCTTTATCCACATAGCAGTTACGTGTTAGGAATGCTCTCCTGCCTCGCAGTCCTCTCTCCCTGCAAGCACAAGGAATATGCTCCCTATCCTGCTCTAAAGGCACACAAAGCAAATGTCCTTAATAAGATGCTCTGGGACACAACCTTTCCAGCAGTAGGACTTCCCAGCTTGAGGAAAAGGGGGCCAAAGTGTCACAGGCACTATCCAGATACCTGGACAGAAATCCACACCTCTGTGTCCAAGTCAGGACTAGGAAGTGACAGATGATGAGATACAGCAGGCAAGCTCTCATTTTGAATGAGGTTGCAGGCAGAGTTTTATTGCTGAGGAGAAGGCTTAAGTAGCAGAAAGAGAGGAAAGAGAAGGCAGCAGCACAATTACCTGCTGAGGATGTTCCATGAACATCTAGAGCTCAGAGCACTATGTCTCCTCTGCTGCTGTTGTCAGTGCTACCTGCAACTGAGCTTGTGCACACTGCAGTGTGTAGGCACTTTCCTGACTATGCATTTCTTTAAATTATTCCTCCTTTGTTTGGGATATTCTTTCATTTCTCTCTCCCCACTAAACTCCCAATTTCAGCTGCAATATGTTTAAATCATCTCTGGTTCTTCAGGAAGAAATGCTCTCAAAGAGGAGCTTGAAACAAGTTAGTGCAGTCTTTAATTTTTTTTTGTGTCAATATTTAAAAATGAGGCAGGTAAAATTCTTTACTTGCCATTTCTCATTTCCATGAAAAGAAGATCAATTTGTGCCATTCTTTGAGCTACAGTAAAAGCAAGATGCTTTGTGTTTCCTCAGCCTTTCATTAAAGGGTCTGACAGGACCTGCTTTAGAGTCTCACATTGACAGCAGGGTGGGCCTTTTCCCTGACAATCTGCTTGACCCAAGTATAGTTCAGCTGAGAAAAGGAATGGGTTATTCAATGACAGTCCCCTTATTTTCACATTTTTAAACTTCAGTGCTGACAGAGGGCCAGGGAGGTTTAGTGAGGAGCTGACACAGCAGGTCAGTCTCTGGCCGGGGGTCACTGGTGCTCTCACAAGTCACTGGATGTGCTGCTCACAAGTTTGGGGTCACTCCCCATAAAGGACAGAAACTGGGATTTATCCAAAAAGCACAGCCATCCACAAACAATTCATCTGCATTTGTCTTTTTGAATCAATATGTTTCGCACCCATTTGGCGTGTCACTATTGCATTGGCAGATTTCTATGTTTTGTTCAATGTAAATACTGCGTGCTTGCTTCTACATTCATCTGCTGGGGAGCTTCATTAGTCCCCAACTCCATCTGGATAATCCACCTATCTAATTCTTATGATAAAATTCATATCTTTTGTAAAAGGAGCCAAGGCTCGTGTAACAATTGGTATCATAATTACAAAGTTTTCAGTAGAAGTAGTTTTAAATCTAGAAAAAAATAATTGGTGAAATGTTTTGAACTATTTCAATTATTATCTTTAGCATCATTTTTAATGTAGTTGTATAATGTTATTTTCCTTTAAATCAACTTTTAACTAGCGATTTGGTTATGAAATGCTCTATTTTGGGGAAACTGAAGGAATAGAAGTATCAGCTAACTGTCATGTATTTTTATTTCTTTGATCACCAAAGTATCTTTATAGATTTCAAGTGTATAACTTGTGTTAGAAATCAAAGAATAGCCTCATTAATCCCAGTAAGTGTTACTACTTTTTAATTTTGACTGACAAGTGAAGCATTAATTGCTTAAAGTCTATTCAAACTTCAGTGGTTTGATTATAGAATATGATGATTTATTATGAGCTTGTTGACTATAATAATTGGTACATTTTCTGATGAGATTATTGATTTTTCAAGATTGTTCTCAGGAGTCTCATTGAAAATCTTTCAAGGCCAGTGGTGTCAACAGTGATGGGCTACAATGAGTTTCAATTTAATGTATTCCTTTACTTAACTCTCTTGGTACTTTACACTTGAACAGATATGACAGATCGTCTGGCAACATTTATGTGAATATAAGATATATTAAATAATATGTAACATTTCAAACCCCCTTGGATCAGTTTCCATGGAGACCAAAGGCATCCACTGGAAATTAAAATATGGAGAATCTCAACTTGTGGGATAGTAATATTTGATATAAAGTTTTGAAATCTTGTTTCAGAAGGTAAGAGTTCATATCCTTGGTTAATTAGAGCAATATTAATTCTGTATGCATGATGTTCTGAAAAAATTAGAAAGCAAATTAAAACTTTTTAAAAATAATACCGTATTTTTAAATATTTGTGCTAAAAAGATTAAATTCATCCTGTTACTGAACAATGAGAAAATAATCAGCCTTAATGTAGAGACTTCTGTAAAAAAATGGAAGGAATGAGGTCTTGCTTTCACTGGTAACTTGGACAGCATGGAAGAGAAGAACCATTCTGCACAAACTGCAGCTGAGCTGCTCCTGATGGCAGCTCCCTGAGTGAGCACAGGCTGCCCAAGGGATGTGGATGTATAAACTCCTTCCTCTGGTCCTTCCACTGTTCTGTTCACTTTATTCCTATCACAAAGCAATGATTTCTATTATGGCAGACAAGTCTACTCCAGTTATACACTGTTATCCAGTCATATACTGTCCCAAATTATCTCATGCTGAAGTGATGCCCTGGAAATCCAGGCAAGGACAAATTTGTCCTGACATGAATATATCATAACAGAAATAAAAAAAAAAACAAAACAACCACCAAAACACCAAAAAACTCCATTGTCTGACATACATGAAATAATGTTATTAACTAGTGAGAGGAATTTAGGCCCAGGGTTTTTTGTTTAGAATTAATATATTATGTTTAGAGTGCTGTGGAGAGAATTGCCTTAAAGTGGGACATACCTCCCAGGAGTGGATTTTCATTTTGTCAATCAGCTGCTGAAGACAGAAATGCCCAACCTAATCTCTGATATTAAGTCTTTTTGTATTACTTTAAGATACATTTCATATTTAGCTATCAGAGATGATGTGTCACCAGTAATGGACTTGATTAGAATAATGTCTAAACACTTCCATATTGTTTTGATTAGCAAAAAGATGTGAGGAAAGTAACAAAAGAATGAGAAAAAGAGAATAAATGACATTAAATGTTTTTTTTCTGGTATGGATAAAGAGTTTACCTGGGCAGAGGGGGAAAAAATCTCCCTTCTATTTTTTTATCAAGGCATAACAACTGTGATGTCTAATGTCTGGTCTACAGTGGAAATCCTGTGTAATCACCAGAATGTGATTCTGTGGTCAGGAGATCAAATAAGGGAAAACTGATAGTGATAATTATAGTCATTTATTTCATTCTTTGAGAGATTGCTGCAAGAAGGAAAAATCCACTAATTAAATATAAAAACAGATGGCAAAGAGACCTTTGCAAAGGTCGGCACTGGAAAAATCTTAGCTCTGAATTATCTAAGTGGATTAGACACATGTAATTTATCTGAGAGAATTAAAAAATAAAAATAAAACCCACTTGATATTCAGAAGAAGATAATGAACAACATTGCTAAAAGGAAGCAAACAGTACTAATAGCAGGAGATGAAAGATCAGTCAGTTTGGCTTCTAATTACTGGCTCATTAAATTCTGGCCTGATTCAGAAAGTACATATGTGTGCAGAACCTGCTTTGTGGCAATATAATTTTGATAGAATCTATATTTGATTAACTAAGAGAGAAAGTACACTTGGCCCTTTCACCTGGGAGTTGCCTTTTAGATTCCAAAAGCCTGAACTCAGTTATAGAGGTCTGGGTCAAAGCATCTCTCCTCCTTTCATTCTCCTTCCGCAGGATTCCAGAGTTTTGTCTTCTGTTTACACAGATCGTCATTCTACTCAGGATATGTTTTTGAAAGATATGTGCTTCCTTCTGAATGAAATTATAAAAAACCCGAGAAAACAAATCAGGAATCTAAGTGGGTTATTGAAATGTCTTCCATCTATAATGCTTTAAATTATTGTAGTTCACTGCTAGAAAAAGACCTCCTGTTTAATGGTGTTGATATTGCTAGCACCATTGTTTTTGGCTGTACAGCAGTAAGTAGAAATATTTAAAGAGTTAAAAAAAATCTTCTGAGTGATAAACAGAAGGAAAAGAAATCTTGATTTGTCGATGTATCCTGAGATCTTAGAAATTCACTGAGCCTTCATGTTACGTTTGTACAGAATTTTCAAGCTTTTTTCCAGTGTTATGAAGACTGGAAATTTGTGCCTGTATAATTTGATTTTATTTCAAAGAAATGGGCTATCTAATAATTTTTCTGCAAATGCCACTGAAGGCCATGAGGAAAAAGAAGATAAATATTGCAAAAGTCCCTATAAGGTTATTGGTATTCTCCACACTTGCTTTTTATCTTTTATGGATCCAAATTGTGTTAGTAGGAGCTGCAGCAGGCTGGTACAAGTGCAGCTGGCTGCTGTTTTGCACTCCTAAGGTTCTCATTTTCCTTTTGGAAGGGCTGTTAAAACAGTTGCATGACAAATATATGCAGGTATGTTTCATTGCAATAACAAGCAGCATCCTCTTGCTTCATAATCAGGAGGGGCTCCTTTGAGTTGTTTTATGTCTTCATGAAGAAAGGGGCTTCTTTCTCCCCAAAATTTCTCTTGTCTGTGAAGCAATCCCTGAACTTTGAAGAGATGGCAACTGTGAAAGTGTTGGCCAGATATTGTAAAGAAACAAATATTCCAGATATTCTGATTTTCTCTGATGTTACAGATGTCTCATCAATTACAGGGGAGGGCAGCACAGGGAGAATCTCTTATGCTTTTTATGGATTGCATGGACTTTCTGTATAAAATATAATTCCAATTAACAATTAATACTGGAAAAGGAGTTCTCATTTATCTTATTCAAAAGTACCCCAGAAAGAATTGATTTTATATTTTTCACATGTTGCTAGTAGTCTGGCAGCATCATCTGACATTAATTATGCTGCTAGGAGTGTGGTTTTGAAAGTCAGATAATATCAAACATCAATATCTTTTATCTCAACAGTGGGACTGGAAAAAACAACTGTCTTGGTATCTAACTTCTGTGACTGAACTTGCTCAACCCTCATCAGCAGTTGATGTAACTTGTTTTGTTGTAAATGTAAAGGGTTGTTTGTATGTAGGGAAAAATTAAACTATGATATGTGGAAATAAGAAGAAAGAACAATACATTTTTACTGATGTATATTTGTTAAGTAACAGTCTGAGGTGAAGGGTATATTGGTCTCTTTGTCATATCTAAATTATTAGAGGAAAAGGCAGTGGAAGAGTGGGAGCATTCTGGGGAAGACCGGTTTGGTTTGGTTTTGCTCTAAGATAAGCAATTATAGAGCTTGCATTTATTTTCTTTTCAAAAAAATAAGAAAAAAGAGAAAAAGAAAAGGAAATCTGCATCTTATTTCATTTATTGGGGAATAGTAAGTCAAACCCCTCTTTAACCTAATATATATGGGCAGTCCCACCTTGGAACGCTTCTAGGTGGAATAATTTGTAGAATCAGTGTCTTAGACTTCTGCTTTTCTCTTGATATTGAATACAAGGGTTCAAGATGAAGATTTGCATTACCAAATACTATTTTTTGCATTCCTTTGTTGCAATACATAATATAACTTCCCAGTCTCCAGCTAGCTGTAGCATGCTAGCTGGTTTTTAACATTGATCTGTGTTTCTAAAATATGCCTGAAAAGGACGATGGCTTGCCTCTATTTAGCAAATGTGTGGGAGCAAAGCAAGGATTATGCAAATATCAAAAAGAGAACTTGTTGTAGTCCAGGAAAACATTTATTAAATTCAACAGGAGCCTTGCCAGCCTTATTCAGAACAACTGTTCTTACACTGAAGGAGAAATGGTTGCACAGGAAAATATTTAAGAAGGCTTACATTTATAATGGAATAGTTTTCTGTCAAGAAATGTTGCTCTGTTGAAGGATGTTGTAGGAGCATGTTTTTTTCAGCATGATGCAGAAATAAAGTATATTAATTTCAAGTGTATTGAGCCCGAAATACTCGACAGTATTCAAATCCCTGTGTCCAAGCCATGAGGTTGGTAAATTGCTGTAATGAAGTAAAAAAAAAATATCATGCAAATTCTTTCAAATTTGATTTAAAAAACTACACTTCTCTCTTGCTGCTTCAAGTATTTGGTCTCTTTCTTTTGTTCTGCTCCACTTAGGAAGAGCAGCAACTTTGTTTGGCCTCACTGAAGTGACTTAAGGTGCAGTTTGCAGCCTCAGGCTCCTGAGTGTCCCTGTCTGAGAGTCCCCAGCACTGATCCCTCCTCCACTTGCACATGAGATGATCTGAGTCATTCCATTTCCTGATTTTGCCCTTCTGTCCTAAGGGCAGGTAATTTCTTGGTTATTACTCTAAAGCTGCCTTTTCCTCTTCTCCCTGTGAACACTGGCAGTAACTTCCAAAGAACTTTGCTGAATTCTGATTTCGGGCTGTACTTTGAGGTCCTGCAGACCAAGATCCCTTCTCTGGATACAGACACTTAGGTCTAAATTGTAGGCAGATTTTGAGCCACTTTCTGTTTCTTATTTTCACCTATAGCACTTCTGTTCCTTTCCTCCTGCCTTTCTATTCCCTCCTCTCTCTTTCTTCTTCCCTCCTTTCCCTTCCCTTCTGTTGCATATTCTGTGACTTTATTTAGAGTTAGGTCTTAGATATCTTAAAGGCCTCTGAATTTAGGAGCACTGCATGCAGTGGGGCTAGAAATTTTCCCCCAGGATGCAGAACTAACCCAAACTGTTTCTTTTCTTTTTTTTTTTTTTTCCCCATTGTACCTAGGGGTCACTTCCTGACAGTCCAATCCCAGACCAGGCAATGATGCATTAAGATTTTAAGGCACAAGTGATTGCTGTGTGAAAAGTGAGTAATGGGTATGCGATTATTTTGAAAGATGACTTAAAATTAAATAAACTCAAACCCAATAGTTTCTGGCAAAAAATACTGGGGGGTGAGAGGGAAGGACCATGTTATCAGGTGACTTCAAAAGTTCCTGCGTGTTAACATTCTGAGTTGCAGCCGCTAAATAATTCCTCACGGAAAATATATTTTCTTATAAGAACTTGGGTAGTGCACATGAAAGATTGGTTTCAGTAAACATAATTCTGCACTGGATGAGAGCCATTCCTCCAGGACACGACTCAGATGGGTGTTGCAAACTCATCTGATTTACATGGAAATCAGTATGTGTTTGTTAGTGGTGGTGGTCTTTGGCTTTTTATAAACAGTACCAGAAATCAAATGCCTGCATTGGTATTTCTAGTCAGAATAATTTTTAGTAATATTACTAAAACCACAGACAACACAGAAAAAAACCCCCAAAATTGTACAGACATGAAAGTAAACTAGTTCAAATGTGATTTTGTTCTGAAGATTTAAAAGTGAAAAAAAAATGGAAATGAGAAGCAAATGAAATTTTTCGTATCCTTGACATTGGGTTATTTCACATCTCATTTTCTTTGTGAATTTTCTGTTTCATTTTTTTAGTGTGTTTTTTCAGTTGACTGGTTTCTGGGTTTTTCTTTTTTGTTTTTTTTTTCTTTTGCAGTGTGACAACAACACGTTCTGTTGGGTGAGAAACTTTAAAATTGCAGTCATTTGAAAAAGGTGAAGGTTGGTAATAGACACTTAAAAGCAACTTGTATGAGCAATAGTTTTGGGGATCCCCAGAAAACACCAAACTGTTGTGTTGCAAACAGCATGGGAATTTAAGTTCTTGGTGGATTAAAAAAAAAAACAAACCTTGATTTAGATCCTGATGAAAATAAACGTTGGAATACTCTTCCAATGTAAAATCATCTTCCACAATCAAATCTCAGGCAGGACAGTACACACAGTGTTTTAAATAGATTAGATGGAGAGATTTACATAATATAAAAGGATAGAAAAGGTATGAATGAAAAAAATGTGTTTCAACACAAAAATTGAGTGATGGACTAAGATATTTGCAATGTTCAGCCAACAATTGTGGGGCTGCTCATACAAAAATAAATTCTAAATAGATCCCTTTATGGACCATTCTTGGTCCTCTGCCTAAAATAATCCTGCATCTCTCTTGAAATGAGTACTTGTCCTTTAAATTGACCATGGTGCTTGGTACCTGGGCACAACAGAAGTGAGATTTTCCCTTTACAGTCCTCTCTAAACTGCATTTCTTGGGATGAGCTTTGGCCTGTACATAGCAACAGTACCTCTCTGCATTTTTTAAATCTCTTCTTTAGCAAGTAAATTTACAGTAACGTCAAATAATGTCTGCTCAATGGGGACATTAGTTAATGCTCCATTTACCTCTTTGTGAGGTCTCAGATGTCTCCACTGAGGTGTTGAAATGAGACAGGAAAGTGGTAGTTACTACCAGTCCTTTTCTGAAGGACATGCAATAGCTGTCAGAATACATTCTCACTGAGCAGCAGGAATTTTTATTTTTACTTGTCTGTCCATGTGCCTTCCAAAGGGTTTTGGATTTATGTGTCTTGGCATGCTTCCTTAGACACAGCCATCTATGTTGGATCATAATGTTAATGTGGAAAAGGAACTTGCACTTAAGAAGGATCCTGCATGAATATCAGCAGAAGGAATAAGCATCACAAAGGTGTATGAGCTAAAACATCCCTAAAATGGGCTGCTAGAGTAGTGAGAAGGAAAAGTCTGATGAATTTCACCTCTTGAAGTGAAGGACACAGGCATAATTTAGCCAGCTGCCATAAGTAGTTCTAAAATTTATTGTGGAAAACTACAAATACCTGAGAAAATATCTTTACCTCTGTTTTCCTGGGGCACCCATGTTGACATCAATTAGAATTGGACTCATGTGCCAAAATATAATTGCTAGTCTGAGCTGTGGAAAAATGATGACAGTGGCAGATTTTCTGTTGCAATTCTGGAATATTTCCTATTTTCTAAAGAAGGAAGCTTACTGACCCAAAACTATGTTAAAAACAACAAGTTTCCTATATACCTTTCCCACAGTGTGCCGGATAAGCTGATGTTTGAACAATATCATCCCTAGTGTAAAAGCTTGTTTTATGTTTTCATCACTAGACAAAAAAAAAAAAAAAAGGAATAAAACCCAAATCTTCAGGGGGAGACCACAACATCTCTTAGAATGAATGTAGACTTCTTGGTGCATGCACTGATGCTATCACATTGGCATGTTGACACTATTCCCTATTCCTTTCATCTCATTTAAGTGGGATTTTATGGGTAGTCTCTGTTTCATTACTTCTGACTGCAATCCCTTTATGTCAGGAACTCTCTTACTCAGTAGTGTGCTAAACAATATAAATAAACAATATATAGCTTGGCTTTGGGTATTATCACCATTAGCATGGATTAGTGGCACAGACAGCTTGTATGGTGAGTGGATTGTTTCCTAAGCCTTATCATATGCAAGATTAATCATTAACATTCACTCTTTAATCTGTTTTAGCATCTCCAAATACCTCTGTTTCTCTTATTACTGCTTTTTCTCACTGTTGTCTTAATTTTCTTGATTTTTAGTACTCTATGAACCCCCAGATCTCATTTGGAGTTGCTCTCACTCCATTCTGGTACTTGGTTTTACCTTTGAAGCCTCACTGGGGGCTTGGGTAACAAAGGACCCAACTGGGCTCAAGAAGTTTGTTTGCATCTCAGTGAATGCCACTGCTTAATGCCTCAATCTGCTGAAGTGAGAGCAACAATTCCGCCATTTATTGGGATAAGTTTATATACTTCCTAATGAAATGTGCTAGAGTTAAATATTATAAATTTATTACCTGGAACTGCAATTAGTAAGAATGTTTGGTTGGATGTTCTAATATATTTAGTATTTATTATTGAATATTACTCTGTATCTGTTCATAGACTCTCTATAGTAACAGGGAGCTCTTTCCACAGAAATGTTTATAGGGATCTTGAAACAACAAATGATAACGAATATTGAATTATGGTGCAGTTGCAGTGTACATAATTCTTCTTTGCTGATCAATTTTCATTCCCTCCATGAAATTAGAAACATGAATTCATCTGAAGGACTGAAGGAGCTTCAATATCTAACATCACATTGATATACTCTGCACCACATGGTGAGAGATTTCAACACTTTCTCTAGTGAACAACCACTAAAATGTTCCTTTAATGCACATGATTTTATATTGCTTCCATCCCAACTCTACTTTCCTTTCCACCCACTCCCATCGGCACCTGGATTAAAAATATTTCACTTCTGCCATTTTTAGCGGCTTATATTTGTAGATCATCAGCTAAATTGAGGATAAAAGCATCCTCATGTAATCTGTCACCACTACTACTGATACTAGTGTGTGAGAACAGTTTCTGTAGTGACCAAGGACTTAAAGGGACATTAAAGAAACTGCCAGTGTCTATTTTTGCACACATGCATTTGTGTATACTTGCAAAGTTTTCATAGGTCTTAGAGGACTTCTGGGGCCTAAGAAATAATATTCCAGTCCAGTTTTATGCCTAAAGAATCCAAAGCACAATCATGCTCCAGATCATTCTGCAGCTAAGTGACAGAACTGGGAATAGTTACCATGAAAGCAGATTGTTTGCTATAAATGTGCTACCAGAGACTTGGCTGCTGCAATAAGCAACTTCTTAAAACAAACCACATGATAAGATCTTTGTAGGTTGAAACCCTGTTTTTCAAAAATGACTCACATGGCTGTGCTACAAATCATGATAGGAGTGTTTAAAATCACTGATTCATGCACTGATAGTAATGTAGTGACAAAAGCACAGAGCAGAGTGGGATCTCATAGCAGCTCCTGTGCTTTGCTGGGAGCTGTCCTTGGTGATTAGAACTACATGGGAACCTGCATCTGAGCCATACAGGCTTAAACCTGCCCTTTTATTTATCTTAAAATTGAAATGCCTTTTAAGTGTACAGGATTCCCTATATAAACTGGACACAAAGGGTGCTTAAGTCTTTCAGTGGACTTAGATTCTCAAATCCTATCATATTTGCATTTTGGCTTTTCATCTAATGGGCTTTCCAAATATCAAAGTATGTCTCTTGTGCCACCTAAAATGAAAACATCAATCTACCAACATCTAGTCAGCTCCCACCTACAGTACCTGGAGTTCATGGCATGTAAATTTGTTTTTCAGCCTTCTGAAATTCTGACCTGGGTATCTCATGATGTTAAAGACCAACTTGGAGTCTCTTGTGAGTCTTTTCAGAATCAATAACCTAGATATTTCATACTTATGCTGTGCAAGTGTTTGAAATGAGGATATATGCTCTTAGAGGGTTCTGGACAAACTGGTGCAAAATGCAGGGAATGAGAAAATATTCTATTGCTTAAAACTTTAGATATTTACAAATTTATTGGAAAACGTGTACTGCAGTTCCTCCTCAAATGACTGTTTTGGTAGAATTTGTATAAAGGTCACAATTCAAGAAGTCAAACTGTACCATAAATCTAAAATTTTGCAGTCAATAAAATGGAAATGGTTGTGTGGTACTTACAAAGTTTAAATTAATGTATTTACCAGAATTGATCAATCTAATCTTCTTAGCGACAGTCCAGGATAAGTTTGATTTGTTCCCTTGGAAGGGTGACATTTCTCCCTTTATAGAAAATTCTTCATCCTGCAGAGTCAATAGGACTTTGGTTCCTTTTTTTTTTCTGCACTTAGCCTAGCAGATCCTATTCAAATAGGATATTAGCAATGTTTGGAAAGAGAACATCCAAATCCAATTATCTTGTAGAATGATTACTTTTCCCAGAGACTTTCTGTGTCTTCTCTTTTGTGTACTTCTTTATTTTATATTGGTTCACAAATAAACCAAGATAATTATGATATAATATTTGAATTAAATAGAAAACCTATATGTGTCTAGGCATTATTAATACATTTAGTTGAATAAATCAAAACTGCATTTGCCAAACCGATGAAAGCTTTTGTTTTAGGGAGGATTTCTGGTCTAATTCCATAAGGATCCTGTATTCACTAATAAAACATAACACTACAAACATAGAAAATATCCAGAAAGCAGTGGAGTGCTCTTGCAACTGTTATCTGCATGCAATACTGAAGAAATCAATTCACTATAAAGTTCTTTTTAGTGCTTCAAAAAATCAAACCTACAGATGAATACATCTTATATCCTCTGCAGAAATTTCATACAAATTCAAGCGCTCTAATTTTGAATTAAATTTTTGGGGACAAGTGCAGCAATGGAAATATTTCTTGTTTGAGTCCACAGTTATTTTCTGGTTTTCAAATGTAATTCCTACCACAAATTAAAGGAAATGAATGATAGCTTGCAGTGTTTTCAATGGCTTATTTTTGGTGGATGATAATTATATTATTTAATTCACAACCAAGAAGAGTTTAGTTGACCTGGCAATGAGGATTGATTCACCACTACTCAGTACAGTATGGTATTTATAATTCACAATGATGTCTTCATTATTAGCATTGACACCTGGGGTTTGAAACCTAATTCATAATCATTCTTGCTTTCCATTCTTTTGATGCTCAGCACTGGAAAGTGCTCCCTGGAAGCCGTGTCATTTTGGAAGACATATGGTATTTCTGCCCCACCTCTTTGATTAGGGTACTGACCTACCAGTTGCTCTCCAAGGCAGTATAAATAATCAACTTTTTTTTTTCCAGTTTGTAAAAAGACCTCTCCATATGCTCCTCTGTAACTGTCTGTTGAATTTCAGCAGCACTGCAGTGCTTTGAGCTGGCAATCCAAACATCTTCATTTAGAAACAAAACACCATACGGTATAATCAACTCCCCATAGTAATTTTCTCCACTGCAGTATCATTAAAGAAGTATTGTAGCATAAAGAGTAAACTGGAATATTCTTGGCCAATGAGAAGGCTAACAGCCTTCTGCAGTTGAAGATATTTTTTACTTATTTTGCTACTGTAATGTCTGAATTCTTCACAGTCTTAATATAGTCTCCCAACACATTCCTGTCTCCCTTTGAGCAGGATCTGAGTTACAGAAATTCATGTCTGAGGAATCAAGCACTGTGGACTCTCATCACCCAAAGGGCTCTCTAACTCTCTAGAGGAGCTAGAAACTGAAAACTGAAACTTCCAGCCAAGTGCAGATAGCCAGAGGATTGTAATCCCTGATATGGAGTGAACTGTTACAACCTGGAACCATTTTTCTTCTGCAAAACTTCCGCTGTGCTAAGGTCTAGAGAGGAGTCAATGACTCGGATGATGCACAAGCAGGTAGAAGATAAGGCAGATACTTTTCATTTGGGCTTACAGGTTGACTAAGTCAAATTTGATAATTAATATCATATTAATGCTTTCAACACTTCCCCTGTGCTTGGGGCATCTTCCCTTTCAAGAATTATTTGAAGGTTGGAAGAGCTGAAACATTTGGGATTTTTTATAACTTGTTAATCTTTAATATGTTCAGTAATTTGAGGGTTAGGGAGTCCTTAAACCTCATGCTCAGAATATGGATCTTTTTTCTATTTGTCTTTTATTAAATGTTACTGAGTCCCCCCAAAAGAGGGTGAGAAGGGGCCCTCTTTAAAAATTGGTTGAGACAGAGCAGCACAACCAATACTGAAAATACATGTCATGAGAGCTTTTTATAAGCAGCTGAGTGAAAAGGTGTTGAGTTCTTTGCTTTTTCAGCAATACAGTAAATCTCAGGGGCTCTGAGATGAGGGGTTCTCCCTTCATAACACTGTAAGCCAAAGTAGGAAAAATGCACCAAACTCATGCAGAGTATTAACAAGCCTTTTTTATCTGTCTCCCACTGCTGTGAAAAAACACTAGCAATAGAGCAAAGAAAACAGGATGGTGTTTCTACTTTGGGAAGCTCAGCTGAGATTTTGCTGAACAGAGGCTGCAGAAAATGGTTTTTGAGAGAAAGGCATATTTAAAATAGTCTGAAAGCTAAATTAATAGGTCAGTCCTAACAGCCTTTCCAATGTAATTGCCATTTATATTTCCTGCCAGACACTGTATAGACAAAGAGAAAATGATCAAAGTCATTCTTGCTGGTGCCAGACTGCTGTTACTGCCATTAATTGTTTCTCAACATTACACACATCACTGCTGCAGCTAGGGTCAAATTAACAGAAAGAAGCACAATATCAGGGTGGAAACCCCTTTTTATTTATTGACCATTTAGTTTTGACATCTGTAGAAGGATGAAAACTGTCTAAAAGAAAAAAAAATCCTTAATGACAGTCTCTGAATGACTGCTGCAAGACAAATTGAAAATAGCTTTGATGCAATAATTTGCTTATTACTCAAGCACTTCAGCCCTTGATAGTTTAAAAAGACTTGCATACATAACTCTCAGCTCTACAGGAAAGAAGGAAACACCTCATGCTCTTTATAAATGAACCAGGAAGACAGAGGTGTTAAACCTCAAAATGCTGAAGTTCCAGACATCTGAAAGTCAAGCTAAACACCACTGAAATCTGTATGCAACCAAAAATTCAAGCCTATTATATACACAGGCATCGGGGAAGATATAAAAAATAAGTGGGGTAGAGGTTGATTTTGGGTTTGTTTGCTCTTGGTTTTGTGTTACAAGTTGTCAGAGATTGTTCTGAATTGTTTGGTCACTGAAGTTGTGTTCAAAGATTGGTGTCTGTAAAGGTTGGGAATCACTGGTTCCCAGTTCAGTATTTAGCCACAGAGTATGAACACGTATTAAAGCACTCTGAAAGCATTGACTGGCTAGGAAAATATAAATCAAATATATCCTGTGTGTGATATGCCCAATCCAGTGAAACTTTTGAGATGACAGCAGCGTGATTTCAGTAAAAAAATAAAAGAGATGTTTCTTTTGCAGTCCAGAAACAGAGGAAGAAAAAGATACAGTGATATACTAGGAAAAATCTATTTTGTATCATGTATTTTCAAGCTTAAAATGAGATTGTAGTTGTGAGATTTCACAGGCTTCTCATAGATAATTTTCATGGGGAGAAGAGATTGTTGATGGATGATGTTGAACCCCAGTTAATTTTGTTTTTATATAGTCAGAAGGCTTTTGTTTCTTTGTTAAGTCTCTGAGGAGACACTGGCACCAGGGAAGAGGCAAAGACCAAAAACTTGAAGTTACCCTTCAGCTACACCAAAAATGTTTATTTTTATCCAAATATTTCCTGGATCTTGCAGCAATGTCTACCCATTCTAAAACCAGTGGAAGAGCTTTGGAGCTCATTCATTGAAAAGCACATCATGGGGCAAGGAAAGATAAGAAAACAAGTGGGAATAATTTTTCTGCCTTTCCTGTCAGTTTGTTGAATATGTTCCACTTTTCTAACTTGCAAAACATGTTGTTGCCCCTAAATGGTAATGGTTTCTTTATAACAAGAGCATAAAGCCTGTGTTCACTTTATTGATCTGTCTAAGGTTTCAGACATGGACTTATAATGAACTCATTATATCCAACTGATTCCAAGTAAGTATCACTAATGTGTTTCTGAGAATATTTTCCATGTGGTATTTTCTTCTGACAAGATTCATTCCTTTTCATTTTATAGCAAGAGCTGAACATTAGATCTGTAGTGACACTGATGTTTGTGAAAAATTAATTCCTAAATTACAAGATTCAAGTATGGCAAAGCACATCTGTATAATTTGCCAGCAAAGAAGCTGATACAACCATGTTGCTTACCTGGCAAATCAGAGAAAAGAGAAATATGTATGTTTTAAGTATCAACTGGTATCCATTTAGGAATAACTCCTTATTTGATTCATATAAAAAAATGTAGCACAAAATGAAGTACTCGTGAATGCATTTCAGAAAAGATGCCTGCTTACAGGAAAAGCTTTTTAATTATGCAAATGTTTCATTGCAGTTATTCATAAAGATATGCTTTGGATGTTAGCACTGAAATTGGATTCACAAAACTACACTTCCAGTCCAGTCTTCCACTGAAATGAGAAACACATCAAAGATATTAGATTTTTATAGTGAATTGTACTTTCATATACAATTATTTGTCTGCCTTTAATAAAGATATGAAATGTCCAGGATAATGTCCTTAATAATAGAAAAATCTCCCACTAAATGGATGGAGACTTGAAATTAGGTCTAAAATTTATTTGTGAAGAAACACTGTTCAAGTTCCTAACTACAGGTCTCATTTATGGAAATCTGGAAAACTGAACTGAGTGAAAATATCTGGGCAAATATTTAGAACTACAGAAAATCTATCCAATTAAAGATGCATGTCCTAATGCCACAAGCCTTCAGGCAGATAGATTTGCTTATTCAAATAGACTCTATTAAATTCCAGCAAATTAAAATACCTGTTAACCTATTTATTCATTTGCCTCATTTGTTTTGTGGTGTTCTAACTGTAGTTTATACATATTTGGCTATATTTGCAAAGGTTTATTGTCTCCCAGAACTGGAAAGTAGTGAAATTAAGTCACCAGGTGTTTTGCTTTGGTTTGGTTTGATTCTTTTGTTTACAGTGAGAAAAGTAAGAAAGCCAGGTAACAATGAAGAGCCAATCCATGCGCTGCAGGAGCAGGGCACTTGCCAACCCAGTACTTTATAAAAGAAGAGAAATGATGTTTTTTGTTCAGGTTAAGGGGGGTGGGGGGTGGTTACATAATACTTAGAACCAAATTCTAGAGCTAATGCATGTCCCCTCTGGGGACATGTGCATTTTTTATGTGTGTGCATTTGTACACACACGTTATGTACATCTTGTGGATGTGCATCTGTCATACACATCTATATAACTTTTTTCTAACTGAAGCAAACACACTATGAAGAAAACTTACTGTGAGTTGAAAGGAACTGCCAAGTGATAGCCTGGCAAAATTCAACAGAGTGACCAGCCTAGCAGCTAAGCAAAAATGATTGCAGTGGAACACTTTAGAGACTATCATTTGCTCAGCTCTGTGTCTCATGATACAGAGTGCAGGGAAGGGCTGTGCTTGCACTGGACATCTCTATGATGCCTGGCCAAAATAAAAAAAAAAGGTACCTAAAGTGCAAGAATTGGACAGGAGGGAAAATACCTGAAGAAACTGCTCTTCCTCTAGCCTTCTAACGAGCTTGTTATCTTGGATTAACCTGTCCCTGAAGTCTCCAGAGATTGTCTTAAATAAATAGATGCAATGTCTAGTCATTAATTACCTGCCTATTTTCAAACCAAGCTGAGCATTGTTCTAATGCACATTATAGGTTTCTGACTTTAATTGAAAACAAACGTGGGTAAACAATGAAACCACATGTTTATCAAGTGCCTATTTCCTGACAATCAAGAGATATGGTAATTGCAGCAGTACAAGAGCAGTTTATCAAGATGCTTCATTGTTGAGTGTTTATGTGCATCTCCTCCCAGCCCTTGTTCCCATAAAACACAAGCAGTGCTGGCAACAGTGGTAAAAATGTCCCTCTTGAGGCCAGCAAGACAGCCTTTTTGAAGAGATGTGATTGGAAAAATGCTCCAGACTGGTCTCAGGGAAGTGGTTTCAGAGACTGGAAAAGGAAAGCAGTAGTGGGAGGAAATTAGGATTTTTAATATATTAATAAATGCAAATAAAATAGCTTCTAATAAGCAAGAATGTATGTAAAGCTCCCCAAAAGAATTAAGGCCATCTTTTGAGACACGCATTCAGGTGAAAATCACAGAACTCAGAGGGCCCCTACAGCAGATGTTTCAGGAGAATATTTCATGTCAAAAGGGAAAGCTGGCCAAGATGCACTCGGTAGGGCTTTTACAGCTATAGTTTAGGAGAAAATGCTCTATTTTAAAGCTTGGATATTTCAATACAGGAATTGGAATTATTTCCAAAATCTTTTCCTGAATACATCACTGCAGAGACATTTGCTGAAAGCAGACAAATACATGATTAAGTAGCAGGAAAACAAGCTGGATGACAGGTAATACACTTTGATAAGTGAGCGTGTCAGAGAAATCACTGTGCATAAAGCTATGGCAGAACTGTATTAGGTCTTCACTAAGATCCTGTTTCTTTAAGAATTAGACTGTGATAATTAGAAGGTTGCAGCATTTTAGTGCCTCTTCTATAGAAGCTAAGCTGTGATAAATGTACTTGATGTTGGTGTGCTTCTCTGTGTGCATGAAGCAGAAAATCATTATGCTGGTTTGAAATGTCCTTTCAGTGGCTTAATGACATTCAGAAATGATTGTTGATCTGACATTGCTTTAAAAAGTGAAAAAAAAAAAAAAGTATTGAGCCAGTGAATATAATTCTTACAAGAAACATTCCCACCCTAGACTAGACATCGCTAGTCATCCTTTCATCCCTTCCCCCCCAAACACTTTAAAATGTCACAATTCTCTCTTTCCTGAAGTTTTCCAATTAATTTCTTTACATTCTAGGTGTGGAACAACATCTGTTCCTTTTATTTCTTCTCCCATCTCAGGAAATACATTTGGTTTACAACCAGGGAATTAATTCTGCTCTTACCTTCACAAGTATCACTCACACAATCCTTTGATGTCAAACCAGTGGCTCTTATATCTAACTGACTGCAAAGCTAGATGATGGATTGACTTTTTAAATTTCTCAGCCAATCTTATCTTTTTTTTTTCTTCTTTTTATTTATTTATTTTTCATATAATTATAGAGACCGGGTGTTCAACTGACATAAACCTATCGAATTCCATTTTTCTTCCAAGTTTCCTCATTGTTCTATACCTAATGAAGATTCAGCCCTGCTGTTGTGGAAGAACAAAAGCTAATGTGATTCTGTTTGTTAACCTGCTTGAGCATGCAGCAGCAGTACTGATGATATTAGCAGAAATGAGCACACCTTGGGAATAGCAGTTTTTACTTAATTACTGCTATACGACCAGCTGGGAAAACTCAGTTTGTTTTTATTAAACTTCTAAAAACTCTGTTCATGGAAGGAATGCTTAGGCATTTGATAACACACACAGTGCTAACAGCAGGTTATATTATGCAGGGGAATAAATACACAAACACCAAAACACATGAAAAGGGTGAAAAGCAGTTTGCCAGAACAAGTGTTATGACACCAAAGCCAAGGGGTACCCCATAGCTTGTACCCAGCTAAGAGTTACATCAATGAGGGACAACTTCAAAAAACACAGTGACATCATCCTCTAATAAAAAAATAACAGCCAGTTACCAATTGGCTGTTGTCTCTGCCTGAAAGTTGTGTTAGGATTTCTACCATTTCTGTAAATTGTCTTAGAAAATATTCTTCCTTAGCAAATATTTTCTGCTAATTCTTGTGTCCTGGGCAGATCAACTCCACATGGTGCTTGTTGAGTTCTTCCAGCCATCTCTGCAATACTGTGTGCAGTGTTAATTTTTCAGGACATCTGAACATCCAGAAGCTTGCCAAAAGTAGTCTCCTCATCTAGCAGTAGTTCTGGCAAAGCTGGGGAAACACATCTGGGTGCCTGTATGATCTACAGGTCCCCCAGAAATTTAAGTCAATTTTAAAGAGAAGCAATTCTTGTTGCTATGGCCAGCTCATGAGACCTTTAATGCGCTCTTTAGGCAAGGGAGTGATACTTTTGCATGGACAAATGGATGAACAGAGTCTCACAGGATACTATGAGCTGAAGGGCAGTGGCTGAAATGCGCATTATTTACTATTTAACGCCTCCCAAGTCCAGAGGTAACAGAGAAAAATTTTGCATTTACTAATATCTACATTAATTTCTAAAGCTTCATGCAATGTATATTTTCTATAAATATCTATTACTACTGTCATTACTAGCTTTATTATTTTCATTGTTTTTCTGAAACTTGTGGGACAATAAATTTCTCAGATTGAAGCAAAGTCAGTAGAAATTCATTTTGGTGACAGAAGTATTTTTCTGTTTTTAAAAACTCCATTGTCTTTCCTCTACCATCTTTGTCAAAGCATTTATTTGGATTTCATTTTCATTTAAGTCCCTGTCTTAAAAAAACTAAATTGGTAACTTGCTATAACTATTAAGAAAAGCAAGGATATTATTCCCCCACTTAACATTCTCCACCAATTTTTTTGAAATATTTTCATGACCAGGATTGATGAAATTTAAACACCATCTTCCTTGTAGTCTTTCATGTGGAGAACTGTGATCTCTCTTTGATGATAAAGAAGTTAAATCAGCTGAATTTAAAGCAGGCTTAGCTCTGGCCATGACTTACAGTAATTGTTTTCAAACACCTTAATTGAAGATAACTTGCCTGAGAGCAATGCAATATAAATGGCATTATTTATTTTTTTAATAGCAAGTTCACTTATCTTATGACTATCTGAAAAAGTTAGACATGGTTTTATATGATCACCTGAAATATAAGTGCTTGGGTGAAAGACCGTAAACATGAGCAAACATCTGGTGTCAGGAGCAGAGCTGTGCTGAGACTGGGCAGCTTCCATTGCTCTGCCAGAGCTCTCATTCTCTGTGGCTTTTACTCTGTGAAAATATTACAGTGTTGTTTATTTCTTAGTTTTGCAGAATGTAGCCAGGATTTTTAAAAGGTTTCAAGAAATAAGACTCGATCCTTTTGGGTCCCTTCCAGCTCAGCTGATTCTATGATTCTGTGAGGATACAGCAGAGGAGGATTCCATTAATGTTGAATTCTGGCTCATAAAAAAAGAGAATACCAACAGGGAGAAAACTTGAATTTTTAAATGAAAATATTGTTGGTTTGGCAACAAAATAGGAACAAATTAATCTGACATTTGATTAGACATAGCAGTATGTGGCTAAAATGATAATAATCAGTAAAGAGAACTTACAGACTAGTGCAAAACCAAGGAAAATCATGTTCTAATGATGCTAGTTACCAAGCTTTGCTATAGCCTGCTAATAGTTGCTTGTTAATATGAGAGTTTCTTTCATGATATTGGGAAGCTAAGAAATTCTTGGGTACCAGTTCTTCCTTTCTCTTAGTGTAGGTGAATTTAAGTGCAGAATCTCTTTTATTTGAAGCCTTATGAAAGAGGAGATTGCAGGATTGGCACTAATGTTTGCAGACTTTTTGCTCTTATAGCTCAAGCTCTGTGGCAGATTAAGAGAAGAGTGGTCAGAGGCATTCAGAAGTCTCTATCTCTTGTTAACAGTTTCACTGTTGGTATTTTTAAATGGATCTAAAGAATGCTACCACTTTGGCAAATCAGACATTTCAAGTGATGTTTTAGAGCACCATTAAAAAGAATTTTCATTAAACAAAAACATAATCAGCAACAGAGTTTCTGCCTTACTTTTACGTTCTGAAGTTTGTGAACAAGTGTGGTATCTGAAAAAGTAAAGTTTGTTTTCAATCCATGACTGATTTGGGGTTCACCAATTTGAATAGTGAGTAACACATCCCACATTAATTATTGCCATCAGGAAAATGTTGTCTCACAGTATTTTACAACAGAAAATAAAGTCAGGGAACTAACTTTAAAGTGCCAAGTTTATTAGTTGGCTATATGGAAAAAACAAAGCTACAGCTATGTCAAAATTATTAATAGAGTTACACACACCTCCACGCATCTGGTTCAGGTAAAACAGTGGCAGAATGAATAATTGAGGTTTTGTCTACCATAAAAGTTCAATATGTTTAAAGTGCTGACTCTTCGTTTTCCTGCAAACATCACATTTCCTCTTAGGTGATGTAATTTGTCATTAAATAAAAAAATAAAAAAATAAAAATAAAGAAACACAATGATCTTAAAAGGATGCTGTATATTTTTGCTATTCTGGGTCTGGTGCATACAGGGAATTGTAAAAATTAACACTTTTGTTTTGACTAGAATGCCAACACCTATTAAACAAAGACTAACAACAAAAATATTGTAATATTTTGAACAGTTTGATTTTTGGATGTTTTTTTGCTTAGTGAGAGTATGAAACAGTAGCAATCTTGGCTGTTCTTATTGACTGAGGTTTATTTATGACATGCTTGGGTGTTGTTTGCTTCCATCTGCAAGCACTTTGTTCTTCTTCTACATCTTAAAATTTGCAGCCATGTTTCCTCAAGGTATAAATCAGAACAGGAGACTGTTCTTTGTGAATTTAACTAACCTGCAAATTCACACACTGAACTGCTTCTTCTTGGAGTGATATTAATGTGTTTTTTTTAAATATATTCAACAGGGAACAATATTTAATTTGTTGCAGAGTACCAATGTATTTATTTGCTTATCACAATATGCCCTACTGACTCTGAAAGTCTTCTAGAGCTTTGAAAAACTTTATTTTTGTTGTTGCTGAAATCCTAATAACTATTTTCATAGATTCTCAAGAGGTTACAGGAACAGGATCTATTTAAGAGTCTCAGTCACTGTGCTCTTTTAAACTGTTTGCTTTGTTAAGCTTTGGGTTGGTTATTTTTTCATCTTATTTCCTTTACTCTTTTTTACTCGTTATTTTTTTTACTCAACCATTTCAACTACATGCTAACATTGCTGTCATAGATGGTTAAGCCTTCAAAGTGTGATTTTGCTCCTGGAAGAGCTTTCTGACATTTGCAGGTTGGAATACTGAGCTGTTTTTGATGCTGAGCATGTTCTGAAAAGCAATCACAGGAAAAGTATTTGCCAAATGGTGCGTTGGAACTACAAATCTTAAAGCACCTTGTGCCCGTGAGAACTTGCCAAAACCTTTCTGATTAATTTGCTGAAGCATTTTGTTCCTGCTATCTCAGCAAATATTTACCTTGCAGAAGTCCCTGGTGTTCTGGCACGGCTGTTGGGGATCTCTATGAAGTTTGAACGTGTTTCCACTTTTACTTCTGCAAATGCTGCAGAGTAAGCAGGCACTTAGATACTGTAGGACTGTGTATTTTTGAAAGTTTTTCTCTGTTCTTCCAAGTTTTATAAGGCTTGTTGTTTAGGTCTTGTATAAATCAGTTTCAGGCTCGGTTTTGTAATAGCAGAGGAGCTGAATTCCTGATTCAGCATGGTTCCATACCTGCTGAGTGGTGGCATCCTGAAAATTGCTGATAAAGGTTTACCATTTTAGTGGTACCTAGTAATGTTATTAATTGCTGGTTTGGCTTTTCTTCTGAGACAGCTTACTTATCTCTTGTTCTCACCTTCCAAAAGAATAGCCTGCATGGGGAAATCAAATTGCCTAACAGCTAGCTCTTCCATGGAATAAACTAATTACCATTGTAATTGATTTCTTGAATTGTCTTAAACAGTTTGGTGTACTCAGGTCCACATTGTGTGCAGGGCTTGGCACAGGTGTGTGATCAGCATTCTCACCATGGTGAGCTGGATTCAACTCCCTGGGCATTGTATTTCCAGCGGATTCTGCTCCCCCACTGCCCTGAGGGCTCAATTCCACACAGATGCTCTTCTGAAGCACTTGTCATGATGCAAAAACCACTGGTTATTAATATCACAGTGCCACAAGAATCACTGAATGAGTAGCATGGCAGTAAGTTCCTTCCAAGGAGCATTGGGAACTTGATTGTTATAAACCAGGAATGACATAACAGCCAGGCAAGTTCCTTTTAAGATTTCACTTTAGATTTTGGAAAAAAGATAAAAAAATCCATATTGTGATATAAAGGAAGTATCACAAACTGTCCTTAAAAAAACACCTCAGGGAAGAAACCCAACTTATCTGTTCTTACGCTCCTTCAAAAATATTTTTAATAAAAGAGGAATAATTCTTAAAATCAACATTTCTTTCATTGGCCAGACAATCTCAGAAGATTTTAGAAATGCAGCACATTTCTTTTATTATCAAAATCAGGACACTTCTTAAAATTGTAGTTTGAAAGGGACAAAGAATTTCAGAATGTAATTCCACATGTATCTCTTTCATTAATATCTGCCATTTGTTCCTCAAAACCGTGCTATGTTTGAGTGTATTTTATTGAAGTGTAGAAGTGATTATAATTATATATACAACTGCAAAAAATTAGCTTTCATTGTTATTATTGCCTACTTTTGCATTCCTTTCCTTGATAGTAAAAAAGGGGTTTTTATGTTATCATCTTTATGTTGAGTAGCTTTTCTGATGAGTTTAAGGGCAGCTGTGTATTGGATCCATGTGGCACAGTTTCAGGATGCATAAAGTAATAAGTGTGAGCATTGCCAGAACATTAGTAAAACTGAATTGTGTGGATGCTATTTTCTTCCTCATTGTAAACAAATTTTTTAGAACTGCATTTATGTCTGTGTGAGCATAGATTCAAACTCACACAGCCTAATTACAATCCAGTTACAAGAGTGGAATTTTGAGGGATTAAGCTCCTTGGGACAGTAGCTTACACGTGAGATGTGGAGCCCTCTGACCACACCAGCGATAAAACCAAATTCTGAAGTGAGATCACAGACAGAAACATCTCAGTCCTTTTATATTTTTACTAGGTTGTTCAGTAGTTTGGATCTCTGAAGTAATACAATTATCTTCTGAGTTTCTTCTTGCCAAGAGAATTTTGTCCTAAATACAGGCTGGGATCTGGAACCTCAGCGGTGATTGAGACACAACTGTGAAATTAATTTTATATCGTGACTTTTAACCTTTTCTCAGTATGGCCAACAGGAAAAAACCCCACCAAACTTCTTATTACTGCCAACTAGCAAAATATTACAATATGAGTACAGTTTCAGTATTTAGGGATCTTAAAAATTTTGGTAATAAGTTTTGTAGAAAGATCCTTAACAGCACTCTCTCTGAGTTTAGCTAATGTTCCATTTTCAAACAAACTGGAAAGAATTGTGGTGCTGTTGATTTTTTGTGATTTCTCAACTTCATGCAAAATGAAAGGACTCAGTTTTGATATTCCAATGGTTTTGCAGAGACAAGACTTTATTTTTTGCCTGTGTGCTGGGTGCACAAGTAATCCATGATGTAAATTCATGCTTTTTCTCAATTCATACAGAAACGAAACACCAAGTGCTGTGTGCTAAGCACAAGAGAGAAAAGGCTGCTTGGACATTTCCCCAAGAAAATGCTAATTGCCTTCAAACTGTAGCAACTCACACAGGGTGTCCATTAGGCTTAAAACGGCTCCTTTGGTGAGTTTTTTTAAGTTTTACATCCTAAGGAATTTGAAGGGTTGACAGATTTATGATGTGCCAGGATGCAGCCAATGCCACAAATTTGTTCAACTCATAGCAAGCCTGTGCTTGAATATGGCAGCAAGTCAAAGGGATAGAAAATTCTGGTAATGTTTATTATTTGTATTACAGGAGTGCCTAGAGGCTCTGATTGGGAATGACATCCTTTATGCTTGAGGCTGTGCATATCTACATGAAGCTAATCTCTGCTTGAAAGATTTTACAGTATGAGGCAACAAACAAAATAAATAGAAACAAGGGTAAATAGAGATTTAAAGGATTAGGAACTGGGAAACAATAGGTACATGTGTCTGTACAGGATCTCTGTACAGTTCCTCTTATTTTTCCTAAAGTCATAATTGTACCAAAGCAACAAAAATATTGGGAAAAAATATTGTTTCTGAACCAACATGCATGTAAGAAATAATTTAACTCTGCATTCTGCTGCATTCTCACTCTTATACTTTGGAAGACAGAGAATTTGAATTGTAGTGGGAAGAAAATATAGATAAATATCCCATGAGAAGTAAAAATTACTTTCAGAATGTCATTCTTCAGAGTTGGATAGTAAAGAATTATAGAAACTTTGATGTAGTTGCTATGAGTAATAAGTTCATTTGACTTTAAATCAGTCTTCAGTGGATGAATTGAAAAGTATGCTGCATGATGGGATTAGGAAAACTTGATTTGAAAGTGAAATTTCACTCACTGTGAGAGAGAAGTTATAGGGAAAGAAAGAAATGAAAAATAGCAATAATTGGAAGACCAATAACAATATTAATTTAAAGTGTGGTGAGTGGAAATTAAATGTATTCAATTTGAATTTTCTGAGTTTATGCAGTTCCTATTTAGCAAAAGGAGAGTTCTGTACCTCCAGTAATTAAGATTTCTACAGATTGAAAGATACCAGAGTTCTTATCAAAATAAAATATATATTGAGATCAGACAAGAGTGAAGGGATACAGCAATTGACTCATAAGACTAAAGGAAAAAGTAATTAGTCATTTACAGAGAAGGGATAATATAATATATGATGAAAATATGCTAAAATCAATGGGAATTTTTAATTTCAAGGAATGTATATTTATAATTGCTTTCAATGGGGAAGTGAGTTCATTGATATGTATGTATCTGTCTGTCCATCCATCCATCCATCCATCCATCCATCTATCCTTACAGGAAAGTTAAATTCAAGAAAATCACCCAGTTGATAAAAATAACCATAGGGAATACATGTCAAGCAGACAAATGTTTCTGCTGAAGAGACCAAAAATATTTCCCCTCAACATTCTCTACTGGGAGGAGTAATGAGGTAGTCAAACGTGGTATGAAACAGAAAATCACAGCACTCTCTTATTAGAAATTTTACTCTCATTTCAGGGTTCAAGGAGTTCTAAAGAGAAATATAGCTTTGGAAACCCATGAAGAATGTTAGAAAAGAATTAAATAACTTCTTAACATTCTGTAGCGTAGGATTAAACACCTGATTCTTGACACAGTTATGTTGTGATAGATGTGGGAAACTAATTTCTGCCATTGAGTTTATAATATAAAACTTTGTGGAATAACGTAAGTGGTTTGTACAGTATCTGAGGGAGAGACAGAAGCTCTAAATGCCTAAAGTATATCCTTCCTTAATAGCCAGAATAGATGTTTGGTTGCATTTATAGGCAACTGCCTGCGTTTGAAAAATCAGATCTCTTCAAAACGCAATTGTATTCCTAAATCAACCAGTTGATATTACTGGACTGAAGGGATGAATCAAAGTGCAAGTGTGTGATTTTATTAAATCAGGTGTGGTGATTTGCAGTTCACATTTTGTAACAGACCAGCACTGGGATTCTGTCTTTACCTTTTACCCAAAGTCAGAATTAAAGTTATCCTCTATTTACTACTTAGTTTAGGTAATGTGAGATAAGAGCCATCATGAAATAACAATCATACCTTGAAAATATTTGGGCTTTTCCCCCATTTAATAGTGAGGCCATACTCCCATATATTTATATGTATTTGTATATATTTTCCCAATAGATTTAATCAAGGGCTGCTAAAGATATTCCACCTAGCTAAGAGCAGTACTGAAGAGGATATTTCCTAGAGACTCCCTTTCTTCCCTTCTCTCCCCCTGAGTAGATAAACAGCCATGTGTTTATCCAGTGTCAGTGGGAGTTTTGTAATGTATTCCCTCTCAGTGTCCTTCAAAGAGTATTACCAAGTATTACCAAGCTACTCCAAAATCACTACAATTTATAAACTCATTGCTGCAATTTCAGATGTTCAGTGTAGTTTTGAGCAGTAAAAATTCAATGAGTTCACCTAAAATTGTCTGTTGTCATCACAATGCAATGGGAAATGTGACTTGCTAGGAAGGATTGCCCACTCGTACTATACTGTAAAGATGGATTTTTGCTGAAGCACTTTCTTACTTGAGGGATCATGAAACACCTCTTAAAATCTGCTGGCTAGAGTTTGAGGGTTTGTCTATTGATGGAAATTAACACACAGTAAGATCATACAAATTTACACAGAGCTTTGTTGTGAACTGTCTTCCTAAATTCCTGAATCTTTGGATGTTAACTTGGTCCTAACTCATGAGGTTCAGAGATTAATTTCCTCCACCAGTGTCCCGTGTGACTAATTGGATCTCTCTCTGCTGAAGACAGCTGTTACACTCCTTTGTATTTTTGGCAAGCAGATGTCCCAGGTGATGACACTGGTGAGTTAATAACTCCTTCAGACCAATCCAGTGCTTACTCTGATCCAAGAATTAATTTCTATTCATGAGGGCCCTCTGTGAGCTGAAACACCCTCTGGTCACTTCCCAAAACTTTTCTGTTGTTGTGACAGAGAGTGACATTCACATCTTCCATGACTTGGCTCTTTAGTGTGGAGATGGGTCATTTTTCTTCCTCTGGCTAGATTATGTTAATGAATTTTCTAAACTTGGCCCTCGTTGTGACCATCTGCACCCTGGAGGCACTTGGAGTGGCTGCAGTGGCCTGTTACAAAGAGGATGCAGAAAATCACATTGGAGTGCTTTGGTTAGAGCTGAAAACTCATGCCACTTTCCTGTTTTATTTATGCTCCTTCATTGCAGGGTGAGGATTAGTTTGCATTTGCCATTTCCTTCAGCTGCACATGAAAATAGCAAACAGTTTTTATCGCATGCACAAGGCAACAACTTGCTGTGTGTCTGACCCACAGCTTCCGAGCAGTAGCAGCTCTTTTTATGGAATATCATCATTATCCTTCTTCCATAAATATATGCCAGCCATAATCATCATGTTCTCATCTGCTTCTTAAATTTCAAAACAGAAAACAGTGGGTTTGTTAGGAGTATTTTTTTTCTGTAGTGATTTCTTCCTTCTGGGAATATAGCAAATGGAAGAGAGGAGATTTCTGTCATTGTCTCTTGTACTACCACACTGTAATACACAGAAGAACAGAGTGGAAACAGGTTTTTGAACTTCCTTTGCCCCTGGCAATTGGGCAGCAAGTGCCTGGTCCTCTCACATTATAAAGGGCAAGGCATCATATTCTCTGATGGTCCTCTGAGTAACAAGAAGGGAAATGACTCATCAGAAGTGGACACAGAAGTGCACTATGCCAGAGCCTGAGGAAATAAAAACACGATGATATACTTTAGATATACATACAGTGCATAACAGACCATTATCTAAACCACATAATAGGGGGTGATGAAATTATGACCTTCAGCTCCTGCCACAGTCTTCTACATCTCCAGTTAAATGAATAGCAACTTCATTTGAAAGCCATTGGCTTGGCAATTCAGATTATACTTTGCACTGAATGAAAATACTGGCATTTAGAGGTATCTAGTAACAGGCAGTAGTACTACCCTATGTTCTACAAATAAATTGAAGACTTCTATACAATTAATAGCATTTATATCTCTAACATTTCCCTTTTAGAAGGATTCTGCTTTGATTTACTGACACTGTAACACAGTTCTGGACATGGGAAATAGGAATGACCCCTCAGGTCACCCAAGTCCTCTGTTCTGCTGGAGCAGGTTTTATAGCAGGGTCCCTTCACACCCCACTGAACTGCAGCCACTTCCGCTGGCACTGGGCAATTAATCTGCCATCCACCCACCCATCATATCACTATCCTAGAAAAGGGAAAATTAAAGGACAGAAAAATCAGTATGTCCTTGGAAATTACCTCAACTTTGACAGTTTGATAGGCAGATAACCTGCTGAGAGAAGTCACTTTATAATTGCTTTCATACACTCTACACGAGCTGAGAATCCAGGTAAGAGAACTTAGGGGGTTTTAGGACAACCAGAGGTCATTTTTACTGGAAGAAAACAAGTGGAAAGTGCTTTCTACAACATGAGTGTATTTTGGCTTGTTCCTTTTTAGACTAATACATTCACTTTTTCATCCAAAAAGGAATTGCCAAGCCTGATACAAGCTGTTTAATAATAAGTTATTAATTTCTGAATTATCTGTGTTCATTCATAACAGACAACAGCAAAATTAAGTTGATCACAATTATTGCAAAATACCATAGGAAATTATGGGATATTCTATAAATATTCATTATTATCAGTACCTCATAGCTAGTATGAGGATTTTTCATTGTGATGGAATAAAAACTGAGTGAATAGCCAGGCCCAGAGTGTGGTGATCCTCAATGCAAAGTCTTTGCTACTGCCAGTTTCTTGTAATTTTTTTTCTATTTCACAGGTTGTAGGTTGGATAATTTGTTTTCATTTTAAAATCAGAATTTTAAAAGACTGTGTATGGTGTAGCATAGTATTGAGCTGTCATGGGAAGGTTTTTAATTCATGCAACATATTTTTGGTCTTCCTGTGATCATTGGCCATGTTTCTGGGATTTCTAGACATCTACAGTTCTGTCAGAACGTGCTACTGCTCTCAGTAGACTCTTGATAATTCAGGAATCCTGGGCAAATGACCAAAGTCTTCTAATTCCATCTGGCACCATTTCTGGAGAGAAAAGTGGAGCATGTTAGAAGCCCACATATATGGTAACCCTAATATTCCTAAATGTAGTTGTGCAGAAGTTAAAGCAAGAATGATTTTAAGGATTATTAGTCACTGCTCCTTAAAAATCTGGGCTTCCACATTTTTTAGAACTTGCCTAGTGGAGATAACAGATGAAAGTAGAACACAGGTTATTGTCTATCTCATTTGCAATTAGACTATTAATACAATAGGAATCCCAATGGGGAATTAAGAGTGCATTTCATTAGAATATTATCACTTCAGAATTCTGAGATAAAGTATTCTCTAATATTCAGTGATATAAAATATAATTTTCTGATCTATTTTCTTTGTTTTAGAACCAAGAATACACCTTTTCCAATTTTGATGTTTACTGATAAATGTCAAGGACTAAAAATTATTCATGATGAAAGAAGGTTTTCTTGGGGAAATTGTGTAGAAGACGTGGAAGAAATGTGAAGGATATTAGCGAACACAGGAGGCTTTTTAAGCCCTGTTTAAGCAGTGGGTAGTGATGTGTCAGCATCCCCCAGTATGGACCCAAGTCATAGCAGTGCTGCTCTTGCTGTGCTGCTGGGGGTGGCAGTGAAGGTTCATCACTGGGTGGCAATTAACCTTCATCCTCAATCAAAGCAGAATGGATGTTTCATGTCTGCTGCACATGGATAAAACAAAGCAACAAAAAGAAGAGAAAGATATCTTCATTTAATGCAAGAGAAGTCAGCTGAATAGGGAGATTTGAGCAGGCTCTGGGCTACTTTGCTGATAATGATTTATAAATTAGGAATGGAAAGGAGTGGTTAAACTAGGCAACCAGTGCACTGAAAGGAAAGATGAGCAACAGGGGATCAGGGTCTGGAGTCTCCTGAGCAATCCTCAGGATAACATTTCAGTGTGTGTTCCTGAAGCAGGAACTTAAAACCAGTTCTTGAAGTCAGAGGAGTGGAAGAGAGGATGTGAGCTTTCATCTGTTAGAGGTAGCTGTACAAAAGAGAGGGAAGCCAGGGAATTCATAATTTCTGTGAATTATAAGGTCCTTATTCTCCACTTTTCACTGACTTTGCTGTTTAGCAGGATCTGACAGCCAGAAGGCATGGTAACCCTGATGCATCTGGTCTGTGGTACTTTGGAGAGGAAAGTCACAGTTGTGGCTTTTACAGATCTCCCTCTCCCAGCACTTGCAGTGAGCAGTTATTTGCCAGCTGCAGCTCTCTGGTGTGCCAGTGCTTTGGGCCTCTTCACATTCTATTGCAATCACATTTCAAGATCTTACGCTGGTTCTTTAAAAACATTGTTTTTAAAGATCACATCACCTCTAGGTTAAACCTCTAGGACTGTATTTCTCTCTGCTTCTGACAACACATTCTTTCTGCTCTGAGAACTGCAAGCTGACACAGTTGATCTGAGCACAATGTAATCCTTTGATTTCATAAAACTTGAGCGATATTAGAAGTGCCCACACGATCCCTCATGGGATTGCAGTCAAGAGGGGAAATTGCAAGGAACAATCGTGTGCAGTTCAGGCCTTTGACTGATCATGGCAGGCCACTGCAGAGTGTGCTGTTTGCCTTGACCTCACAGCACTCCTGCTCTTCCATCAAGGCTGACAATTTGCCATTTCCCAGGTACACCATAATTCTAAATTTAGCAACTTGGCTCTGAACCTAAATGGGAGGTAGGAGCAGTTGGGCATGAAGAGGGAGGCTTCATGATGGGGGAGCTTGTGGCAGGCTAATGGAGTCATGATGGAACAACTGCGCTAAAAGCCACACAGGCTCTACAGCGACACAAAGGCATTATTTCATCTCTAAGAAATGTCGTCCGTCAGAATAGCACCAAAAATGTGCTTTGATCTCTTCCCTGGGAAGCAGCTTTGGTGATTCCAGTATGTGCCTCTATCCCTCTTCATCTGTAATGAATCAATAATGCAGCAGGATTCAATTGGCCACTCTGCTGGTCTGAAAGCCATCTCTCAGATGAGATACTTAAAGAATTTATGTCCCTTTTGCAAAGGAGGGAGAGTTGAATGTAGATTTCTAGGCCATCATAGTCTGCCTTCCAAATTTTCATGCCCATCTCTTCTTGTTTAAACTTCACAGGGTATTAGTTGAGATTTTATGCTAAACTCTTCTGATTTTGTTACAGATATGGCAAAACAGCTGCAGTGCTGCTTTCTGGAGGCAAGTGCATTTCATTAGTGATAGAGTGACCCAAATAGATCCACTGGCTGTCACACAGGAGATTAACAAGTTTCTTGTGTAGTGATTAAGAAACTGCCTGCCCCTTCATCTAAGGCTTACAATCTTTTTTTCTAAAGAGTTTAAAAATAATGTATTCCTCAAAAACGTGTTTATCAATAACAGGTTTAAAGCAACTTGAGGAAAATATGAGACCTTTGAGCAATCAACAAAGCTTTTTATAACTTACATGAATTATTTTCCAAATTAAATATATGGAAAAATCCCCTTCTAGTTTTGCTGTTTTGACAGTGCTGAAACTCAATTGCTCTTAATAATTTCTAATTTGCACTTAAAAACACTTACACTTAAAAGCAATTTTAAGTGTGATCCAAAACTGATGGGATGTTATAAATATGATTTCTCTGTATACAGCCAGCCTGTTGTTCAAGTACTCATCTGTTAGATGCTTGTGAGGGCCTTACTGCTGAGGTATCCAAGTACAGCTGTGCATGAGTTATCTCCTCCAGACACTGTACAGGTCACAGATTTATCACACATTGGAAAGCCCAGGTGAACAAAGCTAAACAAGGCATCTGCAACACATCAGGAAATGTCCCAGTGCCCAGTGTCAGCCTTTAAGTACTAGTTAGTCTTACTTTAAAAAAAAATGTGCTTTATTTGCTGCAAAGTGCAATTAAATTGTCTAAAGACTTCCAGGATTCTTCAAAAAGCACCTACTCATTTGTGATTCCAAAAATATTTGAGTAGTAGCTCAAAACATATCATGACTGTTTCTTAAGGAAGACAAGCATTTATGGAATGTCTTTCTTTTAGTTCAAGGAATTAACAGCACAGAGCATTGAATATATTTGGCTTCTGGTGGCTTAGAGTGATGCTGTTTGATTATGCAGAATTTAATAATCACTTATCATTCAAACAGGGATATGATTTAAAAAGGACATTGAAGGCAACAAACATGCAGGGACAAGGATGGTGACAAAGAACCCCTGACAGAACAGCCACTAAAGACTGAATTTTAGGAAGGCCAAGAAATTATGTTAATAAACCACTGAGGAGCATCCCAGCATCAGAAACCCCACAGAGAAATATTGCTTCCCCTCTAACACACTGGAATCTGATACTGTATGACACAAAAAGTAGCCTCTAAGGAATACTGCATTCTAAATTTATTCTTGACACCAATGCACAACTACTTCAATCTGTAAATTTAGTTACTGTTTTTTTGTTTCTGTGCTAGAGGATATAATTGTGCTTGAATGGGAATTGAAGTCACTTCTGATGCTTCAATTCATGGATGCAGCTGATATCTTTTTTGCTACCACGATCTAGTAATAGACTTTTATCTTTTATCGGTTATTGTTTGTAGTAGCTTCATATTTGCATTTTGTATTTTCACTTGGAACATTCAAAAGCAATAAGAAAAATCTTGTATCTGAATTTAATTTCCTCTTCTTGCCTATTAATATTCATGTTTCATGCCATGCACGAGCATTAAAGCGAAAATCCTCTTGGCTATGTGCAGTGAGACTTAAAGAAAGATCAAGGAAGATTCACTTCATGGGATTCTGCTTGGGTCATACAGAAGGGCAAAGTTAAGAATGCAGTAGCACAGCTTTTTGGCAGGAAGTCTGTTTTAAATTGTGTCGATACAAAAATGCCTCCATACTGATGTTGCTAATAAAAAAAAAAAAAAAAAAAAAAAGAAAAGGTTGACTACTGGCAATCTTGCTGATCAAGGGGAAAACCAGACAGGACTGCAAGGAGCAAGAGAGCTGTTTAGTGAGTTCCGTGCTCAGGGAAATAATATTGGCACTTGGGAAATGCAGGAGGCAGTGCCTCAGCAAAGGCAGGAGGGAGGAGGAGAGAGCAGGCCAGGAGGGGGAGGCAGCAATGGCCAAAGGGATGAGCCAGTTTGCTGTAGCTCAGAATGGCTGAAACATCTGCATTGCACAGGTGTGAAGGCAGAAAAACAGTTTTATATAGCCATTTTTTAATTTACGTTCTGTCTTCCCCAGTAATAATCTGTTGTCTGATTAAAAAGTTAATTATTCGGTTTTATATTTGAATAAAGACTGTTGGTGTTTTCTTTTTAACGCGAAAGCTCTCTGGCCTCTGAGGAGTTCCTCTGCCTAGAGTTAGAGGAGAAGGTCTGGGCAGATCCACTGCAAAGCTCTGCCTGCTTCAAAGCCTTATCAAAGAGCTTTTACAGCTCTTTTACTGAGCGAGGCAGTAGCAGTGAGCTCTCTCGGGTATATTATCATGGAGGTTTCTTCTTTATTTCTGGCCTAAATATGTTAATGATTCAGATGACAGTCATCTGTCAGAATACCTGTATTAGGAACATAGGTATTAAGTTTCTTAAAGACTTTGATATTATATTTGAATAGCAGAATACTCAGCAAAATCTTTGTAGGGAAAGTGAAGATTTCCCTGCTCTGAATATTTCCATTCTGCTCTTATTCAACATGATGCCTGCTACTATTACTTCATTTAAACTCTCTTCAGCAAATTCCATTAGTTTCACCAGCTCTGACAAAAGGTTCATAAAAAGGTGAGGTGCAAGCATTTTTCTCACATCCTATTTCAAGCAATTTCCTCTTCATCCCCTTTCTCATCTCATTCACAAGGTTTCCTTTTCTGGGATGCACACACTGGTGAGCCAGTCCTTGCACAATACTTTGGACAGCCAACAATTACACGTGAGCTGCCCAATCTTAGGGCCTGTTTCTTTTGATGGAAGTGTGCTCTTTTTACATAGAGTTTTGTGACTGTAAAATGAAGTGAGAATTGATTTTTACCCGTTATTACCAGCTCCCTCCAGTGTGCCCCTAGCCTTCCTTCTTTTGGTGCTCCATGAGTCTGTGTGTGTGCCTGCCATGCCTCACTTTGTTAGGTGAAAATAGTGTTAGAAAATAGTGTAGTCCCCAAAAGTACAACAGGAGGATGTTTACACAGGGAGATCTGAATAGCTTGAAAAATCAGGACAATCATTTACTCAGATTTTTAGATTAACAGCAAACAATTCTCAGCTTACACACTGAAAATACAAAACAAAGGGCAGTAATTCACATACTGGATTTCTAGTTGATTTAGTTAAATCAGTCTTGTCCTTGCAGCTTTTCTGAAAATACTTGTGGAAAATGAGACCAGGGATTTCTTGTTAGGTATTGCCCCCTACAGAAAAACTGGATGATGACAACAACCCGAGTGTAGAAAAGGAGAACATGTCCTGCAGACAAGTTCAATTTTTACTGATTTAAAAGTTACCTTCTGAAAAACAATGCTGTCTACATTAATGGGGTTTTAGTTTCTTTTTTTTTTTTTTATTTTTTAATGAAACCCTGGTCATACAAAAAAGCAAAACTTGAAAGCAAAGAAAAGCAAGCAAACCAACACATCAGAGTGTAATGATTTTCAGCCTAGCAATGGCAAGACATCTTTGATGCTGCCAGGTTTCTTTAACCTTTTCCTACACTGTAAATACAAAATATTAAATCATCTCTTCAACTTCTCATTAAATCTATGCAAACCAATATGCATCAACATTTTATTCTAATATAAAGGAGAATTAAAAATAAATAAATAAATACAACTTGTTTGACAGGAAAAAATCATGCAGAGGAGAACCTCATTTAGAGTAGAGACAACTTTTAAAATTGTTGTTCTACATTCCTATTCTATAAATATAAAGGAGTAAATTAAGCACAAGAACATGGGCACTCATAGATGTTCACTCATGCAGAAACCCACTTTTTATAAACCCAGATAAACCTGATGAAGAACCAAAGAGACTGTTTTGTTTTCTATGAGCTAAAATTTTGATGAAATAGCATCAAAGCTTGCTTCTTTCTTTTTTTTTAGTTTTTTTTTTTCAGCTTATACCATCCATTTTTGAGACTTGCAGTGGGTGGGCTGTGAATTTTACACCAGCATCACTTTCAAACAGGTGACACTGAATCACAGAAAATGTCTGTAAGTGACAATAGTTGAGTGGGATGATCAACATCCCTTAAGACCCCTTCGCAGTTTGGAGGGTAAGGATCCAGAAATCCTTGTGAAATTCCTACAAATAGTGTCTCTGCTGTAGTATAAGAGCTACTCAGATAGGAAAAATGCAGAGTGTCAAGCCTCATGTGAGACTGGGAGGAGGAGGAGAGTTAATAACTGGTTTTGAAAATCCCAGCCTTGAAGCAATCTCCAATCATAAGAACTCTATTTGTCTAAATTAAAGACCTACTTTCGCAGTCTCCTGTTCATGGAAATTGCTATATGCACCTGATTTTCTCTCTGGAAGGTGTTGAAAAGAGCCTGACATACAGATTGCTGAAACAAAATGAGGAATTTTAACAAAAAAGGTTGGGAAAATTTAACAAGTTAAATAATTCTTCTATTTTATGTTCCTGATAACCTGTTAACTAATTACCAATTACCAGTAAACACAAATCTAGTTTCTGGTTATTACAAGACAGTTTGAAAGACACATACCTCCTCATTTGAAATTCATGCGAGGAATTTCATATCACATTAGAAATTACCTTTAATGTATTCATAATATACCATCATAAAATACATAATCACAGGGAAGATTACTGAGTGCTTTACTTGGTCTGTACTCTTTTAAAGAGGTAAAAGGGTTATGCTTAATTCCATTGAGATCTCTTCCTCTCTGAAAGGATGCATTCAGAACTTCTATTAACATGAATAATGTTCTTTCTCATTTCAGAGGGAAGATAAAGGGCATGGGTGGAAATCTTGCAAGTGAGGAGGCAAGAAACAGTGGCCCTACTTCCTTTTAATGAGGCATCTGTGACTTCCTTTTAATGGAGGTATCTGTGCTCTGAGGCCCTTCCTCCTGGATTATCTGCAGTGACTACCAAGCAGCATCACTCTGGGCCTGTTTACCTTTTTCTGTAATTTCCAGGAGATTCCACAGGCTGCAGTTATCCTAAATGATCAGGCACAGTGCTATATGCTACATATGAAACAGAGAGTATTATGCTGCAAAAGACTGTTTTTTTAATCAACTGATTTCTGGTGCCTGTGAAAAGAATTAGACTCTCAATCAATAAGACAGCATGAATATCTTTAGACTGAGTATTCTGTATGGCAGATATCAAAAGTTTCACTAAGTGATTCAGAAAGGAAAATACTATCTGGTATAATGAAAGTGAAATTTTGTTGTAGAAGTAATCACAGTTTTTGTTTCTGGGTTTAAAATGATTTTGAGGATGAGCCTGAGGGAGGATATAACTCTGCCAGAGGGATAAATCTGCACCTACTCTATGATGTGGTTGGAGTAGGAAATACTTGCACAAACTGAGACATGTAAAAAGGGCTGCAGGTCAAATCTGGTTTAGATCTTTGCATCAATTTGAGTAGCTATTTTGTACTGGAGAAATGTAGTGACAGAGGAAATTTGTCTCTTAGTGTCTTTGAGAGCCTTTATTTCTTCTTCAGGAACTCCATCCTTCCTTTTTTCTCCTGCTATATCTGTCTTATCCATGTAAGTGGTAAAAAGCTCCAAAAGTTTTGCTTCCCACTTCTCACAGAAACAAACACAGAAGGCAAGAGTGCCTCTAGGTGGTACTGTGCTATAAAAAATAAATAGGAACAACAAGAAAAAAGCATTCTCACTTCTTATTCACAGTTCAAGATTTCACTTAGATTGCAAAGATAATATTTACAGAAGAGAGCCCTTTTTCTGTTAGGTGAAATTCACTCCAGCAAGCTGACATTCAAAAAAACTTCTGGTTTTTAGCTCTGTCAAACTTCATTACACTGCTATTTCCACCTTTCTAACTGAGCTCTGCAGGATCCTATTTTATAGCCATTTTCACAGAGTTTATATGTTTAGCACTACTAGATCATAATTTCATTGAAGATTGATTCTTGCCTGGGTATAACAGAAACCTCTCTACCAAATTTGATAAATTGCTTTCACATTAGCTAGGATGTAGTCAAACATCTTACAGAAGTGGAACACTAGATTTCTTGTAGGGGTCTTTCCAGAACATATATATATCAGAGCAAACATGGGGCTGCAAATCTTAGTATAGAACAAGATAAATGTTTGAGGTGACATGCAATTTGCAGTCAACACCAAAGGAAAGAACAAGTCTTTCTGTAAGAGCTGATTTCTCTTTGAGGAAATAATTAGAAACTAAAATAGATGAAAATAAGATAGATAAAACTGAAATTGCTTTTTTTTTTTTTTTTTTTTTTTTTTTTTTTTTTTTTTTTTTTTTTTAAGGGAAAGGATGCCAAGATTTTTATACAAGAAACAGTATCCCTGAGCTGCCTGGTGCATGTACACAGGCTCAAATTTCACCCTAGGATAAGTGTATTGCTGCTTCTCTCCTGCAAGTGAAGAGAGTCACACCATTCATGACACATGGCAAGGATGTGTTGCTCCTGACACATCTTGGTCTTTTTTTTCAGCTTCTTCCATTTGTTTTATTCCTTTCTCTTCCTCTGCACTGTGAGATCTCTTCTCCTCCCCTTCTTTGCACCCTTTCAACACATTCTGCCCCTCTTGACCCTGCTGCCACTCTGTCTTCTGTGCAAGAGGCTGCAACGATAGAGCTGGAGATTGATTATGGATCCTATCTTCTTTATTCTTGTCAGAAATCCTGTCAGAAGCAGTGGATTAAGATAATGTCAGGGTGGATTAAGATAGTGGGAGATACAATACAGGTGCAGAGGTACCACTGAAATATTTTCTTGTTTGGTTGTGTCTGCTGTGGAATTAAATTTGAAACACCCACCAGCCTTATATTCTCCTACCCAGAAAGCCATTAACTTTTCTCCTCATGCAAACAAAGTGAAAAGAAGAGATGAGGAGCATAATCAGTGGGAATTTCTAGCCTGGTCACCCAGAGTCCCCAGCAGATAGATTGTAGTAAAGCCTCCTTTTACTTTCTGAACTGTGTTTCTACCAGAAAAATCAAACAGAACTATAAAATACTTTTCCATACTGCAGCCTTTTGGGCAGTAGGATTTCTTACATAAAACTCTGCAGTCCTGTGTTCTGTATCCCTCTGCATAGAATATTAGTTCTGGGAAATAATCTGATCAGACCTATTACTATAATTATACTTACTAACATAGGTACCTTAGACTAGATTGATTAGCATGTGATTCCAGATACAGAGTCTGTTTCATGGCAGTAATGTATCGTGTGACCAATTTTTTAATCACAGTTTTAGTGATCCCATCTATCAGGTGAAATGTGGCTTTGAAAGTTGTGAAATGGAATGCAAAAAAACCACCATTTAGGTTATATAATTCATCCTGGCTAGGCCAAAGAGTTTGTGTACTAATGTCATTTCAAAGCAAGTAATTAGCTTAATCCAATCATCCTATTTCATTACTTAATAACTTATCCTCAGAACAACAGGTCACTGCATTAACTAAATGGCAGAGGAAAAATTCATAAAGAGCACTTATACTGTGCCTTGGTGAATTGCTGATGAATTTTTGTCTAAGTTTTTGGCCTCTACTTTATAACCAGTGTAGATCAAAACTCACAAAGACAAGAGATGTGCCTCACCTGGGGAGTGTATCGTCTGTAACAGAGATCGTGTAAATGAAACTGGCGTGTTTTCTCTTAAATGCTTTATTTTTGCTACTTTTATTCCTGCATGCCTGTAATTGAAGTAGATGTACACGTTTTGTCTGATGGATATTGCTTGCTGTACAGTGACAGTTACTCAGTCAAGCATTATTAAGAGAATGCTTTTTAACTTGTACAAAGAACAGATCGAAAGACTGGCTGGCCCATCAGAAAGGAGTTATCAGAAAAAAGCTATCACCATTTAAAAAAATGAACTGTACTTATGTGACCTTCCAACCTTATTTCTCAATTGGTTAAAAGTTTTCACAAATGCTGGTTAATTGACAATGCCCAATTAAGGCACCTTCAGGCCATGAAGATGATTAAAGGGTTGGAGCACCTCTGCTACAAGGAAAGACTGAGTGAGCTGGAATTGGGCAGCCTGGAGAAGAGAAGAGGAGGCCTTTCAGTGCCTACAGGGAGCCTACAAGAAAGATGGAGACAGACTTTTTACATGAGTGTGTAGTGACAGGACAAGGGGGAATGGCTTCAGACTGACAAAGGACAGGTTTAGATTGGATATTGTGAAGAAATTCACCAATGTGAAGGTGCTGAGGTCCTGGCACAGTTTGCCCAGAGAAGCTGTGACTGTCCCATACCTGGAAGTGTTCCAGACCAGGTTGGATGGGGATTTAAAGTGGTTAAGGATTATTTTGCTCCAAAATGGCATGAGAACATTTATCAGCTTTGGAAACAAAAGATTATTTTAGGTTCCTAAAATACATTTCAGGCTTTATTTTTAAATGCTCTCATTTTACAAAGCTAATCTCTAATTTATTTGAACTATTAGCTGTAATGAGGGCCAGCAATCAGTGGTTAATCCAAAATTACGCAGAAATGCCTCTTTCCATTGAAAAATAAGTCAAAAGAAAGATGTATGCCATTTAAAACAAACCCATATAATCAACACACAGTTTTGGCTTTAAAAAAATCTGTGTACAAATCCACGCAAATATGTACCAACTAGTTACCATTTATTTCATGAAGTTCAAATTTGAAAGAAAATACTCAGGTAATATAACAAAACAAAATAATAGAAATAATAATAATAATAGTAGTAGTAGTAATAAAGCATTGCCGTGAAATTTTTATTTTCATTTGAGAAAAATGTTGCACTTTTCTTCAAAATGTTTTAATTAAAATATGACAGCAAAGAGCAGACCTGTGCCCAAATTGTCTTGTTTTTTAGCTTGTTTGTGCTTCTATTTGATATCCAGAAAGATGCAGTGATTGGCAGTGGGTTTGCAGGGCTGCAGTCCGTTTTTCCAGGATCTGCTGTGATCTGGTCGCCCCAGGAGAGGGCAGAGCAGGAACATGGGAAAACACAGTGTGAGTGCATCACAGCCCATTCCTGCACAGCGCTGCCGCCTTTGGTTAAGACTGTTTTGTAAAGAATAGAAACGTTCAGTTATTTTAGAGTTTTTGAGTCGATTTTAAGTGACTGGTGTGCAGAGAACCTCACTGAACCCCTGGAAAAGTTTGCGTTCCTGGTGATTTTTTTGTGTAGGTTTGTTGCAGGAAGAAATAGTGGTTTGATGTAGTTCAAAAGTAACTTTTTTGTGAGTAACTCATGTTTTGGGGGCTCTGGTTAGGTTTCAGTACTTTTGTGAAATAGTGAATGCAATGAGAAAATTTAAAAAATGAAATTGCTGAAACTTAAAGCTTATGGTTTAAAGGTTTGTTCTTCATGTCTTAAACTGTAGCACATCATTGCTTCATATGCTGTTCTACATATAGAGATATAGATATATATTATCTGGATAGCTCTACAGGCTTGAATTATGAAGTCTCTCATTTGCAAGATTTTCTGTTTTCCAGGGTAAACATTACATCTTCCCCACAAAGCAGTGGTGTTTAAGTTGGTCAGTACTGACATAATGAAGGAAATTGGGAGCCCATACCCAAGCCAATGCTCATTCTGCTTTATGGGTGGCAGAAAATGCTGAACAGAAAATAAATCAGCAGACTTGGCAGAGCAAAAAGAGTATACAGATTTTTTTTATATATCTGAGATCCCCTTACCTACATACAGCTCTTGGTGCAAACACACACAGACCTAGACAGGCACTCATTCAGTCAAGATACTTTGGGTTAAATTTCTCTTTCTCTTAATTTTTTTTTTCAACTAATAAAACCCTGTGACCCCAATGTATTTATTCTATATTTACACCTGGTAGCAAAGTCATTGATTGTAGTCTTGGAATTTATGCTTTATAAAGCAGCCAAGAGTCACAGATGAATAACTGAGGAGGTGAATGGGGTTATTGCTACAATCTACTCCAAGCCATGGACTCTGTTCACATTCATTTGTTGAGGTCAATGTGCTGAGCTGGGAAAAGGCCTTTCAAAAGAAATACAGCCCTTACTAATGAAACCCACATAATCAATAATGGTTCTTGGCTTGTTTGTTTTGATTACCCTCTCTCTTGCTGATTATCTAGTTTAAGCTTCACCAAGTCTGAGTTTCTGTGTTTAAATCTCAGATAATGTGCCTGTGAAATACATCCCAGGATGTCCTGAGAGAGCCCTGGATGGGGGGTTCAGTGCATGTGCTTGTGGTGCAGCCTCGTGAGTGTTCCTGTGCTTCTTCATTGAACCATGCTGACATTTTGTCCATTTCCTGTATGAATTAATTCATGAATATATGAATTTTGTCCAATTCTTGTATTTATTCATACTTCAGGACAAAGTTTTAAGCCCACTGTGCATTTCCTAACACACTTCTTATAAAATCTATCTGCTAGAACTGCTCTCTAATAACCTAAAGAATTTATGCATGTATTAATCACTTACAGTGAATATCCCATTACTTGTTTGGCTGGTCCAAGGCCAGCGTGCTCAGTCATTTCCAGGATAAAGCATTACTGATAAATGTCACCTTGTTACACATCTTGGGCTAATTTACAGGTGTTTGCAGGCCATTTGTCTTACCAAGAGAGGTATTTTGTCTTACCAAGAGAGGTATTTTTCTTCTGGATACCAAGCAAACAGGTTTTAAAAGCAACACTACCACACTAAACTCTTGGGATGTTTTTTAATGAAACCTGCAAGTGATAAATATCATTAAAATATGATCTCAGAAATTAAATGACAAGAAATAACAGTTGAGAATTTTGCCTTCAGGAAGAAAGTTAACTCCTAAAATGCTTGAAAATATATGATTTTCAGTATATTTAAATGCAAAATATTTAAAGATATAAAAATATTACACTTTTGGATGGTTGAAAAGGAAAGGGCCACTTTTTAAATTGAAATTATTTTTTATGTTGAACTGAGAAATACATATAAATAAAAGAAAATTGTTCATATTATAATGAAATACTTACTTTCTACTGTAAACTCTAGATTAAGTTTTGGGGGTAGCTCCTTTTTTACCTTTGAATGTTTTGAAGTTTAAAACTTATTGTAACTTTACATGAACTTTTGCTGCAAAAAAACCTCATAAAGTTTGGTGTCATGAGAACAGTTTTCTGTCAAGATACATTTAAGTTCTTTTTTCCAAGAAAAGCAGTGTAGAACATAGAATAAAACATTATAAATAATGATGATAATTTAAAAGAATCTTTAACATTATAAAATGAGAATAATTAAAGGATAAATTGAAAATAAATAGAAAGACTATTTTTTAAAATTGAAGCTCAAGGCTTTTTAGAAAAACATATTCCATCCATTTCATTATAATCTGCAATTATTTCCACTAGATTTTTCTCTAAGAGTTATGAATATGAAAATAATTTCAAACGTATATCAACTCATTCCACAAAAGTGTCAAAGTAACACTTAGTCTTGCTTCATAGCCAGAAAAATTGCCAGAGCCAAGGTTAACCCTTAAAATTGATCTTCTGTAGCACAGCCCCACCATAAAGGCACCCATAAAGTAGTAAAAACTACAATCAATAAACACATAACAAGAAAGGTCATTCTTAGTTGTCAGTGGTTCTCAGTTTTATGTGCCATTCAATGAAGAAAGTCAATTCGGGATGTGCTTGTCCCTATATTACATTTATTGCATAGATTTCATGGCATGAGTTGGATCCTTGCCCTACATAAGGTAGGATTGCAGGGTGCCTCCCCAAAAGGGCCTGAAAGGTGTGGTATATTTTTAATATACACACAGGCATCATGTGTACTGTGTCCTGCTCAGCTGACAAAGCTGGGCAGCACCTTCCTCACAGTATTGTACTTTATATTGTCAATTCACCCTTGATTTTCATGGCTTCAAGCAGATGTTTTTAAGTCTTGTTAACATTAATGGGAAAGATGTTGGGTGTACCTATGAAATATTTAAATGTTTCTTTAAAAATGCACAACAATAGTTGAAGGGTATTTCCCAGGCAAAATTTAAAAATTACTTAACACTCTCTATGTATTAATAGGTTAGTCAGATTACTCTAAAAAAAAAAAAAAAAGAGAAAAGAGAAAGAAAGAAAGAAAGAAAGAAAGAAAGAAAGAAAGACAAAACAAAAACAAAACAAAACCAAAACAAAACCAAAACCAAAACCAAAACCAAAAACAAAAACAAAAGCAAAAACAAAAACAAAAACAAAAACAAAACCACCCGAATTCTACTCACTCTATTTCAGGTTGAAATTTTACCTGTTTCCCAGGAGGACTGGCCAATTTCTGACTTGTCATCAATTCTTAGGAGCTCACTAGGAAGAAGTAGAGTTTATAAACTGTCACTTAATGATAGATTCCATAAAAATTGGGGATGGGAAGTTAGGTGACAAACTGTTGAGGCCAAGCTCTGATCAATATTCACACAGTGAACTTGAAGACACGACTTACATGGCTGAACACCTGGAGACTGCAACCCCATGGGTTGTGATGTGCTGATCTGTGATCACTGCCTTCAATAAACTTGGAACAAAGTCAGGACAAATCCTCAGGGCTAAAGCTCCCAAGTAGCCCATGCAAGACCCAATGAAGCTCCATGGGCAGTGTTCAGTTTGCTGTGGCTCTGCTGCTGGTGCTATGTAAAAACATCCACTCTATGGCCTTCAGCAGCAGCAAAGATCACCTTCACTCTGAAAATTCCTCTTGATCTATAGATGCAAGTTTATGAGGCAAAAATAATGATGGTCAGACTCTTCCCTTTCGTTTGTGCATCTAATTGCTTCTCAAGGTGCATGACTTCTCTGAAACTGCAGCCCCGGCTGCAAAACTAAGGATGGCTGGTGACACAAATGAAACAGTAATTTCTACGCAAGCAGTACTTTAGAAAAAAAGTGAGTACTTGTATAGGCCAATTTCAAGAAAGACTGTCAACACCCTGGTTTTTGTGCATCTGTTGAAATGTCTTTTCATGATGTGTGTATTTAAACCCATTTCAAGCTGGCATACGAACAACAAAATGTTTTCCTGGAACTGAAAACCAGGGGAGCCAAAATTCTCTGAGAACACAAGAAAAATTCCATCTAGCTGCCTTAGACAAGCCAGCAGAGCTGCCTGGTCTAGGGATTCTGACTTCCAGTGATGTGATACTGGATTTTGCATTGTAGAAGCTGCACTGCCATGGGGCAAACAAATGGGCCAAACTCTGAGTACTTTGCACACCTCAGAGCATTGGAGAGTGAGCTGACTGGGGCCATATCATCTCTGATGGACAAATGAGTCTGTGTGGGGCTGCAGCAGCTGTAATTAGTAGGACTATCTGTAATTACAAGGACTATCTGGTGTCAGCTGCAATTACCAGTCACATCTTCAAGGATTTCCCCCTGGCTCCATTACTGTTCCCCTGGCTTCCTTTTACAGCTACTAGATTAATTTCTTAGTCTGTCTCCTTTTATCTTTGAAGAAGTAAAACTTTGTCTTGCCCAGAGAACTGAGTTGCCTTGAGATGAATCTGACCTGACAACTATTACTTGAATGTTGTAAAACCTAAATGCACGATGCCCAAGATGAGTGAGTATTATTAGCTGATAAGTATTGTGTGTGGAAATGCTAATGACTGGGGAAAGTATTTTAAAATCATAACTAGGGATGAAATACTGGATTCAGGAGCACAATTTACTGCTGAGCGAAACATCATCTGGATTCCATTTTAATTAGCTGGATTAGACAACTGCAGTTTACATGGCAAGGATGAAATACTGTTAATGACTCCTATGAAAACCTTCAGTACAATCAACACTCATGAAAGTCAAACAAGTACTCAATAAAGTTGCTGAATTTATTTTTATGGGTTTTGGTGGTGGTTTTTTAGTTTATTTTTTCTTTTGTGGTTTTTTGTTGTTGTTGTTTTTCTATTGTTGTTGTTTGGGTTTTTTGTTTTGTTTTTTTTTTTTTTTTAAATGAGAAGGTGTCTGGAAAGGACTTGAAGTTGTAACTGTAGTTTTAGAAACCTTATACAGCTCTTCAGTCTCAACTATTGACCCCTGCCCTGATATTTACCCCTCATTATTGTGTGCCCTGCAGACTGAACCATGTGGGCATAAAAATGCACAGATGTATAAGAGGCCATTGCTCAAAATAAGTATAAATGGGTGATATAGTCCCTGCAATAGATGAATAAGTCACAGGAGCATTATTGCTAAGGTTATGCAATGAAAATAAAATCAGAATGTCTGCTTAACTTCCCTGTTTATTCGTGCTGGACACTTATGCAATAAAATGCAGATACATTTCCACAGCTATAAGCAGCAGAAAATAAGAAAGCACTCTGATAGTCACTGCATCATACAACTAAAGCAACTATCTAAAAATAAGATAAAAGTCATAAAATTCTAAAACTTTGTAAGGACAGAGCATCACAGTCAGTGAACTGTGAACTGTGCAAAGCCATTGGTTCTGTCTGTATGGTGGGAAAACTGCCATAACTATTAACTTAAAATAAATTTATATAAAACAAGGAAAGTCTCTGACCAATTTCCTGCTGCTCATCTGCACACTTTGGCTCTGTCAAACACACCTTTATGTTTGTGCATGTTTGGATATTTATGTGTTTTCTTTCCCAGAATCTTCATTCCCAATTTCATTTTCTTGTTCAGCTTTTCTTCTTCCTAAAACCCTCATCTGGCTTTATTTATTTTTTACTCTAAAGGTGTAAGTTTGATCTTTATCCCTTAAAGACTGGGATATCAAAGGAACTTCTATTCAGTTTGATATATATGAAAAAGACCAAGATGCCTTCCAGGCAAGTGGTCAAATCAGAAAGCTACCAGAGCCCAGCTCTTGTGGTGGGCAGGATATCTGAAAGAAAATCTTCCCCCATGGATTTCACTCAGCTTCTGTAAACCAAACCAGTGCAAGTACAAAAAGAGAACAAGCTGTGGGCTCAAATATGTAATTTCTACAAGTTTCAATTGCAGAATACTAATAACTGCATCCTTTAACATGCAATAAACTTATTATTTATTGAATAATCATAACTTCTTTGCTAGATTTCCTAGATGTCTTCTCTTAAGTTTTATTGCAATTTATTTTAGACACTGCACTTTGTATAAGTTTGGTGGAAAATTCAGAAAATTTTTAGGTCCCTAACAACCAAGATAAAAACACTTTTTCTTACCATATATCTCATGTTGGGACCCACAAAAAAAAAAAAAAAAGAAAAAATCCAAATATGTTTAAACTTCTTTAGCATAGTAAAAGATTGGTATTTTCTTACATGTAATTTCATTACTAAATGCCTAAAAGAGGTTTTTAATCCATTCCAAGATAAGGTGTTTGACTCTCTACAGCTCCCTGAAGGGTGGTTGTAGTCAGGTGGGGGTTGGTTTCTTTCTCCAGGCAGCCACTGACAGAACTAGAGGACACAGCCTTGAGCTGTGCCAGGGGAAATACAGGCTGGATATTCAGGAAAAGGTTTTTTACAGAAAGAGTGGTTAAATATTGGAATTGTCAGACCAAGGAGGTGGTGGAGTCACCGTCCCTGGATGTGTTTAGAAAAGATTTGACGTGGCACTCGGTGTCATGGTCTAGTGGAGGTGTTAGGGCATGGGTTGGACTGGATGATCTTGAAGCTCTCTTCCATCCTGGTGATTCTGTGATCTGTGATTCTGTGATTGTCAGAGGTATTTTGTCAGAGGGATGGAGTAGGAAGGGTCAGCTGAGTCCTGTTGACTGTGGCCTGTTAAATGGACAGACATTTCTGTTGAAAGAATGTTTCACACTCTATACTGCACATCATTAATTAATAGCTCAGCATGTGCTAAGACTGGATGCTCACAAGACAAGATTTATTTTCAAGTACCTGAGGTAGAATTCAAACCACAGCCCAAGAGAACAACAATTTCATCACTACTCCACAAGCAGGGTTTTTCCTGACAGCAGATTTAACATTAGGCATGTTCCATATGACCCTTTCCTGACCTATGGCCTCGTGTTTCAGTGCAGAACCCACAAATGTTCTTGAGGGATGACTGCTTTCCCTGTACAAATCTGAACTCATATTCCTCAGAGATTCTCATTTTCCCAGCCATTTCTTGTGCTCCATGAAACATGTTCCAATTGTTTTTATTGTAGTAAATTCAGCAGTAACTGCAGCCTATTTAAAATCATTTTAGCTAAACATATATTACTGCTTCTACAAGCAGAGCCTGAAATTTTCAGAAGTGCTCTCCTCTCTTTTCTGTGCCAGGGGGAACGGAAGGTAAAATATAGTGCTTTAAAAGTAAGCCTCTTCCATCTGGTTAGCTACTCTTAGACCTACTTCAGTCTGCCAGGAATAGCCTAAAATTGTTTCTATTTTTCATCTGTAGTTAAAACACTAACAGGCATAATGAGAGCAGGAGCTTTTATAAAATTACTGACTGCCAGGATGATGAATTTATTCTCTTCTGTTAAAATGAGGCTGTGTTTTAGGTTTGATGTCATCCTATGCTGTTTGGCTATTATTCTGCTTTTAAAGTAGCTAAATGAATTTTTTCTTAATACTCAAGAGCACTATTCCTGCTGCTATATTTCAGATTCTCACTGAATTTTCATTATAATACTTTATTTTCAAGAGTCTGTGACTTCACTGCAAAAAAATCCTCCAGACAAAAGAAAGGATCACAGGATCTCAGCTTGGGAGTAAGTCAAGAATGGCTTATTAAAGTTGATTAAAAAAACATAGTATGAATTTTGATGAGTTTTTTTCAAGATATTATTTATGCACATTAAAAGAAAGGTCTTCCAGATTATTCTTTGTGACTAGATCAGCTCTCAGTCTTTAAGAAAGCATGAAAGTTTTGATTTGTGTTTACCAGTACAATCCAGAGCTATTAAATCAGTTTATGTTAAATCTGAAATTTTCTAAACTCATGATGTTTTAATGCCAAGGGGCTTTGGGATTTGAGCTTTTTAAAGTTTTTTTTTTTTGTTTTGTTTGGCTTATTTTTTTATTTATTCAAGGCATATTTAAGTGTGTCTGTGTGATTATATACTTCACCATCTTGTTTCCTGAACTGTAAGTCTATTTATACTGTACCAAAACGCAGCACATCAAGTCCATGACCTCACTGCTAAAATCCCCATTAAAACCAGGATACCTAAGCAGGTTGCTGAACATCACTCCAAAATCCCACTCAGATGCTGGGATTCTCCACCCTCCATCCCATTAGCACTATTTCCAGGAAGAGTCCCTTCATCTCCTTTTTCCAGGAATGGTGACAACAGGACATGTTAGGGACTCTGGTACTTGTGGGGGAGGGATGATATTTTGGTCTAGAAAAATAGGAGATGTCAGTGGTTACAGGTTACCCCAGTGACAGCCAGACAGGAACAGCCTGGATGCCTTTTCCCACATGGGTTTGCTTCATGATCTCTCCTTGACATCATAAATTTTTCCATGGTTTTCGTCCCCATCTCTGTATTAGTATCTGTTATGGGGAGTTCCCTAGCTAAATATTTAATAAATGCTGTTTTTAATTGGAGCTCTGAGGGTGCAATGGTCTGCAGCCATGCCAGCACTGGAAAGATGCTGTGTGATCTTGCTGATCTGCAGCAGCTCACTGGCAGAGGACAGGATAAAACTTGTTTCAGTTTCCCAGCCCTAGGGCCTTAAAGGGTCAGTGAAGATGAATGGAGCTGTCTAGCTAAGCCATTTGCTCCTTTTTCTTTCACTTAAGGGTGAAACCAAGTTTTCTAACAGAATACAATTGTTCTTTCCTTGAGCTGTGAATATTCTTTACGCCTACTTTTGTGTAGGACATGTTTCATTTTACTGGGGTCCTTGTGGGCAGTATGGAATATTGCTGGGTTAAATGCATTAACACTCATATCATATTCATGCTAATTTGTTGTGCTTTTTAAAGTGTTGTGTCTGCTTACAAGTGTGCCCTCGTTTTAAACCCACAAAGACAATAATTGCACATGCAGACTGTGCAAACTTCTATCAATGGCTCTGTGAAGGTCAGTGATGCATAACCTAAGGAGTAATCATTCAGTGTAATGCCTTTATGATGAAGCTTCACTGCTGTTTATCATCCTTACAGCAAACCTATTTATAGGTATTGAAGCCTGAAGTGGAGATTTTCAGGATTAATTTAGGCAATGAAAATAAGTGTATGCATTTACATTGCTGAACAATATTCCAGTTCCGAAAACTGACAATAGATTAAGAATATGCTTGTTATGGATCAAATTCTACTTTTCTGTGCACATTTGCATTTAACAACCAGATGATAATTCAGTTAAAAACCATTTTATTTAATGTGCTTTTAGGAGTTCCAGAGTAGATGAAAATGTCCGTGTAAACCTTGTAGTTAGGTATTTCAGAAAATTGTTCTGCTGATACACATCAAAGCACACGAGGCTGTCCACTATCTCTTTAGCACCAGGCATGCTGGAGGTGTTTCATTCTGTCACTGTCCTCCTGCAGAGTTTCTGGAAATTGGTTAATAAAGAGAATATATTAAAATAGAATTCTTTCTCCCAGTTCACAAAGTTATATTTTGTTTTAAATTTACATCTCTAATAACCAAAGAGTTAAATGGTTCGCAGTTCACATAATAATTTAATTCCAACAAATATTAATAGAAGCTCACCTTATATAGAATCTCAAAGTACTGCATAGGAAAAGATGTGACAAAAGCAGAGCTCCTTACCTCCTTCTTACTGCAAATCTCAAAGTACAGAAGCTTCAACAATTTCAGACGAAAATCTGGCTCTTGAATACCCTCAGCATTTAGTGAGACTGAGGACTTCTTGCTATGGGCACATCAACCTTACAGTAATGACTTGTACTGTGAATAACACTGGGCAAATGAAAGGGACAAATGAAAGGGGAACTCCAGGATCACATCCACAAAATCACATGGATACAGCCCCCCAGTGCCTCAGCATCTTTGTGTTGAACTGTGAATCACTCCTGTAATTAATATGCCAGAACTGTTTCATGTAAACAGGCAGAGAAAGTGTTTGATTGACTCTGTCCCATTTATGCATTCTGTTCTCTGAAGTTCTGAGTTTCTGTGGCTTAATACAGGCAGCACGGCCAACATATAAAATTTGAATATCATTTTATATCTGCAATTAAAATTTTAGGAATGTCCTTTTACTTCACACAGAATAAACATTAATTTTAGCAAGGAGATCTTTACTTCATAAAACATAATATGCAGACTTTGTAATCCTTGTTTTGCATATTTAAATGTTAAGAGTTTAGATTGAAAATATGTAGAAGTCTGGTTGAAGCTGGATAATACAAGGAGATAAGTCAAGAAGAATGGAAATGGCCCAAGATTCAATTAAATTCAGGTAGTTTTTACTGGAAAAATTCACTTCCTATTGACAAGGGGCAGTCAGAGAGTTAACTGGGAACATTTTCAAATCAGTAACAGCACAATTCATGTTAGGAGAGAATGATGAGCAAAATGATATAATAAATAAGGATATCTTTTGTTGGCCAAGAGAAGCTTTGCAGGGACTGGTATAGGACTCAGGGATTCAAATCGTTATCAGAGTAAATTAAATAAGAAATAATGTGGATATGCTTCATACAGTTGCAGCAGCAAATTCAATTAAATTTAAAGTTTAAAATCAAAGTTTCAGTTTTCAGTGGCTAGATCTAATGGAAATGTGGGCTTCCTGAGTGATAGTCTTCCTTTGCTAGTGAAGGGCATTGTGATATATCAGCTTTTAATACTTTTTTTCATTATTGTTATTTTAAAGCTTCCAAGATAACTAATTGGCATAGTGCTTGGGGATATTTTCCCTATGTTGATAAAAATTAGAGATACATAATTTTTATCCATATTGACAATGTCTGAAGGAAATTAATTTCTGATGGTGTTGACATTACAGACTAGAAGGAAGATGAGAGGAAGAGGAGAGCATTTGAATTGTAACTGAAATGATAATTGTGGAGAAGAGACATAGCAGGTGCTAATCTAAAGGGATCATCATCACTATTGTTTTCTTACTATATTTTTTATGGTTTGCTGTCCTCAATTCAAAGTACTTATATTTGCCTGTTTTAAAAATTTTGAAGATTACCCATGTAAATTTTATATATGTTTTTTTCTTAAGTATAAAATTAGATTTTGAATTTTCCAAGAAATGGGAAAAATCAGTCTGAAAGAACTGAATCATTAAATATTATTTCCAATTTCCTGAGTTTGAATATTTTTGTTTGAACTCTATATTCAAGTATTCATTTTCAGTATTGTATTCAAACATTGCATGGTGAAATGCATTGTCCTGAAATATCATTTTACAAAATTAATATAGAACTATATGGTTTTTATATTTGACAGTAAGCTTGCAGAAATGAAGCCTGTGAACGTTTAGATTTAATTTCTTCCTCTCTGCTAAAACAGTCTTCAAGGAATATCTGACGGAAGAATGTGCAAGATCAGGTTCTAGATATTATGGGTTAGGTTTTGTGAACAAAGTAATTCACCCGAGTTTGTATGGGAGAGGCCTCCAATTTCATTCCTTAAAAGACACCATTCCTTGCTAAATTCCAAAAGGCAGAGTGGGTCAGGTGCAGCAGGTTGTCTACTTTGCCCTTTATATTTTATTTTTTTTTCATACTTCTGCATAGTGCTTTTTGTTGCCACTGGATGCAGATCCTGTGGAATGAGTCAGTATTTCAAACTTTAAACTTGTCTTCTGGAAATAGGATATGCAGAAGAGATAAACCATCTCAAGCCTATTTTATTGCAGGTTAAAGACAGTAATTTGTGTGTATCCTCACAGTCCTCAGTCTTCAAAGTACTCCCTCCTGGTGAGTAAAATATAAATGACTTAGAAGATTTTATTTGATGTGTTTTGACACTGCCTGTTTAAGGCATCATGTGATGATTGATAAGTTAGGTAATACAAGACAACACTTTTAAAGTAAATGTCTAGCCTGGCATTTTAAAGTTGTATAACACTGCTGATATTTTCTAAGCTCTTTTTAGCACTCTTTAGCACTGTGCAGAGGAGCTATTTCTTCACTTAGGTTTAATGTGTGTTCAAGAGGAACGATGTTAAAAAGATAAAAAATAACATCTCATGGATACAAGCCTTGTAAATCTTAAATGTATGACACCAAAAATTCCAAAAGGTGATTTTTGCCAGAATTTATGTGGTTTTTTTGTCACTTTAATGTGTCTGCTCTGAGATGAATTAGCTGTGAAAAAGGCTACGACATAATCAGTCCTGTGCATGGCTTATATGCATAAAAAAGTGACCTTAATGGTGTAATTTAGCATTATTTAAACTTCTCCTTAGTGCCTTACTTTTGATTCAGACTCTACAGTTATGGTCCAAATCCACTTGAGGCAAAAAAGGACCAAAACACCTAAAAATACAGATTTTGAGATAGAGCAAACCCATCAATATTGACAATATCCAGCATTCATGTGTTCATTATGACCTTTTTAAGATATTTTTTTGAGTGATGGATTTTTTAATCAAGTACTTAAATGTCATTTTTGTAGATAAGTGGCCAATTCTTGCTTTTCATGCCTGTTGTGATTGCACTTCTTCCATTCTTTACACCCAAGCTGGTCTTTGGTTTCAGCAATGTAAGCATCTCCAAAATCAAGTGGAAGGCAAAAGAAATATGCAAAAATATTTGAGTAGTACTGTGATCTTTTGTGGAACTACTACTTCCAAAATCTGTATTGGATATTGTTTTAATTAAGAGAAAATAGAAAGGGAAATCTCTTAGGTTTTTGTTATGCTTATTTGCCACATAACTGATAAACATTTTAAATCAGGACAGGGTCTGTAGGTTTATTTTGGGGAAACAAATGAGGGTCTTTGAAGGGTAGGATTTTGTACCTTAGTGCAAAGAATGCTGTGAAGGAGACTGAATTACTGAAGCATATAATAGGCAACAATTTCCTGATGGGAAAAAATTGCTTAAAATCTAAGAAGCAGATAGTACCACAAAAGAGTTATTTTTCCTAATATTTTTTCAATCAAATTAATTGTAATTGCTGCCATATAAAGAATGATTCCTATTATAAAGTGTTCCTAATATTTCTTGATTATTAATCACACAGTATCAATGCTAGATAGTCCAAAGAATGCATTCTCCTTGAGAGTCTGCTTTGGAATTTTCAAGCCATTAATATTATTTAGTTGCTGGAGGCCTATCTGCCCTCCCACTGAGGCAGATTCCGTGTCAGGGGAGTCTTTTCTGATTTATTCTTTTATTGGTGCTGGTGGCTTAAAAGTGCCTTTGTGTCTGAAACTGGTATATTATGTGTTTAGAGAATTTTCATGATGTCAAAGAAAAAGCAACTAGTGAAGAAAATAGCTCCTATTTTTCTCTACAAGGTCCTTTTCTATTGATTGGATGTTGGCTCATTTTCACACTCCGTGATCTAGTTTTGTGGTTGTCTATTCTTCCATGAGTAGACAGCTTTTCATCTATGAAGTTATTGTTAAGAAACATCATTAATAAGAAAAAGCAGTGGTATTTTTTTTAAATTTATTTATTTATTTTGATAAGGTACTAGAACAAGTGCTGAAAAAAGTATTTTTCTCTTCCACAGGGAAGTGGAAGAACAGTTTCTCACTGACTTGCAACTGATGAGAGATGAGAGAGTAGAAAAGGCCTTAACTACAGCAGTGTATTAGATAAACAAACACTGGGAAGGGAAAAAAGCACAAGGGACAAACAAGACATTGCCAAACTTAAGTTGTCTTAACAACCTCAGTTGCTTTTGTTTTCACTAAGATATAATTTCATCTTTATGTTGATGAAATTTCAATATCTAAGTCAAATCTTATTTCTGTCAAATGCAGATAATATAATTGACTGAGAAAAGAGCCAGAAGGCAAGTATTATGTCAATGTAAAATCTTAATGGTAGGAAATTGATAATTTGGAATTGAATAAATTTTTTTTTTGTTTCTGTTCATTTTATTGTCTTGCAAATGATCACTACAAATGCCCCTGGCTAAAATTGTAAATTAATTGTTCTCAGGAACATTTAATGTTCTAATTCTTCTAACTTACTTTGGAAGTAAAAGTATGCTTATGACTTGTGGGGAACTAAAAGCCTCATTTCCATTCTTAAATGAAATTAACTGAATCTATTTGAATTGTAAACTATTCACTGTGCTTATTTTGAAATGGCCACATTTTAGCATATTAGAATGCTAATAACTCACATGAACCAAAAATAATGAACATTTGACAATTGTTGAAGGTTTACTAAGGATCCATCTTGCAAGAATGATTCTGAGAGTATTTCAAAATATGCTTATCCAAATCATGAAGCCATTGGTGGGAAACTATGGTCAATTTTTGATTTCACATATTGAAATTTATTGTGAATATATTAAATTTTAAAATGTTTGCACATATAAGGAGAACAGACCAGCTGTTTAGGTAGTGCAGTCTTTGTGGCTTGCTTAAGGTGTGTGGAGCAATGGTGATTTATGGCAGCTTTGGCTGTGACAGTATTTTATCTAAATGCATTAGAACAAGCTCTCCCTGACCTTCTCTTACAATCAGCCTGTAGGAAAAATGGATTTGTCTGGTTTATAACCTTGCAGAAAATTATCTAGTCAAAACATAAATAGTTGGTGAGGATTTTTGTGATAATGAGACTGCCATTGAGGTTGCAGCATGAGCTTTCAGGTCAAGTTGAATTTTCCTGTCCCTTAGAGGGATATTAACATCTCTGGAGCTTAAGATATTTTTCCTTTCTATCTTTTCTTCTCTAGCTGAGCTCCCTCTTCCAGAGGTGTGTGGCAGTGGCACAAATGCACGGGTTTATGAAGTGAAGGGGGATGTGGTATCTTATTTATGAATGCAGGTATCTCAAAGATGAGGTTTGTAGAGAAGGCTCGAATAAAGATTTTCATCTTTTTTTCTTTTTTCCTGTTGCAACAGATTTTATGGGGAGAGCTGTAAATTCTCGTGGTGATTTAGTTCTCTAGGTACTACTTCATGGAGTCTGCTCTAGAACTGTGTCAGAAGAGTTTTTCCTTTCTCTTAGAAGGAATGAGTGCAGAGAATGGCTTCAGAAATTGTGAAGCACCTCAGTGTCCTGAAAAGTCTCAGACTAGTTTAATGGAAGACAATTACCTGATTGTCTTCTGGTCTCCAAAGCCTTAAAAGTTTCTAAGATCTTACTTTCTAGATGTAACGTCAACAGAAGTGAATGTGGTGCTCTGATTTTTTTTTTTTTTTCCTTTCAATGTATATTTCTGAAGGAGTTCTGGAATGTATTTAGTGTTTTCATTCCTGCAGGAGATGTGGAATTTAACAGTCTGTGAATCTGTAAATAACTACATAACAATTTTGAAGAAAAGCAATTCCAATCTCTCCAGCACTATCTTAATAAAGGAAATGCTGCCTGAAATACCAGCTGCAAAGACCTGACTTAAGAATATTGTTCTAAAAATAATTTGAAACAAATTACTCTTTTCAAAATCAAGGCATTTTATAGTGATTCTTATGCTCAATCTCGCATTTTGCTCACTGTAGCATTTCATGTGGGAAAGAACTCATCAAGCTTTGCTCATTTAAAACAGTGCATTACCAGTGACTTCATCACAGCAGCTTCTGAAGCTGGGTAAATGCACATGACTGGTTAGGGAGGGCTAAGGCAGCCTGTTTTGGCCAGGGTATTCTGAAATCTGAGTTGGGGGAGTTGATTAATTGTAATAGATTATTCTCTAGGAATGCTACCAATGAGCACACTCTCAAACACTGCCTCTGTGTTAATAAAAACTGTCATTTTGTGAAGACACCCTGTGTTGAAAAGAAATATAGAGATTTAAGTGAAAAATTGCTGGTTTCCTAGCAAATTGTTCTGGCTCTTAGCACTTATTTATGGAAGGGAGAGATCCTTTGTGCCCCTTTCCTTGAGCAGAAACTGGAAAATAACTTTAGCATGTATTTTTCTCTGATGATTTGTAATAGGGTAATGCTAAGTGCTGTCATAGAATCTGCCTTCAGGCTGACTGCAAATATTCTTACTTTCTGTAGATTTTTGTGAATCCTAATAACAGGATCTGACCCATAGAACTACTACTTCTCCTCTAGTTTTCTTTCAATAGCATTCCCTCTAATTTTTTTAATACATATTGGATAAAACGTAATTAAATACAGACATTAAATTTTGAAGATGTTCTAAACCTCTTTCTGCTACTTCACTCTCTGATGCCTTAAATTTCATGTAGGACCTATAGACCTCAGTAGTTACCACTTGGCCTTTCCAGATGCAAATTTGGATTGTGCTGGTGCTTTTAATCATTTGCTCATTGCTTCTCATCTCCAAGCAGAACTTGAATCTCTGTTACCAAAGTCAAAGGTCATATAGAAAATAACTAAGTATATAAAGCTGCAAGTACTTCTGAGAAGCACTTGTTCTGTTCTATTCACTCAGATCATTCAGCATCAGGCAGGATCAAAACGGATGGAAAAAGAATTTTGAACACATGGGCATACAAAAATCATTAGAGAATGAGTTTGACTTTCAAATTTGTACATTCTTACATTATTTTTTGCATCCTGATAAGATGGCCACTTTTCCACACAGAATAAAAACAAAGTAGAGGAAGGTATTGTATTTAATTTACCTCCATAAGACCTTCCTTTCAAGCCTTTCACTGACTATATCTTTTTTGAAAGGAATAAATTGTTTGGACTTGCACTTTTTATGGATTTATTTCTTAAGCACATCTCTGTTAGTTCTGCCTTGCATCTCACTGAGCTCCAGGAAGACAATTTGATCTACAAGGAAATATGTAATTGTCCATATCAGCTGAGCAGCACAATTGCATTGAGTGGCTTTGGAAGCCTTTCCTTAGATGAGTGATGAAGTGTCAGATGCTGGACAATGGTTCTCCCAGAGGTTTCAAATGGCATGCAATCAAATCTTTAATAATGCTTGAAAATGAGCACACAAAGACACACAAACAAGTAGGAGAGTTGTTAAAAAATGATGCCAGTCACAGAATTATCTTTGTTGCACAGACATTCAAGACAGCTGCAGTATGGACATTTTAATCATTTTTCTTCATTTAGCAAGCTGCAGATACTACAGGTGTAAACTAAGACAATGAGGTGTTCTGGATACTTGGAGGAGATACAAATTTATAAGGTCATAGCCAGAAGATGAATTCAAGTGCAGAGCAGATGCAGTGGGCCAAGAACAGGTAGCATGGGAGAGCTCCCTATAGGGAACAAGTTAGTGCTATGGTTTTGAGGTGGCTGACACAATGGTGAAAAAGTTGATGAGACTTGAAAGCAAACTAGTAATACATAAAATCTGCCTAGTCCTGGTTTGGGGTGATAATTTGGCAAGATGAATAATTTCCGTGCATATGTTTGCATGAATATAATCTCTTAAGGGTCAAATTATCTTTATGCAGTGTGGCATTATACAAAAAATGAAAGCATAGAACTTTTGCTACAGTTGCTCCTCTGGCACCACATTTTGATGTATTGTTCATCATAATACCATGCCTGATAAATGGTTTCATAGAAACCAAATAGGCTTTTTCTGTAGAATGTCATGAGTAATTTGTCTCTGACTAATTTGGCAGAACACATTATAAAATATTGATGTGGATAGCCTAGCTTCTTCCTCATAAACAGAGCAGGGTTTTACGGTGAATTCTTTTGAAATAAAAAATGTTATTTTACCTATGAATTTTAAAGGTCAAAATATGTGTCAGGGAAGGTTGTGCTGATGGACAAATTGGAAGGTCATGGAATACAGGGAAGTAAGGAAGGAGATATATCCATTAGAGGAGGAGGCAGAAGAAGCAGGCAAGAAAAAGGACTGGGGGGTGGGAGGGGATTGACCATGCCTGAACACCAGGTGCCCACCAAACCACCCTGTCACTCTCCTTCCTCAGCTGAGCAGAGGAGAGAAAATATGCTGGGAGGTGTTTTGTTTTGTCCTTCTATCGTGTTGATGTGGCAGTTTTGTACTGGAGGGGCTGCAGTGTAGACAAGAGCACAGCCTGGGGAGGAACTCACTGGGAGCACTCACTGGGGTGCTTCTGGACATGAGCCACCGCTGGCAGTGGGTCAGGAGAGGGGATTCCTTCCTCTCCTCTGCCCTGGTGAGGCCCCACCTGCAGTGCTGCCTCCAGTCCAGGGACCCTCAGCATAAGAAGGACATGCACCTGCTGTCGTGGGCTCTGTTTTTTCACTTGTGTTTCAGTGTAAACAAAGACAGGAAGAGAAGCAGAAGAGCTGTCTCTTCTCTTTAGTCAGAAGTTCCACCAGCAGAGGTAATGAAGTGTGAGCTCTTAGTCTCAGCGTGGTCTCAGGTTCCTCCTTACTTTGAGCTCCATTTTTCCTTTATCCATAGCTGGTGTCCTGATTTTCCACCACTCCCATTCAGCTCTATTGTGTGCTTTAAACACCCACAACATGTGCTTCTTCACCTTTCCTCAGATGCAGCATCAGGTGAACACCAGAAAGCTCTACTCTACACTGCAGGTACCAAAGCAGTCAGGTAACACACACAAGTTTCCAGTTTTCCTATGAGCAGTCTGGGTTATAATTTGAAAATTGCCTATTGCATCTCCTAATTATCATGTGCTGTTCCAGACATGGGTGATGACAGGGTACATAAAATGGAGAGTGCTTTCAGAAACAATACACCAAAACATTGCTGCTCCAGGTATCCTTCAGCTTTGGGATATCTGAAAATGCAGAATCTGTGGGTGGAAATGAGAACAATTATATTCTGTACTGTGCATTTCCAAAGGCCATACAATTCCTCTCTTTTTCTTTTTTTTCATGCCTTTAGCAGTCTATGAAGGCTCCTATAATACAGGTTGCACTATAATATTGGTATTCACCCACCAAATGTGAGACCTGTTTTGAGTCCTGAGAGCCATGGGCCCAAATTTCCCAATCACCTTTCCAGCATTGTTAAAATGAATAAAAATCAAGCAGCAGAGTCTCGTTGTACAGCTGGAAGTGACTGAACAAGAGTCAAACTGCAACAAGTTTAGGACCAATCTCTGAACTCCAAGTAATTCCATTTTATGACAAATAATCCATGTGGTTAATTTTCAATTATGTAGTTTATTTGCTTTTTATGTAATGCAATCATAGACCTGTAGTGTATTTTTTCAAATCTGAATAAATTATTTCAAATGAGACACTAGAATCCATGATTAATTGCATTATAATGCTCAAATCAGATTTTGCTTTGTGGCTGGTCAAAAATACAGTTTCATTACAAGATTACAAACCTTTTAAAATTAAGTAGCAACAGGCATCCATAGATGCACAAGCTAACACTAATGCAGTTAAGGATGTATGATTACTAAATAATATCTTCAGAGGATTATACCTTGACCACAAAGCTCTGTCTTGTTTTATATTCTGTAGAACTGAATCTTAGCCACAAGATGAACTTAGTTGGTTTGGTCTTGTTTTGTTTGTTTGTTTGGTTCTTTTTGCAAAATCACAAATATATTTCTCCGGAATTTTGTCCTTTAGTTTGAGGAGTTGAATCTGCAAACATTCAGCTCATGGCTTTTTGTTGAACCATCTTAATTTTTCTTTCTCCTGTCAGTTTTAGTGATTAGTAGAAGATCCAAAATGAGCAGCTAGGACATAATGAAATCCTGTGCTCACTCCTTACCTTTGCATCTGTCTATTATTGTTTCACATGAGTACATTAGTATTGTTCTTTTTTAGGAATATTGTAAAAAAGACTTCCTGTTGTCAATAGGAAAATCAATGAGAATCAAAATTCATGCAGCGATGTCTCCCGATTTTCCTTTTGTCTTTCCATTCATATTTTAATATTAAAGTGATTAAATAATACTAGTCCAAATCTTGGTAATTTTTTTTCTCCATTAAGTCATATGATACCTGAACTGAATAAAAAGCTTGAATTCCTTACAGGCAATGACTTTGAAATAACATTTACTATGAATCTCCCAAGATGATGCAATAGAATCTGGATTTTTTTGCCCACAGTTGGTACCATTGTAACTCATTTTTAAATCATTGAAAATGTGAGTACAGCTATTACTATACTGTTTTATAAATTTTTAAGTTGTATATATCAAGAAATGTGGTAATGCAGGGAGCAACCAAAGAACAATTGAAAATAGGCACAATGTCAGAAATAAGGGGTAGGAGAATTAAAAAACAACAACAACAACAACACAACAACAACAAAAACAAACAAAAGAAACCAAAACAGACAAACAAAATAATCTTTCCTAGAGGGAGTAGAGTTGGGTGACTCGGCTGGAAACCCAGAAACAGGATTACTTGAATGAAGCCATAATTTGACAAAAGCAAGAAAGAAAATACTCCTAGATTGAATTTAAAAGCTTTTCTTTTCTCTCAATAACCTTTTTAAGTTTCCAAGTGGTCTTGTGTGGTCTGCTCCATTCAGTAATCTCTGGCTTTGCTCATGGAGCCTGTCACAGGTTATACAAGAGGTGCTGCTGGGTTATGGGGTGGTGATGCTGGAGTGTCCCCTCAATGGGATCCAGGGTTAGCAGGGCAAGATCACTGCTATGGGGAAACCACAGAGGGTCAAAGACTCTGCAGAGTTTGTCATTTTGTCAGCTTCATGTGCTCTTATCCTAAACACCCTGGGTCATGCAGGGAAGCCCTGTGGTATTCCTGCCTTTCTTGCCAGTTTGCAGGTAGGTTGAGATTTTATAGGGGATTTCCTGTGCTCTGCTTATGTTGCTGACTACTTTCTACTGCCTAGGACTGACAGAGGAAAAGCTACAGAACTCTATCTCATTCAGATAAAATTATGCTTGTTCTTGACTGATTTAGGAGGGCAGTGCAAGGGTCATTGGCTAATCTTTTTCCCATTTCCCCCAGTAAAAGTGTCTGAGCACTGATCTCTGCACAGACACTCTTGCTGTTGTGCCACTTGGACTGTGCTAAGAATTTTATCAAAAACCAACACTTTATTTTGTCTATTAGTGACCAGATCCTGACAAAAATAATTACTGACTTGGTAAAGGGGATTAAACCAAAACAAAATGAACATTTAGGCAGTGTCTCTGTGCTGTACTTACCTTCAGCTCCCCTAAATGAAACAAAATGTCATCTGGTACCTCTGTGCTCCTTCCATGGTGCCAGTGGAATTAGACTACTTTAACCTAAGGAGGGGATGCATTACTCTGTTTGTTTCACCTCAGCCACAAGGAAGTTTTAGCCCTTTTATAGATACTTAAATTTTGCCGACGATAAACACTGGGAGGTTTCTTTGTCTTGTGGCAAAAATGTCTTTTTTCCTTCTTCACAAAATTTGTTAAAGTAACAGCTTAGCTTAAATTTTCCACTGGTTTTCTAAATTTCGTTTGCTTCCTGTGAGACCAAGTCAGCAAAATAGAGAATTTTTGGAGTTACCTAAAGAACTATTCTCTTAGAAATGCAGTTCTGACCAAGGTAGAATGTTTTCTTTTATATAATAATTAATTATTTCTCTCTCCCCAACTGAAAAAAACAACTTGAAAGTTGAAAGACATGACATATTCTAGGAGCAAGAGGGAAAAACAAATACACAGTCTTAATTGATGTCAATCTAAAGAGCCCAGCTAGAGTGTCTGTTGTTTATATCCTGGATAGCTTTAAATTTAATATAACATGATTTACAGGAATTGTCTTGCCTCCAATTTACTGGACATGTCACCCTTACTAATGCATTTTTGTTTCTTTTCAGATCCCTCCTCCTGATAGAGAAATCATATCTTAAACCTGTTTGGTCTTGTTTTTCTCTGAATTTCTCAACATTGGAATAGCTGGTGGAACCATATTATCTATGGTTATGCTATTGTGGGTTTTTTAAAATAGGTAATAGATAAAATAGACGAAGAGGGAGAACATAGAAGTAAAGTTCCTGTTTCTCTGGCTGTAGTTAATATTTTTTTGCATCCATTAAAATTCAGACTTATAAACCAAGGTGATTCCTGTTCAAAAAGCAAACCAAAGCCAACAGTCAAGTTAAAAACAAGAAATGGCCTGGTGGTTGGGGCAAAGTGTCTGAATTCAGAGACATCTCCTGCTGCCTGAATCTATTTATTCTTGATGGTATTTCAGATTTTTTGAAATCAGTGAGCTCATTTGAAGGCAGTTTTCACTGAGCATGAGTAGGAGAATGTGGCTGTATGACCTGATGGCAGAAAGTGTTCACTCAAACTTTTTGGTTTTGAGGTCTTTGAGTTTTTTTCTAAGGTAAAGATTTGGGATGGCTATTTTTTCCCCTTTTGAATTTAAAGACTCTGGGATGCATTTAGTGGAAATACAGCTATTAAGTGAGTGTAACAAACTTTTGAAACATAAAGAAAGAAAAATAAGAGAAGGTAAGGAGGAGGAAAATAAAAGACCTCACAGAAAAAGGATCCAAGTTTGGGAAGACACCTCACTTTGAGAACTTCTTCCAAATCTTTCCTAGGTTTTATAGATCTTTGAAAAATCCAGCCTTCATTGTCTGAGGAATATTGAATACAGTAATCAAGGGGGGAAAAGCTTGCCAGGAGCCACTTTCTCTATATATGGACAAAAGGTGCTGATGGCTCCATCCTGCCTCAAGATACCTTATTGACCATAGGGAGAACAGAGAGATGTTTTGGCTTGCATGAGCTTTAGTAAGCCAAGTAGCTCAAGATACTGAGGCAGTTGTCCTGATGGGCAGTGTGAGATCTGCTCCCAGGCTGCTCTATCTTTGTGGCTCTGGTTACCCCAGCTGGCAGAGAAACCCCAAATCATGTAGAAGCTTATGGTGTAGGCAGATACTGGAGTTAACTTATCCCAGTGCTCAGTGGGGTTTTTTGGACATTTTTCTCTGCCTATCAAAAAAGTCTTTCTCGTACACTCAAACTTCATTTTTTTGAGGGCTGAGGGTGGGTGTTTGGGTGGGTTTTTGCCTCTGGCTTATCAAAGTGATGTGCTGAAATCAGGATCCCTGAGGAAATTGCCATCCCCTGGAGGCTGAGGTGTAAATCACTACAACTGTATGGAAGGTACTGAAGTGATACTGAGTATGTATTTTATTGGTCTGGGCAGAGCATCTCATCATTACAGATGCACTGTCTTGAACCCAAGCTTATGTTCAAAGCTGGCCTGGGGTAGTTTTCAGTGACTTTGTATTTCATCAGAGAGCAAGTTTCAGAGATCACTCTCACATTGGGAAAAGGATCATTGTGTCTAATTTGGCACATAATCTTTTATCCTTTCTGTTGTGTACCTGCTGAGTGCACTGAATAAACCTGAAAGCAATTTAATAGCTATTCATGATGTGATGTCAAGCAGGCCTCAGGGAAAGAGGCTTCTATTTTCCAGCCTAACCAACTTGCCACCGTGCCACTTTGCAGCACATGTACAATGTGCCACATCACATCTCCAAACTCTTGGTGGCAGGTCTAGCTGTGCTCCTCCCACAGTCTAGTCAGCCCTCCTTGTCTGAATCCACACTGTGTTAGGTGTGATAGCTGAGATGAGCCATTTTACAAAAAGTCATTTTCTCCCAGCTGAGATAACAAATTCGTAGGTCTGTGATAACCGTCTACAGCACTTGAGATAACAATACCCCCCACCTGAGCAAATCATCCAGCCTTCAATCCTTTACCTGTTACAAAAGACTTAGGTTGTGGCTTTTTCAGACCTGCTGTGTTGAGGTGTAAGGGGATTCTACAGAGTCCAACTCCTCTGAAAGCATCACAGAAAGAGCACTCTGCCAGCTTACAGTAAAGACCATTTCATTAAAAATGGAAGTGTACATACCTGTGTCTGTTTGTGAAGAATAATGTGCTACAAATGAATAATCTGGAATAACTGATGCTCTGGTACCTGCTTGAAAAGCCAGAAGACTGAACTGGGTGGTTCTTGCTGATCACTTCCCTGTTCCAAAATATATTCATACCATGATTGCATTCAGCCCAGAAATTGGAAAAGGTTTTATAACAGACCAGTGATGGACTTGAAAATTGGAGCTCCATTGTATTTTTCTAGGTCCTACAAGGAACGTGGTTAATGAACCTGTGACTCACTTGCATTTATTGGAAGGTCACTGCAAAATTGAGTCTCCTGAACTGACAAAGTGGTAACCCATTCGGTGAGACAAAGTATTTTTCATTCCTTGAATATGCATTAAACTACCATTAATCATGATAAAATCTTTATGTATTAATGGAGCTGTGCTGTATAATCCTAGATTTTCAATTCTAGCACCATTCAGCATCCACCATAAAGTATCTAAGCTAATGTTAGTGACTTCTGTATACAGAAGATTGAGTAATATTTCTGCTTTGATTATAAAATAAGCTCTCTTTTTATAAAGATAAAACAAAATACTGCTTATTATTTTAGAATAAAACTGTAGACAGCAGCATGAATAATATACCACTGAAAGATTGGAATAACTCAGTACAGGCAAATGAACTTTACATGGATAGGAATTTTCCATTTCCTTTTAACTAGGAATATTTTCATTTTCAATACCCTGGACTATTTGTTTTTGACAACTTTGAAACATTTTATAGATAACTGCAAAGGTTGAAGATTAAATGTTCTTAATTAAAAGACAATTTACCCAGCCTTCTGAAAGAGGCAAAATCTACCACTTAGGTTTGTTGCTATTAAAAGGCCAGAATTTATTCACACATCTTGCAGTAGATTATCAGGAGTGTCTCTGTTCTTTTGGAGGTTGATTTCTTCTGAATACACAGTCAAATACTGTGTTGTCATAGGATGCCACAGTGTGGTAGCTGCTGGTAAATGCTGTGGGTTTAATAGTAACCTTGTGAAATGTGTTTTAATATGTTTGTTTGTTATCTTGAATTTTTAAATATAACTATCCTTTTCCCAAAATATACCTTTTTTTTCTAAGATTGAGTTTTAAGACTTTTCATTATGCTTGTTCATTTTTTTCTCCTAATATTGCTGGGCTGCCTTTCTGTGATCCTCATAATGTGTTATTTACAGACACATGAGTTGAGCATAAAACATTGCTCTTAGGTGGGAGTGCAGAGTTCAGCTCTATACCAGAGCAGACTCTCTCCCACCAGAGTGACCAGGAGTCACTCTTCAACAGATTATGGATTGCAATTCTTGATTTTTTTTCAATCTGGATGATGTTTAGGCAATCAATAAGGAGCCTGTCATGGTCACAGTGGATTTTACAGTGGTGAAGGAGCAGCTGAGGCACAGAAGGGACAGTACCAGGTATATCAGACACTTTGCATCTGCTTCATGGGAAGCAATATACAGATATAAAAATATCACTGTACTTGTGGGAATTTAAAACTGCAAAAAGCACAATGCAAGTAACTAGCAAGAAGCTTGCAGAAGTCTGGGATCTCCTTGTCTTTGTTTCCCCACAAAGATTTGCTGCTGTGGTTATGTTGATACTGATATTTTTTTTTCTGTTGCAGAGAGATTTAAAAAAATTGAGGGCAAGGAAAACCAAAGTAAGAAGGGTTTTTATATCCTTCTGGTTGATAGAGGTTTAGGATATAGAGTTATTTTATTTATTAGCCTGTCAATCTGTTTTCTGTGTTTAGAACTCCTTCCTTTCTGGTTATGGTCCGTTACCCTGACTGATCACTTTCATCTCAGGACATGGGTAGTGGAGAGAAATGAAACAGTGCTTTGTCAAGAGAATCATCTCCTGCTTCTTCAGGAGATGGAGAGCATGTGATAGGCTGTGACTCAAGTGCTGCAGATGAGAATGGCAGTATCCCCATCATAACTGATGATGATAAGTCAGATTTATCCTTTCTTTTATTGCTCCTCTGGAGCTAGCAGTAATACACTTGGAAAGAACCTTTTTCATTCCCTAAGGCTCTGGTGGGGTAATGGAAACCAAATTCTGTTCTGCCCAGCAGAAATGAGATTGGGGCAAAGATGAGTCCTGACTACTGCAGAGCTTCTGTACCTGGGACAACACCTTAATGTGTGAATTAGAGGTTTTATTAGGCTGCCTTTTTTGCAAGCAAAACTATTTCCCTTCCAGTGAAACAAATGGAGAGACTCTGCTTGAATTAAATCTTGATATGAAACTCTACTTAACTGCTTTGTTTGCCTGACTAAGGTCTCACAGGGAGTTTCACCAAAGCAGACCCATTCCATTGCCCCCAAGATTTTAAGTCTAGGCCAAAATGTTGTCTGCCTTGTGAGGTTTTTGTGAGTTTGGCTTTTTGTGGTGGGTTTTTGTTGTTTTAGGCTTTTTTCCCCTCCCTTTCTTGCTGCTGCTTCCCACACAGCTTGTCAGTGTTTTGGAAGGAGTGAGACAAAGAGTGGAAGAATAAACTGGATGTCTTCTCAACACAGTAAGAGAGTGACAGCCACTGACTGAGAATTAGAACTAAAAATACTCCTCTCTATTCTGAGGGTGAATCTTTGAGATAAGAGTAATTTTGCTAATAAAAACCCCCTGATGTCTCATTTCAATAAACTCAATGCAGCAAATTCTGGCAGGAGCTCCCACTCCCCGTATAGGTTTTGGTTTTGCTTAGGAAAACATCAAGCAGAGTTGAGCATTTGTGAGCAAAATAGTTCTGGCAGTTCAGTCTTTTTAATTTTTTTTGTTGCTATTGCTTCAGATAAATTGTTAACACATGGTAGAGGTGAAAAACTATTTTAACAGCCCCAAAATATGTTGTTTGTCTCTCTTCACACTAAACAGTTTGTTCAAGTGACTTGCAGATGGGACAACTGAACCAACAGCAATCACATGCAAAGATGAACATCAGCGCCTCCTCTGAAATCTGGCAGTTCTGAAGGCAGGTGTGCAGAGGGAGCTGTGCAACAAGAGAGACATGAACAATTCTAGGGTCCAAATGTTAATTTCCATAAACTCAGCCATGATCTGGAAGGAAGTGTCTTGCTTATTTATTATTCTCTTTCTATTTGATACTCAAATAAAGTCCTTCAGGAGAAACTGTGGTATGTTTTTTCTTTTTCTCCCAAGAAACTTTAATTTGATGCAAAAGATAGAAAAGTTGAGAAGAAAATTTGGAAAACAAAAGGGGAAAAGTTAATAAGGGCATAATTCCAAAAAATATTTAAACAACTAGAGATGCAGTTACAAAAGAATACATGGCAGCTGCTTCTGCTGGGATGTACACAGGTGACAGAAGTGGGGTGATTGCTTTCAGGACTTTGGTTCTTTTGGTTCTTTTGGTTTGGTTGGTTTGGTGGTTTTTTGTTTTTTTTTTGGGGGGGGGGTTTGTTTGGGGTTTTTGGGCTTTTTTGTTTTGTTTTATTTTTTTGTGCTATTCAGTGCATAAATAATTTTCTGTGGGGGAAAAAGAAATATTGAGGGTTGGAGGGACTTCAGAATCCAATTCTGTTTGGAGAGACTGTTCTTGGCCTGAGATACAGGAAGTCTCATATGAGACCCAATGTAGCCATGAGGTCTAAGGTCCTGATATGGAGCAAAAATGAAAGTTCTTTGAAGTTCAAGCATGTTGGCTGCCATTTCTCAAGCCAGGCAGAGCTCTGAATGCTTTATAAGAATCAGCCCTGGTCCTGTAGTACATAAATTGTACCATGAATACTCTTTCACATTCCCTGAGCCACATCCACTCCTATTTTGTATAGCAAACACATTGTGCTTCCACAATTTTCTTTGAGAAACTTAACACCCTTAGAATTTTTAATACCAATTCCCAGGTGAATATCAAGGAAAAAAAGAAAATAAATCTTAAATTCCTGCACAAATGTAATGACATGCTGCCAGCCACATTTCCGCTGTTGAAGCTGTCCATCATTAGCACTTGTTTAATTACATATTCAAGTTTTAGTATATTGTTTTATTTATGATAAATGGACACATGATAAAGATACCAGCTGGAAAGGTAATAATGAGCTGAACTATTTTTTTAAATATTGTTCAAATCTTATTTCTTTTATTATTTAGGAACATAAATGAGAGAGAAATCCTAGGAACTTTTTTTATGTAAGCCACTTTCCATCAAGAAAAAGAACAAAATACTGTAACAGTCTTCCACACTAATTATATTTCTATTTGCTCCTTGGACCATTAAAGACCCATACCTCTTTATTTCGCTGTTGTATAAAATTTCAGCAGTAACTCTGACTAGTGTGATTGTGATAAAATATAACAGGATGTGTTTACTGACTTCATGCAGATACCTGGGTTTTCCAGACCTTAATAAGGTCTCAGGAGACTGCTTTTTCAAGGTAAGGCATTCTCATGTATGACCTTTCAATTAATTTTTTTTATTGCACCAAGTTTTACAGGACTTTGTCTCACGTAATCTTCTAAATGGTTTCGTGTTTATTGTAGCAATAGAATGCTCTCAGTGATAAATGAGGCAAGCATTTTCTTGTCATTTATTCTAATTGTCTTATGCTCAAAAGGCACATGGGAACACATTTTAAAACTTGCCTTTGATTACATGTTTTGAATATTTTCACCTGGGTAACTAAGCTGCTGAAAACGTCATAAAATCATTACATTACTCATAGTTAGAATTTTTTAGAAGGTCTCGATGCTAGATGGATTTGGAGTGACTGATACTGAGTAATTTGTTTTTAAAATATTCCTAACAAAATAGGCTGCACACTTGATCAGTCTTCTACTGTTTTGTTTGATTGAGTGGAACAACACTGTCCAAAATTTTTTGGATTATGGAATACTTAAAACCCAAACAAATCCTAAACTACTGTAATTTAGTCTTCTTTACAACATTATGATCATATTCATTGCTTTTAGAGTTTTATCTACACAGTAGGTCAAATCAACTTCAGAAGCAGCTGTTCAATGAAGTTCAGATTTCATCAAAATTGTATGCAGTTCAGTGTTTTTCATTCTTTCAGAAGAAATCTGGTGTACTTCTGTAACCCCAGGCCAACACTTGAGTGAGAAGACAATCCTATCCACCATTGTGAGACTTGGACATGTTCCTAAGTACAGTGACCCTGTTTGGGATGACCCAGATTCTTTAACTCCCTATTGACCACCTTCTGAAATCTGAGGAGCATCCAGGGCAGATTTTTGACTGATCCACTGGCTGTCATCTGACAAACTCTTACTTCTGATGTGTAAGACAATTTCACATTAGAAAGTGAACCATGGCTTTTGAGAGCCATTGCTAAGGAGCCACAGCCCAAGGACAGAGGGATATTTGTACATACCTTGCCAGCAAAAATCAGGAATATGCAGAGCTCCCTGAAAACTCCATGGGGATCACAGCTTGTTTTAAAATCAGCATATATATGTAGTGGAGCTGTTCAGCACACAAGGCAAATTGTATCTGTGTCTTCATGAGCTGCTCCATGCTGTGCTCAGCAAATAAAAGTATCACAACACTGAGCTACCTCAGACACCAGCAGCTATGATAAATTAAAAAAAAAAAATCACCAGTTTAATTAATCAATATTGAAAATGAGATTTGAATCTTGTATTATGGGTGAAAATGTTCTGCAAAATATACTAGGGTTTAAATAACTTTTATAACACTCAGATTTGCTTTAACATTTTGCTACTCCTTAACAAAGAATCACATTTTTAAAATGTTCTCAATTTATGTTTGAGGAGATCCGCTCAAAGCAATAATGTCAGGAAGATGATATATGTAACTGAGAGTAGACTTCATGATATAGTTTTAAAAATTACTTCTACTAAAGCATCTGTTCTGAGGGAACTGTAATAGGTTTTACTGTGGCTGAAGTTCTCTTTCTATCCAAGCTGACATAAATCTGTGGCTGTTTTTAATGAGGACCAAAACCTTACTTCAAGTACATTTAGTGGTAATTTTACAAAAATACATTTTGCTTGGAATTGAAAGAGATGCCCCTTCACTTGAAAATTCTGGTAACCTCTTACCCCTGCCCTGTTGGTGCATCTCTGCTTGGCAGAGCCTGGGGACAGGTGGAGAATGCTCTGAAATGGGGAAAAATGCTGCCAGCCCCATATGGCACTGCAGTGGATGGAGGTCCCTCCCTCTGGAGCCTATGCAAACTGGCAAACTCCAGACTCTGAGATGAGATCTGGGATAATTTGCCATCACATCAGATGTATTTATTCTGTGATCATAGTTTTCTGTGTGTGAAATGAAGTTTGCTGCACTTCCAAGTTCAGTTTGAAAATATTTATCCAACAATTGCCGTGTTTCTGGGGTTGTCAGTTGACTGTTGAGGGATGTTTTGACCTAGAAAAAAGGGGTAGATTTCTCTTCAGGTTTTAATTAACTCTTTGTAATGAAATGACAATTCCTGTTGGCAAGGGAAGTGAGGAATCATTTATGTTTCCTTTGTGGACAAGGCGTGAGTGAACAGCAAAAGAGTCTCTGCAAAGGGAGATGCAAAGGGAGTCAAGCACAGCAGCAAGGCAGGCAGAGCAGTGCCATCAGCGAGCAGGGATGCAGCTGGCAGACCCAAAAATGCTGAGAAAGTCCATCTGAACTCAGGTCAAGAAGCTAAAGAGAAGTAGGTAGCTGCCCACCCCTAACCATACTCACAGCATGGCTGAGGAAAAGGGCAGCTCCTGAGATGCTGGAGGGAGCTTTGTGCCATGGGGGGCCCAGATGAGGCTTCTTCTTGCTCTTTCTCACAATTCCACTCAGCTGATCTGATCTGAGGTTTTATAACTGCTGTTCTGGAGCAGACTTTGAGCTGCTGAGCTTCTTGGGCAGGATGGATGAGAATGCAGATCCAGGGGCTGACACAAAAGGGAAGCTACAGGTTCTTTAGTGTGGTCAGTCTGCTGGTGAACTCCTGACATGGGAAACATGTGTCTCACCCTTGCCTTATTGGCTGTAGCTCCCTTAGTGAAAATTATTTAAATTAGCTGGGCTGTTAATGTGTATTCATCATGATTCTTACAGCTTGTTACAACTCTGCTTCTTCAGAGCACTAGGAGCCTATTAAAAATAAATGGCACCTGTCACAAATCACAACTACTCAACTGTATTTTGGTGGATAATGAAATAAAAAATTATGCTCTATTTTTTTGAATTTTAAAATCCTAAGGATTTTCTGATGAGGAAGTTTCTAAAAATGGCTTCTGAAGTTTTGAAGTATAGGAATATCAGTCTTAAAAAAAAAAATCAAGGTGAGGCTGTACCTCTACAAGAAGACAGTACAGGTTAGTACAATGAGATGGGTTAACTGCAATACACTGAGAAGTCTCCTAATCATTAAACAGTGTCAGGCCCCCAGGGTGCAACAGTCCTCTTTGGAATCCCTTTTTTCCTGCACTAGAGTACTGTCTTTAATAACATACCAAAAATGGATGTACTTTTCAATCTTGACCAGAATTGGAAAAAAAATTTGACCTTTCTCAAGATTAGCTTTCTGGAGATTTGCTCTTTTGTTCATGCTACTTTTTAACTTTTTTTTAATCACTCTGTAGACTGAAAAAAGTGGGGCAATAGATAAATGCTTATAGTATGTGCAGTCATTGGACAATAACTTTGTTCAGTCTCAATTTTTCTATAAAAGGTATTAAATATAACTAACTAAACTCTCAAGTGGATGACAACAGAAACATTTCACAGGGGTCTTACCAGAAATTTCTGTTTTGGCATACAAATCTGAATCAGTTAGATTTGTAGGGGACATCTGTGAGTGGTTCATTTTCAGCAGGTTGCTTTTAATCAGTCTGAGTATTTCCTTGACCATGTCAGACTCCTGTAAGCAGTGAAGGGGAACAGTTTCTAGCAAGTGGTGAAGCATAAAGCCTTATAAAGCTCATTGAAATAAAAAGCTTCTTTTTTTTTTTTTCTTTTTTTTTTTTTTTTAAGACTTAAGAGACTGCAAGGAAAAATAAGGTTGATTTTAATATCTCTTAAAACCATTGAGTTTAGCAGTGGATTTAGTGAGCCCTAATATCTTCTTTTCCTAGCAGAAGAGAAAAGATTCAGGATTCAGGAATTAAGTGGTCCTAATGGAAAGTAATACTCTGGGTTTTGTGATGTAGGTGTTGCTATTTACTCTTCAACTTTTTCAACTTCAGAGTGAAAAAAAGAGAAATATGTCAAAGAGCACTTTGTTTTATCTGTGTAATTATTGGGCACTAACAATGACAGTGGATGCTCCTTGAATCTGCTGAGTCCTGACTGTGCATTGTAGGTATTTCCACCTTGGGTCCTGTGGGACAGTCATTCTAAAATTGAAATAATGGAGTACAACAATCATTTGATAGGTTCCGTTTTGATACATCCATAGGATGTCATTGATTTTTCCCAAACTACAAGTTTCATCTGGTATGTAATTAGATCATCACAAAATAACATTCTGGGAACTTTGACTGTTACTGAGAAACGTTGTTTGTTTTTTTCTGTTATTTTTCCTTCCAAGAAAAAGATACAATTTTCAAACTTCATCCCTTTCTTAATTGGATGGATCTTCCAGAGGAGCATGATTTTCCTGAACTCCATGATGCTAATACTGGATTCAAAAGGTCCTTGCCCACGTGTGGCACGATGCCTGTCTGTCTGCTGTCCTCATCCATCACTGCCTGCTGCCCCCACAGCATCACAGACTGTCAGCTGCACAAACACTGCCATTGCCTGGGAATGAGGCAGCCTCACTTTGTCCATATGTGCTCAATCAATTTGGAGTGACTGCCACAGGGATGCCTTGCACTGCTCCTGGGGGTGAGGCAGGTGCTGCACAGCACGTTTGGCCTCTTGCTGAAGCATTCGAGGGAGCTGTGACTGCCTTGGATCACAGGGGTGCACTGAGCAGCACCTACACACCTTCTGTTCAAAAACAAGGCCAGCAAGGTGACATGGCAGCCTGGTGTCCCTGTAAACACCAGCCTGGCCTCAGAAAAAGGACAGCAAAGCTGGCTCACCAGCTTGAATGAAGTGCTGTGTAAGGAAGGCTCACCCACTCTTTACAGAGCATGGAGATATCAGGGGTAATACCAGGCTCCTGGTACTACCAGGTACAACAGAGAAGTTCCATGGCAATCAGTTAGACTGTTTCCTGTTTTAAAATATCCAAACGTGCCAGACTACAGCCCAAATTTAGCCAACAAACTCTCTGTCCAAAGACACTTTTATCTGACTTTATGATGGTACAGGTCATAGCATCATATGATCTTGGTTCAGGCTCCTCCCATGGCTCTCACATAAAGAATAAAGTTCTCTTCTGGAGCTGTTCAGATTACTCCTAAATGTTCAGCATAGGCTAACCTAAATGAAATAGGTCTCCAACTGACTTTTTTTCCTATTATTCTACTTTTAAAAAGAGGATAGGAAGTTAGAAAGGACATAAACTTTGTTACTAATGCTTCAAGTTCTCTCTAACCTCATCAATGTAAGTATTGTTCAACCTTTCCAAACTAAAATATACAGTGAAAGGCAGAGAGAGGAACATGTACATTTCTCTATTTCTTCTGAAATAAAACCTTAACTCTAAGGAGGAGCTGCAAAATGAAGTGATTGTGTTATTGCATTAACCTTTGGTTGTAGCCAATTTTGCCTTAATGGCAACATGTAAATCTTCCCTCAATTTGGATGTCATTCTACTGGCATATGGAATATTGTTCATAGGATTCTTACTGGGTCAGGAGATGTTTCTTCTGTCAGTGGTATTTGCAAAAGCAGAATCTTACTGCCAATAAAAAGTGTGCTGTAACATCTTTAATATGCAAACATATGTTCATCTTAAAACTGCCCTTGTTGCTAATAGCTGCAAGCTGACATCTGCTTCTGTTAGTGAGCCTTGACTGGGTCTCCAATAGCTATCTGAAGAGAAAAGCCTGTGCTGAGTTACAGAGTTCAAACTATGAAGGAATTTCAGCTATATATTCTAGAAATCTTTAAGAAAATATTTACTCAAAATACAAAATCTTTCTGGAAGTAATCGGAGTACCTTGAACCAGTCCAGCAACATGATAGACTAGGGAGCACTTTCCAAACTCATTGTGGAAGTGGTTCACTTGAACATGATTAGTGACTTTAATAACTGAATTGCCCAATAATTTGCTTTCCTAGCATGTCAGCATTGTGTACAGCTGTATCTCATTTGCTCCACTCAAATAAATATTAGTTAACTTCTAAGGGCACCCAGAGTGAAGCCGTCAGTTCACAGATATCCTTGCTGGCAGCCCTGTCAGTATAACCCAGCACCATTGGCTCCAAAGCCTTTCCCACACTGCTTTCTCAGTCATGCAGTGCCTCAAAAGCCTGAATTAAAGTACAGTACAGCATAATAGACCAGACAAAAGCTTTCTGTTCTGCCTTTAAGGAACACCATTTTACTCTTCAACCTGCACAGTTGAGGAAGAGGCAGGGTACAGAAAGGAGGAGAAGTGACAAAGTAAGGATGACATAAAGGATGTCTGTCTGGTCATAGACAGCAGCACTTCTCATTTCCTTCAACATCTGCTGCTGCAGAAGTTCAGGTTACAAACGCTAGTATGGGGATATGTTTTGGATTTGTGCTGAAAATCACTTTAACAATAAAGGGATGTTTCTGTTACATCTGAGCAGCACTTACCCAGAGCCAAGGCCTTTCCTGCTCCTCACCCCACACACTGGGGAGGAGGCTGGGGGTGCCCAAGGAGCTGGGAGGGGACACAGCCAGGACAGCTGGCCCCAAGTGACCCAAGGGACGGCCCAGACCATCGGGTATCATGTTTAACAAGAAGAAAACCTGGGCAATAAAGACTGAAGAAGGGACATCTGGAGTGATGGTGTTTGTCATTTCCCAAGTCACCATTAGGCAGGATGGAGCCCAGCTTTCCTGGGATGGCTGAGCACCTGTCCCCTCATAGGAAATGAGGAAGGAATTCCTTGTTTTGCTTTGCTTGTGCACAGGGTTTTTGCTTTACCTGCTAAACTCACTTTATCTGAACCCATGATTTTTATCACTTTACCCTTCTGGTTCTCTGCCCCCTCCCACTGCAGGGAGTGAGGGAGTGGCTGCCTACAGGGGTTAACCCATGGCATCACCTTAGGGGAGGGAGGATTTCCCCTATTCATATTTCAGAGGCTTTTTTCAGTATCACCATTTCAACTACTATCTGATAATCCTGCTGTGACATCAGAGAAAAAATATCCTGTCAACAGTTCAATTTTAAGTTTTATATTTTACACTTGTAAAGGAATACTGATAATAATTCACTCTTTTCTATATTAAACTATTTAAAAGAAGTCTTTGTGGGCTCCATCTGCAAGCTGATGAATCTGAAATTCGTAGCAGCAATGCTGGGAAGAGGCTGGTGGTTCCTTACACTGAGCTGCATATTTTCTCTTCGGAGATCCAAAATTCCTTCAGTTTCTGCAGTATTTGTTCTTAAATGACATCTGCTGACATTGAGACCATCTACAGCCATTAAGGATGCACCCCCAAAAGGAAGCCAAGCATGTCTGAAGGGCAGGGTTTGCCATCCTTTTGGACACAGCCTTTTGGAAGAAATAGATTATTTGGGGGGAGAACAGACAAGATGATAAATGGACCAAGTATTAATTAGCAATTAATGACTCCAGAGGGAGGACAGACAGCTTGAAAGCAATTTGTAGGCTTAGTCTTGGAAATGGTTTCCCCTCAGAAGTGCTCCAAAGGAGAGCTGGGGTCTTGGAGAGGAGGAGGTGGGCAAGCTGCTCAGCTGGGCATGGCACTCTCTGAAGCTGAACTGCAGCTCATGAAATGTTTTCCCTGCATTTGACTCTATTTGTTACATCAGATTAACAAATGCTAAGCCAAATCTATTCAATGTTTTCCTGATTGGTGCTGAATTCCTGGAATTCACAGGAATCTGTTAGTTACTAATAGCACTTACTGCCCCTGTTGAAAGTACACATTAATACAAGTCAATTTGGGGTCCATAAAAGGATTTTACTGTGGGCTGAGTGAAGATGGCTATATATATTCACACTACTTTTATTTGGAGAAATAATGCTCTTTCAGCATGTTCCTGTTGCTTTGGATTTTTGCCACCCTGGTGTGTGATTAGAGGCAGAGGATGGTGTGCACGTTTCATAACAGGGAATAATTAGAGAGTTCAAATACTAAAGGTAGTGCTGCATTTTGCAGTGAAGCTCTGCTACTGATAGATTTGTCTTTGTCTTGCTCCTGGAGATATTTTTTTAAATATTCATAAACTGAAAAAGTCACAGTATTTCAGTGGCTAAATAAATGTAGAAGGACAGTTCTGACTATCAGTAGTTTCCTCACAAGGCAGTACAAAGTTACCACTGTTAGCTATGGTGCCCTGCTTCAACACAACAAAACCACAACATCTAGTGGGCTTACTAGTTCAGTACAGTGGAATATTATTTATCTTCAATACCCCAATTTATTGCTTGCTTAAATCCTTTGTTTTTCTATTCTAGTTCCTCTTTAAAATACCATATGAACGTTTGAGTTTGTTCTTCCCACCCTTGCACTATGCTCAGACCTTTAAACTGTTGCGTCTGGTTTGGAAATAAAACCATTAATTCTATTGGATTGTGGTCCCAATTAAAAGCACCAAATCTTGCTGGTACTTTCAGAAGAAATTTTGTAATGGGACTAGGAGTACCTTAAAATGAAATAACTTGTTAAACAAGATGAGATTTTCCTAGTCATCTTCTTTTCTCTATAACATAGATCTGCTGATGCTCTGAATCTCCCTTGTGGAGTGTCCCATTGTAGAATTCAGGAGTTATGTAAGGAAGTTATGGAATGTTTCTTTCCTCTGCACTCTGGATTGCTTGATTAGACTGACTTTCCCATTAGGAGTTTGGACTTGCAGGGCAAAGCCAATGTACAATGGGCATCCCTGATTGGAAGGGGGAGCACACCAGCTTCTGGGAGACAAAATAAAGCTGGAACTACAGTAATGCCCAGTGACAGAAGTTCCAAAGCAACCCCAGCCCTTTGTAATGCCTCTTTTATGGAAAGAAACTTTTTATAAACTCAATATTTCATCAGGAGTTTAGATGGGGGAAGAAAAACCCCTACAATTATTTGAATATGTCCAGAAATCAAGGAAAATTAATGAAGAAAACTTCTATTTCAAGAAGAGACTGAACAGCACAAAGTCTACCTGACTGCTTTCATGAACAACTTCTGAAATGTGCTGTCACAGAGGAAAATTGTCGTTATTTGCATTCTTTTATCGTTGAACATAACTAAGCTGGGGCTCAAAATATTAATTCTCAAAGAGGTAATTAAAATTAATGTCTATGATGGAAGGGGGTGGGGGGGGAAGTATAACAGCTTGTAGATAAGTAAATCATCATCTTGGGAAAAAGCCAGGAGATTGTGTATGACCTGTAATTGGAGGATAGTGGGGGAGAGGGTTGCATTCTTCTGAGGAGTCAGCAGCTTACCTGATGGCTGATAAGTGGCTTTAACTCTCTGCTCTGGAATCTAAATTAGGTAGAAATATTCTGCTCTCAAGGTCTCCTGCCTTGGTTATTCCCTTGAGCACTGAAAGTACTATATATTCATCTCCTGTGCTGTAGTGACCCAATAGGCTGCCCAGCTTCTCCTAGTTTTCTTTTGAAGGACAAAAATCTATTTTACCCCTTTCTTGTTATTTAGGGAAGTTTCTTGTTTGTCCTAAATTAATAAGACTCAAGTTTCTGCATTAACTAGCATAAAGCAAGAATAACTCTGCATTAACTTGCATAAAGCAAGCCTTCAAAGCCTGTGAGCAGAAGTATGGAATTTAATAGTTTTACTATAATTCAGCATGTCTTAATTTTATGTATATATTTAATAATATTTATTTTACATCTACTCTACCTCCAACATTACTTTAGTGAGAAAATTAGCCTCTGTGAAAAAATTAACTTTTAGTCACATGTACCCTTTAGTTCAGAAGTAGCAGTGAGGTTCCCTGGGCCAGATTTCAAGGGGAACCTTCCTTGTGGGGGTTTGTGTTTTGCCTGAGAGAGTCCTGACAGCAGGGAATCCTTCTTGCTTGATGGTCTGAAGGACCAAAATCTCCTTTTCATGATTTTTTCTTCGCTCCCTTCAAGCCTGGTTTCTGTGATATTGCCAGTCACAAGTACTGACTGATCCCTTAGTTTCTTCCAGTGTAGCAGACAAAACCTTTTCATTTACTAGAATTAGCAAGGTGAGCTTATTTATAAAACCTGAATCAGACAATTTAGGGGACAAGACTTTGAGATAAGAAGCCTGGTTGTTTTGGGATTTTGTAATTAATCTGACCTTAATAATTAGCATGGGGACCTATAACAATCTGAATTTAATCTCTTCAAATTCAACATCAATCTCTTTCTCAACAAAATGCTGTTTGAAGACTCATATTAACTTTATTTTAATTTAAACCTCCTTATGAAGCTGATTTGGGAAAGTCCAGAATAATTCCCTTTTAAATCAAAAATAATATTTAATTCTCTTAGTCAGCAATTAATGTGTTTCTGGTCTCCTTCCAGTTGTCTGGGAAATGGAAGAGTGCAAAATTCCTGCCTTTTTGTGTCAGCTTCCTAGATGGCATCATTTTTCTAAGAAGAAAATGCCTGCAAAGCAGCCTGTTGTTCCAGAGGACATATACATGCTGGGTTTCAGTTAAAAAAGTGCTGCTATGAATGTCAAAACAAAACAATTAGGGAAAGATTAATTGCATTTTTCAGGTAGCTAATCTTTGTTGAAAAAAAAAAAAACAAAACCAAAAAAAAAAAAAATCACAACAAAATCAAAAATCCCTGCAAGATTTTTCCTCTCTTAGTTTTCTTTTTTTTTTTTCCTTAGTTTATGTATTTTTGTGAGGCCTTGGGTTTTAGGGTGGGTTTTTTCATACCCAATTCTGCCATCTCGCTTGCAGAAAGCAGAAGATAGATTGTGCATGGAGTAGGGATTGCAGATGGAAAAAAAGAGAGTGCTATGATTAAGATAATAAAATGATATAGAGATTTTTCTTTTTCCTGCCTCTGCAGATTTCCTTTTTATGCTAGGACAGCCTTGTTAGGAGCAGTCCTGAATGTGGGCTCTCCATAACTCTCATTTTCAGAACACATTAACACTGTGCTGTGCCTGCTAAAGCATCTCCCTTGAAGGAGGTCCCTCTTAGCACGGGCACACTGCTGCTCCAGGGCTGCTGACAGACACCAAAGCTTTTGCTCACAGGATGACCCTGGCTCTGTCTGCATTTGCCTAAAAGACAGGATAAAAAGCCCATCTTTCTCTTTTCTTCTGGCAAAGATATCCTATGCAGCTCAAGTTATTGATTATTTCAGAGCCAATAAACACTTAACACTCCTTGCCTCACTCTTGCATCCTTAAAATGTGGAAGTAACATCACCTTTATCTTTGCAATGTGTGAAATCAAAAAGGGGAATGGAGATTTTCACTCTTGAGAAACTCACAGGCTCTCCTTAGCATTCAAATAAGTTCTGTGGCTACACCATGGGCAAAGAGATCTTAAAAAAAATTCAAAAAATTACTGCTAATTATTTCCATTACCTGGACCTTGTCCTGTTCCAGTGGTGAGCAGTGATGGGACACAAGAAAATGGAATGAGGTTGTGTCAGGAAAGGCTCAGATTGCAAATTAGGAAAAGGTTCTTCACCCAGAGAGTGGCTGGTCACTGGAACAGGCTCCCCAGGGAAGTGGGTTTAGCAGTTTAGCTTTAGATAACCCTGCAGGGACCAGAGACTTGGAGCCAATGATCCTTATGGGTCCCTTCCAACCTGAGATACTCTTTGATTCCTGACAGATTTCAATTTCTACAGTGTATGGAAATTCTCTTGTGGTCCTTGGGCTCATGACCCTGAGTAGTGAGGCTGAGTAGCTTCACTCTGGGGAGGAACAGACCCTTCCTGGGCTTTCCAAAGTGATAATATTCAAAGTTTATGTTATAGGGGGCAGAAAAAGTATAAAGGGCTGGTTGTGCTTTTGTTTTGTTTTTCTTCTAGGAAAGGGCAGTTTGATTTACAAAGGCAAAAAATTACTGTGCAAAATGTGAAAAAAACCTTCTTACTGCAGAGCAGGGAATTAGGGTGCATCTCCATTTTTCCTATTCATTAAAAATTTCCCAGCACTTCTTTATGACAGAAATTCAAAGACAGCCTGTTTAGTTGACTTAAGCTGGATACAAAATTTTGCAAATTATAGTGATTCAAACGAGTCCTGTGCATCAGTCCTGATGGAGGCAGACCCTCCATGCTAGTCTGGTATCCTGTGGCAGTCAATTGAAACTCTATTTCAAAGTAACAGGATTCTCCAGAGACACAGTCCTCCAATATCCTTCATCTAATTGCAGAATCCAGGGCTTGAGGATTTCTGTCCATCTAATGAATTTCCCTGTGAGCTCTTTTTCCAAAACAGCAACAGTTTATTTCTCTTTATTTCTTGCCAATAAGAACTGGGCTGCAGGAAAGTTACTTGTAGGACTTTGAAGTATTGAGTCATTCATTTATTCACAGAAATAATTAACGGGTGTAGTTTTACATTAACTGTTTTTCTGTTGCACTAGATAGCAATTTAATCTAGGTTTTAAATCATCTGCAATCATTAACAAAAAAAAAAAAAAAAAGCGCCAGCCAACCAAAAATAAAATAGTCTTTTCTTCTTCACATTGAAAGCTAATTTCTCTTTTGTGTTAGATGACTAAGTACCCACCACCAGAAATAAAAGGGAGTACAAAAGAGTTAAGCATAATAAAACAGAATATATAGTTAAATATGGAAAGGACCAAAAAAACCCAAACAAAAACCAAACATCAAACAAATAAACCCCCTTCACTGGAGAGGTTACAACTGAGGTGTCAGGAGACTTCTGCAGTACCAGCCTGGTGCAGAGGTATTTCAAAGAATCCAAAAACCTCTGTAATGTTCCTTTTAGCTTTACCTTGATATAGGGAAAGGCAACATACAGGAAATTCAGTCATCTTTCTGTGCACAGCAGGAGGTTATTTCCCAGGGTCGGTCTTACAGTGGGTCAGCCCTGCTGGATGATCCTTTACTTCCCCCTCCAATGGGGGCTGGGTGAAGGTGGTGAGACCCTCTCTGGGAGGTGCTGCCCTGCTCCAGGGCCCTTTAAAACAAATATTCCAGAGCCTGCAGGCTCCCGAAGAACATTTTGGAAACAAAGTTTTAATTTCACTGGTTCACCTCTTAAGCTTTATGGTGTTCAAGTTTTAAAAAGCTTTGATGGGTGTTATGCAAATTGCATAATGATTAAAAGATGGTTTCCTTTTTCAGGGTGTATTGTAAAGTAGGCCCACTAATGGAGAATTTTGTCCTTAAATTGTGACATTATCGGGGTATGGCAGACAGATTGAGCTTTGTTTTTTTAACTACACTCTTATTGATGATTTTCTTTTGGTTTTCTTTTATTTTCCCTGGGGTGGGTGGGGGGGGGTTGGCAGTGTTTATTGGGGGGTTGGCTGTTGGTTGATTGGGGATGTTAGGGGGACTTTTTTTGGTGTTGGTTGGTTGGTTTGGGTTTGTTTTGAAGGTAGTGGGGTTTGATTGATTTCAGAATGCAATTTATAAAAAAATGTTTTCCATAGCAGGTGCATAGACTTGCTCATGCAGAGTTTAATGCCCAGGTCTCACTCAATTTCAGCTAGACTGCACATGAATTAGCTTTTATACTGACATTAGAAAAAGTCCCACACTGGTTTATAAAAATATTTCCTCCTCAGTAATGAGTGCAAGAGAAACTTACTGCTTGAGAGTTTTAGATCAACTCTGTCTCTAATTGTCATTACTCTCAGTGATGCTTTGAAACTCAGCTCCAAGTTTATCACATAACATTTGGTATCAGCTGTAAAATTCTCCAATGTTTGATTGAATGGCAAATGTTATTATCCTCCCAAAAGTTTTTAATTAAGATGTTTGGAGGCCAAACAGCTGTGCATGGAAATGCTTACTTCAGCTGAAAAAAACAAACTTTGGAACCCATAGTTTCAAATACTTAATTTATATGCCTTATCTTCTGCTTATTATAGAAATCCAAATTAATGGAACTGTTGGAAATTGCAGACACACTTATCCTGGTACAAACTGGGGAGCTGGGAATGAAAATGAGCAGAGGATTCATCTCTTTGTATTTGCAGAACATCTGATTGCTACACCTTGGCACAAGCGAGTCCCTACCAGAGAGGATTGAGCCTGGGGGGGAAAAGGCTGAAAAAAGAGGAAGATTTGAAGTAGTGAATGACTCTGAATGTTTCTCTAAATTAATAGAAAATTCCTAGAAAATCAGTCTTGTATCCATAATATCCACATATATGACATCTAGTGATCTCTTATGCTAAAACTTTTGGAATGTGGATAATTTTTTTGTTAGGGTTCTGTCTGTCCCTCACTCAGTTTTTATTTATGACTGAAGTTGATGAGGGTATGGGTACTGAGCTGTAGGAACTTATTTTTTTGTGGAGGGTCAGGGAGGGAGGTTGTTTCTGTGGTTTATTCTGGTGTTTGTGGGGTTTTTTAAATCTCAGTCAGCAAATTCTACTGTCTTCCTCAAAAATACACTGTACAAAGTGAATGCTATGGAACAGTATTTTGTTTAGAATTCAGGTTTTCTGGGGAGTTTATAGTGGGGTTTTTTATATGAAAATTCCCTAGTATGTGATTCTTGCAGCATAAACATATAAATGGGAGTATAAAAATTTTTCAAAGCAAAACAACCTTCTGCCTGCACTATGAACCACAGCAGATTGGGGGACTCCTAGAAAACCCAGCAATTGTTGGATTAAATTACTTTAATTTTTTCTACTTTATGGATTGAATGGGTTTGAAAATTCAGAGTAACCTTGAGGACTGAACAGAGAAATTCAGTATTGTGAGCCCACCAAAGGAGACTGAGGTGCCCAAGAGCCAGAGACTGAAGTGCCTTTTAGCAAAAGTCTTGTTGTAAGGGCAGATCCTTGTTGTAGATCCTGCTAGGATGTGACAGTGAAAGTAGACACTGAAATAGTCATGAACACCCCTCTCCCTGTGCTTTCATCCTCTCTGTGCCTGTCTCACCTCTTTCCAGAAACAAATTACCAGAATATACATGAAGAACTGTGTGTGCTACCTCTGTAAATTAAAAAAAAATAATAGCTGGACCATTTTAACAGCCTCTTTCAGGCACATCTCGTCTGTCATAGGATTCTAATTCAGAGGCACAGTAGGTTTCCAGCCATTAGCAGATGTTGTAGGTTACATTCCATTCACTACCCTTGGAAAAAAAACCCAGCATGTAATCTAACAAAGGAGCATTGTGCCTCTTGAGAAGAGGCTTGCCATGCTATAGAACTCCTGCTTTAAAATGTTTTCCAAAAAAGAAGAGATGTGAGAATTCGTGTACTGGAAGGGCAAGAAAGTAAAAGTTCACACCATGCTCACTTTCCAATATGCAAGAGCAGCTTCCCAAAGTAAAAGAAAAATTAAATCAGGGCAGAACTCCAGTGTCAATAAAATACAATCTTTTTTGTGCCAGTGTCTTTCAACTGAATTTCAGGGTATGCTTGCTTTTCTTCCCTGCTGTGCTCTCCTGCAACTCACACAGCATTGGCTCTTATCTTGGAGATAGAATAGAAATCAAATTCATGGGGGTATTTTCTCCTCATCTTTCTCTCTCCTGTCTCCTGTAGTGCTGATGTGATCCCTTGAAGATGGAGGAGAGGATTTCCCCTTCAGTTCCCTTGAATTCAGACAGTAATGATGACATTTACCACTGTGTTCAAAAACCAGCTAAACGGTGATATCCAGGAGTCTGAAGGCACACTGTCAGCCAAGAGAAGTGTCAGTCTTGCTCTTGTGCAGGGTGTAGCTGAGGGCAGCAGTGACCAGGGAGGGGACTGCACTGTGGCAAGAGAACATCTTTGTTTGACAGCCCTCCCCAAGTGTGAGCAAGCCCCAAGCCTCAGCAAAGCTCCCCTCACTCATAGCAGAGGGCTGAGGGTACTGTTGTTTAGCACTGAGAAAAAAAGGCTCAGGGGAGACCTTATTCCTCTCTACAACCACCTGAAAGGTTGAGGTAAAGTGGGGCTCTGTCTTTTCTCTCAGGCAAGAGCAAGAGACAGAGCAAGAGGAAATGGCCTCAAGTTGTACCAGGGGAGGTTCAGCTTAAATATTAGGAAAAATTTCTTCACTGACAGAATGGTAAGAATTGGAATGGACTACCCAGGGAAGTGGAGTCAACAACCCTGGAAGTGTTCAAAAAACCCAAGTGGCACTTGACAATATGCTTTAGTGGGCATGGTGGCATTTGGTTGAAGGTTGATGATCTTGGAGGTGTTTTCCAACCTCAATGATTCTGTTTTTTCTATAGCTACTTTTAGCAGGAGCTGCCAGGTCCCCCTGCACCATTGCACTGATTTCAGGCACACAGAGGTGAGGTGAGAATAAAACCCTGCTCGATGGAGGATCCATAGCTCTGGGAAGCTGTTGGGAATTGCTGCAGGGCGTGCTGTGCTACTGGGAATCCCAGAGGAGCCTCGCTGAGGTATCAGAACCCATTATATGCAAGCTGTATTTCCAAACACTTGCAGCAGAAATCTCAATGTGGCAATAACTGGGAATTATGACCCTCAGGGTGGGAAGCAAAATGTTCTGTTGTTATGGGAGGAGGTAATGGATGTGGTCTCAGCTGCTGTGCTCCGTGATGCAGCTCTCCTGTGCCTGGATCACTGCAGTGCAGAGCTGCAGGGAGCCCTTCATGCTGACAGTGCTGTCACTGAAAGGGACAAAGGGTTCTGGCCCTTGCTTCCCTTGGTAGCCCAGGCACGGTGTTTGTGGAGCACCTGGCAGAGAGCTGGGGGCCTCCTGATGTTCATTCTCCATCCCTGCCCTGTCATGTGCTCTAGTTAGAGTTTTGCAGATTTAACAGTCTGGGTCTTGGTTTTAGCATTTCACAGCGGTGTGGAGAATGATTGTGTAGAGTCCCATGATCAGCTTTGGTAGTGCTATAGTTACCACACAATATCCAGCTAAGGATTATGCAATAAGGCACTTAACAGAACAGATTGAATGATCAGATCTCCAGGTTTCTAAAGGCTCATTGATCAGCCAAGATAACACAGCTAAAGTACCTGAAATTAAAAATCAGCCTCGCATTTTCCTACACTAGCAAAAGTTAAAGTGCAAATCAAAAATACACTTATAAAAATGTAGGGTTTTCAAACCCAGAGAAAGCCATGCCAATAAGAATCATTCTCATTTTGATTGTCTGGCAGGCTGAATAGGAACTGCAAACTATTCTTTTCTGAAAGAAGTGGGACAGAAATATTGGAATAGACTTTTCATTGTCCTCAAGCACTGATTTACTCTTCCAACAGAAGATAAAGGCTGCTCATTTGTCCAAGGTGGTTATTTGAATTAAAAAAAAAAAAAAAGAGAACTGGAAAATTAGCCAAAATACCATAATTTGCAATGAACATGACAGTATAGTGTCCAGTAAGCAGATCAGTGCATAAAAATTTGAGCACAGATAGCAGGTTAGATAATATGTGTAGTATTCAGCTTTCTTTCCCATTTTTAAATTTGAAACCGATGTATGAAGACGAAAATCATATGAGACCAAAAAGTCTTTTTTTCTCCCTTTTTTAATGAAAATTGATTTGCAATATCCAAAATCAGCTGCACATATTAGATATGAATGATTTCCATTTTCCTACAGGATTAATGTGGGTTTTTATGAATATTTCTTTTATGAGATTATTAAGAAACAAAGACTTATTTTTGAGTGAGTAAAAACTTCTGCTAAACATAGGAAATATCTTTCCTGTTCTCTTTCATCTACAAGAAAGCTTACTATGGCAGTGGCCCAATTTAAATAATAAGACATTTTGAGGTGTATTTGGGATCATATAAAGTTTAAAATTAGAGCTTAGACAGTTTCCAAGTTTTTTTTTTAATATACATTTCTAAGAAGAAATCTCAAATATAGAATATCTTAAGAGCTAATTTTATACAGTGGTCTTTGTTATCTAGTTAGGCTTCTGTCCCCAGTAAGAGGAAGTGGGGAAATATCCTCTATATTACAGGAATGTGTCCCTTCTAGTTATAGTTTCAGCCTCACCTCAAGTCATGCATTGCTTCCTGTTAGGTTTATGCATTGATAGCCCTGCCCTCTGTAGTTTTTTCTGCAGTGCTCTTAGAAAGAAATAAAGAATCCTCATAATGTGGGAGAAATTTGAACTGGTGACAGACAGGAGGTAATGAGGGCAGGGGGGTGAGTGCTGGGGGCCCTGTGCTCTCCCCAGATCCTCAGGGCAGGGGTGGATGCTGGGCACAGCCAGGAGGTCCCTTCTGAGTGAGCCCATTTCATTTGTGTCTTTGTGGAAGGGCTCACACATGCCCTTGCAGCATCTTCGTGCTTCAGTACCAGCATCTGGATCTCTCTGGGTATGACACAGGGGATACTTGCTGATTCTGTGGCATTGCTCCTGTTAAAGCTCTTGCAATAAGAGGTCTAAAGGAAATTGGCATGGAAGCAGCAGGAACTGAGATTTACCTTAGCCTGCCCAACCTATAATAATCATCATCCTGAGTCTGTTAAACAGTGTTCTGCACAATTCTACCTAAAAATCAATAGTGTCTATTCCTGATAATGTCCGCTTTTATTAGAAACTGTGAAGACTGACATGCAACATGCTTGATTTGCTGAATAGCATTTTACTGATTTATTGCAAGATACAGCACATTCAGAGGGTATGCCTCTATTATTAGTTGCAATAAGAGGTGTATTCTTGATGCAGTTAGTATAAGGATGACCATTTCTTACTGTTGTGAGTACTTGCCCTCAGAATGTAATTGCTGCTCTTCCTCCTTGGTGTGACATTTCTCTTGATGGGCAGAATGCTGCTGTGGATACCAAAATAGCTCATAGCCAGACAAGACCCTCCAGGTTTAATAATGAAAACACACTTTGAAAGCTGAAGCACTGGGACAAGTGCTGCCAGGTGCAAGTGCTTCCATGCTCATGTATTCTCAAGGTTAAACAAACCCATATTCCATTCTTCAGACCCCTGATCATCTTGGCTGTGCTGCACTCATTGCATTGTGTCATTCAGCTCTGGACAAAACATTCCAGCTGAAGTCTCAAAAGTGCCAGTCAGGAGGCAATAACCCTCAATGTATCAGCTACTACCCCCATTTCTCCACCATCTGCAAACTGGGTGTTCCCTTGCTCACCATCCAGGTTGTGAATAAAACACTTGAGGAATATTGGGCCAGGTACTGAGAGGTCCCGTCACCAACTGGCCGCCAGCCGGACTTTGGTTTTTCACTGTCACTTTTCATGTTTCTCTTCTTGTTATTAGAAATGCCTTTGAGGAAGGCTTGCTGCATAATTTTCCCACAGATTGATGTTTCATATAACTTCCTTCTTTTTCTCAATAATGGGTTATATGTCTTCCTCCGGACATAGGGAAGTCCCTGAGCACCACAGCCTATGAAAGTCTGCTTCCTTGGGACCTTCAGCTGCACCCCATCTGTTTGCATGGATTTGTAAATTGTTCAGTCCTGCCAATAGCCTTCTTCATTATAGAAACAAAGGATTTACAACATGATGGAAATGCAGTGATCCAAAACATTGTTAAAGCTTCTGATGGTGCAAATGGGATTTTTTTTAAAATCACTTGTGTTGCATCAGCTTGTGCTTCGACAGATGGTTAAGCATCCCATAAGACTAAAATAGAATATTGGGAATATGTCTTTATCAATACCAAAGTCTAGTAAACAACCTTCTGTTCCCCATATCCTCTGGAAAATGTCAGGCTTAGTTTACTGATATCTTATAATGCTGTTGCTGATAGAAATGTGTGAATGACTGCTCCTGTTAATGGATAAGATAAATAAGAATTACTGTGGCTAACTGACAGACATGAGAAAACTAGCTCTGCTGAATCCTTGATCAATGCTTTTTCATAGGAAATATTTTCTGCTCATTTTGAATGGAAGTTTGGCTGGCCCAGGGAGCTGGTAATGTTATTCCACATCTTTTCCTTAAATCACTACTTACAGGCCACCCTGGCAAAGCAGTAACTGCAAGGTTTTGCTCTCTAAAGGCTGATGGATGGCCTGTGTGAAATAAGTTTGTTCTCTCAGTATAGTTACCAGTGCAAGAGATGCACGTCATAAAAACCAGCACCACAGTGTATTGTCTCTGTGGAAATTTGACAAGAAAGTGAGGACTGATAGAGCTTGGAAATGAAACTACTTTCTGCTCTTCTGTCAAAGCATGAAATGGTGAAAAGGCATCAGTGGCACCTCAGTGATCATCTTTGTATTTAAAACAGGATAACCACTAGGATGGTTTTTTTCCTATTTCTTCTGTTCTTTAAAACTGTGTTAGTGATGATAAATTCATCCACATTTCAATATCAAAGGGAGAAGATTGTACCAGATGAAAAGGAAGTTAATGAACAAATGTCTCTATTCATTGCATGTTCTATTTTTAGAGCTGAGTAGAATGGGTGGTTGGGGGGTATTTGTTTGTTTCAGGGGATTTTTTTTTTCCTTTATTCTTATTGTCATCAGTAGACAGAAAATTAGATAAAGACAAGAGATGCATTATCCCTGTAACACTGCCCAACGTCCACCCTCTGCTCCAAATGGCTGCACCACTGCACAGACTCCCAGCCCTTCCATGGCTCCTGCAGCTGCTTTCAGATGGAAATGCCTGCATTCAAGTCCATTGTAGAGCACTGATGGCAGGTCCATGTTGCATTGCTGTTGAAAGAGAATGTGATTCATTGCTGTGCCTTCAGATATCACAAATGTGCTGTTGTGTAAAGGCAGTCCTGGGCTCTCCCTCTGCTGCAAGCCCTGGTGCACCATATGCTGAAGGATACTGCATTTTCAGTTAATAATGAGATACAGCATAATAAGGTCAAAGCAGTGATGATCAAACTGAACATATGCTGTGGCATATTCCTACTGAATGAAGACCTCCAACTATTGATGTTCTTGTTACCAAGGAAGAAATACTTTTTTTTCCAGGATATATTCTTGATATACTGTAAGAATATCTGACATACAGGCTCCAGAAAGTGGGTAAAAAATTATCTGTAAATGCCTTCAGTATTAGTTTTTCATCAATATTCAGTATTGTATTTTCATCAATAAACTGGAAAAGAGGTAGAACAGCAGCCTCATGGAGTTCAATGACCTGTTGAGAGAGTCTTATAGATATGTCTGTGAAACAATGCAACTTAATGGAAGAATGGGTAACATAAAAAGAAATCCAGGAGAGGAAAAAAAAAAGAGAGAAGTATGCCAAAAACGTACTGGTGAAGAGACCAGATTTCCCCCCTCTTTTAAATAGGACAGAATACAACATTGCCTCTTTGACCAGTGTCATCCCATGTATTAAGGGGTAAATGCAAGAAGCAAAGTGGAAATTTTACCCAACAGCATAATATCAGCTGTATTTAGTTGTTTGAGGGCCCACCATATTAGAATATTTTGATTTAGCAAAGCCCTGCTATTAAAAATTACCATGAATATTGCAAAGCAGTTTGGCTCCATCAGTGTGATGTGATAGGGACACAGTGTGGAGAGAACCCCTCTTCACAGAACACTTTCCTCAGGCAAGACTTCCCTGATTGCTGCATGTGTTCAGTCAGGTGTCCTTTCACCAGCTGTTTCTAATTTTATTCATGCTAGTGCATTAAACACAAAGCTTTCCCTGTAACCTCTTCAGTCAGAGCACAGACTATCACAGAGGGCTACAAAAAAGCAAGCAAAGATAAAAACCTCATACAAATTCAATGTTGACTTATAGCTAAATTAATTACATTTCTTATGGAAGCAAAACTTGCTCCTCGGCTGGGGTTCTCTAATTAAAGCGTTGAAGGACAGGGCAGTTACAGAGATTTGACTTAAAAATAAATAGGAGTTGCTTCTAAATTACTAGACTTCTTTTTTATTACTGGCTAATTTTAAAATGGTTGTGGGAAAGTGCATGACTAAGATAAGCAATGAAAAAATATTTCTACAAGTCTGTTAGATGCATAGAACATTCACTTTTAAATGTATTTTATTTTCACCAGAGGTGATATTTATGCATGTCAGTTGACACTAATTTTTTTTACATACTTATTTCTTTAAGTCAGAGTCAACATTCGCAATCAGGTTCCTTTTAATTATCCAAGAAGTCTGTCTGTAAACACATTGCTTTAAATCTGAGGTAATTAGATGCCGGTAGGCAGGTGTGAAAGATAAATTTAACTGCAAGTGTTTGAAGTCCAGCACACAGCCTGGAACTGGTTCTTCTCACACGTGCTCACTTTGCATTCTCCCGAAATACCAAGTGACATTTCCCTGTTTGTAATCCCAGACACCTTTGGGTAAGAAGTGCCTGTTGGGCAGAGCTGCTTCCTCACACTGTTCTTTGCTCAAACACAACGTTGTGAATTGTCATGTTTGGTTCTGCTACATTGCTTTGTGTCAGGAGAGCAGGCTCTGGAGCAGCAGGGCTGGTGGATGATGAACAGCTCTGCTGTCCTTCGAGTGCCATTAGCACCTCCATGTGTGCTGAGTAATTAGCAGGGAAAGTACCTGCACGACGGTGGTTCCCATAGAGGGGTTTTCTTTGATTTCCTCACTATGTTTCTGTCCTGTATCTCACAGTCTGGGATTTAAGAGATACTTCCCATTCTGTCTGGATGTGCTGCCTTAGACATTGCCTTATTCAAGCATATTTTAGAACAGTGCATAAAGCAGTGCAACCAAAAGCATGAATGTGTGCATGGACAAGTGATTGCATTGGAAAATTAATATTCATTAGCTTGAGCCACAGCTGTATCACTGTTTTCATCTCTTGCCAATTCCAAAATAAAACATCAAGAGGGAAAATATATGTTTCTGCCATTTTTAAAGGCCCAGATGCTTAAAAACTGCATTAAGACATGAGTCTGCATCATACTCAACATATATCCACGGATCTTCTCACATTCACCCAGGGCTGGGGGGAATTCTTGCACATGCCTATTTATATTGTTAAAAACAAGATGTTTCTAGGAACTTTCCTAATGTTTGCTACTCTTGATTTTTCCCATGGCAGTGGGGACAAGCAACTTCTGCCTCATCTCTGTTGAATCTTGTTGCATCATGAATATCAGTCATTTTAGATAATATGTCCTAAAAGCATTAGCTGGTTGTTTCATTTTTAAATTCTGCCACATGTGTTTGAATGCAGCAGATGGTTAAAACCATGGCACACACTATGCAACAAGAACCTAATTGCATGTCTGTTTCCATTTCAATGCTTTGATTGATGTAATTTCATCAGGTTAATGGGGCAGCACAATACCCTTGTCTCTGCTTGATGTAAATAGTAATGTTACAGGAAGATTTCCTAACTTTTCTGAAGCCATAGGTAGAGCAAGAGCTAAAGTGATGGTGTCTTTCATATTGAACTATCTACTGTTTTTTTCTGCAAATATAAGTAGAAGTTTACTGCTTCCTCCTCTCTGTGAGGATCATCTCCAAAGCCAGCAGATGCTGATGGTCTTTGTTGATGCACTTTCCATGCAATTAGGGCAGAAGCAGGAGGACTTGCTGATTCAGCTTTCATGGCTCATCTCAAGGCACCATTCAGAGATCAATGCCCTTGAGACACCTCGTGCTCCCATTTGTATTGATCAGTTGGCTCCATGAAGGTAAGACTGAACTTTGTAATTTTTTTCATATATGTTTGCCTTTCAAAAACTGGAAAGAAAGAAGAAAGTATTAATGGCCAAGGTGCAGGTGCTTTCATGCTCATGTATTCTTAAGGTTAAATAAACCTTAAAAATATTAAAAAATCTAAGATTCAAGGCACTTATGTATAAAATAGAAAGAAAAGGGCTACAAAACTATAAATTCAATTTGAAACGATATTTAGCTACTCCTATATATTTTAATGAAGAGTAGCAATGAGCTTTAGACAGCTTTAGTCACAGCTGAGACTAAAATGTTAATGATGCACTGAAGGTGGACAGTACTCATCTTTTCAATGTTACCCTCATATGTGGATCTGAAACCAGATGTGGGAGCTGCTGACTCCTCTAATCCTATTGAGGACAGTCCTTTGTGAGTTCAATCATATTCCTTCCCAAACATGTCTGAGCTACCACCACTTGCAGTACAGAACAGGAGGTACCTGAAATAAATTTTGATTTTACTTAATGTCCTTAGGTATAAATTCTGCCATTCAGCAGCTGCTCTACAGAGGGCTGAGCTCCAACAGAGAGGGTGGGGAGAGAACTTGTGACAAAAGAAGAGTTCAAGAATCACTTCAAGGCAGCAGCTGCCACAGGTATCCAGAGGTATTTCCATGAAACAGAGCCTCTGCTATAGCAGTGCTCAAACTCTGCATTCAACACCCCTGGGAACCTTGTCCTGCCAATTCCCTCCACCAACCCAACTGAATGCTCTGTCTGACCTGCACCAGCTACTGCGTGCCTTGGATTCTTTGAAAGCATTACACTTGACAGCACCTCTGTCACATTTCCAGAACACATTGTAGTCCTTGAGGAATCCATTCAGTGCAGGTGCGTAGAGCTGCAACTGCAGGATGAGCCCTGGGAGGGGGCTGAGTCAGGAGGCTGGGAATTGCCATCCTTTGGATAACAAAGGGCGCCTGTGGCTCAGTCAGGTGAGGAACACTCAGAGACAGGAGCTGAGAACACCAGACTTTCCTGGAGTTACTACAGTGAGGAGTTCTGAGTCCCTCCTCAGAGGCACCAGCTTGAGCTGGTATTTTTTTATTTAGTTATTGCACCAGAATTAAATTGATTGAAGGATTTGGACATTTGAGAGTCTACTACAGGAAAACTGGTAAGGAAACCTGGTCTGGCTGTGAGTGTGCGGTGTGCAGGGAGCCAAGGGGGGGAATTGTCAGGTCACTGGAGCTGCTGCTGTGAAGGAGCTCTGGTCCCAGCAGTGAGAGCCTGGGCTGGTGTGAGGGTGGCTGCCAGAGTGGCTCCTGGAGGGTCACTCAGGGCAGTTCACTGATATTGCACTGTGTCCAAGAATCCAGGAAACGTGAGGAAAGGAGGTGCTTCAATCTGACTTACTTTGCCATAACTGAGACAAATTATGACCTGTTGTGCAAATTTGGAGAATGTTATTACTCACTTATATGTGTCTGAACCCAAAATTAAAGCCATTGCCTTTTTTGTACAAGTCAATCACATTAGAGTCTTGCTCAGTGGTTTCAGGCGTTGAGGGTTTTTTGTTTGTTTCCTTCTCCCACTCCTTCCCCCTTTCATTAATGAAGAATAACTTCTGTTGCTTAACACCTTGTACATTACTTTTCGAAGGAACAGCCTTGAATGTTCTGTTTTGTTTTTTTTTTATGGTGAAGAAATAGAAATAAGACTTTGGAAGCAAAGGTCAACAATGTAGAAGTAAATCCCTGCAATAGAGCGTCAGCAGCAATTTGAGACATAAGTGACCTTCAATTTAAGTTCTATTGACATCAAAGAATTCTTCTAGAGAACAAGGACAGTACATGGCCTTGTAAATATTAGTCTCAAATAAATTCACCTTTGCTGTAAGTTTTTATATACTAACACTCAGAGTAAACAAGTGCTATTGCTTTGAGGTTTACAAGATTTTAGGAAGGTGTGTTTGATAAAGCCTGCAGTGAAAAAATAATAAACTTCTTGGAATTCTTTTTCCTTTTTACTTTCTTGTTTACTTCGTGATAAATTATGAAAGAAGGATTTTATATTAATAATTGTATTTGATCTTAATATATTTACTTTATTCCAGAAAAAGTTACCAAACCGGTGACTCTCTTTGTTCTATGTACATGTTTAAAATAATTCCATGTGAATAGTTGCCTGCTTATATGTTTAAATATAATTATGTTTTCTCTTTGCATCCTCAGTGGAAGTAATAAAATTCTTTCTTTGCTTTTTAAAATAAGGATGCAAAGTTGTTACCTTCAAATATGGGAGAGATTTTGAAGTGGGAAGCTGTGTTATTACTGAACACTGGTTTTGGGAATTTGAGGAGGTGGAGTTCTAACAGACTCTTGAACTTCTTAAACCACATGTTTCTGAAGCTGCAGTGACAGTCAGAGATGGGAGGGATACAGTTCTTCACCCATTGTAGAAAAACACAAATAGCTGGGGCAGAACTCCTGTCTGAATTCCCTGGATGCTCCTTTGCTAGGTGTGTTACTTTGTATAGGACTAAAGCACAAATACCAAATAGAGCCCACCTTGATTTTAAACTGCCCAAGAAAGAATTTACAGCTTTTACTAGAAGACATTTTCAAATTTGAAGACTCAACGCATTTGAACTTTTATACTAATCCAACTTAAATTTATTGAGATTCAACATCCAAGTCTCACTTTTGGATTTACTGTTTCCAAGTTCAGCCCACATTACATGGATCGCTTTCCCTTTTCCCAACTCTACACCATTTCCTCTAGCCAAATTAAAATGGTCACAGCCTGACCACTGATCCAAGCCAGATTTTGCAACAGTTTTGCTGTTCTTCACCACTCTGCCACCTTCAAAGATATTAGATAGCACAAAAGAGATGTGGGTCACTTCCAGAACCCCAATATATCCATCCTCAATCACTGTTGATTGCTTGCTAGGTAACTTATTCTGCTCTTTTAGTTCATTCAGTGTTAAGTGAATTTTAAATTCAATAGACACTATATACCAGCACCAAAACAAAACAATTGTGTAAGTATTCAATCTATTGGAACAACAAGCACCTGGGATAAAATTTTCTATTCTTTTTATCTCTCAGGCAGAGAATTTAGCACTTTTCTTGCTGAGCATCAATTGTTTGAGATTCAAGAGGTTAAAACAACCTTGAATAAGCGCCCAGCTTTGTTTTTTGGGAAGCTCTTAAGTGTCACCTACCCTTGAGCCACATGGATAGCTCCATACAGGATTTTGACTCTTCTGGGTACAGTACTTTCAGCTCTTTGTGTCGCTGCTCAATGGGTCACTCTGCTCCTTTGTGGTTTCCAGAGAACAAACTGAAACTAGAGAAGTTCTTGGCCCAGTTACAGCTCAGGTGTTTTCCATCCTTTGAGACTCTACTTTGCCTTTGGTTAAGGAGTCAAGTGCATCCATCACAGAGAGGAAACAGCCTCAGGTTGTGGCAGGGGAGGTTTAGGTTGCATTTTAGCATAAACATCTTCATTGAAAGAGCTATCAAACATTGAATATACTGTCCAGGCAAGTGGTTGAGTCACCATCTCTGGAGATGTTTAAAAAACAAGTGGATGCAGCATCTGGGGACATGGTTTAGCAGTGACTTGACAGTGCTCGGTTAAATTGTTGAATTTGATATTCTTAAAGGGCCTTTGCCAATAAAAAAATATTCCATTATTATTCTATTTATTCTGATTTCTAAAGGTAACTGCCTGGTCTGGAAAAATATTTGATTTGAATATGCAGAAGGAGACATTCTTTTCTGGGGTATCAGCAGAGAGTTCTGTGATTCTTAATTAATTTCAACATTTAAGTACTAGATTCTAATTTAACTGAAGTATTTTTGTCCCTAACCTTGTTTTTGAATGCAATTCATATAAACTTTGTAAAATCTTCACGAGGAACTGAAGCTAGTTCAGGGTTCACAGACAGGACAACATTTAGCAGAGTTTTCTTGCCTCAGAATTTGCTATATGAATACCAATGAGAAAAGGACAACATTTTGCTTTCTCCTTGAACTCTGACTGCTGTCTAGATGTGGATTATTTTGATACCAGAATCTTCCTCTTTTTATACATACATATGTATAGAGAGTGTATGAAAAGAATAATAAAAAAGTTGCTATGTTGTCCTGATCCATGGTCATGTCTCCTGGCACTTCATGATTCAGTAGTTGTGGAATAAATTATCTGCAATGAACTGACTTACTTGCTGAAGAATGTGACTTACTTGCTGAAGAATGTGTAGGAGGGGGGGAGAAATTAGCATATATTTTTACTTTATATAGTGCTAAGCTTGAATTTCAAATAGATGATAGTGTATTTTTTTTTTCCTAAATTGATATTCATTCTAGACAGCAATGCCATTGTTTGTAAATGATGTCACCTAACAAACCATGTGGTGCTTCATTCAGTAAAAGAGCAGTCTAGGTACCATGGACATTATTAGGATGGGCTTAAATGCTTAGCATATAGTTATTGCCAGGAGAACATAGAGATCTGAGCCTGGTGCTGATGACATGATTAGTCATGTTGTGCAGAACAGATATTTTTACAGTTAAATCACTGCCTGTTCAAGGAGTTGATTTTTTTTTTCTTTTTAATATGAGAAGCAACAACAGTAAAAGATGGTGTTTAGAATCCGTGTTGTTTTTCCCACATGAATTCATTTATCTGTCCTTCTTTATTTCTTTCCTCAGCCACTGTTTTACAGTTTAATTTGTCTCGTTCTGTTATTTGCACCCCAATGAGGCAGAGATGCAATGAAAACATGATTTATTGCTGATGATAAACATGAGCTAAGAAACGCTTTTAGGCCATCATGAAAAGGAAAACTTAGAGATAAAAAGGTTGAGGTGCCACTGCCATTATTCATGCTAGGGCAGTAGCTCAGCAGAGATGGACCTTATGCAATTTTGGGGGTTTTTAAAAGCAAAGTAAGAGATAATGCCTTTTCTGAAGAACTTCTGCTTTAATTGAAATAAGAATGGGTGAGAAAATGGGAGAGCCCCATTTCACAGATAAGGAACTGAGAACAAAGAGAAATCAGTGCTTGATTCACATCTATGTGAGCATGTGTTTGCTTTCAGACTGAGTAGCTCCATTTCAATTCCCCACTGTATTCAGTGTGATTTTTAACCAGCTGAGGATCCAGCCCAAGTTCTCCTTGTATCAGTTTGTCTAGTCCATGAAGAATAGCATCCTCCTTCAGCTGCTTTTTTGCTATGCTAATGAAATACTGTAGATTTTAAACATAGAACTGGGTTTTTAACCGTCTGCCATATGTTTTCCATAGATAACTACATGGTCTAATTGGTTTGATTCAAACTACTGACATCAATATGCAAATCTGGTTGAATAGAATGTGTTTATACTGCAGCTTCCTTCTGAACCATTGATTGAAATATGAGTGCTTAAAATAGATCTGTGGGGAATATTTAAGTAGTTTGCAATTGTACACACTCTGTCTTGCCCGTGCTGAGTCCTGTGAAACAAGTAAGGAAAAAGTCCTGGTCAACTGCTCTTCCCTAACCTAGCCCAATATGTTTTAGAGCATCTTCATGCCTGTAAGATTTGTAAAATTGAGTTAGAGCAGAAGTGGCATATTTAGAAAACTGTGTATATATGCTTATGTGAAGCTAGAGCTATATTGTGCTACCTCTGCAGAGATATTACTGGAGCATAGACCTTTCTGACACTTTTAAAGTATTAGTTACCTTTCTTTTTAATATTGCATGGTTCTGGTGTTGTAACGGATGTCTCTGTCTGGTTTCCTCTGCCTCTGTCCTTTCTCTGTGTCCTTCCCCAATCTGCTAAGGCCAGATACCAGGTGGGCCATGCCATCATGCCAATTATTTGCATTGGAAGGGCTGCCAGTACAATCTTTTACTGCTCATTTTTCATTACCACAAAACATCACATTTCTGTGCAGGAGTCAAAAAATATTTCTGCTTGCATCTCCGGATTGCTACAAAAATATGCAGGCTCAGTATGTGATCATAAGTGACTAAAAATTTCCAGTCTTACTGGAAGGTGCCTGAATTTAAACAAAATCGTTTTGTAGGGAAGCAAAAATATGCACATGCTAAGCAAAATTTGAAATACATTAACTCAATTTTTAGAAGTTTCCCTGGCAGGTTTGTGTGATTTGGTAAGAAAACAGCTGCACACTGATTTCTGACTGTTCTTTATTCAAGCAACAGCCATTATAAACAAGTAAAAGAATTTTTTGTATACAATAAAATTTAGATTTTATTTATCGCCTTTAGTATTTCACATCATATAACCGTGTTTTCTGATGGTAATTCAGTATCATTATATTACATAGATTGTTACTAGTATGAATCATGTATTGATTTCTTGACTTGGTGCTTTTTGTTAAATGAAGAAAACCATGCCTTCAAGAGGCACATTACTGCAATATAAGTATCTTTCATATCCTCACCAAATTACAAATTGACAATACACAAAGCAGAGAGTACACTTATAGCTGTTACAAAATCCTTAAAAGCTGCTGGTATTTTTAAGTACCAATTTCAAAGAATAAGCTCTTGGCAGAGAATCTCAGCTGCCCTTTCAAGAAAAGGAAAGGGACTTGAATAGTGAAAAAGACTTGCAAGACATGATTCCTAAAGGCCAGGTCACCAATTCATAGATAAAACCAGTCAAGCAAATGGCCAGCAAATAGGACTGTAGAACTCTGCTTAAATACCCTTTATAAAGGTGTCTCCTTGGAGCCTATTCAAGCACTCCTTTTCACAGAGACAGGGGGATTGATCATCTTCTTAAATTGTGAAAAATCATGTGATATCAAGTTACATATTTTCTTGCAGGTCTACAATGTTGGTTTTGTTATGCTAATAATGAAAATAGAAGGAAAATAAAAAGGCCATAGCCTCATGGAAGTCACTGAGAATGCAACCAGTCATTTCCAAGGGGACAGGATTTTATTTCTGCTAGTTTCGTTCTTTCTTCATGTTCCTGTTATTCAGATTGGGTCCCTGGTGATGAGTAGGTTCCGTGAGAAGGGGCACTGAGGTGCTGGGACTTAGTCTGAATAAACTCACCAGCACGGGGGTTCTAGAGGGCAAAAGTCTCTCTGATGCAAACAGCAAACTCATTCCTCCATCTGGCTTTCACTGCCAGCTTCAGGGTGAATTCCAGGAGCTGAGCTGCTTTCCCAGTGGGAATACTCAGCTCTCTGCATTCAACAAGACCCACATGCTCTTAACTCTTAAACTGCAGCCAGTACTGTGCAGATGGATTACTCCCTCACTTTCTCCAAATGCACCAATGGAAATCGAAAATTAGATTGAAAATTCCATGCAACTATGCAGGAAGTTATGTTAACAAGGGGTAGAAAGGAATAATGAATGGCAAATAGCTTATCACACCTTGCTGTGCTTCAGACAAGGCAAAGCTGCTTTAGAGTATTTGCTACAAAGTTTGGAACTATTTGCTTATGCAGCTGCTTCTCTGTGGGTGGATCCATTGGTGCACAGAGTCACTTAACTGGGGTCATCTTCTAAGATTACTGTTCAGAGATCACTGAAATCTGAGGGGAAATGAAAATGATTCTACAGGAAACAGCATAGCAGCATACTGAATTTTAGAAAAGTTTTATAGGCCTCCTACAAAATGCTTTTTTGGCTGAAAGACTTTATAATAAGATTAACATTTACAATTCTCCTCCAGACTTTTCCTGAATGACAATGTGCAGCTGTGGTTCAAGATGTTTACAGAAATAAGCACCATTTTCAGGGGTACAAATGTGTAGTAAAATTATTCACATAGGGAAAAGATTAGATTTAAACATACACATGTACAGAAAGTTGTATCAATACCAAATTTCTAATGAATTTTTGGCCCCCTAATGTAAAAATGAGTAGGATTTAATCTCGTGAGCATGTCTTCATTCACTTACATTTGCTCCTTTGAGTCACTGTATTGGATTTGAATGTGTTGCCTTAAACTGCAGCTTTCTCTGATGACAGCACCCTGGCTTTAAAAGGATAAAAACCCTATTGATCACTTATAGCATCAAGTAGAAAAGGGCAATATTATGAGACTTAGGATAGGAGAGTGATTTTATCACCAAAAGTAGCTGTATGAAATTTTTGTTTTAAAGTGAAATTGGGAGGAATGAATTGACCTGTGTAATAGTGGGCAAAAGGGCAAAAATCTTCGAGATATCTACTAGTTCTTTGGAGGAAAGTACATACAGCATTCTATCTGTGCTTTCAACTTTCTGATTTCAGGACACTGTAAACTGCTGATTACCACCCTACTTCTGCAATTAGATCAGTTTTCATTGGCAAATGGTAAATGTGCAGGCTTATTGGAGGATCTCAGTGTGGGTATAAGACAAAATACAAACATCTATAGGAAAAATTGGCTTCCTCATGTTACTTTCCAAACAATTACATCTTTTAGCAATGCAGCTTCCATTCTGTAGAACATCCAGCAATCTCCTTTAAAGTAAGCTTTGTTTTTATGAAGTTTGGAATCTCTCAGCAATAATTGTGCATTAATTAGTAACCTTACTGAGAAAATATACTCCAACTCATGCAATGGGAAACTCCTTTAAATCTAAAAGCGCAGCATATTTGCACATGGATTATAAATCTGAGAATGGTTTTTAGATTCAGAATTAACATTTTAAGGTTGGTTGCAAAGTAAACCATCAGATAACATCTAATATTTTTACATAACTAGCATATCAAAGCTAATATGTTTCTTCATTACTGTCTATCCCTTGCCATGAATTCCTGTGTATTAAGAATTCAATTCTGAAAAGTTAATTTGCCTTAATTTAGGCTTGTAAAAATGTCTCTGTGTATATATGTCTCTGTATAAATATGTATACCTGTGTGTGTATATATATGTAACGTTTCCTGCATTATCTCTTTGTTAATATCTATGTTCATGCTTCTGCATAAAGACCAGTGCTATGAGTTGGGTCACAAGGCTGATCAACCAGCAAAAGCAGCTAACTGTGCAAAACTGTACTCACAAATCTACATTTACAGGCTGAGTTGCTACATTTCAGTTGATTGCAACATGTCCTTATAAATATTTGTATGAAATTCTGTATATTTTCTGGATAAAAATAGTTGTCTGTGCTCTATAACTGATCCATGAGGGTCAGCAGTAAGATAGAAAGTTGGAAAAAAAAGGTTATATGAAGGACTGAAAATGAAATTGGAATAATGTTGAGTTTGGTGGGGAGACCTTGCTGGGAGGACTCTGCAGATTTCTGGAGTAGATTTTAAGGGCCTGCTTTAGGAAAACACTTGCAGTCAGTTTAGCTTCTGAGTGCATGTGTCTCTCATATACTGCACTCTGAATTACATGATTGGGAGCAAGCATCTGGGTAAAATCTCGTTATTCATCTACCCCAGCATTTCTGAACACAACATTTATTAAAAAAAGGCAAAACAAAATATATAAATTAGGGCCTTGAGAAGCAGTGTAAATAGAGATACAAAGAGACTTTTGAACACACTCAAATTCCTGGCATGACTCTGATAAGAAGCAAGCCATTAGGGACCAGAATTGTAATTTAACGAGTTTCTGTAGCGTGGCCAAGGAAAATGCTGCATAACCATCTTACAGATGCTTCAACAAAGTCCAACTCAATGAGTTAAGGCTGTTCTAATAATGAAAGGCAAGTAAATTAATGAATGTATTTTGCCTGTCTAGAACAGATGGACTCATAGCAACAGTATAATGATATTAACTGGGCCCAAAAATGGGAGATTTTGTTAAAAGTTCTTGGTATGCATTGACCAGACTGACCACTGGAAGAAGCACTGAGCCAGTAAACCAAGTCTCACACACTAAACCAAAAAAAGGAACACTAATTTATATTGTCAAGATATTTTTTCTTCTGAGGAACAAATTTTATTTAGTTTATTTCCATATAAAAGGAATATTTATTTATTTATAAATAGATATTTAATTATTTTATAGGTTAAAAAAATAAGGTTGTGGAGGAACTTAGGCCAGTGTGGCATTTCACATAAAAATGTTTTGTTAATGTCATTTGCCAAAGGTGCTGGCATACTATCAAAATTTTCCCTATCAAATAGATTGAATTACTCTGTATGCACTTGGGAGATTTTTAACCCAACGTTGACCCAAAACATTGCTGGGCGTGACCTGCATACTTTTATTAGATGTAAAATATTACCTAAAGAGTTTATTTATGATTTTTAAAAATTTTTATTGCTAAATTGCTGAGGAGAAACTGTTGATTGTCGTGTGGGACAAGCTGCACAGGATGAACAGGGACGTGGTGTCCCAGTTCCAGCTGTGCTTCCAGGAGTTATGGATCCAACAGCTGCTCCTGCCCAGCCCAGCTCAGAACAGCTGTGGGTGCCCACCCCCTGAGCCCCTTGCTCACAAATTCCCAGGAGATGGAGCTCAGTATGGTGGTGCTCTGCTGGGGGTTACAAATTTATCAACACCTGTGAACAGCCAAGGGATTCCTCAGTAAACTGGGGTATGGGAAGAACACAGGAGAAGCTCAGCAGCTCATCCCATCCATCCCTGCTCAGGGGAAATGGTATTCAGAGGGTTTGGGCTTTTTCAGTGGGAGCTTATCTAACTTCAGTACTTCAGATTACTTAAATTTTCATATTTTTTTCCAAAAGGCCTTTTTGAATTGTTCCATTCTTTTAGAGTACTGCTAAATACACAGGAAGAGGAACAGAAATTCTACTGCAGCTTTTATCAGAGGCATTATTAGAGAAAACACCTGTCTGATGGGTAAGTGCAGTGTTTACCTTTGCTATTTGATATAATAGGATTCTAAAAACAGGAGGCAGAACTGTTCCCTTGAGTAGAAAGAGGAGAAGGAAACGGATTTGGAGCTTTTTGTGACCCAAAGCCTTGGCTCCGTGGTAAACTGCGATGTGTTCACCACACACTGGTGTGGAGATGAGATTCAGCTGCAGCTCTTACAGCTGACAAACATTTAACTTTCATGGTGCTGCTTTGGAGTTTTTCCTCTCTGCATCAGAACATTACAAAGAATAGTCAGGGTGCCACATACCTACATCTAGAAACAGAGTATCATTTTAAAACCAAACTTGATCTGAACATGAAATTATGAAATTTAATTAAGCCAGTTGTAAATGTAACTGGCTTCTGAGCATTTAATTAGAGAGATCAGACGTTCATTACCAGACCACTGATAACGAAAGTTGAAAACAATTCCGCCTTTTAGTCACACTTTCAGACAAGATGCCTCTCCAAACAATGCTTTATGCCCCTGACAAACACATTTTTATGAGCCTGATCACGTTCACCGAAAAATGAACTAGTTTGCAGGTAAAATCTCTTTATTTGCCATTTTAGGTTCAGTTTTTTAATATTTTGCTAGTAGCAATAAGAATTAATTTCTCAAGCAACTCTATCCTTATCATGATTCCTGACCTGAGAAGAATGCTGAAAAATATCGACATCAGTTAATCAGTAAACAGTAAGTGGATTCAATTTATGATTATATTCTTAGCTCCTATGAAGCTAAGAAAGGAAAAAAATGAATTCTTAGCATGAGGCTTCCCTCAGAGTTATCAATACCTCTTTATAGAATGCCATCAGATCAAAATAATTATTTAATTTAAATTTGTTTCACACTTTTTGTGAAAGCAGAAAAGAAGAAAAAAAATTCTAAGAGAACTACTAAGCCATGATACATTTTCTCCCAGATATCCAAAGCACTGCAAACTTCACAGGAAGTATTACTCACAATTTTTTTTTTCCTGGTATAATTACACTGAATAACTTTTGATCCTGTGATCCTGCACTGATTTGTCTGAGTGATTTTTCCTGTCATTTCCTTAGTTGTTTCTGAAATTTGTAATGCTGTGCTCTTCTCCCTGCCAACAATTTGTAATTTTCATTTGGGAAGGGAATTTTTCATTTCCATAACACCAACTGTCCTGTACACTGAGTTGTGGCTTTCTAGGAACTGGAAATGACTTCACAAAATCTTTTTATGCTTTCCTGGCCCTTCTTCTAAAACTGAAGCACTGAATCTCCTACCTGATCTGACTTCAAAATTAGTGTTCTTAAGCTAAAATTTCACAAGGGTCTATAAAACTGAGATTAAATGGGAAAGGAACTAAAAACGCTTTTGTTCCACTGATGGAAGCAGAATGGGTTTTTTGTTTGTCCATTTTCATCACTGCTGCATAAACACGAATCAGGAATGAAAAAGTTTCAGGGCTGTATATAGTTTGTGTGTGTGTTAGAAAATGAAAGTTTCATAAAATTGTCTGCCAAAGTGTTCTAGGGTTCTGTTTGAGAGAAACAGGATGGGGTGGATGAGAAATGCATCTCAGTTGCATGCACAGGAAGGAAACATTGACAACCAACGCACAAAACCAAAAACCCCAAACAGCTTTTATGATAATAGTAAATTTTCAATGAATTGCAAAACCTTTCATATTAATACATGGCATTATGCAAATCAGCTTCCTCTTCTTTGAGCAAGTAACGTAGTCTGCTCTGCTGGGAAAGGCTGAAAAGGCTCCCAAGGCAATGGTAAACATTACTGGAATCATATTACGAATGATCTAGGACTCAAAATCGTGTCTTCTGTGCTCCTGTGAAGTGTTTTCTCTGACTGTGCTTCAAGCCAGAGCTGCATTAAAGATGCAACAGGGAGATGCAGCAGACTTCAATGAATTCTGTAAGGAAAGTGAATTGGGAACAAAGTTGTCACGAACAGTAATTTAATTGGTTGTCTCTAAAATTTTCAGACAGGAGATGCTTCTTCACACAACACTTCATTTTCAGATGGAAAGCATTGCCTTGGGAAGCCTTAGAAGCCAAAATTATAATTTCAAAGCAAGAGATGAGACAGATGAGTGGAGAAACTACAAACTAAGGCTGCCCAGGTACAACCCCCAGTTGCAGATGTCCCTAAAATTTAAGTTTGTCCCTGAGACATCATCTGAAATTAAGGACCACTTTACTCATGTGTCTTTTGAGTTTCCCTGAACTGACATTGTTAGACACAAAACTGAAGTAAAATTTTCATCTTCAAGAACAGTTGTGCTCTTAAGTATATATATTTCCTTGCTGCTTCTATACTGTTCATAGACTTGAAAAGTGAGCCTGCAGATGGTCAAATAGTGAAGGAATGGTTCAGTTGCAATAAAGATAAATAGGCATGTTTTAATTCCAACACTTAGCTACAGTGCTGCAACTGTAATTGAATCAGTAGTATGAAAAGAGTATTAATTGGCATTCACTTTTCCAAAATAATTTAAAGTACAGAGAACCTGGTCTGTCACCTGCCAGTCCCAGTGTGAATCTAGTTTGTAATGATAGACTATTTCCATCCCCACTCACTATGTCATTTTTTTAATTGCTGTCTTTGTTCACTCTCAGCATTTGGCTGTCACATCTTTAAGAAAAATGGTCCAACTGTTTTGCCACTTGCTCTAAGAAATAAGTTACTCTCAGCATATGGAGGCTTTCAGAAACAATATGTTTTCCGTTTTCTGTGCTTTGGATTTCTCTGCAGAAAATTGGTAAAGCTACTGTGAGATTAACTAAAAATGCTGCTGTCCATATCAGCAGAGCCTGCAAAAACTTCTGCACAGGAGCTTTCTAAGGAGGTGGATTTAATGTGCATCCTGCTTCAAGTGAACTTACTTATAGTGAAACAGCACAGAAATGAGAGCTGTACTGAAAGGCAACACTTGATAATGAAGAGATGCCACTTCCCAAACCTCTCCAGTCCCTTTGGTGGCATCCCCTCCCTCCTTCCCGTGTGAAGCTGCCCCACACTGCTTGGGGGTGTTGGCAGATGTGCTGAGGGTGCCCATGGCACCAGCAAAGACGTTAAACAGTGCCAGTCCCAATGTCATAGTCACTGCCACCAAAGCTGTATCCAAAATATTCTGGAGTTTCACAATGTAAGAGTCTGTAAAGGAATATCTTCCTGTTACTCAAAGCTCCACACTGACTTCATCCAATGCACTTTAGTACCCGTGTTAGAAATGCCAGTAAATTTTTTGTGCCTGTAAGTCTGTACTTGAACATTTTTCAAGTATGTTCCTCCTTAAGGGAAAAAATATTGAAAAGGGGAAAATAAGAACAGTTCATTTTCAGGTGTTTAGGTTATCGTTGCAATCACTTAGTAATTCAAAATATTATTTAGTAGGCATTACATAGATTTTAACTACTTTTGGTCTTTCTTGACATGTGACATTCTTCAGTGTGATGTGCTGTTTAGCTTGAAAAATTGGTAACACTATTGGTTCTCCAAGCTGATAGGTTTTCCTCATAAATGTCAGCTCTGCTCTTTCCATGTTATGTAACTTATAATCTTTTATTTTCCTTTGGTTTGGTAAAATTTTTTGTAATTTTTTGCTGTATCTTTCCATCTATACTTTTATTGATGTTCAATCACCTTGTCTGGCAATAATAATAATAGAAAATAAGTCTGTATAAGCTTCACACAGTCCAGTTTTTTGGCACCTTAAATTTGCCATTTTGCACTTCTAAGCAAATATTATTTTTATGTAGCAGGGTTTAGAAGTTTATTTTACACAGTCACTATTAATTTCATTTTCATTTCTAAAAAGCCAGAAAAAGAGTAGCCTGGAAAACAGATATAGTTCTTAGAGCATTCCTCTTGGAGAAAGTTTTATCTTAAGCAATAAATCTGACATTTCAAGGCATAGTGTGACATTTTTTCATGTAAGTATAGGAGTAAAGGCCCATGATTTGCTACCCTTCTGCTTTTCATTCGACCTTATTAATTTCAAAGGGGACATTACTTGACTATGTTTCAACCCAAAAAATGGCTAATAAGGAAGGCTGAAAATGATGATAAAATGGAGATACAGGCAAATATATTATTTTTAGAAGGTACATTTCTTCTCAATTCAGTGTTCAGTGAATACCTTCAGATATTCCTCTAGAAATTCATAGACAGAAGCTGAATCAGAGACAAAGTGGATCTCATCTGAGAGGAACTCATAAGTGTTTAAAGTAAATTAGATAAAAATAATAACCGGAGTTCATACTAAAGCCTCATATTTCTGTGTTTAAATCAGTCCATCTATGGGGAGGAACAGAATGTTCTGAGAATGGATGAGTTTCCCATGTTTTCCTGTGCTCTGGTTCTGGTACCTTTTTCTGACTTATTTATTTCCAATACATATGAAAGAAATTATCTGATCAGAGATGTTATGTAAAGGTGAAAACTTAAGAGTGTTCTTTGACTAAAGTAAGGAGTCTGTGGACATTAAATTCACCCATTGGGGGAATTTAACAAGAATGACCTGAGGAAAAATCATTGTGGCAAGAAGTTAAGTGGAAACCAGTTAGTGGCAGAAGTGAAAGGAGTTTTTCTAATAGCAGGGTGTGACAGGAAGGCTGACAGTGTTATGAAGTGCCTTGCCACCTTCAGGGTATCACTGGCTGGACAGTGCTTTCCATCAACTGCTGTAAAGAACACAATCAATCGGGGGGAAGGGAAGTGTTTTTGTGTTTGAACTGAATCACTGTATAAAATGGCTGTAGGGAACAAAGAATGTAATGACATGTCTGGGTTATAGAAGAGCATCTAGTAAAGCAAGAGTACAACAACCCTCACCCAAAAGCTTTTAAAGCACAAAACCAATCAAGTTAAAAGAATAATGTTTCAGCCTTAGTACCCTGGGCCTGCTCTCACTCTTGTTCCAGAAAAGATTTACAACTGATTTCAGCCTCCTTGCTTAGTCATTCTCATGAAATATATTGTGAGCCTTGTCTCCCCCACTATAAGTCAGAGAAAACTCTTTTAGTCAGCAGGACTTAGGTAAGAGAAAAGTTGACTACACCAGGATTTTCTAATTGAAACTTGATGTTGCTCTTCTTCCTCCATCTTTGACTGAGCAATAGTATTTGCTCCCTCTTTCTGGAAAAGATTTAAAAGGAGGGCAATGGTAACGCTGGTCTTGCTTTAACTTCAGACTTGTGAGAACTGAGAACAAAAGTGGGCAGACATTGATCAAGTTTAGCGAGGAAGAGTTCTGCAGAGTCACACATGATGGTCAGTAGGCACCCTTAGCAGGCTTCAGAAGAGGCAAAATCCAGCTGGAGTGGAAGGCAAAAGGGTGAGTATGAAAAACAATCCGTACATGGATACATGCTCAATGTCTGTTTTAATAGGAAATTTGAGAGTCAATTGTTATTTCAAAAACCAGTTCAGGTGAATGAGCTCCCTCATGGGTCTGACCAAGGGCAGAGTGGGATTCCTGCTGAGCTGTGTTAAACATATCTTTATTTTACTCTTAGATGCACTGTATTCTTAATTTCTTTGAATTTCCTTGCAGAATTGCTCTCCCATGGGAAACAGGCTCAGCCCCTGTGCTCTTTGCATTGCATTTCTTCAGCTCATAGCTGGATTTTTTCAAGCGTAGGGGATGGATGGGGGTGATGGGTGGGGTGTTTTTGGGGAAGTTAGTACTGGAAGGAACTCCCAGCTGCCAGAAATCATAAAATAGAGAAGATTTTTTCTTCAGTGTTAAATTCTATTTTGGCCATGCCTGTTCCAAAATACACATTATTTGAGTTCATAATGCCACATATATATTTTTACGTATGTAAAGGCCAGATTTGAAGACCTATTTCAGCTCTTGCCAGCAACTCTAGATGGTCTGACTGAATAAGATAATTTGATCTAAATTTGTCTGAATTCAAGCTTTATCACAGGTTTAATTTCTTTACCTTTGCTGATCAAAGCAGGATGTTTGGTCTGTGAGTTCAGTGTTGCTGATTGCTGTGTTGTAAAGTGGTTTCATACTCCTACGTTTTAGGGGGAATGGCTTTATTATAGAAGCTGTTGGAAAAGCTAAAGGAAAACAAGGAGCCATTTTAATATAAATAGGCAGAATTTTCCTTTTGAAAGAGAACTCTTGTATAAGCCATCGAGGTAATTTTCTTTACCAGTGGGATTTACAGTTAAGTATAAAACATTAGTTTATTTAAATCTGGAGACTCCTAAAATGATAGTAGATAGAAAAGAAACTATCTACCAGAGCTGCTCAGTATTTCTGTGGTAGGATTTCAAAGTTGCATGACATCCTCTATCAATCTGTCAGCATTAATAGTGATGTGTGTTTGTTTTTCCAAATATACATCTGTATATTATAAACCACAGAATTGCATAGCAAAACCAGGTAATTTAATACTCTGAACTGGTCTTCAAAATGTGGGAGTAGCTCACTGCACACATCTGGTGCTTCTTCTAGCCCCAAAGAATCTTTTAAGTGTGAAAAGTTTTCTGGAGCATTGATAAATGCCTTAGTTCAGACATTGTACCACGGTATCCCTTAAAATATAACGCTATTATATACCATGTATGTGTTTTGTAACACGTGTTACTAATGTTCCTCCTGGACTCACAAAATTATCTCTACCTTCTAAATCTGTCAATAACAGAACTGGAAATGGTAAATCACATTTGGTAATACAATTAGTAAGTTTTTAAAGGTTTGACATTTTCCATCTTCTGCTATTTAAATTGATTTTTACATAAAGCAATTAAGGACATCCTTTTTCCATTAAGGAAATTATATTTAACTTCTGTTGCAATAATGTATGTTATATATAGAAGAGAGAAGGTACTTGAGTTTCACTTTTTCTGTGCAAGGTCATTTTCATTGCTGGTGGTGGTGGTGTAATTTTTCAGAATAAATATATGAATAGGTGGTGCTCTTAGCACAAAATCAATCAAGACTTCAAATATAAATATTTCGTTTGACATAATTACTGTCATGAATGAGAAATTATTTTAATTCACTAAACAACTTTAGGCTTTTGACAGATTAATAAGCAGTATGGAAAGTGTCACCTGAAAGCTATAACATGAGCACTTTACTTTCTTGTCTGAGATTATTGCTTATTGCTGGAGTTTTCCATGACACTTCATTAGGATGGTGGCAGACGTAAATAAATGTACACAGTATGATGAAGAGCTTTTGAATGTAGGTGCATTAGACATTGAGCTGTTTGGGACAGAGCAGTGTGAGAGTAGCAAAGAGATACTCTGGGCAAAAAGATGAAAATAGCCCTGCTTGAGATGATTTTGTTTCCTCAAAAATGCTTGAGGAACTAGAATTTCTTATTTCCTCAGTACTTATCTCAGTATTTCTTTTTACAAACCAGTGTTTAGTTTGTTTGTCTGTGCACATCACTTCAAGGCAAAGCACAGACATTGATTCCATAATGATTGTGATTAATTGCAGAAGTTACTGGCAGTGTAACCTCCAACTAGGTTTTGTGCAGAAGTCCAAGGGAGATATTTTTGGTCCTACAGCTTAGTCAGAAATTTAAGTGAGAACATAATTTCTTAAGATATCTGCTCTGTGAGTTGCTTCAGGAGAACAATGATGAGGAACAGATTAAAATTATACTTTTATGAGTTTGCTAAATTTTAGATAACTCCATAGGCACTGACAGTGTCTGTAGCTGACTCTGTCTGACACATACATAGAAATATTTTTCCCTGTCTCATTCTGGATTAAAATATCCCAGAGAATTACTTAACACACATGGAAGAAAATCCTAAACAATATCATCTGGCTTTGGCATGAAGCAGGTGGGGTTGGCTAGGTGATCTCCAGGGATACATTTAAGCTTGAATTATTCCAAAATTCTGTGACATGTGATTAGCTTTAACAGAAAAATATCTCTGTTTCTGTTGCCCAATTCTTTCTCAACATGTTCTTACAGAGTATTAAGCAGATATAGTGAGCATAACTATTGTACAGCTGAAGTCAGTGTGAACATTTTATCCTTTCACTTGACCTGAAGGAAATCTCTGTGCACTGCTTTAGTGAGCATCCCAAGAGCATTAGAAACTCTGTAAAGAGGAGCATGGATAGTGGGACTGTGTTTTGATTTTTTTTTCCTGTCTTATAGGAGGTTTTTTACTTTCTTTCCTTTTTAATTTTCTGATTTGTTCTTTTTTATCTCAGATTTCACAAAATAAGAGTTTCTATCACACTGGGGTACTTATTTATTTAGAGACTTGCTCTCAATGAAATTGTGTCTTTTTTTACAGTAAAAATGGTTTGCAAGGGAGTTTCTTCTTGATGTTATTATTATATTTTACAATCTGATGCAGGGGGAGGTTTCATATCCTCAGAAGTAGCTTACAAAGTTTGTGACGTGTCATATCCTGCCTCACCAATTGCTATGGTGTACATTAAATAAGAATTTCCATAGGAAGGCATGTTCATCACTAGATGAAGCTGCATGCAGAGTTGTAGCTCTTTTTAAAGACAAGGTTATGCTGGTAGTATGTAAAAAATATTTCAGTGGTGTTCAGTTCACCAGACTTCTGTACTAGGTATGCCAATCTTCACCCCATTAAGGTACATTGCATAACTTTCCTGAGGAAAAAAATATTCTGAGCATAATTTAAAATGCTCTACAACTTCAATAGAATCCCAAATGGCTTATTCAGCATTCTTTAAATGGTTTTGTGGTTTGATAGTGCACTTAGTTATTTCTAAATATCTGTGGACAAGAGCATCCTCTTTGAAGACAGTCAGAAGGTAATATTTGATTATCTTCTTGATAATAGTGCCACTGCCTCAATAATGCTGGTAGATGCTTTTCTTTATTCCTCTTAATTGATCCATTTTTTCATCTTTCTACTCAACCACAGAGACAGATGGAAGGCTGACTTCTATTTATATGATTATTCCGCATTTGAACCTCAATTTTTTGGAGAGGGCTGGAATACCATTAGCAATCATTAGTTACAGAAATGTTATTAAGAATGTGCCTACATCTGTGTTCTTTTTATTTTATTTGAAGTAAAAAGAATGTATTGTTTAGGTCCCAGACTCCATCTCTCCTAAAAATAACATGGTGGCCTCAACTAAAAGGTAGGCATTAACTTGTTGCCATTGTGATTTTATTTTTAATGACAGGAATCATTTTAATATATGGAATTCCTTCTTTCCTTTAAAGATAAAAAAAGTTTAGATGTTGCTTATTTATAGGTGGTTTCTATGTTAGACTTTAAACTTCAAAGTGTTTCATAGAAGTACATATTTCAGTTTGGTGAATTCAGTGAAGTGAAACTGGGCTTTCCAGTACCTTGTGTCTGTGAGTACCTTTATGTATAATTAATTATGAAAATATCTTTGTGAACTAGATGAGTCATTCAGATTCAGTATTGGAAATGTTTTTTACAGGCTGTGCTTGAATTTTCACACTTGCCCACCTTAGGTGGTCAAGAAGACAAGAAACAATTAAATTTCATATTGGAGAAAAAGGAGATGAAACTGGAAAAAGGAAAGCAGATTTCTCTTTAACCACACAGTATGCTATCAGTGTTGAACTCTGGGATTTGAAGCCATTAAGGGCAAAAAAATAAAGGCAAAAATGTAAATGAGAAATGGGAGTATTCAGACTAAATCTAGCATGAAGAAAAGTATGGAAAGATTGATAAATGTAGAGCCGTCAACCTTTAGAGACTTTTGAAAATGGATAAATGGAGGATGATGATTGTTTCAGGTCTGGATGTTTCCTTTATTTTCTCTAGGTTTGGGTGCTGATGGAGAGGATGAAGCAGGAAGGCCTTGCTTCAGCCAAGTGTGACAGTATTTCGGTTCCCAGCCAAAATCTTAGGCAAATAAATAGGTGGCCTGGTTTCACAGGAATGAAATAACCACAGTAAAGATTGAGGATAAGCACTGACAAGGATGTAATGTTCTTACTCAGGGCAGAACCTGAGCTTGCATTTGCCCTGAAACATCTAAATAGGGCTCTTTGGCTCTTTGCATCCTTCCAGGCTTGCAAATGATCAAGTGCCTCACAGAACGGCTCTGAAATACCTCAGCAGAATTGTTGTTGAACATGTGAAATTAAGTAGATAATTCAGCCAGGTAGGTTTGTTTATTTTTTCACTGCTGCAGTCATATCAGAGTTTAAACCTGTCTTCCTTCTTTTTTCCATACTAAATCAGTAGATTACATCCTTGCCTTGTGCATCCCCTGCTCAAGATTTGATAACTGCATTAATGAACAAATATAATGAAGGAGCAAAACACATCGGGCAGAAGTAAAAACAAGATCTTACATCTTGAAAAATGCAAAATATTTCAACTTAATGTCTCATCATCCTCCATGAAGTCTATTTTCTACTTTGAATTAACAGAGCTCCTGTTCTGACTCTACGGATGAAGAATGATAGTTATAGATGGGTTTAATTTCATTGAAAGAGAAAGAGGTGCTGACTTCCTGCATTTTATTAGCATATGGAACACTGGGGAAAACGTGTTTGTTAATTCACTTCAGCAGGGGAAACTTGAAAAATGTCATGTGTTTTGGGCTGTCTCTCTCCTACTATTACTATTTCTCTCAAGAAGCTGCTACAGATTTTTCCAGACTTGTCTGTAAAAGATAATGAAAACCAGAATTTATGTTCAATCCAATGGAATTTCAAAATATGAAAACCAAACACCTTTGGAGTTGTGTCATTTGGCTTTAATATTTTCAGTTCTCTAGAAAACTGTCCCTATTTTCCCCTCATTCTTGAAAGAGAAAGGCTGCTGGTAATTAAAATTAGTTTCATTATTAGTTTTTGTCTCCAAAATAACTAGATGAAGTCTCGTTTCCTTGGATCATTCAGTAGATGAAGATGAATATCATTGTTTTTCCATTTAATCTCCCTTTAAAAGTTTAATAATTCATTGATCTTTCAAATAAGTTTGGTTTAATGCCATCAACTTCCAATATAATGAGGTAAAATAAACAATTTGCGACTATTGGACTATCCAAACAAACAATTTTAAAGTCTGTGCAAGATGTGGAATAAAGATTTTCATCCTATTGCAAAATCAAAGTGCTAATTACAATTGCCTAGCTGGAAGAGGGGGTTTTAGCTGTGTAAAGTTGCAGAGGTATTTATTCATCTTAGTTCAGTGTCATAAAAATATGAAAACAATTAACATTCTATTTATTGAACAAGACAAGTGAAGGAAGGTGTCTACTGCATGGAGATCAGCTGAGATACTTCCCTTTCAATAGGAAAGAGACTGAAACAGGAGATTTACTAAAGAATTAAAATGCTCCTCTGTTTTCCTCATTGTTTAGTTTATAAAATTCCTTTTTTTCCACTGGAACTGGACTTCTCTAAGGCATTCTCAATTACCATGAAGAGCCTCAAGCACTTTGGATAAAGAACAAAACACAACAAAAAACGCCCCACATCCCAAGGTCAGATTTAACTTTTGACTCTGAAGACTAGAGATAGGTAAAGGCCTTTTATTTTCTGAGCTCCCATTCTAAATATGATATAAATCAACTCTTTAGTGACCCAGATGGCCTGCAACTAATCATCATTTTCATTAGCGAGTATTAGCAAATTAACAGGTTCATTAGGCCCTGCTGGTGTCAGCTGCTATAAGGACAGAAAGGTTTTTGTCTTTTTTCTTTTTAAATTGCAGGATGAAATTAACTTTTCTGTAGCCCGTGAAGTTGTCCTATAACATTTATAAAAGTGTCATACCTGACTAAATGAGCTCAAGGTCTAAATACTGTTGGGAATTGCACAGCCTGCAGTGTCTGGGTATGGGGAATTACTGAGTGAAATTGAAGTCTGCATAGATGTCAATGCTTTTTGTAAATTCCTCTGTTGGGTGCAGTGCTGAGAGTCATTGGGTTTTCCCTCCTAGATTTTAACTGTATTGAACTAATTATACCAGCATTTTTCTTCTCTTCTGTTTCTGACAAACGTAGAAATAATCCCATTCAAGACATGGGAATCCTACTTTTGACAAGAAGTAAGCTGAAGCTGTACACTGGAAAAACACTTCATCACTTTTTTGACATTTTCTTCCTTTACTCACCTCTGACAGTTTCAAAATGAAATTATTTAGTGGACACTGATAAGGTAGCCTAGTATGTCACTGATAAGAGAAGAAGGAAGATAACAGTTTCCAAGATGTATTATCAGAAATCCAGGAAGCTATTAGCATATTGAACAAAGATAAGCAGATAAATAACTTGTGGCAGCCTCACAGACTGCTGGAATGATCTTCACGTATTGATTTCGTTGAAAGAGTCATTAATCCTTGCAAAATGCATCCTAAACTGTCTCATCTTTTAAGGAAGCAAAATCCTGGCCTTGTGATCAATACCATTCCTCCTGTTGACTTCTCTGGCCCAAAATGTCAGACCAAATTCTCATGAAATGCACAGTCTGAGAAATCAGAATATCAAGGCTTGCAGGAGATTGATGGTAAAGAAGGACTTTGCAAGCAGCACCCATGGCTAGTTTATGATGATAGTCAAAATTAAACTGTGAAGTGTTTTCATAATGTATTAAATAGTATCATAGTTTAGGTAAGAATTTAATAATGTGATTCACCTTCACATACTCTTACCTAAGTTTATTCATGTAATGTTGGATGTTTGATGCTATGATTTAACATTTCTCCCACAATAAAGAAAACACTGCAGTAATTAATACCTTGTCTCATTAGTCAAGGCCTAACTCATTTGCATAAGATCTCTCTCATGTAATCCAAGAAATGTAGTCTGAGAAGTTCAAATGTACTTCCTCTTTTTTAAGGAATGAAGCTGTGGAAATTGGAGGGACATGGATTTGGCAGGTGGATGGCTCTGTGGACAGGAGTTGGCTGGGTGATCACACCCAGGGTTGTTTTCATGGCTTGATGTCCCTGTGGAGACCAGTGAGGTTCCCCAGGGGTCGTTATTGGCACTGGTGCTGTTTAACACCTTTATCTGTGACATGGACAGGGGGATCCAGGAAAGGGGATCCACCCCTGGAAGGTTTGCTGGTGGTGCCAAGCTGTGTGAGTCAGTCACACTCTGGAGGGAAGGGATGCCATCCAGAGGGACCTCAGCTGGCCACAGAGCTGGGTCTGTGTGAACCTCATGAAGGTCAGCAAGGCCAAGGGCAGGTGAGTCAGGGCAATGCCAAGCACAAACACAGGCTGGGTTTTTGGGAATTGAGAGCAGCTCTGAGGAGAAGGGCCTGGAGGTGTCGGTGGATGAGAAGCTCAGCTTGACCTGGCAATGTGCACTCACAGCGCAGAAAGCCAAATGTGCCTTTGTCTCATCCTTGAAAAGTCATGTTTTACACAGCTTTTTAAGGCATAATTCTTAAATAAAAACAACAATTCTGTTTCTTGTTTAAAATGTATAATTAATACAATCATAAGGAAATGAATCTTTAAATTCTGTCCCTAATTATATTAAAGTATTCCCAACTGTTTTCTGTGTGTAGAAGCAGCAGTTATCTAGCAACAGAAGGCCTCAAATTAATTTAAGAACTTATTTTTACGTGTGCTTGTGCATACACATACCTGTGTGAAACATTCACTGGTTTGCTTAGCCAAGGCAATCTGATTTTAGTTTCTTTTGCTTTGTGTTTTTTGTTTTATTTTCCTGAATAGTTAGATACAATTTCAGATTTTGTCAAAATCTGTTATTGAAATTTTTCCTAATTTCCTATTTTCTTCCTCTCTTACTGGAAGAACAATGATAGACAGTGGTGGTTATTCACAGATGTCTTTTTTGCTCATGGCTTATTAATTTACCTCACATCAGAGTATGGAAAAATGTAACTGTCAGTGAGCAGTAATAGGAAAAGAGTAGTCAATTAAATATTTGGAAAGCTTCCTAGTCCCATACTCCAGATAATGCTTAAGGTTAAGATTAAAGGTTTGGGCTAAAATCCTTTGTTTTTTAAAGGATTCTTTACAGATACTGTTATCCAAGGTAGGCATATATGTGTTAGAAAAATCAAAACCATCCATATGAAGCTTTAACTTTTTTGACAGTCCTTTCCTGAAATAAATGTATTCACAAGAATTCATCATCTTCAAGTTCCAAATTACAAAACTAATATTATTTCTTCTATATTTGATTTTTTAAATTATCAGGTATCCTGTTTAGGATAGTTATCTCTTTCCCAAAGAGACTTGCCTGTTGAATATTTGAGTTCTCTGGTCTTTTCTAGATGGCTAATTACCTTCATCACCTACTGGTTTGGACTAAAAAGTACACAAAGTATTTTACAGGAGCAAGTTAATCCTAATTTTCTAAGGTGTTACTCACCATAGTAGTCTCAAGGAATTCAGATATGATCATTTTTGCAAGATTGGGGTCATGGGCACAGAGAGTTGACATTGTATCAAACCTTTGAGTAACCTTTCTATCTGAAGGCAGCAGATTTCTACAATCTTTTATACAAAGGACTTGTGGGGGGGGGCAGACAGTGTATGATATATTTCCAATTTATTAAATATAGAAATTCACAAATCTGTTGACTCAGTACAGTTCAAATTTTAATGAGTGACTGTGATATCCACATTCTTGGCTGTCATCAAAGAACTGAAACGTGCTATGACTTTTTCTGCCAAATTTCTCAATGTTTTCTGCTGGGGTTTCGGGAGTCAAGAGCAGTTGCCAACCTTAGGACTTCTTTGAGTGAATTTCTGGCTGATTTATGCTCTGTTTTACATTGTAGCAGTTCATCCCTGTGAGGAACAGGCGATGTTTGATTTGATTTAATCCAAAGGAATTTGTGTATTTTGATTATAACGAAGCCACATCTTCAGTGGATGGTGGGGACATGGGGACCAGCCACGCTCATGAGAAAAGGATGCTGTGCTCGTGTGTGAGACTCAGCCTCAGCAGTTTGTACATCCCCACCAAGGGCATCCTAGACCAAACAAGGGGACTCCCTCAGAAGAGAACATCCTCCAGGAAAGTGAACTCCATGGATCACCTCTGCTGAGCCACAGGCAGCTTGTCCAGATCCATGTTTGTCCCTCCCTTCTGACTCTGTGTGCACACTCACCCGTTTGTAGAAAGGCTTGGGGTGGGAGCCAGGGCTGTAATTACCACTCTGTTCAGTGCTGTGCTGCCTGTTTTCCCAATGTACAGCAGTGGATGTGGGCCTGGTGATGTAATAAATGGGTACAAAAGGTTAAATCTTGTTCAGCATATGGAGAGAAATTTCAGATAAAAGGAGAGTTCAGCCCATTTGCCAAAAATCTGATTCATGCAAGAGAATCAGGGAGGAGGGATAGAGTAGAGAAAGGCTGCTGTTATTTTTTAACAAAAGGCACTAGAAGCACAATCAGTAGATTCTGTCTTGACTGAAATTACATCGTTTTGAGCATATAATTGTTGGGAAAAAATTGTCTGGAAACAGCTAAAGCTTGCTTTTGCTTTCCCAGAGCATCTGTAGCTGGTTGTACTTCATACTAGCAATCTCAACCATTTAAAAATCAGATAAATTCACCCTATGATTATAAATAGAATGATTAAAAAAGGAGTCAGAATACATGAGAATTTGCCTTTTCCCACCAATTAACTTTTGATGTAATTTTTTTGATCAGACTGAGGCTTTGACAGGTTGTATTATGTGGCTTCCCCGGGGGTTTCAGTAAGTTCAGTGATATTTGAGTTTAGCTCATAATTAAACCCCAGAACTTTTTATAGTCTTTACTGACTGATTTAGTTCCTTCAGTGCCAAGGATAGAAAGGCACGAGATCCCTGTCACACATCATCTCAGGCCTATTGCTTAAATTGACAGAATCAAAGACAGGGACTAAAACCAGTTTCAGGAAAATTTCCATTGAGGCTCTGAAATGGTTCTTTGTCTTACTGGATTCTTCTTTTCACATGAAGACACAAAATAGTAAACAGAAAATCTATATATTTAACCCTGATTACAGTGTGGATTTGGATATTAAACCAGAAAGGGGAGCCAGGTTGCCTTCCCAGTAAAGAAGCAAGAGCAGAACATCACTGAGAGGCAGAAAAGAAAGCTGCTGCTCCACAGCATTGCTTAGCAAGCACCATCTTACAAAAAAAAGAAACTGAGGAGTGAAATTCAACAATAAAAATGTATATCTGTCAAGTAGCATGAAAGTCAGAGACAAATATAACCATCAGGGAAAGGAGAAGGAAAGTGGGGAAGAAACAAGAGAGAGCCTTAGCAAAAGTGCAGCTGCAAATTGGAGTGACTTAAGAACATGAAAGGGGAGGTGGGGTAATTGCATCTCTCAGTGGTAGGTGCCTTGGCAATGCCATGAGTGGATTCAGCAGCTCCATAGGACTCAGCATTTGGTTGTCATTCAGGGGGAACTGCTATTAAATTCAAAGTGGGAAGAACAACAGAAAGAGACAGTTCAGAAAAGTTACTCTGGGAAGATTAAAACAGGAATTTAAGTCCTAGTCACTGTGGTGCTGGCTATGTTAGCTACCTAACAGGGCTCTTTCCATTTTCATCTGGTTTTTAAGTTTGACAGGAAGAAAATTATTTCCACTAAAGGTATAAAGGGCAATATTTTCAAAAGTGCCTATGTGTTTTCTCAGAAGCTGCTTAGACTTAGTTTCATAGAACCACAGACTGGTTTGGGTTTGTAAGGACCTTAAGGATCATCTAGATCTACTCCCCTGCAATGGGCAGGGACAGCTTCCACTAGACCAGGTTGCTCAAAGCCCCATCCAGCCTCACTTTGAACACTCCCAGGGATGGGCAATTCACAAGCTCTCCAGGCAACCTGTGCCAGAGCCTCACCAACCTCATGGTAAACAATTTTCCATGTCTCTAATCTAAACCTACCTCCTTTCAGTTTAAAGCCATTCCCCCATGTCCTATCACCCCACGCCCTTGTAAAATGTCCCTCACCAGCTCTCTTGTAGCCCCTTTAGGTACTAGAAGGCTCTAAGGTCTCCTAGGGCCTTTTCTTCTCTTTCCCAGGCTGAACAATCCCAATTCCCTCAGCTTGTCCTTATAGAGGAGGTACTCCAGTCCTCTGGTCATCCTTGTGGTCCTCCTCAGGGATCTCTCAAGGAGCTCTTTTTATTGTTGAGGGTCCCAGAGCTGGAAAAAGCAGTCTGGAGGGCCTCTCAACAGTGGAGTAAAGGGGCAGAATCACTTCCCTCGACCTCCTGGTCACAGTCCCTCTGCTTTTGAGGCAGCTCAGGATGTGCCAAAAAATATCACATGTTTTGTAGAGTGGTCCAAAGGTGCTCTCTTATGGTGGGAAGGGAGAGAAGAAAAAGAGAATAATCATCCAGAAGGATAATACTGTCACTCCTTTCATTAACCATAGAGTGTCTCTAGGCAGTTCCACAGACCAGGTACTTTAATGCCAACAGTTTCTGGTGGAAAAAGGTTCATGAAAATTATCCTCTGAGTACTTTGACAGGGGATGCAGCATTATTCATATCAGGAGATCTTACATAACAAAATGCATTTGATATTGTTTAATCTGACCAAAGTGAGGTGCTCTGAGGCAATTAGGTAGTCAAAACATCTGAGTTAAGTAGACTCCCAGTAAAATACTACACTTTTATTCATTTCTTGCAGATACTTATCATCTCAGAGAATTTTTTTCCTTAAGAAATGGAATTTTGTGTCAGAAAATCATTATGATTTTTCTCCCAGCTCGTGATCCTTAGGTGCTGGTATGATCTGTCAACTGTTTCTAGAATTACTCCATAACTCTCTTAAAATTTATGGCCACCATTCTTCCTTTGCAAACAGAATATATTGAATGCTTCTGCTATTCAGGTAAGAGCAGCATGGCCAAAAGAAAAGTGCATTATCTGTCCTATTAACAGTAAAAGATTTAATTAACTTCATGTTTCTTTTCACCTTTTAGTTATCTGTCAGTTGCTCTTTGATAATAATTAATTTTGGTTGGTTTAACACAAGTTGAATCTGCACAAAGTGAATTTGGCTGAACCTCAGCTGTATATGCCAGATGACAGGTAAATGTATTTGTCTTTATTGCAGGGTGGATTCCATGGAATCTCTTTGCTGGATGTTCAGGAATCCTTAATACTGAACAAGAGGGCGTTGACTGAATTGCTGGGCATGACAGAAAAAAGATCTTCAGAAAATGTGTAAATCAGGGACTGGAGGAAGATATGGTGATTGCCTCAAAATAATGGTAGATGTATTGTTGCAGAAGAACATAAAATGGTCTGAAACCCAAAAGAACATCTTTAAGGAAGCTAAGTGTTATCATGATCTTTGATACTAATTGCTGTTCAAATATGTAAGTTTTATGAGTCAGTTATCATGGAATGTATCTATTACACTGAGTAGACAAACCAGGTAGTGAGGAGAAGAAATTGCCATGCAATCTGTGAACCAAAAAGCTCCTGCTGTTTGGGTAGTGATAATTTATTTTACCTGTCATTGCCTATTTTGATTTGTATAGGGTGTGAGACTAGGACAGGACAGAGGAGTTAAAAATTTCATCTTGATTACATGTGACGTGATAATTTGAGGGATTAAAACTTAGGAACTTCTTAGTATCTCATTCTTCATTCTGGTGTCTTTGGGAGCAATCAGAACTGTGGTGCTTTGGGGAAGAATTGATCTGCTGAAGTTCTTCACTCAGAAGGAGAATAGAATGCAAAAAAGAGCTTCTGTGAGGACCTAGAGATCCTTTTTACTTTTCCCACTTCTGGTAAATGTTCATATTTTCAGTCTATCATTTCCCCAAAACAATATATTGGGATTTATTTTTTTCAGAAACAGGTTTTATTTTCGAAACCATTTAGTTAAAAATAAACTGCCTTTTTTCTAAATCACAATATGTGCATTCCCTCAGGCATGCTGTGCTTCATGTACACTTAGGTTCCTCTGCTTTTTACAACAAAAGATCACACATGAAAGACCTTTTCTGTTTGTCCAATGAGAGCAAAGAATTGCTATATCACATATTAATGAGGTTATGAAGAGGCATTAAATTTTTATTTATAGCTCTCATTAACTGCCATAAAAATCCAGTCAAAGTCGTTCTCTTAGTTCTGAGTTTATGCTGAAGAATTTAGAAATCATTTTCAGAGTTTCTTGGTCCAGTGATGTGCCACCTGGACTTTCATGTATAAGGGAATAAACCTAGAAATAATCTTTTTCACAGCAGACCATCTTTTTGGTGTTCAGAAACTCTATCTTCCCTTTCTTTCTCCTTGCTAGCCCAGCCAATATTCTCATTAGCTGAGATGTATTTGCTTTGTAATTGAATTTCAGTTTAATGTATTACTGGAAATTACTTTTGAAAAAAATCGTAAGGGAAGAGGCCTCGGTACCACTTTCCCAAACTGAAAAATAACTTCCCCTGCATATACACCATCCAGATTTATTAGATCTGTCTTCCTAACACAGAACACAGGCTTCTGGCTAAAAAAGAATAACTGAGAGTTAACCTCTTGGGCTGGAGAAAAGATTCAGCTTTCCCTGAATCTTCTCTTTTGAGTTTGTTTCCTTTTCCGCTTGTGGTAAAACAGCTGAAAATGAGAAAATGCAAGGGATGTGCTTCCTTCAGTTATAGGTGCACACAAGTTGATGCTAGCAGGTCATGTGGCAGTAATAAATGGCAGTAATAAATGGTGGCTGGGATGTAACTGTGTTCAGTGGATCCTGTTCCTTGTGTCTGGTACAGGTGGATGCAGAGTCCTGTTGTTCCTGGGTGCTGTCACCTTCTAGCTGGCTCTGGAATGGAGTCTGATTGCCATCCTGGAGTCATTGCAGCATCATTTGTGACAGGGGTCTAAAATCTGCAGGCGTAGTATTGATAGCAATGTCTTTTTTTTGCTTCTCATTTAATAGTAAATCTATGATTTTAGCATTTATATGTTGGTCTGAAAAGCTGGTTCTGTGTAGGCAAATTTACCTTTTTTCTTTTCTTTTTAATTGCAGCAAATCATATTCCTCTGATATCTTGTTTCCACGCCAAGTTTTTTCCAATTAAGAAAAAGAAAAAACAAGAATCCCCAGGCAACCCTGTTACTCTTATTCATAATTAAACCATCACACCTGAAACATCCAGCAGGCTGCTTGTGAGATTTCTGAAGTACAGGGAGAAGCCACATTAATATCTTTGGGCAGTGTGCCAGCACACAGAGATGTCTAAGCTAGGAAGTGAGCCAATACTTTATAGGAAGGAGAAAGGTATTTCCTGATTAAACAATAATTGAATATGAAGCTCAGGGAAAAGTGAATAATAAGACATAAAGTTGCTTTTGTCCCTCTGTAAAATGATTCTGTCATTTAGATGCGAGTTCCACTTTGTGAAAAATATGGATTTTTAATTATTTTGTTTTAATATGCAGCTTCTGCATGATATATTACTGTGTTGCATTTCAATGGGAAGGTCTGAGGGGAGCCATCGAAACTTTCATATTCTTGTTATTTGCTTTAGGGAGAGTTCTCCTAAGACACACCTGATACAATTTAGAGCACAGGCAAATAAACTCCTGTGGCATTTCATAGCTTCATAAATGTATTTCTCCAAAAAGTTGCTTCTCTTTTCTAGAGCTGTTACAGAGAGAGCTGCAGAATCTGGGAGAGTCAATCAACTGCCCTGGGGAACAACTGAAGCTGCCTCAACAACAGTAGACAGGAAGAGAACTGACTGAAGTGAGGTTTTTTTTTTCCCCTAGTAGTATTCCTTTAAATAAAAATCTATTTCCAAGTAGAATATCTCACTGGAGAAGAATATGAGTTGAACTCTTTTTTTTTTTCTTCTTCCATGTGTTGCTAAGAACCCAGAGGCTTTATAATTACCTTGTAGCTGAAAAATCAATGGGTCAGTGGATGTAACTGGCTTCTACTGGTTAGAAAATATATGTGATTTTCTCAGTACCACTGTTCTTTCAGCAAAGAAGAGAACACCTTTTTTTTTTTTTTTTTTTATGCTCTTAGAAAAAGTTTTGAGAGGGAAATAATCAACTAATAAGAAAAAAGAGAATAGAGAGGTGAGGGAGGGGGGGAAACCTCAACTCTCCTACCAGCTTGAAACTGGGAAGAACATTTGAAAGATATTTTTGGTTGTTTTGCTGAAGAAATATTTTCATTTCCTCCTTTTCTGTCTTCAGAAGAGGATTTTTTAATAGTGAAGTCATCCTCCTCCTCCTAGCAACAAATGCCTCTTGCAGGAGCTTCATCTATGGGTTTTTTTCCTTGTATTATCAGCAACTCTTTTTGTATTTCCCCTCACTTGTTTCCTACAGATAATTATAAAACATGGAAATCTTTCTGTGACCCTGCCTTATTCCTATGAAACAGGTCATCCTTGTAGCCTGAAGTAATTGGCTTTTGCAGGAAAACACCATTAACTTGGCATAACATTGTCTCTTACAGCCATACTCAGGGTCTTTAAATTGTGTTCTTGTTAACAGTTAAAATTCTAACCTCTGTTGCATGTGTCCCAGCACAACAACTCCAAGTCCTCAAAACAAATTTTATGTAAAATTAAGAAATAGAATAAAAGCATGCTTGTTTCTGAATGCATCACAGATCAGTGTAAATATTAGTGCTCCAAGAGATGCACCTGCAGCATGGGTAAGACTGGATGTAAAACCACCCTTATGCTGGAGTTTTCAGAGTGTGGAGTGTTACACACAGACCTGGGGGTGCTGGTAAGACATTGTTAGTGCAAGAGCTTATGTTTGTGATGTGAAAAATGAAGCCTGAGTTTTGGAGATTAAATTTGGACGGCTCCCAGTTGCATCGGGATACCTACCGTAATTTTTGGATTTTTCACCTGAATTCTTCCTTATGAAGAATTTTTAAGTGTTGTTTCCAACTGCAGCACCTGAAGTGCTCACCTCGGGCTGTGTGTGGAGAGGAGGCAGCTGCAGGGGTGATCTGTACCAGGCAGAATCTGGAATGCAATCTGGAGCATCACTCCCACCCAAAGAGCTGCAGAGGGAGCAGAGAATGATGAGGCCTCTGATTTAGGCAGGTCAGTGAGATGCCTGAAGCTGGAAGAATTGCAAGTAGGCTGAAGCTCTTTCTTGGATTCTTGCATTAATTACCTTTGTCAGAACAATTCAGAAAAATGCTTGATCTCTTCTTTATGATTAACGTTCTTTATGATTAATGATGCCTCCCCCAGCCCAGCACTGTGCAAATGGCTGTTACTGCCTGCAAAGCAGGGGTGTGTGCAGGGTTTAAATTCTCACAACCACTGCAACTAAGCAAATGTTGCTGTCCTATTTTATATGTGGGGAAATTGCAGTGCAGAAAAAAATTAACCAACTTGCCTACAAGGTACCCTATGGCTCAACAGATTAAACATTAATGCAGGATTTCATTGAGGATAATTCTGCTCTGGGATTTCTGTTTGTTCATTTGCTTTGTTTGGCAGAGGTTTGAAGTTTTGATGCTCTTTTTCCTCAGTTTTGCTGAAAGCATTTTTTATGTTACCTTTGATTCAGAATGCTTGAGGGTGGCTTTAAAATTCTGGTTGAATTGGAATGGGAAAATCTTCTGTATATTGGATCAGGTTATTTCAAAGCCAGAAAAGCTGCTTTAGTCAGTGAACGAGTGCTTATAGCACCTCTTCCATCATCCCCACCCGCCTGCCTGATTTAACTCATTCAGTGTCCTGAGTTATTGGGAAATCCTAGAGAAAGATGCATCTCACTTGATGTGGCACTACTTCACTGCCTCTGGCGTGTTGGCCACAAGCATTAAAACACTTTATTCTTCTTTAATCTATAATTTTAATCCAGCCATGAAAATTTAGTGGTGCGGTTGACACATTTTTCATTCAATTGTTTTAATATGCCTACATTAGGATGATATAATCAAACCAAATAATGTGCTAATTTTGGCAGTTTCTGAACCTCTTATTCGTTTTTGCAAGATATTTTATTGGCATAGTTGGATTGAACCACTGAATTTCTGAGCCAAAATTATTAATTGTTCTCAATAACATGTTCCAGGTGGGTTTGTAAGAGGAATTTTTTAGTTAGAGGATTTATTCTGTCAGATACGCATTCCTACCATTATTTTGGGTACACTTACTTGAGTAGTTGCATATTTTTCCCATTAAAATAATTTTCTTAATTTTTTGTGGAATGGAGATTTACTGCCCTGAGCCATTGTTATTTAATGGTTTTTAATTTTTAAATATTTCATAACTCTGAAAAGTTGCAATCAAATATTCTGGATTTCCTCTATTATTCTGCATCATTTATTCTGAATTGAAAGATCACAACATTGAATTGTACTAGTTTTGTCCAGTAATGAATAGCTCTTGAGATAGGTTTTTTTCTGAAACTCTCTTTATTGATTTATGTGTGCTTTTATTAAGGAAGATTTTACAGGTGTTTAAAAAACAAGCCCCAGTAAAAATTTTGTAGTATTTGAATGGGACACAATTCAATACAAATAACCAAAATAATGAAAAATAATGAATCTGAAATGAGAAACTATAGCAATTTTAATACAAATCTAGACCGGGAATCTACGTATTCTTTCTCATTTACATCACTTGCCTACATACAGAAAAAAAAAAGATGGTTCTTCACCTGCCCTCTGGGCAAAACCAGTGAACTCTACCAGGCATTTTCTCCCCCTTTTCAGTCTATTTTAATTGGGTAGTTTGGTAAAAATCTCTGTTTAGATAGAGAAACTGAAGATACTGCATCTGTGAGAGTGAATAGGAGCAAAGGGAAATATCCTAAGGACATTGCAGCTGTTTACAGGGATAAAGAATATATAGATTTTTTTCTCACGAAATTGTGGGTTTTTTTCTTAGCATTATCTTATTGCCTATTGTAATTTTACTTCTTTCTTCTGTCTGTTTTCATAAGAATCTGCCTGACTGAGGTCTTCACCTTAAGAAAAAAGAGCAGCATAACAATGGATGATATGCTCAGAGAGGTCAAATTAAAACTGAACAATTAGAGTGGAAGAGAAACATGTGTAAAGAGAAAATGCAATAGAAATGCTCCCAGAGAGCTTATTAAACTGAAGTTCTGAAAACATTTATGTGTTGATTCATCCTTGAAGGCCAAGTCATGGTCCTTTTAACAGGAATTTCTCAGTTCACTGTCAGACCAGGACTGGGACCCATCACAGCAATGATGGAGGAGAGTCATGGGCAAGTGGGAATCACCTGCAGTCTGTGCTGTTTGCTGCCTTATTCTAAGTTGATTTCACTTGTATTTTCATGCCCAGCAGATAAGAAATCTGGTAAGGGCAATGCCTTTTAGGAAAAGACTTTTCTATGGAAGGGAATTTTACAGTTCTGTAAATGGTGCTAGAAAGATTGGAGTAGAAAATTTGACCTGTATTTTTGGGATTTTAAGCACTTAATGTTGCTGTTAGGTATCTAATGGTTCTAAAATGCACTTTCAGCTGTCTGTAGGTCTTCCTACTGGCTGCTGAAAATGTGAAAACTCAGAGGAAGTCCAGTCTGATGAGAAATACCCAAAAAAGGGGAGATTTAACAAAGAAAAATTTGATTTAAAAAGTAATAGTAAAGGCACTGGTTAAAGATCAGTAATTTTTTCTGTTAATCTTGGAATTATAGAAACAATTGAAAATAAAATACCATTCCTCTATTTTATCCAATGAAAAATTATGCCCTGAAGGATGCTTAAAATTAGTTTTCCCACTCAGTTATAAAATGTCACCTCACAATGCTGCTTATATACAAATAATTAAAATAATACTCATAATTATGAGTATTAATACTGCTCATAATACTGCTTATATACAAATAATTTAAAAATATTTTTCAATATTCATATTATATGGATTCCTCTCCCGTCCATTATCCTTAGTTCATGTTATAATTAAAGTTGTGCTAAAAGATATCAGTAGTCACACTAAACACTCATGATATTTTTAGGCTGAAAGAACAAGTGTCCAAGAAGCAGCAGCTGAAGTTTCAATTAGCTGGTGAGACATTGTCTATTTAAGTAACAAACACCTGTCTTAAAAAATTCTGGTTTTACTTATGTAGGACTAATGCTCTTCCAATCCAACTTATTTGGGGGTCTGCATGCAATGTTCTCTGATCACTCAAGTAAAGAACTGTGATTCATTATCTTTTAGTATTCACCTGCTTCAGAAATTCTTCATGATATAAACAGCTTCAAGAAACACAGAGAAGCTTAAAAACATTCAAGGTGGGTTTCTTTATACTCTGAGATTTCATATCCACCATTGCAAAAAGAGCATTGTTTTATTTATTTTCCCAGAGGGAATATTTATATATCATTAGGAGTTCACAGTAGTTCTTTTCTCGGGTAGATTGTGTCTGATTTCCAAAGCAAGCTGAGTGCATCAGGGGTTTTTTTGTTTGTTGGTGGTTTGTTTTTACCTGTCGCTCTAAATACGGTGTGGTGCTCTTGTGAATAGAAACTTTTGATCTTTTGCAGCTCAGAGAATTGTCAGAAGCTCCATCTTTTTGTTTTGATCCCCCTACCCAGGGAGAGAGCAGCTGGCATAGGATGGATACAGCAGAGGATGCCCTCATGGTGGTATCAATAAAGGACCCCCAGCAGATGGGAGCTGCTCCCTGGGGAAGGGGGACAAGTACTGGGAATGGTCAGAGTGCACTGGGACTGAACTGGGAGCCCAGTAGAGAGCTCAGCCAGATGTGGCAGGCTGGTGTGAGGAACTGAGACAGAGCCAAAATCACTGAGAGGGAGGAGGAGGAGGAAGGAAAGGTAAAGTGGAGATGGGTAAAGTGGAGATGGGGAAATGTGGAACAGCAGGAGTTGTAGGAAAGATATCTGATCATGGAGGCAAAAGCAGAGGTCTAGGATTAAGAAATGGGGGCACAGATTTGTAGAAGAGAATGAGTTGGCTCAGGAGTGGGAGAGGGGGAGCAGCAACACCCCAGGACTGGGGAGCCCTGAGGGAAGCCCAGAGGGGCTGGAGAAGGTGGCAAATCAAGAAGGAGGTGGATGACAGGAAAGGAAACCAAGCATCAGAAGATGTGGAAAACATAAAGCTCAGTGATGGTATGCATGTGTGTATATATAATATAGGTACACCTCAAAAGGGTAGATTGGTCAAAGTCTAATATTTTTTAATCTTAGAAAGAAGAAATGTGAATATAATAATTTCTATCAAATGTTTCATTTTTTTTTATTGTTTGAAAAACCTGGCAAAATTATTTCCTCACCTATTCCTCTGACTTTGCACTGTGTTGAGGTGAATGAGTATTTTAATGAACTCATTTCTCTTTTAAATCATTAAATATATTCATGCTTGATAATATGCATCGGTTCTTTCTGTGGGGGAGATTATTACTAGAAATAATGTGGTGCATTAGAATTGTATTAGAATGTAGATTTAGGCCATATTTAACTTCCTCCTGAGCTCCGTGTTGTGCAGAAAGTGTACAAAATAGATGCAGTCCAAGGTAAAACCTGACAGGATGAGCTTGTGCCTGCAGGGGTCAGCAAAGAAGCTGCTCAAGTTCTGCCCCTCTCAATCTGCTCCGATTTCCTTTGCTCTGTGGAGCACAGGACGCTCAGGCAGGACCAGCACACACACTCTGAATTAATCAGTCAGCTCAGCTTTAATAATTCAGTGCAAATTACAATGAGCTGATCTGCAAATGTACTCCTGAAAGTCAATGGTAAAACCATCTTTCACTTTCGAGCTGCAAAAATCTAAATCTCACTGGAAAAAGATTGGCAATTCCTGAATCCTATGGGGTCCATAGGACTCCCTGCAGGGAGTCACACTCAAAGTGTGACCTTGTGTGTTTTAATGAGTCAGAAGCTGATGGAGACAGGATCTTTCTCCACAAAGGGATGTTCAGCAGTGTTGGGTTATCTGAGCTTCCTGTGGGATGCTCTGCATGCCCAAGGATTTAAAGATAGACCTCTAGCTCTGGGAGATAAGTAACATTAGTCATGATGGAAGAGTAATATCTTTTTTCTCAAAGGTAAAAATCTGAGGATCTTTGGTTACATTTCAAATCCATTCTCACTACTAAATGGGTTTTCCTTTAACTCCAGCCTTTCTGCAAAGGAAAAGTCTATGTCAGTAAAATTCTCTGTCGGGAAACCATTTGCTTCTGACCAACCTAAGTTCTTGTGTGTTTGAGCCAACAATAAGGATGGGGAATTGAAACCTGGCCAAGGAGAGACATGGTTTTGTTGTTCCCACTGGGCAGCAAAGGCACTGAGATTGGCCAGCTCAACTAATGACCAGCTGAAATTAAACATTTCATTTCAGGTCAGCAGAATGAAATAAAATACTTCAGAATTTTGACGTGCATTTATTATTATTTTTTAAATGCATAGATTGGATACAGCAATACCAGTTATTTTAGGTGCTATTAAAACATGTCAAATTCTTAGCTGATGTGAAAGACTTCTTTTTCTGGTCACCTGTGTATTAAATGTGAAACAATAACTCAGAAGGTAAATTATTTCTTATATTCTCAAATACAGGTAGTACTGGTATTTTGTAGAAAAATGTACACATTCTGGACTTTTTAAAATAGAGAATATCTCTGCTGAGAAATCAGAAAATTACTCTGGGGACCATTATTCCCATCTTTCTTGAAGTGCAGTTCTCAATATGAGCCACAGCCGATGCTCTGGTCTGTGAATGGAAGAAGCCCTTGTTCTGTGTCCAATAGAGAATATGCCCAATTGAGAATCCTCTTTTAACCTTTTCCTTTTTTTTCAATACCTTGAGGTTGGAGAGTTATTCCAGTTCCTAGTTTCCTTTTAGTATCACTGTTGCCTAGTGAATTGTTCCCTAGCCAGTATTTTTGCAGCTTATTCTTCCTGCCCAAGTGTTAAACTTTACAGCTGACTTTATTGAATGGCATCTTATTTTTTGTCTGGAATATTTTCTCAGTCTGTCAAAATCATTTTGAATTGTAGACCTGTCCCTCCAACATTCTTGAGACCCTTCTGTGCTTAGAGTCACTTGTGATTTTAATAGCTGCATTTTCTATGCCACCACGCACTTCGGTAACGTTTTTTGTAATTAAGGTGTAGGTCAAGGTAATTTATTGTAGTCATTAAAAAGAAAAAAATCCAAAAATATAGACAGGGGAAATCATTATTCTTTTAGCAACAACACATTCAGATAGTCAGCAACACCTATTCTAAACTGAGAAATAATCTTTCATTCAGGACCCTCAAATCCCCCTAAGATTTTCAGTTGCAGCATAGCCTGGAGCAATGGAGAACAGAGAGCTCCCAGGTTAATTTGCTGTGTTGTGCAGCATGTGCTGCATATCCAAAGGCCCAGTCTTGGTTGTCCCACAGGAATATTTGATAATAAACTCAATTTGTGACACTAATAGCAGATGAACTGTCCAAAAGAAAATGAAATTTGACTGCCTTCAATTCCAGGAATACAGAGAGGTTTGTTTACCCGAGTCACACAGTTTCTGGTCCCTCAGAATTAATCTAATAATTTAAAGCCTTTGGACCTGGACTCTGGTGTACTGAATTTTACCAAACGCTCTGAGCCTGGTGTGACTTATATTCAGCATCTTAGCCAAGGGGAATTAGAGAGGCTTAATGTATCCAAACCCAATATACAATCAGTGCCAGAGGGCATTGGTTGCTCTCTGAGGAGAGACTCACTGGCTAAAGAGGGAGACAGGACAGCTGCTAAAAAAGTGTGGCCACAGCAGGCTGGAATAAACCTCACCCCTCAAAGTCTCTTTGCACAGTCACCTCTCATAATGTATTTCTATATCCATGGATACTTAGATGATTTTCAAGCCTCAGTTCTTTTGGTAATAATGGAGAAGTGGGTTGAGAGCACAGCAAATAAATTAAATTACTTAAGTAGGAGGCAGTGAAATATGACTAAATGCATTGGGATCTTGTTGTTCCTGATGATGCATCTGAATCATTCACCTCTTCTGAGCCATTCAGTTTCCTGGTGGACACGCTCCTAGGAGAGAGGTTTAGTTGAAAACTACCTACAAGGAAGTATATGCTTGAGTAAATCTAATTTAGAAAACATTAGCAATTATTGGAAGCCTTGTTTATATTACGGTTGTTATCATTCATTGAACTTATAATGTCTTTGGACAGGGACTGGATTTGTTTTGTGGGGATTCTGGTACTGTAAATAATGTAATCAGAGTTGATAGCCTTTGTTTTTGTACCACATGCATGCAACAGCAGTGAAAGGAAAATCTTTAGTGGGAAAACAGTAAAAGAAAGTTTCCCATCCTCAAAGTAGGTCTCTAAAAATAGAAACAAACCAAATCAAAACAAACAAACAAAAAATCAAACAAAAAGTGCAGGTTAAAAGGATGTGTGAGTTTTAAGAATTGATCACTAAATATCACACATTAGATTTTAAATATCTCACAAAGTTTAAAAAAACCAATCCTGTTCAGTAGTTGCCCCTAATTTCACCACTCTTTGTGCTACCTGGGGGGTTTGTCACACTGTGTTTGGTCTGCAGGAGCAGGAAAGTCTCAAAGTTAACAAGGAGCTCGTCTCCTTCCTGCAAAACTGCACTGAGCAGGACAGCAAACTCCTGATCCCAGTGTAATCCCCAGATTTCCGTGTGAAGAATAAAGTTTCCCTCCTCCTTTCTTCAGTGGCACTTGTGTTTTCAGAGCTCTCCAGAGCCAGGTGGGGGCCTGCTCACTCTGCTCACTTCCCACCAGAAACACTTGGGCTTAGTGTTGTGCTTGGATTGACTGGATTGTGTCTCTAATATTGCAATGAAATGTAAAATGTAAGCTGAACACTTAGGAACTTGAAGGTTTTAAGGCTCAGACTACTCAACTTCTTTAATTTCAGATTTTTTTCCTGTATGAGACAATTCCATTTCTCACGGCTCCTCCTTCACACTCTTGGCATAGAATTCTGCCCTGGTACAGGTTCCCTGGAGCACTTTCAGTCCCACAGACTCCAAACTCACGAGTGCTAACAATTTGTCTCTTACAGGCCATCTAGGAATTGAAATAACATAGATGTGAGCATAAAATAAAAATTAAAAAAAGGAGAAAGATAGAAAATGGACTGTTCTTTATATTAATTAGCTGAAGAGAAATAGGCAGATAGATGAAACACTATAAACAGACTTGTATACAATTTTCAGAACGTGTTTCCTCATCATCAAAAGGTTCTTTGGACAGAATATTCCTGTCTGGGGTGTGACTGTTCTGGATTAGGGACACCCACCTATGTGTGTAGCCAAGTCTGCTCTTTTCTGCAACCATTTTCATCTTTGGTGTCATTCTCCGAAATCATATCAATCTTTCACCCTGCTTCAGCTTTAAAGGACTGGGTTCTATAGATTATTTTTTTTTATACTTCACCCCCAACCACCTCTTTTTTTTCTTTGTTTGTGGTTTCAGACAATCTGACATCTTCAAATTTCATCCATCTTCTCATAATAATGTGTTTTCAGTCAGATGGGCACTCAAGGGTTTTTCTCCTCCTCTACTGTTCCTACTCTGGTAAATAACCAACTTGACCCTGCTGACAGAGTTTTTCACATGTGCACATTGATGCATTGAAAACACAGCCAATAATTCTTGAATTTTGCACAGATATTTTCTGCAGTCACTTACTGCAAAGACCTGGGAAGCAGATGAAGGTACTGAGAACCTGTGACAGACTGGTAAAAAATAATTTAGCAATCTGCTTCTGCAAAACTGCTTTCAGGTAGGTTTTTCCAGGAAAGAATTTTCTCAGCTGATAAGGTTACTTTTTGGTTGCCAAAGCATTGTAGCAACGTTCAGGTACCAAAAAGCTTCTAAACATTTCTCTGGTTTCTAAAAGCCATCATAATTATTTATAATGCAACAAATCATTATTTTCCTTAATATTTAAATGGATGCTATTTTAAACAGTATCTGAACAACAAAGTAATTTAAATTCTCTGACGTTATTTCTCAACCATTGGTGTTCTTACTCTAAATCCAAAGCAATTTATGGATCTCAGATAATTTTTTCTGTAATGCTTTCAATTCATTGTTCAGTTTTTGAACCTGTAACATTTTCTGCTAGCTATGCACATTCATAGTCCTTTCTTTGATGATATCCATCTAACGCTGAAGTGCAATTATATTGTATTTCCTGTTTGCAAGTATAAAAAGTCTATATTGACCCTAGTGGGACAGAAACCTATTGCTGGTACAGTAACCAATAAATCTTGGAGTTGCAATATGTCTGCTTTAATCTTCACTGTAATCAATTAAGCACTGAGGTTGGAACTGGTAAGGTTTAATTCAGCTGGCTGTTTGCAGAAGTCTGTGAGCTGTCTTTTCTGAGGGATTGGTCATGATATTGGGATGCAGTAGCAGAAGAGTAAATCTATACACAAGATCTAAATTTGGGCACAAGCTATGAAATGATGATTGCACTACATAGATGGGTAATTTATTGTCAGCTTTTTGATCAAAAGTCAATTTATAAGGCTTACAATAGGTGATTTTTAGTTTTTACAGAAAACTTGTATACATGTATTACTAAAATTCCACATGACTTGTTTGTTTTATTTTGGGGTTTTTTTTTAGCAATTATTTTAAATATGAATAATGACTCATGCATTAGTCAGGCTGTTGATTTGAAGATTCTCTTCCAAATGCCATGTGGTAACACAGTTCCTGCTACTACTTCCACTTGTGTTATTCTTTTTTTTTCCCTCTAAGTCTCAGAAATTCAACTGTATGATCCCTCACTGTCTGGCACTCCCTCAGAAATGGCAGTGAGCCTGCAGACACTGTTTAGATATCAAGATACTTAATCTCAGAACTTCAGGAAAGCATTCACTTTCCCAGAGTGGTGAATGTGATATCCCTGTTGATTCAGGAAAAGCCACCCTAAGGTAGTTTGCACCACAGAGCCACAAGAGCCCAGGGTCCACAGGAGTTATCCTTCCCAAGGGCTTTGTGAAGCACTGCTGGAGGAGGCATGAGCCAAAGTGGCCCCAAACATCATGGCCAAGGTCAGCAGTGGCCAGACTGAAACCCCCCAGGCTGACTGTGCCCCTGTCTGCAGGGAGCACCCCAAGTGCCCCCCACCCACACTGAGCAGCTCCTCCTCAGTGCCTCCCTGCCTTTCCCAGCACTATCCCTGTGCTATTTTCCATCACACAGACCATGCTGTGCACTCACTGGGCTGACCTGTGTGCAGCAGTGTGGGTGGAAATCTTTCTTTCTGATGAGCTGGTCCCTCACAAGTTTCCTGTGTCTGTGGCAGGACCAGAATAATAAGAGTTCTTTCTTGTCTCTCTGCTCCATTTGATTTTTTTTTTTCTTTCCCCCTTAGCTCCAGCCTAAATGGAGCAGAGGATGTTGCTGCTGTGGGGAATAAACTTCTCTTTCCCTGTGAAATATGGAAACAGTAAAATGCTCCAGGTGTTCATTTTTCCAGCCCCCATACAAGTCAGGCATTATAAAGCCTGAGTAATAGACACCATCTCCTGTTTGTCAGAACAAGGTGGTTGGTATTCCCTTTTTCTTTTCTTCTCTCTCTCTCTCTTTTTTTTTTTTTTTTTTTTTACCCTAAGTGGCTTTTGATCTAAAAGCAAAGATCCATTTGAAATGAAAAGCTCTTGTAGCAGTATATTAGTTTTATCAAAAGTTCCACAGTGAGGAACAGTGAAAAAGACAGCAGAGTCCATCCTTCCCCAGGCAGCCAGGACCATGGGGTCAGGGCTTTTACCTGGCACAAATAGTGCAGCACAGCTTTGTGCTGTCCCTAATTTAGGGGAAAGTCTGGACCTGAAGCCTTCCTAACACTGGAAGGACACAGCCTTAGTGTCAGACACCTCAGAACATTCCTTGGTGCAGGATTTTTTCAAAGTCTTTACATGGTCCCAGTTCTAACTTCAACATTTTTTGCAAGAAGCAAAAATAATTTATTTGTTACATGCTCTAGAATTGTGTCTCATCAGGAAGAGATTCAAAAGAATGGTACTATAAACCCTACTTTTTCCCTTTTGTGCCCTTTTTTCCCCAAAAAACATCACAGAATACTCAGTTTGGACCTTTATATGGAATCTGGATAATTATTTTGATTTTAAGAGGCAATGGATCAGACTGGTGGTTAACATTGCACGTTAGCCATCATCTCTGATCCTCAAGGGTGTGCATCTCTGTATCCCAATTTCCATCAGCTACCAGTAGTTGGCTGATCTTATTTCAATGCATGATTATAAAAACACAAAAGTAGCACATTTCTTAGCTGGATTGACATATTGCTATTTATGGCTTTTTAGTCATGTATATTTATGAGCTTCTAAAATGGTGTGTCCAATTTCAGAACTTCTTTAATGTCCAAATCTCATGAATTATAAAGTGTATGTTTTAACATACATGATTATTAATGGTACAGAAGAAAAATTACAAGTAATATTAAGACTAATTTCCTGTGGGAACTGATAAATTGCCTGCGTATTTATTTCTTGTGGAAAACTCTGACTTCTTGGTTTCATAATTCCCAGGCAGAATATTTATACCCTTGACAAATAATGCAAAACATATTTGACACTTTTAAAACCCATTTACTTGCCATTTTGAGAACTTGGTCTTCATTAACAGAAAAATGCTCTTTTTTTCCCCCTCACCAAACAAGGTAACTGACCTGGTGCTTAAAAAGGAAAAAAATCTCCTTGCTATTATTAAATCCATTTTTAATATATTTTAAGACTGATTTATATGCCTCACTTTCATCCATCTTCACCCAAATACATTTTGAACTCAAGCTGTCAACAGTGTTATTTAATTAGGAGAAATAGGCAAATATTTTCCAATGCCCCCCTGTTGTCTTTGTTTAAACTTAATTGGAGCACCTGAAAATATTTGTGATATATAAGCATTTTAAATGCTGTATATTTATTAAGAAATTTCAGTGTGTGCTGGCTATTTTGTTATGCAAAAAGAGCAAAATGATGTCCTTTCTGCTTATTTAAATACCACTCAGGTGGGATTTCTCCTTGGGTCTCATAAGGGGTACACACACATCAGCTGTAGTAAATTCAGTTTGAAATTCATTCAGCCGTGAAAGACAAACCCCTTGGGAATCATGTGTTGCTAGATCTAGGACCACTTGTTTGAAAATTTCGTTGCTTATTAAAGGATGAAAGTGGGGGAAAGATGTGGGATGGGCTGAGAGAGGAGCCACAGCCCAGGAGAGAAGGGTACAGGAGCTGTGGGAAGGGATGCAGGGGCAGCAAGCAGAAAAGGGGTCTGGGAGGACATGACCTAGGGCTGGGAATGAGAGGATGGAAAATCCATCCTGGAATCCAACTGGGAATGAGAGAATTGGAAAATGGATGGAAATTTTCAGTGTCTGAAGAAAATAGGATATAATCAGGGTGAGAATTGTTAGAGACAGCATTAAAGAGGTAAAAGCCTTGGATGAGTGACAAGTGAAGAAACTGCTTTTTTTTTTTTCCCTAAAGATGTAGCTGGATGGTTAAAAAAAAGAAAAAGCTTTAAAAGTCACTGCTGCTTAATTTGCAGACTGGGGGTTAAAGTGTTTTAAGCAAGAACATTCTTGAGTACTTGTGGTAATTGTCATGGTGCAGAGACTGCTCCTGTGAGCCTCCAGCCCCATCTCAAGGTTATCAGCCAAAATACCTGAAGAACATTAATAAACCTAGTTTTTTAAAGATACTTGGGTAAGAAGAGAGTTCTGGTAAATACAGATTTGGATAAACTGCTAAGATCAATTCTCATACTGATTTCAAAAAGAAGTATATACCTATTTTTCTGTCTAAATGGAGATGTTAAGGCATTTTTACACATTATGATATATACTCATAAGATGCAGGCAATTTGACTTAAAAGTCTTCCAGATAGGAGTAAGCTGCAAGGAATTTCCTTGTCAAAACTTTGACTGGTTTTAGTATGGAAAGGAATCCAGGTAAACACAGATTAGCCATCTTTAAACTGGGCAACAAAGAGTGGTTGAGTTTACTGCTCACTGCTGCACTGACACATAAACTGTGGTCTTCTAATTAATAGCAGTGTAATGGTTGGGGATCCACATAGCAATAAAGCTGCTTATAGGATGGCTACTATAAAAAAAAAATAAAAATAAATAAACAAATCCTGGAGTGAGTTGTAAAGTTATTTAATTGTCTCTAAATTAGATGTGAAAATAGCATTTAAAGCAGACATTTTTTGTAGAATTGTGGATTGCCTGTCTGAGGTTTTAACAGCCTAGGCTTAAAAGGAAAGAAATTATTGTAAAAGCAGTGACACATTTAAATGTGAATACTTAGGATAACTTTAATGAAGAGCAATAATTTAAAGGCATCTGCAGCCTGATGCTGACTGCAAACCTGAGTTGCAGCAAGCAACAGCTCTCACTGAACCACTCTACCATAAAACATATGTTAAATAAATTGTAGAAAATAAATGTAGACATGATAGTAGAAGTCATCATTTTCCAAGGTGAAAAACTTGACTACACAATCAAATGAAGGTTTTTTATTCAGTTATATAATAAATCATTTCTTGTTCAATCTGTTCTGCTATGAACTAGGCTGTTGGCATGTGCAGAATCAAGAAAACATATAATACAAATATAAAACATGGATTCAAATCAGCCATATTTTTTTGGCTCTGGTAGCATTTACTGAGTACAAACCCTGTTATATCACCTGGTTGAACAGTTTAACTCTCCTCCTTAGTGATGTTTCTCTGTGTAGATTGTAAATCTCTTTTATTTCTATTTTCTTCTCTAATTACAATCAATTTTCAGTGTCAGCTGGAAGAAAATAACTGGTTATTAAGGCATTCATGATTGAGTCTGACACAGGGGCAAAAAAGCACAAGTAAAAGCCTCTAATTAGACAGATCCTTGATTTTGCGTGACTGATTCTCTGCAGGTTTATGATATAATTGGGTTGATTTTCAGTCTTATTTTGAGAACGATTGTGATGTGGAAAAATCTCTTTCCTAAATCTAGTGCACAAGTCAAAATGTACAGAATCTCTGTCTCCACGATTCCCTGTCACAGATACATGTTAAATACCGTAAATATCGGGGAAATTTCTGCGCTTGGGAAGTGTAAAGGACCTTATTCCTCTCTAAAATTCCCTTAAAGGAGGCTGCAGCCAGGTGTGGGGCAGTCTCTTCTCCCGAGTAACAAGTGACAGAACCAGGGGAATCAGCCTCAAGTTGCACCAGGGAGGGTTCACACTGGATATTAAGGAAAATTTCTTCACAGAAGGTGTGGTCAGGTATTGAAATGGGCTGCCCAGGGTAGGATCACCCCTCCTGGAAGTGCTCAAAAGATGTGTGGGTGTGGCATTTGAGGATGTGGTTCAGTGGTGAACATGGCTGGACTCGATGGCATTAGAGATTTTATTCCACCTTAGTGATTCTGTGGCAGTGAGATGGGCTTTTGGGATGGCTGCAAGCAGAGGCTGAGCCCCCAGCCTGCCCAGAGATGGCTTTGGCTGCTCTGTCTGAATTCAAGGGTGAGAGCCTGACTGTGATTTTGGTCACTGTCAGGTTGGAGCAGGAACAAGATTTTAATGCAGCCACTGCATTTGAATTTTGACGGAAAGGATATTTTTAAGTGTTGTATCTGGTGATGAAGAACCGTGGAATTAAGGCTGCCGTAACAGAGTAGTAGTAGATTTGTGATATTGAAATTACTGGAGAGTGAAAGGCTTCTGTTGTCAACAGTGCCCATAAAAAATAACAAGATAGCATGTAATGGCATCATTTACTTTGGCCAGGGGAAAGCACAAACATTTTATCAAAAAATACTTGAAACAGGCTTCTGGTTCACACCCTGCAGTAGACAGATATCCTGGCAGAAGACACAAAACCAGCTGTGGTAGATGCTGGAGTATTTTGGGAGGCAGCAGAGGTGATTACCTTCCCTGAAGTGCAAGGAAAGGTCAGAGCTGCATTCCTTAAGAGGAGAGACCCAGTCTGGGGTCTGGGGGAGCTGTGGACTGGGTTACTTCAGCTCTTGCTCCATCCCATAGGTAAGAGACAGATGCTTGGGGTGAGGGATGGGTTTAGTGGCCTGAAAAATCAAACTCCTCTTCTGGAATAGTATGATTCCATTACCAGGGGAATAAAACTCTTCCTGTTCTGATTCTTCTGGCCAAGCTGAAATCTGGGATGTCTCACTCTTTTGTAAATGTTTTTATTTGACCTTTTGCTTTTTCACCTTCAGGGGCTTAAATCTGAAAAGTGTATTGCAGGATTATTGTAGGTACCAAATGAGCAGAATTTCAGAAACCTAGTGGCCACATTTTGAGGAAAACCTTCCACCCAGTCTGCAGCCAGAGGGAGTTTTGGTTGTCACACCTAGAGAAACTTGGTGTTGCCATGGATGTAGCTGGTGATCTTTGCTATTTTCCTCCAGAACTCTCTGGATCCTGCCCCAGAGAACATGAGCTGTTGTTGCTGTGTTCACTGGAAGCTGTGTGAGGATCAGGTGCAGCCACTCTTCAAGGCAGAGCAGAAAGCACTCTGGATCTCACAAGTGATGCATTACATTCAATTTTTATTTATTTTTTCCTAATACATATTTGTCCTACCTCTGGCATTTACAACAAATCTCTTCAAAGGAGGAAACTCTTTTTTCTGATGTGGCATGCCTCAAAGAAAACACAAACTGTTTCTACTTTATTCTTCTAGTTGGATACAAGTTATAATTTGCAAAACAGTCACATGGCATACTGCCATGTCAATCAACTTTTTAAAAAGGAGATTTGATTTAAACACTGCTTCCTCAAATCATGTGTCTACACAGGCCTACACATCCGTGCTTTCAATGAAATTAATAGTTGTCAAAAGAACAAAACATGTATTATCAGTTCCTTACACTGACTTGAGCAATAATGAATACTGTTACAAAGAAAAACTCCAGAAGATATGACAGACATGAAATCTTTTAGGTTTTTTTTGTTGTTTTTTTTTTTTTTAAATCACATCAGGAGCACTAAATATGAATTAAAACTTGTTGTGTGGAGAGAATCAAAAGTCTTGCAGAATTAAAATCATCTATTTTATTTTATATTTGTTTCCATAATTTTGGGAGAACAGAAGGGCATAGGGGAGAATTTTCTTGTCATGAAAGGAAGGTTTATATGAAAACAAAATATATTTGAAACTGTCAGAAACATCCAACCATGAAAGATAATTTTAAATATGTGGCTAAAGGATTTTGTAATTTTCAACACAGTTTCTCCAATATCTACTGCAGAAAATATTTTTTTGCCAGGATATCAAGGGATAGGGTGCCACCACCTTTCCTGACCCTCTTCCCTGATCCACAGAGCCATGAACTCAGCAGGAGCTTTCCTTTGTGATGTTCTCACTGAGGTTTCCAATTCCTACCTGACTTCTGCCTGTATCTATTGCTGCACAATCCTGTCCTGGGTTATGGGGCACTAAGCAGACTGTATTGCAGATTAGGTATTTTCTCTCAGCTTTGAGTTCAGCTTCAATAGTGCCATCTTCTTTCTGCTCTAATTTTCTTAACTCCTCAGAGCTTTAATTCAGCTGCTACAGGTATTTCCCTTTTCTTTCCTCTTATCAGATTAGTTTCAAATATAAATGCTGCTGCCATATTTGATGCTATCACAAATTCTTTATGGATTTCTTTTTAGTGGTTTATCTTTTTTTTTTTTGCTGAAATCTCTGGAGAGTTTGAAGCCAGTACAAAGATAAATTATTTGGGGCTTGAGTTACCCAGGCTTGAGTTGCATTGGACTGATATAAAACTGCTCCATTTGGGGTGAAAAAATTACATTTACAGCTAACCAGGATACTTGTTCATAGTTCTGAAACCAGACAAGAGCAAAATTAAGCCACTTTTATCTCATAGTCTGTCTATCATTGCTGTGTGCCATGGTTTATTTTTAAAGTGCTAATTCACTGTAACTGAGAGCACCAATGCCTGAATGCCTAAAGGTCTTACAAAAGTAGAGCTATGACAATATTTTTTACCCAAAAGCTAATACTCTGTACTAAATCAATGAAAAAAGTTCAGTCAGGTCCCTCTTCTTCCTTTCCTTACAATGACTTTTGAACTAAAAGTTGTGCAGCTTCTGGGTGGTTTCTTGAGCCTGACCCAATGACTCCACACATTCCCAGTGGATGTCCTTGAGTCCCTTAGAGCAGCCGTGATTTAATCCCTGCCTAATTTAATCCACTCCAGCAGGTGAAGTTCATATCTGCCCTGTAAAGATTGCTCTTATAAACATGCTGACTGCACTGCCAGCTGGGGAGTGGATTCCTCCTGAAGGGGATCAAGGTAAACTTCTGTAATTTTCTCAGTGCGCGAGGGTGAATTTTAGAAATATGACTCTTTTAAACCTCCAGATTACTACAGTTTGTGCCATTTGAAATTACTGATAGATGTCATTGGGCTCAGAGGGGCTGCCAGTGACATTTGTAATTATAAAGTGCCAAGTTTGTTGGAGCCAACGTGTTTTTCATGGACTTCAGAGAGTTATAAATAAAACCAAAAAAGCACAAACAAAATCTTAACTCCTGTTCTGTAAATAATTACAGTTGAGTCTGTTCGTACAGAGTGATGTCCTCCTTTTACCTACATCTGAATTTTCAGCACTAATCTTCTTACTGCTTATACTTGCCTTAAAACTATGATGGAATATGTGAACTTTGAATTATGAACACGAGAATATTATGCTAAAAATTAACTTTGGGTAAGTTGTCTGTGAAGATGTGTCATGAATACGAGCTGATGACAAGGTTAATTAGCATCACTGCAAGTTGTGAAAGACGCAAAAAAATAGGTCAGGAAAGAAAGTAAAATTAAAAATATAAATAAAGAGAAAAATCCCATTGTACCATGTCACAGAAAGCAACCTTAGCTGAACCACTAAATCTGTTAATCTTGAGTAGGTGAAAATTGTTGGTACCAGCTGACAACTAAGCAGGGGTCCAGCTGCATTCTTGTCCTGCTTGGACATTCACAATGCAATGCCTTGAGCATGTACCATAAACACTTTTTTTCTCCTTTTTCTCCTCACAGGCAAGCATGGGTGCCCTTTATTGCACTGCATTTCAAATTCAGCTCAGAATTTGGCTGAGGTTGGTTTTGGCTGAGCCTGTCAGAAGGGGGATTTCTCTGGTCAGGCCATTCAGTTTTGCTTTCTTTTCTCTCTATCATGAGCACCAGTGAAAAGAGGTCACACAGCACCTGGATGTTTTCTTTTCTAAAAGAAATCCTTTCTAATCCCTTCTATAAGGCAGAAAGGAAATATTGAAAGGAAATACAATGAAATACAATGAAATGTCTCCTTTGGAAGAAAAAACACACAAGTTTAAGCTGGCAAGCTTAATTAATACAATTGAAAAATTTGGAAGATGTAAGCAAAAGGTCCTGAAAAAAGCTAACTATAAAGATATAAATAAAATAAATCAATAAACCTGTCAGAGAATTTCACAGTATTTCACAAATAACTAGGAGGGAGATCTAAAAATCTTCAATATTTTCTTTTTAAGAAAAACATGAATCCTTCCATATTCTGTCTATTGCTACTTCTTTTGGGGCAGTTTTGCTGTCTGTAGGGTAGATCTTTCTTTCTGAAGGTAGAATCTAAGTTCTCTTATTTTTTTGCCATATTCTTTCCTTACAATATTCCTTATCAGCTTACATGGTCATTTCTTTTGGATGTTGTCCTCTAAGTCAATTTTAATAGCACGCCTTTGATTCATCCTCTCTCCAGTCCTTATAGTGATCTGAGATTCTGTGTTTATAAAGAGTCTCTAGAGAATAAATGCAGAGAGGAAGAACTATTTTATGTGATTTTGCTATTATTACAGGATTGCCAGAACTGGACATGTTCTCCATACATTTCACTCTATATAAAACATCTTCAGTGTTCCTTGCCCTATCAGTACAAAATGTAGGATAATAAAGTAAACATAATAATAAATAAATAAATAGTAGGCCTGTAAATCTGGTTCAGCCATAATTTGCCAAGTTAGAAAAATCTCTGTCTTGCTACAGAGCTCTGCATTCTGGAATATTATAATAAGTCAAAATCTGTCGAGAAAAAACCTCACCCTACTTACTGCAGAAAGTTGCTTTGATGCTAATTCCTCTTTTACTTCTCATGAGAGGATTAGCTCAGGGTCTTGAAAGTGAAAAGGAATCCAGTCTGTCGGCTTAGGGCTTTCTCAATGTGTAAATTAAAAGAATTTTTCAATGTGTAAATAAATGGACTTCTTATAAACTTCTTTATAGATTTCCAGTGTTAGTGGTAGATGCCTTTTCTGAAATTTTGTTTTACAGCCAAAATTCAGCTGTTGGTGGGGTTTTTTTTGTTTGGTTTGGTTTGGTTTGGTTGGTTTTTTTTCCTTTTTTTTAGGAAGGTCATTGTAAACTCTATTCTTGGGTAATAAGGACCTGTGCATGTTTTTCTTTTCTATTCTGTAATGAATTCTGGAAGATCAACTGGCATGTAAACCATATATTTAAACAGCTGAGAACAATGTAAAACATATGGCAGGACTGATGAAACTTATGCACGTGAGCTTCATTAGACTGGTTGCTCCAAGGACAGCTCTCCTTTAATTTCCATCCATTAAAAGTGATTTCATTCCATGGAGTGGAATTAGAACATCGTATTTTCTTTCCAAATTTCTTCATGTATCACAATCTTTTTGGCTCTCCATCAATTACTGGTAAACAAGATGAAGATACAACAAAAACATGAGGGAAAAGAAGTAAAAAATAAAAACTTAGGAAGACACTCTTGTAGTCAGAACAGTCACATGAACAGGTATAAACCAAATTAAGGAAAGGCAGAAGATGACAAGGAACAGAGAACACTTGAAAGTGAAGAATCGGGTTGAGAAAGTCTTCAGCAAAGATTATGAGGAAGGAAAGCAGAGCAGAAAGAGCTGAGGAAATTATTGGAAGGTATTGCTTTGGAGCTGGTAAAAGTCGCTAGGTTTGGGAACATTTTAAGTCACTGTACACTGTGCTTCCAAGCAGGAAGTTCTGGTGTTTAGAGAAGAAATCCACAGACCTGTGTCAGTTCTGCCTTTCTCACAGGCTCCCAGTATGACCATAGGCAGAATGGGTTTTTTGGATCAAAAATATATTTGTGTTTCAGTTCTTCTCCAAGTGTGTTACCTAAATGGGATTTTCTTTAATACTTATAAGGATTCATGGTGTAAAATGTTATTGTGTATTTAGACCTCTGCTTGGAAAATGGCAGCAAATCTGCTTGATTGTGTGTTGATTTTCATATCCATTAACTCCTTTGTTTCATTCACTTGTTTTCTGATTTTTCAACATTTTTTCAGTACCCAGGTAAGCCACAGAATCATGGAATTGTTCAGCTGGGGAAGATCTCTGAGATCATCTCTTCCAACCATTAACCTCAGTACTATCACATGTCATATGTACTACAGAATCACCTGCCATAAAAAATGATTGCTCTTAATAACCTTCAGAGCAATTATTTTTCTTTTTCTTTCCCCTTCCCTCCCTCTCTTCTGACAGTCATTGCTACTTCTTTTTAAATTGCAGTCATATATTGTGCAACTGTTCCATCTTTATAAAATATCTGTTTTCAGGTTGGTAAAAGTTTTATTTGTCCATCATTCATCTCTGGATATTAATCATTCCTTAAAAATTATTTCTGTTCTTAATGATGGATGTAGACATGACGTTAATGTCTCCTGTACCATTTTTTGGGATTTGGCAACCTTTACAATCATTAAATATTTCTAGAGGGAATAAGTGAAAAGAAGTTAAGACCATATTGCCAATTAAATAAACAAAAACTTCCAAAAACCTCGAAAGCACAATTTGCAATTAACTTTTATGTTATTCTACTTTAAGATCTTTTTTCTTTAAGGCATTATACCCTTGAAGCTACATGGAAAATCATTGTCTGCTACTGAAAATTTCCACAGAGCAAGCAGTTGTTTCACCCAATATCTGGAATTGTCTCTTGTTTCCATCAAGCTGCTGAGTGGGCTACAAATCACTGGGATGCAAGAGCAGCACAAAAGGGGATCGGGAAGGACACACCTGCCTTCCAGTGAAAATTTTCTTCTGATTTATTCACAGATAGAAGAGAAATATTTTAAACATGTCTAAGTCCTAGAAAGACCTTGTCAGTTCTGTAATCTGTCAGTGTCCTCAGTACAGTGATGAAGATCATCATGTGCACAACTCCTATATTTTCATGCAAGAAGCCACCTAAAAGATGACACATACAACTTTATTGCAGTAGAACATTTGCCTTATGTGATGAATTGAGTTCCCTTTTTCTTCCAGTTCTCATTTTTTGTCCTTTCTAAACTTCAATAGACCAAACTGTCCGTGGTTTCCTAGAACATATTTCTCATATTTCTGCTTAAATCTTTTTTTTTTTTTTTTTTGAGATGAATTGATATAGCTGGATGTTGTGAACTTGCATTTCTACTGCATTGTTTTTTACAGTAATAGCATTGCCGAGGATAGGGCAGGCATAGTAAAACACAAGAGAGATGCATGGAGGGTGGCTCGTACTCCCTGGACACCCTGTGACAAACCACTGAAGATCTCTGAGTGTGGTAAATTTGGCTTTATTTTTCTGCCAAATCTCAAATCACTGACAAAATATCTGTGAGAAAAATATTGCACAGCTGTATGTCTGCTCCTGGAAATGTAATTCTCTCTTTAAGACAGGATGAGCTCATCTGCCCTGTTTTAACTTTTTCAGCCAAATGTTTTTATTTTTAATGCAAATCTTTTTTTTGTTCTTTTTTATTTTCCCCTACTGATATCCTTTCCTCAAAACTGAGAAAAAATGTATAATCATTTATTTGTCATGTTTTTTTGTAACCTCTGTAGTATGTAATAGGAATTTATCAGACAAAACTAATTTTATTTTATTTCCTCCTTATTTGGTTTGCAGTATATTGTCAAGTCAGTTCAGAATTCAGCAACTAATGTAAATGAATGTGACGAGTGTGATTTATGACAATTTGAGCAAAGTTTCAATGTCATTGTATGCAATATTTCACATTTTATTTTAGCACAGCAGGGTTGAAATATTCTTCAGAGTGCCTTGCAATTGTTTATTGTTTGCTTATTTTCAGAAAGACTTGAACAACACCAAGGAAGCAACAGCAAGGAAAACAATGAACTTGCCTTAGTTCAGAAGTCTGTGCATCTTGAATTGACCCTGCGTGTTTGAGATGCTTTATTTTATTCTTAATATCACACTCAAGGAAGGGATAACACATATTTTTAGATGCTCTTGGAGCTCCCAGATTCACAGGAGGGTGTATTTTCCCCCTCTCTGCTCCTCCATGCACACTGGTTAATGCAGATGTGAGTTATGCACTGGGGGAGAGTTTCCCGGCAGCCGCTGAGGCGCAGCGAGTCTGAGTGGGTGGTGAGGAGAGAACAAACAGCGCCTTTCCAGGGGGAGCTGGGGAAGGCTGCTGGGGAATCTGTCTGGAGAAACACCTCATCTGCTCTGCTGTACTCAGAATCACAGAGCAGCAACACACATCATCAGAAGGCTGTTGAAGGGCTACTGCTGCCCTTATCGGCTCTAAGGCAGATATGCATTGATTTTTGTTTGTAGGTAGAAGAATTCTGCAGACTTTAAAATGCAAAGCAAGTATGCACTGTAGAATAGAGAGTAAAATAACTGCAGCAGGCACTGGAGTTGAGGAGAAACAAGAGAAACTGCTTTGGTCAGAGGGGTGAGCAAATGGGAGTTGAAAATGTACTGCAGAAATATTCGGAAGCGTGTGTTTTTACTAACTGTCAGGAAGAATTACTTGAGATTCTTACTTTTTTTCCACTCATATTTTTCCTGCACTATTTTGAGCTTTCTGAAAGCATGAAATGGTAGGGCAAACTTTTCAGGAGTGACTGCAGTAATTTCTTTCCTCAATAAACTAAATCACCCCTCGTTTTATTTAAAGCTATTCCCCCTGGTCCTATTGCAAGTCCCTCTCAGCAGGGGCTGCTCCCAGCCTGTGTTGACCCACAGTAAGTCACAGCCAAGGACTGGACTTCTTTGTCCACCTGGCACCTGAAGGCTGAGATCACCAGTGAACACAACATTTTCTGCTCCTCACCTTCTTCCACTGTCCCAAATTCTAACACAGTGGCCAGGAATCAGGATTGGTAAGGAAGGAGAAGCTTGGCTCTAGGATGTCACCATGTTTTAGGCTATAGCTGTGGGAGCCCCTGGAGTCACATAGAGACCTAGAGGTGTCCCTGTACCCAGGTGTCCCCTGAAGGGAGCTTTGGGAAACCCTGCAAGAAATAATACAGCCATAATTCCAGATCTAGCTTTTAATCTGAGTAGTTAGAAGTACAGCCAGACCCTTCCTAAAACAGACAACCTTTTATCATTATTAACAGGTTCTTAGCATCCAATCCTGAGGTGATATTTGGCTAGAAAAACAGAAAATAAAATGATTTTTCATTTAAGAATTAAACAGCATTTTAAACATCTCAATCCATTTAAAGAAAAGAGGACAAAAATCAACATCTTCATTTTCAAATGGGAAAACCAAGGCACAAAAAAGTGAAAAAGCTTGTCCTAGTTTGTAGAGAAATCTGAGTGCTCCCCAGTGATCATTAAGAAGGATTCAGCCTATTCTTGACTAATGAGGACAAAATATAAGTTTTTCTGGATGTGACTGAGAAAAGATCAGACACACTTTGCAAAAATGAAAAGCTCTCTAGATAACATACCATGTTCCTGAGTCAGTGGTGTGACAGTACAAAGTGAAGAAATCCTTGATTTGAGAATATTACTTAAATTAAGATTGTGCATTGCTTTCAATAAATAATGATTGGGATATATTCGAAAAAAAAAAGTGCAGTCAGTTTATAATTGTCCCAAACTAACCTTTTAAACTTAAGGCTATGCACCAGTCTAGACAGATTTATAGTAAGTTTTTTTAATTAATGTGGAGCTTTTTTCTCTAAGTATTTCAGTGTACTCCATATCTTAACTTGGTAGAATTAGTGGAGGATTCTATTAAGCCATGACTTTGCTAATGTAATTTGATGGTTCAACATCTCAGCATGCCCGGTTTTCACTATTTGTTCTGCTTCAAAATTTGACATGATCAGTCAGATCTTAGAATTCTAATTATGCAATGAAGAAAAAGACTTCAATATTTCCAGTCCCCACAGAAAAAGCCAGTGGGTATGTAATTAAGAATGAGAAAAAAGGTCGACCTACTTTTTCCGTTTAGTCTAAACTTCTGATTGATCTATCTTTATTTCTTTCTATTGATCTATTTATCTGCTTATCCAGTCTGTCACTAATAATCTTGACCTTATTTTGTGTTGATTGATCATTTAAACTAATTTCTAGCCTGAATGATGGTAATTTTATAATGTGAGCCAATTAGAAGTTAAATAGAATCAATAAACCATTCTGTGACATCAGCAGGAGAAACGTCAAAGTACCACAGTCTCATCAGACCTTTCAGCATTTTATATTAATATTTTTAGGGCTGAAGTAAAATGAAGATACTACTGAAACTGGAAAAATACTCCATAATATGTTGTTATTATCTAGCTATCAACTTTTTCCAGCTTCAGAAAAGAAAAGCCAGGAACGGCTGTTATTTGTTCAACCTCAGCAGGCACTCTCCATCTAATCAACATCTAGTATGGGGTAAGACGTGTTTGCCTTCTCACTCCTGCTTTCATCATATCTCTAATGTTTGTTTTCCAGCTGTTTTGCCTTTCACATCTATTTTAAGTAGTAAAAAAAAGAGTCTGATATCTTCTGAGCCAACCATGCCATAACTCAGATCAGTGCAAAGCATGGAGAAACCACCATTTGCTCAGCGATTGAAATATTTTTCCCAGGGAAAAAAAATAAAGTGTGAAAAATCAGTGTTTCTGATGCTGGAAATATCAGAGGGAGAGTTGTTTGGAAGAGAGTAAGAAGGCTGATTGATGATCACTGCCCATAAACAAATGTTTCCTCCACTGGAAAGTACTCACAGGTGTATTGGATCCACAAAAGAACAAAGCGAGTTGATCCCATGCCTTCAGTTTGTGCACTTGCCTTCACAAGATTTGGGCTTTCAGAGGGCTTGATAGTCACTTCATCTTTTGTACATCTTTTGCCTATCTCTTGTTCCTCCAGTGAAGCTAGAAACAAATTTAATACTCGGAAAGCAGTTTTGTATCCTGCAAGAAGTAAGATTTTGAGGCATGTTTGCAGATATTTTTAAGAATATTCTCCTAAGCCTGGTATGATGGGGTGCTGCCAGATGCTTGCAAAGAGGTCCATCCCTCTTCCTTACTGAACACCTTTGTAGAAAAGCTATTTTCTTATCAATTCCATGTGCATCTAAATGAGCAAATAAATACACAACAATATATGCAAAAAACATAGCAGAATCTGAGTTCTCTTAGGTCATCTCTTACAATTTTACACCCTTTTAGTCCTAGATTAAAAATTTCTTTGGTCTAACCATTGCTTGTGTTGGATTAATTCTAACTATGGTTTCCCACAGGCTTGAGTACAATTTGTTGTTGTTGCCTCTGGGGGGTGACAGACAATTCCTGCTAGAGCTGGCCTGAAGGTAAGAGTTAACAGTGTGCATTACCAGTGTTCTAAGCTTCTTGAGTGCTTTCCTGTAAGCCCTGTCAGATGTTGCTCTTTTGTTTTGGAATTTATATTGATTCATTTCATTTCCTTCCTGACAAATCAGTCCTTGGAGCAGAATACACATTGTTATGGTTTTAGACAACAAGCTTTCTGTAAAGGTGCTAGACACTGTCCATGTGATATCAGGACAAAATCATCCTTCCTCTAAAGTCTTCGTAGTTCTTTGTAATGCTCTTCCTAAATTCTACTTTTCCAGCTGGATGGACAGGATAGTGGTGCTGGCCTGTCCCTTCCCAGGTTCTGGTTTGGGGTTGTTGGCTCTATTCTACTCATGTCCTTTTTCTGTGCCAGAACAGATTAGCTCTGCTGGCTTCTGTGTAAATCCAGATGTTTGCCACATGAAAAATTTTTAGCCTGTCTGAAGGCCCATGATACAGAAAGGGATGGATCCAGCATGTCAAAATCCAGCCTGCTGGAATCCTGCTTGCAATTACCTCATTTTGGGGGAGAAGGTAATGTGCAGCAGCCAGGCACACAGACACTTACTCAGCAGTGTTCACTTTAGTGTCTGCACAACGCAGCCACCTCCTGCCTTCAGTGCTCTTATGCTGGGTCTTTTTGAGTTACAGCTGTCTGAAATGTGGATGGGATGAGCAGAATAAGTGAGAGGCACAGCAGCAGCTCAGCAGTCTGAGCCAAATACATGCCTTTCCTCCCCTTCAAAAAACCCCAAACCACCAACCCCTTCAACTGCATGCAGTTGGGGCAACAATTTAACAGCCAGCTGTGGTCAAAAAGGCACAGACAGCATTGGACTGCATGAAAGGAGGAGAGAGAATACAGGAATATTATATAGTACAGAACCAGATGATATTTCCTCACTTCAGATTATTGCACAAAGTATTTTTTGGAACCTGTTGTGAAAACAAACCCATATCAACAGGCAATAAACAGTTCATTGATATTGTGAGTGGAAGAGGGGGAAGAATGTCCATAACAGTAGTACAGGATGGCAAGGAGGTTTTGATCTGGTAAAAAAATGTCATGTGAGAATGTCATTAACAACACGGTCCTGTCCTTCACCTTCTCTAGTCCAATGACAAAGAGAGCTTTCTAAACAAAACAGGCAAATTTTAGTTTTTCTCTCCCACCCCATCTGTGCAGTTTAACAGCTGCAGAATATCTGGAAAAAATGCCTAATTTTTTCATGAGTTGTCATTCATGTGCCAGAACCTCATGTAGTGTTGATGCACTATGACCAAACAAGAATCTTCAGTCCCTCAGGTTTGATCTAAAGGAAATTAGACAGCACCCAGCAGAATTTGACACTCTTTTATAAAGCTCCTAGATTGATAGTTGTACAACGTTTATCCATTGTGGAAATTGATTTTCATGGTGTCCTGAGGCATTGCCACACAGACTTTGGAGGAAAAGAAAATATTAAAAAACAACAACAGCAATCCAGACTGATTAACAAAGTCATTACTGAGAAACAGTAGCATAAAGGAGATTGGAAACTGAAGAGAAATTTTCATGACCAAAACTTCCAAATTAGCTACATCTCTAATGATTTTTAGGCACACTTTTGTCTTCTGAAGCTCTCTTGAACCACACGGTCTGTATTTACCCTTTGAGGGAAGAACCCCAGCAAAATGCAGTTTTCTGAGACTCTTCCATAGTCAGCTGAGTTTACATAGGCACACACAAAACTTTTTTCACAATTCTTGTAATACTGTCTAACCATCAACCATCCTGCCAAGCATCCCAGATTCAAAGAAATAAGAGGTTAGAGAGCAGGAAAGAGGGGCAGAAACGAAGGTTGAGGAGGGCATACAAATTCTTAAAATGGAAAAGTTGGAAAAATGCAGAAAAATAACAATAAACAGCTGGTAGCTCCCCTTGCATTGGAATGAGGAAAAAGAAAGAGGAACATTTACCTCTGTTGCAAAGATACACCACTTTTTCCTATGTTGTTTGGGTTTATTTTGGGGGGAGGTGGGAGGTGTTTGGTTGTTTGGTTTTATTCACAACCTATTCCACAAATTGAAAATCAATGCAGCTCAAAATGAAACCTCCATTTGCAGGTCTATAATCCATATATTTTTAGTCTTTTTGCCAAGCTCTAAAAGTTAGATCAATGGGATAGATTTCCTTTAAGAGCAAATGAGGGTTGTTCATTTCCCTTTCTCTAAAATCAGTCATTATTTTAATTTTATTTTCATGTAGGCTTCTCTTTGCATTATTTCTAAGCCTTGTTGTGAGTAGATTTCCAAAAAGTGAAATAAAGTGTCTGGAGACTCATTTAATGGAGTCCATTCATGAATGATAAAAGGCATTGGATGCAAGACTCTTAATCAGTGAAGTTTACTAATAATATTCAAAAGTTCTTCCAAACATTCCTTTTTTAAAAGTGTTTTCTGACCAGAATTTATGTTTATATTTTAAAAATGCTGATTGAATTTCATGTTGTTACTGTTCCGTAATTCTCTTTTTGTCTTTCGTGTTGATTTTTAACTTTCTCTACCTTATACTTAAAAGAAGACTGTACTTATTTAACTGGCAGCTCTTCAGAGCTTAGAGACTAAATTGCCTTGGAAACTAGAAGTTTATGTAAGGATAATGGATTTCAGTTATTTGACAACTCAGCAATCTAATGAAATAATGACGGATATAGTTTCTGGTTACATCTAAATTTATGATTGGTTAAAATTTCATTTTACAAGACTAGATTAATGATTAAATATCAAATCATCTGTAGATTTTAGTATTTTGATTTGTTCATCATTCCATAGATACAGATAATAAAATAAAAATCATTGCGGGAACTTGTTTAAAAATTAAAAGAAAATTACATATTGAAATCCAATCCTGAATTTTGCATGGGACATGTTTAAACTGGGTTATAAAATATTGCATATTTAATCTCTCAGAGAAGCTCCCAGTGATTACACCCAGGTTGTTCAAGCTCAGCATTCACAGATGATGTGAAAGCATCTGGAGTCCCCCTGACACCTACAAGGGGAATAGAACACCTCCCACAGCAGGGGCACGATCTCTGGTACTGGCTTGATGTGGAAATTCAGCTGCTGCTCTCCATCCTGGGAATCAGAGCTCGGTGGAGGATCTGCAGGGATTCCCCAGCCCCTAGTGCTGGGCTGCAGCTCTGAGGGATGGCAGTGAAGCAGCAAAGAAATCCATTTTCCCTCCTGCAAAGTCCAGCCGCTCCTCTTGGCAAGCACTGTGAGGAGGAACACACTGGGCTGCTTTCATGCTGCAAGATGCAATTCCTTCATAGTAACCAGAGAAAGGAGCAAGAAGACAGAGGATTTAGCAGACTGAGCCGGGAATTTTTGGGGGGAATCGGGGAAACAGCAAAAAGAATTCTTTCTAATCATTATTTCTAAACAAACAGTCATTTCCCAGACCAGTGTGGGGATTTTGTATTATCAGTGCGCCATTTGATCTTATCTCATTTGGTCAAGCCATGCGTTTCTTTGAAAGGAATAACTGTGATGGAAGGTGCAGTTTGTGCCCAGGTGTGATGGCAGCTCTGCATTTTAAAATTTTCCACCACATTTACACAATTTTAAAATTTATTGGCCCTGCCATGGCTGACTTCCTCCAAGATGGAACTATTACCAAAAATATTTGTGCAGTGATAATCCTTCTAGATTTATGCTTTCAACATGCACTTCCTCACTTGAGGATTATACAGGGATTAAAACAAATTTCAGGTGAATTTACAATGTAATGTAAAACCTACAGTTTCTGATTTGGATATGCTTTCTTTCCTTGATGCTGTCTTTTCCTCACAACACTTTCCCCCACTACAAATTTAGGCCTATGTGGTATTTTATTTTGTTTTCTATGTTACAATATGTTACTAATAATGTTGTAAGTTTTGATTAAAAGGTGAGTAGTTTGGGCAATAGAAAATGTCTTGAAAAGTACCACATTAATTCACACAGCATACACACTACTGCACTACTTTCCAATATCATTTCTATCTCATTTTTTTCATATATATTCACAGAAATCACTCCTTCTTAGCTTTAAAGCCTGACCCCAGGATCTGTCAGCCTTTATATCTCACTAATGTTATTGGGCAGAGATTTTTATCTTTGTAATCATAAAGAGCATTGTCGTGGTGATGCTGATTTCTAAACAGTGAGAGGCCTTCCCTTATTGAAATGGAGACCAGATTATGTGTTTTTTATATTCTTTCATAAATCAAAGACCTGGGGGTGTTTCACTCAAACTTTGCCAAAAATGTTGCCTTTCCACAGAAATGAACATTATTTATTTAAAAAGAAATGAGTTGATACTTAGAAAATCTTGAGCAGGGACTTGCAAGTTTTGTTCACAAATGGCTGATTAAACATAAGAAATCAGGTTAGGAATGCTATATAACAAAATTCATCTTCAGTGCAATGCCAAAATGAAATGCAACATCTCAAACAAGGACTTTCTTTGCAAACCTTTTGCAGGCTGTGTGGGACCTTAGGGAGCATCTGGGAAGCCCTGGCTCAGAGCACTTGGAAATAAAGGTAAATTATATTATTCAGGTTTGCTATACTGCCTATCATTTTCAATGAAGTTGAAGATGTGGCAACAGCACAGACAAGATAAAGTGAAATTCTTAACAAATTCCCTTGTCAATACACTTTTCTTGGTTAAAATTCAGAATGGCAAATTATGTGGAGGAACATCACTTAGATGCCCTGTCAGATAAACCCCACCTGGACTGTCTGCACGCCAGCTGGAATGGAAATTGAACTTTCATTTATCACTGTCTGCAAAGGAAACCTCTTGGTTTTCCATTACGCAGATTATGTCTTATTTGGGTTAGTCCATGCACTTATCACCTGGAGGTTACAAACAGGGCAGTAATTAAGAAATACACCAGTTCTCAAGGTAGTATGCTAAAAATAGGAGTCTGAACTCAGATCAGCCTTCTGTCTGTCCTGCTTGCTGGATCTCTGCAAGTGTGAAACTCTCTGGGAGGTGGGGTTAAATCAGAAAAGGAGTAATGATAAAATAAACTTGGTACAGACTCTGTATACCCCTGTTCATGATTCATACCTGACTCTGTAGCTGATGAATTCCTTAAGGCCAAGACTGCCAAATGAGCCTTGATTTCCATGTGAAAAATACCACAGTATAATGAAGATTATTACTCTATTATTTCAACTCAGTAATTTTCCTCACTCAGGTCAGACTGATTCTGAGGAGACAGCTCCTTGTGTGTTGTTCCACCGCTGCCGTAGAAACCACAACCATTCAGAGGGAGATTATATTAAAGAACAAACAGCATCATTAGGTAAAATTAAAGGGCTATTAAAAACCAGGAAGGCAAGCTGGACCTCCTTTTTGTGCTTGACTTAGGCAGTTATGTCAGGCTTGATGTTTGTTGCTGAAAACTGCGTCATCTCCCCCACTTGAGCAGAGAAGCTCAGTTGGGTGAATGCTCTGAATGCAAATGTCTCTGGGCTTTTGGGTTTAAACCAGCCATTAGCACTGCCTTTTATTTTATCCGATTAACATTTATACACTCAGGAAGGGAATACTTTCTTAGCCTAGCAATAGGGGCTTTTTTTTTTCCTTTTTACATCCTCAAGTACAGACAATAACCCCCTAATGAGAGTTGAGGGATTTTTTTCATTTGACGCATTCTGAAGGAAGAGATTTCAGGAGGAAAAAGTGATTGGTGACGGGTGATTGTTGTTTCTTTCTTGAAATTTTGCTGGAAGACTGGAAAGGCAAATAACTGCTGAAGGCTGCCACATTCCTCAAACAGTTATCTCCTGTGCCCCAAATGAAGGACACAATGCTATTTTAAATATAAATTTACGCAAGCTATGTCCTTTAGCTTCAACTGTGTTCTGGAATGAGTCATCTAGTGCAGAATAAGGTTTAAAGGGAGTTAAAGCACCAGACCATGTGGCAGGACCTAATTCAGCTTGAGGAACTAGCATGCTAGTGTGAAATATGGATTATCTTGGGAACACAGCTGGATCCCTTATGGACCATGAGCTTGAACCACAGCCTGGGAGGTTGAAATAACATTGCTAATAGCAGTCCTCTTCTTGTAGAAATAGTCACTGGAAGTGCTTTATGTTGTCCCAGGTGTATTCCTGGATCTGGCTCTATCCCCATGTGAATTTTAGAAGGAAGCAGAACATGTAAACCCCGCTCCTTGCCACAAACTGTTCTTCTACATCTCAACAGATCAAACCTTCCAGGCAGTTGCTATGAAACACAGGCAATTCCCATTATGTCTCAGTGGCACTTTTGCCAGAGAGGGTTAAAACCATCTCTTTCACAGGAACACACTCAGAGATGTTGTGAGGAACATATTGCAGACCAGACAAACAAGGAAGAAATATCAGATAAGCAAAGATTTTAAAAACCCTGAAGCCCTACACTCAACTATATCACTGATAAAGAAGCATAAGACTGCAGTTTCATAAACTTTCTAATTCTCTTAGGAAGATTACTGGAAGTTTCTCCTCTGGAGTTGCCTTTGTGGCGACATCTGTAACAAAACACAAATAAAGCTTCAGTTCTCCCTGAAGTACTTGTAGGTAAAAGCTATAGCTCTCCCTCCCCATATCTGATGAATAGAGAATGCAGCAGTATTCTCAAATTTCTTCGGTTTTATAGACACGATGATTCACCCTTCGAGCCGCTGGTAGTTGTGTGATAATTGAAGATAAATCTGAGATTCTGTGGAACAATGAAGAAGCAAATACTCTTGAGCATCTTTTGAAACAGATTTCTTTCCCCCCAGAGTATTTTGTTCTCATCAAATGCAGATTTAGATGTTTGTGTCAGAGATCACAATCTGTATGCTGTTTATTTTAGGGAGAAGTCTTATAAAAGTCTCTTCTTTGTAAAAACTAAGAAGCGGCAGATGAGAAAATGCATGATTTTTATCCGTGTTTGTATTTACACACATTTTGCAAAGTGACACTTCTCATTTTACTACAGGTCATACAACTCTTCCTGTGTGTTTTTCACCCCCATAAAGTGGTGACACCTCTGGCAATGCAGCTCATGCTTCACAGCACTGCCAGGTGCAGCCTCAGTGAAAGGTGGGGAGGCTTGGTCACTGTGTGAGTGGGAAAATTAATGTGTGTTACATGAATGTGGCTTCCGTGGTGACAGCCCTTAGCTCATCCCTCCCCACTCCCAATTTTGTCTTCCGGAGTAGTCAGCACAGTGCTAATTAGCCAAACCCATATAAGTATTAAAGTACCTAAAAACAAGAATACTTGTATTTACAAAAAAAGTAATTAGGCAAATCCTCTAAAGATTTTGACTCCAATTTCCTAATTATTTCTGCTGATGTCTCTTTTATAAAGTTTTCTAGGGGGCTTTTGTGGATATTGCACTTTTAAATATCTAACTCTGGTCATCCTGCATGTTAGGGTTGTTATGGATGTGCAATGTGAGAATATGGCACATGTGCTGTCAAGCAACATGCTCCATCACAGGTGCCCCATTAACAGCCATTCAGTACCCAAGCCTGAGTAAATCCATTTTCCAATTTTCCCTTTTACATGGCTGGGTCTCCAGGCTTTGTGCAATCTCCATTGGGAGCATAGGTCTGACACTTGCAGAATAAAACATCTTGAACTTTTCACAATTCCAAATCAGTTTTCTCTATCAGAGGTGTGCTTTCTAAAAGGGAATACATTCCTTTTTGCCTAATCCTATTGCTCTCTGTAATGGATAGAAGCAGTTGAAATAGCCTGGGTTTATCCTTGGATTGTCAGCTGAGGAGGAAACAAACACCCAGGAACTGCTATGTGACAATGGCTCCCTGGGGAAATAGAGTCACACACACTTTCTTTCCCCAAGTAATTTGTCCAGGTCATTTTCTACAGTCAGCACAGCTCCTGACACAGGTTCCTTTCCCCCTAGGCAGGGGACACAATAACTCATTACTACTGCAGGACTCTTCCTCAGTGATTTAGTCAGGTTGCTGTCTGACTCCCTGATTAATTCACACAGCCTCCTCACAAACTCTTCCTTAATAAAGTGACAGAGTTCTGGCTCGGCAGATTCCCCCTCTCTAGCAGAATAATCCTGTGGCTTTCTGCAGCATGCAGGCTGCTGGAAAAGCTTCTGGGTCTGGACAAGCTGTTGGAAAAGTGACTTGGCTGCACGACAGAGCCGTGACGGCTGAAGCTCCATGCTCTCTCCCAAGGAGATTGCCACAGTAGTGCAGATTGCCTGTTTCAAACCCTCTCTCTTTGCTTCTCTCTCACTGAGGAGCAAAAACACTTTTTTAAAAGGCAGACATAAAAGCTGTCAAACAGAAAGGGAAAACAGACCACTGAGGTGAGAGAGAGAGCACCTCCCAAGCCATGGATCAGTGGATAAGTGCATATGTGCAAATCATCATGGGTTTAGGAACTATTTGCACACTAATGTCACCTTCTAGGAGCAGCCACTGGTCCTGGTCTGCCCTCTCTGCACTTTGCTTTCATCATCCCATCAGTCCTCGTGCCACTGCATCACTTCATGCATGACCACAGCCCAGGCTGCTCTTTGCCCTTCCCTGTCTTCTTCTCCATTCTGCTTTCACCTTTTGCCTGGTTGTCAGTTGGTATCTCAGCACATATCTTTGAATTTTCTGTTCTTTATCAGCAGCCTTCTCCCTCATGGCCAATTTCTATTTCATGGTAATATGCAGAAAGTGGCTATATAGGTAAAAGAGCTAATTAGGAACTTTGAATGGAGTCTCTGAAGACCCAAGTTCTGTGGTTAGGTTTAAAAGGGTTTTTTGTCTCCTGAATATAAATCTGACAATATATAAACTTTCTTTAAAAACAACAGAGTTATTTTTACCTATTGTAAAAAAAGAGATTGGACATGATGACCCTAATTTCCAACCTCAATCACGCTGTAATATTTATGCATCTGGGAAAGAAAATTCCCTTCTGAGGAGCTCTTATGTTTTTACTGTAATAATCCTGACAAATACATCTCTTCTGCTTCATGCATGTTGTAATTCTGTCTGAGAGAAGACAAATTAAATGTTTCACAAAACAAACAAACTGTGAGGTGGGACTGGGAATGCTGTAACACCAACAGAGTGCAGAGAGTGGGTCTCGCACCAATTAATTACTTAATTTGGAAGGAGTAATTTTGACAGGTCCTAGCAGACATGAACATGCTGTGGTGCAGACTCTCAGTAGTATTTTTTAACTCCTGTTTTATAAAAATATACAAAAGGAAGAGGTTTGTTGTTTGCAAATGGCCATTCTAGCAAGTAAATATTTCCTCCTACAGTTTAACAATATGTCTCAGGGAATCTTCAAAAACATTTGAACAGCAGTTAGGAACTCAATATTTTATTCCTATAAATTAATTATTTCAGTAATGTAATTATTCCAGGTAGGGGCAGGGATCAGGTATCCATCTTCTGAAAACAAACAAGTGAAAATCATTGCCTGATATAAATGCTAGTTACATAAAACATGAGAAATAGACTTAGTAACAATTTGAATGTTACAACACAGTTATAAAGAACAACATTGTGATATTTATGAATTTTTCAGTTCAGTGTCTGATCCAAAAAACTGTGGGAACAATCCTTTGGAAGGGTTCCCTCCACAAATATTTTTTCTCAGAAACAAATTTGAAGCTTCCATTTATTGTTTTTGAGATTTTCTTTTACTCAGTTTGTAATTGGAATATTTTCATATTCTAATTTAATGATTCTAAAATTGAAGGTTGAAATGCCCTATTTATAACATGCTAACAGAAATGATTGCAATTATCCAATGGCACATCTCCATGGCTATCATTTCTTTCACCATAATTGTCAACAAATATTTTGTAGGCAGCATGGAGCAGGATATTTAACGCTTTTCTAGATTGTGCCCTCTCTTCCATGTATCTATTGCAGGAAAAATATCAGATTATAGTCACTAAAATAAGTCAGCCAAAAGATTGGGTTTTTACTCCTTCCTACATTCACCCTGTCATGTCACTTCCCACATTTCAACATCTCTGATGATAAATGAGAAAATACCTCTGCAATTTCAGAATAAAAGTAGAAGTAAATGTAAAACAATAGAGGTTTTGTGGAAGATTGATTTATGTGATTTATATTTTAATTGTAATAAAAGTAGATTAGAGAGGGTGGGGGTGACCTTGGGATTGCTTTCTCTACAGACTTCTGCTATCTGGAGCCTACAGAGAGTCACTTTTGAAATACTGGGGGAAAAAAAAAGAAAAATACAGCTGGCTATAATGACTATAAAAGATTATTCATATATTCTCTTTATAGATATCCTCAGCATTTTCCTGAGCTCTGATTCTGCAAGGAAGCCCATTGGTGATGAGCAACTGCACTGTGCATCACTCGTTGGCTTTTATTTCTCACCCTTTTAATATCTTTTCCTTTTAATTACAATTTTTATTATCAATTATTATTATATTTTATTTAAATTATTAAACTGTTCTCATCTCAACCCACAAGTTTTCTCACTTCTACCCTTCTGATTCTGTCCCAAATCCCACCAGGAGGAGGATCAGTGTTGTGGGGTTAAACCACAATAGCAGAATTTTCCTATAGCTGAAGGAGGGTGGCCAGATTTGTTCCATGATGGTTCAGTGCAGAGGTTGAATGGACAGAGGGTGGTGCAAGATATTGTTCTGTGTCATTTCTGGCCTCGGGTCCCAGTATTATTCTGCTTTCTTGCAGTGTAATAGCTGTTGTACCTGGGACATTTCAATTTATCCTTGCACTAATGCAACAAAAACGAAAGCATTTCCATTTCTTTGCAGCAGTATTTCTTGAATTTCTATGAGCAGGGCTCCAGTCTCTTATCATAACTCTCTTTTCCTCTCTCTTCTTCCCACTCTGTTAATCCCTGAAGCACCTGCACTTTTTATTCCTGGCAGCAGCTCTGCTCACCTGGGGCAGAGAGAGGAGAACTGGTTAAAATCACTGAGGCCAGAGTTGGAGGACAGAGCTGTTCCCAGTAAGTCTAAGGCAGTGTGATTTTTGTGACTCATTTATGACCACTAAAGAGCTGTAAAACACAGTGTGAAAAACTGTCTAGGAACTCATCTCTGATGATCTGCTCTAGAAACTAAGGTAAGATATACTTGGCTAAATCCAGTATAAACTGTCTCAGACTTGGGCCCAATTCTACAAAATCTTTGCTCAACATACTCTTAAGCTAAAATTTTCATAAACATCACTAAAATGCTAGCCTGAAATGTCAGCCTGAAATGTCACCAGGTCTTTCATTACCATCACCATTTTTATCAGGTTGTGTTGACTTTCATATCTCAGTAACAAAGTGGATGTTATTCTCATTTATCTGCAAGGCAAGAGAAAAATAAGAGTTAAAAGTAAGACAGACAAAAACATTTGCCCTTGCAAAGAACACAGCAAAGAGACAATCAGAAAATAAACATTTTTTAAGTTAATGTTTATATTTGATTGGAAAAGGCTGACCTTTATTACATTGGCATGTATTTTTCCTAATCTGCAAGAAAGCAGCACAGTGACTGGTGAGAGAAAGATCTAATGTATCAGAGAATTTACATCTAATTTGCATACAGTGTTTTTTCAATTTTTTTTTAACTTTTATCACTTCTGTTTTGCAAGCTGCAGTTCAATTCATTTAATCTTTCTGTATTATGCCTGATGAGAAACAATATGAGTTACTGATCAGCATAGCACAGACATTTCAAGGAAGAAACTCTCTGGGCCTGGCCATCCAGACAGCCTTTTACCCATTGAACTCATCCAAGCCAGTTTCTTCAGGAGAGCACTGTGGGAAACAGTTTTACTGAAGTCCAGATGACTCCTGTGCTCAGTCTATATCCGTCTGTATTTTCTTACCTTATTCTGGTATCATAAACTTGACTGGGGCAGACATGGCACAGGGATTTTTCTCTGGTTGTGCAACATTCCGCACACCAGATTTCTAATCTATGGCTAGAATTGTTCTTGTGATAGGACAATGCCCACAGTTAGCTTTGCTGACATAGAAGGCAAAAACATTTATCCAACACTGCCCAGTCACCAGTAGTCTGCTCCCCAAATCTATGGAGCAAAGGCATTTCTGGAGTAGCTTTCCCTGCTCAAGGGAAGATCAAAAGGCAGATAAAGACAGATAAACAATAATAATACTTCTGAGGGAGGGACCAAAGAGTGCACCCAGCTGAATGCATACATCTCAAAACTTAAGGTAATGACTTAGACGGAAAGACATCCTCCCTCAAGCTATCCATATGCAAAAGTAAAAGTAAAGAAAGTTCCCAGGGGATTGTGTAATTTTCAGGGTATCAGAACTCCTGTAAACCCAGGAGAAAACAATTGAATTTCAATGATAGAATTAAATATGAAGACATTAAAATAACGAACAGACATGACCAGCTCATCAAAGTATTCTGAAAGACGTCTACAGGCCCATATGGGCATTAAATCTTAAGAGACTTATTAATGAATTATTTTCCTTCAATATTTTTTGCCTAATTTGTTGCAGTTTTCAGTCCACCATTGTGCTCAATGGGGTTCATGTTCTGTCTCCTTAGAAAAATAAAAGACAGCATCTTCATGTGATCAAACACACCATGAACAATCACTCTAAGATAGCAGCTCAGTCACATTTAATATCCCCAAAATATTACAAAGGTTCAGTCAAAATTTGATTGATGTTAAAGGGAAGGAAACATCTTTCCTCCATCCTTTTTTAGACAGTGACAATGGAGACAACCTTTATTTACTCTTGGAGTAATTGAACTTTAAAAACCTGATAAACATGATGGGGAAAATGGATTGATTTTAAATTAAACAGTGGATATCACAGAGAATAAAAGAGTCTTTAGGATGATTAAGGGATTGGGGCAGCTGTCATAGAAGAGGTTGAGACAGCTGTGGCTGTTCAGCCTGCAGAAGAGGACAGTCACAGAGATCTTCTCCTTGTGTAAGAATAACAAAGAGGGGGAAAAAGAAGGTGAAACCAGACTTTCAGTGTTGCACAGTGAGAGGACAAGAGGCAATGGGAAGAAACTGAAATACAGGAACTTCCATCTAAGCATAAGAAAACCCTTCCTCACTGTGAGGACACTCACACACTGGAACAAGGAGCCCAGAGAGGCTGTGGAGTCTTCATTCTTGGAGTCCCTAAAACTTTAAACTGGTCATGTTCCCAAGAAACCTTTTCTAGCTGCTCCTGGCTCTGAGCTGGGGTTGGACTGGGTGGTCTCCAGAAGGGCCTTTTCATAGCAGGCCATCCTGTGATTCTCTGAGCTCATTCATTTGTTTCAAGTCAATTATTTCACAGCTTTGTTTTATCAATGATCTGAGTTGTTCAATTTTGCTACAGTTGTATTTGCATGAGCTGTCTCATAAGCAGGGAAACGACTCTTTGTTGGTCCCACACAAGTTTCTTCTGATCCACCTCCTCGAAATATTACTATGGCAAACTAATAAAAAAATTGACAAAAGGAAGGTAGGTTTTGTTTACTTGCAGATGATGCTTCTGGGAAGCTGGAGACAAGCCTGCTTCTGACCCCTTTTATTTTAGGGCAAGTTCAAATGCAGTTGTTTTCTAATAAAAATGTACTATTCATTTAAAAAAAATAGATTTTCAAAAACTGGCATTTCCTCTGAGAATATTTCTGGCTGATAATTTTTAGCCTGCCCTTGGCATGTTTTTCTGCTTTCTGCACTGTATTAATCTATTTTCTCTCACAGGATAAAGTCTGAAACTAACTTTCTTTGGTATACAGTCACTCAGTGTCTACTGGGAAGAACCCAATACCCTTACCTGACTTCTGAGAGAAAATTAATAATGGTAACTGTGATAAAGTTGATGCTTAAAAAGTAAATTTTCCAAAATGCTGATATTTATCTGCCAGAGTTTTTGCCAATAAGTAATTTTACCAGTTCCATCTGCTGCCATGTTGTATATTCTTGTGTTTAATGCAGATTCTACTGAATTACCCAAGTAATTATTTCTAAAGTCTTATTAAGACAAGCTATAAATTTTTATTCGTGGAGGACTTTAGAAATAGGAGCAAATGCTCATTTTTCTAATGTATGGGAGAGAGAAAACAGCTCCTATTTTTCCTGTAGTTCTGGGAGGAAGCTCTGGCTTTTTCAGAAGTTTTCCTTTGCTCTTTTCTTTGCTAGACTGTCCTCCACATACTTCCTGAGTTTTTTTTCTGCAATATTTCTTTGCCTGCCTGTGTATCACATGAGAGTAACCATTCCTCAGGACAATGGGAGGTGACCTTACCCCTACTCTCTTAGAAAAATCCATATGAACTGGCTGAAGACAAAAATAGTCCTTGCAAGTGTGTGTCATTTGTTCCTGCTCAGACATGCAAACTCAACAGGAAAATGGGACATTTTGAAGCAAACTCTGAGCTTGCATTGCTGAAACATTGCACTATGATCAACATATGTGCACTACTGCCAGATGTAATCTAGATCAAAAGGTTTAGTTTATGTTATTGCTACCTGAGGGGATGGGTGGGTAGGGAAAAGGAAACTAAGAGGAAACGATAACAAAAGTACAGTTAAAATAGAGTTAATATATGAAGTAGGTTATATAGAAGGGGTGGAGACTTAAAAATATATATATTTAACAATGGCAGTATAGAAGTCTTGCTTAATAAACTGTCCTTATTTTAATAGCAGATTTTTTTTCTGGACTCAGCAACATTTACCTTCAATAATCTATTCAGATATCCACAGCATGTTAAAGTATATAATAAAAACTAGCCATTTGACATTTGTATGTCTTAATTGACTTCTACAGATGTACATGAAATCACAGCAACCTGGGGTGAAATCCAACCTTATTGATCAGCCCTCTTTAAGTTCTTTTTTAACTTGACTGGCTAACAAATTTCTTTTAGGATCCCTAGAGATGGATTAGTTTTGCTTGTAGTGATTAAAAATCATGTAGGCTATGAAATTTCCATGTGTTCTTTGCCAATGCAAGGCAAGCATTACAGTGAAATTATCTTTGGGATTTTCAGTCCTGTTGGCAGAATTTAATAGGCATGCTTGATCAATTGTACCCTACTAGATAGCAATGAAAGCAGCAACGTTCTCATCAATTTGATAGAGAACTAAATTATGCCACCAACTATCTGAGATGTCCTGGGTACCACCACAAAATTAAATCCTATTTGTGTGTGGGAATCGATACTTAAAACATCACTGTCATTGGCATTGAGTGCTAAGTAATGTGAGTTAGAAAACTGATGGCCCAGGGTAGCTGAGCACTTGAGGCTGGGACACATGTGCTTTTCTGTCTCTGAAACGTTCAGCAGACTTAAATCAGACTCACAGCTCCCCCGAGGGACAGCAGCACTGAGCTCAGCACCATGAGCTGCCCATTTCCAGGGGACTTTCTGCAGCCAGCACCCACGGCTGTGGCAGTGTCAGCTTCAGCCACGCGTGCTTGAAGTGGCAATACCCAGGGAGGTGCCAGGGTGAGCTCTGCAGAGCTCCATGAATCACTCCTGATGGCACAGGATGCTGGTGAGAAGGGCACAAATGGAGAAACAGGAGTCCAGATGCCTTCTACTACTTTCATAGTTGTGGTGGAGTCCAAGGGCACTTGTTATTTATATTTGTTGGAAGGAATTTTTTTTTATGCTGGAAAAAAAATACTGTATTTAGAGATTTTAAAATGCCAAGAAGAAGCAAACTGAGCAACTAGGAGAGCAGAATTAGTGTCTGGGCACTACTATTTCATCCTGTAAAAGATGTATGCTTGGCTGACATCTACAGGGTTTAAATAGTGTAGGTTTCAGTCTTGGGTAAAAGGTTAAAATGGATGGATTTGTGCCCTGGCACAAGCACATATGTTCTCCCTTTCATCCGCTGTCCTCCACCAAGAGTAATGGACATGAATCCTAATGACACAGAGGAAATAAGATGAAAGTTACTAAGTGGTTTTGGGCAGAATGTATTGTTTGCACTTCTAGGTGACAACGGCCTCAACACTAAAGCTGAGTTAGCAAAAACTGTGACAGGTGCTTGAGTCTTGTAGGCATGAGGACCCAATTTTCTTTTTTTATTGCAAAATAATGACTAATTTTTGGCTCTCAAAGCATATATGTGTCAGAAACAGATGAACTGAGGTCCCCTTCCAGCCTCATAGTCTATGATTCTATGAATTGTGGCTCTCAAGCTTTGCCTAGGAATTTTCCAGCTCATTCATCCTGCTGGTGTGTGACATATTGTATACACAATGGGGTTTAGCTATATCAAATATGCAGTCTACAGGATCAAGATTATTTGACATCTTTGCATTTACTGACTACTTTCATCCTGGTTTGGGTTTCTGTTTAGTTGGTTGTTCTTTTTTGTTATACAGTCTCCCATGTAGTAGCCATGTAGCCTGAGTCCAAAGAAATCATACAATATGTCATCCTCCCTAAGGATTCTATTCAATACACAACTCTGGCTGATAACAGGTTTTCTGTTTGTGATAGTTTCCAATGATCTGGAATTTCTAGGTGATAGGGCCAGTTTACACACAGATTCCACTTGAATACACTTGAAATGACAGAAGAGCCTTTTTGGTCATGCTGAAGCTTTCAGACCAAAATCTCAAACTACTTGTAAATGATTTATCCACTGAAAATGTAATTTAGCTTTGATTGCTAATCTCCCTGTAGGAAATAGAGGCTAATCTCTGGAATCAGAGCAGTAAACAGAGGTGGGCTGAACCTTGAAGCTGATTGCTATGTTTCTTGCTTTTAATAACTTTTGTTTTCCAGTAAAACAGATTTGATAGAAAAGGATTGGACAGACCCCCCACTGGTTGCCTAGAGTGGCTTACAGTAATATAAGGTCTTGCATGAAAATGCTCTTTTCTTTGAGAGCCAATCTGCCAGGGGGTCTCAGTGTGACAGATGATGTGTGCACGGGCAAGAATGGCTCAGCACCCAGCTTTTGACTGTATCACCATGTTTAGTTCACAGGATGAATAAATTTTTATTAGGATCAGGAGCTATGGATTATGCCTGGTTCTGGTGTTCATCATGGAGATGTCTTGTGCTGCATTCCAATGCAGGCATAGATATGTCCCTCATGATTTCAGAGACTCTGAAAACCACTCCTTATTTTTATCACATATAACCTGGAAGGGGTTTTTTCTTGCTATTTTTTTCCTGAAAACCCTGAGCTGAAAAATCTGAATTCTTCTATCTTACAGAGCTATATAAAATATTTGCATTTTACACATAGATATTTTTACTATTTTACTAGATATTTTATTAGCTTCTCCTCTATCTTTCTTGTTAAAAGATGATTTTTTAAAAAACTGATTTGGAGATTCAGGAAGCAGGGAATAAAGTTTTGCTCTAATTTATGGTTGCCTGCTCTCTGATTACCCTGAGGAATAACCTTGTGAAAGAGCTTTGGTTTTGCATCTGATCCAGTAGCCTTTGTGCAACTGCCAGTTTAATGAGGAGAATAACATTTTGCTCATTTAGACAAGAAGTTAAAACCTTGTTATGGGTGTTACAGAATTTCAGACAGAAAAAGAGGAATGCCTCTGTTTATATTTCTATCCTTTACCACGATCTCAGTTCAAGAAAACACCTCTACAAGACAGGGTACAAGGGTGAGCTCAACATCAACCTTATTCTTGAAATCATACTAACACCAAAGCCTTCCAAGACAAGAGGATAATTGCTTCCTTTTTAGAAGCTATAAAGAGTGAAAATGTCTTCACTTTCATCAATTTTTAAAAAACAAATTTGTTCATACTACCATTACCCTATGAGCTCAAATATTTGGCTTTCATCCTTTAACCAAAAATGCCCATTATGCCTAAAAATCCTGGAACGGGTTCTTGAGCATCTGTGCATTCCAATGTGATGTCAGGGATTTTATACTGCCTATTATACCAGGGCAAGTAACCACATCATTGATCCAGGACAATTATATTTTGTTTAACTTACAGAAAAAAAAAAGAAGTAAAAAGTGAAATGATGTTTGATAATGACTATACCTGGAAGGTCTTGTAGAAGGTGTCGTAATTCCATCTATCATTACAGCAGCTCAGCTTTAATGAAACGTTGTGGAAATTGAATTTGCCAATTTTAGTTACGTGCAACTTAATTATAATTGATTTAGTGCTAATGCTGTGTATTTCATGCAGAAGGCTGACTGGGTAAAGAATTTATTATAATTCACCAAAGCTATTTTTCTCCTCCAGCTTTATTTTGCGTATAGTATCTTTTAAAATACAGATACTTTGATTATTATAGCTGTACCATAAGTATTATTCAAGAACCACATGCAATGTTGTCTTATGCCTACAGATCTCTCTTCATCAGATCTGGCTGTCAAAACTGGCCGAGTAATTGGGACAATTAAGGTGCCCCTGAGATATAATTATCCTTTATAATTTCTCTATATGTTTAAGAAAAATGATGATTGGCTCACAAAAACAGGTTCCCCACGGTACAATGAGAAAGAGGATACTGGAAAAGAACAGATCAGCTTTAATCTCCCACACTTAAATTGTCCCTAAAATAATTTTAGCCCAAACTCTTCCTTTTGTGCCAGTAACTTACACCACAAAGCAACATTTTAAGTATGTGTAGACAAATAAATGAGGATGATCTCTGTTCAAAGCATCCTTTGGTGTATTAGATCCTGGTAATGACTCTCAGTTGCTAGTGTGAGGAAGATAAATGTGACAGCTGTTTTCCCATGCCCCACTGACTCACTATTCATCTAGTTAAGTACATAGACAGTCCTCTGAGATCCTCTCCTGCCTCACAGCTCCTCTGTGGCTGAGCAGCCTTATTCCCACTGCCACAGAGCAAGAACTGATTTAGACAAACAGAACATCTTACCCTCATTAGCTGGCCAGTTAATGGGGTCGAGGCTGGATGCTCCCCCCACTGTCTGGCTGCTAGACCAGGACCACTCATGAGGCTACTGGGGCAGGCATGTGGCTGCCATGAAATCACCAGCATCTGCAACAAGGCACAGAAATGGCCCTTGGCCACAAATGTCCAGGGCTCCTCAGACATTTCATTGTCCAGCCCAGAAATTTTAATCTTCCTCCCTTGCATCTCCATCTGGTTATAAATATTAAAGTTAAAATTCAAAGGTTTTGCTTGAATTTTTATGCTTATTGTTTAGGTTGAATGACAAGCTGGTTGCAAAACAGCTTTTAAATACCCTTGTACTAACACAGCACTCCCTTCTCTCCAGACTTCAAATTGCAAATAGAATACTAAGGAGTTAATATTTTCCTCAGACAACTGAGGTGTAGCATTTTCTGCAGTTTCTAAAGAATGCATACATTTAAAAGGATAAATATGACAGGAATAGGTGTATTCATGAGGAAAGTGTTTATATCACATGTATTCCCCTAGGCAAGAACATTGTTTTTCCCACCTCCACAGCTCAATTGTATGTTTCTACAAATCCACATTTATACAATTACATTACAGAGGGAAAAGGTGTAGTGATTACTTTAAAGCCGTGTCCTTTCAGCCCAAAAACAGTTTTTACAGTTTCTTTGCTGTGGCTATCAAATAATGGAATTCCCTGACATTAAATAAATCCTCATTTAAAACACACAACCCAACTGAAAAAATCTGGCTTTAAATTCATAATAAGGTACTATCCTCTCACAGGGGATAGATTAGAAAGAACTAGTCAAAGAGAAATGAGAATCTGGGGGGATGGTTAATTTCAGTCTCCACCCAGATCTAATTTGCCTCCTATATATCCTAAATACTCTAAGTGTGCAAATTAAAGATTTCAGAAAGAATTTACTGTTGCTTAGCACCTTGCATATTCACATACCTTCAGCAAAGTGTGTGAATATACAGTTTACACTGTCCCAGCTGAACGAGATGGCATTTTACATCTGCTTTGCCTGACTGCAGCCCTTATGAGGCAGTTGATGATCCAGCTCCCCAGCACATCTGTTATGTTCTAATAAGCAAGCAGAGCAACTAGCAGCTACTTCTTTCACCCTTTTGTCACCTGGAAAGTGTGCAGCCTTGGATGTGTTGAGTGAGATTGAAGGCCAATTTACTCTACCAGCAGCAGAGACAAAAACTGTCTCTTGACAGCAGAAGAAAACAGTGTATTTTAGATATTAAGGAAGAGCTATGTCCAGATTCGGCCTGAGTTATACCAAGTTTTTTTCCTCTGGGTTACATTTGGTTCCTCTTGGGTCTAGACTCACCATATTAAAACCATGAGGCCCAAAGGGGCTGATCTGAGCCTTTCTTACAACTTTCAGTCATTGAGCACCCAAAGGGCCAAGAAATCACCTCCATTTTCCAAGCAATTATGGCCTTGAAACTCCTTGTCACTACCTACATACCTCCACTCACTCTGGAAAGCCTCAGGGGTTTTTGAGATTTGGTAGTGGAAGACAGAAAATATTTTGTGCTTGGTGTTTGTATTTTCACTTCCTCCATGTGCTTTCTCGGTATCATCTCATTCACTTGCTGCCCCTGGATGGAACTAGATGTGTAACTGAACTGGAAATATAAAAGGTAAAGAAATGCAGCTGTCTACATGGACCACAGTAGAATGAGGGTTACTTGTGTAGTCAGCCAGGCTCAGATTCTGTAAATTTTGCTTGTCATTATCCCTACATTAATGTGTGTCATACAGTTCATATCTGACTTCACCACTTGCTTACCTCGATTACACATTAAAATGTTAAAGGAGGCTCTGAGGGGTATTTAGTTCCTCTGGAGAAGTCATTCCCAAGGTAAATATGTTCAGCATATTTGTCTTGTTCTGAGCCTGTCGTAGCTCTCCTATCACTTTGTCAACATAAATACCCTTGGGCAAATTTGACCCATTGTGCTGGCAATGCAATGATATTTAAATTGTAAAAAATACACTGAGCTGCATCAGAGGACTGAGCTCATCTTCATATAAAATATTAACTTTCCATTTGCCTGTGGGAAAGAAAACACCTCAGAGCAATTTCTTGGGTCTTACGGCAAAATAGCAGCTAAAAAGCTGGAATGATATGGCCCCTGAGAAATGCTCCAAATTGCTGAAAGAAATGTCCCCCAATGGCCAGCTCCAGAGGGTTTCTACAGCCACATGAGAAAAATACACTGGTGTTATGTGGCTTGTTTGCCTGAACTCTGTTCTGGTTTATTTTGCACTATCCTACTGAAGTTTTGTGAGGATTATTATTCAGAGGGGTTTCTAAAGCCTTTCTTACTAACTGGCTTTTGTAAGATATGATGTCAGTGGGTACAAGGTGTGAGAATGTGTTGACAGAGTAAGGTTTTTGATATAACAGTTCCATTTTTATTATCTATATATTATATATGTGAAGAATTTTGTATTAGAATGGGAAGGATTTGCTCTATTTCTGTTTCTCCTTGGCAGAGGATGAAGTTGAGCTGAAACAGAAATTACAGGTGGTTCTCCTGGTTTAAAAAAAAAATTGATGGCAGCCTGAAGAGTCCTTAGGACACATGGAGATGTGGACAGAGAAAAGGCAAAGGCTGCACCCAGCAGCAAGACTCATGAAACCCACAACATCCCTTCCGTTATAAATTCTCAGTTCTTTTACTCCTCACTTACAACAAAAAAACCCCCTTAGAACCTACTATAAAAAAGTTTATTCCTTTCTTATATTTTCATACAAACTCCATTTCTTAACCTGTATAAGTGGTTTGCAAAATATACAGTATTATAGTATATACAGTATATATACAGTATATATATATATATAGTATATACAGTATATACAGTATATATAGTAATTTTGGTGAAGAGAAAATAGAAATTTACGGTTTTCATTTATTTTAAGTTATATCACCTTTCCCCATGTATACCATCTTTTCAGTATTGAGGAGCAAATACAATGTCCAACAGATGGATGAAAATAACAATACAAATTAAACAGAAACTGCTAGAAACCACCACTATTTGGTCTTAACCTGTCTGAGCCAAGGATGATTCCAAAGAACACTCTTAAGACCAGACTTTTCATACTTTCCTATTTGATAGTCCATGGAACATGGTTGGGCCATTCCAGCCCATTTTCTGGGGCATGTAAAAGGTAGCAGATCTATCTTCACTTGACTGCATGAGTTGTTTTGAAAACTAATAATGGAAGGGTCTGTGAGGCAGAAATGCCCTTCAGGAGAGTGAGAGCTCTTCAGCAGATTAGTGAGAAGAATGGGATGCCATCACAGTCACTGAAAAGGCCTACACAGCCTTTAAAGGTCCTGTATAGAATCCTGATTTCCTTGAAAGGTTATCTTAGAAAAACAAAGTTCCTTTCTTCTCTCACTTGTACAATACGTGAGCAAACCTTTGATATACCTGTACATGGTAAAAGTATTCCTTGAAATAATCTCAAACAGAATGTAGCCACAAGGTAAAATTCTTGCAAGAGCAAAAATTGGTCATGCACGATTACTTTCTGACACACAAAATAGCTAGCTTAGAGTTTATATCATCATTAAATAAATGGGAACTAACAAAAAGGTTTTTTTTTTTTCCTTTCTCTGTCCTTATTACTGCAGAATATGTTTTGACAATGCTTTCTTCATTAATTTGGACCCAACTCAACCTTGCTTTTATTCTGTATAATGATTTCCAGTAATGTAAAGGGGTTACACAGTGCTGCATTTTGGATTTCATAGCTTTTTACTCGCACTTTTGTTGGCATGTACAGGAAAAGGGAAGGGGATGGAAGGCAGGCCTCAGGGGGTGACCAAGAGCAGCTCCTCTGCAGTAACATGGGAGGAATGCTGTACTGAGGCTTGGCTTACCTCACTCTGTATCTGCCATTGATGGGCAGATAAACTGGACACCAACTCTAGATATACATTAGATATTCAATTACTCATTATTGTTAATAAGGATAGACTGCCTTCTGATTTACTCTGGGCAATATTCTGCTAACACTAGCCCTAGAATAATACCTTCCTCTGGCATAAGGTCAGTGAAACTCCTTGCAGAATGTTGTCTGATATGACTGAGGATTTATTCTCCTATTCAGGAAGCCATTCCTGATGGCAGGCAGCTCGCTCTGCTGCTTACCAGAACATACACAAAGCCTTTGGAAACAATGCAGCTAAAGGAAGACTGTAGGGCTACTGCTTTTCCTTGCAGTCCTGGCACTTCTGCTCCATTTTACTGGTGTGTGAATAAGAGCAAATGAGGTGCACGATAAAGAAAGAAAAGTGTTGATAAAGGCGTTGTTACATCTTACTCAGGCCATCAGCACAGTACTAAGTGTTTTAGTGAGCATCTGTTCCTCTCTCCTGGTATCAGCAGTGAGTTCATCTCTCCTGTCTGCATCAGAGTCCCTTGGCCCTGCTGTTCTCCCTGTTCCCACGGGAGCTGCATCCTGAACACTCAGCCACTGCCTTCCACAGTCATTCCCTTTGCAGCTAATTACCCCACTCCTGAGGGGGAGAAACAGAAGAAAGATTCTACCAAAAGTAAAAGAAAAATAATTTTTAAAACGCCCAGAAAACCCCTGTAAAAACCAAACCAAACTAAACCATCCCAAAGTTCAAAAAATATAATCTGTATGACTCAGTGATCAAAGGGAATGGAGGTTAATGCTGATCTGTAAATGTTAAACAACTGGAGTATTAATCAAAAGATGTAAGTTTGTCATTCTTCGATATTGACCATAGAACAATGAATGCACAGAACAATGCACCATCTTCCACTCTTAAAATTACAAAATAAGTCTGAAATCCAGGTTCTGATTTGACTCTGACCCTTTTGATCTGAGATTAGTAGTTCAACATTTCATCAAAGTCTCTGAAAATGTCAGATGAGGTCTAAAATGGAAGTAGAACACTTTAGGGCTGACACAGCTATCAATCCTGCCCTTCTCTGCATTGAGTATTTGAAAATAATGTCTTCACCCTCAAATTAGAACAGAGAAAGATGCAACTAATGATTATTTCAGCCACTTGACATTCATTTTGTGTTGTTATTACATGTTTGGATGAACAAAGAGGTATTTATGGGAGATAAATTGCCTTTCCTTGGGCTGCTGCTCAGGTGTGGTGTCACTGAGCCCATCAGACACACAGGTTCAGAGAGCAGGCAGGTCGAAGAAGCAGAGTTGGATAATTCCTTCTCTTGCACCCATGACAGGGAGGGAGCTATTTAACAAGCAGGTGTGAATTACTCCTTAAGCAAGCAAGGAGCAGGAGAAAACACTGACCGAGTCACAAGTTGTCCCTGGGTCTGGCTGCATCGCCTGTTTCAGCCCTCACTCCGGTCCAAAGCAGCCGGGTGTGAGCCAGCAGCTTTAACTGCACAGACAGGGCAGTGCTGAAATGCATCCCACCCACCTCCACTTCTGACTGCCAGGAGAACTCTCATCCTGAGAGTCAGACCAGCTACGAGGCTCTGGTTTAAAGTCAAGTTGCAAAACCCAGAAACAGATTCCATTCCCAGCATGACACTAATGGAATATCTCAGTGGTGAGTGGTTGTTTGAGAGCTGGTGTGTGAAAGAACAGAGATATCAATTATACTTATGCAGTGCAAGCTCCAAGAAAAATGACAAATGCACTGTAGTTCCTGTTTTGATGATTAGGTATGAGTGGTACACACAGGTCAGTTGGGATGCTTTTTGCTTGCTAAAAGCAAGCCCTGGGATGCTAAGGAGGGGGGAAAGGAGTGTGTCCAATATTTCCATTTTTTTTTTTTTTTTAATTTAAAGCTGAAAATGACAAAATATGAGAAGTCATCTGGGCAAGTAAGCTGTTTGGGTCAGAACCCATTACTGGCTTGATGGGACAGAACATTGCAGGGCTTTTGGTACTGGTCACTGGGACTGAAGAACATTTAAGCTCTTTCCAGGCAGCTACAATGCCAGGCTTGGAGTTGTCTTACCCTTGTTCAAAGAATTCTGTCTAAGGCAACTATCTCTAGTCAAGACAAAGCCCCTAGTGGATCACTAACTTCTTTGAAATGGAAGTCACAGCTGTGCCAAACCTCTTGTCTGACTCTTGACTTATTTTCAGTCTCTTGTCTGAGATTATATTTTGTACTCTTGCTTTACAGCCACAGGATTCCCTGTGCAGGATGCAGTGTTCCAATGTACTTTTTTCATAAGGCCATTGGCAGTCTTTGAATGCAGACTGTAAAAAAATGTGCTGGTAGAGTTTACCAGGTTTCAAGGTGATCTAAGGTATTCTGGGCTATAAAATGAGAGTGTCTGGGCCTTAATTTTGGTAAATAAATTGTCAATTATATAAAGGCAATATTCTTTTATATAGTGAATTACTATAAATGTGATTTTTCACTTCTTAGAAGATAAACATAGCAGGTCAAATAATAGATGATCTAGTAAACCTAATTTATTCTATCTCTCTCTTTCTCTCTTCCTCTCCTTCCTCTCTTCCCTTCATCACCAGGAGTTAAAATTTCACGAGACAATTATATATACAATTGCATTCTGCCATGGTTTGCTATATTTTGCTTCACCTTTGGGTAAAGATAGATTTTTTTGCCCCCCAAGGAGAAACTCAGTCACTTCATAGCCATAACTTCTATTATCTTCTTGCCTGGAGAGCTTAGATCTATTCAACTGTGAAATAGCTTGTCCCTGTATTATGCAACCCCGGTAATTCTCTACTTGGCATTACTCATAGATGCCTAGGGTGGAAGCATCAACTCCAGGAAAAGAGGGTGGGAAGTTGAATGTAGCACCAGAACTTTACAATGGGAGGCAGGAGGAAAAACCAAAGATATTCATGTACCTTAGAAAAGTGCGAAATAAAAAACCTGAAAAATTATCTTTGAAAACAGACTAAGTATCTTTCAATAGAGTGTGGGATATTTCTGAAGAGTAAATCCCAGCTCTTTGTGGAATTTTCCATTATGCAACTGAGAATTTCCTGACAGCAGAGAATTTTTATTCACTGTCTAGACTCAATAAGAAGCCTGTTTTGTAGATACACTTATGCACACGCTCACACATTATGGAGATGTCAGAAGAGATGCCACAGTTAAAGATGGTTGGTTGAAATATACAGATAAAGCAGTACTGAAATCCATTTTTTTCACACTTCAGTGAATTCAGACTGAATTTGGTATCCAATTGACAATCTAACTTTCTAGAAGAAAATTTAATTATGGCTTTGTTTTTGGCAAATAACTTAGTGGCTTCCATAGGAAATTTCCTTCTTCTGCTCTTGCTTATGTCTACAGGTTGGATTAAGTGTTTCAAAGTGTTTGGGTTTAATTTTCATTTAAGGTCCTTTCCACATCCAAGTACAACTGTAGGTTATCACAAAAAATCCAATATTGTGCGTTTCAGGATTTTTTGGGTGTATTGCAGTGTTTTGGGGCAGGCTAGGAATAAATGTGTGTGTGGATGACAGGCTGCTCCCATGGCAGAGTGAAGCAACAAATGTTTTGTACAGTCTGAGCAACACCTGGGTTTCACTTTGCCAACAGTTGAAAGAAGCAGGTTTTTGAGTTAATATGGCAGCTGCATAAAGTTTGGAGCTGTAAAGAGAAAAATCAGCGTCTCTGGATTCTCTGCTCAAAAAGATAGAATTTTGTACATTTTTAATAAATAAGCAGAAATGCAACAGTTCTACCACTTTTTTCCCCCCTGCTGAATCAGAATATCCCAAACTTATTAAATATTGATTCTACTACTTGTGTCAAAAGAGATTCTACAGTCCATATCCTCCCAGGCATTCTCCAGCTAAAATATTATCTTCTCCTCCTGCTCTGCTGTTGATATAATACACCCAGTCTAATGCTATCATGAATGTAGTCCAATTTTGACATTTTAAATGTGAACAGATTTACATTCTGGTTTTCAGAACAATTTATAGTGAACCACACAGAGATTAATCTGTAAGTCTGCTCCAATCTCCAGCTACTTTTATTTTACCTTATTCCAAACCAATGTTTTAGGTCAGGACAGAGGATAAGCAGAAAAGAGAATGCATGTTAGTGTTTGGAGTCACTGGAAGATGAACAAATGGGTATGGTTTGAATTAATTGATGAAAATTTCAGAAGAAAATGTAAATAACAGAGACTTTCAGAGGTCTGTGAAGCAAAGACAGGTGGGTCTTTGTGTGGAGCCTGCAGCTAAGGTAAATTCCACTTTTTCTAAGGGGAAATATCTCCATGATTCCTTCCCCACTTCTTTCATGGACATCAACTGGACACTCACAAGTGCAAAAATTTCTGGTAGACCTATCCAGAATTCCAAGTCCTGCCTGATTTTTATCCAGTTCTTTTGCAAGAGCATTAATATATTCTTTCAAGTTGTTTGAATGTCAGATGGTGTTGTCTCAGGTGGCTCTGTAGAAAATATTATTTTATTATCTACACTATTTTTCCGTTCCCACAATAATTCAGTTACAGATTGTTTTGACTGTCTTTTTGCTAAAATACTGAGAGCATTATGGCATGTAAAATGCAAATTTGACAGGTAAAAACAGTTTAAAAGCATATGGCTTGCCTATGCTGCGTCACACAATGTCGTTCTCAATTACAGACACCAAATCCAAACACTTTGAAAGATTTTGAAGGTGTTTGACAGTTTAGAAACATTCATCCACACAAAAGTAGCATAATATTTTAAAATCACCAATAAAGACTGATATGGAAATACCTGGTCCTGGTTATTTCTGTCAGTGAACTTTGGGAATGCGATGGAGAACTTGCCTCCTTTGCCACAGTGGTGTAGTTTGGTAGAGGCTCCAAAGGAGGCAAATGCCTGAGCTGAAACTGGATCAAGAAATTTGCTCTAGGAAATAATACACCACAAATGCATGTGCTAAATATCAGTAGTGATATCATATTGATTAGGTTGGTGAATATTTAAGTGGGAGTGAAAAGAAGCAGTTGCCTCCTGGGAGAAGACTTCCACTTCACACAACAAAGGAATATTTCTACATCAGTCTTCCCCGTCATCAGAAAGAAGGTTGTGTCACAGCACCTCAACACAAACATCTTCCTCTTAATTATATTTTAGACCTGAAATACTGGGAGACAAAATACAGGTGGGGTAGGAATGGTGCAAGTACTGTGACATCTCCCCTCATTATAAATTAGGTAGTGAAGTACTTCAACACAGAAAATCGACTTCTGCAAAGTCATAATCTTACTCTTAATGCTTTAGTAGTCTGATTAATGTAAATACACAAGTCTGAATAATTGCTTTGGGGTCATCTTAATTAGAACTTCCATCTTTTAATTGGCAAAGAGATTAATTAAGATATATCCTCAACTGTCCACTAAATCCCATCCCTTACATTTTATGAAGAATTATTCCATCTCTACACAAGTGCAGGTCAAGAATACTAATCCTACCTCATTCTTCCGCTCGGCCAGCTACAAAGAGAAATCTTCCTCTCACATGCACACTAAATCACATGGAAACACTGGCATCTGCCTCCCTGCATTTCCTGTGTATGGATGAGCTACGGAAGAAACAACTGTCACCACTAAAACTCCAACTCTGGAAGTCCAGAGGAAAAAAACCAGCAGAGCAGAGGGAGCACAGCCCCAGGCTGGAAGGGCTCATACAGAGACCAGCCCTCTCAGAGGAGCACTGGACATGTCCAAGCCTTGACAGCTGCTTGACAGCCGTGATAGGATGCCTGGAAATTCTTGGGAAGGAAAAGGGTGGACAAAGACCTTAAAACCTTGCTAGTGTGAGAGTTTTTAATGTACAACTTTCTCGTATCCAGAATGCATGATTTCTCATTAATTTCATAATCTCAACGCTAGAAACTAGTTAAAGTACAACTTCACTGAGCTTTCAGGGGAAATTAAGTGAGAACTGGAAAAAAGTTGGGTAGTGACATTTCCAGCCGAGTGCCTCTGGCAGGTGTAAGGATTTCAGAGCTATTTACAGCCACCCCTGTTCTGCTGTTCAGTTTGTTTCATTAGATGGGGGTCCAATAGACCTCTTGGTTCAAAGTAAATTTCATCAGTTTTTGAGTTTGCCTAGAACTTTTCCAGTCCGGAAAGAGGCAGATCTCTGCACAAATTGAGTTTCCTTAATGAAAAACAAAATCTTAACTACTGACCTATGGCAAGTCAATTCCTTCTACACTACCAGCCATGCAAAGACTGTTCAGGACAGTCTGGGAGCAGAGTGATTAATAGTTAAAGTGCTCGTGAAGTAAAAAGACTAGTTAGCAGATTTATTGCCAGATCAGGTACTTCTTACCTGAGCACTTGAACAAAAAGTCAACATTTCCCCTTCAAATTGGGATTCTGTCTTGTCCATTCAATGTTAGATGCCTGGGGGTGCTGAGTTACCCTGTAACAGATGGTGTTGTCCAAATCCCAGATACACAGGAGGTGGACATGGAGCTGGAATCCCATCAGAGCTCCACTGCCTTAGAGAAAGCTAGGAAAGCAGGTGAGCTGAGATTACCATGGGAAGTTATAGTTTAAGTATTTTCCTCAGAGGAAAACATATAAATACCTGTCCCATACAACCTGTTGGGAGGGCAGCAGTGATATAACCATGCTCATCTTCTTTCTCTTTTATCAGAAAGAACACATTTCTATCACAGCTGCATACAAAAATTAGACACATTAGAACATGGGATTAAAGGGATTTTTGTAACAGATTCAATCTTCTGTGTAACAGCTCAGAAACTGCAAGTGTAAAGAGGCTTTTCTTTTTAACAAAGCTGTCTGTGCCTTGCCATGAACTGATGCACCTCTTTATAGTGTTTCCTTTAAATATAAATTTAGTAATAAATAAAACATACTACACCACTACCACCATGGAAAATATGGTGCTTCAACCTGTGAAATTGGGCACAGGGTATTAATAACTCTGTATAGCATAGAAATACTACACAAACCAGCACCTGTATATTAATAAAAATATATTTGCCTCCAAAATTATTTCAGTGATCCAGCAATGCCTCAAGTAGCCATGTTTATTACTACACCAAAGTCAGATCAGAATGTGAATAACCTCAGTTTTTCGCTAAAAAAAACCCCAAAACATACATTTTCTCACACTCTGAAAATCAAGAGATAAGGGGGTTCAGTGTGAGGAATATGACCCAACCTGCTTTTCCTTATTTTTCATGATGAAATTTTGCTAAACGCCTGGGTGTCAACAAATGAAAACAACTGTGGGAAGAAACTGAATGTCTTTGAGGAAAATCCTGCCAATTGAAGGAAATCATCAATCTGCAAAACAGGCATGGTCAGAATGCTGGACCTCCTCAGTTCCACGGTTTGGGGATTTATTTTGAGCAGATTTTTAACTGGTGGTCCAGAGCAGTTCTTCTAATAACTCTTACAACAACTTTGTGTTAAAACTCGAGGACACAACCACCACCAGTGATGAAAGGTGATGAAATAACATGTCAGTACATTTCCTGCTAAAACAAAGCCTCGTGGGGGTCACACTTGACCCTTGTAACAGAGGCAGAGGATAATGTTATTGTGTAAGCCAAGTGCTTGTGAACCTACAGGCAGATGAGACAGGGAACCCTCAGCTTTACTTCTCTGCAATGCAGACTTGAGAAAAGCTGGAGAGAGAAGGAAAAAACACATGAGAGCACTTTACAGCACTTTATAGAATCGGAGAGCAAAGACAATACTTCTTGTTTGATTCCTTCAGCATTCAGGGAAATAGTCCTGTGTTCTCTGAAAATAATAACAGGGCTGCTTCAAAGAGCTGCTGGCATTGCATATATATTTCTTCTAAGCAGAAAACCCTGCAAAGTCCTGAATGTGAGGCTGAACGCTCAGGTCAAAGGAGCAATTGTTACTTTCAAGTTGCCTTGTCATCTCAGTGACATTACTGAGACCAGGATCCTGGCATCAGAGACCTCCCACAGGTCCTGTGAAGAAATCAAAGCACTTGTCCAAGGAGGAGTTTAATGATATTTCCCTTTCTGAAGTGAAGACCTCCCTCCTGACCTTCTAGCTGCTCATATTAATTCCAGCATTGTTATAACACATGTATTTGCCCTCAGGGGAAAGAAGGTGCCTTCACTGGAGCATTTCCACACAGACACTCTAAATACAAACGGATTGGGGTTGGGAGTGAAAGCCATGCATTAGAAACCTGCTCATCCACAGCCCTTCCTCTCCTCTGGGCATAAATACCCCTTCTCTGACAGGGTCCCAAAGCCCTAAATCCTGTGGGGCTGTGTCAGAATGTCAGAGCTGTGAGCTACAGCCAAGTGTGTGCCACACACCAGCCTGATCCAGCACAGCACTGAGGAATTGTACTGCTGCAACCCAGCTGTCCCAGAGTGATGTAGCACATAATAAAACCCAGACAGGTACTGAAGAAAAATGACTCTTAGGAAATATGTCAGGACTTCTTTTGGAACTTCTTTAGTTCCTTACCAAATGGAAAATATGTCAAAACTAGAAGAGATATAAGCAGTAAATTAAAAATTTTCCATTTTTTTCTCTTTAATGAAAGTTATTGCCTATCTCTACTTTCATATGGATATGCACTTTTATTTAGGCTCTTGTCTGTCTTACAGGCCCTGGATAAATAAGTGACAGATATGTGACAATTTAATATAAAATCGACATCTTCATATAGATTATTGTCCTCGATATCACATAATTCATAGCCTTTACTGCAGATCAATCATCTCCTGCCTAATCTTCATTAAAAATAATCCTGAATATTATTCTACTATCTTGCCTATGAGAGAAGTAGAGCAAGGCTGACACTAATTTGGGACCCAGAGTCTGAGACGTGCCTTTAGCATCAGGCAGGAGTTAATAGAACTGGCCCTTCTGTGCTGCTGGGGATGACTTCTGAGCTACTTTCCAAGAAATGTGGGAAAACAGAGAGAAAATATATCTCAGTCTGTGCCAGCCAGGACAGGAAAAGAGGTTGGAATGGCTGCTTCCCTGTCCCCAGGGGCTCCAGCAGCAAGGCCCACCTATACACGGCCATGCAGGAGCCACCCAGCACCTCCCAGCAGGCACAGCTGAGATCTGGGCATCCTGTTTGGACACTCTGATCAAGAAACTGCGAGGAATAAACCTCAAAAATGCACCATTTGAGGAGCTCTCAAGATCTGACTCCATCCAGCTGTCTTTTTTTAAAGTTTTTGTTAAGTTTATGATGGTGTTTGGAAGCAGAAATTCAGATTCTCCTTTTGCCAGGACTGCTTTTCTTTATTTTGGTCAGATCTGAAAGCTAATTATTTCCTGCTTCAAGAGCAATAGAGTGTTTATGGGAATGTTCCCTACAATCCTATCAGAAGTGTTATAGCTCAGTAATAAATGAGCTTCCAATTAATTAAATTCAGCTCCCCATATAGACAGATCACTGCAGAAACTGTTGCTTTTTTTCCTCCTTCTGTATCAACATGAGTTGCTACAAAGCAAGGAGGCATTCACTGGAGTTTAATATAAAATAGCATGATTGCAGAATGTTGTACTTATGGTGAAATTCATCCTTAGTGAATTAATGTTTAAAACTAAATAGGTATATTATTAGTTCCACTCTTAAAATGTAATTTTTTTTTGTTTAAGTATTCTAAAATTGGCAGTGTAAAATTGGAGCTTCCATCATTTTTAATAGGATTTTTGATAGCATTTATCTCTAATTGCTTTAAATTACATTTTAGAGAAGAAACTTTCATTCTTGATCAAGACAATGTGAAATACAACAACAATTATTTGTATATCAGAAGGAAAAAAGGATGACTGTTTTTTGCAAGTGTTAGCAGTGGGGAGAAAGGGCTGGTTTCCAATCCCCCAGCTATTTCGTGAGAGTTTTTACTACAGGGCAGTTGCTGTGAAAAAAATTGAAGTAAACACTTTTCTGTTTTACTTGGCTAAATATTCCATGCATTGGCAAGGAATAAAAATTAGGCTGCAAGACACTCTAAAGAAAACTGTACTAAGTGCAGTCATTCCACTACAGAGCTAAGGAACAAGCTTTAAACTTACCAAGTACTCAACCAAATGCCCCTGTGGTGTCTCTGTGGTACCAAGTCCCTGGGGAAGGTGTGAAAGAGAAGGGAACTCTTTGGGTTTGCTCCAGGGCTTGGCCAATGTGCTGTGTGGCCACGCCAGCTGCCTCATCTACTGGGAAAGGCTTTGTTGTAACTCTCGTGTGTGAGTGCTCACAGGTATAAAGAGGGCTCAGGCAGACATTCCTGAATCATCCACGCTCCAGGGCTCTTGGTTTCTAGGAAACTGATGGCCTAAGTCTTAAATGTGGTGTAAGAATCTTTCGTAAGAGCTGAGCATCTCTTGAGCTCCTGATGAATAGAGGCTCAAACAACTTGCAAATGATGAACTGAAAAAAAAAATGTTCCCTTTCCGCCCAAGAACATGTGTGCTACAGAGCAAAGACAAAAGGAAGGGCAGCTTTAAGGGTGTGGGTTGTGGGGGAGTGTTATCCTGAGATTCAGGATACTGGCAATGCTGATGGGTGCAACATCCCTGCCCCAGGCCATACTGATAACTTTGGGGCATAATTTTGGATTCATAAGCTAGGGTAAAGTTCAAATTCTCATCGAAGGAACTCATGATGCAAATAAGGAATATAATTTATGTATGAGAGAAGTTAAGAGGGACTTACAAACTAAATAACGGGGTGGGAGGAAAGCCATTCCTATCACTCAAACTAAAAATGTGTCTCCTCAGAGAGTGACTCAAGTGAAACACATGTCACAGCTGATTCCTGAAGTCCCACCAGTTCACACCCAGATAGCAAAGGTGCCTTTCAGGATAACACCACTTCCAAGTTCATCGAGGAATCAACACCGAATGAGCATGGAAACAAAACTGCACCCCTTTTGTCTTGGTGCTTTCCTGGGCCAGTGAAGCCCTGACAGACATGCAGCCTGTGACCTTTGAGTGAGGAAAAGGGAGGAGGCTGGACAGAAATGCTGACCCGTGGCAGGAGAAGCTGCTGGTACTTGCCATGCTTGTCCTTGGGAGCTGTGATGCTGAACACACCCAGCATCATGCACAGAACAGCCAAACCCACGGTCTGAGGCAGCAGCATCTGCATTTTACCCTCAGTTTATGTGACTTTTAAGCTGAAGTTCCTGAATGAAAAGTCAGTGTTAAAACACTTTCATCCTGAGCCTGTGTCAGCACCTGTTTTGAGGTGGAAAGTTACAAAGGCTGAGGGGTCTGCCTAAAAACTTTGGTCTGTCTACTTTTATTTTCATTCATAGGAAACCCACACTGAGCTTGAGCCTCAGCAGCTGGTCAATTTTTGTTCTTTCCAAAAAGCTTTGGTTTCTGCACCTGAAAGAGTGTGCACAGCCCTTGCTTTGAAGCTTATCCCTGGTAAGGAATCACTTTTACTGAAATCTCTCAATAGGGTACTGACTTGCCTCATCAATTGTTCTTTAGTAGTATTCTTCATGATTTTCATCCCCTATAATTTATACTGGAGAACATAATGCAGAGCAAAAATTAATAACAGCAGCCTCTGAAGATAGTGTGGTTAAACTGATCCAGATTTTCATTAATGATCCTCTCATCTGACTTGCCATTGTGCCTGATTGCCTTCCTGTCATTCTTGTGTTCTCTCTGCTGCCTGTCCAGCTGGGAAATTTCATATCTGTTCAGAGTGGCAGAGTTGGAAGGACAAATCTCCTGCTCAAATTCAATAAGAGCAAAACAGCAGCAAAGCAAAGAACTGGATGTAAAATTTAATTGAGAGTTTTAAGCATGTATTCTGTCCACAGTTTGGTAAAGATAGCAGTGGTTGATTACTTGAAGTTTTACTAATGGTGAAGTAACATGGGAAAAATTACAGGATTGCTTTCTGAGATGAAAACTGAGTCATTTGTGGGCATGTTCACATCCTTACTGTACTTGCTTTCCATGATCACACCAGGTAAAAATAGGAATGCATAAATATTTATGCAGAATATTGCTTAGGGAGACACAGCCAGAGCATTACACAAGCATTTGTATCAACGAGAGTTCAGGGCATACTCATCCCATAAAAGCTGTTGCTCGTGAGACACAAGAGGAGATGTAGCCTCAGCACTTTTTCAGATTTCCATTATCCAGGTGTTTCTTCAGATCAAGCCCCTCAGTTAGCAGGAGTGATTATACTGTTGTCACAGAATTTATTAGGCAAACAGAGATATTAGTCATACACGTAAGATATAGAGCCCTTTATTAAAAGCTGTTAGTGGGCAACTAAGTTTTGTGGATTTTTAAAATTTTTGTTTTTTAAATAAAGGTGAAATTGAAATGCCTGGTACTTTAGAAGTTATGGCTTAGTAATGCAGTCATAGCAGCCAGGCCATAATGTAGAATGACATTTGGGTTAGAGAAGAGCACTAATTGTCCATATAGATTTTTATTGAATAAGCTCCATTTCACTGTCTATATATATTGACACCAACCATTTCAACTTTAAATGTTCTGTCCAGAAGATTACAAATGCTGATGATATTTAATACGACATTTTAAAGACAAAAGGCAGCCATGCTGGGGAGAAGTGATGGGTTAGGAGAATGACACCAGGGTGACACAATTAGTTGGAGGTTAAAAATAAGAGCTGCTTTGTAACACATGCATGCAGAATAACAAGGATGCTTGTTACCTTCTGAGTTACTGGGTTCATAGATTCTACAGGTTATAAAACCTAATCTAAGGCATAAATCAAACAGTTTTGCTGGAATGATTTTTGTTTGCATTACAACATGTCTCTAAGAAAACAAAATAAAACTTTATTCTTTGCTCCAAAGTCCTTAAGAAATACAGAAAAGGCTGCCAAGAATATGTAATTATAAAATGATATTACCTCTTTTCCTCTGTCTCTCTCTCCCTCCCCCTCCCCACCTTAGCTATATGGAAGACACAAGAGTTTGCAGTTCTCTCCCAGGTATCCAACGGGAGCTCCCCCATCTGAGAAGGGGAAGTGCTGAGCATGATTCAGCTGGGAAGGAAACATCCTCTATGCCATCATCAAATGATGAAAGCTGTGGCTCTGGATTTTACTAGCCTTTGAATCTCCTGCTTTCAATCCTTTTGAGGGAAAGGCTCTGTATATTTGTGAACCCACAGGCATGTCCTTTGGAGCTGTAAGGGCTATAGGTGACTTTCATGCTGCACAAGTTTTGCGTGACTTAAATTCCACTACCATGAATGTCTGGAAGTGAATGCTAAGGACTAGAAATACAAATGATACAAAGAGTCCAGCTAGATAATAACTGTGTAGGGCTTCAAACCTCCAGAGTGTACTTAGAAGCATCTTACAATGGACCACAATTTTTTTAAAATCACTTTCACTTTGTCCTTGTGCAGCCCTACAATTAAAAAGTAGGTTATTATCCCTCTCAAAAACATATCAGGGGTAGCAGGAAGGGATATTCTTATTTAGCAGACTGAATGGATAGGGTAGGATAAAACACCCATCTCAATGCTGCTCTTCATGTCTTAAAGAATGTGAATGAAGATTTTGAGAACATGGCAGTGTTTTGTTCTGAAGGTCAGCATGCAGGCTACTGGGTGATCTTTCTACTTAATTCATTTGGATATTTTGCAAGTCTGATGCAGTACTGAGAAAAGAAGCTGAAATATGTAAAAACAAATGGCATATAATCTAAAGCCATGCAACAAGTGGCTGTTTTCAAGGTCCACCCAGTTGTGTTAGCTCTAGACTGCTTTTCTCACTCCCAAACCATTTCAATGCCACTGTGAAGACCAGCAGAAAGGTCTGACTTGCACTGCAATAAGACTGCATCAATCAAAGTTGTGTTTCTTTAAACTAAACCTGGGGATGACAAGAAATAACTATAGCATTTAGTTTTGTGGTGTGGAATTCATTGTAGGTATTTGAAAAAAAGTATTCTTGATAACAAATATTAAAGACAGATTACTAAGAAAGCAGATGTAAATGCTGCTTCATTGCTTTCTTAAACCTTGGTAGGGAAAAGTCAACAATGAATACAAGCGCAATTAAAACGTGGGTCTCAAACTTATCAAAAGAGTGAATCCTCCAGAACTGGCATCAGAGCAGTCCCTGCTCAGTGGGTGTCCAATGTCAATGATTCAGCCTTTGAACATAAAACACAGAGCAAATAGGATTGTAAACAACTGGCACACAAAGGCAAAGGCAGGCAAAGGCCAGGGTGTCCCTGACCCAGATGAAGATGTACGTGCACAGCAATGTGGCCCATAGCATTCCAGCACAGTTCTGTATGTTTCATTGATTAGAATAAAAAGACAAAAAAACCTAAGGCTTGAGATCATGAGTTTTAAAATATTTCAGACTAGAAGCACTCTTACTTGAAGAGGCATACTGCTGCAACACTTCCATGTCTGTGATACTTCACCCAGTGTTACTTGGACATCATAAAATCATTTTGTTTTCTCAAAATATTTTTCAGAGAACCAACTTGAAACTGCAAGTTGATGTTCAGATATTTTTTTTTCTCTAGAATGTGGCAGTTATGATGAATCAGAGTTTATTCTGTGTTCTGTTGATCACCATAGTAACCTGAGCTCTCTGTATTTAGTAGGGAACAAAAAGTTATTTATTTGACAGGAATGGAGTTCTGGGAAGCAATGGTTTATGAACACTGGCAAAATATTTTAATGGGACTATTTGCTTCTCAAGTTGTTAATGTGTACCAGTAATTTGCTCTTTATCTGTCATGAAGACCTCACAAGATGAAATTGATTGTAGTTAAAAGGTATTCATTAGAGTTACAGCTATTTTCTACTCCTAGCAGCTGTTCTATAAAGCTGGACAGTGCCCTCCCTGTTCAGTCCAGATTGTTTACTTATATGCAAAGCACAGTAAAGGTACCTTGCTTGCTATTGGGCTCCTTTTGTATTCTCAGGAAGCAAAGGGGTTCCTAAACTGCAAACAAAAGATAACAATTGACAGTTGTTATTTTTTGAAATCATGCTGGTTCATATCAGAACAGGTCTTTTTTTCAAGCCCAAAGGGACTGAAAGAGATTGCCCATCAGTTTTTAATTGCTCCTTTGGTGGTGCAAATTGATTTATTTCATGAAACTATTTTCAGTGTGTTAATTGATCTATTTGTCTGCTTACTCTTAACAGGGATCAATCCATTGATCTGCCTCATACAAGTGACCCCACCAAATGCAGACATGGCACAGACATGGCAATAACTGGGGTCCAGTGTGGGGCAGAGGAAGCTGAGGTGGTTTTTTGCCCAGCCCCTTGTAATGTGGGACTGACATGAAATCTGCCTTCTTATAGAAACTTTCCTTGAGCAATTTTTGACCCAGGGGCAAGCTGTAGGAAACCAGGGTGGCTGCCCCTGCAGGTTTTCTTTATGAAGAGAGTTTCTGCACTTTCTGTGCTCTGTGGAAACACATCATAATGTGACATATTCCCAGAAAGGTTTATAAAGGAATCCATCAGGAAAAAGTGTGCTCATTACATTTCTCATCTCTATCTGCAATGAACGCTTCACTACTGAACATCATTATTATATAGCTATAAACCATTTATTTTTTCCTGCCTCTACAATTTACCTAAACCACAATTACAAACACATATTTCTAGGCAATGTCCAGTCCCTCATGTATTCTTATATTCTACCTATCTTTTCTTAAGCATTTTATCATTCTGCAGTGAACCATATTTTTCAATGCATACAATTTTAAAGCTTGAATTTCACGAGTCCTGTAGGGATTGTTTTACCCAGAAGACTGGATTTATTTCTTCTAACTCAGGAAGAATTCTGATGTTAACTCTGAGATATTAAATGTATTAAGAAAAAATACAGCTATTAACTCAGAATTTTCATTTTATTGGGCGCACAGGCCCAGTACTTAATATACTTATTTTATACAGTTAAATATACATTATATCCTGCAGAAGTAGATTCAATCAATACCAAGCAGTGAGCAGAACGTGAGTATCGATTGTACAAAAACCCCTTTCACATTGACGTTATCAAGGAGCTTTTCAAACCTCTATTCTTAGGAATGCCATTTGGAGGATTGTGCATATGTGTGTGTAAAATGAGCTGCTATTATGACTTCATCTGTGTGTGTGTGTTAGCACTGCAGACAGTTTTGCTGAAGTAATAAATTGGTTGTATCAAGAAGCGGAAAATCGGATCACGGAAGCACAATTCAGATGGAACTGCTGAGTAAGTGCATTGTGTTTTTTTCTCTCTTGTAAAGAGATTAAATACCATACCTGGATAATATTTCATAAATACCACACACAGAGTACTTATGAGTCAGATAAGGCAAGGCTGGTAGCACAAGCAAAAATCAGAGGAAATGTTACCTGTGATTGATGCATTTTTCAACTATAAGGAGTTCACTGGGAATGCAGAGGTTTTGCTCCAAAAAACAGTTACGTAAAATTTTAGCAATGCTTTTTAATTCCAAAACCTGCAGAATGCGGGGGCCTGGGTAAGGTGTGATTGATGGTTTAACTTTGGAGACCAGGTTCAGAATTTTCAGTGGCTTTATAGCAACCTAATACTGCATCAACTCCACTCTAAGTGTTCAAAGATACATAAGTCTCATTTTCAGATTTATTTAGGGCAAATCTATATAGGCAGGTGTACAGAGAGACAGGCTTTCACTGGGTTCACTTTGAGATGGCCAACACAAACAAGTTCTGAACAATAGTTTAGAACAATCATTCAAGGTTACAAATTATTCAAGAACAATATAATTATTTTTAAAATATTAAGCAAGCTGAGCTTACCTAACTATCAGGACCTGCCCAAACTCTTTAGCCAAGTGTGCAAGCATAGGATTCTTCACAAAGCTGGGACGCACTTAAATAATGTGATACTGGATGCAACAACAAGATCTTGGATGGGAAACTGCATAAATGCAAAGCATTAGATCGTTAAAGCCCACTGTTTATGCTCTCACATTCTGGTGATCAATGTATGTTTGTACCCTTTTTCCAGAAAATAAAAGTTATTCCTGAGGTAATGGTGAACAACTTGTAGACAACTCACATATAGGAGTTGTGTATAAATTATGCAGCAAAGAAATTACAGAGATATTTCATTTGCTATGCAAATGTCATCATTGGAGAGCCCTGGTGACAGATATCACACACAATCCACCTTTTGTTAATTTACACAGAGCCACAGTACACAGGTCACACATACCACAGAGAAGACTTTAGCTCAAGAAAAGAAATACAACTGTAAAATGGATTTGCTTGCACAAAAGCATAGAAGTTATCAAATAAAGCAGGAAGGTAATATTGATTTTGATATAGACACCCCTAAAAATACAGGCTTTTCAGAGTCAATACTGTCTTGATTTAGGTTCTAACCCAACCCAAAAGTCTCAGACTCGGCTCCATCCTCTTATTGATTTGTCTGGCATGCTGGGTTGTTTTTTTTTTTCCCAGAAATGCTTTTCTGCTCTCAAATTTTAGCTAGCTCTCCCAAAAGAATGTTTAATACAGTCACAAAGAGCAATTCTGTTCCTTACAACTGAGCTATTGACTGTTGTAATAAAAAGGAAAGACAGAAGTCATGTCAGCTTAGCTTCTCACAGGACCTCACAGTGCTCCTTCATTCAAAAACACTTATGTAATCAACAAGCAATGGGTAATGAATTGCAAAATATCAGCAGCCCTTAATTTTCTATCAGGTATGATAAAAACTTTATGAAGTTGGGCAATTTTTCAGAAATAAAACACCTTATAACTACCACCAATGCATCAGTTTTTTGATATTTTGCTACAATACCTCTTCTATTTTATTTTTTTTCTCTGTTGCTACCTGACAACTAAATGTCTATAATTTTAGACATAAAGACTGCATGTTGAAAAAAAAATCCACAGAAAGAGAGTTGCCCAAAATTATTTTTGCCATTTGTAGACAGTAGTTTCACCTCATGTGCATCTTCAACACCTTTGTTTTCATATGGGGAGGGAAGGGTTTAAATGAAGGAGCACAAAGGAGCACAGCTCCTTTAACAAGCCTTAACAATTTTGTTTTCATTAAATTTGTACAGTAAAATTGAAAACCTTTAGGTCGGGGCAAAAAAGCTCTGATGATGAATCATCAAGGAAACCAATAGAGGAAATAAAGCCATGCTTAGAAGAGATTAGACAAGTCATAAAGTTTTTAATAAAAGTAGGATGCAGGAAATAGAAGGAGACATAAGTGATTGATTGAGGTGCAAATGTAAGTGTGGGCAAGAGGAAAGCAAAGGGTAAATTTGTCTGGGGAGTAAATCCATTTAGGTCATTATAGTTCAATATGGCCATGATCCAGAAAAACACTTGAGCATATGCTTGATTTTAACATGACTCACTCTCTCAAAAGCTGAGCTCTGCTGACTTGTTCAGACTCAGGTTTGAGTGATTTCATCAGTGTCCTCTCTCAAATTGTATCACCCCACTTTAAAGCCTGTAAGACAACAAACTGAAAGATGGAATGGCTTTGGATTGGTTATCTACTTGAAGAATCCATTCTGGACACAGAAAATTACACACTCTGCTTTCCATTATGGAATGAGCTTAGAAGTGGAAATCTATTTTTGCAAACACAGAGAGGCTGAAGAAGAGGAATGTCAATGGCAGCCAGAGGGGATGGGACATCAGGATTTTGCAAGCTTTTATTTGCTGGAAAACTGTGCTGAAATTTTGTGAGAGATGGCACATGATAACCAGATGTAACTGGGCCAAAATTACTATGCCTTTAATACTTATTTGTGTTGTTCCATCAGTGGTGCCTGTGCTTGCAGGCTGCAGGGTCCCAGTGGAGAAGGACCAGCTCAGGACCACCAGCTGTGCCCCAGGAGTGCCCAAAGACAGGGCAGAGCAGCTGCTGCTCTCCCCCTGGGGTGGGGCTCTCCAAAGTGCCTCTCTGAAGACATTTTACAGTGCAGTCATTAACTGCTGATAACAAGAAATGCATTCTTCAATTGTTTTTTCTGCCCCAAATTTTGGTGGGATTTCTGGCCAGGGCAGAGGAATGGTTTTGGAAACAGTCTGACTAAATCCATGGTTTTGAACCATTAATTTGGGCTGATTATCTTGTGAAAAGACCACAAGATTAAGTCTCACCTATTTTTAATCAATCTTCTCATCCATAAGAGTTCATTCTTCTTCCTCTCTAAGCTCCGATCTTACATTTTCTAGAGCAGAAAGAAATACCATTCTGGCTTTTCAGAAATGAACAAAGTAGAAAAGATTAGATTCACAATACAAGTCAGCATCACCAGGTACCATATTTATTTTTCTTAACTCTCTTTCCTGGGAAATGGAAATAGAAGGATCACAACTTTCATTGAACAATAAAGTTAATTTCTAGTTCTCAAAGTTTCACAGAAAAGCATTAAAACATAATTCTTGCATTGTCACCACAAATATTACTTTGACTTCTTGAATTTTCCTCACTTTTGAGCAGTGTCTCTGAGGATGCAACAATTCACTTATATAAGCAATTTGCAGAATAGAGGGACCTGTTCATCTAATATGTCATGGGGTTCTTTTTCCTCTAGAAAGCTGTGCTGATGCACAAGAGCAAACATCTATATATTAATAAAACCAGTATGTTCAAAAGATATTTTTTTTCAATTGCTGCATTCTATTAATAAGCTACTAGTTAAAAGGTTTCTTTGAAACAATTCAGAAGTTGAAATTAAAACCTGTGTGTCTTTTTCAGCATTTTTATGTTTCATTTATTGTCAAACTCTCAGTCAGTAAGATGAGGCGGCAGATAATTATTCAGGGTTGCCAATTAACCTACTTAGCAGGTCACACAGGTAACTGGAATAGATTGTGTCAAATCTCATTACTGGAATAATAATTTAATCACCCAGTGTATTGACTGAAGGCCAGAGAATCTGTAGAATAAATTAAACCGGAAAATAAAATTAGTAAATTAGACAGACATTGTATTTCAATACATGAAAACAGTAAAATTATAAAGCGTACCACTCACTAATAGAAACCCAGTAAAGTCTGGGATGGAGGCTGGGGGTATTGAGAATGGGGGTTCACAATCACAACTTCCAGCCTGAGTATAAAAAAGGGTTATAAATCACCTTGCTTCTGTGAATGAAAGATAGTCTAACCCATATAGAGTCTGTGAGCATGTATGTTATTTTTTAACATTTAAATAGACATGCAATGCAATTATCTGAAATGCAGAGTTACTGCCCAGACCTGCCCAGGCTCACCTGCTTTGGGAGCTCTGGGGAACAACCCTGGCCTCTCCCTTCCTATACACCCCAGCCTTCTTCAGTTCTTTATGCTTCAGAGCAGTGACAAAGGAATGTCAAGTAAGAAGGTCACATAATGGATAAAATAATATTGCAGGATCTGTCAAGAGGGACAAGAGAGATGAAAAAATTACAATAAGTGCAGTTGTCAAAGTCAGGGAGTCTGTGAAAAAGCTTCCTCTGTACAATAATGCTCTGCATTTGCAAGGTGACTGAGCACATAACAGGTAGGAATAGAAGAGTCTGCCTGGAAGTAGAAAAACATTTTCCGTGCAGATGGAGAAAGAACTACTGGGAGGAACAATAACATCTTTAAAAGGGGGCTTGATCAATAGGTTATATATGGGTTTGATGCTTTTATCTGCTTCAAAGAGAGGTACAAAATTTTCTAGAAATTATCAGAGTTTTAATATTCAAAATATAGACTGAGAAAAAAAGCCCCAAACAATATTAATTCCAAGACTTACTTAGTCTTGAATGTGTGAGGTGTAAGGCATCCCACAGCACAGATAAAAGTACATGCATGACTCCAGGACAGATGAGAATATGGTGAGCTTGCCCTTGTGTCCATGGTCTATTTCAATGGTTTCCTGTCTGCAAGAAGAAGAGGGCTGTAAAAGAAGCCATCACTCCTCTGAGCAGTGGATCATTCAGTTTAAACATATCTCACAGATGTTATAGCCAAGAATTACAGCTCCAGGACTTGTAATTTATTCACTCAGTAGGGGAAAAAGTGGCTTCCATAGCAGCACTTGATAGGCCTGTAAAATAAAAAACAACCAGCATGAAAAAATAGCCAGTGGGCCAGAAATGAGTGTTGGTTTGGCCAGGAATGAAAATTTGGTTTGGTTTTTATAACAATGAGCAAACCACATGCTTAAGTTACTGGATGTGACCAGATCACACATTGATGCTGTCAAATATTTTATTTTGCATCATAAATTGTCTTCTTATTGAAAAAGGATATATTGTAGCAGAAAGGCTGAACATATGTATTCCAGTTCTGGAATTACAGAAACAACATGCAGCTCTTAAATGTCATTTTACTTGTTCCCACAGAGTGTAAATGCTATAGTAGTTGATAACTTCTTAGGCTTTCTTTTTTGTTTTTTGAAAAGACTAAAGCAGGGTAGCACTATTTCTGGATGCTACCCACTAGCTCAGGAATGACAGATAACAGAAATTGCATGCAGAGGAAAAATCACTATCACCTAATTAGTAGGAAACTTAACATTGATGAGTTAAACTTTCTCATTAAAACTTGCCCTGGTAAAAAAATTGCCAAGCTTAAAGATAATAGATTTATTTATTTATTTAGTTATTTCTTTGTTTATTTGAACATAAAACAAGAGCTCAAAAGTCCTGGATAAATTCAGTGTAAGGGCCTCTCAGGAGTTGTCAGCAGTAACAGAAGACCCACAGTTTCCAGTCTGCTTTTCTAGTTCTTGTGAGTATTTCCAGTGTTTTTAGCTCATTGATACTTTTTATATATTAGGTTTGAAAGTAATAAATGGCTAATCAATTTACACAGGCTACAGTCACAGAAAAGAGTGACAGTAGGTTAAGAAACTCCATTAGAATACTGAATATTTCACTACCTAGATATCTAGAAAAATCGGATTCTTTTAAATGCTTTGATAAGGCAAAAGCATTATTGACTCATTTCCATGATGGTCTAGAGAGCCTTCATTTCAGAGGTTAGCTAGGGGTACTAATATAGTCTAGGCAGCATAATTCCCACTTTGGGAAGGCAGGATACATCCTGAGCAGGGTTTCAAGCCCAAGAGTGAGCATCAGTGTGGGTCTAGAGGTGTCTGCTTGGCTGTAGCTGTCAGGGACCACTGCAGAGAATGAACACACAGGAACTGCATCTTCTTCAAAGATGAATTGTTCAGCATGAGAGCTGCTCTGAGTGATCTCTGGGGAAAGGATCAATTAGAGACTTTTGGCTTCTCCTTCATTTATTACATTTTCCATTAAAATAATGTTTCCCATTGTTCTCTCATTTATAATTCACAGTCTGTAATTGTCATGTACAGTAACCCATTAAACTGTTGTCTTAGCACCATGTTACAATACTTCATTTTAAAATAGTGCTTTCCAAGGGCACCATTATTCTTCAGTTGCAACAACCACCTGTGCATTTGTTAACTACAAATATAATGAGAAGTACTAGCCCATATTAAAGTACCATAATACAGTGTCAGAGCATTTTGGATAGATCTGTACTGTTAAAATGTCACTCAGCACCTCCTCCTGCTTTGTGCTACCCTCCTTCATTCCCCTCCTTACTCAGACAAACCCTGACTTTCATTCACCTGCAAAGGTGACATTAATTTCTGGATGCCTGCAGAAATAGAACCCCTGGGACATTTTGGGGCAGGGAACAGCTTCCTCTCCCTCTGGTGAGAATGATGAGTGCTCGCAGTCACTAATTTCCACTGCAAGGAAAAAGATAGGCTTTAATCAGAGTAGGAGGAGACAAGGGAAGAAGGCAGGTTCTGAGCCTCTCCAGGGTTAGAGAAACACCTCCTCAAGGAAGGAAACTCAATAGTTACCCCACCCCAAAACAGAGCTAAACATGCTGCAGGGCAGCCAGTTTGCCCAACTCCCCCTCCGGGGTCACAGCCTCCCCCCTCCTTAGGGAGTGATATTTCACTGGGGACATCGACTACAGCCCTAGCAGAGCATCCTCCCAAATGCCAGGGCTGGGAGAGCAGGGCACACTGCTTTTTTCTCCCCCCATCACGATTGCCTGTTTCTCTGGACAGCAAAAATAAGTTTAAATCACTGCAAGCTGCGAAGAGCCTGGACCACTCTATCCCACTCCCTAGGCAAGCATTTTATTACCAAGTTGTACTTTCTACAAATAGATACTGTATATTATACTCAACGCAGAGCACAGTAATCCCTCTTCAAGCCCTGGTGAGAAGAGCAGGGCTGAAAACTTGGTCTAGGACACAAATTAGTCCCATATAACTTTCCATGCTGAAGGTGTCACTGGCTGCCTGCATCTGAGCTGGGCAGTTCTGGCTCAGGAAGAGACAACTCTTTTGGTTTAGGGCTGCAGAACATGGCTGGTTTTTTGTTTGCTTCTGTGGCTTTCCCACTGCTCACAGAAGAAAGCCTTTATCCCTCAGTAAATGCAGAGCTGAACTAATACATTGTCAAGGATTCATTGCAAAAGGACAGTTTACTTCTCAAGATAATGCTAAAGATTCCGAAGTGTAAGAGTCTGCAACAAAATGTAAAACATTTTAAATACAATGCAGTGAATAACCATGGACTTTCCATAATAATCATCATTTAGTGAATGTATAAATAGAATAAAAGCAATATTGAAGCAAATAAATGACCTCTGACACAAAGAATGGATTGCATTTCATATTACTTTACTTAACTGCCCCCTCCTTCCCCCACCAAACAGAAGCTTTATTGACAAAATGTGCTCTGGTGATTTAGACTGTAGACTTAAAGAATGTGCAGCTCTGGGAAAAACTGAATTATGGATTCTATTTGTCAGATGAGGAATGGCATGTAATAACTTAATGAACTAGAAGCTTATTAGTTGTAAAAGAGAGAAGGCGTTGTCTATCAATCTTTTTTTTTAACTCAGATATGTTCAGGTGGGTAAGCATCAAATCCATTTTACATTTATTATCTCATGAATACCAATATGTGCTAAAATCTCAACATGCTACAGAAATATATCCCAGCCTCTAGTTTAATGTGCATTTTATTAGTCAGCTTTTGAGGCTCTATTCGAACGCCAAGTCATTAGAATATGTGCTCACAAATTTGGCCAGCAAAAAATTCACTTGCACACAAGAGCTACCCTGAATTCATCCAAACTGTGGAGTGAAAGAAATTCAAACACAGTGACAGGGACAGTGACAGCTGTGTTTCAATAGCTATTTATTGCTCTATGGACACATAAATACAAAAGGGCAGTAGGATAACAATTTTAACAGGAAACTTGTAGAGAAACCAGCCTAATATAAAATGGAAGAATCGAATGCTTGGCTGTTAAAGAAGTTTTCTCGACTTTGTAAAGTACAGGAATTTACCTCGCCTACACTTTCCTGTGGACCTATTTATTCTGCACAACTGAGTGACATTTGGATCGTGATATTTATGTGTGAATATGCACAAAAATGACAAAAATAAGGTAGTTTAAAATCCACTAGATGCTTCCCCCAGTCTTAGCTGATATTATGTCTTAAAAATACACTGTAACAAATACGAATTAGCCCTAAATAAATACATAAAACACATGGGCAAGTAACAAAAATGGCAGAAAGCAGGAAATTCAAAGTTCAAGCCAGTGCCTACAAAGGTATATGTAGAACAAAGAAGCCAGATTCTAATCTATCAGCCCCAATATTTCATGTGCTGCATGGATCCCTGGGTAATTGCAATTTTAACCCTGCACAGGATTGATCTGCTTGCTTTGATTTTCTTTTCCAGAAATAAAAATAAGCAAAGAAAGAAATTCTGCATTAATTTATGCCTCTAGCAGGCACCTGTGGGTGGGATTTTTTGGTTTATTGGTTTGTTGGGTTTTTTTTTTTCATGTGGTCAGTCTAGCAGCAGATGTCTTACACACATCAGGCTCTTTAGAAGAGCAGTCACAGCCATTTCACTTAATCAGGTAATAGCACACTATTGACATATTAGACCAATTTAATACATTTGTTTTCTTTATCCATTTACATTTCATCTCAAAGGTCTCCAGTACAATGGGATTTTGAACTATTTGTGCCGAGCACAATTGAAGGGCCAGTAATCCAATAATTTGATTTTCTTGCTGGAGAGAACAAGAGAGAGGGAAAGGCATCTTTCTCTTGCTCCAGCAAGTGAGCTGCAGGCCTGCATTAGGCTTTGAGCTTCCTGTGTAAAACAAACCCCAAGGGCAACAGAAGGCCACTTAAACACAGCTTGGAGGGCATAACTGGAACATGGCTGTGGCACGTTGGCTTTCTGCCCAGGAGTAAATTCCAACCATTAGCATCAAACACTCATCCTGAAGCTCTCAAACTGAAATTAAATGCCATCTATCAAATGAATAAACAATAATAAAGTAGCACAAGTAAATTAAAAAAATAAATTGCAGTAATTTATACTGTGGATCATCTGTTCTGGGTTGCTGTTCCGGACTGCTTGCTTCAGATAATCTTTCAGCCTATTTTTTCACTATTGGATTTTTGCACATGTAAAACAGCCCTCGATACACAAATTGAATTTATTCATGGTCTATGCTACTCGTTACTAAAAAAACAGTTTTAAATAATGCTTGCTCTTCCTATGCAAATAATTTTGTTTACTTCTGCTAGTCACAGGTTGAGTCTACATGAGTTGGGTCTAAACACAAATACAAACAACAATGATTAATCATGCAAAAATGTGCCTTTAGATATCTCAGGTGGAACTGCACATTCTGGTTTAGGTATTCAAGAGAAATTTCAGCAGGCTTCAGAATTTGGAAAGCTGTGAATTTAAAGTGAATTCACTCTTTAAAAGTGCTCAAAGGAAAAGCAACCAGTAGTTTGAGGTAGATTTTAAAAGGAGAATTTTCTATAAGCAGAATTTAATTACCTAACTGAAATTTTTGCTATGGTGTCTTGGCTAAACCTTCACTTTTTGTGAAGAAGAAAAAACCCAAAAAGCTCAGGGAAATGATTATGCTTTATCTGAATCACAGCTATTACAGCAATAAATTCAGCCTTGCACTGAGATGGGGCAGTATTGCAAAAGGAGAGCAAAGAGAAATATCTCACTTACTGAATATTAGTCTCATTTCCCAAAACAAGTTGACTCTTCCCAGGAACTTCTTTCCCAAAACTTCCTTAGGGTATGAAATAATTGGCTATTAACCAGTGTGTTCTTGACCCAAAGAATGGAGCAGAAAACATGCAAGACTTGTCTGGATTACTAGAAGAAAAAAAAGAAAAATTAGAGTAGATACACACTGCCTGAGCCCGTGGCTCTCTTCATTTTGCTCATTGGGACTGGAGGCTTTTACCAGCATTTATAGTAGGGCAAAAGACCTTAGGAAAAAGCAGGCAGAAAAGAGGGGAAGGGAAACTAGAACAGCACAACCTTCTCCCTTTTCAGATTTATTTTCCCCTGCCTGCTTGCCCTGCATTTAGTGTGGGGCTGTGAAAAAGGAAGGCTGCCAGCTCCATAGCATCATATTGGCAGCATAAAGGGCATCCTGTCTCAACCCGAGGCAGCAGAGAACTTATGAAAAAGTGCCTGCACACTAACAGGGAAAAAAAAAGGAAAATCTTACTTATCATAAATCCTGTGCACAGTCTTCTGAACAAGTGATAGTTTCCTTTTTTTCCCCTTGGACATGGCATCACCTGTAACCCACCAAAACCTCTGAGGTCCCCTGGGTGCTGCCCCAGTGCCTCGAGCACCCCACGGGAGGAGCGGCTGAGGACGCGGCACGTGGGGAGAGTTCCCATGGCCTGGAAGGATGAAAACAAGCCATTAGTATGCACCAGGCAGAGCCAAGGACTGAGCCTGCTGCTAATGAGTGCTGCACTGAGGGCTCAGGTCATGGCTTTGCTAAATTCTGTGCTCTTGGTACACCTGAAAACACCACACTGACAGGCAGTGCGGCTCACATGCCTGCCCGAGTGCAGGAGAGCACAACCACAGTGCAGGTGTCTGAGCCACTGAGAAAGTGTCTGCCCCTAGATGTCAGCTGGTTCAGTGAGGCTGTGCAAGTAAAGAAGTCCTTCTGTGCTGGTTGGCCTCTGTTGCACCTGCCCTGCTGCTGGTCAGGTGGCTCTGGGCAGGGTGCAAAGCCTTAGTGCTGGTTCATCGTGGTTCACAGTGATCCTCAGTGCCTGTACACTACAAGGGACAAACAGGAGGCCACAAAGGTTCTGGGATGGGCTGTGATCTTGCTGGCATCACAGCAATGTGGTGCACCAGGCTGTAGGAAAGGGAAGGGAGTGGTCAGCTGCCATGGAGGGCTGCCAAGATGGATCCAGCCCTTCAGGAAAGACAGGTCAGGACATTAAAGGTGAAGAGCTGTCCTTGATGTGAGAGAGCAGCTGGGGCACAGAGCTGTCTATGCCTTGAGGCAGGTGATGTGGCAGCTGACAGCAGGCCAGGAGCAGAGGGCAGCCCATGGTGGGTGACATTGTGGTCAGTATCTGGTACAGGCCACCTGACCAGGAAAAAGTAGATGAGACAGAACACTGAAAGCATCCTCTTGCTCACAGGACATCAAGGGTCGGAGCACTGCAGGCACAGCAAGTGGTGTTAATGAAGCAGCAGAACACACACCACAATTTGCATCTGGTGGACCCCAGCTTGGCTCCATCTGCCTTAAACAGTGGCTCTCATTCTCTGCATAGCCATTCTTTTGCCATTCAAAGGACGGTGAGCACTACCTGTACAGAGCTCCTCAGCAGTCTCTGTGTTTCCTTGTCTTACACCCCATTAGAATGTTCTGCAGCAGAAAGTCTTACTCCCCCCTCAGCCTTACCTGCTGACCACTGTTTGATGCCCTGAAAGTGTAACATGTGCAAACAGGGTATATTGGCTGCAAATTTTAAAAAAACATTTGTTTTAATGTGGGCAAAAAAGAGGTTGTTGGTGTAGGAAGTGTGTGTGTACCTACACCTGCTTTAAATAAAGCTCCTCCATGATTCCAGGTTAGATTTCACCTGCCATATATCCCAGTGTCTGAATAGAAAGACAGGGGATTGGGAAAACTTTGGTAACTACTGTAAAAGGAGGAACAGTATCCCAAACACTGTGCTTCCCCATTCCTACACCTGTGTGGCAGGAATTCTTCTGATGTTGCAGTCAGAGTTCTCTATATCACAGAATATTGCCTGCAGAACCAGTTTTGCCTCAGTTTATAAAGAGTTTTACATACTCTTATGGAGGTGGAAAGATTCCACAGCAATCAGAGAGTCCTATGGTATTTTCTAGGGATATGAGACCGTTTCTAGAGAATTTGAAGGAGGAATTTTATGTATTGGGAACAGCTTATAACTTCAAACACAAATTAAGACACTTAATTTTCTTTAAACCCTATATCCAACTGTTCAGATTCCATGAGTGCCTCAGGATTTTGCCTCACAACACTCTTACACACTCCTACATAACACCAGTGCTCTGCTTATTCTGCATTTCAGTGACTTAAATACATGACAAATTCTCTCATGCTGCAAATTTATCTTCATTGAGCTATCTTTTGATCTTGGGCATTAACTCTGATCAGCACTAAGGCAGAGACAGGCTATCCAATTAGCAGGTGACAGCCTCAGAAACTCAGGACACAGCACCTCTGTTACACTGCCTTCCAGGAGATTTGACCCCAACAAATACATTAGATGAACCTGGCCACAGTATTTGTCTGCCTGCCTCAGCTGGTCTGCTCAGATGGCATTTTGCCAGTTAGCAAGGTAAAATACTGCTTTTGGGAGGTGCCAGAAAAGGATGGCTTTAGGTCCATAACTTGTTAAGGTCTGTTAATACATCTTTCTTCTGACTCTAAACAATCACATAAAGCATCTTGACTTTCTCTGCATAAAAGCAACCCATTATGAGACACTCCCGTGTATGGAATCCAAACAACAAACAACTAACTTGTTTCCCAACATCTGCAAAAACAAATCTATCTTGCAAAGGACATTGGTTTTGCGTTCTTGTGTTCTGCTACCGATGCCATCAAAGAATCTGTTTCACTCAATAGTTACACTTGGAGCAATGACCCCCTTAGTCTGTGTTTTCCTCTGCTCAGAGCAAGGGGCTTCTGAGCCATTGTCAAGGTTCCTGAGCACAGATAGCAAATTTAGTTCTGCATTGAATGTAAAATAAACCCAACACTTTGTTTTGTCGGCAATTTCAAAGCCACAGACTCCACTGAATCCATGACTCATCCTCCATAAAAATTCACTAGTTAATTGTGAACACTTGTACCTCACTGCTTTGTACCTCCAGTTAATCTGTGTCTGTTTGTGTCAACTGATGCCTGCTTGCTTTGACACTGCAGCACCCCAAAGCTAGGAGAGAAGAAATGCCAAGATTTGAGAATGTTCTGCAAGCTGGCTGAAATCAATGACTGGGCCAGATGTTCCTGGATGCCTGAAGATGCAGCTGTGAAATGCTTCAGTGTATTTCACAAAAGTGAAATACAGCTGGAATGGACAAGTAAAACTCCAAGATCTAGTACTGGTCCCAATAATTTCTGAAGCTAAGCTTGCTTCATTCCTTCAACACCTCCCGTGGGACATTAATGCTGAACGTGGTGAGTGGTCATGCAAACAGAGCACTGGAACATCAAGAAAAATGCAAGGACCTGTGTTTTTACAGTGGCTTCTGCTTGCTTGCCTTTGCCCCATTGGGAATCAGCACACCGTGGCCTTGAGGGTCTGTAACAGGAGAGTACATGGGTATCAGTCATGACAGAAGAGTGGCATCTCCACACCATGCTCTAAAACTGGAGTTTATCCCACTTTTCTTCAGCATTCCCACAACAGTCCCTCCTCTGTGCCTCTTCCAGTTTGACTATTATTTTTTATTATTTTTTGGTGTGACATGAATGATCAGAAGTCTGCATTGTCAGTCTCTGTTCATTCTTACTCTTTCCAAGCATTTCACATGCAGTACAATACATATAAAACCTAGAGAAAGAGCTAAGATGAGAAGAAAGAGATCATAAGAACAGAAGAAAATAATCAAGAAGAAAATCCTGCAATCCATGGAGAACATTGCCATTTCGTGATTGAAGTGTGTTGTACAGCAACAGGAAAAAAGTCACAGAAATCTTCTTTAATCTAACAAGGAGCAAGGAATGTCATTAGAATGAGAAGAGACTTGTTATTATGTTGAAATTACAGGGCCTTTCTTGAACTTCCTCAAAACCCCTCCTGCCTGGATTATTCCTAAGGGTTAAGAGAACTGAATTTTAACTGAAAATAACTGAGAACCCAGTTATTTTCTGAAGGGATGTGGGAGAAAGGGCTGGAAGTGAACGCAACACAAGGAAACCTGGAATGGGGAGGAGGACTACAAACACAAATTTACTCCTCTGCAAAATCAATTCAACTAAAATTGAGTAAAAGAACAAGATGATATCTCCCTCCTCCCTCCTACAACACATTCCATTCTTCATGTATATTGACATTGAAGGGTAAGCATGATAAATAGCTCTATTTTCAGTAACAGAAAGAAGAAAGTTATGAGACTGACTCCAGCCAACAGTTTTCTCCTGCCTCAAACCTTGCATAGTCTTCTACAAGGAGACTGTCTCTGCTGGCAGTGTCAGGCAGGCTTTGGGAACCCTCTTTAGGGGCATAGAGGGGATTTTTTTGCTGGTCCACAGACAGGTCACTTAACTATTGTTATTATATCAATACAGAAGCATGTTTTCATGCAGCCAAAAGCAACCTTCCATTGGGAGTTGAAAAGGAGAGTGTTTACCTTTCTGAAACAGCAGTAGGGTCCACAGCAGATACATAAAGAGAACCTGAAATTTTTAAAAGGTTTCTGAAACCTTCACCCCTACCAAAGACTTTTTGAATGGCCATGTCCTAAACTGATTGTTCCTTTATTTTCCAAGCACAGTATAGACAACTGAAAACCAAATTCACATTTAGTGCTTAAGCAATGAATAATGTTAGCAGTCAGTTAAACAAAAATAAACTGTAAAACTCCCATTAATATATAGTAATATCTAATGCCTAAATTTTAACACAATGTCAAGCACTATATTCATTTTATTTTAAAATGAGAATTAGAATGTGTCTATCAAAATGGCTTTTAATAAACTCAAAAGTACATGAAATTTTTCCTATAAAGGGAAAAGTGTATCTGAATATACCAACAAAGGTAAAGGTAATTTTAAAATTTCGTGAAAATAGAGGAAAAAAAGATAGAGAAAACAAATTCAGTTAATTCTTTTAAGGAGCGAATTAACCTTAAAAACTGAGTCTCCAGCCTTTCCCATGCATTTCAATGCAAGGGAGAATGTTCCTCACTACAAACCATAGGTCTGATTTAATGGAGTTTTGATTGAGGATAAAGACAGAAGAGTCAGTCTGTGGTACTCTCTCTTTGCACTGAAAAGTGTCCAATTCCAAAGGCGAATGCACTGAGCTCAGCCATCCCAATTAAAGTGTCAGCTGCTATTCACCATGAGCAAAGACAGCACAAAGAATGCAAAAGACTCAGCCATTCCAGCACATTTACAAAGGCAGCCCAGCAATTGATTTGGTTAGGGAGAGCAAAGCAAAACACATGTTATTTAAACAAACAGATGTACATACTTACATGTATATATTTGTACATAGAGAGCTCCCACACACATAAATCACAAAACAAAATTGTATGAAAAAGAGTAAAAACCCTTTGCTCTCTCTAGGTAAGTCTCTTGAATCTTTGTATGAACATAAATGGAACTCCAACTGAAGCTGCAATATCTGGATGTTGAAACAGTGTCTTGCTGCAAGTAAAAAGTGTTAAAAATAAATATTCAAAGACCAATTTTTTCACAGGCATCTACAACAGCTCATCAGGTATGCACAGCACACATTCACCCTGATCTTACACTGCTGTCAGCCTGCCAAAACCCCTCATGGCTCTGGAGGAATTTCTGTGCTGAGATCAGGATCCGACCGGGTCATTCCCTGCAGTGGTGCCTGGCACAGATCTCCCACTGCCATCTCTGGAGGTTCTGCCTCAGTGCTTGTGGCACTCTGCTACATTCAGGTTAAATCACCTGAAAAGCTCCAGCTTCCTTGTTCCCCAAATGCCTACAGTTACTGTATTTTTATCAGAGAGGATGAGAGTGACAGAGAGAATTCCCTGCCAAAGGTTATCTCTGAGTTCATGGTGTGTGTCCTTCTGCTGCCACATCCAAGAACTCGTTAACAGCGTCTGCTCCAGGCAGCTTCCCTGGGACTGGTCCTGTGGGGCCAGCATGGATGTCTGCAGGCTTCTGCAACAGGGAGGACAACTGGGCTGGCACCACAGCTCCATGTGGACATGGTCAGCCTTCAAATGCTTAGGAAATTATTTTCCAAAGTGCAGCTTTCCACTGCTACTGCTGTTTCCAAGAACTAAGGAGACACAGCCCTTCGGGCTCTGCTCAGCAAGAGCAAAGCTCACCCAGAGCAGTGGGAAACACTCAAAGCCCTCTGTGCTGGTTTGAAATGTCCCACAGAAAGGCCAGGGATGCTCTGCTCCTCTCAGCCTCCCTCAAGAGCACCACTACTGGTGGTGGGGCCCTCTGAAGGAGCCACCCTGGGGGGTTTGGAGTACTGTGCTCACATAGAAGGAGCTACAGCCACTTCTGAGACCCATGATGATCAAAATTACAGGGCAGGCTGCAGTGTAATGTAGGGATCATTTCTGCCTTCTCTTATCTGACAGGAAATTCATTCCCAAAAGCTGACACAAGACATTCACTAAGTCCTTCTTAAGCTCTTGAAGATCCACCTCAATTTCCTCTTCAACAGCTGGTGTGGGTTTACAATAAAAGAGAATAAATTGGTACGCAGCCCATGCTCTTGTAATTGGCACAGAGGTGGACTTTGTGCCCTTTTCAACATTTGTGAAGCCAGATGACCCAGGCTAGCAGCAAGAGGATGCCACCGTGAAGCATAATTATTTTATAGCCCCTATTAAATTTTTGGAATATCAAAATTTATGACAATCATTAAAGCAGATTGATTAAACCCTAAGAGTAAACACACCATGAAACAGAAGTTGTTTTGCTGTCATCCCAAGGAAGCATCTATTTACAAAGTACGTGGTGATATCAAAGAGCTCTCTATTGATTAAACTTTGAAAATAAAATTGCACCACTTATCATATGCTGTTTGCAAAAATGCCAATCATTATAATACTCACATAAGCATTCTGCGTCTTCCCCCTGAACTCGTTAAATTTATTGCTGAGACTCTATCCTGAGCTGCCTACATGTGGAAAAAATATCATTCAGATAATGCATTAACATTTATAACCAGTATTTAAAGCTGTGCATGGTGCCATCTCAAATGATAAGGGTCTTGTCAACGTTTCCAGTATAAGCCTTGTTTCAGGGAATGGAAGAAGGGAGGGAGTAGCAACACTGTATTTCAGCAATTTCAAACGACACCAACAAGAAGCCTGACACACAAGTTGTCAATCTAATTGTACCTATCTTTCAGAGATAGGTGCATCCTTTATGTCCACATTCAGTTTAAAAAAATAGCAAAATTCTCAATACATCATTGCAAGCTACCTGGCAAGTGCTGTCATTCTGCTTGTGCATACAGCATCCCACACAATTATAATTCTAGATCTAAGCCTTCATATTACAAAACTCTTAAGGTATGAAGCAAAAATGATATGACCCCCTCCTCACAGTTATACTTGCACTCTAGAGGAGAAAGAAAGAGATAAGCAAAACAGCTAGCAATACAACAATGAGGGCTGGTTCATGACTCATGTTATCAGATGTTCCTGCAGTATCAAAATACTGATACTGAATACAAATTTTAATAGCAGAAAGGATAAAAAATAACAACTAAAAATCTTTCTTGGAGTGAAAAATGCACAGGTGCAATGCATCCACCATGAGCCCAATTCTGCTACAGGTACAGTGTAAGCTGTGATTTACCTCGGTTACTGTTGGTGTTTAAGTATTCTGCCAAAATAAAAGATATTTAAGATATTTGTATTAGCACAAAAAAATTATCAAAAGAAAAAGGCAGTTGTCATAAGGCAAGAGAGGCTTCTGAAAGACACATCTCTAAAAAGGAAGGTATTGAAGTGCTTGTACTTGAGACAATCTGGACCACTGGACAGGTCATAAGTTAATATATGCAAAGGAGGGACCTCAGCTCTATAGAATTCTAAGTGGATAAGTAACACCAGCTAGAAACAATAAAGCCAAACACTTCTGTCTGCAAAAGCAACACTATTTCTAATCAGAAAGCTCAAATGCTAACCAGTGTAGTGGTTGTAAAGCAAAAACACACTGAGAAAATATGTGTGCAAATGGATTTTCCAGATTCCAAGCCACAGTTGATTACCAAGGCTGACTGAGCTATCCTTTTCCCCTCCCAGCTTTACTTGCTGCTCAGGCACACAGTGGACATAAAAATCTCCTGCTGTGCAAAGGATTTTATTGCTTTACAGGAAAAAGACTAATAGATGATAAAAAAGAGGCCATATAAAGGATGGGCAGTTGTTCAAAAATTATATGCTTTGGAATGGAAAGAAATGCCACAAGAGCTATGGAGTGCATACACACACTTCATATTGAGGCCAAAGCTGTTCCAGTTCACATGGAATCTCATGGGCTGGAAAGGCACCACACAAAGAACAAGGTCCCTGCTGTGCAGCAGTTGGGCACACACTCATCCACTGACTATTGCACAGATTCAGGTGTCCCTTACCATCCCCTGGCATTCAGGCTGGAGAGCAGATGACTAAATACCTTCAGCATCCAATCCCCAATGACTGCAGTAAAGCAGAGGTATTATCTTAACTGACACCTTCCTTTCCTATTGTCCTTTCAGTTAATGTGCATGTTTGGCACATTTCTGGTTGGCTTTGGAATGAGTCTGGCAAGCCAGAGATGGCTCTGAGGACAGCCAGGAAAGCAACTTCAAGGCCAGGTAAACTGTCATGTTAAAAACTGAGGTATCAAGAAGTTTTAAGCACCATCAGAGTTTGACCACTGTCAACAGCAGAGGAGATTCTTAGTATGCCTGTTTTCTACTCAAGCACCCACATCTCACCACAAAATGTCATACTAGATGCTCAAGGTTTGTGTGTAGCTCCCCAGGGCAGAAGTCAGCTGAAATCCTGGCCCCATGAAGCCAAAGGGAGATTTGTCTGTGGCTGAAGTCTAGGTCAGGATTTTATGTATGTTTATATTGTGCTTTGTACAATAACAACTCAGAGAGCTACTTCAGAAGCCAAATAAATTTTAAGATTTCTGTGGAGTTTGAAATACTTTAAAAGTGATTCTCCCCAACAAATTAATGCAGACACCATTCTCACAAGTTCTAATTGTCTCATCAATTTCTTTTCATGCCACTTGCAGTTAAACACGAAGCTTCAAAGTCAGCATGTGTACAACCAGCCTCCACAAGACAAATATTATAGGGTATTTTTCAGGTAAATGATTACTGCTCAGAGACAGTGAAGTTTCTGGCTAGAGTGATGTGGAAAACACTGCAGGAAAGTAGGGAATGTTTTTCTTTACTGAAAAATTGAAGTATTTAATTCTCAGAGAATTAACTTTTTTATCCCTGGAAAAACTTGTGGGTCAAGATAGAGGCAGTTTAATAAAGCAAAGTGACAGGCTGCACGTGGAAGCAAAGGAAAACAAAAGATTTATTCTCAGCAGGTGTTGTCCAGCCACTTCTTGGACCTAGGTCTTCATCAGCAGTTGCTCCAGAAAACAAACATCCTTGTGACAAATGTCATCTCCTGCTCCTCCTTCTCTTAGCTTTTAGTGCTGAGCAGACATTATGTGGCCTGGAATACCCCTTTGGCCAGCTGGGGTCAGCTACCCTGGCTGTGTGCTGTCCCAAGAACCTCCTCCTCCCCAGCCCACCGCTGAGAGGAGAATGTTGGAGACAGCCCTGAAGCTGTGGGAACACTGCTCAGCAGCAGCCAAAGCACTGGTGGATTCTCCATCCCCTTCTGGCTGCCAGTGCCCAGCCCAGCACTGCGGGGCTGCATTGGGAATGAGCTCCATCCCAGGCAGACCCCGCTCAGCGAGGCCAGGCTGAAACCTCCCACCTGCCTGGGGCAATCCTCAGTCACTTATCCACTGGAGAAGTGAGAAACTAAAATCGCTAACAGCACCACCTGCCAGCAGATCTGGGGACCTTGACTGACAGCCAGACATGCACACACCCTGTGCACATGCAGCATTGCATTCCTCTTAGGAACCAGGTGAAAAACATAAAAGCCAATGATTGCCCAATTCTTTCTTCAGTGGGCAACTATTCACAACCATCTCATGGAATTAACTTAATGGAAGGAATTTTTGGGAACACATGGAGTCTGAGAAAATGCTGTTCCTTTTCTACTCATCTCATTTTTTTTCTGAAGCGAAACCAGAACGATGTGACCTCTGTGCATAATGACAACTCAATGACACAGCTCTCATTCTGAATGTGGAATATGAAATGCTCACCGTGAACTGCTCAAAAATAATCCTCAGGACATGATTATTCATAGAAATTATTTGGTGAGTAATTTCAATTAAATAAATTCAAGGAATCAAGAAAAATAGGCTAAACTAATAGAATGCATTATTTATGATGAATAATTCATTTGGAGGAACTTTCTCCCACTATTGCAGAAAGCCAGCTCAAGGCATAGGGCACTCAAGCCTCACTTAAGCCCTGTTTTGAGGTCTTAATTGGGGGCTTTCATGATGAATCATTCTAAGCTGGCCCTCTGCCCAGGACTGAATTTCACCCATTGCTCCTGCTCCTCACATATTTCTAGATATGTCATTAGCACAGTGGAATTTGTATTCTTTCAACTTCACTGCCATAAAAATAATGATATGGAGAGATTTCATTATGTTTCTTTTACTACTAAAAACTAAAGGGAAGAAACTTCTCACATCAGCTCACCAGACTTTCAACAGTGAACGTTCATCATTCCCATACATCAACTGCATTATGCAAATATGAGCCCCTGTCCATTGAAGTAAGGCAAGAAGACACAATAATTTAAACAAGACTCTCCAAATCACTAAAAACACTTGTGTGCACTTGTCCTTGCACGATGGGACATTTCCTGTTAAAAACATTCCCTGTATGTAACTCGTAGATGATGACTCTGAGTAAATCTGAAAAATTGTACTTGTAAATGGTAGTGGTAGAAATTACTGTAGACATTCACACATTTGAAACACAATAAATAATAGATCCATTGTTGGTTTAAGGAAGGGAAAAAAAAAACCACACTTCTTTTTTTATTTTTTTGTTCTTGTTGCTCAGCAATGCCAGCACAGAATATCTATCAGGAAGATTCATCTCGTTGTTCCTATCAGATAAAAAGACCCATTGACAAGATGAAACAAAGCACTTCCAAAAATATTTAAACCACTCAATAAAACCTAAGTGCAGGCTTTGAAGCTAAGCATTTGTTCAAAGATCTGATCCAAATCCCACTGAAATCAGTCGGAGTCCTTCCACTGACACCAAAGGGCTTTGGATGAGAAATGCTACTTTCCTGAATAGGATGAAGACATCCATAAATATTAATTGTCTCACAGTGCTTTGTTGAGTCCTATGATAAAAGGTGTGAGTGTAGCAGGGCAGTGGATATTTGTTTTTCTAGGCAAGAAAGAGAAAAAATTGGGCTAAGTCTAAACTAATGATCAGTTCTTAATTGCATAGTGGTGAGCCTGTCAGTATCCCCAAAGCACATGCTACCAGGGATGCTTTCTGACAGACAGCTTCTCTATCACATTTCCTGCTGAAAGCAGTATTACTGCCATTACAACACACTGAATTCTCTTCTTAAGACAGTCAGGATTAATGATACAAAATATCAGAAACTGGTAGTTCTGCTGCTGCAGTTTGTACCACCAGGGTGCAAACCTAAACAAATCTAAAACAGATTACCCCAGATATAGTGAAACAAATCATGATGAAGTCTCCTTGCAAAAAAAATCATGTTGCAGTTAGATAACAGGTCTCAAAAATGCGTAACCTTGGCCAGGGTCTGAGTCCTTGCAGGAAGCAAAAACTGAGGGAAGAGTTAGAAAGCATGCTGATTGTAAGTCATAGTTCATTAAATTCCTTTATTTATACTATAGGTAGTCATGAAGTGTCAGTGTACAGTATTCTGAAGTATATTCAGAAGCCAGCTCTCCATATGTTTGAGTGGTTGGGAGAAATGGAGCTAAAAAGCACATCTGGAAAGCAGAGAAATTCCTTACAGTTGGTGGCACAGGCAATCACTGATTGCCAGCAAAAGGCAGCTCAGTAGACAGCACCCACTCTGGAGTTCCCCTCTGCCCTCAAACTGGCTCATCCAGCAGCTCTCCTTTCTCCAAGGCTTCTCCCTCCTCTGCCTCTCTCAGCCAGCTGTTGCTGGGCAGCTCCGGGGAGCTGGGATGGACACAGAGCCACGGAGGGCACAGTCTGCACCTCCTTCCTCTCCGCCTTTCATGCTCATCCTTCTTCACCATCCCTGCTCATTCCTTCCCCAAAGAAAGTGGAAGCCAGAGACTTCTCTTTCATCCTGTCCTTTACTGCACTTCCCAGTGCTGCTGGAGGAGATCAAACCATGGATTACAAGTAACAATTATTTTGCACACTGTTCACTGCTAAATCTGGAAACTGTTTATTTCCTTAAGAATTCCTTTTAAGTGAGGCTCAAAAGTCCACTTTACAGTATAGGAAAGACCCAAAAATGTACATAGTTATGGAAGAAGAATATCTCCAGCTACAAAGAGACACATATATACACAGAGAATGCAAGAATATAAGGTACTTGGTGAAGAGCAGTGATGATGAGCTCAGAGCCCTAAAAGCTTACATGGAACAGGCATCTCATACGCAGTTCAGGATTACAGGGTGAGGAACATATGAGATCATTAAATATCTAAATTTAGAAATTCCCATTGTTTTACTACATCAGCCATCATGTTGTGTTCACAGAAATCAATATTGGCATCTACTTATACTATAGGAATAAACCCTTACTTGCCAGCAGCATCCTGCATCTACCTTAATAGATTCTAACAATCAGTAAAACTTAGATCCTGCCCTCCATCCAATTCACAGAGTTTATGCTTGGTTTCTTGCTGCTTTCATTTCTTTATTCCATAATACTTGGAGGATATGGCTTTTCCTTCATTTATATACAGAGAAGCAAACCCAGAAAAACTGATAGGTAAAGACATGTAAGTAGTGTTTAGCATCCACCTGCAGATACAATGTGAAGAAAGAAAATTATCTCCACATTTTTCCAGACTTTTTCTGCTCCTTGATATTTACTCTCCCAGAAGGACAACAGCATGATGTGCACTAGGCGGGAAGGGTAATGATCTGTGCCAAATTTTGTGTGCTTATGCTTCATGCTGTGGTCTGGCATTTTTTCCCTGCCAGCAGACAGATAAAGTGGTGGCTTCAGGACCGTGCAGGAGCCAAGAGCTGCTCTGGTGTAGGGAACAGCACAGGACTAACAGACTATTTGAAGTGGGTTAAGGCTGGCACCAGACAAGTATTCAGTTCATACTTGCTCTGCAGCAGTCTGGGAGTGTCCCCATGGGAAACAGGTAGGGGATAATTAAGGGCTCTTAAGCCGGCAGACAAGGATATTACAAGGATAAACATTTCAAACTGAAGACAGCTAGATAGAGAGTTGTAGACAAAGCCCAATTTTTTACCTGTGGGGGATGAAACCTATTGGAACAATTTACCAAACACGATGGCAGATTTTCACCATAGGCAATTGCTAAAATATGCCTGACTATATTATTGGGTTTCATTTTTTTTCCCTATGAAGTATGATCTAGTTTGAGCAGGAATTAATTCCAATTTAGCTGATGGCTTGGGTTATGCAAGATCCAAAAGCCACAATGGTTCTATTAAGCCCCATAATCTATGAATATGTACTCAGTCTTCATAACTTTGCACAAAAAGGAGGATGAGGGAACACAGATAAATATTTGGGACCTTCACAATGCTTAGAGATCAGGCATAACCCTGAGTTTCCCCAAGGCCCCATGGGCTGCTGTACCAACCTGCCTCCTGGCTTTCCATTCCTGGAGGCTCCCAGATAGTCATAGACTGGAAATGTTCCTGCATTCAATATATAAAATAAAAGGCAGTAAAACAGGTGGAGGAAAAACGCTGTTCTTTTATACTGTTTTTAATTGAAGGGATTATAAAACACTTCAGGCATGCTGAGAAATCAGGACTTTGTTCCTAAATAAAAAGCTGAAGCTATTATTTTTTTTTTAATCCTTGTTCCTCCTCCTACAACCATGGTTATTATATGCATGCATTTGCAGTGTAATAGAATCAGTATCATCTCTGTGTCTTATTACTGTTGCAATCCCCTAACATGCTGTTCCTTCCATCCCACATGAATCTGGTAATTACTGCTGAGGCATGCCATGCGTACGTTTTCCTTTCCAAGGCAGCAACAGCAGTGCCACAAACACATTTCCTACCTATTAGTAAACACAAGCAAGTGGGACAGTGCATGTTGCCTCGTAAGCCAATTCCAGGACATGGTCCTTGCTCACCAGAAAGCTGTACCTGACTGAAACTCATGGACATAAAACAAATGTACACTGTGAGACAAGGGAAAAATGCACTGGACTTGCTTGTGCCTTCATTTCTGCTGTGTGTTGGAGCAAGCCCTGTGAGAGCTGGCAGTGCTGTACTGGGCTGCTCAGGTGAGATGTGATGGAGGGAGGTTACAGGAGCCTCTGTGTGCCTCTGTGTGCTGCCAGTGTGGGCAGTTGTGTGTGAATATGCTCCCTTCTGAAAAGAATAAAACAAAATATCAACATGCATCTCCTTTTACCTTCTCTTTTTAGGCTCAAGTCCCCAGACTGTGTTAGAATGAACTGAAAACAGGATTTGCTACAGCCTGTAACTAGTCCAATTTTGCTCCCCAAACACCATATCCTCATGTTTAGAGCAGAAAACAAGCAAAAAACCTCACAGAATAATAATCTGGCTGCTGATGTATTACTGTTGGAAAACAGCAGATCTGCCACACACATCTTTCCTGATCTTAGCAATTTTTGCTCCTCAATTCAGCTGGATAAAGAAAGTCAGAATGGAGCAGCTCTGAGTGCATTTCAGAATCCAAATCTTGTTGAAATTCACACAGCACCACGCCAAAAGTGTGCTCCAATGTGGGATGCTCCTGCTCTTTCCACAGCCTCTCCAAATTTTAGACTGGGAAGCTGCTTCAATCCCAAATGCAATCTCCAGCACTATTCCTGCCCAGGAGCACTGCAAAGGCATCTGTGCTGGCTGCTGCACGATGTTACCTTTTCCAGCCTCAAGAAGGGAGATAAGAATAGACAGTACATTTCTGCTGCTCCTAAAATGTGGGCTCTGATACATAATGGCTAAAGAATACCACGAGATTACAGTCCCACTTTCGCCAGTTCCAGAACTCTTTTGGCAGCAAACCTTTACATTCTAGAGACTAAGTAAAGTGTTTATAGTTCCCTATAAGAATCTGGCAATAATGCATCCTGCCCTGCTAGCACTTGAAATATTCCATGTGGAGTGCCTTTTTTTCCCTTCCCCTCAGTGTGAACCCGAAGTTTTACCTTTACACAGAAATCAAGAGCAGCTATCCTTTCCCATCACACAGATCTGTGCCCAAGGCACGGAGCTTAAGCAAAGTCACAATAACCCACATCCAACATCTTGCTCTTTTTAAAGGCAGCCAAAGGCTACAGCACAACACTGCAATGGGGCAGTGGGACTAATCCAGCCAGTGGGAATGATGGGGTTAGATGTGGTTAGATCTGGCTGCTCAGCACTCGGGGGAGCTTTCCAGAGGGTGTAGGGATTTGAGCTTGGGACTGCCGCTGCCTGACAGCCCGGTTTGGTGGAAGGTGTTGAACTTCCCTATACGTGTAGAACACTAATGTACTGGGCAGAGCACTGCACGGCAGTTTGGGAAGGGGGCTGCTCCAGCCGGAGCGGGAGATTGATGCTGATGCCAGATCCGGGATTTGCAGAACCGCTGCTCCGAGAGCCAGATTGTGCCTGTGTGCGATGTGTGATGTGCGAGTCTGTGTGGCGTGTGCGGAGGATGTGTGCGGGCTGAGCGTGTCTCTGTGCGGTGCGTGTGTGTGCGGGCTGTGCGTGTGTGCGGTGCGTGCGCGCCTGCCGGCTGGCTTGTGCCGAAGAAGCTGCTTGACTTGCTCTCTATTTTGAGGGCACGACTTCAGGGACTCGGGGCCAAAAATTCTCCGGACCCAGGTAAATCCGCTTGTTACCTTATTCCCCTTCCCGGCTCCGAGTGCCCGCGCTGTCCTGCAGGTGCTGTCAGAGCGCTCCCGCGAAGAGCAGCCGAGCCAGGAGCGGAGCTGGCTGCGAGAGCCACGGAGGGAGGGGGGGAACGGGGACTGGGACAGGGGGGCTGGGAAAAACGTGTCCCCCCCGCCCCCGGCTGACGTCAGCGCGGCTCCGCGCGGGGCACCCGGCAAAAGCGCCGCGCCGCGCCGCGCCCCGCGCACAGCCCGCGCAGAGCCCCGCGCTCCCGCAGCGCCGCCGCTCTCGGCCCCCGCCCGGCCCAACTTCCCGCGGAGCCGCGGCCGGGACGGGCCCGGCCGGGACGGGACGGGACGGCGGCGCCCCGCTGGGCTCCTCCTGAGGCGTGAGCGGGCGATGCCGCTCGCCGCCGGGCGCCTGGCTCCCGGGGCGCGGCGGCTCTCGGCGGCGGCCACTGCCCCCGCTGCCCCCTCGGGCGCCTCGAGAGCAGGTACGAGCGCGGGGAGCGGCGCGGGGAGCGCGGTCCGGAGGCGCCGCTGCGGCGGGGAGGGTTCGCTGTCGGCCGCTGTGTCCCGCGGTTTAAGATGCGGGCAGGCATCGGCAGCCGGGCAGCCGGGAGCGCCGTGGCCCCGGGACGGGCAGCGGGGACGGGATCGTGCTGCCGGCGGCCGCCGGGGCGGAGGCGGCGGCCGCGGCGGGCGGGGGATCGGGCGGAGAGCCCAGCGCTGGGGACCCCGGGTTTCGGGGAGCTCCCCGACGGGGCTTCCCCCACAGAAGCTCCGCTGGCACTTTTCGAGAGGAAAAGAAGGGAGGAGGAAGGGGGGATTCCAGAGGAGTTCGGAAGTCGCTGCCTTGCAGCTCCTCTTCCCCCCCAGCCTTCCGACCTGCTTTCGCTCTCCCCGTGCAGCTTCTGCTCTCGACCGTTTTCACTGGGGATTTCTTCTTTCTCTCCTTACCTGTCTCAAAAGGTTTGACTGTAGGTACCAAAGCGGGGATCGACGGCGCATAAAGATGCTGAAGGGTGTTTGGTTGCTCAGTTTGTTAACAGTGGCTGGGATCTCGTGGACAGAGAGTCGCAAACCTGCCAAAGACATTTGCAGCAAGAGCCGCTGCCCTTGTGAGGAGAAGGAGAACGTGCTGAACATTAATTGTGAAAACAAGGGATTTACAACCGTCAGCCTCCTCCTGCCGCCCCCGTCCAAGATCTACCAGCTGTTTCTCAATGGGAACGCACTGACCCGCCTGTTCCCCAATGAGTTCGTCAACTATTCCAACGCCGTGACCCTGCACCTGGGCAACAACGACATGCAGGAGATCCGCACTGGGGCCTTCAGCGGCCTCCGCACCCTCAAGAGGCTGCACCTCAACAACAACAAGCTGGAAGTGCTGAAGGAAGACACCTTCCTGGGCTTGGAGAGTCTGGAGTACCTGCAGGCTGATTACAATTACATCAGTGCCATTGAAGCGGGGGCATTCAGCAAGCTGAACAAGCTCAAGGTGCTGATTCTCAATGACAACCTCCTGCTGTCCCTGCCCAGCAATGTCTTCCGCTTTGTGCTCCTCACTCACCTGGACCTGCGGGGGAACCGGCTGAAGATGATGCCTTTTGCTGGTGTGCTGGAGCACATTGGAGGCATCATGGAAATCCAGCTGGAGGAAAACCCTTGGAACTGCACCTGCGACTTGCTGCCACTCAAGGCCTGGCTAGACACCATCACTGTGTTTGTGGGTGAGATAGTCTGTGAAACCCCCTTCAGGCTTCATGGCAAAGATGTGACCCAGCTCACCAGGCAAGATCTCTGCCCTAGGAAAAGCTCCAGCGATTCAAACCAGAGGGAAAAACACCCTGTCCTCTCAGACCCACACATCTCGAGGCTATCGCCCACAGCCAACTCTGCCATCAATCCCACCAGGGCCCCAAAAGCCAGCCGACCACCCAAAACCAGGAACCGCCCCACCCCCCGTGTCTCTGTGTCAAAAGACAGACAAATATTTGGACCTATCATGGTTTACCAGACAAAGTCTCCTGTGCCCATCACCTGCCCAGCTGGCTGCATCTGTACATCCCAGAGTTCAGACAATGGCCTAAATGTTAACTGCCAAGAGAAAAAGATAAGCAACATCTCCGATCTCCACCCCAGGCCAACCAGTCCAAAGAAACTTTACCTTACCAGTAACTATCTGCAAGTCATTTATAGAACCGATCTCACAGAGTACAACTCTCTGGATTTGCTGCATCTAGGAAATAACAGAATTGCAGTGATACAAGAAGGTGCCTTTACAAACCTCACAAGTTTACGCAGACTTTATCTCAATGGCAACTACCTTGAGGTTCTGTACCGATCCATGTTTGAAGGGCTGCACAGCCTGCAGTATCTGTACCTAGAGTACAATGTCATTAAGGAGATCCTGCCACGCACATTTGATGCTCTGAGTAATCTTCATCTGTTGTTTCTCAATAACAACCTGCTCAGATCCTTGCCTGATAATGTCTTTGGAGGCACTTCCCTCACCAGGCTCAACCTTAGGAACAACCATTTCTCACACCTGCCTGTGAGAGGAGTCTTGGACCAGCTCTCAGCTCTAATTCAGATAGACCTCCAAGAGAACCCTTGGGACTGCACATGTGACATTCTGGGTCTGAGGAACTGGATAGAGAAAGTCACTGACCAGAACAACCAGCAGTCAAATCCCCCTGTAGTTATCAATGAAGTAATATGCGAGTCTCCCACCAAACACTCTGGACAGCATCTGAAATTCCTGAGCAAAGAAGCCATCTGCCCAGAGAACCCCAACTTGTCAGATTCTTCTGTCCTCTCCATGAACCAGAACACAGATACCCCCCATCTGGGTGTCTCACCCAGCACCTACCCAGAATTACACACTGAAGTTCCACTGTCTGTCCTAATTTTAGGCTTGCTGGTTGTGTTTATTTTGTCTGTTTGTTTTGGGGCAGGTCTGTTTGTCTTCGTCCTTAAGCGCCGGAAGGGGGTGCAGAGCATGCCCAGCAGTGCCAACAACGTAGATATAAGTTCATTTCAGCTCCAGTATGGGTCTTACAACACTGAGACCCATGATAAAACTGAAGGACATGTTTATAATTACATTCCCCCTCCTGTTGGACAGATGTGCCAAAACCCAATCTACATGCAGAAGGAAGGGGATCCAGTTGCCTATTACAGGAATCTCCATGAGTTTAGCTATAGCAGTCTTGACCACAAAAAAGAAGATCCCACCAGTCTTGCATTTACCATCAGTGCAGCTGAATTACTGGAAAAGCAGTCCTCGCCAAGGGAACCAGAGCTGCTCTATCAAAATATTGCAGAAAGGGTCAAGGAACTCCCCACTGGAGGATTAGTTCATTATAACTTTTGTACCTTACCCAAAAGGCAGTTTGCCCCTTCATATGAATCCAGACGCCAAAACCAGGACAGGATAAATAAAACTGTTTTATATGGAACTCCCAGGAAATATTTTGCAGAACAGTCTAAACCTGAGCATCCTTTACTCCAAGGAAAGCTACAAACAGAACCAGACTACCTCGAAGTTCTGGAAAAACAAACTGCAATCAGTCAGCTGTGAGGGGGGAGGTGGGAGACAAAATTTTTTAAATGAGCTCAGCATCACATTTCTTTGAGTCTGAACTCAGTACTGATGTCATCTGTCACATTCCCAACATCTCCACTTTTTTAAATCAGAGGAGGAGTGAGAGAGAAAAGGAACCCTTGCAGCATAGCAGGGATGTGGTGTTGCTTTTGCAACATTTCCTTTAAGTTATTTCTATGTCTCTCTCCTTTTGACCCTTCTCTAGGAACTGTCATTGCAAATGTATCTTTCTGTAATAGATCTTGCATAGTTCTTTTTGATTTCGAAGGAAATGAGGAACGGGGTCTTTCGGTTTTCTGTTGTTTTTTTTTTCTTTTCATTTCAAAATGGAAACTTAATGTATTATGTAGAAGATCTCCAAAGATCTTTTTTCCTGGACTATGACTTTCTTTTGTAAATAATAATATACAGTACTGCTGTTTCAATTACCAACTATAGCCACTGGGCGTCACTTTTTTGTGTTAAAGTGCCTTTGCACTTTAAGTACATTATTACTTAATTGTTGCTCTTAGCTTTGATAAATTGAACCTATTTTAATGTGTTGTATTTTTGAAATTAAAAAAAAATGTAAAATAGATCTATATGTCAGCTGCATTAAATCAGAAGGTTTGATTTATAGGAAAGCTGCCCTTCTTTAAATGACTCTAGTTCTAGGACCTTACAGATTCAAATGTAAATTATTGGGGTAATTTTTCCCTCTAGGTTTGTTTAGAGTGATTCACTGAAATCAACTGAGAGAATTTAGCAATGGACTAGAGGTTATCAAATGCCTCAGCCGGGAATAACAGCTCATTAATAAAAGATGTTTAACACAATGTCATAGTGAACTGATGTCATAGTGAACAATTAATGTCCTTCTTAATACATTGCATTGCAGCTCTAACACAGTAATGTTCAATGGCTTAAGATTATTTTCATACTTAACAGAACATTACTCATAATATTTTATGCATTGGATTAGGTATTTTTATACATTTTGTGACAGAGTTTATATTTGTAACTTTTTGGACTGAGATTAACATGTCCTCTTCCTGCCAGATACATATTTTTTTCATAAGCAGGGACACCAGCAGGGGTCATCCCACACCTCATTAAATTTATTAACATACAGGCAAATGAACCAATGCCAAAGGTAAAATTTGAACCCAGGGCTCTGGAGTCCTCCAAATCAAGGTAGCTGAAATCGATATGTGCATCACACTAACTTTTGGTAGTCTGAATTATGTCTATGTCTTTGCTTTCTGTTTCTAAAGCAGAAGTAGTACTGCAGTAATTCTAATCTGCTAGAGAAAACTACCATTAAGTTCACTGTCTTAAATTTCATAAAATGTTTTCAGTTAACTGAATTCCATTCTCAACACTGGTTTTCTTAAGCCCATCAGTGAACAAATGCAATGAGTCTTCTCCTTTCCCATTAACTCAAGCCTGTTTTGCTTCAAGCTCTATGTTATCACCTTCAATTTACTTTTCCTTCATAGAGAATATTGAAACCATTTTTATTAACAAGTATACAGTCAAACTTTATTAAGCCTTATTAGCTTCTAAATAATTTTTAGATGCAAACATTATTGTGCAATTTAAACAAACAGCCCTTATTTACAACAAAAACAGTTTTGTTTTGTCTATTCTAAATCCTTATGCAACTGGGATGGTGATCTGCATATAAAGTAGGCCAGGCTTTTCAATTCCTTATTAAAGCAATTGATGGGGTCTGAAAGAAGCACACTGTTTCCTTTTCATAAATAGGTTACTGCACATAATAATCCTTTATTATCATGCAGAGATTGAAGTGGCCTCTGCTGACTGATTTTTAGTGCTTTACTATAGTTAATAATACAGTATCTACAACTTGGAGAAATTTTCAGCAATAGCATTTAAGCTATAAATAACTACAATCAATGTTGTTCTAATCAGGACTTTGCCAAAAGGAAGTTGCTTTATATTTAAGAGCTAAAGAGGCTTTACATGTGTATTGCCAGATATCTGAGTCACTCACTAAAATGTCTTCTAATGATTTATGTGACATCTGAGTGCATTAATATGCTAACATGTCAATTCTTTATGTTTAGAGTCCATAGCATCTATGGCTGTTCATTAGATCAGGTTTAAAATTGAAGTGCTACAATGAACTACTGAAGAATCAGTCTTCAAAATGGTCTCTCATCAAGGAGGAGGTGAAATGGTATCACTTTAGTTGAACTTGGAACATTTGACTGGAATTGCATCCATCTTTGAGCAAGGTACCTGCTTGAAAGCTTCCAGTACTGATTGTCTAATTATGGCTCCTTCCCCATGGTAATTAAAAGCTTTTATTACTGAAACACTGAGAAAAATATAAGTATTATGTTAAAATTATTAACTCTTTCCAGGTATGATTTGAGTATTGCTTGCAGAACGAGTACCATGTTAATCTGGCAGCAGCTAGGATATTATTATTTATTATTCTCCAGTGATCCAGAACCAATTACTAAGGGTTTTTTTTCTAAGAAAAAAGCTAATTTTTCCAACAGAAATGTTTTCAGTGTTTTGGTGTTTGCAAACAGCAGAGATAGGGAATTGATTCTTTTAGTAATGTTATATTGTTTGGTTTTACTGCTTCAGTCTCAGTACTTTGATGTTTGCTTTGGTAGCATAGCCATGCTTTACAGAGGTTGCTGTTGCTTTACATTTCCTTAGGTTTCCTAGTGGAATTTATTTAATGACTAGATTTTATTTTTTCATCACCAATACCAGCTTAAAAATTATTATTGTTGTAGATCTTTTAGGTTTGTTTTTACACCCAGCAGCTGACATTTGTTTAGCAATTCTTTTCATAGACTGTCTAGGTGAAAGAGAAGATTTTTTCAGTTACACTTAAAGAGATATCTTTAACAGGGAAAGTGTGTCGGCAGCTGCTGTATGGAAGGTCTCCACATTTCTTCAGCTGTGCTTCCCTGGAAGCTGCTGCTTGTTAGGGGAGAGCTGCTTGCCTGAGTCGTGGCTTGATACTGATGCTGAAAAAAATTTCTTGCACAGTTTGAAAAGTTGAACTGTGAAAATTATGTAACCAGGTTAGCACAGTTGTTTTTATTCCCTTAGGAAAACGGGGTGCAAATAGTTTTCTTTCTTCATAAGTTTTCTTTTGTTAAAGTGAACTTAATGGCCTTTAGAGAAACAGTAACAGTGCAGACTGAAGCACTGTTGAAACCATGCAGTTATTTCTGGTTAAAATGAGGAGCACTACACTTCCAAAGCATCAAAGCATAATTTTTTTTTTTTTTTTTTTTTAAGAGACCTTTCTGGATAAGCAAAGTTTATCAACATAATTGCCTTATTTGCCCCACAGAAAAAATGTCACTTTTTGGAAAAAGTATTCTTTGTTTTGTCAAGCCTGCTGCAGAACCACTCATGCCCAGTGGTGCTCCTCCTTTCTGCAGTCTCTGTCTTCCATCAGATTTTACCCTTTGGGGCTCCAGCATTTGCTCAGTTCCTACCTCACCTCTATTATCTGCTTCCAAAACCCTCACCATGTAAAGCCCCAGTCTTTCCATTTGCATCTGTCCCTATAAGCTCTCCTTTCCTTCCCTGGCAAGCTCTGAAGAACCTGTTCTAGCTTTGAAGGGAGCTGATGTCCCTGCTCCACTGAGAGCTCAGTCCTTACCTCCTGCCCTGACTTTGCTGAGTGACCCTGTGTGAAATGAGACACCTGATCCCAGTAGTTTTCCTGGGGGCTGTGCTGGAGGAACTGTTCCCTCTTCCCCTCGTTGATCAGCCTAAAATCACAGAGCATTTCAGCTTCCATGGAGGATTCCCCGTGTACCAGCCTGGGGCAGGTGGTATAACCTGTGTCTATGCAAGCAGCACTTCTGAGCAAGAGCAAATGGGTGAGCTTGCTGAAACCACTGCCATCACATCACTCTGCTGTAATTTTGGTGCGTTGTCTTCAGCATGAGTTAATCTTACCAAAATTAGCTACTAAAATTTTAAAGTCAAACTGGTTGTGTAGCATCTCTACAGTAAATAGCAAAAAATCCGGGTCGTTCAAAGGTGATTCATTCCCCTTTGTGCTACAAGGTGTGAATTGGGGTACAGATATGCCTGCTTTCTTCCAGGAAGTGTAGAGAGGACATAATGAGTGCTGATAACAGCAGCTGATTCCCATACAGCTGCAGTCAGCCTGGCCTGACCATTTTCTAGCACACCCACATGCAACATCCATGTTCTACTGAGTATCTGCCAGTCTCTACTCCAAGACATTTTCCTTCTTCCCACGAGAGAAGCATTCCCTGTGGAGTTTAAACCCTGCTTTGGTCAAATGCACTGACTTTTTATAACACCACCTTGTGCTGATAGAGAACTATACAGTAGGGTTTGGTTTGGGTTTCTTTTTCTTTCCACCAACACTTGAGTTTGCAAAATAAAAGTTGCACTTGTAAAAAGTTTGAAGCTGTAATTAGTAGTGTCAAAATAAGGATACCAACAAGGTAAATTGCCTAAAAAATGTCTTACAGAATACTGAGCTCGTATAGGAATACAATAATTTTAAACTGCTCATGAGTGAAATGAGATACTGGAAGTGTTAATGAAACTTCTTAGGCTCTTACAGGCTAATCACTGATACAGTTTGTGATTTTTCATATTACTGTTTCTTCAGACAGTAAATGTCATTTAACAGAGAAGAAAAAAACCCTGTTTCCCAAAGACCTCCTCCAACCGTACAACTTCAAAATAACATAAATTAACTTATGCAGATGATGTGACACTTCTTGTGTATTTCCCATCACTTTTTCAAAGCGTTCCATAGGCGAAGGACAAAAGTTATTCTTTTCTAAGAGGATCATTAAGTCTGTTTGGATTATTGATCTCATAGCTTTTCTGGGCACAAGGCCAATCATTTTGACTAAGGTTTTTAATCCTAGCTAATGAGGGAGGTGGATTAGGGAGAAGCTTTTGTTGTTGTTTTTTTGTTCTTGAAGGGCTGGTTGGATTTTTTGAACCAGTAGATTGACATGTTTATGAATACAGATGAATAGATCATTTTGAATGAAAGAAATGTTGGAGTGGCAGTCAGAGATGCAGTCATTCTCAAGACCAAACAGGCTCAAGAGTATGAGTGAAGTTTGAAAAACAGGACATCATAAAAGTGGCTTTCTTCCTGAGTCATAAACACAGAGGACACTCCTGTGAATACAGCAGCAGATCTTGTTACATGCTGTTAACCATTTGGAGGGATGAAATGAGAGGCCAGATGCACCCCCATTATCCTTAAGGGTAGACTGCAGTGTTCAGGATTTGTTCTCATCCTGGTTGTTACCCTGTGTGCACACACCTACATTACCACTGATTATGCACTCAGTTTGAGAACGTGAACAAGGTGAAGTTTGGAGGAGCAGAGCTATTTGCAGTATTTCTGATTGGTTCTTATTTCTATCCTTTAAAATGAAATGAATCAACCATTGGTGCACTTAATGCCACAGACTTTTAGCTTCTAAAGTCCTTTGTACAAACTAACTTCTCAGCAAACTGTTCAGACCAGTGTATGTAGCTACTTACAGAACAAGAGCAACACAAACCATTGCAGCTGATCTTAAGAAGGAAGCAGTCAAGGTAATGTAAATACATATTTGCAGTATAAAAAATTACATCAGCATTAGAGTTACTGTGATATAATGACATCAGGATTCTCTGTGGTGACAGAGCAAGTGTAGCTTTGTGTCTTCAAAGCACAGGTTCCTTGTGTCTTCTCTTCCTGCCCTGCGTGTGCATTGCTCTCCAGAGCCAGAACTGATAGGCACCAGTTGCCTTCTGAGAAGGAGGTAGTACAGCCTCTTTAGAAATGATCTCTGCATTGGAAAAAGCATAGCTAATGTATATAGACCTGTTGCAGTTATCTCCTCTTGAGATAAGACATATTTCCATACAAAAGCCTGGAAGAAAATTCCCTGGAGATCACTGATAATGTGACAGAGTCTATTTTAAAACATCTTGATTTTAGTTCTGAAAGCCTCTCATCTGAGAGGCAAAGGAGTTGGCGTTAAGGTTTTTTTTTTCCCCCATGCTATAAAGTTTTGCCCTTCTCCCCAGGGATTTGTTACAGATTTGATGCATGCCAGCATCTCAGCCAGACAGCTGGAATGAATACAACATTTTTTGAGAACTGTGAAAATGTAATAACCACATAAATATTCTTCTAATCACAAAATAACATACATGATGTGGAAGCAAAGCTGTCAGAGAGCCTTTTAAAGATTCCAGGGTACAGTCAAATCTGAGCAATTTAGGTGTAGGTGCAGGGTACCTTTGTTAGTTTTACGCCTGAGTGGCTTCTGTGGGATTCCCTGGGATTGGCATGAGTGACAGGAATCTCACCAAATAAGAACAATCCCATTGAACTCCCCAGCTGTGAGCGGCAGAGGGGAGAGAGAAATGCTTGTGTCCTCTTACCATCACTTAAAATGCCATTTGGGAGTTTTCCAGACTCAACGCTCTTTCCCATAAATCTGAAGTCAGCATACTCTGAGTTCATAATTAAATATCAGATTTTCAGTAATATTTGAGTGATGTGACATTTTGGCTGTCACATCTCTTGCTCCTGGGAGAGTGAGGTTTTTCTTGGAACCTTTGGTTTATTCTGTCTCTTCTAAGTTTTAATTCTTGATCATTCCTGACTGTATTCTTGCTATAGAGGGCAAATGGAATATGCTCAGCTAAATCTCTGATTTTTCTTTATCTTATTTCACAAGCAGCCATGTTCCTCAAGTATCATGCAGCTGAGACTTGAACAAGTCAGAAGTTTCAGAAACTCAGTGATCCACTCAAGTGAGCAGAGCTTTTCCAAAGCTTTACTGCTCCCATCACATCTGCTGTGTTCTGCTAAGCTGCTGATTTTATTCAGATGAATTCCAACTTGAAACATGTACACACTAATAAGTATCTATGTAAAACCTTATAATATTCAGCTTACTTATAAAGGAAAAAAGAGAGGGATTTAGAGGTTGGGAAGAGCCTTTCAAATTTTCTGGGGTTTTTTTTCTGAAGGTTTCAGTGGGATTTATTATGATTACTAGGGAATCAAAAGGAATTCTAACAGCAGTGTTGTATAGGGTTTTTTTTTTTTTTTTGTGTTTTTGTGCAAGATAGTGGAGGTGGGGGAAAGAGGAATAAAAGGTAGATTATAGTTGTCTTAACTGTCAAGATGTTTAAAGGAGACTACCAGAAAACTAAGGAATTCAGAGTTTACAACTCAAAGAGCTTACAAAAATGCCTCCTTTTCTGTGGAACATCTGAAGCGAAGTGGTACACAGGCTGCTTTCCTAAAGGCTGAGGGAACTGGACAGGCTCCCTTGGAGAGCTGAGAAATCCCAGCTCTAAAGTTAGAGCAGGTTTACTGTAATTTAGGTATAAGTATGGCTGATGTGAAAAGATAATGCAAGTGGGGAAAATGTTTCAGGCTGCAGTTCACACCTTCATTAGTGGTGTAGTTTGTGGCTTGTATTTTCTGTAACCATATTTACCATCACATCCAACTCACAAGCTACTTGCCAGAACTGGGTAGATAATTCTTATTTATTGATGTGGCCTTTTTTTTCATAATGCAATGTTTACAAATTTGTTTGATGGTGACTTAAGTTTGCCATGGCTTCTTTTTTTTCTCCAAATAATGCATGGGGATAATTCCTAGCAGTAGAGTCCTAATGGATATTTCATAATGAACGCCTAAAATTGAACTACCAAGGACTTTGTTTATATCATCTTTTTGTTTTGTTTTGCTTAGACAGTGAAGCAGTGGGCCTTGTTAAAAGCTCATTTGCTGTGAGCTGCAAAATAATGTTCTCTTTTTAATTCTGCCAGTGACCTTGCACAGGGCATACCTGTGTCCCCATGCTTTAATTTCTGCATCATTAAATAAGGAGGATGATACATTCTGCCTTAGACTGGTGAGATTTACTGATGAGAAATCTTAAGTATAATTGTTTTTCAAAGCTCTTATAGCTTCATCCAAATGCAGCAACAGTGTACTGCTTTTTTTCCCTGGCATATGTTTTTCTGATCTAAGAATATGGTGTCTACATGTCAGATTTAGTTTTGTTTTCTGCTTTTACAGTTAAAAACAGACCATGAAGATTACCTTGAACAGGGAAAAGATACTGTCTCCTTGTAAAAGGATATGAGATATATGGAGTAAAATGGGGAGGAAAAAGCTACAGTTTGTTTTTAAACCTTTGAAAATACACAGTATCCCATCTCCTCAGTTTTCCTTCTCTGGCTGAGTTGACTCATCTTGTCTGTTTCTGCCCTACAGAACCCATTCAAAAATAGTTCTTAACATACCAGTCATTTATGTATTCACCTTTTTCTGCATGAAGTCAGTTGGGCTATTGCTGACAGTTTTTATGCTGGCAAGTGAGCCAAGAGAGGCTCTGAGTGGCAGACAGCTGCTGAAATGAGAGCCTGGCACTCTGGGGAGAGAAAGGAATTCATTCAGCTTTCCTTGACAGCCTCTTGTCTTCCACTGTAACTTCTTTCTTTCTACTCTATAGTTACCACAATAATTCTCTTGTCCATTGAATGCAGATTGTGGGCATATTTTTTTCCATATTAAGCTCAACTGCATGCAGTAAAATCCAACTATATGTTGAAAAGGCCACCATTTTCCACAGACAGTCTTCCATGGCATGCCTAGAAATCTGATGTTTCCATGCAAGAGAGCTGATTTCTAAGTGTAGGACTACAAGAATCTGTGGCACCATATCCATTCAACACAACAGAGACATTTCACCTCCACTTTTAAATTTGTTTTTGATTAACCTACTGAAATTCATTCACTGGCTAGGCCTTTTGTTTTGCTTTATGTTTGGATATTGTGCCCATCTAAATTTTGAGAGTGTTAAGTCTGATGCTCTCATTTTCTTGCTGATTCATAAAATGGGACAGGTGAAAAATTATTTCTGCTTTCTAGACATGGGGATTTTTTGTGACATGGGGATTTTTTGGTTGGATGGGGGAAGTGCTCTGATACCATGCACAATTTCATGCTTCTAGATAATTTGTGATTTTTTTAGAGGCTATTTATATAGAACATAAGATACATGGTGCACCACAAATTATTTCTGGCTGTGCAGTGCAAACCATCTGTCCTGGACCAGCAGAAGTACATCAGGAGCAGTAGTTCAAAATAGTCCTTTAAAAGACTTGTTCTTCTTAAGTTCTAGGAGAAATCTGAATCAAGGAAAGTAAATATTCAGTCATCCTTTTAATATGTCCATCTTTGAGATTTTAAGGGGAGAATTTTTTCTTTCCTAAGAAAACAGAGTTTATTATTGAAGGAAGGATATCCAGACCCTCATCTGCTTTAGACAATGTTTACTTCTGTATACATCACTGAACTGGTTTACAGTGCTTTGTTTTGTAAATCCCTTACCTTAAGCAATCAACATTTATACCAATAATGGATCAGCACTGTCAGTGCTGTACGTTGTTCACTTTGATTCCACAGCTGTAGAGCCAATACCATTTGCCACTGCCTTGGAATTTTTAGTTATATTTGAAAAGAAAGAGATCTTTGAAAGTTCACCACCCAGTTCATTCTGGGATGTAAATGAGTAATTTCTGTAATAAAACTCTTTGGTTGATACACTTATACACCTGGTGCTTCACAAACCCTTTTAATTTTCAAGTCTTAGGAGTTAGTAATACAGCACAGTGAGGCAGACAGGCATATTTTGTGTTCTCTTTTTGGGACTCCTGACTTATTCCTAAAGATCAAAGCCTTTTAGCAGCTCTTCCATCCCTATTCTGCCACTGTCAGAGTTTGGATGTGACTCAGTAGTCAATGGTAACTGCAATGTAACAATAAATGTACTTTCAAAAAAAATTAGCAGTAGAGTCCTGAGACGTGCACAAAGTCACATCCAGAAAGTCACATTTTCCCAAGGATGGCCACAGCTGTTTCTTTTTCTTTGTGAGCAATACATTGACTTAATCTAAAATACATTACCTTATTATCATGCAAATATTTATACCACATTAGAATCAGACTTGCTTTCTTCACAATAGATAAGCTTCCTGTGTTATTGCAGATAATGAAAATCCAATTTCTGAAAATGTTCTCTTATTGTTTCTTTTTCCCTCTGCTTTTTATTAGTGAAGAACTTGCAATTATTTGCTCTTATTCAGATGTTCCAGAGGAAGAATTGAAGTCATATTTCCCACACATTGGGATTCTGATAATTGAAATTCACGGCTTTCTCTTCTTTCTATTGCTTTTAAATAAAGGAATGTACTGGGGGAAAAAGACTCAGTTCAGTCTGGAATGATACAAGTGCAAGTCAGGAATAACTGGAAACAGTTTTGATCACCCTTTGAAATCCTCGATTAAGCAATTTTGCTAACACTCAAAGAAATTCACTGGAACCTTTTGATTTATTGCACAATAGGTAGAAAGCTGCTTTTCTTCTTCTTCAGGCTCTTACCCTGCCAATGGATATTTGCTCTGTAAGGAGGACTGACATGAAAAGTCTGAAGTTGTCCACTTTTCTCCCTGTGACCAAAGTTCCCTTGGTAAACAGAGTACCATGAGGAGAGTGGCGTTAATCCTCTAAGTGTAGCTTTGTGAAAAAGCCACACTGAAAGCTGTGAAAGCTTTGAGGGAAATTAACAAAACTTTGCAAGCCTTGCCAGCATCTTTCCAGAACCCTTCCTATTATATGAGATTCCAGTTTAATAATACCCTTAACAGTTTCTTCCATATCAATAAAATATGAGCATGGAAATAACAATGGCACGTCCCCTTCGGTGAAGGAACTCCACTTAGCAACATGGATTGTGATGTTGATTGCAATGCCAGTTCTCTGATCTGTTGAATTTTACTTATTAACTGAATTAATTGAACTGATAAATTGAATTTTGCTGCCTCTGGGCTGAGTAGTCAGGCTGAGTAACTGCTAGGCTGCTTCGGCAAAGGGGAAGGAAGGGATAGAAGAGGAGCTGCAAGGACACAGGAGGAACAGAGGACAGAGACACGGGAGCACAGCTCTGAAGAGGTGTTGAGGCCACAAAAAATGAGAGCTTTGCCCTCCTAGAGGTGATCCCCCACAGTCACACATACAGACAGGCTCCTCCAGCATGAAATTCCATCTTATATTCCACAGTCAGGATTTGATGGGCTTCAGCACAACCAAACCAGACTGGGCACCCGGCCTCTCTGCTTCCCCAAGAGCTGCTTGCAGGGCATGCACACTCAGACAATTGCACTGGGTTGTGTCTGTCCATCCAGAGCTGTCTGCCCTCTCTTAAACTTGGCTAATTCGGTGAGAAATCTAATGGTCTGGTAGAAAGCCCATTCTTAGGGCTTGGAGAGCTCTGTGCTTCAGGTGACTGGAAAAGTGGGAATGGCACAGTCAGCTTTCCTCGAGAGAGTGCTGGGAGCCTGCCCTGACATTCCTCATCTCATTGCACTTAATAGGATGTCACTATCATTAAAGATAAGTAAGATATCTCAAGGCCACAGAGGAAGATAAATATTAAAATGGTTATATAAGAGGAAATACTTGGTGTTAGAGGTCATAGAGGACTCCAGTGGTGGAGCTGCTGGAACAGGGACTGGCATCCCCGAGTACAGCCCTTGTGTGTACCTGCTGCTGCTCTGTCTGTGACACCAACACTGCTGCTGCCAGAAACACAGAGCAGAGGTCTCCCACCATTTCCAAAGGGCTGGGTTCCTTGTATCCTTACTCATGCTGAATTGAAGTCTCCCAGATTTACAGAAATGGTGAAGTTCTGCTGGATAAACAAACATTACTCTGAATGTAGTCCCCGACACCTTGTGGAAGCAAACATGTTCCTAATACCGTGTTATTAGCTAGGTATTGTTTCCCATGGCATGGAAAACATGGGGGACAATTACTTTAAATAATTTAGCTCTACTCTGTTAATATTCCAGCACACAGTACTGTATTCCAATACACTTTGCCTCCTCCATAAAAAGTAATGTTCAGAAATCAATCTGCTTTTGAATGGGGGGGTGGGTGTGAGTTTGAGGGCTCTTAGTAAAGATAGGGAATGGCACAGAACCAGCCTCACATCTCTAGACTGAGATAAACAGTAAACTCTCCAAGATATGTGAACAGGACCATCCTGAAAAGGAGAAAGGGAGATGAGAGTCCCTGATGACCTCAAAAGTGAAAGAACAAATGAGCCCTGTCTTCCTTATTAACTGGCTCTGACTCCAAGTGCTTTTTGATAGCACAGATGGCAGAAAAAGCACTGGACTCTTTCTGCCCTGAGAATAAAGTGGGTCACATAGCACCACCATCAATTTTTAAACAAAGTTACTCCCTTAGAATCAGTGTTTATTCTTAAAATTTGTGCAATGATCTACCCTTTAAATGCAGAGGAATTATTATCACTTTACCAAACATGGCAGTACTGTGCTCTCCAGTCCAGTGCAGGGAGAACTTTAAATTCCAGTGCCAATAGGAGAGGGTCCTTTCAGGCATGAACTGTGAGCATTGATGCTTCCACTGATGATTCTCTATAATAAATGTTGCTTTTTTTGCTGCTTGATTTTGTCGTTCTTGTAGGATTCATGTCATTTAACAGTAGTTACCTAAGCATGGGGTATCTTTCCTAGTTTAATCATCAGTTTACTTTTTATAGTTAGCAGAAGAAATCAGTCCCGCCATGAGTTGATTCATCTCACCCACCTCAGCAAATTGCCATTGTCTCCACACTGTGCATGCCTTTGTGAGTTAGACTAGTCCCCAAGGTAAACTGATAGCTAAAAGTCCTACTGAACAGGAAATGGATGAAAACCCCACAGCAGTTTTTTATTTTTGAGTTACATCCATATGGATCTTCTAGTTTCTTGTAGAAACACATGAATTTCCTATGCTTTAATGCCAAAGTGAAACTCTTGTCAAGAGAAAAAAATAATCAAGATAAAGAAGCAAAAAATATTCAGATTTTTTTTTATGAAAAGGGCATATTTTTAGTCGTATGCAGCCCCCTACACCTCCTTCCTTTATGTCTACCACAACAAATTCTCAGTTTTTCCTGAGCCTTAAATCTCCTCCACCCACCTTTGTGCTTGAAGATACTCAGCTCATATAATGCTGTACCAAATTTTCAGTCTATGCCCAGATTTCTCCTTTAAAAACTATCATTTTAGCAAGATTTAGCTAATCCTGGGATCCCACATAGATTCCTAAGATATAAGTCCTTATGTCCTTTCTTATCTCCTTACAGGCAATTGGGCTTTTTCATTCGTGTCTTGAGATTTGCAGTCACAGTTAAAGCACAGGTGCCCTAGTCACAAATGAGATTTTGTGTGGCACCACACATCACAGCAGCAGGAAAATCACATCCTCTGCAGCTATTAAAGGCCACATTTGGATATATTTACACTGCAAGAAAGATCCAGTAGACTTTAGAGTATCAATGGTGCTTGTGCATCTCATGTATTCAACTTAAGAGAAGTACAGGAGAGACATTTGGAAGATGCCGAGAAGTTTCCAGCCATGTACAGTTGTTGTGAGTATCCAGCAAAGTATTCAAAATAATTCTGCTTATCCAACCATGACATTATGATGTGCTGTTTATCATAACAGTTGATGGTTACAGAGAGTGACCTCACTTTGCTCTTACTCACTGAGACAAATCACTCCATCTTTTTTACATGTCCTTCTGTAAATAAAAATGCCCAGGAGCAAAAGGTGGCATTTTCAAAAAACTTACTGCTGTGTAAGTGTTGAACCACACTGTAGATTATCTCTTTAACATCTGGTCATAAAAAAATACATGTATTTTTAAGCAGCTAACGCTCATTTCTTTTTGAAGCTCTGAGCTGTTCTAGAAAGTGTCTAAATGGTCACTGTAGCAGCACAGACATGAAGGGCTATTGTTACCCAGACAAGTCATGTGAGTTTACAAAATTTGGTGATTTATCTCTTGTCAATATTTTGACACCAATCCCATTTGTGCAAACAGTGCCTCAGGCAGTTAAACACTCAGTTCCAGGAGGAAACACCATTCTTCTGTTCCCCTGGGGCCTCCATCCCAGCTCCCAACATGAATCCCAAGTCTGAGCAGCAGACTCAGGAGTAGCAGAATTTCCAAGGTGCTCACATTAGGAAAAAGATACCTCTGCAGTCATATTACTTTGTATAGTAAAACTTCTCCTCATCCCTGTTGCAGAAGCCAAGTAAACATAAATTATCAATCAGCTGGGGATGTCTAGACTCCCTCCCCAGACAGACTTTCCTCCATCCACACCTTGTGTTCAGTACTGACAAAATGTGTAATACAATGCATAAAACAAAGGCTTTCCTGGATAGGCTTTTGAACATCTTAATCACAGAATCAACACCATTAATCTTCATTTGGAAAGCAATGGATATATTTTCTATAGCAAGTAAATAATCATTCTTTTTTATTACTTGCTCTCTGCAATAATAAAGATGCATATTTTACTCTTGTGTTTTGTGCTAAGCAGACAGAAGGACACTGCAGCCTGTATTCTTGCTTTAGGTGAGCCCCTCCTGTCTCCTGCTTCATTCACATCCACATTTCTCTCCTTTATAAAATAAACAAACCAACAATAACTAACTCTCTTCTTCATTTACACTGGCTCCACTAGCAGAACACTTTCAGATATGAACTGCTCAAACGGGGCAATTCATCCATGCAATAATTGCATAATTGTGAGCTTATCCAGAAGAACTGTAAGGAAGATAAGGATTTCCCCATGGGAAAGTTATGCACAAGTAGAATGTAAATGTGGCAGATGCACAGAAATGCATTTCATTCTGTTCCTTCCATAACAAGAATCAAAACCTGAGAAGTCAAGTAACTTAAAACAGTTCTTTGACATTCATGCAGATGAGTCATATTAATTAAAGAATTGTTTCTTTCTTTACTTTGAGGGGGTAAAACTCATTAGATTCTATCAGCTAGTATTTAGAGTTCTAAGAGTCCCAGGTAGAAAGAGCTATTGAAGTGCAAAATATGTATTGGTATTGTTGCTCATTGCTATTTGATAGCCTTCACTTCTAAAAAATCTTCCACTCTTCTAAAAAGCCCATTATCTATGTTTTTTTCTTATTGCAAAAGGATGAAATGCACCCATCAAAGGTAGTAGAACTTAGTTGCACTTTTTGTTGCAATCCTGTATCACTAATGTCCATGTAAATTCAGTAGGAGCAGGAATAAAGACTTTATTTGAACAGCAGTGGTTTATTATAGGAAGTTTTCATATAACTGAAAATCCTCCCAACAACAAAGCAATTTCTAAGGAGACACTGAGTTTGTTGCTGAAAAGAGAATTTTAAACATACAGCATGTTCCAAGCCACTAGTTTGTGGTCTTGAATAATTTCCCTCTGAAACGGAAGCCATAACCATCCCATTTTATGCCATGGCTAGTCAAGAATTTGCCTTTTAGTGTTTATGGCACCTACTTAATATCTTCCTTTTGTATTCCCAAAAAATATACAAACCCTTTTTTGGCACTGACTGACTTTATTGTGGCAAACTAGGTATAGGATGTTTTTTTGTAGCAAGTCTGTTCAGTTATTTCCCATTTATTTAGTCTTCTTTTAAAGTCGTTACTCTTCTTACAAGATTTCCATTACACTAGAAGATTTAAAAAGTACTCCTGAGCCAATACAACAAAAGTTGTATTAAACAAAATGATAAGGAAAACAATATCAACAGACCCCTGAGATAATTATCTGTGATCTCTAAGCAATTATTTCTATTTTTTAATATTACTGACAGAATGAAGCTGTTTGAAGACTGAGAAACAGTAACTTCTGTATTTTTTTCTAGTCAGGGTAAAGCTGCCTAATACACAAATACACACATTTCAAGCAAATATGACAGAATGAGGACATTACTATTATGATACTCTGCATGTATCTGGAACTCTGGGTAAATTTGGTAGGATTCCTGTAGTCACTTGTAATACACACATTTAATTCCACATTCCATTCTTTGAGTAAAAGAGGAAAGGGCGGAAACCACTTGTTAGTTAAATATAAAATAAGGAAGCTCATGGGTAATTCAGGATCCCAATCAGCTGTGGTGAGAACCCATCCTTCCAACCTCCTTGTGCTCCCAGTGTTGGTGCTGTGGGGCTGCCCAGTGCCTCTCCCAGGACAGGAGCTGTGCAGCTGCATGGCCAGAGCCACACTTTAACACGCTTTGGCATGGCTGCAGTGCCAGCCCCCAGCCTCTTGTGAAGAGTATGAAAGCTTCTGCTCATCTAAGAACCTTATCCTGCTCTCCTGAGTACCTGTGCACTGATTGGAATGGACTTTGGGCCTGGCTGCTGTCTCTGAGGCTCTGCTCAAAAGAGAGATTGGAAAGGCTGAGCCAAGTCCCTGTGCCTGAGAAAAGCCTCTCTGTGTCACATCTCATGCCTAGAACAGGACTAAACAGGCTGCTGGATGTGTCAGGATCAGGCATGGGTGTAAGATCAGCAATCCTGTGTTCTACAATGGGTTACAGATGTTAGCTTATGCTGATCTTCCTGTATCTGTTTCTTAATAGAATAACTTCCAAAGTAATTAGTTCTTTTCATTAAGAACCTAATTATTATGATGCATTTGATTAAGCCCATTCTATGTCCTTAAAGGGGTGACAGTTATTTAATTAATCCTTCCAGACAGCAGGTTAACAGGGTTTTTCAGGATCATCAGCAAGGCAGCAGAGTTGGGTTGTCTTGGTCTAAAGACATGAAGTGAAGTAATCCAGGGAAAATGTCACAGCAGCAGCAGTGGCTCCATTAAGTAGGACAAGGAGTAATGACTTCAAACTGAAAGAGAGAAGGTTTGCATTAGATATTAGGAAAAATTATTGACTATGGGGGTGGTGAGGCCGTGGCACAGGTTGCCCAGAGAAGCTGTGGAGGTGCTGGGGGTGTTCAGATCTCTGACCACTTCAAAGCCAGCTTGGATGGGGCCCTGGACAACCTGGTCTAGGGAATGCTGACCCTGCCCATGGCAAGGGGTTGGAACCAAACGATCTTTAAGGGCCCTTCAAACCATTCTGTAATTCCAAATGAGTATTTTATAGATATGTATGAGATGGCTAATATCATTCTCTCTACAGTATTGGCAATGTAAAGGAGTTTTGTTTTTTTTTTTCTGTGAAGTTTGAACCTTTATAGAGACACCGAAGGAGACTAAAACACCTTGTTAATATATGGGATTATAATGAAGCAAGCCAAGTGTGAATTTCCTACAACTGATTTGGATTACACTTATCAAATCAAGAATTGCTCTATGGGAAAGGAAGTTTTGTGAAACAATTGTACAATATTTTCAGACTAAAAGGAGAATCAGGCCTACAGGTTAATTTTAAAGTATATTTTAAGAAGCAAGCAGACCTGATCAAATGTCAAGAACCAATTTGTTCATGTGAGATTTGCTACCAGCAGGCTCTAAAATCAGTCAGGGCTTAGTTTCTATTTCACGAGTCTCGATCATATCAGTGAGCTTCATGCTGTTAGATTAACTTTGCACACTGAACTTTCTGAAGACAGAGGGAAGAAAAAGATAAGGGAGGAAAAAAAAGGAAGAAAAGCCTAAAATAAAGGCAAAAGAAATAAAAAGTATCTGGAGATGGGGTATAGGTTTTGTAAAGAATAAATATTGCTAGAATTTAAAAGAAAATTAAACAATGGAGGTGGAGGAGGATGCCAAAAGATGGTAGGGGAAAACATTCCTGATTAACAAGAAAAGAAAATGAGAATTTACTGAGACTAACAGAGGGAAGGCAAAGCACAGAGTATTTAGTTATCTCTAGCTGGGGGATAAGACAAACATCAATGCATAGATTTTGCCCTGCTTGCTAAGTAGTGATTAATTCCATTCCATTTAAGTCTTTTACAGTATCCTTTACTTATTGATGGAGGTTGTGATCTTTCTGCTTCTGCATCATCCTGTGCAAATTGCTGTTACAAATGCAGTAGAATCTACTCTCTGCTCAGTTGTATTTACTTTCCTTATAAAATTAATTAAAAAATTGTCACAAGGTCAAGGGAAAATTCTATGTTCAGGCTATCCTAGATTGGATCATTACTGCTAAAATTATTGAGATCCCTATGGAGCTGCAGTAATTTACACCAGTGGGGAATTAGGACTCTGTTCAATGCAGCCTAAAGCACACACCTGATAGAACTATTACAATTAAAAGTGACAATTAATATTGTACTGTGCTGAGTCCAATGGAGTGCAGTTATGTGAACCAGGTTCTATATTGCTTCACACTAATAATTAACTTTAATATTCCTTGCTTTTTACACTAAATTTCATAAGCATTTCTATCTTTCATTTAAGAGCAAATTTCCTGTAGTTGAATAATATCCATTTTGCATTTTTCCTAAATTTTGATATCGTTTTGCTTTGATCTATGATACACCTTTTAATCCACATTGCCCAGACCAAAATTTCACCAACGAGCTGATGTTGAAATATTGCCACGGATTAATTTTCAGGGAGCATAGGCAAAGGGCAAGAATGTAGAAACACTACACTGGCTTAATCCTGTAGTTCACTTAACCTTATAATCCTTTCTCATTTCCTATCAGTGGCTAGCACAACAGTTTTTTAAAATCTGTGGTGTAATCAGTCTTCCCCATTAAGTATTTCCTTACTGGGATAAGCATGGAAACAGAACACACAGCTTCTTACCTCTTTCAAAACAATTTTGGACATCCTTCTTTTTTTTTATTCCTGTTATTAATTGACTAGACTCCTTAAAAATGTAATTAAATTTTTGGTCTGAATGGTTGGGGTTCTTTTATAAATAAAGGTGTGGGTTTTGTTCAGAGCTCTCAAATTACCCATTGCTGAGGGAACATTTCCCTATCAGGTCTAATTATAGTGTTTTACATATTTTTCCCCATCATATTACTTATGATTCTAAATGTCTTTTTGGACTTCTGGCTATCACTAAAGTCTTCATTAAACTGTCTGTAACAACATCCAAATCTCTTTCCTGAACTGAATAATTAATTCTAAATCCTTTGCACTTTCATAGATGTTTTAATGCTTTGCTGGTACTGATGGTGAATCTGGTTTGCTTTCATGGTCCTGGTGGAGCTCATCCATGAGCCCAAGGTATTGAGCAAGATCAGGGGGCCACTGAGTCTGGAAGCACTTCACCACATAATTGATGTTTAAACCAGAAAACCAGTGTGAACGCCTTTCCATCCCTCACACATAAATCAGTCTTCCTTTGTGATGACTGACCCATATGCCTGTGCTCTCTGCCAATTTTGCTGTCTTTCTATCATCTTTCTCAGGAATTATTTAAGCATATTAAGCAATGTTGCACCTAATATACCAAGTTAAATTCTTGTTGTTATATTTAGCTTGTCAGGAAAAACAAAATCTTAATTTTCTGGCTCCTCACTTATAAAATCCCAAGCTCAATATTTACATAACCTGGAAGACACTGTGTGAAAATATAAATGCGATGAAAGTCAAGGAAAATGTGTTCTAGAATTTTTATGTATCTTTTTGTTTCTTGATTCTCATAAAATATGAATCAGTATTCATGATGAATTTATGCATTTTTCTTTTTTTTGCCCCAGTAACAGCATTGTTCTTATAAAGTATAATTTTAGACTAAGGTATTAAAAAATACACTGAGATGCAGTATGGAAGTGTTTAAATGCTTTAGAAGTAGAAAACAATGGAGTATCAAGGTGCTGAGAATTCACTGCTTCACTTTGCTCTGAATTTGTTTTAACTTTCCACTGGTTTTATGTTTTTCCATCTTTAGAGGAAAAAAGAAAGCTTCAATTGTAGTTACAGTTAATAGAGAATGCAATCTTCAGATTGAGTTTTAATTATTTGGGCCTTTGTAGCCATCATAACCAGAACCTAGCAAAGCAGGACAAATAAACTTCTAGGCCCTTCCTGCATTACAGAAGATAATAAAGTTATTATTCCTGACTCTTACAGCCTCCAAGATCTCTTGACCAATATTGCTACAAGGAGAAGACAAATGCATCATGAAAATGGGGGGAGGATTCAGCCAGGCTACATCAAACTTGAGAGAAATAAGAGAAAACTTTTGTAAATTGAGTTTAAGATCTGGTAAGGTCTGGAGACCTTCACAATGTATCAAAACTCTAGCATCTCACTAAACATGCACATAGAAAGCAGAAAACTTCCTACAGCTTCTGTGTGCAACTCCTGCAGATGGGATGGCATTTGGTACAGGAGCACCAGCATTCTTATAGTAAAATAGTAAGCAAAAAAAAGATAAGATTTCCCTTACTAAATTTGACAATCCAGGAAATCAAATGGATTTGATTTACAGAAATGCCAACAATTTATAGTATTTGATGAAGATTTATTATCTGGTTCACATTAAAAAGTAAATAATGTATCTGTAAAAGCATGGAAGAAAAGGTTTAATCCAGGTGTCTACAGAGCATGATGATGCTTCCCTAGGAATGATTCACAGGTTTCCATACTCACTGTGTGTATTATAGGACTAAGCAGAACTGCAGGGAGACAATTCACAAATAATAAATGATTGCCTGCTATTTACAGCTTGTTGAGTTCATGAGATGTGAATAATCAGCGGAGCTCTAGGAACACTAAAATACATTCTTTTTTTAATATTTAGCCATGCTTTCCACTGACCAAAAGCCCAGGGCTGTGCTAGGCATGTGCCCCATTCCTTTCAGCAGAACTTCCTCACATCCTGCAGTTCCCTGCCACTCTTGAGGAGTATCTACCTGGGGCTCAACAGGCCACTCACAAAGGAACTATTCAGAGTTATTGATGGGGGCACCACCAGGCCCTGCTTGGATGATAGGTATTTTACAGCTGAACATGAATTTTCCAGACATTTTTTTAAAAATGAACCTTCATAAGTGGAGTTTAAAATGCCCTTACTCTTCCCTGGCCTCCAGGTAGTTCTGGTTCTGACACAGTCCAAGGAAATTGCACACTGGTGATGCTTGCAGGTAAAATAATCCTTATAAAGGCAATAACCTTCCCTCATTTGTACCAAGAGGATAATTCAAACAAGCTTTATGTAAGTTGACAAAAGAGACTTATGGCATATTTATAAAGTGAAATGTCTTTGTTAATGAATTAGAATCTGTAAAGACTGTGCTTGTGTACACCAGGTATTGTTGAGCTGTAGGATTCACTTCAGTCTGCAAAATTCAGAGTGGTGGAGAGGAACAGCACAAACTCAAACCATCTGTAAATAAATTCAAATCCTTTGAAGGCAAGTGACCATTCACAGCTTTTCCTATTTGTACTGCACCATTTGCTACTATCCATTATCAAGTGTCAATTGTTTTCTTAAGGCTGAAATTTTAAAACACTTTGCCTACTTGCCCAAACCAGCCAGCTGCAGAATTGCCTTTGAATAAATGCTGTTGATTTTTATATAAAAGATTTGTAAATATAGGGAATGAGTGAGTGAAATAGCAAATTTTGCCCAAGATTCTGAACTGCCCAGTGGGTGTCCTTCACATTTAAAAAGCTTTCCTTCTGCCAGTAATGCTGGATCCTCACATGTGCTCCACAGTCTCTGTTTAGGGATGCACAAGTCTAGCTGCAAATGTGAAGGTTGTTAAGTGGGAAAAATATATTTGTTTTGGTTTAGTAGCCGGCAAACCATGTTAATTTTGCACATTTAAACTAAACTGCACTAAATTACTAAAAGAAAAGAGAAGTGTGATACAAATGAGATATATGATCAAAGATCAGGTTTGCTGCCAAGCCACAGAAAATAGAGTTGGTTAACATTCAGCTCTGGCTATCATGTAAAAAAAACACTGATGGAAACATGTACTACACTAAAAGTTGCTGTGCTTCTGTGGAGAAATCATTTGGACAGACAGATGATAGAATTATTTTATACCAAGTAAACCACCATTAACAGTCACCATATGTTAACACATATTTCTGTCTATTTACAGCCAATTAAGAACTGCACTATTCAGTTATTTTCCCTTGATGCTAGCTGGTATGTTAAAAAAAGAAGTAAGTTAAAAAGAAGCACTCAAGCTGACTCAACATTTAGTTGACATTGCCTTACCATTTTATATCTGGGGAACTCAGGGGGATATTGCTATCCCTCTTGAATGGCACAGGTACAGACTGAATCCTCTTATTAATGAGAATTGAAGGAATTCATGGAGAAAAAAGATATTGGTCAGCATGAAGACTATGTATCTCTACAGTATCTGCCTAAAAGTAATAAGCATCACTGGTTGAAAATCTAAAATGGCCTTTTTTATCAGAACAAATATCACCATTTCCTTGCACCCCTTCCCCTGAATGGCCATGAACAGATATCTAAAGGATCATATGAACAAGTCAACAGTGTGATTCTTCCTCACAATATTTGCTCAGCCTCCAAAAATTCATATCACAGAACCTTCCTAAGCCACAAATACAGAAAGGTGATGACTTCCAGAACTAGGTCTGATGAGAAATACAGAGCAGGACACCCTCATGATTTAACAGAGGGTCATTAATGTAAATGTAATGGGAGTGGATTTGTTACTGAGAAGGTTGTAGAAAATAGAAACAAAAAAAATCACTGACTCCGGTAGGTTGTGCCAGAATGCTTCAGGCAGTAATATCAACTGAAACATTGAGGTCAGCAGGAATGAGCAAAGGGAACCACAGACTAACAAGCAATGTTATTTAAGCACAACAAAACAGTCAATGTCAATGCTGCAAAAGTGGCAGAAGTCAGGTTGGAAACAGCAACTAAATGTGCTGGGGCGAGTGCCATGCAGAAAAAAGTCATTCATACTGCAGAAATGCTGATAACTACTAATTACAGTGTGCTGGGTGTGTGAAGCAACACCTGTTCAAACACCACTGCAAAGGGCCAGAGGTGCTGAATTTTCCCATCAGTTTTATAACCTTTGTGCATGTGGACAAGACCTGGCAGTCATCTTGCATCCTGCTCTGGCACCAAACTGATGTGTATAACTTTGGGGAAAAACCTTATGGATGAATTTTTAATTGTCACACTTTAAGATTTCCTTTATTAATTGGACTGTGAGAAACAAACAAAAAATTCTGAGAGACGAATCCATTGAAGACCCTATGTCAATTTTCAAAGCTTCCAATTTCACACCATCTATAAGGAACATGATTTCTGTTTCCATTGCTGTCTCCACAAACAAGGACCAGCTTCTCTCAGTTGCTGTGAGCTGGATTTTGATAAAGAGAATTGTACTTCCAGTAAAATTCATGCCACTTGTTTCTTCTGACAAGATGTGTGTTATAAAAGTAGAGGCCCCTGTGGACAGTTGCTTACTCTGAAAAACTGGTAATGGAAGTATCGCTTATGCTCTTTTTGATAACATCGGGTGAAAATAAAGAATAAAATACGACTTTCCCCTTGCATCAATTATTTCATGTCTTCAGTTATCTGTTGTGAACACAGTGATAGGTAAATACCCTATTGATATCTAATAAACTGTTCATTTTTTAATAACCTGTAAGTCAGCATTTACATTTGATCTTCTTCCAGCTAATACTGAATATGATCCATTTGTACTAAACAAAATCTCAAGGACTGGAAGATATTCAGGATCTGTTGGCAAGGTCACATTGGCTGAATAATGCATTTGACTTACACTGTAATGAAAAATTAGTGTCTCTTATCTCAGTGAAGTAGGTGAATAAAACACAGCTTTTAAACAGCTGTTTTGAACTCTCCTGTGCACTCGAGTCCTTATAGAAAAGTTGAGTCTGCATAAATAGTAAGCAAAATATGTTCCAGCTGTGGTGTCATAAAACTGGCACTGAAACCCTTTTCAGCACCCCAGGAATGGACAGCAACAAATGCAACCTCAGCCTTTGAGAGGGGCTCCACCAGGTAGGCAAGAAACTGCAGGTAAGCAATTGTGACTTTCAGGTAAATAGCTAAAAATCAGAACGAAAACTAGAACAGCAGATGTTTGGATAACCATTAGGGAAGAAGCCCTGCAGCTTCTGTAGGTGGAAGATATTTTCTTCCAACCTCTTAGAGTTCTCTGAAGGAGTCAGCAAGCATTTGGGTAGCTGTGGTGTGGTCAATTCATTGTCCTTGGATTTTTAAAAGAGCTTGTGACAGTGTTCTTGAAAGAGGAAAGCCTTCACACAATGAAAGAGAATGGTTTCTCTCTTGAAAACTAAGGAAAAAATATAAAAAAATGAGCCAGCATTCACAGCTGGGGATGGCTGTCACAGAGGCCCAGTGGCATCCCTTTAGTAAACACATGCTACTCAACATATTTATGAGTTAGTAGCAAAAGAGAGTGAGCAGGGAGTTAAAACATTTCTAGGTGATACAAATTATCTGGGATCAGATGAAATGCAATGTTGATTGCTTCAATCAAAAATAACAACCCCAGCATTTAAAAATATAGGATTGGAATTGTTTTACCTGGAGGAAAAATTGAGTAATTTTAGAAAGCTCTCTGAAGATCCCTGTTATAAGTCCAGAAAAGCAAACAATGTTAAATACTAGAGGAAAAACTGAGAACAAATCAGAAAACATAGTAGGTGCCTGGCGTTCCATCTGTTTTGATTTTTGCATGAAATTCTAATAACAACTTGAAGAAAAACACAGCAGAATGAGGAAAGGTACAGAAAAGGAATTAAAAAGATGATCAGAAGTATGGAACAGCCTTTACTTTGAGAGAATAAACACACTATGACTTCAGGTTTAAAAAGAAATTATATATTACAGACCACAATAAAATCTTGAAAGATGAGGACTTATTAGTTTGCACATTACAAGAAGTAGTTCCTTTCTGTATAAGTGAGTGGGTAGCAGATTTAAATGTAAAATTTCAGAGTGCCACACAGTATTGTGGAGGTCACAAGAAAAGGTCTCTAATCAGTACTTAAGAACAAACTAAATTCAGAGGTCTGTAATCATCTAGTCTGCCTCATTATGCTCCTGAGCTCTTTAGGTTTGTGACTGCTGGAAGAAGGGAAGCATCATTCTGCATATGCTCACTGTAATTCTCATCTCTGTGTACTCACCACTGACCCATATTCTGTAGACACTGCAGGCCTTTATGCTTCAAAAAGGTTAAGTTTTGATCTACATTTGTGCTAAACAATATCCCACACCTTAAAATAAAGGGCAGGTGGACTATTTCATTTGCCTTTGTCTGAGCATTAGGGTAAGGTTTCTCCAGTGATTCTGTGCAATTCTGTAAACTGTGTCCTTGTTGACTAGAAAGGCTTTATTTACCTGTCAGTAAACACTGTAGGATTTATCAAGCTTGCAGTGAATTGGAAAGTAGGAAAGTTTTCTGAACACTGCAATGTAGTCAAAGTCAGGACTCATATTTTGGCTCTAGGTGCTCATTTGCAAATGAACAATTCATCTTATGAGACAGAAAGGAAACAGCTCCAGGTTTGTGTCACAGGGCTAGGATGTGAAATGCTTCTCACTGACAGGACTCTGCTTTAGACTGAGTAACAGCAAGACTGACAAAACTGAGAAAGCAGGAGCTGAATTTTTCTCTGACTTTCCACATTGTTCTGGCTAGAGTGAGGAGACTGTGAAAAACATTGAAATGTGTTTAAACTACTTAAAGCAGAAAACAGAGGCATAAGATGGGACAATGAGCACTAAGGAGGAAGAAGACTTATTTATGATGGAACCAAATAATTGCTGTTCTCAAAGGACTGAGCAACAAGTGGTGAAGAAAGCCTAACCTGAGTCTCTTGTGCTGTGCAGATGGCTCGTGGGAGAAGGAAAAAAAGGCTCTTTGATCATTTGAGGGGAGGCAAAGAAGCCAAATACTCTGATATAACCATAATCCCATATTGGCAGGTCAAGGTAACCTGGCATGCCTGCTCCACAGAACATCAATATTCTGTTAGAGCACTGAAGGTTTTATTATGAGATGCCTTGTATCTGGACAAGCCTGTGCTGTGTGTTTTCAGCTGAGGCAGACTACTCCTAAATTTATGAAACACCGTGGACAAGACAAACCTTCAGGGCCTTGCAGAGGTTTCTGGCTGGATTTTGTTTTCCTGTATCAAGACTGCTAATATCTGTAAAAAGGATAAAAGGTATCTCAGAAGAGACTGACTGAGAAGAGAATGCTTATTAAAAGCATAAAAAACGTCAAAGAAAGGAGCTGTTTGCCTTGTTTCAAAAGTACACAGCATTATTTTAAAAATAGAATGAAGTGTATTTCCTGGCATGTAGCCTGGCAATAAACATGAATTTAATAACACTTAAAAATACATTTTTTTAACAGAATCAAAGTATTGATTGAATTCAGAGACATTCAAATTATGTCTTTGATTTTGTTAGATGTTAAAGCATCATATTCTGCATACACAGTGTATTCTGGGGAAGAAACTGAGTGTTATTTACAATCATAATATGTCTAATGTCTAATCATATACACACTAAACATATTTTATAATAAGGTTTTCTTCTATTGAAGAGTCAATTACAAAATACTTCAAACAAACAGTAATGTATCCTAAAATCCAGTGCTTTACAACAGAAATAGTAAGTCTGAAGTCTGTTGCCCTCATTTTTGTGAGCTGGGGGACAAATTTCCGCCTTATTCTCTGGATTCTGTCTGCGTAGATGTTGGTGCATGCTGTTATGTGGGACTAAGGGTGCACCTCTTTCCCTTATGGTGCACTCTGCAATAACCCTCCAACTGTTAATTTCATTCTGTAGTCGCCAGCATAAATTATATCCCTCATGGCAGTTCAGTAATGCATTCCTACAAAAGCTAATATAAAGTCAATAGAAAACAAAAGAATGACTCCTGTTGATTTCAACAGACCTTGTCTCTATTTTTTAAATAGAAAAAAAAAAAAAAATAAATAACTTTAAGGTATTGCCTAGGTACTTATTTTAAATGGCACATGAATATAAAGGCTATATTTTCAAGGTTTGGAAGCAAACAGATAACATATCCATTTTTTATTAATGCAAATTATGGATATGGATCACCAGAAACATTATACTTGGGTAGTGGCAGCCAATAGTTTAATTCATCCAAAATAATGGAATGGCCACTCTTCCCCTCTATTACTCCCACTGGTTACAGGTCCAGACAATGTCACATCAAAGAGCAGCATTTAACACCAGGGCAGTCTGGAACAAACCTGGAGCTATTTCCCTTTTCCTTCACATGATGAATTGTTCATTTACAAATTAACACCTTGAGCCAAAACATTAATGCACAGTTTCCCTACATCCTACTGTTTGGAAGAATTGTTATAATGACAAAACCAATTGATATTACATAGGTGCCTGCCTGATGTTACTTGTCATTGAATAATTTAATTTGTTAGTAGTTAATATTCACAGACTACAGTCTTCCAAATTAAATCACATTTCAAGATGCTCAAATTCTATTAACCTTTGTGTTTGTTATACAGGCTGTAACTCAAAAAAACATACATTTTGTCAAGTCAGAGCAAATTTCTGTAAAAAGGGAAGAGATTTAGATGAATAGTAGTGAAACAAAGCCTGTTCTTTTACTGTTCAATAACAGTTATTTCACAAAGAGGAAAGCATATTTTGAGTTTGGAAATGTCTCAGTCATTACCATTTTTGGTAATTTCTCTGTATTTTCTCTGTATTCCTCCTGCACTGGGAAAGACTTGCAATGTCAACACAAGTGTGGCACATGGGTGGGCACATGTTTGCAGTTCCCTGGGACTTGCACACCAGAGATCTGGAGCACTGGAGCACTGTGCCCACATCATTGCTCAGGTTTGGGGAGCACCCACCCACGCAGGGTACAGAAATAATGATTTGTAGCTGACAAAAGTGCCACCTTGAGAGTGATGGTTAGGAAGGGAAAAAATAAGCAAAATATTATATCCATTTCTGCAGAGTCCCTGTTATAAAACAAGAAAGGTATTAAATATATCCACAGTAGAGCTGGCTGCAGTGAAACACTGCAAAGCACAAGAATCCTTTCAGCACTCAGAATGTTAATTTTTTGGTGTATTATCCTTGAATATTAAGACAGAATTATCTAAATTAAGGACCTGACCTGAAAATCTTTTCCTCATCACTGTAATTACACTAGGAGATGTGAGAAGGCTGCTTTATATCTGCCTGCAAAGAATTCCTAATAATTGCAAAGCACCTTCAAAATCTCAATCACATATTTCAGCTCCTGAATACTTTTCTTTGTTTGTTTTGCCTTTGGTAATCTCCCTCATACCAGAGCTGCTGCTGATTTTGTCACAGCTAATAAGACTGTATTTTTGCCTCTTTTGCAGGAATGAATGCTTGATTTGGTTTTAACAGAGTTTCCAGGCCTAGATGAGCAATAAAAGTGTTCTGAAAAATGACACCCAAACACAAAATGCATGAGCTTTAGATTTGGTTACAGGGCACTGTACACATGATTATAACATAGCATAGCTTTGAAGGTCACGCTCTCACAGTCTGCTAAGTAGAATCCTCTTCAAAGCTATTGCAAAAGATATTATTCCAGAGTGTGCAGGAAAGAACACCTGATGATTATGCTCTCTGCATCATGGCTAAACCGGTTTATTTTTCACTATACTATGATGAAAAAATCCATACTTTAGACCTTCAAAGCCAAAGAGCAGAGAATTCTGGGAGACTTGTTTTATCATGAACTTTTCAAGCCAGAGACAAAAACTTGCAGTATACATAAAACAGGTCAGGGATGCCAATTACAATATTATTCCAGTCTTTCCAGCGCTGCAAGGGATTTCTATAAAAATCCACTTCAGAAACTAATACCTGAGTGTTTTATTAGCACTTTATTTCAAATGGCAATGCTCATCCCATTTCACTTCTTTCATTTTCATTTAAATTTCCATGGTTCAGATTTCTTTTTATACCCTGAGAACATTTTGACTGTGAGGATAGATTCCTTGCAGCCTGACAGGAGAAATTAAAAAACCCAAACCACTCTAATTAAAGATGGCCAGCCCAATTTGCGTTTGTTAGTTGACCTGGAGTGCAACAAGATGTTTTATTCTGTGTAGGCAAGCTATTAAACAATTTCCTTTGATTAAAAGGTGTTGACATCAACCAGAACACATAGATGACAGAAATAAGGGTAAAAAAATCCTTCTCCTTCAGTGAAAATGTATGCTTTCCTAATAAGTTAATCAATTTAGTGATGCTTCTAGGGAAAAAGGTTTTTATGAAACACTTCAACCAATCACCCCTTGTTCCATTCATTTGAGCCTTTCATGTGTCATTATTACTTAGTTTTTAAAGATCATATAAATACTATTGTCCTTTCTTTTTAATAGCAAGAGGGACTTTTCAAATCATAGCTCATTTCCTCTTTCATTATATATATTTCTAGTAAAAAAAAGAGTGTTAACAGGTAAGAGAGAAGCCTACTGATAACTGTAACTTAGAATTTTCTCCTCTCCATTTCTGAGGTGTTGATGTCTCACTGGAAAAAAAAATTACCTTTGTGTTTTCTTTGTCAGTACTTTTCCTAGATGTAAGAATTTGATATTCAGAGGATGTACCAAGGAAACTAATCTTCCTCAAAGTACCACCAAGTTCCCTCTAAATGTTTTTCTGATTGTTTCACTGAGGCATTTCTTTATTAGTTTCTTTATAGGTCTAGATCCAAAGATGGTTTTCTAAAGCATAACCTCAAAAGGTAGATATGATAAAATTTCAACAGTTAAACAACAACAACAACAAAAAAATCCTTCCCAGAGCAGGGATGAGGGCTTAAACATGTTTTCTTGACCCAGTAAAAATTAGCTATCATTTCACTATCTTGATCTCTAAAGCTTCAGCCACAGACCTGATCCAAGAGCCAGGAGAAACCAGTATCACCAAACTTCCATGAATCACAGTGCCATTTATGAGCTTCAACACAGAATACTAAAAGTCAGGGTTTCCAAGTGCCTACATTTGACAGAATGGGGAAAAAAGACCACACACTATGTGAAAACTCCAGGAGTGGGAAAACAAAATTTAGAGTCGTCTATGTATATTTCTTAACCTATTTTGGATTAGATAACCTGGTCTCCAACCACCAATGGTTAGCCCTTAATGCTCCAGAACAGTTTAGGGTTTTTTATAAAAAAAGCAGCAGTTTTCTGATATGTTCTATCTAGTCATAAAGGCAAAAAATCTATGACAGAAAATGTGGGATTTTTAATAAAAGCAACCAGCACCAGTCCCTTCTAAAAGCTGATCATGAGACTGATTTTCCAATGAAATTATGCTTGTGCAATTGTGTTACTTTGTGTCTCTCCTTCTGTTAGCAGTAAGTTATGTGCATGTCTCATTTATTTATTTCTTAATGTTTTTAATACCAGAAAGGAATCTATTACATCTCTGAGAAAAAGAAAAGGCAAATAGTGAACATATATGGTGGTCACAGAGTCATTTAGTATTTGTTTTAATTTCAAGTCCTTGACTTCTGACTGAGCTTTTTGCATGTACAGGAAACATATTGTGAATGTTCATATTCCTATTCAAAATTGTATATATAGACATTTTTATGAGTAAAAATACATATTCTATTTATTTCCCTAATTGTAGATATTCCTAATAGCCCAGCCCAGAGATACAACATTTGGTTCTTTCCAGATCTTATTAGTCTTAAATCTCTGGGTTTAGGATGGATTCAAAGCTGAAAAGAGCCCACTTCATTTTTCTGCATCTTCACTCAGCTTCTTCTCTGTGGGAGTCTGAGATGATTCCTGCTTCCATAACAGGCTGAGATTGCCTCATGTCACCAAGCAGAGCTAACAGTACATCAAAGTTCCTACATAAAATGCCCGAGAGCTGAGTGTGTGAGTGGGGAGTTCTCTTTTAAAACAGCTACACATTTCATATGTGGAAAAAGTTCCTTAATAAATATATGATGTGGAGGGAATTGTAACTGGTTAATATCAGAAGCCAAAATTCACAGCCGTGCCCATCGGAGCCTGACACTCAATCCAGAGATGATCGCATCCCATTACACCAAGAGCCCTGTGGAAGGAGGAAAGGCAGCATCTAAACACACCAAAACTCCAGACTATCCCTTACAGTCTCACTACCCCTCCTCTGTGGCAACAGAGACCCAGTAAAACTCTACACAGGCACAGTTGAATTGTCCTTTGTTTTAAAAGAAATTTATTCCTAATGAAGGCCATGACTGAGAACCTCCACCTACATCATAAGAGGTGTGGTAAATTACAACCTTGATTCTTTGGCATAAAGGAATGGAAATGCTCTTGGATTGTACCAGGTGCAGAGAGGAGGGATGAGGGCAGCCTGCAGGGAACTGTATGAGCAGCCATCTCTTGGAGATGAAAATAATGCATTTGCATTACCACATGTTGACATATTCCTCTCCCTTTCCCCCATAGCTCATGCTTTCACACATGAAGAATTTTCTCCCAGGACCACCTACACAAAAACTATCCACAGTATGAATGCCCAAATACTTGTTTTTTCTGATACTCATATTTGTAAAATAATGTTTCCCATTAACTCCTGATGTAACAGAGTTATTGCACTCCACTCCTATGGAACATGCTTAATAAGCTCTTTGGGCTGCAGAGGCTTTTCTTTTATTACTGTTTTGCAGTCAGTTACACAGGTGACTTTTCTTTCATTCAGTTTACTGAATTAGTTACAAGATTTGTGTTGTGTCCCTTGTTCAAAATCTCATATATTCTGGGTACACCACGTGAGGCACAGTGATAAGATCTCAGAGTGTCAAGGGTGTAAATATTCCCATGACTACAAAATCAGCCATTTATATGTGAAGGCAGATCTAAATGTCCTTAGAGTTAACTACAGCTGCTACCATTAAAAGTTAGCACAGCAATGCACTTTGCATGCCATAAATTACCTCCCCATGGATAAGCAATCTCAGGGCAAGAATACAATGTGGCTGGCGATAAGCAACAAGGAAAGGCAGCTTTGGCATCATAAAATGAAGCAGATTAATCCCAGTTCCAAAGGGTATGAGATCATAACTGTCCCATTTACATGAAAAGAAGGGGTAAGAGAACAAGCCACTCTAGCTGGGAAAGGAAAATATTACATATATTATATATATGTAATATATATAATATATATGTAATATTATATATTTATATATACATATATATATATATATATGTAAAGAGAATCCTATGGTAGACTGGTGCTTCAGTTAAGGCTGATAGTGCAAGAACCACCATGAAGACAAAAGATAAATGGATTTATAGATTCTGGTTTAGGAGAGACTGCAGAGGGAGAGCTGATCCTGTGCTCATAGCAATGGAGGCATTTCATACTCACATGCTATAAAGTACAAATAGACAGGTGAATTGTAAAGAGATGGAGAATAAACACACAGCACACACACCTCCCCAATGGTAAACAGTTTTTGAAAGTGCTGACTTTTACTGATAGCCACAATCTTGCCTACAAACAAAATTGTCTTTTTACCTGCAATGAAACAGTTAGAACAACAAAACTCTCCCACACCATCACCATTTTAGTGATAATAGCATAAAGGAATTTATGTGTGTGGAGATTATATGCCTTTGCTAAAAGGTGAATAAAATTCCCTGGCACCTTTGATGGCAAAATAGCTGCAACCATTCAAGGGACAGTTCTAATACAATTACAGCAGTAAAGAAGAAAACTAATCACAACCCTCATCAAAGCATAAATCTGGTAGACCCATCCTAAGCCTCTCAAGTACACTTAATATAATTGTTTGCAGAGCACAGAAAGCTGTTAACACAAAAAGCTCATATAGCTGAACTGTGTAAGAACAGAAGGACTTGTAAGCTCCACATGGGATATGTGTATTTGGAGAGATTTGTTCAGAGGGAGACTCTTACCACAGAATGAAGCATTCATTCATTTAAAAACGGAGGCTGAAAGCCATTGATTGAATCCCTGGGTCTGAATAATGATAATTCTGTGGGTTATGTCAACTGTTAGGTGAGTTATATGTACAGTAGGTAGAGGTCTGAGTAACTTCAGATAATATTGGCACAGGCACAGAGCAAAGGCAGAGCAAAACCTAGCAGCTCCAAAAATATGAGCAACCTTTCTTGTAGGCGAAGGATGTTTATTCATGTATATCAGAATAACATCACTGTGAACACAAAAACCTCAGTGTATCGTGCATATGAATGGGCCAGTGGACTCCTTTAAATATGTGCATAAGGCTGATAAGCAGCTTTTTTGAGAAACAAGACACACAAATGGTTTTCATTTCCAGCAGTCTGTGGGGTTCTCAGCAGACAGCTGATGTGTCTTTGACCTCAGGAAAAAAATAGCAAGAAGTTCTCCCAATAAGGAATACTCACACTACCCCTAGATTGAATTTGGCTATAAGACACCATTCTTCAGTCAGGCATGTTGGGTTAGAAACAGAAATTCATGAACGGCAGCAGAAATTACTGCCTTTAAACTCATGTCAGCCAGTGGTGTGAGTTTTGGTGAAGAGCACTCTACATTTGGCTGGCAGACTGAGAAACCCCTGAGATAGTATTGCCCAGTGTGAGATTGCAAAAGGGGAAGATCAGAGCTAGTGAACTCAAGGGGCATCTGAAATAGATCTTATTGTCTCAATAGATCAGCTCCCATGTGTGGCCATTTTGTTGTGCAAGATGTACTGTGCAGAAGAATGAAGGGAACAACTAGTTTAGGTACGGGATGATGCAGATATCCTGCAAGTGGCTGCTTCATGATTTTGGTTCCAAATGTTGAAAATCCTGTATGATGCTCACAGAAGGTAGCAGAGGACACTAATCATTTAAAAAAAAAATCATTGGTACTTGTGTTTTGCATTTAAAGAAACACTTTGGGTATTTGTTTATTTTTATTCTAATTTTTTGGTGAAGGAATGCACATGTCAGCAATAAAAAAAATTATGGCACAAGGATTTTATTCATTCTCATTAGCTGGAAATATCATTAAGAGCTCTTTCACAGTCATTTTTAAAATCATTGAAGTAATTAGCTTGAACTTTGCAGAACTTTACTGCTAGCTCTTCTTCCCTCTAGATTTATTCACCTTTGGAGGTGGCAACCCCAATGCTGTATTACTAAACATCACCTCACAGACTTGTGACATTGTTCTGTTCACAAATTATCGGCTGCTTGGATTAATGAAGCAAAGCAGCCACGTCCTAGAGCACTTCGTGATCAATTTTCTACCTGCACAGAAAGTTCTTTGAAAAGTATAAAGTACCTAAATCCGGCTAAAAAGATTAATTTGCATAAGACTTCTCTCAGCTATTTGGAGCTAACCAGTAGTGTAAAGTGAGAGGATCCTCATCCTCTGCTATTTATCCCTCCCCCTCACTTCAAGGCTGGGGATGCATTAGAGTTGGGGAAAGTGTTGCTGTGCTCTGACAGCTCCCGATGCATCCAGGGGTCCTTGCAGACAATAGCCAGACAGCCATAAATTACAGCAGTGTATAGGTTGCTCTAAATTACTGTACGTTTAAAGAAGTTTAATGATGAGAGAATGACAGCCAGTTCTGTGAGAGAACCCCCAGTCCAGAGCTGAAAAGACCTTGGCACAAGAGAGAATCTCGCTCTTTTTCAGTGCTCCTACGCTATTTTAGGAATCATCATTCTTCCACGCTGAGAGATCATTTTCTAAGTCCTCTGTGTTGCCATAGCAAAAGCCAGATTTTTTTTCCTCCCAATGCCTGACAAAAAGAGTCTGTGCAATTACAGAGGAAAACAGTATAAACAACAGTTTTAAAATGACTACAAGTGTTTTCTATGGCTTCACTTTTTGATCTCCATTAAAATACAGTTTAGTCTTATCACAGGTATAAAAATATGTCTGAATTCTTCCAGTTGTCTTCAGACCTGGGGATTCTGAAAAGTGCTAACCTTGCCTCATGACTGAAAATTTTGTGAACTGGAAGAGAATGGCTGGTGCAGAGGAGGACATGCTTTCTCAGGGTCACATTTTAAGGGGTGCATTCCATTCACTTAGAGCTGTGGTTAACAGGTATAAAATCAAGACACCTAGCAATCACAGAGAAATCACAATACTAAAGTAATCAGAAAAGAAATCACAACTTCCTCTACCTGCAAGAGCCTAAATATTGGAAAGCCATACTTGGAACTGCCTAACACAAATACTGGTTCTGACACTTTAAATTGCCCCCAAATGCTTCAAAGGGTAAAAAATAACCTGCACACTTGCAATTAAATTAAGATCAGTTTTAGACTGAACTTCAGATCATTGAGTCCTGCATGTACCTGGGGTCAAACATTAGAATTTCACCCCATATTATTAATGTGCAATAGAAAAAGGCCTCAATCACTATAATCAGACCCTTAGCACAGTATGTAGTTAAATATTCAGCATCATCGAATGTTAGTTGCACAAAAGGGGTCAGAATGCTGCAGCAGACACACAAACACTACAGCCTTTAGTTTATACCAATTTGCATTCTAAATAGGCACTTGACTTTTCCTCTGTGACAGTCTCACAATTGATTAGATAAATATTTTGCAGTAAGCCACAAGAATGTAGGGGCATAAATCAAGGTGTCATTTTAGAGACTGAGAAATCTTTAAACAACCAAAACAGGAATACTGTTGTTTGAAATAATCCGTTACTTCCAAAGCTGTAAAGTCTTGATCAGGCTCTGTGAAACTTCAGCATCCTGTGTTTCAATTCATGCCCTCTACCTCTGGTCTCTCACTGGATACAACTGAAAACAACCTGGCTCTGTTTTTTCTACACCTCCCATCAGATATTTGTCCACGTTCATGAGTTCCCTGCCTGAGCCTTCTCTTCTCCAGCCTCAGCAGCCCCAGTTCTCTCAGCCTTTCCTCACAGGAGATGCTCCAATCTCTTCATCACCCTGAGAGCTCCTCAGTGCACTGACTGCAGCCCCTCACTGTACTGGCTCACTGCCCCCAGCTGTGCTCAACACTCCAGCACTCAGCTAAGAGAGGTCTTTCCAAATTAAAAACTTTCATTCTGTCTGCAGTTTAACTGATTAGAAAGTGTTCAGCTTAGGATGTCAATCAATTTTGGTGCATGTCAATTCACTGCAAGAAATTTCTGATGTGCTTGATTACTTAAACTCTTTTAAGAGATACTGCATGACTTAAGCAGACAATACAAGACATTCTTGTCACTTCAAGGGTTTCGAAATTTGAATAAGCTACCCAAAGTTGTCATTAGTAGCTGAATTTGTGGGTAGTAATGATAAAAACCAATGTTTGTCAGAAAAAGAAAATACACGTTGTCATTTTCCCAAAACTACTGTGGATTTCCAGTTGCTGAATTGGGAAGCTTGTGGTGCTTTTTTTGTTTGTTTGTTTGGAGTTTTTTTGTTGCTGTTGTTGCTTTTTGGCTTTTTTTCCCTTAAACTTCCTAACATAAGTAAAACAACTGAACACCAAGGGGCTATTTTGATTTTTTTTGGGGTGATGACAACTCATTTTGCATTTCTTACAAAATATTTGTCTAGAAGGAATTGACTCTTCTCCTAGTTCAAAGTGAGTTGGCATTACCTACCAACACCAGTTATTCACTAAAGAAACTATTCCCCCAGTGATTTAAGGCTTGCAGGTGGAGTGAAAAAGCAGATTAGGAAAAACATAAAAAATAAAATATATATGGACCTTTTCCTTCCATTGCATACACACATAAAAACTGGTAGGCAAACTTGTACAGCTTCAATTTACACCGCATGACCTTCACTTCTTTGGCATATTCAGGATGACTGAGATAGCATCCTAAGAATTTATGAGTTGGTTTATGTGAAAAATGATTTGTCTGAGAGCTGATCCTTCAAAACACTAAAAATAAACAAGCCCACTTTTCAAGCTGTGCTAAATACTGTCTTTGAATGCAAAGCTGTGTTTATCTGGGAGCTGAAATCCAAAACAGAACTGGACTAAAATAGTGTTCTGATTGTTTTCCTTACACTGCACACAACAAACGATATCTGCCTATTTGTTTGCATTTATTTTGTGCCTCTCAGTAGGTCTTACATTAAAAAAAAATGGCGGGGCGCTTGATTTTGCTTGAGAGGCATCAGTCACCCTTGGGCTGTGGCAGTTCTGTGATGAAGAACTAAACAATGCAGCTACTCCCTGGGGTGTGGGGTTTTTGGGCAGCAAGTGTGGATCGTACTCAGCACCAGGGTTACCTCTGAATACAGCGCTGCACTGACCATGCTGCTCCTCCTCCTGCTCTTGGTCACCTCCCTGTTCTTCCCACCAGCTCTGGGTGTATCATCTGGGTGGCCCTGCTCACTTCCAGCCATCGTGTGTCATTGTCATTTCATTGCAATCCATCCCCAGGGAGGTCTTTGGGAACAGACTCACTAAACCTTTTCCATAATATGAATCTGTAAGGTTTCCCTGATGAGAGGGGGGTATGGAAATGCAGTTTGTGGAAACAAAATTCCACTTGTCAGAAAGTTCAGGATATCAAAAAGCACCTTGAAAAATCAAGCCTGTGTTTGCTACTTGATTACACATGAGCCAGAAATGCAAACTTGGACTCCTCCAAATGTCACTGAATTCAAGAGTTCCCAAAATCAGATCTTTTTATGCCACATTGACGCAAGGTGGACCAATTTTATGTCTCTCTGAATACCTTAATCTTCCCACTAGTATTCCAAAGCATGAGCAGAGCAACACTCACAATTAACAATTGTGTCACAGTCTATAAAAGGCTCCCTGCTCAGGAAGCTGAAAACTGAGCAGAAATGAAGCCAACACTTGCTGTTAAGGGCCCACTGCTCCTACGCTGAGCAAATATGAACAAAAGCCAGAAAACTTGAAGGAAAAAAAGAAAAAGAAGTTGTAAAACCCTAATGATAGTTGATGGAAGTTTGACACATTCAGATGTGCCTTCTGATTCATACATGCATAAATGCCACATTTAATTTCTAAAGAGATCTAAACTGTAGCTTCATCTCTATGCTAGTGGTAGTCATACATCTCAGCTTTATCTATTAATACATTCTTCCAGAAAAGCAACTCCCATCCCATCGACTCTAATTTAAGGCACAGCTGCTATTTTCAGCTATTAGGTACTTTGGATTTTGTCCCCTCGTCACGCAGAACGTGACTCAGATATTCACTGAGAGGAGCAGCACCACCTTCTTAAAATTAAAATTAAAATTCTTTTGCATTTAAAGGAGTGAATTAAAATACTATCTAACTGTCTTTCTCATGGGGATAGAAAGTGTAAGAAAGGACCGTTTCAGTCCTACATTTCATTTGTTTTCATATTATTAAATATTATTTTCCCCAAGGTGACTGGACAGAGAGGCATGGCTTCCTCTGAATTCCAAGTGTCTGACACTTAACGTGATTTGTCTTGTATCCAAAACTCCAGCTTTGATTATGAAGACAGGAAGAGAGAATTGCATCTTCTTATTCAACCATCACTAATGCTTCAGGAGAAGGTAAAAAGATGCTTTAAATATAGGAAATATGTGTATAAAACCCATGTGCAACTTGACATCATATGGCTATATTAAGATCAATTGTTCCCTTTAGTAAACCACTCTAAAGTAGGTAAATCTTCCAAAAGAGACCACAATTTTAACTGTACAGTTGTGTAGTTCTTCTTTGTTTATTACAGTATTAGCTCTATGATTTTTTTATACAGCACAGGAAACCACTTAAAGGAAAAATGAACTCATCAGGCAATCTTGGCTGTCAATAATGAGATATTTCTTTCTGCTCTGGAAAGCATTCAGGTTCACTCACGACTCACCTGTTCACAATCTAATGAAATGTACAATCACTAAGCAGCAACCAAGGACACCAGGTGGGCCAGTTCTGCCAGAAGTTGTTCTATTCCTGTCCTAATCCAAAGTGATTGTTGCCTCCCAAACCATTACTAACAGCTATTTATTTAATTAATCAATTCACATATTTACAACTATTTAATTAATATATTCTTTAGAACTATCCATTCCACAATCCATTATTTCAGTACTTAAATACAGACATATGGACAGTCACAAGACTCAGAACTGCTGCTACTGGTTCTCTGCAAATCTCAGATGATGTCATTTTTTCATGCAAGCTATTTTTCTCTAACTCAGTTCACATCTACAAATGGTAATGGCATTTCTTTATTTCTCATAATTTATACGTCTACCTTGTCTCCTAGAAACACCAGTTATTTTTTGCATGCAGAGTCTCCCAATAGACACATATTTAACCCACCCACATATCCTATCTAGCATTAATTAGAGGCAATGACAGTCTCTTTGACCATATTTTAGCTGTTGCTGGAAAGTGCTGATGTTAACTCTGGTGTACCTGGTTCCACACTTGCTATTTCACCCAGGCTGGCCTCTATCAGCAGATGGGGTTCTTTTGCTGTTTGAGCCACTATGGACTGGAAAAGTTTATGTCGTGTGCAGAGAGGCATTCCAGTATTTCTGGAAAGTGGTGTATGCATGCATTCTCCAAGCTCTCTCTGAGCTTCAAGGGTGTGAGTTATGGCACCTAGACAGAGAGCTGAGCTCCACAGCACAAGCTGTAGAAACTTTTAGTCTTTCCCCATCATCAGGCAAAGTGAAAGCTATCTCACACATCATGCTGAGTATGGCAGAGTCATGATTTACGTGGTCTTACTAGAGTGAAAGATAATTACACAAGAAAGATTTACTTCAAACGTCAGAAACACCACGTTGCTCAAGTCAGCAATTTGTGCTCTCTTCATTTGGAATGAGAACTACCACAATGCAGCTCTGCAATGGAAAAACTGATGGCTGCATGAAACCACAGCAGAAAATTTACAGAGCTACACGTATTAACAGACTAAAAACTTTTATTTCCCTTTGAATATGAAGTTAAGGCATAAAATGCAATCATGAATACCATGACAATGGTGGTCATTAACTGACAGAACAGATACCTAATTGCTTATAATCAGGTTGCTATAACAGATTAATTTTTTTGTGTTTAGCATGGCTGATCAAACAAATAGAAATGTCTGCAAGGTATTTGGCCAGTCAAAGATCTTACAGGCTGCCAGTGACCTGATGGAAGGATTATTGTGACCAGATGACAAAGTCTCTGTTTCACAGCCTGAAGTGCAAACCACAGACTCCTTTATCTTTCTTCCACTCTCTCACCATTATATTTGTATTAGTTCAGCTCTACTGAAGTCAGTTTTGATGCAATGTTGGTGCTGACTGTCCATCATGACTCTTGCTGTGTATAGAGCCAAGTCACAGCATCCAGGGTCAAAGAGATGAAGATCACAGCCCCCTGCTCTACATGGCCAGGGCTGCTTTCCCCCACCCAAATATCCTTGTGATCACTGCAGCAGTGAGGAATCTGAGAAAGCAAAAATGTACATCTCAGCCAATGCCATTGTTTAATTGACTAAAGCCATTCCTGCAAGACAGTGAGCTGGAAAACAACAGTGAGGAGAATTGTAGTGGACATTATGGTTTTGACATTTTTTTTTCCAAAAGGCAAAAATGTTCTGTGATGAGTTAAATTACTTTTCAAGATATAAAAAATATATCTAGATTATATGCACACAAAATAGGGGGAGAGATATGCATGCAAGGATGGAGATGGAGCATATTAAAACCAAAGGATTGATTCTTATAGCCCTAGCTCCAGACCCAGTCTTAAGTTGGACTCTCAAAAATTTTCCTTCATCCATTTTTAAGCTGTATCAAGCAGGTGCATGTCAGCATTAACCATTGTTGGAGTTGAAATTCATAAATACCAAAAGTTATTGAATCTGCAGACCTCAAGAAATTAGATTACATTCTATTTATACTTATGGCCAGATTCTAACCTCTACTTTAACAGCCTCAAATTACAGTAGGTTTGCTGGCACAAGGAATTTCTCTGTTTACATCAGTTTATGTGAGGTCAGACTGCATACGAGAGAGAAAGAATGAATGGATCAGTGTAAATTTATACTATAATTACAAGATATTGAAGCAGAATGTGAAAACTCCCAAATTAAACATGTTCCAAACAGATCTTATTTAAGATACTTTTGACATGACAAAGAATAATAAAATGTCAGCAAACCAAAATTTTCCTGCATAAAACTGTCATGTCAGATAGGCATTTATAATTTTATTTTTGCCCCATTATGCATTAACCCATACTTAAATTGCCAACTGAGACTTACTAAGATTCCAGGATTAAGCTGGTAATCCTTTAGTTATAAGAACCCCCATGCAAGTACTGTCCATTTAAACACATATATTAAGCATACAAAGTTTCAAGGGTGTTACATATAAGCCAGTAAATTTATATCTACATAATTAGCTCAAAAATGCTTTTCTTAAAGATTTTGGTTACAATAAAAAAGAGTTTTCAAGTTCAAAATAGGCAAGCTCATGAGCTAACACAAACAGCAGCCAGCTGTGTGTCTAACAAATAACTGACAGAACAAGACTCTCAATTTATTGTAATTTCACAATCTGTATTTTTAGGAGTTTTAATAATCAATCTGCATGTGGGCATCAAAGCAGCTGAGAGGGAACATGCATTTTCCATTGCCCAACAGCAACCTTTGAATGACTGAATCACTCCTTTTCTTTAGCAAATAATCACTTCAATAAATTTCAATGCAGGATCTTGGTGGATTAGTGACCTGTCTGAATCCAGATCTTGGTGTTCCACATGGTTTGCTCCGAAGAGACTAAAGGCAGAGATGCTTCTCAGGAAACAAAAACATCACCCAATTCCTGAGAGAAAAATACCAGCTTTCCCATGGTCTGTGCTGGGATGAAGATATCTTGAGGCAAGAGGAGCACGGTTAAATTGGCTTTTCTTACCCTGATTGTTGCTTTCTGAACATTTAGAAATACAAAAATTGGAAAATAGAAATAATCTGAGAGCTTGCACAGCACCCAGCTGAATTATGAGCACTTCAGCAAATACTTGTTCATCTTTGTTGTTCTGTGGGAGCCAGCCTCAGGAGAGGATTAACATTCACAGTGAAAGCCCTGCAGCCACTGGCTCTCCACTGCTACAATACAGGAATTATTTCTGCTAATGATGAAAATTATAGTGGCCCCTAAAGAAAAGGATAGTTGTAAACAGTACTGCCAAAAGCTGATGGAAATTAAGTCCCTATTTCTTCCTGAGAAACTCTGCATGATGTGTCAGCTGTGCAGCAACATTCCCAATATGTCCCAGCAGCCACACTGCTGGTTTACATGTCAAAATGTCTTAAATGCTGAAAAAGAAATGATTGAACCTTCATTTTTAAGATAACTCCTACTTTATAGCACTATCCTACAGTGACACTGTGCTGTGAGTGTAATGCAAAATGATATTCATTGTTCATAAAGTCTTAAATATGTGCAGGATGTGTTTCAAGGCTGTTGTCTTTAATCAGCCCCATAAAGCCTGGCAATAGTCTCTTCAGTAAAGACTGATGTGATTACTATTCTGATGAAATTCTGGCTCTATCTGCCTCTGAGAAGGACTTGAGAAATACACAGGACTGGAGCTCAGTTTGCCAGCCTCTAAACAAAAGAAAGTGTAAGATACCAAGAGCAGCCCTGAGGAGAAGGACTTGGGGGTGTTGGTGAAGCTTTTCATGACCCTGCAATGTGCACTTGCAGCCCAGAAAGGCAATCCCAGCCTGGCCCACACCCAGAGCAGCTTGGCCAGGATTTCAAGGGAGGGAATTCTCTCCCTCTTTACTGTGCTCTGCTGAGAGCCCACCTGGAGCCCTGCACCCAGCTCTGGGGCTGCCAGTGTAAGAAGCACAGGGACTTGCTGGAGGTCACAAAGATGCTCAAAGGGCTGGAACACCTCTAGGAAGACAGGCTGCCAGAGTTGGGGCTATTCAGCATGGAGAAGCGAAGGCTCTGGGGAGACCTTAGAGTCCCTTCTGGGATGTGAAGGGGCTACAGCAGAGCTGGAGAGGGAATTTTGCAAGGGCATGGAGTGATAGGACAAGGGGAAATTGCTTTAAGCTGAAAAAAAAGATAGGCTCAGGTTACACATTAGAAAGAAATGTTTCCCTGCCAGGGTGGTGAGTGCCTGGAACAGGTTGCCCAGAGAAGTTGTGTTTGCCCCATCCCTGGATATGTTCAAAGCCAAGTTGGATGGGGTTTGGAGCGACTTGGCTACCTCATAACACATCCCAAGACACATTTTTCTGGATGGATAAGGGTCTCCAAGATCCATTCTTAGTGCTCAAATCTTTGATATCACATAAAAGAGCAGGACATTTTCACTTTGCATAAACAATTAGTGTAATGGTACCTTCTTCTTCCCCTATTCACAAGAAGGAATTTTAATGAGACTTTCAACATTTAAAATAAAGACATATTAGACTTCTAGCTAATTACAGTAGACAATTAGTCCAATTAGCTATCTATTAGTGAAAATTATACTTTACTTAAATGCAATGCCTCAATTAAAAATGAAATCTTGCAATTGATGATGAAAATAATACAAAAGGAATGGCTGAAATAATGACCTGCATGGAGCTTCTTTTAAGCTGGATGGTCCTCCTTTTACTTGTTTTCTTTAGCATCCCTTTATTAGACAATGCACTTATAACCAGCTATCAAAAAAAAGCTTTTTTTATAGGCTTTGAACTCTTCTTACTGTACCCTCATTTGTCTAATCAAAGCAGGTGTGCCTATTTTAAGAGAAGGTTTTTTGACACAATATCAGACCTAACTCCTAGGAGTTCTGCATTCAGACTGCATGGAGTTTATCTCTTTTTCTTTAAGCAGTATAATTTCCTCTAGTATGTGCACAGATACACATCTCATTAATTTGGATGCAGCTATTTTTTGGTATTTACTATGCAAATTACTAATTACTTCTTATTTATATTGTATTATGTAAAAAAAAAAAATCCTTTTCAGTTAATAGCATTCATCCTAAAATGATGAATGGTATGCAAGGTAATATTAACTGCATTAGTCATTAGAAATAGTTGGAGAAAAATTACATGGTAATTCTCCATTACTTTAAATTGAAAGTCAGACTTTCCAAAATGAGCAATCTAAACATAATCACATTCTATGTCAAGCAAAATATGTTCAAATTAATTTTGAAAACATCACATTTTAAAAGAAAAAAAATCATAGTACTTTTTTTAGTATTCCCAACCTGATCTCAAATATTCATCATTTTTGTCATAAACGTGTATGTAATGTTGGTCAGAGCTGCTGTTCTTTGGTAAAAGAGAATGTTCTAAACTGAGTTCCTATTTCTCTACAGGAGAGGGTAAAAAAGATGACTGCATTGAAACAGAAGTGCTCAGCTGCTCAAGAGGTTAAGCCAAGCTATTTCTCTCACTGAAAAATCTGGTCAAACACAGTCCACAAGTAGGATGGAAAACTAAAGCTCCTATTAATAACCAAAAGTGTTGTGCACTGATATAAAAGTCATATCCCTCTTTCTGAAAAATTGGTTCTCCTGGATGTTCAGTATTAGACCAGGGAGATCTTGGAAAGAGAGTACAAAATATTTTAATTGAATACTGAGACCTATTTTCCACCTGATCTCTTCTGAAAATGTACTAAAAAGGAAAGTAGTGTCATCAAAGTTGATTGTATTGGGGTAAAAATCTTGATGAATACTGGAAGATGAGAAGGTAATAATGGTACAACTTCTCACTAACTCAAGCCTGAGATTTTACACCTTCTCTATGTAAGCCTGTTACTATATTTATCACTGACTTGTAAGATATCTAGTCTGAAAGGGAGCTTAATCTTCAACAAAAGTTCTTGCAAATTACTATTAATAACAACACCTTTTTTCCCTAATGACCCTACCCAAAATTAGCTCAAAATACATCATGGACTTGAATATGAGATAAGTGTTCCCAAAGTTAATTCTAATCACATAAAATATTAACTCCCTAATTTAAAAGAAATTTCCTAGCTTATTATTTGAAGAAAACAATTCTTTTCAATATTATCAGTGATTTGTACATCTTGGGAAAAAAGTAAGAGTTTTTCTGCATGCTCTTTACTATATAAAATGAAAGACTGGAGGCAAAATTTTCAGACTCGAGATAAAGACTCGATCAGATTTTTAATATTAAACTGGGTCCAGTATTGTTTAACTTATCCATCAATGGCTTGGATGAGGGGGCAGACGTCTCCTCAGCAAATGTGCTGATGGCACAAAGCTGGGAGGAGTGGCTGATACCCCACAGGGCTGTGCAACCCCTCAGAAGGACCTTGACAGGCTGGGGAGATGGGCAGAGAGGAAGCGTCTGAATTACAGCAGACACTTAATTTCTTTGATAAAAAGGAGAATCTAGAAGGGCAAAAGCAATTCTTCATTACTCCCTTAGCAGCATATTGGACACAGCACAAACTGCAGTTACTGAAGACCCATTTTCAAAATAAGAACAACAATTCAAAATTGATTTCAGTGTCTTTGGAGGTATGACGAAGCCACACACACAAATCAACCAAAGAAATTCTCAGTTCCAAGGAGAGAATTATATGAAAAAGAAGTAACTTTCTGAGAGCAAACAAAAAGGAACAGCTAAAAAGGTAAAAATCTTATCCATTATAGAAAGACTATTAAAAGCTACTATTATTGTGAAGCTCATTTTAAGTGTGTAAAAATGTTCAAGACTATATTCAAAGAGGGGAAAAAAAGGATGCTGCTTTTAAACTGCGAATAAAAGACCCTATTAAAAGTAAAAAGCCTTTAGCACAAAGCTGTAGTTATCACTTAATTAAAGAGGGGAAACAATGTTAAGGAGCTATATTTAAAACAATAAAGCAGGATACTGAGGCTTAGCAGGCTGTCTACATATGAAAATGAACACCACCACTACTCAAAAAGAACCCCAAACACCAAACTTTGGCAACTCTAGTTCTGAAACTTATCAAAAGGAACCCACCAAAGAAACCATGGTGCCCACAGATCCCTGAGCTGTAAACATGGTACTGCAGTTTGTGCTGGCTGATCCCACAAAAGGAAAGGCTCCAGTGTGGGAGCCTTCTGTCAAGCAGAGCATTTTCTAGGACAGGATGGGTACAGGCACCTTTCTGTGATTTTACCCATTTCCATGTATTCCTGCCAGCTCACTGCTATCACTGAAATAAAATACAGACCTAGTGTTGTGTATTGAAAACCACTTAAAAGTTATCACCTTGATGATCTCTTTCCAACACCTCAGGTTGGAGAAGGGCAGGACACCAGTGAATCCATCTGGTACCTTCCTTTGCTGAGCATTTTCAAACCCTACTAAACAGTTTTTGACACAGCTCTTGAGAAACTAATTCTTCAGGAGATCAGCTGAAAACCTGGTGGCCACACTCTCTGTTTGCAGTGGCTTTCCCAGGCTGCTCAGCAGGGTTAAGATGTCCTTTAACCAGCTGACCCATCCCAGCACCTCTGGCCCTCCAGCAGCTGGTTTGTGCACTTAAAGATGAAATCATATCAATAAACACAACAGAATTTAGGTTTACAAACCTTATCAGCTTCATTGTCTCTTCTTGGACATTTCCAGTCTTCCTCATTTATTTATTTACATTTTAATGCATTAAAAAGGTGAAATTTTAAAAAGAAAATCATAATATTTGTAAAGTTTTTTTTGTCTTGTTTATTTTTGGCTAAATTGTGGATCTGCCTACTCAAACGGACACATTTAGAAAATATAAATGTAGCAGATGCTTACAAATACACCCTACTTCTGTAGTCAACTCTTCTTTACACATTTTTATTAGCTAGTAACACACAGAGCCTCCAAGCAGTTTGTGAGGTAAAAAGATTGGGTTTCTTTGGAAAGCAAACACAGCCATGTAACAAGCAAGCACATTTTCAAACAGAGCCTGTGTGTACATCACGATGGGCTTCATTGAGGAAATATTTGAAGACAGATTTTTATACCCTGTTCTCATGGACCTGTGATTACATGGTGATGAAATCTAATTTATTACATTATTCACTAGAGGGAAGTTCTGGTACTTTTGGCAGGTTTCTCAGCATGCAAACAAACAAATGACTGCCTACATTGCCCAGCATAGAATTTGCTGTTCTTTGTTTTTCCCATAAATGTCTACCCTTTATAGCTGCTCTGGGCTGGAGATTTAAATCAAATAAGAAAGAAGGTGGAAGTCAGTGGAACAAGGGAAGGAAGATCCATAACTAGAAGAGCAAAATATTTGTGATTAATGAAGGCTTCTGGTAGCATAGAGCTCACAGTAGTAATTATGTAGCATCAAATATAGTTCCAAAAATAATAGCAATGTACTATCACAGCCAAAATGCACTCCAAAGGCTTACTTGTAATACTGCAGAGGCTTAGACAGAGCACATGGAAGACAGGAAGATCTCAAGATACATTACTGAGATTAACATCCTCTCTTTAATTCAGTGTATGGGAGAGACCTTGCAAATCTAAGTTTTTTAGTAAAGTATAGGTAAGTTATTGGCTAAATCCAAAGGGTTTATGCAAGCTCTCTGCAAAACACAGCCACTCAGCTAATCCTTAAACTATATACTACAACCTTTGTTTTTTTAGCAAATATTAGCATCCTGTCTCCAGATTTTTATTAGAAAAAAAAAGATACCATAATTACAATGGCAGTTTTACTCCTGCCATAAAATAAGGATACAAACATGGAGAGAAGATGCTGCTGGTAGGTGCAGCCCAGGACGACTGGTTCATTTGCCAAGTTGCACAAGTGATCATATTTTGTAGAATAATGTAAGAATGTCCATAAGGGAGGTCCAGATCAAGGGCAAGGCATAAGATTTCAAGTATTAGAAGGATTTAAGAGATGGTGGTAATGAATAAGATCAAAGAGGGTGCTAAGTGTGAAGCTGGATGTAAGACCGTGTGAGAAAACTCTACAGGAGACTAAATTTACTGAGCTCTGTTGCTCATGGAACAGCATGTCACATATTACATTAAGTCCTTTCATTTTCCTCATGAACAGGGATTTTTTATGGAGTATTGAACAAATCTGAGGGTGTACCTACAAAGTCCATCACCATCTGAAAGCCCAGACCTGCTTAGCTGAATGAGTGTAACTCTTGTCACCCAAATGGGGATTGTTGACCTCATGAGGGCTACTGGGAGCACCTGTTACTAGAAATATCAGAGAAAGGAAAAACTTAGAGAAAATTAGTTACCTGAAGGAAATTCTGGGACTGTGGTATCCACTCAGATCACTTAGCCTTTGCAACACAAGAATGTGAAGGGTGCATCTTTTTGAAACCACACACAAACACTGCGAAGTCTTCCTATGGAAAATATTTGATTCTAATAGCCTTTGCTGCCTTAGATGAAGATGCAATCTCTTCTATTAATTTTGACAAGTTCAGCTTAATTGTTTTCATTATTCTGTCACTAGCATTGTTCATTTTAAATAAGTACATCAATTGGAAGTGGCATCAGCACATTAGTTAAAGGTTAGTTGTTCCAGCAGCATGGTATATTGAAAAGAAAGATATATTAATTTCATTAAACTAGAAAGGCACCTCTTCTTCTGAACAATCTGTGAGGACACCAGGATCCATCTGGTGTTTCAATTGGCAGGATTTTGATGGGTGCAAGTGTTACTTGAAATTTCTCCTCTTAATTGCACCTTCTTCATTGCTATCTATTTCTCCCTCCTTTGGTCATTAGATTTCTGTATTTCGTATGAACCATTTCTGGGTTGTGCCTTCAGTTTGTGCTTCACTGACTCTCGTGACTTTTTTCTTGTTGTAAATGGTTGACAGGGAACAGGATATAACTTATTTAATAAAACCTCCCAAATTCTCCAGCACAACAGCTACAGAAGTTTGCCATAAATACATCGCACATTATTTGAAGCCATTAGAAACACAGTTCAGAACAAAATGTGATAATGCCTTTAGATGTGTTAAATTAGCATTTAATTTAAATTTAACAAGGCTGTGGTATAGAATTTAATAGCATTCAACTGTGAGAGAGGCACATCTGGGAGCTTGATGAAGATACATTTACTACAATTCAAGCCCAGTTAATTTATTGTCATGTCAACATCTTCACTATTTCTTTTCCTGTCAGTTAAATCTGTTGTCCCTCAGTATTTCCAATATCATTTTAGTCCAAACATATTTGTGCATTGGGTTATTTGAGGCTTGCACAGTGGCTGGTTATATGAAAACACCACCTGAGAGACCACAGAGGGTTGGTGTTCAAAACTGGCTGTACCTCAGAGAAAATGCAGCAGCCTTTTAGGAGTCAGACCACAAAACTTGTGTCTGGTCAGTAGGAAACATTTTGCAAACTTCAAACACTTTTTCTTTTTTAAAAAACACTGAAAATTGTAGAGGGTTTCTTTAAAATAATGATGTTTTAAAAATATTTTTTCATTTGATGGTATTGCCTTTGTTTTAAAAAAACTTTTTACAAATTATCAGGAATTAATAGATCTTAAATGCTTTCAGATTAATTTAAAATATTGTAATTTTCCTTTATATATTACTTTCTGATCTACTTTTTGTTTTTTAATCCATTTCTGTTTTCATATCTACATTTTTTACTCCTACAGCACAATAATATACAAAAGAGTGAAATTTGTTATGATAAACACGAAAAGTCTTTATAAAAAGTTTGGGGAAAGAGTCAATCCCAAGAAGCAACTATGCTTAAAACTTCTTTTGAAAAGTAATAAGTTGGGTTTTTTTGTTCTGCTATGCCACATTACGACATTAAATGATCATAATTTGAGGAAATTCAAAAACTGGATATTAGGACGAGATAGAAGACATGGAATAATTTTTAAAAAGTAAAATTTCCCAAAAAATTTGTATTCCCTCGAAATGCGAAATTCAAGTTTCAACTTACGATGCCATTTACTGCTTTATTTCTCTGTTTATCAAGCTAGCAAGCAATTTAAGGTTGAGACCCTTTCTGTGCAGTGGTCACACACTCTCTAAAGCTGGTCCTTATTCTGCTTACACTACAAGCATCAGACAGAAAGCCTGGGAGCAGATGGGATCATTTATTGGCTTTTGTTAGATTGAGACCCAAGAATCACTAAGAGAAAAACCTTCTGCCAATCCCTGAACTCATGTAAATGCAACTGCATTAAATGACAATAAAAGACATCCCTTCTAATTAAGCCTCATTAAGTACCTTTTTAGCAATCAGATGGTATTGAATTAACTGAGAGTAGCTGACCTATAAAATCTAATTCAGACCTAGCTAAAATCTATTTTGCCGCAGGCCCTCTTTCTTTTTTTTTTGGTCACATGTCACAAATGATCTATTGATAAAAACAGAACTTGCCATAAATAGCACAACCATTGGGATTTGCAGAGTGTGACACTTAAATATCTCACCCACTTGAGACACATAAATTATTACCCAAACTTCTGTGGTCCAATTTTACTGCATTCACTGCCACAAAGAAACACGACCACTCAGGTACTCGTGCCACACTTCATCCTACAAGTGGGTGAAACCCACAGGGCCACACTCTTCCCAGCCCTGGACTGATGCAGCACAGCTGATCTCATGCACCCCCACCCAGATTCTCTCATTCCCCTCCAGTAAATCAACCATGCTGGCAAGAAGGGAAAACTCAAAGCTGTCAGATTCTGCCCAGCCATCAGCTCCTCTAAGCCACAGGGAATTTGCAACCAGATTATGACCACTCTATGTCATCTAAGTGATCGTATTAGAAAATCTGACCAAATATAATGAGGCAATTAAGGGCTTAGTTAAATCTGATTAAGGGCATGGGAAAATTCTCATGCATAGGGAGACTGCAAAAAAAGACTTGTTTACCTGGAGGCAGACCTGAATAGGGAGAAACTTGAATAAAGAATGAAAATGCCAGCAGAGCCAGAGCAGCAGCATCAGGAAATATTTCCATTATTCACACCGAAGAATGAGGATTGTGAGGTGTAAGTCAAAGTGACATATATAAAATAAAATCACAGGGAGATATAACTACACAGGAAATAATGAGTACAAATAAATCCTACAGAAACCTTGCCAAATTTGTCTAGTTCTTTGTTGGATATCATTATTTTAAGGAGGAAAAAAGTACCATTTTAATTTGAAGAGGCTATGTATAGCTTTGTATTAATTTTTTACACCTTTCCTAAATTGTAGAATTGCATCAGTTAAATACATTTACTGTGAGTCTCCTTCACCTTTCTTTTTTGCAGTCTAGGAAATCTGAATTCTTTTTCCTAAGTACTGAATGGGAGCTGCTTCCTTGGGATCTTCATGCCTGAAAAGAAATTTTGACAATATTTATGCACTCTAGCTAGACATTATGAGTGTCATATAAATGAGTCCCATCTTTGAAATATTTGTCCTCCTTATGAGATCAAGTTACATGCTTCTGAAGAGGAACGTTCTTATTATTCCTGATTTACAAGTGGGGAGCTGAAGTATGAGGATAGGCAGAGGTCCAGGTATAAAAACACTTGAATCCCCAGGAGAGACTCATTTCATAGAATCATAGAATGGTTTGGGTTAGAAGGGACCTGAGATATCACCCAGTTCCAGCCTCCCTACTGTGATTTAATATGGCTCTTCATGAAAGGCTGGATTTACTGGATACCAACCCAATCACCAGCTTTATTTTCTCTTTAGCTGCACATCATTGGATCCTAGAAGCAGATTGATCCAGAACTACTCTACAAGCATCTCTTGTGGATGATACTACTTCTTTATGAGCTTGACACAGTAAGACAGGCGAATTTCTGGTGACAGGTGAATGTCCATATTCCCCATGAAAAGAATATAGAGGGAAATTAAATAACCCTGAATAACTGCAAAAAATACAACCAAATCTAGAGAGATAAGTGGGTAGCTACAGAAATAATGGAAAGTAATAAAATAAGCTATTTGTTTTTCAGAGCATTATCCTCAGCAATTAAAACATCTCTGTGAAGAACACAACCTCAGAAAATGCCTAGCAATTGTTTCCAGCCACTCAATACAACCATTCTTAATGTTTCTGCTTTAATTGGTTTCTATAAACCTCTTTACCAGCTCATAACTCCAATAATTCTGCTACATTCCACTGATTAAATGTAACAGCACTAATACAAACTTCTTTAATTTGTTATTATAATTTTTTCTGTAAATCCAGTCTGATGATTGAGAATTTGTCACCTTCTACTGCACTTTGGCTTTGCATTTATCCAACTTCCTCATAAAGTCTCCTTTGTAAATGCTGCCAGCTGGAATTGCCACCTCATGGCCTTTTTACCATTAGTTCCGTGCTATTATATGAAAAGAATTTAATGGCAGCTCTGTCATTGACTTCAGTAGTATTGGAATAAAGCTACTTACAAGGTAAGTGAAAAAAGAATTAGTTCACATTGGGTGTCATGAAAAGCCCCATCTTGAAGAGACAAATTGGCATAACTTTATACATTAATGCCTTCTTTACTTGGATAATAACCTTTCAGAGGTTATTAGAATTTTACTGCACCTTTAAAAACAACTTCTACTGAGATTCTTTCCAGCTGATAGTTACTGTTTGATACTGCTTAGTGCTACCAGAAAATAATACCAACATTTTTCAGTTTATTTATTCTCTTGGAATTCTATAAGGTTTTTTCTTTTAAAAATAGCTTCTGTCATGTGAGTAAAGAGAAAGAAAAGATGTCTGTGTGAAATACCCCTGATCTCAGCAGGATCATCACTGCTGTTGCATTTCTATGCCATATTTATTGCAGTATTATTCAAGGCTGCTGAATGCTCTTCAATTATATACAGTGGGGAAGTTTTGGCTCCAAATTCCTTACAGACTCATGCCTCTTACCCAAACAGCCAATAATTAAAAAAATAAATAAACAAAATTTGCAGAGCAGAAATGCACACAACTTCCTGTTAAACACCTAACAAAGCATTCCACTCAGGAGATCATAGAATCATAGAATGGCCTGGAATGGAAAGGATGTTAAAATCATCTTATTTCAAACTTCTGCCATGGGCAGGCAGTCCTTCCACTGTCCCAGGCTGCTACAAGCTCTGTCCAACCTGGCCTTGAACATTTCCAAGGATGGGGCAGCCACAGCTTCTCTGGGCGCCCTGTGCCAGGACCTCACCACCCTCACAGGGAAGAATTCCCACCTAATATCTGACCTAAACCTCTTCTCTTTCAGTTTGAAGCCATTCCTCCTTGTACTGTCACTACATGTCCTTATAAATTCTCTCTCTCCACCTTTCTTGTAGGCTCCCATTGAGGTGCTGGAAGGCACAATTAGGTCACCCCAAAGCCTTCCCTTTTCCAGGTGGAACAATCCCAATTTGTTTGGAAAGAAGCTAAGTTGTCTTTTAATAGTTTTATACTGTTTAATGTATCTGCTCCATTTGCCTGTTATGCAGCCTGGAAGCACAGCCCAGGACCTGCCTGTGCTTCGTGCAGTGCAAATGTCCAAGACCCCAAGTTGGTTTCACCAACTTCTGCTGAAGAAATAGGAGAAAATGAAAAAAAAATCTAAGGAAATGGTGTATAGAGAATAAAGAATGAAGGATGGAAGAAAGTGGTGTCATCACTTACAAGCTTAACAGATATCTGATGATACAGGGATGGCATTAGGTCAAGTTTCTAAATAATTTCTGTTATGTGTGACATGGAACTTTTGGACAGTGTCTTCCTAAGAACCCAGCTTGGTTTCTTCTGTTGAAGACACAGAAGTTAAGGATTTTTACCCTCAGAAAAGGAATTGTAAAAAGGACATGGAATATGCAGTCAAATGTCCAAGTGTAAATGAATTATCTCTGTAAAGTTTTCGGAAAATTCCAGCAATCGTTGTTAACATATCACCATCTGCAATCAGAGCTATGCAATCAGAGGAATGCCATTCTCCCTATCTTCCTTCAAAAGCAGAAAACAAGCTTGATCTGCCCAAAAACCATCCTGATTTTAAATTGCAAATGTACATCTGATTGTTTGGTTCTGTTTTTTGAAAAGTTACAATTAATTTAGATTTCGTAACTGCTTTTTCACCCTTTTCTATACAATAAATTTTTAAAGAAAAAAAAGTAAAGATATTGAATATGTTTTTGATTCATTAAAACTGTGCTTATAGCTATTTCAGTGCTGTAACAGGCCTTGAGGGAAGTTTCTTTAAATAGTTTGCTAAAACCCAAGAATTCTTGTAGCAATAAGAAGCTCAGATTCTTGTTGTCAGTGATATATTGTACAGTATCCACCAGATTGCCAAAGGTCTAACTATAGGAAGGAATTCATGTCTTTCCAGAATGTAAGAAAAGGTAATTTCTCCTAATTAAATTTTGCATCCTTTTCCACCCATGAATATAAATACAGATAATAAGATGCCCTTTTTTTCCCTATATGAGGTATATTAGGCACTATATTCTTCCTTTTTTGCAGTGTGCAGGATCACTGAATTAGACTTTGTTGATTTTGCAGACAGACAGAAAAAGGTGGACAGTGCTTGAAATATCTACTTTGATTTCCACAGCTTCTATTACAGGTTTAACCAGATTTCTTCAAATTGACCTTTGTATAGCAGTTATTGGAGCCACTTATAGAACAATACTTTACCAAGAGTATTTTTGTTCTATTTATATCCACCCACCCAACATGGAAATTGCTCATTTAATTTCACCACAGTTTTGCAATATCAGGTTGCACAGGGCTTGTCAGAGCACAGAGTCCAGCTCCCTCAGTCAACAGGAACAGTTAGGGAGCACAAAGCACATGCAGAAACCTAATTGAGAAACTCAGGTTGTCCTTTGTATCAAAAAATCCCCACAGGACAAGCTGTAATGACTCTGATTTCTCTTCTTTGCCACTCCTGATATTTTGTTACACTGGAGCCTACGGCTGCAGAGCTTGCTGCCCCTTCCCCAACAACAGCAGACTCCAAGTGTGTGATCACACCATCAATCCTCCAGCTCACACCATTGCAACAGATGGTACACAGAAAAGCAGGGTGTATCCGGGTGCTGAGAAAGTAAATAAAAATATATGACACTAAAATGCTGACATCAGTGGAAATGGCAATGAAAACCTCTTAGCTCTAATAGTAATGAAAACTATTATCTTTAAAGATACAAAAAATTCTGCTACCAGAATTCATTACATATCTGTAGAGGAAAAAACCCACGTGACTTTTACTGTAGTGCCTATGTAGTGACCTCTAAAGGGAAAAAAAAAGAGGAGGTAGAATGACTTTAGATGCATAGGAAGAATGCATAAAACCACATAGAGACGGGGATAGCACTGTTCCCTGATCCTCAGGCCCATACTCCTCCCAGGTCCACAACAGAAGGGACAATACAGCTATTGGCATCATGAGCCATGACCAGCAGCCTCTTCTTTGCCTCACAGAGCACTCATTCTCTATTTTCTCCTAAGAAAGTGTTCTTCTTATTGCCAATTTATCCAGAATGGGACAGTTAAATCTATTTTAAATCTCTTCTGCTGAATTCTAATTGCTTTGATCTTCACTGTATTGTGTTGAGTCCTTTCTCAAGAGTGAAACTTTTCCAATTGTTTGCAAGTCAGAGCAAGGTTTCCATTTGGTATGAGGCCAACACATAGTAAGATATAACACTTTTTATGGATCTGTTTGTGTGCCTATAAAGCAATAATTTATGAGCACTGCATGTTTCCAGTTCTAACACCTCCAGAGTCGTTCTGAGTCTGTATGAACACCATCTTTACTGCTGGAGGACAAGTGCCCAGCACCAGCTACTTTTGACATGTGCTATTTATATCAGGTTGTTATAATTCTTGCTGTAAGTTGCCACTCGGATCACAGAAGCAACTCCACATGTGCCTTTTGGTAATCTAAATAAATCAAACAAAGAAAACAAGGGCAATGACATTCCTCAGTTCACCCAACACACCACAGTCAGCCCAGAACAGAACCAGTTGTTTTGTGCTCCTAAATACCTTCCGGACTCTCTTGGCATTTGCAGTATGAGCAGCTCACGATTCCTGACACAGAGCAGCTGTGTAATGCCCCTCTAAAATCCTGCACATGATCCAAGGCAAGAAGAATGAGCAATACACAGACTGCTGCCTTGTTCCACCCCAAAGAGTAATACCAATTAAGCTCAGAATTACTTTGGAAAGTGGCAAAAGTGTTGCTCTTCCTCCCATCAGTAAAAAAATTAACACAAAAGCTAGGTTTCCTGCAAACTAGGAGACACTGCTGAATTAAAACGCATTTTCATGTTCATCTTCCATCAACAGCAGCTTGGGGAGACCTCGGGCAGTCCTCACTGGACCACTAAACACAAAGGATATACACCAAGAACATTAAAAAAAAGGGAAACCAGATCATAAAACTTCTGCCTTATCAGGCAAAAAAATACACTCTAAAAATACTTCAGGTATTTTCCAAGGAATAACAATTCAGTTACTTGACATCCTAATAATCAGCTCTTTCCTCATATAACTCATATGGAGGTTTAACAGCAAAGTCAAGCCGTATGTCCTTCACTCTGTAGCCTTTAAAAAGATACTTTAATCACTCTTCATTCCACATTTGGTACACTACACACATAGGCACAAGGAGATTAGTAAAATCAAATCTCTTTGTCTTTTAATATATGCAGCAGTGCAAATAAAAATAGAGAAGTGAGAGGAAAATACTAGGAAGGGGAATAGCTGAGAAGAGAATCTCAGACCAAGCAGAAAAATCCTCAAGGACTTGTAAAAAACAAACCACTTCAATGAACCACTGTGGAGTCAACTGCATAAAGTGAATTATTCAATCAAAACCCAGCAACAGGTTGTTCAGCCACAGTAAAAGATTTCCTCATGTGCTTCTTTGTTTACTGTCCACTGATATCTTCCCTCACAATTTAAAAGAAAGTAAGGAAAATGGAAGGGAAAGACAGAAAGAGAATCAGCTTTCTGCTCAGCACTAATAGCAGAGGCAGAAGCAGATGCTACTTCAGGGATCTGCCTGTCCCCTTTAACCTTGCTTCTCCTTCTGCAGCACATGTGCAAGAAACACATACAGCAGGCATAAAGTTTAATTCAAAGTAGTATCAATTTTCCCAGGGGTTTTGAGTGTATTTTATGGATTTTTTCCTGTGACCCAGCCATGCTCAGTCTTCCCTCTTACTTGTATCACAGTGTGCAGGGAATGTTCTGTGTCTACACAAGCTCCCATGTGCCAGAATAATTATTCCAAACAGCAATTTCTGTTGTTTTCTTATGACATATTTTCTGTGGTGTGTGATGTGAAATTTCACACTTTCCTTTATTTGAACCATTCTGAAAAATGAGCATCATTTCACTCCAAAATCTGTTGAATTCAAGTAATTAGATGGATCATCAGTGCTGAGCTTCAGGAAGACATCAACAGCAAGAAGCAGCACATCTCCCTTCCACCACTGCGTCAAAAACCACACAGCTTTAAGGTTTGATCAAATGCTAATATAGCTCTAAAACTGAAAGCCTTTATTCTTGCTGGCATGATGAATAGATCTATCTTTCTATTTGTAAAAAATCTGTTAAATCAGGTTAACAACACTGAAAAAACAGGTGCTGTAAGAACAAATTAGTTCATGCTCAGCCACATCACTGAGCGATGCAATTTGCAAAAGTGCTGAGCACAACAGGCCCTTTTGACTTAACTCTAAAGTTCAGACCTGCTTCAGCAGAAAGTGAAGTAACCTATTGTAAGGAGCTTATTGTAAGGAACCTCTCCCCATAAATTTGTTTGTTTAACTTCTCGTAGCATCCATCACACAGATGAGCTTTCTTGTTTGTATGGAACATCTCAAAGTCTAACAAGTTAAAACCTAAGTGAGAGAGGTGCTTCTTTCGACAGTATTTCCTTTACCTCAACTTCATTGCCTTAACATTTTCTACTGCAGTACCAGCCTTGCCATTTTCCCTACACTACCTCTGGCCAACAGGGAATGCCATCAGTTAGAGCAGTCAGTTTTCCCCTTCCCTAAGAAATCAAATGTGTCATCTCTGCAGTGCTCTCGGTCTCTGTGAGCCAACAAAGTCACGGACTTCACACCCCTTTCAAACTGGGCAGGTTGTGCTCATAACACTGAATCTGTCACAGGGAGTTGGTTCATTGTTAATTACAGTGTCTCAGATTTTTAGAGCTGAAGAAAATTAATGTGGGTGTCAGCCAAAGAGGAAACCTGGAATTGTATGATTCCAGCATTTGAAGGGACCAGGCATTACAAGTTTCCCATAAAAGAAGATACTGAGGATTTAGCACTGATGCAAATGAGGTTCCATTTTATGCTGAAGTTTTTTAAATGTTTGCTGTAGATATCTTCTGGGATTTGTTTGCTTTAAAGAACAGAATTCCAATTGTTAAGACTTATTAAAACCATCCTACAAATTACTTGGTATTTACCAAACATATCATACTTCTTTTCTTAACACCAGTTTACCCATTGACCCGGCTGAGAATAATAGACACCCATTGGATGAAACTACTCATTTTATACTTTTTCATATTCTATATCTACTTTTTCCTCTTGAAAATACTATTCAAATGATCTGTTGGGTTTTCTTTTTGTCATTGCATTTTTAAAGGGTTTACCTTGTCACTCATTAGAACCTTTCAAGTGCAGCTCTGCCCAAGGGTTCTAACCCAGATAGCATTCCTGCCATTGCTCAGGCACAGAAATTCTGCACTCACCTCATCAAAAGCAGATCAAACAGTTTGGACCAAAGCTCCAGTTGGTGTAAAACAGCAGGGCACCTATATTTAAAAGAAATCTCTAAAGCAGACCTTTCTTCCCAAAATGTGCATTAGTTGCAGCTGAGAACACAAACACCAACATGTCTGGAACTCTTTTACTCTCTAAAGCAGGTTCTAAAAGCACAGCATGAGCACAACACTCAGCTACCACCCCATTCCTCAAGGTGAATTATTGATTTTGAGGTTCCACTGTAAATCATGAACCTTCACACAATCCTTGCACTCACCTACATGATGTTGATGTTCCATGAATTCCCGTTCCATAATTAAATTCACCTTAGAAGCAAAGATGCAGAATTTAGCATAGCACAAAGAACAACCAAGCTTTGAAGTCTAATCTTGCCTAAACCAAGATATGATTTTGCCAGTGAAGATTATAACATTTATGCACTTTTCACTTGTCATAACAGATTTACTGCTTATTTTCAACAGCATTTCATGGGAAAAAGCATATTCTTGCTATTCTAATGTCACAGTATAGTTTAATAGTTTAAATATAGTATAGCTTAATATTTAAAAGTTTTTCATCTTAACAAGGCAAAAGTAGCTGAAGTACAGATTTTGACGAACTCATTTCTGCAATGAATTTTAGAGAGGAAGAACAGATTCATGAGTAGATCATGAGTCATGTGAGAGCCAAGTAGAAGGCAAGTTCTGAGTCTGGACTGCTAAATGGCCCTAGGAAGCACTCAAGCTCTTACTATAAAAGCTTCTTTGGCCTTTTTGTTTTTCAGATATAAATAGACATGATAATATCTTATGTACATCTGTGTAGAGTGTTCAGATCCTAACGCTCATTTTGGAGTGCCAGGAACTCTGACATTATTATCAGAGATTAGAATCATTCACCTCACCAAAACTCAAGGTTCTTAGCGGGTCATTTTGGATGAGAAGACAGCATTAAGAAGGAGACAATATAACTTTTAATACTTCAGTGAAAAGTACATTAAACAGATGTGAAAATTAGTTGGATTAGGACTACTGAAAGAAAAATAAACCATTTCTCAGAATTGCTACTTGAAGTCACTGGACTAATTACTTACTATGGAGCTGGATGGCAAGCAGATGAAGGAAACATGGCAAAAGGTGTTGAAATGTCCAAGAACCAGAAGCCTGGATATGAAATACCAGGAGTCAAGTTTTGAGTCATGATTCAAAATTCCCAGGAGGTCAGAACAGAAAAAAAATCAAACTAAGTGAAGAAGCGACATTTCTGTGTAAATGTTCAATACATTAAGGTACTTTTTAGTTTTAGAGCTTCACACATACAGAGCCAATGTGATTTATATTAAAATTCAAACTTTAAACACTTAATCATCAGTATAACAGTTGCAAGTTTTTTTTAAAATATCCTGGTTGTTCTGTCACAACATCACCCCAAATTAAATTACCCATATTAAAAACTCAAGACTTTAATAAAATGTCATAGGAAACAGCCCTATTTTTTTATTTTTACCAGTTTTCCAAGTGACTGTCTTATTCTATTGGAAATGTGAGGTATCCTATTAGTTGGGAAAAAACACCAGGCTGTGCTGAAGTGAGGGATTATGGCTACATGTTTCTGTAGACTGATCTCATTGGCTCACAGTGATGCATTGTTCAAGCACCTAACATTCAGCAAAGGATGAAAAAACATAAAAGGAAAACTCCTTTAGCAGAGGCAGTGTCGTGGAGCAGAGTGGATTCTGAGCAAGTACCTCGTGTGCATTGTTCTTTTGTGCTTCACCATCATGCTCAATTTTCCATTGCAGCACTTTGCCTTTCACACAGATGGATATTTTATGGAATTTGCTAAGGACGTTGCAAGGCCAGAGCAGAGCATGGACATGAATCTAATTTGGTTTGTGTTGGTGGTGCCAAATGTTTGAGCAAAAACTTTCTTTTTTTACTTTCCAGATTGTGTTTCTTCATGCCCATTTAGAATAAATAATTTCTATTCTTTACATATCTCATCTGGTATGCAGCTCTGGACTACTGTCTGACTCTAGATTTGCTACACTAAGCCTTTTCTTGGTTGGAAATGCTTCCAACAGAAGCTCACAGAAATTTCTACCAGCCTCAGGCTTTATTCCACACATAATAGTCAGTCTGATATTAGGAATACTTATGCCACTATTTATATCAAAGCTGAAAAAATTAGAAATAGGAACTTTCAGTACAAGAGATCTGATTTTTTTTGGACCCCTTTAATCAAGAAAAGCTTGGTGTCAGCTCATCTTAAAGTTCACCTAAAATTCAAACCAGACAGGGAGAGCATATTTCAGGATACCCCAGCATGGAAAGTTCTGTCCTGGTAAACTGTTGTAAGATCAGTAAAGTTTTTACTGAGCTGGAATCTGATGGAGACATTTCTTAATGCAATCAAATCAACTGATTGTACAATTCTAACACAGTCCAATACCTGAACAGATTGCATACTACACTGGCATTATTAGCAGTTCATGTAAAAAAGGCTAAGGCACACATTCTAAGTACAAAAATCTCAAACAAACATGAATTTCTTTTAAAGCTGGAAAAAACTGTGCTCACATGTGACTACAACTACAATCAGCCTTCCCACCCCTCTAATGGACTCTGGCATGTTTTGCCTTCTGCAAGGCAGCCACCCACACGTGTTCAGCCACTACAAAGCCACCCACACGTATTCAGCAGCATTGTTGGTCCTGTGCCTCCAGTCACAGATGAATCATTGCAAAGCATCTCCTCTTCTAGGAAGTCAGTGGCTCTCCTGGTCAAAGAAATCACCCAGCAGAAGTCATAGCAAGAACCACAGCAGACCCTGTTACAGCCAGTTTGTGCTTTTCAATATTGGCAACAACTGCAGAAAAAAGGGAGATAATACCAGATGGATTTGACACTCCTTTTCATCAGGACAGCCATGAAAGGACACTCTTCTGTTCCTCTAAGTGCCATTTTAATGCTGCTACAGTTCACTGCCACAAACTTTGATAAGAATACACAATTTGCTTAAATGCTTATTAACCGACAAAGAAATCCAAACTTATTTAGGAGAACAAAGTTAAGAAATCAAGCATTTAAAACCTGCCGCTATCCAAAAGGGTCACACTGCTCTGCCATGGTCTATGTTTCACACCTTTCATATATAATTGTTTGATTTAGTGACACAAACTTTATAATCTTGCAGCTCAAAAGGAATTTGCATTAATAATACTACAAAGACAGATAAACCTCTGCTAGCTCATGCCTCAACAGACATGCCTTATTTAAAACATTCTGACATTGGAGTGCCAGTTTCACATCCTGACAAATGTCATCAGTCAGGTTCTTTCTACTTTTAAATTACCTCAGTTTCTTTTAGTAGTACCATTGCTTTAAAACAAGGAAACAAAGCCATATTGTTTTAAAATTCTACAGAATCATTTTATTATCACTGAACATTCTGTCTTAAAAATTGCTTAAAATTTTTCAGCACTCATTTAAAAAATCCTGAAGGTCTGAGCACACATGACAGGCCATATTTACTCCATGATGCACGGAAACATCCAGTCTGTGAATCCTCACCAGGCCATAAGGAAAAGGTAGATGCTAAGCTGTCAAAGTCTAGGATCCCTACAATAACACTTCAGCAGAAATATAGGTGCCTAGAAGGCTTTACAGGTGTGTAGAGCCTCTAAAATACAGCTTAGATGGACAGAAAGGGGCTTGTGCCCATCATCATGCCTACGTGACCCAAATGTGCTCTAGAGTTGGCAAGTTCCCTCCCCCATGTGAACTTGTGTATTGCTGTGACCTCCATTTCACCCTACTGCTGTGAAATGTACTCCCCAATTTCAAAAACATAAATTTCATCCAGATTTTCTGACATTGGTTTCTCATCTGTTGTGTTTGATGTTACTGGATCCTCTTCCTTTACATCTAAAGATTGAAACTTGTTTGGTTCCATTTCCATTGCATGAAATATAAATGCAGTAACAAATAAGTAATCTAAGGTCAACAGAGGAAGAAGTAATCTAAGGTCAAGAGAGAATCAGGCAGTGAAACAATATTTTTCAAGGCTGTATGAAAAAACTGAAATGGAGTAACTCACATAAACAGAATATTTAGCTTATTTCAGTGTCTCCTCTTAACAAACCCTTTAGAAAATAGACAAATACATCACATAATTCTCATACTCAGCACATGTAGGTCTAAGAAAGAAGACTCTCTACAGATCCATGGTTGTACTGGGAAAAACATTATCAAACATCACTGTCTTTTAGGCTGCATAAATTCTTCCAAACACAGAGGGAAAATATCTCCTCTTGTTAAATATTGATGCCTGCTCCCATACAATGAATCATCCTCCAAAGTAGCATTAGGGTAGATATCTATTAAAAACTGTCACTGCAAAACTTCATTCCTTTCTATAGGCAACAAAAACAATGCTGAATATACTGCAGAGCACAGAAGGAAGGACTCTTCAGTGGAAGCTGCTCTCACCACATAAAATGCCTGGTAATAAGAAAGGCACAATTTTTTCCTGTCACCTTTTGTTCTCTCTTTTTTTTTTCTTTGACTGTTTCTCCTACTTTTAAATCTCCTTAGGCATCAGAGAAAAAATATTACCCATAAAGATCTGGAGTGGCCATAGTAATTGCAGAGCAATGCCAGCTGCAAGATCTAGGTCTGGGGGCCAGGCAGTTCCTCACTTTTCAAACCATTTAACTCCAGCAAGCAAGCACACCAAATGTGCAAGCAAGCACACCAAATGCACTGCAATATGTTAATCTAGCCACTGCCCTGATTTAATTGGCCCAGAAAATTGCTTGAGGTGTTTGGGACTGCAATTAAGGCTAGAAAAGTCTGGAAAAATAGTCTTTGGTGGTGAAGGGATTTTTTTTATTATTATTTTTAAGAAACCAAATCCTCTCTTAGCTAAGACTCATGGGCTTAATTAGAGATTAATTAGAGTTACTTGCTGCAACTTAGTTGAATTATAGCTCAGCAGACATATTTTAAGTGGCAGGTATAAAATTTACCTTTTTTATCTCTCCTTTTAGTCTCTGCCTCCAACAACCAGAACTTACTCAATCAGCAAACTCATTCAGTTCAAATTAGAATAATTGTCTGTCTCTGCCCTTATCTTCACAACTTAAGGATACCTTCTATAATTTGGCTTAATGAAATGAAATTAATTTTAAAGAGAACAATGACCCTTGCCTGCCACTGTTACCATGCTGTGGCGTGTGACCCTGCAGTTGGAAATAACACTGTGCACTGGAAATATGCAGCTACGTGTACAGAGATAAAAGTAGGGGGGGTGACTGCTCCAGAACAACACAAAAATTATCTAATTTGGACCACAGGTCAGAGACAAAATCTTATATGAAAAGCACAAATAACAGTAGCTCATGTAGCAGCTATGGGTGAAATGGGGAGGTTCATTTCCATTTAGACTCCCAAACGGAGAACAGATTTTTCAGAAGTGCTCAGGCTGTAACAGAGCTCCCCACAAGCCATGGCTAAAAACACCAGGCTTGTCTGCAGGCACCTAATGTTCCCTTTGCAAGACACCCATGCATCATGGAACAGGAGGTCAAACACACTCCTCCAAAAATTCAGTAAAAATACACACTGAGGTTTACACATAACAGTTTATCTGAATTAGCAAATGCTCAACAACACTGACTTTAATTTGACTTATCCTTTTCTGAGTTTACTATTATTCTAGACAACAGTAGCAGGCACAATTTCAATACTTACATGATTCATTTTCATTAAGTTGGAATGGCATCATGTTGTTATTGTCTGGTTATTTGGGTTTAGTGGGGCCAGCAGAATGTTCTTCTGTTGGGTTTGGTGGTTATTTTTGGGAGAGGTTGTTTTGTTTTAATCAGACTCTTCTCCAATCCTGTTGTCACAGCAACAGTGGACAAAACTAGCTGACACAATTCTTTCCTCCAAACCTTCAGTGCTATTCAGATTGCAGATTGAATTTAATAAGCCAATTTAACAACCTTCCTGAATCTAATTGCAAGTTTTCCTAATAGTATGACATTATCATTTTCAATACATTCTGAAAGACTTCCATACATTTGTCTCATATAGACTAGAGCAGTGAGTTTTCTTTGCTTAAATATACCTCAGGAGCACTTCTCCCCTTCAATTTCAGATAGATAAGCATTCATCCCTGTAAATTTGGATCATTTATTACCATTTGAAAAAAAAGAAATGCTAAGGATAGAAACATTTAGAGATCTGTGTTTTACAGTGACAAGGCTGAATTTCCCATATTTTACAGTAAGGACATATACCTTTGGGATTCTCTTTAAGGAAAAAAAATCCTCTCAGTCTACCAGATTTCCCCCTGATTTTAGAGATTTGAACTGTAAGCAGTGGATATATCCTAAGTATGAACATATTCACCTTGAAACAATAAAACTTAGTGCAGTGCCCTCCCTTGAACAGAGCAGTTTTATAGTGGTGAGCCCATGTTATTATACCCATACACTCTGAATTAACACATCTGTCTTAAAAGATCTCTAAAACTCAGTGGGAAGAGCTCCTTGGCAGTTTCAGAGGTAACTACAACACTGAGGTGCAGCACTGCTGTGGTTGGTACAGATGGATCATTCCAAGCTGCTCCCACCAGCTCAGGGAGCGGCAGCAATGAGGATATTTAGTCACACAGAGCCATGACACTGCGAGTGTCTGCAGTTTTATTTCACTAAACTCACTAGTATTGAAATTTATCTGAAAGGTGTCTTCGTAATTTTCTAGGAAAAGTATGTTATATGGACTTTTCCAATCACAGCAAGAGTGGGCTTTGGGTTTGCTAAGCAGAGCCTGCAATGACAAAGTGCTGTCCTGAACAAAAGGAATAATGGCCATGAACAGAAGCAGCCAAAAATTCTGAGTTTTCTGTCCTTTCAAGGAAAAATGATTATGCCATATACCTCTAAGGCATCAGAGTTTGACAAGTACCATCAGGTCACTCTTAGGATTGGAAGTGGTGCTTTGTGCTAGCATTTTTCAAAAGGAAAAATTACCTTTTAACACAAACACACAACACCCTTTCCAAGCCACAAAGCACATTGTATTTCTGTAGTATTGGAAGATTTGATAAGAGAGATGTGTGAAGTCATTCTAAGAGTCTCTGCTGTGCAGTCAAAACAAATCACAGGGGGCTTTGTACAGAAATTAAGGCTTCTTGGAATCTTGCCAGTTCAGATACTAAGAGCTCTCAGACATACTAGAACAAAAAAAAAAAAAAAAAGGCAAAGTTAACCTGCTTTTGGCCAGGTTTATGCAGTCTGTGGCGAGCTTGGTGCTGCTGGGGTGAGATTCAGAGTACCTGAGCTAGTCATAGCACACAATAGTCACAGGTTTGATTTTGAATACTGTTTCCTGGTCTTCCCTGCTTTTCTGTGTTGAATTATTGGAGTTCAGAGCTCTTGAAAAGCTGATTTAGTTTACAAAATAGTGTATGGATCTCTGCTATTGCAGAGAATTAATTCAAATCAATATGACTGTGATGGATCATAATGATGTTTCACAATGTGTGCATGTGTACACTAAGGAATTAATTCAAGGTAATTGAATAAATTTATATTATTTAATCTTTAAATGAGACCTGATTCCCCATACTAGTGGTTTTCATATCTGTTTTTCCTGTCAGACTCCACCACTAAGGCTCTTCAGCTTTGTGTGCTACTACCTTCTCAGTTACCCAATTAAATAAACACTAATCAGCTTATTTAATAAACTAGATTATAGTGTCTGTACTGGCCTAAGTTTCTAACAGAGACAAACAGATATTTAAGATGTACAATGTGTTGTGCTAAAGTAAGAAATGGGCTACATATTATCTGGAGATAGGCAGATGCCTGACCAATTACTGTATATTTCCATGTATTTTTGGGGGAAAAAAACTGAGGATCAGTTAATCACATTACTCACAATTAAATCTAGGAAATAAAAAAGAGAGATTAAAAAAAAAACATTCAACACATCTTCCATATCAAAATTAAATAAATACCCCTTAATATACAGTCTGTTTGGGAACATCTTGGATCAGTCTTTGCAGAACAAACTGACAACATTCATCATGAACTGAAGCAGCCAGAAGCTGACTTTCAAATATGTATTTTTTTTAAATATGCATCTCTGTTCAGGTTTTTCCCAACTAATCCATCCATTTTGATAAAAAAAGAATTGTAAAGGTAGGATTACATGGTGTTAGTGGTGATGCTGTATCTGACTCTCTGTCAATAGAGTGTTGTGGTTTGTCTCTTTAGGGTTTCCTGTCCTGGTGTAGGATTTTTCTGATTTTTGCCCCACTTGTGATGCATTTCCTCTTGTCTCACACAAACAGCCCCAGAACCAGCCCTGCTCAGAGCAGTTTAGGGTGGAAGGGCTGAGTCCCACTGAAAGAGAGAAGAGACAGGACTGTCTCAGACTGCAAGTTGCACCAACCACAAAAACTGCAGCTTTCTACCCTGTTTTTCTAAATCCTCAACACATCACCAGTTTCTCAGTAGCTGGAGCAAGTAATTTTCAAAAGCAAGTAAAAACTTCATTTTATTCTAAGAATTATTATCTGGTCTATGCAAAACAGTGGGAAATCAACATTTGACATTAGAAGGAAGCTGTGGGGTGTAGGGATTTTTGCTTTGAATGACCAAATCAATGGTTAAATGCGGAAGATCATATAATTTTTAGTAGTTTCTTGGCCTTGATATGAAATTTTTTAAAGCAATGTAGCCTTTTCCTTCAAAACAGTGGTGCTGGCAAAGATGAATGTTTCAAACTCTGTTTTGCAACAGATCTGCAGTTAAGATCCAAGGAAATCACTGAACATAAATCAAGGCAGACTTGGATGCACACAGTGTATTTTGAAGAGGACTCCAGAGTAAATATAAAGCGATGCTGCTACCAGGGGGCCTGATCAAGCTTGACAAACTCTTTCTTCTCAAAGGCACAAGAGTCAGCAGCAAGGTTATGGGCGGTGTTTCTGATGGGATCCCACAGACCTTTCCCATATCTCACGGAAGTAATGAAGGACCTCACTGAAGAAGAGTTTTAGGATGAACAGATGATTAAATACTGATTGATTGATTTATTCTTAATCTAGGAATATAGATATACAAAATTAGGAACATATTATACAAAAATTCTGACACCTAAGCAGAAGCAGTACTTAATTTACAACAAGGCATAAGGCAAAATTTTTAAATTTAAAATCTTATAACTTTTTTCAAACCTTAAATCAGTTCATCTGGAACAGCAAGACTCATTTTTTTTTCAAGAGATAACAGCAAGCACAAAAAAGAAATAAATTGTTTTTCTACTCAGTTAAAACATTTCATGCCTAGACAGACCTTTTTTATTTTTTCTTAGTTCATTGTTTCAGAAGAGAAGCCCCAAACAAGCAGTTACTACTTTTTATTCCAACTGACCAAAACTTATTTTATCTTTATTTTGGGTTCAGTTTCTGAAGAGAAATTCAGTTTTTCCAACATAAAAGTTTTAGCCAACTTACGTCTCATTGTTAAGATGTGTCTAAAGATTTATTCGCATAAAAATTCTTGGAAAAGCGATTTTTTAGCAATCAAGTTTTAGGAGATCAAAAATCTATCTCTGAGATTTCCTGTAGGGCCTTTGCACAGTACTGGTCAATCACAGAGGTCAATCTCTCCCATATGGGGTATCTAACATTAGATCTTTAAATCTATATTTAGAGACCAAAATCTTTGGCCTGATTTTTAGCAAGATGAGCATTTCTTGCCTAACTGCAGAAATTGAAGTTCAAACAATTTGCTTTACACTCTCTTCTCTCTCAATGTCATGAAAATGAGAAATAAATGTAAATGTAAATGTAAGATGGGAAATAGAAGACTTCTGAGCTTCCCAAATGCACTGTGAGGAAAAAATGTCAAGTCTGATGAATCCTACTATGATGTACATTGTGAAAAGTTTATCAATAATATATAAGGAAAGGATTAGAGGCAATGTCACTGTAACAAAGTAGATTAAAATAGTTCTAACTGCTTTGAAAAATGCCTTTCCTTCTCCATCTGCCCTATCAGCTCATTCCTAATCAACCACCATCTCTCATGCATATATCATAATTCTCAGCAAGTAATAAGAACAGACAAAACATTTCTGCCTTTCATAATATTTCTTGCGTTAATTGAGACTCAGACTTTAAGAGAAATGTCACTGCTCTGTGGAGAAGCTGTGGGCTAAAACAAGAACACTGCCTTCACAAATGACAATGTGACTAAAGCTACAGTTCCTCAGCATCACCATTAAAATCTGTCTCTTTCTCCATCACATCCATGCACATTTGTTCGTAAATGTGTCCTTTGTATATCTAATATTTTATCTAGGAAACAACAACCAATCCATGGAAACTGCCACATTTTCTGTAGCATCACCACTGGAGTCTGGCCTGGGAAATCTCCCCAGAACCTGCTGGCTTTGATGTGAACCCCATTTGGTTTCGAGTACCTGAGCTATGAGCAACCCAGCAGAAGAGAGCAATTAAGAGTAAAAGTTCTCAGGATACTAAAGATGACACGTGGGTGTCAAGGCTACTGATTATTAAACAAAGTGATGGATTGTCAGGTAGGATAAAACTACTGACACATGGCTACCCTAAAGTTAATAAATTTCCTTCTCTCCTTCCCACCCTTGTTCTAAGTTGCTGCAAATCATGTGAAATAATGGTTTTGACAGACTGATCTTCCCCCCAGACCAGATGTGTTGATCTCCCTTCGGTTCTTTAAACAGAGTGAAGGCAGATTTTAATCTTCCTGTGCCCACTGTGGCAGCTGTACAAACACTTCATTAACATAAGAATGGTGATAAGTATGTGCTATTAAAACCGGGGAGGGGGGGGGCAGTGTTTTTCTGTATCCTTTATATCTCACTGCATTTTATGCTATGAGTAGGTGCTAAATCGGGAATGAATAAATGCATTTCAAGCCCACACTTGGCATCCAATGTGTGCTTGTTCTCTTACAGATGAACCAAATTTTTTAGATTGACAAATTTTGCATCGATTCAGTGCCAAGGCAAGCATGTTGTTTCATATGAATTTGAGAAAATATAGCAAGAAAAGGGTTTTTTTCTCTGAAAAAAAAAAAAAGAAAAAAAATAAATCCATATTCTTAAAATGCTTTTTATTGCAGTTTTCATTTGTGTAGAATTCAGGCTATGGCATGTAGTGTCTGTTAACTCTTCTAGTATGGCAACATGGTGAATTTTCTTTCAGGAAGATTATGAGTTACTTTTTTCTTTGAGGCTTTTAACAACTTTAAATTCAACTGCCTTCCTTAGCGTCCTCTTGATACTTCACTAGAGATGTCATTACTGAGAATTTACTGAGTCACTCTCAGTAAATGGTGAGTGCAGGATTATTTTTTTATGAAGAGGAGAGTGAGACAGTTGATCTTCTGCATATTTAAGAATTTATTTGATGTCAAATTAAGAATTTGCAAAAAATGTACTTTGCCAGGCCTAGAAATCTTCCCGAGATAAGGTCTACTCTGTGTGCTGCTCATTAGGGATACAGACATTGTCCCTACTCTTCTAAAGTACTGTTATAAAATTGAACTGGAAAACTGGCATCTCATCAGTTTCCTTGGTTTCTTCCTTTTCATATACACACACAAGCATATAAAGCATTTTCTGTAGGCATATATATATATATATATATATATATATCTTTGTGTGTATACATTTATATAAATAGATACATTTCTATAAATATGAATGTATAAATAAATGCTTCTTTCCTGCACCAGCTGTCACCTCTGAAGCATATGCCCGGCCAGAAAAGCAGACAAATGTTTTTTGAAGCAGATACATCTTCTATTTCCATAGTGTGTTGGCAGGAGGTGGTAGTAAGGATTAAGAAATTGGTTCTATCCTTGCTAAGAGCCAACTGGCTGGGAGGATGCTTTGGGGCATTGTGGATGTGATACATTGGTAGTTCCTGAACTGAAGAGAAAGGATGAATTTGTATGTGGATATCTGAAATCTCTGTCGGTTCCATGCTCATCACACAACAACCTTGCCTTCCTCTCTGCAAGGATGCTGCAAATCACGTCTGATGGCTCCAAGCCATAATCTGACAGATTTTTCTTAACTTCTCTGACATATGTACTGCACATCCAGGCTCTTTTCAACTTTCTCAAAATTCAGGAGGTCAAGTTTTTCTCTCAGATGTCAGCACATAACTCTTATTACCCTGATTTTAATCTTACTCTGGTTTAACTTGTGCATAACCTCTTTGCAAATAGCAATGTGTCATGGACAGAGGAAATTAAAACTTGGATAGAGCCTTTTAGCCAGGCACCAATGACTTCACTGAATTACATTGCCAGTAGTAATGTAGAGAAATCAGGGGGAACAACAGACAGTTCCTGCTAAGATCTCATCCTCATTTCCATTCTACACAGGAACTGGGTTCTGGATTTTCAGTAGGTCAGTAAACATAAAGACCCACTTAGGTGTGCTGATGTTCCACCCTCTACCCCCTGCAGACTAAGTGCTGCTCTAGCATGCTCAAGTTTGTTCAAGACCATGGTACCATGGTTTGGCCTTTAGTCTGAGCCTTCCACTAACAGAAGTATTTCCTGCTCAGCAATGAAGTTACACCAGATGGAGTTACTTGTCTCTGGTGACTGTATAATATGGACTTGGTTAAGTCTGGAACTAAGTCCTACGAGTTCCTGTTCCTACTGTCTTTAAGGGTTTAGGCCTTCAGTTGCTAATACAGGCTGAGTGTGGTGGCTGGATGTGTCTGACAAGGGCTGCACACACTGCTAAACCAGCTCTCTGCAAGCAGATCCTGCAGTCCTGTGCTCCGGCTGCACCCCAGCCTGGAGCTGTCCTAGTGCATGCTGCACCCCCTGCACAACACACCAGAGACATGGAGTGTCTTCCATGCAACAGACAACTTGCATCTCATCCATATCTAATGCCACAAATAACCCAAGGATGAAGGAGTCGAATTTTTGAAAGAAGCAGAGGAAAGATGGACTAGAGAGTGATCAGCTTTTCTCTCCAGTGTGGAAGCACATATCTCCTAATCAATCCTGCTCTTGGTTAAAGGTAATGACTGGCCTCTCTGAGCATATGTGAAGAACTTGTTTCTTCAAAGGCTGTTAAAAAATGTCTGCTCACATCACAACAAAAACCTGAAGTCCAGGGTAATCACAGGAGCATGACCTAGCCCAGAAGCACTGGGGAATGTTCCAGACAGCACACCACATCATGGGCCATTCACCTGGCAGGTGAGTGAGTGCCACTGCGAGGGCCGTCTGACTTTGGTCACAGGTGACAGTTGCATTAGCCACTGCCACAGTGCTTCTGCAGGCAAGCAATAAAATGAACAAGTGGCAAAACTTGGCATCAAACACCTCTGAGTGGGAGCTCCTGCTCACCACACTCTGACAGCCCTGAAGTTCCTCTACACTGACTCCAAATTCACAGCACTGTAATTGAAAGCAGCTTCAGGTACTGTCACAGCTGATCCTTGTTGACAGTGATCAAAATTACTGCATGAACCATTATGGTTTGAACTGAACAGACAGTACCTATAACCAAGAACCAAACCAATTTCTGATGTACAACATAGTGGGCAAAATGGGAAGCACAGGCATAATGACTGCTAGTGAGTGGGTTACACATTTTTATTCATTTGTCACAGCTTTCAAATGTCATAGCAAAATAGAAGACATTGGCATTTCCCCAAGAGCACTTAGAAAGTTCTTAGTCTCCACTTACTGCAGAGTTAAGCTAAAATCGGGAGTGCAGTAAACTCTATCTGACTTTTTTTGCCTTTTATATTAACTTTCAACTGCTCCTAAAAAACGACAGGTGTCAATTTTCACAATTTACTGTACTTTATTTATTTTATTTTTGGTTAGTTCACAGAAAATATACATAGGCAGGAGCTCTGACAGTTACCATGGCCTCTTTGCTGCAGGTAGAAAAAATGTCCCTCTATCCAGTTAAAACTGATACAGTGTTCCTTTCTACTGAGAAAAATTGGTGGTAGCTTGAAAACAAATTACACCTTGAAATATCCTGCACAGTGAGCAGTACTCTGTAGAGACAGAACATGTTCAAGAAATCAGAATCATGTAGAGATCAAACAAGTTATCCAGCTACATATACCTTTCACAGAAACTGATAGGATGAAACAGAACTATGCAGTTCCTCAGGTCTACACTGACAAGAGAGGACTTTCCTTCCTTCCTTCCTTCCTTCCTTCCTTCCTTCCTTCCTTCCTTCCTTCCTCCTTCCTTCCTTCCTTTCCTTCCCTTCTTCTTCTTTTCCTTCTTCTTCTTCCTTTCCTCTTCCTTCTTCTTTTCCTTCCTTCCTTCCCTTCTTCCTTCCTTCCTTCCTTCCTTCCTTCCTTCCTTCCTTCCTTCCTTCCTTCCTTCCTTCCTTCCTTCCTTCCTTCCTTCCTATATATAGTTTAAAAACTGGAAAAACTTGATCCCATGCTCCAGATGTCATATCCAATCAGATATGGATAGGAAAATATGAATCAAAATTTTGCAGCTCAGAAACCCCCTCCTACAAGACATTACATAAACTGGAAGCTATAGATTGATATTTGAATGAATTTCCACAAGATGACACCCAAGGAGAAAGGTATTCTGCTGTCAACACCGGCAGTGAAACCGTAATTCTAATATTGGCTCTTCCTTGAAACCAACAGGCAATTATTTAGCACATCATAAGGTATCCTTATTGCACTCCTGTTGTCATTCAAGTGAATGAAAAGTAGACCTCAAACTGCATCTGAACTGGGGATTTCCATGGGGTTAAGAAGGGAGGAGAGATTCTATAGGACAAGCTCATGGGAAACGTTTTCAAGGTTTGTCTTTTTCTCCCTACCAGGACAGGGGGGAGGGGGGAGAGTTGCTGAGTTTGGGATTTATTCATTTAATTATTTATTGATGCTTTTGTTTAACAGCTCCTTAATAGCGTAACATTCTTGTGCTCCACCGAAGTGCTAGCTCAGAATGAATTCCCAAGCACCTTCTAAACAGCAGGGTTGTTGCCTAAAAGCAACTAGTTTGGTTGCTGTACAAGACACAGATGGCTACTCTACACGTCAGAGAATGCTCTGATCACCAAACTGTAGGGAAGTGAAAACTCTTGGCTCTTCTGCCACCAGTCTTGGAAGAAAGCAGTGGTGTCCTCTGCAAGATGACAAACCCTACAAAGGCTCCTCCTACACTGGCTGAGAGACTGGAGTCCTCAAGGAACAGAGGTGACTGGAAACCTTGTTTAGTTGCCCCTTGTAGGGCTTGTGCAGTTTCACGTAACTGCTCAGTCAGGACTGAGCCAGCTCTGGCTTTCAGCAGCACAGACACAGTGATACAGAACTGAGTGTGTCATGCGAATGGAAGGAGACTCAGAGGTCAAATAACTCTATATGGAAAGTTAATTCAAATATGCAGTTTACTAGCCTGTATCCATGTCCTCTAGATAGCCGCATGCAATGTAATTGGATCCATTACTGCTGGGGATACGATGAGAAGGCAGAAACTAAAAAGTGACCTCCTAAAGGCAATTTTAGAAGCACAGCTTGTATTCGAAAATCCACAGCAAGTTTCAAGTAGAGTTTCAGACTGAGACCGTGAAGATCGTTGCAATATTTGCTGACTATTACATCCAACCTTTTGGTGACCTTCCGGAATATGCATCCTGCTGAAATTAAAACCATTACAGAATATGTTACATAAACATTGAAACACTCTCAAAGGCACTGAATGCACACCCTGCTCAGGTGAAAAGAGAAATGGGAGTTTGCATTTACAATTCCTTTTCACTTAAATCACCAGAGATACAACCTTGCATTATCTTTAAGGCCTGCAATAAAACACACTTTGAAAGGCAATCTTTCAAGGGGACACTAAAGCAATGAAATGGTGGCAGAAGTAATTATGCAGAAACATTTTTGCAAATAATGAGAAATATCTACTTTCATCTTGCCATTTCTTGGCATGGACATTTATAAGAAAATCTTTTTTTATTTCACTGCATTTTCTGTGAATGATTCAGGGTTAGAACAGAACTTGCAGAGGAAATGAAAAATGTTCATTTAAGTTTCAGATATTTTTTGAAACTTTGTTTCAGGACTTTGGTTTTAGTCCCTCTCCTTCTGCCTAAGAGTCTTTCTTTCTATACTATTATAAATATGAAAAAAACTAACTTTGCTCCCTGGTGCTGGACATTGCATATGAGATATTCCAGAATGGTTTTCTCAAGTGGATCATTTACTTTGCCTTTTAAAAAATTGACAGTTACAACTTTTGCCATTTCAGCCACCCTTTTTCTACAGAATACACTTCTCAGTACACCCATGGAGAACAAATGCATGAGGTTTAGAAAATTTATTTACCCCATCTGAGAATTGTCAGCTATGCAATTTCTGAATCCTTTCAATCACTAACCAAATTTCTTGTTTACTGTGTGGCTGTCAGTTCTGTACTCCTTACAAAAGCTTTGATAGGATTTTAGCATTTCTGCTTTAGGCATCAAGGAAAATTAAAGTCATAGTTATAAATCTTCCGGAGGATTTCTTAATGAAAAGCCCAGCAAAAGGAGCTGAGGACTGAAGTACCACCTAGATAGCAATATCCTTCGGAGTGCCAAGTATGCCACAGTAAGCTGTGTTGTGAACCCTCTGACTTTTCAAGACTGTGAATGAGACTGAGTGTTCCTCTGTCCTTGTTAAAGGAAATTGTCCCTACTCGGGACAGGCACTAACCAGAATGGGGATTCATATGGAGAGAAGGAATGCATTCCTACAGCTCCCAGATTGAATGACAGATTTTTACACCTACACACTGACAATGGTGGCCCAAATTCCTGGTTCCAGCAGAAGCGAGGACATTGATGAGTTTATTTTAGTGATTAGAGTTGCTTCTTACATTTCTAAAAATATTTGACAGAGGTATTGCAGGTTACTTGAAACATGTGATTTTAAAATGTGTGTTATTCTCCTGAGCTTTAATTGGTCTGCAACAGTCATTCTTGTGCTTTCACTTAAAAAAGCAACGCCATCAACAACATAAAAACAAATACATGAATCAGATCTGAGAATGGTCCTCAGAGAGGAAACATGATAATGATAGGAGTGTATAAAATATCAATCAATGATGCTTATGCACTTTACAAGGTTTTACTGGGTAGTGGCTGCTCCAACCTAATATCTTAAAGTCCAGTTAGGAGTGGGAAGCCTAGGACTTTGTTTAGAGGACTGAAGAGCAGTTTTTGTGGTGGGTTTTATCCAAACCCAGCCAAAGGGAATAGATGCTGTAGGTTTGCATTTTTTATGGTAGCATTCACCTGGGATGTACATATCTGACATTTAATTACTGCCTCTGAAAGGAAGAGGGTCAACACCCGCACTTCTACATACATCCACTCCTAATGCTGCCACTGCATTCTCTTTATTTTGTTCTTTTAATGCATAATTCTCTTCTCTTCCCAGCTTTATCTGATTTTATCTACCTCGTACACAGGCTAGAGGAGCCTGTCTTTAACACAGACAGTGCCTTTGTTTGTTGCAGGCCAGAGGAACCTTTTTTGTCTGAGAGCTTCCTGGCATTCACAGGGGCTGAGGTTCTGTCCTCCATCCCCAGGCAGAAATCCAAATCCAGAAATGACAGTCTCCTGGCATCCCTGCAGTGTGCCACTGGGGACAATCAATGAAGAATACAAAAGTCAGTATTTATGGGACTGGAGCTATAATTTTCTGTCACAAACTCCAGGTTTTCATGTGAAGGATATATAGAAAATGAAATATAAAAGAAAAAAAATCTATTTTAAAATCCTACATGAGCACTTGACTAATTCCATCATTCATAAACAAGGTTTCCCAGGTGTTATCCCATACAGAGCCAACAAGGAGCCAAGCAGATGCAGTTTAAGAGTCTCCCGATCTCTCTGATCCAATTTTTGCAGTTGATGCAGCCATTTCCTTTCCACCTTCATTAACCATTGCAGCAGCATGTGAAGCAAGTCTGCATAAGCCAGTTTGGTTTACTTTAGTTTTTATTTTGGCAATTCACAAAACCAGTTCAGCTGCAGAGGGTTGCTGGTCGAACCTGTGCTGCTGTTCCTCCCTCCCTAGGGCACCATGAATTATGCACTCAGTGCCTGATGGTCCAGCAGGTCTCTCTCCCTTAGCTCAAGGCCTTTGGCCTTGCCCCTGATTGCTGTTCCACAAAATTATCTCTGGCTGTACATACACAAGGAAAGAGAAATCCCCTGTCCTAGGAGTTTATTATCTAAACAGGAATGAAGGAGCTGAGAGCTACTTTTAGGAAGAAGGGCCTGCGGGCAACTTTTAAAGCCTCAGGCAACCAAGGGAGCACACAGGCTGAGACAAGGGGAGTGCAAACCCAGCACACAACAGGGAAAGGGAAGGCTCTGAACTCTGGTTTTGACCAGAATACCTCTAATCATTACCAGAGATTTATCTTAGAGCATGGTAATTTGTGTGTTCTGGGAGCTTCTGTATGAGATAACGAAGAGATAAGGTGAGACCTTCAAATTTCTTAAAAATCAGGCACAGAAAGGAGGTTTTACATGTAATAATTCTGCTCCATCATTGCTTATCTATCATCAACATAAAAATCAAGTTTTGAAAGGAAGTCTGCATCACTTATTTTCAAAGCTGTTTTTCAGTGTAATCAACGTAAAAGATGCTGCTAAGGTCTTGAGAGAAAATAATGATTTGCCCTAGGTGAAAAGCCAAGCTTCTTCACCAGCACTGTTTTTTTAAAATTTAGGTTTATATAATAAACACTTTGGACATGTGGAAATATTCAAGCATCTCTTATTCTTTGTTTTTCTTGACACAGATTGTTTTCCTCTGTTGAAAAATTGCTAAACTCAAACTGCTGAGTGCCATGTAGCAACAAAAAAAATCCTTTACAGGACTGAAATGATTTTGTCTTGATTACAGAATCTCAAAACTCTCAATGCATCCTCCTAACTAATGTACTTAAAAATGTCCTCTCAATTTAGTAAAGATCCTAAAGTATATTAGAAGTAGCAAGGGAGGAAGCACAGATGGAATTTTCTCCTCCTGGATGTAACACCTTCTGGAAGATGCCCGAGACGCTGAATGACAAAATCTGATTGAGATTACAGCGTTGTTTTCCTAAACAGCTCAAACCTCAACTTCATAATGTCTCTGATTCATCAGACTTTATATTGACCCCTGAAAACTCTTCTTTCCTTAATGTGTTTACTATCTTTAAGGTAAAAAACATGTTGTGTTGTTTTGGGTTTTTTTTTATTTTGAACTTGCTCTACATTCAGCTCATTTTATTCTGAGAGCTCAAACACAGGACTGAGTGTTAGCAAGTAACTGCACCAGCAATCCCAATGTGCATCCTCTGAGCTGCTGGCAAAGAAAGAGTGATGCAGTCACAAATTGCTTCTGAAGGCCTAAACCATGATGCTACCAAAAAGCCCAGTGCTAGTTCCAGCTAACCCAGCTGGATTCTTACCTCTAAAGCAAAAGCAGCAGCACAAACTTGAACATTGCTTGGCAAGGTAGGTAGTGAAGGCTCACCTGTAGCTCGCATATACTCGAGCATCAACACAGAGAATGCACACACACAGAATGACATTGCAGAATGGGCACAGTCAGACCTTTTAAAAGACGACCATCTGTGATAACTATTAAAATTTATTGTATGGTGTTAAGTCATTGCAGGTGTCCTGGTAACTTTTGTGAGATTGAGAGAAACTGACAATTATTTTTCATCTGCTTACAGAAATAACAACAGGTGTTCAACTAATATAATGAAATATTCGAGTCAAGGATATTTCTAAGAAATATGCCTTCTGTCATGCACTGTCAGGTTTCCAGTGTCAAAAAACCCCCTACCTTTAGTCATAAAACTTGAAAGCTTTTCATATCAATTTTGCAGTTCTGACATTGAAGCTGAAATTACTCTTTGCTGATTGTGTACGATTTAGTCTTTCTATCCTAAGTTTGTTTCTTGCTTCTGCCTAAAGCTGATTATTTTGCTCCTCTCTAATCCCAGCATCCCTTAACACTTAAGTAAGAATGCTGTTTTTCTAATAAATACAAATCACACATCTGAATTAACTCAACCATAGTTATTGAAAATATGGAAATAAACATTTAGCACTTGACAATTCGGAACATTTCCTTTTAGCACCTATGGAGGCATACACATGACTGTAAATAAAATTTACATTTTAGCCATAAATTGCTATGTTTATTCTTCACAAATGGAATCTTACTATGCACATCATACTTTCCGTGATGAAAAACAAGCCCGGGTGATCACTGTTAACTGAAGGCACACATGAGACTATGGAGACTTTATCTCACAGGATTCCCCAGCAGCAGCAGCAGCAGCAGCAGCAGCAGCCAGGAAGCCTTTCTGCAATGTGCAGTGAGAATGGTGACACAGTTCCATGGCACTGCTGCAGCTGCAGAACACCTTTCTGAGAGGTTTCAGAGTAACACAAAAGTTTTTTTTCCTCTGTGTCTAGCTTGACTGCCTAATAGCTGCAGAAAAGGCATTTTTCACTGCATTGAAGAATGCTAGACAAAATGGTGACCGACCTTAATTAAACTCATTATCTTATCATACCTGTTAAGATCTTTGATCTGTATAAACTGACTTTTAAGTTTTTCTGTAATCATAATTTCTATAACTCCTTTCCAATATTTTTCCTATAATAATCACTCCTCGATGCAGCTCTCTCTAAATACTGAAATAAAAATGAACTTAATTTATCCCACAAAAATCCTTGTCTCCAAACACAAATTGTATTGATTGTAAATAACCCACTTAGAGAGAGAGTGGCAAAAAAGTAAAATGAAACTGTGTGAATGAAGCTAACTATTACATTTCCCTATAACTGCAGAAATATCTTGTTGGGAAGGCATTTTTTGTTTCAGTTTCATTTTTCAAATTCATCTTTTTCTCTGTCTTCAGACACGTCTGTTTTCCCTGGGGCATTTTCCCACAAGGTTCACCCTGCCTCTTGTTTGCTCATTAACAGCAGGCACGAGGAGCCCACACACGGGTGTGATAAACCTCTGCTGCTGTGCTCGACAGCTGCAGGTGTAGTGAGGACCAGAACAACACTGGAATGAAAGCAAAACAAAACAAGGCAAATAAAAACAACCCAGCTCAGTTCACTCTTCAACGTTTCTGCTAGCTCTGCCGTATATTTAATAATTAAATCTAACAAAATTATGTGTTGTTGTGAGACACTACCAAGCGTAAGCGCTGTGATCTCTAACGCAAGCAAGGGAAGAAATTTTGTTAAGAATATAGTCTGGAATTTTTAGAATTAACTGTATCCTTCTCTTCCATCAGGTACAATACTTGGCAACTACAGCATTATGTTCTTAATAATTAATTGGCTGATTCTCTGGGCTTCTTATGGAAAGACATTGTAAGGCCCAGTGAATTTTTAGGGGAAGAAAAGGCAAAGAGAAAGCACATTTCTAATTTCTCTATGAATCAGTAGGAATTAATTCTTTGTATTGTTGGCACAACATTGTCTATTAAAAGACAAATCATCAGGGACAGGAGCTGGTGTTTCAGCAGATCACCTCCGTGAAGCTGGCTTTTTAAAAGAGTGATAAAACTCCTTCCCACAAGAAAACAATTGTTTCCCATACTTTCCAAGAACTTGTTGGAGAGAGTGCAATGAATGTACGAAACATAAATCATAAGAGCAAGCCAACCCAGAGAGCCAGAACTCCATTCTTCTGATAATTACATCAAATATCAGAAGAGAAACCTTGTTTAACCAGAGCCTGCTCATTCCAAGCAAGGGAATAGAATGGATAGTGAAGCAAGAGTAAAATTATTAAAAGAATAGTACTGAAATTTAGTATAGAAACTGAGATCACTTCAGGACAATTTCAAGTTCTTCCTTGCCTTTTCACAGATCTCCAGATTCCTCCGCCACTCTCTCTGTTGCTGTGGCCACTCAGACCTGCCCACTCGACTGCTTTACCCTTAAAACCTCTGCCTGTAGCCACTTCGCCTTCTCATATATTCTACATTTCTCTTTTGAGTAACTTCTTTACAATCCAGAAGAGCATGAGAAACATCCTAATGATTTCCCAGCAGTTTCCTGTACACCACAAATATCCATGTTCCAAACAATATTAGTTTTCCTGCATCTTTCAGTGCATCAAGCTGCAGAAGGTTCAGTGCAGCCCTGTGGTTCTATCTCTAATGCACCTTTGCTTCATTATCAGGGTGAGATTCAGTACTAGGAAAACTCGCATCACTTTTACTTTTGATGCCTTCTGTCAACCAGTTTCTTTTTCTTATCACTCCAAGAAACTATGTTTGTATGACCAACCTTTAGCTGTTGTGATTAAAAGGCAGCAGAGCTCCTTGTGCCACATGCCAGCATGATGTTTTCTAAAAGAGATGCTGCCTGATGTACAAATAAGCCCTGGGAACTCAGAGCTGGGCTGCAGAGTTTGCATTGTAATAGTGGCTGAATTGGTCTGTTCTGCTCTGCTGCTGTTACCATCCTGATCAGCCCAAGGATATCCTCGTGCAGGCTGTGCTGTTCAATATCCCAAACCTTTTAACATGGTAATGTAATACATTCCAGCTACAGGTTTTCGCAATATTGTGGAGTACCATCTCAATAATGATTCAATAAAGGGAATTTTTCCTGCATGGTCTTGTCATCTGTGACAGGGAAAACTACAGCACAAACAAGTAGACAACTTAGGGTCAAACATATTCCTTTCAAACAACTGAGTTCACCTATTATAGCATGCAAAGTCTCAAGAAAACACATACTTAGGTTCTAACAGGGCAAAGGTGTTACTAGGATGCTGGTTCAGGCAAAAAGAAAACAAAATCTTCACAGATGATCTGCTTAGCCCAGTTTTGAAGAGCTTTCAATGAGAATTAACAACATACCTGCATTAGTGATCTTAAGTACTCCTCCAGGTTTGCAAGAGAATCAATTTGCAAATAACAGTATCTGGTTAGGTGTTAAAGAGTGACATATTTGCTCGGAAGAAAATATTTTTAATGGCATAAATACATTTGACATTTCCTGGTAGGAACACTATTTATCTTTCAAAAGATCAAAAAAATAAACATTTCATATTTATGTGTCTATTTACCAAAACATAATCTGAGGTTTTACAAAGATAGAGGAAGAGATGTATTGCTCTGTGGCATGACTCAGGCTCTTCAGTGAACACCAAGAACTGCTGTTTGATGAATATTCAAAATTTCCTCCCAGACCTACAGTGGGCACTGTCTTTTCAAAGTAATATTTTGATGGAATCAGATCCCTTGCCACAGACACAGAGCAGATATTTTCAATAAATGGTTTAATATTTTACCCTGGACAACAGACATTTGGGAAAAGTGGAATATGTATAAAGATTTACTGCCCAAGCTCTTACTTTAAGTAAAATCTCTATGAAATTGACATTTTTCTTTAAAATTGTTTGATTTGCTTATTGACTTCTGCCTCTTCTTTTTCAAACCTCAGATAACTCCAAAACCTTAATATTTTGGCTCCTCTGGGCCAGGGAAGGTCTGAGGTGACAGTAGATCAATGCAACATGCTGTAATGTTTTCAGTCCAGACAGAACATTCCTGCCTTTCCTTCCACATCTGCCACATTACTGCTCATGGGACACAGAGACTGCAGATTGCAGCCACCTCCAGATGACACAAGACAGCATTTTGGGCAGGGTCCATACTGTGTGTTTTGTTGTGGCTGGGATTTAGGGAGTAAAACTACAATAACAGATAAAACAGGTTCTGTGGTTGTATTTCCTTCCAACAAAAATGCCACTGTAAAGTGCCCGGTAAAATGGGATATGACAAAAAATATATATAAGAAAAGGTATATTACAATGGGAAAATAAGCAAGGGAGAAAATGGGTACACTCCCCCAACCAACCAAAAAAAGTCACACCAAAACCTTAGCTCAGTGTCATCCCAAACCACTAACAAGCATCCAGTCTCACCAAAAATTACCACTCTTTTGTTTTCAAGACACTCATCTCTGAACTCTTGATATATCTAACTTAACTCAGTTCCTGTCCAAGCCAAAATCAGTGCCCAAGAGTATCTGAAATACTCTAAAGTAGTCTGTCCCATGAGATTAGAAAAATATGCTGTTGTAACAGGAATCTTGCAAACAGGTACCCATCAGGATAAACACACTCAAAAGTAGATGGAGTAGAATCTGTCAAGTGGCTCAATGGACTAATTATGTTCAAGATATTAAATGTTGAAGAAAATAAGTGGTATATGTGCAAGACTTAAGGGACTAGCTAAAAGCCACATCAGACAGCAAAAAGGAAAAGATGCATCACTAATGCAAAGGGAGATTTCACTAATTTTATGCTTTTAGTAATGTCAGGGGCTCAGGATGAAGCAGCAGAAAAAAATTAAGAAATCAAAAATATTTATTAATCTATTAAAATAATACTGCACCACTCTTTCAACAGCAAAAGACCATCAGTGCTGCAGCAAATTTTCTAGGAAGCACTAAAAAGCTAAACAAAGTTAAAGAAGAGAAAAGAGAACTGTGACATATCTGATTAATGTGTGGTCACTGGTTTAGATAACCCTATGTATTTGGGAAACTTATTGCAGTAATCATCAGTCACTTCTTTTTTTTTTCCATTTATTTAATTTTTTAACAAACCTATGCAAAGTACATAATCACTGCTCTTCAGAAAGCAAGCCAAGTTTTCCAAGTTTCAGCTGCTGAAGCAAAAAGTGACAATATAGAGGAAGTGTCAATACATGACTTAATAATGTCTTTGAACAACTAGTCTTTATGACCCAATTCCCTCAGCAGTGGGCAGGCTGTGACAAAAGTGTGTAACACAGCAAGAGACTGATCACTTGGGGTAAAGCTGAATCTCCACTGGGGCACGTCAGCAACAGTGACAGCAAAACTTCCTTTATACCCCTCAGAGAGGAGCTGGCATCTGCTTCCCATGCCTACAGCAAGCTCTTCTCCATCGAGATCACCTTTCAAGGATGTCACAGCTGATGGCTCTCATCCTACTCTCCTCTGGGTGCAGCCCAGCTAGAAATTGTCCAGCACTGTGGGAATGCACACATATCCCTAATCTGCACTTTGGCCTCCAAAACCCAGCCTCCATTGCACAAATGGGCAGATTCCAGTGTACAAATACAAAGAATAATTTCTTTGCAAGCTACCAGCAATGCAACTATCCCTCTGTGGAAAGCAAACTAAACAAGGCAAAGGAAATGTCCATATTTTGTAAGTAACATTGCAGGGAATGATAAATATGCACCCAATTTGTTCAGGATAAAACAAAATTTTACCTACAAAATGGAAGGTCCTCATCTTCACAAAGTGACTTTTGATTTACTCAGCCATAAATTTGAAGTGCAATAGAAGAGTTCAATTTTGTAGACATATCAGCTACAATATAATCAAATAATGTGACTGTGCCACAGGTATTCAATTTTTTTTTTTTTTTTTTCAGTCCAAACACCGTATTTTTTGTTTTCCATTTCAATACAGACAGACAGTGATGGATTATTACAATTGTAAGTCTACGGTACACATCCTGTGTGGTAGCATGTCGTAAAGTTTGATTTTTTTCTTTTTTTCTGTATGTATGCACCTCCATGCCCAATTATTTGTGTCAAAATGACAGTACAGTGAGTTTCTACAGTATTACCTATGCTGCAAAATCCTCTGGTACAAGTGATTTTTATGCTCTTTGAAATCGTGTGGTTGGGTGAAGGGATATGGTAAAAATGCATGACTGAGAAATGCTTTCAGAGATTTACAATCTATTACTTGGATGCTGAGGCACATCTCAGTGGCAGAAATAGGGCATCTGATGCCCTTCAGCTACTCTGAGATCACACAGAGCTCCTGCCTGAACATATCCATAAGGCTCAGAACCGACTTCCTGAAATTAAAGAGCAAGCAGAATTAATATGGAGTCTGCCTCTTCTGGCTTGTCTAATGATGTACTGGAGAATTTCTTTGACTTCAGCTCTCTGTGGACAGCTAGCCAGCAGTATAACTCACTCTGCTTTCATCACAGTGATCTATGTGCATCCGTGGTCCAGACAATGAAAACTGAAAATGCACCTTTCGGCATTTGTTCCGCACCTTCCTCACGTACATTTTGGCTTTATGTGCTCTCCACAAAAGTGAGTGCACAGGACAAGATTAACGACACTGTGGCTAAGACTTCACCATTGCCAAGCATTCAATGTCAGTAAGATTTGATCAGATTTGATGGGCTTGAAAAGAAAATTAAAATCCCCTCCAAACCAGGAGTTCTGCCTTTCAACCTTTCTAGCACTATGTCAGGTCTTTGTGTGTAATTCATACTTCTGACACAAACTAAAACCCTACATTAGCATTACCTAGGAATTTTAGTATAGTGCTCAAACAAGAGCAACAGGAAAATATTTATATTCAGATTCAAACGGTTGTATAAGAGACACTGAACTATAATCAAACCCTAGATATGCATTAGCAATTACATTTTTTTACAGTTTTCTAAAATGCAAGTCATGAAAATCAAAAGCACATAATTAAGAGCAAGATTCAAACAAGGGCTTTTATTTACATCTAGTGAACATTTCTAACATGCATAATTACAGACCTTAATAAATATGATTTGATTTATTAAAGATGCATAAAATAAGCACGATGGATATGCAAAGTTGGTTCCATTTCTTTCTAAAGAAGAAAATGCATTAAAAATCAATTAAGGAAGGTACAAGTTGGTATAGGCAGCCAATAAAGAGATGCATCTGTACATAACTATTAATTAAAAATAATACTCCTTTTTAGTCAGTTCCTTTATTACTAAATTTTTCATAAATTAGTCCTGATATACTTTAATCGAATGCATGAGTACATTTGTAAATATGTCACAAATTTTGAAAATAAAAATACATCATAGTAATTTGAATTGCCTGGGCTTTGCTATGCTTTAACTCTGCTTTCTTTGCATATACTGTTTATTTTCTTCTTTTTCCACTATCTGCCATAAGCATTTTTAAAAAGAAACACAATGAAGGATAAAGAGTGGACAGAAACTCATTTCACTGCAGCTTTATAGAAACACCTCAGGAAAAGTTTTTAATTAAACAGAAACTCCAGATGTCTCCATTTTGACCAGAAAAGCTCTCATTTCAGACTTCTTCCTGTACCAAACCCAGTCAGGAAAACAAGCTAGCTTTGCTTTTGAACTTTGCCATAAATATAATTTTACCTATCCAAACCTAAAGTGAGGGGGGGTGGTTCAACCCCTCCAAACCCCTCAGGTTACCCTGAGATTTCGGGAGGCCTCGTTAGGCCCTGTTTGGCCCTGTTTGGCCCTTTTAGGCCCTGTTAGGCCTCTTTAGGCCTTGTTAGGCCTTGTTAGGTCTCGGCCTTGCAGAGCAGCACCTGGGCTGGGCTCCCCTCACAAACACTGTCTGCTCCCAGGAATTCCTGCTGCCTAACGAGCTCCTGAGCTTCCATCAACACCCTTGGAGGCTTAGCTTTCCTCTGAATAACAACCCAAGTGGAGTGATATTTTTGTTATTGAACTTCCAAAGAAAGTTATCAATCTGAACTGAGTCCAAAACGGAAAATTACTGCAACTGAAGCCCGCTGTCCTGGGGGCCTATAATCAGTGAGCTACAAACCACTGATTGTTTTCTGATTAATGTAAAAACTAAACTAAAAAATAACAAAACGGCTACACTTTTTTTATATATGTGCTAATACAGCCGTGTCAACATTTTTGACTTTCATTTTCTAAGAGGTCAAAAGCTCAATGGATCTGAGGATTAGAAAGAAAGTCTTCTTCAGATATGCACAAAACACACTAGAGACATGAAAAAGAGGTAGGGTCTGAACAAGCCTCTTGATTTCAGGTGAGAGGACAATACATTATCATCACTTCTCTTTTCCCACCTTCATTTCCTAAGACATCACTGAGTTTACATCAGTCTAGGATCTACATATCCACAAACGATATCCCTCTGCTACCTATGGAAGCCCCATCACTGACAGATGTAACTCAGTGTAATATAAACTACTCTTGAATACACAAAAGTCAAAAAAATTAAAAAGCCCAAAACCAAGCCAACAGCTTTTTTTCTTATTGGTTAAACAAAAGCAAATCCAAAACAATACTTTATATCTAAGAAACATCTCTGAATATATAAAAGCAGATTGTTTTTCAGCAAGGAAACGCCATTTTTACAAGGTAATTTTTCAGAGATTTGTACAGGTTGTTTCTTCAAATTCATGCTCTCTGGCCAAGTTTGACAAATTCCTTGATGTGGTCATTTTTCAACTGTATGTTTATTGAATGTAGAGGTCAATGGTTAGAGGGATGAATAACCTTGATCAGGTTTCACTGCTGTCAAACAGCACAGTAGATGGAGTTTCTAAATTTCTGTGACTATCCTGTGACATTGCAGTCAAATAGCACAGTAGATGGAGTTTCTAAACTCCTGTGACTAATTCCTGTGAAATTAATTCTTCCTTCTCCACCACAAAAACAAAAACAAAACAAAACAAAACAAAACAAAACAAAAAACCAAAAAAACCAAACAAAAAACCACAACAACAACAACAACAAAAAAAAAAAAAAAAAGAGAGGGAGACTGGGAAGCAAATTTGTTATTTTTCAAACCCCTGATTTTCTATGAAGAAAGGGGGAATTGAGGAAACCAGAGCAACTCTGGGGTATTTGTATTAGTTTTTGTCACAAGTTTGGAAATGCTGAATCACTTCTGTTCTGTATCACTGTGGCAGCAAACAGAGCACGTGCTTATGAATTTCACAAGGAAGATACTGGGAGCTTTATACTGACAGATGCTAAAGCACCTCGTTTTACTCATGTTAGTCCTGAAATTGGAAAGGGATGAGTTGAGATAGAAATGTTGGCTACAGGCATCTAATCTTAGATCCAGAGAGAGTCTAGTCACAAAGGATTGGAATGGTCCCAAAGGTAATAACCATTTGACAAGAATCAAAGCTTCTTAATTTAGGCTTGGTACCAAGTTCATTTGGCTTGATTTTATCTGGTCCTGGTCAAAAAACACCATGCAGCACTGTTTTATGTGATTTTATAAGGCTGGATCTCACCTAGCCTGAAAATCTCAGCACTGAGCTAATTTTCATGGTACACCAGAGTCTGTCTGATTACTTACTGGAAGCACACAGGAACTGGAAAACTGCTACTGGTTGAGAAAAGCAAAGGACTGAGCAATTTTAAGCACAAAACTGCATTGCTCTGTCAGATGCCTCCAGAATCACACCAAAATATAGTCCAGTCAATTTTTGGACATGTACATGGCCTACTTTCCTCTTAAACCAGTAAGCAGCCTGAGTTCTGGCATGAGCTTTGAAGAGGACAGAATCTCAAAAACTATTCCAAGCATTTTACAAAATGAGAGCCTTTTATAGGATGTTCTCCAGAGGAGCTCCTTAACTCTGATACTTCTGCAGTACTATTTTAGACTCCTAGTCAGATGTTTGGTCTGGTCGTCTGGAAAGACAGGACTTCTGTACAGGTCTTTGTGAGAGGATGGTGTTTGTGCCTCTTGCTGCTCTTTATTATTTTTTCTGTTTATTTTCAGTATTTTTTTTTTCAATAGTATTTTAGTATTTTTCCAGGAAGGCTGAAGCCATCACCAAGATAGGAGTTTCTCAGTGTATATATAACTATTATGTAGATTCTCTGAAAAAAACACAGTTCTTTGATCTACTCAAGCTAGTCAAAGAGATAAGAGAAACAGATTGATACTGAGCTATTCTGCAGCTTGGGGAAAATGAAACAGATATAAATCAAAGAACAAACATTGTCCTCTGTGATTCTTGCTTCTTCTGCAAGAGTCTCTCTCATGCATTATCACCAAAATGCATGTTTGAGGAATATGCTCTACACTTGCTTGAAATATTCTAATCAAACACGCTTGGCAAAAATAGCAATAAGTACTGAGCAATAATATATCAGACTACTGAACAGCACTTGATTGCTCATTCCTCCTCACCTCATCACCTTATTCCCCTCTCACCAGGGGAATTCTTAGAGGAGCCTGGGTCACAAGACTAGTTCATGAGACTGATCCAGATACTGAAATTATAAAACTGTGATTAAAAATTATAAAGTAAATAAATGAAAAGAAAAAAACCCTGGTTTAGACACTTCTGAATAAAATGTATAACAAATTTGGAGCTTATTTGGGATACTGAAATGGTAGTGGTAACTGATGATACTCAGACATTCAGTTCTCTATCCTAAGTGTACCAAGAGAACCAGAACTGGACATTTGCAAAATTAGTTTGAAAATTCTTCTGTCATAATAATGCTGTCCAGAGACAATATACTAACAGAAATATCAGATAAAGGCATCTAAATTGCTTGAGCTAAGGTCTGAACTAGGCTAAACTTGGAAAAGGACTAGATATTGTCATCTGTGCCAGAAAAGGACTAGATTTGACAATGACCATGGCTCTTCAGTCTCCTGAAGAGCCTTTATCCTTTGGAAGAATCATCCAACCATAAGAAGGAAAAAGTAACAGTTGGAACAAACCAGCCATAAGAAAGTAAAACTCTATGGGTGAGACACTGTAAAAACGACCTCTAGAAGAAACATCATCATATTTCATAAGTTTGCATGAATATTCAGTACAGTAAGAAATTCAGTAAGGAATTACTCAGTGGTGCTCTGGGAATAGCAGAAATAGTTCTGTAAGTATTCCAGGAGAAGAACAATTTGGCATGCATTATGTAAAAGAAACTTCAAGTAATCTCTTAGTCTTAAAGTACTGGCATACTTCCAAGGATCAAATATTTGGGTAAAACTGTGTGCCTGGGGACTGATCAAGGGTATATTTTTAATGATAAAATCTGACCATTGTGAAGACTAATTATTATAGGCTAAAAGAAAATAGCAATGCAAGTACTGCCCAGCTGTGAATAAAGAAGCCATAGATTTATCTGCCTATGCAAAAGAAAATTATTCTTACATTTCTGGACATTATGTTAGGAAAAATATTGGTGTATACGTGCAAGGAGATAAAATAAGAACTGTGATGCAGGCTGTATAATTATAATGTTTCTTGACACATATGACTACACTGATTTTGAGAGCTGTTGGTGACAGAATTTACATCATGGTAAAAGCATAGTGTTCTCCTTAGAGAGTCTGGCTTTCTAGTTGGAAGGAAAGAATACATTGGTATTGAGACACGCATCTTAATGAGAAAAGTAAAACATATCTGCCATTATGCCATAAATACAGCATCATCATTTTTAACCTCCAAGAGCTTCTAGTAAATCAGTTAATGGTTACTGTTTTAGGAAACAGTGAGACATAAAATTATAAGGAGTTTTCTGGCTAGAAGAATCTTGGTACCCAGAGTACATAAAATCTCCCGTTTTTTCTTTTAAAAATAAATAAAAAATAAAACAAAAAACAAACAAACAAAAAAGGCATAATATTTGACTCACTCTAGAATGTAAAGGATTTAATCCTGCTCCTCTTCAGTTCTCAGTAGTTTTAAAAATAACACTAAATACAAACTAAATCTTGAATCTTATCTGTACTGGAAAGTATCAAGGTCCAGGCAAAACAGTCTCCATAAATTATCCCTGATCAATTCCTGAAAGACTCCTCTGATGGTGTACACTGAGCAGCCCTTAACAGAAAGATTTAGCCAACTCAGGATCCTTCCAAACATGGAAAAAGAGATGGAATTGGACCCTGGAAATGAATCAAGCCTGGCATATATGGAAGTCAGAAAAGGTCACAGGACAAAAGACACAATTAAACCAGACATGAAGTTGAATTATACATGAGATTAAAGTAATCCTGGTGTTATAATAAGGACTGCTATGCAGTGTCAGGCCAAAGGGCCAGACAGCTGTGAGAGTTGCCAAGAGGGCATGTCCAGGGAAGAGCATGGAAATGACAATAGCTTTGATGTGTGGTCATGATTACTGTATATCTGAGCAGCTGATTGCATGTGGAGCTAAAAAACATTATTGGGTATAAGACTATGCCTTTGCTAAGGTTAAAACAGGTGTGTAGCATCTCCCAAGCCCTTCACTTTCTGCCTCTCTCAGGCTTCGTAAAAACAGACCCAACTAAAATACAACCTGCAGGAAAATGCTCTGATCTGTCACATTGTGTTTGTGACATCCAGCACTACAAGACGGCACCTGTGAGGATACCACAGGAAGGTGGATATTACAGACTCCTGATGTGGAAGAGCATCAGTCCACAGGTGACCCCATGTACTGGCTGGTCACCGTGTCTCCAGAGGGGAATGGCTGGACATAGTCCTTTTTGATGACTATGTGCTAGAATTTGTATGAGCAAAACCTACAAAAAGCTTGAGGTCAAAATTTTGTCTTTAAAGGGACTCATGATTATTTTCCAATTTGAGGACTCTCATTTATGTTTTCTTTATTTCTTTTACTTTGTTTTGTAGTGTCCAGTGGAACACAGCGTATCAGAGCTATGGATAGGGTGTGTCAGCCCTTTAAAATCTGACAGCCTTGACATCTGGGAAAAGCATTTTGAATTACAATTCCACAGACTTGCAACACCACCAGACAAAAATGAAAAACAGTGTCAGTAATGTAGTACTCAAGAGGGCAGATGGCAGAAATCACCTATGCTCTGATATAGTGGCAGCACAAGAGACCAGCTCCTCCTCCTAGCAAAATTCTTTATCATAGGCAAGGTGGAAAAACATGGTAATTTTGACAAAAAATGATAGAAAAATTTTATTTATTTATCAAGATTTATCACAAAAGAGTTCTCAGTGCTGACAGAGTGAAAGAACCACTCTGTGTTTTGTGATTTTTGACTCAGAAAGAGGATTGAGATCCTATTAGAATGAAATATATTGATTTCTTAATCTGAAATGTCTTTTCATTTATAAAATATCCTTCTTTTGCAGTTAAGTTTTCCCTTAATGGTTTTGCTTTTCAAATAGCAAGGAGAACTACATTTTTGGTGAAACCCTTTGGTCTTGGTTCCTCATCAAATTACATGACATTTAGATATGCTTGGTAGACAAATATCTATTATTTTTGTAGTTCTGTTCAGACAGTGTGGTCCAAAACTAGGCCAAAGTATATTGTTCACATAATTAGTAGTTACTATGTTTTCCATGAGGGTCCATGCTTACATCTATAAACCTTATTTATTGATAAATTAACATGCAAATTAACACATGCTTAAGCTACTGGGCTACACAATAGTTCTCTCCTAGCCATATCTATTGATAAAGAAAACTGAGACATAAAAAAATCAGAGTAGATAGAAAAGATGTCAGTCCTCAAAGTAAACTGTACTTCCTTAATATAATGCCTTACTCATGGGGCATTTATAATCAAAGAATAACAATGCCAAAGAAAATGACTGCATATGTGAATATCTGATGCTGAAAAGAAAACTGATTGATAAGAACAATATTGAGAGTTAAAATCAGCTAATCACAATCAGTAACTTTTAGTCTGTAATCTGCCTGCACTACCAAATGCATATGAAAAAAGTCAAAATTGCACAGGTTCATTCACTGGAACATGCACCTGAGAACCAAAACACAATGGGAAAAGCTTCAGGGCACATTTCTTTAAATATTAAATAGACGAAAATTAAAGTATCACAAGATCTGACAAAGACGTATTATGCTTCACAAGAACTGAACTTTTGAACATTTGAACTTTTTGTGACAGAGTGGTTTGCTTTCAGATGTGTGAAAAGTTTTTTCCTCTGCCAGCAACTATTCTCCTCTGAAATAATTTCTAATGCTTCACTGGTGGTAGAAAGTCAAATAATCACACTGGGGGACCAGAGAACTGTAGCTTGTCCCTTCAACCTTTTCCCCAAAGATTTTGGTGACACCTGAATCTTCCCTAACTACTTTTCCCCATCCTGTAATATCTAAGTAATGACACTTAGCTGCCTTTTGAAGATATTTCCTAAGTGGAAAACCTTGAGATAAAACACTGAGGAGTGTCATCAACAGAAATACAGTTAAAAATTCTTTTTATTGTACTAAAAAATGTACAAATTTCAAAACCAAATATTTTATTCAAAATATAACACCCACAAAAGCCTGCATGAAGTTCTTTAAGCTTCCCTCTGCTGAGAATTCAAATGTGGCACATAGACTGTGTCAATATCACCTTTTTTTTCTAGACAGAGAGTTTTTAAGCAAGGTGCCTCAGAGGCTGACGGACATTGAGTCCAGTGTGGGCAACAGAGCTTCCTAAATGTCAGGAGATGCTGTCAACAGGACCTGGGACAGCCAACAGTGAGGTACCCAGTCACATCTGCACACACTTTGGTCACACTGGACAACATGAGTAGTCACAGATAGCTTGCTACTGCTACCCCTCTAAGCATCAGATTTGTCATCTCCATCACTAAAAAGACAAAAATTAAACCCAGGAGTAAATTGTAATGTGTGTGGGATTGGTGACAGCCAGAAACAGCTTGTTTAAGGACGAAAACTTAGTGTATTGTCTGTGGCACTTTCTGGAAGAAGTATTCATAGTTGTCAATCACTTGTGATTGTCTTAACAACCTGAATGTATTTGAGCTTGAAAACTAAAACATTTAAGCAAATCAGAAATGGAAGTGCTATTCAAAGCAGTAAAACACCATGAATAATGTGTCCTTTGCAAAGAACGTCACTTTCAGAAAAGGCAAAAAAGGAATCAGAGATAGACGAATTGATTTTATGAACATTATTTAATGCAGAAGGACATGAGGGTCCTTTGAAGCTGAAAATTATTCTAATCAAGCTACTATTATCTGTTTTCATCCTAAAGCAATTTCCTCCTTAGGCTTTAGCTGAAATCAGTGAGGTAATAAACGTCAGACCTGTAAATTCAACAGGAGAGAAAGTTCATAAGCATTTGTTCCTTAAAAAGATTTATCACAAACTTTGGCATTTTTTTCCTGAAAGCCTGATGATGGATGTGCCAAGGTTTGTAGCTGTGCCTGACAGGAGTGGACAACATAAAAAATAAGAAACAGTGCCCTTGTAGATGAAAGGCAAAGAGCCAAGTTTAACCTCTTGGAAAATAATTACAGCTCATGTACAAAGATAACTACAATTTACTTTGTTATCATATTAAAAGGCTGGTAAAACTACTGAATGGCATCCACTTTCCCCAGGGAAAGAAAGCAGAGCAGATTGACAGATCCTGGATTCTAACAGAAGCCTCTAGAGCAAAGTAACAATCCAGACAAGCAACCTTCACATTCAGTGTACAGTAATTTCTCTTGAGGTAAATCAGAATAATTTGGAGGTTTTGCTTACTGTAAAAAAAACCAAAAACCTAAAACCAACCAACCAACAACAAGAACAACAAAAACCAAACAAAACCCACTTACTGTTGGCCCAGATAAAGAATTTTTATCTGATAGAAATTGATAATGTAGACAGGCACCAGCATACAGAACAGAACCCATGGCAGGTCCACACTAGCATTTTTATAATCTGCAGGCACAGTTGGAAATGACCCTGTTTATAACCATAACCACCTTTCCAGCAGAAGACTTTAGAGTTCTGCTCGTTTCCTTGGCAACTATTAGTAATGCAAGAAAGATACAACATGGAAAAATTATATTTTACCCACTCCAGTTCCCAGTAACTGTTAATTCCCCTCTCATATCAAAGGGAATTTTACAGAAGAATTTTTCTTCCCGTGTCAAGAGTGGCAAGAGTAACAGATAACATACTTTACCTCAACAAAGGCCATTTCATACCTCTTTAACCATCACATCTGATACTGCCTGGACTAGTAAAAAACAAATGTTAACCTTTTCAAGAAGTTTTCTGCTTTTCATCTGTGTAGGTGAGCGCTGTTGTGTTTCTGGGGAGATCAAAGCAGGGAGGTTAAGCAGAATGCAGATACTTGCTTGTGTTCAGCTCTTAACCTTTTTGTCACCATCCTCCTCTCCTGCTCTGGAACACATGGCACTTCAGCAGTGGGGAGCAAAAAGCACACTCCACAAGAGGCAATTCAACCTAATTCAGCAGGACTAAGGTGGCGACTTCTCTGTTTATTCTTCCTCATTATTATTCTAACTCCAACTGAATTTAGTTTCTGCAGAAGTGTCACACTGATATCTTCTTTTCCCCCAGAGCTGGTTCTCACAGCCTGCCTTGGCTGCTTGTACAGATTCACCTTCTCAACAAGGATGTCACACTCAAAAGGGAAACGACTGCTGAGTTATCAAATCTGTGTGGGTTTATCCTCTGTTTGGTGGAGTCAGCATTTACATGGACAAGTAATACTTGGCCACATTGTAAAGCTTTCACCAGACCTCAGAAAGGAGCAGAATGAAACTTACAGATGAAAGGAAACATTATGTGACAACCACAGCTGTAAAAAGCAGGGCAAATCCATGCCCCTCCCCCCCAAATAAATAAATAAATAAATAAAATCAAGGATTTGCAGAGAGTAGAAGGAAAGAATTAAAGATAACAAAGAAAGTAAAGATTAAGTAAGTCTCTAGCATGAAATGCATTTTCAGCCCTTTACTGATAGATCTGGAAGGGGGAAAATAGTATTAATATTTCTGAAAGACTGTTCACAGCAAGATGAAAGGGACAGAACATGGAACCAAAGTGCACTTTTAAATAGGGAACAAGGCCAACTATAACATACAAAGTTCATTAGGTTTTTATGGAAATTATTTACACTCTCTATATTATTTTTCATCTATAAGCTAGAGATTTACATTTCAGTAGTTCCTCTATAGCTTCAAAAACATTTTCATATTTTTACAGAATACATGGACAGTTCTGAAATCATTTTTCAAAGAACTAAAAACCAAGTGAAGACTAGTCTTTTTAAAACCCTGAGTCTTCACCCACAGGCTTTTTTGTCTGTGCAAGCCCACTCCATTAACATAATTTTAACTCCAGACTAATTGAGTCAAGCCAAAAGTAGTCAACAATAGCAGAATACACCTACTCTTTCTAGGCATTTCTAGTGAATCAGATACATGAAGCCTGGAATATTATTAGCAATCTTTAATAAAATGCATCGAGGAAAACTGTGTGGCTTAGTGATATCACAGACCAATTACAGTTTTCGAAATGGAAGTCCCGAGAGAGCATAAAATTACCTCATTAACATGGAGGGGATGAAAGCAGAAGTGGGAAGAAACAAATTGTACCAAACTGACCTTCTGTGTACCAAGTCCAGTGACAACCAAATCCTGGAGGCACAGGTGCCACTCTCAGAAAAGATACTTTTCCTTATCTCTACTTTTAACTTAGGATCTGCAGTTGTCCTTATGCATCTACAGTGCAATCAGGCTGGTGCAGAGAGGTCTGAGACAGCTACAAACAGGCAAGTCCTGTTTACTGCAGGATAAATGCAGGAGTGAGGTGCTAATTAGCACAGCCAGGACATGCAAGCTGCTTTCAGCTTCTGCCCCCCTGTTGGGCACCCCTCTGTGCCAGGTAGAAGTATCAGCACCCCAGATGTAAGGTTTGACTCTTCACCCAGCACCTAACTATGCTATACAAGCCTGTGCTCTGTAGAACTTCTTCACAGACATTGTGTTTGTTAGTTTTCACAAAATGATGCATCACTGGCAACCAGGGGCCCATGAAACACTCTCATCTTTCACCTTCCTATTCTTGAACCAACGTCTGGCATAAACGTTCACCAACAAAGCAGCCTGGAAACATAATCTGGGTGGCTGAAAGCCAAATTAAGAAAGTAACCAGGGATAATACAAAACCATCAATCATTCAATCCAGATTATTTGAACATTTGTATATGAATCTGTATTGTAGCTCCTGTAAATGCAGCCCTTTACAGAAGGAGGGTAGTGTAAATTCTCAGCACTTATTTTGGAACTTTACCGGTGTGAAAATACAGTTCAATAACAGATTCAGTAACTCTGTTGCCATCTCAGAGACACAGTCAGCCTTGTATCACTGGGGAGCACACTCAGAAGGTGAGACAGCCATCCATTACTCCTTCCTCTAAAGATTCTCCAGTTTTAAACAACGAGAGTTGTGGACAATTGCCTCATGAAGAAAGATTTAGGGTAATTCCCACATCTTAATCCAACAAGTAGAAATGATTGTTCCAGTTATCAGGTTGGATTTGACCTTTAGCTCCTATTAAGAAGTGCTGCCCTCTTAATAGACATAATTTTCAGGTCAAAAGCGATGACAAGTGCACTTTTGTGGCCTTTAATTGTGTAACAAGGTTGGGTTTCTGGCTACACCTGATCAGATGTCTAACTGACAGGCTCTATTTAAAAGTAATTGTGATAAAAAAGGGACTAAACCACAGAAACTCGCTCAACATTTTGGTATTATCCACATAATTTCCCCATGGCAATGGGGAAAGAGTAGAAGAATCCCCATTTTGATGAGCTAAGATAATTAACTAAAGATCTCTGATGAATTTTCATTCAAAGACAACACTTCCATCGTCTGATCTCCACATGTGCCTCTCTTCTTTGGCAATTGTGGATTATGCAGAGAATGGACAGGGCAGAACCAAGGACTTAAACATCAACTCCTCAACCACCCTCCTCTGGCTCTTGAAACTGCACACAGAGAAGGGCAGTTCAGTCTGTCCCTCTTCTTCTTTGGGGAAACACACGTCTTCCTTTTTGGTGCCATAGATACATCATGCTTATTAAAATGAGACCAAGCAATTTTAATTAGCCTGACTAGGTCATAAAATCAGAGAGTTATTTAGGCGGGAAAAAAATTTGAGATCATTGAGTCCAACCGCAAAATGGCACAGGCTGAAAAGACAGTATAGATATAAACCTAAACATAGCTCTACTTAAAAGGGCAGAGCTCCCCAGATGCTGGGGTACACTATAGAGACCTCCAACTAACTCCAGAGCCAAAACCTGTCTAATTGCATTTTCCTCCCTTTGAGAGAAAGTTTTTTGAAACAAACAACATTTCTATGTTGCTATTCAAATTGTTCTTACCAAAAATGGTTCAAAGTAAAAGCAAAATTTTGTGACAGTAGTTAAATAGTCCAGGAAAAGCATCGTCGAGCTATTGAAGCTTTCAAAAGATCCTGAAGGGACACAAAAAATGGCACTGGGTTATGGGTAGAAGATACCCATTTTTATGAAATAATAGAAATATTAACCTTAAAAGCTACCAAGTCTGTGGGATAAAGAACCCATACAAGAAAACTCAGTCAGCAACGTTTTTGTTCAATTGTTGTAATCATTTTTGCAAGAAATACCACCTTTCTTGAACTTTGCCTTTACTTTTACTAAAAATGGCACTTCAGGACTGGAACTTTAGTAGTTATTATTATTAATAATAATAATAATAATAACAGATGTGATTATATTTAGAGCAAACCAGCAATTTTTTAAGGACAAAAAAAAAGTTAAATCTTGGGTAAAAACTATTTACAACAAGGATTTTGCCCCTGGAAACAATGATGTCAGGCATTTAGCTCAGTTTCAGTAATTTTATTTCTCCTAGTAACAGGAAGTGCTTCAATGAATTTAACTTTGTTAAGTGGAGACAAGCCTTGTTTTGAATGTTATTCAATGCATCTGGAAGACGACTAATAAAAAAAAAAAAAAAGAGGAAAAAAAGGAGGCATTTACTAATGCCCTAGAAATTGCTCATCCTCTTGAACTAAAAATACTGAGTATATTGAGACTGTTGAAGATTTAAAAGAAATTACTCACAGAACAGGAAGAAAACTGGAACTGCCAGATTATGTTAAAGAGTGTCCCCAAGGCAGGACAGCAGGAGTACAGCAGAAAGCAAAGGGAGAGACACCAGGCACTAACAGAACCAGGTATATCATGACTAATGCTCATCAAAAACATTTCATTCTCAGTATATTCCTGACCCAAAAGCTTTTTTTCCAGGGAATCTCTGGAGTTGGAATGATTCAGTCTGTGTTTGATGAATTTCCTCTTAATATATGCATCTGCCACTGCATTGACATTCCAGATATGATTTTTTTAAATAGTTCTGTAAAGTTCTGTAAAGCTCAGCAGAACTACAAACCAGGACATGGGGAGGGAAGAGTGAATTCTGGCTGTTAATTTTGGTGCCTGGGTGTCAGAATTCCTAAATGATCACTGGAGGAAATGATCCAGAGCATCTAGGCTGTGGGCTTAGAGCTCCTGCCACTCATGATGCAAGATGTGTGAGAGAGAAGGCTGCTTTCACTCTGTGGCAATGCTCTGACAGAACTGTGCTTTCCTTGGCTGGGGAGTTGCATGAGTGTATGTGTGTCTGTGTCTGTGTCTGTGTCTGTGTCTGTGTCTGTGTCTGTGTCTGTGTCTGTGTCTGTCTGTGTCTGTGTCTGTGTCTGTGTAAAAACACCTCTGACCTCAGCACTTGTGAGTTTACATCAAATAATGCCTCGCTAACTTTTGCGCTGAAGAAGCTGTTAAGACAGTAGCAAACAAAAAACAGCTGGGTTTGATCTGTTTGAAGGTACTGAGAGAGCATAAAGCTGTTTCTGTAAATATTTGAATAGTGCCTGAATTCAGTGGCTCTCCCAGTCCTAACTCCAATTCTGATCTAACTGAGTAGAAGACTTGTGCATTCACAGGAAGAGCAGAGAGAAGCATCAGGTCTGGCATTACTGTGTGGTGCCCTCATCACACACCAGAAACTGCAGCAAAGGCAGGTTAGGCAAAATGCCCAAAGTCAAGGACAGTGGGACATGAATAGGAACTGAACTGGGGATAAACACTCACCCATTAGCTTTTTAAAAGAGAACTTCCTTATGTTCCCTGTGATTAGCTTTACTTGGTTAATGATATTGTTTTCCAACACTGATATCTCTTACTCCCTTAACCATTAAAAAAAGATTTCATTTAAAATAAAAGACTCTGTTTTGCTCTGAGAGGTACAGGTCCACCGGTAGAGGCAGGAAGAATAAAGGTCACAGGAGACATAATAAGAAATCATGTGTCAGCTCTGTAGGGTAGTGTTGCTGTCCCAATTTCACTAGGGAGGGATGGAAGCAGTAGGAACAGCATTTAACATGTAAATTACAGTCCTCAGTATGGCTAGAGTGAGAAAGAGCAGTGCAGTTACCATCAAGAAAAATGACTTGGTAAATGAAGATACACAATTCTCAACAAGCAAGTTCCACACAAATTACATTGTGGAAGGACATATCAAGGTGCTGACTTTGGCATCACAGTTGAAAATGAAAGAAGCAAAATTTGACTTTTAGCCCTCAAAACCAAATTAATTAAGATAAGAGCTATCACAGCATATATCATGACTAATTCCTTAAATGAGATCTACCATAACACAGAAATATTCTCAGTTGAATTCTAAAAAACAACACTTAAAGAAATCTGCAAGAGTCATCTGCAATAGGGAAGAAACACATAAATAATAAGAAAAACAAAAAATATTCTCAATGGCCAAGTTTTCCTGAGATCATACTACATATAGTACATCAATTCATCAACTTTCAGATTATGTACCAAACTTAATGTTTCATCCTTTGTAAGAGGAGATAAATTTCAGCAGCTGTAGTTTGCGGGTCGGTTTCAGACGGCCGGGACAGACGAGAGATCTCTGTAGTCAGGTTGTAGAGCATGAGGTTTATTGTGAAAGAACATAAGTGTAAGAGACCTGCTGAGAACTGCCAGACCCAGCCCAGAGCAGGTCAGAGAGACAAGAGAAGAGCTAAGAGCGAGGATCTAAGAGAGTTGAGAGAGAAGGTCTAAGAGAGCAGTTAAGAGAAGAGAGCTAAAAGTGAAGATCTAAGAGAGCGAGCTTGTCACTTACAATACAACAAATCATCTTCTGTGTTGAATATTCTAATTTTCATTAACCAATCTAGAACAAACTACAAATCTTATAACATTTGCATACAGCCTATGAGAACTATTGCATTACTATACAGTGTTATATTTTAAACCTTAAACCTGCTTTTTGGACCCTGTGCCAAGTTGGTAGGGTCTGCTCTGACCCTTGGACCTGTCTGCAAGCAGAGGGGATTGTTTAATCAAAGGGGGGATTACCTGCAGGCAGCCATGCCATTGTTTTCTAGTTGTTCAATAACTGGGGTTTGGTATCTCAAAGCTTGTCTTCATTTCAATCTTGCTTATAGTTTCTACATTCTCAGCATCTTTTGCTAGGCAATCATATTTATAAGGCTTTCTTATTTCATCTTCCCCAACAAACAGCTTCAGGTAGTGGTGAATTTACCCAGAAGTAAGAATGCAACACAGATGTCCTATAAGTGTTACTTTATTAAACAGTCAAATATTTTAGAGGTGTTTGAGGTAAAAATATCCATGAAATTTAGTCATGAAGTGCTGTCATAAGAGTGCTGTCATAAGAATTATTTTTTTTCATGAAAAGCCTCCTCAGGAGCATCTTGTGCCCTAATGCAGCACTGTCTCTATGGGCTTATTGCATTAACTCAATAATAAGCATTTAGTAATAAGCATTTAGTTTAGCCTCTATAAATTCTGACACAAACTTACACTGTTAAGAATTTTCCCATATTAAAATAGAAAGTCTACTATTAATCACCAGATTATGCAAAATCATATTAATGGAAATATTTCTAAGTTTAGCAAGTGAATCACCAATGGAAATTGCATTAAACTGAGATGAATATCATATCCAAACTGCTTCAGATTTACTATTAAATTTAATATTTGCTTACTAAAATTACTGTTTTAAATGCTTATAAATAACAAATTACATAGAAGTGTAAATTTGAGCACTGTTATTCTTAAAACATGTCTTGTTTTCTGTGTGTTATAAAAATGTTTCCAGCAAAGTGTTTTGCACAATATTAATTAAAATACAAACCAGAACTCTTTCCCCTTAACTGAGCTCCTTTAAGAGAGTAGCTTCAAAGATATGAGACATAACTTTTACCTATGAAAGAGCAATGATCTTCATGAATAAGTACCTGCAAATCTGCACACAAACCAATTTCTGAGATACAGGCTACTGGAGGTATAGGTTATGCAGTGACCATACAGCATTTATCACAAAAATTATAATTAATGTCAACAGACTAAACAGTGACTGTTTTTTAATAAAAGGACATATTTGCTAATGAAAAGCCAAAATGCATTAACTTCTATCAGAAAAAAGAAGAGTATAAGTCTTAAGGCTTGTTGAAAACGGATACTCTGATATTTTTTCATACAGATCTATAATTTGATATTCTACTGTTAGGGAAAATAGAACAAGAAAGTGGACTTTTTTTTTTTACTTTGATGATACAGAAAGATAACCCTGAAATTCAAAGGTTCACTTGAAAAGGTTTCTTTTTCATTCATATCAGGTTTCTTTTTTTATAATTTTTTTTTCTTGGCGGTAATATCAAGCTATAATTTGTTCTTGCACACAGTTTGTAGGCACTTTGATAAAAAGAGATGGAGAAAACCCCCAAAGTCAGAAACAACTCCACTGGTAAGATCAGCTACGGTTGCTTTGGGGAAGATTATCACATTTCTGTCTAAAATTTCACTCAGTGTATGTAAATAAATATACTGGTACAAATCAACAACCCCTCCTTTCACACAGATGGTTCAAAACACAGCGGACTTCTATTGAATGAGTTACAAATTTTACCTAGACATGTTGATCCCTGGAATTTCTGAATGTCTATCTAATCCCAAAACCTTGCAGCCCTTCTATAGCACTTCAACCATCTCATGCAGCACATATGAGTTTCTAGAAGTTTTCTCTTTCATTCTTCTCCTCCTCCTTTCTCGTCTATCTCTTCTCTGGACCCATTCCAATGCTAGTTCTTTTTTCAAGCTGTATGACTTCAATATTAAAACATTAGCAGGTTCTCTAAGGTCTGATATTGATTTCCCATTTCACCTCGAAACACCTTCCCTAGCCTATGCCAAAATTCTCTGTAGTGTTCCAACAACTAAACCATACTGACAGCTGTGGTTATTCTGTCATCAAAATTTGGTCTCTGATCTTCTCAGCCATTGATAACCTCTAGAAGAAATAGCCATGACTTTCCCATGTAATATGATGCTGATACATTACTGAATTTTAATACCATTCACTACTCCATTCTTCAAAGTTGTACAGGACTTTACAAAATAATAATTCTTTCTCTACACATGATTTCCAACTTTGCATGCACTGCACCTTTAATACTTCATACTTCGTGCCACAGTTCTCCAAAGAAAATACTGGACAGTTTTCACCTCGTGAAAAATTCTTTAAAAGTTTCACTAATAATTCTTTTACCTTTCAAGTACATGAGATTTAAATTCTCCCTCATACACTAATCCAGGTTAATAGGTTGAAATTATGCTTTGTACTACTTGCATTTTTAATTACATGATTCATTACTGGCATCAATACTTGTGTTCTGTATTACTGAATCCATTTTCTACTTTTGCAATGAAGACTTTGCTGGATTCACATGCCGAAATATAAAATAAAATGAAAATGAAATAAAATAAAATAAAATAAAATAAAATAAAATAAAATAAAATAAAATAAAATAAAATACCTAGTAATTGAAGAGCTAACAAAGCTGAAAGAAGATGGGGGAGAAACAAAAAGAGGGGAACAATTAAATGAGACTTAAACATAATCAGAAGAACAGTATTATTACCACAAATCCTTGCAAAGATATACCTAATAGAAAACTAAGTCAGTTCTATATTCTTCTCCATGACTTCAGGTTACAGTCCCAAGATCATAATACATCCAAGATTTATTCCAGTTGCAGTTTTTATCTTAATTATCACCCTCTAGAATAGTTCAGGTGTGGATTTATTTAATCTTGTCAAGGTGCTGTGTCCTCACAGTTTCTTTCAGGATTAATACAGCACTTACTTCACTGCAGAGCCTCTGATGGGCCTGTGACAGGCAGCACTCCCAGAATTACTGATGGGCTGCTTTGCCTCTCCAGTGCCCCGTGCCTGACTGATGGCAAGACCTGAATTCTGAATTTTTGTCTCCAATGAATTATAATCTGGTTTGAGGATAAGCCATTGAATTTCTATGCTAGTTTCAATGCCACCGAATGTCTTCCAGGTTATGACATCATCTAAATAACTAAAATTGTGGTTTCTGTTCTCCCACTAAACCCCTGGCCATTTCTAGCACATATATACACCAAGTAGTGCTAACCACACAAGTTATGATTTTCCATTAAAAAAAGACCAGAGCAGGTCAGTGCAAAAAATTTTAGTTCCATGAAAAAAGCTTTATTTTTTTTCTAAAAACCAGATAATTGTTTATGATTTAAATCACTCATGAAAGTAATGTAAGTTTCCCACAGCCCTTGCAAACCAAGACACTCAGATACAACTAGATTATCTAAAAGTCCATGTTTCTTTCTAACCACTGAGAAAATTAAGTTACAGGGAAGTTATTGACTCCTGAGACAATAGCTGAGACTGTAATTTCTTCCTTTGAGTCACTTGGAGTAGAATTCTGTGCTGTCAAGCTGGCACTCAAAGTCAGAGCTAAGACTGAGAATGAACATACTTTTTTCCAGGCCAAACACTAAGAAATAATTTAGCAACTTTATGTTTCTGAGAGATGAAATAAGTAGGGTCAGACCTACAAATGCATAATGCAGACACCAATCTTCAAACTTGATGGAAACAAGAAACCTAAAATCATTAGCATCTTTCCTTACCATTCAAAGACAAGCTGTATGACAATAACAACAAATGAAAACCAAGAACAATTAATAAAGCTCCAGATATGTAGTGCCAGGAGTTTAAAAGGATGGGGCAGGAAATCATTTATCCAACACAGTTTGACTTTAGATATGCCCTTCAAATACTGAAAATACAAGAGCAAACTAAAACAGAATATCTTCCTATACTGGATGAGTTATAGGGTCAATATTGGAACTGCTGGGGGAAATCTGGCCTGTGTTATGCAGAGGGTCAGACTATGAGATTAGAATGGTCCCTTCTGATTTTCAGATCTATCAAGCTATGAATAATTCAAATGACTTTCCAGGACAAACAGAGGAACTGGAGTTTAACAGTTGAGTAGGAAAAAAAATTTTATCATCTTGCCCACCAACAGAATTTAAGTAATATTTGCAAATATCTGGAAAAAAGTTTTATTCAAATGGTAAATAGCAGTTTTCACAGCTTTACCATGGTCACTATAGCTGGATTTGGTGTTTCAATCCACTTACTACAGAGATTCATTCAAGAGTACAGCTGCATAGGGATCTGACTAAAACAGGAAATTCCCCTTGGCTGAAGATTCTTCTTCTGTTTGCAAATGAACACAGTAAAATTAACTGTGAAATGGCTTATTTGGTAATTGACTTACAGATTCTTGGCCCTATGAACATGGAGCCATGGTTACATATCCACTTTATCCTGGCATTAGCCCAGGATGCTGCTGGAGAGGAGCATCCAACCAGACATCCAGAGCAGCCTCCCGTTCCTGTTCCATGAGATGAAACTCACCAAGTGACTGCACAAGTGCTGGTGTGAGCACAGCAGAGCCAGGGAGAACCTGCAGCCATGGCAATTGGAAGATAGGACTGAATTTAGGTCAGATTTAAGCAATACCACGAGCATGGGCTGGGTCTCTACCAGCTCAGTTGGCTGAGCAGCCCAAGGTGATGCCTTAAAGAACAGGAATATTTACTTTCTCAGTCATATTAACTCTTATTTCCCAACTCCAGCAGTGGATGTAGTGACCTCAAAAGGTCATTACTTTTCTACTTGTGACCCAAAGATTTATTCAGTTTAGCAATTCCTTCATTACAATTCACACTGCATCATTGCAGAGACCCAGAAAGCAAGCTGCTGAATACAAACATTTGAATTAAAGAAAAAAAAATCAAACTCTGTCAATAAAGCCTTTATATGCAAGCATAAAGAGAAAACAAACACTCCCATCTTCATTCTCCAAAGGAACTCTGACTTGTATGTCAGGAATTCTATCAAATGACATGGGTTTTTAACTATGTTCATATCATAATAAAAAGAATAATGTCCTCTGTGGGGGAAAAAACACTTAAAAAACAGTGTATTTTGACAGGGAAACCCTGAAAGATAGTGCACAAAACAGTAAAGATTAGGACAACTTTCTCCTCTCAGCCTTTAAAGGACATAAAAGAAGTCAAATAGCTGCCTCAGGATCCAATTTGGATCTAAGTTATTGGTTATTACTATACAAAAGAATGTAATGAAAGACCTCCAGGATCTTCATAAAGCATTTAAAGTCTCTTAAACTACAAAACTAAGAAACATCTGGCAAAATGGGAGAACTGCACTAATGTGTTCATCAGATCTTTAGGCATTTCTTTTATATTCTTGTGTCCCGTCTCACTAACTAAGAAGCTGGGAAACTCTACAGCTGCTGTCCCTTCTTGCAGAACATTTCTGGACAGACAGAGGAGGCATCATCTCTGATCTGAAAAGGCTCTCAGTTTGCTATCACTACTTGCATGGCCAAAATACTTATCAGGCCTTGTCCACTGTACCAGTTGTTATAAAGTATAGATGGCAGAAAACCCGGTCCTGATATTACACCAAATCTCCAGAATGTCTTATTTTCACAGCATTTTTATGTCCCCATGAGCTCCTCTAGACTCCTCCATTCAATGTTTGCAGGTTATCTATCATTCAGTAATCAAATAAAACTGGGTACTGATCCCCAGAGTCTTGATTTTTCAAAAATTTATTTTGACACCCACACACAGAGTAAACAGTATCTGGGAGACTTTATATAAATAAAAGTCCCCTTTTGGTCCACAAATATAACTTAAAGAACTTTATGTCTAAAGGGAATCAGCAGTATTTCCTCAGCTTCTGAGAAATAAAAATGTACCCATGAATCTGCCAGTTTAAAACAAGAATATTGTTTGCTACAGTCTTTCATCTATTTCTATTCATAGTTGTTAATTTTTAAAGAGACCAAAACAGCAAGAGGACAGAACAGTCAATCCTGTCACATTCAGAGGAAAAACACATTAGTCACCTCCTGAAGTGTGGCTCCTTTTTCCAGCCCTCCTATGGCTTATTTAGCAAAGTCAGTGCTCTGATTTTCCTCTCGGCCCAGGTGCTGTGCCTCCCACTCCATCTCAGCTAACCATGCTCGAGCTTCGGCTTGCCAGAGGGAAGCAAAAGAGGAATACCATACCCAGGGCTCCCCCCTACCACAGAAACGCAGCCTTCTGAGCCACAAACTAATATCCTGGTTCTCACTGTTACAGTTCTTAGGGATTCATTTCCTCTCTGAACATGAACACATGTAGCAATCGTAGCTGTGGACTTTCTATCAAAGAAATGTGGCAAAGACTGCATAACAAAGCCACCATAAATGCCACAATCTCTCCCATCCGGCCAAGTCTTGAGATGTGGGTCAGGAGATGGTTTTGGACCTGTCTCAGCATTGGTGTAAACATTGTAGAACCCTTTTTTAATGTTCTCCAAACCCTCTTTGCTTTCATGACAGAATGCACTTCATTTAAAACCTGTTGTAAGGAGTTTGTATGGGAAGGATTGAGTCCATTCCTTCAGACCTGACAGTGTGTAAAGCCTGATGGACTTCCTTCACAGAGGTAGGTTTACTTTCATGAGTAAAGTTTTAGAAACAGATTTTCCTGAGCCTCATTTTCACCTTTCAAATTCAAGAGTTCCACATGAATGCATTAATGCTTTTAGCTGATTATTCAGATTTTTATAATTCAGGAAAGGTAATGTTCAATAAAGGCACTAAAAAGACTGGAATGCCCAGACAGCATTTTCTAATGAGCTGTAATGGGTCTTTTTTTCAGCACTTTTCCCCTTTACATTTTTTATAATTATAAGCCTGGTTTTGATAATAAAGGAGCTGTCCTAGAGGTTTGATCTCCTAGATATGTTATCTTTGTAATGAAACAGTATCTCTTCCTCCCTTCCCCCTCCAGTGACTCTCCCACATATTATCAGGTCTGTCCACCTGGCTTTCCCTACTTTCTTCCCAATTCTTCACCTGGCAGTGGTCTCCCTGAGCTGTTCCAAGGTCTTTGATCCACTGAGGTTTTACTATTTCTTGACTTAATTACCACGATAAAGGACAAATATCGCTGCAGAAATTTTTTACATAGGAAGAACAGCAGCCTCATAATACCTGAAAAAACAGAATGCATCAAAAAATATTGCCTCATAAATGACAAAACATTAGTATTTGAAAATGAATGTAGATCTGGGGTGGTTTAACCCCAGCTGGCAGCTCAGCCCCACACAGCCACTTGCTGACTCTATGAGATTCCCACTGCATTCAGGTAAAAGTGAGAAAACTCGTGGGTTGAGATAAAGGCAGTTTAACAGGTAAAGCAAACCAAGGGATTCATTCCCCTCTTCCCATGGCAGGCAGGTGCTCAGCCATCCCCAGGACAGCAGAGCTCCATCACCTGTTACAGTGGCTTGGGAAGACAAACACCATCACTCCAAACATCCCCTCCTTCTCCCCAGCTTTATATGCTGAGCATGGTGCCAGATGGTCTGGGATATCCCCTGGGTCAGTTGGGGTCAGCTGTCCTGGCTGTGTCCCCTCCCAGCTCCTTGTGGAGGCTCTTGCTGGTGGGGTGGGTGAGGAGCAGGAAAGGCCTTGGCTCTGTGTTAGTGTTGCTCAGGAAAAACAAAAACATCCCTGTGTTTTCAACACTGTTTCTAATACAAATCCAAATCACAGCCCCCCAGCAGCTACTATAGAAATAATTAACTTTATCCCAGTCAAAGCCTGTAAAGGGTTTTTACAAGGGAAAAAAAAAAGAAAGAAAAATTAAATGCATTTATGTGTAGAAATTACGTATTATGTATGCATGTAGTATGCAAATAGTGTAAGAGAATAATTTTTATAAAATTTTAAATTGAAATAATATCTTTGATACACTTAAACTACATTCCAATAAACTTCCTGATGTGGATTGTTATCTTACTCATTGACTGTGCAGAGTTATGCAGGGAGTAGAAGATTATTTTGTGAATATAAATAAGTGAGTGAAATGGATACTGAACCTTTGCATTTTCAACCTGCTTAATTCAATTCAAGCAGAAATTATTTGTATACTTTCAAAATAATCCAAGTGGAATAACAGTTGCTACAAAAAGAAAGTATTCTACAGAATGATCAACAGAGGAGAAACCAAGTAAGAGATTTCTTTTTTAACTATCAGTTTCAAGATGAGAAACACTTTAAGTACTCTCTTCCTAAATTAGTCATTATGTGAGATCACATGAGAGAATGACAGCTAGGCTGAAAGAGAACAACAATTTATTACTTGAAATATTACCTGTCACAACAAAGAACAATACAACATTCCAGTTTCATAAAAATACCGCAGAAAGGAACTGTAGTTTGAAAATCATTGCATTCTAGATGAAAAATAAAGCTATAAATGAGCAAAAGAGAAGAATTTTTTTTAATCTCATAGACAATAGAAGTTAAAAGTTGTCTTTTTTTTCTTTTTTTTGCAGCAGTCACCTCATTACATAATTATGCAAGAAAAGCCTACATCATAAATTATCTTTACAACTGACGTGACCTTCTGTCCTTCAATTGCTAAACCCCAAAGAAATCATTTTATGTATCTTCCAGAAATTGCGTGGTAGAGCTGTCTGATAGACTGCCCAGTTATCTTTAATTTGTTTGGCCCACAGTAGTAGTAAATATCTGATGTAGTATCTGCCATGACCCATGAGATGATGAGTCTTATGACAGTCACAATTTCATTTTTTTAGCACTACCAAAATTTTGTCTTGGGTCTACAGTGCAGATGAAAAATATCAAGAATTTATTTGGCAAGGTGAAAAAAAAATAAATAAGGGGGAGTTTTTCCTCTGTCTGAAATACTCCTGGTTCACCAAGAAGTAGAAGCCAGGCTCTCATGCTTGAATAAGACCAGATTGCACACCAGCAATAAATACTTGCTTCTTTTCCCAGATAGACATTTAGAGATTTAAATAAACATTCAGAGATGGATTTATGGAAGGGAGACAAGGAGATACAGATGCTGAGTTCTCTTTCTCTCCCTACCCAGACTGCAGAGGTGGGAACTCCCTGTTTATCATCCCCTGTGCTCTCCTGCTTCCCAGACCTTACGGAAAGAGAGCAATAACATTGGCTCTTGTCCCTATCCAATCACATATCTGAGCATGGTTGCAAAATCATGGTGCTGTCATTCCCAGCCAGGCTGCAGCCACTTAATCTTTATAAAAATATAGCTAAATTTTTATTTCAGTTGGTACAGCATCCTCTGATAAGCACTGAGTTTCCCAGGTACAAGAGTACCCCATAAATGAGCACTGGAAAGACATCACACAAAGCTTCATTAAGAACAATGTAAATTAGCTGTAAAACTTTTACCTAGAAGAAGAAACATTACAAATGTTCTAGGTCAAACAACTACAGGAGGAGTCTTTAATTCCTGTGTATGTCTGTTTCCACATTTGGTCTCTGCTCTTTTATTCTAAGTGACAATTACAACAAAAATAATTTTCCCCTTTGTTTGAGATACATGATGAGGATTGTTGTTGTTGGAGAACAATCTTATTACAACTGCATAATTAGATCTGACTAAAAATCTCTCCCAGTTTGCCGCATCCTGCTACCTGAAATTCAATCCCTAGAAAAAAAACATAGTGATATTTTTCAGCTAAAAAGGCTGAATGTAGACATATGTTTTCCAAATTGCATCTTCTGCAAAGATCATATATCTGTTACCCACACAATCCTCATCCATTTTTTTCTTTCTGGGTGTATTTCAAAATGTCATTTATCACACAGCCTTCCAGTTTGGCTACTTGCTGGCTAAGTGAGCACATCTTGTTCCACATATTCCTTTTTTTTTTGTGGTTGAGATATTCTGAACATTCTTGCTAATTTTCCTCGAGTTTGTGTAGAACTGTCAATATTAGAAGCTCATTTTTTAACCACAATTAATTAGACACAAGGCAGCTTCATTAGAGACATTCTTGGTTCTTGGCTTTCAGAGAACTGAGACATGGAGAAGCCAAAATACTGATGGGATTGGAGAAGAGTTTCTTTGCATGGAATCCTGTGATATTACAGATGGTGGCAAGACATGAAACAACATAATAAATAGTCTTTTTTTTTTTTTGATAGAATGTTTTCCCAACTGCATTCTCTTTAGTAATTGGATACACTGAATCTAAAACCTCCACTGTATAAACACAATGAATTCACTGGATTTACTGTTTACCAGAACTCATAAACGAGGCAAACACTGTGAAAGATATTTTAGGATTAGCATCTGTATGCTAGATGGTCCAAATGTTAATGAGGACATTATGCTCATGCAAAATTCCATACTCACTTATGAGAATTCTGCCTGTGTTATTTTTCACATAGACTCCCAGCACTGTCTGCTGTGTAATATAAGAATGGAGTTTATTTCTCATTAATTAAAAAATTCAAGATTCCTCCCCTCATGATCTTTGCAATACAAAAAAACTACTACCTTTGTTTCTGAGAGGGACGTTGGTCAAACAGTTAAGTGCCTATTGATCTTTATAAAGGTTAGATAAAATTAGAGAAAAAGGTACTATTGCCTTAATACAACACAGTATTGTATTATCTGCTCTGAAAAGTAGGTATGAAGAAACTCTGGTATGAACTCCCTGAGGGGACCCTATGGTTTTCGTATTCATAATCTTTCCACAGAGTTTAAAAAGGAGATAAATTCAGCCTTAGGTAAGAATTCCTTAGTTAGCCTTCAGTTCATTTGTGTTTCTGGTAAATGAAAAAAGCCCCAGACCTTCATAATCCATTTGCAATGTAGACAGGAATTACCAAATATATCAGAGCACTCAGCTTTTATGGACCTAAAATTTCTTTACCCTCTAGACATTTCAACTGATGATTTCTAGGTTTGTCTCCCTATTTTTCCTCATAGAATTTCGCTTCACCAATATGCTGGTTTTCGTCCATATATCCCATCTCAATAACCAAAGCATTGTTCATGAAGTGATCTTACATTCTTACCATTTCCAGGGTTGGTGAGCTTCTTTGTAACTTGAAAAATATGAATTGTGTCTTGCAGACAGACCTTTAAGAAAAGAGTGAATGTATTTTATAAAGTCAGACCTTTCAGCTCTCTCTGGAAGGCCAATTATTTTCATATTTGATCTTCTGTGGTGATTCTCCAGATTGTCAACTTTCTCAAAGAGATAAAATAGTTCCCTCTTATGTTATTCTTTATCCTTCTTAAAGCCTGAAATACCATTTTCTGAATTACAAATCCTTTCCACTACAGCACTTGCTGAAATGTGTATTTTATTTATCAAATACTCCTATGTCCTCTCAACCTTCCATTTCACTGGATCTGTGTAGAAACATCTCTACATAAAGGAAAAAGGAGTGCTTTGTGTGCATCAAATTGTACAGACCTGCAGCGGTGGCAGAATAACTTATTAAGTGATTATCTACAATGAAAAAAGTATAGGTGGATCAGATTTAATTATTGTTTTAACCCAGATTTTCTTCCCAAATGTGTTGTGGATCCACAATTTTAATTCAATGGCTCAGTTAGCTGTATTATCCTTAGAGAGAGAGAGAAATACTGGCCAGGCAAAATTCAGAGCATGTCTGTGAGACTGCAGAACAAGAGCAGATGACACTTTTTGAGAGAAGAGGCAAAACACCTACTGAAAAGGGAAGAAAAGGTTAGGAAAAGGTTATTGGTTGGAATTTCTAGTGTTGAAACTGGCTTCATTTGAGAAATTCCATAATTATTTAAAATGAGGATTTTAGCTCACTGTGCCCTTGAAGAACCACTAACTGATTTTAATTTATACTGCAATGGGCTTTTCACAGCCCAGGAAAAATTACTCAGTTTATGCCATTTTAGATTTTCTCATGGAAAATAGTAAAAACTATTCCTTTGCCTTAGAAAAATACTCAAAGTGATTTGAAGTATATCATATTCTGTAAAGAAAGGGATATTGCAGTACCTTATCCAACGAGTTGATATGAAAAGCAAGATATATATTTTTTATTTGTCTGAACATTGTCAAATCCTACTCTTCCTAAGAGTATTTTCTAGAAAAATTATTGGTTCTAATGTTAAAAATATCTTTCTAAATAGGAAAATAAATCCAGAGATATATTAAATTGAATAAAGTTATGTATAGGTCATGATTTTGTTTCTCTTTTTTGAACATGCCAAACAGCTTATTAAGTAAATGTCAACAGTCCTTGTACAAATTTTGAGACACTTTCAGCTAAGTTTTGTGTCAAGTTTTGAAACTCATGTCCTCCCACACCCCACCCATAGAATACAGGATGTTCTTTGGAGCTGCAAATGCTGCTTTAAGACTGTTTCAATGCAGGGGTGGTTCCTGTGTGGACACCAGGACTAGACTGCAAATCAATATCCAACACTGCTGGTATGACAAGCAGAGGATGTGCAATGTGCAAAGCGTCATTACCATCACAGGCACGGAAAGATCAGCATTCTGCATGCCCTTAAGGCTTGGGCAGAAAGTATTGATTCTGGACTTTGATGTTTTAATAACAGGCATGAGAGTAGGACAAGTATGGATCCACCCTGATCTTACCAAAAATGTAAATTATTATTCTCACTTTGAGCATTGTCTGTCATGAGGACACGGTAATCAAGGCTGCCAGGAAATTTCACTGCAGACAGAATTTGACCTAGTTCACCTCCACTGTGCATCTACACAGACTCTTAACTCTACTCCTGAGATAGGTGAGCACTTCACACCACCTACATCCTGTGGCAAAGTTTCTCAGATTTTGCAACACCTTGCTGGAACAGACAAGAAAAGACATCACCACTAAGATAACTCTGTCACCAGTTCAGCAGCCAGCTGTTCTCAATGCTCAGGAGTGCTATTAGGCATCATGTACTTTTCTACTGTGAGAGAAGGTCATCTTAACATCTGTTTATAATGGAACTTGACGAGATAAAAGAATTTTAAAAAAGATATTATCCACTTTTACTGTTCTTGGATCTAGTTTGGTACAAATGATTACTGCATCCATTTGCTATAGTTCAGTATTACTACAATAATTCTCTGAAAAACAAATGTTTACTGTCTTTTCTTATAAAAAATCCAATGTATCGAGACAGTTGCTTACAGTATTAATTTGACACAGGTTTAATTGTGGCCTATTAAAATAATAATCTGTTAATTGCTTTCTTTGCTGCAATATCAAGAAAAAAATGTTTATTGAATGCAAGGAGAAAAAGATTTATCACATCTACATGATTAGCTGCTATACAAAAGGCCTTTTCAGTCATTACACTTTGCACAACGTTCTAAACTCCAATTATACTGGAGAGTTAAGTATATAATTGTAGCTGAACCTTGCAGTTTCATGTTTTATTGTCTTTTAACATGAGTGTTAGAATAGAATGCAATGGTAATATGGAAAGAGAACATTTAAAAAGCTGTGATTTTAATTTGGCATTTGGCAATACATACAGATGGTGTAGGGTGACAATGATGCCATTTGAGCAAAAGCATCTGCAGGTATGAGGATATAAAAGTCAAATTAATTTGGAACAGTCTATTAAAGATTATGAAATAAGATCAATGTGTCAACAATCTGACCTTGTAAATTGGATAGATGTTATCTTTCTTATGGTTGAACTGCAAGATGTGTGAAACGGTCTCTGTGATTGATTAAATTAAATTCTACTAGACACCAAAAGTAGGACAACTCCTTTCTTCTGTCAAATAATAAACTGATCATGATATTCCCTTTCTATTGAAAACAATTTTGGCTACAGAAAAATATTCAGTGTTTTCATGTTTCTGTAAATATTTGCCCTACCTCACTCAGAAGACCAAGAAAAGCTGTTGATTTTAATAAACCAAAAGCTTTTCAATGTTCTTGCCTACTTCCAGATAAAACCAAAGCCTTACTTTTTGTGTTCTACAGTAATGTTTTCCATCAATCTGGATTTTGAGCCGTGGGTAATTTTCACGATCTTGAACCCCAGTAAAAATCATAGCCAGTCATTACATGACCTTTACCAGGGTCCCATTTCTTTCTCTAAAGATAAGCTGTAACAACAAAGACAGGAGTAGTTGCAATATCCAGGATTTTCTCATCAGTATATGATTCCTAATGCATATCAGTTTCAGGATTTCATTTTGAAAGGTGGATGATTAAAGACCTGGTTTCAACATGCAATTGTAATAATTCCATATAGAAAGTATTTCCGTAACAGCAACCTATGTATGATTTGTTGTCCTAATACTAAAAGGAAAAAGAAAACAAAACCAAACCAAAGAAGCAACGAACCAAGCTGTTTATGGCACATTTCCAAAAGGAAAAGGGCCTGCCACTTCCATTTATAAGATGACTTCTGAACTCACCTTCAGGCCTCGCTGTGGAAAGTACCACAGTTCCAAGTTATCCAACATATTTAACAGGGACAGCACATCTTCATCCTTCCCCTTCACCTCACAATACTTTTGGTCTGTAACTTTCAATAGTCATTGAATATGGCCTTTATTCTCCCATTCCTATTAAACCTCTCAAGAGTTTCAAGAAAGTCATTTGCTTGATGAACCATTTATATTGAGGTAGACCTTCACACAAAGAGCAGCTGCATAGGACGCCTCAGAGGAATATTGTACTTGGTGAGGGAGTTATAATGTATGCAACAGGAGTCTATTAATGAGACATCTAGATGCTTAAATGAACCTTTGAACATTTAGGTACCAATCCCACAAGTGCTGTTCTCTTCTCTTACTGTCACTGTAAAAGTAAAGATCCATCAACAATAACTGAAAATATCCACTTACTAATCCAAGCCTTCACATCCCTGCTCTAGGCTTTCTCTTCAGATACCTCTATTTTGGAGGTGATTTTTTTAGTCTCTCCTCAACTTGCCCATAACATTTTCAGGGAAAATTCTTTCATTCTTACTCACTCTTGAAGATTTTATTTGCATATGTGTGTATATGCATTTAACCCCCTTTAATTGTTTTAGTTTCAGAACAGCAAAAATATTTAGTGGCTCCAACCAGAACTCAACAGGAACTGAGTCAGTTTATGAGCTTAGTTCTGAACTCTTTTGACACAGGAAAAACCTTGCACATATACCAATTTCAACTGTTTTTCTTAAGGCACCATTAAAATTGAGAAAGCTACACACAAAGGTTGTGTCAGGATAGCATATAAGGCACATATGCTTATGCTACAGAGTTGATGGATTCTGCCTGTGGAGGAATGGATAAATGGAACAGATAGAATCAAAGGCTATTATGAAAGAAGAAAAACTCCCAGTGTGCAAATTCAAGCTGATGAAACAAAGTCATCTGTCCTCTCACAGAACAGCCCTCTAGTAACTGGCATTCTGCAAGAGGACAGGATGCAAGGGAGGATAGAAATAATAAGTCTAAAAACCTAAAACCCGCCAGCTGATATTTCAAAACCCACATGCAGCATGATTCCTGCCTTGATTCAAAACCCACTGACCTTTTGTTTAAAAACATGCCAACCTCTGTCTTTGAAATGGCCACCCCCCAGCACTCACACTTGTTTAGGATCACTCTCTGAAGGGGAGGTTGTGTTTCCTCTTTTTTGAATCAGTTCACACAAATCATTTGACTTGTATTCTTCAAGGCCTAAATTATTCATCAGTTAGTGAGCTGACAAAAAGAATTTCATTAGGACAAAAACACATGTTGGCTCATCTCCATCAAAGACACAGGGCTTGCTTTGTGAGGAGTGAAGAGTGTCCTGGAATTCCTCTGACGTATGCATTAGCTATGCAGAATGCTTAGACTGAAATGTTGATTAATTAAAAATCCAAAGATACCTGCCTTAGTCATCTCCAGCTTTATGCATTTAATACTCCTACACACTGGCCTGGAAGCAAAGTAATCTAAATACAAACTCTGAAGGTCAAATGATCTAAGTAAGCAAGCATATCTCAGGTTCTCTGGGTGGATTAATATCCATGGTAAATTTGCCTTCAAAGGTTTGGTCTTTCCTGTAAGGGAAATTCCTACTTCTGATACAGGAACACGGATGCCTTTTTGCATCAGATCAGTAGTCTTGGCAATCCCATTATTTGAGTAATATTTTGTTCTTAAAACATAAAGGGAAAGAGAAAGAATTGTACATAAAAAATTATTGGCTGACATGCTCACAAATCCTGAATCATGAAGATTAATAAAACAGACAAAATTTTTAAAAATTCTTTTACTCGCTTTGATTATTTAGGTTTTAATATGTGTTTATGTGTATTAACTTGTCCAGTTGGATAATAACCTGTAGAAGTGAGCTCCACAGCTGAAAAGGTTTTGTTTGTTTAATTTTTTTGTTGGCTTTCTGTGGATGCTCACTTTTTCACATTCTGGCAAATTTTGGTCCACAAATAAGAAAATGTTGTTACCATTAGGCAATTATACCAACAATTTTTTTAGTCTACCTTCTAAAATGATAATCTTTCTTTAAGCTTGTGATGACTCAAGCTTTCTCCAAAGAAAATAACTTTCTCTTTTTTTTTGTGTTGAAACCTTAAATTCAGAACAGCGAGAAGAGATTTTAAAGTTCAGAAATGTTTTTTGAAAATTTGTTGAAGTGACAAATAACAGAAGATCAAGTGCTTTGTGCTTTGCTCACTGGCTAGATTTGATAGATTACTTGCATAAATGATGCTCAATAAATGAAGATATAACAATAATATAAATTCTACTATTTTTATTTTAAATTGGTTTTGTATATGTGTTTCTAGAAAAAATGAGCAGCTTTTTGTCTTAGCCCTGGCAAGATACAGTAAACCATTATTTTCGTAGAATTACCATTGACAAAACCTCCTCCCCAGAGTTTAAAAAGAAGATGTGAACATCACTCAGTGTATTCACCTCTCAAACCTGTATCAATCATTGGTATTCTTGGGAGATGAAGCATGAAATTTGATTTCAAAGCCTCTAAAAACACTACACAGCCCTGTCTAAAACTCATTCACCTCTTGGTTGCACAATATAGTCCCAAACTGACTGAAAATTTGAGGTCAAAGTCACTGAGGTTGAACATTTTCTACAACACTTTGATTTCTGAAAACTTATTTTCCAACATGATGTTCAACATCATAAAAACAAGTGTGAGACCAGACAGACACCAAGCAGCAGAAAATGGGTTAGACAGTGCTTTGTAGTTCCAGGTGTACTCTTTTCTATCCTCAGATCTGAAAGTGTAACTTTACATTCAGATAGAAAATGAATGAAAACCAGGAGATATCCCAAAAGCAAACTGATGAGCAGAGTGCCCCAACCTTTTCTCCTCTGTATTCAAATAGAAAAACAAACTATTTTTTACAGCTAATGTTTTGGTAATGCACAAAAATAATGTATTCCTCAAGGGGCATGATCATACTTGAATTCTGATGAACTAATGATGCTTTCTTTTCTTTGGTACTACTTATCTTCTTTTTGCACAAATCTTAAAGTATTGACAGTCTCCAACTCTTATTTGATAGGGGAGCCTTTGTCAATCCCTTAATTCAGTGAACTCTAATACTGTGTTCACATTGCAGTAATCTAATATCAAAATTTATTTTCAAGACCTTAATGCTGCTCCGTGTGAACTTTCCAAGAACAACTCAGACAGCTCTTCCTGCCATTCCGTGCATAAATTATCCCATCAAAGAGCTGGTGTTTATTCTGAGGTCTTTGAAATTCTAATCACTTGTATACACCTCCTCAGGCCAGCCTGTGCTTTGAAATTTGGATTACTTACAATTGGGCTATTCATAATGCAGGGCTATAGAATGCAACTCACCACCCATTTACAAGGCTCTGTACATCCAACGTGTCATCAAGGATTTCTAATTGACACATTTCTCTCCTTCCAGATTATTTCCCCAGTGTCAGATTTATATCAACTATTTGACTCACAGCACAGATAAAAAATTGCTTTAAGAGGATGTGAAACATATGCAATTAATATTGTTAGTCTTTCTGTGTATTACTATAGAGAACAATTGCAGTATTTATTTATTTATTTATTTATTTAGTGTGAATTCTGGCTATGTAGGCTCAGAAGCTGCCATTATACCTGACCTCAGGCAAAATGTGGTCAGCTAAATTGTTTATCAGAAATGATATTTCATCCTGCATTATTAAGGTGTAAAATGAATTTATTGTCAAGAACAATATAAGTTGCATGAGATTTTTTGCGACCTGAAAAGGGACATCTTGGAACTTTTGTTAATCATTGTCCCCCAGGCTGATAGAAGAATGATTTCACATGAAGTTCATCAGAAGCTCTCCAAAGATTCCCTTCACCCCTCTCCTGGTATAAAGGACAGTGACTTCATACTGGCACCTGAATAAACTGGAAATTGATGACTAAAGCACAGTCAGTTCTGTCTGTCTATACATGGTTACCCCTTACAGCTACAAACCCTAAAGAAATCAGTAGTAGTCATCTTTCAACACACCAAGCACAGAACTGAATGAAAATCTAAGTCCTTCTACATCAGTCAAAACAATGTTTTAGAAACCAAATCAAATCCTCGTGCAATTAGATACTATATGGTATGTGTTTCATTATTTTGAATGTGCTTCCAAAAAAACCCAAATCACTGAAGGTATGCCTAATAAACTGTATGTGATGTCCTTTAAAGGACTGTAATACTTTTCAATTCAGTCTGGAATACAGTAGAGACAGCTTCCTACAACTTGTCTTCTGCACTCCCAAGGTATTACTCAGCAACCTTCTGGCTTGTCATGGTCTGCAGATTTTGGAAGAAAGGAAGTGACTGCCTCTGTTATTGATAAAAATGTGTCAAAGCTGTATCTTTACAAATATTCAGTTTCTGGGAGTTCCTAATGCCTTCCTCCAGCAGGAGTGAAAAAGAATAGAGGAATACTACACATTTCTATCCTTTCATTCGTATGTCATTGGTGGCACATCACGTATGTTTAAAATTTGGTCATTCTATTAATTTATATTTTGTGACTTGTACAAATTGAACACAAAATGGTAAATTATAGGGAACTGCCCAAAATACAGAGGTTCACCTCTATTCTTATATTCCTTGGTTCAAATCCACAGAGCTTTCCTAAGCAGCTTCTAAGCTCAGGTGATGAAGGGTGAAAAAATTTTATAGGACTGTATTCTACCTTATGAAAAAGAGCACTAAAAATGTATTACTAAAAACCCGTGGAGTAATCACCATAATTATCCTACCTAGTAGCATATTCCTTGCCATCACAACATGTATCAGTGACACACATGGCAGTGGGAGTTCTGGCAGAGCAATAAGGTATACAAGACCACATAAACTGAAATAGCAAATAGACTGGCAGGAAGCCCAGTGGGTTTAATCATATTTCTGCGTTTATGTAGTATTTACATAACCAAATGTGGAGATAATGACAGAGAACCCCTCTCTTTCTCATTATATGGCTGTTCACACAGCTCACAGTATTTCATTTACGGATTACACATCTGTTATTTTGTACCATCAAGCACTGCCTCGACTCTCTCTGTCTTAACCACAGCTCCACTGGTTGCATTCTGAACACCCCTAACAAACTGCCAGTCCTGTGTGCCATCAGTGCTTGTGGTACTTACAACTTTGTATGACTTCAGAAACAGCATTCCATAGATTCAGTCAACAACTGTGATAAAAATTGCAGTGAAAAACATAAAATAAAAAAAAATCCTGTGTTAAAAATACTAGATCATTTACTACAGAGAGAATCCTCATGAGAAGTTGCGTGCATGTCAATCAAAGAGCAGAGCAAGGAAGAGTGCTGTTATCATTACTGTGACATTTACTTGCTGAATGTAACTGAGAAATAAAATTTAGTGTTGTTTTTTTAATGGGATGCAAGATTTTTTTTTCCATATATACTTATACCTATTCATTATTTTTATTTTCATTTCAGTGAAATTGAGGAAACTTTCAGCAGCAGAGGATCTGATGCAAGGTCAAATGTATAGGGTTAGGGGTTGGAATGTAAAGGAAATTGAATTTGATAAATACAATATTGTTAGGAACTAGAGGAAGGATTTTAATAGGGTAGCATTGTCAACAGATCACAGGAAAATCACAATACAATAATGGCTTATTTTACAATCAGTGCACTACATTCCTGTGATTGACATGGTGCTGAAAATGTGGATAAAAAGGGTGGTGATGCTTTTGTTACTTGGATCAAGCATCCTGTCTGGGGAAAAAATGTGATTTCTTTGGCTAACCTTTAAATCTTAACTCAGGTATATCACTGGGAATGGGAGATATCTTTAATCTTCTGCAATCTTACAACATAATACAAATCAACCTAACCAGGCTTTCAATTATTCTGCCAACATCTACTGCTCTGTAAGTCTGTAATCTCATTGGCTGTCACAGAAGACATACAGGGTTTTTTAAAGAAAGTAGGGTAGCATTATTATTTAGGCTTCCCTGCTAAAAAAAAGGAAAAACCCAAGAGAAATATACATTGATGTTAAAATGAGATTTTTGCAGGAAGTGATCTAAATACCTTTCAGACATTAGTCAGAAAATACTGGACTGTGGAAACATTAAGGCCGTAGTCCTGGAAAGTCTAAATTTTGCTGGGTATTTCATCCATAGAAAGTTTAGAAAATTGTCCTGGAGGGTGATTTCTCTTTGATTCAGAATCTATTATCTGACAGAACATTTAAATAGGTCATCCTATACCATCCATCAGGCTTTCTTTTCTTTAAAGACTAAATGCATATTTCAATTATAGTTTATTATTTTGCATCATTACAGGCTTCTAGTCATACACTTATTAGCTCAATAAGTGACCTTAAATCATATTTTTAATACAAAAGATTAAACGGGAGGAAGCAAAATTAACAATACTGCAAGAGAAGGGAACTTAAATGCTCCCACTAAGATGCTCTGCTGGGGAATCACTATGCACAGATGAAGTCTGGAGCTCAGGTTAGAAACCTAATGCTCAACAAAAAAAAAAAAAAAAAAGAAAAAAAAAAAAGGCTTTTTTTTAAATCTTTCTACTGAATTCTGTGGGGTTTAGTTTTGTTTTTCTTTTAAAATCCTCACCATTTTTCTGTAGAAGAGATATTCAGGAACATAACTCTAGGTTTGCTCCAAGTGTTCAGCCTATGCAGTATTTTCATTTGGGATTTGTGATTTTAACCTCTTGACATACTGATAAAGAAGTCATGAAGTAGCTTGTAAGCCATTTGAACTTAGGACATTCAAACTCTGGACATTCAGATACTTAGAACAAAATACTGGAGCAGAAGATCATGCTGGAAAACGCCAACAACACAAGAACATTCTGTTTCTGAAAACAATAAGTGCAGACAAGTAGTGGCTGGGAGTGGTGCTGCAGTGGGGGAGAGGTCTCAGTCCTGCACTGTTCAGGGAGCCTGTTCATCCCAAGGTGTAACTCAGCAATTATCTTAATATCATGATTTAGTACAGACTTGCAGTGCTGTCTCAACTCATAGGTCTACAAATGTTCATGTTCAACTTTATCTCCCTTCACTCATAAAATCCTTAAGTGTGCATCCATTTGTTCTTTGCCCCATCTCTTTCACAGGTGGCAGCACATTTCTGAACCAGAGCTGTGATACAGGTTTGTCTTTCCCTGATAGTCAAAGCCAAATTGGTAAATACTCCATGAGACTGGAAAATAATCAATCATCACTTGTCTGGTCATTCATGGAAAGGCTCAGAGACACTTACTGGAACACTGGTTCTGCATTTCTGTGTGAGCTTTCAATTCTGCATCATTAAATCCAGCAGTGTTGCTCTTCCAGTCACTCGTGCAGTGCAAGCAGCCAGCACTTAAGCTGGCACTGGTTTAGGAACAACTGCTCAGCTGTGACCCTCCCCATAGAAAATGTTTGCTTCTTACTCTAAGCATAACAGTTCTCAATACACATGCTACCCCTCAGCATCCTGTGATTAAAATGAGAGAAATTATGAAGATTCACCAGTTAGCTCAATGGCTTCTCACAGTCCTTCAGTGTCACCTCCCTCTCTTTGCATCCTCCATCCACCTCTTTGCTTTTGGCAGTGTTCTGTCTAAATTCAAGGCTGACTCTGCAGACATTTATTGAAAGAAGGAGAAACAGCCCTGAAGAGCAGTATTTTTGGGATAGTACTTTTTAGTCCTGTGTAGAACAGAAGGAATGTGTGATACCAAGGAATGAGAGGTCTGTTCTGAAGCAGACAAAACCCATAATGAAACTACTATGAAATAAAAACAAATCTTGTACTAACGCATTCTGGGACTTTAGGTGGACTCATATTGGTGTCTTGACCCATGTGCTGGGCAAAGGGGTATTTCTCTTGACTGAAAGGGGCTGATAAGCAAACCCCAAACTGTGCCCCAGCTGAGACTGAGCAGAATTCAAACCTCTGCAATTCAGTGCAAAGTACAAAGGTGGGCATTGAAAGCAGCAGCACTTTAAAGAACTGAGTGTCCAAATCTGGAAACCCCTGCAGAATGCACCACAAAGCACTTTGACATATGTGACAGGTACTTCATAATCCTCACCCAAATTTTATCCTGGTGGCTATCAGCTTTGTGACATTACAGCAAGTTCTTCTAGTTGGGAATCTGCTCCACTGTGGATTTGTGTCTTGTAATTGTCAAGTCAGGATCTGCACTACATTAAGGTTGTTTTGCAGAACTTCTACCATATTGTTCTCTTTATGATGCACAATTTTCATTACTCAGTGCCTCTGATTTCAGCATATGTTTATGGGAACAGCCTGCTATTTATTACTCAAAGCAGTGTTTCATGCTGCACATCCCTGTGACAGGCAATTAGCTCTCTTTGAGTAATTAATTATTAACACATAATTTATTTAAGGACTACTCCTAGTAAAAGTTATAATTATTTTTACTCCAAAAATATAAACAACACAAGCAATTAATTTCCATTGTGTTTTTAAAATATTATATGTGCAATCACTCTAAACAATGATGGTGCACAGTAAAATAATATCCCTTGAACAAAGCAAAATCACTTATTTTTCAGACAGTTAAGCCAGTGGGTGATTCCAAGCCTCCTTTAGGAATGAAAGCAAGGACCAAGGAGGAGAAAGAGAGCCTCACTCTCCTAGGAAAGACAGGAGTGAGGAACATTGTGTCTCTGTGGCATGAGGAGAGGAAATTAATATTGATTCTGATTGGCTTAAGTTGGAGGAAAATGGTGGCAGATAACTGATCAGTAGTTCTTTATAATTTTTTAGGCTTTTGAAGGAAAAATGTTTATGGCATTTTCCTTCTTTCTGAAACTCTAGTTAGAAAGAAATAGGATTTCTAAAAGATTTTAGGATAACAAAAACAGAGAAATAAAATAGTTTTTTTGTTTGAAACTATTCACAAAATGCCCAAGGAACACAATAAATGTGTGTCCATAATGAGCAAAAAATGTAAAAATCCATTGCTTTGTCATAATTTTCTTCTTCCAACACACTAAATAATAGAAATCTTTTGAAATTTCCTGCAAAAAAAACTGCCATTTATAACATCTTTGGTTGGAGGGCAATTTGTAGAGTTTAAGCCTTTCAAATGAGCAGATGTTCTGTTTTCCAGGGGGAAATCATATGGATAATAGAGGAGCTACAGAGGGATGAACTATTTCTACACTGGCCTGGTTTCTCTTCATTTTCCCAGTGCCAGTCTGGTCCTTCAAAGGCTGGGCAGTAGCGTGTGAGAAAGCAAGGATGTCAGACATGCCTCTCTTTACTGATGGTAAGTACCACACAGTAGGATTCTGCTGTAGGTACAGCTCTACTTTCTGCCTTTTGCTTTACCAAAAATGGCATCAACAGTGGCTGAGCTCAAATCTGGAAAAAACACAGAATCATCTTTTCAATGGGAAGGAGTCACAGAGTGTCTGTGAAGCAGTGGAAGATGTCCTGAACATCTGGGTGAATATCTTCACCTTTTGTACATGTAAAACAAACAAAATACAATGAAACAGATGTGAGTGCCTCTCTGCAGATGTTGTACTCTATTTACACACAGTCTCACTACTCAGCAGGACATTCTCTACAAGCACCGTCAGATGGCCACTGCAGAAGACAGATCTCCTCCTGGTGCTTTAGACAAACCCAGATCAAGCATTTACTCCTTCACTCCATTTACACCTTCATCTGCATGGCTGAAACTTCATGCAGAGCTGTTTAAAGCACAGGTGAAGAGGGGAAAAAATATGGTTTAACATAATTATTATGAAATAATGTTCATATTTAAGTATATTTTCACTCATTTCCTTCTGCCCATAGTGAGGATTATAAAGTTAGAGCAATATCTCTGGCCAGCTCAAAAAGCAAAGTGTGAGACAAGAATCAAAGCAGAACACAACCTGCACAGATTCCAGCAGCCTTTGGCTGTGCTGACCTGACTTGGATCAGGAACCTTTGCCTTAAAAAATCTGCAGGTGTCAAATTGCCTAGGAAACCTGACTCGTCTTTCAGTAACTTCAGCTATTAAATTGCCTTTGAAAAATTAAAGTTACCAACTGTGATTAAGCTGCTACATAAATAAAAATAAATCAGGTGGGGCCAAGTGAAATTCTGAGCTTGTATTCATTAATTGTTGCAAGTTCCTTTAATATTTCCTGAGTTGCTCTTTCCTCTGCTGCTGGTATGTCACAGGAATCATCCTGGCACCGCTGAAAGGTCAAGTTCATTTTACAAAACCCAAGATGCAAGCAGCTACAGGCTCCCCTGCTGCTGTGCGTGCCTTTCTTCTCTTCGCCTTAAAAGAAATACAATTCTATAAAAGCAAAATAAGATTTGTAGTGACCCTACAATTACCAGCTTCCTTTGATGATGCAATGTGTGCATTCTCTACTTATGGTATGTCACAGAAAAAAGATAGTGGGAGGCTTCAGCTCTGATGAGTTTCTGCTGCTCGGGTATGTTTTTAATTCCAGGAGATTCAATAAGGTCCAACTTTTAATATAGACTTTTTTATTTTTACCAAGAGCCATTTCACCACATGGGGAAAGAGATATTATGCCATATTTATTTCTTATTCAGCTTCTACCACGCCCAGAAGTAAGACCTATGTTTTCCCCCTTGTCTACAATGAAGTCAGGCATTTAAAAACAACTATTCAAGCATTTCAAAAGTAGCATTGTACAAATGGTTTTTTGAGCAGTCCCATTTTCATAGTCACCTTGGACAAACAATGTCAAGCTAAATGTTTTTAGTACTTTGAGTTAATTAAAAACGAATTATTTAGGAGAGCTCAGGAGGAAGGAAACAGGAATTCATTAATTAATTTTGACTTAGCTGATTTGTGAGTGGTTAAATCAAATGACAGCAGCTTGGAGCCACAGGCTACCAGCTGAGCTACATTTAACAGGAGGAAGCTGAATCAAAAACGTTGAAGCAGCAGAATAAAATGCAGCCAGTGGCACTCTAGGTCAGAGTGCCTGTGCATGACAAACCCTGTTTGTGACCCAAGGTTGAAAGCTTTCAAAGCAGCACTAAGCAGGAGCCTGAAATGCAAGTTTGAAGGCTGCACATCAATCAATCCAAGGCAATCAGCTGCCAGGAGACTCCACTCACCTACCCAGGTGCTGTGCAGGTGCTCATCATTCCAGCAGGTTCAGTGAACAGGAGAGAGCTGTGAATGTGTCTGTCCACACGGGATATTTGTTTTCTACCCTTAGAACACAACAATCTGCCAGGGAAGTGAACATACATCACTTTTCCAAACTTAGTAGTTTTGCCAGCCTCCGATCAGAGCATAAATCCAAAAATTAACTCAAGAGAAAATAAATCAAATACATAAAATATCGATTTTATACACAAATTATATAGAGATAAAAAATGCTGTATCACTCTTCAGAATGGACATTTAATCTTTCAAGTACTACTTCTTGACTGTTATTTGCTGGTTAATCACTTAGGTTTATTTATAAAAAAATATATTTATATCATAGCAAAAGTAAAATTCAGATTATCTCCAGATACTTCAGAGTCATAAAGAAAACATTTCAGATACAGAATTTGGAAGAACACTTCAATCCTTGTGTCACAAATAAGTCCACAGCAATAACCTGAGATACCTTGTAGCCATATGACTGAGGTAAAAATCATTGGCCTAAATGAGGTGTAATGAACTGTAAAAATAAATCCTTCCTCAGCAGAAATGAATACAAGAAAATTACAACTGGTCTCTTCTTTCCCCTGAAAAATCCCTCTGCCTTCATGAAAATTTTCATGAGAACACATAAAGATTTAATTTTTCATGGTGGTTATCAATAGCCAAAATGTTCCCTGTTATCAGGACATGGATACAGGACCTGTTTTTAGGGTTATGTGGAGAAACAGAGGATACAAACTGTTCTCCTATCAATTTCATTAAGTCAAGTAGAACTGAAACATTCACAGTCCCATCTGAAAACAATGCAGGACTCAGCTTAACTTGGGTCATGTGATGTCTTCTTACAGCAAGAGTGCAAAGAACATCACCCAGCACCAATGAGCCAGGGTATTACCACAGGACTGGAGAATTTTAACAGCTTTCCAGTACGTGCCAGTCTCACATTAGATACAGAGTCCAGAAAGGGGACAGAAGGTTAAATCTAGCAGCAATAATGTGAAAAAAACCTCACTTTTGTTTAAAGCAGCTCTCTACGGGCAATGTACTATCAGAGATGAAAAAATTTTTAAAATGTTTTTATGTTTCCTTTTTAACATTTTCTCCCTGAATGTAGGTTAACATTCAAACATTAAATACAGAGTTTGCTATTTAAGGTTGCTATATGGTGAGCTTATTTTTAATAATAATTAATAAATAGAATGGACAGGTAGGACTTTGATTGAAAGCTTTGGTCAGACTGTTAATGTTACGGGAAAAAAATTTAAACGTGATCAAAGAAGGTGGGTGGTACTTAATGATAAGAGTGAAGTCTAACATTTAAATATGTTTGTGAAGTGCAGACAATGCACTCTGAAAATGTTAAACTTTCAGCTCTGAGAATTAGCCATGCTTTAATAGCTTTCAGGGAAACAAAGAGCCAGTGCAGACGCTGTCTGTTGAGTCAGCTTTGAATGCATTCCCTGCACCCAGCGACCCACTGGGAATGAGTGGGAGCTCATTAACACCCAGGGAAAGCAAGGAGCACTCTGCTGCATTGGATCATCTGCTTCACAGCTTCATATTTTACCTATAGGAATTGTGACAAACGAATAACTTTTCAGGGGCCTTAGCAGCAATCAGCAGTCACACTCTGCCTACAAAGAAAACAGCAAATTGGTTTAAAAGCGCTTCTTAGCATATGCAGTGAAAACCATTACATGCTGTCAGCATGTTCAAGTCGTGCTAATGAGATGAGACAGGTTGTGTGACAAAGAAAGCAGCGTGTTTCTCAGTGGTGAGAAGGAATGGCTTCATTGACCAGTACAGAGAACCTGAATCTCAGCTCTTCTCCCCCACTTGGCACGATGCCCATCTCTGCTTTTAGGCTTTCTGTTATATTTTAGGTTTGTGGGAATTTTTTAATCTGTGTTTGGCTGAAACAGAAAGGCATATTCTTGGAGAAGAGATCATAGGCTTTCATCCACACCAGTGGGTTAGAAGTACCTAACTAGGCTTTATAGGTCAGTCATCCTACACTAAACAGTGTCAAGGATGATCTTGTGTTTGTTTGATCAACCATTTTAGCTACATTCTCTACTATCAAACAAGTAGCTTTGATAAAGAAAGGAGCCAACTAAACTTTGCAGGTAAGGAAAAAAAGAAGCAAATGTCCTTGAAGACCGTTCCCCTTTCATGCTGTGATTAATTAAGCAATTAAAAGTATGATTGGTTTTTTTAAAGATGTCATAAGATATGGCAACTTCCCGTTATCAGAATAAATTAAGAACATCTTCAATCCTTTTATAAAGGGCTAGAGCTGCAGGACAAAATGTTACATGTTTGAGAAATTGGAGTTTTGTGTTCTCAAATATCACTGCAAAGCAGGATGAGTCAGATGGACATGCCAAAGCTCAGGTCATAAATATTTTGCCTATTTCTATATTGCATCAGCAGCTCATGTTGCCAGATCAGTAGATTTCAGCCCTAATGATTTCAGCCCTGCCACATGGAGCTGTTCTCCCACAAACCCAAGTGTCTTTCCAACAGCAAAACCTACATGGGTTTCAAGAGATTTATCAAGAGACTACTCACTTTTATACTTGTGACCACAAATCTGACTAAATATGGGAGACAAAAGCTGAGAAATTAATATAAAACTAAAAAAAAAATACCAGGTGTCTCCAAACAATGATTTTTTTTTTTTTTAATTATCAGACTAAACACACAGTTGTAGCTCTCAGATATTTTCTCAGCATTTGAAAAGATATCCCACATCTTCTGTCACTTAGCTATTAAACAAAGGACCAGAAACATCCACCTGACTTGAGAGGTTTTAGACTGATATCAGCAAAATCAAACCCTGGTACTTTGTCCTGGCTACTCCTGAGATATTTTGACATTGCAACTTATCCCTCAGACCAAGCAGAAACACAATTCTGCCAAGCTATCTTTGGCCACTGACAGATAGGCTGAAGTATTTCAAGCTTTCTAAGTCACCCTTTTCTCACCACTATCTGTTGCAGTGACGATATGTCTCCAGCACATTTTGCAACAAGAACTATAATGAGAATGAGAGCAATGGACCAGTATAATCAACAGCATAAAAAAAATATCCTGTCAAACCTACTCCTCCTCTTTGTTATTTCCCAATGTTTGCAACAACTTTGAGAGGAAATCCTTACTCATCAGAAGGTCCATATGACTTCACCAGTTGATTTGCTGATGTACCACTAAAACTTGGAAAATGCTAATTAATTCATGTACCATGGGAATACAACTTGTCCTTATTTCTGGCTTCCTAGATAGTTTGGCAATAGTCATTAATTCAGACAAGGTACAACTATTTGCAAGAACTATAACGAGAAAGGGCAGACTGCAAAAAATTCTTCAATATCTATTGCTTTTTCTCATTTTATTTTGCAATAAGCATTCAATAGTAAGTGCTTTATACATTGAAGATCAATTATGAAGAAACAAAAAAAAATAGTAGAGCAGGTCACATAGAAAAAAAAAATCAATGACATATTTAGAATTAACTCGATTAATCCATACAGCCCACTTCATCCAAAAATGTCATGCAGCAAATTGACTGACCATTTTTAAGGCAGGTGGTAGGATATTAACAACACATATAGGCTAAGTTTACTGGAAACAATTCACTTACCTCACACAAGTGCTACTCTAGCCAGACCATCACTTAGCATGTCAAATATCTATAACTATCTGATCCACTTAAATGGCTTAGGAAAATATACAGAGTGGAATAATCAATTTTCAGGGGCAGAGAAGCGTTCATTGTGCACTTTGCAATCCTACAGCATTTTGCAATTCTACTGAAATGCACAGTTTTTCTATAGCTACTTGTATGGAAGAATATTTAGAACCTGTCTGAATGTACACAAAGGAATTATTGTTTAAAAGTCCACAGGAATTTATAGAATAACACAGAGGAAACCTCACAAAGGAACACCTTTAGCATCCTTCATGTGACACAGCACAAGGTCCCAACATCACAGTGATTCTCCAGCTTCACTTAGACCACAATCAATCTCTGTTTTTTTTTGTTTTGAAGAATAACTGTTGCCTCTGTTTCCTGGTCTTTGCACACCTAATAGCAAATATTCATCTTTCCCCTTAAAAATGTAACTTTTTTCCTGTCTTAATCCTGCAATACTTTATTACCACAAGAGACCATTATCTGAAGTTGCTGTAAAATAAATGACAGCTCTCTTAGCTCTTTCGTTATTACATTGGAGTAGAAGACAGACAGTCCTGTGAGTATGGCTGAAGAATATACAGTCCTGCTCTGCATACAGAGCTGGGAATCAGCATGCAATTCAACTAAAGTTTACTGGATAGTTTCAATAGAGAAAGACAAAAATAAAAATAGAAAACGGAAAATGTTCTGTTCAGCATTTCAATACAAGCCACAATCCAAATTAGGTCATTAAATGCAAGCTGTGAAACTTAACTTTGATCTGTAAGTCGCTAGAGAAAAGGATGGTAAAGAAAAGCTGTGATAAACAACTCAATTTTCTGGCTTTCTCTCCTCAGAGCTCTCTCAAGGAGGTCCCACCATTCACTTGGAAGTTCTTTTCTTCCTAACACCTTGTCCATGGATCTGTTCCTAACCATAGATTAAAGGACAAGTTTTCATTAGGGTGCAATTAGGCTTGTACCTCCATTTCTATTAACTATGTAATGAAGAATAATAAAGCAAAAATAGGAACATTAACATTTTTTGGAGGTAACAGATCATTCTTAATGGATACTCTGTGCCTTAACTCCCTCTACATGGTAATAAAACTGTTGCTCATTTTGTCAGCTCATGAGGAAAAAAAGGACAAACATAAAAAAACTAAAATGGGACCTTATCCCATCCTAGTCACAACTGAACCAACCAAGAATGAAATATTTGCCTTCTGAAAATCAGTGGGAATTGTACTTCATTTGGGGAAAACTTCACCTCATTACCACTTATTGACTGATTTAAAATATTCTAATAAGTACAGATTTACATACAAATCCATATTACCCAAAAGCAGACCAGAATTGTGAAAGTAATCTTGGTCAGAGATGAAAATAAGACTTGATCCAAGATCAAATGAAGAGCATGAACATTTCTCCCTTGATTTCAGGAGATTTTGGATGGAGTCCATTTGGACACTGCACACTGAGAAGGATTTCTCTACTAACCTCTTTTGACAGAGGAAGATAAAAATATATTAAAAATAATGACATTTTTTTCAATTTGAGCAAAATGTCTGGTCTTCAGCTCTGGACCAGAAAGGAAATCTTTATTTTCTCTATTACAGCTGAACATACATGGTTACAAAATAAAAACAAAAACCACAACAGCAACAAACCCAATCAACCAACAAAACAAACAAAAGCAAATCAACCAAAAAAATCCCCACCAAAATCAAGACACCACCTTGGTTACACACCTTGGTTACTGAAATACATACATTTCCTCTGCAAATTTATTGTGGTTTATGCATTTACCGTATTTTCTATTGGGAAAAGTATGAATTTACAGCAGCTGCTATGAACCACATGTTGACAACCTAACTAGGAAGATGATAAAATATTCTATTACTTGTGCCTGATGATAGAGACAGCCATTCATCCATCAAAGCTAAACAAAACACCTTCAATCCAACCCAGAAGGGTTCTTTTCTGTGAACTCCAGCTGACCTAATTAAAAGCTTGTTATACAGGAAAATTAAGACAGAATTATAGGATATGGTATGCTGGATTAGGCCAATTTTACTGAGCATAATTTTACTGAGTATCAGTCACTGAGGTCAATAATAAAACTTAGAAAATCAGGGTAAAACCAGTACAATAAAACCATGTTCTGCAGGTAATCTCTTCTCTCACACAAATTAGTTAAAGGCTGATTTGCTATAGGGCTTTTAAGCTTTTAGATACATGTTCTTTTATTAAAATATCTAACTTCTATTTTTCTCTTCCTACAAGTGTCCAATCCCTTTCTTGAAGAGTGCCAAACACTCGGCTCCAGTAATTGGGAGCTACCTGCGTGAGGCTTCTACAGAAAGCACAGGGGCCTCTTACTCCTGCTGAAACAAATATTTTCAAATCTATGCCAAAAAAAAGGATTGCACAGCTAAAGAAAGGCCATGTAGTGCTACTTATTAGCAGTGCTTTCTGATTTCATTTTTTATTTTGCTTTTATCTAGTTTGATTTGGCAAGCTTTTTCATTACTCTTCCCTTCTTTCACATCCATATTGTGCAGAGCACAGTTTGACATGCCTTTTCTTTACACCTTTTTTATGGCAAGATATCAACTGCTTTGTTAAAAGGCTTCCATTTCAGCATAGATCCCAGAAAATGCTGCAACAAATAAGTATGTGCCAGTGTCAATATGTCTTTTTAAGCTAAATATCTAGTTCTTTTCTATTTGTGTTCTTTTTATTGCTGCCATGAAGCTGAGGAAAACTGGAATCAGGCATTTCACCACTTTCCCCTTGAGCTGCAGAACTCTAAAATGTGAAGGATGGATTCTCTGTTTTTCCTTCTCTGCTGGAGACACGAGAGAAGATTTCAACCATACAACTCTGGATCACTTTGAAAGTTCTTCTGGCACACAGACTGCTGAATTTCAGGGGGTTTTCTCAGGTAACACTCTCGTTATGTTCTCTGTGCATCAATGTCTATCTCTCCTCTTATTTTTATCTTTCTTTTCTCTTTGTAACAAAGGTGAAGTCACTCATGATGCAAGCCCCTTTAAAACAAAAAAAGCACATCTATACCCTTGCTTTAGCTATAGATGTAGGAGTTGTAAGGAAATAAAGAACATGTTGACTCCTCTCAGTGTAAAACACTGAGAAAACTTGATGAAAAAGAAAAAAAAAATCAAATCTTTCTGCTATTTAAATATTCCAAAAGGCTCCTGATTATCATTCTCTAAGCTGAATCATAATAAAGGCTGTATGCACCAGCCATAATGAAGGGTGTATTGCATAAGAACTGCACATTTACACTACAAAAGTTGGTCCATAACCCAAAAATATTTGAAGAGTCCAATGGCAATTCAACTAGGCTGGGGGAAGAGTACTCCTTTTAAATAAAAACAGATTCCCTTAAAATCATATATGCATATATACATATATATATATATATATATATATATAAATGAGTAGGGGGGATCTGTTTTGAAGTTCCTACTGGCTGAACATTTGCTTTCAGACTGTGATGCAAGAAATCAGTCTCAAGGTTTACACTTCACAGAAAAGCTCCAATCTCCATAATATTGCAAGAATAATCAAAATACTTCATTTACATTCAATATGTAACCTGAATTCTTTCCCATGCTCTGATGAGACAGGCTGGAGTTCTGTCTTTTCTTCATTTTCTTCAGAATGAGACATAATTTCTCTTTATAAAATATGCCTCCAAGCATCTGCAGCAAAGCTCCCTACTAACATAGATTCTGACTTATGTTCTGCAAGGACAGCTGTCCTGGCTTTTCCAGAAGATTAAACCTTCTGTGCTACTTTGCATGTAGAGTAAAATGCACTTTTTTTTAAAGTACAGAGTAGGAATATGGAAATTTAAAGCATAAAAACATATTTCACTATGATAGAAGAGAATCATTCCACTTTGTCTTCATGATAACTTTAGTGACTTTCACCTCAATCCAGGGTTTATGCAGGGCTGAAATATTGGGAACTGATGAGCAGTCTAATTCTGGAGAGATTGCTTCTGTAACAGGATATTTTCAGACCCAGACTGCATGTATGGCTATAGAATACAATAATTATGGATTTGCTTCCAGTACAAGTTCTCTGGAAGAGACAATCCAGGTTTGTAGTGAAAAGAACTGACCATTTTTTTCAGATTAAATCCCACAGAATTCCTATTGCAAAGAATCCACCCATCAGCTCACTGCCTTCCTCAGGATATACAGCACCCTTTACATATTATAAATCCTGAATTGTTTTACAAGACACAGGCAAGTGTGAACCTCTTCATTTTACAGAAGGGTGGAAACACAGAGAGCTGAGGTGACACACACCAGGAGCAGAGAGGAGACACAATTGTCTGCCCCTCTCACTCAAACCCTACCACCTCCTTCTATTTACACGAGAAAAAACTGGGACAGAGACAAAGCTCCCAGAGTTGCTGGCATGATTTTCACTGCACTAAGTGCCTCCTTCCTGCAGGGCAGCCTGTGCAATTGCTGCTGAGGAGATGCGTTTTTTGCTGAGGGTTGACATTTGCAGGAAGAAGAGTCAGAGCTGCCAAAGGAAGAGTAATGAGGCAGCCCTGTGGTAAAAACAGGGGGCAAAAGTGCCCAAGGAGAAAGGGAAGAAGAGCTGCTCCACAGCACCACTGTGGAAACTCACCACCTTTCCCCAAATCTGCAGTTTCCCTGGGGGTCAGACAGATTATTCATTACAAATATTTACCTGGCACGTCTCGGCGTGTTTCTTTAAGATCTATATTGCTTGAGAGTATTACTGACACAAAACTGGGTTTTTTCAATGTAAAATATTGATTTTCAAGTAAACTTGTCAGTGTGGAGGCTGAAATGGAAAAGGTGAGTTACAGACAAACCTTCTCAGGTCCTTCTATTTTTTATATAAAATATAACACTGATATAACACACCAACTCAATTATTTTAGGCCAGGCTATTCTTTCATTTTTCTCTGACTGGAAATTAGATGAATTTTCTCAGCCAGTAGGAAAAATGGAATAGTATTTCTGCTTTTAACAGAAAAAGCAGGAACACTTTTCTGATTTGGATGTTTGCCAAGTCTTACAAAGTCAGATGCAATCTTCCTGAGAGGTTTGGCCTTCTCAGATTAAATTCCATAATCACATGTTTCTCTGAAATGTGGACTTGTGTGCTCCTCCATTTTCTCAAGTTGCTATGAAAAGTATATTTTACTTTTGGAAATAACAAGGGAAGAAAATGTGTTTCATAAAGGAGGTCATTCCTCAAGATCTCAGTTGGAAAGCAAAAAGCACACTTCCCCATGAACCACTGAACTGAAAATATTTGAGAGATATAGTACCAGATTACTTACTGACATTGTGCAGCTTCTCCATAGCTAGAGCCAGGATGATTAGACAACAGAAGGGCATTTTTTGAGCCAAAACAGGTAAAATTTTCAAACAAAATAACAAGAACACACAGAAAGAAAAATTCTACAAAAATGGAACTTCTGCAGCTGATGATCTCTTTCTTAGTGTTGTACATACCTGTGTCCAAACCCAACAAAACACAAACATTTGTTCACACACATTCAGAGAAGGCAATGACCATGCTGAGGCACATTACACTGACAGGTTACACTTATGGCTGCACTAGATTTGAAATCAGACAGATAATACAGAGTAGCCATTAAGGTGCAGTAAGTTCAAGCAGCTGCCTTGTCAGACTCATTTTACTTCTTTTTATTCCAGTATATTTCTAGAACTCTCTTCAGAAAGAATACACTTATGAAATTACCTTACACTGCTGTTTCCTGACCAGAGACAGCCAGCAAGAGCTCTCCAAGCTCACAAGCTGTGCATGGTAAAGGAGGTGGAGAAAAATTTCAATTCTTTTATATTTCCATCAAGCAGGATGGAGCTCTTCTGTCAACATGATCTGGTGGAAACATAAACTCTTGATTTGATTACTCCTGTGATTTCACAATGGGTGGGATCCTCCTGTCAGTAAAGACAACAGGAATTTCCATTGTGATAGTAATGGCTGTCATCCTGTGCATTTGAGATCGTTTCTTTATGCTGGGAGGTGTCTCATTTCTGTTAAACAAAATTAATAGTGGGTTTTGTTGGGGTTTTTTAATAGGTGTTTCCAAAACATTGCTTCAGTCTCTTTGATTCCAACTGCTAAGTATTGACATGCTTGAAAAAATAGCATGTAGGTGACAGACTGGAAAAGTATTTAATCTTCCTCAAAACAAAATGTAGAAATATTCTAATCTCATCGTTGAAACAGCAGACACAACTGAGTCAGTGTCTTTTTACAGATTGGGTGGGGTTTTTTACCTGCATGCTACACAAACACACACACATATTTATTTATTTGTTTGTTTGTTTCCTGCAATATTCTTGTATTGCATTCCTACCACCTTCCTAGGGCCCCCTCAGAGGCAGGCACAGCCCAGGACTGGTACCACAGTCCTACTTTTGCTGTCCTGGCTTCTGTTTAGAATCATCAGCACGTGTGACCTGTGTTGCCCTGGCTAATGAGCCCTGCCACCAACTGCACCTTGCAGAAATAAAAGCATTTGGTAACTTTAGAGCTGTGATAAAATTCTTCTCTCTCCCAACACTTTTACAAGCTATCTAATAGTATTGCCATTTTAGAGATTAAGGGTTTTACAGTTACATGATTAAACCCAAGGTGAAAGATCAGTAGGAAAAAAAAAAATCTAAATTTTCCTCAGCCTGTTAAATTCAGTGTTTCAAAAGTTGTCATATGTTATCTGCTTGTACTTAAAGGCCCCAGGTATCCTCCATCCCCTAGCTTGATTAAATGAAGGTATGGACAGCCAAAGAACCCCCCCAAAATGGCAGGTCTGTCCTTTCTGCTCTTTATTTCAGAGCAGTTTGTGTTTCCTTGTATAGCAGGATATCAAATGATATTTTTATTAGTTTTTGAATTTCAGCTTTATATCATTATTCCTTACATTAAATCTGGCATTCATTTTTACTCAAAGCATCAACCTTCATCTGTATTCCATTTATGTATTGACAGGACTAAGGTTATTACTTTCTCCCACTTTTCTGCCTGATTATTAGGCTTACATGACTTTCACTGATATTTATCAGCAAAGCTGAAGAATCTACTCTGCCTGTTGTTAGGCATCTGCATTGCTGTTTCCTGTACTGACTTATAGGTAATAGAATTACATTAAGACTCCAGCACTGTTTATTGTGTTTGATCAAATTTGTTTACAAATGGAAATATTACATTCAAGCTGCATTAAAATACATCATCTCCAGAGATCTGCAGATATTATTTACTCATAGGGAAGGATTCTGTATATATTAATAGTTACTCAGTTCTTCCAGGTACCAATTTTGCTTAATATTTTCAAGACAATACATGACACATATCCCATTCAAACATATCAATGGATAAATAACACAGCAGCCTTTTGCAGGGCTCTGTTTCTGGAAAGGACAAGCATCCTGCTAGCATCAGGCTCCAGTTCAGCTTAAATTAAAGCACATCTATTCTGATTCCAAACTATATCTTTGTTATAAAACAGCAATTAGTGATAAGAAAGGTAACAAAACATGAATTAAAACAAAGCTACACAAAACATGGACTTCACATAGTGTGACTGGAGACATAATTATGCTTCAGAAACCATGAATTATTTATCTCACAAGCAATAGTATTTAATTGTCCCATCAAACTAATGTGGAAAATTACAGAAGTGCAGTAAGAGAGGAATATCATATGAATGTAAAAAAATATGCAATCATTTGAATACAGTCTATGTGATTAATGTCTTATGGATCTATGACAACTTTGTGTGCAGATCAGATTCCTGCAGAAGTCCCTGACCATTTCACATTAAACCCCTCACCTTTATAACTGTGCATTGAACAGATTTGGAGGATGAGATGGAATTATGCAGATTGCATTTAGAAGACTTAGACCCGTGAGTGCTGTCTTACAGAGCCTTACCCTCCACATTATGCAATCCTATTTTTTTCCTGAGATGGTCTTCTAGCTGCAAGCATTTTCTGCATACACAGCATTTGCAACAACCACCTGTATTTCACAGCAATGAGACCATTAGGTTTGAGCACAGAATATCACTAACCCTCTGTTTTCTGCACATGAATGACATTTAGCTTACACCTCTATCCTATTAAGAACTGATACTACCACCCCCAAAAAATAACCAAGCAACTAAATGAACAAGAAAAAGTCATTCAAAGAAAAGAGATTACAGAAAAGTGTTAGTGTTTTATGGCAATACAACCCTTTCTTTTGTTTCCCGTGCCAGACTAAAGACATCTTGTGTTTCTTGTCTCCTTCCCAAATAAGCTTTACAATAGCCACTTCAGAAGAAGTCAAATCAACTGATTAGTGTTGTTCTGCCTCCACAAAATAGATCAAAACTGTGAATAATGAAAGCTGCTGTTAATGTCTCAATATGAAGTTACTACCAAGGATGAGCTGTGCCTGAAACTGGTATGCAGGGAGATATCCTTTAATTGCTCATTGGCTTGGAAAACTATTAATGAAATTACTTCTTTTTAAAAGAGAAAAACATTGAGGCTTTTTTTAGTCTGTTGGCAACTGGTATCATAATGTATTTTCTGCACTAAGTGTAGCACCTGGCAATATGTCCTTGTAGAGCTATAAAAGAAAGTTGCTTGTATAACCTGGAAAGGAGGCAATTTACTGAAATTAGGTAATCCACCACTTGGGAAAAAGTGCTCTGTGCTCTCCCTGGAAAACCCCAGAGCATCTCTAAGGAAAGGCAGGGCATTCTTTGCTTTGTGGTGCTCATTAGCCAAAGTGCAGGCACAGCTACTCATTTGGTGGCATGTCAGAGAGCTGAATCAGATCTCACAGCTCTGGGCCATTTCTCCCAGTGGGCCATTCCTGACTGTAGCTGACACACTCAGGTTCAGGCAGGAGATCCCCAAGTGACCAGGGGATAAAGGATGTTTTAGGAGCCTGTGCATGAAGGATCTTCTCCAGACTAGAAACACGAAGATTTTACAGCAGTTATTGACAGACCTCAAACCAAACAACTTCCAAGTGGAAAATCACTTTTTGTGGTTTCTTTGGCTTTGCTTTGCTTTCTTTGCCAAAGCTCAACTTCTCCCACAACAACCTGCAGTTTTAAGCTCCTTTAGTAGACTCAGAGCTACTTGCAACAGCATCCTTCCCAGAGGTTGCTCCTAAACCCCATCTGCTCCTTGGCTCACTCCCAGCAGGCACAGCCCCAGTGTTGGGAGAACAAGGGAGAGGGGTGACACAGAGCCCTCCCTGCTCTCCTGCCCCCAAACCACAGCCTGGGGCTGCAGCCAAGGAAAGCCCATGGGTTTGGCCCGAGGGCTGCTCAGTGTCAAACATCTCTGCAGCCTCAGAGGAGCAGCACTGCTGGGCAAGGATCCTGCCAGCTGCCAGCTCTGTGGGCAAGAGGAGAACAGGAGAGACTTACAGGGGACACTGAAAACCCTCCTGGCTCTTCCAATGAGATCCAAGGCCAGTGTTGAGCTACAGCTCCAGCTTTCTGCTGCTGACCTCTCCATTGTGCCATTATCTGCCTGAAAGTTCCTAACACTTTCAGACTCTTGTTTTAAATACTGCTTAACAATATAATAATTTGTCTGACCAGGAGCCTACTCCCATCTTGGTTTTGAGAAGTCCAGCTCCCTTCTGCAATGAATGAATTCTGAAAAATTACTGAATGTTTACTTTTTAGTAACCTACTGCATTTCTGTAATTCTTGAGTTTTTCTGACTCAATGGTAACAGCAGGTATTGCAACTGCAAGTTCTCCCCAAGAAGAAAAATCTGTTCAGATTTATGTTACCCATCTCTCAGGCACTTTTGCAAAGTCCATTTCCAGTTTTCAAGGTGATCACTGCCTCCATGGTTAGTTATGGTGCCTCTGACAGCCTCTGGACAGAATTTCAAGGCAGTATAAACACAAGTGAAGAGCATTTGAGAATACAATTTTCACTCCTGTAAGGATGCTTTCAAAAATTATCAGCTTAGTATCCCCAAAATGTAATTCGATTTGCAAAGGAAAATGCATTCTTACATGGATGCTTTGCACGTATTATAACTCAGTTTGCTTAAAACTGCATTTTGTGCTCCCTGGGTTTGGAAAACCAATATAGCCCCCATGACACAGTATTGACAGAAATATTTTCATGTTTTAAGCAAATGGCTAAGTGTCTGCCATACACAATACCAGTTATACATATGCCAAATATGGAATTCACTCAGAATTATTTTGCTTCTAAAGTGTTACCTTTATATTAAGCATAATTTCCTTTCCATCCTGATCTGAGTTTAAATTTGAAATTGTCACTTTATAACCACATGCAGCAGCAGGCATATTTCATTCTGCCAATTCAGAATATGTGCTGTGTCCTGTGGCATGCTATTTGACTTTTCAGTGTCAGCACAAATGACTACCCATTAGAAGATTTAAAAATCTTAATAATGTCGTCACTCAAGTGTTTTCAACATTCATCTACATCTTGCTTAAGTTTGGAGGGTGAAACAGATTTTACCATAACAGTGATTGTAGCTCTGTACAAGGCAAGAAAAAAAGTGTCTTTTACTCTCCTTGAGGCTTTAGTAGAACTTAAAGAGCAAGAGCAAAATTAGCTGAGTTTTGAGAGCTCCATGTTCTATGCTTCACACGTGTGCAACTCCAGAATTTTGGGTGATATTTAATCAGTCCCAGGAGTAAACATCTTTTCCCTGCCAGGCATTATGAACCCTTGAATGCCTCACTACCTCAACAATACTGGATTTATCTTCATAGCCTGCAGGGACTCAGTTTGTACAAGCCTTGGCTTCCCATCTTTGGAATCACAGAATCAGATGGGTTGGAAAAGACCCCTGAGACCCCTGAGTCCAAGCTGTGACCCAACACCACCCTGCCAACCAGGCCAGGGCACTGAGTGCCACATCCAGTGTTTCCTTAAACACCTCCAGGGACAGTGACTCCATCATCTCCCTGGGCAGCCCATTCCAATGTCAAACCACAGAAAAGCTGCACAAAACGTCTCCAATTATAGCAAGTGGCGCAAATAAAACAAAATTAAAGCCGCAAAGATTAATCAGCTTAACAACTCCCACAGGAATCATTTTCCATTGAGACCCCATATTTTAAGAGGTAGATTTCTCAATATTAGATGTCTACTAATATTAGTCTTCCCTCTCCAGAAATAAATTATATGCTGTACATGAAGAGAAATGGGTACAATTTTACTCAGTTGTTTTCTTTGTAAAGTTTTCAAAGCACCTGTGCCTGGAAAACTACACCCCCAAGTGTTTAAAGAGCTGACAACACTGTCTTTGAAAATTTCTGAAGGATTTTATAGAGTAAAAGGACCATAAAAGAGTAAATGTAGCATCTATCTTCAAAACTGGTAAAGAGATGGAGCACTCAAATGGGTGTCTTGTAGAAGCTGTGTAGTCTACATTGTGAAGGTCTTGAGAATTATGCTTCTGATCTCTAATAATATACAAACTTCTGCTGTGAATTTTGCAAAAGTTAAGGGAAATGTTCTGCCTCTCTCCCATTTAGATTTTTTGGTCTCTAATGAATACTGTGACCTCCGTTGCAGTCTTCCTCTCAAAGACAATCTGTAACCCCTCTGGAAAATGGACTATCATGTTACTCAATTAGAATACAGAAGTCATCCTCTTCTAGTCAACTAATTGGTATGGCATGTAGGTATTTAATATCTTTAAGAGCTTTCAACAGCTTACAAGAAGTCTGCCAAGAGGTCAGGAGTTATTAGAATACAGACAGCCATATTCATGCTGAGGAGAATCACATGCATTTAATTTCATTAGGAACAGAAGCAAAACCCCAAAGCTTTCTCATGTTAGGCAAAGGAATTTAGATCTGAGCATATACTCAGCCACTTCTGCCTCACCCTTGCTGTTTGAAGCATAACTGCAGACACAGCTTCACATTCATGATACATCAAAAATATGGATCAACCCTGCTGCCTCAGCTCCTTACTAAACCAAATCACTTCATTCTGGTTAATATAATACCTACTTAAAACATTTTAGAGGAACTGAACCATTTTCTATTTTAAATAAGGAAACTTTTTCAACACAGATCAGTGGCCCAAAAAGTCTTTTGATTTGGAGTCTGTCAAAACTTGTGCTCTGTTTCACTTAGAAAGATACAGTATTTTTAAATTCCCATAATTAAAAACATTTTTGGGTAACAAGGTCTGTGTCTTCATCAAAATTAATTCCATAATATGCCCTGCAGCCAGAGCAAATAACAAAACCAAAAGCATTAAATTCCAGTCGCTCATCTGTTTTCACCTCGAATAGGTAAAGACATTCGTTTCAGAGCATAGAAATCTCTCCTTTACTTTGTGATCTACAAGAGGGATGCTGAAGAATTTGTCTCTTAATAGAGCATGTAGCCTTGGAAACAAAGCGATGGAAATTAAGAATGATTTCATATATACCTTTACCCTCTCTGAACAGTGAAAGGTGCAGGGGAGTCCCTGACAGCCAAGCAGCCCATGCACTGACAAGGTTAAACCCCTGCAAGTCCAGGATTAATCCCCAGGGTGGGAGAGTCAAAAGGCTGGGCCAAGTTTCCCAAACCCCTGTGATGCTCTGAGGCAGAGGAACTTAAAGGGCTGAACTCAGACAAGGCTTCTCAGTCATACTCACAACCTCATTTATCTATTTCCCGCAGGCTTGGAGTGCTCTCAGACTCTGTTCACTATGTGTCACCCAGAAAAAAAAACCATATCAGATTGTGATTTAACTTTTAAATTAGTTAAGTTTTCTCTTCCTAGAACATCTGCTTTTGCAATGCTTTCCATGTGCCACAGGGTGTTGTAGCAGTAATGTATAGTTACAAGTGGACTGCATTTGACAGCCATTAATACTAAATGACATTTAGAGCCATGGTGATGCACAGGGGGCCCTGCTCCCATTCTGCATCTTTTTCAGAAAAACAGCACAAGACAGCAGCAAAAAGGAAAGTTGTAGCATGCAAAATCCAGTTCCCAGGTTCAGCTGGAGGACAGGAAGTCATACCCAGAAGGATGACCTTTCCCCTCTTAAATAGAGTAAGAAAATTTAGTGTAATAGACAAATCGATGAACACAATTGTATCTGCACTGCTGGAGCACACTTCCCTCAGCTTTTCACCAAGTGTTACTTGAAAATATAAATCCAGGATGACTTATCTTGAATGCAGCAGATAAGGGAAGCAAACAAGGATCAGTAACATCAGCACACAAGCTGATAAAGGACACCAAAGGAAACACAAAACTGTGTGGGATAATACAGAAATCTATCTGGCCACTTCACATATCCAGAAGGGAGATGGTCCAAGAAGTATTTGGCAGTTTGCATTTCTTTTGCCTGTAGAAAAATTGGAATACGCCTCCTCAGAAATATTCAGAGCAAAAGGAGTTGATCAGGAAAGAACATGGTTGAGAAAAAAATTAGTTTCAGTTTGGAAACAGGTAAAACAGAGGTTATGGACAAACTCTGCTGCTAAGACAATCCTCCTGACATGGTTTGCTTTCTTTAAAAATTCCAGCTGCTCCCATTACCACAAGAGACTTGTGAAGTTTTTTATTATTTTTAATTATTATTTATTTATTTATTTACCTTTTCATTCTTTCTTTGAGGCACATTAGTGATTATTATTTTGCTAGTGGGAGATAAGCCCAACATTACTACATTTGCTCTAACTGATACAGAGCAGGAAGCAGGGACTGAATGCAGGTTTCTGGAGTTTCTGTGTCACTTGCTAAACAGCAAAACCTCACATTTCTATGGCAACATATGTCTCTTTCTGTGGACTATCTATGCAGCCTGTGACTGCAACAATACACGTGGGGAACTCAAGCCCATGGGTGTCAGGAGTGAGAATCATCCTTGCAGTGCTGATCCTTTCTCTCCTGAGTTGTCTGAATAAAGATGATACAGTTCAATTTTAAGGACACAGTTCAAATTATGGATCACTGTGGGCCTGTCTTCCCTAGATGCTAAATAAAGTGACTCAAGAATTTCTCATTAAAATGCTTCCCTGCAGAAATGCCTCTTTCACAAAATAGAGATTTACAGGAAAAATTCGGTTTTCCCAAAATAATTCACTCTCTTTTGAGAAATTCGTAATGATAGCAGGTCCTTTTCTTCTGCAGGGAAAAAGAATGATTAAAAAACATTTGCCAGACAGGCAGCTCACAAATTGAGATGGGTTTTGTCCACGTTATCTTTTCTTGAGAGTATTTTGGGATTTTGTGTGCATGTGTGTGTTGATGGTTTTGTTGGTTTTGGTTGTGATTTGTGGCTTTTTCTCCAATTCCTGGAAATTCCTTCCCATAAAATCTAATCAGCTATGTGTTTTTTAAAATCTCAGATTTGAAACAAACTTTTATCAGCACCTTCATTCTATTAGTTTTGTTTTCTATTTCAAGATTACCAAAAAACCCACTGTCTCCAGGTATGAGAATGCTGCAACAAGAACTGTTGGTGGAACAGATCCAAGATCATCATAGTATTTGTCAAATAAAATCTCAACATCCCAGTGGCAAAGATATGTTAAAAAGAAACACAGTAATTATTGATGTCAAATATCTAAAATTGAATTGAACAACAAGAGAACAATTTTATGTTGAAGATGGCATAAATTTCATTGAACTTGCATATACCATAGGGTAATGCCACTGCAAATTTTTGATCTTTCCACTAGCAATTAAAGTGGTGTGGTTGTGTGGGCATCTGACTACATGCTGATGTTTTTTAAAAAGTCCTGGATTAATATTTTGCAGAAATATACAGTCCTGAAAAATACTAAATTCCCAACCATATCAAAACGAAGGTGCTGAGAAGAAGAAATGGACTCAAATTCATTCCATAAGGGAAACTGTGAAGGGCTCAATTTGTACATTTGGTCAGAGAGCTGTGTTTCAGTACCAGAAGAATGACCAGCATCCCTTATTCACATTCATCCTACAGCACTGTGTATAAATATTTTACAGTTCACCCAATCATATTTACTATAAGAATTTTAAATGTGTATCTGGGATGCACATTTTTTCACCAGCATGGGAGTAGTGTTTTTCTGGAAAAAAACCCAAACAAACCCAAACAACAAGCAAACAAAAAATTCCCTGCTATCAATCCTGTCTTCAGTAGCTACCTGGTGAAATCCTATAAAAATTATGAATTAAATACCCAGAATGACAGGATGAAACAAAAATAAGGTGCTATTATTTTGGTGTTGGACGTGACAGAGCACTTACAATTCCACTGAAACTCTCAGTAAAAACAACATGAGATAGATAAGATAAAGGAAACTAAATCTCTGGTAAAAACCTGTCTCTGAAATTCTCCTGATAAATTCTCAGATGATGGTAGCAGCTGAAGCAGCTACTGATGCCCTGATGTCAGAGCCTCTAGTAAATGGTTGCACTGAAAAAATAATAAAGAGGTTTTAATCAGCCTTAGTAAAGAAATGTTGTGGCCAGACCTCTCTCTCTATGAATTGAGGAATTTTGCAGAATTATGCCTTTCACCTCATGCAAGGGAATGAGCTTTTCCTTGGTGTTTAAAGTGAGACAGCACAGATCCATAGCCAAAGTGGGTGTCAGATAAATCCTTCTAATGCTAGCAGGGACCTTGGCAGAGAGGATCCCAGTGACAGCCCTGGCCACTGCTCATCCCCACGTTACAGAGCGATGCCACCAGGCACCTGGTTCAATGTGTGAGAGCCAACACCTGCAAAACCGAAGGAACCAATGTGGCAGGTTCTAATAAAGGTACCAACAACCCTGCTAAATTTATTTCATCCTTGGAAGTTCACACATGTGCTGGAACTATGGCCAAATCATTCCTCTGTTCTAAGTGTAATGAACAACCTGTCTTCATTTTATGGTCCCATTTAAAATGACAAGCACGTGGCAAAGTTGATCCCATCAAGAAGCTAATATCTCAGAAAAACAGTCAGGTTTTGGGTTTTTTCCTATTGAAATAATGGGAAGCTTTTATTATATGTACTGGAATTTATTACTTCTACATCTTGTTAGGAAAGTATTAGAGTGTGGGCATGTACGAACCAAAGCTATTAACTTATTTGATGATTTGACTTAGCTATTCTATTAGCATACCTGATGACTAATATTAAGAATTTCAATAGAGATTGGAATTGTAGCTGGTAAATCTAAAATCTCAGTGTCTACTTTTCTTGAAAGAAATTATATATGTACTTTTATATATATATATATCCAAGGAAGTGACTAAACAAGTTCACTGGAGGATTAATTTTCAACAGATTTTGTGTAGAGCGGATGAGAGCAATGGAAAAGTAATGTAACCACCCTTGAAAACTAAAGTAATTTTAAAGTACCTGTAGCTACAGTACAACCTTTTGTCACTCCTCTTATTAGTAGCAGAAATAAAGTGTTTAGTTTAATTATTATTATTTATTAAGTATTAAATATTTAAGCAGTATTTAGTTGCCTTCCAGGAATTCCAAGTAGCTCTTCTAGAGAGTAAACATTACCTGTGTGCATTCTGGGCACAGGCACACCCAGACAAGAATGAATCAAGCTGGGCAGCAGAAGCACTCACTAGTGCATTGCAGAGATGCCTGAACACATTAGCCCAGAAGCAGCACAGAATTGAGTGTGACTCTGCCATTTCTGGCACTGCAGAGACTTCTGCAGTGCTCTGGAGCTGCACCAAGGTGGGTTGGTATGAGCTTCATCCTAAGAGATACAGCAGCTGTCCATTCCTAGAATGGAGATTATCTGCACTGTTATTTTAATTAAACCTCAGGCTCAGATTCCACGTTCACTGTTGGGTACATAATGCATGAGGAATGCATGCAGCATTCCTCTGCCTTGGATGAAGAGCAGGAAAGCAGCTCAGGCAGGCAGAGTGTACTCTCCTAACAGCTAATCTGAGAGAAAACTGCAGACAGCATTATTCTGCTCAGAAAGAACTTTCCCCCAACTGAATTAGCTGCTCACATCGTAACTATTCTGAAATCATGACTGGCAGTTCTCCCTGCCAAGGCTTTGCTTTGATAAAGGTCAGCCCAAAAGTAAAATTTAAGAGTGTTATGATGTTTATCTTAAAATAACAATTCACTCCTGGAACTGGAATTTACAGAAGGAATTGTGCCAAACCACTTGTGTTTGAAGTTTATGCTGATTCATCCAGTTGGAAGTTGGGCACTGGCTGGGGAAGTAATACACCAGACAACACATAAAGGATGATAAATGCAAACAGGACATACAGGAAATAAAAGCTGGAAGGACTCCAAGCACCTCCTCAGGCAACAGAATGTACAATCACTGCCACTTGCTACAATTTTGACACAGCTCGTTGTGCAGAAAGCTGAGGTATTCTTTATGTAATCAATATATAATGACAGATAAAGAGCATCTAACTGGAAATTCAAGCACAGATAACCAAGCAACATCTGGTCCACACAAATTATCACAGAGCTGGAGAGAGAAAAGGAATCAGGCCCAGAATAAAAAGTCTTCGACCCATGCACGATCGTTAGAGGTCTGACAGTCAATCCCTCAGGTCACCCAGGCACTCAGAGAGCAGCAATGAGGAGAGCAAAGGAGGGCAGGGCTTTGCAACCACCCGTCCTTCAGACAGAGCACAACCAGCAGCTCAGCATTTGCTGGCAAGAGCAGCATCCTCAAATGCTTCCCTCTCCTCCCTTCAGCAGGCAAGTCCTGCAGACATTTGGCACTGGACAGGGAGGCATAGGGAACTCAGCAGGTTTTGTCCTTCTGCACAGCTGAGTGACAGATCCCAACGACATGAGTCTTGTATCTTATCCCAGAATTTGCCCAAAGTAATTTCTTTTTTACTTCTTAATGTGCACATTCACAAATATGCATAATTTTCATCTCTTAGTTCTCCTCTCAAATGCTCACATACTCTTCAGAAAGGAAATTATATCACTGTCCTCTAAATAGCCAAAGCTCCTGAAAACAGCCCTCAGATAAATGGGAAAAGACATTATTTAAAAAAATCACAATTGGAAAGCATATTTAATTGCAGAATATGTGTCTTCTATTTGCTAAAGAATTGCTTTGTCCAATGTAAAATGCCAGTGCTCTGATTGCTGTGTGCTACTTGGAAGTGATTGCTGGAGATTGGACTTGAAAAAAGGCTGTCACTAGAGAAAAATATTCCAGTGCCAAGTCTGTGCTCTGGTTCCCAGTCAGGATGATTGATAGTGTTATGGCCTCCAGACACAACCCCAGCCTCAGACAGCTGAAGAGAAAGCACAGCCCAGTGCCCTGAGGTGAGCTTGTACTTTGAACCCCCTCAGTAGGAGCAGCTCTCTCAGAAGTACCTTTGCTGTTTATGGAAACAGGGTTAGGGCAGATTGCAGGAACAACAACCTCCCAAGCTGCAGAAGGGGAGCATTTTTGTTGTGGCTCAGAGCTGCAGAGCAAAATGGGTTAAAGCAGTGTGCCCAGGTGATCAGCACTCACAGGGGACAGGCACAGAATTAGGTCATGCTGCAGCAGCCTCAAGGATGCAGTAACCCATGCCAGAAGCAGCTTTCAGAGAGTCATTTACAGCACACTCCTCACTCGCTGCTCCAGGGGAATAAAAACCTTCAGAGTTAGTGCCCACCTGGGAGGTCAGAGCAGGGCAGCCAGTGCACTGTAAATTCACATCCTACCTGATGGTGCAGTAACTTCCACGTGTTTGGAACTCCAAATGTCCCAGACTGAATTAATGGCTACAGCCCTGCCTGATCTAAAAAAGCTGCTGTCCCCAGTTCAGGGGGTACTTTCCTTTCTCTTCAGTTCGTTCAAGCCTTTTGATTGTAAATTCCTTTGGGCCAGGAGTGTCATAGTCACACAGTGAGAGTCTGCTTGTGGGAGGATTTTGTAGCTGCTACTGTAAGAATAGTAAACATGAAAAGCAGAACTGGCAGAACAAAAGCTTAACAAAAACACGAGTCATCACAATTTCCAATTCCAAAGTACCTAAATAGGGTAAGGCAAATATTTCGAGGACTTAGTCAAAACAGCTCTTCAAAACCTAGAAATATTTGGTGTCTACACTTCACAAACCAACAGAACATTTCCTTTTTTTTGCAATCTTTCCTTAGAAAATCCCAAGGTGCCAATGGAGACACTCTGAAACCCAAAAACAAATTTATGAGCTTGCTAGACTGCATCTGTAAAAAAGAGTCATACAAGTCAAAACTGCAGGGCAAAACACAAAACAGGAAAAACCTCTGAATACAAATCCCCCCTGGGTACCTGCTGGGCTGGGCTCCTGTAACCTGCAGCCAAGGCACCTCTGCCTGCAGAACGCAGCAGCTGCAGTGCTGTGGAAATGCTGAACATGGGACAGTGCAGGGATAGAGCACTCTGTGGCAAGCCAATATGACAACACATAACTACAATTACTGCTTTACTTCTCAGCTTTAATGCAGATGCTTCTACACATACACAACGATCAAATGAGGAGCTGCACACTGCCTCAGGGTGAAATGCACAGGGCTGATGATCATGAGTGATGAACTGCTTCATCTCTTCCCAAAGTCAAATTGGGATGGATTGTTACCTTATTTATTATTTACATTGCAATAATGACCTGAGACCAAATCCATATACTTTTCTGCTAACATAGACATTGCTTGTGAATATGTCTTTAGCAGATCATTCTTTTACAGGACTTGGTAAAATGTTTAATGGGAAACTAAAAGAGAACTGAGAATGGCTGGGACCTCAGATACTGAGCCCACTGTCTACACTGCTTCCAGGATCACCTTATTCCTCTCTGCACTTGCCACTTGCCAAAAACCATCTGATAACTCTCATTTCCATGCCCCCACCTCCTTGGGGCATGGATTATATCTTAATTCTTTACACAGCACAAGTCTCTGCCCATGACCAGGGGAGCACAAAGTCACAGGAGCAGCAGCAAAGCCAAATGCAGTATGATCACCATGAATAGAGGGTTGAATTGCTAATAGCTTTGCCCAAGGCTAAACGCAGGGTTGAAGGCAGTCTTGATCATTAAGCTACAGGATTTTGAATTCACAGGGCTAACTATATTTCTAGATGAAAAAATTAATTAGCTTTGCATGGGGGCCACAACCTAACAAATATACCAACAACTGTGCTGATAGGAAAATAAAACAATGAGAGCCAGGGATTAAAATGTAAGCAAAAGCTGATGTTGAGTGATAAAGGTTACAGCAACTGCTAGGTGTCCACAGTAAAGCAAAATCATTGGAAAAAATCAGACATATGTGGCAAGAGCTAATCTAATCACACAGTGATTGGTTTGTCAGGCAGCTTCTGATTACTCCTTATGCAAGTAAGAGTAAAAAAGGAATATTTCTAAATTTATGAAATGAAATGAGATGTATTTTGGTGCTTTCTTGAGTTGGCTGAAATCATGCAACAGAAATGTTTCATAGGATCATATCTGTTTTTATGGCACTGTGTCAAAACACAGGTTGACAGTCTCATCTTGACTACTTTAAGACATTTCCATCTGAAATGTTGACATTTACATTTTATCTCAATTGGGCACTATGTCAAAAATCACTTTGTTGCATAAAAAAATGAAGGTTTTTTTCCCAATATCTCTCTTTTGTGAAAAAATAATTTTTGCAACTTAATGAAATGTAAAATCTATTTTCCATGTTTCAGAGCATGCACCTATTTAGTATTTTTTTGAAACTTATCAAGACACAAGTTTCTATTCACTTGTTTGCCCACTTGGGCATAGAAGTCATGTATGGCCACATCAAGATGAAGGCTTTTGAAGCCTCTGTATGCTCAGGTGGCTGAATAAACTGCAACAACTGAAATTAAAGGAAATATCCACTAAACTCTGAAAGTCTCCAGCTTTCAGCAGAACAAAAGAGTTTTCACTGCAAATACTACTTTAAAAAAGCATGGAAAAATCAGAATGAAGTATTAGCTACCCTTTTATTTCTGGATTCAGGAATAAATTTAGATTAAACCTTTCTTTAGGATATATCAAGCATCTACTGAAGCAAAATATTTTTACCAAAAATGGTCACTGTATAAAGGGGGAGAAAGTCATAGAAAAGTTTTTATTTGGTCATAGTTATTATTTAAGAATGTTAAAATAAACAGATAATTACTTTTAGAATGGGAGTTAAGTTGCTGATGCATTTTAAAGGGGAGGGCAGTCAGGTGAAGTGCTTTTGACAATATTTTCCCCATGTTTTGAGCACATGCTGCTAACAACCTAATGAGGTGCCTTTTTAGTATGAACTGCAGGGCAGAAAAATCCATGATAAAAGTAATGATTCTCTTTTTGAAAATCCGTGGGTCAAAGAAGAGGCATGACGTGACTGCACAGCAACTTTGCTCTGTAATGTTAATTTTGGCTGTGTTCCTGCCTTTCCCTCTCCAAAGTGCTACATTCTCAATCTCCTCACACATCGTTGATGACAGTAATTTGCTTGCCTGCTAACAGATGAAAAGCTTTCTGTTATGAGATATATTTAATAAAAGTCCCTGTCTCTCCCTCTTGGGCCCATTATTAGCAATTGAAATGTATTTATTATGATAAAAAAGCTGGTGCCTCAAGCTGAGGGCTATTGTCATGCTCACACTCATTTGAAAGCAGTGCTGTCAATAAACAAGCACTGTTACACCAAGAAAAGAATCCATGTCCCAGCTCCCAGCCTCAGAGTATCAACCCACCCCAAAGGCCAGCATTCCTCACTTTTCTCAGCTGGAAAACCCTCTTTGAAAACAAGATCACATATTCCATCCCATTCATATTTACTCTAGAAAAGTGAATATCTCCATTTTCATCATGCGCAGGGTGTTTGTTTGTTCTGCCAGATTAACCAAATACTTTTAGGTACAGACAAGACATTTGTTCTAATGAAACCATTACCTCAACTTAAAAATTTACTACACCATCTTTATTTTCTCCTACACAGTACATCTAATACAGCTAACTAAAATACTGAGAGATGGCTACAGAGGGTAAAATGCATCTTTACATCTTCTGAGTGCCCCAGTCACTTGGGTATATTTGCATCTCTACTCATTTTTTGGTTTTGCTCTTTTAAGATGAAATGTCTCGTACTTCCCTTTCAGAGCAAATAAAAGTGTTTGAGGTCTCAAGAGTCTCAAGAGTCAAGAAAACCATTTTCTACCAAACTACCCTCTCAACTGGCTTGAAATGAAATGTCAGCTGAAAAACCCCACAGCAGAGCATGGTGCTCCTCATTGACAGCATCATGAACAGAACTCACAGTGCTGCTGCTCTTTTCTTTGCTTTTCCCCATCTATTTTCTCCACCTGTGTTCCAAGCAGACAGTTGTTTCTCCGTGAATGTGGAAAGGAAAGATAAAATCAAGGCCAAATTCCGTTTTTACCTCTGACAGCAGACCAAGAAATCAAAATCTTTTCTTAAATCTAACTTTTACATTGGCTTCCCACGCCAGCTGCACAAGTTGTTCTGTCCTGGTAGTTGTTGACATTAGCTAAAAAAAGCATAATATATTCATTTTCAAAATTGTACTTATAAATAACACTTCCATGACAGCTGGACCAGACATTTTCCTGTCCTAAATGAGGTGTGCTTAGGGAGGAATAGGAGAAAGAAGAGAGAAAAACAGACACCTTTTGGTACTGCAGGTCTACTTTTAGCTCGTTTACTCTCTAACCCTCTTTCTCTCATTCAAAATTAACTGATAAAGGGAATGACATGTAGGAACACCATTAAATGAAAAGAAGACCATCATCTTGACAAAAGAAGAAAGAAACTTCAGGATTGAGTTTTTAAAGTAAAAGACAAAAACATTTATCTTGTCAACAATTGGTCAGGAGCTACTTTTGTGGTGTAAAAAGGAGTGGAACAGTTTGGGAACTTAATAAAGAAAGAGGAATCTTGAACAACAAATTTATAAGAAATATACATTTAATGGACTCATGCTAGCTTTAATGAAGTTGTGGGCTCTTTTGTAAGGAAGTCTCTGGCAGCAGAGACTCAGATCAACACATGGAAAGGCAAAAAAACCTAAACCAAAGGAAACAAACAAAAATAAAACCCTACAATTAAAATAATGAACAGGGAAAAAAGGAAACCAGATTCAAATCTCAGCTTGTTTAGAGATTGTAAATTCCTGACATAGCTTCTTTCTTAAAGCATAGTTTTTCACTCACTCTCTTGAAAAATATAGGTCTTAGTTCCTTCTCACTTTAGAATGGAAATGTCAACACCCTGCAGTTTGGAAGAGAGCATCTCATGTAGCCAATGGCAGCCAGGTCCAACTTGTACCATGGAGCTGATTATTAGAGCCAGAGTGGCAAAATGTATTTCTCCTATGCAGAGAGTCAGACCTACCAGCTGATGATTTACATTCACTTCTATGTGACAGAAATCAGGCCCTTCCTTTCCAAACTTCAAGAGAAGGCTATGGAAAAGGGATAACAGCCCCATGGCCAGCACATTTCTTCTCACTCCCCTGTATCTGATGGGTCAGCTTTTGACACTAACACTCTCAAGGGAGATGATGGGGATCTCTTTAGCATTCTGAAGAATTCCAGATTATGGCATCTCTTTGTTCCAGGTCTGTAGAAGGAGGCATTAGAAGGCTTCACAAAAAGGCAAATACAGCAACACAGGAAGCAGAGAGGGGATGATGCACTTTCCCTTGAGCACTGGCCCCTGGCTCTGAGCATCAGATTCCCAGCTGCTGCTGAATGATCAAGGAGCAGGATAGAGAGCAGATTGCTTTTTGTCTGCAGGAGGCCAGGAGATGAGCTGCTGTGCCTTCTGTAAGTGTCACTCTAATTGTGGTCTTGAGAAAAAGCCAATACATAACTTCATACAAGGATTAAACTAAATCCAACTTATCTGGAAACTGAAGCAACATCAGCTGCCCCATGTCTCAAGTGGCATATTTAGGCACAAGCATACATCTCATCTGGTCTGTAATTTTCCTGAGGCATTTCCTTTGTTCCAGCAGAAACCTCACATACACCTCCTGCATTTTAAGGTGCAGAATCATAATTAAGGTAATGAGAAGAAGGTTGCAATAAGTTAGTGTTAATTTTCTCCTTGCCCAACCATTGTTATTCAAGTGGGTGTTGGGTGAGCTAATTCATAATTTCAGTTTAAGTGCCATGAAGGGTGCATAGATCCTTATTTACCTGTGCATATGAGTAAATAAAGTAATGTGACCTCATTCATCTACTAAGTGCCCTGGAATGATGGCTTTAAAACTCCTTGCTGTATTGCAATGCGTTCCCACAGGCTCAGAGCCTGTTGGCAGGGGACTGCACTGCTGTTGTCACCTGAGCTGTTCTGTGCTCTGCAGAGCACCAGAGACCTGCCCCAAATGCTGAACAATTTCACTAAATACAGCAGCAACACTAACTCAGCCCTATTCCAACCTCGATGGCTGTAAGACAAACAATTACAAACGTTCAGCTACATATAACCAGCTAAATTCTTTACCACAGTGGGATCATTTTCCTTGTTCAAGGACCAGTGAATTACAAACTGTCTCACCTGGAGTCACAGGAACTCAGTTTCTAAATTAAGTTTTCTCTCTGTGCTATGGAGCAGTAACTGTAATTTAGTTAGCTCAAATGTCAGCACTGGAAACATTCCTCTGAAAGCCTGTTTGCATGCTAAATGCAAGGTGCTTAATCTCTTGCCATCACAGAAGCCTCTGCATGTGCTGGAATTATTTTCTCATGCACCAAATCCCCTAATTAAGAGTAGGAAAGTCATCATAAAAATCATAATTCTTAAAATTATTAGAAAGTCTCATACTTGCAGCATCATGCAAATTTGAACAAAATTACAAATTAACCCATGTAACAATTCAGTGAGGCATAGAGAAGTACCATTGCTCCAAAACAAATGGCAGAAAATGAAACCAGAAGAGAGAAGCTGGGTAAGACAATATTGCTAATATTGGTAGTGGGAGAACATTCCTGACTGAGTGATTCCAAATCACTGATATTCTAGTGGATCAATATTTTTCCTTAAAATATCCTCTTTGCTGTACTTTTCAAGAGTCTTTGCAAATCTTTTTTAATAGCAATGCCTGAAACAAAAAATCATGATGTTAAGACTGATATTACAAGAGTGGAAGGCTCTGAACAGCAAAGAGTATGTTCAAAAGTATGGAAATATTTCATGGGAAAGAGATTAATGTAGTGAATTCATTAAGTCAGTATGGGAATTAATCACAGTCTAAAGTACTAACATGGGGTTGGTCTATGAGAGGAGACCCCTTATTCATAGAGCCAACAAAAAAAAATAAGACCCAAGAAACTTGGCACCTAAAATTGAAATTGGGACGCATACAAAATTTTTTAGTTCCCACAGAAGGAATTTTTACAATTGTTTTTTTTTTTTTACACTGCTGAAATAACATTCAAGGGATTTTTAGACTGTTCTAGCTATTACTTGGCCTTGACCTAGTTAAAACCAACCCACTGCCACCAATAGTTTTCCTTTGGCCAGACATTGCAAACAACAGCTATTGTCATGTGTTATCATCTTCTTGGCAAAGTGAAGTTAATGTCCTGCTATTTATTTCCTGTTTGGGAATAACTATATACTTGTATCCAGCTTAACATCAAAGAAGAAACATAAACATGGGATTAGGTTACCCCAAAACCTCACTTTTCTCCGAAATTTGTTCCATAATTTTGTATATTAAACCAAAGTCAAGTCAAACTTAGGAAGTTGAAATGTTTCAATGTTTGTACACTGAATAAAGTGAAGAATGATTTCTTCTTTTCTCTGTCATCCAAGATTTGGGCCTTCAAAAGTCATGTGGTTAATGTAGAAAAAAACAGCAACCCTGTGATGCAGTGAAGTCAACAGCTTGTGACAGAACTGACAGTCCTTAAAAGCTATTTAGAGAGAGAAAACATTTAGAAAAACAACATTGTTAAGAGATGGCTTCTAGGGGCTCCGTATTTAATAGGATTTCCTACAGAAAATACTTGGCACATAGCAACTTTTGAATATTCAAAACTTTTGGTCTGTAAATGATTTAGTCACAGTGACTGTAGAGATGCAGGAAACTCCTGCAGTTCAGGTAAGTTGCAACAACAGACAGACAGACAGACAAACAGGCTCTCATTTAGACTCCATATGAAAGACAAAAGTACCAATGAAAGAGATTAAATTTCCAAGGCTGAAGCAGCTGCCATGGAGTCACTGCCCAGTTTCTGCTGCCATTCACAGTCCTGTGCTGTCGAGGGGTTTAGAAAATTTGCACACTCTTCTTTTGCAACAGTGGAGACGCTGGATAAAATTGCTGCAAAAACAGTCCTGGGACTTGGGTAGTGTTGCTGTGAGAAGGCAGAAAGTAGGGGGAAGATGAAAATGGGCTGCTAAAGTGCTGCCTTGTGGGCCTTGAGATTTCTGTAAGAAGATCTCAAATTCTGGTGAAAAAGAACTTCTGGATGATTTGTGGCATGCAGTTAGTATCTACTAAAGCCTGGAAAGGATTGCTTTCAATGATTTAGCCAAACTGCTAATAGTAAAAATACCAAAACTTCAATTGCACTGCTTATTTTATTTTCAGATATATAATGAAAGTCGTTATTTAGTTTGAAGGAAACCATGAGTCAACAAAAGGTGTACTAAATATTGCCTTTCTCTGGTCTTGAAGGATTAGCAGCAGGAGGGCAGACTTCCCAGAAGTCAGTGTAAGTGCAGTCCTAGTACAAAAATGGTAAAATACTTTAATGTTTGCACAAGCAGATTTTCAACAGTGAAAATAAAATGCTTGCTCTACAAAAAAAAAAAAAAGGAAAAATTAATAAGAGGGAACTTGTGGCAATCATTCCCATTTGGAGGGCATTTCCCTCATTCACTGGCAACCATCTAAACCTTTGCTCTTCTGATGCACCTTGAAACACTAAAAACCACACAATTTCTGCGATTTTGAAGCAAAGACAAAGCTTTTCCTGCAGGATTTTTAGAGCAGCACTGGGTTCCTGGACCTGTGTGCTTTTCCACCTCAAGGGCAGGCAGTGCATAAATGAATTATGTGGGTACAGCACTGAGCACACAGTGAGCAGCAGGCGTGGTCCAGACTGAGGATCTGTTTGTACTTCTTCTGTTCTTTTTGCACATCTTCTCACCATACCAGACCTGGTGGAAAAGGCATCTGCCAGTGTTTACTCCCAACACACTTCCCTATTTGTCCCCCCTCATAAATGGCAACACTTGTGACAGTTTATCTAAACCCTAAAAGCTATTTTAGTACCACTCAGCAGTGCACAAGCACTCAAAGGAATCATTTTCCTCAAGGGGATATTTACCTCTTTCTGAAAAAATCCCAGTGAGAATGTTATATATTCATCCATGGCACACTACTCATTATATCTTAGACCTTTAAAATAGATGGATCAATAGAAGGTGGAGGATTTTTACCCTCCAAGACATTTATAAGCAGTAAATGATCACCCTTGGAGCACCCTAGTAAGAAAATAATGACTGTTCTTCCTTGCTGCTTTGATGAGGAGTGACAGTAAGGTAAGAACACTTTCAAGAGTGCCCAGTGGGACTCTCAGTTTAAGGCAATGAAAGCTTAATTTTCATAGAAAGCAGAGGAAAGGAATCAAACATTTACGCCAAGATCAAAAAGCAAAAACCCCACAAAAATTAAAGCTTTGGAAAAGGATGAACCCTTTTGAAATAATCTTCTGAAGAAATTTTCAAAACATGGATGGAGGCAATGAAGGACTGAGATGCTTCTGGCTCCCAGGACTTACCAATCACTTTACTCTTGTAAAGGGACCAAGGCAAATATTGTAGTTAAACAAACAAACAAAGAAACAAATTTAAAAAAATTAAAATTAAAAAAATTATCTATGGAAGCTAAAAATCATTCTGTGCTGAAGAGACTTCTACCTCTTGACACCACTGAGGTGTAGAGTCTTCACCCAGTGGAGGTGACAGAGAGCACCATTCCTCAGTTGAGGACATGAGAATTTACCTATGGCAGCTTACCTGGGTTGTAAGTTTGACAAGTTGTCTTGTACAATAATGTCATAGCACACTTATTTGGCATTCCCATAGGTATTTTATCAGCTTTATCTTTTTATATAATAAAACAAAAAGAAAAATCTTGAATGTGGGTTGTCCCATGGGCTTACTTTGGTGGAACAGGGTGGAAAGGAGGAGGGAGGGAGGAAGAAATCATACTCTGTAAAAAAATGGAAACCCACTCAAACCTATTTTAAGCACAACTTCTGTAAAAAGAATCATCTGAGCATCAATTCCTATTTAATACTAGTCTCATGATTCAAAGCCAGATTGATAAGACAGATTTACAGTGCATAATTTAGTAAATTTTTACACAGTTATACATCTCTGCCATGTAATTAGCTTTGAAGTAAAATTGGGTTTTTTTATCACAAATCTTAGCACCTGGATAAGTGCACAGATGCAGAAAACATTTGCTTTTCTGACCAGGTTCAGGGGGGGAGCATCTAGACCTCAACTGCTCTCTCTGGAAGTGATTTATGCCCATTTTTCTCCCAAGTGCACAAGAATACACTCTAAAATCCCACTGCAAACAACTGAATCTAAAAATAGTCATTCTAGTCATAAAGAGACAATATTTTTCCTGCTGGAAAAAGCTGGTAATAAAATCATTACAAGCCAACTAGTGCAGATTTCATTGTGGGAGCTTCACTTTGTCACAGCAAAATACACAGTCACAACAACACAACGCAGCTGAAGTCTCACCAAATATAAACTCATCCACCACAAATAGATATAAAGTTCAGTACAAAAATAACAGGGACAACACTGCAGAGAAAGGAACACTGACAACACAGGCTTTTTTTATTCCCTTTTACATGTCAAAAATATTGAGCAGAATAAGGAAAAGATGTTTCAAATTATACCCCAAAAAGCCTTCCATTAGAGAGTAAATTAAGAAAAGTGTGTACCTCACGGAAACAGGGAGAGAAACAGCAAAACTGAAATAACACATTCATGACTTATGACATGTAGATACAATTCATCAATTTTGAAATGGAAAATAATGCAAAATATTGAACAAAACTTGTAATGCCTTGGCAACAGCAATAAGGAGAATAATATCGAAGAGTGTCAAAGAAAGGCCATGAAGAACACCCCTGATACCTCACAGAGGAACACAGTAGGAATAATACCCAGATTAAACTCCAGCTGCCTTGTGCTGAGAGGCTGGAGTGCAGGGATGGGAGGGAGGGGAAGGGTGCACAGCATAAATCAACTAGGGGTGAATGTTTTAATAAAGCTAAAATTTTTAAATGAATACCATGGAACCAGCATTCAAAATGCTGAGGGATGTGGATTATTTTTTTTCATTAAATGACTGTTTTATTCTGAATCAAGCATTTTACTTTGTTAGAGTAGTCATAAAAGGATGATATTTACATTGCTTTATAGTCCCATGAAATTTTAAAAAATATTACATATGCTGCTTAACAAGATAACATCTCTAATAATCCTCTCACTGGGACTGACAAAAAGATGAGAATTTTACAATGGATATGAGCTGAAGATAAAATACAGGATTAAAAATAAAATATAGAACAAGATTTATTTTTAATTAATTCACATGCCACCTCCATTGGGTTGATGTACGTGGGAGAGCTGCATTAAGCCTCCAATATTCTTACTCAGAAAAGAGTCAGACCTTAAAAAGTGTCTCTCTAAAGTAGGTAGGTAGGACAGTGTATCACTGAAAGTTGAGAGGATCTGCTCCATTTCAGACATTCACACTAAACTTCTCTTTTAGATAAATAAGAACACACACATCACTTCCTGCTAATTTTGTTAAAGCAAAGAAAACAAATATCGGTGAGTGGATGTGGAAAATTACATGGGCATACTCACCTAAAACAGGCTCAGACAAACTCTTCAAAACAGATTGAAAAGATTCACTGCAAACTTGCTCATAAGTTCCTAATGTTAGTCTCTCATAGAGAAATTGAGTAAGAACAAAAGGCAAGAAAAAGCCTCAGAGTCCCTGCATAAAAAAAGTTACAATTTACTTTAAACTGCACATTCTCAAATAGATGTTTTCAAGCCTAAAAAATCACAACATGCAAATTATAGTAAAGGTTCTCTTCATTTACAATTTGGAAGGAGTGTGACTTGTTCTGGATGTGTACAGATGAAAACTCAATCACACTTTTTAATTCTGAGGACTTCTCATCTATGACTTTTACAGCCTACCTTCAATCTGTGTAAACTTTTATCACCCACAGGGGCTGGATAATACATTAACAACTGCTTTTCCACAGCTTCACAAGATCAGCCAGAACTATAGCCAATGGGACAGACTATCCCAAATCCCTGGTGAAGCTGCTGATTTTGTGGACCAGATGGACACATGTGATTCATGGTGATTAGATCAGAGACACAGGACCTACAGATCACAGGATCTGTCTTACTTTCTTGAATCCATCTTGAGAGGATGGGCAAAGTCCTACTAAACTGTTAAAGAACTGGCCCATCAACCAAAATGGGGCCTGGATTACAGGCGTGATGAGGGAGATCCCTGGGGATAACCTGTAAGACATGGGGATGCCTTAGAAACTGTGAGAAAAACTAAGGAGATGCATCTTGTGCTTTGAGATCTCATTGTTATTGTAGCAGGTCAAGCACTGAGAGAGCTCTAACAGCTCCACATCTGAGTCTGGCGGCATCACATCGAACAAATAGCATGGGGAGAGCCATGCTTTTGTAAAATTACAGATCAAAATCAAAAACTCTTGCAAAAGGAGAAGCAGAGGCAAATGCATGAGGAATTGGGGGAGCCAGAGCAGAAACTGGCCCCAAGCCACAGTGAGGGTTTTTTTTCACTTCAAAGCAGAGGAAAGCAGTGGGATGGTCGAAGCACGATCTGTTGCTGGCAGCAGCATCTCTGCAGGCTGTGGGTTACACTGGCCTGCCTGGCTACCACAGCTGAGCACATGAATCACCAGCTCTCTCACGATTAAAGGATTTCCAATAATAAATTCTGTTTTCTAATTTTCAAACAGTGTGGCACCAGAGCTTGGGCCAACAAACCATCAGTCGCAGCGTGGTGGTGACACAAATGACATTGTGAGCAGCATTAGGAGCATGGGTTTATTTTGGGGAAGTGGTCAGATAATATCCACACTTCTGGAGTGTCAGTGGGTCTGAGATCCGTGGTGTAAATGGAAAGAAGTCACCCACAGGGGTGGCACTTGACCCTTTTACCAAGAGTGAATGTTGCAACTAGATGTTAACAAAAAATTTGTGGGAGAGTAAGAAGTCATCCACAGATTCCCTGTATATCATAGCCACAAATATCTTTGTGCAAATTCTTCAAAGTGTAATTTTTTATTTTGTTTTCTGTGATTTTATGGGAAGATCATATTTTCTCTCCCTCTGCTTTGTTTTTTCATTAGTTTTGTGGGTGCCTTCTGTTGTATTACAGACCACTGACTGAGAAACCCAGATGGATTTGGAGCCTGCATGGTTCCTCCTAATCCCGCCATACATGAGTTGAATGCTTCTTAATAATCCACACAGTTATTTTTATGACAATTTTGGGAGAAATTTGGGGCAGATTTTTCACTTAGTTTTGCATGCCAAACATTTTACAGACTTTATTTGGGGGTGAGGGGGTGTGTACAAATTGACATTTTATATTGAAAAATGCCTCCCACAAATCCTAAAATAAGGAAAACAAAGATGGTCAGAAACATCTCCTGCATTTGTCAGTTCCTTCAAACTCAAGAATTTCGTTTACAGCTAAAAAAACTTATGTCTTGTGGGTTCTAGTGTTTAATATTGATAGATTTGCTGGTTGACTAGAGGATACCTTCTAGCAGATGTCATTTTCAATGTTTCATATAGCTGGATTCTTACCCTTTGGTAGCAAGGCAACATTTACTAGAGAAATCACAATCTTTTCATCAGTCACAGTAGAACTGCAGGGCCAGGATCCAGCAAATAATGGTTATGAAAAATATGATCAGGTCTGTCAGTCCACAGACTGGCAGAGAGGAGCTCCAAGTCACCCACCCACAAGCACAACCTCAGCCCTTCCAAAGACATTTCAGCCTCAAGATATCAAAATGCAGAGCTTGCAACAGACTGAAACTGAAACTTCAGGCTTCCCAGAGAACTGTTCCTATTTTTACAAGTAAATTACATACATTTCCCCTCCAGTTTTGCTGCTCAGTAACCGAACTTGAAAAACAATATTAACGTTGCCACATGGTATCTAGGAGAAAAGGTAGACAATTTGCATGAGTATATGGTTTTTTCCTCTAAAAATCATCCCTTAAATTTCTCATTTTTATTTGCAGATTTGTATTCACTGGAGAATACAAGAAAATTAAAACTGATATGACAAAATCATGTGCTGTATTTTGTTATCAAAAGCATTTTCATAGAATCATAGAATGGTTTGGCTTGGAAGTGACCTTACAGATGATATGATTCCAACCCCCCTGTCATGGGCAGAGACAAAGAGGACAAAGTTTCTCCGCATATATATTGGAAAGTGAAACCTAATGCTGCTGTTGTAGATTTGTTGTAGATTAACATGTTGGTGTTAAACTCCTTCAGCTAAACCTCTTCTCTGTGAGCCATCAGGAACTTCTGAGTTTCAAGGCAGAATTTTTTGCTTCATTTATATAAAAGAAGACATTTGGCTTTGTCAGCCAAAATGAACCAGGACACTCAGCTTTGGAAAAATGCCAAGACTCTGCTATTCAAAGTTACCATGTCTTCTACCATGCCAGCTTCTGTTACCACAGGGTTTGCTGACATTTACCAACCACTCAGGATTTACACAAGGTGTGCAAAGCAAGGAAGTGGGAGCCCCTTTCCTTGCCCTTCCAGAACCTATACAACATTTCCTTTTTCTCTTTGGAAAACTGGAGGTCATGGCCCTACTATGGGGCAGCAAGTAGCAGAAAGAGTAATGAATTTCAGGTGCACTGTGCAAGGAAGAACACGTTTCATCTAGCTCCATTCTTTATTGGCCACAGTTTACATTTTGATCCAGGTGATGAGTTCACTGTATGAAAGCTGGTTTTGCTCAAGAATATGTTCCTATTTTTGGCTCCCTTCTAAGCATTTTTGAAGGCAAATCTAATGAGTCACAGGCTCAGATCCAGGTAGGCATACATTTACCATTGTGAGAAAAGAAGAGAACATCACAAGACAAGGACAGAATGCAATCCTTGCTGATAACATAAACAAACAGAAAGCACTCTGAGACACATCAGTTGTTTTGACAATAGCCACCACCAAGAGAACTGTGTGCTTCATTGGTTTATTGCAGAATAAAGGCCTGCCATTTCACACAGGTCTGACTAAGCAAGGTGACAGATCAGCTTTGGGCTACATCTTTAGCTATGAAGTTGGTGGATGTCTCTTCTACATGCATGACTGTAACAGACACATGAGAATAAAAATAGCTGTCTTACATATATTCATATCTATTGTCTAGTTCTGAAACCCTGGAGGACAAATGGGAGTTGTCATCTCCTTTCTCTCCCCCAAGTCAAATGCCTTTGAAACAGTAATGATGACTAGAATTAACAGCTCTGGATTCGCCCAAAGATACAAATAAACTCAGTGGCAATGTTACAAGTCACAGCTTACAAAATAGGTATAGAAGACACCAGCAAATTGTGCCTTAAAAGCACAAAATGATTCTGAGGGATTTTACTGAAGACTACTTCCTACAGATTCTACAGAAAGGAAAAAAAGCAAGATGTTAAAAGAAATGACTGTGTAACCTTCTAAAGCAATACAACTTCCTATCTCTGTCACATTACTTACGCACAAGAATGTAATTTTAACTTGATTTTAACTTGAACTTATTGTATTTCAAGGAAATTTACCTGACAAGTAAGATTGTTTAACAGGAACTTTTGAGTTCCTCAAGTAAGCTTTCCACTAATTGCTAAATAGGCAACATTTACCACCTTCTATCTTTATGTATTTCTATATTTTAAGATCAGAAGACATTAAGCCTCCTGCAGCCAGCATTATGCAAACTGCATCATAGAGCTGGTTGCAGCACAAACTTGGGTGTTTTCTCCGAGGGTGACTGATAAAAGTTTGTCTTGTCTTGTTGTAACAAAGGTAACAAAGGCTGTTCTGTGGTAGATTCACTTTGCACAAAGTTGGGATATTTGCAAGTACACAGCTACTTAACATTCCCATACAGTCATGTCACCATAGGAGCTGCAATAAATAATGTCACCCATACAGCTCAACAGACCAGTGCTGGCAAGGTTATTTATTTCTGGGCCGTCAATCCTGAGGCTTTTTAATGCATTGTGACTCTTAAACTCATCAGTAGATTACCCTCAAGGCAGAGCAAATTAGAGAATCTGCTTGCTCTCTGTCATTGAAAGACCTAACCATTTATAGCAAAACAAATTCATAACACATTTAACAAACTGGGCATTTACAGTAAAAGAAATTCAGGTTTCATGATAAGAAAGCATATTTATGCTCCATGAGGTAGTATATACTTAGTTAATTGACAGCACAATTGTCAATACTTAATTCCTGTTGTTTACTAAAGCTATTGGAGTTAAACTAGTAGTACTTTTTCTTCTGTAAATAAATAGGACTTTTTCCTCATCTAGACAATTTAACAGCTCCTTAAAGAATTTATTTATCTAGTGGTACATGGCATTTTGTGACTGAGTGTGCAAACATTATATAAAAGTGTAAAATGATAGTGTTAATGTGGGGGAAAAAAAAATCCCAGATCTCTTCTTCAGAAGATTTTTACTATGAATCTTCAGCATCCTAGTTTAGCTATCACTAAACACACTGTTAAACTGTTAATTTAGTTTGAAAGATATCATTTGATATTAACTAGACCCAGCACAATCAGGAAATTACTTCAGTGTTTATTTACAGTGCCATAATTAAAGCAAACAGTTTCACAAGCACCAGAATCAATGAAAGCTGGTTTCTCATGGGCTTCTATTTCACAGATTCTTTTGGGTCTGACACAGACCAAGCCTGAACTGATGCTTTCTTGAATTGGTTGCTCTTTCTCTTGATATTCTAGAATATAATATAATGTGAACCCATGAGTCAAAAACTCTTCTACTCTACCAGACCACTTAGATCCACTTAATTTGTAGGACAGATTTGAAACTCTTGTCAAATTTGGTTGAAAATTTTTTGACATGTAAAAAATGTAAAGGTGAGGTGGCAGTAGAAAAACACCAACAGGACTTCCTGCTTGCTGATGGAGTTTGTGTCAAATCAGCATTTGAGCCCAAGTTCTCCAAGGAATGCAGCTGTCCAGTGACAATTCACATTCCTGATTCCCAGGCCCCCAGCACATCAGAGGTACTGTCTATGTAATGGTATCAGACATGGAAGGAACAGCCACTTATTATAGCAGTGAATCCATCACTTCAGCACTCCAGAGACTATTGACAGCAATTTAGTGACAGAGAGCCCTCTCAGCTACTGCATCAGCTACAGCAGTGTCACAAGATCTGGCCTTCTGTTGAAGCAGGATTTCCCCTTTTTGAGCTTCAGAAAGTTCTGTTCTGGGGGCTTTAGGCAGGTGATTTTCAGATGTGGATGTGTGTCAGGGGATGATATAGATGAAATGATTTCTTTTTCTTCAGACCCACACTGAAAAGCTTCCTTTTTTAGGGACTAATATAAAAGTTAAGTTTTGATCCCTTGGTCTAAAGAGGCAGATAAGACATATCCTTGAACTTCAAAAACCTCTGGAAGTTTGCTGTCAATTTCTATAAATATTTTAACAAAGAAGTGTTTCTTGTGCTTTTCCTTTTTTAACCTTGCACAGATTAAACACCTTATAGAGGCCTATTTTGTTTATATGTAATCATTTTTGCATGGTGTTAAGAAAAGCCTTTTTCATTCAACTCTGCTTGTTAAGATTGCATTCCTGCATTTTCCTGTACAACAGGTAAGAGATGTCAGTCACCTCATCACAACCTCATTTACCAGTACATTTTAAAAGGGCAAACCATGCACTTATAATAATTAGTCTTAGTCTTGCTACTCTTCAGCCAAAACACTGTCACCTTCTCAAAAATCAGAGAAAATATTTCATAGCTGTTTCTTGGTGCTTCAAGCTGATTTGCACAAACAAAATGATCCAAAGATCCACAGACATGCATTCATTTGCAAAAATGAATCATCCCTGCACAAAAAATACAGCCAGGTGGAGGAATCAAAAATCTGAACAGGATTCTACATGAGAATAAGCCTGGATACTTAATTTATTGACATGACTTCATATTAAAAAAATTCTCTTTGAATTTAAAGTCAACAAAATTTAGTATTTTCAGTGCTGTCTTTGCAAGGAAGGGAGAAGAAAATGGCCATGCCCTATACAGAGGCTTCCCTAGCAAATTTGCAGGAACTATTGCTTCTATAGTGCAATCTCATGCTGAGGTGCCCAAAACAGTCCAATTCCATGTTTGCTACAGATCTGCAAGGAGAAGAAATGTCTTGATCAATTCTATTGATTCCTGAGCTCACAACACTTGTGTAAAATTCTGCTAGTCTGATATTTAGCCCTGTTATTTTATTCTTATTTTAGGTGATTTTTCACTAGTTCCAGTTCTGGACTGTCACTGTTCCACCAGGAAAAGCTGTAGGACTGTGCTACCTTCAAGCAAAGTTGGATGTGGACACTCCCTCTTTCCCATTTTGCTATTCCTTTCCTGTTAAATTTTACCTCTACTTTGCTTATATTAAGGACAATCAAGCCCAAATGTTTGATAAGGATGCAGCATAAAGGCTCTTTTTGTTGGTAACATTTTCCTGATCCATGGTTTGTTACATGTATTACCTAATTCAGGTTCAAAGGAAAGCTTCACTTGTCATATCTTTTATATGGTTTGAGGCAAAGACAATCTAAAAAAAAAAAAAAAAAAGGAATATTTTATTCTTAATGTAGGTGTGCTCATATCTTTCCCCCAAAAAATGTCTCCTCCATATTTTAAAATCTTTATGGAACGCTTTTCTTTGCTCTTTTTGATTTCAGGGTTTTTTTTCTTAGAATAATAAAATGGAATTATTTGAAAACCAGTTTTTATGATCTATTTTAGCACTTCAAGCAAATTAAGGAGGATGAAATTTGAAGTACACATACCTCCACCAAGAGATTAAAAAATATTTGGGAAAATGCTAAACTAAAGTGTATTTTTAAAGGATTTCAAAAAAGGAATAACTACAGAGAGCCCCATGGGTACTTGTCTTACAAGACATTGCTTACCAAGTAAACCAAATTCCCATTAAAGCTTTGCATCCCATATTTCTGAAAAATCCAAGTCACAATCTGCTGCCACTGGACATGTCTGGCACACAGCAATTTAATCTGCTCGCTAATTCCAGTCCCAAGGGTAACTGTGAGCATATGGCCAGAGATGCTAAATTGAATCTGCCTTCAACCAAAAACCAGAGTATGGAGGGGAGAGCACAAAGGGCTGAGATCATAAAGATTTGTGTTTGTTGAGCAGCAGAGCTGATGACTAACACTGGGCTGAGGCAGCTTTCAACTTTTCAATTGTCAGACACCACTGCCAAAATCCCAACTTGATCAGAGGCAGCTGTGATTTGCTATCGACTGCAACAACAGGACCTGGTTGCTCCCAAAGGCTTCCTCCCTGCCGTGCACCACTTTGAAGACCAGGGCAGGAGGGATACATGTCAGCAAAACCACAAAGATCTGTAAGAGATACTAAGAATTATTATTTCAATTATTTTCTGATAATATTTTAAGCCCGAATTCCGTATTGTAACTGCTTCAAATGTCAGCCCTACATCCATAAGCTTAATTTTTGAAAAACCAAACTATTTACAGTTTCCCCCATTCAATTCCATCTACTGTTAAAAGTAACAGAATTTCTGTCCTACTTTGGACACAAATTGGTTCTCTAAGCCTTGAATAGATCCCAATAATCCAGAAATAAACATGAAAGAATTAAGTAAATGGCACAGGAAAAAAAAAAAAACCAACAAAAACAAACCTATCGATTACAATCTTCATTGCTCCTCACTTACTTTGATATACTTGGTTGTTTTTATTTCAGCTGAATTATTCCAAACAATAAAGCTAACACACCAAAATTGTATCCTGTCAGTACAAGTTTTAAGAGTGTCAGAAACTTGACTAGTTAAGAAAAATGGCTTTGCTACAGAGTGCCCACTGGCGGAGTTACTGTGTGCCAGAGCAGTTTAGGAATCCATTTTCCTGGCCAAATAATTAATCATCATCTTCATACTTTAACTGAAGGATGTTCCCCTCATACCTAATGGCATGTTTTGTTATATGATATTTAACAGATTAAGTAGTTGGTATACATATACTTTATAAAAAAAAGGTTTTATTTTATATTTATATATTACAAAATATAATTTAAATTAGTCAACAATTAAAGAGTTCTAAAATTAATTTCAAACTCCAGTGAAGTCAACAGAAAGACTCTCCCCAGAGCAGGTATTGACTGGGATCATCACTATAAATTTGAAATATCTCTTCTAAAAAGCCCAGGTTGTGTTCTTGCATGCCTACAAACAAGCTCTCCATGTAGCTCCTGTTGTATTAAAGACAACTCTTGGACAAAGACCTGGCATGACAATTGTCACTGTGAAGAAGAAATCCACTATGGCCTCAAGGTTTACCTTCAGTATTTGACAAACAGTTGATTTATAGAACTGGAAACAGATTACCCTAACATAGAAATTGTTTCATGCAATGATCTATAAAACTAACACTGAAATATAACCTGGCAGCTGTCGATCAGGTGAGGACTTGGAAGATATTTCCTTTGACATAATTCAGTTTCAGATATCCCTGGCTATCGTGGGGGTCAGTGAGGTCACTCACTGTTGAAATAATAGCTGTCTTACAAAAATCCCATGAAAATATGTTCTCATATGATTTTAACAGTGAACTTTCTATCTTGCTGTTAAAAATGTATAGAATCAAGGTGACAATCCTTTATGCTTCTAGAATTGAAAAATTAAAAGATTATGGTTTTTATTTATTCCACTTCATAAAGAAATCGTATTTAGTCATCTCTTTAACCCTTCCTTAGCAAGCATGGCATTTGAATGTTAAAAATCCTTATTAATGAAAAAAGTACAATTTTTTAAATGTTTACCAAAATAAAATATGAGAGAGAACACATTTGATGGCTCCAGCCAGGGGAACCTCCAGCAGCATCCCACTGAACCCTGTAGTTTATTTCCATACAGGGCCACCCCAGTTTGCTGCAGACACCAGCTGCCTGTAGGTGGACAGGAGGATACAGGACACGAGGTGAGAGCAAGAACCCCAGCTATGAGAGTCGAGGTTTGTCATGTCTCTGGGAATGCCTCTGTAGCTCCCTCCAGCACAAATCCAGATCTCAGACCATTTGTCGTGCCTGGAGAAGAGAAAAGAGAATAAAATAAATTAGCAGGAAGCAGATTATATGTTTTCAAGTCAAAGCTGGGTATTTATGTTACACCCAGCACTGGAAGCCAAGTGCATTTCAAATTGAGAAAGTGAATCATCACAAACATTTAGGGTTAAATCCATATATTTCAAGTCAATGGTTTACAATGGATTTCTCTGCTAGTGCTAAATCAGACCTTAAGGTACTGTAGTGCTCTGGCAGAGAATTGGAATATTAATCAAAATATTTTGCACTCTGCTTCTCATTAAAATTTCCGTGGGTTTTTGTACAGCTGTTCCAAGAGAGCAACCAAAGACCCCTCAAAGATGTATGTCACTAGGAGGTAAATGGAAGTGAAAATATTAAGAATATAATCTAGATTTTTCCTATAAAATAGGAGCATATAAAATTTCTCATGTTCAAGTTACTAAGAACCAATAAAGGTTTCTGCAAGAGTAATAATATTTCCTTTCTACCAAGGCAGACTTTCTAAACCTGATAAAAGTATGAGTGTGCAGGTTTATTTCTTATTATTTCTTCCTTTTTCCCCTGTAAGGAAACCTGCAGGATAAATTGTTTGAAATACTGTCATTAGTCTGCACAAGGTTTATCTGATTTTTTACAATATTTGGCACAAAGAAGTAGGCACATGTCACTGCAAGGATTGTTTCAGAGAATACTTAATTATGACAATTGCGGACTTCTACTACCTTTGAAAATTTACAATTTACACAAAAGGATAATTAATTTTACCCTTTGGGGTTCATTTTGCAATGTAAACTTTTTAATTTTTGCTTAGCTTACATCTCCAGCATTATTAATACCTAGATGGACTAAAATTCTCTTCATTAGGAGCTTTGAAATTACTTTAAATGGTGAAAATGTCTGGGGCCACGAAAGTTATACAAAAATAGACCAAACCACAGACACCAACTAGCACAAATTTATTTTAAAACAGCCCTAAAGAGATATATTGCAAAAAAAAAAGGGAATTTCTCTAAATTCTTTCAAGCACTCCCACTGTTATTAGCAGTTTCATAAAATTAACTTGCAGAAGACTCTCCTAGTAAAATTAGAATTCTTTTTTTCCATGGCAGCAAAGTCTATTAGGGATTGATAAAATGAAAGGCACTTCTGAGCTATTATTCAGCAGTGCTAATAGCCTTCCATGCCTGAAGATTAGCGACAATGAAGTATCCATGGGCATTTCAAATCCAGCTCTGTGCTCACCACCCCAGCTCAGGCTGTTTAATTACATTCATGAAGTAGATGAAGCCGTGGTAGATGGGTATGAGTTACACTGAGCACAACACATGAAATTATCACCATTATTAGCAAGCTGTTAATATCTGAAACAAAAATATGGATAAAAAACTGCTTATAACATCAGAAACTTTCATAAATAGAGGGTCTCATGCATAATCCAGACACAAGCATATCAACTCCTGCTTTACTGAAGACAGGCCATTATTTTTCCCTCTCACAACTCCAAAGGGATAAACACCATAAGGTTTCAAGCATATTTGTGCTGTCTGGGTTCCAAGTACATTAGGCACACACTTAAAAAGTGAACAAACCTGGGTTCTGATCTACCTCAATACCCCTGTCAAAATCCACCAGTCTCTTCCCATGCAGCATTGTGCAAGTTGTCACTGAACCAGTTTTGTCTTGAGTGACAGTACCCCTAAAGTTTTACTCCTATGATTATTCTAGAATTATGTATTTTTCTAAAGATGAAAATGAAGTTTCCTTCTTTCAGGCCTTCTCACCTTTCTCCTCCAGAACCAGGGCTGCAAGTGCAGAGAGCCATGAGCACAGCCCTTGCAGAGTCTGTGTGCAGGCTCTTTGTTACAGAACAGACTTCAGGGATCCTTGTTAGTTCTGGATTTGTCTCGCCACACACACAAAGATCACCTGGACAGAGCTATTCTACAACAGGAATATTTCCTGTTCTTCAAATTATAAGGCCCTTTTACCTTCCTGTTTAGGCAAGCCACAATAATTCTCCTTTGTTGCTGCCTCAGATGACAAAACTGCCATCAACCACTCACTTCATGGCACTGGACATGAGCTGTCTCTCACACAGACCCAGTTTCACTGCAACTTTCTTCCTATACATGATAAGATGCATGTGAAAGTCTTATTTTATATTTCTTTTTTTTGTTTGCTCAGTCAAGTTGTCCAGCACTGGACTTTGCAAGGCTGCATGTACCTCTTTTAGCCACCATTTGACAAATTTCAGAACATTCAAACCACAGTGCAGGGCAAAAATTATTCTCCAGCCACAAACCTTCCATACAGAGTCTGCCCATTAAGTTCTGGCCATCAAACTTCTTGCAACATCTCCAAATTCCTCAATGTACATCCCTGCACGTGGTGTGCACAGATCCTGCAGGATACCTGGTGGTATCTAATCTGCCAGTTCCAAGCACACAACAGTGTCCATGATTTTCCCCCAGGAATCTCTGTGGAGAGTGAGGCAAAAGAATCTGTTCCCACTCCCTTTTGCCATCTCAGGGAAGTGGCCACAAAAAACTGTTTGTACTTCATACTTTCATTTGTTGTAATGAAAATGAAAGCTCATCCTAAAGGACAAAACTGAAGTTATTTTAAAACATCTGTAATTCCAACACTGAGCTTTCTAACACTTCTGTTGCATTTCAAAAACCAGCACTTGGCTCATTCACTGCAAACTGTTGAAACACCTAAAAATCTTTGGGCCTACTTTATTTGCTGTATATCCTGGAAGTGTGATAATCCCTAGATTTTATGTAATCAGATGAAATGGATGCAGTTGATGTAGACTATTTCAAAACTATTTGAAATAATATTTCCATTTCTGAGAGTGCAGAGGAGATGCTCAACTGAAAGACCATTTATAGAAATGTGATTTTAACTAAAATGGATGCAGCAAATCTCAGTGGGTAAAGGTAGTAATAACAATGCAATATCTTTGCCAACAGCCAAATGCTGCTTAGAGAATTCTTTTTCTAAAGAAAAAATCTTTTTAAATTGATAGGATGTCTTAATACTTGAGATGAAAGAGCATTTCAATGAGACAGAACTAATTTCAGTAATTATTAACTTCTTACAACTAGGGATAATATCTGAGTCAGATTTTTTTGCTTTGTTTTTTTTTTTTTATGTAGGCAATGCAAACATTTAAAGGCAGAAATGAACAGAATATTGCTATAGATTCTTTCAAAATGCCATAGGAAAACAAGCTCCAGAAAGAGGCAGATCCACCAAGCAGTGTATTTATAACAGTTCAGGCTCTTTCAGCCTCACCTAACATGGTTGTTAAATTTGCTTTTGGCCATACATAATTATTCAATGACTTTTTCAAGCTATTTTCCTTAAAATTGATGAGGAAACTAAAGGTTTCTGCTCATCCCCTCTTCCACAAGCAGAACAAATGAGGAACTGGAAGTGTGACTTTTTAAATTTTAGTTTTCTCAGGCAAGTAGAGTATTTATCTTCCCCCCTCAGGGTAGGATAGGAATCACACACGTACTGGAGTAAATGACTCGTGATGGCAAGGGAGTAGAACAATCACCCATTTCCATTCCAGTGGCTGCTCCAACCCTTTTCTTTATGAACAGGGCAAATGAGGGAAGACATGGAAATCTCTGAAAGTGCCACTACCATTCTGCAAGGATTCCTTTCCAAAAGAGATGAACCGAAGGAAAACAAGGGCAGTATCAGAGATCTCTCCCTCTCTCTTCCTTCACACACAACTGACTGGATTCTCCACAATTTTTTCAATTTTCAATTCCTCTATCAATAATAAACTGAAAAAACACAGATTAAAGCTCCTGGTTTTCAGTTTACTGAAAATAAGGCATGAAATTAGAATATTTTATAGCCTTTGCATTGGAGGGCTTTTGTTAGAGTTCAGCATGAGGAAACAAGCAAAGACATAACTTTGATTTGTGTGCACTGGCGAGTTTCCCAGCACAGCAGCAGAAACAGCAGAAGCTGGAACTTAAGACATGCAGCTAAGCATGGAGCCTCACCTGGGAAAAGGAGAGGGGAAAAAACCAACAACAAGAAAGGCAAAAAAAACCAACAACAACAAAAACCAACAATATAAACCAGAACAAAACAGACACCAGAACAAAGCTAAGCAAGACAACGTACTGTAGCAACACAGCAACACTAGGGGAAGGTTGAGTAATTTGCTTTGTCAGTGACCAAGTTTTGAGAGAGTCACACTCTTTTAGTTCTTAGGATATTAAATTACTTTAATAACAGCAGATATTTAGTTTGTTTTAAATCCCTTTCTTAAGGTCCTGAGCAAAAAAATTCAGTAAGAGAGAACAATATTGATTTTCCCCCCATCTTTACGGCTGATGGCTCTAAATATAACCCTTGAATATTTGTTGGGTTTTTTGGGTTTTTTTGTGGTATGTCTTTATTTTCCAATATGAACTAAAAGCCTTTGGCCTCGGTATATAGGTGTTTAAAATGTCCAAATAATATAGTATGCATGAATCTCATTTTCAGGTCTGTACCCTAAGGATTCCTACTGGAAGGCCAGAAAATTTCATTATTGAGACATTGCCAGATAATGTGGCAATCTGCCTACTACACTGGCTTTTGGTATTAAACACAGTTCAGGTTGTGCTGCAAAGTACAACAGAAAGTTGAATCTTAGTCTTTTTTAATGCAGCAAAGCTTTTCCAAAAAAAAAAAAAAAAAGGGTTTTTTGTTGGTTTTTGGTTTGGAGGTTTTGTTACAATAGGATTGAATTCTGTAAATAAAACCCCTCCCATTTTCTTGACTGCCCTTAAATGAAAAATAATACAACATTAACTTGGACCTTTTAAGTAAAGGGTCAGTTTTCAGGACATTCAACAAACTTATCTCTCCCAGCCTCAAATAGTCATCTCCAAAATTGGCTGAGAAGGCTCTATAAGAAAAATACAGGGTTGTTTTTTTGTTTTTTTATTTGGGTTTTTTTGGTTTTTTTGGTTTTTTGCAGAAGAAAGCATTTCCTTCCTTTCTTCCTTCCCAGTATTTTAAATAACAGGGAAAACTAACACAGCGAGGATTGCAAGAAAGGATCCTCCCAGAAAGGACAATCATTTCTGCCAGGAATAGCATCTGGCCTGTATATCCCTGAGCAGTGTCTCTGCCTGGGTCCTGCACACAGGAGCTGTCCCTGTCCCTGTCCCTGCCCTGAGCTCCAGCCCAAGCTGTCGCAGGGCACAGGGAGGCAGCAGCTCAGCGCAGCAGCCCTTCCCAGACACAAAGTGAATTCACCTGGTACTCTGCCTCACCCAGCACAGGCTCCTCTGCTTCACCTGAACACATCCCTCCATGCAGAGCTTCATTCAAGGGCATCTGTGTCTCAACCCTGCCCACTTGTGCTTGAAATGGCAGGGGCCTCTGAATTTAGAATATTATGGGAGTGACAAAACTTTCCAGTTCCCCTTTTTACCACATGCACTGCTGTAAAAACCGCAGTCTTTGAAGGAATAGAGGTCTCACATCCTTTTGGGAAGTAACACACCAGTTCTCAGATCTTCAAAGATATGCAGGTGAGCTCAGGTGGGGACAGGAACATTATGGGATATTACTGAATCAGCAGTGCTATCCTGAATCCCAAATATTGTACAAGTATTACAAAGCATCCTAAGTTAGGGCACCAAATAAAAAGGCTATCACAAATGATTCTTGTGCACTCAATCAGTTGTTACTCTTTCTGTATCAGCCTTTAACACTTATAAATCAAAAATCACTAAATAATCTGATAATCTTCATATGCAAATTGCTACTTACTTTAGCAATGCCCTAACATGCCACTATTCCTGTCTTAAAACAGGAATTAACTCCTCAGCTACATACTGCAAAGTTGCTAAGGCTGAGAATGCAGTTATAAACAAGCAGCAGAAGCAGCAGTAGCTTTGGTTATACAACTCTATTACACACAGGCAGATTTGCAGAACTACAAACAATACCAGGAAGAATTCCTTGACTCTTCATGCAGGTTGAACTCTATTGGAGATGGAACATCAACATGCCCCTGAAAATGGAGCATGGTAAAACAGTGACATCCATGGCCTGACAGAGCAAAATGAACTGAGTCATGGCAGTGAAGGAAAGGGAGAAGAGGCAGGAATAATGAATTGCTGCTCTCAGCTCCCTGTGATCCATCCTGCTGCTCTGCCTTCTGAGCCTAATTTTCAATTGTGAAGCCTTGGATCTGCACCCTGTGCCCATGTGAGCTGCATTTTTGATGCTGTATAAATTCCACAGCTGTTCACAGGATACTCACTACCTCCAGCCTTAAGTGAAAAATGGTGGTACAAGCACTACAGAACACTCCCAAAAGGTCACTCTCCAAACAGACACAGAGCCAAGGAAAAAAGACAAAGCAGACCTTCTGTGATCCCAGGTGGCACCTCAATTACAAGACTATCTTTTCTTGTGACTGCAACAAGCTTCTTTTGAAGGATTAGACTTTTTGGCATATCTGCAAGATTTCTGCAGTGAAATTAAATGGCAATAGTCAGAGATATTTGTATAAAATTTCTCAACCATTTTAAACACCCGTCACAATCTTCCTGCAAATATCAAAGGCACATTTAGTATAAAAATTTGTGATAAACAAGAAAATAATTTTCATTACATTGACTTAGAATGCCTATCAAAATGAACCTTTTACATTTACACAAAGCATCTATAGCACTGACTGTGACACAGTGGCTTTTTGAGCTGCTGTGCCTGAAAGCCTCTGGGAGAAAGTTCACAACTCAGCTCCCCAGCTCTGCTCACTCCAGAGACAAGACACAGTAGGCATTCAAACCAAAAACCTGCATTTTTATTTCCTGCAGGGATTAATAAATTTTACACAACCCTGATACAGATGATAAATTGAGGATTTGACATATTTGTTGTGCCAGCCCTACTGTTTGGCAGCATATAGCTAAAAACAACCCTTAAGACTGCAGAGTAAGACTCAAACGACTCAAAAGTTTGTTTTTAATTTTGGATTTCACTTCTGAAAGTGGAAGAAATTAATGTCTTGGAAGGGTCAAGCCATTTGGTGGACATGACCAGATTTCAAGTCTACCATAAATCATGAATCCCATCAGGGAGCTGTGGCTGTCCTCCCTCCCTGAGTACCTTCCTGCACACTGCAGCAAAGGATTCCCAGCTCTCAGATCTGAGCCTTTGTACTCTGAACCTTTAATGCATTATCCAAACTGGTTACTGGGGTGATCCTTTTGTTTCTGTAGCTACCCACAGAGAAAGGAACTAAAATTTAAGTGGTGCAGCTTAGTCATGATACCATCCAATTCACCTCTTCATTTTGTATTAAAGACAACTATCACACCCTCAGTACAGCTAAAGGCTTTTAACATGGTAGGTTTGGAACAGTTGGCAAGGAGAAAATTGTTGTGCAACATGAGTTTATCTCACAGCTCCTCAAGTCTCCCCTTCCTTCCTCCCTCTATTATTCTTCTACTTCACATTATTTTTCATATTCTTATTTATAAGCATATACACTTTATTCTTCTCTTCACCACTGCAAAACAAAGTGCTTGGGGAGTCAAATTTAATGTATTTTAATTACATGATGTTCTGCTCTGCTGAACTGTTACACCAGAAAGGGAAAAAATGAGGAATCTTCCTGTAAGAAGAATATATTTAGACTAGACATGTTTCTGTGCTTCATAACCTGCTTAAAATGTAGGCTGTGTAAAATTCCATACAGGAACCTTTTTGCACAACATGATTCATAAACATGAATAATGTTCAGCAATAATCCTGATGTTATTTTTGCTTCCCTCCACATACTAAGTAGTTTATTGTTAATGCTGCTTTGCCCTCAAGAAAAAATAATTGTTTTGTCATTTTCTTCCTACATTTTCGTGTATGTTAAGTCAGATTCCTTGTGTTATGTCATAACATTGAGACAACTTCAAAAATTGTCACATACAAACCTGAGGGAGCTGGGGGTGTTTATCCTGGAGAAAAAGATGATCACTCCCTACAACTGCCTGAAAGGAGGTTGTAGCCAGGTGGGAGTCAGTCTCTTTTCACAAGAAAAAGGACATATCCTTAAATTGGGCCAGGGAATGTTTAGATTGGATATTAAGAAAAATTTCTTCACAGAAAGGGTTGTCAAATGCTGGAACTGGATGCCCAAGGAAGTGGCTCAGTCAGCAGCCCTCAAGGGATTTAAAAGACATTCAGACATGAGGACCTCAATGTGATGGGCTTGAGGACCTGGTTTAATGGTGGGCTTGATAGTTTTACGTTGATGGTTGAACTCCATGATCTTAGAGGTCTTTTTCAAAAGAAATTGCTATATATATACATATATATATATATATATATATATATATATATATATATCTTAAAGTCTTTTATTGAAAATATTCCAAGTGTGAGACAGATATATATAGATATATGGACATATAGAGATATAGATAGATATATAGATGTATAGATGTATCTCTCACACTTGAAATGTTTTCAATAAAAGACTAAGAATTCAAAGGGCTGTTTTGCACAGATACTGCCAGTTGCACTCTTGTCAAAAGTAAGGTTATATTGAACTTTCTGAAAGATTAGATAAGCATATACAGATTTCAGGACTGTCATCTGTCAGACCCTGACATACAACCAGCACAGAACAATGCATAGAACACCATAAAATTTGTTGTATTATTTAATTCTATTTCCTTCAATCCTGAAAAACATCAGCTTAGACAAGTAGAGAGAATGGATATAATGGCAAAGATTTAAGATGTAGATGTATATTGACATCAAATAAAAAGTTTTCCTAACTCATAATGAGTTGTATTATTTTTTTTGAATGGTGGAGCAAATAGATCTTAACTTTGATTGAGACAAAGCATTTGGTATGTCGTAAAATTCATCCCTGTTTCAGCAGTACATGCAAAGCAGCAGAATGATCTGGAGCTTTGCTAGGATTCACAATCACTTCCACCTGCAAACACGGGATGGGTGCTGCTGTGATAACCTCCCTCTCTCCCCCTGTCCAGCAGAATGCTTTCAGCAGGAAGCTGTGCTCATCTACTGAAAGGGCATTTCTGATGCCAGCAAGTCAGAACTCCAAAGGGAAAGCAAAAGGGAACAAGATTCTCAAGACCAGGATGAGGCAACTCAATGGATAAAGGGGATCTCAGTAAAAGGAAAACCAGATTATTCCCTAGAAGCAGTGTCCTAAACCCTTTAGCCACAGGATCATGCTCCTTCACCAGATCAAACTGTGCATCAAGCTGCTGCAAGTTAAGTTTTATATATCCTGTTCAAGACAAAGCAGAATGAAGTCAGAAACCAATCATCACCTTTAAAAACATATTAAGGAATAATAAATTATTAAATCTATTTGAGGTCAGGAATTTATTACGAAGATACCAATCAGGTAATATCCTTGGGAGAGGTATTTTCATGTCTGGTCATATTTAAGAAGGACTAATTTAAGTTTTCCAGTATGAAAGCTATATTTACTTAGTTTTGTTACCTCCCTAATCTTGCACTGTGCCCTTTCTATGCATTCCACTCATATCAACAGCCAATTATTTAGCCTCATTTTTCCAGCTTCTGAACTGAAATACATATGACAGCAAAATAAGAGCAGAAGGCATAAGCACAGCCTAGTCTAGATTAAATTGATATCAGTCTTCCAGTCTACCCATGAGACAAAAGCTGCATCATGGCAGGCTGCTGGCCTTGGGGTTGATTGCTCTGAATGTCTCCCACTTTCATGTCCTGGTTGGAACTTCTCAGTGGTACCAAAAACACACAAGCTGTTGATGGCAGCAATTGAATCAAAAACCAAATTCTTAGTTCTTTGGGCATCAAAGGAAACAGAAGCACTGAACTTTGTGAGCTGCATTTGTTAGAACTCTTACATGCCAGGTAGGGTAAATGTTCTCTGCCTCTTCTGCTACCTCCATTCTTTGTTGGAAATGGAGTACTGAATAATTTTTTATCCAAGATACTTATCCAGGAATGGAACTGCTGGCTCTTGATGCTAACAGTGCGACTTCTTCCTGAATTAGTAAAAAAAAAAAAGTAAAATAAAAAGCCCACCACTGAATCACAGTCCCTTTTTCTTTTGTTTCTCATCAAGTTCATACTGTCTTTTGATTGTAGTCCCCTATGAGTATTTTCTTCTACAAAGCACAGCATTCTTTTTCTTCTGACAAAATTGTATTGTGTAGTGTTTAGAGAGAGCCTTTGTCCTTAGTATCAGGAGGAAAAGAGAAGGTTTCACTTCATCTTTGTAGGATTGCCATGAAACAAAAAAGCCAAAAGGAACAAAAAACATGACTGTAGAAAACCTGAAAAAGACAAAAGAAGTGAGACTTGCCTCATCAGAGATATTTCATTGACATTAGTGTGCTTTTTCCTATCATTTTGCTGGCTGCTGCAATTCCAGACAATTCACCATATTTTCCTTGCCAACTTTCTTACCCTTATTCAATGAAGTTTAAAGACTTTTACTTGTTAATGAATAAATAACAGCTAAAGGGAATACAGGATCTCCTTTCTGTAAATTCTTTTTATTAGGCATAGAATCATTTATTTATACTTCAGATTTGCTGCTTGAGTGTACTGCTGTATGTAAATCAGGTAAGCATGACTCTTTCAATTGTGAAGTAATAAATTACTCAAAACTATTTTAAATTGAATCTTAATAAAAATGTCTATATTGGCACTTACAGACTTAAGAATCCTCTGTTGTGTGGTTGGGTCCTTGAAGTAAAAAAATACACACTGAATTTTCAAAGCAACAATCATGGGGTTTTTACTTTTAATTTGTATTAGGTTTTATATAATAAGTCATTGTATTAAAATATATTTTAACAACTTATACACAAATGTGTCGGGGTATCTTTTCAAATCCCATATTTTAAGTGATAAATGGCATTAATATAATATCATACATATAAGGTATGTCTTTTTAAAAAACTGTGCTTCTTAGAGGTAAGACTACATAAACAAAATTGAAATAACACAGGATTCAGTGGGGTTTTCTCCCTTTACAAGGAGGTTTCCAAGCTGTTGACAAAAAATTCTTACCCAGTAATATGGGAACAGCTGTATAGGAGATGAAAAAAAAAATACATAATTTACTCAGTATTGATTGAGAAACATGGACAGATAAGTCATTCCAGACCTTTCAGGTCCTTTCCAGAAATTTATGCATTTTCTGGAAAAATCTTCCTCCTTTTCAGACAGCCAGAAAAATCACCATCCATTCAGGATATTTTCTCAGCTTGCCCCATACAATTCTCTCCTTCTCTGTCACCTTAGATTAATGACATTCTTCTAAAGCCATCTCCCTTCAAATCTATTCTGTACTTCCCCTGACTCCTACGTCAAAGTCTCCTTGGTAGGACTCCAAAAGGATGATCCATCTCTGCTGTGATTCCAAATGCCAGCTCCTTCCACAGGGCCTTCCAGCCAAGGGTACAGCAGAGCTCCTCAGCTGGAACAGCAATTCTGGGTCAGGAGACACCTGCTCAGCCACTTCTACCACAGCCAAGCATCCTCCTCTTTCCAGAGACCAAAGAAGTCAATCCAAACTTCAGCCTGCCAATTTAGAAGACAGACCTTTAATTTTGTTCGTGATAAAATTTAGGTGTTATGGATTAGACTCATTTTTGCTGTTATTTAGCAAAGCTCCTTCCAAATCCAGCTTTACCATTTCATGAAATGAGCAGTTGTAATGATTATGTCCCTCACAAACTGAAGGATATGATCTTTTTTTATTTTTTTCCCCTCAAGGATTTGATTTTCCATGCTTTGAATTTTATATCACAACTGGAAATGGTTTGCCTAACACACAAGATATAGTTCCAAATGCTGGTGATTGAACTCAGCTATAAGGCCACATCTACCACAGTTTTGAATTCCATGTGTTTTTCATAAATATGAAAATATGTTATTGAATGAGCCATAAAGAAAAGGCAATTTTAGATAATCATACATCTTGAGTCTCTGAAGGGTTTTTGTAAAAGGGAGAAGGATTGACAAGGATCAAGTGTGTCCTTTTTATTCTGCCTCTCTCAAACATGCAGCATATCATTTTTATCACCATTCAATAAACTAAAAAATGTAGGGAAATGGTGGACTGTTGAAAAGACCATTTTTGCTAAAATAATGCTTCTCCTACTGTATTATAACAGTATGCAGCTTTGAATACATTGTAAGTTAGGCAGAAAAAATGGAAAAAAGTAATCATTTCTTACATTGCACATGCAAAGGCATATCCAGTATACACTGTCAGACACAAAAACATTTATTTTAAAAAATTCAATGGCATAGTAGCACAGAAAAAATTCTCATATGCAAAATTCTTCTTTGACAGGGAAATCTATCAGAGATAATCCAGAGCAGTGTAAGTTTGGAATCATCCTGTTGAAATGCTTATCAACAGGGCATTATAAACAGGCAGCTTACATTTTTTCCTGATTATTAGAAATGGGATTACAAGCATCCCAGTGGGCAGAAAATGTTTGCATGTTCCACTTAAAAATCTAAAAATCAGATAAGAAATTCAGAAGGGTACAGATTCCTAAATCCTCAAAGTTCTGGCTTTGCACAGATACAATTTACATTCAGGTCCTTGCAAGGCAGATGCTTTATAAAATATTTCAGTTTGCCAGCACTTTAAACCACTGATAAAAGCTGTAATATTACTGAAGAATTTGTCCATATGTTGAAGTGTTTTTGCATCTAGAAAAGGACTTATACACAGGCTTATTTTTGTTCACAGATTAATATGCTTTGCTGAGTCTGGGCTATAATGGTGTGATGAACAGAAAATACTTTGAAAGCTTCCAGTGTCTTATCCAATAGGTTTTATTTAAGAGAACATAGCTAGAGTAAAGGCTGTTAATAAAAATTAATTTCTGACATTTCAGCTCTATAAACTGAAATAATAGTCTTTTGAGTATTCTTTAAAATTCTTCAGAAACCTAGAGGGTAGTTGCCTGGATAAACAAAACATCTACCATTTTAATATAGCCAACTTTCCTTAGAAACCATTGTATTTTATTTAGAATCCTTTGTATTTTTAAATACTTTATGTGGCTTCTATTTACTATAAAGTCCACAGCTTAGTATGAAAAAAACAGCAGTCACAGTATTTAACTCTTGAAAATAGGGGAGTTAATTTTATGAAGAAAAAATATAGTTCTACTGAATTTCACCTACAACATATCCCATACAAATTCCAAGTGTAAATCACTAGAAAACTATTGAAATGGATTCGCATATAAATAGCCTAAAGCATTAAATCACAATTTTTTAAAAGTGAATTAGAAATGTATTGCAACAATAGACAAAGGAGTCAATACTCCTAAACACAAATTTACCTTTTGCCTTAGCATTATACTTGCCTGCCATTTTCAGATTAATTAGATCTTTATCTCAAGCAGATTCAAAGGATGTTAAGTATGTAAATTAATTATCTGAAACAGGCCAACAGAACTAAAGGCCTCAGCCACCCATTGTGTCAAATCAGAAAAGAGGGAAAAGGCAACAAAAGAAAAAGCAAGGCTCAATCAGTTAATTGTGCTGGGAACAGAAGGCTGATTCCTACACCCAAAGCAGGTTTTTGCAAGTGCTGTATCAGCTGTTTTGTGTTCCTTGCTTCTGACTTCTGTGGTGGTGAAAGCTCAGAGAGCTCATCACTGAGAGGGGCAGGTGCTCTGGATTGTGCAGTTCTACTGGCAAATTCCCAAATCCTAAGCATTGTTGTTTGAGAGGAAGGTCAACACAACTGAGGAAATTAAATCTGACTCTTTTTTATAAAGAAATGTGTTCTTTGAGCTTCAGTCCCCAAACTTACTCTTTTGTCCTTTGCTTCTTAATTCAGGTTCTGCTGCAAGAATGGGCTGTTCTTGGTTCTGCGCAGCTCTTCCTTACCTGAGCAGCTTCTGCTTCTTCCAAAGGCACACACTGTACACACCCAGCTGGCTTTGGGAAGGCAGTGATGGGCATCTGGCAGCTGCAAAATGCTCCCTTTGAGCAAGGAGAGGATGCAGAAACCTCTGCTGTGCCCTTCAGGCATTGCTGGGAGCACCCTGTTGGGAGAATGCATTCCCCCACACCAAAAGCACCAGCTGTAAACAAACCCTGTCACCCACTGGGGCTGCACAGAGTGGATAGGTAACTCTGCATGTCCAGCAATTAAACGTGTGTTCAAGTCCATCACCACAAATGCAACTAGAATTTCTGAGCAATGCTTTTTTAAATTCGATAACTACGAAAAATCAAAATCTCCAATTAATTGGAAAGTATTTTCAATTTACCTGGAAGAATTTTCCTTCCTAAAGAGAACAAATTTGGTGAGATTTCATAAATTCCTCATGCTCCCAACCTGAATTTATCAACACTGAAATGATACAACAAAGAGGTTAGCTTTGCAGCCGTTTAAAAACATCACATTGTCAATAATCTTATTATTAAAGATCTCAGGGCTCAACCTTTTAGCATTGTGCTATAGGTTTACTTTGAAAAAATCCAACTTTACACCCAGTCCACAGCCACCATTTCCCACCACACATTACAGTCCACCTTCTCTCCTCTTCTGATGATGCATGATGGATTCATGCAGTAAGCTAGTCAACAAAATAATCCATTATAAATATTGCTTGCATGACACGTGGAGGGGGCCCATCATTAAATTTTGTGAAAAAAAAACATTACTAGAGGATGAGGAGAAACATTGCTCACAGCATGCAGAAGGTGTATCTTTTCCTCATCTATTTAGAGCAACAGGAGCAGCACCCACAGCAGGCCAGAGATCCAGAGACAAGCACATTTTATGTTGCACTAACAGAGTTCAGGAGCACTGACTTGGTCAGATCACTCCTTGGTATTTTGGCTAAGGTCAAGCATTGTTTAATTGCAGCACCTCAGCTCAGGAAAGAGGGATGGTAATTTTATAATCTATATATTCCTGGAGGAATGGAAAATGTTTCTGTTGGTGACCTTAGTGATTATCACTTCAAACAAAAGAATTCTACCGAGCTATCAATCTATTCAGATTTCCCCAGGAATAAGCAAGGGGTGGAAGGAAACACAGTCCTTTACAAAGAATGTGCTTGCTTCCAGCTAAGTTGAAGCAGCAAATATTTATAAAATGTGCTAGGCAAAGATCTTGTGCTATATGAGGAACATCAAGCACGTCTTAATGTGTTCTATCCCCTCATAAATCCTTGTAAAGTTATAAACAGCTTTCACACATTTAATTGACCATATAAGAAATTGTGACCTTGACAACAAAATGTAACTTCTTGTGGGGAGAAAAAAAAGCATTGAGCATACTGCAGTGCAATAGTTTGAAGCATGTTCTGTGAAGACATGAAATAGCAGTACAAGAAAGCAGGACTGGGGCAGAATGCTTCAGTTTCAAGGCCTCATTCAGAGCTGGAATAATGACAGAACTCACTGGGACTGAACAACAAAGGTTCAAGGTACAGATCTGGTAAATCTCTTACATTGAAAACGGGAGAAAAAAGATTTCTAGCTGCAACATGCAAAGTTACAATTTAACAGAACAGTAGATAGAAGCATAAAGCATCTCTTACTAAAATTCAGACTGTCAGCATTGAGTTTTACAGATGCCTACCACAAGTAGCAGTGTCAGAAAGCCCAGAGTTTCTGTAATTGGCATGTAAAAAGTTTAGAGACATAGAAATTATTATAATTTTGATTTAGTGAAAAGCTGTATTTCAGTAAGGACCCTGTGGAAACATGGCTGGGGGTAAAACTGGAGGAAACTGAGAACTTATAGCAGTACAGAAAGTATAGGGTAAAATACAGCTCCTACTCCCTGGATGCAGTGTGGCTGGAATGTTCCAAGATGAGTCCCCATAAAACTGTAGGCACCTGATGAGAAGGAGGGAACAGAGGAGTGGAGACACCGTGGCCAGGCTCTGCTGAAATCCTTGCAAAAGGGGAACTCGATGGTGCTTTGCAGGTGAAAATCCCCACCCCATTCCACCTGTCAGCCAGTGGAGAGAGAAAATATCTTCCTGCTGAACAGCTGAGGTGAAATCACTCTCCTCAGAGGAAATTGGTTCACTATAGCATAATTGTAATATTAACACACACACACCCTCCCAAAGTACACACCCCCAAGGTAGGACCACCCCTCACTGGGCACAAGCTCTAGATTTTATTGGCTGTGTCTTTAAATCCAAAGTGAGAGAATTTTACACCAATCAGCAACAAAGGCATGTATGACTAGAGTCACTCAAGCTCCATGTAAATAAAAAGAAGTAGTATGAAAGTCAAGAATGGGAGAAAAGTCAGAGGAGACTCTGTTGTAAATACAGGGAACAGCCAAGAGGCTGAGCCTGCCTTCTCCCTGTGGGGATCCTATTGGACAAGCACTGTCCTCTGTGCACACTTTTATGGGGCTCAGAGCTTCTCTGTGTATTGCTTTGGGTACATTTTTGCAGTCAGATACTATCACCAGCAAGCCTTGAGCCTTAACTTGACACAATTTGATGTTAATAAAGACTGTTCTTCCCCCAGTGTGAGTGTGAGTCCTTCACAGGAGCTGGCAGGTGCTGGCAGCAGGGAACAAACTGAATAAAGACTCACTGAGGAGTCTCACTTGTGCTGTTGGTGTGTCCCTGACAAAGTCATTTGAGCCACCCTGTGACCCAGCAGAACTGGGCAGTGAAGGGTCCCTGCAGGCACAAAGGCCTCGACCACCCTGGGGCACTGACAGACAAATTAAACACTGAAGGTCAAGGGAATCTCCCCTTTTCACATGACAGAATCATAACAACTTCATTACAAATCTGAGATTGCTTAACTGTCTCTTATTTCTAATAACTACACACAATGTATAAATGCTCAACGAGTGATAAAATGATATTTAACTTGTAGGAAAATAGACCAGTTATTTGCAAATAAAAATAAATCAGTCTTACAGAAGAAAGAAAATAATTACAATCTAGTTGTACCAAGATTGCAACTGCTGGATTTTGTGAAATGTGGCAACTGTTTCAAAAGATTTACTTTTATATTCGATAGATATTGAATCCTTTTCTGTATTCTGAACATTTCAAAAGGAATGGGGAAGAGAAAGCCTGTGGGTTAGGATGTTTGCCTGAGAGATGAATGTCTAAATCATCTTGACTGAGAGGAATTTACTAGCAAAGTCTTGAAAATTAGTAGAACTTTATTTTCTTTTGCATTCCATGTTTTGGCATTGTGAAACTCTAGCTCATCACAGTGCAGAATTTTCTACTCTGCTCACACAAACATAAGTTGTCCCATTCTCAGAAAAGCTCTCCAAATCTGGTTTTCAGCCTACCTGCAATTATATTTTATCGACACTTCTAATAACGAGAGGAAAGAAGAAAACTAATTGCATTCAATTTATTTCTAGTTTGTTTTAAGGCAGGGTGGGTGCTGATTTTTATGCAGTAATATTTACTAAATATAGCCAATACCATTTTCATTACTCTATCAACAAGATGAATTCCAGGGAATATTCAATGTTGGGCAAAAGCAATGCTACCTGTTCTATTATAACCAACAATATCCAGCTCTGTAAATTGTCCTTTATTGCAGCTATTACTGGATTATGGAAATCTTATTACTAATTGATTATTAATTCAGAATAATGTAATATGTTTCCAGAGAATGCCAAGCAGCCCACAAACACAACGCTAAATCAATGCTTATTTCTTACCTGTTCAATCCATCATATCCAATTCCTACTACACCAAATGCAAAAGGATAAAATAGATTCTTTCTAGCAGTAGAAGAGACTAAATAAATCCATATAAGAGTAAATAAAAAGAACTAGAGAACAGAAAATGACTCATAATTTTAAAGTAGAATAGGTAGGAGAATCCAAACATTTACAGACACTTTTTTCAGCTAGCCTCCACTCCTTTTCAAAAGCAGGGTTTTCTTTTATCTAGATCTGATTTTATTCCTTCAAGTATTTGGGGTCATTAAAATATATGTTAATATGCAGCACATTATCCTGGACTTTTATTGATCAATCTCTACATATTAAGGGAAAACTGAAATAAATAAAATTTCCCCATCCTGAGTTTGTACATAGGCTACCCTAGAGCTAGTGTGAAACTGAAAGACCCCAGGGTAAGGACATGAACACTGGAAACAATTTTATAGTCAAAGGAGATTCTCTTTGACCACCTTCTGCGCCTGAGCAGCACAGCTTTTAATTCTGGATGTTTTTGTCTCTGCATCCTCCTTGATGTTGGTGAAATCATGTGTAATTAGCCAGCACAAGAGAAAAAGACATCAAACTAATAGATTACAGCAGTCAGCTGAGCTCAATGCATCTATATTGATCATCTGAAGTTTGCCCTAGGTACCTGCTCCTTTGCCAAGCACAGTCCTAGTTAAGGAATAATGCTTTTTTTTGACTGCAAAATAATTTCCAATATTCATAAATTCAACTCTTTCCCTCCCCAACAATTGTCAAAGCACACTTTTATAGCACCTCCTTATATTAAAAAAAAAAAAAAGCCTTTGAAAATTAATTTCAAAAGGGAATAATTCAATGTTTTCTAACCGTCTTTACACACACCAGCATGAATAAAACAGGAGGATATGGTAGAACCAATATTGCTCCATATATTTAAGGATAATAGATATGTTTAAAAATCTCTATTATACAGACATTAAAATTTAACTGTTTATAAATTGAAGATCAGGGCTGTCCTACCTTCAAAAGAACAAGGGTAGGAAGGTTTCTACCCTGATCTTGGCATACTGCTGCCATCAGTAATGATCCCTGCCCACAAACTCTACCACCACATACAGGCAATTTTTCTCCAATATGGTCCAGAAAATGCTTTTGTTTGGGGAACAGAATGACAACCATACAAGTAACCTGAATCACTATAGGAGAACCTGGTTCAGGAGAGATTGTAAGGAATTTAGCATAGCAAATCTGAGAGAAAGGCTCTATACTGGCAGTTGAGGATGTTTTTTCATGTAACTGAGTCACAAAGTGACTTTAATTTTTCAGGTACAAAATTACCACAAGGAGGTAGAAGTGGAGAGTCTATAAAGATATATATGTCCCAAGTAACTCCACCTCAACTCTTCAATGATACATGAAAATTCCTTAAAAAATTCCTTTACCTGCTCAGGGATAAAAGGGAATGGTCCTTATTTGAATAGTTCCTAGTGAAAAAAGGACAGAAAAAGAACAGAGAGATTTTTCTGCCATGAACAGTATGGCAAAAAATTACTAGAAGGTAATAAATTACTAGAAGGTAATAAACTATTTCTACTTGAAATGAAGGACATCTGAATTCTTGGAAAGACTGAGTCTCTTAAGCTGAAATAAACTCCTTGTAAGTACAGCCTCGTGTATGAACATTCAATAAGTCAGTTACTCCTGTAGAAGGAAGTGCAGTTGAAGTTGATATTATGTTTTGCCAAATTTTATGCACTGACAGTAGGTTCATAAAGGTCAACTTCAGCCAAGGGAAATCTAACTCTCCAGGCTTCCCTAAGGATAATTTGAAACATTGAAAGTTGGCCTCCAGCTTTGAATTGCTCTCACACTAACGAGCTAGAGAGACAGAGACTGAATGAGTGAGAGGCTTGAAAAATTCATGTTGTGTGCAGCAGCAGAATAGTCCACAAAGAGCTGCAGGATACTGACCTAACTTAGGGCAGCACTCTGCAAAAGGATCTGTTTGCAGCACGGGCAGACATCCTGACTGGATTTCATCTGGATTACTTGAATGCCATTAACAAACTTGCAAGAACACAGGCTTTAGCACAGAGTTACAAGTGCAAAGCTTAACAACTAATCAAGGAGCCTAATTAGATAAAGTGGTTAATCCCCACATCTGTCTACAGATGACTGACAAGAAAGGCAAAGATTTGTGAGAACTCAGAGCAGGTTCCTAAGCTAGGGTCTCTGCATCCTTAACAAATCCATAATAGTAGTCCTATAACCATACACTGATGTAAAACAGCCTCAGAATTGTGTCCTTTGCACAGAAAAATGAATTTGCAATAGTCTTGCAATAGGGACACAGCAAAATGACTCAGCTGCCTCTCTAAGCCTCACCAGCTGATTAAGTCTCTTAGATAAGCTCTCAAGTCTGTCTAAAGTATTAAATTAGGTTAAATACAAATGATGATGTGGGTGCCTCTAGCCACACTGAAATGATGTCAGGAAGGTCTTTATCCTTATTGAACATGACTTGAAATTTATACATCAGAAATTGGAATTGATATTCCATTTTCTGAAGGATGCAAAGGAGAGAAAAGTAAGAAATTTAAGCTGTGGGGAAGACTTTGGTTCCCTATGATGTTCCAAAAAGACAAAGAGGAGTATTCTGGGTTAGTGTGTGCTCCCTGCACTACACACAGGAGTGGAGCTTGGAGGATGCACTCACAGAGAGTCAGCTTAGGCTTCTTTAGCTAATGAGGGTGGAAGGAATCAAGCACAAAGCAAGAGTGCTAAGGACACGTTCTCACAGGATTTAGTTTCACACCATTATCATACGTGAACCCCCTCAACTTTGTGGGATTGTGGGCTAATGCTTTACTTCATGAGCCAGGCTCTCAGCATAAATTGTCAAATACCAAGTAGAGCAAACCCACTGACGATCTTGTCTGGTAATTTTTGTTGGAATCCAGAAGCATGGGGACATCTACAGCACGGTAACGTTTTTCCCAATTTGTGAATGGTGAGTTCTCCACCTAAGGAGCTACATATTCATGCAAATTCTTGGAGAGAGGACATAATTTCTGAAAGCTAGACAAGGCGTGGAAGTGATACGTAGTGCATATTTCTAATTTCATATTTCATCTTTGTGCACTTTTAACCTAGAGAGTTGTGGGATACTGCAAAGATCTACATTAATGCTAAGTTTGCAAGTTATTTTGGTAAGTAGTTCATGATTTTATGGTCAAATACATAACAGCAAATAGAAGTTATTTAATAAAGAGTTGTGGTTTACACAACAAATTATGAATACCTTTCTCTGACTTCATGCCTATTTAGAAGATTAAAAGTAAAAGTGCTTTAGAGCTATCTTTCAACAGACTTGACACTTTTAGTGTATGGTATTTTACAGGCACTCACAGCAAGCAGAAAAAAATCATATTTTAGCACTACTTCAAAATAGAATTTTTCCATTCTGTCTTTATGCAAAATTTAATTCTGAAAAACATATTATACACTAGAACATTTTTTTACAGAAAGGTATTTCACATTCTCAAGTCCAATAATAACTGTATACTTACTATGAAATGCCTTTCTTTCAGCTTCTGAGGATCACCGGAATATAAGGATAGTCTGTCTGCTTGGTAATCTTTAGAAGATTTGTCCTAAACTGTGAATTGAATTGAAAGAGCATGAAGCCCCATGAGCAAATCATCTGAAAGTATATAACATCTTTTTCCTAAAGCTGAACTGATACAGCATTTTATTATCATGGAACTTGTCGAAGCATTGGAGTCATGCTAAGAGTAAAGCAGAAGATAAACATTCAAAATAGCATTCAATATTACAGACAGGCTTTGGCACAGCCCCACATCACACAGCAGAGCACCCACTCCACCTACCCTGCTCGAAGAGGGTCACCCAGCTTCTCCTCCAGAGAAGATAAATGGCCACTTCTAAAGACAATGCACCTTAAAAAGGGATTGATCTCTTTCTCACAGTTTTTTACTGACTGAAAGGAAGCCTAAGCAATTTGCTTGAATTAGACACTTTGACAGCTACAGTAGATAAATCACATCAGCAGTTTTCTGTACAATGGGGAAAATCATAAATTGTTTGAAAATCCTGGCCTAAAAAATATCTTCCCAAGGACTACACAACTTCACACAGGAGCTCGATCAATTGATCGGTTCAAACCCAACTGCACACTTGGGTAAGCATTCAAAAGTGCTCTTCATTTACACGTTTGCTGTGACTGGTTCTTTGGCCTTAGCCACTGCCACTGGATGTGTTCATACTTTGACTGTGGGAAATTCCCTCAATTTCAATTTCCATTCTGTATTGTCAAGAGGGGACAATAGCACAAACTCTTCTACATTATAAGAAACTCACCCCACCCCACCCCAAAAAAAAAACCCAAAAAACAAAATGAGACAATAATAAAGGTTGAGAGAAATCCCAGTCTGGTACTTACTTCATCTAATCTGTAAAAGTCAAGTCTGTATGAAGAGCTGCAGGTACAAAACTGATGTTACTTTTTAAGTGAAAGATCATGGGCAGCATATTTCAGTGTGGAAGGTAAAGGGAAATGTCCAGATCTCACTGACATTTCCCACATTTCATTGACAAATACACTGGGTTGTGAAGATATTTTACCTCACAAAAGAAATAACATAAACCACATGGGATCAAATCCACAGGACTCTGGAATGGTGTTAATGGACTTTAAAACTTAAGAAAGTTGCCTAACAAATCCAAAAACCTACATGCTCAGAAAGAATGCATACTAAAGCTGAATAAAGGCCAGTACAGCCAAAATATCCCCCTGGTGGCTAAAGAACCTTAATCATGGAATTCAGCATTAACAAACACTGAAGCAATCATTGAAGTTCTACTCAGATAATACACAAAATCAAAACTGGACAAGTTCCCACCTTCTTCCTGTTAGAATTTTGTTCATCCCTAATTGAACCACTTAATTCTTTTTTTTTTTTCCTTCCTATCAGCAAAGAACCATTTGTCATTGAGATGAAATTCCTTTCCAAAAAAGCCCAAAAGACATCCTTCCTCCATGCAAAACAACTTTTTTTCCTGACCTTTACAGAGGTAGCTTGAATGAAGGAGATGAAGTAATTGCAACCCTTACAGAAAGTAATAATATAAACCTTAACAGCAATCAAGTGTATTCACACAAGTCCTGCCTCTAATTGTTCTCCAGCATGGCCTTGGATTATATCCAACTGACAGCTGAATTAAATACATATATTACTGGCATCACTACATAACAAATAGTGTGGAAAAGATGTGCAGTTCCTGCTTTATATCCAAAACTAATGCAAACCAATTACAATCTTTTAATTATGGCTGAGCAAATCTGAACACACATGAGTAAGCATTATTATTCAATTTGGTCCCCTTCTCACCCCATTGATGCTCATTTAAATTTCAAAAAGATCTATTCTTCCCCAAAGTCTATTTTGCATGCCCACGTAAAGTTTAAAAAAAACCAACAAAACAAACCATACAACAACCTGGAAACCCCCCAAACCCACGGAAGTCCCTGACTATTCACAAGTCAAAGCAATCATTCACACACGAAATGGTCTTTCTGGCCACCTTTTGTTGAGCTTTGGGGGCAGGAATAGATTCCATGAGGTAACTGTCCAAGAGCAAGATCTGAACACGGATGCACTGCAGCAGAAGTCACACTGAGCCCAGTCACACACAGAAATACCTGCACTGGATTTGGTGACTGGTTTGGGAGGGAATCTTTGTGTTCTGTGGTGAAACATTATGGCTTTATGCTAATTCCCATGTGCCAATTAGGACCTTAGATCACTGCAAATCAGAGCACAAGCTCCTGTTCCACACCTATGCACAGTGCTTAGAAGGACATTGGATTTTCTAGTTCCAACCTCCCTGCCATGAGCAGACACTTGTCTACAAGAAGATCTTTAAAGTCCTTTGCAACCCAAAGCATTTTATCATTCTATGATTTAGGGTGGTTTACTTCTCTTCAGAGCAGCACAGGATCCAGGAGAGTTTTTAATGAAGCAACACCAGAATAAGATTTTTGTTATGTAGAACAATATCTTGAAACCTCTGAGAATGCAGCCTTTAGGGATGGACTCTAAAAAAGATAACTTTCCAACCAAGAAAAAATAAAAAAGCACATAACATCATTCTTAGATGATATTACATTAGGCTATCTCAATAATATATATCACAAATTGCTGCATAGTCCCAGATGTCATAGACATTCAAAATATTACTGTATTATGCATAAATTTCAAAATTAAAATTGTCACAGGGACAGCTATAACTACTTCATAACACAGGGAAGTATGTGCTAATATTTGAATTAACAGAGTAGTACAAGTATCATCTCTCTGAAATAAGAGATCTAGAAATCCTTAAATTTGCTATGAATTCTTGTTAAAAGGTAAATTTAAATATGCAGCTGGTTAGAAGTTACATAATGGGAATAAGCAAAAGAATTTTTACCCATTACACAAAATCAGCGACTTCACTTAACTGTGGTACTGCACAAAAATAGCTACATGGTCAAGAGTATTACAGAAAAAGGATTAAAAAACATATGTGCTGGCTTTCTTTTAAAATGTTGTTCTATTTTAAATCATTGCAGAAATTAATGTAGCCTTTCCAGTTAGTAGAGTTTGTGGACCACAGAGTGTCTCCTTTAATAACCCAGAGACAGAATGAGATTTATGATCCTATGTATGGATCCAAAGAGATTTGTTTTAACAGTCAGATCCATTGGGAAGTAATCAAAAGTATCTCATCTCCAATATTCAATGATGTAAGCCACATGCCTTCTATCCAGAGGCCATAAACCATCCCTAAACCCAGTGGGGAACAGTGACAAGAGCAGTGTGTCAAGGCACCTGTGTACTTCTGTCAGTCATGACTGTCTGCACCACAAAAAAAGCATTTACACCCACATTTCCTTGCTAAACTGTCAAAAATTGCCCTAGGAATACTTTATTTAAAATATTTTATCAGGTAGTTATCATTTAATGAAGTTAAACTTTATGCTCAGGGACAGGTAGAAAAGTTCTTTCAACACTATCAATCTGGAGACCAGCAGTTAATGCTGTAGGAAATAATTCAAACACAGAATCAGATTTTCTTCCTGTTGGGAGGAATTAAGGACCATTGTGCTACCATGAGCCAATCTCTCTCCTGGTACACTGCCTGCATTATTCCAGCTACCAGCTACTGATCTGATGCCTGACTGAATCCAACACATCCTGCACAGCCATCAGTACAAATGAAAGTTTGATTTTTCAAGGTACTTGAACTTGTAGCCCTGCTGTTTTCAGGGTCTGGAAGCACTTCTTTAAGGTAGCCAACTGCACAGAAGAGCTGCAGAACACAGATTTTATTGGAAAGCAATATATTAAAAATTATGACCAGTGAGGACAGTTTTGCAGTCTATGATTGCAGTGTTTCACACCTGGTCTCAAAATAAACCTCAGCAGGATGTCAGCAACTCTACATCAACAAAAGGGGAACTGGATTCTTGGAGTGCTCCAGTACACAACCCATTCATAAAAACACGGCTGATGCAAAAGGTGAATTCACATTAGCACTGCCAATTAACTGCTAATTATAGTTCACATGAGCATTAACTTGTTCAAATATTTCAGCAATTTAAATTTAAACAATCACAGTGGTCGGGGTAGACTGCTCAAACACAGCAGAAACAAAGGAAAGGATTGTTCTGACTTCTCCAGAGACAAGAACACTCTTAATGACTTCTTCCTTTCTTGTATTTTCCCATCTCATGCTGCCATTCCACTTGACAGGGCTTCTCTTTGGATGTGCTGTGATTCAGTCTTTTGTGTTGAGAAGAGCTTGCATCTTTTTTGCTTGGAGTAATCAAGAAGAAATAAGACTCAAGTTATGGAGCTCTGTATCAGTAGCATAACTGTATACTCCCTTTATGCTTGTTTAGAGATTATCTGACTAAGGTAATAAAAACTTTTAATCCTAAAACAAATATTTTCCCAATGTATATAAGCATTTGTTACCTAAAAAGCTGTTAGTTTAACTGTAAAATGTAATAAAACTGCAATGGAAAAGATTATATAGCAGTATATGCATTCTGAACTTTGTAAAGACATTGTATTTTAATCCAAGTAAAAGGAATTGCTCAACAGAGCATTACCTGTGCATTTACAGCCACTCTGTAACTATGGAGTGCCTATTTATTGGAAATGTCAAATAGAAAACAATTAACCTCATCAGTGACGAAAATGATTTATGGAATAGGGAAAAACAAAGGAAATGGCAGAATCTACTGGTTACTTGTGAAAAACTAATTGTAAAGGCATTAACACAAAATTTCTAAAAGAATACACCTCAGTATGTGTTAAAGGGAAAGTAAATGCTATATTTTCCATGTCCTTTTTACATGGGCCATAAACTCCACTAAATATGCACTTTGTATATCAAAAAAACCCCAATAATAACTAGGCTAATAGTAATACTCATTTAAAATAACTGATGGTCAGAAAACTAAAAAAGTATAAGGAAATTGTAGTGAAAATGCAGTTGACACAGTAAACTATATATTTATTTTTAACTATGACAATATGGTAATAAAATACAGTATGTGACCATACAACAGTATTAGCTTCTAACTCGTGAATAAAACAAGATAGAAGGGTTATATATTCTTTTCAAACACTTAATAAACTCCTATATCACAAAATATTTTTTTCTATTTTGTACATATTCACATACCCAAACACAAGCTACAGTAGTTTTATTTGCAGAGGAAAAATGCACGATGCAATGATCCATATCTGGCTATTTCAGAATTATTATTATTATTATTATTATTATTATTATTATTATTATTATTATTATTAGCAGTTCGCAAATGTGACACCAATCTAGAAGAAAGAGCAGAAGGAGAGTTTGGAGAACTTCAGGTCCGTCAGCCTGACCTCAGTACCAGGAGCAGCATCTCCCACAGCTTTCACCTGGAGAAACTGGTTGCTCTCAGCTGTACCAGGGAAGGTTTATTTGGTATTAGGGAAAATTTCTTCACAGAAAGAGTTATCAAGTATTTAGGCAGGCTTGGAAATGGTTGAGGCATAATCCCTGGATGTATTTTAAAAACATAGATATAGTGTTTAGGGACACAGTTTAGTGATGGAAATAAATCTTAAGTTTATTTGTGAGGTGTAAAGTTGAAACAGAAGGTGAGAACACACAGAAGTTAAACCAGCAATAATCTGATTAGATACTAGAAAAAACCTTTCAATGGTGAAACAGGTCTCCCAGAGATCTCATGCAATCTCCATCCCTGGAAATAATAAAAACTCATCTCTGCATGACCCTAAACAACCTAATCACAATTGTAAGTTTGAATGTTCAATGTCAGTTCTGCTTTAAGCAAGAGGGAAGACCAACTACATCCCAAAGGTCTTTCAGTCCATTTATTCTCTAACTCTATCCTATCTAAATGACTTGATTTCTTGCAAACGTTAGTAATTCAGTGGAATTTTTTTTTTTTTTTTTTTTTTTGCACACATTAAACTTCTTTCTGAAGCTTTGTGTTACGCTAAACCACATACATACAGAAAAAAAAATCCTAGAGAGGCAATCCCCCAACCCTAGCCTTGGCACAGAATTTTTTTTGGTTTGGTTTTCCTCCTTTCACTTTGACTTTTAAGTAATATAAAAGCCAAGAAGATCACTGTGACTATTACATGGTCGAATACTCCAATGAAGTAACAACTGCAAATGTTTGTTTGTATCCTTTTTGTTGTTTCCCTTTGTTTTAAACTGTCACACTTTTTTCAGATATTTCTGACAGGAAGCCCAGTAGTTAACTATTGATCCTTCCAAGACTGTTTCTTGACAGGCTTAAGGAATTTCTCTGCAAACCCCCTCAATACCAGGATTACTGACAGGCATTGAGTTACGTGGTTTGCAGTTGTCAGGATTTTATCCCTGTCTCAAAATACTCCTCTCATCAAAAGTTCTATGTTAAAAATTAAAACTCCCCCGTCTCAGGCAGATGACATCTCTGACATCTAACAAAAAACACCCTATTTTCTCACCAAGTTCCTGATAAATTCTCCTCCTGATCCCAGAAAAGTGATTTTCAGCTAGGTAACAGACACAGCACTTCCATCCCAGAGCTCTGGCTAGAATGCCAACCAAAGTTTACCTCTACTAACATTCCCTCTGCTTTTGAAAATGTAAAAGTATTCAGAACAAGGTGATTTGTATCTCCCACATACAAGTTGGAGGACTGCCCCACCTTCTAGGCAGAGCACAGTTTCTCACTAGCACTGCACCATCTATACAAGCTGCAAAAGTTGCTTTTTAGTTAAAGACAGTAAAAGAAAGAATATTAAGGCAGTTAAGAGAATTTCCAGAGCTGTCTCCAGCAACCAAACAATACAGTGACAAGATGCGGTTTGAAACATGCTCATCATGTATTGCAGACATAAAAACCCCTGTCTAGGAAAGTCAGATTCATCAACAGAAGCTATTTAGACCAAAAAGAAAGAAGAAATCATTCTGATTAGGAGTTATATACAAATGGGAATAATCCAAAGGGGGAGGAGTTATGTATAATTAAATCAGGGTGGTTCAATCAAAGACTGAAAATAGACATTTCAGCAAATGAAAAGGAAATCAAGAGATTTTTACATGTTATAAAGAAAAAGTACCTAGTCCTGAAAATTCTGCTTCAGCCCATTTAAAATGGTGGACCAGAAAAATCAGACTTACTCCTGCAAATAATTCTGACATTGAAAATAATGATTTTGTTCCAAAATGAGAACTGATTGAAAAAAGAAACATCAACATTCTCTGTTTTCAGTTCCAAATACCTCAACAAATGTATGCTACATTACTTAAAGTTAAAAAAAAAAAAAAAAACAACAACAACAACAACAAAATTTAAAAGATTGCACAATCACATTTTGGTGATGTTCCAAAAAAATTTCTGGAGTTTCATTGACTACAAGGAGTCCACGTAGGAAGTACAGCTCTGCTCCTGCTCAGGGAATTTCTTGTCCTTTGTGGTTTTGCATTAAAATCACTAAAACAAATAACTACAGATTCCACCATCCTTTAGCACTTCAGGTGAAAATTACGGCCTCTGCTCCTTTGAATGTCTAGTCAAAAGTGAATTACCTTTTCCACAACATGTGCTGCAATCATTTTCCTGTTGCAAAGATCTATGGCTTAAATGAAAGTGCACCCTTTGCATCAACATTTCCAAGACTTACACACAATCTGTTTGGGCTACATCACTGCCAGGTAATCTCAGAAAAAAATGGATTGGACTTGAAACACTAAGACTGTAAAAAGCCTTTAAAACATCCTGACATCATGGTAACACATGCCAGGGACTATTAGCAGCTCTACTGTTATCATCCCAGGAATATCTGAACACTGTTTCTAAAAGTAAAATAAGAAAAATTTTAAAAGGAATAGGAAAAAACAAGGTCAGGGAAAATGATAATATTTTCAATAAATTGTGTTTATTCATGAGGATCTCTTGGATTCTTGTATTTGGTTTTATGTTACCCACACAGAAAATCTCCATTTCATCTCCTGACAGAATGCTCATGCTGAGAGTGCTACTCTTACTTCTACTATTAAGGTTTCATTAATTATTTCTACATTCCTGCATATCAAAAAAAGAGGGCCAGATGTTAATAAACAACACATTCCCTTCAATCATTAGAAACTGGTGAACTATAAATGAAAATTTGTGTAAAAGCATAAAGAGATAAAAGAGAGCGAGGTTTAAATGGTTTTTTTGGATTCACTGCTGTCACTCGTGCCTTCTAATAGGAAGATGTCAGCAAGGTTATAGCCCATTGTATCCACTTCTGTTTCTCTTAACCCAAAAAGGTAGGTTATAGACCTAAAGATACTTTAGATGAGGAAACAAAGATATTTGTCTTTTGCCTTTTTTCTAGCATAAAAACATTTCACAGAGCAATTCTGTGCTAGGGATTTCTACACCATACTTGAGCACTGTTATCTATTCACTTTAGGATTTTCTGTGAGGAGAAGGCAATAAAGCAGCCCATAATCATATGAACACATGCATGGAATCCTAAGCACAACACAGAGGAATCTACCCCTTGAGAAAAATATTTCCCAGAAGCTACTCACAACTATAAAATTTCTTAATATTAAAAGTTCTCTGTAGAGTTCTCATAATTGCATTTCCTGTTCCCAAAATTCTCTTGATTATAACCAATTAGTATAGCAAATACAGAAAGTCAATTAACATTGAAGTGTCTTGGACAGAACCCCACAATGCTTTGCAAGCTGGCAATAGATTCTGTGTGATAAAAATTGTCTAGCAAAAATATCTTCATACAAACGAAATCTGGGGACAGCTTTATTTAGTTCACTCCTTAGCTCATTCTTCCTTTCTACCACACATGGCATCTACAGTGCAGTGCAAATTGACACATTTGTGCACTGTTCTGTTAGAAATCCTACCTAAGGTCCTCTTTCCAGTCCTCCACACTGTGCATAAAGTGCTGGGTTGGGGTTTGGGGGCCTTCCTTATTTGGTTGGGGTTGAGATCTTTTTGTTGGTTTTGTTCTGTTTGTAATGTGAAGAGTTTCTCCCATGAGATTGCCAGCTGGCAGAAGAGGTGGCACCGTTCAGTCCCTGGCTGAGATTGCACAGTTCAAATTCTGAATCATCACATGTTCATTTATGTTACAGATTTTTGTTGTGCACGTGTCAAACCTTGTACATGAACCAAAGAAATAGCAAAGGCTTTTATGAAGGGGCAAAGATGCATGTGAACAAATGTAGGTAGATAATAATCTCTGATTACAAGCAAGAATGAAGTATTCATCAATTTATAGGTAAGATTAAAAAAAAAATTATCCTGTCATGTCTCAATAAGCTTCATTTACATCTTGTCTAATTAAGAGACAGATCAGCATGAGAGCCAAAGGACTGAGTTCCTTGTTTTTTGTTCCCTATCCATCAAGGCTTAGGCTGCTTGTCCTTGTCCCTGTTTTGACAGGATGGACTTAGGGTTTGTCTTTCACCCCCCTCAAAGGGAAAGCAAGTAGGGGTAACACTCAGGTAATTCCCTCTAATTAAATCATGTTATGAGAGTTTAATGGTGTGAATGCTCACCAGGAACTCTCATTCTGATACACCAGCTACCAGCAAATTATGAGTTGCCAAACATAATCAAGAGAATGAACTACAAGAGCTATCAGCAGTGTCAAGCTGGATAAGGAAATGTATGATTATTGCTCAACCACAGCTGAGAGATTCACAGTAAGGCACAGAAGGCTCTAATTAATAAAAACTGTGGAAATATCAAACAAATTCTTACCCCAACATGATTATGAATTTCAAGTAAAAACAAATATTTCAACCATTCATCCTAAGCACATTTTCCAGTTTCTAAAATTTCAGATATTCTTTTCATACACCATTCACTACTCCAGTATCTGGAGTACTGAAGAGATAATCCAGGTTGTATAACAGGCCTGTTATTAATACCTATCTATTAGAAGAGCAGTACTTCTAGTTTTTGATAGCAAGTACTTTCATCAAGCATGTTGGAAAATGCCTTAAGATATCTGTAGGATGATAGGGCCTTTCACCCTCCAGTATGGGGAGCATTTTCACTTCACTTGTGTCTCATGGAAACAGCATCAGCAGATAATTAGCTACAAGTTTGCTCACTTTAAATGCCCAGTGCAGAACAATCTAAAGAGAATTAAATTCAAGCTTAGGGAACGAATTCTCTTTACTCAGCAAAAACATTTTAGGCACTCTGCCGCAAAATAGCACTAACTTGGGGTGCAAATATTCAATTTGTGTGGGTATTGGTATTCACAAAGGTTAACCTATTGATGAAAGAATCATCTCTATCAGCCAGCTGGGAAAACTCAGTAGGAATCTGTTGATCTTTCTCTCCTGGAAGTGATTCTCTGTGGGACTCACATTAGTTACTATACCAGTGAGAAATACTGAATGCCCTGGTGGTTAGAGTCCTTACCAGAGAGACATCAGTTCCAGGCTCCAGTCACATATTTGTAGAAGTGCTTAAATATTTTGAAAGAAACTTCTTTCCTCTCTCCAGAAGAATCTCCAAACAATAAACTAAAGGCACATTTTCTCACTCAATATCAGCCACTGCTCACTTACCCCTAGGAAGCAAGGAAGATAAAGGCTTCAAAAAGAAGGATTTGAATACTTCCACCACTGAAGAATACTTGGACATCTTCCTCTACGCTCATCTCTACCTTTACCCTTGGTTTTATGGCCAAAGAGTCTTTAATCCAACTAAAATGGAATGGTAGCTCTTCTCTCACACTTTGCTCAGTGTCAGATATGGTCAGTGGCTCTGTACTGGGGGATCTGTGAGTTACCTAATGCACACACTGCACCTATGCCAACAAAAAGCTGTACTTAGCTAGAAAAACCATGAGGAATTTGGGAGATTAGCTGGGAATTTGGCTGATAAACACCATCAAAAGGCTGGTACTTCTATGAGTACCCAGTACTTGCTTCATGCTGGTTTGGATTAATAGATGGCTGCTAAGCCATCACTTCTAGAGATTTACATTTTGAATTTAAAATGCTGGTGTTCACTCCCTCCTCCTGGGCCAGACTCCAAGCCAGAAGAGCACCAAAGGATAGAAGAAGTGACAAGATTTGAAGGACAGAACCAGGCAGATGACAGAAAAACTAGGAGAGAACTGGTTTTACAGAGCTGCTCCTAATTCATCAGCTCACTAGTCACCATTATCTGGATATGAGACAAATCCAGAAACACCAAGAGTGGCAAGATATGTGACAAGACAAGAGGCACTACTGACAACAGGGCTCAGGCAGGGACCTGCACTGAAACAGTCCCAAATGCAAGGGAGGGAGGTCCCAGGCTTCCCCCAGCTCTTTGAAATAAGGCCAAGCTGTGCACACCGTGAAAGGATTAACATATTTCTATCCCTTTGCAGATACTACTGCACCCTTTGTTATTCCTGGTCTAAAAACTCATCAGACTTGGCAGGGAATCAATCAGAATAACAGCAAAAATGAAATGCAAAAGAAAAAAGCTGAAAGCATTTACCAAACCCCTGATTTTCCAACAGTTCTTATTTTAATTCATAGTTATTTGATCATTATGGGCTGTGAAATACTCCAGTGAGCCAGATGATTCCTTATTATCAGCTGTGATACCTTAAACACCCACCCATTCACATGATAGACTCGTAGCATTCTGTCGTTTATATGCTCCCATACACCATTTCTTGGTAGAGTTTTAATACACAGGCTCTCTCCAAGTCACAGTAGAAACAAAATTACTGCCATAGTTCAATGGAACTGGTGTTCTCTTGGTTCCTCTCCTAAGGAGATCTTGGAATTAAATGGAATGAAAAGTGGAAGCATTGGGAAGAAACATAATTTGAATACATATTACTCTGACTTCCGTGTGTACTAGAATAAAAATTATGAGAAAATAAGTGTTTTAGAAAAATAGACCAGTATCCAGGGCAGAAGATTTAGGAAAATCTAAAAGAAATCTGAGATGTTTTCATTTTTTTCTGTTAGATTCCATCCCTCACCAAAAACTCAAAAAACTCATCTACATTTTACCAGTTTGCAAAGCCCCTTCTGAGCTGCCAGCATAGACATCTTCATAGTTAGTAAAATGACAGAAAATTCTAAGTATGATTCAAGGTAGTATGAAATGCAACAGGCTAAAGGAATTGAAAGTCAAAGTGTGCCTTCACTGAAAAAAAGGAAGTTCAGAGAACTATCTGAGATTTACCTGCAGTTACAGCTACATTTATCTCAAGTCAGTCATGGTGAATCCCATGAGTGTTGTCCCTGTCATACATTCACCTGGGAGAAAGAATCACAGTTAAATGACAGCTCAAATTTATATACTTAATGAAATTTTGATGACTGTTTTCATTCCCCAGTCATTAGCCTACAATTTAGTGAGAAAGTTTAGTTACAAAAGTATGCTGAATGAAGAAATGGAATAACTGCTTCAAAAGCAGCTGAATCTGGATTTAAATCAGATTATGTTAGCATCTTAATAGTTCCACAAGAGTAAATAATGCTCATTATTGCAATCACACCCTGCAATTTCACTTCTGTGATAAGTATAAATAATCAGTGGTGGCATTTCACCATTACAAATTTTGTCCAAAAAAAAGTACCATAAAAGATCAATGTTTAATTTACAGGTGAGAAACTAATTCAAATTGTACAGTCTGATTCATCTGAGAAGTTCAACTGCAGATGAACATTCTCTGAAAATTATTAATTCAAAACAGGGTCTTGTTTTTCCAACCAAGTTACTGCTTTCCATCTTCAAGCCAAAAATCAGTGGCCTGAAACAATTTCCTTATCCCCCTCTAATTCTTTATTTATTTTTCTAGCACAGAGATTAAATCTCTTCTTCAGTAAAGAAGAGCAAAGCCTGAGAATTTCCTCTCTATAAACCCCATGGTCACAGGCTCACCTCACCAGGGACTGTTCATATCCTATTACTGTGGTCTTTTGAACAGAGAAAAAGATAATAATTTCAGGAAACCATCTGTTTTCCTATGATAAACCTTGTTTTCTCCATAAAGCTGGAATTGGAAACTTAACTCTGGTAAATTATTTTATAAATACTGCAGTAATAAGGGATGTGAGGGTTGCAATTCCTTTAGGTTTCATTATATATTGCTGCTGCTTCACATTTTAGCTGTTTTGCAGTTAAGCACAAGGAAGTGGGAAATTAAGTATATTTCCTAGTGTGAATATCACCCAGAATTTCCAGAAGTAGAATTGTTAACACATCCGTGTATCACTGAGCACCATAAACAGAATAAAAACCAGTTGCTTTCCTAAGTTGTGGGTGCAGGTTTTTCTGCACTCAGAAAAGGAATTCACTCAATTAAAACTTTCATAATCCCCCCCTCCCACCATGGCAGCAATTGTGACATTATTCTAAGCCAAATCAAACCACTTCTGACTTGCTATGGAGATACCATTTCCATACTGACTGTGCAATTCCATACATTTACCTCTTATTCATATTTTCTGTAGATAAACCTGAAACATTTCACTTACTAGGAAAATAAAGCTTCTGGAGAAGAGGTAATCACTAAAGAATACCTTGAAATAATAACTGAACACCAAAGGCACCTTAGGTAGAAAAGGCAGAATGGAATTACGTAAACTGAAAAATTAGTGTGGGACTGAGATTTTCCACTATAGTTGAAGATAAACGGATTGAATTATCTCAGAGTATCCAAGTTATCTCTGGTTTACTGTTCAATCTGAAGTAAAATATTATTCCTCATAACCCTTTTATTATTTGCTATCCCCAGACAGATAATGGGAGAAGAAACCTTAGTTTTATTTACATATTTTACAGCTTTTGTCAATGCCTTAGTCTCCCTTCTATTTCATTATTATCACCAAGGAATAAATTTTTCTGGTGGAAGCAGAATCAGGGTGAATATAATCAGCAAATAAAAGTGTTAATCTGTAGTAGAAAGAAGGTATTTGAAAAAAAATGTAAGTATTTTAAATTAAAGATACAAAAAAGTCATAAAGGTTGGGAAACTGATGATTAAACACCTTAGAAAATAATTTGGTCTGGGAATGCCACTTAAACACATCTGAATGAGAACAGTTGCACTTGGTCCATGAGTCTCCATTTTTGGCTGCACTTTCTTTGGGGATATTTCTAAAAGAGAAGAGCATATTGTCCTAACAGCTCCTTGAACTGGACACCTGCTGAATTTGAACTTACAGGGGTCCAAGCACCTGGGGTTTGGGGCCCGGTAAATGTGATGTGTCAAAGCTGTTCCCAGCTCTGCTGAGGAAATAGAAGTGTCACACAAAACAATTTGAACTCCCTGTATGCACATCACCACCTTCCTGGCCAGAATCCTCCAGACTGCAGTTATCAAAAGTAATCCCAATAATACCCCAGCTAACCAGGCTAGGACCCCAGCAGTGGGCAAGTCAGAGCTCAGGAGGGATCCTGAACATCCTGAAAAAATAAAAGAGGAGCTCCTGCCACTTGCCAGCTTTTCAGCTCAGGAGAAGGAAGTCTCACTCAATGAGGGCTGGCAAACCCCCAGAGTTAACACCTGTCAACAAAACACAAAGCTGCAACTCATAATCCTCAACTGCCTGCATCTGTGTCATGGCCAAGAGCATCCTGGAGAAAAATACACAACTGAAATGTATGCTTCTGTGTCCTTGGTTGAACTTGATGACCTTAGAAGTTTTTTTTGCACCATAAACTATTTTATGATTCTGCTGAAAGTGTTGTGAGAAACTCTTCTGAGTCCTGACTTGGTGCAGTACAGGGCAAGTGTTCAGGTAAATGACTGCAAATCATAAATAACTCTTTTTGAGAGGTAAAGCAAAACTATTTTCCCCATTTTTAAACTCCTCTTAACTTTAAATCTCTGATCTTGAGCTAACAGGGGTTTGCTTTGGTTTGGAGGTTTTTCGTCGGGTTAGTTTAATCTGTCTTGTTTTAGGAAGAACTTCAAAAACCACACAACAGAGCTTCCTATTTTCTAAATTCCTCTCCCTGGAACACCACAGACTTTCACACACACTCCTGGATGCAGCGATGCTCTCCTGCTAAAGCAGCAGTTCAACTAATCAACAAAAGGGCAACCCAACTGAAACCGACAGATTGTACTGGGAAACTTCAGATAATTGTAACAGAAAAGCTGCTGCAAAGTTCAACCTGTAAATTGGCCTGCTCTGAGGCAAGGGGCTGCTCTTTTTTGCTCCCTACTGTGCTGAATGAGGTTCATTCCATGGGAAGCTGGGATCTGCAGGAGAAGCATTTCAGAGAGATCAGGACAGAACAGCAAATGCTCAAATGCCTTCCCACTCCTTGGGCTTCTGGGAACCAGAAGCTGTACAAGGTAATTGCTGAAGTAGTTTCACTACACTTGGGAAAACACAAAACCTTTACAAAACATATCTTGTCAAAAATCCTGCAATGTGGCCAATAAGAAATACCAAAAAAAAGCCAACATTGCCAGAACACAGACTGATGCCTGTAGGGCTTTGCAGATCCTGTCATGTTTTGGAACCAGCAAGATTCCACTCCCCACAGCATGATCATGGTGCTTACACATCTCCTACCTAACCTGATTTCACAGAAGCAGGCAACATTCCCTGCCTTGAAAAGAGTTATCCCATGAGGACTGAGCATTGATACTGAAAGCTTAAATCAATGCACAGACAAAAAAGGCATTGGGATGAGAACAAAGTGGAAATATGAACTGAGTTTTTCTGACGAGCCCCAAACACTGCCACTACCTCACCCCACTCTCCAGACTACACAAGTGCCAATTTATTAGCATTTCTCACCAATCTTGGGAGAAATAAGACAGCATCAGGTAAGTTTTTCTAAAGGAATCAAAGTCTCCATTCCCACCAAAGGGACTCATGCAAGAGTCATCCATGCTATCTTTAGGTTATCCAAGCTCCTTTTACACAGCATAAATATTCAAAAAATCGCACAGTGGTTACCACAGCAACAAAGTGAGCTGTGCTGCACGAACCAGCTCCAGGCTGCCGGCAGGATCTGCACTACAATGGCTCTCATTACTTGCTATTTTCCACCCCATTCACCTAATCGAGCTGTACCAGCTCATCCAGCTTTGTGTCTTCCAAACTTGTACACATGCTCCTTCTCAGCCAGCCCTCCACACCACTACCTCCAGCTCACACTGAGCTCAGAGCACAGGCTCTGCGTGATGCTGGAACACCCAGTGCTGCTGTGCCACCTTCTTGCCACAGAGAACTGCTGCTCCACCATCTGGATTATCTGAAAACCTTGCTCCTTGGGAAGAAGTAGACACGTATGGGACATGTCAGGATCTTCAATCAGATCAGCACCTTTAATTGGTCAATAAATACATCAGCAGTACCAATATCAGGCAAATGTCAAAGCAGGTGACAGAGGCTCTGAAGCAAGAACAGGGCATCTCTTACTCTGGCACCAGGGTTACAACCCCAAATGGGTCTGGTAGCAGCAAAAGCAGGAGTTCTTCCATTTTCAGAAGGAAAGAAATGTGAGATGGGACCTCAGGGTGAGCTCCTGGAGCTGCAGGGAGCAGACTGGGCAGCTGACTGCAAATAAATCAGGGCAAATGGCCCAGCCCCAAAGAACAGAGTGTTACCAGATGCCTTTCACACACAGACTTGCTTGGGCAAATTGCCCTTTAAATACCTGCTACCCCAATGTATTCCCAAGAGTCATGTTGCTGCTTCACTCCAAGCTGGTTCCCTGCATAAATCAAACTGTCAGATTTCGGCAGATTATTTTGCCTAAGCTAGATCTGCACAGCTGAGCTCAATGGCAATTGCAGAGTTTTGGAGTAGGCCAATAGCACACCTTTTATCACATGACTTTAGCTCTCCTATTACAGATCTCTTCTTTTCGTGGTTTAAGATATTAAGAATAAGAATGATCTATATAACAAGCCTGAAACCCGGGTATCTGGGCAGCCTGTTAACAGGTTTCAAGCTTTACTCGGAACAGGTGCTACTCATTCAACAGACTCTCAAAAAACTTCATTATCTAAATGGATCTAGTTAAGAATGCTGCTTACATTTGCACCGTTGGGTGAAGTGGTTGCAAAGTCAAAGTCCCACAGAGTGCACTTCCAGCATTAGATATACAATTTCAGCTTCCTATAAGATAAGGACATTTTCTGTACCATGGATTCAGGATTGCAAAAACAAGCTTGGCCTCTACTCTGTCCAAGCAATGTACTGGAGACCTGGCATTCAGGGTTCACAGCAAGGGACAGTTTGCTGATGTAGCAAAAGAAACATAGGACAAAGATATTGCAAACACCAGAAGAAAAGATATGGCCTGGGTGTCATTTAATCAGAAAATAATTTTCAGAATTCTCTGGAATATATGAATTACAAAGTGTTTGATCTAGCTGCATTTCTTCTTCAAGAACACAAATCGAGCTGTAAGCAAGACCAAAACTCTGCACCAGACATTCAGTGAAAAGTTTATGAGGAAGTTCCCTAAATGGTCAAAACCATATTTTTCTGTAATTGTGTTCTGAAGGGAGACCAACTTTTGAGTTCCTACCAGAATGCACTTCCTCCCACTCACAGGTCCTGTTCCTAAGCAACATGCAGTTAAACCATCCACAGGAATAAAAGAGTCAGTTAAATATTACCATGCAGACTCACCTGCTGTGCCCTTAGGAGCAGCATCTGTATGTCAAAGAGAAGACACTGACGCAGTCCAGCAGAGCCCAGGCTATCAAGGATACTGCAGCCAGGAAGCTGCACTTCAAGGCTGACTCAAGGAGACCACAAGATTAACAGGCTCTCCACTAGAAAAGAACAGTCTCCAGAAATAGAGACTCCACTCTATTTCTATTACCAGGATCTCCACTCCAGAATTTAGGCTCTCACTCTGTCCTCCAGCCTCAACCCTGTAGAGGTGTTTTATCCTCTCCCTCAAACCAAAGCAATCCATTTTCTCTCTTGTCTGCAGGATATTCTCTCTGTTGGTTTCCCAGTAAAGTGAGATAACACATCCTGTCTCCTATGACCTAAAGCCACTGTTATTCTGCCATGTCTCATCCTTTTGCTTAATAACTCAGAAACTGCAGTTTAAGATCTCATAAATTAGATGAGATCTTCAATGAGCTACCAGTGGTCCACATACAACCTACAAAGCATCATCAAGAGCCTCACTAATTGTCTCAATTCCTCCCTCTCCATGTGGCACAGCCACAATACTTACCTCCTGTCCATCCCACTATGCACAGGACAGGGATGCTGCACAAAAGGAGGATTCTGTGTTGACAGACCATGTTATCCCATTGGAATCACAGTGTCCTTGGCAGACTGTGCAAGGGTGGAAGCCAAAGCAGGGCTCACTCTCCTCCAGTTATCACGGAAAGAACAAATGGCAGAAAGCAGCCTTGAGAGACAACCTACTTTACTCTCCTGATTACCTGTCAAAGAGAGCCTTGTCCTGGGTCATGGACAGCCAGCTCCATCTTCCCTGCTGGGAGGACAGGAGGGTTCACAAGCAGCACAGCACACGAAGTGACAATGCTGGGAAGGCACAGCTTAGGGCAAGCTGTGTTTGCAAAAGCTCACTGTTCTGTTTGTTTTAGAGGTCTCAAGCTAGAAGCTTATGAAAAACAGATCCAAACACAGAAGTAGCAGGCTGCTTCCCACTGGAAGGAGACAATTCATTTTCTTGAGTTCCCTTAGTTATTTTTGTGGCACATCTGGAGAATATCTCCATGTTTTCTCCAGTGTTCTGTATACCTTGACACAGAGAAGGAAATCCTTACCTTGTAAATCTTAAAGCATCAAGGCACTGTTCCTGTTTCCTCCCCCAATAGGGTTTTGTCTATTCTGCTTGCTCAGAAAAGCCACCTGCTTTCAATTAAGACACATGGGCCTAAATATTCCTCCCTAGAGAAAGTGCCTATAAAGGTATGTATATATATAGCTACAAGAAGGATGCACTCAGAAAACTGTTTGCTCTGCACATAGTGTGATGAATCTCACCTGTCTGCTCACCTTCCATAAGCAAAAAAAGAGCTGCTTGCAGATGTTTGGCTGCAGACCTGCCTCAAGAAGAGCCAGATACAACAAAGGAAATGCAAATGCAAACCCCAAGGCTCTTCGCAAGCTGAGCCATGGCACAACACAGGGCTGCAGAAAAGGGAGACAAATTCAAGAAAAAAGCAACTCCCAGCTTCAAAGGAGCTGGACAGAGCAAGTACATCAGGTTACTGACTTTTCTTAGACCAGATGTTACAGGCATGTGAGTAGCAGTGATAACCACTCCACCCAACAGAAGACAGGATGTGAATTTTAGGCTGGTTGAATCTGGCTTTGTGTTTTTTTGGTCTGGGTTTTTTTTTGTTTGGTTTTTTGTTTGTTTGTTTTGTGGTTTTGTGGGGTTTTTTGGTGGTTTTGGTTTTGGGTTGGTTTTTTTTTCTAATATAAGGTTATAAATACTTTAACAAATAGAAATAACTGCAATGGACCTAGCCAAATATTGCATGGGCATTATTGAAATGAGCCTTCTGTATACACATTCTGCAAATGGAACTGCCATGCAGAGAATTTTTTTTTACATAACACAGAAGCCTCATGTACATAAAATGATATTGTGCACTTTTAAAAATTAATATGTACATGAATTTCATACAACTGAAACGAAATATTATGCACAGCTCTAAACCTGAGCTGTTTCAGTGCTGATCTGTCTAGATTTCTTAAAGACTCTTTGACAGAAACATACAGTCAAATTACTTTCAAAGGAGCAATCTTCATTGTTGCAGTAATTTCATCTATTCTAGGAAGGGAAACTCAAGAGCTTGGAAAAGTCAGATACTTTCCAAGTCATAATTTCCCTCCTACATTTTAGTTCAAAAGCATGGCCTTCATCGACTAGTAATTAAGAAAAGAAAAATTAGACAACCTGAGATCTTAAAGTACTGATACTCATTAGCAGCAAGCACTAGTAAACCCTGGCAACTTTGCCATATTTATTTTTTAGAGACTTTTAACAACTTTTATTCCATGGAAAGCTACAGCTATTCCAATTTTTCTAGAGGGACAGATCAGGAACAATATTTAGGGAGGGGAAAACCCTCAAGATTAATTTTAAATTCTCCTAGAAACTTCATCTTAAGGCCTTCTCAGACACAGTGATGCCACTGAAGTCAGTAATGAAACCACTATCATACAGCTCAATAAATCCATAATAAGATCAGTACCTAAAGAGTGTGGGTGGTTCTATTCCTCAGAAGTACAGAGAACAGGAGAAAATGATCAAAGTTATAGAAGAGCTCCCTCACAAAAGGAAACTAAATAGGTCAGACCCAGGTCTGAAAAATGGTACAGCAATGATTATTTAAGCTTCTAGATTATTATCCAATATAATGAAAAAATATACTGACATATACTGGGCAGTGAGGTGCAGCTACTGACAGAGACATCCCCTGAAACTTTCAAAATATATTGAAGTCTATATTTGGTAACAAAAAATGAGACAAATTTAAATTTGAGACTAGAAAATTTGTAAGTATCTAATCTCTATAATAATGAAGATTTAAGAAGCAAATACTTCTGTGTTGGTAAGAACTACACAAGAACAATAAACTAAATAAAAGGAAGCTCTATTGTGCTACGTTTAATATATTGTTTAATGTATTCAGATCCTTTTCCTGGCAGAAAAGCAGAGTATCTATCAAAGTACAGTAGCAGCTGGCAACTGTGTACACCAATATCTAATTTCTCTAAGGGAAAAAAAGCTGCATCTAACCAAAGTCTGTCTTTCTATGTTTCCTTTCAAACTATTCCAATTTTTTTACAGAATAAATAGGAATAATAATGCAAGGAAATAACAGCGATGAACTAAACAGATGTTATGAGTCAGATCCTCAGTTTGGATAAATCAACACATCGGATAAAGCCAAGAAATAATTTGTACCATTTAATAATCACATCTCCATATCAAAGATGGTTCTCCATGGAGCTGCTGGAGGACAAAACTGGTCCAGAGAGTGAGCAAAGGGGCACCCATGGAGCTACCAAGCAAGGACTTGCAGAAGCCTGGTGTCTGCCAGGTCCAGCCCAGGAAGCAGCCTGGGCTCATCAGCCCTGCCCTCTCTGCTGCTGCTGCTGAGCTCCAGCTCTCCTGGGACAGGCTGAGCTTCCAGAGCATCCACACAGCACTCCCTGCTCCCAGAGGCACAACCAGGGCTTCTAAGTGTTGGATCTGCATGAAAACCCTTGATTGTCAGGGTGGTTTGACCCTTATGAGACACTTTTCAGGACTTTTCAGTATAAAATTGATTTCTTTTGAAGGTTTGAGTGCTTTCAGACCTCCTGTGGACTCCTCCTGCTTTGCCAGCAACCAAAGGAACAAAAAAAAGAAAGGACCAAACACATTTGTTTGTTCTTGGACCCGGAAGATCTTTCTGTGGTTTCTGTTTAGTCATTTGTGATAACCTTTATGATTCATCTGTGAGTAATACTCACATTGGTAAGTTCCCACTGTGCAGTGCTGCAGTATTGTTTCTGGAAATAAAATCCAAAATACGCAACACTGTGATGTGAGAAACAATGCCATGGGTTCTCACTCAGAGTCCACAGGTGTTCCAGATTACCAACGTCTTAACAGCTTCTGTGTTATTCAAGCAGAGAAACCATAGGAAAAGAACTCAGCACATACTTTTCATCCATCCCATTTTTATTTGACTGTGTATTTATTTTAACTGTCAAATTACAATCCTTGTCAAAACATATCGCCTTCTTTCTATCACCATATGCCAAGATAAATCTTCACATTCTCGCTTGAATGTCATGACTGCTTGAGCATTTTGCACTGAATATTTCTCAAGTGCAGAACAATCTTTGAAGTAATACATTCCTTTACTAATAAAGTAACAAGAAACTAAGTATCTCTCATTATCACTAATTTCCACATTATCTGTTCTGTGATGTTATGACTATGGCAGGAAATGGCCTCTTTGACTGTAATTAAATGCCATAAATACGTCTGTACCTGTCATAAATGTAAAGGACAAGATTTAAGGAGTGTGAGGGGGCAAAGTGCCATCTAATTAAATGGGCAGTTTAAGTACTACTTTCAAAATTTAGCAGAATATGGAAGCATCTGTCTCATTTCTTCTAATGAATATTTGAAAAATGTGATTTAAGTGAGAGCTGCTTGCCTTTTTTTCATTGGCTGCAAATGCAGAGTGGGTGTCCAGCCACACTCCTCAACACTAAAAACCAATCTGTCCCCTATTAGCAGGTTTGCCACAGTTCTTGCAGGACTACAGACTAGAATTTCATCGTGAAAAGAACCCAAATAAATACAGTTTATCGCCAAAATAGTTGGTGTGGAAAAATTATCTAAATGACAAAACATACTATAAAACCCCCCAAACTTCCTCAAGTTTTGAGACAGACAGGAGTTATGTGAAAAAAATACAGCCTGCTGAAATGTTTGGGGTTTTTCAGTTAGCCAAACCCAAACTGGACAAAAATTAAAACTTGGTCAACAATTTCCTGATAAACTGTTAGCTTGGGTTGTGCTCTGGAGTTCACAACTGTGGTGTCATTTATTCCAGGTTTGGAAACCCCATACACAAATTGCCAACAGAGCAGGCAGCTGTCCTGCCTGACTTGGAAATACAGGAGATGAGGAGCGCTCAGCCTCGTATCCCATCTCCATGTGATGCAAATAAACCTGTTCAGGTGCTTAAGAAATGAAAAATAAAACCTGTTTAAGTTTCCTTGTCTCTTTTTTTTCTGGTGCTTTATTCTTTACCAAAAGAGAGATCACCCATATGAAGCATGGTCTTAAGATTATTTTTATTTAATTATATAAATATGATTATGACAAAATAGTGATTTTTTAAAATAAATAGCAGGGTTGCAGCCTTTCACTTGACTCTCCATAGTGAAGGCAAACAGTAGTTTAGAAAAAAATACAGTAACAATGGAATTCCCACCTTCAGCTTTTTGGACTCTCAAATGATGCCAAAGTCTTGAAAGGTCACAGGCTTGCATGCAATCCTACATTTCCAGCGCTGTTCAGAGCCCATGTCTGCTGATTCTCATTCATAACACCTTCATACAGAATGTTTTGCTTCTAAGACTACTCTCAAAATTGCAAACCAGGTGTGACCACGATCCATAAAAATTCTCAAAGTAAGGAAGCTAATAGATTGAGGTGTCAAAAAAATACCTAATTACTTGAAAAGATAGCTGGAGCAAAGCAAAAGTCAATAGATAAAGTTGATCTGATCCAGTAAAAGAGCTCAGCAAAAAAAGAGATGCAGAATAAACCCACAGAAGCTAAATCATTTTTATATCAAATCCATAGTCACACAGAACGTTTTTAACCAGCACGACTACAACTTTTTTTGTGACAGCTGGGGGCTGAATAATAAGTTCATGTAACATTTTATCACGTCTGCTTTACACTTGTTTCAAGTTTAGTTCCATTCTGTATTCACAAGGTAACCTCCCCTCTCAATTCATTACATGCAGTCTTAATTAGGTAATACTTCTAAAAGCTAAGATTAGGTATTTTATCTACTTCTGGGCTGGGTTTTGAAGACAGTATAAAACAGGAATTTTTAAAAAAAAAAAGCGTCATTTTTAAATTAGGACCTTTCTCTTAATTTACGATTTTATATGCCATATTTTTAATAATAACAAGAAAATATCAATTTCCAACAGCTGATGTGTATATTCACCTTGTAACTCCAGATTTAAAGAATCAGGAAAAGACAAGTTCAGCACAACACCATAACAAGAAAAGCAACTTTGCAAAATGTTCTAATTCGGTCTTAAAATACTATCTATCTATTTAAAATTCTAAAAGATTGTCATCTCATATGTCTGAATCACATGAAAATCTAAATAAGAACAAGACTGATCCTCCCTTTACAGATTGTGGCTATGCACCCTCCCACTAGTCACTGATCAAATGCTTTATTTCACATATCCATGAAATTTAATGTAAAATCACCCACTCCAAGTCTTAGGTGTCACTTTCTGGACACAGACCAGCAGCTCAAAGAATCTTCAGTGTACCTACAAGACAGTCCTTGACCCTGCAAGACAAACATGGAGGTAAAACCTGAAATCATGTCTCATCACAGATGGCTTCTGAATTTTCCACAGCCCTGAGCAGTCCACTTATTCTGTAAATGGAGAATTAATGACCCCTTTCACCCAGAAACAGTAGATATTTGAAAATGTTCAATCACAGCTCAGGATATTTTAGAAATTTACTCTGGCACTTCTCTCAAAGCCTTATTAATAATTAACTGTCATTATAACACAAAGCCTTTCCATCTAAGAGCACAATGACCAACCACTGCAGGGTAATTTTCAGCCCAATGACCCTGTGAGAGGTGAGGTACCAGTGATTATCTCGACTTCCTTCACTTTTAAGATCCATTACAAAACAAGACTAAGAACTAGAAAACATGCAGTAATTTGGAGAAGGAGGCTGCAGTGGCAAAAGCCTGGGTAAGATGGTTGTTGTTTTCCTCTTCATGAAGCTACTACACTGAAACTCTAAACAGTGTGTAATTCCTAAACTTCTAGCTTAAAATCTCCAGGAGCTGTTCCAAAAGAAGAGTTTCTAGCTGGTTTTGCAATCCAGATGTAGGGAATAAATTAAAGTAATACAGAAGTAGAAAGCTTTGGGGAGGAATAAAAGGCAAAAGCCACAAATCATGATTCATATTTGCTTTTCAGTACTCTGCTTCCCATAATTAAAAAGAATGGAAGTTGCACTTTATCATGGACTTTTAAAAGACCTGTTAATTAACTTAATATTACATTAATGCATGGGTGATTTGCTGAATGGACATGGCAGCTCATTTATTTTAACAGGCCATGCACAGAGTAAGTTCCCGTTCAGAAATAGTTGAGAACATTGTTTAGCAGGGAGTAACATTCAAAAACAAGAATAAACCCACTCTACTCTTCATTTTCTTCTAGAAATTATTTGAATGGTTCCAAGTGAATTAATTTAACCAGATTTGGAGATTGAAAAGCTGGTTTCCAAAGATATTCAATTATAACACAAAATGGCTCATATCCCTTTTTATATATTTTATTATACAACTGTATAAGAGAAGTCAAAGAGAATGCCTTACAATTACTGTGATAGTCAGAAATAAACAAGTATGAAAACAATTATTTCCCTCCAGAGTGGATAACACTTCCAGTTTAACAGTCATGAGCAAAGTAATTTGTGAAGTTTATTAAGATTATGGTTTTACAGGCTTTAATTTATTGAGACAAAGCCTCATTTATGCAGAAACATTAGGACATACTACTGACTCATTTGATATCAAATATTCTTCCTGGAATAAATTTTTCACATAATTACTTCAAATAAATGAGGTGTTTACAGTCAATGAACTGATTCCCTTTAATCTGTTTTTGAAATAATAAGTACTTATGGAAAAATAGCATAAGTTTTTTCAAACTAGAAATTAACTTTATAGTGAAACAGATGAACTGTTTTCCTGGAGAAACCCTTTTACTTGAGCAAATGTATCTCTACATAACATAAACAATTCCTGTTCTAACTACTCCTTTACTAGGTCTCAAATTGCTAACTCATTTCTCAGATTCTTCTACAGAGAACAGGTATTATCAGATCAAATTACCAAAGTGTTGAGAAGCTGTTTTTTTAATACGTTTTTGATGTCTTGGACCAGACCTACCATGAATAACAGCGGAGTGTTCAAATCCACATCTAAATGAAAGATACACCACTGAATCCAGTCAGTTACTGCAAGCTGCAACATCTATGTATCTACTTCCCATTATTTAAATTAGGGGACTCTTATACAAACCCTGCAGTGTAGATACATGAACAAAGCTCTCTTCAGAGCCTAATCATCCCTGCCAAGAGATCTATTTGTCAGTGGCAGATGAAGCTGCAGACCCCCTGTGATTAACTGCCTACATGGTTCCTGACTCAGGCTGGATAATCTCATCGTGTCCATGCACAGCAATATTCACAGCATCAAAATAGAATTCCCTGAATCATGGGAACACAGGAGTATCAAAAAGGTTGCTAGTGGACCACTGCCCCAATGCTTTAACAATAAGGTGCTTTACCCTCACAGTGGCTTTTTAAACGTATTGCTCAAAGTAGTCTTCAACATTCAGTCACCTCCAGAAAAAAATTAAATAAAAGGAATTTTTTATATTCCTGTGTTTCAGTTTGTGCCCATTGCCTCCTGTCCTGTCACTAGACACCACTGAAAATGCTCTGTTCCGTTTCCTATACATCCTCCCATCAGATATTTTCACATATCAAGAATTCCCACTGAGTTGTCTCTGCACCAGGATAAACAGACTCAGCTCTCTCAGCCTTTCTACACATGTGAGGAGCTCCCATCCCTTAATCACCTTACCAGCCCTTTGCTAGTATCCTAAAAAATGAATCTTACACCTAGCTGGGAATAGATTGAGCCTCTGCCTTAGCTGAAATTTGGCAACTGTGGCCTCCCTTAACAGGCAGCCCAGTACAGAACAGGCTGGTCTCTCACGGCTGCGAGAAATTCTTACCATCTGAAGATTTCTAAAGGCAAAAAGAGTGAAAAATGTCCCATTGAGTTCAACTGGTAGGACTCTGCTAAACTTCAGTGACTTCATAAGCCAAAACCTTTCTGTGCCTACTGCCTGTCTGTGATGGCAGATGTGTTCATAATACACTTTGCCCTGGAGGACTTTGTGCATTTTTATGTTAATCCAGTCATGGTAACCTGATTTACATAAACTCTACCAATGCAGTTGTAAAGCTCTGCAAAACCATTCCCAAGGGTTTGGTTGTTTTGGGTTCCGGTTGCTGCTCCTTTTTTTCTTTAGGAAGACTCAGATAAATGCATTTTATTAGGGATGAGAACATGGGAAAGAAAGAAGTGAAACGGAAGTGTCTCAAGCTCCCTGGGAATACAGTAAATTCAGTGCTTGGAAGATTAATGAAAATAATTCCAATTAAAATACTATCTGGCTTCTGTTCTACTACTACTGACTCACATTGAGAATTTATAACAGAATATTGACTGACTCTTCTCAAGCTAACAAATACTGTAAATATATATGTTAATCTCCTTGGAAGTCAGTATTCAAGAATTCAATGTGAGCTTTCTTTTCCTCAAAAGGACAAATCTCTTCTTGGGGTAAAAACCAGCTGTGCTGGAAGCAGAGACCTGGGAGTTCATCACTGTGGATTTAAATCTTCCTTTCCTAATTCACACCTGCAAGCACACACCTGCACCTTGGGAAGGGGTGTTCCTCCAGACACATCAGGAGCAAAAGTGATTGTCAGAGTGCCTCTACTTCCCAATGGAAGAAAAGTTACCAAAAATATTATTTAGAAGAACATTCTCTAAGAGCTGATTAGAGAAACCTTATAACTTTTCCAAAGATATAAAACTGCTTTTTTCCTTAATAAGTAATGGCATAAACTAGTAAAATCTTCAGATCATTAGGATGACTTTGTGTTTTTCCTCTTATTTCTTACTAGGAAATCCATACAAGTTTCTTCCCACTCCCAGATATTATTGGATACAATGAACTGAACCAATAAAATACTTCATTAAGAAGAAATACAGGTACCAATATGATAGATATTCAAAACTTTTATGCTCAAACCCAAGCTTCAGCAAGCTCAGAACATATAATAACTTTTAATATCTGTTTTTAAACTTAGAAAACAATAGCATTTCAAATTTTTATGCAATTTAAGACCACTACAGGGAAATTTGCAGCACAGGTAGCATATCACATAATTAATCATAATATTTAAAGGACAGGAATTTGTTTTATTTAAAAATATAGCCTTGATCTCTTTCTCCTGTGTGAGACTTAATTTTCCTGAGTAACTGATCAGTTATTATTCATGTCCTTTCTTATTGAGTCCAAATAATGACCATGTAAAGATAATGAGAGATTGTTAATGCATTTTTGTTGGTATATTGGATAATTTAAAAAAATCTCAGCCAGGGTGAACAAAGCTGTGCCAGTCCAGCAGGTGGTAAAGATCAAAAATGAAATAAATCAAAGGGGATGTGCAATAGTTGCAGGCACTATTATAGCAACTCACTTATGATGTGATAGCTGAGGGTTTAACTATCAGTTTCATTAGATGTTACAATTCCTTGGTGTAGACAGCTTTGAAGTGAAAACTCCCTTGATGTACAGCCTTGGAAATAGGAGTTCTCAGCTAAAAGAAAACACCTCCATCCCTATGCCAATCCTATGCTTTTGGTTATATTTCTTCCTTTAAAAGATGAAATTCCAAAAAAAAGAACTTGTTATAATTTGTCATTAGTGTGCTTGCTTCTAACAAGTTGGCCAAAAGGTCTTCATTTCTTCCCCTGTTCACCATTATGAACAGAAGGATCTTCACAGGCCACTGTTTTCAGTAAGGGGCATCTTTTATTACACACAAAAATTAGAGCTTTTTTTCCACCAATCTTGCTGAGCCTTTGTATCCTTTGCATTCTTTTTACGTAAGTTGAACACTTTAAATTCACTACCAGTTAACCACTGTCATGGGCATGATGGGACTGTACCTCTTAGAGCAAGAAACCACATCTGGTGATTCCCACATTGTGTTCCTAGGGAGGAAATATGCAACTTTTCATTTTCTACCATTCAGATTTAAGGAACTGAATCTGTGAGTCCAGTCCCTCCTGCAGGCACCTGGGAGGCAGCACAAATTAAGATTCTGTTCTGAATCATCCCCTCGAGAAGCTCCTCTGTGCGCAGCAATGGTAGAGTGCACTTTGATTAAGCAGGTAATGTAATACAGCAACTATTTGTTCACAAAGGTATTGAAATAACTTCCACTGTCGGAAATGCGGAGGAGGAGGTGTTGACAGTGCTCTCCATGGTCTTTGGGGACAAACCACATCAGGAACACATCAGGAGCCAGAGGAGAAGACATCCCAGAGCATGGCAACCTCTCTTCTGGCTCAGCAGGGAAATGTTCACCCCCGGGTGCTGAAGGAAAAGTCCTTCTGCTCTGTGCCTTGTCACTAGGAGCAGGCAGGAGGGGAGAGAGGCAGCAGAGCTCTTTGCCAGGAGCCAGCTCGAGTGCACGGCAGGGATTTGGCTCCTCAAAGACAGGAAACAACTTATTCCTCACTGATATGAAATGTTAAAGCAGAAAAGTACTAGGGTTTCTTTGTTCTTCCCAGGATAATAGAATTACCCAGGAAACTCAGAGCACTTTCTAAAATTACATTTCAGTCCTGTGTAATCTTAAGATTAATTAACTTCTGTGTTCCTTCATTCTTCCTCTGTGTATAATACTGGTTTATTGACATGTAAATTTGGGGGTGTGGGGGGAGAAATCCTCAGAAGTTCAATATCTTTTGCAGCAGAGCAGGAAAAGTAAAGGAGAGGTCATACAGTAATTCAAAGCAAGGGAGCCATAAACTAATATATTTTCCATACACGTTCCCAGAACTCTGCTTAAATGACTGCTGCACATATAAGAAAAGCAAACCCAAATGAATGTCAACCAGATATTGCCTTTTCCTTCACCTCATCTTCAGAAACACAGGGAGATCATTTCAAATGAATCTTGCCCTTTCTCAATTGAAAAATTAATCTGCAAGCAAAATTAAGACGTATTTTCCCATATCCCTCCCCCCCAGAAATGTTAATAATTTTGGTTCAAATACAAATGGTTCGGTTTAAGCTCAAAACATTTTTCCTCTCCCAATGTGCACATTTACAGTTCTCCATCAATGCCAGTATTTAGATGTTTGAAGTGTTGCTGTGGTTAATTTCAATGTGCAGAACTTTTCTGAACTGTTCATTCTTCTGTGTTGCAGTTTCCATTGCTCAACAGAGATTTATTTTTCTTTAAAGTTATCAGAGTATTTCTACCTTATTGTTTTCCACCAGCCAATTTCTATCACCTGTGAGGAAGAAATCAAGAAACAATGAATGCACACTAAAAATATCACCAACACCGGTGGAAACCATAAATCATGTTTTTGTTTGATTCCTCAGGTCACCTTATTTTGTGACTACATGGAATTAAGTGCCATACCTGTATACTGAGGTTTTATTTAAGCCCAAAATTCACATGGCTAAGATGGGTAACTTCTTGTGATGTTTAAACAACTTCTATCAGATCAAACTAGTAGCCTTTTTGTCTCCTGTTTCCTATATTAGTTTTATTAACTTAGGATATTTCCACCAGCCACCACAGAGGTTTTGCTGAAAATAATAAAAAAGCAAAAACGACAAAAAACCAAAGAAAAGAAGCCATAAAAGTAGTTACCATGTGGTGGAGAATACGCAGAACAAATTTAAATATCTTTAAGCATTTCTGCACTTAACATTTTGAACAGGAATATAAAACAAAGATATTCCATCCTAGTCTATATTTTCACACTAAGGTACTGCAAATCTGCAGCCAGTGGAGTGCTGTGACCTGCACTGGCCAATGTCCAACCCCACTGCCTTTGCAAACCTCATTGGCCATCAGTGTCACACCAGAATTCCACACCAAGCAGTGCTCAGACACACACACAAACCATGATCCATGTTCCAGTCAGATGCTGAGGTGGCACAATGCCCTGCAAGTCCCATTGCAAGGAGAGGCCTGTATGTTCTTGCAGAGTTACAAATATCAGAGTACACTAGTTAAACATACAAAACCTGAAGGAGACAAGTTATTTCACTACAAGGGACAAAGTCATAACAAAAGGCTTTTTTCTGGGCATACCAAAGCCTTCCCTATAAAATTTTTTTTTAAAAAAATCAAAACCAAAAATATGCTTTTACACAAAATTGTATTAGACAATTGTCTGTTGGCAAAGATGCTCACAGACTGCCAAAATGTTGGCATCTCTGCCAACTCCAGTCCTTACAGTGTCTTTCAGCCACAACTTCCTTGATTTAAATGCAAGTGCTGCTGACCTTCAGGATTATGTAAAACCATATTATTTATCTTCTCTGCATGCCAGGATATGGGAGTGTTAGAGGGCATTTTTTTTCCACTGTTTAATCACTGAACTAACCCTCCATTTATAACAGAGCTCCATTTATTTGGCAATTATATAGCTGGGGGTAGGGGATGTGGGAAAACATCCTTTGACAGCTACAAGGGGTTAAAAGTAGGGAAATACTGAAGAACAACCATGTGTGTCACAGAAAATTAACACCCTCCATTAATCCAAGGCTCTAGCTATATCCTAGATGTGCTTCCATCTTATTCCTAGCAGATAATTTCCAACTGATCATACTTCTCATCTTGTACACTTGTACTGGCAGCAATCCCCTTAATGCACAGTTAACCACAGATGGCAGGGCTCCAGCTTCAGATGCAAGATTTTGAGATACAACATATAAATAAGCCTTCAAGTACCCTAAAGCAGAGCTGTGAAAACTTGTTAGAGCTACTTTATGTATTTAGCTTGAAAGGCAGTGCCATTCTAAATAAGGATGCAGGGAAGGACAGCATGATCATACATTGAAGCAACAAGTCCTTCTGCACGTGATTTAACTCTCACAGTGACACCAACCTCAACTTTCTCTTCATCCTTCTCTAAAAGGATTATGATTCATATATTTTAAAATAAAGTTTTCCTATAAAATACTTGTAGTTTTTCTTTTTAAGAACATTTCTTATCAAAAGAATCACTCAGTGACTTCAAAACCAATTGAAAAAAAATTAAAAAAAAAATCAGAGTACACTATCTAAACGTACAGAACCCAGATGAGATGAGCTATTTAACAGCAAAGGAAAAAGCAAGAATGAAATGTTTTCTTCTGGGAATACCAAACACTTCCATTTAAATAAAAGAAGAAAAATATTGTCCTTTTACATGAAATTCAATTAGGTTCCTGCATAGGGCTCCCTTTAGAACTCTGAAGATAGGAAGATTTCCATCTGCTCTTATTGTTATGTTACTTAAAAGTCTGCATTTCATTTTTTTATTAGAAAACAACATCACAAATTAGGACAAATGTGCTTATGTTAAGGATTTCGTATTTATGATTCACAGAAAGGAAAAAAGTCAACCAGGTCACAGCTTCTGAGGCACATTAGTTACAAACAGTGGACAAAGAGCTCTGTTTGCAAACCAATACAGGAAATGTTTGACAGTGATTCAAACTAAAGGGAAAGAAGCAAACGCACAGGCAGGGAAATGAGGAGCAGCCAAGTCATGGCAGAACAGTGACATCCCAGGAGATGGGACAAGGGGAAACCTTGAACTCGTTTGCAAATGGGAGAAAGGAGGACCCTGGGAACCACTGACCTGCCAGCCTCATCTGTGAGGGTGGGGAGGTCCTGGCCACGCCAGAGAAGCTGTGGCTGCCCCATCCCTGGAAGTGTCCATGGCCAGGTTGGATGGGGCTCAGAGCAACCTGGGACAGTGGAAGGTGTCCCATGGCAGGGGTTTGGAACTAGGTCATCTTTAAGGTCACTTCCAACTCAAGCCTGTCTATGATTCTATGATTATGTGTTACAGCCCTTTATCAATTAAAAAAAATGTAACACAACAAGCAATTTCAAATAAAACTACAAACAACAAAAACAAGCTGTGTGAGTATATAGAAGTGAAAGTTCTGTACAATATAAATTCACCAAATCACTTGAAGTATTCTCAGTCTCCCTTTCACTCTCTCTCATTGGTACCACCTTGGTGTCAAGCAGAGTTTTAGTTCTTGGAAGATTTACTTGCAATTAAGAGAGAAGAAATTAGGGTTTGTTTTTTTTTTCTCTTTTTAGAGAGGGTTGAGCATTAACATCAGCAAATCTGAAAGCTGCTAGAGAGAAATTGATACCCCAGTATAAAGGCTTACTTAAAAACCACCAGGAGTTGTCAAGCACATACCCAGGTTGCAAAAATACTACTTCAGCTGCAGAAAAATCTGTGAGATTTGCACTCCAAACAATTGTCCAATTGTGAGATACCTGGTCTTGCATGTTCAACAATAAATGGCAGCAATGTGTAAAAATTCAGCATAAACAGGGAACTTGATTAGTAGACCTTGCTCTCTGAATTGGAAAACTCAAGGTGTTCACTGAGTAGCATGAATAAAATACAGAATTTATATTTTTTAAAAATATTTCCTTAAAATATGAGAGGCAATTAGTTCAGTCTCATTGTCATGGAGCCTTTCACATTCTTATTTAGTAAAGAGTATCTTAAACATGATCTACCCTGCAGGCAGTCATTATCTTCTGTCTCTTTTGCACTTGTGGTTAATTCTGTTGGATTGAGAATGTACCAGTTACACTGCTGTTAATTTATTCTTCCTGTTTGGTTGGATCATACATCAGCACCATTGGTGCCCTGCCAGGCAGCAGAAGAGCAACAATATCTGGCAACTAAAGAGATTTAAAATAATTGGTGGCAATATACCAGCTCCAAAATGACTGAAGGTCTGGCTCCTGCTCAGTTGTCAAATGAAATGTTATCTTAATTACAGGGTCTAGGCTTTTCTCTGAGCATAGTAGGATTTTTTTTTTCCTCCTTTTTCTATACAGCTACTGAATCCCAACTGTTACAGGATTACCTTTTCATATCTTAATACTCCAGTCAACACAGTCATAGAGAAGCTGCCGCTTGAGAAAAAGAAATACAGAAAGGATAATTTCCAGAGGTAAACAACATAATGAGCTCCAACTCTGCAAGTAATACAGAGAATGCTCCCATGAACTGAGAATATTGGTGCTCTCTCCTCTCTATGCATCATTTCAGTTTATATAATTGCCAAATTTGTTAATTAAAGTCAGCCTTTAACAAAAAAAGAAGTAAAATTTTATGTTGTAGTGTTTCATGAAGAAAATAGGATACTGTAGTGGTCCAGGTATTTAATTCCTATTTCCCCCATCACCAGTCTTGCATCACTGCAATCTTGCTGGTTTCTACAGACACACTCAAGATTCCCACCATGTGCATATCAGAATCAGAGTAGATGGAAGGGAGGAATTTTCAAAGTGGTAATACATTCTTGGGAGGATTTCAATCACATACCTTCTGTGCTGACATTCACATATTCTTCTGCAGCTTAAACTGTAAGGAATTCATAAAGAAAATGTATGCCATTCACATAGCTTTGTTTCCTCTATGAAAAGTCCTGCTTCCCATTACCAGGACTAGCAGAGCTGTGGGGTTTCAGATACTTCTAGTGTTTCTCTTTAGTCAGTCTGAATATTTGTTATATCCCTCAGGCTTGAATATCTCCTACAGCAGTAACTCAATACCATTTTTACCATGGTAAAAATATTGCTACATGCAAATTATTTCAGCCTAACTTGTGTTAACATCATAAAAGCACTTATATAATTAAGCTGTGCTTCATAATGCAATTTTTTGGGGGGATAGAATGAGAGAATGTGGGCAAGATGAACTGAAATTAGAAAATCTGACTTCTCAATGCAGAAGGGCTAAAGGAGTTCCAGTTACAACAGGTTAGTCAAAAACATTAATGAAAGTAGTAGTAAAAATACATTCTGTATTTTATTCCATAAATCATGGATATTCACCAGAGCTACAAATCCCAAAGTATTGCCAAACCAACTTTGTGTAGATTAAGACCCAAACAACTTTAGTTTCTGGTCACAAATGGAAAATGAAAAAAGAAAAGAAAATGAGAAAAAGAAAAAAGACAAGAAAAAAAGGATTCTCTGAGACTAAATAGAACCTCTGTAATTGTATTATTGAATCAACAGCATAATACTAACAAAAGAGATTTATAGATGAACTGTAAAAATCTGCTTTAGAAATGTCATCTTGGTCTAAAGATTTCAGGTGATACAGAACTTTGGTAAATTGTTCATACAGTTGCTGTTAAAATTTGTTCCCTATTTCCTACTTGAATTTGTCCAGACATTGAATTGTTTATTGCTTTTATCTGCTGGATTAAAGAATCCCCAAAAAACTTTCTTGATTTGAGAAAATTAGAAATAGCTAGAAGATGATGATGAGAACACCTCAACTCACCTTTCTTTTTTAGCATAACACATAGTGTGGAACTGTAAAAACTATTTATCCTTCCTTCGGAATGACAATTAATTTGATCAGCACAAGAGACAAATGGTCAATGATTTTCTATATGCTGTGTAGCAGCACTAATTGCTTAAGTGATAATGAATCACCTATTCAGCCTAAACCCTTGTCCCACAGAAAATCTGAGTAATAACATCTCCACTAATGCCCACATTGCACCTTTTGTGCAATCCACATCTTCTCTTCATGATCCACTTCTTACAGACTTTGAGAAATTATTCTTTTTGGTTCTGTACCCATGAAAGGCATAATAGTCATGCTATTCAGGGTTACAGCAAATACATCTTGGTGATAAACACCAAGTTCAGTCTGGGGCAGTTCACAAAAACTGGAGCACAAGCAACAGGAAAAGAAAATTAGCAGTGAGGAAAAGGAGTAGTAATAAAATGAATGCCTTGTACACTGCTGGTCCTCCCCTGTACTTTATCTAAATGCCATTTCTCTTGGCCTTCCCACATCTCAGAAAAGCACACCTAAGACTTGACTTCTATAAAAATCGTAGTGTTTTGCTTAAAATAGCTACAACTTCAATGGAGGATGACTTTTCCCTCATCTTAAAGCCACTGGCACATTATTATGCATATATATGTATATATATAATGCTGATACTCCATTGAGCTATATAAAGCCATGTCATATAAGACCAAATTATTTCTATGGCATTTTCTATCACAAAATGATCACCTATTATATGTTGCACTGCCTTCCTGCAAAATGCTACATTTTTAGTATGCCCATAGGCAATAAAAAAAGCAAATTACATTACCTGAGGGACAGAAGGCTCTGTGCTCCACTGCCAAAATTGTAAGCAGTCATGCACACTTAGGAAATACATTTTTCCTCTTTCTCTCTTCTTGGGGGTAAAAAAAAATAAATTAACGAAAAATGCCAGCTTCTGCAGCCTGCAAAAATTGCTTTTTCAAACTTCAATTCATGTTATCTTTTCAGTTCTTGGAACAAGGATCCCCTCTCACGCAGGGTAAACACTGTCCAAGTGCATCACATTGCACAGCAGCATGTAACCCCAAGAAATGAAAAGTAAATGTCATGTCACACCCCTACAAAAGATGTAGTTTTTTCTGGTGGTAAATCCAGATTAAGACTTTAAACACCCTAATTCATAAAAACAGAGGGATGTTTAGTACCTTTAGCGCCTGAAAATCCCCTAAGAATACAATCCCTCTAAGAAAACAGCTTTCACTGTAATACACAACAAGCCCTCTGTGGTGACATTTGTTTGCAGGCCTCCTCCTGCCTCCACACATGTGCCACAGCTCTTGTGAAAGCACTAGACCTGGTAAATGGATGACCCCTTGGATCCTAAGGGACGTGGAGCATCCTCAGGGCTCAGCCTGCGGGCCCAGGGCCCTGCACAGGTACAGCACAGCCAGGTGTGTGCAGCTGCCCTGGGGGAACCCACCCTCACCCACAAGCATCCCCTGTTTCCATGCAGAACACTTCAGCAACCCCCACAGAGCAGATTAGCATCCAACCCTTTAAAATTTAGTAGGTCAAATCTTACACTGAGCACATAGAAATGGAAGGAAAGACCACACAAACATGCCAGAGGTCTCTGGTATTTTATGAATCTTTTACAAGGCTCCCTCCCCAGCAGCACCCACTGTACTGTGGTTCCCTCCTCTTCTTGTTATTATGCAATATTTTCCATGATCTAGTACATGAGAAAAGGAACACTAAACTTCAAAAGGTGAACTGTTTCAATCTGTACCTTAAAGTCTTACTCTCACAGTCATTAAAAAAAATACTAGGTTGTCTTCATCATAGTTCAGTATTTTACCATGTGGAAATAACTCTGCTGGGTCCTGCATTTTATTTGGGCTGAAACCTGAAATAACTTTGAGTCAACTGCATTACAGCCCATTCAGTTCACATTTTGCCAAAGAATTAGGCTTCATTCCTAGACTCAAGACTCAAATTAGAATTTGGGTTTTCTTTGCTTAATGTTAAAATCAATAAAATAATCTGTCTCCAGAATGGGATTTATTAAAATGGAAAATAAGAGGCTTTCTCTAGAAAATCTTTAACATGTTAACTCCAATAAAACTAAACCAATATCCAATCTGAATTACACCAGCAGGACTTGGGCAGACTATGGTTAAACTACAGCAAAATAGAATCTAGAAGGCTGAAAATTAGAGGACTGAGGAAATAGTGTTAAATACTTGTCTGCAGTAAAATGTGGCCAGAATTCTTTCATAGGTTATGTACTTAGTCTGAACTCCACAGAGGAAAATCTGATGCACATGAGGTCAGTAAAGGCCTTCACTCAAGTAAAACCTCATTTTACAGATCAGAAATGGCAAGGGAAAGAATGACTTGCTGGAGAAAAAAATTATACATTCTTTTAGCAAAAAAAGAAATTAATTATTTGGAATATTTTCCTTAAAAGAAAATGTACTTTTTATCCTTAACTTCAGTTGAAATGCATTGTGTGTCCTCCCTTCATACTTGGAAGGAGCCCCAATTGCTTTGAAGTTCATCAGCCTAATGAGGAAGTCCATATAGCTCAGGCAACTGCTGCATACTTAGCAGCTCTTGAAAAGAAGAACCATTTATAAACTTAAAAGGATGGTTATTCAGACACAAATATAAATTCACTTACTAGCTCTGCTGCTGACATGACTCCTTGGACTCTGAGTGCTGGATTTTGGTATAACATGGAAGATATTATTGAAGTTTTTTGTTTTGATTCACTGGAGCAATGAACATCTATCAACAACACAAACAAAGCTACAGCTTTCATCAAAGTTTTGCAGTCTTGGCATCAGATGTGTGCAATTACTGCACCATCTGAATGCTTTAAGGATTTCAACACCACTCTAGCAGCCAGAATAAAGGACTGCAATTTGTAAATGATCTACCAATGATTTAATAACAAATAACACATATTTATTTTATTTCTAGCCTTATGCAGGATTTAATTTCTGTTGAATGTAGTAAGTTTGGATAAAGTCACACGAATGAAAAACAGCAAAAGTAGCATTTTCTATTGGTAGAGAAGCACATTGTATTTAATATCTGTATCTGGGAAGATGCAGATATTAAATACAGTTTAATATGACCTGTAAACCAGCTACTCCCTTATACTTTAAATTTCAGGTTTTAATCACAAATTACAAGAAATGCTCATTTAGACCACTAGTAAAGTCATGAATTTGGTTCACATGAGGGGAAGGAAAAATATAACATCTGCATACTTCTTGATGCATTTTTGCTGCCTGCATATTCACACATTTTCTTTGATTGGTTTTCCTGTGTTCCTAATTACACTGTTGATAAATTTCTTAAGAGAAAAAGAATTTGGAAGGAACAGACCTCTCAGAGACAAGGGCAACAATTAAGCTGGAAATGCCTGATTTTTCTTCAGCATAAACTGAAGCATAATTATGCAAGTGATGTTGCTGCCTTACCATTTCATTATCTGTGTGCCAGCATGGAGGGTTTCTATTCCTGTTGGATGGAGGTACCCAAGTCAATCTAGGCTGTGCCAGCATGGAAAAATCTGAAGTTGCCCAGAAATTGCGAATGCAAACATAAATAACAGAAAATCAGAAATGGAGTATTTATAGACATGCATGCTTCCTGAATACCCACGATTATCTGGAGATAAAGACTAACAGAGCTACCCCAAAATGCAATTATAGGGTGCAATTTCCTTCTGGTAACTTTAGAGGCCGTTGTCTTTCTGCTTCCTACAGTGCACATAAAACTTAACTCTGAAGTTTGCAGACCATGAAAGAGGAATACTAAAATAAGGTACTGAAATCCAGAGTATAAAAGGGCAAAGAAGAGCATGTGATAAAATATCACCCCAACTGCAAAATAAGACTATCAATAAAAATTTAAAATAATTATTAAATATTTTCAAAATAACTTTAGTTTCACTCCTTTGATCAGAAATACTCTTAATATGACAATATAAAGCTTCTAAGATAGACTTATGTACTTCACAAATGAATGAGGCAGTGAATACTAACTGCCTTGTATTTTTCTATGTATTCAAACTGTCTTCTTATTTTTATGTGTAAGCATAGGTGCTTGCAACAATATTAAAAACATTCTTGGATGCTGTCAAGCTGCAAAGAAGCTGTAGGAATTTTAACAAATCTGTAGAACTTTTGAGTTTTCCTTGTCCTCAATTTGCATGTTAAACATGTAATCAAAGTTGCAGCATTCCACAGATGCCACCATGTAAAACAACTGGAGGAAATAAAAGGGGAGGAGATAACAAGGAAATTTAATTTTACATACACAGATAAATAGATGGCAAACATGACCATGAAAGCACATTAGCAGAGAGCAAAAGCACAGGGAATTAAAAGTAAAGAACACCATCTGGGTATCCTGGATGGTGTGATGGTTCTGTCCCCTTCGTCCAGCTGGCAAGGGGTTGGGACATGGTACAGCTAACACTGTAATGGATCTGAGAGGCTCAGCCAGCTCTGGGCTGCCCAGAAATCTTCGTGTCTGGCTCCAGCAGGAGTGAGGGCACTGGCACTTTATGTGGCAAAAATGCAGTTTCTGTGATTCAGGATTGCTTTGCTATCACTTCAATCAGCATCAGATCAAGCCCTGAAGTTAACTGGCTCAACAACATCCATCACTTTGAATTAACTTCTCTCTGGATTGGTCACTTCTTTTAAGGACTAAATCCATAAAGAAGTAAACTGAAGGAAAACAAGAATGATTTTTCATATTTGCTAATGCAAAGAAAAAGTCTCTAAGCTGTTGTCTGTGATCATTAAGTTCAGAGTAGTCATAAGAAAATTAAAGTACAGTGAGGAGAATTTGTATGGGATTTTGCCACATCTTCTAATTAGGGCAGTGAACATTGATAGAAGTCACTAGGGTCACTGTGATACCCATCATTGTACGTTTTCAACAAAACATAGTTGGAGAAAAGCTGGAGAATTTTAGAGAGAAAGCTTTAGATACAGACTGTTCTGATTCAGAAAAATATGATGGAATGGTTGGAATAGCACAAGCTCTCAGAACTACTCCTGACTCAATTTCTCATACCTGTCACATCCTAGGGTAAAAGAAAAATGGTGGGTATTTGGTGAGATGACTACATTTTCTACAGCTAACACAAAAAATTACCACCCCTTTATGGTTGAGAGTTTCAGCAATTTTGCTTTAAGTTATAATGCAGCTGTCTTCATTCCTCAGTAATATTTATCTGTTCTGCTTCTTAATTATCTCTTAGAATAATTACCATGTCATGGCTTGCAGTCTTTCCTCAGTTGTAATCACTGGTAATTTGTCTGAGAAAGAGAAGCAAGTTCAAATTTTGGAAGAATCTGAGGACTACAAGGACCCCTCCAGAGAAAACAGCAGCATAGGAGAGGAGGCCTTTTATCTGAAGTGATTCTTAAACTTTAAAAGTGGCCACAGTTAAAGAGTTAGCATTCTAAACATGATAACAGACTCCCAGAGAGTCCATGGCTCTGCCTGAATGTTTTTCCGAGTCAGGATTTAGCTGTTGCTAACAGCTGCAAGGGCTGAAGTAGGGGATGCTGTGTTCATAGAAAACCACCTTTTGTATTTATTTTTCTGTACTGTCCTTGCACCCAGGAAGCAGGACATGACCACATACCTGGGATTAATTGGGTGGAGCAGTGGGCCTTGTTACTCAGCCTGTGCTGACCAAGATCAAAGCAGCTCATAAACAAGAGGAAATATTTCTTTCCTGTGTAGTACATGACAGTTCACAGCAGACAGGTGTTAGCCAAGAGCTCTTTCTCACACTGAAATATAGACCATATGTACCATTCTGTCCATCACATTTCACAGTGTCCAACTATAGCCCAATAAAATGTATATGCAACCTGAATATGCCACAAAATTCCTCCCGAGAAATAAGTAATTACATTAACTATTCCTGAAATAGAATGTGCAGGTATAACTGAAGAAGCAGCTTTTTGCAGAGAGAAATCAAGAACCATTGCCAAATGATATGTCAGTTGATATGATCAGGAACTATATATCCAATGATAATAGCATACAATTGTCACCATTTAAAAGTTATCTGGTGCCAAATGCTATTAAAATTCCTTTTAAAACCTCACTTTAATATAGATGTTAATATGCAAGATATGTTGGCACCCTTTAAAACCTTCAAGTTTGAGGTTGTCAAGAATGTCAAAGATCAAACAGAGGTTAGTGCAAATTCCAGGCTGTCAAGAAGTACCTGACAGGGAATAAAGAGCAAAATTCTGCAAACCGTTTTCATTTGACATTGATGGTTTTTTACCTTGAAAGGGACTAAAGTGTGCAAGATTTGCTCTGGGAGGCACAACAGTAAGGTATTTAAGGCTAGAAACGTGAAATGCAGTAGGTATTCAGGTATTGTGCTACCAGCTGGTATATACAGACCCTTATAAATGCATGAACCATGAGAAAAATAAAATAAAAATAAGTGGATTGTGGGGGAAAAAAAAGAATAGAAAGCTTCTAAACAAGACAAAAGGATGTGCTGAGATGAAGGAAAGTGCTTAAAGTTTCAAGGGGGATGTACTGCTGCTTTTTGAGATTCAGAAAGCACAAATTTCATGATGCCATTGAATTTACTTTAAAGAAAAATCTAGCAAAGATAATTCTACAGACAGACATGGAGAATCCTTGCCATCTGAAGTGTAATCTGACTTTGGCTTTACAGGAAATAAACAGAGGGTTTTTTATTAACTTAAAACAGCCAATGTCCCTTCAATTCTCTGTTTTGATTCTTTTCATGTAATCTCAAATCAAAAATCTGACAGTGTAGGGTCAGAAGTAGCTTTATTTTCATATTTGATGGCCATTTCTTTCCTCAAAGTCATGATGTTGTTTCCATTATTTTACTATCTAGAGGATGTACAAGGAACCAATGTCATTCTAGTCACTGAATAAATAATCTATTGAGAACTATTTAACATACTTCTTTTTCATCTTTTTTTTTTTCATGTAAATCTCCCTTGTTAATTATATTACAGAATATAATCCCTGTGTTTCAGTACTCCACTGAAACCACTGAAAAAAACCTGAAGTTTGCCATTCTCCAAGAACAAAGTCATAGTCTCAGTCCCATTTTTTGACTCCTGTTAGTTGGAGTGGGTGTTAAATCTGTTCCTGTAATATTAAAATGTCCATATGCTTTTGACAGTTTCATTGTCTGCATCACACTAGAATGTCTCTCAGTTGTCTGGTGCTGACTGACCATGCTGCTTTACCATAAGGAGTTTAGTTAATCCCTTCACATTTGAAAATGCTGGTAGCTAGAATGAAGTTATGTCTTTTGGCTTTAAGCCTTCATTAAGAAAAAAATTCCTATCCCTATACTTGGAGTACAGAGAAAAGCTTCCTTAAGACAGTAATCATCCAGCATCCAAAATCAAGGATAAATTTCAACCAATGTAATGTTTTAAATTTCATTAATTCGTTTTTTAAAAAAAGAAACAAAAAACCTGATGCCTTCTGAATGCCTCAATTTGACATTGCCAAAACAAAGGTGTGCTTTGCCTTTACCTTCACAGAGACTGCTCTTTCCCTCGCAGTGCCTCAACAGGGCAGCTTGGTTTTAGCATGTGCATATTTGCCTTTAGATAAATTATTGAGCTCCCCAATGGGGGCTTTTCTCTCTGCGAAATGCAGCAAGAAGCCAATGTGTGCTCCTGGACAGGTGCCCATCTCAGAGACCTGGGAGGTGGCTCTTGGAGCTGCATCCATCTGCCAGAAGCAGCTTTGTCTGGGGGCAATAGCAATGCTCATGCCCAGGTAATTAGAAGCTAACCTGGATCTGTCCCAGCCTTTGCCTCTGTCACTGCATGGACACCCTGCCCAGCATGCAGGATGCCATTTCCATGAGGATAAGCCTGAGACAATGCAGATGAATCCCATGTAACTTCAAGCTTGACAAGCAAAGCTAAGCTGTGCACACCTCTTTGGGACAGTTGCACAGCTTTATAGTAAAAACAAAAACACCCTAGAAATATACAAGGTATGGTTTGAATTTGGAAGAAAAAAATGCCTTAGAAAATCTCCTTTGATTTTTTCATCACCACTGGTTGACAACTGGAGAGAGGTCAGAAGAGCACAAAGCCTTATTTATTTTTCACAGAAATTATTTTGAAAGTTTTGTGCTGTCCATAGCTTCCCACTTGAAGACTAAATGCTTCAAGCTTGCAAACTTTCTCTTCCTTTGCTTGGAAATGTTCCTTCTGCACTTACAGCATTCAGTATTTACTTATTTCCAGTGCCACTGGGCCTACTGATACCTTACGAATGAGCAGTGGCTGCAAATGAACAGAGTTACAATGGTATCAACTTTACTTTCAGTAAATAAATTATGTTTATATCTCTCAACTACATAATACCCCATGAGCAACAATCCCCGTATTCCTTCCCTACTGGGCAAGACTATGAATCCTATTTCAAAACAAAGTCACCTAGGGAAGATGGAACTAACCCCAGAGAAGGCATGTTCTAAGTGTATGCAACTGGATCTTTATCAAACTATTTCCTCTTTCACTGTGTTAGCTCAGAAAAGTTAAGCAGGCAATCTCATCATCTCGCATCTATCAGCCCACTGAACTCAAATGTCTTCCCTTTATTCTGTTAATAAATAGTAAGAGCTTTACACAGTAGAGATTTTATTTTTTTAAACTTAAAACTGATTCTAGATTGTTACTTTAAGACAGCACAGTCAGCTCAAGATGTCATTGGCACCAAGCCACTCAGAGATATTCAAACCTCCCATGGGTTGCTTTGGCACATGTACAGTACACAGTGTTTTTGTTCAATAAGTTCTCAGCACAAAAATGTAAAAATGAGGTGCTTCAGAGTATTATAATTTACAGAAAGGTTCTAAGCAGCTAATTCAAATAACTTCAGGATTAGAAAATTTATCTCTCCCAGTGTTGAAGTGAAATGAGCAATAGCTCATAAAGTAAAAGTAGTGTTGGAATCCATTCATTCCCCTATGACCTTGTATTGGCATTGAACTTCAGCTGGCACTGAGATGCAGAAGAGAACCAACAGTGCTTACTGATGAAACACATAATGAATGCAACCTGCTTTCTGGAATATTTTGTACCTTGTGCAAATGCTCTGATTTTCTGATATCTCATTAATTCTGTTGTTTCTCTGTTAGTGGAAAAAGACTAATTTTTAATAATTTGAGCAGCTTTTTATATTGCCTTTATAGCATGTTTAAAGTTTAAAAAATTATCATGATCCTGATATAAATTCCACAGCCATTAAGCTGTTAATATCCAAAAAACTAATTTAAAACTACAGAACTCATTTTGACCTGCAACTCAGTGAAAACTTATTACAACAGATAAAAAATTATGCCTTGAAAACTTCATCTGTTTTGTAGCCTACTGTAGCTGAAATAGACTTATACTAAAAAAATTAATGCATTCAAACTAAAATTTAAGTGGCCCATTCTCATTTACTGCCTGGGGTAATTAGATTTTTTTTTTCTTTTAGAGTTCAATTACATTTTAAAAATACTGTTTGTTTTCTTTCACTGATATAATGAAATGGGGATAAAGATCACCTAATGTTCCAGCCAGAGGGCTCTTTTAATGTTTAGAAGATGAAGAGCACACAGATGACAGCAAGAAAGAAGAGATAGCTTTTTGTACTGCCATGAAATATGCCAACTATATGAATAAGAAGTTGTTAAAAAGCAAAGAAAAATTGTTGAAACAGATTGGGTTTGAGGCTATGTGAGTATGTTTCACTAGGAACATCCTTATTATTTTTAGAAATAGGAAAAATATCCTGAGCTTTGAAAACTAAGATAACAAATGTTATAGAATAGGAAGATATTCCTAATCTCTAAAGACTTTAATTGGTGTCCATTAATTCAATAGGGTCTATCAGGCTCTGTTTCCACATACTCAGCCAAATCTGGTTCACAATACAGTTCATTGTATCCAAGACAATAACAGAAGGAACTCATTTCACTGATTTTACCAATTTGGGTTAACATGCTTGTACTGAATCAGTTTACTGATTTGAAATACATCACTAAGATTGGATGTAGTCACACGGAACTATACTATCTTTGAGTTATGAAAAGGTAAGAAATACATCAAACTGGTTATTAGTTACTTAGGCACTCAATAAACAGGAAAAGACAATAGTCCTGCTCATGGTGTTATTTGTTACCTATTTTCTATTTTTATTTGAATGAAGCACACCCTTGTGAGCTGAACATGAATATAAACACTTGAAACCATCAGTATTGGGCTAATTTTATCTGACTATCTCTTTAAAATTTAGTTGCAGGTCATGGTCTTTCATATAATCAACTAAAGAAACTAAAATTTAAAGCTAGATGTTGTTTTTTAATATGGAACAGAGCTATCAATTCTAATTGAGTCAAATGAAAATGTCCAGAATGATAGAAAGGGAAAATGTCTTTAAAAAACACTAATGTAACTCCCACAGACTGAATAATTATCTTTAAAGTTAAATACATTTGCATAAAATATTTTTCTTTTGATGATACCACTGAGAAATTAATAGTTTTATAACTTTGGTAATGTTCAGAGACAGCTGTGCCTGTGATCTTGCCCCTTTATGAACACCATTAATCAGCATAATTTCTGACACCCACACAAAAAATAAAATCCAGGATCAATTAAAATGCTTTTTGGCCTTTCTAAAATATATTTACAGAAAAATCCACTTCACAAGCCAGTATGTATCTAAGAAAATCAGTGAGTGTTGTATGAAGCAAACACCACTCCAGGGTTTCTGAAAAACATGTGAATAGCAAGGGCAGGGAGAGGCTCCCTCCATCAGTTCCTTCCCCAGCTCAGAGTCCACATCCTGTGGATTTATTCACCTTATTGAACTTCTGCTCCTACCTGTCCCTCACACCTGTAGGGGCAGCTCCCACCCTGCCTGGCTGACCCCCAGCAGTTTATGACAAAGTCTCTGACAGTCCAATCTCTTATCTGCTCTTGGCCACCTGGAAACGTCTATTGGTATAATAACTCATATTATTATGGTAATTAATTAGGGCTGATGAGACTTTTCAAGTAAAAACAGTTGGCTTAACTGCAGTTACTCTGCAGTTACTGCTTCCCTTATCTATATCACTTTGTTGGTCTACTTCAGAAGTGTTTTGAGTAGAAACTAGAAAGATAATGAGATGCCTTTTTGGATACATATGGAGAAGTTCTGAATGTGTAATAAGGGTCCTGATATATCATTTTTAGGGTTGTTCAGAAAACTGGATCCCCAGGAGTTTTTTTATAGGTTCAGTCCTCTTACTCAAAAACACACTGCCATAGTCACATCTGATCACCTCACCTACTTTGCTGAAAACCTAGAAAATTGCAAAAAAGTGAACCATTTTTCCAATGCAAACCTTGAGAGTTAAAAAGAAATTAAGAAAATCATAATCATACCTCAGAAACATTTTTTTTTCCTCTGGAAATCTGCTTCAAATACTAGACAAAAACTCTTCACTGTTCCTAGCTTTTAATCTGCTCTGTCTGTGCTTGGGTTTTCTCTATCTCTCTGCGGCCAAGGGTTCAGCTTCTGAAAATTGTCCATCTGTTCCTGTGTTAATTCTGCTGTTTATGCTAACTCCTAATGGTTAGGTTTCCTTATGTGCACTTTTTCCAAAGAAACTTTTCATCAGAGTTGACTTAAGACAGCCCAGTGACTACAGGGTATGGGACACACAGCTGGGTGCAGAAGCCCATTGGAAGCCAGCCGTCCATACACTGAACTTGGCTTACAGTATGGAATCCATGCCTCATCTTCAGAACCCTGTAATAATTTGCAAAACTAAGCTTTTTGCATTTATTCATATCCAAAATTCAGGAGGTATAAGCAATGTGATGTAAATCACTTGCAAAAAAAAAAAAAAAAGTCACCCTCATATACAACAGGAGAATATCCAACTAAAAAAGTTATTTTTCTTCCAGGCAGCAGTATTCTTGTACTCTAACACAGTCCTCCCTAAAATAGAGGGGATTTCCTATTTTATTCAATTCTCTTCTGTGGGTTACAGCAACCTAGCTCCAACTTCTGAAAAAAAGAAGTGAGTTTTGCAGATCTGTTGAGGATGAACAAGTTGTCAAGACTTTGCGTCTGATCTTGTACCTGTAGTTAATTTGACATAACTGCAAGATTAAAAGACAAACTGACAAACTGCTACCTACTGAAATTACTCATTATTTGTTAAGGTTTGACATATCTGGCCAAAATATCCCCAGAACTCTGCATTTCAAAGTTGTTATTAAATGATAGAAGTTATAAGCTGCTGTGAAGGTTAAGCCAATCTGATGAGTGAGCAAGGTCAAGACTCCACTGCTGTCAAGGAACTCTCTCTGCTGCCAGAGAACAGATTTCCTTTCTAATGGACAATCCTGTTAATTTACTTGTAGAAAGAAAAGACTACAGTGACTGGAGACAAGATACATATTGTTTAGAATAAATAAGGGGGAAAAAAGCTGTAATACAACCACTACAGCATGCATTTCCATTGTCAAAAAGATAAATATAAAAGAAACAAAAACCAGACTGAGATATTCTCTGAGAGAGGAGAAACACTAGAAGCAGTATCACTCCCAAACATGAATTGCACCTAGGTCTCTCTTACTCATAAAGCAAGTGTTATTTCCTACACAAAAATGAAGATCAGGGTCTATTTTGAGGTGTGAACTCTCCCTTCTTCATAATCATTCAAAGTACAAGTCAGAAAAAAATATTATATCAATTTCCTGCTTGATAGTCCGCTTTCCTGCTGGTATTTCATGTCTGGTCTATTTATTATTCAATTGTATCCACATTTATCCCAAAAAGGTATAAAAAGATATTCAGAATTTCCTTGACATCTTGGTAGGTGTAAGAATACAGGCAACTTTTCTAAAGTGCAAGCCACTGATCAGAGTTTGTGACATCATCTGGCCTGGAATATCATGTCATGGAAATATCTAAATTTCTCATTGTCCTTTAGAAACCTGTACCTATTAAAGTCACTTCTCCATGTACTATATTCATAAAATCTAAGAAAGTGGCAATACTTCTCTGCCACATTGTTTTCTTTTTACTCTGTATCAAAAAATAGTTGCAAATGATTATTCTTTTGCACAACCTGAACATCCATTTATATTATTAATAAATTAGGTCTGTGTTGTTTCTGAGTGTCAGAATCCCTTTTCTGTATGCACAACACCCCAAAGATAGATTGTTTATTCCAATCTCTAATCTTAATCAATATTTTCCACCTTAATGCAATTTCATGTGAACTAGGATGGAACTCAGATCCTTTTCTTATGAATTTCACAAAAACTTCAAGATGCACACTGATTTCTGTCCCTCTCCCAACAGGATCAAAGTTGTGAATTCATTGATGCAAGATGCTTTAGTTTTCAAGTCATGTGGGCCAATTCAAAATTTTTAACTTCCCTTTTAAATTCTTAATCAGGTTTAACACAAAAACTTTTGATGAACACTGGGGTTTTTAACTTTTCAAAGGTTAAACATGCCAAAATACACACTACAAAGTCTAATAGTGGGGTAATATTAGTGAAAGATCACAATATTTTTACTTGTAAGAGTTAATGTTTCATTTAACCACTTAGTCCATTTGAAGAAGTAGAAAGAGCACGATACTAAAATGTTTATGTTAATGTATTTTGCCTGATAACTCTGTTTATATTTGTTTACAGTTCAGCAGCACATTAGCAGTAAAGCAGAATAAACACCATAAAGTGATGGGAAGACTGGAGTGCCTTAGCACAAATAGGGAAAAGGTTTCACACCACATATATTAAAACCTCTCAGTGATTTTGAGAACAGCATGCACACAGACACAATTAGAAAAGGCAGAATAGGTCCTAAATGAGCTCTGTGAATTCTATATGCCTTACTCTTCTTAATGCATTACACCAATAAACTGTTAGAAGAATCATGCTGGTGCCAAGGATCTCATTGGCTTTAACAAGCTTTTCCATTTACAAAGCAAGTGCAGCATCATGCAGCAGGTAGAGGGTAGAAGCAGAATACTTAATGGAAAATGTCAGTTCTGAAGGAACAGAGCAATTTCTGGGTCCACCAGGAAAACCAGTCTTGCAATGACCAAAACACAATAATTAATATCAGCATCCAAAAGCCAACCGGCAGGAGAAGTCCAATAAGCTTTACCTCTTAATAAAAACTTCATTAGCTTGACTTGGCTTCTATTATGTTATTTTCACAATTCCTGTCTTAAGTCATTGTTCTTCCACTGCCTTCTCTGGGTTACTCACAATTACAGTTCCACTGTGAGACCTCAACAGAATTGGGGAAGCCCTTGCATTTCAGGGACAATACAGAGGCTTTTCTACTAATTCAGTCTTTGACTGACAAAATTATGATATCATTTGTATGCAGCATTGTGAATATCTCCAAAGAGCCACAGCATTACTTATTCACAAACTAGACTGTTTGATCAGTAGGAAATGTCAAAGTGATTTTGGGATACTTACACTGCTGTGTCAAAAACCTCACAGCAAAATTTATGATAGAGTCTGGCTTAGTCTAGCAAGGAAAAAGTCAGAATAAGGTCACTGTCACACCAGACCCAGCCTCAGGTCCCTGCCACACTTTTGGTACCATCACAAAGCTTTGTAGTGTGAGATAAAAGAACTACATTAGTAGCTGTCTTCTGAAAAGGAGCTTAGCTCTTTCTAAAGCTAAAAACCAATTAGCTAACACCTACCACAGAAATGAGCTTGAAGAAAAATCAATCAACACATTAAAATATAAAACAAAATTTGGGAACTTGTTGATCAGGAATACGCCGTTGATCAGAAAGAAATCACCAGTGACAAAACAGAAATGATACTTTTACTACACACTGTCATATAATTTTGTTGGTCCTTTTTCTCCCTCATTTCTTAGATTCTTTCTGGGCTTCTGATTTAGAAAGAAACATTGCAACTACAAATACACATCAAAAATCCATTTGCAGACTGCTTTAAGCTTTTGCTATAATTCGAAGAGAATTAAGAATACTTTAAAAGTCAATTCTGATTTCTTTATGACTATAATGCTGTACCAAGTCTGCACAAGTGTTGGTTCCACTGGAATAATTATCCTGTAATAGTGAGTTAAGTGACAGAAAATGTGTATTAGAGAAAGAATGCTGATATTAGGCAATATTTATTGTAGCGAAATCACTTAAACAACAGTTGTGAAAAATCAGGTTTAACTAATTCTATGTTGTCCCTTGATTTTAGATATATTGAGACACAGTAGAATTCTACCCAGAGATTTGGCCTGCCATCCTAACAGCCAGTGAGGTGGCATGGTCTTCCCCAAAGCTACCCAACATTCACAGTATCCTTACATCCTCACATATCATGGGAAACCTGATGAAGTCTGGAAAAGACTCTTTTGACTTGGAGTGGATTTTGTTTTCCATTTAGCAAATTTAATTTGAGGGTTTTGCATTTTGGATAATTTTCCCTTGATCTTCAAAACATTGCAAAAGAATTTAAGAATGTACAAGCTCCTTTGCAAACATGATGGAATTTTACCAACTTGTTTTTCCCACTCATGAAAGACAGAAGATACACAGAAATACAGGTAATAAAGTACAGTTACAATGGAAGTTCATTTTTTTCCCCATCACTTTCTTAAGTGACACTGAGTGTCATACTGCCTTCCTTCTGGGTGTTTGGAAGCTTATGATTTAAAAAGGGATTTAATGTTATAAGTGGCAGTTCTGGCAACTAAAATCAAAACAGGTCTAAGTTGTGAGCAGCAGCACTCTCAGGAATCATTTGACTACAACTAAGGAAAAGACACTGAGAAAATCTAGTTGATAATACTAGCAATTATATGCAATTATAACACTGACTTTCTAGAAATAAACTTGCAGCTTTGGGCCTTTATTCCATACAAACATAATTAATCAATGAACTAAAGTACACAGAAATCCAAGAAGAAATTTCAGAAAGGACAAAATACAAGGAGAAATAAGGAAATCTATCCACTATCCACATGATTTTAATGTTACCTGGAAGTTCAACATCCCCCAAATTCCACTTTGCAATAAAACTCTATTGTGGTTTCAGGAACACTGAGTCATTTATATTTCTGAGGGCCAATTAGCAATTTGTTCTCCCCTTAATGCAGTCAACAAGAATTTGAACAAAAAAAAAAGGTGTCATACACCAAATTGCTCAGAAATCACACTGTTAATGACCTTAAAGCACCCAAGCCTATCAGTCAAATCAGATCTACAAACAGATAAAAATAGTAAATAGTTCTAATTTTATAAAAAGCTCTATCAGAAAAGTCATTTTGACTGCTGCCAGCTGATAGAAGCAGGTGTTGACATCTTTGGTCAGTCAATGCATTGAAAGGATTATGCTCAATATTCTCTCCTGATGCAGCGATTGCTGGATTTGAGAGTGAAGAAGGCAGAGCCAAAATTATTTAATTATTGATTTTCTACACATGGTTTAAATTTTCTGTATTATCAGCTAATGTGAGGGAGATAGAAGCTCAAACAATTGGCATGCAAGCATGAAATTACATAATAGCAAAGTAAAAAGTTTCAGGACCAGATCTGTTTGAAAAGCAACTTGCTGCATAGCAGCTTATTCTAGAATTTCAGTCATGATTTCAGGCTCAAGAAATGCTAAGGCTCTGAAGAAGGGGAGAATTTTAGAAACATGCTCTGGGAAGAACACAAAGCTCAAAAACTGAGGGTCACAAAGACATGAAGAATAGTTTGTATTACCAAAACCTTCATCAAACCCAAATTCAAGAATACAAATAACTCTGAATACCTAAAGGATCACCTGCTTCCAAAGTGAAGTCTCTTTCATTATGTGGGAAAAATATTTTTAAAAATTCAAAGAGTAAAAACTTCATGATTAACAGTACTTCTACAGAGCTCTGAGGATAATTTGTGGAATGTAGCAGATTTTATTTTTAATTCAGTGCACTTCAGATCAGATCTTGTGGCCTAAAGCAGCAAAGAGAGGAAAAAATGAAAGGGTAAAAAGTTTGCACATAACCACCTTAATAATTCAATCATCAGAAAATGCCACTTGCTGTCTCTTCTGTCTCAGATGGGACACACAAACTCAGAATTTCCTGTTTAGGTCTATATTAAGATGATCAACACTGTGATACTCCTTACAAACCATATGCCATTTTCAACATATCACATTCATGTTCCACTCTTGCTGTTTCAGTTCTCTGCATTTAATTTGTGGCCTTTGTCCATGGAAGCTGTCTACAGAAATGCAGAGACCTGAGGAGAAGTGAGGAATGCAGGCCTGGTGCAATCCAGACTCCAACAAGCAATCACCAGGGCAACAGCATCTGCTTACATCCTTCAGTGTAGCAGTTTCCCTGCAATGAAGGGACACAGCATAATTTATCTGACTCACAGGTATTTATATCTGCTCATTACCCACCAGAGTCTACATCTTGTTTTTACCGTGGAAAATAATGGAGGGTAAAACACAGTCGCTGGTGAAAAAAAATTCCAAAATTCCAAATTTGGGGTTTGAGTTAATAAAACATTAAATGAAGCAGGACGCATGAAAAAAACTTTTTTCAAGTCCTTAGAAATAATATTGTAAATTGTACATGATGACTTCCACCTTGAGTGATTTAATGTGGTTTGATCTGTGCCCATGAACTCCTAAGATGAACGAAAATACTGACTTGCAAAGTACCTGTAGACACAGTTAATGATTTCCAAAAATTAATTTCACTGAGTTTAGCAGTTTCAGACTATTAAGTACACATTCAAGGAAATTTTTTCTTTAAACTTTAGCCTGTGAGCTAATGTTTGTCTCTTGATCTGCATCATCATTTTGGACAGTTCTAAACACAGCTCTGACAGTAGTCCTTCATTTCCCTTAATCAGTTTCCCACTCTCTGCTGTCACTTTTTTTACTGTGTGAAAACATCTTGTTTGACAATTATTTTCATAATAGTTATTTTATTGGAAATGTCTTTTTTTTTTTTTCCCCAATCTCCTAATTTCTTTTGCAAATGTGTCTCAATAAAGTATTGCGCTGCTATCAAAGCAATAGTTGGGAGTTTTTTGTAAGCATTTAACTTGTTAGCCAGTTTCAGTATTCCTTAACATTATTTCTTCTGATTTAGGTCATCACACTGCTGCTCTCTGCTGTCTGTAAGAAGAATCCACATGAAATTATTACAGATATGGCATTAATTTTAGGCTCTATATTACACATATGTACACAGAAAATTTATCATTTCTAATTTTGCTTTCTTACAAAAATCAAATCTAACTTTAACTGGAAAGAAAATCCACATAATTGCAAATACCATTAGTTAAACATGAGAAGAATCAGAGGGTTTTGGAAAGCAGTTACACTCACACTTGAATTTCATACAGACTATGAAATATATGTTCACCTTTAGTCCCTAATTCTTTATTTCTGTTTTACCACTACCTGATGAAAAATTCATTCAACAAATACTTTTCAGTATGTAATGAATGCATAATTAGGTCTAAATTTCCACGCTGCAAGTGATCTCTGCATGGGCTGACTTCAAAACAGTACAGAGAATACAGTTGTCACTTAACAGTAGTTTGCATATTTTCCATCATGACAAGGCAGAAAATGAGCTGGGTTCTCCTCCCTACAGTTTAAGAAGAAATTCTATACAAGAAACAGAAAACAATTCTTGTCAACTGATGGCACAATCCATGACAGATGTGATTGTGTGAATACATGTATCTGGTCAAAAACTTGTACGTGATACATATACAGCAACATTTGTGAGAACATAGGTTTAGCTTATAAGAAAAAGGATGCAACTGAAAACTTGAAATTTTACACAAATTGGCTTAGGTGTTCCCCATTCCTATGGCTTTATTCTCCTGATATTCAGTTTATGCTGCCCCTTTTCCTCTCCCCATCATTTATCATTTCACTTCCATGGTACCACCCATGGCCTCCTGAATAAAACCCTTCAGAATACTGAAAATCTGACAATTATGCCTAATTATATGTGCAACACCAAACAGAAGCACAGCTACAACAGAAGTTGTGAATCTATTTTTGCATGGGTATATCAGAGATATTCTGATTTAAAGTTTGGCTGGAAACACAGTGAGCCTATTTAGATTTTGGCCTCTTGCTCCAAAAATCCCTTCATCCATTATATTTAGGATGCTTCTTCTGTTCCAGCTCCTGATACAATGGGGAAAAAGGCTTCTATAAATGCCTGAAAAAACACCAATGAAAACAACTCACAAATACAATTTTTTCTGCATTCTGAGTTCACAATAGCAGCTGGATTGTCCCCAACACATGGATGGGATTAGTCAGTCTTCCAGGTGCTCATGGCAACAAGCAATAAACAAAACTGTCTTAATTACGATTTAACATAAATTAGGATTAGCATACCCAGGAAGGCTTAGTGGGTTATCAGCAGCATGCATTTTACCTAAGCTAGCATTTTCTGTGCTCTCAGTTATACCATCTGTTTATCTCCTCACATAGGTTGACTTTGATACAAAAGGATTTCATGACAGGTAAGGTGGGATTTCTCAAATTCTGTGTAGAATATAAACCTAAAAGCGTTATCAGCCAAGCAGCCAGGTACTTCATCCAGCATGTGGGATTTATTTTTAAATAAATTGTTTATTTTCAATTTAAATGCCTAAAAATTCCCTAAAATATTTTGAAGAAAATGTTACCCAAGCAGTGGTCAATACCTGTGACTATTTCAAAGAAACAGTTTGTTCTCATTTTGGTTTTATGCAACATTCTTATGAAACCTGGACTATTTTCACACTTGATATTCACAGCATGTACTTATTCAAAGTACTGTATTCAAAACCAAAATATTAAGGAAATTAGAAAAGCACTTTTCTAGTGTTCTTACACTCATAAATGACTAATCTAAAACACAAATATGTTTAATAATTGACAATTTTATTTTTTCTCTTATTTTTTTTTTCTTTTTGATCATTTTTGAAGTCTCAATAAGTCTTAATTCACTGAACTTTTACTGTGGAAAACTATTTTGATGGATCTTAGAATATAAACTCCTGTTAATCCAGAAAAAAACATCCACTACATCCAAGTCCACGTGACTTTCCAGTGGAGAAAGACATGAAATAAAGGGATTTCAACTCATCCCTAATTCTGACCAAATACGCACCTTTGGATCACAAATAAAAAGCACTTCCCTCACTAAGATTAGCAATTTGCTTTTCAGCTTCCTCATTCTTGCCAGATTTAGGCAAAATATGATGAATGGTTTTGGCAGAGTTGCCACCACCAGGATGTTAACATTTTCACATGAATACCAGCAACTCCAGCTCTCCTACAACACAGAACTCCAGAGAACAGAAAGCCATGCAGAAGTCAGACCACACATTGAAATTCTACTTTAGATAAGATCTTGCACCTTAGGAACAAAAACCCTACACGTGCAAGGTTGGAATTAAAAGTCAATCCAAAGTTTTTATCTCCAGAGATACTTTATACAAATAAATCATATTTTAGAGTTCCTTCAGACATTGATAAATATTCCAGGAAATTTCCAAGAAAGAAGTTGATGCCAGCAGAGTACTTGCCATGACAATACTCTAAAAAATCCATTAAATTTATCATGGGATAATTCTTCCGTATTAGAAAACCAGGACAAATGTGTTGTGAAATCTCTGTGAAAAGAAATCATAAATACTAAAAATCAATACCTAATTCCGGTAAGGCTGAAAAATACTTTCAACACTCCCATGGTTAAACCCCAGATGGTAATTGAGCTCCACACAGCCTCTCACTCACTTTATGCTGGTGGGTTGAGGAGTGAATTAAAATAAGAACACACATGGGTTGAGATAAAGTCAATTCAACAGGTAAAGCAAAAGGCAGACCAAGGGATTCGTTCCCCTCTTCCCATGGCAGGCAGGTGCTCAGCCATCCCCAGGACAGCAGAGCTCCATCACCGGTTACAGTGACTTAGGAAGACAAACACCATCACTCCAAACATCCCCTCCTTCCTCCTTCTCCCCAGCTTTATATGCTGAGCATGGTGCCCTATGGTCTGGGATATCCCCTGGGTCAGTTGGGGTCAGCTGTCCTGGCTGTGTCCCCTCCCAGCTCCTTGGACACCCCCAGTCTCACTCTGGTGGGGTGGGTGAGGAACCAAAAAGGCTTTGACTCTGTGTTAGTGCTGCTCAGTGATAATAAAAACAGCCCTGAATTATCAACAGAAATCCAAAACATAGGCCTATACCAGCTACTATGAAGAAAATTTACTCTTCCTCAGCCAAAACCAGCACAAATACTATTTAAAAAAATGTGTTATCAGCATAATCAATAAACTTCAAAGGTAGTTTTCTGATGCAAAAAAAGGAAAATAAGATAGAAGCTTTTTTAAAAAGGGGACTTAAGGTTGTGTGGAGTGGAAGTCCTGGCAGCTTTGGACCCTTGCCTTCCATTATGAATTCTATTCCAGAAAATATATGCTCCAGGTACCCCATTTTTATCAAATGGTGCTGTACAACTATAAAAAAAATTATTTGCCTGAAGATCTGCCTGATCCAGTGTTAAGCACCTGATTTTAGAGACACTGCTGGTGCACTTGGGGCTGCACTGGTGCAGTGGGGATTTCAGTGCTCTCTCTCCATCACCTGTCCTTAGAGGTTTGTGAAAGGGGATGACAGCAGAGCAGGAAGAATAAAGAAAGCAACAGACAACCAAGACTGTCCGAGGAGTCCAGCAAGTCCATGTGTACAATATGTACATGAAGGATTGGTTTCCTTTGTTATTTAAGAGCAAATATAACTAAAGTGACTAAAGGGGAAACTACTTAATGACTTCTGCAAGATGTAATGAATTAACAGTTTGCTCTTCCCCCTTTGGATTCAGAATTAATTCCTGGCCTATATTGGCATTTCTCTTACTGGAAAATTTAATTTGCATCATTAAAGCCCTGAGTCTATTACATTTGCAACTGACACAGATGGGCACCAGAAAAAAACTCTGTATAATTTTGGTAAAATTGTTAATATTGATGATTCTAAGTATTATTCAAAATTCTAATTAAACACCAATAAGCTGCTTTAGTTAAAGAAAATCTTACATTAACACCAACAGAGACAAAAATGGATTTCACTGATAATAGATCTTTAGATCTTTATTAAGTTTAACCACATTTAACAAAGGAAGAATTAACTGCTTTGCTGAATATAGATCCTCTTTCTTAATCCATTGGTTCCATAGTGACATTATGACTGATCTTATAGAGCAGGGAACAAATACCTACCACTCTCCAGATCCATTGCCTGTGACAGCACCAGCAGTCAATTACTCAAAACAATTATGCACAAGTTGATACAATCAGATTTGACACTCAATTTTATCTTAATTTATATTAATAGTAAAAATATAAGCATTCCCACAGAAACATGATCATTCACTTAAATTACTGTCAGAAGAACGAGATTGTAGTAATATTCTGTTAATACTACCACACAGCTCTGGTGTTGTGCTTAAACATTTCACCAAAATTAATATTTTTCTGCATCCCTTTATCTAATTTTCAAAGGAATGACTTTTAGAAGATACACAAAGAACAGAGCATGCATGATACATATGCATGATACATTTTGGGTACCTTGCACCAAATATAGAAGTGTCTAGATGCAAGACACATTTCCTGAAGAATTAACAGGCTGACATGAAGATAAGCCATGTACACTAAAAGTTGGAGTGGTTTTAAGCATGAGTAAGTGATATGAGGCTATCCAACATTTAATACAAGGCCACATTTTTATTTACACCTGAAAAGAACTAATTAAATTAATGTCCTGGAAACAATCACACATAATAGTCCACTGTAAATCTTTATGCATTCTTGCGTGTATTTTAAAGACTTTTCTTCTTCTTTGTTCTTTCCAATGTCATCACAATGATTCACGCCCTCTCTCTCACAGTTCAGATATTGGCTGCACCTTCAGAACAGGCAAAGGCATGATGCTGAATAGTTGCACCTATAATTTGAAATTGTCTATGCCCTTAAGAACATTTGCTCTGGAATAACACCAGGGAGTTGCTCTTTTCCCCTTCCGCAAAAATTTTCCCTCCCATGTGGCTGTTGAAAGACTGAAACAAAAATATGCAGAGCAGCATGTGCTAAATATCCACTGCAAATCCTCCTTAAACTCAAAACAAAAGACTGGATGCAATAAGAACATGCTCCACTTAACATGGAAAAAAAAACAGGTTTAATCCCTTCAGAACTACTATCATTCCAGACTTACAGTTTAACTTTCTGGTTTTTTCACATTTACAGTAACCTTAGAGACTCAAGAATAAAATCTTCAGTATAAAAGAATGTCATCAATTTGAAAGCAACTCAGAGTATTTTACCTAATATCAAAGAACAGAACTACAAAATTATTATTATTGAAAGTGATTTCAGTTTTCTGTGATTTTCAATTCTCTAATCTGGCTATGCGGATGTCCTCTGCAATGTTATTGTGGTTAATAAAAATTAACTTTTCTCTACAATTTCTTGGGAAGTTTACTAGCACTAAAAGCAAGGAACAAAAGGTGCATACACAGGGAAATTATCTGCAGTGGTCGTTCTGAATTTCCACAAAATTATTTTCTTCTGAAATAAGGAAGAGAATTCTAGAACACTCATAACAATACTGGCATAAAAAATTCAACTGGTGGAACTCCCTGATACACCGTGGAAGACTCAGGTCAGTCACTGCAATCAAAGTCAACAAACAGCACTTATTAACAAATCAGGATCTATCATACCACTAAAGAGAAAAGAGAAAAAAACAAAGGTTTTTGAATACACTGTCCACTGCTCCACAAAGTCTCAGTCCTCACGTGGTTTTTGTTATTTTCCTCAAATCCACTAAAAACACACAGTCTATTGTAGTAATGATGTAGAGCAACAGCACACCTGAAAAACAGCATTACAAAACTAAGATATAAAAACCATCTTCCTACTCTGACCATCTCAAAAAGATGGTCATCTTAATATCTTTGAGAAATCATCTCCATTTTCTGACTGCAATGCAGGGGCGACCATCAGTGACAGCACAGAGCAGCCAGTGCCTCCGTGTTGTTTTGGCCTCCCTGATGTCACAGAGTAGTTCCAGGAAATGACAGAAAGATCCTTCCAGGGCAACTGTTCATGAGATCACCCAGTAACCAACCACACACCTGGCCCAGCACTGCCCCGGGCAGCCACCATCAGGAGAGGAGCACAGCCCACCAGCACAGAATGCAGAGCAGCTCCCGCTGGGGCAGATCCCCGCAGCTCTCCCAGGATGGATGCTGTGGTGCTTAGAAAGAAGGGCTACAGCCTTGGAGACACTCTTGGAGAAGGCTCCTATGGCAAAGTGAAAGCTGCCTACAGCCACCGCCTGAAATGCAAAGTGGCCATCAAGATCATTGACAAGAAGAAAATTTCTCAGAATGTCCTGGAAAAATTTCTCCCCAGGGAAATGGAGGCTTTGATGCGACTGCACCACCCCTCGATCATCGAAACCTACGAGATTTTTGAGACATCGTCTGGGAAAGTGTACATCGTGATGGAGCTGGGGGAAAAGGGGAGCCTCCTGAACTACCTCACCAGCCAGGGTGCGATGGAAGAGGGCGTCGCTCGCAGTAAGTTCCAGCAGCTGGCTTCTGCCATCAAGCATTGCCACGACTTGGACTTTGCCCACAGGGACCTGAAATGCGACAACATCCTTCTCGACAATGATCTCAACTTCAAGCTGTCAGACTTCGGCTTTTCAAAACTCTTGGCTCGAGACGGAAATGGAAAAACCATTCTCAGCACCACCTTCTGCGGGTCTCTTGCGTACTCAGCCCCCGAACTGCTCGAGCACATTCCTTGTGACCCCAGGATCTCGGACATGTGGAGCCTGGGCATTATCCTGTATGCAATGCTTTTTGCTTCACAGCCATTTGATAGTTCCAATGTCAGGGAAATGCTCCAGGTTCAGAAACAACGGAAGATTCCCTTCATCAAGACAAAAAATCTCTCTGCGGAGTGCAGGAACCTCATTGTCCACTTGCTGCACCCTGATGTGACTCAGAGGCTGCGCATAGATGAAGTTTTGAGACATCCCTGGTTGCAGATTCCAAAACTCATGCAGTGCTCCATTCTGCAAGGTGCAGGAGGGGGTGACCGCAAAGCCTGTGGGAAGAAAAACCCCAGCAAAAATAAGATGGCAAATCCCATTGTGCGTAAGTGTAAGGAGTGGAGGAGGAGATCAGATCCCCTTAAGGATTCTTTCATTTAACTGGGCCACAACGTTGGCCTAACCTGTGAACTGCATTAGTTTATACTCACATTAAAGAGAACCTGTCTAAAATTCTGTGTGGCAGTTGTGTCCCCACTTCTGCACAGTGAGCTTGAAGGAGGAGCTTTAACACTGCCAAAGTCAGGACTGTGACAGACGAGGGGAAACAATGAGGGAGAGAAGTTTTAGAACATATAAACAAAGTGCAAAGGAGCACTTTGTATGTAATACTTGAAGGAGGAATATATTTCAAACATGACAGTGCAATTTTTTTTATGTCTGGATATCAGACCTGGTGACTTTACTACAATTTATAACTATTTCAGTACTCAGACTCTAAGATCTGCCTAGACATACTGCTTAGGAATCAAAATTTAGCTGATTTTCTCTTTCAAATTTGAGTCATTCAGCAAATAATGTGCAATAGAAACCATTTCCCTATATTTAAAAAGAAACAAGGGTTACAAGTCAGCTGTACCATAATACAGGTTTTAAGTCAAAAGGAACGGGGGAAAAGTTTTCATTAATTAGCAAGGGAAATTTAAAAAAAAACCACAGATCCAAACATCAGCTGCCTTTTAACTGAAACTTATTGGTTGAGCAAAAGACATTAATGAATAACAGATTTCTTTTGTCTACAACAAGAAATATTATTAGACCTTAAAAAATAAAACATCTACCTTCAATGCTATGGTTGTTTAGCCTAAAACTTAAAAAATAATGTTAATTATTTTATTTGCATTACAGTCCTGCAAGGTAGTTCTAATCGAGGATCATTTTAAAAGCCTGCTAAATAAGAAGTCTCCTGTCCCACAGGTCTAATACCTTTACCTCCAGGTCCCAGAGGATTGATTCAACTAGATGGATTATGCAAGCACACATTTACAGTCCAGCCACTTCCTGCAGAAAAACATAAAAAATGTCATGTGGGTAAAATCTGATCCCAGTGGAGACTTTGGGAGTTTTATTACTCAATTCTTTGGTACTCAGATAATTGCCTGTCACACTAAAAGTAAAGCAAAACAAATGTAATTTCATGGTTCTGCTTGGCCAGAGACATTTGACCAATTATTGATCTACAAGGGTATCTATCCAACACCTGAGAATGTCACGCACACAAATAATGACTAATTCATAATTTAATATTGTTTAGAAAGGGTCAGACTGCTATATTTAACTCTTTATAAAGCAGAGAGAAAGCAAAGATGAAGTATTACTGAAAAGTAGCCAAGTGTCAAAAACGGACTCAAACATACAATTTGACAAGGCAAAAATTATGTTTATCCATTATTTCACCCATTTCTCTTTACCGAAAATATGCTGTTCCCATCAAAGTGTTATGCTAAAATATCAAACATAAAATACTGCTATCGACAAAGCCATCAAATAAAAAAACACTGACCATAATTAAAAACTATTATTTCCTTTTAGTAAGTGCGGACAATTAAATCTATTCTGGGGGAAAAAAAACTTTTTGCTTCATAAAATAAGAGATTATTTTTGATGCTAAGAAATCAAATGCACTCTGGAATAATTAAAAACCCTACTGTGAATAGTCTTCTGCCTCAGAGAGTGAATTAAAAGAGGGATTGTACAAACAGTACAATTCAGCAGAGCTCTTACTATCCTAAGTAATCCAAGGAGAGACTAAGTCAGATCCAGCATTAATTAACACTCATTGCTAGAGGCAGGAGAGCATTTACATGGTACATTTCCACTGCCAGATGTTTAGAAGTCACAGCCATTGAAAAGGACACTTGGACAAACAAAATGGAACTTATGAACTCTTTGAATTCAACAGAAAGCTTAAAATTATAGCTTATTATTATTTTGTTTTCATTGATTTAACCTGGGACCAAAACACAGCAGTAAAAAGAAGGTGAAGCCATGGAAAATATTTTCTTATTCTATTTTACTTTTGCCAGTTACATGAAGTTTGCATTATCAGACACCTGATACAAGAGGAGACAACGTGATTGGAAAAGATCTCATGGGATGTACCACAAAGAAGGTGTGGCACCTCTTCCTGGTGTACTGGCAACTCCTTAGACAGGATCATGAGCCTCCACACTGTGATGCATTTTCATGGCCAGACTGCTAAAGTTCAGGCAGTTCAGGCACGTTCTTATTTCCAGCTGTGTGTCTGTGGCCAAAATATGTCTAAGTGCACAGCCAAAATCAAAAGGCAGGACAGCTCTCTTACCCAGAGGCCTTTCCAGCTGAATTTATTTCAGATGTGAGCTACTCTGTTGTGTAAATTGTATAAAAGAAATGCCTGAGATGCATCTGAGGAGGGTGCATTTTGCAATTCTGGTTTACTTGGGAATTCAGGTTTTTTCCACCCTTTCAGTAAGACAGGACTTGCCATTGAAAACAAATATGTATTAGTCCTAAAAAACTTCTAGAGAAAGAGGATCTATGAACTGTTTTGGTGAATATGACAACAAAACAAATTAAGCATACAAAAAATACAATTTCAATTGAATGCAGTAAATGGGATAAAATGTGTCCTGTTATAACTCTGTCAAAATGACACTGGGTTTACTTTAACTAAAGATTATAGACTCATATATTGACTAAGGCTGGAAAAGACCTCTAAGAACTCTGAACCCAACCATTAAATCAACACTGCCAGGCCCACCACTAACCACATCCCCAGGCACCTCATCTGTGCATTTTTTTGAAAACAACCAGGGATGGTGATTCCACCATTTCCCTGGGCAGCCTGTTCCAATGCCTGAGCACGCTTTCAGTGGAGAATGTTTTCCTGATATCCAGTCCAACCCTTCACTGGCACAACCTTCCTTTTGTCCCATTGCTTGTTACCTGAGGGAAAAGGCCAGCCCTCCCCTGACTGCAGCCTCCTTTCAGTCGCTTGTAGAGAGTCATGAGGTCACCCCAAGCCTCCTTTTCTGCAGCCTAGACAGCCCCAGTTAACTCAGCAGCTCCTCAGTTCCCTCAGCTTCTACCTCCTCAGATTTCAAGATGAATCAATACCATGTACCTAGCATTGGGGAATGAAAATGGAGATTGTTGTAATCACTAATGTTTCAGTTCAAAATTTAATTTTGCACTTACCTCTACACATTAAAAATGATTAAGTGAGTTTTAGAATAATCTTTTTCTTAGTCAGAACTGTCCACACTTTCCTATCTTATATCATTTGCACTTAAAATGAAGGGTTTTTATCTAACAGATACAGCAGTCATAATAAATGTTTAAGATAACTATTTAAATTTTGGCTGTATTAACATCATAATGTAAAGAAACCTAATTTTATTTGCCTCAATAAATCAAAGATTAAACACACTCAGACATTTTATCTTGCTTGCCCTTAGAATAGTTAAAGAAATTCACTTAAAATATGAATAATATGTCTTCATTTTATGAGATTTGTTCATTTCCATAGATTTAGTTTGAAAATAAAATTATTTCTAGCACTTACTGGAATGCTGATAATGAAACTATGGAATTAATATTTTTTGTCTATATCTAAAAATCACTTGAACTCATTTGGAGGGGTTGGATTCTTAAATGAGAACCTGTCTCAATTTATGCTCCTTCCTACGGCACTCAGAGCCATATGAACCATCATGAACATTCCATTAAAAAATAAGGTCCACAAGGTTATAATTTGTCAAAAAGCCTCAGTATTACCCCTTGAAATACCTCACATAATATTTATTGAAGTATATTTCAAGACTCAACTTCACAATTAAAGTTTGTAAGATTTCTTTCCAATTCCTGCAAGGGTTTTTAGTCCAATGAGAATTGTTTTGCTCACACAGATACTGTTTTCAAATAAAACATCTAAACATGATCACAATGGTCTCTGTACAAATAGGGTTTGAAGCATTTTGGGGTGCTTCAAAATGAAAAACTTTAGTGGATAACTTTGCTGGTGGTACAAAAGGGTGTGATTAGGTGGAATTGCACAGCATTTGCAAGCAGAGACCCACACCGATTTGAGCGAGGACACGGTGCCCAGGACAGCACATCCATATCCTGGAGCAGCATTGCATTTTCCCTAACCTTTGTGTTTAATTTGCTGGTTGTGTGGTGTGTGCTGCCTCCTCTGCCCTAACAACCAGCAGGACTCTGGTGCCTGCATCCAGCTTCCTGGGGACTCTGGGGACAGAGGCTGCAGGGCAGCCAAGGGCTGTCTGGAGCGGTGACCCAGACGTCTTGCCACTATGCAAATATCACCATCAGTCAATCATTTTATTACGAATAGTGGACAGCCCAGGGCAAACTGAGCTCTCCTGCATGGCAGTGGCTGCGCTCCAGGAGCTCTCCTTGAGTAGGGAGAACTCTCAAGGTTACCCCTCAAAGCTAAAAGGCTCCTTGCCACAACAGATCCTCAGTAAGTGATCAATAGTGTGCTAACCTTTGAAATCTTAGCCAAGTGATACAAAGGATTGACTGTGCACATAAACTCCTTTGGACATAAGCCACTGGTCAAGTCTGAGACAAGGACTGGATCCAGCTTCAGTCTGAGAAGCAGTTTAGAAAGCAAGGGGGTCCTTTCTGAAGCTCATGACTCAATGGGAGCATCTCCCTGATAGCTTTTTCCAACCTTGTCCTTTAGGCAGTAAATAATTAAGTGTTCCTTGTTAAAGCACTGTCACATTTGCCATTTAATTTTGTTAACTCGCTGTTTTATGTCAACAAAGGTTTACTGCTGCTACTCTCTCAAGTGAAGTGCATCACTCCATTCAGGACAAGGCGCAGTGGATAGAGGGAGCAGGTGACAGGGCTTAGCAGAGCAGCACTGGAGGGAATAAACATTGGAGGCAATAAACATTTGCTGACTCTCCTAACACAGAAAAGGTAATAGCAAGTTATCTGTTGTGCCACTTGACAGCTTGTAAACGGATGAATGACTGCCTTTAATAGTGGTGATATTTACTGCCTCAGAAACCTAATTCCTTTGACTCAAACAGAAATAGTCACAGCCATTAGAGCTACATAAATACAATGCTCAAATCTTCTTGTGCACATAACGGTCCAATAAAAAAAGGAAAAAACCAAGATTATTCATGACATGAAGCACAACCAGAACTAAAATTACATTTTCATAATCTGAGTGTTGAAAATTGTTCATGACAAATTTTAATGGACCAGAATCAAAGTTCATTCAAGTCATTTGGAGTCCTTGGTATTGGTATTTGCATCAGCACCTAAACCTTCATCTTACTGACATAGATAATTCATATTATGCTAAGTTTTACTCAAGTAATTTCTGCAAGATGAGAACATCTAGACACTTCAGGTACTTAGTTTACTAGACTGCGTTAGACACCTAGGATTAGCATAAGTCCCAAGTACATTGCAGCATTTAATGCGTTTATCTCACAATATCCTTGTAAAGAAGAGGAATAACATTATCTCAGCTTTACAAAGTGAAACTGAAACACAGGATGAATGTGGAGCTTTTAAAACATATTAAGTACTCAGATCCTGTAAGTGCTGAGTGTCTGATTACTGTTAAAAATCTGAACATATGTGTTATACAGACTGAGCCACTGAGAAACACAATCTGTGACAAAAGAGATCTTAATCAGGAGCATTAAAGTCATGAACTATTGTGAACTACAACTGCTGTCTGTTTTTTCTGTCTGTGATGAGGTCTAACTAAAAAAAAAGAAAAGAAAACAAAACAAAACACCACAAAAAACCCCAAACCTCACCCATTTCAAACATCCTACTTCCATATCTAGTTGAAATATGAGGACTAGAGCATCTCTTTGTTACACACATCAAGCTATTCAGAGCTTGCCAAAGCTATACTTCAAGTCCCTTCTGCCTAACATTACATAAAATTCTAAATATTCCAACATACACAAACTTAAAAAAATGAGCTAAATTGTCTTCATGCTTTAATCATTAACTATCACTGTACAATACCAAGATGTAAAAGTAAATAAAATGGGACTGGTTTGCTCACTCTGCTGCATCAATTTGTTCTAATAGTTTTTCCCAACCAGTCTTGCTCAACATCAGCAATCAGCCTTGAGATGTCTTTTTTTTTAAATGCAGTTTAACACAGAATCATCAATCCAGCAAAGTACCTGTCAGGATATATTCACCTGCAGTTTAAGAAAATTGTGTGGGTTAATCAGTGAGAAATCTCTGCTTTTCTGATGCAAAACTGTGAGCTTTAGATTATCTTAAAGCATGGACAATCCACCAGGGAACTACATATTCCAACAGTTTTTAATGAATATGTATACATTAGTATTTTTATGATTTTCCTTAAAGGAAAATATTACATCAAAGCAAAGCTAGTTTGGCCTATTACAGAAATTATTTCTTCTGTATACTTCAGTGCATTTCAGAAACAGATTTTCTTAGTAGTAAATATTTCCTACAAGAAGGAAGAAATATTTAGTTTATTATTTTCCAAATTTGTTAAACTAAAAAGGCCAAAATCTTATCTTGATTTTGCTACACTATTGTGTTTTAAACTAAGAAATTATATATAAAAAAATAAAAATAAAATAACTTCAACAGAGAAAAATAATGTTTTCTAGGACTAGCTTGTTCCATATCTAGGCACAGAACCATGTCCAGAAGAATCAGGAGTGTCTGAATCTTGTACAAACTTCACATTACTGCTAGTTCTGACTGTTCTACAGTGTTGTCTGCTTTGTCTTCTTATTCCTTTACATCCTTCCAAAGGATACTTTGCATTTCTGGGAAATATTACAGAATTCATGAATAGTTGCTCAATAGCAGTTTGAATACACCATATTGCTCACTGTTAAAAGAAAGATTTAAGAACTGTTCACAGGATGTTCTAGTCTTAGGTCTAGTGCTCTCTCCTTTCCCATGTCCAGATGGGACTCGCATTATCCTCCTTTTTCTGTTGTGTGATTCATCACCAAAGATTTCCCTGATGCACTTATTACAGCAGGTGTTCTGGCCCTTAAATGTATTCATATGGAAAACTATGAAGAAAAACATTGAACCAAAAAACTGAATAGAATGGAATGTAAATGAAAACATTTTAAGTCTATGTTTTTGTGTGTCGACAACAGATATCAATATTATTACACCGAACTGTAGCAGAGGTCTCAAAACCTGCTATTGTTGAACAACAGCATAAATTTATTGTATTCATGAGTGAAGACACCTCAAGCAACCTGTAAAAAAATTCCAAGCTAAATAAAATTTGCTTTTAGTGAAGAGGTTTCCTGTCTTGAGGAGAAGGTCCACTCTAATTAGGCTGCCTTCTGTGAGACCACTGTTTTATCTTCCTACATGCTGTAAACTTCACATCCTGTCATTACTGCCAGTAATTTCTGTAGAAACCACCACTAATGAATGCAAAAAACAGAGCAATGTAATCCAAAAAGCTGAAGTAGGAATCAGGAGGAATCTAATAGGAAATTTCTGCATAGTCCTGTAAAAATTCAAAATTATTTTTTCCCCATTAAATTTGTTTCTAAAGTTCTTAGGGTCTATTTTTTCCATTCAGGACTTAAATCTCCCATAAGAGAAGAAAGCAAAAAACAACAAAACTAAAACACACTAATATTTCTAATGCTACAGGTAATTTGGCTAGTTAATTTGGATTTATCCTGATTCCATAGGTAACAGCTGCCTGCCTTTCTTCTCCCTTATTTTATCTAGTGGGTGTCAAAATGCATTTTCAACAGAAGCAACAGCGGAGTTTTGGCCTTTGTTTACATGTTCTGCTGAAGCAGTAGCCTCAAAAGGGGTTGGGTATTGTACATACTGCTTATCACCTCATAATTGAAAATATTGAAAAGTCAGAATTTGAAGTACTTTGAAGTAATGCAAAGCAACTTCATGATTGCCCAAAATTACCAGCTTGCATAGCCACACTCTTTAGGTCAGCTTTTGAAAGGGTTACAGACACTTAAAGAGAGCCTAACCTCTGCCTTTACTAAAATCACCATAATCAAGGCTAGTGAACCTCTACCAACAGAGACTTCCTCAGAAATTGTAACCAATTAAATTTTTTTCTAGAATTTCACCAAGTATGTGAGTCTAGAATTGCATTAAATGTGTCTAGACTGCCCACACCTACTCTAAAACAAAACCTTCCTCTCCTGCCAATCCCAGTCAAAGAGATGGGGAAGAAGTGCTTTGGAGCAAACATTTTCCTGAGTGTGTGTCAGGGATGCAACAGCAGGTTGGAGCCACATTCTCCTGCTGGATATTCCATAGGAAATTGCTTTGGATGCACCTCCCTCTCCTTTCAGCCCACCCCACGCTCACATCTAAGGCACAGCTAAAATCTAAGTCCATGAAGGTGCACAGTCTTATGTTGTGCTCAGCTACAAACACATTCTGATCTGTAGAATTTCTCGACATTTATTTGCAGCATAAAAAAACTGAATTGGTCTGGATTTTAACCTGGGGGCTTTGCTCAATATTGATGTTAAGCTTGAGAGTAATTAAATACGACACAAGGTGGTGTCAGGTTGGATTAGCTTTAGCAAACTACTGTATCAACAAAGGAAAATAAGGGAAAAGATTGGATTTTCTAGCCACAAATATTCCTTCTTCTCTTTAGCGAAATTGCTAGTGACAAGGAAATGTGCTGCAGCAACTGAAAATGCCAAAACACACTTTCAGATAATCCTGCAAAATCCTCTCATAAACCTGTCCATCAGTGTTTGGAAATACTATCAACCCCATGTTGTCTCAGGTAAATAGTCCAAGTGAAGTCACCTCTGTTTTCAGACCAAGGGCTGGATGTTTGTGTAACTTTTGCAGTTTTGCTTTGAATGGAGAAATTGGCACTTTAGATGAAGTCACAAAAACACAAACTAAAGTTTACACTACAACAGTCAGCAATTCCCATTTACTTTAAACTCCAAGCGTGTAACATTTTGCTTCCAGCACTGGGCAGAATTTCCCAATAATTTTAGTAAAATTATACATACATTAATTACACAAAAGCAATCCATATAACATTACCATTTACAGGTGAACTTGTATTTGGGATTCACATTTAAAAAATTGCTAGAATCAGCTCAGCTTCATAGATTAAAAAAAAAGAATAAGCATATTATGGTTTTTTTACACCACGAATCTGTCTGGCATGGAAGCCAAAACAACTGCTGGATTAATAAAAGCTATGTAAGAAATATAAGGGCTTTTCATATAAATTCATGTCACTAAGACAGTAAATTAGTAGCAGGAGTTTCAGCAGTAAGAAATTATATGGCTCATGACCATCACCTCTGGTTTGCTATCCTCTAGTTGTGTTTTCCATTTGAGGGGAATCACAAACCTTGGAAAGAGCAGAGCTCCACACACTGACCCAAACTCCAACTCAGTTATTCATGAGGTCACTTCTTCTACTGTAATGTGTACAACCAGAAAAACCCAAGGAAATAGGAATATAAAACCATAATGAAATGCAACATTCATAAGCATTCTGAAGTAAACCAGCATACTTCACGGTAATCACTAACACAATTACATTTAAGTTATATTTACAAAGTGATTACTTTACAAACAGAGTGTCTGAGCAATGCTGGACTGCTGTGCTGTGGCTGGAACTGGTACAACAGAAGTTATATCCCAAAGGAGATGTTTTAGTTCCTCCTGTCTAAGTCCTCACTTTTGGTCTGTTCTGCACAGTTTCACTGGATTGATGGTGTCACTGTTTACCTTCCCACAGTTCAGAACAGGCCCTTGCTGTCTGAATGGGCAGATTTTCCTCAAACCCAAAATCCACTCATGGAATAAAATACTACCATGAAAGCTTTAAGCTATCATAAATATGAATGCAGTACACAGATAACATTTTAAGTACAAGGGTAAGAAAATCTGCTTTAATAAGCTGGACACTTCAGAACTTACAAAAAACACTTTTCCTAAACATTAAGGGCTGCTATCACTGTATCTGTTGAATGTTTTCCAGGAAACAAACTTTCCATTCAGCTATAAACTACTACAGATCTAGAAATACTCAGAGACGTGTTCCTGGAATGTAGAAATCCCTAGCTAGTCAGTCACAGGCACTATTGAGTTTCCCATTATTTGCTCATGGAGCTACAGTTTTTCTCAGTTAAGCTGATGTTCCAGTTCACAGCTAAGGCAAAAGAAAACTGCTGGTAAGCATTCAATTCAAATATAGCAAAATACTGTTTCTACCAAGAGCAAGTACTCCTCATAAAGCATGTTAATGTCCTTTTATATGGTTTAAAATCCAGAGAGAATGTCAGTTATCTGAACAAGTCACATGCTGTCTAGTGGAAAAATAGATATTTTCTTTTTTGAAGTCTTTAAGCCATCATAACTGTACACAAGGCATTAAAAATACAAACAAGATAATTTGCAGAGCTCAAAAACAACTCAAAAGTACCACTGTTCTTCAGCAATTACTTCTGAGAGCTGAAGCAGGAAGAAGCAGGTAATTATCTTCATCACTTTCAGAACTCTGAATTTTCCTGGTGTCAAGAAGGGCAGAATCAGCTCCTTGGACCTTCTGCCAATGCTGCTTTTGTTGCAGTCCAGGGCACTTTGGGCTTTCTGGGCTGCAAGGGCACATTGCCAAGTCAAAGTGAGATTTCCATCCCTCAACACGTCCAAGTCCTTCTCAGGGCTGCTCTCAATCCATTCTCTGCCCAACCTGTGTTTGTGCTTGGGCTTGCCCTGACCCAGGTGCAGGACCTTGCACTTGGCCTTGTTGAACTTTATAGGGTTCCCATGGGCCCACATCTTAAGCCCATCAAGATCCCTCTGGAATGGAATCCCTTCCCTCCAGCATGTCAGTCACTCCACACAGCTCAGTGCTGCCAAACTTGCTGAGGGTGCCCTCATTCCCACTCTCCCTGTCACTGTCAGACAGTGCCAGCCCAGCACTGACTTCTGAGGACACCTCTGTTACTGCTCCCCATCCAGCCACTGACCGCAACCAGCCAGCCAGACATGTTTCATTTTAGAGATCTATAACACTTACAAAATTGGGACTTATCAATGCAAAGTAAACCCAAAGCAATTTGGCACCATTGTGGTTTGCTATAAAGAGGCCATTCGGTGCATAAGCAATTATTTCAAGGGTAACACTTGAAAATGTGCCAGAGCAACAGATTTATTGATTTGGAACAATAAAAAAGCCATATTTAGATAACAGATAGATCCAAAGCACTCTAAAACCATAAAAAGTGTTCTGCTTGGCTTCAGTGGGTTCTGCTTAAGGACATAGTTAAAAATAATACAAGGTTATTCATTGCACGACCACAAAAGACCAAGAAGATAAACACAACCACTGCCTTTCAAAGGACAGATGTGGTATGACTAATATTGACTTTTCTCCTCTGCATGTTTAGTGAAAGATTAGTATAATCTGCCATTCATTTTGAGACTGAAATTTGGAAGATTATATGAGATCATTTTGTCCTGAAGTCACATAAGATAGATGTGGAAGAGAAATCTCTTCAAAGATGCCCTGGCTTTTCACCTATCCTTAACCCTTAAAGAGAGCCATCTTTTCTATGGAGTGAGAAAGGAAATACATTCCATTTGACCTGAAAATAGCAAGGATTACTGAAGAACTTGTGTTAGTCTTTCTCAGGATTTTTATCAGAAGACATTGCTAATATTGATTTTTGAGAGCCCCATCACCTGAAGACTTGCAATCAGATAGAAGTCTGATTCACAGAAAATAGTGCCACTCACAGTCTGCATGAACACATCAGACTATGGAACATTAAACTCTTTACAGGACAAAACAAAAACCCCAAGTTTCAATTTTCTTAAGTGTATTATCCAAGTACTAATTGTACTTTATCTAAAATAAAACTGAGTCAATGGGGATCATCAGCTTTGTTATCCCTTTAATGAAGGGCTTTACAATATAATTTGATATTCTAGTTCAGACCACTTCAATAAAACTTCTTGTGTGGTGACAACTGCTGAAGATATTTAATAACTCCACAATAGGGAGCTTTACTGACAGCACCTTAAGGAAAAGTCACACAATTACATCTATTTTCATTGATGCCTTGCAGTCAGAAAAGCCTGAGCATCAAAATGAAAGAAATTAAAATTAAACATTTCTCCTTTTGAACAAAATAATTTCGAAGATTAAAAATTAGATGTCACCTTGGACTATTACAGTAATTCATATTTTTCTCCATTTTCTCTTTAAAAGCTACACGTTATTCCATTAGATTTTTATTGATATTCAATCAATCTTGTAATAATTGGAGTGCATCTGGTTTTTCTGTTTTATTTCCACCCTAGAGCTTGAGTCACAGAGAATTTCTCAGAAATCATAAATATGCATTTCCAAGTTAGTGCAGGACTCAGATCTCAAGGACATAAAGAAGATGGTTTGTTTTGCAAGTTTCCTTCCACTCTGTCACTGGAAGTAAAAGCAGTATCATTTTGCTTCTTGAGGTAAATAAGGTCTTCCTGCTGACACAAACCATTTTTAGAATGGAGACAGGATAGAGATGTAGATCTGCAGGGAGAAACCAAGTACAGCAGCATGAAAGGACACTTGAGTTATCTGCCAGATGTGGTTGTAAAATCTTCTCTGGTACAGTTTTTACTTTCTTAGTTGTCTCTAAGTGGCATCCATTACTTAATCAGATTATCCCAGTGCTGATTGTCAGATAGGAACAGAACCGAGCTGCATAACAGATGTGAGAAAAGAGGTTTATAGATAATTGTGCCATATTTAAAACTATGTTAATTGGAGGGATTATGGTAGCATTTTCCTGCTGTGATTACTTTTATTACCTCAAAAAGTTTGATCACAAGGCCAAAGTAGGAAGGTTGCTAATTACTTTTACCTTCCCATCTGTGTTCTTTGAAAATTACACCAATTTGGTGGAGTGGAAAGGTTTCAACATTCTATTAATCAATCCAAGATCTGGAGATTGACAAAACTGCTGGCCAAAGTGGAAAAGAGAATCATTGCAGTTATCAGTGAGTTCTTTGGATTCCAAAGCAAAGCCTAAAGCACAGAATATGCTGGCTTAATGACAAATACAGTAGTTCTAACACACTCTGAATATGTGAATGTACTGTTACTTTTGTAGCAGTCTAACCCCCTGAATGCTGAATTATTTTTTTCAGGGGGACAGTGCTGTTTCATGTATGTTTTTAGCTGATCTCAACTATTTTCACTACTGAAATACTCATATTTCCTAACTCAGAGCAAGATCTCAGGGCTGATTCTGCTGTCACATGGTGTTACAAAAGATTTTAATCAAAGATGCTTTGCCCACAGATGATAAGACTCAGAATTACATAAAGATGAAGCAGTTAAATCACTCTGCTTTGTAAATTACAGCTGATGGTTTATTACTCTCAATGAAGCAGGAATCCCTATGAGTGAAATAGCCCAAATTAAAGTATTGCTACACTTATTGGGGAAATGAATGCAAGCCCTCTATCCTGGAGAATAGCTAATTTAAATATGTTAGAATCTCATACTCCGATTCTCCTCCCACTCAGTAATTTTGCTGAGGTGCAGCCAATGGACTTCCAAGAGGTCACCACCAATTTACATCAGCATCAGGATTAACTGGTCCAGACAGTCAGTGAATGGGTTTTAAAAACAGGATACTGTAAAATGAAAAATGTTCTGCTAAAGAATAAGGTTCTAAAGTGCAGCTATGAAAACAAAAGCAACGTGAAATTGGAAATATATATCAAAGCACAGTGGGCAATTCAAAACAGTCATAATGAAGGTGGCATAGCTGTGAAGGGTAACCAGTTTATCCAGACTTAGAAAACCTTTAACATGCCTTTGCAGGGTCAGTTCATAGCACAGAGTTACCTGGATCCATTCAGAGCTGACAAAGATGTCAAAGCAATGCACTTTTACATTGCTTTCAGTAAGTCCGAATGGAAAGACTCTACAAACCTCTGTTTTTTTATTTAGCTATAACAGGAAAAAAATCCATTATTAAAAGAAGATAATGTGATCCTTTAAGGAGTTTAGAAATTACTTTGCTCACTAAAAGTACAAATAAAGTCTTTGAGGCCAGCTGTCATGGGTTTCCATGAAAGGTTCTGCATTAACCTTCCACTCACACATAAAAATTGATTAACAAATCAGAAAGCTAAACCATCTGAACAACAAATAAAACAAAATGTCAAACACTTGCTTTTGACTTTCTTTTTAATTACTTTTGTACATTAGGAACATTGCTTGTGACATGGGATGCAAGCCAGGTGAGGCAGACAGAAAAGTAGCACAGCAAGAACAAGGTTTAAATACACACCATGCCCTTCTTCAGTGTCTTACCAAAAGAAGTGTTCTGCACTGAGAAACTTCTCTCATACTGGAACCCTTGGTGTTATATTCCTGCATTTGGCTTTTTTCTCTGAAGTTCAGAATAAATCACTTTGTTAAAAAAATATTTAGGCACAGTTGAGAAGTTCAAGGAACATTTCCCAGGTCAGAGTCCCCATTATTTTTCCTTTCCTAATTCCTTTCATAAGCTGCCATTCTCACTGGTTCCTAAAGAATTACTAAAGCAGCACTGCAAGGATTCAAATGAAATTAACTTTTCTCTCCAATCACTGTCTGACCACCTCATTATTATTCTGCAATAGGGAACCTCATGTTCTTTGTCCTTTGCAGATACAACCATTCATCTCTCCCTTTTCCTATCACTGTCAGAGGCCATTCCAATTCTGTTTCTGTGTTTGATTATATTGCTGGTGTTCAGCTCTTGGTACATAAGGTTCCATTATGCATTTTACTATTTTTACTACTTACACTGCATTGAGCACAACATAATTTTGCTCCTAGAATTTGTAAACTGCTTTTGAACCAGTGAGTAATAAAGTGAGCTCAGTTATCTAGAGGTTATTTATTTCATTTCTGCATGAGTCTTCTCAGTCTTTGCTCATACAATATTCAAGTACTCCAACCAAGGAGTATGTGAATATATACAAAGAAAAATTTTTAACTGGTATTGAAAAAGGATGCCAATTTTGTAGGACTGTACAAAAGGTTGCACAGACAAGGTGCAACAGAAACATCTTTTACCACTTCAAAGCGATTTAATTCTCCTACATAAAATGTACTGAAATTTATTTCTTAATAAATATGTTACTTTAGAATAATAATGTGGGGGTTATAAATCAGGTTGTATATTATAGTAATGATTCTTCAGATTAAAGATTCTCCTTTTTAAGTTCAGTGTTACAAAAGTCTTTATTAGAAATACATGTAGACTTAAATACCTCTGAAAAAGGCCTTCAGTTTCCCATGGCTGCTTTACCTTTTTGGGTTTAAATGAAGTGTGAAAGACTGTATTAAGAGTTATGGCAACCCAATGTTGCAGAGGCACCATCGCCCATTAAAAACTCAAAATTTCAAAATCAACCTATCAAACAAAAATAAAAGAAGAAAATTATCTAAAAGTTCATCTGACTCATTCTCCTCTCATTCAGTACCAAGAGTGTTTCTGGACTACATGATCTTGTAGTGCTGTAAGGTGTGAGGAATGGACATTTGGTTTAAAATAGGTCAGTGGGGAGGCTGAGAAAAATTTGACATTTTTGGAAGTGAGGATGGCACTATATTTTTAACAATATTTTATAAGATTACATGAAATACTAGAAGAATAAGGATGCTATGTTTGAAATCTATCATTGTATTTTTAAATATTTACTCTTTTAATTACAAATTTTAAAAATGGAAGAGTATAATCAAATATAATTCCATACAGAATTTTACACATATGTATAATTAACACATATATTAAGAGTTTCTTTTTAGAATACAAAACTTGAAGACCTAATCACCAGCAACTGCTAATTATACACTGAATTTATATTTGACAGATAATATTTTGAAAAGCACCTGATTTTCAAAGTACTGAAAACTGAAAGCACAAACACACTTTCAAGTAATACATCCAGCATCAGTTGTATTTTTATGAGGGGTAATTATTTTGAATACACTTCCTCATGGGTGCATTTCTGTGTGTGCATGTGATGCTGAATGAATGTGAGTAAAACTGAAATTTCTCTGGAATATATCTTTTTACCTCAGAAGTAGCAAATATTTTTCTAACTTTAAAATTGTCACAGTAGGTCTGGACAAAGATGTGCAGTCCTGGTACAAGTTTAGACTTTAATAGAATTCTCATAATTTGATGCAGACAGAGGACTGTGACATTGTGCTTTTGCCACACACCAAACAATTTCCACCACTGCAGAGCATCTCAGTATTTCTGCTCATTTGTAGGAGCAAACAGCTCCACTTCAGTAAAGGCTCAGTGGTGAGAAAAGCCAAAAGACTCAAAGCTCATCCTCACACTCTTCCCCTGCTCTAGCTTGTGCTCCTCTCACCCTGAGGTCACAGGTCCCCACAAAAGATCTGCTCCAACACGTTTCCCTTCGAGTCCCAGCCTCCTTTGGGCATCCCCCTGCTCTGGTGTGGGCTCCTCCCCAGTCTGTAGCTGGATCCCTGCTCCCCACAGACCCCCATGTGCTGCAGGGGCACAGCTGCCTCTCCACGGGCAGCACCAGGGGCTGCAGGGGAACCTCTGCTCTGGCACCTGGGGCACCTCCTGGCCCTCCTTCTGCACTGACCTGGGTGCCTGCAGGGCTCTTCCTCTCACTCCCACTCCTCTCTTCCAGCTGCTGCTGCACAGCAGTTTTTCCCCTTTCTAGAATCTGTAATGCCAGAGGCAGTGCCACTGTCACTGCTGGGCTCAGCCTTGGCCAGTGGCAGCCCATCCTGGAGCTGAATGGTGTCAGCTCTGTCAGACGTGGAGGAAGCTTTCAGCAGCTTCTCACAGAAGTCATCCCTGCAGCACCACTCACTGCAAAAACTTCCCACACAAACTCAATACACCTTCCTTTTCCCACATGCATAATAAATTCCCTGCTTCTTTTTCACTGGTGTACTGTGGTAATACTGGAACATTTTAATAAAGCCTCAGAGACTGGTTATGGAGATTGGAAACACCTTCACTCTTATAAATCAGCACAGTTGCAGTGCCTTCAACCCTTGCACTACCTGATGAACCCTATCAAATTTAGCCTGTAGTCCATCATAATGCAATTTATTATCCAGGCTGGCAACACTTGCTGAGAAGAGAAGGACATGTCTATACTACACTATTTTAGGTGACATTACTTCATCAGAAACAAATTGCTCTCCATTGTTCCTTAGTGAAAAATGCTATAGTTCACTAATCACCAGGAGTCTGTTTACCTACCCCAAAATACAAGTTCTTGTTATTACCACAGATAACTCTTCCAGTTAGAAAACCTTCCTGGGAACTCTGAAACTGTACAACAAATGAATACTGATAAATCTTATGTATTAAACATGCACCATGTATGTCCTGTTTTCGATATAATCCTAGACTAAGCATTATCAGTAAAAATAATGAGCTTACTCTTTTGATCCATTTCAATGACTTTGTTACAGAGGCAAATGGCATTTTAGGGGAAATTCTAAGCAGAATGCTCTGTGAGATTTCTAGACCCAGCCCTTTAATATTCCTTTCCTAGTTTTCCCATCAGGTAAGTAGCCTCCGACCTTTTGTACAATTTGAAGTAGACCAGAACCATAAATCACTTTTAACTAGACAATACTCATATAGGTCTGTGCACAACATTTTGTGTAGCCTGGAACCAGTGCAAATGGCATGAGTAAAATGAAAGTAGGGAATGTATAAAAAGTAGCCACTTGTTTCTCACTGTACAAGTGACAGGGATTTTGTACTCCAGCATCTAAAGGAGTAAATTCAGCTTGAGTATATTGAAAGGACCCTGGATATAATTATTATGGATATGGTGGCCTCTGCCTTACAAACTGACTGGGGACTTAGCAGGACCAAGTATGCAAACTGAACCAATTAATATGTGTTTAATAACACTGGGATATCCATGGCTGAGAGCAGAACCAAATGGAACAGCATCACAAAATAGGGAAATATGGGTGATGTGCTGAATTTTCGTAATTGTTGAATGCCAGCATCTGCAAACATATGAAATGATGCACAAGTTTCCTGGACATTGTAGTCTTTTTGATATATCTCTAGTGAGAAATCCACACAGGAACTTTTGGTAGCTCTCTTAAACCCTAAGAAACAACACAGTGAATAGGAACATTCAGACTTTTTCCAAATAGTCTTCAGCCTTGCTTTCTCTGAATTTGCAACATCTGATTCAGCTCTCACTTGCCAAAGCTGGAAGCCAGTATTCATGTGCACCTACTTTGAGGCAGGTCATCTTTCTCCAGCATTGCAATTAATAATTGGTAATTCATGACTGACTCTAGACATTAGAATGGTACAAAAAGAAAAGTCTCAAAACACCCTTAAGGTTCTACTCCTTATTAAGTGATTATTCTCTGGTAAGATACTGGCAAATTCAATAACTTGGCAAATCAATTTCACTTGATACAGTTCTGCAATACTGTATTTTGCACCAATCTTGGTGACATTGCTGCAGGCTGACAAATCCTGCAATGCCAGTCCTAAACCTTTCAAACTTTTACTCCGAAATTTTCTTGGTATCTTCTGATTTTAAGATGAAAGTGCCAGCATTTAAAGTTGCAAGATTTCCATTTTGTCACTGGCCATCTGGGGATAGACTCTAGCACAGTAATGCCATACCAGGAGAAATTTCCAAATATTTCAAATCAGAAACACTCCTGGAAGTGGCATTGCCTGTATGTTTCCTTCTACAGCTATAAAACAACCATGCTGTCTATATCAAGCCTTTAGAAAAACTGCTTGCAAGTGCGAGATTCCTTTCATCAGGTGATATAAACACAGTTCTTTATAACAGGGTAAATAAAAAAAAAAAAATTGTGATCTACATCCATTAATCTGCAAGTGCAGTGAAAATTGTTCACCTTTTCCAAGACTAAATTCAGTATCTTCTGTAGCTCCCTAGCTCTGTAAAAGTAGTCTGAAAGAATTGGCTTGCTACTGCACTTGCACTGGATTAATTATAAATCAAAGCACTTCCATAGTATCTTCCACTTTAGAAGCTCATGTTCTACTAGCAGTGGTTTCCCTGTATGCAAGATATTCTGGGAACAGGAACTATCAAATTTCAGAAACCTCAGCTGCTGCTATAATGGTTATTTTTACCTACTTCTTTCATTGCTTTTCTGTAATCAGTTTCTAATGATTTAAAAATCTTCTGGCTTTGTTTGACAGAAAGGCAAAGCTGCTGCTGCATTTGATCACCAGCCTGCCTCTCGCAGGCAGCCAATAAAAGGTTTCTTTACAAGTACTGGTAAAATTTTGTTTCCTTTTATGACTAACAAAACTATGAAAAAAGTTTCTAAACTAGGCCAACTTAGTGATAATTTGTATAAATCTTTGATTCCTTGCAACCCTTAAACTGGTGATGTGGAATGATGAGCATTAACCTCACACCAGGCTCATTTCAGAGACTGAAATAGCTATAAATGCATTTTCTATTTGATTCATCACTGGCCTGCACGTTACACACTCGGTTTCAAGGAGGCACAATGGTTGTTGAACTCTGCAGTTCTGCGTGTTTAGGGCAATGAAGATCCTTAATTTCATATTTGTGACAAACTGAGGTTGGGGTTCTTTAAACTCCTTGGTGCATGTGTGGATCTTCAACACATTAAGAACTTTAATTGCACATTATCCCAATGTCTTCTCTAGCTACAATTCTATCATTAATCACAGAATTATACTGAATATTTCTAATATAATGAGGCTATAAAAACCACCAGGAATCTATAATGTGGAAAAAATTTCTTTGGGCCTCAGCTGGCTTGTAGATTTGACGATGAAACATAATACTCAGTACTTCACTGAGTTCTAGACATATGAGTATAAATGTCAACATTATTTTGGTATAGATCTACACTCTTGATTGTAAAGACTTTTTAATGTTAACAATACTGGGTGTCAATGAATTACAAAACGTAATTTTGTATTCAAATTTTGAATGCATACTTCATTTGATTCTGGGTTGCTGGTGAAATGGTCCAGGTGGTGGGTTTTAATTTCAGGTGCTTTTCTCTGCATATTGTGCTCGGTCCATTCATTACTTTATACCCATTGGTCATAATGACTTTTTTTAAGGCAACGAACTCCCACTTCAAATTTAAATTCCAGATGTGACATCTCTTTCTCTGGAGTTATTCAAAACCTGTCTGCATGTAATCCTGTGCAACCTGCTCTAGCAGGGGAATCCAACCACATTATCCCCAGAGGCCCAAAGTAGGTACATTTGGAATAATAGCCATCCCTGAGAGCCAAATTATCACAATCAGATTTTCAAACTAATATTCCACTGATAGATCAGAACAAATCTAAAACTTGCTTTCTGCCTGAATACTGAAAGTAAGAATACAGTATAAAATGTTTTTCAGATAACTTTGAGTAAATATTTTTGAGAAAAAATTCTCTCCAAATGGCTACTGGTCACACTGTATCATTTTTATGGTGTTTGTGTATGACAGATGATGTGCAAAAAATTATCACATTTGGCCAAATAAAATAATTTTCAGAAAATGAAACCACATATTAATTTAAATCAAAGCAATAGTAAATAGTTACAGTAAAGTGGCAATGTGTAGAATGTGCTTCAGCATCCTTTATTAACATTGCAAATACATAAGTATTTAAAACTTCTAGATGTATAACCTGGTATACTGCATAATGAGATCCCAGAAAGGAATTTTCTGTTCTTTCAGCTTTCCTGGCATGTCAAACATGTACCTTGCCTTTCCTTGCTCTCAATAGAATACAATTATTTAAATAAAGAGATACCATTTCACACAGAGCCCATGGTAAGCATAGCACAAGGGTGAGGTGGTCCTTCCACCTGAATAAGCCAACATGCCCCATGTGTCTCTGGAAACCCTTATGAGTTCATGTTAGATATCAGTTATTTTAGTTTTTAGGATTCCCACTGTAGAGGTTTAGGCCAGAAATAGGAACCTCCTTAGAGCAGAGAGCAGAATACCTCTTGTCTGTGGAAATAATAGTCACAATGCAGCACTGACAGTAACCCCTGGGTGTGAAGGGTGGAGGGACCCACCCAGGCAGCAGAACTCCTCTCTCTCCTCTCTCCTGCTCTGGGCAGCCTTTCTCAGAGCCAGTCAAGTGTCTGCAACCTGATAAACACACAACTACAAGTAGTTTTAATCCTGCACCTCAAAGTGACAATATCGTGGGCTCATCATCAAATCACTTTGATTTCCTGACACTACATCTGACTTAAGCCTTCATTAATTCTAAAAAAATCAGTAGGTGATTAAAGCAATTAACACATTTGGATTTTTCACAAGTCTGTAGCTACTTTTAAGCTGCATGTGATCTTTCTATCATTAACTTGGCATTTTGCTGCAATTGAAACATAATCTAAGCCTCAATAATCGCAGCCATACAATTGCAAGCAATCAGAAATCAGGTGAGTTACAACAAAAAATTGTGATTCACACAAGATTCACCCATGGTATTACCATGCTCTTTACTAGGAGTGGGTGGTGATATCTAAAAAGTGGAACCCAGGGGTTTACATTGTAAAGTTACTTATTCTTAAGGCACCTATCTAATCTGATTGTTTATAGCACTGCTGCTAGGTACATTTATTTTACTCGTGCAGTTAAGCTTTGTATTTTGGAGTAGGAAGTTACAAGCCAGAAAACCTGGCTGATGAAGGTAAATTTTGCCCTAACACAGAACTACCCTTGCTATTCTATCCATTAACTGCCATTAGATATACTTCCCTGATGATTCACTAAAAGAAATTCTATGGACTTTTTCTCCTCACTGCAGATGGAGAGAAAAGATCTCTGCCACCATTCTCTGAAGCAATACATTTACATATGTAGCAACACTCATTAATTTTCATTTTCATGATTCAAGACAAACTGACGTTTTTCTCTTCCCTAGTTAAGTAAATTCTTTTCACAGTATTTCAAAGGCTGTTTTTAGCCCATGTTTTTGTCAGCACATTAAAGATTTTTTAGTGTTTGAGGTTGACAAGCATTAGTATCCAGACATTTACATTGAAATCAAGCTATTCATAATAAAAAGTTTCAAATCAAACCTCAGAAGCTGTGTCAGTGTATTTTTTAATCACTAAAACCAGGCTTGCACAATCAGACTTAAAAAGATGGGGAGAAAAAAAAATCAGAGCAGTTATGATTCAAACTCAGATTGAAAAGTAACGCCAATAAAAACCAGGTGTAGTGTACCCAGCATCTGATAGGACACCCAAATGCATCTCCCAGCGTGGAGCCTTCTAATTTATTAATTACCTTGGGTAGAAGTCATACCACCTGAGAGAACCAACATGACTTTTATTGTTCCAAGAGCTTCTCTGTACTCAATTCCCTTCTGTGCTCAGGCATCTCTCAGAGACCTCACCCTGCTCCAATAAATTTAAAAGTACTGCTGGCCACTATTTGACTGTGATAGTTTTTCTAAATCAAAAGGCCATACTTTGAGTGAAATATGAATAAAGAAGAATTCCTGGTCACTCCTTCCCCAAATAAAAACCATCTCTAAGCTTTTCTCATTAACCAAAAGAGACTTTAATTTAAAACCTTGGAGACAGTGAGAAATATTTAAATCCAGCCTCTTTTCCCAGTTTCCTCTGGGATTTAAGGCAGGCTGTGTAATCCAGCTGCTCTAATTAGTACAGCAAACTGCAGTTTTGATTATAAGAAGAAACAAATTAAAACTTCATTCTTCTGTTTCTTGGTAAACTGTATTCCCCAAATAAAATAACTTCTCTGGAGAGTTGTAAAGATAGAATACATTTCACATAACTTTAGTCTGACAAAGACAGGAAAAATGTTTCCACCTTTCCATAACTTACCAACTTGATTTTTCATTGATATTAATTTTCTGTTAATTTCAATCCAACACTCATGCAAACACATGACAAATTGTACTAGTAACTGAAAGGTCTAAAAGAAATAGGTCACACACATGAAAATATTTCCATTTAGAAAAATAAGAATAACTATATAATATGTGCTTCTCAAGCCCATTCAACTCACAGCACACTGCTGGTGTTTTCTTTGGGATTGCTGATGTAGAGCAATGTTTTTAATGAATCTAAATTTGGAAGTACACCTCACAATTCCAGAGATTGAAATGGTTTTAAAAATTACACTATAATTTACTGTTTACACAGTAGCTTCTATTTAACTAATTCAAAGTCAAACAATATTAGTTCTGAAATGCAAAATAAATGTATTACTCTTCATGCAGCTTTTGACATCGTGGTGTGTTGACCCTGGCTGGACTCCATATGCCCACCCAAAGCTGCTCTATCACTCCTCTCCTCAGCTGCACAGGGGAGACAAAGAAAGAAAGGCTTGTGGATCAAAAAATGGTCAGGGAGATCATCACCATTTACCATCACAGGTAAAATGGACACAGCTCTGGGAAATTAGTTTAATTTATTACCAGTCAAATCTAAAAAAATACCTTCCCTCCCCCCTGCTTTCTTCCTGGGCTCAGCTTCACTCCTGATTTCTCCGCCTCCTCCCCTCCAGTGACACAGGACAGGGGACGGGGACTGTGGTCAGTTCATCACACGTTGTTCCTGCCTCTGCTTTCTCTGAAGGGAGAGGACTCCTTGCACTCTTCCCACTGCTCCAGTGTGGGTCCCTTCCACAGGAGACATCCTTCAGGAGCAGGCTGCTCCTGTGTGGGGCTGCAGGTGGATATCTGTTCCACTGTGGATCCCCATGAGCTGCAGAGATGGTTCCCCCTCCAGGGGAATCTCTATTGCAGGACCTGACGCACCTCCTTCCCCTCTTTCTGCATTGGCCAGTGTCTGCAGGGCTGTTTCTCTCACATATTCTCACTCTCTCTGGCTGCAGGTGTTTCTGCACAGTAAATTTGCCCCTCTCTAAACGCATAATCCCAGAGGTGCCACCAGCATCACTGCTGGGCTCAGCCCTGGCCAGTGGCAGTATGCTGGGACCAGGTGGCACTGGCTCTGTCACACATGGGGGAAGCTTCTGGAAGCCACTCCTGGAGCCTCCCTGCTGCCAAAATCTTTCCACATAAATGCAGTACAAAGTCTTCTTGTGGCCACATACCCATGTACATTTCTAAATATAAAAGAAACCATTACCTTCGGAGGAGATGTAAAAGGCAGAGACTTCAGCCTCAAGGAAACATTCACCTGATGGTGTTGGGTAACAATCACCATTAAAAGAGTATTAAAAGACACTTTTCTACAGTACTGCAAGAGTAGTGCCTCACAATACCTCTCTCACACACATTCTTTGTGTATGCATATATATGTGCACACACAAAAATATAGACATTTACATCCACAATGGGGAGGGGGGGTGTGGGAGAATCAGTTCCCATTTTCTTCTAAGCAAGGAGAATGAAAGCATTCTGACAATGTAATTTGAAAATAAGAATTGTCGTTTTCAAATCAAATGCAAGTAAAATACTTTTTCATCAGGCATCTAGAAACAGCTGTTATAAAAAGCCTACAAGTGAAAGACACATTAAACATTCAGCTGAATGGCAAGTTATGCCCTGACAAAACCAAGAAAGAGTCAAAGTGAATTTATAGATCCAGTTTTCCTCTACATTCTTTTTTCAAATAAAATGTCAGGTTTTGATTATATATTAAAAAAATAAAAAATAAAAAAAATTACACTGTCAATATGCCAGCCTGAAGCAAGATACCTCCCAGGCTTCTTGACAGTGCCTAATGGGTAGGAACATCCAGCTGCTACCCATCACCTGCACCAACACCTTTCCTCTTTTCTCCATTGTACCTGTTATTCTTTAGCTTCTAATATTGAAAGGAAAAGCTTGATCAAATAAAGGATTTAGGGTCTTAGAAGTTAAGTTCCCCAATAATTATTATTTCAGTCCCATGGCACCCAACAGGGGTGGCAGGGCCCCAGGTCAGGTCCTTGCATGCAGTCCTGGAAGCATCTGTGGGATGTGGATTCAGCCCAGGCAGGGAGGAGGACACCAGGTCACTTCAGAGGCAGGTGCCTACAGCATCCCCGTGAGCAGGTCCAGCACAACAAAAAGTGAGCTGTGTTTAAGAATTGCATGTTCTCACACCTCAGTCTTCCAGATGGGCAAACCTGAACTCTCCTGGTGCATTTCCAGGAGGTCCAGCTGGACCTGTGGGCTGCCTCTGTCCTTGCTGAAGCTGAGCTCAAGCATCAGCCCAAATGCCAAAGTGCCCACACACCCTCTGGGTTTGTGGCTGGCATCAGCCAGCTGGCCCCTGCAGGCAGGACATCTCTGAAGCACAGAGGACTGGCTCAGTTAGGGATAGAGTGGTCCACAGGGCTGCAGAAAAACTCACACTGTCACCAAGGGGAATGAAGGCTTAGCCACCAGGTGCTCAGAAGTGGGTCAGGAAGGCGACTACAAGCACTACAAAAAGAGAGAGACCTGCCAGCAGCATCTTCCTCTATGTGCACTTTTCCAAACTTTCACCACTCAGAGCAGTGCCAACTCCCTATCTTTCCCACTGGAGCCAACAGCAGGCCCTGTAAACCTGAATCCTGGGTACAAAAAGTTGGGAGGAACAAATCTTAAGTTAGCATTTGTACTCCCAGAGCTGTTTCCCAGTTCAAATTGCATTAAATTTTGCACTAAATCTAAAGCTTGAGACTGCCATGGCCTAGAAAACACAAGTTTGAGTGATATTCTGACTGATCTAGAATACTTTTATTCCAACAGTGACTGAAATTTATTATCAAAATGGATATTTTATTAATTTGTAGGTGCTACCATATTAATGCATAATTAAGTGAAGCCTATATAATTAAAAAATCTATTAATATAAAATTAGTAGAAACTCAATTATGAAGCACTTCATCAACAGAAGAAAAAATAACACAGGAAAACAGCATGAACATCCTGACAGCAAAACAGTACTCTATTTAACATCCATTATTTTATTAATGATGTAACATAGCAAAACATCAGCCTCCCAAGTAGTTTGATTTAGACTGACCTAATAAATTATTTGTCAGTGTAAGAAGATTGTTTCTCAATTCATAAGCAGTTCCCCACATATTTATAGAATAACCCCACTGAGATCAATGGAAGCAAGAGTAAACTTAGCTGACTATATCATCTTTACTGCTAGAAATGTGCATCCTGTATTAGAAAGGCAGGATGAAGATGGGAGTAATCTTACACCAGTTATGAAGCTTTCTAAATTAAGGAGTCTTCTGTACCACTAGGAAGAAATAGAAAAAGATAAAAATGGCAGTCTGGGAAAGATTAACAACATTTGACCATCATTTAACCACTATTTAATCACCAGTTACAGCTGACCAGTGAACAAGTGCCTGTGTAAGGAAAAGAAGCAGGAATTGAGATGGTAGCTATCACCTAAACTCCACTCCTACAATAAAGTTAAACACTATGAAATTAATATCAAATACATAGATTTGTGATTCTCCTCACTTTATTGATGCTTTCACTATATATTCTCCAATAAACATGGATGTTATTAATGAGTGAAGTAAATCAATCCTTCTGTTTATCATACAGTAATACAAAATATTACTCTCATGTGGATGTCACATCAAATTAAAGCAACATACCAGAAATTCCAAGCTTCATTGCATCCTTTTTTAATCTTTTCTGCCTGATCTCTCTCCCTCTATTCAATAGGAAAATGAATGAGCAAATATGGCCTACATCATCATTCATTTTCAGCTGACCAATTCTGATCTTTTTGGCTACGAAAGCCTGACCCAAACCCCACCAAAATCAATAGCAATCTGTCCAGTCACATGCACTGGCGCTTTACATATTGACTCTTTCATTCAGCAGTGGTTAAACTGTTTATACATGAGATACCAGAAGACCACAGTCTCAACTCTCATCATTTGTGGAATTTTTTGCTCTTAAATGCACTTGTTCTGCTGATAAGATTTATCTGATGAGATTTTATTGCACAGCAGCTAATGGAGTACTAGAAATGGCAACTTCTTCATTTCCTTATTGATTTTCCCTCTTTCAGCTCTCAAGCAAGTGCTTCTCAGCATGCTGAATTTCCCTACTTGGAAAGTCAATTACCATCTACTTTCTCCTGATGTTAAAGCACTAACAGTGCAGAAGAGGAGGGAGGAACAACAATTTTAATGTTTTCCTTTGTTGTAAAATATCTTGATAAAAAATAGTGTTTGGCAAAGGTATAATCAAAATCTGAACTGAATTTCTCATCTGTATAGGCAGGATTTATCTTGTATCCCTCATTTACTTCCTACATATCAAGATCCATTAGTCACAACCCTGGTATCTAACTGTGCTGCTCTAGTACTACATGTATACCCATTGCCTCTGCAGAGAGGGAAAGTGAGAACCAGCAGAAATCATTCTAGAACATCTATTTTTCCCTTTCAATTCCTGACCCTACACAGCCATACGATTTCTCTCAAAAACCTGCATTCTCTGTGCAATTTTGAAAAAAGAATGTCAAGACAAATGTAACTCAGGGTACTTTTAATCTAAATGCCAGCACTAAGTGTTTTACCAATTGTTATAAATAACTTTCAGAGCAGGAACAGGTTTTTTAATTTTAAGAGTACTGCAAATTAGACAAAACAACATTTTATGTATAGTCTCAAAGTTAGTCTAATGTCTGTGGAAAATTTGAGATAAAAATAGCTCATTTATATTGTCAGAAACATAGGAAACTATTTCTTGTTCCATAGGAAAAAAATTACACTAACAAGAAGAGAAAAATGCTTATCTTAGAAGGGGTCTATATTTTTGCCTACATAATTAACTTGTTGCATTAATCATTAGAAATACTCAGGTCTCAAACTAAGCATATTACATAACAAAGTTAATTACCTATGTCATGGAGATTGCTGGTTACCCACATATCCAAACCCTCTGTGTTCTCCTGTTTAATCACTGTTTTATTTATTTAGAGAAGCAAAAAAAAAAGATTCAGGATTGCTCAAATGCATCCCCAGGTTTTCACTTATCTGTAAAGTGATTAAACAGTCACTCACACAGGTCTGACTGACCATGATCTCATCTCGCAATTGTCAGCCTGAACAAAACCTTTTAAACTTTCTTCTGCTCCAAAAAAAAAACGGTGGAAGAGTACAAGATTTTGAGCAAACTAACTTATGAATTTGGGGATCTCTTCCACATGAAGGTGCCAAATGATGGGTTTGGGAGGCCAGCTACTGCAGGCTCCCCATTTTGAAGCTTTGGCTGGCAGAGACCAAACTGTGCTCGCATGGTATGAAAAATGCATCATCCATTACAATATTTACAAAGGATTTCCTGACACAGGGCTCTGTTTCCCCTTCCACAAAGTAGATGCTGCTGCCTGAAAGCTGAGGCTAGAAATGGAAAAAAAAACACTACCACCAAAACCAACCCAACACCTGAGCAAATTGGCAAGCAGACTGCAAAGATCTGAGCATCTTCATTGAAAATTCACTGTCTCTTGAATGCTAAAGATTATTTCTAACCTTTGATAAAAAGCTTTTTTGAGGCAGCATGATTGCACTGTTGCATCTTATGGGCAGCTGATACAAATTATCATCAAGAAACTATTTAAGAGGCATTGCAGCACTTTCTCTATTGAAAAGCACGACCTCTGATGACAAGTAACTGTAATTACGTATTTTAGCCTGATTTCAGGGCTGAACAAAAGAGAAACTTATGATAAACTCCCACGCTGCCAAACAAGCTATACAATATATCATTAGTGAAAGTGAAACTGGTACAGTTCAAACAGGGGCAAAGTCTCTGGAAAGAGTGCTGAGCTTTCCAAACAGTAGCAGCTTGTGTTCTCTGTGCCTCGTGTCTAATCAGGAATTTGTGGGCTTGGTGTTTTCCTGACAGCTGGTGTATGGACACAAGATCAAAAACTGTAGGTGTAAACAACAGAAGATTTGTTAGAAATGAGATTCCAGCACAGCTACCTCTGCAAAAGGAAAACCAAAAGCTTGTATAGCAGTTTCTGTTTGGAAGGCAAATCCTGCTGAATCTGCATGACCTCATTAAAATCCATAGTACAGAATATAGATTTATCCCTCATCTGGCATTCTTTATATATCTCCAAATTAAACACCCTCTTCCAAGTGTACAAAGAATCCCTGTCATCAAACAAATTTCCTTTTATGTTGCTTGGAAAATAGCTTGAGAAATTTCTGTAGTTCCCCACCTGGCCTTATGCTCTCAGGTTAGGCAGCTCTGCTGTTTCTTGTTGAAGTTCTGATCTGTCTTTACATTCTGAAATAACTCAGAGAGCAAGAGTAGAGAGGCAGATTCAGAAAAAAAACCAAAAACCAAACCAGAGGAATATAGCAAGCAATACCCAAGGTCTGAATGTGGTTACAAGCAGGGAACACAACACAACAGCAACAGAAGAAAGCAAGAATGATGTCCAGTCCATGGGAAGTCCAGGAAAAGTCTTGAAAAGAAGTTACACATCTTCTTCTCAATAAACACAGTAGCTAGGAGGCAATTGCAAAGTTCAGAACTGAGGAACAGGAGGCAGTTTAGATTGCTTTGATGATTCTCTTATTGCAAAATCTCAGCAGAGTTCTTTCTAACCAAATATCTGGCAATATACACCCACGTGAGCTCATGGATTTCAATACAATAAGCACAGTTAATCCACCCAGTGCTGTTCTGTAACAGCACTTTGCTTCAGTATTCTGGAAAGACAGTCCAGATATTGCCACACTTCCCCCACCAACCCCTCTGCAAATTTCTGAACCAACATCAGTAACAGTCCTTCACCTCAACTTTTTCCTTAATTCTAGCAGTTCAATAAACACTGCAAACACTCAAAAAATTCTAAGACTTTCTGTCTCTCTGTTGGTAACTCCTGAGAACCTCAGTCTCACTGTTCTGTATTTTCCTATAATTTTGGGCTCTGTGTGTGTGTTTTCATGTGGAAGTGGTTGAGAACATTGACCTCATTAGGGGAAAAATAATTATTTAAACCAGAAACACCAGAAGAGCATTTCTGCTTGTCACACACGGCTCAAATTCTCATCCTCTGTGAGCACAAGAGGACAGACAGCTGATAGCAGCTGGCAAGTCAGCCAGGCAGACAGCTCCTGCAGTGCTGAACACAGCAGTCCATATATAATGCTCAGTTAATCTCAAGCCTTGCCCAAATATGAACTTTTCCTAAGTTTTTCATACAATATAAGTGTATAAGTAGTTTACACTTTTGTCTCTTAAGGTTTGGATTTTAAGAAAGTGAGCACTCCTACATCTGCAGGAGGCACATATGGACTATAGACATATGAACTACATGAACATAGTATGAATACAAATATATTTTCAATAAGAAAGTACAAAAGAAAGATTATTCCTCAAATCTACAACAACCATAACCTGATCCTACACTGAATCTGAGTAATACAGGTTTGCCCATGAATGTTCAGAGACATCAATTTCAGAGATACATCAGTGCTAATGTAACTGATATTTTAATCTTTCAATATATATGAATATAAACACTTAACAATAAATTTTTTATTATGACAAAGGTTTTCATGTCTACAATACTGAAGTAAATTTTGGCTTATAACAAAACACATGTACTGTCTTATTATCCTGTCCCTATGTTTTATGGAGCAAGATGATATTAAGAGTTTGGTGCTAAATACTGTAAACCTCACGTAGAAACCATTTCTTTTACAGATAATACCAGCTAATAGATTTTTTTTTTGAATCTTCAATTACAACATTGAAAATTAATGATTGCAATAACAATATGGATTTTTCTCTGCCCTATTAGATACTGGTACAACTACTCCTTGATGAAACCATGCTTAATATTATTGATATCAAATTATAATAAAGTTTCCCAAGTACTAAGCAGATACATGGAATCAGTAGAACAGAGCAACCCTTACTGTGACATTCATCAATTTAATCAACCTTTTGCTGCTGTATTTTATGAATCTATATTTTTCCATTCATTTATTCTTTATTTAGAATTGTTAATCTCCATAAACATTTCTCAATAGGCTGGAAAGAAAACCTAATTCATTTGCTTGTTTAAGGACCTTTCCATTCACTTGCATCTGAAATCCAGAATCCCATTCACTCTTGCAACCTTTAAATCACATTTCTCCCATAGCACACAGTCTGACAGATGTCAGTCTCAGCTCCAGATGAAAGCTGAGATGTGTAAAGCACGGATGAAATATTTTGACAGATCTGTCCCTAAAAGACTACAGGGTATCTATTTCACTGGATCCAGCACTGTTAGGGTACCAAACACTAAGTTACATCCATGCCTTCCATAAAAGTGTTTTGAAGCTAGCACAGAGTCTGGTGGATTCATCTGATTCTGCCTGGAACCTGCATATTCCCCTCTGAGAATTCAGTCCAGCTCTGGATTGGAAGGGCACAGTCTTACAAGCTAAAAGTCAGTTCTTCCAACACTGGCAGGGAAATGTGTTCATTACACCTCCTCCCAATTTTCTTTATCCTTCTTTGCCACTGAAGCTGCTGCTGCCCCTAAAGCCAAGTTCACAGTCATAAATAAGAAATACAGATTTTATGCCTAATATCTGTATTCAGGCTTATCCCATCCACATGCCCTATGGTGAAACACTGCAAAATGGCCACAAAAAGGTTACTAGAAATCAGAGATGTGCACAGTGCTCTGCACCTTTACTTGGCCCCAATCCTTGTTAAATGGTCCTCTTGTGCTTCTTTTCCAAAGCCATTTCGGGTACTTTGGGCTGCAAATGCCTAAATGAAGGTCTAAGGTTTAATGCAACACCTATGAAAAGAGTACCTGTGATTTACTGGAGAATATTTATGTGAATTCTACAGTGCTAAAAGGAGCAGAAGAAAAGAATACTTTAGACAAATGTATCAGATATTACTAAGGAAGAAATTGATAAGACAATTTATTCTGCCTTATGGCAGAAGAAGGGAACAGCAGACCTCAAAATCTGTTCTCTGCCATTCTGTAACATTTACCATGTTAGAAAGAAAAAAAAAAGTTCTTCTTTTATACAATTTATTCCATGCAATGGGTATTCCATACATAGGACCTGTTTCTCTGAGTCTCCAAATCAAAAGATTATTCTTATGCTTGAAGATATCAGTCTAATGGCGTTATTTGCAATGAAACAAAACTCCAGCTAATGCCTAATATCCAAGTTTAAGTCCCCTCCTAAGCTTTATGAGAACTAATCATTCTTTTAAAGTGAGTCCCTAGATGAATGAAGATTATTTTAAACATTTACAGCACACAGCTATGCATCTTATAGCTGAATTCATCATTGTGAGTAATTGGTAAAACAATATAGCACTGGAGTTGAAAATAATTCAGGGCACCTCCTCAGTCCAACCCAAACCATTTTATGGCTAGGAACAGGTGATTAGCAAATTGTTCTGTAATGCCTTTATTAATAATTAGGATATTATTTGATAATAACATTCCTTATGAGCCTACGACACATCTTCTTTGCAACTTAAAACTATCAGTAACTCTTACTGAAAAACAAATCACAATTTGATTTAGAGCTTGATTAAGCATTTAACTACCAAGCTGCAAACAGAAAAAATTACTCTGTCTTCAAGAAATAAGACCATAAAACATTATGGAAAAATGAAGAAAAAAGTAGAAGAGCAAAGAATATTTTTCACACACAAATGGTAACAGGGAAAATGTTATAGCTTTTTCTGTGTTTTACTGCAACCATTTGGCTCATGAAATTCATAGAGCTACACCCTTGGAAATCACAAATTAATATCAGCAACATGTTAGGAAGGCCTAAAAACATGTGCTTATCTATAGAAACACAGCTGTTGTCTCCACCATTTCCAGATATCCAGTGACTGTGACACAACTCGGAGCACTCCCTTCGATGGTGGAGAGCAGCCAATCAATACTCAATCAATACTCATGCCTGAGAAAATAAAAGCCAAGAAGATACCCTAAGGCATATTTCATTAAAGCATACATTAGTCACTCAGTTTTTAAATAAGAGCATATATTCAAAGAAAAACTTCTGAACAAAATATGCTGAATTTGCAGGCTATGCTTCACATTTCTTTTTAATTAAAAGAAACTTGCATTTTTCTACGGAATACACAAAGTGGTTTTACCCCAACTCAATACTTTAGTGGCTCTCAGTCTCATCTCTCCTTCACCCAGCACACATGTTTAATCTCTGAAACTAAGAGTTTGTCTTTGTGAAGTTCTTCAGGAAAATATAATGAGATAATACATAATTACATTTATATAATTTTATATAATCAGATTTCTGACAACTCGTTTATGGGATAATATGGTGCTCACGCTGCAGAATCAATGCAGCTCACAAATTAGTAGTGGATTTCATCTTTGCAATGCCTCAGCAAAGCATTATATACAGGAGAAGCTGAAGGAAAGTGTCACTTAAATTACTTGCTGCAGCAGCACAGGAAGTCTGTAATTGATCCACAAATGTAATTGGAATCCTGAGTCAATATTCACTGTCCAAACCTCAAATAAGTATTTCTTTCACAGTAGATAAAACAGGAGAGATTTTGGCCATTGGAGCCACTTTCCACTGTACCAAACATGAAATTTATCTCAACCTAGCTCCTCTTCAGTAGGGCAATTCCTGCAAGTTTATATCCTCCTAAGTTTGCCTTACTCTAGCTATAATAACAAATAAAAATAGAAATTTTTTTGGACAACTGCTGTTTATCAGTGAAATCTTTACAGTTTTAAAGAATTTGAGATCTCTTTAATGATTTAACACCAAATGAGTTCTATCAACATTTGCTGAATTATTGCTGCTTTATAATTACTTCTGGTTTGATCAAATGTCCATTTAAATTTAGATACACTAAGGAGACCTGAATCCACTAAATCCTTATCAAAATTTTCTGATATCACTAGTTAATTAATATATATACTATATTTCCTTCAAGCCTCCTGAAATTAAGTCTATGTATAAAGATTTTTCTCCTTCTGATTGTCAATTGAAAATTCCCAATAAAGATGCCAGAACAGAAAGGGCATCAGCTGAAAAACACAACTCACTCTGACAAATTACTAAGCTCATTACAAAAAGAGGTAAGTAATAATAAAAGTTATTTTACAGGAAAGTCAGATTATCCTTAGTCCTTTACAAGACACTCATAAGACTTCAGCAGACCTAAATGAACCAAAAAAAAGACATAATATAGTATATCCAGTGATAGCTCAGAATCCTTTTAAAGCCTTCCTGAGCAGTTTCTATAAAAATCAAAGCTCCTCAAACTGAAGAGCTCAAACTTCTGGAAGAAGGATAGCTATAAGAAGGAAAATGTGAAATACTTTAGCCTTTAAAAAGTCACCTCACCCCATACACAACTGAATATTCCTTTAGCATGTCCCTTTGCAAGAAGCAGAAACTGTTTGACATCAGAACTGAAGACAGTGATGAATAGACAGGGTTTTGTGCACAGTTTGGAGTGGCTGATATTTACAAAACCTCGGCAGAAATAAGATGGCAAAAGTACTAGGACAACTTCTAACATATTACTGTCTATTGAAAAGGACAAGCTGAAGTGTCATAGTCTTGATCAAAACATTTTCATCAAACTTTGCAGGCTAGTGGGCTGGTTTATTCAACAGTGACTAATTCTCCTCAGGGCCTTTCAGTTCTAGAACACGAGAAATTTTTTTATATGTTTAGAAAACACAGAATAGCCCTCAGTCTGTACACAAAGCACTTCATCTTCCCAATTACAAATGCTTTTATATAGAAAAGGATGGAGCTTAAGGCTATGCAGTTTCCTCCTGCTTGATATCCCTTGGTAATTAAGTACCAGACTGACATCCCTGTAATATTTCCTGATAATGTGCTAATATTTGGCTCTTTGGCCTCAATGTCACTCTGAAATAAATGCAGTTTGAAGACTGCCAGCAAGCTGCAGTGTGGCTCTCTTAACTGTAAACTCTGCTTTAGCAGAATTTTTGTTAGCTTCTGAGTGTATTTTATAATGGATGACAAACTGGTGTCAGTGTTGGTTCCTAGTTAAATAAAAAGGATCTGGGTTTTTTTATGTCATACTTAAATACATACTTAATACACATAAAAACTAATCAAATCTGTTTTCATTATTTGTTTTTCCTGCATTGGAAAGGAAAGCCACTGGTCTCCCTGTAAAATGAAACTGTGTGTGGTCCTTGCTCACCTTTCTCTCAATTCTACTTTATGCTCATTTTTCATTCTAAAGGATGCCCATAAAATGCCTGCTCAGTGCTTATGTCACAACACTTGTGTAAAGAAAACCCTACAGAGCTGATACTTCCTGGGTCTGCATTTGCATTTTCATGGGTACATAAGTAGTTGATCTTGAATAATTTAAACGTATCCCTTTTTTTTTCCTCTGTCTGATCACTTCAGCTTAATTCAGGAATTTTTAAGTGTAAGGTCATTGAGGTTTTTTAGTCTGGTGATGGATTGCTGGGGTTGATGGAAGGAGACTTTTGAGGTTTTTTTCCTAATAGTTCTTAGAATTATCCAATTTTGTCTGCATAATACTGTTATCTTTTGTCTAATTAAGAAGAATAGCTTTGACTTCTAGAGCACTGATAGCAGCCTGGAAAGCTCCAGCAGTAGCCTCAGTTACAGCAGTCAAATCACACTGCCTCCTCTTCAGACCTCCTTCATTGATCTGAATCACATTCTTGTAGCATACCTTTACAGGTGGAATCTCCTTAGTTTTGGGTTGATGTATTTGATGTAATTGCAAGGCTCATTTCGGTGTGCCAGCAGCAGCAAACATGGAGACAAAATACCAGGCACAAACAGCACTCCTGCAGTAAGCACAAAGGTGCATTGAGCAACTTGAGATTGCTCAACAAATAAAAAAGCTGCAATCAGAAATTGAGACAAAGTTTGATCCCTGTATTTATGGAGCATTTAGATTGCACCATGGAAACTGAATTTTGTTTAGCATCTGCCCAGTGCATCAGTGTTCATACTGAGATAAAAAAATCATGGATTTGAATTGTCTAGACACTCTCATCCATCCCTTCATGTAAAATGAAGTCTCTCAAAATTGCCATTTCTTAAAAGAATTTTTTGCTAAACAAATTCCTTGCTTGTCAGGTCTCTTTCCATGTGACAATGAGTATTATTCAGATAGACACAAATTAATGTTATTGCCTTGACAGGGAGGGTGAAAAGAGCACAGAGAATATGTCAGCGACACAAAAACCTTCCACTGCAGAAATAAGCAGCAAATCAGTATTTGCAGGTGGCCAGACAATGTGATCCTGCAAAGGCACAATCAAAGCCCATTTCCACCCATGTGGTTCAGGTGCACTCACATTGCATCCACTCCCACAGTTTGTGCAACTTTAAATATCTCCAGTACCTCGGAACAAAACTTTACTTCAGTTTCAGGGAAATAGTTAAGAGAGATTAAAGAGAGATGAAAGCTATTCAAATCAATCCATAGTTTTAACCAAGCTCTTTAGTAAAATAGAGGGTATTTTAAAGCACTAAGAAAGATAAAAAGAACTTTACTTTCTGTGCATATTATGGAAACGTTTGATTTTAACAAATTATACATGGACATTTCTGGGTTTTAACTAAAAGATTTTACCGGGTTCTTAAGCTGTGGGAGGGCATTTGCACAAAATACCAACATGAAGACCCAAGTTTTACATTTCCCATCTACAGTTACTTATCATCCTTCAAAAAAGAAGTTTCTCAATTTTGAAAATAGTCCGCTATTTAAACTGACATCTATTTTGTCAAAGCTCTTTTTTTTTAAACAGAAAATTCATCCCCCCTTTTGAAATGTTCAAAAATTAACATTTTTTTCATCTCTTTTACTCAGGTATGAGCATTCTGCTCTCAGTCCAAAAAAACCCCAAAGAGAACAGAAATTAGTGAACTAAAAAAAAAAAAAATACATCTACATATTAAAAAAAAAAATCAGATTTCCTACTATGCCAGAAAAATGAGGGTATCAAAGCAAGGAGAGGTTTTGGGAAATATGTGAAAGAAACATGAACAATATTCGCTAAAAGACTAAAGCTACCAAACAGGAATAGCCACTGTGGCCTCCTTTCTCTAATTCAAAGATGGGAAGTTTGTTTCCTAAGGACTCTCCATGAGACAAGAGAAATATAAAGAGTAGCAGGAGAATTCTGCAGCTTAAAAGAGGAGAATATGCAGCAGAGCCAAAATTAAAGGCAGATCAAAGAAACAAAATTATTTATGCTATGTCTGTGCATAATGGATTCATATAGAAAATACTTTTTCTTTTCCCGTTGTTTGGGAGCTGCTGTGATCCTCAGAATATTTTAGTGTTATCCATGTAAAAATGCAACAATGCACTTAGCTGAATGCTTTCCACTGTCACTCAGTAAAACACCTGAAACGCACAAAATGTACTTTAGCACCTTTCCTTCTGTTTAACAATTATATTTGGCACATTTAGAAATGACCGAAGGATTATGAAGCAAATAATGGCCCAGTGCTCCCTTTTTTTCAAAAGTATCTTGTCTCCCCAAGAGGCTTGATTATTTACAGCATTTCATTTCTCATTACTGGATCAAGAATTGAAGCACTTCACCCGACCACTTCACCGTGTTACACTGTTTAAAAGTCTGGGAGAGTTTCAGACTAAAACAGACACGATAGGCAACAACAACAAAAAAACACAGTCAGAGCAACAACCATGTGCACTTTTTGTCATTTCCTTAACAACACTTAATCAAAGAAGAAAGAACAAAGGGGAAAAAAAAACAGAAAAAAAAAACCAGAAAAAAAACCCAGAAAAGCAAAAACCCCTCAGGGCTACAGAGTGGTTTTTATTTATATGAAAATTAAGATTAAATATTTGTTTTAGTTGTATTTTCTCTGTTCATAGTTTGATCATCACGTCTCATGACTTTTCAGAGTAGTAAACAATCACTGTCCCACAGGAAGCAGTAATTTACGTGGTATTTTGACATTTAAGATATAACAGTTAAAGTTCCCAATAGGCACAATTAGAGCAAAAAAATGCACTAAAGTGATTAACCACACAGCATTTGTGCATTGATATTTGGAGAAATCAAGTCCTAACCACAAGGGTATAACCAGTCTTGAGAAGTATAAACAGAAAAATCCCAGACAAATCAGACAAACTCTTAACAGAAATGGTCAAAGAAATTACTTGGGTCTTATGATTGGAAGCTCATAACTTAACCTAGACTGCAGATAAAATGAGCAAATTTCCTCATGACATACAGGAATTTACTAAAAACCTGACTTGCTGAATTAATGAATATATTGTTGGGAAAGAAAAGTAATTGGCATTAGGAGAATACAACACAGACATGGGATAAATGTTGAGAAGATAAAGGGTTGGACTCACCAGTTCAAAAGTTCACCTCTCAGTCGTGTGATCTCACCTGATGCAATGATTGGTGTCAACTTTGTCAACACATGATTGCATTTTTATCTCTTGAAGCTGCTCTACTGCATACTGAGCATATGGATGTCTGACCTAAGGAAAAGAAAAAAAGGCAAAAAGAAAATAAAAATCAAAGTTTGACTGAAGATTCTCTAACTGAAATCATTTTATGAGTCAGTAAAAGGTCAGTCCTGTTGTGATTAATTAGGATCATGACATAATTACCCTTACAGAATCAGACCATCTGTTCCTAAGAGTCCTCACAGCTATTCTGAACTAACACTGTTTCCAATCCTTCTATTTATCACTAGTCTGAGTCTAATTCTCACGGGCTCTCTCCCCTCTAGTTCACAGCAGAGCACTCAAGCACAGACCACAGGGGGCTTTGCCAAATGGGGGGACCCCAAGGGGAGCTCAGGGCCCCCCCAGGAGCCCTCAGGGCAGCAGGGATGGACCTGGAGGGGACAGGAGCAGGGGCAGCCAAGGTCCCACACACAACTCTGGGCAGAGTCTGCTGAGGAGCAGCTGAGGGACCTGGGGGGCTTCATCTTTGAGAAAAACAGGCTGAGAGAGAAGATTATCACTCTCTAGAGCTCCTTGAAAGGAGCTTGTAGCCAGGTGAGGGTCAGGCTCTTCTCCCAAACAAGAGGACCTGCAGAAACATCCTCAAGTTGTGCCAGGGGAGGTTCAGGCTGGATATTAGAAAACATTCCTTCAAGCTGGAGGAACAGGCTGCCCTAGGAAGTGGTTGAGTCACTATCCCTGGAGATCCTTAAGGGATGTGTGGATGTGGTGCTTGGGGTTTGGTGGTGGAGCTGGCAGTGCTGGTTAACAGTTGGACTCGATCTTAAAGGTCTTTTCCAGCTTGAACAATTCTATGAAATATTAAGTACACAGCCAAATTAAAATGTCACCAGCATATGAAAAGACTGAATAAAAGACAAAAAGAAAATTAAAACCACCGTTCACTTGGTCAAATTAAACAGCAAAAGCAAAAGTGCACAACAGCTATAAATAAAGCTACAGAATTATTCATCTGCTTTGCTCTGAGTTACACATATTTTCTGCAGTCTGAGATCCTTTACATTTTTCAAAGTTTAATTCAAAGATGTTTTAAAGTTCCTTTTTCATCCATAATACTGTGTGCTAATATGCTAATATAGTTTTGCTAAACCAAGATTAAGTGAAATGACTGATGATAGTGAACATTTATAAGTCTATTTTGATGAATCATTACGTAGTTCCCCAAGACAGCTTTATTTATAATACATGCCAGTTATGCCAGGTTTTTTCATATTGATTCCTTCTCCTGGGTATGACAAGCAAGCAGGAACAAGTGGCTTCAGTGAGATTCATTTAGCACAGGAGATTTCCATTGTGATGAAGACATAATTACTAAAAAAAGATCATTAAAGAGTGGGGTTTTTTTCTTAAGTATTGTACAATAAGCTACTAACTCACTGCAACAACTTTATTATTAAATTCTTGTTTACTTTTTTAAGATATATAGAATGCACTTTATCAGGGCTGGGGAGAAATCTTTAGGGTGTTGTCAGATTTGATGAATATACTTTAAAGATACCCACTTCTTTTTCCCCTATTCTCATGTTTCTTTGATCTTACATTGCTAAATTTGTCATTTCCCTGATTTTCTACATTTCTGTTTTAAAAATATCTCACACTAAAAGCAAGCTTAACTATTTAATGTATCTTTTAGACAGACTATCCACGCCTAATGTTATCACCATATTTAACATGATTCTTATGCTCCAAAACTTTTCCTTCTCCAAGGAAAGTTAAAGGTTACCAGCTAAGATTTTTTCACATTGGAAATACACAAGGATGAGAATTGCACACTTACAACAGATCTCCTTTTATAAGGATTAAAAAGGAGAAAATACTAATTTCAAGTTTTCTGTAGCAAAAGTTGCCAGCCAGTACTGCACAGTATTGTCAAAGATGTTATTTCTACCTTCCCAATCTTCCCCCAGTTATTTCAACAGATATGCTCAGTACAGCCAATGTCACCAGCGAGCATCTAATTCATTTCCAATGCATGAACATTAAGCATTTTGGATACAGGAGAGGAAACTAAAACTACCCAGAGGAGCAGCTGTTATGGTCATCAGGGTGTATCAGTTTCCTTCATCTGAATTTAAGCAGCTGCCACATATCAGTTTGCCTAGGAGCAGTTAGAAAAGCGTTTATTTAATCTAAACTTTTCAAACAGAATTAATATTGTACTGAAGGCGCCTTTCTCCCTCCTCCCACAGGACATGAATACTTGTTGCTTGTAGACCAAGACTTAATGATTTCTAAATACTTTCAGATACTGAGTACATTTCAAGGGAGCTGCTTCACATTGTTTTCATCTTGGAATCCGTACCACGGAAGGAGAAGGAAATTAAATTTTGCAGCTACACAGAGTATTTGTGTTAGTTATGGAAAATAAAGTAGCACTTCAATTACATTAAAATAATTTTCAAGATAAGAATGGCCTTGTCCCACTATTTTCTTCATCTTTTGCAGAACTTCCTGAACTTCATAGGTGACAATACTAAGAAGCAGTACAATGTGCTGCCCAGAGTAACTTTGCAGGATAGCAAAGAGTTCTGCTGTCCAACCCCTGAGGACCTGAGCAGAGCAGTCCTTTCAGCAGCTTGTATTTAATATCCCTGGTTTATGTACACCAAAGTGAAAATCGTGTGCAACTAAGGTCAGATTTGAAACACCACTACCGAAAAGCATTTGGAAATAATCAGAAACTGCATCAGACCTTGGCCCAGAACTGGTCCAGTGTTGCACCAATATTGTCAAAAGCCTCCTGTTCAGAGTGGCTCCAATTCCAGCTCCCCCCAGCACTGCCCATTGTCACACAGCTGCAGTGAGCCACAGACAGCAGCACTGCAGGAGCAGCAGCTGGCACCTCACTGATGCTCTGCTTCCTAGAGAATGTTCTTTTCCCTTTAACAGCTGCCATTTTGGAGCTCTAATCTAGAAAGAACTACCTAGTGTAAAGTGTTTTTTTCAAGTCTTGAATAAATTGTCAAGTCCATAAAACACCACTGAAGTTCGTTCTCCTGAAGGGGATCCAGTGTCATAGCTAAAAGAGGTTTTTTCCAAGAAGACACTAGACATAAAAAAAAATCAAAATTGCACATTGAAAGGCATATACATGTGCTCTTAAATACTTAAGAAAAGCAGAAGGGTTTTCTTGTGATGATGCAGTCATTGAAGAGAAGACATTAATACATATGTACATCCACACTTCACTGATGTTAGTATTCAGTGTTCATATAATCCAGTTTAATTAAAAAGCCCCATACTACTATGACAAAATCCTAGATAAAAGACAATATTTGTCTCTTCCAAAGAGTTTGGGAGCCATAAGTAATTGTTCTGTTTATGTAAATCATGAGTGTGAATCTACATTTCTAACACTTCTGAAGTTTAACAAGGATAAACATTCAGATTTCAAAGGAAAAGCTCAGATCTTGGGATGAATTTGGAGCTTAGTTCTCATTTCCACGGATTTCAAGAACATGAAATTTTGGGAATTAAGCACAGGCCTTTAGATAATAATCTTGATCAAGGTCTGTAAAGAATATATGAAACGAGAAAGTATGACAGCTGCATTCCTATTTGGTTTATGAAACAAGAAAAATGTTACCAGCAAAGGATACATAAGATTTAATGTTACATAAGCAAATAAAAATGTGTATATGTGTCAGTCAGCTGTCAAACAACATATACCCACATTAAGGACACGGGAAGAGAGGAGCAGCTTCACGTAGTAAAACCTCTATAATCCTTCACATTTCATTCCATGGCCCAATGATTATAGGACTGGAGTGACTCAGAATGAAGAGATTAAAGCCTATTCTTGCTTTTCCATCAGTCTGCTGAGTAATCTTTGGCAAACCATTTGATTTTCTACATGTCAGCATCCCAACTTGACAAATTGCTGTAACAACTCTTAATTCCTTTATAAATCACCTTGACATCCAGTGATGAAGGCAAGCTTTATTGCAAATAAAAAAAAAAATTTAAACAGTTCTGTGCCACTTTATAATACTTTTAATGAGACTTGTAAATGCATAAGAGTTTGATTTTTGTCAGCTTAGAATAGAATGAGCTTAGAAGTACAAACTCATATTTTTACAAGTCAGATATTCTGTCTCTACAATTGTTCCAACCCTTCCAGGACATGAGACAATTCCTAAAAGACCTTTCAGGTTTTTGTTTCCAATGGTGATATTTGAAAAATATTTATAAAATATTCTAATATAGTACATTTCAGAAACATCTCCTTAGTCTAAAACTATATAATTCCACAAAATAACCAATGGTGGGGATCATTACCTATTTGTGATTATTTCTTTTCTTTCATTTTAAGTCAGAAAGATTATGCCATTCTTCCAGCATTGCATTTATAAGTAAGATATTATACTTTTTTTGACAACTTTTTTACTTTCCATGGAAATAACTTCATCTGAGATTCATCTGATACGATTTTAAAATCCTCTTCTACATGGCACACACGCCTTCTAAAGAAAATGGAATGTTGAAAACCCACCTTTACCTCAATTCTATCACACAGAGCACACCAAATATCTCATCTCTGGTCCTAGAATTCCCATTTTATTTTAAGGAACTGAATTGAAGAAGATCTTCTCTTCTCTTCTCTTCTCTTCTCTTCTCTTCTCTTCTCTTCTCTTCTCTTCTCTTCTCTTCTCTTCTCTTCTCTTCTCTTCTCTTCTCTTTTCTCTTCTCTTCTCTTTTCTCTTCTCTTCTCTTCTCTTCTCTTCTCTTCTCTTCTCTTCTCTTCTCTTCCAAAAATAACCTTTACATTGTTAATATAAAAATATTCCTTTTCTCTCTGACAATGTTTTTAGCTTCTCCATTGAGGGTTAAACAGCCTCTAAATCATCACCCTCCAACTGCTTTCATCTGCAGACCACACTAAAATACATGTTTCTCACAAAATTTTACATCCTTGTTAAGCACTCCTGGTTAACAGAAAAGCTTTTAAAGCTTGGATAAGCCTTTCAAAGAATATAGCTCAAATTTTGAAGCATCTGATCAACAAAACAGAGGAAAAATTCTCAGGATGAAAGAAAAGGCTCAAGAGGCCACTAGATATTTGCATTTGCTGAGAAACACTGGTTTAATTTTGATAAAAATATTGAAGACATGGAAAGATAAGTGCAAATTTTACTGCATCTCACACATGAAGATAAAATCAGGATTTCTTTAAATAAGCTTAATGTTTCAATTAATTCCAAAAGTATGGTAGCTGCAGCTTTCCAATTTGACATGAAATATGAAATAAAACTTTACACACATCAGTGACTTTTTAAGGCTGTAATTGCATGAGACTGCACAAAATTGTCTTGTGCTGAAGATGGGTCCAAAAAGGCTTAAACATATTACAAGGTTCTCATTTTCCTTGTTTATACAGGTACAATTGCCAGCAAAATAAAATGCAGCAAGGTCCCACTGTCTTCTCCACCAGAAACACCAAACTTTGCAGAAATAATTTTGCAAAACTTATATTTAGCAGCTCTCAAATTCCCAGAAGCCTCTACAACACATACATTCAGGGAGCATTAGGTGCAAGAAAATCCATCTGAACTTTAAATTAACACTGCCACATTCCCACATAGACCATTGACTAAAGAAACTCTCCTGAGCAGCTGACAGGCTTCTCCACTTACAGACAGTGCAATATTTTAAGTAAGCAGTACCTGGAATTTACTGCTGGAGCTGTTTATTCCAGTAACATTCCAAACTAAATTAAAATACAATGAACTTGAGCTTTCTATATTTTTTTCTGTAGTTGGCAGCTTTAGATTAGTTTGTAAGAAAATGCTCTTCAAGGCTTTTATTTTATGTATATTTTTATATCTATACATCTGTAGCTAGATATGGATATACATTCCAACTTGCAAGAATGAAAGATGGAAATTATTTTGTGAAATACTTTGCCTGGCAGAAGTTACCTTCAAATGAATTTATATTTCAAGAAATAATTTTGACTGCACACAAAATTATGATAAATATAATGGTTGAATTCACCAGGCAACCACCAATTACCCACATCTAAAGCACTCATTGCTAGATATTTATAGAGATGTATCCCCACAAAAGCAAAATAAATCCTAATACCAAAATACAGAGACATTGCAGAGATTTTAGTTTGATAAAAAGTGATTAATAGAAAGTGATTTTTGTTTTTACATCTATTTTTAAAGAGGGGAGAAAATGGTCATAATTTTGATCTAATAGAAAAAATGCTATCAATTTTGCATCCTCACCTAACTTGAAAACATAAATATGTAGGTTTATTTATCAAAAGATAGATGTAAATTCATATATTCTTATTTCTAAGGTCACACCTACTTCCCAGTAGAGGGAAGATGAGTAGAAATCCTAATACAGTGTTTGGGCTAAATAGGTTAAATTATTTTATGTACTTTATGAAGCAAATATTTATGTTTTGATAGAAAAAAAGTGTTTCATACTGCTCCACTGGCAGTGGCAATAATGTTTAGACATATTTTTGCTTGTGGAGGTATGCTTAGGAAGAACAGCTTGGATATGAAGACAGAGCAATAAGCAATTAAAGGCAGAGAAGAGTGCAAAGTTGTCATAGTAGAATTAAGGCTTTCAAACTAGCAGAGAATATTCACAAAGAGAAAAAAGATTAAAAGATATTACCTACATTTGGAAGCATTTCTAAAGGTGGGCTTTGATGTGAAAAATGACTGCATCCCCACAATGACTTTGAGAGGAAATGGATGAATTCCTCTTTTCAAAGCATATATTAAGAATAAAGCAATGACAAGAACTGCATCAAGCCAGTTGCAAGGGCTTCCATAACCATGTAGAAAGATAAAAAACACTAGGAAAGTTGTGAAGACCAAATCCAAATTTCTCAAAATTCTATGGGGTTTTTTTAATACAAATTCTTCTCTGAGCTACATAGATAATATTTCTTCTGTAAATTAAAACTCTGCAAGCTGCTGCACAGCACACATTAACAGACTGAAAATGAGGACTGTGACAGCAAAGGTGTTTACTAACCTAAACAAAGTTATGGTTAACATTTAACCCAGCAAATGTTTAAATACTAAAATAAGTTTTTAAGTCTTCGAGGTGGGCTTTTACTGGTTGCTATTTGGTTTGTTAGGGGGGTTTGTTAATGATGGGTTTTGTTTTTAAACAATGATCAAAACAATCCCAAATCCCAGAAGAATGAACTCATTCTTTTAATGCCTCCTCACTGCCCAAGCTAATTTACCATACCACCCAAAGAAGCATTTCCTTTATTTGGGATGTCTGTTTGTCCTGGGGCATGGTGGTTTCAGGGTTTTTTTAAGGAATCATGATACTGTTTTTAAATCAAGATTAGTTGTGCTAGGAAATACAAACAGGACATTTTTGTACCTCACATTCATAGCAACCAGACAGCAACATCAGAAAAGTAAGGTTTTCTTTTTTATTTACTGAAAGTAAGAAAAAAATAAAGGATCTTTGACCATGTCAAAACTAGTTCAGACATTTCTAACTGTTCAAAAACTATAGACAACAGCAGAACAAAAGATTGTCTGAAGATGCAAGGAAAGCATTTCCAAAAAGTCTCATCCCTCTTCTGTCCAGGAAGGTAGGAGCAAAAAGAAGTAGCATTTGTTTTCTTCCAATACTCTATTCCCAAGGATGAAAAGTTCATATCCAAGAACACATGTAATTGGTAAAACAAATACCAAAAAAGAAAACATCTGAATTTCCTTCAACAAAAGATATTATTGCTCAAGAATAAAACGCAAAGAATCTTTTCCAGTGCCTTACACCTTAGTAAAGCTAAGGGTTTGCTTCAGATCTCATCTGCCCCTAAGTGCAAATTTAAAAACAGCTCTCAGCAACAGCCTGTGTGCTCACAGAAGACAATTGTGCTCCCCAGTCAGATCAAACTCACCCCAAACTTTGCTGTCCCACATTTATCAAGAACCTGGCTGCAGGAGTTGAGGGCACTATTAGCAAGGTTCTGATGACCCCAAACTGGGAGGTGCTGCTGGCTCTCTTAGGGTCCCTCTGCTCTGCAGCAGGACCTGAAGGGCTTTGGGGTGAGCCTGTGTGGAGCAGCTGAGCACCCTGGGCTGATATACAGAGGCATAAAGCTGTTAGAGAGCATCCCAAGGAGGCTGCAAAGATGGTGCAGGGTCTGGAGGAGAAGCAGTGTGAGGAGCAGCTGAGGGCACCTTGTCTGCTCAGCCTGGAGAAAAACACAGAGGGCAGACCCCAGAGCAGTCTGCAACTTCCTCCCGAGGGGAAGAGGAGGGGCAGGCACTGATCCCTACACTCTCATGAGCAGTGACAGCACCGAAGGGAATGCCCTGAAGTTGTGGCAGGACATGTTTAGGTTGGATATTGGGAAAAAGCTCATCCCACAGAGGGTGCTGGGACAGTGGAACAGAGTGCAGCCCCCTGGACAGTGGTCACAGTCCCAAGGCTGACAGTGCCAGGAGTGTTTGGACAATGCTCTCAGCCACACGGTGAGATGGCAGGAGTGGTCCTTAGAGGGCCAGGAGTTGGGCTTCTGTGATCCCTGTGGGTTCCTTACAACTCAGGATACTGTGTAAGTGACAGGAAAATATTGGTGTTTGGTCTTCTTGCTTAAAATACACTGATAAAATTCTAAATGAAGGAATTCTCTGTATGGAATAAACTGATTACTATTACCAAGCATCAGCACTCAGTTGTAAGCAACATTGCAGGGCTTCATTGTTTCTTGCACCTAGCCACAGACTTAGAATAACATGAAAAATTCACCTTATAAATAAACAAAATTCTAGTTACAGCTTAACATTTGTATCAAAAAATATTCCTTGAAAATTGATAGATAGGGAAGTCAAGGTACATGAAATTACTAAGATCAAGGTTTAAAGCTCCAAATTATTTTCTAACCAATTCTGTTCTGTAATCTAAATATGACAACAATTAAAATGGTACATATGTTGTTTTTTCATCTGAAGGGAAATCAAATATATTTTTAAAAAGCCCTGACATTTTAAACTCACTGATGATGCACAAGAAACACAAGAGGAATCCATGTGTCAGAAATTATAAAGATGTGGGAATAGCTATGAGGGAAAACACTGATATTTTCCAAATTTACTGCACTTTCTGGTTGCCCAGCAACTTGAAATCACCTTGTGACTGCTCAAGACTTCAGACTAGATGCAGCAAGATACTTGGAAGGTCTGAGTTTAAAGCACTTAATTAGGAAGCATCTCCTCAGAAATAATTCAGAGATACAGTATCATCCTTATTCAATTCCTGGGGAAAATAACAGGGAAATTTCAGGCCACACAGTTCTGAACAGCCAGCACAACCCTGCAAGGAGACACAAACATAGGAACTACATGTAGTCCTTCATTTCTCTGGGGAGGAGACACAGAGGCAGAAGCAAAGATTCTGTTGGGTACCTACACTAGAGAATCCACCCATGGGTAAGGCACCAGCAAATGCTCTTTTAGAGATCACAATCTCTAAGAAGAAAAAGAGTGGATGATCACTGAACCTCCTGCAAACCCATCTTGCTGAAGGAAAGTGTGTGAAGAGGATATCAAATATTGGTATTATCAGAAACATTCTGCCAGACGAGGGCTTCTGTTTAAAGTTGGTTTGATTTGTGCAAAAATCATAGAAAACACACAAGCACTCAAAACAATAATTCTCTTAGCTTAAACCTGAAACATAGGTCTTGTTTTATAATTCTCCTAATGTCACACTGATGGTAAAACAGGTGTCTATCCTTAACTGTGTGATGGAAAACACCTCGGCCTATGTGTGTAAAGGCTGTTTTCTGGGCAAGTCCATAACGAGTATGTTAATCACTAGCAATCACATTTTGAAGTTATTGTAATAGAAATACAAGTAGAGAACACAATTTGCATGATTTTGACAAATTCGGCACTTTGGATTAACTGAAAGACTTAAGCCAAGTTTCATGTAAATATAACAACTAACTAAACTTGGTTTGAACACGAGGAGCTCTTCCAAAATTGCTGCTTTTCTCCATTTTCTTAATATGAGCAGAGAATGAAGGGTGTCTCTACAAGCATAGGAGCAGTGGTACATTGAAGAGAATGATTAAGAGGAAAAAATCCTTCTGCTAAATAGTTTTAAGTCAGGCCACGTCACAGGTGACCAAACAAAAGATGTCCCAGTACTCTTGTCAACTCCAGAGATCAAAAACATTTTATCTCATGGGGAAAACATTCCTTGTACATCACAGCAAGAGCAGCTGAGCACAGCACATTGGTATTTCTGCAGCTTGGGGTTACTGGGCATCAAGAAGCAGGAACACTTTGGGCTCACTATATAGCTTTCCTGAAGTTCACGGTGAATTCAGGGTGTTACTCACTAAGAATGGATTTTAGACAACCATATCAATTTTCAAGGCTCTGCTTAGTATCCACCAACTTACTGGATCCAGCTAGAAATTTCTGCACTTCCATTACATCTCATTACAGTAAGGAAGTTACCAGCTGTGTTAGGAATAAATGTCACTTGTGACTCTCTCATTCTTCTCTCAGACACATAATATGGTTTGAGGTTTAAAAATAGAGCAGACAAAACCTCCCATGGCATTTTGTGTCATTTAATTTTCATCTTTGTCTGATTTTGAAGGCCTTGCAGTAAACAGCAATAACTGAAAACAGCAGATGCTTCTATTTGGGTTTTGTTTAGGTAAGTGTTTCAACAGAACAAGTCCAGTATAACCATTACTTTTGACATCTTTGAGACCTGGCCTGCCCTGTAAGTTAGCCTGCCTAACAAGATTGCTTAATTACACATATTTGACTAAGCATACTTACATAAGCATCCAATTATAGCTTAAAACAACACTCAACATGCATGGCCATCTGTCAATGAATGTATCTGTTTTTAATGGTGTGCTCAGCTTTTTCCTTTCCAAGCATATTAAATATTTTCTGCAGCTACAGTAAAGGAAAAATGGCAAAGCAACCATTTGGAGGGCAATAATGCATTACCTTGACAATTGGAAACAAATTTACAGGACAATCTGCCAATATTCTCCAAATATCCCCTCGAGTAAATGTCATTTCCTTTCACTAAAAATTACAGATAATATTAGAACTAGCACTCGCCAACACAGAAGCAAAACTGGCTTGAAATTCTTCTACTTTTTCTTTTCAAAATATTGTTAAACGTCATCTTCTTTCTAGGATAAACTATCAGCATTTCTGCCACCAAAAGATAAAATGACATTTAAATACATCTCAGGAGCATAGGAGTCAATCAGCACAGGAAAAGATAAATGCATGATAAGATATATTTAGAAAGTGCTGTAATGACACACTGTTTTGCAGTGGGAGGCATTAAAAACCCTACTATTAGTCACTTCTTCTAACTCCAGAACTGTAATACAGCTTTTACCAGTCAGAATTGTAGCTGCAATTACCCAAGGAATCTAATGTTAAGTTGCCAATGGCAACCACAGTACACATACTCCAAGACTCAACCATCATTAGCATAAATATCCATATAATCTATGCCTAAAACTGATAAGCTTTATTTCAAAAAAATAATTTCTACCTTCCAGACACTTTTCCCTCCCTTAGCAAAGTGCTCCTTGGTCTACAGAGGAGAAAGAAGTGTAATAATTAACATTTGTGTGATTTCTGCAAGAAAACCAAAGTCCTTTTTACCTAATGATTATTTTAATATTTGTAAATTCAAAGAGATTTCAGTCTGGAAATAGCAAACCATAGAATCACAGAATGATTTGGGTTGGAAGGGCCCTTAAAGATCACCTAGTTCCAACCTCCTGCCAAGGAGGGGGACACCTTCCACTAGACCAGGTGGCTCAAAGCCCCATCCAATGTCCTTGAGCTCTTCCAGGGATGGGAAGCCCAGAACCTTTCTGCCAAACTGTTCCAGTGCCTCACCACTCTCAAAGGGAAGAATTTGTTCCTAATATCTAATTTGACCTGCCTTTTTCCAGTTTAAAGCCATTCCCCCTTGTGCTATCACTCCATGCCCTTGTCAAAAGTCTCTGTCCAGCTCTCTTGGAGCCCTTTTAGGCACTGGAAGGGGCTCTGAGGTCATCCCAGACTCCCCTCCATCCATCAAGTCCATGTCTCTCCCATTCCAGGATGTTGAGCAGGACAGTGCCAGGTGCTCTGCACAAGCCCAGGCAGGTGGTGTCAGTCACTCTCCATTATGCACCATTGCTGGAACCTCACCATAAAAGGACACCAGGTCAGTCAGGCACCATTTGGCCTCAGTGAAGCCACCTTGCTTGTCACTAATCAATTCCTCATTTTCTATACTCCTTCTCAGTTCCCAGGAGGATCTGCTCCATCATTTTGCCAGGCACAGAGGTGAGACTGACTGGCCCTGCTCCCTGAGTCTTCCTTTTTCTCCTTTTTATAAAATGGGAGTTGTGTTTCCCCTCTTCCTCTGGGCATCTCTTGCTGTCCCTGGATCCAGACTGGTAGGAGCGGGGTGGGCTGAGATTCCCCTTCACAGGCACCTTCAGTTTAAAGCCCTCACTACCAGCTTGTCAAGCCTAAAAGCAAAGTTTCTCTTCCCCTTCTCTGACAGATGGATCCAACCAGCCTCCAGTAGATCCCTTTTACTATTGAGGGGAAATGTTCTTATTGTAGCTTTAAAGTTGAGGAAATATAGGTGGAAGTGGAAAACAGAAACTGAGGGGAAATAAAAACCAACTAACAAAAGGAAAAAGTTTCTGAAAAAATCAGTATGGAGAAACAGGAGAAATAAAAACACCTACTTCATTTTCAATAAATGTTTAAACAGGAGTCTGCTTTCTCTCTCATTATGCTGTGTAACAAATGAAGGTCCATTATTTATCCCTTGAATAAATGATGGCAATATGATGAAAACCTATTTTACTGAAGCACATCTCCATGTGCTTGCAGCATGCAAGACAGATTCATGCAAAGCTGCCTCCCAAACCTGCCCAGCCCTGTGTGGATAGCACAGCATCCCTTAACGAGGCTGGCCAGACTTGGATCAAACTGAATGTGTCAGACTGGAGCTCATTACAGCAAGCACAGAGACTTTGAAGAAACACTAGGAATCACTATTAAACTGCTTGAGTCCAACTGTGAACACTGATTTTTAAAAATTTCTCTTTGTGGGCAAGAACAAGGTGCTAAAATGCCACAGACTATTTTAACACATTCAAATTTTATTATCTAAATAACAAGCCTCAATTTTATAATCCTTCCCATCATTTGCCCACATTATGTAGTTACCATAACAATAAGCTAAGGTTTAAATTAACATTCCACTGGTAGAACTCCTCTGAAACAAACAACTACTTTGGAAAAGTGAGCAGCCACAGGACACACAAGGAGGGTCAGTATAAAGTAGTGACAGCCAATTCATGTTGCACTTCAGCTTCTACCTGTGCAAAGGCTGACAACAGAATTGGACTGAAGGTGGCAAAATCCTGGTCACCACAAAGCAAAGTGATTTTTTTCTGACAAAAGCTTACTGACACAAGGATTGACAGATGTCAATAATGGAAATAGTTAACTGAAATGTGTATATTAATCCATTTTAACTATTTTTAAGTAAATCAAAATATCTTAAACTATTTCAGAGTAGAAAAAAAAACAAAACAAAACAATTTTTGCATGGCTTCACTTAAACCTCTTGCTATCACAGGAACTTAGGACATTCACATTTTGGGGCTTGGGGAGGTGCTTTAGCAGACTTCATTCATCCATTCCACTGAAGTTTTTAGTAAGCACACTAAAAACTCTCCTGGTTATGAGGCACATGCACAAAAATTCTGAGCTGGTTATCTACTCCACAGTCACCTGTAAACATAAAGTATTTATTTAATAACATATGATCCTTCCAGCTGTACACTCCCCACTTCTTGGAATGAACCTGCTCTAATCTCAAACTTGGTGTGGAAAGTTTGCTTAGATGCCCAGAACATTCTCTTTAAACCCAAACCATAAAAATTTTCTAGTTGATTTTCTAGTTGATTTTCTAGTTAATTTTTAAGTCCATTTTCTAGAATTTCAGAGATTAATCTTTAGTATTTATGACAGCAAAAACTTAACAAGTGATTTGGGTTTGTTAATTAAAACTTGTGGCCTTGTTCTCAGGGTTTCTAAGGCAAATAACCACTTTCTTTCTAGCACATCCAATAAAACTATACAGAAAAAAAAATCCCAGTTGTATGTTAGATTTCTCCTCTTTCAATAACCAACAACAACAATTAGCCTTCTTTTAATTAGGAACTCATTTGCTCTACTGGTTTCTATTTGTATCTCAGACAACTAATAAATAACACTTCTAACAACTTTCAAACACTGAAATGCAAGAAACTCTTTGCTCTGGTGCACAAGAGTATCTTTGCTGCTCTTTAGAATATTTGTTCTCAACAGCAAAAAGAAAAGAAATCTTGGGAAAACTTCACAATTTATTAAAGAATTTTAATTTACAAAGCCCTTTTTTCAGGAATTTTATCTTAAGCTAGTTCTGCACATTTTTGACTCGTTAGAAAGTTATATGTTCACGTGAATCTTAATCTTATGAGGACATTGATCTGTTGGATTCTGAGAAGTGGACTTAACCTTGTTGAATTCCATACAACTGTCATCTTGCTCAATAACCTTATGTAAAGTACATCTAGAAATACACATTGAATCCAGCTTTTATATAGATTTATATACACAAGCCCCCATATGTACATATATTCATACTGGTAATTTTAGAAAATTTGTTCCAGGGCAGCCATGATTTTTATTCAAAATATAGTTTCTACCATGAAATTTCAACATCTACCAAAAAAATCTGATTATTTAGGGATATCATATCACATGTTGGAAATGCATTATGTACATAGGTATTTACTGTAGCTTTAAGAATTTTTTTTAATATTGAAGGCATAGATAATCAGAAGTGCCACAAACTTGCTGAAAAGAAAGCTTAGGAAGTGGATGGAGCTAGGAGAGCAGCGAGCCCAGTCTCACCCTGTGATCCTGTCTGCAGTTCCCTGCTCCTGCTCTGAACTGCCCTGGAGCAGAGGCAGCTCTGTGGAAGCTCAGAGGGCACACGGACAGAGATGGACCCTAATCCTGACCCTAAACCTAACCCTAACCCTCACCCTCACCCTAACCCTAACCCTGACCCTGACCCCTAACCCTAACCCTGACCCTTTGCCTCCTCCTCATCCAGCAACCACCATCCCCCTTCATGATCCTCACTCAGCCCTGGTATCAGATGTCCTCAATCCCTAAATTTAATGAGGTGTGCCAGCTAATCTGGCTGTGTCCCTGTCTTGACACGATCACTGGAAGTTCTGGGGCCATCTCAAGTCCACATGAGAAGCCAAACTGTGCTCCAAATAGCACAAGTTCCAAAATGCTCTTCAGAAGATGAAGTGGGGGGAAAAGGTAGGAAAACTTAGTAGCAATGCCACTACCAGAAAGATCCGTGTTAGACTGGCTCCCCACCTAAAAGATACACTGAACACCTCATTTTGTTCTACACAAGGTGGAGCACTGACACTCATGGACACTTTCACCCAGCTGGCAATGGAAAATTAACTAAAATTCTAGAGAGATCTAGCACCACATCATTTAAGGCCAGTACAAACCTTATGTCCAAATCAGACCTGTATTTTGCTGTTTCGTTACCACCACAGCATCCCAAAAGGCAAATAGGATATATTGCACTCATTCAATGCCAGTCATGTCTGCCAAGGATTTGCATTTACAACAAGAGGCTAGAGATCAAGTGAAATACCAACAGCATCCTTAGATTTGGCAGTGGCATATTCTCATATTCCCTTGACAAAATTAAACATTGACATCAAAAAGAACGAGATCAAGAACTGAACCATGAATGAACTCTCATCTGATACGGCCTACAGCAAGAAGTCAGCACTCTATATATAATACTTGAACATTATTTTCATGGTTCCAATACAGGCTGTAGCAGATAGGGCTATGGAAATTCAGCTGGCAGGGTAGCACAGCTCTGACTGCTTTCCTCTTACTTACAGAGATTCTTCAGCTTCAAAACTTTTAGTCAAGTTTGAGGCCTCCCTGTACAGCTCAAAAGACAACACTCACCTAGACTCACTTTCTCACAGTCATTAAAACAAAAGAGTTAAACAATTCCACTTCCAACCAGCTGGAATTCCCCAGGAATGCATCAATCCTTCCTTTTACATACAGTGCACTGGAAGAATTATTTGACAAATAACAGAAAAACTTGAGTTGCATGCCACAGTCCAGGAGATCCCGGACAATTTTTTGTTCTTCAGTTCATTTTTCTTCTTTGTGAACAACTTTTCATAAACAGAGTCGTTCTAAGAATATACTTGAAATCAAAATTTCATTCCAAAAGAAGCTGACAATTATTTCAGTTTACAGGAAAATGTCCATTTTCACAGTGAGAAAAGAGAGGCATAAAAACTCACCCCTCAAATCACACCACAGCTCTTACAAAAGCTCAAGAATAAAACCTCCAATTTTTCTAAATTTAAGTGAAGCACCTGAATTTTAAATTAATGCTGCCTTCCTAGGTTGTTTCTTGTTTAATCCTTTGCTAAAAGAAAAACTATGGGTTAAATATACTCTTTTTTCTTTAACAAGCTGTGCTATTTGAAACAATTTTTTAAAAATGCTCTAAAACTCTCTCCCTTCAGCAAAGAAAAATGTTTGTTTCTCCTTACAACACCTCTGTTGTAAGGAGAAACAGAGGGAGCAGAGGGAGTTGTGACATATTCACTGCTTGTCAAAGAAGGGGAAGGAAAACAAGAAAATGAACATTTTTTTTTTTATACATAGTTAAGCATTAATCTATAAATTTAAAAAAAGTTCAGAAAAATTGTATTAGTGAATCACAGTAGACAAATTCTTTTTCACTCTACCTACATACTGAAGGTCATTAAAATAACTTACACCATGCAGCATGGTAGAGGAGATGCTTTGGATTCTGTGTGCCACTGGACTCAAATTTTCAAAGATATTCAAGAGTGTCTGAAATTTTAAAAAAAGCCTTCAATCTCTTTGAAACCTAATTTCAATTCAAGATATTCCCTTGAGAGGGCAGGACCCTTCCAAAAATATGTAGGAGACTGGCCACAGGGGAACAGGAAGAATCATTAGATAAGGAATACCTGCTGGCATGCAAGGAAAGACACAAAGAATGAAGAATCCCCTGATTCTGAAATTTTCCAAGTGGGGTGATGAACTGATCTCCATGGTCAGATGCAATACATTTATTTATGCAGGAGGGAGGTTTAAAATTAAGCACCTAACAATAGTGCTAAAAAGGAATCCAATGGCTTGCTTGTGAAACTTGTGGAAGCTCATCCCAGGTTTCTTGAAAAACGAGAAAAGCAAGACAAAAATCAACAAAAAAAGTCCAAACATTTTAGACAAAGGTTTATCAACCTTTCTTAAAAAAATAAAACAAAGAAAAACAACAACAGTAACAACAAAGGCACACCATGGCCAGTCTTGAAGTGCAGGGAATGGGTATGACTTTGCATTGCTCACATCACTCTTTCCCACCACATCCCCATCCCCCAAAAACCCATCTCTTCTGTTCCATTTGCCTGTTGATCTGGCAGAGGATGAACTTTCTAAAGAGCTTCTGCCAGTCCTCAGTGACTTTGGGTGTGCAGGTTCAGTAGGAAGCACCAAAATAAAAGCCAGGAACCACCTGTGGCAGAGGCACCACAGAGCCTGCAGCAGCCTCGGGCTGCTCTCGACACTCAGCCACCTCTGTGCCCTCTCTGTTCCCAAATCCTGCAGGCAAAATGCTTCAGCAGCAGTCCCTGCCTGTAAAATACTTTAATTAGTCTTTGAGGATTTCTTCATGTTATTTGTTGTCGTTTTGTTTTTCACGGAAATAGATTGGCTTTTTGGAAGGAAGAGTTTCACTTCTCTCCTCATCTTAAAGTTTCTTGGGAGTTGCATTTTCTCATTTAATGATTCAACAGAGATAAGGGAAGTGTACATGATGCAAATTTGTTAAATATTCAGCATATTTTATTAACCAAATCACAATCTGCAGGCTTGAAAGCTTCTGTATGATAATACCCTCTTGAACGACCTTTCAGATTTATTCTCTAGAAACCATACATTAGACTTAATAACCATACTTTTCCATTATTGCTTATTCTGACCTAAAGACTGATTTTGAGTCCACAGGAGAAAATTTTTCCTGGTAATTAGTTCTCCTTGGTTATAGTCCACAAGAAAGGACAACTTTCACCTTGTTTAAGGTGCCTCTTGATAACACATAAAGCCAACAGAGGAAGCATGCATAATTTTCTATTTTTTCTTAAAACATGCATATGTTTTTCTCCTGAGCTTGCACCACTATTTTGTCCAATCACTTGCTATTCTACTTCCCTCAAATGACTGTGGCCTAGAGACACAACCAACCAGGTTTTTTCCCTTCTTCCTGGGGAAGCTTTGATTTTGACAGGATGCAGCATAATAAAATAAAGTCCTTGACAAAACCTCCTTTGCATACAGTATTGTATGCAAAGATCTTACCTTTTTCCTAGAGGCTCCCAATACCTCTAAGTAAACTCTACTAAAAAGTGGAAAGTGAATATACTTCTTTCTACATATAACTGAAAAGAAGATAAAGAACCAAATTCCTATTACTCCTGTCTCTTTCAATAATCCAAGAACTGGATACCATTATAAAAAATTGCAGACTCAGATGCCTGGTACCACTGCTTACTCCCAAAAATCAGACACATGGTCTGATTTCATAGAGTGAAAATGCATCAGGAAAAAAGAGACAAAATAAAAAGGCAGCAGTTAAAATGGGCCTGAGTACTCCTGGCTCAAGGCAGATGAAGTCTTTCATTTTCTTGAGGAATTAAGATACTCATTCTCTGGGTAAGCATCTACAGAGCTGTAGAAGCCCAAGTGCATCCATAGAACTGAACACCAAAAGAGTAACAGACCTTGGGCTCTAAATCTGAAGGCAAGATACACCTTAGGGGAAAACACCTTTTTTTTCTGAAGGAACTACATCTCTGTTTTACTGTTGAACTATTCCTAACCTTAAACCAGCAGAAAATAGAGCAGCCCACAACAATGGCTTGAGAAGCACATCCTAAAGTTCACATTGTTGGGAAACCACAAACACTGATCTCCCTGGGAGGGGAAAGTAACTGTGAGCAGTGATCAAAGCAGAAATTAATGTACAAATGCATAGAAGGCTTTGATGAGTGAATGTAATGCATCTGTTCAAATTATTTCAAAATTTTAAAAATAACATTTTAATGTACAAACATTTTGCAATATTTCTTTTGGCTCAAAAACTGGAATAGAAAGCATTTTCATACTTTAAAATATTCATTAGTATTAGCATACTTTTCTGTTCTAACCACATAAAGTTTTAGAAAAATTATTAACAATTTAACATGAGAATAGTGTTTACAAAAACACAACATTTGAAAAGCATGTTGGAATCTGATGTTCTCTGTGAAAAAACTCTTGCTGGGATTTTCAAAGCACTGGTGACCTTCTCATCAGCTTTTTAAATACTGTAGGTCTAAATTAATTTATAAACTGTTTTGAAACCTACTATCTCTTTGCCAGTGCAGCTGGAAACCAAGCCACTGCTGCAAGTAATTTATTCAGATTTATCCTTTATTTTGTTCATGGAATGTTTCATCAGCACGTTAATCTCTTCCACAGCTCCCCTGGCCTCTCCTCTCATCCTCCCCCATGGTCTACAAACAGCTTACTGCAAATGTATTTATTGTAACACTTAGGAAGGCTGGCCAGATGTAGCACAAAAGCACTTTCATTCCCAATCTGAAGGAACAGAATTTTAAGTAGAAACATTTTAAGGTGAAACAGGCCAGGAGAATTCATAATCTTAAAGTGGGTATTTGAGAGAGATCTTTTATTGGAAGGTCTTTCCCCCTCCTGAGCTGGTCTCCAAAATACACATAAAACCATTGGGCTCCTATAGGATTTATTTTGTATCAGCAGAATTAAAATTTTATTTTCCCCATACCTTTGCAATCTATACTTGTGGCAGTAGCCAAGAACGAAAGAACATCATCAATGGTCAAACTTTCAGTTATTATTTTGCTACAAAACCACATTGTACTGACTGAAGAGTGGACCTCAACCTGTCAGAGCAATTGAGATGGGAACATGCTCTTCTATCTGTTAGCTGGAGTTAGGGTGGTGCAAGACAGGCTGAAGTTAAGCAGGAATGACTCAGGTTATGAACCAGGATAATTACCATAATTACCTAATGGCCAAGACAGCTCTGGAGCAGACAGTGAAGGAACCCATGGACTATCACTGGATATTTTCAGAAATAGTTTAGACAAAGCTTTGTCAGGAACACATGCAAGTTGAATTGCCTGTGGGCAAACCAACAAGATAACACCCAGTCCTAGTGTTTACAACTGCCCTATATTCTTCCAGTTTCCATTTTTATTTTCTAATATGTATATAAGTATACTAGTATATACCATGTGTATTTCTTTGCATCTATTTTTCTGCTTCATTTTTCATACCTATCCATTTTTTCCTATTTTTTTCTACTTCTATTATATATATGTTTATATAAATACACATAATATATCCTTTATCCATAATATATCCTTATTTAGCTTTCTTTAATGAGTCACCACAGTCAAATAATTCCAAGAAACCTCGATTTCTTCTTCATTTAACAGCAACATTTTTAGTCTAACATTTAACAGCACATAATGCAAACTGAAATATTTGGTGACCCCTAATTTCTACTGCTCCCCCTCCCACCAAATAATTTGTTAGACCACTGAGGCATAAATCAAAACTAGAAACCAAATGAAGCCTTTTTTCTCCTTCCTTGTGTATCAGTTTGTCACTACCAGATGACCGGCACAGTTACAGACAGATCAGTTCTATTCTAAACATAATTAGAAATGCTTATTTTTATGTTAACCAATATATTTGTGCAACTTCAATAAATATGAATAATGAATGAGAGCCAAAAAAGACATCAGCTTTGTATTCTGCAATAATATTTATGGTACGAGCATAGATGATTTATAGTTGCCAACAAGTTAATGTATAGGACAGGAAAGAATCATGGGGTCCCTGAAACAGAGAAATTTCATTATATTGAAATCACTAAAGTTGTAGCAATATTTCCATCTGCTGGGGGCTGGATATAATTAGCAGGTACTCACAGCCACATCCTCTTTCAATGGAAGCTAAATTGATTAAGTATAAATACCTCTCTTACTGGTATGATGATGCAATCTGGCCTCATGATTTCACATTTTTCATATATACCCACAACATTAAGACATACAAATAATAGGATCTGTTAAAAGCTGTTGCCCTCTTACCTTAAAAGGACTAGGATGAAACCAAGGCAGCATATAGAGGCTGTCCCAGATAGGTAAAACATACGAGTCAAGCACTCTTCCTACATAAAAACTACATCTAGAATCTATTAATAAATCATTTGGTCCATCAGTGGATTAATTTCTCACATAACAAAGAAGCTTGACTTAAAGATCTCAATGTTTAAAGAAACAATGATGTCAAAGTCATGACTTTATTTTTTGTCACCATAGCATATTGCAAAAGCAGCACTTCCAAGTGTCACAAACAAGAGCTCTATTTCTCCATGTCTTCGTCACTTTTAAAATATTCTCTCATTTCTAAGTGGCATTTTACAAAAATTCTAGAAGAGTGAACAACATCTCACTGCTAAATAGGAAATAAACAGTCCCAGAGAAACCAAGGTCTAAGCCCTGAGTCTAAGAGAATTTGTTTCACTTTAAAGATTTTGTCCCTCTTCAAATAGAAAATACTTACAAATTTTGTCTTCAGCTAAATCCCACCACACGTTATTCAAACATAGCTTATACCACTAGCCCAATTTAATTTACTGATAAGGCTGTTCAAGTGGGTTACCATGGATTCTGAGACCACTGAGTTTTAAGGGTATCATAGATTTAGGAAAACAAGCTGTTCCTTTATTTAAGAAAACAAGCTTCAGTAAAATAACTTGTTATACTCCACACAACATAAGGATTCATTCATTCTTTTGCAGCAGCCACTGAAGGCTCATATAAACAAACCAGTATCAGGCTTTGCTTTTGCAGACACTGGCAGTTCCAAAGTGAAATCCAGATGCAAACCTCAGCCATCCCTTAGAGTGGCAGCACCAACTCTGGCCTCAACTACCCTGACATACTGGGCTTTTGTCTGACAGAAGAATTTGACCCTGTATTTATGTACCCTCACACTCTCTTAGATATCCCTGATTGAAAGCCAACACAGCAATTCCAGCATCCATACTGACAGGGTCATTACAAAAAAAGATTACTGCTTCCCTTCTGCAGCAGGCTCTTGTCAAGTAAAACCTTTTAAATGTATGTGTAGAATAATTTGGCCCAGTGTCATCAATTTTTGCTCATGGATAATGCAGCAGACACTGGCAGTTAGTCTTTGTTATTTCAGATTGTGCAGGCACATTATATAAATCTGCATTTTAGCACCTGACTCTGTTCTTTTATTTGTTGAAGGTCACCCAACCAAAGGGAAGCATTGGGCTTCCTTTTGACGTGGAGGGGGCAGAATAAAAGCTTGCAACACAACTATATTAGTTCAACTCTCAGAGTCCACAGAATCCTCCAAATCCACACAAAATATTGTTGTACATATGTACTCCAGCTGAAATAAAACAAATGAGGTGTTTGAGCATAAATAAAAACAACTATGAAGAACTTGCAGAAGGTTTTTATTATTCCTTACTATTTAGGATATACGGAAAAGTATAGCACATGTAACAGTTGCAGGTAGTATTAAAAAATATTATTTTGTGGCATATTTGATAATCGCTAGTGAAGAGTAACTAATTTTTAAGCTATAGAGAGCCAAAGGAGAGACCTAAGTTCCACTATGTTCTTTGAAAAGTAAGCACAATTAAAAACATTACCTGAAGTGAAAATAACAAATATTGTGGCAAAAAAAAAACAAAACATGTTCATTCTCAGAGTACATCACTTTGAATCTTCTCAACTTTCCACTTAAATCAACATTTTCTAATGAACTTGAACCTTCCCATTTGCTCAGTGGAGGGAGTTATTTCTATAATTTGTCAATATGTGCATCTCATAAAGCAGCCCAAAGTGCCACCAAAGTTACAAAGCCAAGGCAGAAGGACCTGGCCTATGCAGGGTCTGTTTTCAAAAGGAATAGTTTTAGGCACTGAAAAAAATCCTTCCCAGTGTCACAGTAAATAAACATCAGGAAACAAAAAAAACTTCTTAGAGGAGGGTTCAAAAATAAATAAAAGCAGTCAGAAAGTTTTATTGTAGTTATGTTTTTATATCAGACTACCTGAAATAAATAGAATTTGAAGTATGAATTCAAAATACCTCAGAAGAACCTTCCACTGCTTAATTTACATCTTTGCTTAAATACCTAAATCCCTGGAGCATGCTGGCTAACCCACCTAAATCATCGTGCATAATTAAAGAAACAGGAACTGTCAGCAATTGCTTTTTTGGACAAGGCACCCACTTCTCTATCAATCAGCATTTTTGACACTGATCTGCAGCACTGATGATGTAAATCACTGCTGCACTTACAATGCTACAAACAGTGCTGGAAATGGAAATTTATCATGGTAACTAGGTAGTGCTCAGGAAAGACTTTCATTTTGAAAGTATTTCCCAATAACAGTGCATAAAGCAAGCCATTGTGAGCAGCTGCTGTCATGCTCATACCTGGGATGATTCCATAATTTTTTACTCACAGATTAATGGAAACCATATGGAACAGAGCCTTGGAGCCCAATCCTGCTTAAACACTTGGTGTTCTCCAATTCAAAAACTCCTGTGATCGAAAGTTGCAGACAATATTCAGACAAACTTTAAAGGATTACAAAATCAGATTTTGAGAGAGAGTAAGCTGGTTTTTCCTCCCAATTCTCCTATTTCCTTTTTAAGTTTTTACATCTTCTTTCTCTTCGATTCTTAGCTTCATTTTTAACTCTTAACATAAAAAGATAGAAAGTGAGAAACATATGAGAAGCCAGTAATTCCATTTTATGGATAACCTTTCAATTTTCATCTTTGCTAAGCAAAAGAAATACCTTCAGGCTCTTAGACCAGCCTTTCAACTGCAAACTGTAACCTGCATAAAAACTATGAATCTCCTTTTCATCCTCCTTATATATGTTATTGTCCCCTTCATGCTATGAATATTGTTATTACAATGACAAGTGAAGGAGCACCCACTATGGGAGACTGTATAATTACGCAACAGCAGTTTTCCTTCAAAAATCCCTTGGTTTTGGCTTAAAGGCCATGTTTCAGAGAATTTTCAACAGACATGTACAACCAACTTTCATCAACTATTTTCTTTCTCTTTCAAAGTGAAAGTGTGCTATATTATGTTGAAAAGTTTTTTCATTGCTTAAAAAGCTAATAAATTTTCCTAACTTCATCTTCAGAAACACCTGAAACTTGTCAGAAATTTTCTGTAACAACTCGAGGTGCACCTCTAGCACAGAGTTAGTTACAGCAAGTTAGCAAATAAAAACATGCCTGTTGAAGGGAACTATAAAGGAATCTAGATAATTATTTACAGCACAGCCTAAGAGCATGAAAAGCCCCAATTCTCCCACTGTCCAGATCTCACATTTTATAGGACACTTTCTCTTTTAAAAGTACCAGAGTGAAACATCACAATGAAGGGGCACTATCAAAGTGACAGTGAGTCAGTGATAGTCACTGAACACAACTTGCAGCTTTGTGAAGCATTTGGCATCTGAGCTGGTGGGAAACACAGACTGTGAAGGTATCTCATTTCTCATCAGGTCTCAAATCAGTTATCAGCTGTAAAAACAAATCTTGCTAAATAAAATGCAAGCACAGTAAGCTATCATCTCTGGAGTTTATACTTCCAGATTTATTCAGCTGTTGTCAAATAAAAAATCCTACTCAGACTTTTGTACAAGTCAAACTTGCAAACCTCTATAGGAAAGTTCTGGAGTGAAAAAAAAGAAAGGCAAAATTTTGGCTGATGCACAATTAATTCTCTGACCTCCAGGGAATCCAAAGGGAGATGTGAACTGGCTTAATAAACACGTTGAAGGGAAGTTAGTCCAGATCACAGAATGACAAAATCAGAAAGGGGACCCCTCCTGCAGAGGGGTGTCAGTCACGCTGCTTAATTCATTCTCTGAAGAAATAAACCCCATCCATAAGGGGCATTTTGTTCTTCCTGATCCTCCTGGAAGTTCACCTCATAACGTTTCTTCCCCAGTTCCACCCTGTGGAAATCTAATCATTTGCTGCCTACTGGCATTTGCCAATTGTCACCATCACAGCTTCCCCACAGCTACAAAACTTTGTCCTCTGTTATTACAAGAAATTTGGGAGAAATCAGTAACTGCAGAATATTGAATGTAAAAATTTTATTCACACAGAAGCATTTCCAATTCAAGCCGATTTATCTATGTAAGTGAAACAACACACTTGTAAGTCAAATTTGAGTAACAGCTCACATTCCAGATATCAAACACTGACTACAGTCCAGGATAAAACTGTAATAGTAAGATTTAATTTTTTTTAAACTAATTTGATAAGAACCTGAACCTTATACAGTCAGAATCTGCCTTTGTACATGCATCTTTAGTGGCACTGATCCTATAAATCCAGTCACAAGAAAACAATACACTATTTTTACTCCCACTGATAAAGCATTATAATTCCATTTTAAGAGGTATTTATTGCTACTATAAGAAGCATTTCAAAAACAGTATACAAGTACAGGCTGTTTCCAATGCACTAAAAGGAAGATCAGAAATATTCACTGGACAAAAACATTTCTCTCAGAGTAAAAATTGTTTTCTCTAATGTAAGTAACCCCAAAAAGTTTCTCCTTTTCCCTGTCTTGAATAAAGAGCCAGAAGAGTAGGGCAGAATGAAAGAACAATATATGCAGAAACTCACATAAATTACTTGCTACATGGAAACATGTACAATGTTTGTGGAGGGAACTAAAGAAAACCCAGTTAAAATTCAAACTAAAGGAAATTCTCCCTTCTAAAGTACTGCTTTCCCAAGAAAATTGTTAGTTCACCTCAGAATCACTTTTCATTAAAATAAAAAATAAATTAAAGATGCTTCTGAATCTATGGAAAAGTCAGCATTTGATAAAAATCAGAAGAGGGAGATCAAAGCATTTCTAGTAGGAAGCACTGACGCAGCAGCCTGAACAGAAGTGCCTGGAACTGCAGCTCTCCTTAGCCTGATTTATGAACCTCAACTCTGACAAGAATAAACCAAGACTCCTGTGCTGTGAGGATCTCTCAGCAGAAGGAATCAGGATAGAACACAAAAGACAGAGCCTAGTCATGCCATAACCAAGAATAAGGTCATGAAATGTCACAAGAGGACAGTTATTCTGAAATCCAAAATCCTTTCTTTTCAAGTGAGTGTACAACACAGAGCTTTCGACTTTTAAATGCAATTAAAATTTGTTGCAGGAAAAAAAAAATAATTTTTAAATTAACTGATGTTAGAAGTTGAAAAAAGTGAGTGCCTTTTTTTCCTTCCTGTTTTTCTAAGCAGCTATCCAAAAATATAACCTAAAGGCAATGAACTGTGAGGTACCCACTCCTTTAACCCTCTGCCAATATTATAACTCTGCTCTGAGCCCTTGAGTCCTGGTAATGAATTAGATCTTCACATCTCTCTCTTCTCTTTAAGGGAGAGGCAAATTAAAGACATGACTACACTGTGGTCCTAAGAAGTTGTGGCAAAGGTCAACCATGTTCACTTCATGCTGGGTCCAAAACTGCCAACCAATTTTTAAAACAAAATAAGCCCTAGATCCTAAAGCATTGGTTCAATAGGCCTTAAAAAATATTTCCAGCTTTCATTATGCACCACTGTTTTAAAGAGTATAAAAGTTCTTTCAAAGTCTGGATCCTACTGAATCCTAAATCTCACAGCAAAAATAAAATCCTGAAGACTTCTGAAATGCAACAAAAATAAACAGCATTTTTGGAGCATCAAGATTCCTGGGAACTTAAATATACCAAAACCCACTTTCTTTTCCTTATATTTTTGTTGTTTTAAACATATTCCCATTCTACAAAGCACTTAGCCCCACTGATTTTAAACGTCCACTAATTAAGAGCATAATAAAGACAAGTCATGTCAAAGTAATAACTTTTCATGGAAGAGCAATAATCCAAACAATTTCTTCTGAATGGGAAGTAAGATTTTATTTTGAGGTGTTGCATATCAGTGGCATGAGACAGTCAGGTACCTCCTGCTGTTCCTATGGTATTTCTCCTCACTAATTTCTGCCTGTGATAGAAATAAAAGCAGTAGGAAGGTAAAACTCAGTTATAAATGACTGATGGTGGAAATCTCTGCCAGAATACCTTTGTAGAAGATGAGCTTAGAGGAGGAAGGGGAAGTGAGGCACACAGGTAGGCAATCCCAGGGGTGCTGGCAGCCTTACTGGAAAAGCCCTGAACACTGACACAACCTCACCACAAAGCTTTGATTTCACTTTAAATTTTTGAAGAGATTAAACTTCTAAACAAACAAAATAAAAATCTTTTTGCCAATCCCCCGTGAATACACACTCTGGGACAGCTGTGGATTGTGTCAGTGTGTCTGTGCTGGCAATTCCTGTCCTACACACCTGCTTGTACAGCAGAGAAAATTCTTCCAGGCACACACTGGGTTCACCTTCATAAAGCACAAGTATCTTTATCTACACAGAGATACTCCAGACTGTCAAAAGACTACAGCTTGCATTATTTAGACTTTATCCATGGTTACAGGGTTTTTTGTTGAGTTTCATTCTACTAGAATTGCACTCAATGGTAAAATATAATAATTTCCTCCTAAATCCAGGCCTCTTAAAAATAGGAAAAACTCCCAGTTGTGATTGCTGTTCAGAGCATCTTTCCACTTCAAGTTTTCCCAGTTCCAGAAGGGGTGATTTGGTCTGTCCCATGATCAATAAAACTGCTTTATCTTTTGCTTCTGACATTAAAATGTTTCCTTTCTGTGCCTATAAGCAAGGGGAGTTAACTAAATCCTATATTAATATAAACAGCTGCAATTCCAGGACTAATATGACCCTAAAGGGACTGGTAATTAGCCCAGTGTTCATACTGGCATAAGATGCAGGTTAGACTAAGGCAGTACAGTTCTACTCCCCTTGCACTGCCCTATTGCATCCTGCTTTCTCCACAGCACAGGAGGGAGAAAAATCCCTTGAGGATTTAGGAGCAGAACAGAACTGTTCTTTTAACACAAATACATATCACACCCCTTCTAAGGATGCCCTGTAAGGCTGATGCATTTCCTCCCTCCTTTCTTTCTGGACTGCAATCAGGTCCAGTCAATCTCATGAAACTACTGGAAGAATATGCTCTTCTCATTTGCCTTGAGCCATAGCACAAGATACCAGCCTTCAGTTCATCTGGAAGCAGAATCTGAACAAATTACAGTACTCTAGAAAGGAGAACATGCCAATAGTGGCCAAAGGAGGCATTGTGTCCAGTCTCCCTTGGAACCTTCTTTGCCTTCTTACCCGTTCCAGTGAACTTTCTTCAGGTCTCTCATGTGTTAATAACAGACATTCAGAGACAGATCAGGCATCAGAAAAAGCTAGAAGGCATTTGTGCAACTGACTGGCTCTCTTTTGCTGATAAAAAGGTTTTTTTGGGAGGAACTCAGCCTTTGCTGATAGCCTTCATTCTCCCAAGAGCCTTCAGAAATCAGTCCTTACACAGGAGTGGCGAGAGGCAACGTTAATAGGCATTCCTGGATGGAATAACTTGTCTTTCTTATTTCCTTTTCAGAGAAATATTTTTAAATACAACTTCACTCCCTCCCTTTAAGTACATAACATAGAAATGCAACAAAATGCTCCAAAGATTTATAAACAAAGGCTTGTTGCTCTCCCTTTTACACTGCGTTTACAAATTGCTTCCACTTCAGAAATGCTGGCAGTGCTTCCTGATCTGTGAGAAGTGCAGAGACATCTTTGCAGCCCTGGCACAGTGACACTCATCAGCTGCTTGCTGAAGCTCCATGGTGGTAGATCTGACTACAGGCAATGTTCTCTTCATCTTTTCATTTTGCTGCAATGATTTATTGTCAGTTTTCCCCGAAGTGGAAGAATAACCAGTTTATACAGGAAGGGGCTAAAGAGAAATCTGAAGTTATCTCAACTAGCTGTTTCCAAGGGAGCTTAATTTTTCTGTGGCTTGATTCCCTCAAGCAGTTTTTATTGCTTCACTATCAGCATCACAACACCTCTCCCTAAAGCACATGCATACAGTATTTGGTACAACAAAGACCTGTTCCCAAAGGACCCTGAAGCACTTGGCAATAAATTGGACTTCTGAAATACCAATTTTTCTAAATGATAACAACTCAAACCTAAGAACATAAACCTCTGCAGAGCAGCAATCTAACACTAACAGCAATTTGACTAGGGTGTGATACTTGACAGATATTTTGCGCTGGCTAAAAAGCAGGGAGTTCCACTGCAGCAAAGAGGCTCCCTCATTTTTTACTTCTTTTCAACTTTACTTCTTTTTCCATTTAAAGTATTTCTAAGTCTGCACTGAAGGTACAGAGTTCATTTGTATTTTCATGCTGCCCAACTATCTGGTCTTCCACTAGAGGACTAAGACAGAGTGGTTTTGTTTATCTTGTAGGAATCTAGAGTGCTATACTCTATCTCTGCCAAAACAAACAAGGTCTCACAAACATTCCCAAATATGAGCATGTCCTTGTAAGATGTACCCATGAATCCCCACTTTACAATTATGCTCAGTGATTAAACCATGTGTGGAATCTGGATTTTAAAACTGCATCTTCACCCAAAAGATAGATCTTGGTAGTTTTAGTAGTAAGCCAAGGCATTCTGGTCAGCTCTTCTGAAACTGCATCTATTAGAACCTGAAACACTTCCCTGGCTAAGGAAAGCAGTTTTTTCCACTGATACACTCAGGCTAATTAGAAGCCTAGTTCTATATAGGCTCAGTTTGATATTAAGGCATGTTTTAAAGTTTAAGCAGCTGCATAATCCCCAGGAAGGCCACTGCACAACCTGTACTTGGCACCATCTCATGAAGTTAAGTCCTATTACATTTCCTTTGTGGGATCTTCTGCCACTGGGCCAAGCTCAAAATGTGAAGGTGCAGTCCATTTAACTTCAAAAGAATACTGATACTCATGAGGAAAAATGTAATCAGCTTTGACAAACTCCAATCAAGCAAGCTGTAATTAAAAAGCATCTCTCCAGATCTGATGAATTGCATCAACATCTATTACCTTCCTAATCTTACTTCCCTTCCTCCTCAACAAGTACATTATATTCTTCACTTTCTTGCACAATAGAGTAACAAACTGTGCCACTCCAGTTGTCTTCATCAAAGAATTACCATCTCCGTAATCAAACAATATCAACTAAAAAGTACAGGGTCTAGGAAGATAAAGGTATTTCTATCATGTCTTTGATTGAAAGGAGCTCAAACATAATAGAGCCAGCAAATTCAAGCCAACACTGCATAATACATGGTTAATATGTGAACTTCACTCAAATTCCCGTCCATTATATATTGATGTTTCTAAGAGGAGCTCCTGAATTTGTTACTCTGATATTCCTCATAAAACTCTTACAGATAACAGAAAGAAAACTAAGGCATCTGGGAATGTCTTTTCCTGAAATTAAGCAATCATTCTTTAATTTCTGAATGTTTGCAATGAACTATTGCAAACAATTGTTATTTACTGGTGCAGTGAGCAGGTCATTTCCACTGATTCACGTTCAAGCATTTGGTACATGACTCGTCTATTATTTGCAAACAGAAGAGTGTTAATTTGTGCAGTAAGCTTGATTCAGCTTGACTCAATCATGCTGCATTTCAGGAGGTAAAATAATTATTCTCCCTTTCTAACTCTACTCTGAAATATAAATAAAACAAAATAATCCTTCTAACTTTCTCAGTCCATCATAAAGTGTCCACATGAAGTTAGAAAACAATTCTATTCATGTCTGATCTACATGCCCTTTGTGCACCTCCATCATGAGTGCTTCAAACCAACCCATTCTTACTTTTAGGTGAACCTGTCTTGGTCCTGAGCCAGCCAGGCTGCAGGCTGGGATTTGGATGCTCTCAACTTGACAGTTGTCAATTCTGAGGAGCTGGGAAGACATTTTAGCATTTGGGTTCCTCCTTTGTGCAATTCACCAGCACACAGCGCTCTGCAGGGGATCAAGCCAAACTGCTCAGGAGATGTTTCAACACACAACTTCATGTGTTGCTTAGTTTGAGCTGAAATAAGTTCCCCTGATCTTTTTCTCACCAAGGAGGACACCAGACATGGCAAACTTCCTTGCCTGCAGCTGGCAGTGCCCTCCTGGCAGACCACTGAGATTGTCTGGCTGCACAAACCCTCCCTGAGCCCACACCTCTCCCCATGCCCACAGCAGCACTCCCCTCAAAATGCACTTTACCACTCATTTGCACCAGGAAAATACCCAGAGTACCAGCACAGGCTTGACAGAAGCATCTCTGCTTAACAGGCCATTCCTATTTTGCAATAAGTTGTCACACCAAGTTTTCTTTCTGCCAATGCTGGGATGTTCACAAAAGCTGTCTGGTGCAGTTCGAAGCAGGAAAGTTTGACTGTGTGTGGTTTTGCCTCTGCTTAAACAAAAGAAAGCACAGCTCAGCATCATGTATTTAATAAGTTTTTCAAGCCAAAAGAGGAAACAAATGTCAGCTGATCTGATGGTAAACTTTAGTGTCTGTGTGGGGTTTTTTAGCAGGACGATGAAGCTTAATATAGAAATAATAAGTTATTCGGAGCTGATTGGTTTTGTTCTTGGACAGTGCACAGGAATTTAGACTTAATAAGAGATGTCTTTAAAGAAGTCAAGCAGAAACTTCCTAATTTTCAACTGTTTGACAGCTTATAAAATTTTGGCTTTAATTAGCTCCAAACAAATAATGACTTGATTCTTTCTGTATCACGCTATTTGAAAAATAAACTTTCATTATAATGGGAAAAAAAGGAAAGAAAAATAATACAATCACCACCAATGGTTATAAACAACAATATTGTCGAGTAAGTTTCTCAAGTTCTCTAAAGTGAATTTGTTGTTTCCTCCAGGAAATGATGGATTAGCTGTCCTGTCTCATTTACAAATGCATAAATCACTTCCTCCTCTGTACATAAAATTACTATTTCAGGTGCACTGCTAAAGTGTTCACACTCTTGAGTGTCCCAGGATGTTTGCAGAGTTTCTGTTTGTTGGGACAAGTTTCATGTAGGCACATAAAGTATCAAACCACATTAGGCAGACCAAAATAAATTAATCCCATTTCTTTTTAAGTCTACTATCCCTTTACATGTACTAATTTTTAAATTAGTTTGGCAAATGTAGCATTTAATGTCTCCTTGTAAATTTTGTAATTTATAATGCTACTCACCTTCCCCAACAGCCTGCAGGGTTGTTTGTATACAAAAATACAAGCTGGAGGACTGATCTGGACATCCATTTTTCCTGTTCTTATGCTAGAAGGTGTTACAAAAAAAAAAAAAAAAAAAACAACAAACGAAAAAGGAACTTTCAAAGAACTTTCCTCCCATTACCTATTAATCAAAAACTGATTCCCTCACCCAAGTCTTCTCATTTGTGTTATACTTACAATTCTATGAAACCAGCTAAAACTAATTCATTTATAATAATTTTTCCATTTTCAATTTAAGGTAATACTTGTCCTGTTACTTTGTAATGTTCCCCAAATTCTATTAAATACATAAAACCATAATATAATTTTTGTCCTGGTGAAATACTGAAATTTACTATATTTACTGACCTAATCCAAAGTTTACTGACATGAGTGAAAGCACACATTTCTTTGTCTGAGGCTTTTACTTCAGAAATGCAGAGAAAAGTGCTGGCAGCAATTATAACTACTCAGCTCTGAGGGAAAAAAGGGACAAGGTGGCCCCTGTTTTTATACTTAAAATATTTATATTGGCCATTTAAATATTTATATATTTGTCACTTTAAAATATTTATATAACTATCTATTCAGCACTTCATATATTGGCGAGTGAACTTATATAATGCAAATAAATTATGTATTAAATATTTACTATAGGTTAATATTTTATGAAATTTACTGTACACACAGTAGGAACAAAACTGGCAAGGGATGAGGAACGCTAGAGATTACTTTTGCACTTTCAGCACAAAACTACAAGGATCATTTACTTCTGCCCTGCTTTTAACAGAGTTTACAGGTTTGCTAAGAAAGCACCTCTATTTAGAAATTATGTAATTCAACATCCTGGGATACTTTATCCTTGAGCAAAATTCCACCAAGGTTTGTGGAATTAGTCACTAATAAAGTTGATCCTGCAATTTATAAGCTAGGAGATCAAAGAAGGAATTGAAAAATGGGTGGATATTTTGAAATATTTATGATCAAAACTTCTAAAACTGCTTTTGACTCCTGTGCCCTCAGTATGGGTTTCTAACAGGGTATTCAAAGAGCAAACCAAAATATTCCATTTATCCTGCATTTAGACATGAACAGAACTTCTCAACACCACAAAACCTGATACTCCATGTAGCAGATTTAAAAAAAACAAACTAACATCTTCCCTACAGCCCTGAAAGGTTTAACATTTTCTCATCCCATAACTGAACTCCAGTTTTAACCATCAGGCCACAGCTTGTACCTGTGCCAAATTCAAAACAGTCACAGTCTGTCTGAATCTTCTAAAAAATATTGTGTGAATTAAGAAAGAAAACAAACCAAAGCAACAACCCCAAGGATCTGTTCTCTGTGCTCTGGGACACCCAGGAACAACTTCAGGATCTCAAAAAGCAACCCCAGAAAAGCATGAAAGCATGAAAGCATTCTACTGCTGGCATAGTCAGTGCCCAAATCAGTCTCTCCCAGCAAAAACATATAAGAAATTAATGCTAAAAGGATATTGAAGTACCAATACATTCCTCATTTACATTTTTATGACAAGCTGATATATTGGCAGTAAGTTAATACCAAAGGGCTTATATGAGTAGAAGAGTCTTTATGGCATTGAGATTTCCTCAAAGCTTTTTAATTCTGATTAACAGTCATAATAAACTCTAAATATACTCACAACCTTCAAGCATTAAACTTTATTAATCTACATAACATGCCAATTAAGTTAATATACTTCAATTCTGTCTAGTTCTGAAAGATGTTTTAATTTTCCTGACAAACACAAAAGCAAACCAACAAGCAAATCTCCTTGCTCAGATTTTGAGAAATTGACCTTATTTTGCTGCATTCTAACAAGTTAACTTCCCAGTGGGAAGCACATATTTCAGGAGCTAGGAATTGGTTTGCTGCTAACAACCAGCAAGATTCCTGTCCTTGCACCAATCATTTAAGAGAGGAACAGGGGTCAGATTTGCTCCAAAGGTAGGATTTGTTCCCTTTCCCTTACCCTGCTACATCCCAGGCTCTCCTCTGTCCCTTCTCCTCTGGGGCTGCTCCATCAGCCCCATCTCCTCTGCCACCCTATATTTTCTGGTGCACTGCACCACAGCATTGCCTCATGCTCCTCTTGGGGGTCACTATGACCCATTGCCTCCTTCAGCTCCATTCTTTAGGAAACTTCCCTGTCCAGGCATCCAGGGGCCACTTGCACCACCCCACATTCATAATCACACCAGATTTCCCTATGGGCTCAACCCCTGGCTTCCCACTGCAGAGTCTCAGTCATCCAGATCCTTAAGACAAATTAATCTCCATGCAACAACTAAATAATAAAATAACTGCTCCAACCGGTACCTCCAAGTAAGGACTCCAAGAAGGGGCCTTCTGGGCTTTTACCTGCTCACAGTCTCTGTGAGGGAAAGCCTGGAGCTCACTGTCATTTTACTAAGGAATGTCAAGGATAGTCTCTGCCTTGAGAGAGCTGGCCTCAATGGGCCTTGTTTAAATTCAAACAAGAAGCTAACAGGACACCCAGAGCTCTCAGATTTACACAATCATTTATTCTGATGGATGGCTGTTATTATACCTGTCCATGTTTAATTGTTTTCTCCTCCAGTTACCTATAAGCCAATTATGAGATACTTCCTGCTTCTTCCTTTCACATGAATGGCATCATTCTGATTACAGGGTTGTCAACAAGGAAGAAAAAACTTCTTCCAAAATTATGTATATTTAAGTTAATCATACCTCCTGCTGCAACTGCCTCTACAGAAAGTATTGCTAACTATTCAAAAATGCACTCCTCTCCTCTCTGGTGTGGCACGTTGTTTCACAGACAGGTATTTGCTTTAGTTGTGTGCAAGTGTGCCAGGCTAACATTTTCAAACACTTTAGGAAGTACTGCTCTGGCCAGGAGCACTTGTGGTGTGATGGCCAAGGCACTTCTGAAGCAGCTCTTTCAGATAAAATAATGTTTCACAAAATGCCAGCCAATGAATTTTTCAAGCAACTCTTCCACTGCAAAATGTGTCATGTTTTGAATACATTTTTTTCAGGGAGGATATTATTCATTAATCAATAGATTGTGTGGAGGGCTTGATACAGAAGTGAAGTATTAGTTTCACTCATCCATTTGAGCATCTCTGTATTTTGTACAGCCATGCATGCAGTAAAGCATTACAAACTAATTTGGCTATGTCCTTAATCATGATAAATCAAAGCAAGGGTAATGCCATGTCTGATCCCCCACTCACACAGTGACAACTTTCAGGTGATGAGATACTTGTCTAGGGCTCCCATGGAACTGAACATTACAATGCATTTTAAAGTTCATTTAAAAATCTCATTTCAGCATAGCTTGGAAAGATTAATTTGTAGTAAAACACACTGGTGGTCCCTTGCTATCTGTGTCAGACTTGAAGATTTCAATCCCAAATAGCTGTTATGTTTTAAAACTAGTTGTCCTTCTCCCCATTCCCATAAGAAAACACAATCCCAATGCTGAGCATCAGTTACCAATAAAGTGTCATGCTGCAATATGAGTGATGACAGTAAAATGAGATCTCTATAACAGCAACAAAAGTCAGAAGCTTAACCTAGGTACTTAATAAATTATGTCTAAATTCTGTTTTAAAGGTAAACAAATAAATACTAACTATAGTGAGCTCTGCATTGAGACAGTTAAGGTACACAATTACTATGGATAAACTGAGTTGCTTCAGTAATCTCCTTAGACACTGTCTTGGGAATAAATGCTAAGATATGAGCAAAAGACATCTTCATCTCCACAGAGTCAGAAAAAAACAACATTGCAGAAGTGAGGGGAGAGTTATACTTGCTGACATCCCTCATTTTTTCTGTTTTCCCAACTTCCCTTTTGCACTTGGCAGAATCATTAAACAGCATTTTTCAGTGACTCACTCACATGGAGCTTTCAAAGCCAAAGAAAGAGCAGCACTTTGTATGAGACTCAAGACAAACAGGGCAGCTACAGCCATGGTCCAGGCACAAGTCCCAAAAAGCTGCCAGACTGCATGCCCAGGATGGCAGCCAGTGGAGAGGAATTTATAATCAATCATAAAGGCCCTTTCTTTAGCAATTTAGAACACAGAGGAATAGCTCAAGAGGTGCACAAGGGCACCAGACACCCAAGAGCAGCAGATCAGCCTGGTTGCCATTGCTACTTCACCTGTGCCCTGCCTCCCAGGAGGTACAGAAAGATAATCCTTCCAGAAACCAGTACAGATATCACCAAGGAAATACAGAGGGAGGTGGAAGGAGCCACAGTTAAACTCTGCTCATGCTGCTTAATGAGAATCTCATACATGACCCCATGTCAATATGAAATACCACTAAACTTCTTATTCAAAGTGATTTTCTGAACACCATCCATGTGTCAGTCATTGCACATGCTCTCTGACACATCCTTTTTAAGTCTCACACTGACATAACCCCATCACTCCTTTCTGTGAAATGGTGACAATGCAGTAACTCTGAGCACAAAAATAAATCAGGCTGCTCAAGTCCTGCACTAGAACCTCCACCAAATACATCTAGTTTTTACCTGTACACTCTACACAGTCAGTGAGCATCCCTGGGGTTTGTCATGAAAAGCAATTTTTGGGGCTAGGTTTGCTTGCTCTGGAAAAGAAAGGGTTTTAAATTCTATAATAAATCTCCCTACTTTCTACAAAAGATTAAGTACTTGTGTTTGCATCACAAGGACTTGCCTGCCTATATTCATCCATGCAAACTGCACAATTAGTCACAACCACCTCAAAGATCAGAGATGTCATTTAGTTTTATTCATGGAATGGCATTGATATAAACAAGGCCAATTCTTCCTGCTGGTGTTAGTGACTTCTTTGAAGTGGAAAGACTAAAAGGAATGTCAGACCTTTGCTCTTTACTGAATGTCACTTTCAAAAAACAAAGCAAACAAAAAAAAACCCCAAACAACCAAACAATAGAGAAAGAGCCACTCACCAATTCACAGATATGCCTACAATTTTTTTCTTACTCAACTCTTAAAACTCCTAAAAACACATAAACAGTGGCCTCCCAAACCTAAACACAGTTCCTAGGCACAATCAATCTTTGACTGATACATTAAACTCAAGCTGCTTATAAAGTGACTCAGTTCAGGTTAATGGAAAGGAAGATTATATCATATAAACCAAAATATTTTACGGGGTAGGTGTATGAAATCAATGAGTCACTTAGCTTTTATATAGCCAACCTAGTCATAACAGCAGATGACCTTGTGATTTTCACATCCCAAGGATCAAAAGTGTACACTTCTTAACATTTTTCTTCTTTAATCTCCTAACTCAGCCCTGCCATCCTCGTTTTTTCTTTTTTTACACTTTGGTTTGCCAGTTACAGCAGGGAGATTATGAGTGATGTACGTGCCCAAGATCAATATGCCTGTAAGGAGATGGAATTCATATTGATCTTCAGTCATGCAGTACCTATGCCTTACTTTCTATAATCCTTCTACTATAAACAGAAAAACTGCTTCTGCATGTTGGATTTTTCCCCTTATTCCCACTTCAGTATTGCTGTTTCCTACTCCTGTGTCCCATTCTCAGACTGCTCCTAGAGCAGCTTCCAATCTTTGCTCCCAGCCTTTAAAATTTAAAAACTCATGGCAGCAACAACAGGGTCTAGTGTTTCATGGCAACAAAACAGAGTTTTATGGTTGTCCAAAAGATCCAATCTGATTAATTAGACCTCCCTAAATCAGAGAAAGGACAACAGCTCTGATTTCCAGTACCTGTCTTCAGACTGTGTTTCACAGCTACACTGGGAGAGCACAAGACATTGTAGTAAACATGTTCTGACCAGAAAGTGTCTGATGCAGAGCTTAAAGAACTATTTGCACATGGAACCATCACAGTACTTCCAGTAAAATGTTCTACCTTCTCATTATTTTGTGTTTGTGTGCAGGCATGCATTATGAATGGAAGCACACATTGCTGCAAGTAGATAACCTACAAATATGGGCTGTTTGCCCCACAGAGAGCAGTATCCTATCCAGAAACACCATGAGGGCTCCAAAAATTTTTTTAAAGAAAATTAATATCACACTTTGAAGCTAACCTTTCCAACCTAGCAGTCAAGCTGCCATTCTGAATACCTGGCATACTCCAAAATCCCCATGCTGTGCATGATTCAGAGTAGGAAGTTAAAACCTGAACATTCAGAATCCCAACTATGAGCCCCAAATGCGGGGAGTTTTTGCTGCTGTTTCTGTGCTCCCCACCAATATTGCAATTTAAAACAAGTGAAGCACAAAGAAAATGCACTCTGACCATGAATGGCTCCAGTGTCATTCTGTTGTTGAACAGGAAAACTTCTCTGAGCTCATATTCCACAGGACAGGAAGATTATTTTCCCACCCACAAAACCTAATGCCATGATGTATTATAATACCTAATTACTATTTTTAGCTGAGCCAAATGGGATGAATACTGAAACAAGTGTATTACCTTATTTGTCTCATCATGCTTGCAGAAAGCTTTATAAAAATTCATGTCAGGACAAGGATTTAATGTTCTTCCTACGAACATCTGCAAGCACATCCCCTGCAAGAGCTGACACATCTCCTTACATTGATAGCCCTGCTTCCAATCATTCTGATTTTCACAGTCTTTCAGCAGCTTGTAAACCTGACCCATGACAAGGGTTGTTGCATCAGATGGAGGATTTCAGTCCAAATTAATGAATGTCTGTCCATTCATGTACAGTATAAAAACACTTCCAGAGTTTCCTCTTCTTACAGGAATATTAACTCTTTGCCATCTCGGAAATATTTTTCTCCCCGAAAATTACTCAGTTTAAAAGCAAAGTAAATCCATGCATGAAAAAAAAATACTACATATCTCAAAACATCTAGATGGAAAACAGAAGAGCCTTAAAGATTGTAAACTGTGTTAAATCCTGCAGGTTCTGCCACCAGTTTGGGAGTAGCTCAAAGCATTACTCTGACTCAGCAATGCCAGCCCTCTACCAAGAAGGAATGATTCATTGTAGAAAAAAACCTAAAATTATACTTCCAGTCTTGCAACAGCCCAGAATTTATATTTTTTTTTAAGTCAATGCCTCCTGCTGAATTATATTTATCCTGCAAACATTAAAGAGAACTTCAAAAATACAAAAATCTCTTTTTATAATTTACAGTAGTTCAAGGAAAAAAAAAAAAAACCAAACCAAACTTGTTCTCCAGAGATATTAAAAAGTACTAATTTTTTTCTTTTTCATAAAACCAGTGTATTATTCTCCTAAACAGATCTCTCCATTGCCACAGGACCAGCAGCACTGGGCCACGTGATGCAGAGATGTCTTCCCTCATTGAAACTCATGACAGAAATCCATCATCTCACCAAGATCCACAGAAAGAGCAGGGCCAGGCAAGGGACTGCAGCCCTAGGCCTGACAGCATCTCTGCCTCATGCCAACACCAACCAGACAGAAACTGGGAGCTATTAATTCCTTATTTTAAAATATCTAATTTTGACAATCCAAAGCTAGCACTTCAGTTTGGTGTTCAACCAATTTTCAGCGAGTACACTGCTCTCTTCTCAGAGCAAAAATCTAAATATAAAAGAAATCTGTTGTGTGGTACAATAGAGGCGGATCTACCTCCTCAGCAGAACTGCAACCACTTCAAAAATATGGAACATTTGCATATGAATATTTTCAATGGAAATTAAGCACCTTTTGAGCGTCTACATATAGCACAGCAGTAAAAATTAATTCACACCACTGTTCATGGTAACTTGTGAAAAGGAGAGCAGTCTGTGAAAAAGTAGTCCAGGAAGATTCCTGTAAAAATTTAGATAATTATTGGCATAAATTATTATTCTATTCCTTTGTAAGAAATGCAAAAGAATATATTCCTTTCTTAATAATTGTGCACACATCAGCTCCCTCCACTGACTGAAGCAAGAAGAGGTGGCACTGCTGACCTCAGACGTCAGTCACAGATTGACTTGACTGCACTACAGCAGCTAAAGAACACACACACACACAATGAAATAGCCTTTGGAAAAACATTCAGCATATGGAGTTTGTCTGGCATGAGCTTGGCTGAACATGCACTGCAGAAGGTGCCCATGGCAGCAGCACAGAGTGCTCTGGATAACCTTCTGAGCAGCAGCCCTAGCCCTGGAGTAAACTGGACAGTGACAATGCCACCAACAGCCCCAAAGAAGTGGCAAGAAGTGACCTTTTCTTCTCAGCTTCATTTCATCAAAAGAAGGAAAGGGGCAAAACAAAAGCCTGGTTCTTGGTGCCTCATGTGTGAAATACAGTTCATCAGCAGATCTGTGGCTCTCACAGGCCTCTTGATCTGCTTTCCCACTTCACCACCAACTCAGGGGGTTTCACTGATGCTCTTGGAGCTGTGCCCACCTGTGATAACAGACAGGGGAGGCGTGGGGGCTGCACCAGGGGAGCCACACAGCAGGAACACTGCCAAAGGAAGGCAACAACAAACAGGTAAGAGATTGTTTGGTTTGGATATGAATTTGAAGAGGACCCAGGAGGGTGTTGAAAACAGTTGCAGAATCAGAAAGCATTTAGAAGCAGGAAACAAGTTTCAATGTCATCCCAATGAATTAACTCAGGGGAAACAGAGAAAACACGACTTCCCTCACACAGAATGGCAACTCCAGTCTCCATGTGATGTATCCACAGCTGAGCATCAATTTATTGCTGCTTTTTAAATGTCATACTGTCTCCCCCAGCATCCAGGCCACAGTCCCACAAATCAGAGGCACAGATGTACTCAGGGTAAGGTCAGTCAGGCTGCAGAGCTCACCCTGTCTCATGCACTGGGACCTGAGCTCACTCTGCATGCAGTGGGGCACATGGGGGAACAGAGAAGGGGGACCACAAAGAAACATCTCCAGGCTTCAGCCTGTGCCCTGGGCAGAAGCAGCTCTCCTGTGCCAGGTACAGCAGGGGAGCACAGCTCTGAACACCAGCTCAGTGTTTCAGCAGCAGTAACAGGAGCATGTAAAAGAAGAAGGACACACTATAGGATTTTTTCGGTTTAAAACCAACTTATGTCATTAGGGAGAAAAGTACAGAAGCTCCTTGTTGTATTCACTTCACCTGAGGAGAGAAGTAGGGCTGGGCCATGCAGGGAACAGGAACAAGGGGGCACAACAAAGAGGGCAACAAGAATAGAGTGACCCCAAAATCTGTGTGTTTACTGTACAACGTGCTGCCCGAGACAGACAGAGGGTGCCAATGAGGCTGTCACACTTCTGGAGCCACTCAGGAGGGAGTTGGAGATTGCTGCTGGCACTGGGAGCCAGGCAAAGGGAACAGGTGAATAAACCAGGAGAATGAAACACTGGCATGGCACTGGCTCCACACACCTGCCTCACAGGAAAATGAACAGACGCCCTCTGAGCCCCCTGCAAGCTCCAAAGGCTGAGCCCAGACATGAGGCAGTCGCCAGGACCAGCTTCTCCTCTCTCCTTCCTCCCTCAGCCTGGCCCAGGGAAAACCAAAGCCCCCACACATTTCCAGCCCCATCCCCACCTTCAGCTGGAACATTCACACTGGGCTGCAGCCCTGGGGATATCCCAGATTTGAAGGTGCATGAGTGTGACCTCACAGCCCAGTGGCGACACCAACAGCAGACACCTTAAAGCCACGGTTACAGGCACGGGGGGTTGAAAGTTTGGAGTTTTGTAGCAGTGTCATCAGATCCAGGAAAAAAAAGTGAGTCATGGAAAAATAAAAGCAAAAATGTATCAAAATCTTCTGGGATTCAAACACAGTCCCTGCAGGAATCCTCAGTCAGGTGATCTGCACTGCCCGGGGTGTGGGGCTGAGGTAGCTTGGCCAGTGATGGAGGAGTTTGGGAACAAAATTAACAAAGCCCCAAAGCCTCAAAACACCGAGATAGTTTTCAGCACAAAGCCCCAGATACACACTGTTATAGCAACAAAATGCATTTGTTACAGAAAATCATTTTTCCTTCTCTTTAAAAACAGGGGAAGGAAGGATTAAAATATAACTCAAATGGCTTAAAAGATAGCTCATACTTCCAGTGCTCATTACTGGAATTATACATTTCATGTCTCACTGTGGAGTACGATAGATGGAATTTTTTCCTACTTCCTGCAAAACAACATTTTCTTATTCAACTGCCTTTTAGCAATGGGTTTAATCATAATCCCAAGTGACATATGCAGTGAGAGCAACTGACTACTCACCCTCTCTCCAGCACTTTATTTCTAGGGATGCTGTGTTTAATTAGCTCCACAGTGGTCAGAGGAGCAAACAGGTCACCTCTGTGTCAGATCTCTCAGTAGTCATCTTCCCTGTCACCACCCCCATTGCCATCATTTTTTTGACTATTTTGCATACTACAATTAAGGTCATTAGTGTCAGGTAGCTTTTTTTCCCCGTGTGTGTGTGTGTTGTGTTATATTCCTGAATAACTCCCTGCACTTTGGGAAAGGGAGTGAATTCCAGCATACAGAACCTTTATGGAGGGAACACATCACACAAATTCTATATTCAAGCTGATGTCACCAGAATCCTTTGAACAGATGATGGCATAAACGTTCCAAAACACTGAGGGCTAGGAACTGATAGGAGGTTTACCTTTGTCTGGAATCCAAAATTTGTAGTCACCCAAAGTCTTCCACTTTATCAACTCTTCTTTGTTTTTTTTCCTTCTGCAGATAGATCTCATCTTTGTCACATCCTGTCCTCTGACCATAGACTGGCATTCCTGCAGTACCATGAGGCTGCACCAAAATCTGTAGTCTTTAAAGTAGACCTGGCATAAATGTTGAGTCCCAGTGAAGCACACACAGAGGCAATTGTGTGCAGAACACAGTTCTTTGATACTTTGCCTGAAACAGAACAAGCAGGAAGGCAGAGCACAGGGATGGGATGCATTTACAAACTTAGGCTGTGCACAAGCCACAGAGCTGATGACTTCTGGGGACAGCAATCTGTAATCACTGGCACTGGGGCCAGGCCCAAGTGACTGCAGTCCAATCTGGAATATAACCAGGGTCTTGCATCTTTGCCTGTGTTACTACTGCCCAGTTTTCCAATTTAGATAGCAATCCTTTTGGCAATGCTCTTGTACAGTGGGGATCCACCTGCAAAGCTCTTGCTGTTCTGAAACCAGCTGGTACTCTTGAAGGAAAAGCAATGTTTTGTAACACTTGCAAGTCACCGATGTCTTTTTCAGTTTCAGTATTCTTTGATCACCTTACAGATCATGATAGGCAGATCCCACATGCTACAGTTTTGTGTGTAATGTCTGTAATCTCACTACTAACATTTTACATAGGACACAAGTTTGTTAAGTATTTATAAAAGCAGCTGAGAAGGGGATGCAAATATTTCCTCTTTTTACATACTTTTTTAAACAGGTTTTGAGGTTTGACAGCCTTGGAAATAAACAACCAGCCTCAGCTGCTGGTACAGACTGATCTCCACTGATCTCAAGGCAGCCACACTATTTTATGCAAGCTGACTCCAGGCCTCACCTCTCTATTTACCTATTGAACACTGCATAGGCCATAGCAAACGTGAACTGCTGCTGCAGTGCCTCATGTGCCTCATCTGGTGGGTTATATCTGGAACCTTTTCACAAAGTCTAAGGGGAAAATCCTTCCCAGATGATGCTATGACCTTTTTATGTGCTGTTCAGCAAATCTTCTCCTGGAGAATTTCCTGGATGAGGTTTGGGGTTTTGGTTTCCTATCAAGAAAGGTCAGTCCTCCTGCACTGGGTTAACTCATCATTTGATTCATTGTTTCCCATCTCTTTGAAGATGTGTTTGTTCTACTGTCATAAAACTCACAGCTGAGTTTTTCAGTATTAAATAAAATAGCAGTGATTTGTCTCATTTTGTGGCAATAAGAGCCATGCTGTTTGCTCCTGTGAAGATTGAAGGTCAGAGCATGGTTGGTGGGCTCCTCACCTGGGCCAGAGCCAGTGCATGGCACAGCTGCTGGGGGCTGCTGCTGCACCTGCCCAGGTACCCCAGAGCTTGGCCTCTCCCAGCACACTGATATTTGTATGTAAGACAAACTATGAAATCAGGAACCCAGGCACTCCTCTACAATTCAAGATTCAAGGAAAGTAGAAAGTTTTAAAAGGGTTTAAGTCAGTTAATGAACTTTCTATGCAATCCTGTAAAAGAATACACAATGATGTCTTTGAAACATTATTTTTAGTGGGTTTTTTTCACATCCTTCCAGTTCACACAGGCTGATAAAATATGCATGTGAAATGTACTGGCAGGTAACAGGAAATATCCCTTTATGATGATCCACAATAGCTGCAAATCATTCCAGCTCAGGCTCAAATAGCCTTGATGCATGGAAAACTTTAGAAAATTACTTTTTGCTCCGGTGGTCCCTGCTTTCTTAAGCAAAAGGACAGTCATTGCACACAATCATCACACCAAGCTACACTGGGAAAAAGGGTTTGAAACACCAACTCTTTCAGTGTCTCAACACTAACCCACAAGAATTACAAGGTTCACACAGAAGCCTTGGAGGTTTAATGGATTAGTCCAGGTGACACTGGGATTGGAACTTTGGACTGTTGTTAATAGCCAAAGTATTTAATTTAAAATTTATGTGCATCATGTAAGAAGACAATCAATGCAGTAAGGATGTACTCATCTAAAAAAGGATCATCAAACCAAGAGGCTCAGAAAGTGTGAGTGACACAAACAAAGAATTATTTCAAAAATTTTCACCTGTTCTGCTCCATTCTTAGTTGAAAGGAATTGTAGCAATGACTCCCAAGGAGGCAAAGGCCAAGCTCAATACATTCACATTTACAGGCACCTTGCCAAACTTCCTTAATGCCAGTGGTTGAAGTGGTGACATTTTTAAACATAAAATGCATATTGTTTACAGGCTTAGTGAGGTCAAATAGTTTCAGCAGTTGTTTAATGCTTATGAGCTTCAGCTACAACCAGAAATGCTACTCAGTATTTAAATCTTGCTATTCCTAACATTTTAGAGATGCTGCTTTACATTGTGTGTATTTAACCTTCCACTCTGCAAATGATTCACCACTTGGCAGGCCCATTAATAACAAGTATTAAAATTTTTTTTCTTCTTCTTCTTCTTCTTCTTCCTATTTTATTTAGAAACAGTCCATCAGAAAAGCTCTTTTTTTTCTTTAAGGAGTGAAATTAAAAATAAGGCATGAATTGTATTAACCTGAATATAAACCTTTTCTTTCTTATTGTGGTGTTCTTGCATCTCAAGCTACAACTGTCATCAAAATCTGTGCAGTCATACTTCCCAAAGTGATAGCCAAAAGCAGTAGGTTTAAAATTAAACAAGATAAATTTATGTATTTGCGTTCAAGTCACTTGAGAGCTGAAGATTTATTTCAGAGGAGGAACAGGAACTGCAGAATTAGTTCTACAGTGCAAATTGTCCTTCCAGCCCAACTGAAATTACCATTTTATGGAAATTTTTTTCCTGATTTTCAGGTACAGGGAAGTTTTGTAGATGGGAGCAAAAGCTGAGCAATTGGCAGTCGTTTGCCACTGTTGGCTGAGTTCAGAGTACTCACATGGTGCAGCAGCCAAATCATTAAAGCAGGACCCAGGATGCCAGTACTGTCTTCCTGGATGTTTCATAATGATTTGCAAAGCACAGATACCTCTCACATTTACCAGAACTCTCCAGGGTACTGTGGTGAAGTCTGGTCCAGAAAGAGACACAGCTAATTGGGCAGAGATTGCAAAAGCACACAGAGATAGGGGGCTCAAGCTACATAAAGAAAATATCAAATAGGGGCTGCACAATGGGAAGAAAATAAGCATTTGTTTTGGTCAATAATTTATGTAAGGTTCACATTTCATCCAGTCGAGGTCTGGATGTCTCCTTCTCCCACATTCACGTGAAATTAGTTTATTTACTACTCAACTTAACCTAGAAAAGCATTTCTCTCATAACCTAAAGCCCTGCCACTTGCCCCTGGTTATTCAAAACAGGTTTAAATTACCTTTTAATGACCTGTCCATGATGTAGGAAAGGGCAGAACAGAAGTATTGACATGGTGAGCTGTTGTGTGATGTGTAACTCCATTTAGGGCCCAGGAGCAGTAATGAATGGAGGCGAAGAAGGGAGCAGTGATGTGCCCAGCACTCTTTCTCTGGTAGGAAATGGGTTTCTTGTACTGCAAACATCCTCAGTGCCTCACAAAACAACCCATGGGCCTGAGGCTGGGACTCTCAGCAGCACTGCAATTTCAAGAGAACACAGGGGTTTTTAATTACTTCACCAAACCATCTATCACAATCAGAGATGAAAGATAACAATGACTTCATAGGATCATCTCTTACAATCAGAGATGTTTCAAATATAGCTCCAGCTGAGATCCAGATCAGGGAGCCATGCATTTTATCTTCCTACAGATCTGTTAGTCGGAAACCACTGTGATCATGTAGTCTGACTTTCAAACCAAAATTTATCTACTACTCATTCCCATATCAATGACATCTACCCAAAACATCATACATTAAACAATAGTAATTTTCCAGTGAATTATTGACCTCAGCATGTCAAGAGTGGGATAGAACACTGGTCAAGAAAGCTAAGAGATTATATTCCAAAATGTAATAACAAAAGCATCTGAGATCTCTAAGCATGTGTTACAATGTTGTACTTTATCAAATGGAAAAGAGAGGATATTTTAAAAAATACATATTCCACTCTTTTAATTTTCTTTCTCTTTTAGACTGCCTTGTCTCAGTCCATTTAAACTGGAAAAAAAAAAAAGATTAATAAAGCTTGATGAGGCAAGGATTCCTGCAGAGACAAGGTGATTATGAAAAAAATCAAGTGAAAAAAACAGAATCAAAAGAGATTAAAGTAATTACTTCTACTAAACTTTCCAAATCATATTAAGGCCTGATACTATAACTTCTCACTCACAGTAGATTTCTGTGCTTTTACACCACTTGCAGGCATGCAGAAGATAGTGAACTGAAGCATTTAGAAGATTTCTTCTTTATCCCCATGGTGGATATCTGGAAATGATAGTGAGAGAACCAGGAGCATCAGTATCACAGCTATACATCTTTATGTATAGGATAAACATAAAAATTTTTGCATTTTAATTGTACTTATTCATTAATACTTTTGAGATATATATATGTTTATAAATAGCAAACAAACGCTGTTTCTTTCTTTCTTTTCTGCAGGATAGTAGGAACAAGTTACTTTTGCCATGCACATGTTACAGCAGACGGTGAGTATTAACATCCCTACACTTCTCACAGAGATAGTAAGCAAAGTCATGTGTACATCAAACTGTGCTTCACTTTAAATGTAATGCAAAAGTCTGTAGAACCAATCTTCCCCCCATTTTGAGCAATGGAAAATATTGGCTTCCATCTAGTTATGTGAAGAAGCAGCATTTTTGGGTTCTGCATTGTTAAAACCAAGGTAAAGGAAGTGCAGTGGACTCCATCACATAGAACAAAAATTACCACTGTGTCTGAACTCAGGGCAACATCCCCAAAAGTTTAAGTAGGTGCCCTGAAACTCCCTGTTAAAGAAAACCAGAAATGCTAAGACTGCCCATAAGTTCTGGAAGCGTATTTAAAAAAAAAAAAAAGACTGCTAATGCAGCTTTTTAATATCAAGGGCTACTTGAGGCATTTGAATGATCTTTATACTTGGCATTTTATTAATGCAAAAGCTCTTGGAGGGATAAAAGCGTTTTGAAGTGGGGTGCTATTTTCATAAAATATAGATCCAGCTAATAGGGCTAGACAAATCATTTCTGCTGTTCAATATCAAACGTTGTCACAGAGATAAAAGCAGATTATAAACTCAGACAAACTTTAATTTCACAATTGAAACCATGGCCCAAACTGATAAACAGAGTAACCATGATGATGCTGCAATGACTTCTCACGGGTTCTAGGAGGTCTCTGTGCTTCACCACAGAACTTCACCAAAGGATTCTTGAAATAATGTGAAGATGAGATTGCTCACTGCAATACAGTACTTTTTCCTTTAGAAGGAGATTAAAGAGTCTAAAATTTAAGCAATTAAGAGGAATGGCTGCTTTCTCATCTTTAAGGTTTCAGTACATCATAGACATGATGGATATTAATCTTAGAGGTCTAATTCTTATTTTATTTACCCAAAAAAAAAAACCCATAAGCAACTTCACTTAAATACTTGGATTTCTACCAAGGATATCAAATTTATTTTCATTTATCACTGTTGTAGGTCTCCAATACCTTGCAACAGAACTAGGTCCAAAAATCTTATTCCCAGACCTGGAACCAGAGCTGGTACACAGATACCAAACTGTGCTGTTCTACACAAATGTGTCCCTTTTGGCTGCCACAAGCTTCTTGATGTGTGTCTGTTGTATGAAAGATGCCCTGTATAAACCTTTCCCGAGGACGAGGGTCAGTTCCTAAGCCAGGGATTTGTCAGTGACAGTATCCTGTGTCAGTGTGGACACCAAAATGAGACCTGGCAGGACACAGCAGTTTGGCTGAAGTTTGGGTTTCACTTCATGAGCTGCTCTGCTCTCAGCCATGTTGACAAGACTGGTACACATTTTACACAGAAACCCAGTAAGGACCTTCTGACACTCTTGCATCTGGCTATGGAGGGGAACAGGAGGCATTAGTGATGAAAATATCCCAGAACAAGTTCCTGATGTCCACAGACATGGGAACACTGCTCCAGGTACCAAAATGAATCTACCATAAAATTTCACTGACACTTACAAATCTCCATTAGTGCAGTGCAATGTGGTTCAGCATGTTTCTTTCCCCCCAAAAAAACAAAAGGAAAGTTTGGTAGAAACAGTCTGTGAGAGTTAACAGCTCCAGAAGACTGCTAACATTAAAGGGCTTTGTACTTTTATTGGCTCAACGAACAAAAGATTCCCTTTAAGTTTCATGGGAGCTCTGGGTTATCAGTCCAAAGCTGAATTAAATTAGAAGTGATTGGGAGCTGTTGCCATCTGTTGAGTGTGTGGTGGCTCATGCAATATGAGTTAATATAATTTAGCAGACAGATGGGCAGAAATGTGCAGGTCTTAGTCATTGAACACCCTTGTTAGCAATATGAACAGAGAGATCAGGAACACGGACAGCAGAGGAGTGAATTTCTTCCTTTTCCCCTGATAAAGTCCCCTCCATCATGTTTTTAGCCTTTTCCAAGGATGCTTCTACAACTGCTTCCTCTGTTATATATTTAGTGTGGTTAAGAAAAGCATTGTTCTTTCCAGGTGCTGCCAATCTTGGTCTTTCTCCTGCTCTAAAATGGAATTTAAAAAAAAACCAAACCACTCTTCTGTTCATGATTTCAGGTGTTAAAACCCACACAATTTTTTTCATGGTCTAAATATCACAGCAGTTAAACAATGATGATGTGAAAAAACATTTCCATAAATTGTATCAATTATGATTTAACACTCTCTTTTCCCTCTTTCCTCCTGCCCAACACAGGATTCCAGGCCTAAAGTCACTGATTTTGCCAAAGAAACTCCAATCAGTACTGATAAGGAAACTGTTGTTTAATGGACAACTGCACTGAAAATTAATGTATTTCTTGTAAAGACTGCTTCATTGTAATGAATATTATCTATCTTACTAGAAAAATCCCTTTCCTGTGCTACTTCAGCTTAAGAAAATGAACTGTTTTAAGCAAGAAAAGAGGAAAAGAGACTAGAGCACTGCAGGGGGATTACAGAGGCACCAGTGCAGGTCTGTAGTTAATCCCACTACTGTTTTCCCACTGCAATTGGCAACCCTTAGTCCACACCAGCCACCACCAATCTCCCAGAGCCAATGCCATACCTTATGGGTTTCCAAATATCTGTCAGGTATCCAAATAATTGTCAGTTGCTTGTATTTAATCATGCCTCAAATCAGACAGCAAGATTTTGGAGCAAAGGGAGTACCTTTTAATCTTCAAAACATTTACTACATTTTTCAGAAGCATATATATCTGCTTTCATAAAAATTCATCATCACAAAATGCTAACAAAAAGGTTTCACATGTGTTTTGCATACCCATATTTTTTCATCAAGTCCAGATTTCATGGATTCTGTGTCTGTACTTTAGGGTCAGATAATTTGGTCTCTTCCTGAAATTCTTTTTCATTCCTTATATTAAAAGTGTGTATAGTAAGTGTACCAAAACCCAAACATGATAAGAGTAATTGAAAGCTTCAGCACTATGAATAAAACAGCTTCAATAGTTCTTTACAAAATTTTCACATGGAAATTTGCTCTGTATCTGTGACCAAAACAACTCTCAGTGCCATGCAATCAGAAGAAAATAAGCCACATTATCAATGTACTAGACCTTTAAACTGGAGTTATGGAACCTTTCAGTGCATCTAAAATAAAACATTCATTTCATCGCAATTTTGAAATAACACATCTTACTAAATGACCATATATTGTCTACCAGTTGAGCAAGGTAGTACAAAATAATATGTACATTTTAAAAAACAACAAAAGACCCTGGGATGCTGGTTTTAAAGCATCTCTGAAGACTTTTGCTTTCTGGGGGGCGGGCAGCAGAAAGCGGAAGATGAGGAGGAACTGTAGCAGAACAGGGTGCAGGGGCTGGCTGAGCAGCTTTCAAAGGCACAGCTTCATAGAGAATACTGAGCATCTCTGCACATGTTCAAGAAAGTGCAACATGAAATAGCACTCCTGCAGGTGACAGAAGAATGAGCTAATGTCCCATCATGGTGCTCAGAGCTCATGAACTCACCATCTTTCTTCTGCAATCTAAAACAAAAGCACAGGCTGGTTATGCTCTTTAATCTCAACAGTACTTGTCTCTAAAGGAAAGCTTTAGCCCGTAAAGCTCCAGTCAGATCCCACTCTGAGTAATTATATTCTGCCTACAGTAATTATGTTCCCTTCACAGTTTCACATGGAACAATGTCCACCCACTTGCTGCACTGAACTGTTTTATTGCTGTGCAGTTGCTGTGAGCAGCTGCAGATTTCCTGGAGTGGGAGAGGTAACCTGGGGCCAAGGAGAGCTGCTGAGTGTGCATGGGAGCAAACCCTGGCCCTGCTGAGTGCCCCAGAGCCTGCACTGGGGCAGGACACTCTGCTGGGGGAAGGGTTACAGTTCCTGAGCCCACAGGAGGCCTTGATTGCAGATAGTTCCACTTGTCAACATCTCACTAGGTGCTGTTGGATCTTACAAAGAGAAAGGTGCCCTGTGCAAAGTGCACTGAGGTCAGCAGCTCTCGTTAAATGCAGCAGCAGATTCCTGTGCTGTACAGAGAAATAAGAGACACAGTACTAAATATACAGAAAGCTTGAAAACACACCAAAGAGCAGTGCCTTCTTTATTCTTGATGTGGGTTTCCATTGTCATTAATAGTTTAGACCAGGAGTAATTGGAATGAATGGATGTTTTTCCATGGACTTCAGAGCAACCTCAAGCACTGTCATTCTACTTCATGAATTTAGCACAGTGTGAAAAAGCCTCAGCTGAAGCATGGCATCAACAGGAAATTCAGACAGTGCATTAAACACAAACCCTAAAAGGATGTTACCATTCTGCTCCAGCAGGAATGGAATTCAGTGGAAGCTGACTGCCTGGACAGTACAAGTAGGGGTTAATAGAACTCGTGTGCAACTCTGTTTTCCACAAAAGAAAAACAGCACCTGTTCTTCTGCAGACATTTCCTGAGTAAGGTGGTTTTTAAATGTCATAAAGAAAAAATCTTTCACTCAGAAAATGGTCAGGTGTATGTAATAAGGACTCCCTAAGTACCACTTTGTAAAATGCAGCAATGCCTGGCCTGTTGCAAAGGAACCCATGAGCTCCTTCCAGTGCTCTTCTGAACAGCACTTGGACACAAATCACATAGAAGATCCTCATTTTAAGGACACCCT